>OX465195.1:13816646-18616646 GCA_949987655.1 Polymixis flavicincta
CAATTCACACTTCGGTATTTTAAATTTACCCTGAAGCAAATACATGTGTAAGTTCCGTGTGGTTTAGGACGTAAAGTATCCCATTTCTCCCCGTGGGTGTTGTTAGAGGCAATTAAGAGACTTACTAGAGAATGGGCAGCAGCGTTCTCTATGCATTGTACCACCATGCTGCGATCGCCAACCCGTAGGCCAAGCTTGGAGATTATGGCAAACACAAAAAACCGGTCGAAGTAACCGTGTTTGGGGGAGTCCTGAGTCCAGCGGTGGACGTCTTTCGGCTGAAGAGTGTGTGAGTAAGTCTGTAAGAGTCGGGGTGGTGTGTGTTAGTTCACACAATTTTTTTTATCTTTTTACATTAAACTAAGTTTTTTTTTTTCGATACAAAGGCGCGTTCATATTAGCCAACATCTCAAATTTAGGTGAATATGCATCCGAATATCCGACCTCTGATTATAACAAAATAATAAAACCATTTATTTTCAGGTTACAAGAACACCCAATAGACCTTGACCTAATTATACCTACATAAAATAACAATTGTGATAGTAAAGAAAACTTACAACTAAATTAATATCACATAGTTGCATTTCATGCTAAAGTAGTTGTATTCCGCGCTCAGTCATTTAGTACGAGGTTATCAAAATAATTATTAGTTAAAATACTATTTACATGATCGTCGGGCCATTGTGATTATTTGCTCGACCTAATAGGTCACGAAGTTAGGATTAGGGCACTTATGTTTTGGTGTAAGTTAAAGGAGGAAAACGTTTCGTGTAGTATGATGATTACGAAACGTAAGGACTCATCAACGCCCAGCCCAAACCCTTGGACCTAGAAAGCTGAAATTTTATAATGTAGACAAGGAATATAAATAAATAAACTTTTATTTTCAGAATCACTTCCATATTTTGTTAGTAACAAAAAACAATTAATGTTACTAACACTAGTTTGTAAGTCTACAGACTTACAAACTAGTGTTAGTAACATTAATTCACATTAACATGGAAGGATTTTTCGAAATTTAACCGCTAAGGGATAACTCCCTTAGCGGTTAAATTTCGAAAAATAGGGGAAGAAAGTTTAGCGCGGGCGAAGCCGCTGGCAAAACCTATGTCACATAAAATGGAATTTTGAATGGAACCTGGAATAATTATGGAGCCCTCTACAGGGCATAAAGACATAAACTAAAATTAATAAACCACGGCTCTCTGATGAAAATATTTTCTAGTTTCATACTTTTTAGAACGAGATTTTTCGGATTTTTTTTTTGTTTCAAACGCCTTCAAAAATCAAAATCAAAAGTCATTTATTCAAACTAGGCTGAGAGTCAGCACTTTTCGAACGTCAAAATACATTAGACAGTCTCCCAAAAACGCCCACCCTTCGACTCTTCCTAGTGCTTTAGCTGGGAAGAAGAAGTGGCGCAACAAACTCCCCAGCAGTACAGCTAAATGAAATAGTTAAAAAAAAAAAAAAAAGTGGAGAAGCAAACGTAAAAACTACAAAGGTTTTATTCACCCTAAAAATCGCTGCCCTATTCAGGTGGAGATTCACAGATGACTCCGCCCTGGAGTGACAATGGGGCACTTAATATCTTATCCAGGGTGTCCTGCTGTCTGCAAGCTACAGGAGCTGATGAATGCTGTTGAAAGTGCCAAAATTGTAGCCAAATTCTGGGCTGACTGTATTTTATATTGCTATCGACACGCTAAGAATAAGAATCGCTTCATCTCCCAACTTGTACTACAAAAGGTACAAATCTCCAGAGCTGCTATTGTATCCCGTAATCTAATTGCGTGAAAGCACCTTCGCCAGATTACAGGTACATGATTAAGACAGGAAGGGTCTTACTTACATAGAGGAGCCTGATCTTATTACATTGTGTTGAGTGCCTGTTTAACTACAAGCCCTCTACACATTAACATGATGTGGGTCAGATTTTTTGTCCTTCATCTTTGTGAAATTACAGGGCATAAGATATTTCTCGTCCGTCTAGTGGTTTTTTTTTTTTGAGATTGCGCCCTGGGTGGTGCAGGAGGGGTGTCAGACTTTTATTACTGACTAAAACGCACCCGCGTTCACCCGCACGAGCGGTATCTCTTTCGGACAACCCGCACCCCTGGCAGGCATCGGCCCTTGCGGACCCCGCTAGTTGATGCTGACATATCTTTGAGGCGCGCGTGGAACACGCCGTCGACCCGGGCTTGGTCCTTACCGGACAGCTATGCATAACTCGCAGTTCCGCGTACTGTGGCCTCCTGCGGCGACTACGGCCGTGAGGGCGCATATACTGCCTGTCAGTCTAGTGCGTATGCTTAGCGTGAGGACAAGGGTTTGATTCCCAGATCGGGCAAAATTTCAATTACTTTTAAATGACTAAAATAGAAATGACAATTCATTTCGTGAAAGGACATTCAGTAAATCTATACTATATGTACTTATTCAAATAAAGTTGAAGAGTTTTTTTTTGTTTGAATGCGCTAATTTCTGGAATTATAAAATTGTCATAGTCACGTTAATGAGGAAGGCTATATAGGCCTATATTAACATCACGCTACGATCGTAAGGAGCCGAGAAAATTGAAAAAAGTTAGAAAGAACGGTAAGTGTAAATGAAGTAATGGCACGGGTGGGCGATGGGATATGAGGCGATGAGATACGAGACGATGTGATACGAGGCGATAGGATACGAGGCGATGAGATACGAGGCGACGGGTCGGGCCATAATTTCACGCGAACGAAATCGCGGGCAAATGTTTCTTAACCGGTCGAATGTCGTAATTGCAGAAACAATTAAACACCCATTGTATATCGCGTCGATCCACGTTAACTTTCTTCATGTCAGCAACAATATCCTACATCAATTCCCTATAGTTTACAGCGCAAAAAAAAGCGCAACTCGACACAACAAATTGAATACTACTTTGCAGTCTGGCTAGAAATAAACCTAATACAAATCCAACAATCCGTCTCTCCGTAGAATAGCTCAGTTCACAGACTGAGTCGAAACAATCCAGGCAAAACAATACGTGTTTCTATTTTGCCGAACTGCACGGAAACGGTATTCATTTACGTGCGCTTTTTAAGGGTTCAGCAAGTGTTCGTTGGTGATTTTATTTGTGGGAATTTATTTGTGTAAAGGCATTAGGAGTTCCAGTTATTTAGTTCGATTGTTTTGGCGATTTCGACTGAATAATATTGGCGTGTGCTAGCTGCCATAATTATGGTATATTTATTTATATTACATTAAACAAGTTAATAAGGACACAAATATTCCAAACTTAACCTACAATGCTGTACAATAAATGCGAATCCGTGCTCGTTTGCAGCAGTGATTTACACAGCGCCATTCTTTCTCTAGAATTTAATTTAAGATTTGTGTTTCGTAATGGTAATTACTTTGCATAGGAATCAAAATTTATTTATTTAATACTTCACGCACAAAAATGTACAGAGGCGGACTTAATGCCCTAGGCATTTTGTACCAGTCGACCTTTGGACGATGCAAAGACGAAGAAGATGAAGAAGTGGTTAGGTGCTATCACGTAAGTCGTGTAATTCAATTATAAGTAAATATACAAATATTATACCTATATAAATATAGACTATAAATATGATATATAATATTCATAATTAAATATAAGCACAAATAAACATTCATAAATATAATAAAACAAATAAGACAAACAATGGAAAAACATTTTCGTCGTCAAAATCTTCTTACTTTTCAGATAGCTGTGCTGCTGTGAAGGTTTTTGCGACACTTATTTATCCCAGAGACAGGTCTAGGAAGTGGTGAAGGGTAGGTTTTCAGGGACTGGTTTGTACATTTTTCGTATTCTAAAAGTACTGGTGATATTCATCCTATTTTGATTAATTTTTCATTATGTAGATCAAAGTTTGGGAATGGGTCACGTTTGTGTCAAACACAGATCATGGATTTGCCGTGCCGCCAGCGTCTGGAGACAACATAGTCAAGCTATAATGTTCCCAATGCTGGGACACAGGCCTCGTTTCTATTAGCGGGTGTGGGTCATGATCCACCAGGCGTATTCACTGCAGAATGGTGAATTTCACATGTCTTCGAAATTTTGGGTCTAATACGTATCGGTTTCCTCACAAAGTTTACCTTCACCGTTTTGAGAGCAGTGGTGTTAAAATCAATTCACAAAGAAAAGTGTCTGCCTGGGTTTAAACTCACGACCTACGACTTATAAGTCGGGGCCAATACTGCTGAGCCACCATAGTTCTCTCTAAGAACTTACTTCAATTATTATCATGTCTATAGTAAGCTTTTCTCGAGACTAAAGACAGCAGTAAATCATGTCACTTGGTTTAAATAGATTAATTTTATTTATGTAGATTTTTTTACATATTGTAAATGAGAGAACGTTGTAGGCCTTACAGATTGTAGATTTGTAGACGATTTTCTATTCTTTATTTTCATTCCTCTAAGTACCTGGTACTTATTGACAGTCCTGAACTATCCTCCCATACCTATTATCACTGTAATTTGAAAACGTTGTAAAAGCCAATTATTTTTTAAAGAGTAACCGTGGACTTTCATGCCGGTTTTTATTCATAGGAAGCGACAAATTGCTAGCTTCTGACGTTTAATTAGTGCCCATCCAGGTTTATGTGAAATAAAATATTTAGATTTTTGATTGAGTATCAGTAAAATTCGTGGCAACAAGTCTTTTTTTATTAATCATAATCCTTTATTTAATTGTTAACATAGGTGTCGATAAATACAGACCTTAGCTAAGATGAAATACAGCGCTATGTTATGCCAGGTGGTGTACAAAAATGGTGTCCAAATTGAAATTAGTACAAATTAATTAGAAAATTAATTCATTAAAAATGTCTTACTGCTTTCATGGACCACTTTCAAACCCATCGATTACTATGCATCATTTGTGTCGTAGTGTGAGTAAATGGTAAAACACTTGTTTTGTGTGGAAGGTGTTGACCTTCTAGCAGCGGCCACCGTCTCCGTCCTCTGAGGTGTCCAACAAGGTCGTAGACACCCTTTATTGTAACCGTGTCTGCAACAACAAAATAATTTTGCAAAGGTGACACAGCTCAGTTATACATCTGCTTATTGATTTGGGAATCCCTATAGTACTTAAAACGAAAATGTTTAAGCTATCTTGATAAATATAAATGCAAATGTGAATCAAAAAGGTTTTGGGATGTTAAAGGTATACCTACTTGCGGCGGTGCGAACGGCGGTGCGGCAGGCGGGGCGACAATTCGCACGGCATCGTTTGCAGGCCACGGGGAGTCACGTTCGCCGCCGCGACCAGTAAGGAAGTCCGAGAGCGAAATGTTTTTATCAAAGTTACCTCGATATTGCTTGGAAAGTAATAGATTTTTAGTTCAAGACATAATATTTTGAAGAGATTGTGGAGTATAAAGTTGAATAGGAATCGAGGTATAGATGGAGGATTCCACAAGAAGTACGAGAAAATCTGGAAATTTTATTTTAATTTCTTCCCACAATCACTTCACTATATGTTTATATTTATGCTGTGGGTGGCCAGACTTCCAAATAGGTGGCCTTGCTAGTATTTCAGCAATAAAAGTCTCGGTGTTCATTATTCGCGGCGAAAACAACTAAACTCGTTTGATCGCTGCCCTAGTCGCCGCGACTGCCACTTGACGCCGTGGCTCGCGCCGTACTGATTCATGTATTTGTTTCACTCGCCGGCCGCGCTGCCGGTCGCCCGTGCCATTCGCTTGGTACATTTCGCCTGTCGCCCCGCCGCGCCGGTCGCCGCCCCGCGTTGATAAGTACATTTCTATGCGTTTGTTTCAGTCGCTAGACGCCTCGGCGGTCGCACCGCCCGAATTTTCGCTATGGCGAATGTTCCGTGGCCAGGCCGTAACTCTTCGGGGATTATTGTCGTGATGTTATTTAAAATGGAATAAAATGAAACGTTTATTTATATAAAAACATCTTTGGACTTTTATTAGGGGGTCATGGTCACAGGATAAGTTTTTAACCAGTGCGCAAAATGTAACATGAATTTAGCATATCATTCTAGACCCCCAGCGCCGAAATTTTTCGCCAATTTTACAAAAAAAAATCAGCTGTTTCATAAAAAAGTGCAATACCTACGCGGTCAAAATGAACAGCTGATTTTTTTTTTTTTTGTAAAACTGACGAGTAATTTCTGTATGTTTAGAATTGTGACGTCGCGCCGCGGGCACAGCTGCCACATAAAACCCTAAATCATTTTCTGTAGCCGTGTTAGAAAAATCTTCTAAAGTAGTAGAGAAAGGAGACTTGCCAATAACTATGAGTTTTAAAAATAGCATTTCCCCTATACAGAACCCTTTATTGAACCCAACGATGTGCTCACCCAGCTCTTTTCCATCATTTAGGGAACAATTTCCATTCCTTATTTAAATTACGTAACAACGCATCCGATTCCGTACCGGTGGCTACAAAATTTCGGACGAAATTGTTACAACTTTCGACTTAATTGGTCAGTTTTACAATGATTACATTGTATTATATTGCTTTGTCTGTTTTGACTTAAGTATCTGCATTAAGGTAAATGATTACATTTCTGAAATTAAATTAAATGTTTATTTATGTAAGTAGATCAAAGACACTTTACAACGTCAATATTTTGTAGGTCAATATTTTAAAAACTAGATGGCGCTGGCATTTCCTAGCTGACTGATCCCTGAAAAGAAATACCGAAACAAACAGAGGTTATGATCTTTTTTAAAGTCCAAACATTGTATTATTGTTGACCAGACATGGTCATGGACCTTCTGAAGAAAGAGCCATAACAGCTTTGAGCTGATCTGTCCCAACAGACGGCATGTAATGTATCAGTCCTCGTGTAGCTCAACCCTGTAAGTAGGTTTGTATAAACACTTTTCCACGTCAATCATATTGAAAAAACTATATGCAGTCGGCGTTTCCTACCTGACTATTGTATGAAGAAAGCCCAAAATAAATTCAAAGGTCACAGTCTCTTTTAAAGCCCAGACATAATCTTGTTCTGATCATGTGAAGACCATGTAGATTGGTGTCTGAAATGGTCTTTTGAGGAAAGAGCCACACATATTGAGTGGTACTGTCCATTCAGTGCATGCATTTACCAGTAATCATGCATTTTGTCTTCCTAATATTATTTATTATGCATTTTGTCAACACACATGATTGCAATGTCAAGAATGTCACAGCTATAAATTATATGCTGCTTTTAGAAACCTTTGTTTTACGTACAGAGGCCAGCACTTCAAGCTACCCCAATCTGTCAAATTTCTTTGATAGTTTTTCAACTTTATTACAAAGGAATAAGGTTTATGTTCAATTGGGAAAATTTGACAGTTTGGGATAGCTTGACCTGCTGGCGACTGTACTATGAATCGAAATGAGATTAGGTTGGAGGATACCTACTAATTTAGTTGATCTCACAAAAATAGCGTTTTTTTTTTTTTTTTTTTGGGTGGGAAATCATCAAATAACTTCTCCTGCTCTGGGTGGAGCAGGAGGGCGTGTCAGACTTTTACTGACTAAAACCCACCCGTGTTCCTTCAGTAGCCCTTAAGCCAGGGGCTGTGGTGTCTCTTTCGAACAAACCCGCACCCCTGGCAGGCATCGACCCTTGCGGGTCCCATCGCTTTTTGTGCTGACATCTCTTTGAGGCGCGCGTGGAACACTACGCGCCGTCGACTTGGGCTTGGTCCTTACCGGACAGCGAGCTACCCATTACTCGCCGTCCGCAAGCCCATGCCTACGGTGGCCGGAAATCGGCCTGGGATTCCCGACGCCCAGGGCGTCTCCGTATCCTGCGGCGGCTGGGGTCGCGAGGGCGCATATGCTGCCTCTCCCTCACGTGCGCCGCTTCCCTCTTCGCGAGCATCACTGCTTCGCTGAAGGAGGTGACGGCTCCCCATGCCCTCTCGCTCCGTACCATGGCCTGGACCAGGGCCGGACGCGAGAGATCGCCGCCGCCGATCGCCTCCACGAGGACACGGCGGTGCTCCGCCCAAGCAGGGCAGACCGCCACCGTGTGCTCCACCGTGTCCTCAGGGCGATCTTCGCAGTGGAAACACCCGGGCGTTTCCTCCCGCCCTATCCGAAACAGGAACCTCCCGAAACAACCGTGTCCGGTGAGGACCTGCGTCAGGCGGAAGGTGAGGACGCCATGCCGCCTCTCAAACCACTCCTCAAAGAGGGGACTTACCGCCGCAATCGTGGCGTGCCCATCACAAAAAGAGCGTTAAAGACCATTCTTGCTTGTCCATATTAATCATAATTATATCTAATGGACAGCATATTGTCCTAATTTGTGACGTTGCTAAATTACACAAGGAAGTCTACCAAAAATAAACGAACCAAGAAAACTTTGCAAGCAAAATTGTGCCGTATATGAGCCAGCATAAAAGAAAAATAACACCCCGGTTATGATGTAGGCAATAACTCCTGAACACTTTGTTGTGGGTGAAAAATGAAGGAGTTTTAGCCTCCTATAGTTTTAAGCCGGAGACTGACTTGCTACGTTTGTTCATAATGTTTCGAGTTGTTTGACGTGACAACGTCTTTTCGTTTGGGGTACAGAGGCCTTAGTGCGAGTTTCATTTAACCATCCCGATCAAACGCTTCGAGCGCGTTTGGCGCTCCGATTGGCCCTGGATTGGTGACGGACCAATCGAAACACCGACGTGCTCGATGCGTTTATTCAAGATGGTTAAATGAAACTCGCACTAGAGCCACTGGTGGTAAGTTCAAAATTTCTGACAGACAAAAACAAAAACAAAAGATTTTAACAGCTAATAAATAAGAGAGTTTTAGTGCTAGAGTAATGGATTCAAAAGATTAGTCATATTTATAAAAAAATCAGTGGAACATAATTTACCAATGGCGCCACACTGCGTGTGCGTGTGCATGCGTGAGACCCTCTATTTTTTAACGAGTTACAGTAGTCAATGCATCGAGCCGATTGAGCTGCTCGAAGCGATATCTTCCCCTCGATTCTCGGCTTTTTCGTGAAAACCTCTGGAAGGCGTAACAGTAGTCAGTGCAGTGAACCGAACCCCTCGATGTGAGCATTACGCGAGCACATACTTTACAAATAAGTCAGTGCAGATTGAATTAAACTGGAGCACGCTTGAGTCAAGCGCGCGTTAGACACGTTTAGGTTTGTTTTGTGACAAGAATTGAGCGCACTTGAACAATGTGCTCGAAGCGAGCGTTCGCCGTCGCGTCGCCTCGAATTTCAAACAAATGTTGCAAGTCTGTATTTGCCTTTATATTTGAGGCTTAGACATAGTAGGATTTTTCCTAGGAAAGATTTTTTATTTATTTTTAGCGGCGGCAAGGGAGGCGTTATGTGATGTAACAGAGTTACGAACTTGAGTTTTTTATGTTGACTTGTATGTATAGCTTAAGTGTGAATGTTTCAAGGGGTACCTGATAGATGGGGTATTTTTGTACTATTTCAGAAATAATATTACGGTTCATCTGACGGAAAGTGGTCAAACGCAAAGCATTTATTTGAAATAAACCAATTACAGGCACTTTGGAATTGTCAAGAGGGTCGACCAGTCAGAAAACTGAAGCTAGTTGCCCATTCCAAACGGTGAAGGAAAACATCGTGAGGAAACCAGCATGTCTTAGAACCAAAAATTCAAAGACATATGACATCTACCAACCCGCACTGATTCCGCGTGGTGGATTATGGCCCACTCCCTTTCTCTGAGAGGAGGCCAGTTATCCTGCAGTGGGAACTTTATTAAGAAAATTAGATACCTAGGTCAATTATATTTTGAAATAAGCTTTACCTTTGTACGTATTTTTCTGTTCCTCTCTTCTTGTCTGTTTATGTGTGTGCGTACATCAGCCTATAATGTTCCCACTGCTGGGACGCAGGCCTCCTCTCCATAAGAGGGAGTGGGCCGTAATCCACCAAGCGGGCCCAGTGCGGGTTGGTTTATAGGGTAAATAAATAAATACATAATTTTTATGATCTTAAGAGGTGTCGTGTTCCAGGGGTGCGGGTTGTTCGAAACAGATACCGTGGCCCCTGGCACACCGGCAACTGAAGGAACACGGGTGGGTTTTAGTCAGTAAAAGTCTGACACGCCGCCGACGTCCTGCTCCACCCAGAGCAGGAGAAGTTATTTGATGACTTCTCAGCCAAAAAAAGAGGTGTGTAGATAATATAACTGCATGTAACTACATACAACTTCATTGTCAGATTTATTGATTTTTTGTAGGTACGTTTTATATTTTTGGGTAGCTACTGTAGCATTTTACACCATTTATTGTAGGGTAATATCAAATTGTGTAGGTATACAGTTTATTATAATTATTTTACTTTGCTACTTGTTTTGTCTAATTTGTAAAAATCCTGGCTTGATTTTCGTACGTTGTTTTCGGGTGACCACTGAAAGTCAGGGCTGTGCTGTGGGTCCCATAGCACAGCATCATGCTGAGTGGAAGCCTTCTTGTCACGGTCACGGCGTGCAACTGCCAACTATTTATGTTCTGTATCGTCGGCGAAGTGCCAATATCACCTAACTAACAAAGTCAAAAATTTACACAAACTCAAAAAAACGTTTAATTTCTTGATAAGTAAAAAATTTGTTAATTCATTTATTAATTTAGATTATTATTAATGTATGCTTTATATATTATGCTAAAAACGTATATTTTATGATAGTGTAGTAGGTAGGTAGGTTAGGTAGGTATGTAGTTGGTAAATAGACACGTTCGTTAAATTGGGATGTATTTCCCCATTTCAATTTAATGCTGTTGCAACTAAAAATACACTTAGGAGATTTCAGTAAAACATGCGAATAACGCCTTTAAATACAAACGAATAAAAAAGTGAATTTCTCGAAAAATTACAGTTAGGAGTTATTGGCACTTCGCCGTCGGTATGCCTATGTATAAATATATCTGTGTTGTTTTCATGTTTTTTTTATTTTTTATTTCATCTTTTTATATGCACGTGTTCTCTGTGACAAATAAATCCCTTTTATTTTCTTTATTTCTTTCTATTACCTACCTAATACAGAGCCTACCATGAGTACAGGTACCTACAGGTACAGATATCGATTATCGATATGTCAATAATTGCCTTGAGGTCAGCTTGCAGTCGGTACGTTTCAACATCAAATTGTGTCTAATTAGGCTTGAAGCTGATATGACAGATCTCGGAATTAACTAGGCTGATGACAATTAGTCAAGACTAGTCCCTACTTATAACTATCACTACATATTATAAAACAAAGTCCTCTGCCACGTCTGTCTGTTTGTTCGCGATAAACTCAAAAACTACTGAACGAATTTTCATGCAGTTTTCACCAATAGACAGAGTGATTAATGAGGTTTAGGTGCATAATTTGTTTTTGTGTGACTTGGTTAACGTGGGCGAAGCCGCTGGTAGAAACTGGTCATATTATAAATGCGAAATTAACTCTGTTTGTCGGTCTGTTAAGCTTTCACGCCTAAACCGCTGAAACGGTCGTCATGAAATTTGGCAGAGATATAGCCTGGGATATGGAAAAGGACATAGATTACTTTTTTACGCGACAACCGACCTACACGCTGGCGAGCCTCGGGCAAAAGCTACTTTAGTTATAACTGGGGAAATATATAACGGTAAAGGAACACATTTGGGAAAAGGCTAAATAGATGACCTACATCATACTTAATAGTATGACAGGTTGCTTATTGTAGTTGAAACTCCTGTTTGAATGAAACGTCGATCAAATTCAACCACTGTTCTCAAAACGGTGAAGGTAACATCGTGAAGAAACCGGAATATCCTAGAACTAAAAATACGAAGACATGTGTAATCTAGCAACCCGCACTTGGCCTCTCACATAGTAGGCCAGTGCTTCTGCAGTGGGAACTTTTTAGGGGTGATTTTAATTATTATGATGACGAAAGGTATTGTGGCTGAAGCAATTATGCCAATTCCCACTAACAGTGGTGGTAGCTAAATTATTGCCTAAATAAAAGCTGCAATGTTGGGATTGAGTCTCAGCTAAGCGCTGAAAGTTTAAAATTCAATAGCACACTTTTATTACTACTCTACCTTTTTTTTGAGTGTGAGAAATCCTCAAAAAACTTTTCGCGCTCTGGGTGGAGCAGGAGGGCGTGTCAGACTTTTACTGACTAAAACCCATGCGTGTCCCCTGCAGCTGCCTGTGTGCCAGGGGCCACGGTATCTCTTTCAAACAACCCACACCCCTGGCAGAACTTCACTAGCTTCTGCAGTTATGTTTTATTTAGTCAATTGACTTAAATATGGTTATCGTATTGCCCAGTAACTGGGTTGTGGAGTTCATATAGGCAGTCGCTGCAATTGAAATACTAGTAGCTATACTTGGTGGTAAGACTGGATGTCAAACTTTCTAGCTTCTGACGACCCGTAACGACTGTCAAAAATCTACGAATGACAGCCGGGACCAACGGCGCAGGCTGACGGGGGCGTCTTGCTATGTAAACATGGTCACCCATCCACGGACCAACAGTGGCAAGCCCAGCTTAACCTGACAAGCCCCTCTCTACAATCAATACCTAATTTCGCAAAATCGTACAAAATAACTCATTAATCAAGAAAACAGGAGCCTATCATCGCAAACTCAACCAAACTCAATCAGAATACCTAATCTTTTAGAAGTAGGTAAGTACTACCTACGTAAACACAGAACCTCGTTTCGTCGAAAGGAATAGAGCCATGCAATGTAGGAAGTACTAACGAAGTTGGCGGACGAACAACTTTCGACCATCAATAGTTAGTAGATCCTTAATTATATTAGAGGTAACCTGAGGTGTGGAAGTGAGCGAGAAAAGCTGCTATCATTATATGGCGCATCAACAGCTGAGTGGTCTTATTCGGTTATGGTACGATTTTCAGACGGCCGGGCACCACCGCCACCGATACAGTTTTCGGTTATGTTTGAAATCGCCGTCTCCGATTTGGTTTATTAGTGCCATTAGAGTTCCACAAACGAATCTATAGTGCTGGCTTATCTATACATACAATACTTAAAAAAAAACGAAGTGTCTGTAATGTCAATATGACAGCTTTTTACTCAATGCTTATAAAAGTATGTACGGTACAAACAAAGCTACCCCAACCCAAATTTCTTTGATAGATTTTCAACTTTATTTCAAAACGATAAAGTTCATGTTCAATTGAGCAAATTTTACAGTTTGGGAGTAGCTTGATGTGCTACGTCTGTACGTATCTACAACATAAATACGAGCTTTTTTTTGTGTGTCTGTTTGCTTCGGCTAATCTCCAAAGCGGCTGAACCGATTTTGACGGGACTTTCACTGGCAAATAGCTGAAGTTATAAGGAGTAACATAGGCTACATTTTCTCCTGGTAGAACGACGTTCCCTCGGAATAATATCAAAGTTTCAGGGAGGCAAGAGCTACCCTACTCTCTTTCCACTTCTCTCAGTTAAACTTTTACTTTGACTTTTTCATGAAAATAGTCATTTAATGTAGGTAATTAAATGAATTAAGAGGTTTATATTGATGAATTTAATAAATTTTTATTCTGTCAATACGTACGTGTTACGTTTGCGTATCATATTTTAATTAAAATACAACCAGACACTGATCTACAAATTGCAAAACAAGGTCTGCCCGGCTTAGGCGGAGTAGGTACCGCCGTGTCTTCGAGGAGGCGATCGGCGGCGGCGACCTTTCGCGTCCGGGATAAAAAGTCATCGTAAGGAGCGTTTTGGCGGTAAATTCAAAACAACGATAAATAGATTTGGTTTTCATCGTTTTTAATTGGGAAAATGGATAAAAAAAAAAAAACTTTTTTTTTTCTTTTAAGTATATCGTCCCAATGTTCAAAGTAAAATAGTTTACATTAAATTAGAAAATACCGTATACTTAAAGTATGTTTTGAGCTGAAACTATGTGTATAGTGATTCTGTACCAGCTGTTATCTTTAATGCATAGGGTTTCTGTTACACCCTGTGTATAAATAATCTATACCGTATACACGTATATTACTGTTTATTTGTACGTAGAAAGTAGTGTAGATGCAAGCGATTCTAAGTTAGACAATATTTATAAGATAAGTATTAATCACTATGTAAAATTAAATATTAAAACAAGTTTTTTACTATCAAAAAGTCTTTATTTACTTGTCAACCAAAATTCAAACATTCAAAACTGCCACTGTTTAAAACATTATAAACAAAAAATAATGCATTAACTACAGACGACAAAGCCTTATATTGAAAGTACACTATCCAACGCATACAATATAAAATTCAATATTCATCAATTAATTATCCAAGAAATGCAACGAAATACTAAAATTATCTTGAATTTCAAAGAGGTAATTATAAATCTTAAAATAATCATGCAAGTACGGCAATCAACAAATTAAATCGTAAATTTTACTTTTTCAGTTTTGAAGTCTTGGGCTCAGGCTTATTTTTTAAAAAAGGCGGGGTAATCCATGTCATTTTTGTCCTGAACTGGTAATTAAAGAACTCATTAAAGGGAATGCCAACGAATTCAGCATCATTAGGATCATTATACAATCTGGTAAACTTCTTTTCAGTTGTATTCAATTTGTATTGCACTATATGGCAACTTTGCTCCCAATAACTGTCTTCCATCATTTCCGCCCAATTCTTTATCTCCGCTAAAATCTCCTTCTTGTCATTTTCAAAGACATGATTAAGAATGCTTAGTTGTTCCACTGGCACATTCATTGCTGGATTAATTAAGTGGACCAAATGGAAAATCTTTTTATAAAAAGTTATATTGTTTGGTACACACACTTTCTCCGGGTAACCAAATTCATTGAATAGTTTCATTAAATCCAAACATAACTCTTCACCAGTCTCGTAGATCGGTCTTAGAACTACGAAGTTTGTGGTATCCTCCTTTAGAATTAATAGAAAACTCACTCTAGATTTAAAAACCAGAGACTTGTCCCTGATGATGTTGAGCCTCCATAGACCTCTGCCTTTGTTTAATTCCTTTTCATCACTTTGTGTCTCTGGATTCTGGCTTTTAACTTTATCTATATTACAGACGTTGCAGGATTCGACAATCCATCCCGCACAAAATATTGGCACTGAGTGTGTCTTCGTGACTTTATCATACGTGGTCAGTGCGTCTCCATGATCACAGGCAACGTGTGTCTCCAACAACACATCGAAAGCATCTTCAACAGAAAGAACCTCTAGATACTTCCGTGGCGGTACGCTGGTCTGCGAAATGGCACGTGGGTTCCTTTTTATAAACAGCTTGTTCTGGCCTTCCACAATTTCGACTCTAAAATTTTTCGCTTGTTCAGGATTAATAGTAGTTTGTATTATTTTCTCTTCTATCACCTGTCTGGTACACATCGGTCCTTTTAAAAAATCTATATTCTCTTCTACCAGGTCGAAGTAATTTCTTTTTACTTGGTCGTAGTTTAACGCCATTTTGTAATTGATACGGGTGAGCACTGCGCGGACACGGGAACAATAATAATTGCGACGCGGCAAGCGTGCGCTGCGCAGCGGTCGCAAGGGCACTGAGCGCGCGGGGGGCAAGTCGCCTCTAGCTGGCTACGCGTGCCGTGCGAGACAGGGATAGCAATATTGTTTTCTTGTCTGACGAGACTGGCCGACGCCCGACGGGGTGACGCGGCGTCTCTGACGCCGAAGCTAACATGCCGACCGACCGCGGTGAGTAGGTACCTATCACGATAGTATAATCGCAGAGCTAAAACGAGTCATGTAGATTTATAAATAATTTATTTAGTTACACCTATTGTATGATAGAGTTGTTGATAATTTTAGCATTAGGATATTATATTTTTGTTTTACATAACGTCGGCCTAATTCGTTAACCTGCTAAGTTCATTTTGACATAGTTTACAGGACAAAGAAAAATCTGAATTATATCTCTATTAATTTATCAATCAAAATTCTGAAAATCCCGTTGGTTTCTATAATTTTTCTTGATATTTTAACAGTAAATGTAGCAGCATAACTTATACACATTTTATAAAATTTAGAAAAGCAATTATTCAGCAGTTTGTCGAGGTGAAGTTTCAATTTGCTTGAGGACTTAGCAGTTTTCTAAATAAAATAAAAATTGAGTATGGTGTATAGATTAATGAATTGTGCAGTAAAACGAATCCAATCAGTACCTAATCAAGAAAATTATTAATAAAAATTTAACAATCAGTCTTCTTTAATAGGAAACAGGGTTAAAATATCTAAGATATACTCTTTTCATAAACAATCTGTAATAGTTTTAATTTACGTTATTATGTGTTGGTTTTGTAGTATTACGTGTCGTACAACACGTAATACTACAAAACCAACACATATTGACAAGGATACTCCTAAGTATTTTTTTATAATTATTAATGACAGCCATTTAATATTGTTTTACTACGAGGGTGCGTTTTTAAGCTCGCGGAATGGCGGGGTTGAAGAGGGGTCTCATTAGTACGTCAACGAGTTGAGTGATTCACTATTAGTATAAATACCGAGTATTATTACGATGAACTACCATCAACCAAGCAACTTAATCGGGAAGGCAGCATTCGCAATGGAAAAAATCGAGCAACGTGCCGTTATAAACTTCCTTACCAAGCAAGGAAAAACGTCCAAACCATTACGAAAGAGATGTTCTCCGTTTATGGAGACTCTTGCCCTTGTAAAACCATGATTTACAAGTGGCATCGTCTATTCAAGCAAGGACGAGAATCACTTGAATACGATCATCGGCCTGGGCGCCCCATCGAAGTGGCCACACCAGAAATCATCGCTAAAGTCGAAAAATTAATATTGGAAGACGCTCGTCTTAAGAAGTTAGGTTAACAGAAATGGAACAGCTTTCAGAAATGGTTGAAATATCCGATAAAACCATTTTTACAAATTCTTCATAACCATCTCGGCAAGATGGGTGCCGAGAATGATCACACCGCCGCAAAAGCAACAGCGCGTTGAGAGTGCACGTGCATTTTTGGACCTCTGTAACGAAGACCAAGAGGGTACCTTGAGTCGAATTGTGACTGGAGATGAAACTTGGGTTCATCATTATGAAACTGAATCTAAACAAGACTCTATGCAGTGGTATAAAAAAGGCACACCACCGCCTAAGAAGTTCAAGGTGTCGCAGTCGGCCGGAAAACTCATGGCGACTGTTCTGGGATACTGAAGGAATCCTGCTGATAGATTATAAGGACAAGGGTTTAATATAACCGGAGAATACTGTGCGTCAATTTTGGAGCGTTTGAGGGAAGCTATCAAAGAGAAAAATTGACAAAAGGCATCTTGCTCTCGCATGACAATGCGCCTGCTCACAAGAGCCGTGTTGCCCTGGCTGCCCTACACAAGTCTGGCTTCGAAATAATTAACTACCCCTAAAGTCCAGATCTGGCCCCCTGCGTTTATTATCTGTTCTCAAACATGAAAAAATAACTTCGTGGCAAGAAATTTTCAAGTGAAGGACGCAGTTTTAGGGTATTTTAAGTTTTTTTTTTTTGTTTTTTGATGATATGCATAAGCTTATTGAAAGATCTGAAAAATGTATTAGGCTTGCAGGTGAATATATCGAAAGAGTAAATTAAACATAATAATAAAACAGAAATAATTTTCCAAAAATATGAAATTAACAATATTTAGAAATCAGTCTGAAAAAGTACAAAACTGAGGTCCCAACAGGATTTAGCAGGTTTTCGTTGTGGAGATTGACTGTTGTTCAGAAAGCAGTTTTTCGGGCATAGCATTTGCCACCTTTTTTGGCTAATATCGCACTTATATCTTAAACGATACGGTAGATATTAGATTGAACTTTTTAACTGGTATAAAAAGTAAATTTAGCCAAAAAATGGACTTAGCAGGTTAACGAATTAGGCCGACGATAATAGTTTGTTAGTTAATTTAGTAGAATAAGTAGTTTAGGAATGTTATTCAATGTACCTTAACATTTATCTCCTTATTCATTCATTTCGTAACCGTGACAAATATGGCATTACTGAATACCTAATACAATAATTAAAATCATAACAACCTACCTACCTACAAACCTCTAAATTGATATATTATGATTATGATCCTATTGATTATAAAAATAATAAATAAAATAACCTATAGTTTGGACAAGCAACAACATCCAAATATTCATCAATAATCAACATTAAATTAACTTGACACATTTTCGTTCACTGACATGACCGAAATGAAAACATTCTAATTTGCAGCTTAGATAGGTACTTACATTACATGTTATGTAGCTTACAAGCAAACTTAATACTAAGGAAAAAGAAATAGTGTATGCTAAAATAAATTCACCTACTTATGTAGTTAGGTATACATTCCAAACAATTTAATCTTGTCTAAGTATATGATAAAACCTAGATGTCTTTATATTATAATTCTACTACACAAAGTATAACAGAATAAGTAAAAGTCCTGAAATTAGTTTGTTGATAATTGACTAATGAATCGATTTCAGTGAATTCAAATGTACCCAGGTATTTTTTTTTTTTTCAAAATTACTTTTTTCGCCATACTCACCGCCGACTGAGCCAAAGAAAATTAAATCTTATTTTAAAGCAATACGACTTAATTTTAAATGCATAAACAGACGCTATTTTCTAAATATAAAAAAAAATGTTTTGCTCATTGTACTAAGCTTTTAACCCAATACTCTCATTGGGGTGCATGAGGTCTTGCATTTCGTTAACTTAGTTGTATAGAGGCCAGCATATCAAGTTACCCCAATCTGTCAAATTACTTTGATAGTTTTTCAACTTTATTACAAAAGCATAAGGTTCATATTCAATTGGCAAAATTTGATAGTTTGCTTGGTGCTGGCATAGCTTGATGTGCTGGCGTATATATGTATATTGTATAAAATTATAAAGCACACATGTGTTCGTTACTCAATCACGCAAAATGTCTGAACGGATTTTGATGAAATTTGGCACACAGACAGGTAGGTACTTTATTACCTGGTTTAACATATGGATACTTTTTATCCTGGTAGTACGTAGTTTCCGGGCACTACGCGGGCGAAGCCGCTGGCAAAGGCTAGTATGAAATATAAATGATTTGAGTTTGAGTTGAATATATTTTCCGTTACTAAAAAAAATATCTATTAGAGTTTTCTTATAGGTACCCACCGATCAATTAAAGGAAAAGTTTTTATCCAGTGCGCAAATTATAACCATGATTGCAGCATATCATTCTAGACGTAGTGCAGAAATTTTTCGCCAGTTGTACGCACGGCTACACGTCAAGCTATAAATTTCCAGTTTACGCTGATCTCGCACTGTACGGAAATCCTATACAATGCGAGATCAGCTTATACTGGAAATGTATAGCTTGATGTATGATGTGTAGCCGTGTGTACAAAAAAAACTGCTGTTCCAATAGCAAGAATGATATGCTGAATTCATGGTTACAGTTTGCGCACTGGTTAAAAACTTAACCTGTATGTGTATAATAAAGTTTGATTTGATGAAGTTTGTATTGGGTTTAATGACTGTAGGAAGTGTAGTTACTTGAAAGGGTTAAGAAAATAATTATAAATTAAATGATTCAGGTATCTTGTCAACAAACATCAAAACCTCCAAAACAAAGGTAACAAACTCTAAACGACCCGAACAGCACCCTAATTGCGTAACTCACGATTGATCATAATTGGTTTCGTCTTCACAGTTAAACAATATCCATTGCGTTATTTATGTTGTCGAACAGACACATTTTTCGAACATATGAAGCAATGGTTTAACAATCCGTTTCAAAACTATACAGATTAAATATGATGAATCGTGAGTTACGGAATTAGGGTGCAGAGTGTCCACACGTTCATCCAAAACGTTCCCAACTTGCTGAATCCGCAGTTCAATCAATAGCGAAGTACTTGTCCCGGTGTTCACGTGGTCACCCTATATGCGGGAATGGACGGGTGACATTTTATCGTGATATGGAAGTGTTGTAGAATGACAATATCTGCAGCTTCTTTGATAAGTTTTCTTATAGACCTACAATATACAGTCAAATTATATTAGTTAGTTAAATTCTGCAGACGTCCGGCCTCAAGTCTGCTATTACAATAGTGTCAAAATAGTCTATCATTGATTTCATATTGTTGATTTTGACAAGTTTGGTAATCTACTAATATAATGGCGTCATTATGACTTTCCAGTGGTCAGCCACTGACGCTCAATTGAAAGAAATGGCATTTATTGGTAATCTCGTACATAATGACAAATGAATGACTGACTTAAGGGGTAGTCTGCAAAAAATTTTACAGTACCTAAAATAATATGTTAAAAAATAATATGTAAAAATATACATATAAATAAAATCTAGCATGATTATTTGGTAGCATTTTATCGAAAATCATTTCTACTAGCGGGTTTTATAAAAATGGCAATACGACAATGCCATTATAACACAATTCTATTACGAGACCATTGACCGACCACTGATCGACCATTATGAATTTAGCAGATTACGAACTTTTAGCAAAATGACGATGGGATCGTGTTGGAATGACGAATTTATAAAAAATAGCAGACTAAGGCCCCTGGATATCGTTATCTGAAATCTCTACACTGAAACAAAGTAATAAAACTGTTGAAATATTAGTCTGAGGTCAATGACCAACGGCTTGACGTACTTTCCGAGGCATGGAGGGGTCTTGGTGTGTAAAGATGTTCACCCATCTGTGGAACAACCGCGTCAAGCATAGTTTAACCCGATCGATCTACACGCGCGGCTGTTATACTTAGCCACAAGCCCATGTAATCTATACTATATAATAATTTTATAAAGAGGTAAGATATGATTGTTTGTTTGTTTGTTTGCATTGAATAGGCTTCGAAACTACTGAACCGATTTGAAAGAATATTTCACTGTTGGAAAGCTACACTATCCCCGGGTGACATACTTAGGCTATATATTTTATCCCCGTATTCTCACGGAAACGTGAACTACGCGGGTGAAACCGCGAAGCGCTGCTAGTCACTCTAAATACTTTCTTCTTCTTCGTCGTCACACTCTTGGCAGAGTGGTCGTGGTCGTCACATCAGGGGGGTGGCAAGCTTCACAATCCGTCGCCATTCCTCCCGTACTTTGGCTTTGCTTGAGCATTCGTGGAGTGGACCATTGAGTGCAGTTTTGACTTGGTCGGTCCAACGCATTGGAGACCTGCCACGTGCTCTTGTACCTTCAACCTTTCCCTGTACTATAAGTCGCTCCACAGATGTGTCTTCTTGACGTGCAATATGTCCAAAGAAAGTTAAAATACGACATTGGACGATGGAAAAAATAAATAAAAATAAAAATATAAATACTTTAGCGCCTACAAAATTGTCAACAGCAACTTAACATTGCAACTAAAATTGTTTCGAAGAAGGCTTTTACAGGCAGTTTGTGCGTGTCTCGTGCTGGTCCCATGACCAGCTAGCCTATCACAGTCCACTGCTGGACATAGGCCTCTCCCAGACTAAGGCCCAACATCGTGTCCTCCGCCTACCCATACCTACCCATTAAATATGTCCCAGCCACCTTTTTTAAGGTAAGGAACATACCGGTTTCCTCACGATATTTTCCTTCACCGTTTTGAGAACAGTGGTGATGAAATGAAATGCTCAAAGTGCCTACCCGGTTACAAGACCTAAAATTCGTATGTCGGGCCCGATAACCCTGGGCCACCACTGCTCATGGGGAAGGACAGAGCCCCTTAATGGTTCTAAAGGTAAGTAAGTAAGAGCCTGTCCTGATGAGGCAGATCTCCGCGTGAGTCCACTCGCGCGCTTCAATGTATATTGCGTCCAGATAACGCGTTTTACGCGCGTTTTTACGCTAGGAGGGATTACCTACCAGTTATAAACATGCACTCGGATTCAGCCGTTGTGTTGTGGCTTGCATACCGTCGACGGAAACATTGTAAACGAAGAGAAAAACGACGATGTGCATCCTTTTCTTAAATTTCTCAAAAAATACGTCCACTCGCCACGGACTCGTGCGTAGTAGGTACCTACTGGACGCAGCAATGACGCCCGAGTACCTATCTCAACGCGCGCGGCGCTCGCTCGTAAAACGAGCGAGTTGAGAGTCCCGCTTGCACGCGTTTTACGCGCGAGTGAGGAAACGCGCGGCAGCAGCTGGACGGGATATTATGTATCTCGGGAACGCGCGAATGTCTATCGTCTGTCGCCTCACCTGGATAGGCTCTAAGGTAAGGAAATGAACCAGGGACCAATATCACAAAATTTTGGTGGATCTAGGTGAGTGCAGGCAGGCTAATGAAGCACTTCCTACGATCGATGCCCGCCTCACAAAACCACAGCTGCGTACAGTTACAGCAGCTGTAACTAGCCGTGGGTCATTTAACAAACATCTCTTTGTCATAGGAGTAACAGACAGTCCCCTGTGCAAGGCCTGCATGGAGGACGACGAGACGGGAGCGCACGTGCTGTTAAACTGCCCGGTGGTCGCCAATTACGGGGCAAAATACTTCGGTTATACAGGTACCCTACGTGAGATTGTCAGCAATATCAAGGCGTTGCTGATCTTTCTCGAGGAGCTGGGGTGGATCGAATGACCGATTCTCCCGCCCGTACGTAAAATACGCGCTTTGACGTGGACTTGCGGACAACAGCCCGTATTATCTAAGTATCTAATGTATCTAAACTATCTCACCAGAAATCATCACTCTACGTTCAAGAATAATTCAAAACTTGTACCTAACTGTTGTAAGAAACTTCATGTTGAGCTACCTTGCTTCTAAAATATGTACCGGGTAACTATGTACCGGCTTATATGTGCCTTTAGGCTCTATAGCAACGTTAAATGGCGACAAGGCCGAGTGACGGCTTGCAACGTGCGTTGTTCTGTTCAAGGTTGAATTGTTGTAGAAGCAAGCTTGTTGCATAGGCTTGAGAATATACAGGTGAATTTCAATTGGTGCGTCAAATTGATATTTATAAATCAAAAACCTAAAAATACAATACATAAGTACGCACGGCTACACATCAAGCTATACACTTCCAGTATAAACTGATCTCGTATTGTATAAGATTTCCGTACAGTGCGAGATCAGCGTAAACTGGAAATGCGTAGCCGTGTGTACCTCTTTAATATATTTTGTCAAAGCCTATAGAGAGTAACTATAAAAAAAAAATTGTTTCTTTTAAATTTAAGGAATGCAACAGAATGCAAGAGTAGTTTTAACCCTAGGTGTTAAAGTGTTATTACAAAAATTAAATGTTAATATTTACGTATGTACAGACGCCAGCAGGTCAACCTACCCCAAACTGTCAAATTTTCCCAATTGAACATGAACCTTATGCTTACAGAATAAAGTTGGAAATCTATCAAATAAATTTGACAGATTGGAGTGGCTTGATGTGCTGGCGTCTGCTATGCAGTTTTGCAGACGAAAATGTAACCTGCATAAAAAACCCTGTGAGTAAACACTTTATTTTTCATGTGGTATAAAGAAAATTTAGAGCATGTCATTGTGCAAAGGGGTTAACATACACAGCACAGCAAGGAAGCAGTGATGGCCCAGTGGTACCGACCCCGATGTTGACTTGTAGGTCGTGGGTTCGAGGCTGGAGCTTTACTTTGTGTGAATTTCAACACGAAGTCAAGTAGTATCGCAGTGAAAATCTTTTGCGGTAACGTGCATCGAAGCTTAGTGGCTTCGCACTCCATATACCTACTTCATGAGTCGCCGAATATCCAATTGGTTTGGAAATTTTTAGACAATTTTCTTTCTATCTCGTTTGTACGTATAACTACGTCTCTTTTTTGCTAGAGGAATCGTATGACGGCGGAAGCGGCGAGGAGGGGGGCGTGTTGCCTAGTTTTTTAAGTTGCTCCATATTCCATGATATTGTGTGGCCGTATCTCTGACAACGGGCCATTGCCTTAAATTGCTGGATGTAGTGGTGACGTCATAGTTGACGAGAGTAGACCAGGGTGCTTACTCTCGAATATAATTCCGATAAATGGACATTGGAATTGTCAGTCAAACGTCAGGGATTGGCTAAACTCAGTCCCCCTTATTACAAAACAAGGTTTTTCTTTAGGTATGGTTTAAACCGTCGAGCCTGTTTTTGAAATAAGAACCTAACTGAAATCGAAATACGGCTCCTATTACAACACTGACAAGTTAGTCCAGTGCTAAATTGTCAGTTTTGTAAAAGGAACTGTAATTCCATTTCAGTTCTAAGTTATTATTTCAAAAACAGGCTCGGTGGTTTAAACCATACCTAAAGAAAAACCTTGTTCTGTAATAAGGGGGAGTGAGTCCGACCAATCCTTGACGTTTAAAAGATAATTCCAATGTCGATCTATCGGAATTATATTCCAGAGTAAGCACCCTGGATGGAGCAATTTCAGTTGCTCTTGCGCGCACCTTTACGTAATTTGAACTCTCACGCTTTTTTCGTAGAAACAACACTGTTACTACGAAAAAAAAGTGCTATGCGTCCGAATGTGCATAGCTTAAGCAGCCTATTATATTCCTACTGCTGGGACACAGGCCTCCTCTCTTCGAGATGGAGCCATGCAGGCCCATTGCGGTTTGGTAGATGTCACATGTCTTCGAATTTTTGCTTCTAGGACATGCCGGTTTCTTCACGATGTTTTCCTTCACCGTTTTGAGAGCAGTGGTGATGAAATTATTTACACAAAGTTAAGCGCCTGCCTGAGTGGGTTCAAACCAGAACATGCTGTGTAGTAGGATAATAATAGCTTCATAATCATCTTCCTAGCCTTTTCCCGACTACGTTGGGGTCGGCTTCCAGTCTAACCGGATACAGCTGAATACCAGTATTTTACATGGACCGACTGCCTATCTGACCTCCACAATCCAGTTACTGGGTTCTGGCTTTTGACGACCCGTAACAACTATCAAAGATCCACGAATGACAGCCGGGACCAACGGCTTAACGTGCTTTCCGAGACACGGAGGGGTAGGTAGGTATGTAAAGATGGTCACCCATCCACGGACCAACCGCGGCAAGCGCAGCTTAACCTTATGGATCGACCTGTGCGGCTATTATTACTTAGCCACAAGCCCTTGGGATGATAATAGCTTGATATTACAAAATTCTCTAAAAAGGCCGTTTCCATGTATCGCTTTCACTCCTTATAAGAAAACTCCATTCATAAAAAGGCGCAATGCCGTAAGTCCCTCACAAACAAAGATGGCCGACATTTTATCGTAGATTGCATTGGCTCTATAGAATCACGGGGTACATTAGGGACCCTTAAGGGGCTTTATTTGCACCCCAGCTATCCATTGTCCTTAACAGTTCGGCCACTGACGTTTATGAATCTGTGTTTTCGTCCTAATTTCCGACTAATATAATAATTTCGAAAGTTTGTATGGCTAGATGTTTGCATGTTTGTTCCTCAATCACGCAAAAACGGACGAACGAATTTGGATGAAATTCTGCACACAGATACTACAGATAGGTTATCTGCCAGTGGTGCGGGTTGTTCGAAAGAGATAAACTCGAACTCAAAGCATTTATTTCAAATAAACCAATTACAGGCACTTTTAAATTGTCAAGGTCGGTGAGTTAGAAAGATGAAGCTAGTTGCCCATTCCAAAGCGTAGGTACCTATGGAGAAGAACGGGCAAGAAACTCCATGGACACTCTTTTAAAATCATGATTTTGTTACAAAAAGTTGGTTACATCATTATGTTGAAATTATCAATGTGATACACAGGCAACTGAAGGAACACGGGTGGGTTTTAGTAAGTAAAAGTCTGACAGGCCCTCCAGAAGTTATTTGATGATTACGCACCTAAAAAAAATGTTATAATTTATATTAATATTTAGGATACTTTTATCCCAGTTGTACGTTTGCGGGAGAAGCCAGTGGATAAAGCTAGTCTTTAATAAATACCTGTTAGTAGTCAAACCAGTCGTACACACGGCTACACATCAAGCTATTTATTTCTAGAATAAACTGATCTCGCATTGTATAGGATTTCCGTACAGTGCAATGAGAGATCAGCGTAAACTGAAAATGTATAGCTTGATGTGTACCCGTGTGTACCAAAACTATCAAATGGACAGTCGCTCCAGACCGACTGACCTCATCATCATCTGCCTAGCCGTTTTTAAGCTATGTTGAGGTCGGCTTCCAGTCTAACCGGATGCAGCTGAATACTAGTATTTTACACTAGCAGCGCTCCGCAGTTTCACCCGCGTAGTTCCCGTTCTCGTGGGAATACGGGGATAAAATATAGCCTATGTCATCCGGGGATAGTGTAGCTTCCCAACAGTGAACGATTTTTTCAAATCGGTACAGTAGTTTCGGAGCCTATTCAATGCAAACAAACAAACTAACAATCAAATCTTTCCTCTTTATTATTAGTATAGATGAAGCAATCCCATCTGATCCAGTTACGCAGCACGAAACTCCTTGGTAAGACCTCATTTAGTTTTTAAAATATCAAGTGTTGATACAGACGCCAGCACATCAAGCTACCCCAATCTGTCAAATTTCTTTGATAGATTTTCAACTTTATCACATAAGCATAAGGTTCATGTTCAATTGGAAAAACAGTTTTGGGGTAGCTTGATGTGCTAGCGTCTGTACTAACCTACTTGCAGAAATAAAATAATTTATCATAAGACTGTTTGTCAGACTTTTGAGCTTCTGACGACCCGTAACGACTCAAAGATCTATATGAATGACAGTCGGGACCAACGATTTAACGTACTGATGATGACTTACTCAGAAAGCACCCGTTCCATTCAGTTATACTGGCTTTCAGTTACTTATTTTTTTGTCATTCAATACAAATATTGGATCTACGTGTTGGGAAGTTAAAATAAATAAAATGGATCCTTCCAATATATCATTTCGAACGAGAACAAACGCGTGACACTCAAATTATCTTCGTGGACCCCGTATGGGAATACTATTTTCATAAAGAACGCAATACATTGGACAACTTCGCTGTTTCAGTAAATATGAATATCCTATTTACTTAAATTCAGACTTATTTAGACGGGCTTGTGGCTTAGCAACAGCCGTATGAGTAAATCGAAAAAGTCGTAATCAGTCCATGGATTGGTGACCATCCATTTCATATTGAGACTGATCCGTACCTCGAAGAGTACCTAAAAAGTGACGTCAAAGTTATTAGTCCCAGTTGTGATTCAAAGCTGAAGCCTGACAACCAGTTTTACATAGAGGTATCGGCGTTGCTAAACGCGGGCTTGGTGTCCATTGCATAGTTTCATGGCTTTTTGGTCATTCCTTCATCGTCGTTATTACTTTATTTAAACTTTTCGCACAAAAAAAAAAAGGTACAATGACCGCCATAGGCCACCGACTTAGGGAGTTACTAGAGAATAGGGCACTAGCGTTCCATACATCTATTTCTCTACACCTTAAACTATGTGTTAACCATAAAATAATAGATACTGATTATTCCGTTAGCATTCGTTTTAAGATTGCTGATAAGTGTTTCAACATCGGGACAAACCTGTTGAGGTTTTTATAACGTTTATGTTTACATGTTGTTTGTTCCTTTACAAAAAAAAAAAATTGATTCGTTAAAAATATATTTGATTTTATCAAATATATTTTTAAAAATAAGCGTGGCGATTATGGCAAACCCCCCAAAAATTACAAGCACCGAATATAAATGCCCGCCCGCATACCATTGGCTACGATAGCGGTCGATGCGGGAAGCACAGCACCGGTCGACCTGGCCGAGCTTGAGGCTAAGTCCAGCAGTGGCTGTCTTCCGCCTGAAATAACAAATAATGAAAATGCTCCACACACAAACTGAAACTCCTTGAAACTCGAAAATAACATATAAATAACTCTAATGCCCCAACCCACCTACATGAATACAAATAAAAATACATGAAAAAAAGACCAGAGTTTTTTCAATAAGCATTTCGGATCCGGATAACTTTGTACTCCAGATCTGACAATACAACAACGTATGAATATGGGTCGAATTTGAATAATACATGGACACACGGGCCTGACTTTATGGGCCTGTATCGGGAGCAAGGTTCTACGTCATTGCACGTAAATTTCTTATGTTTATACATTCGTGTAGAGATGTATAACGAGCTTTAGTAATTCCCTTGTGTTTAGAAGGAATGGACCAATTACTTCTTATGTTTTTTTTTTTAAAGATTACTGGCAATGTTTGTGGCATCACAAAGTTTTTCTTAGACCATAAAAATATCGCGTGGGATTTTATCGTACACTAAATTTTCAACTCTCGGTGTGGAACTGAGAAAAGACACTCCAAAAAGTGCATCTCAGTATGTCGAGAAAACACACTGTTTGATTTTCAAGTATTGGCGGCAGTGCTTACCAGTGCGGGTAAGTCTGTGCGAACATCTCAGATTATAAAACAAGAGCAGATAGACCGCGCGGAACACCAAGAGTGAAGCCAAAAAATCAAATACTGATTCAAAACTCGAATAGGTACTCCGCTGGTTTTTTTGCCTCACTCTTGGTGTTCCGCGCGGTCTATCTGCCTTTGTTTTATAATCTGAGATGTTCGCACAGACTTGCCCGCACTGGTAAGCACTGCGTGTACTTAGCATGTCGATGGTAAAAAAAAACACGAAAAATATATTACATAGCTTTTACGTTTGACTCAAAATTCAGCAACGTGGATACCTACTATTTGAGGACGCAATCATAAATAAGTTCATTACCAATTTAACCCATACCTTATTATCTATCTATACTTTACAAATATTATAAAGAGTCTCAAGTGTTTTTAAACACTTGAGACGATAAATTTACTTATTCAAAAGACTTTTCCCTTTTACTGCACATAATTTGGACCGCGACCGTGTCGTAATGTATTGATAAAAATGTTTACCGCCCAACGAAGTGGGCACGGGTCGTGCCCACTTCGTTGGGCGGTAAACATTAATACATTAACAGCTAGTTTTTAAAATAAAATTATAAATGCGAAATATAATTGACTGAATCGCTGGTCTAGTGGTCGCAAGTGCTACTGCTAAGCATGAGGGTTTGATTCCCAGGTCGGGCAAGGGTTTTTCTATCTAGAATTTCTCAGTAACAGCCCGGTACTTGTGAGTAAGAACCTAATGACAGCCGCTCGGGCCTACTTACGCACGAAATCCATAGTTTCGGCCGAAATTTTGGCGTTTCTTTTCCCGTGTCAACTTCAGACATATGATTAGTTTGGGGCCCGAATTAAAAATGAATGACAACACGATTTAACAGATGTCCCAACTCCTTTCGATTTTTTTTTTACCTGTCCAAAAAAATAAAAGAAATTGGGAATAGGGGTCACTCAAAACTTTAAAGCAAAACTTCGTGAGGAAACCGGCATGTCCTAGAACCGAAAAATTCAAAAACATGTGAAATCTAGCAACCTGCACTGGGCTCGCGTGGTGGATTTGGGCCCGTGACTTGGGCCCACTCCCTCTAAGTCGGTGTACCAGCAGTGGGAATTTAGTAAGCTGTTTTTTTTAGATAATGTTTATTTAAGATTATGCTAGAGCTTACTCGAAGTATCAAACTACTTTCAGTTTAGGACGGGCCCATAATTTCCTTGACGGACTTATAGAGTCAGCTCTCTTTTACGAAAGTCTTTCTCGTCAATTTTACCCGCACCTCAAGCAATTTCGCCACATGGTCCCTAGGGAAATAAGGAAGGGGATACACGCTCAAGGTAATATAAGGTATGGTGCACATATCAGTGACGTTAAAACTTTGATTGTTACATTATATTTAATGGAAGGAGTTTTAATTGCTTACGGAGGGGTATGGCCATATTTACTCTTACCCTTATTCGTGTACACAGATTGAATTTCAGCTGAGGCGTAAGGCTTATTACTATGGAAAAAAGTTTGTTTAAGGAAAAAAACAATTAGGTTATGTAAATAGCATTTAGTTTCGTAAATATAGGATACAATTTTAACCAGTGCGCAAACTGTAACTATGAATTCACCATAAAATTCTAGACCCGCTAGCTTCTATGCTAATCAGCTGTTCAATACATTATGATCGCATAGGTATTGCACTTTTCTATAAAACAGCAGATTTTTTTTGTGTAACTGACAAACCAAATCTACGCTAGGATGATATGCTGAATTCATGGTTACAGTTTGCGCACTGGTTAAAAATTTCTCCGGTATATAATCGGCTACTTGTTTTTCTTTTTCTTTTTTTTTTTAATCTTTTAGAAACTGTTTCTAAAACAACCTGTTTCTTTTACTTTAGTTTCTCTTCCGTCTACTGTCTCTTGTTTTTCTCTAATATTATCAGTATAAAGTTTTAATTAGCCTTCCTTCACTAATGTTTAACTATTCGTAGGTACTGTTAAGGTTTGATGATCCTTAAAAGTGCAGGTTGGTAATAAAATAATTCTAATTGCTTTCGTGTTTGAATGCTGCTAGAATTATTTCAAGCAAATTAAGAAATGGAAAGCACAAAAGTCAGTAGGTGTCAGATAAGCTTAGAAGCGGAGATGCTGTCAGAAAAAAAAGAAAGAAGAACGTTAATAGGTATAACCGACGAATTTCTGCGCTGGGGGGTCTAGAATGATATGGTTAATTTTTGGTTACAGTTTGCGTACAGGATAAAAATGTATCCTGTGTTATTGTGATTTACCGTGTGGTGCCGGACGTAAAATAATAGCATCATTCCATTGCTTCCTGTGGGTGTCGTAGAAGGCGACTAAGGGACTTCCCAAGCAGCACATTAGCGAAGATTACATCCATAAACAAGCTATATAACAGCCAATGGCTCTTACGTAGCTGTACTAATGGATAAGACGATTCTTGGGGCTGTATGGGGGGTGATCTCTACACTGTTAAACAGCACAGCTGACTAATGGCTGTACATTGGACAAAAAAACATCAAAATGCATTTTAGTAGAACTTGAAAGAACCATTGTCCAGCGTTTGGCTACGTATAATGCTACTAGTAGGTCAAGAAGACCGACGCTTGTAAACAGCTGGCTAACGAGATAAAGTAACACCCTTTCTAAGCTTTGAACTGTATTAGAGAATTTAATTATGCCATTGGTATTCTTTTATGGTGTAAAATAATTCTATTATAATGCTTCCTCAATGAGCTTGACACTAGCTGACTAAAAGCATTTAACGACTGCATGAGCTGTAAATTAGTGTAGTATTACTCCACTTTAATTCCAAAGCTTATAGTGTAAATATTAGCTATTTCACAGCCTCTAGAATTATTGAAGAGTAGACTTAGGTGAGTAGTGCTATGATAACGTCAATTTTGTCATAACCCCGTAACTCGAATTAATCACATAGGTTTTGTTACCAATTATCATAGTTCCGTACAATTTAAGGATACGGTCAGTGACCTTTCTAAAACAATGATTGTAAGTAGAAGTGGTGGGGGTGTGAAAGTTTTGAATCAAACCAGACAGGAGATAATATTATATTTTATAGGCAATAAAGAGAAATATTGCTCAAGATGCACTGATGGAATTATTAATAATAGTGAATTAAAGATTTTTGAATGAATGAAATGAATCGTTCTCGGATCTTTTCGTACCAGATATTGTACAAAAAGATCCGAGAACGATTCTACATAGGTACAGGTAGAAAAATTACCATAAAATTAATCGAATCTGGTGGTGAATACTGGCACAATGTACTAATATAGTTTTAAGTAAGTGGCATTGGTGCCAATTCTGTTGTACACCGAACTAAACTAATTAAACTATAACTCAATTTCCTTACTTTTGACTGTGAGAATCTTAACTAAAAAAAATATCTCCAAATTTAAAAACAATTTTGACACAACTAAAATCGAATTTGACAATCGCACGTGGTATGTTTTGGCTTCGCAACGTGGTACTTGTTTGCCCTACCCCGTGTTTTTTTTTAGAGCCAGCAGCGCGCCGGGGTCGGCAGCCTCGACGTGATTTATATGGATTTTTTATGGAAAAAATGAAAAATTATTACCCACATGTTGAGTTTTAGAGGTGTTTGGGGGTATCCTAAAGGGGGACGAAATTTTCATTATTTTTGCGATAGGACACACCATTTTCGAGATATAAGCAAAAGAAAAGAAAAAAAATACAGTACTATTTTTACACCAGAAGCCGAGGTGTCGGTGTGAATTTTAGTTCTTGACTACTAATTTTATTCCACACCTATTTAATCGGCGATTAAATAGGTGTGGAGTATGAAGTTGGTTATTTAAGCAGAATACTGTTTAAATAACCAACTAATGAACCAAATATTAAAAAAAAACACTTTTGAGTAACGTCATGAGATAACGTTATTAAATATGTAGGTACTAAATGTGTTGTGGTCAACGATTTCGTCTAATATATTTATTTCTCCAGACGTGTTACTATGGTTCAACATTTCAGTTAATACTTTTTTATGCATTATTATAAGTTGCAATGGATGACCGTTTCATTATGCATTGCATTTTTTTTCCAATCTGTATGAGGCTTTGAATATTCTAGTTTATTCAATTTCGAAGTGACGTTTTTAATAGGCCATCTCAATCCTTTTCCCAAGCACTTGGTATGATAATTTATCTTTCCCTCTTTCTTTTTGAACGACATTTCTATTTTCTGAAAACAAAAATAATTAATTAGCATCTTTACCTACTACGTCATAAGTAAGAGATAATTAAGTATGCGAATTTAGTATTTGTGCCAATACGTAAAACGCTCTAAAACGCCAAAGCATCTATTACAGGCACTATAACAAAAATATATACACTATTATTAATTGATTACAAAATGCCCGAAATGGTTTTCTATCAAGATTAGAGAACCCTAAGACGCTGCTTTCACCATTCGTTAGAATAACTGAAAACCATTGTGCAGCTAGCGTCCAGTTCTCAGCTGGTTAATAGAATTAAATATGGCCATTGCACGGCAAAGTGAAGTTGTAGAGAATTTAGTTAGAATTATAGCTGGATAACAAATTGACGCCATTTTAATGTAAACAAAACGATTAAATATGAAAAACTGTTAAATTTTTATGATATTTCAGAGCTATTAAAGTAAAACACACTATTTCATAGCTACAAATAGATGATAATGCTCATAAGATGGTATTTTTTTGTAAAAATCCATAAATGATTCCACACCGCATTTATTTTGTATATTTATTTTAGTAAAACTGTATTATTTCGATGGCGCGTGTAATATTTGATAATATCACCTAATACATTAACAGTAAAATTGCACCCGCAGTACAATTTACCGATAGAGATGCAAATAAACGTGAAAAATTACTTACCTTAAATTGGAAATTAATTATATTTGCCTACAGATTATAGTTTGGCATAACAGTTGCGCTGTCCAAATAGACTTTTGTTGCTATTTCTTTGTAGATTCAACAATCGCCGTTAGTAAGCCATACAACATCTTTGGGCTGTCTAAGAGAATTAAAGGAGCTAGATAGTGGCATCTTGACAGCTGTTTAAGCTATTGTCCAGCCCATGTAATGCTCTTACAATGCTCTGGAATGCTATTAACAAGCTACTACAATGCTCAGGGCTGGTTAATTTGGGGCCAAATTTAGAATTATAGAAGCTGTGTAGCCGGATATAATGCCCTTGTACAAACGGCATAACAGCCATGAGTTTTCAAAAATTCTGTTGTCCGGTGGCTATACAGCTATGTGTGCTGCTTGGGTTACTAGAGAATGGGCAGCAGCGTTCTCTATGCATTTTACTACCATACTGCGATGTCCAACCGGCCTGCCAATCGTGGCGATGAGGGCAAAACCCTCTTTTGGGGGAGGCTTATGTCCAACAGTGGACGTTTTTCGGCTGAAATGATGATGATGATTGTAATTTAAGTATAGGGACAATTTCTAAACCCTTCGATGAAACTGAAGGTATACCTAATCAGTAACATCTATTGCTGAGAATCGTAAAAATGATTACTATTCTTTACTCCTACTAGCACCCTAATTGCGTAACTCACGATTAATCATAATCGGTTTCATTTTGACAGTTCAACAATTTTCATTGCGTTATTTACGTTGTTGAGCAGACACATTTTTCGAACATAATTATGAAGCAATGGTTTAACAATCCGTTTCAAAACGAAACAGCATGTCGATTCTGTAACCATCATTGCTATTCTGTAACCACCTCACCGCGTGAAGTGAGCGTGGAGTGAGCTGTCAGTGTCATTCCACCTAATGTTTGGTCAATCCCTAGCATCAGTGGGATGACACTGACAGGTCACTCCATGCTCACTTCACGCGGTGAGATGGTTACAGAATATACATGCAGGTCACCGCGTGAAGTGAGCGTGGAGTGAGCTGTCAGTGTTATCCCACTGATGCTAGAGATTGACCAAGCAATAGGTGGAGTGACACTGACAGCTCACTCCGCACGGTGAGATGGTTACAGAATCGACATGCTGATTATGATTAATCGTGAGTTACGCAATTAGGGTGCTGATGTTATGAATGATACTCGTACAACAAAAACTAAGAATAGAAATGGTCTCCATAATCTTCGAACTGTGAACTCCTTAACCTACATTAATATTTGACAAGCTCTCGAACTGCGGAACACGATGGCACAGAATCAATATCGCAGTCTCCGCCTAACAGGTGACTCAAGATACTAGCCTAATTGGAAAGCCACTTGAGAATACACAGACTCTCTGATTTTCTGAGATGCTCTTCAAATAATTTGTCAAAAAAATTGATCGAAGTTAATGTTACTTTTACAGTCGGAGAGTTAGATAGGGTCACAGGGGCTTGTGGCTAAATAATAACTACCGCACTAGTCGATCCATCAGGTTAAGCTACTCTTGCTGCGGTTGGTTCATGAATGGGTGACCATCTTTACATACTAAGACCCCTCCGAGCCTCGGAAAGCACGTTAAGCGGTGTGTCCTGGCGGTAATTCGTGGATCTTTGAAAGTCGTTACGGCTTGTCAGAAGCCCGGAAGTGTGACAAGAGGTATCGTTACCTAGTAACTAGGCAGTGCAGGTCAGCTAAGAATTAGATAAATTTCCGAAAATATGGAGAAAAAAACTTCTTATTTAATTATTGATTCGTGTCGAGAATCATTAGCATACTACCTGCTTGAATGTGACGAGGATGCAAAACGACACGTTATGTAGAAAATATTATACAGGTTGGTAAGGAAGGACATCGACGCACAACCCGCAACCATGTATTCAGCACAACATTATTCTAGATTGGCGCAGATTACTTTTAGCCGGTAAAAAAAAAAATTGCTGTTTCATAGCAAAAAAGCAATATTTAGTTATGTGGTCAAAATGGACGACAGAACAATTTTTTTTTAATACCTGCTTAATTACTATTATTACTGAATCCATGTAGACAGGTGGTGCATCGATGACCTTGCCACCCGCAAGTATTATGTATAGGTTCAAAACACACATTTCGGCACCATCAATGTTATTTAATATACCGGAAAAATGTAAGGAAACCCTAACAAATCACTAGAGATTTCGGCGTATCTACCTACAAAAGTTATCTAAATCCATAGCTACTTTTCTTTTTCTGACATACTGACTGTTTCGATAAGGAAGATCAAACAGATATGTTGTCAGTTCTAATATATTACAAGACTGATTCGTACAATTTAATATGACTTGGCAAAACGTGACATCTCCATTTAAAAAGTTAGTTCCAATGTTAATGACACACGCAAGGCTTTGGGAATATCATCAACATCATTTCAACCGAAAGTTATTCACTGCTGGACATACGCCTCCTCCAAACTCCGTCACTTCGACCAGTTATGTGCTTACGGCATCCAGGGGATTTCTGCGGCCTCCACAAGGTCATTAGTCAATCTTATGTGAGGCCTTCCAACTCTACGTCTTCCGCTGTGTTGTCGACATGGGATGTTCTTCAGTCTAACAGTGCCAGATTAACTATCGGTACATCGAGAAGCTTCATTCATAGAATAAGAAATGAGTACATAATAAGAAACTTGAAGGTAGCTCCGATACTGAAAAGTTGTGTGGAAATGGGTTGTCATGGTATGGGCAAGTGATACGGAGGAATTAGGAAAAGGTCGTGAGGAAAGTTTTGAGTATGAATGTCGATGGCTATAAGTGTAGGAGGAGATCAAAGAAACTATGGATGGACTGTGTGAATGATTATATGGTTAGAAAGGGTGTGAATACGGAGATGACGACTAATAGAGACGTGTGGAAGAAAATACATGTTAAGCCGACCACAAATAAATTAGAATGAGGGTAGGAGAATGATGATGGTGAAAACTCACATGTAGATCGTATCAACATCCGTTGCCTAGTTTACAATAACAACATGGCTACAAAGATGCACGAAAAGCGACTTCAATTTATAGTCATCATCATCATCATCATCATTTCAGCCGAAAGACGTCCACTGCTGGACATAGGCCTCGCCCAGGCCCTTCCACTTCGACCGTTCTTGTGCTTCCCACATCCAGGAGATTCCCGCGGCCTTCACTCATCAAAATCAAAAGTCATTTATTCAAAATAGGCTGAGAGTGAGCACTTTTTGAACGTCAAAATAACATAAGACAGTCCCCCAAAATGTCCAACCTTCACCAATTCCTAGTGATTTAGCTGGGAAGAAAAAGTCGTCGGTCCACCTTGTGGGAGGCCTTCCCACTCTACGTCTTCCGGTACGCGGTTGCTACTCCAGAACCTTTCGGCCCCATCGGCCATCTGTTCTGCGAGCAATGTGCCCTGCCCACTGCCACTTAAGTTTGGCAATTCTTCGGGCTATGTCGGTTGCCTTGGTTCCACTGCGGGTCTCTTCATTCCTGATTCGATCACGAGGGAAACTCCGAGCCCTCTCCATTGCCCTTTGGGTGACATGTGTGCGCGACCATGTTTCAGTGACAGTATTATAGCAATTTATAGTATGTAGATATTATAGTAACATAATGTTTCTTTGGAGATTTCATATTTCAGCTTTGAAGCGTGGTCTTGATAGAATTGCGATTATAATTTGTGAAAAGTCGGAACAATTTTTGATTTAATAGAATCAAGTCAAGTTTCTTCCTTAATATGTTGGCTGTTGAGACCAAAATAATAAAAAAGAAAAAAAAAACTAAAAATAAATTTATTTGTCACCGAAACAAAACGTGCATTCAAAAAGATAAGATCACTCGATCACAAAACAGATTCAATCTATCTATCCTACTCGACATGAGATTGCCAAACGTCTCAATTGTATTTTCTTTCTGGTACATCTAGTGCCGTTAGTTCATAATATTGCCTTGCCTGAAGGCGTTTTTATACGACATCCACATGAAAATCCGGTAAAGCAGTCGAAAACTTCCCAGATTTAATTATGAGATGCACATCACTATTCTATGACTGCCAAAAATTTTGTCATATATTAGTGAGGTGCCTTCATGACAATCTCATCTTCATCTTCCCATAACAATGATACTCAACTCATGGTGACATGGAGAGAGCGATTGTCGCAACCCAGTGCTGGGCACGCCACGATTGCGGCGGTAAGTCCCCTCTTTGAGGAGTGGTTCAAGAGGCGGCATGGCGTCCTCACCTTCCGCCTGACGCAGGTCCTCACCGGACACGGTTGTTTCGGGAGGTTCCTGTTTCGGATAGGGCGGGAGGAAACGCCCGGGTGTTTCCACTGCGAAGATCGCCCTGAGGACACGGTGGAGCACACGGTGGCGGTCTGCCCTGCTTGGGTGGAGCACCGCCGTGTCCTCGTGGAGGCGATCGGCGGCGGCGATCTCACGCGTCCGGCCCTGGTCCAGGCCATGGTACGGAGCGAGAGGGCATGGGGAGCCGTCACCTCCTTCAGCGAAGCAGTGATGCTCGCGAAGAGGGAGGCGGCGCACGTGAGGGAGAGGCAGCATATGCGCCCTCGCGACCCCAGCCGCCGCAGGATACGGAGACGCCCTGGGCGTCGGGAATCCCAGGCCGATTTCCGGCCACCGTAGGCATGGGCTTGCGGACGGCGAGTAATGGGTAGCTCGCTGTCCGGTAAGGACCAAGCCCAAGTCGACGGCGCGTTGTGTTCCACGCGCGCCTCAAAGAGATGTCAGCACAAAAAGTGATGGGACCCGCAAGGGTCGATGCCTGCCAGGGGTGCGGGTTTGTTCGAAAGAGACACCACAGCCCCTGGCTTAAGGGCTACTGAAGGAACACGGGTGGGTTTTGGTCAGTAAAAGTCTGACACGCCCTCCTGCTCCACCCAGTGCGGGAGAAGTTATTTGATGATTTCCCACCCAAAAAAAAAAAAAAAAAAACAATGATACTCAAAGAAAAATAACACACTGATTTACTTAGTTGCAATGAACCCAAAAGGCTCACCCTGATGTGTTGATTGAGGAAAAAACACCGAAAAATCTTTTTATTGATAGAAAAACAGCATCAAACTGAAATATATCTCACTCAACGTTGGAAAAGTTACCTTTCGCACTTCCAAATAAGGTCTCTAAGGAGGTGATAAAACTTTTTCTCCGTTCACCTATCTTCGTTCATATCGCTTGGTATAAATTTTATATGTGACATGGTGACAATGAAGGTTTTCTGATAAAGGCCAGTCGACAGATCCTAAGATTATGAATATATATTACTTTTTTTACAACCTTGTAATTTGGTCTAGGAGAGTGGTGGGAACATTTTATCTATTTCTGGTTTCGGTTCATCGCTTCATGCAAAATTGCAGACGTAAGAAATGAGTTACAAATATTTATAATCAAATATTTATTTTCGCAAGCTGACGCGTACCGGAAGACGTAGAGTGGGAAGGCCTCCCACAAGTTGGACCGATGACCTTGCGAAGACCGCGGGTATCCGCTGGATGTGGGAAGCACAAGACCGGTCGAAGTGGAGGAGCCTGGGGGAGGCCTATGTCCAGCAGTGGACGGCTTTCGGCTGATATGATGATGATGATTTATTTTAATTATTTTTGTTGAACAGTTTTTATGAAATGAAATGACTTGCTGGATTACGTATATGTTTATACCGATTCTGATAACGTGGGTTGAAGGAACAACAGGGTTTAAAAAAAATAAAATAAAAGCTGTGTGGCAGGTAATTAACAAAGAAACTGGAAACACAAAACAGCGAGATCAGAATGAGTTAGCTCTAAAAATTGATAATAAAACCATTTCAGATAAGTTACAAGTTGCTGAGACTCTAGAAAATTTCTTTACCAACATCCCAATAGAAGTTACGAAATCTCTCCCCTCATCATCTGTATTAGCTGAATCTCTCCTTAAAGAAAACTTCAGCAAGGACATTCCAAGTTTTGAATTCAAACCCATCTCTATTGCCACAATTAAAACAGCATTTAAAAGTCTTAACATAAAAAACACTGAAGACTTATGGGGGATTTCCGTTAAGGTTCTCGAAAATATCATTGACACAATTGCCCCTGTCCTAACAGGCATATTTAATCAATGTTTAGACAGCGGTACGTTTCCTGACTTAATGAAACACAGTAAAGTAGTACCAATTTTCAAATCGGGTAGTAAGAGTGATCCCTCTAATTATAGACCTATATCTGTGCTTCCAGCATTGAGCAAAATTTATGAAAAAATCATGCTGGACCAGATGTTGTCACACTTTAACTTGAATGGAATTTTACATAGTCGACAGTTTGGTTTCACGAAAGGTCGGTCGACGACTGACGCAGGAGTAATCATCAGTCACATTTTGGAATCCTGGGAGAGTTCCCAGGACGCAATTGGCATTTTCTGTGACCTCTCAAAAGCGTTTGACTGCGTTGACCACAATACACTGATCTGTAAATTACACCACTACGGAATTCGTGGACAAGCTGCTGATCTTGTACTTTCCTATTTATCAAACAGGCAGCAAAAAGTAAACGTTAATGGGGCGACGTCCTCGGGGTCTCTAGTTAAGATGGGCGTGCCTCAAGGTTCAATTCTTGGCCCTTTTTTATTTCTAGTTTATATAAATGACCTTCCTTACCTGATGGCTAACTTCTCGGACATAATTTTATTCGCTGATGACACTTCTCTTATTTTTAGAATAGATAGAAAAGATACGGATGTCTTACATGTCAATAATAGTCTAGCTGTTCTTTCGAAATGGTTTGCTGCTAATAATCTCTTACTCAATGCGAACAAAACTAAATGTCTTAAGTTCTCGTTCAAGTAGGTCTAAACTTAAAACTTGATGGCAAGAAACTGGATGCTATTTCGGAAACTGTATTTTTGGGAATTACTTTAGATTCAAAATTGCAATGGGGTGCTCACATTAGAGCTCTTTCAAGTAGATTAAGCTCAGCTGCTTACGCAGTAAGAAAAATAAGGCAGTTGACTGATGTAGCCACAGCTAGGTTAGTTTACTTTGCTTATTTTCACAGTATTATGTCTTATGGCGTTCTGCTGTGGGGATCGGCAGCTGACGTAGATTCAATTTTTATTTTACAAAAGAGGGCAATCCGCGCAATCTATAAAATGGGGCCTCGCGAGTCTCTTAGAAACAAATTCAGCGAAATTGATATACTAACTCTGCCTTCTCTTTATGTCCTAGAAAATATCTTGTATGTTCGCAAAAACTTAGGCCTTTTCAAAAAACGATGCGATTTCCATAATCTGAATACACGTAGTAAAGATGAAATTGTGATTCCAAAATTTAGACTGACTAAAACTAGCAAGTCATTTCTAATAAACAGTATCCGCTTCTATAACAAGTTGCCAAAGTCAGTTACAGAACTTAGCGATGGAAAGTTTAAAACGCACATCAAACGTGTCCTTATCTAAAAAGCATATTATAAGATAAAAGACTACGTTGAAGACAGGGAAGTTTGGCATTAATTCCTTCTGCACATGTGGCTTCCCTGGTACCTCATTAACAGCATAACTATGTGAAAGTCTATTAACTGCTCTCAAATACAATGTTCTTTTTTATTCTTTTTATTTTTACAATGCTGACATATTCTCGTCATTAATTGACACTATACAACAATTTTATTTAGGTTAATTTTATTTATGTAGATTATTTTACATATTGTAAATGAGAGAACGTTGTAGGCCTTACTGACTGTAGATTTGTAGACGATTTTCTATTCCTAATTCGTCTAAGTACCTGGTACTTATTGACAGGCCTGCGCTGTCCTCCCACGCATTTTATCTCTGTAATTTGAAAATATTGTTAAAGCCAATTATTTTTAAAAGAGTAACCGTGGAGTTTCTTGCCGGCTCTTCTCCATAGGAAACAACAATTTGGAACCGTGCACCTAGCTTCTGACGTTTCATAAGTGCCCATGCAGGTTTATATGAAATAAAAATATTTTGATTTTGATTGATTTTGTTTTTGTTTTCGTTAAATGGTCCTATTATTAGGTTGCTACTGTCACTGAGTTATAAAATTGCCCCCCGGAGTAATCACATGCTTACCATGACTTTAGAAAGTATATTTTTACAAATGAAATACCTTTTTCAAAACTATTATAGATGATTTCAGAAGTCTAAATTGGATTCTAAATTTTTTATACAAAGTTACCTACACGTGCCGGTTATTTAAATTCGACCTAAATCGAAATAGCCTTTGCTAAAGTTTGTATAATTTGTTGTTTAGTCAAATATTTGACATCGCCCATTCGTTTGAGTGTTTGAAAAGTTATTAAACTAGGTATAACAAGAGAATAGAAGATAGGTGTTAGGGTACGGTGAAATATAAGTCCATCATGTATGGAGTATTCAAATAGAATAGAAAGCTCTGGTAACCGGTCAATCAAATACTTAATACGTATTGATGCAATTGTCTAATTACTCACAAATAAATTTACTTCGTAAGAGTCGCCTATAGAAAATAATATACCATTTAAAAAAAGGACGAGTTGACTAATAAGGTGAAGTATAAAAAGATTTTTATTCAGAGGCTACTTATCTATCTCTTTTCGTATGTATACATGTATGTTCATTAAAACATTACTCATTTTAAAATAATTCATTACTAAGTTTTGAGAATGTGAAGAAAAAGTGGTGTCTTGCACACAGGGGAGAATGCCAGAGAAAAACATTTTACGCCCAGCAAAAGTAACATGGGACTAGGAGTCAGACAGAAGAACAAGGTTAATACTTACTTTTCGCATACAAAATACTTCAAATCTAAAATAAAATTATACATATGAAAGTTAGGTAGGTACCCATAGGCACAAGAAACTGGTCAAAAAGGTAAGCTCGGTACCTACCGTCAGAGACAATATCGAAGTCGGAAGTGTGTAAAAGTGTGTGCATGCGTGTTAAATTATATGATTATGTGCTGACACTACTGGCTTTTACATACATATTCACAGCGTGTTTGTACACTTGGTTACCATAAGCAAAGCGCGCGTTGCTTCGTGAGATAAAAATACTGTCAAGTACTAACTTATCTTTCAACATTCCCTAAACTTCTTGCAGTCATGAGAAAGAAGAAGTATTAAAAGATATATTTTATTCCATGCCTACTTACCTTTCCCTTTTTTTTTACAAAGTAAAACATAATTTTAAAATAATTGATGGTGAGAAGAAACAGTGGTGTCTCACAGGGGAATCTGGCAGATAAAAATATTTTACGCTCACCCGAAGTAGCATGCGACTAGGGGTCAGACAAAAGACGAAGATTAATAGGTATTAACTCTACAACTGTACCTACCTTTGGTTCTAAAACTAAAAAAGTAACTTATAGGTACATAAGAAAAGGTATAGGAATAAAAAAATTGTCAAAAAGCTACATAAAATAAGATACGTTCAAATATAAAGGTCCGACGTTCAAGTATTAAATCAAAAACGCGAAGTCTACTCCAAGTAGATAGAAACGAAATCCATTTAGTCTAGATAGGTACCAAAAATAGTGAAGATTTATCTCTAGCTGTGATCGAGAATGTGTTCACAGTTCAAGATATTATTGTTATAGTACTCTGGGTAACAAGAATTCTCGGAACTACTCAAGACCACTATATAGGTGGGAACAGAAGGTCAGCTCTATACAACGAGTGAGGACAGGCATTCGCACACATATGTAGACACAAATCATACAAGGTGTAACAGAACAAACGCTAGACCTGAATGTTGTTCGTTCCTAATTAACTTCTGAATCGATTTCAGTCAATTTTAATACGGGTATTTTTTTCAATAAATATGTTTTGTGCCTTAACTAACGCTGATTGAGCCAAATAAAATTCATTCTTATTTCAAGGGAATAAGGCTCAATTTTAAATGAACAAATCAATGATAGGGTTAACATGTTTTGCTTAATAATAACTTAAGTTAGCTTTAAGTTTTGATCATTTTATTATTCTTTTAACTCCATACTCTAACTGTTGGTGTGTATGAGGTCTTGCGCTTATTCTATTACACGTTTACTTAGGATATATCGGCAAAAACATTTGAGTTCAGGATTAATTCAGAAATATCTCTGTTCTCAAGAAGACAGCATGTTTATGTGATAAACTGATCATCTTTGGAGGCATATAAAACTCGTGGCAACAATATGTGCCATCGAAGTAACACCAAAACTATCCGACGAGCCTCGAAACGTCAAATTATAGGATGCCACCCACACATCGGCTTCAAAAAGATTTGTCACTTCTTAGAATGCATAAATATTGGACATGACTTGCGTTGTAAACATCTGCCTACTGTTTCGCGAACAGAATATCATGACACTAAATAGATACGTGCAGAAGGTTGGCTTCATATTAAAGACGACGCGACGACTAGCATCGTTTGAAACAGGTTCAGATAGGTACGTGAAACTGTAGTGCAGTCCATAAGAGTGAAGCGTGTGTGCAGCGTTTTTATTCGTCGTATGGAGCCAGGCTTCTGTACGTATCTATGTTGTGTTAAGATATTCTTCTCGCGAAATAGTATTTTGTTTATTCTAGGAATCGTAGATTTATTGCTTGAATGATGATTCTTTCTTTATTTTTTGTTCTCTCCCAAGACACATTTCTTCGGAAAATTTTGATATGTATTGACAAAATACGAATAATATTATTAAGGTTGCTAGTTTCTAGCCTAGACGTGACCGTTTACTGTGTCATTCTCATCTTACCTTTGGCCCGTTGACTCTTCCAATGAACATATCGTTTCTATCAAGGAATACAGGCTTATGGAACGAAGTTCCCGAAAATAGTTTTCATCATTTAAGTTTTTGTATCTTACCTACCTAAGGGTATCCTGTACTCCAGGAACTGAGTTGTGGAAGTCAGATAGGCAGTCGCTCCATAAAGTATTGGCAAGCTACACTCGGTTAAAGTGGAAGCCGATCCCAACATTGGGCAAAAGCTGGGCTGATCATGAAGACTTTTATTGGTGACTAGCTTTTTCAAGCGGCTTCGTCTCCCTGGATGTCGAAAATTATTCCACGAGAACGTACTACCGAATAAAATGTATAGTATGTGTCAATCCTGGTTAAAAACTATATGTGTGCCAAACATTCAAACACACAATCTTTTCCATTTATAATATATTATTAGTAGCCAGTAGCCTAGAATCGTAGGTCGCTCACAATGGGCCTCATCAGAAGGCTAAAAGTCACCCAAAGGGCAATGGAGAGGGCTATGCTCGGAGTTTCCCTACGTGATCGAATCAGGAATGAAGAGATCCGTAGGTGACCGACATAGCCCAGAGAATTGCCAAAGTGAAGTGGCAGTGGGCAAGGCACTTGCTCGCAGAACAGATGGAAGATGGGGCCGAAAGGTTCTGACGAAGACGTAGCGTTGGAAGGCCTCCTACAAGGTGGACCGATGATCTTGTGAAGGCTACAGGAATCCGCTGGATGCGAGAAGCGCAGAACTGGTTGAAGTGGGGGAGCTTGGGGAGGCTTATGTCCAGCTGTGGACATCTTTCGGCTGAAATCATGATGAATTATGATGAGCATAGGATAGTAGGAAGTAGAACAGTACGATTTCACTCCACCGAACCTAAAATACCGTAGGCATGAGCTTGCGAACGGCGAGTAATGGGTAGCTCGCTATCCGGTAAGGACCAAGCCCAAGTCGACGGCGCGTTGTGTTCCACGCGCGCCTCAAAGAGATGTCAGCACAAAAAATGATGGGGCCCGCAAGGGCCGATGCCTGCCAGGGGTGCGGGTTTGTTCGAAAGAGATACCACAGCCCCTGGCATACGGGCTACTGAAGGAACACGGGTGGGTTTTAGTCAGTAAAAGTATGACACGCCCTCCTGCTCCACCCAGCGGGAGAAGTTATTTGATGATTACCCACCCAAAAAAAAAAACCGAACCTAAAATCAAAGCACTAATAAGCGCCATTCCTCTAGAGATGTGCGGAGTAATGATTGCACAGCTTAAACCTGGCCCCATCGACCTAATCAAACACAGCAAAAAAAAAAAACATGCACATACAAACCAAAGCCAACCATCCCAGCAACTCCATTGGATAACCCTTCAGCTAGTTGATTCCCTAGCGTTTGCGGAAGCAATTATCAGCTGACGCTTTCGAAGTACGCCTTTCATTCACAGATGGCTGCAGAAAAATGAAGGCGTTTCTACGTCAGGATTGAAAAACTTGTATATATAGGAGGTAGGGAAGTGTTGATAAATTAGTTTTGAAGACTGGTACGAGATTTTTAATGTTTGTGGGAAACACAACGAAGATTTTGCAGAAAAATTGCGGTATAGGCAGGGTTGCCATACCGTCCGGGTATGTCCTGACATGTCTAGCTTTTTGGCTCCTCATTGTTTTCAATTGAACTCATTAAGGGTGATGACAACATAACATTATATACGACACGCCTAATTCCCAGTAATGTTTGAGTCCCGTGCAATAGAGGGCGAGCCTATTGCCATCAACCGGGCACAAATACCCAGACAGTAACTGAGAAATTCTAGATAGAAAAACACAAAGTAAATGGAACTACACTTAAAAACCTACATCAACTTTAAAGTCTAAATAAATCACCCCTAACCCAAACAAAAACCTCTGAAAAGCAAAGTAATAATATTTATTGGGCTTTTAAGTTGTAGGTAATATTTTGATAAAAGCATTGTTACGTCGGGGGATCTAAGGATAGCCTAGTTACATTCATTACTGCTGGGTATTTTCTGTTTGTCGTTTTTATTAGCCGTCCCACGACGTGACAATGCTTTGATCAAAATATTACCTACAACTTAAAAGCCCAATAAATATTAATTGTTTGCTAAGTAATACTAAACACGCTACAATCGATACAAGTTACGCTTAAATCTGCGCAGCTTTACGTATATTTCCCAGAGTGAAGTTTATCCTTATTCCTCGTCCTGATCACCATTTATCTATAACCTATTCATTGATGAGACCATTTCAATGAGCGCAAATACTTCTGCTGTTTGTTGGTGAGTAACTTAGATATCCTGGAAATTTCAGGTGATGCTCCAGCATCAGTTCAAGGTCACATTGTTCGTCTAATATCATTGAAGTAATAGAATACCAAATTTCGACTTGATCAGACCCGTGGAAGATGCTCAAATCCCTTCATCAACCAAAAAAGAACATATAATTTTCAAATGGCTGAACCGATTTTATGAAACATATCTAAGAACGACCGCTAGAAAACCTACTTTTAAACAAAAAAACCGCACACAAATCGGTTCAACCGTTTAAGAGCTGCGGTGCCACAGACAGACACACATGGTGGGCAAACTCGTAACACCCTTCTTTTTGCGTCGTGGGTTAAAAACTTAGGTTACTTATCTCCTACAAAATTTATGTAAACATAGGTTTTATATTCTGTAAAGGATTGCTTTTCTGGTGAAAAGCAATCCTTTACAGACTAGACTAGCACTAGACTTAAAAAAGGTATTAAAAGGAATACCAATATCTATTGTGTGGCGAAACTGAAAAGCATAAAGCATAAATAAAAAGTTTCATGTACTCTGTGATGCTATTTATCATTTGTACAATCGGACGCAAAATAGTGACGTAATAATGAAATATTTATTTATTCAGCGGTAAAATAAAAATAAAAATAGCATAAAATTAGAATACTTATAGTAACCTAACTTACCTAAAACTATCTATTACTAAACTATTTTACTTAATTTGTGTTTTCTGTTAGAATTTTTTGCGGTGTATTATGTTGAATTGCACTGTTCCGTTAAAAATCCGGCGCGTACCTACTGGACAGTCAGTATTATTACTTTGCTGACTGACCAAACATTTTGACATGAGTCCTTAGCGCGTTTGGTACCACCAACGCAATCACATCAACAACGCACTTCTGTTACGTAACAAAAATGTCATGACAGTCAATATGTTACACTTTTTTCGGAGTTACTGAGAGTAACACCGAAAAAAGTGCGATGAAAACTTCTCTAAAACTGTTCCAAATCAAAACCACTTTTATGTTTTTTTCTTAATTTGCAGATATAATTCCGAAAACTTGATTAATTTGATTTAACCAATTATTATACTTTGATGGAATACCTTTTGAAAACTATTTAGTTAGAGTAGGCCGCTCGTTTATGGAATGCATTGCCTATTGAAATCAAACGCGCTCAGTCTATAAATGTGTATAAAAGACTCGTCAAGGATCATTACCTGTCGTTGTAATATAGTTCTCATACTTTACTGTAATTTTCGATGTAAAGTCTTCATTTATTTTCGTTCCTTATATATTTAGTATGTATGTATCTATTATATAGGATAGGATATGTATATATCTATTTTAGTATATTGTATATTTATTAGTTGCGCCAACAACATCCCCATTTTAGATCCAGACCAATCGCTGTCCATGCCAAGGTTGCCTGGAAGAGATCGCGGAAAGCGATAAGGCCGCCCATTGTATATTTTGTAGTGTACCTTGTTTTCTTGTAATGTATTTTATGTGGTGTACAATAAAGTATATATAAATAAATAAAAAATAGTTTTGTTTCATTCAATTTAAATGAAATCTTCAAATATATTTACGTTTTGTATTGAAGTTTATATAGATAATAGAATTCAGATAAAGCAGTATAATTTGACTTCAGATTAAAGGACAGGTCAACGTAGGTGTCAAGTGTCAATTATTAAACTTTACCTGACTTAATGAAATTAATTCGTATATAAAAACATAGTTTAAATATTATTTAGAAACTAAACGCCTACCAGTTGAGAGGATGAATGAAAGGCGACAAACAAAATGTATTTACAAGGCACATGTGAGTTGAAACGGCGAGAGGGAACGCTCTAGCACATATTATAATGACCTTATTGGTGTTGTTCATTGTGGTGCCGGACGTAAAAGAATACCACCATCCCATTTCTTCCCGTGGGTGTCGTAGAAGGTGACTAAGGGCCCTACCACAGAATGGGCAGCAGCGTTCTCTATGCATTTTACCACCATACTGCGATCGCCAGCCCGCCTGCTAAGTGTGCCGATTATGGCAATCCTCTCCCCGTTCGGAGGAAGCCTTTGTGCAGAAGTGGGTCTCTTCGGCTGAAATGATCGGTGACGTTCTTCAGAAAGGTCAGGTACAGACGCCAGAACATCAAGCTACACCAATCTGTCAAATTTATTTGTTAGATTTTCAACTTTATCACAATAACATAACGTTCATGTTCAATTGGGAAAATCTGACAGTTTGGGATAGCTTGATGTGCTGGCGTCTGAACGTAGTACTTACAAACGGTATGCGTGTATGACCAAATATTATAATTATGAACATTAACCAAGGCAAAAGGAGTATAAGTAAGTATCGTTGGAGGTGGCGTGCTGTAGTTTCTGCCTACCGCTATGGGAAGAAGGCGTGAGTTGATGTAGAGACTCCAATCTGTCTTTCTTTGATAGGTTTTCAACTTTATAACGCAAGCATAAGGTTTACGTTCAATTGGGAAAATTTGACAGTTTTGGGTAGCTTGAAGTGCTGGCGTCTGTACGAATGCAAATCTAATACGTTTTATAATAAAAAAATGAATTTCTAAAGAAGGTTTAAACAACACTTTAAAAAAAAAAACAGCATTGTTTTCCATTACCAACCAATTCCACCATGTTCAGCTTGTGGTCATGAAGGTACAAGAGGAGAATTCACAACTTAATTTTAATACTAAGACACTATCAGCTACACTCAGAGACGCCTAACGGTTACTTAAGAGGCTCCTTAGTAAGAATTAAAAATAGTTCACTCCCAGAGTCAGTTAACGGTTCGTTAGTGGCCCTTAGTGACAGTTAAAGTTAAGTACAGCAAGACCTTTACTTAACTTGTTAATTATTGATTTTGAAATTTAAGATTGTGGTAATTTTTTTATTTTACCAGTGAATTAGCTTTTGCATTTATTTAAAAGCAATAATATCTAATTTAGCAGACTGTATTGAGTTTGTGGACTATCCCAGAAGATGTAGAGAAGTAGGATCAAAGCGATATTTATGAGATTATTCTGATCCCTTTACTAAATACCTACTCTATTCAAGAATTCCATGCACCATATAGATTTAAATTTAGATATACATTGTTGATGTAGCACAAATGAATGAAAACTCCAACAGCAATGGTTTTACAGTGCGACAAGCCTTGGTTGAAAAGTTTTTTACTTAAAATTGATACCTTTATAAATAAAAATGCACAAACTAATCAAATAATTTAAATACTTTTATTTTGTTTCACCAAAAAGCGTCAAATCAGGATGACTGTTTTCCAATATTTTTTTTTAATTCTTCTAATTCTGTTTTAGCTTTTGCTAACAATGTTTTGTTTCTCTCTTCCTCCAATAATGCAGTTTTTTTTTCATACTCGCTAGGTTGTTGTTTATTTGAAATCTATAGAAACACATCTGGTGCGGATAAGAATAGCAGGCACAAACTATTATTACAAACTGTCAAAAATATTAAAGAACTAAAAGGGAATGCAAATATTTTTATCAATAGGCTCCAACAAAGACCTTCGTTCATACTAATAACAAAACATTACGGAAATAATTAAATAATTAATTCTATTACAACGCTCGGCAATAAACAAATACCAAAACTTCCCGAGTTGCCGTGAGGTCCATAACATCTGGCTACTTTCTAAAATGCTTACTATACAAATGGCACCTATTTGTTTCCATAGATCTTAATAACACGGGTCTAGAACTATCTTTAGTCTAAAGCTAAAACCATGGGATTGGCCGTTTTGCACATTCAGATGAAATTTAAAATTCACAACACAAAACTTTCTCGCCCGGCGAATTAAACACAAACAAAAACATAAATTATTATTCCCTGTTTTGACATTGACAATTGGTTGCCATAGCAAAAAAGTCGCAATCGCTTTAACTTATATAGTGAAAATAATTGTTTCGCTTTGTATTTTAGTGAAAAAATACATTTAGAGAACTGATTATCATTTATATTACTACGAATAATAGTTTTCAACGTGTTTATATAAACTTTTTTGTGGTTTATTATCAACTGTTTTTAAATGTGGCTACACCAAGGCTTTATCGATATGAAATCGATAAGACGATTTGGAGATGCTTCGCCCTACGGTTACTTAAACCTGTCGTTTGCTAACGAACCCTTAAATTGTGTCTCTGGGATACACCGTTGATTAATTTATTTAAGGCTACTTAGATAAGTAATCGTTAGGACTAATTTAATGTACCTTTCTGAGTGTGGCTGTATTTTACACTCATAACCAAAACGATCCTTTCACCACTGCGATGTTATTGCACAGAAAACCAACAAACGAAACAAAAAATTTTACACGCAAAAATATTTTGCACGTGAATGTACCACATATGCGAGACTTTTATAAGCAAACTCTTTCATTTATTCTCGCCTATTTAGCTCATGGTACGAAACATCGCACGTAACCGCAGTTTAAGGCGCGCTGCAAATGAGAGATGCCTGTATCAAAAGAATATTTAGCACTGGCATAAGCCCACGGCCGCGTTTGTGCTACCTTTAAAAGCTGCTTTTTCTTTTGCGTGAAAATTAGGTATTTTAATGTTTGAGGAACATAATTTTGGTTGGGAATTTAAATTAGTGTTGTATGGTTTTGCCTGCATATACATACACATATCTACAACATGTCCCGGAATTGACGCACACCAAAAACACCCCAAATTACCCCAATATTACAAACAAGTGTATGTGAAAACAATTTGCTACACATACACTTATGTGTAATTAATTTGGCTGAGAGGTCTGGAAGCATGATTTCCAAATGAAACCATTGCAATTTTTTATTTTCATCTTACAACCGCAAAACCATATGTATCTGTAACTAGCTTCTGCTCGCGACTTCGTTCGCGTGAAAGTCGTAAGACACCACAATATACTACGACTATTTGTAGGACAGCCACGTTATATATTAATCTTCCCTGTACACAACTACGTCACATTTGTAGTTTTGCTCTCAAACAGCCTCAATTTACAAAGAGAACAGGGGCCTTAGTTTGCAATTTTTATAAATTCGTCACTCCAACACGATCCCATCGTCATTTTGCTAAAAGTTCGTAATCTGCTAAATTCATAATGGTCGATCAGTTGTCGGTCAATGGTCTCGTAATAGAATTGTGTTATAATGGCATTGTCGTATTGCCATTATTAAAAAACCCGTTAGTAGAAATGATTTTCGAAAAAATACTACTAAATTTGAAAATTTATTCATGCCAGATTTCATTTATAATGTTTATGTTTTAGGAACTGACAAAATTTTAGCAGATCAGTCATTCATTTGTCATTATGTACGAGATTTTCAATAAATGATATTTCTTTCAATGGAGTGTCAGTGGTTGGCCATTAGAAAGACATAATGACGCCATTATATTAGTAGATTACCAAACTTGTCAAAATCAACAATTATGAAATCAATGATAGACCATTCTGACACTATTGTAATAGCAGACATGAGGCCCAGGGGCCTTAGTCTGCTATTTTTATAAATTCATCATTCCAGCACGATCCCATCGTCATTTTGCTAAAAGTTCGTAATCTGCTAAATTCATGATGGTCGATCAGTGGTCGGTCAATGGTCTCGTAACAGAATTGTGTTATAATGGCATTGTCGTATTGCCATTATTATAAAACCCGTTTGTAGAAATGATTTTCGAAAAAATACTACAAAATTTGAACATTTATTCATGCCAGAATTTATTTATATGTATATTTGTGTATATTTTTTATTTTTTAACATATTATTTTAGGAACTGTATTTTTTTTAGCAATTAGTCATTCATGTGCCATTATGTACGAGATTATCTATAAACGCCATTTCTTTCAATGGAGTGTCATTGGCTGACCACTGGAAAGTCATAATGACGCCATTATATTAGTAGACTACAAAACTTGTCAAAATCAACAATTATGAAATCAATGATCGACAATTCTGACACTATTGCAATAGCAGACTTGAGGCCCTGGACTGGTGTTGCGGGAGCAATTGACGTGCAGTAAAAAAGCAATTGACGTACACATCTGCTCGAGCGGCCAAGCGAATTAAATTAAATACCGTAAAGCGGCCACGATGACGTCATCGCACCCATTTGCGTCGTGGGTGGTCCGCCTCTTATCGCAAACTCGAAAAAAACAAGGGTTCTTTGTTCGTGGAGCGGTTCGAACTTTAATGTTATAATTTTGTAAAAAAAATGTTTATTAATACTAACTTACTGATTGTGAAAATTGTGATCAAATTGTTACTAATCTACGCACTCACACAGTCTCACACGTAACAGAGTGTAGCGTAGTAGGTACCTACTTCGTGTATTTCGATTTGTTTTGTTTAACTATACAGCGAGAATGTGACTGTAATGTAGATAAGTAGCGTAACGAAGTTTAAATTATTTTTGGGATAAAACATTTAGTGCCTATAAATAGTGAAAATGACAAAAACCAATTTATTAAACTACTTTCAAGATGTACCTACATCAATTCAGTAACAAATAGTGGATGATAAGGGAAGGAAAACACGAGCAAAATAAATACCCAACCTCGTTTAAAACGAGGTAGACCACGGAAAAGGTGGGATGATTAAAAATTGGAGTTCATGTCTCGGCTTTAATTAGGTTGTTAAAATTGTCCTCAATCTTGTTTCAATCTTTATTTGGTAGTGAATTTCAGACTTTTCAAGACCGTCTCTGCTCTTGGCGATTCTTTCAATGTATGTACGTAGGTACAGTGGCCAGTAGTTCAAGCTATCCCAAACTGTCAAATTTTCCCAATTGAACATAAACCTTATTCCTTCGTTTTAAAGTTGAAAAATTATCAAAGAAATTTGACAGATTGGGGTAGCTTGATGTGCTGGCTTCTGTACATTGGGTGTATACCCTACACACCTACATTGGTAGGTTCTAGTGCAGCCAGTTAGCCCCATAACCATATAAGCAAAAACATAATTAGCCTATAACGATCCCAATACTGAGACACAGACCTCCTCTCATCGAGAGGAATTGGACTGTGTGTAATCTTCCAAGTGGACCTAATACGGAACAGTAGATGTCATAATATGTCCTCAATATTTTTATTCGTGGACATGCTAATCTCCTGTTGATTTTTTACTTCATCGTTTCGAGAGCAGTGACGATGAAATAAATAACATAAAATAAATCGCCTGTCTCAGATGATTTTGGGGGTCATTACCACTGTAGTGGTTGGAAAATATTTTAAATGATAAATGATTTTATTTCTGTAAGTAGGTTTGTACAAACACTTTTACACGTCAATCATATTTATTAAACTAGATGAGGTCGGCGTTTCCTATCTGACTACTCTGAGAAGAAAGGCCGAAACAAACTCAGAGGTCACAGTCTCTTTTAAAGTCCAGACATAATCTTGGTCAGATCATGTGAAGACCATGTGGATTGGTGTCTGAAATGGTCTTTTGAGGAAAGAACCACACAGGTTGAGTGGACCTGTCCATTCAGTGCACGCATGTATCAGTAATCATACGGCTCAACTCAGAACTTGAGGAGCTCAACGATTTGACGAACAATACCAAAGAAAGGACATTTGGGTAGGCCGCATAAAGTACTCAAACTGCCAGATTTAAACTAGCTTCTGCCTGCAACTTCGTCTGTATCAAATTTTTTGGTCCCCCGACCCACTCCGTCGCATCGAATCGCCTGGCCGTGCGAGTACTTCGTATTTGTGACTTTTTTCTTTTTGCTCGGCTCCCAAGGGCCTTTAGAGTGATGTGCTCCTTCCTCGATAAATGGGCTATCCTCAATACGAACCAGTAGTTCCTGAGATTAGCGCGTTCAACCAAACAAGCAAACAAACTCTTCGGCTTCATAATATAATTATATAAGTATATATTGTGCTTCTACGAGAAAACGAGTTCAGGTTTTACTTGAGAAAAATGCCACTTCTGATGTAGGTTACACAAGAAATAAAAAGACTTGCCTGTCTCAACCATTTTGTAAAACGAGAAACCCAACACAAGTGAACTCACAAGAGGTAAATTTCAGGGAACAGACGTGAAGATTCCCAGGTTATTTACATATTTTACTTTTAAACTAAATGCTATCTCAAATTTAAGCTTTAATTTAAAAGGTTCACGGAATACTTGTCTGTTAGACAAGATAAAAATGTCTGCTTATATTCTCATTTCTGTTTTATAATCACAATCTGGCTAAGGGGCTGACGTTTTGGCTTATGCGCGATGAGATGCTGGGTCGATTCTCGTTCTTACGTTAGAAATATATTTGAGCGCTAAAGGCCATAATTAGCTTCTTTGGTAGACTTGCAAAAACCTGTAGGTTTTTTTTGTGTGTGGGAAATCATCAAATAACTTCTACGGCTCTGGGTGGAGCAGGAGGGCGTGTCAGACTTTTACTGACTAAAACCCACCCGTGTTCCCTTAGTAGCCTGTATGCCAGGGGCTGCGGTATATCTTTCGAACAAACCCGCACCCCTGGCCGGCATCGGCCCTTGCGGGCCCCATCACTTGTGCTGACATCTCTTTGAGGCGCGCGTGGAAGCGAGCTACCCATTTTTCGCCGTCCGCAAGCCCACGCCTACGGTGCCGGAAATCAGCCTGGCAAAACTTGTAGGTTGTGTTACAATTTTTCAAGAGGGCTAATCGGCCAATTAAGGTTTCTCACGATGCTTTCCTTGACCGTTTCGAGAGCAGTGGTGATGAAATAATTTAAACAAAGTGCTGGCTTGGCCACATTTCTGCCCTGCTAATTGTAAATGCAGCACTTGCAAAAAAGCGGTTTCGAAAAAACGCGGAAATGTAAAAGTATAATTTTCATGCAAGTATTGTGAATCTCGTTACTTCCAGTACCCAAATACTTTTCTATTTCCTATACATGTTTGCCCCGAAGTATGCCATTTCTGAAAAAAGTGAAACACCCAAAAGTTTCGATTCATCATTTCAGCCGAAAGACGTCCACTGTTGGATAAAGGCCTCCTCCAATTGGGCGTTGCCATAATCGCCACGCTTGGCAGGTGGGTTGGCGATCGCAGTGTGGTAGAAAAATGGGCTACCTATCATAAGTTCGAAAAATATTTGACCGAATTTTTCATTTCACCTAAAACTTTTCAACAATTATCGTTTCGTTTTTTGATTACTTCATCGAAGTCACGTCTGCCATTGTACCAGTAAGTTGACCTATTATCAACTCGATTTTTGGCGTTACTCCGACGTTTCATTTGGTCTAAAAACTTTTTACCGAAGTTAAACTTAGCCGAAATAACATTTTTTTGAACATTCATTACACCACTGTTTTGTTTAGTAAATTATTTAAATGTAATGGCACTTAATAAAATAGTTGATTATGAACAAAAGTGGTTTTAAGTGGTCCCAGTAAGAACCATGCAAACAAGGATGTTTGCTTCAAGCATGCAGCATCCAAGCAGGAATGCATCGTGCAAGCAGGCATGCAAGTGATCGGTTCCCGGTAAAATGCATAGAGAACGCTGCTGCCCATTCTCTAGTAAGTCCCTTAGCCAGCTCCTACGACACCCACGGGAATAGACGGGTTGGTGCTATTCTTTTCGTCCGGTACCAAAAAGAACAGTGTCGATTACTGCAGATACAATTAGCAGGGCAGATTTTTTGCCGATACCACTCCTACACTAATCGTATTCATAGCCTGTCTGAGTCCGACTCTACGATCTACAACACGTAAGCCGAGGCCGTTACCACTGGATCACCAATGCTCTCAACCATCGCTAATCATTACTAAACTTTAAGTAACACATTTATATAAACCCCAAAATGAATCAATCTTAAAATATTTCTGGAGCATCAAAGTATGAAATTCCTTTTAATATTGAAGGAAAAAAAAAATGGAATATAAACACCGGATTTAACCCCTTCTCTGTCACAAAAAGAACAATTTGAGTTCAAGCTTTGATTTATCTTAGAAATACGAAGCCTTTGATGTACGGGACGGAACAGCAATTATTGGGGTTTCAGAGCAAACAATGCGAAGTTTGATTTAAAATTGACGTTTGGTGTTCCAATTCTTATGAAAAAGATGTTCATTCGTTCTTTTGCGGATGTCGTTGAAAACCAGCGCTGGGGCTTTGTTTCGTATAGGGTCGTAGCATTATGCTGAGCGATGGCCGTTTTGCGTGGATGTGACGCATATTTTCGTCCAACTTGTTCTTTTTTGTGTTTGTATTATTTCTTTGCGTCATCTTTACCGCAAATAAATGTCTTTTCTTTCTTTTTACTATATTGACTACTAGCTTTTGCCAACGCCAGCGGTTGCGCCCGCGTGAGGGTGTTTTTTTTAAGATAAAAAAATATATATTATTATACAATTAATTTGGACCAAGGTCATCGACTACATAATATTGGTTAAAACCACTTAAGTAGGTAGTAATCTTACAAACATCAAATAAAATTACTTAATTACTTATTATTAATTGTGTTATACATATGAACCTTCCTCTTGAATCACTTTGTCAAAAATGCATTATAAGAAGTTCAAAAGATCTAAGTAGTAGGTACACACAAAAAGTACATACAGTACAGACACAAAAAGAGACTTTATTTTACTAACCGACTTCAAAAAGAAGGAGGTTATCAATTCGACATGTTTATATGTACGTTTTCGCATAACTCCGTTACGGATTTACAAAATTCTTTTTTTGTTCAAAAGGGGTTATTCCGAAATGGTCTCATTAAAATTTCATATAGATCTCATGATGCGTTTCGGAGACAGACAACGGAACTCTTCAATAAATTACAGCAAATCAACCGCGAATGCTGCAATCGCATAAATATGCATTGTTTTGACCCCAAGGATGATGAAATTTCGAATTAGTGTGGTAGGTAACTAAAAAGTCAAAAATATTTTTTAAGCTATTGCATAGCTTCTATCGCGGGCCTTGAGCGTGGAGACCGAACCCAGAAATTCCGTAACGAAAATAATGTCACACCTAGCAACAGGTCAGACTGTTGCATATCAACGGAGGAATGACATCATACACAACATCGTATATTTATGGATAGTTTATGAAATTGTCTTACCGTTTTAGCAGTAGGTATTTTAGCCATTTCATACTGGGGGGTATAGTATCTGTTTATTACCTGACACTGTACTTACGCTTCTTTTTCATTCATCCACATCATCTTTATGTTTTAGTATCCTTTTACGACTTATCCTTTTACATTATTTATATTTCACACTTTGTTTTCTGTATTAGTACTCTGCGAATCGGTCTTAAACGATTCGTCTATTTAAAATGACCTGATTTTACATAGAATTTTCGATCTTTTTACATAATAATATTATTGTTATGACATTTAAGTCAAACGTGTCAAACTGATGTCTACTTTTTCTTTTAATTGTCTATGCAGTCTATTCAAGGCAAGGAAGGTTGCATTATGATTGTATTTACTAATAATAATTTTATATCGTTTTGGATAGCCCAAATTTGGTCTTTTCTACCTAATTACGTTGTCTACTAAATAACGGAATTCTAAATTATTATTATAAGATTCTTAAACGCACTCTCGGTTTTTATCAAGGAGGTTTGATGTCTTGGCCGACCAGACCAAAAAATAAGAAAAAAAGGGACATGACTGGAGAAGTCAAGGGGGAAAAAGTTACTAAGCTGAAAATTCGGGGCTAAGGAGATGGGATTGAAAGTGTCTATCATCATGAAGAACACGTTATATCTATAATTACATCAATGTTACGCAATTGCCGAGTCAACTAAACTAAACTACTAGTGAAGTTCTCATGAAGAACACGATATCAATATTATTCAATCGTCAAGGCAGCCAAAGACAACGGTTACCTTCTAACGAAGGTCACTGAAAATTACCTTGAAAAGGTGGACCGGCTCCTAGAGTGGCATTTCAAGTATATTAACTAGTGGATCGAACTTTTTGACACCAAGACTGAAAACATTGCCATTGTCAATCTTACCTATTACTTTCCTTACCTCTACCTTGAGTGTGTACTTTCTACACAGGTACCCTTTTTTATAACTACACTATTTTGTTTATTTTTCTTATTTATTAAATTGAACTGTCTACCCTATTTCTTACCTTTTATTTGTTAGGAGTAGGTAGGCATGACAGGGGTGTTAGGTTATTTTCGTTATAATTGCATAAGTTGATAAAAAATGCTATGCAATAGCTTTACCGCGGCAGTCTCCGAGTGCCACACGTCTTTTTTTTTTTTTTTTTTTTTTCAAAAAAATAACTACCGAATTCCAAAAAACACTACAAAGTGCAAAATAACTTTAATTTCGGAAGGCGGTGACAAAGAATTAAAATACACATCCAAAGTCACCGACTTCCGAAATTAAAGTTATTTTGCACTTTGTAGTGTTTGTTTGGAAGTCGGTTGTTATTTTTATGAAAAAAGTTTTTTATACTATGTAAAGATTTGCACCAGCGGTGATTTAAAAATGATTATAAATGAGTGTTTCTGATCTTACCTGTCTACCCAAAGCTGCAATGGCTCTTTCTTCGAAAGGCGTAGGGCCTTTGTGTGAGCCAATACCTACAGGTTTTTTTTTCTGGGTGGGCCAATCAAAAACCTTCTTCCACTATGGGTGGAGCACGAGGGCGTGTTAGACTTTTACTGACTAAAACCCATGTCCTTACCGGACAGCGAGCTAACCCATGACTCGTCGTCCGCAAGCCCGCGCCTACGGTGGCCGGGAATCAGCTTGGGAATCCCGACGCCTATACTGCCTCTCCCTCACGTGGGCCGCCTCCCTCTTCGCGAGCATTAGGTACTGCTTCGCAGTAGGAGGTGACGGTTACCCATGCAATCTCGCTCCGTACCATGGCCTGGACAAGGGCCGGACGCGAGAGATCGCCGCCGCCGATTGTCTCCACGAGAACACGGCGATGCTCCGGTCAAGCCGGGCAGCCCTCCACCGTATGCTCCACCGTGTCCTGAGGGCGATCTTTGCAGTGGAAATACCCGGGCGTTTCCTCCCGCCCTATCCAAAACAGGAACCTCCCGAAACAGCCGTGTCCGGTGAGGACCTGCATCAGGCGGAAGGTGAGGACGCCGTGCCATCTCTAAAGCCACTCGTCAAAGAGGGGACTTGCCGCCGCAATCGTAGCGTGCCCATACCAATACAGGCTTGGCCCTGCATTGGTCTAGTCACATTTTTTTTTTTTTTTTTTTTACTTTCAAAGAGACTCTGAGTTTGCTTTGGCATTGGATCGGCAGCTAGGAAATGCCGGCCCCATCGAGTTGTAAAATTTTTTTTTTTTTTGGGTGAAACGTATACAATTTATATACTAGCAGAAATCAAACATCAGTTTATAATATAACCAGCTGACCCGACAGACGTTGTCCTGTCCGTCCAAAAGTCATTCATACAAAATCCCTACCCTACCTACGCTACCCTACACTACCCTACACTACCCTACCCTACACTACCCTACCTACCTACCTTTTAGGAATTTATAGAACTAACCGATAAATACACAAACGTTGTATAATAATATAAATACGACGCTATCTGCCGGATACTTGTGCAACTTAAATGCTAAACCGCCATCTATTAGGAATTTATAGAACTAAACGATAAACACACATTTAATTTGCAATAATAAATATTGAGATCAATAATTAAGATTAAACTATTCTATCTTTTAAGTTGGACCATATTATAAATGGATACAAATTTTTATCAAAATCCGTTCAGTAGTTTCTGAGTTTATCGCGAACATACATCATGACACGAAATTTTTATATATATATATATATATATCGGCGCAAATAGAATTGTTCATCTATTTTAAGATTTGAAATTAATAAGCTAAATAATTTGATTGTTTGAAATTAGTTCACAAATTATTGGTTGATTATTACGGGATAAAATTAGCGTTAAAAACATATTACTACCTTGCATATTTAAAACATTAACAAAATTAATTCACTATACTTAACCTAAAAATGTGCACATGCGACGATTACTATAAATACGGCCGCACTGTGGTGCTCGATTCATTCTTGTTCGAGCCGCCGGACAGTGCGGACCTCTCTGGGACGTCGTTACGCTGTCATTTGAATAAACGAAGCTTTGAAACAAATCTTGAAGTTTTCTTTTGGAAATCGAAGATGAGTGATCACCACGAAGACGACATCAGTGACGTCAGCTATGCTGACGTCACCATGCCGTTTGGTTTGAGCAATGCTTGTTCAGTTTACCAGCGATGCATCAACAGAGCTCTAACATCATTGTTGGGAACAGCTGCACAGGTCTACGTGGATGACGTGTTGAGTAAATGCACAGATTTCCCTGAGGGAATATCACACCTGGAACGAATCCTCATTGCACTGCAAGACGCTGGATTTTCCATCAACGCTGACAAGTGCAGTTTCTTCAAGCGATCAATCGAATATCTCGGAAACGTGGTTTCTGATGGAGAAGTACGACCAAGCCCGCGAAAAGTAGAGGCTCTCGTCAAAGCTCCAGTACCTAAGACTGTCAAGCAGGTCAGGCAGTTCAATGGCCTGGCAGGATACTTCAGGAAATACATACCGGACTTTTCTCGTATAATGGTACCTCTCTACGAACTAACGAAACAAGGTGCTAAATGGGTATGGACAGATAAACACGAGAAAGCCCGTAACACTATCATCGAATGCCTAACGTCCGCTCCTGTACTTACATTATTCCAAGAAGAAGCACCCATACAACTATACACGGATGCAAGTAGCCTCGGATTTGGTGCAGTACTTGTACAAGTAATTAATGGACGACAACATGCAGTTGCTTTTATGAGTATGAGAACCACGGAGGCCGAAAGTCGCTACCACTCCTACGAGTTGGAGACATTGGCAGTGGTGCGTGCTATAAAACACTTTCGCCAGTATCTTTATGGGCGAAAATTCATCGTGATTACGGACTGCAACGCATTAAAAGCATCCAAACACAAAAAGGATCTACTGCCGAGGGTTCATCGCTGGTGGGCGTTCTTGCAAAACTACGACTTCGAAGTTGAGTATCGCAAAGGTGAACGTCTGCAGCATGCTGATTTTTTCAGTAGAAACCCAACTGAGTTTGCAGTCAATATTATGACAAGAGACTTGAACTGGCTCAAAGTTGAACAGCGGCGCGACGAGGAACTGCGCCCAATAATGGACAGCCTCGGTGACAATAACCCTATAGAAGACTATGTCTTGGAGGACAACGTCTTAAAGAAGAACGTCAATGATCCTGTATTTGGTCAGCAGCTTAGTACAGTTGTTCCCAAGTCTTTTCAATGGAGTATCATCAATTCTTTTCACACGGCACTGAAACATCCCGGCTGGGAAAAGACATTGCAGAAGATCAGAGAAACTTATTGGTTCAATAAAATGAGTTCTACTGTCCGAAGATTTGTGGATAACTGTGTGATATGCCGAACATCCAAAGGAAGATCCGGTGCCATTCAAGCACAATTACATCCAATACAAAAACCAACGGCTGCCTTTCAAGTTATTCATATGGACATAACAGGGAAACTGGGCACTCCAGATGATCAGCAGTACGTTATAGTCACCATTGATGCCTTTTCGAAGTATGTTTTACTCTACTTCGCCAGCAACAAAAACCCACACAGTACATTGGCTGCCCTGAAACGTACTGTGTATTTATTTGGCGCACCGGTCCAAATCATTGTCGATGGAGGAAGAGAGTTCCTTGGCGAGTTCAAAGACTACTCTGACCAGGTCGGAATAAACATCCACACTATAGCTCCAGGTGTCAGCCGAGCAAATGGCCAAGTTGAAAGGGTTATTGCAACTATCAAGAATGCTTTGGTCATGATCAAAAACTACGAAATAGAGCAGTGGCACACTGTACTTGAAGAACTTCAACTGGCAATCAACTGTACAACTCATCGTGTCACCGGTGTTGCTCCACTGACACTTATCACACAACGGAAGCACTGCGTACCTCCTGAGCTTCTCAACCTGGTGGATATTGACAATGAAACCATTCAGATCGAAGCACTTACTCAACATGTACAACAGAAAACCCTTCGTTCTAGCGAACAAGACAGACAACGCTTCAATCTACGTAAGGCCAAAATTCATCATTTTCAAAGAGGAGACTACGTATTGATTAAGAATAATCCTCGCAACCAAACCTCGCTAGACCTTAAATTCAGCGAGCCATATGAAGTCTGTAGGATACTGGAAAATGACCGATATTTGGTAAAGAAAGTTGTCGGCAGAGGACGACCCCGCAAGGTCGCCCATGATCAGCTACGCCGTGCTCCACAACCTGGTGAACAGTTGACCGTATCGGCGGGAAACCAATCGCCTACACACCGAGACCCTGCAGTACCAACCGAGCCTATTCCAACGACGTCACGAGAAGAGCTGCAAGCACAGCCACACTACGACCTACAGGATGACCCATCAGAATAACGGTAAGACACTCAAATTCAGTCATTCCAAATAATCCTACGAGAACCTTTAACACATCTACGATACGCCGATAGAACCTCCGAGAACCCGTCGAGAACCTCCGAGAACCCGTCGAGAATCTCCGAGAACCTACAAACCTTAATATTTTCAAACATACAAGACAGTTGTGTGATTATGTAACAACCATTAGAAAGCAACACTAGTTGCTTAACAGATATCCAACTCACAGAAAATTCTTATTCGCTTACAGGTAATCACAACGAGAATCAGCGAGGCAGTATGGCCGTATCGGCGCAAATACAATTGTTCATCTATTTTAAGATTTGAAATTAATAAGCTAAATAATTTGATTGTTTGAAATTAGTTCACAAATTATTGGTTGATTATTACGGGATAAAATTAGCGTTAAAAACATATTACTACCTTGCATATTTAAAACATTAACAAAATTAATTCACTATACTTAACCTAAAAATGTGCACATGCGACGATTACTATAAATACGGCCGCACTGTGGTGCTCGATTCACACCCCCGACACATCCATAGGATGCAGACCCTCCAAAACCGTTTCCTCCGCCAAGCCACAGGCTCCCCATGGTACGTTCGGAACGAGATCCTCCATCTCGATCTGAAAATGCCCACTATTGCTCAATTTATGAAACACAACTCGAAGCGTTTCTTCGATAAAGCCGAGATACATCGCAATCCCTTGATTGTGAAGGCCGCTAGTTATGTCCCCAGTAGAATCAGTAGTATTCGCAGGCCGAAACATGTCCTCTCAGACCCAGACGACCCCATCACTGTTCTCCAAGAAAAGAATAGGGCCACCAGTACAGTACACAAACACAAACGACGACCGTCCTACCGACCTCGCCGCCGAGGTCCTCGCGCCCCGCGAAGACTCCCGAGTAGCGATCAGACCCCCGACCGTCCCTTGCTCGTTGATGCGCCAGCCCGCGCCGCAGCTGAGCCAGTAGCTTTAAATTCCCCGTCTAATAATCATGAAAATAATATCTTGATCCAGCCTGTCCCTGATAGTACTAGCTGCCCCCCCCCCGCCAGCGACTCCCTGAGCCGAGGTTCGTACCCCACAGGGGGTGCCCTCAGTGCGCAGTCGTTTTAGGTTTAAGTAGGTTTACGCCCTGGCTGGAGGCTTTTAGATTCCTAAAAACCTTCACAGGAAAGTCCGGTTGAGCAGTCACGGCCTCTCAAGGTCAACTGCGAGATGCCAATTCCAAAAAAAAAAAAAAAAAAAAAAAAGTGCTCGATTCATTCTTGTTCGAGCCGCCGGACAGTGCGGACCTCTCTGGGACGTCGTTACGCTGTCATTTGAATAAACGAAGCTTTGAAACAAATCTTGAAGTTTTCTTTTGGAAATCGAAGATGAGTGATCACCACGAAGACGACATCAGTGACGTCAGCTATGCTGACGTCACACTTTTTAAAAACACAACACGAGAGTTTCTCCCGTCATATAGATAATGTGACTACAAATAAACAATATAAACATTTAGACTTAAACATAATTCATAACCACCCAAGCCTAACAATTTCAAAAATAAACTCAGCGTATTTAAATTCTGATTCTGTCCTAAACTAACACCGTTTGGTTCTCTAAATAAATATTTATATTTAATAGGTAGAAAGTTTAGTTCCCCTAATGCCTGGAATAATGATTAAACACTATATTTGGGTAAAACTTCTCGACCTCAAAATTATAATTGGGTACGAGAACCGCTGACTATAGAAAATGTTCAGACAAGCATGTTGGGAAGGATTTATGAACATGTTACGTAGATTAAGGAGAGATTTTAGTACCTAGTATTTTAACGTTAGATACTAGTTGCTGCCTGCGACTTTTTCCGCGAAAAATTTCATGTTTTAACATAAAATGTAGATTGACACTCGGCAATTTGTAGAAGCCGGCCTAAAAAGTTTGTATGCAGGGGCCATGCATACAAACCTATGCAAACTCACAAAGGAGACAGAAACGATTACACACAACACGTACAATCTGGGGCCTGATTCTAATGAGAAAAAAATGTGTGTTAATTGAAATATTCAAACTTATCAGTCCTTCGCTGAAAATTCTATCAAATTTTGACAATTTGAGGGCTAAGATATTAAAGGTAATAAAAGTAATCGAAAGTTTAGTAATATCAACAAAACTGATTATATCACGAAAAGTTTTTTGATACAGAGAGTATCTATAAACTACTTCTTATTACATTTCGGACCTCCGTTATCCATCTCCTTTTGGCTTTTCATAATATTAGTAAAGATAGAAACGTCAATAATCTTACGGCCCCATTTTCAATGCCATAGCATAATGTACATCTGAAATACCAAAGACTTCGTAGTTGCTTTGCCATCCATCACAATTTTTTTCGGCCTCTGCCAAAAATAGAATTATTTTTCGGCCGAATTTATGGCCAACGAAAGTTTAGTCCGACTAGTCTTGAGTGAGACTATTAAATTTTTTCAAAACAAATATCATAAGAAATTGGAATTGATAAGCAAAGCGGTTTAAATTTACCGTGTTTAGATACATTTAAACTTTTTGCTTTGATATCAAAGCAAAAAGTTGAAATGTATCTAAACACGGTTAATTTAAACCGCTTTGCTTATCAATTCCAATTTCTTATGACATTTGTTTTGAAAAAATTTAATAGTCTCACTCAAGACTTAATCCAGACACGATATTCCACTAACGCCTTACAAATTCTTCAACCTTTAAGACACATGAACAATAAAACAAAATTCAGACACAAGGACAGGAAATAAAGTTCCTTTCGAACCGAGGAAATATCGTACAGTTTATCAGGGACACAAGAAATATCACGTCCGCTCTCCCTCGAGATAGTACAAAAAATATGGACAGTTACAAGAAAAAGTCTTACAATGAATTTTTCAGAGAGTTTCGAGTGGAATCTTCGGTACATTGCTATGACGTTCGGTTGGTTTGGTCTAAAAAAACTGATAATGCAAATAAAAAAAACTGAAGGCAATGCGATTTCTGTTCGTAGTTTTTGTTGTGAAAGGGTTAGAGCTTCTAAGGTCATTAAGGGACTTGTAATAAATAAATAATAACAATAATAACTGTTCAAGTTGAGTAACTCCTTGGTCCAGTGGTGGGCATGTGGTCCTGGGCTAGATTGCCAGGTTGGGCAAAGTGAAATTCGGTTTTTTAGTCAGTAGCACTGTAGACTGTAGACAGTAGCACTAGACTGGATTTGTTCCCAGTTGATTCGAATTGATGGGAATAGACTCGCCTCCTATTACATGGGAAAAATCAAATCAAATTATTTATTTGTAAAATACAAGCATAACAGTTGGCATAGGTAATTGCATTACCTTATAAGATGTGCAAATATTTACATTATCTACAATCTAATTAGATAATTATTAAAAGAACAGTACAAAGTTTTTTATAATCAAATGAAAATAAAATATACGAATATTGATTTAAATAGTAAAGATACGGTCGTCCGAATATTTGACGGATGCGATCGCCCTACAAAAACACTAACGCCATCTATTAGAACCACGATGTCAATAGGCGTGTCTGCTCCTAGGCGTAACCTTGTAAGAGCGGGGTGTGGTATTTTTCGCGGTACAAAGAAATAAAATAAAAACCTTATATCTTCAAAATTTATGTTTGTTGCAGTTTGTTTGTGTTATTAAGTTTTCATTGGCCTTCGAATTAAACATTTTTTTTATTTTTTTTGTTGTTCTGGACATATTTTCCATTTTGAATTCGTAGTGTTTTCTGACATTGGACGTTTTAATTTGCTTTTAATAAACAATAAATATCAATTTTGTACAAAATTTAATCTTAAAGTAATAATATTAAATCTTTTCATTTCATCGGCTACAACGAGCGCCGCTGCAAAGTTATGTCGAACTTTTACGCAGCTTCGCGTCATCTTTGCCAAAGGTTGAGACAAATAAGAAAGAAAATTGTTTTAAATAATGTTAAAAGTCGATTTAATGACATAATTTTAACTTACCGGGGATATGAAATGGTAGATTTTTTTAAATGTGGTTTTTGTAGTAGTTCACGCAACCCTTTTTTGTTTTTTTTTTGGGCGGGAAATCATCAAATAACTTCTCCCGCTCTGGGTGGAGCAGGAGGGCGTGTCAGACTTTTACTGACTAAAACCCACCCGTGTTCCTTCAGTAGCCCGTATGCCAGGGGCTGTGGTATCTCTTTCGAACAAACCCGCACCCCTGGCAGGCATCGGCCCTTGCGGGCCCCATCATTTTTTGTGCTGACATCTCTTTGAGGCGCGTGTGGAACACAACGCGCCGTCGATTTGGGCTTGGTCCTTACCGGACAGCGAGCTACCCATTACGCGCCGTCCGCAAACCCATGCCTACGGTGGCCGGAAATCTGCCTGGGATTCCCGACGCCCAGGGCGTCTCCGTATCCTGCGGTGGCTAGGGTCGCGAGGGCACATATGCTGCCTCTCCCTCACGTGCGCCGCCTCCCTCTTCGCGAGCATCACTGCTGCGCTGAAGGAGGTGACGGCTCCCCATGCCCTCTCGCTCCGTACCATGGCCTGGACCAGGGCCGGACGCGAGAGATCGCCGCCGCCGATCGCCTCCACGAGGACACGGCGGTGCTCCGCCCAAGCAGGGCAGACCGCCACCGTGTACTCCACCGTGTCCTCAGGGCGATCTTCGCAGTGGAAACACCCGGGCGTTTCCTCCCGCCCTATCCGAAACAGGAACCTCCCGAAACAACCGTGTCCGGTGAGGACCTGCGTCAGGCGGAAGGTGAGGACGCCATGCCGCCTCTCAAACCACTCCTCAAAGAGGGGACTTACCGCCGCAATCGTGGCGTGCCCTTCACGCAACTCTTCACGGCACAACTTGGCATTTTTGCTTGCAAAAATTTACGACCGCACGGAAGACAGCCGATCGCGTTCTAGTTCACTTCGATATAGGGAAGACCATTTTGGGACCAAGTTCGAGGCGTCATTGTAATATGCGGTTCGCCCAGTCCCTATATATATGTCAATGTATACGAATAATTATTTACTACAAATGTCAAAGGATTAAAAATACAAATTGTCACAATACATGTCACATTATACATATTTAGACTCAAACATAACTGGCGAAGTGTGAAAGTACTATAGTTATACCTCTGCCTAACCCTTCTGTTAAACAAGGCGTAATGATAGGTTATGTGTCATAATGTATACCGATATATTTACTGTTTCCATTATCATAAAATCATGAATAATATTATTCCTCCATTTTACGTGCTTATTAGAATGCGTGTTATGTATTTAAAATGATTGAAATCACGAATCATTCATTGACTGGATTATCATAATAATTGTTACAAGACATTTTTTGTCTCTGTGTCTGTTTGTTCCGGCTAATCTTCGAAACGTCTGGATAGATACGGGACTTTTACTGGCAGATAGCTGATATTATGAGATTTGTTAAATTAAAAATCAAAATCAAAGTCATTTATTCAAACTAGGCTGGTGTCAGTACTTATTGAACGTCATTGCGAAACATAAAATATAAAGTTTTATGGTATATACATAGTAATGTATATACTTTAATCACAAAAACATGTTTCCGTGGGATAATTTCTGACATCCACGCGACCTCCAAATACAACTCGCCCTTCCTAAAAATTAAATATCACTTTGACAGTTCTGTCCTCGACAGTACAAGGAAAGATCGTCTGCCCAAGACAGAAGACAGTCCAGTTTTTGTTCCCTCGTGTGGTTCGCGACTCATTGGGAACTTACAAATTCATTATTTTCCTTTGAAAAAAAAACTTTGTTCATCTCGTAGCTTTGACCTTTGAGGGAAGTAATTTGATAATCGAGTGACGTCATCCGGAGATGAAGTTGTGTTTTGTTTTTCGATGGTTTGCTTTTGGGTTGGTACTTATTGAAGGTTTCTGAAAATGTGGAAGCCCTCTTGTCACAGTCACGGCGTACTATATTGTGTTCGAGGGTGTTAATCTGTTTAGTTTTCTCTTTTTATTCGAGTGATCTTATCTTGTTAAATGCCTGTGTTTCTGTGACAAATAAATCTTTTTTAATTTCCTTCCTTCTTCATTTTCTTTCAAAAAAAATATTTAATTTTTGAAAACCAAAACTACGCGTTTAAAATCAATACTTTAATATCTTCCAACCTTGTTCACTGCTATGCCAACGAAATATAAGAACATTATAGTCAGATAGGAAACGCCGACCTCATCTAGTATAAAAAAATAAATATGATTGACGTGTAAAAGTGTTTGTACAAACCTACTTACAGAAATGAAATCATTTCGCGTTCGTTAAAAAATAACAGTTTAACACGTCAATAACTAACTACCACTACTAACTAGATGAGTTCAGCGATTCCTATCTCACTACTCTGGGAAGAAAGACCGAAATAAACTCAGAGGTCACAGTCTCTTTTAAAGTCCAGACATAATCTTGGTTAGGCCGTATACTCGTAGATATGGAGGTTAATGTCTCTTCTAATTTGAGGTAAGCCTCAAAAGACTATCTCTGACATTAATCTTAAACCACACAGATTTGAGTGGACCTGTCTAGCCGGTACACGCATTTGTCAATAAACGTGTGGAGCTGATGAGGAGCAGTGGTGGCCCAGTTGTACCGGCCCCGAATGTCGAGTTGTAAGGTCGTGGGTTCGAACCAAGGCTGGCGATTTACTTTGAGTAAAAAATGGTTGTCTGTAAAGACGGTTTACGGACGATAATTTTACATGATAACGTCATGATGCGTCACAAGCCGAACGGTTAGGCCGATCGTGCCTCTCCATCGCTTGCGCGCTCAGCTCAGACGGAACGCGACAATGAGTCATGCTTTTCGTGCGTGCAGCCGGCGTTCATCGATTTATAAGACGTTTTCATGTCAATAATTTATCACCAATGTTCCCAAAATGGTGAAGAAAAACATCGTGTAGAAACCACCATGTCCTAGAACCAAAATTCGAAGACATAATGACAGATAGCACGAGTCTTAGAATTTGTGGTTGGAAGATGGTAGAGTGAGAGCGGGTGATCCTCCCTCTCGAAGAGAGGAGGTGTGTGTCCCACCAGTGGGAATATTATTTACTGATTATGCTTTGAAACTGTTGAGAATGCAGCAAAATGAATAAGATTAATAACTATGTGCAAGAATATAAGTTTACTAGCACAGAGTCCATACGTCTTAAGTTGACAAGTTAACTAAACTTATAAGAATCTATGAATAGTTTATTGATAAACAAACAGGCCTCTGAAGGGATCTAACTTACCCTTTTACTTCAGAGCTTTTGGATCAAAAAGTTTCGTGTGAAGTTACGACTCTCTTTTTGAAAACTACCTACCGAAAAGTTAACGATAGATAATGCTCATTTGCAACCATGAAAAATAATATCTGGATCTAAATAAATACTTATACAAGGTCAAATTGAAATAGCTGGCAAAAATTATTAGACACGGTTTGGGTAACGATACAGAAAACAAACGAAAAAAGAAAATTTTTGTTCGTCATTCGAACTTTGTTCAGAACTTTATACTGTGACGTGCGTGATGTACAATACATAATTATATATTTCTGACGTGTACAAGTTGTTTAGTATTGTCAATGTCAACGTCATGTCTTATTTGTCAAACTAAATATGAACTTGACAGATGGCTGTCTATGCCCTTCTAACTTCAACCCGAACAGAGCGCACACACCTCTTACTAATATTAATCAAATAAAATAGGTATGTGGTAAAAATTTATTATAACCTTGTGTGTAGGTACAACAGTGTTCTGAATAAAGATTATAAAAAAGAAGTGGATTTCAATCAAGATCCCAAACACAAGTGATTATTAAACCAATTTGCAGAAATAAAATAATATTATTTTTCATCATCGTCACATTTTCATAGTGTTCTTATATTTCGTTGGCGTAACAGTGAACAAGATCGAAAAATATAAAAATATTAGTTTTCACTTGTAGTTTTTGTTTTCAGGAATTAAAGTATGTTTGTGAAAGAAAAGAAAAAAAAAGTAAATTTTAAAAGTTTATTTTTCACATAAACATAGGCTTAGAAAATATATCTGTTGACACACGAAAAATTTAAAAAATTGTTGAGCGATCCACGCGCGCCCTGCGGTCACGGTTCCGTGACCGATTACGGGCATTGACCATCGCCCATTGCTTTTATAATTTTTCGTGGACGAAATTTGATATTTTTACGAATTTCCATAAACTATATAACATAACATAGTGCTTATTTGAAATTTTAGTTCAAACAATCATCACCTTCCTGATCTTGTCCGATATTTGTTTGGGTCGACATTTTCTTCCTCCATTCTGCCCTGTCAGCCATAAAGCTATCATTTTCTCCCTTCTCTTTCATTTGAATCTGAATGTTCATTATAAGAGTGATGAATATAACTACAACAGATCTATATAAATAAAAATAAAAGTCCTGTCTAATTGACTGACTGATTGACTCGTCAACGCCCAGCCCAAACCCTTGGTCCTAGAAAGCTGAAATTTTGCACAGAGGTTCCCTTTGTAATTTAAACAAGGAATAAGGAAGGATTTTTCGAAATTCAATCCCTAAGGAAGTTAAATAGAGGATGAATGTTCGCCGCGGGCGAAGAAGCTGGCAAAAGCTAGTTCTAAATAAATATACACCTATAAACTTTAATGGTTTGTTTTCTCGCGGCAGAACAACTTGCCATAAGGAGTACTTTCGAAGCATAGAGTAAAAGTAAAAAATAAAGTTTTTTTTTGTTCTAAGTACAAAAAAAAATCATCAAATTGAAAACTTGAGAATCAATAGTAACACTAAAGTTAAATTGTAGGTGCTACTCGAATCGTACGTGCCGCCGACGATGGGAACAGCGATGCATAAATGTTCAAAGCAAAATAAACTCTCGCACCTGATGATTTTCCACAATGGTTAATCTGCCAGTTTTTGTTTCTAATATTTTCTTTGTTTATAAAACGATTGTATTACCTAGACAAAACCATTTCGCTGCGGGAAAACAACCATTAAATTTTCACCGTGTTAACAGTTTGATCCGTTGAGAAAGGTCAGTCTCGAAAAGATACCATTTCAACAGATCATCTTGAATAAGCAGTTCAGTCCAAGTGTATGCAACACACAACCGTAATCAGAATTACGTCCCAATATAAGCTGATACTATAGTTTGTCATCAATTGTACCATCTCCTTTAAATTTCAAACCAGCAATGTCGTTCTCCACAAACGAACGAACACCTAATCTAAAATTACCCCTAGCCCACTGCTTCGATTTATATATTTATCTAGTTTTTAGTTCTATTTGTCTAGTCCGATCACGTACTGTCTCGCTGAATCCACAGAACTGACATTGGCAGGGTTTTCAAAACAAATTCACATTGTTTTCTCTATAAATATTAATGGAATTCTAGTAATCATGTTTTGTATCGTACAACTTTGTTCGTCATTTACAATACGATTATACGAGACATATTTGTACCTACATGATACCATAAAATTTATTATACTGTGACTGGTTACACGAGTAACATTCTAATGGACATGAAAATGTACTTACAAATATTAGAAATGCGAAAGCCCGGCTTGTCACTTGATTCGCCCGAATTTACTCGCCCGAAACGGGCAAATCGACACTTCATTTACTTTCTGTACGCAATTCGTACGAAGATAATTTATTCGTGGGCGAATCTACAACTTCCTAAATGAAAAAGGCAATTGGCACGTTTCGAATTGCATGCATTTTATTGCATAAAATACAGAGATAATATTATACTTGGAGTGATTTTTTAACCGACTTCAAAAAGAAAGAGGTTATCAATTCGACATGTTTGTCTATATTGTTTTTTTTATTTATGTTCGTGCATAACTCCTTCATGTATAGACGGATTTGTAAACATATATTATTTTGGTCCGAGAGGTGTTTATTTCGAAATGGTCCCATTAAAATTTCATATAGATCTGAGGATGAGTTTCGGAGACAGACAACGGAACTCTTTAAAAAATGACAGTAAATCAACCGCCATTGCTGCTATCGCATAAATATGCATTGTTTTGACCCTAAGGATGATGAAATTTCGAATTGGTGTGGGCTATAACAAAAAAGTGAAAAAAACTTATGCAAAAAAAGCAACCGACTTCCAGAAAAACACTACAAAGTGAAAAATTACTTTAACTTCGGAAGACGGTGACAAAACATTAAAATAAATATCCAAAGTCACTGACTTGCAAAATTAAAATTATTTTTCACTTTGTAGTGTTTTTTCGGAAGTCGGTTGTTTTCTTTGGTTCTTAATAACTTTACTGCATACTGATTACGCATTGAATGAATAACATACGGGTTTTAAGTGTTTCCCTCAAGGAATTATCAAGAAAAAAAAAAACACGGCCAGACTCATTTAGATTAAAACATTACTAACCTATCAGTTAAAACGCAGAAATATAAAAAAAACAAATGTCCGGAATCAATTCAAATTCAATCATAGAGTATTCCTTTAAAATTGACTGTAAATGGATTCTTGAAAATGCCTGCAAAATAACTTAAAAATAAAACCTTAGAAACGTGACCTCTAAAGAAGTCAAACGGAGTCTTTAGAAGAACATTCTAACTCTTACGTAGCAGTTAAGTCTTGTATCTATGGTGATTGGTTACACGTGCTTCTCTCAAGTATAATTCAACAAAAAATAACAAGATCAAAGACTAACGTAAACTAAAACATTGCCTACTAAAGTAGTCAAAACGCATTCTAATAAAAACAAAAATGTATGAAACACAGAATCCATATACAATCAATCAAAAACGAATACTCAAGGAGAAAAGTAATACAAAAATTTGAAATTCGTATTCGGTCGTTATAATATTTTCATTATAATTAGCTTCTTTGTGGGTACCTTATTTGAATATTTCGTTCTACGTACTCTTGAGAGTACCTGGGTACTTGATTTGGGACTGTTCAATACATGAGTAACTCGAATCTCTTTCTAGGGCGTGTGCGACGGTTCGTGTGATTTACGGTAGGGTTTCACTGTGGCGACTTTGCGGTTATTTATCGAGTGAACTGGCTTAGGAGGGTTTTTTGGTGAGAGGTAGAACCTGTACCTGATAGACATTCTCACTACACTGTCATCCCAATATGAATTACCGCTAGCTAGTGTTATCTCACCGCTGGACAAAAGTCTATCCCCATTATTATGAGTGCTTGCGATCCAGCTGGGTAATTGCGTAACACTCTGACAGTAGGAATGGCGTTCAATATGGCAGTTCTACAACATTCATTGCGTTAGTTACGTTATTGAGTAGAAACATTTTTCGAACAGATGATGCAATGAATTAACATTATATTTATTTACATAAATTATTTTTATTAAACAAATTATAATTATGAATTATATTTCCATTCCTTGAGGATGATTCAGATTCTTATGGATAGTGTGTTACGCTATAAGGGTGCTTTTAGGGTGCCACCATCTCCGGCGACTTTTTGTGTCCGTGGATTCTCAGTGAATCTTTTTGGGTAGGCTTAATCATTGAACAGATGATTATCTGTTCTGCGGGTCCTGACTGACTGACTCATAAACGCCCAGCCCAGTCCCTTGGACCTAGAAAGCTGAAATTTTGCACAGAGGTTTCTTTCATAATGTAGACAGGGCAAAACGAAGGATTTTTCAAAATTCAACCCCTAAGGGATTTAAATAGGGGATGAAAGTTCCGCACGAGCGAAGCGAGTGAGTTTCAATCATTCAGTCCAATTTAAAATAATTAATTATATTTACTGCAGTCAATATGTCGTGTCTCAAACCATGGTATATTAGCAATATGAGAATGAACGTAGTTTCGACAAAATTTAAACTTTATATCTGCTACATTTATAATTCGACTTAAGCTCATCATAAGCAACTTGTATTAAGACAAAGTCTATCTAACTAAAACGCACCTCTACCAACGCGAAATGAATTTCAAATTTTCTGTGTCTCAATTTGATAACATTTCGTATTAGCATTTTACTGTGTCTCTCTGCGTTGATTTCATATGAAATTTAAATCCGAAAGACGAGTAAAATACTAGTCTTTATTTCATATGTAGAACATAATGTGATTTTCCTGTGTGGTACCTACGTAAATTAACATTTTCCTTGAATTTTAATATGATTCAAATATTTGCCCTTCAAATTAGTTGTTCCGAATAAAATATTTAGCTAATTCAAAGACGTGAAGTAATTTTCTGAAGCGAAAAGTACAACCACGTTAAATATTAGTAAATTAAGAGTTATTTCATTAAGAAACGAGCGCCCACTTATAAGACTCTGTGAACTAATTAATAGACTTATCTAAATTTTTCCACTTCATATTTTTACTCATCATAACAAACAACTTTCCCAACGAAACTATTTTTTTATTGACCCTAATTTTACTACCCCAATAGAATATTGAGTACCTAACAAGAATAATACGCCATCAGCTGTAATTTAATTTAGTTACCTACAAACAAAAACCGCTTTTACCATGCATTATTTTTTCGCATCAGCTGTTGCCGCTTGACCCCAGGGTCAAGCTGATAGCGCGCGGGATCCGTACGGTGATGCAATAAAAACTTTTTAATAAAAAAATTTTACCGCCGAAAAAACGAAAAGTAAAAAAATTATAAACTTGCTTTGTCCAACCCCAATAACAAGTTCGGAAGGCGGTGACATATAATTAAATACATATCCAAAGTCACCGACTTCCGAACTTAGTTATTGGGGTTGGACAAAGCATGTTTATTATTTTTTTACTTTTCGGTTTTTCGGCGGTTTAATTTTTTTATTAAAAAGTTTTTATTTTATAATTTTTTGTGGCTATAATCTACTAATTACTACATGCTTAATTTTTGTTTACTTTTTGTAATACACAACTCAGTATTATAATCTGTGAGTAAACAATCAATCATCCCCTGTTTTCTTACCCTTAGGGTTGGAATTTTTTTTTCTTCGAAATTTATATGGGACCAACTTCGGGGTATACCCTTTGCAATAATATTTTTTTTTATCAAAATCGGACTACTCTGGAAAAAGTTATGCGTGGTCATACATAAAAAAAAAAAAAAAATATAAGCGTCGAATTGATTAACCTCCTCCGTTTTTTCGTCGGTTCAAAAAACTAATGCATGGCAAAACTGGTTTCTTTTTTGTCTGTAGGTAACTAAACTAAATTACAGCTGATGGTGTATTATTCTTGTTAGACACCTACTCAATATTATAGTGGGGTTGGTGGACATGCCAGTTGAATAAAAAAATCGTTTCTTTGGAAAAGTTGTTTGTTATGTTGAGTACAATCATGTGTTTAGATATCGGTCACTAATTACCAGTGACCCTATATAAGAGTCGATGACGTGAAATACTGGTATTCAGCTGCATCCAATTAGACAACTATGTTGGAGTCGTCTTCCAATGTGAGGTTGAGGCTGAGGATTACGGGCTGCGGTGAAGTAGGAGTGCCGGTACTTCTGAGTAGCGCTCTTCCCTTCCGTGGCCTGGATGGGGCCGCCACCGTTTGATGGCGGACGCGGTGGGGCCGCAGCGGAGGAGGAGTGTCGGTATAGCGTTGGCCGCTCTCCCTATCCCCTGCGGCCGAAAAATGGTAGGTGGCGGGGCCACTTTACTGACCCGTCGCAGGGGGACCCAGGTCACGGCGTGCCATGTATCCTGGTGCGCCGGTGATAGGGGTTATCCCCCTCCGAGGACGGTCCGGTGACGGATAGCCGCGGAGGGTTCACGGATGGTTTACGCGTTTCCGTGTTCCCGCCTCAAGCGGCACTGGAGGACACCGTGGACTTTTGGTGGGTTACAGTCACACATAACTGCGCTATCTCCCCGTGATAGCGTAGTAGGCATTTCTCCACGTTAAAAAAAAATACCCGGGTCCACGGCGCGTTGTGTTCTACGCGTGCCTTCAAACACGGGAAACACTGTTACTGCTGTTTTGTGTTGGATTTTTGTATGTTTTTGGACAGAACCATGTCTGCCGAGTCAACTTATATCGATTAACTAAGTTCTCAGTTTTGCATACGCTCATACTCGTATGAGGAACAGGGTGTAAAGTTTACTCAAACTCCATAGAAAAAAGAGTGTCCTCCGACGTTGTGTCTGGTGGCCTACTGCCTGACGATTGATATAAAATCGGATTTTCCAATGCAGGACTTTTGCATGACGTCAGTGCTACGTGTAGTTTGCATGTGGCAATGCAGATGCCGCCACACTCGTACAGTGTGCCCTACAAAATAATAAACTTCAGATTATTACATAACTCAAGGGCAATCTCTCCGTCGGCATAAACTACATTTTCTATACCACCAACAGCCTGTATTTCCATATTATTCACGCAGTGTAATCTAAAACTGAATTAATTAATTCAAATTCGTGGCAGTTTCCTATCCAAAATAATTTGGTGGTATTATAAATGTACATAATTAGTGATACAAGATTTTCTGTAATATATCAAAGCTCAGCAATTGTGTTATTTGAAACTGTTCTGTGGAGTGGAGTTAGTCACTTGTTAATTTATTTCGTGTGGTTTAATTTTCATGCAAATACATTTTTTAAGATGATTTGATATTTCAAAACGCTCTTTTCATAAGCAGACGTATTGTGATTTCGCCCGCGTGGAGGTGTAAAATTTCCCCATAGGAATGTACTACCGAGATAAATAGTATCCTATGTATTAATCCATGGTATAAAAAATCTGTGTGCGAAACTTTATCCAAATCCAATACAAATAACAAACATCCAAATATCTAAACATCTTATCAAACACACTTTCACATCCATAATATATTATTAGCAGGATTAATCGAGCTAGAGTATATACTCTAGCTCACGCATATGCGTGAAATGTTCGGACACAAATCTTCACATACCTACTAACTCTAACCTGCTACGTGATTTTTACAACAAAAAAAAACAGTCAAGTTTGTTCCCCCAACCCAGCATTTAAGCCTCATGATCCTAATCCAGTCTCTAGCTTACGGGGCTGCCCCATAAGCAAGACATTACACTGACTAGGCAGTCCAATGATATGTAGACAGTGTTTTTTTTGTTGTTTGGGAAATCATCAAATAACTTCTGCCGCTCTGGGTGGAGCAGGAGGGCGTGTCAGACTTTTACTGACTAAAACCCAACCGAGTTCCTTCAGTTGCCTGCGTGCCAAGGGCCACGGTATCTCGTTCGAACAACCCTCACCCCTGGCAGAACATACAACTTAACCGCTCCACCAATCGTTGTTCAGCCAAATACCTTACCGATATTAATCGCACCATCCGCATCACTTAAACAGTAGGTACACACAACTTAGACACCAACTCGATACCATAGTTATTATCGTGCATAGAATACAGTTGTGTAACTGAAGCTATTACATATTCAGACTAAACCAGCACAAAATAGGAGTTCAGAAGGTCGGCTCCATGCTACGAGCGAAATTTTTATGCACACAGATAACGAAATACTTTATCACCTTTTGGCTGAATGTCACGACAAGGTCAACTTGATAGTTTCGACCTTAGTGAAGTTTAAAAGATCAGCCATATTGGGCTCAAAAGTCAAAAATGAAACCAATAACACATAAAAAAGTAGGGAAAGTGTTTTTTACTACGGCAAGAAAACTCTTCGACCATTAATACATGTTTTCAAGTCTTTGTTTCTTCCTTGCTTTCGTTGTTTACACTAGATGTATTTTAAATTAAATCTCCAAACTATTTGTTGGTTCCTTTTCATTTATTAGATGGTATTGTTCGAAATTTCAAAAGTCAACAGTCACATCACTGTTGACTTTTTAAACTTCGATCAACGTTCATGACACACGCAATTGTTTTCGCATATCAGTAACACTTTGGGTTATAAGGTATGAATCGTGACTTCTCTCCCTTAGTGGGATTTTTTGGATTCGGATCGTTTGAGTCTAATTACAAAACAAGTTTCTTTTTCACGTGGTTTAAACCGACACAGCCATCTTTTTTGAAATAAAAACGCATAAAGTTCTATAATACGAAACTGACTACTTCCTTCGGAATAAAGTTCTGTTGGGAAGCTACATGATCCCCGGGTCACGCAATATTTGATCCCCTTATTCCTACGGGAACGGGAATTACGCGGTTGTACCGCGGAGCGCTGCAAGTTTTGTTATAACTAAACTCATATTCGGGGTGTCTCATTTAATTTTGACAATTCAACAATATTCATTACGTTGTAAACAAGACGATCTTTTTCAAACAGTAAGAAACAATGGATTATCTACAAATTTCCTTCAAAATCCTTCGAATTGTGACAGAAAACTTAATTTGCAATTATGATTGTAAAATGGTGGTGATTGGTTGATGATGATAGGGTTAGAAATGGGGTAAGTACCGAGATGACGACTAATAGAGAAGTTTAGAAGAAAAAGACATAATTATGTTGAGCCAAAAAATCCATAAATTGATCTGTGTGGTGGCGAACGTAAAAGAATAGCAACATCCCATTTCCTCCCGTGGGTGTCGTAAAAGGCGACTAAGGGAACCAGAGGATGGACAGCAGCGTCCTCTAGCATTTTACCACCATACTGCGATCACCAACCCGCCTGCCAAGTGTGGCGATTATGGCAAAACCCCCCCGTCCCGCTAAAATGAATGAATGACGATATATGGCAGGAGACTGATGACGAGGATTTTAGCCTTCTGTACTTATCTATTCTGTGCTTACCTGACTGTTATGCCTGATAACTGTCAGTAATTAACACTTAGCACTAAGCGCAGCATCTAATAACTGACGCAACTATCAACTTGAGCTCGCGTCTGTTGAACGTTTTAGTTGATTTTGTAGCTGTAAATTGGCATTGATTTAGACAGATTGATTGGTTACATCACGCCTTAGTTATCAATAGAAGGATATACGGCAGAGGAGTAAATATATTCAAGGAGGCTATAGGAGATGAATCATACTCGACTTCAGCTTGATGATTGATTTACTACAATAATTATTAATTAATATTATCTGTGCGGAACCAGAATACTAAATAAAGTCCAATAAAAAGTTAGGAGCCAACAAAGTAATTTAACCGAAATTTGGGCGTGTTAAGTAATAAGTGTTAAATCTCCAAAGCCAAGGTGGTACCGGCAAAGCTCAAATATCGAAAAGTTAAATAAACTTTATTGGTCATTGATTTATGCAGTGGTTTTTTCACAAAACCCAATCTTCTGAAGGACTTTTCGCGCCTGTTTTACTATAAATGATCCTACGTCTCACTCAATAACGTTGTGCGTGTAGACTATATAGCGTCTAATAGCTCATTAGTAATACCACCTTGGTTGGACATAATGCTTGGTGAGACAGCGTGCTTTTTAGCCAGGCCCATCAGACAGTTCGAGCCCGCGACTTGATTCCCCTTAATAAGCACACTCGATTCACTAGTTTAAAGTACCATGTCTTAAGGAGCATGTGGCGAGTAACTTAGCGTCAAATCTTGAGTCTTGGCTGCTCGTACAAACCAGACGAACAACTCAATGACGTATTAAAGTATTGACTCGGCAGTTACAGTTGCCATCACTACACAAACGAGACAGCAAGATATTACTTTCCAATTAACAAAAAAATAATAATAGGAGCTTCTATTTCTATTAAATGGCCAGCAGAGTCGGTGTTGACTATTCGGGCAATGTCTGAAGAGAAATGGAAAAAGAAATGTGCGTGATAAAAACAAAAAACGATAACTTGAGACACAAGTAAATATGAGTTCCTATAACCTCGTTGAAACAGGACTTTCAAAAAGTCATATCCCCTACCTATTTCCCTACTAATACATAAACCCAAAAGTTCCTCTGTCTGTCTGTTTGTTTGTCCTGCTTTCACGCCTAAACCGCTGAACCGATCCTCATGAAATTTGGCAGAGATATAGCCTGGAATATGGAGAAGGACATATGCTACTTTTTTACGCGTTAACCGACATACACGCGGGCGGAGCCGCTGGCAAAAGCTAGTAAAATATAATGTATTATTTGACTTTTTGGTAGTCATCCGTCAGATATTTGGTATTTTGTTAGGTGACAACACGATGACCACACTTGCTGTTGACATCACTAGCACAACATAATTGGTCATTTCTCAGAACTGCCTCTCACGAATACAAAAGGCGAACTGGCCCGCACCCTAACTGCGTAACTCACGATTCATCATAATCTGTATCGTTTTGAAACGGATTGTTAAACCATTGCTTCATATGTTCGAAAAATGTGTCTGTTCGACAACATAAATAACGCAATGAATATTGTTTAACTGTGAAGACGAAACCAATTATGATCAATCGTGAGTTACGTAATTAGGGTGCCGGACAGTAGTACTATTTTTCTAGAATATTCGTGTACCAGCCAAAAGCAACAAATATTATGTATGCCAAACGATATTCTCAGAATTACTGCGACATATTCCTTCATAGTATTCACTAAGGCATCAAGACCAGGAAGAGAAAATGCAAACAGAAACCAAGGACCAAGGACGTTTTAGACGAAAACCAATTCGATTCAATGCGTACCTCTCGTAGTTTGGACATTGATAAACGATTACCTACGAATACATACTGGGATGACAAACGTTTTCATTCATTTGGAACATATTGAAGAATTAAATGGAGAATAATGTTCCAAGCATGTTGCAGACGAGTGTATTGAATTTGTATCTTTGCCGCATGTTTTAATTGTAGTACAAGTAGATACGTTTCATTTTATTTTAAGTAGGTTCTGGTTGAGTAACTAATAAAATTGCAATCGGTAGGCTGCCGCAGACTGGCGCGACGTAAAAGCGAGACACGACTCTATTAGAAAAGTTTCCATGCAGTTCATTGAAAATGTCGCGTTGCACTATCACGTTGCGCCATTCTACGGGAGTTCTCATTGTAACAGTCTCTACTTATGCGGCAATACATTTACTTCAACGCGCAAACAGTAAACATGAAATCGGCGATTCAGCACATAATCCCAGACACCCCAGTGAAGAAAATTTCACGGACTGATAGAGTTGCTTATAAAAAAAAACACCTTTTTTTAGCTTTTCATCGCACGAATTTAATCACGCGAATCGACAGAAAAGCCAAAAAAGCCCTTAAATAATACAATAAATCTATATATATAAAAGAAAGTCGTGTTAGTTACTTCACTTATAACTCAAGAACGGCTGAACCGATTTAGCTGAAAATTGGCAGGGAGGTAGTTTAGAGCCAGGAGAAGGACATAGGATACTTTTTATCCCGGTATTAGGTAGGGTAGCGTAGGTAGGGTAGGTAGGATAGTGTAGTGTAGGGTAGGTAGGGTAGCGTAGGTAGGGTAGGTAGGTAGGTAGGGTAGGATAGTGTAGGGTAGGTAGGGTAGTGTAGGGTAGGGTAGTGTAGGGTAGGTAGGGTAGTGTAGGGTAGGTAGGGTAGCGTAGGTAGGTAGGGTAGGATAGTGTAGGGTAGGGCAGTGTAGGGTAGGGTAGTGTAGGGTAGGTAGGGTAGAGTAGGTAGGGTAGGTAGTGTATGGATTTTGTATGAATGACTTTTGGATGGACAGGACAACGTCTGTCGGGACAGCTAGTAATATTATAATTATTATTTCCTTTTCTAATCATCTTATGCAATAAGGTTATGAGAAAAAGTCACTGCAAGTACATGCAATTCGAAATTGTCAATTGCCTAATAGGTAGGTATTTCTAATTATCTATTCGCCCACAAATAAATAAGCCTCATACGAGTTGCCTGTTGAAAATAATGTATTATTTAAAATTGTCGATTGCGCCGAGTAAATTCATGTGAGGCGGCTAAGCCTTTTTTAACACGCTTTTATTAGCTTCACTTGTATGTTTGTTTGTAACCGACTCCTTTGAACTTGATTTTGACCCACTTCAAACTGTCAAATTTCATTTTAACTTTGTAGACTTATCGAAGACCGATGACAATACAATAATAAAAAAAATTAAAATCATGGTTTTGTAATTAGGAGAACCAAAAATAGAAAATAAATAATAAATTTAAAAAATACGTTTTCAAAAGCAAATTAAAAAAAGCAGAAAATAATTTCAAAAAAGCGTATGGGGTGCTTGATATTAATTGATTATAAAAATACAGGACCTCAAAAAGCATCTTTTTTGAAATTATTTTCTGATTTTTAGTTCGGCTTTTAAAGCGTGTTTTTTGCTTAAAAAAAATATTATTAAAGCTGCTGCATCTACAATCATATCCCTACTTTATGGTAACAGTTTGTGCGTCGATTAGGTCATTCCTAAGACCGACAGGCACCCATACATGGACTGATTGGGCCAAACATAGTGTAACTTTGTACAGATCTGTCTGCAGATTTCCGCTGTTCCCATTTACCCACCAGAACAGAATAATCGTAACAGCTAAGTACCTTAATCGTGATGTATGCAAATGTAGTTTCATGTAGTGCCACTAATCATAAATCAGGTGGTTATTACGAAGGCACCATTAGGGAAAGCATGAATATATGACGGGAATGTATTAGGTTACCGTAATAGAAAAGGTAACAGATAGTCTGTATTCGATAGCATTTTTAGTTATCCACACCATTTCGAAATTTCATCATCCTTGGGGTCATGTTTTGACCATGCATATTTATGCGATGGCAGCAATCGCGGTTATTTGCTGTATTTTTTCGAAGAGTTCCGTTTTCTGTCTCCGAAACGCATCATCAGATCTATATGAAATTTAAATGGGACCATTTCGGAATAAACCCCTTTAAAAAAAAAAAAAAATGCAAATCGGTCTATATATGACGGAGTTATGCCTGAACCTCCACCTAACTCCTAACCGTTAAAGAGTTGTACCTTCCTTCATCAGCTCAGCGTCATGATGTCAATAGCTTTAGAAAACACATGAAAAACGTTGTTAATACCTACAAATTTTGAGGGTTGCCCTCGATTTCCCTGGGATTCCATCATCAGATCCTGATTTGGTGCCAATGGGACCACCTCAGGAGTATACTCTTTCAAATAAAAAAAAAAATTTAAGAATCGGTCCACAAATGAGGGAGAAATCGGGGAACATACATAAAAAAAACATACAGTGGAACATTTCTAACCTCCTTCTTTTTTAGCAGTCGGCTAAAAATTAGGTAGGTACGTAGGTATACAGCATTCGGCCTAAATAGGTTTTACACACAATGGGCTTAAAGTAACCCAAAGGGCAATGTAGAGGGCGTTGCTTGGAGTTTCCCTACGTGATCGAATCAGGAATGAAATGATCCGCGGGAGAACCAAAGCAACCGACATAGCCAGAAGAATTGCCAATCTTAAGTGGCAGTGGGTAGGGTACATTGCTCGCAGAACAGATGGCCGAAAGGTTCTGGAATTGCGACCGCGTTCCGGAAGACGTAAAGTTGGAAGGCCTCCCCCAAAGTGGACCGATGATCTTGTGAACACAGCAGGAATGCACTGGACGCGGGAAGCACAGAAACGGTCGAAGTGCTAGTACATTGCTGGACATAGGCTTGGGGTAAGCCTATGTCCAGCAATGTACGTTTTTCGGCTGAAATGATGATGATGATGATGAGGTTTTAGGCCGAAATGCTGCCTTGTAGACTCATAGATTTTCTGAAGAAGCACTTTTTTTTTTAAAGTAGTTACCGGAGACCTGTTGACAAGCCCACACTGTAAAAGCCAATTATTTTTACAGGAGTATTTGTGGATGTTCTTGCAGACTATTTTCCATAGGAAACGACAAATTGGAAGTTTTCACCGACCTCCTGACGATTCATATATGCCCATTGTTTATAGTTTATATAAAACTAGGTTTTGCCAGCGGCTTCGCCCGCGCGAATCTTTCATCACCTATTTAGGTAACTCACTCAGGGGTTGAATTTCGAAAAATTCTTCCTCTTTCCTTGTCTACAGGGAACCTCTGTGCAAAATTTCAGCTTTCTAGGTTTAAGGGTTTGGGCTGGGCGTTGATGAGTCAGTCAGTCAGTCAGTCAGGACTTTTCTTTTTATTAATATAGATAAAACTTTTAAATATTTTGAATTTCAAATGGAATCCACGAGCCTTGATTGAACATATTTAACGCTTGTTTGAAAAAAGATACATTTATTAAAATATAATTGGAAACACAAAAAATGCAATCCTACTATTTCCTTCTTCACACTCATTTGCCACATTCATTTTTGTTTAAGATTATAATCTATATAAATAAAAATGAATGCGGCTAAGCGCAAAACTCAAGAACGCTCGACCAATTCCGCAATTTATTTTTTCGTATGTTCCTTAAGGCACATGGAAAGTTAAAAAAATGCGCGGACAATAGTAAAAACAACACTTTTATACTTTTTATACCTGTAGTACGTTCCCATGGGATAACTTTCGACTTCTACTGGTAGTATTATAACTGTCAAAGTTTGTGAAGATGTTTGGATGTTTGTTACTCAACCACTCAAAAACAGCTAAACTGATTTGAATGAAATTTGACAGACAGTTTACAACCTCCATTCATACATAGGATACTTTTGTCCCTATAACAATAACAGTGTTGTTGGAGAAGTGGATGCACCTGCATGTCAGTTCGCAACCATTTATTGAGTGATTTTTGTTTCATAATTTTTATTAATTGTAATCGAATGCATTTTAACGTAATGACTATTAAATGTCATAATAAAGAGTCTTAACGAAGCTAATGTCAATAGTACGCTTGAACAATTTATAAATTGGCTTAATAAAAATAACTTAATTATAAATTTAGATAAAACAAAAGTAATGCATTTCTATCAAAGAATATTTGACCCAAATATGGATATAAATTATAATGGACAAACAATAGATCAGGTCAATGAGGCCAAATTTCTAGGAAATTCAATTGATAGCGGACTGACATGGAAACCTCAAGCAGATGACGTATGCAAAAAACTAAGTTCAGCTGCTTATGCATTATATAGTTTATCCAAAAAAGTTAACGTTCAGACAGTATTGATAGCATACCACAGTCTAGTTGTTTCTGTATTGAGGTTTGGCATAATATTCTGGGGCAACTGTAGCGAGAGAGAAAATATTTTTAAGGCGCAAAAACGCTGTATTAGATCTATTTTTAATCTTAAAGTGACCGACAGCTGCGTACCTGTTTGAAAAAAATTTAATCTTTTAACTTTTGTATGCCTTGTTTTAACAAAAATAGCTATTAGAAATAGCTATTTTTGTTAAAACAATTAATGATCACTTATTCCCGACTTTGAAAAATACTAGAAACAGGACTACAAGTTTAAGAACTCAATACGAAGACAAGTTGTGCATTGGTGGATATAAAACTGCATTGTTGAAAAAGAGTGTTATGTGCATGGCTCCTCTTATTTATAACCATGTACCAAAAGTGATCAAAGAGCAACCAATAGGAAGATTTAAAAAGCACTTAAAAAAAATACTAGTTGAAAAATGCTATTACTCTGTAACAGATTTTTTGAATGACAAGGCTATTTAGTTTACAATGTTCATTTATTAAGTAAAAATAGCTATAAGTAAACATAATAATTATTCTAGGTTAAGTTAGTAATTTTGCATGCCATGAGGCAGAATGTTTAAGGACTCAAAAAATTGTAACACCTAATTGTATTTATTACCTACATTCTATGCAAATAAATAAATCTATCTATCTATCTATCTATAATTGTGAATGTGCTGTAACTTTAATTTATATTTTTTTATTAAATTTAATTTTTTTTTGTGTAATGCAATGTTTTTATGTGTAATGTTTTAATGTACTTATAATGTAATTATTATTTATATTTCCATGTAATTTGTACTGTTTAATATGGGAATAATTTCCTGAAATAAATGATTATTTATTTTATAATACGTTCCTGCGGGATAATTTTTGACCTCCACGCCGGGTGAAGTCGCCGGCAAAAGCTAATACAACATAAGTTATGAGTAATTTTCCACCACATATTTCTAACAAAAGATTCTTAAAATAAAATAACTTCATAAAACTATTTGTGTCATAGTGAAGTCATGTTTAGTTTTTCGCTTCGTTGGTCCGAAGAATTGATGTCGTATCTTGTCATTTTATTTATACCTGCGCCACTAAAGACACTCTTCTGATTAATTATTTAGTAAACAAAGCTAGGGACACAACATAGATATGGACAGAAGGCGCTCATACAACGATTGAAAACAGGCATGCGGCTTATTAGTCAATTCGCACGAATAAATTCGCCCGAAACGGGCGAACCGACGCTTTTAAACAATGTATTATTTTCTGTAGGTGATTCGCACGAAATTAATTTATTAATAGGCGAATTGACAGTTCCAGAAATTCGTGTGGAAACATCGAAACGTAAAGTAAAAGGTAGACTAACTATAACAATTGCTACTTCTTCGGAATTGTCAATTCGCCCACAAATATAGAAAAGACGTGCGAATAACCTACAAAAAATAAAATATTATTTAACAGTGTCGATCCACCTGTTTCGGCCGAGTAAATCCGTGCGAATAGACTAATAAGCCGTGCGCACACATAGACGCGTACGTTCGGCGAACTCCAAAAAATTCCAGTCGCAAGTGCGCTTGCACTAGCTGTACGTGAAGCGTGTCTATGTGTGCGTGACGTTTTGATAGTTGTATGAAACCGGCCTTCTGTTCCTGTCTTATTCGTGATTGGAAGCTGTTAACGGCGGACGTTTCATCGCCTCCGGTTTTCCGGAGCGTTTTTAATCAGCTTCATGCCTTTGAGCAGCGCTGCCTAATTGCAGTGTTGTATGGATTTTTTGTACATAATTGGCTCCAGTTTTTTAATGTCCATTTGTGGATTCTAGTGTTTAACGTTGACGCTTTCTTTTATTTCTCGTTTTCACTTTATTTGTTAGTTTAAATTGAAAAAGCCGAGTCCATTCTTTACATCATTCTTTTTGAAAGCGGTATTGGTTTTGGTGACTTTTTACTAGTTTTAACCCTTTTAACGACTCACAAGCGGGGTTATACGGTCCCTTGTAAAAAGATTCTGATGACATCCAGCGCAGTAATTAAGAATGCCGCCATTTTATTGGTCCTTTTCCTAACTTTGTATTCTTTCTGGACAAAATATTGTTCGCTTCAGTGTGGCTATAAAACCATTTAAACAGGGTGACTTCCAGCCCATGGTACGGAGCGAGAGTGCATGGGTAGCCGTCACCTCCTTCAGCGAAGCAGTTATGCTCGCGAAGAGGGAAGCGGCGCACGTGAGGGAGAGGTAGTATATGCGCCCTCACGGCCCTAACCGCCGCAGGAGACGCCCTTGGCGTCGGGAATCCCAGGCTGATTTCCGGCCACAGTAGGCATGAGCTTGCGGACGGCGAGTAATGGGTAGCTCGCTGTCCGGTAAGGACCAAGCCCAAGTCAACGCGGCGCGTTGTGTTCCACGCGTGCCTCAAAGAGATGTCAGGACAATGTGATGGGGTCCGCAAGGGCCGATGCCTGCCAGGGGTGCGGGTTTGTTCGAAAGACATACCGCAGCCCCTGGCATCTAGGCTACTGAGGGAACACGGGTGGGTTCTAGTCAGTAAAAGTCTGACACGCCCTCCTGCTCCACCCAGAACGGGAGAAGTTATTGGAACATTTCCCAGCCAAAAATGAAAAAAAAAAAAGGTTGACTTGATATTTGACGTATTTCTTCAAGGACGTGATAGTGCTGCAATTAACCACCCCATTAAGCCTAAGTTAAACTTTATGGGATTCGAGAAAAAACAATTTATAAGATTTTTGAAAATATCCCAGAACTTGTAATAAAATATCAATTTTGTCTAAACTCTCAAATGTAATGGCCTTCATTGTTCTTAGGTACAAAATAGATAATACACCTTCCAGTGTAGCCACATTTTCTTAGACATCGAACAGTTAAAACTTAGAGGAAGAAGTATAATAACTATTTAAAAACAATATCTACGTACAGTCGCCAGCAGGTCAAGCTATCCCAAACTGTCAAATTTTCCCAATTGAACATAAACCTTATTCCTTTGCAATAAAGTTGAAAAACTATCAAAGAAATTTGACAGATAGGGTAGCTTGATGTGCTGGCCTCTGTACATGAAATTCGGCACCAGTTATCTCAAAATTTTTACAATAACATTGAGCAAACAAATTATGGAGAAAACATCTACATTTAATCAGCTATCGGTTACACTTTAGGGGGGGGCTTGGGGCTTGTGTGGTCATAATAGCTGCAGGAGTCGATCGATCAGGGTAAGCTACACTTGCCGCGATTGGTTCATGGATGGGAGACTACTTTTACATATCAAGACCCCTCCGTGTCTCGTTTAAGCCGTTGGTCCCGGCTGTCATCTTTGAAAGTCGTTACAGGTCGTCAGAAGCCCGAAAGTCTGAAACTAATTAAACCAAGGGGTATCGTATTACCCGGTAACTGGGTTGTGGAGGTCAGATAGACAATCACTCCATGTAAAATACTGGTATTCAGCTGCATCCGGTTTGACTGGAAGCTGAACCCAACATATTCGGGAAGAGGCTAAACAGATGATGATGGGTTATACTATCACGTTATGGAATCAAAACGTCTAATCACAAATCACGCTATGAAAAGGCTTATGGAAGAAAAATTTAGGGCCGGATGCAACGAGTTTTTGTTTCCGAGTGATGAGTTTGATTTCGCAGTGCAATAGTTCGGAATAGATTGTATGATCCGAACTGGATGGGAGCCATTTTTTCAACGCTGTGCGTAGTGATTGCGTTTTTATTTCGTTTGCTTTTTTTCGGTTTTGCACGCTCGCTTTGATTCGAGAGGTAAGCAGTTTTGACCCGTATCAAATTGCAATGTAGGAGTACTCTGAGCTTGGAAAAACAGATTCAGATTGAAAAATATTCGAAATGACAAAACACTGTGATTTTAGTTGCCTATCACTTATTAGAAACTGCTTTGCCATTACCCTCATGACCTACAGAGTAGATTGCCCTGAGGACACGGTGGAGTATACGGTGAAGGTCTGCCCAGCTTGGGCGGAGCACCGCGGTGTCCTCGTGGAGGCGATCGACGACGGCGATCTCTTGCGTCCAGCCCTGGTCCAGGCCATGGTACGGAACGAGAGTGCATGGGTAGCCCTCACCTCCTTCCGCTAAGCAGTAATGCTTGCGAAGAAGGAGGCGGCGCACGTGAGGGAGAGGCAGTATATGCGCCCTCACGGCCCTAGCCGCCGCAGAAGACGCCCTGGGCGTCGGAAATCCCAGGCTGATTACCGGCCACCGTAGGAGCGGGCTTGCGGACGGCGAGTAATGGGTAGCTCACTGTCTGGTAAGGACCAACCCCGGGTCGATGGCGCGTTGTGTTCCACTCGCACCTCAAAGAGATGTCAGCACCAATTGGAGGGGTCCGCAAGGACCAATGCCTGCCAGGGGTGCAGGTTGTTCGAAAGAGATACCGTAGCCCCTGGCACACAGGCAACTAAAGGAACACGGGTGAGTTTTAGTCAGTGAAAGTCTGACACGCCCTACTGCTACATCCAGAGTGGAAGAAGTTTTTTGATGATATCCCACCCTCAAAAAAAAAACCCTCATGACCTACTAAAATAAAAATAAACTAAATTTTTAGGAAACCCTTGAAATGGGTTAACCTTTTCATTCTGGTTACCGATTGAACGGCTAACCCAAATCATCGTCTGCCTAAGCTTTTCCGAACTATGTTGAGGTCGGTTTCCAGTCTAATGGGATGTAGCTAAATACCAGTAGTTAACATGGAGAGACCAGCGATCAGACAGACACCTGAGCTTCTCAGCCCAGTTACAAAATAATAAAACACCCTTTTATAAGACTGGTTGTTAGATTTTAAAGCTTTTCAAAACCCGTAATGAATGTAGATGAGTCACAAATGATAGCCGGAACCAACGGCGGGATGCGGGTTGTTCGAAAGAGTCGCGGCCCCTAGCATACAGGCAACTGAGGGAACACTGGTGGGTTTTAGTCAGTAAAAGTCTGACACGCCCTCCTGTTCCACCCAGAGGGCGAGAAGTTATTTGATGATTTCCCAACCTCAAAAAAACCCATTGAACTATAAAGGCAGTCTTGACTCGATCGCTACAGTGTATGTACATAGCCTAAGCCTACTCGTTTCTCGAGCCAACACTTCGCAGTTCGCACGGCTGCAGGAAAAAAGCCGATTGCAAGTTCTGCAATATATTACTTTCACGCCACTCAAGCGTTCTAATCGTATCGCTTGTTTCTTCTTTTGTGATACGACTGTGCAAGGTTGGAGTTGACAGCGAGTGATTTATGTCCTTTCAGATTTCAAAAGGGGTTGTTTTGTTTCTTGCAATTTGTCAGCCTCGATGTGAAGGAGAACGATTATGGTTTGCTTGTTCCGAGCAATGTAGGCGCAGGCTTGCGGATAGCAAGTTATGGATAGCTCGCTGCCCTGGGTTGACGGCGCGTTGTGTTCCATGCGCGCCTCAAATAGATCTCAGCACCCACTGGTGGGGTCCGCAAGCGCCGATGCCTGCCAGGGGTGCGGGTTGTTTGAACGAGATTCCGTGGCCCCTGGCACACAGGCAACTTGAGGAACATGGGTGGGTTTTAGTCAGGAAAAGTCTGACATGCCCTCCGGAGAAGTCTTTTAATGATTTCCCACCCTCAAAAACGCATTAACATTTTTAACAAATGTTAGTCACGATACTAGTTTCGTTGTAACAGCCTTAACTCATCAAAATTCTCCTGCCCATATCCCTATTAACTTGGGGTCAGCGCAATACGAGTATGTCTTTTTCTTCCTTCTATTAGTAGTCATCTCGGTCGGTTTATTTGTCAATTTACACGAATATGCTCGCCCGAATCGGGCCAATGGACACTTTTATATACTCGTAACATATTATTATTTTCTGTAGATGACTCGTACGAATCGTCGTTAATTTACTATTGGACAAATCGATAACTCTAAAAATACGTATGAAGCAATTGGCACGTTTAGAATTTAATGCAATACAGTTGTGAAAGGTGTGAAGGTCACTACTAGTACACAAGTTTACAAAATTTTAAACGTGCCAATTGCCCACTACATATTTCTGAAATTGTCGATTCGTCTACAAATAAATTTACTTAAAAAAGAATACGTTATTTAACAGTGTCGATTCTCTCGATTTGTGCGAATCGATTAAGAAGCCAACGCGATGGCGTCACCCTACAAAGACGAACTTCTTCTGAAACTGAACATAACGCACCATTATAATTATAGAGACTTAATGCGAAAATAGCCGCGAAGCAAAATGTATCTCTTTAATTCAAAAGGACCTAGACATATGTAGATTATTTTACATATTGTGAATGAGAGAACGTTGTAGGCCTTACAAACTATAGATTTGTAGACGATTTTCTATTCAGTATTCGTCTAAGTACCTGGTACTTATTGACAGGCCTGCACTGTCCTCCCATACATTTTATCTCTGTAATTTGGAGACATTGTCAAAACCATTTTTTTTTTTAAAGAGTCACCGTGGAGTTTCTTGCCGGCTCTTCTCCATAGGAAACAACAATTTGGAACCGTGCACCTAGCTTCTGACGTTTCATAAGTGCCCATGCAGGTTTATGTGAAATAAAATATATTGATTTTGAAAAATGATAGAGACCTAATGTGAAATTAGCCGCAAGCAAAATGTATCTCTATAATTCAAAATGATAGAGATCTAATGCGAAATTAGCCGCAAGCAAAAAAGGTCTCTATAATTCTAAAGTAGCGATAAGTTCGGGCACGGTACTGGCCAATTTCAATGGTAAACTTCCATTAGCAAAATAAAAACACTAAAGTCATTGACTTGCACCTCACATAGGTTGCCGTCACTTTATTCCTTATCGTAGTGAAGCCGGGATTAAGGGGGAATTCCTTTAGAGGAATACTATGTCCAAGGCCTTTGATTTAGATGCCGGAAAAAATTCGCGTATTTCGCATTCAGGTTTTTCCTGCTAGTAGTTTTTTTTTACGGTAGCCATGAGTGAAAATCAAATATTAATTATTTAAGCGTTTTTTTTTTTTAATCCTAATATAATGTTTTTTATTATATATTTAGACATATACAGGATAAGTTTTTAACCAGTGCGCAAACTGTAACCATGAATTCAGCATATCATTTGAAAACTTTTGTCAGTTATACAAAAAAAAATTGCTGTTTCATAGAAGTACCTACGCGGTCAAAATATATGGAAAAGCAGTTTATTTTTTTGTACAACTGATGAAATATTTCTTTACAGAGTTACAGTTTGCGCACTGGATAAAAATTTACCCTGTATAGAAATTTTGCAATTGCGATTTGGAATTTGTAAAACAAACAGTAGTCGTTAAAGGCTATATCCATCAGTGATATTTCAGTAGCAGAAGATTCATGCAAAGTTAATGGCAAAGGGTTGGCATCTCCTATTACATGGGAGTTAAACACTCCTTGTAAAATGTGGCTATGCCTGCTTTTAGTACCTACACTTCTGTTAAAGCCTTCGGAAAATACAGGCGTAGATGTTTCTCAAATACACTTCACATTGTAATATAATATCTTCTATACATACATACAGATTAATAAAATTGGAATGTCCATTTGTAATATTAAAATAACCGCTTTTTACTAAATGCATATTGATGTATACACGGTACATATACCATTTTTTTTCTATCTATTTGTTCCGGCTAATCTCTGAAACGGCTGGATCGATGTTGACGGGACTTTCACTGGCAGATAGCTGATGTAATAAGGAGAAATTTGTTAAATTCCACGCGAAAGAAGTCGCGGGCACAGCTAATATGCAATAAATCCCTAAAATCACAAATTTAATTACACGCTATTACTTCGAATTAAAATACCAATAAATCACGCTCTTTTAATTAGTAAAACAAACTTCAAAATTCATTGTTATTCCGAATACATTCGAAATAATACTACTGGCCACGACAAGCCTTTAAAAATACATTTTATGAAAAAAATTAACGTCATACCCAATGTTTTGGCTTTTGAATAGCCTTGTTAATGTTTATTAAGCTTCTTTGTCTAAAAGACAAAAGATTTTCCACCAAAAAACTGAGGTATTTTACTTGGTGTACAAATTACTACGGAGTTTTGGGCTTTGAGGTTGTTTTCATTCAATTGAAGCGTTATAATCTTACATTTACACGGCTGCAGTCGTTTAAATGGTTGATTTGCGGAGTTATTGCATAACACATAAATATGTAGTAAGAATGTCTTTCATTTTGACAATTCTACAAAATTCATTGCGTTTTTACCCTACTGCGCCAGAAGGAGGGTTCTGTTTTTCGAGTGTATGTATAAATGTATGTATGTTTCTTTGGCACACTCTGTAGCCTAAACGGCTTGATCGATTTCAGCTTGAGAGGTGCCGTTAGATTTTTCTTAAATGTGACAGTGACACTGGGTTTATCAAAATTGTATCTTATTTTATCTTATTTTTTTTTTCTCAAACCTATTGAGTGGGGTGTCAAAATAAAGGATTTCATAAATAGGTCTCATTAACGTAAAAAATAATTATATGAACTAAAAACTGTGAAATAAAAAAATATTTACAAAATAAAAAAAAAACTGCCTAAACATGAATATTAATAAAAAAGATGGAGGAGTTTTTGGCGGGATCGCGTTGGAACATGTCGCACGGATTTTCATGTTCATGAAATTTCGTGAAATAGCGAATTAAATTGTATAATTTTGGTAGTGAATTATGCAATTTAGTTACGTCTGAGTGCACAAGTGTAGTGAAGGTGAAAATAAGTGACTAACGTGGACTTTTCGTGTTCCCACCAAAACTCCTAGTTAGGTTGTTGCAAAGTTACTACCACTTTACAATAACTTTGACTTGACAGACTATGACATTTTTAACTTCGTGTCTATAACGGGCCATTTACTTGATCGAAAATTTAAAATTATTTGACACTGGCTAAATGCACAAACCGTGTGAAGCCAAAATCCAAAAAAAAAAAAAAACAAGGAAACAAGAAACTTGTTTTAAAAGGATGACTATTAGACGAAATATTATAAGCAATCTCATGCAGTCGGAGGCAATAAAGATCTTTATTGTTAAATTTAAGAAGATACGTACAAAACTGAGATAGAATTCCAGGTCATCTCTGTACGTATTTTTTTTGTTATTTTCTTCTAGTCTGTTTAAATGCGTGTACTTAAATGGTAAAGTACGTATTATAAAGAATTTTCCTTTTCAATAAAACTTTTAAAGACTAGTACTGTGTAGTGTTTCATGTCCCAAAGGACAAAACTTTTAATACTATTTCTGTGTTTTCCAATTGTATTCTCTTCGTATAAAAACCAATGGTCTTTATTAAACGGTAATGAAAATAGTCCACAACGAGAATAGTTAGGTAAAATAATTTCCTAGAAATAGGTAAGCCTAGGTACTTAGCCAAGTGCGGTTTTGTCGAATGTCAAATAATAAAGTTTCTTGTGAGAATAAGTTGTTTCTGAAAATTGTTGTTGACAGTAAAAATAAGACCGACTTTTATTCATTATGAACTCAGCCTATCGCAGTCCACTGCTGGATATTGGCCTCTCCCAGCAGGCTCAGCATGAAGCTTTCTATTTCTGCGAAGGTTTTTTTTTTTTTTTTTTTTTTTTTTTTTTTTTTGGGTGGGAAATCATCAAATAACTTCTCCCGCTCTGGGTGGAGCAGGAGGGCGTGTCAGACTTTTACTGACTAAAACCCACCCGTGTTCCTCCAGTAGCCCTTAAGCCAGGGGCTGTGGTGTCTCTTTCGAACATTTTATACAGTGCTTTCTCAATACACATGACATTTCGTTGCTCCATTTTTGACATCGCATCGTAGATATCCTTCCACAATCTGTCATTTTGTCTTTCGTTTCTAACGATCTTTGTCTATGTCCTTATAAATGTAGACTATTTCTGAAGAATAATACTTCTTCCCAAACTGTCAAAATCACACTGACAACAAAATTTCTACTCGACGGCCACAAAGTATGTACGATTTTTTACAAAATCATTATTCGTTTAGAACGCTTAGCTGTGATAATTCATAGAAAAACATAGCTATCGTCTTCTATTGTACATCATTTAGTTAATAGTCATGTCTATTCTTCCGTCGATAAACCTGTGCTCGTGCTAAGCCTGCTGGTTACGCTCTACACACACAACACAACACTCTACCCTCCGCCTTCTGCATCCAGTCTCCCAGTCACCTTTTTAAGTTCTTCAGCCCATCTAGCTGGGGGACTGAAGTGGCAGTGGGCTGGCCATGTCTGTCGAAAGACCGATGGCCAGTGGAGCAGACGAGACCTGGAGTGGAGATCGCGTATTGGCAAGCGTAGTGTGGAACATTATTACTGAGGAAGAAGTATTTTATCTACAGAGAATGGGTCACTTCCCATCCTGCACTGCATGTCCTATTACCTGCACACGTGAGGGCTTAGTGGTTGCAGCAGCCAACGGTAATCGCGTTGCTGAATTATGGGCCAAACAAATTTAAATAGCTGTACCTAATATTTTTCCTGTTATTTTTGCCATTGAAACGCTAAGAAGAAGTGATGAAGAACGTGGCCATACATTAAAAAAAAAAATACGCGTCGGCTTAAGAACCTCTTCCGTTTTTTCGTGTGTTAAAAATTAACAGTAATTTCGTTCCAAAACCGAATACATGTAGATCCAAATAATAGTACATTTTAATAGTAAATTTGCTGAGCAGTGCGCTCAGCGATTTACTAATAAGATTAAAGCAACCCAGAGATGTAAACCCGAACTATTCTCATGTTTTAATTACATGTTATAATGATAGCATCTGTTTCGTATGAAGCCGCGGGCGAATCAAGATACATGACTAAATATTACATGTATGTATATTTAACACAATCTAGTTACTGAAATTATTAACTGTATATTCTGAAATGAACGTAAAATTGAAGAAAAATATTTTCCATGTTTTCTGTGTGGTGCCCGACGTAAAAGAATAGCACCATCCCATTTCTTCCCGCGAGTGTCGTAGAAGGCAACTAAGGGACTTACTAGAGAATGGGCAGCAGCGTTCTCTATGAATATTACAACCATACTGCGATCGCCAACCAGCCTGCTAAGCGTGGTGATTATGGCAAAACCCCCCTTTTGGGGGAGGCTTATGTCCAGCAGTGGACCTCTTTCGGCTGAAATGATGATGATGATAATGATTTTATGATGATGGAAATTGTAAATATTGATATATTATATAACATCACGCCGTGTTTCCCTAAAGGGTTTGGCAGTGGTGTACATCCACATTTTGCCAGTCATGTTTAAGTCCCACGTATTAGGGCAAGCCTATTGCCATCAACCGGGCAATAGGCTACTGATAAAGCCCAGATAGAAAAACCCTCTGACACTTTGAGCGACCAGCATACTTAGCACCGTTTTGACGACGGAAGAGTAGACAAAAATGACGTTCCGTGTAGACAGTTGAAAGATTTCTGTCACTGTCACAACTGTCATTTGTCAATGTCATTTTGACAGTTTGGGATTGAAAACGTTGTTTTAAAATAGTCTACTTATAAAAGGGGAATCCGCTGAATGTGGGAAGCACAAGACCGGTCGAAGTGGAGGAGCCTGGGCGAGGCCTATGTCCAGCAGTGGACGTCTTTTGGCTGAAATGATGATGAAATGAAATAAAAAAGGACCTAGACAAAGATCGTTAGAAACGAAAGAATGACAGATTGTAGAAAGATTTCTACGGTGCGATGACAAAAATGGAGAAACGAAATGTCACCTTTTATAGAAAGACGTCTGTCAATTCTTCGTAGAAATAGAAAGCATCATGCTAAACCTGCTGGGAATCGAACCCAAGATCCCATGCTCAACAGTAGCGCTTGCGACCTCTAGACCAACGAGCAATTTAAAATCTAGTTTCAATGAAACACTATGAACGTACAGCTATGGTGCGTGGTGTTTGTTCAAACGGTATGAGCAAACTTACAGAGAAACACTACATGTATCCTACACTTAGAGATAGCGTGCTTTGTCACCAGCGCCATGTTTGTGTTGCACGAACTTCAAACTTACATTAGCCGCTGTTAGGACTGCAGTCCACTAAAGTAGACTATAATATTGAAGCTATGAATACGATTAGTGTTGCAGGTGTTTAAGCAACAAATTCTGTGGTTCTATAACTAGACAGGCGCTAGGCCCTAAAAGTTGTTTCCGAGAAAATGGCAATAGATGCGCGAATCTTTACACATAATATATATATATTCTCTTACTACTGTGACACTTACGTTACTGATTGTAGAAAATATCAATTGATATTTATTTCTGTTTATTTGCTACGCTTGCCGCGGTTGGTCCTTGGATGGGTGACCATCTTGACATACCAAGACCCGGAAAACACGTTAAGCCGTTGGTCCCGGCTGTCATTTGTGGATTTTTGACAGTCGTTACGGGTCGTCAGAAGCCCGAAAGTCTGACAACCAGTCTTACCAAGGGGTATCGTATTACCCAGTAACTGGGTTGTGAAGGTCAGATAGGCAGTCGCTCCATGTAAAATACTGGTATTCAGCTGCATCCGGTTAGACTGGAAGCCGACCCCAACGTGATTGGGAAAAGGCTAGGCAGATGATGATGATGATGATTTATTTCTGTTTAACCTAAAGAATCCTTTCCAGTTACTGATTGTAGGACACATCAATTGATATTTCTTTCTGTTTATCCTAAAGAATCCTTTCTAGTTAACGGCCTACAAACTCTCATATCTTGGGAACTATTTGAACTGCAAAAATGTTTGTGAGATAGAAAGATAGAGAATTTTGAACTCTCATAGATTCTATTAAAATGTAAAAATTGACCAAATGAGGGTTTTTTTTTTGGGTGGGAAATCATCAAATAACTTCTCCCGCTCTGGGTGGAGCAGGAGGGCGTGTCAGACTTTTACTGAATAAAACCCACCCGTGTTCCTCAGTAGCCTGTATGCCAGGGGCTGCAGTATCTCTTTCGAACAAACCCGCACCCCTGGCAGACTAAGTGAGGGTTAACTCCTTTCTGGTTAAAGGACGGCAGAAATGTGGCCAGGCCAAAGACATTTTAAGACCTGTGACATCCACCAAAAAACTGTACTCGCGTGGTTGATTACTGTCCCACTTCCTTTCAGAGGCCCATATCCCAGTAGTGGGAACTTTATAGACTGATTATGGAGTCACTGTTAGTCAAAAATTACTTTAGCCAAGTGCTGGCACTTTACTTTCTGTGTTTTATTTCACCACCACTGCTTTCAAAACGGTGAAGGAAAACATCGTGAGGAAACCGACATGTCTTAGAACCAAAAAAAAATCGAAGTCATGTGACATCTACCAACCCGCACTGGACCCGCGTGGTAGATTATGTCTCACTTCCTCTCACAGGGAAGAGGTAAGTGGCCCAACAGTTGGAACATTGATGCAGCTGATGACGGAGTCGCTGTTAGTCACAAATGATTTCGTTTATAAAATTTCAGTGGAAATGATTTCATATTAATGAATAAATCTTAAAAATAAAATTGACTTACTTCAGAATTTCAAGAAAAATATGCACAACCATAATTATAAATCCTGCGTCCTTTTCCACGTCATAAGTCCAATTTTTGGGAGAGGTAGACCTACCCACACTCCTCTGTTCTTCCAAAAGGAGTTAGTTACCTGTAATCAACCACGCGGGCCCAGTGTGGGTTGGTAGATGTCACATGACTTCGAATGATTGGTTCTAGGATAAGCTGTTTTCCTCACTATATTGTCCTTCCCCGTTTTGAGAGCAGTGGTGAAGAAAATATTTGAACAAAGTAAAGCGCCTGCCCGGTTTCGAACCTACGACCTTATAACCCGTAAGTTGGGGCCGATACCACTGGGCTACCACTGCTCTTAAAAGAGTGACTATGTTACTTGATTTCGCTTTTCACTCCATAAGGTATTAACGGATTTCTTTTAAATTTGGCAGACAGGTAGACTATGACATGGGATACGTTTTAATCTTGTTATGTCTTTCCCGTGGGATAATATCCAACCTCCACGTGGGTATAATCCCGTGAGCAAAGGGTAATGTAAGGGTAAGGGTAATAGGTAATGTACTAAAAATGCTACAAACATTATTCTCTTTACTTTGAAATATACTTAGAAATTATATTTATAAATATTCAAATATAAAATTATATATAAAAACATTTAAAAATATAAAAAATAGTAGCCCACCGGTATCGGGAACAAGGTCCAAGCTACCGGTGGTCAGGGCTGCTGAGCGAGGAACCTCCTCACATTTATTATTATCTAATATTAGCTTAGCTTATAGCTAGGTACAATGGACTTAGTTCAGGTGCAGCAACAGGATTCTAATTCCAAAAAATGGTATTAAAATTAAATATTTAAACAAAAGAAAAAAAAATGGTATTCAAATTAAATAATAATAAAAAAATTATAACCAAAGAAACTATAATATTACATATCTACAAGTCTACAAACAAAATAAATTTAGTTGCAATTGACAAACTCAAAAACGGCTTAACCGATTTTAAAAATTATTTCAACTATTAAAAGTTACATGATTCTGGAGTAACATGAACTATATATTTTACGTGGATGAAGTCGCGGGCAAAGTACTCGTTTTTTATCACTATATATTATTATAAAAAAACAAAATCACCCACTGTATCTGTCTGTCTGTTCGCGATAAACTCAAAAACTACTAAACGGATTTTCATGCAGCTTTCACCAATAGACAGAGAGATTCATGAGGAAGGTTTAACGGTTAATTTGCTAAGGTTTTGTGGAAATTTGGTATCGCGGGTGAAGCCGCTGGCAAAAGCTAGTATGATCTAAAAAATACGGTTACCCTTGTAGGAAATCGTCATCCTCTGTGTCCATCTTCATTTCTCTCTTTCTAACTTTCGACAAAAATACCAAACAATAGAAACTTAGAAACTTTTAATTCAACCTTAAAGTAGGTACAATATTTTAAAACAAGTAAAAAGGCAGTAAGTAACTAAACAGAAATTTTGTATTTAAATTAAAACGGAAACCATAATACATGTTTTAAATATATCGAAATAAAACCTTATAGACTTAACCGGAAATACAACATGAAAGGCACACTAGGTACAAAATAATCAAACAAGCTTAAAATTAAAATAAAATGAAATAATGATTTGGCGCCCTTATGGTTGTTGGTCATATAATTAAGAATGCTTATTTTAAGGGAAGTTTTTTTTGTCAAACTAACAAGTTTTAATTTTTAATTTTATTAATTTATTTATTTAATAAAAAACGTACACAAGAAGAGTGCATTTAGCCAACAGTAAAAAAAAACCCATACAATTATAGTGCCTAAAAATAAACTATTTGTAAAATATTTTTAATACACGTGCAAGTGATAACTATATTGGCTATCTCACTGGACTGTAAGCTTATCGCTATGAGATAGTGCATCGTATTCTAGAATTTGGACATAACTGTGTCCTGTACATACTTATGTAGTTCCCGTTCCAAAGCTGATTTAATAATACTTAGGAATGATTTTTAAATGGTCAGATAACTTTTATCTGAGGAATCAAAATGTCAGTTTGACATCTTTTTTACAGAAAATATGTAAAATTGTCAGATTTATTTTTCTGTTAAAAGTTATCTGACCATTGAAAAATCAATAGTTGGTCAATTTATGAACACAATAAAAATATAAACACAACCTGTGATGATGCACCAATTAAATTATTTTCTTATATCTCAGCAGTGGGAACATAATATTGGAAAATTATGTGTCCTGAGTGGCTCTTGTGATACAGGAACTCTCAGTAAAAGAAGGCTACACTGTAGTTTGCGACTTGAATTGAAAAATAAATGAATTACTATTATTAATTTGGCTATTGCTATCTTTTCCCTTCTAATGAAACAAGAAAGAGACGGAAATAAATTAGAGCTGTCAAATTTAATTGAACTAAGATTTTCTATGACGCAACTACGACGAACTAAATTCCACGACCAACTCAAGGCGATCTAGATGTTATTTAGTTTGACAGTACTAAAGCGTCACTTGTCTTTTTATTTCGCAGTCCGTCAGTAAGAGATACCAATACTCTTGTTTTAGTATAGACGGTGAACAAAACAATCGGCACAAATATAGAAAATAACAAATATTCTAACTTCATCATTTCAGCCGAAAGACGTCCACTACTGGACATAGGCCTCCCCCAGGATCCTCCACTTCGACCGGTCTTGTGCTTCCCACATCCAGCGGATTCCCGCGGCCTTCACAAGGTCATCGGTCTCTCTCACTCTACGTCTTCTGGTACGCGGTCACTACTCCAAAACCTTTCGGCCCCATCGGCCATCTGTTCTGCGAGCAATGTGCTTTACTATTCTAACTTACCAAAAACTATTGTAATATTGACTTGCAAAAGTGTCTTATCTTTTCGTTCTACAAAAATCCCAACAGTTTTGAATCGTTGAAAACTGGTCTGATAATGACTAGTCCTGTCCTAATTGCCTGTCTTTTGAAGGTTGATTTGTGATATTGTTCTCCGTGGTATGATGGTCCCTTGTATGATGTGCCGTTACATATTTTTGCCCGGCACAGCTGTTTCTTGAATGTTGGTATTTTTTGTGATGTTTCGATATATTGTGTCGGTCTTGTGTATGTTGTTCCGTTATGTGTTGGCATAGTGTATGTTGTTTTGTTGTGTGGTGATATTGTGGTGGTTTCATTTTGTGTTGGTTCTTTGTATGTAGTTTTCCTTTTTTCGTTGTGTATTGATCGGATTAAGATTTCGATTTGCGTTGGTATTTTAAATGTTGTTTCGTTGTGTGTTGGTGTTGTTGTAGTTTCATTTTGTGTTGGTACATTGTATGGTTCTTCCTTTGTTTCATTGTGTGTTGATCTTGTGTGAGTTTTTCTCTGATATGTTGATGTTTTGTACGTTGTTTTGAGTGTTCCGTTTTGCAAAGGTCTAGTGTATGTTCTTCCGTCGTGTTTTGGTCTTATTGTGGTTTCGTTGTATGTGGAACTTGTATTTATTGTACCGTTGACTGTTTGGTCGTTTGTGGTTTCATTTTGTGGTCGTATTTTGTATAGTTCTTCCTTTGATTCGTTACTTATTGATCTAGTGTGAATTTTTCTCTCATATGTTGCTATTCTATACGTTGTTTCGAGCATTCCATTTTGTAAAGGTCTTGTGTAGGTTGTTCCATCATGTGTCGAACTTTTATAATTTGTACTGCTGACGGGTGGGTTTGTTGTGGTTACATTTTGTGCTGGGATGATGTATATTGTTTCATTATGGTTCTTGAAAACTTGTTTCTTGAATGGTACAGCGTATTTTGAAAACGGGTCTGTTGCTTTAAAAAACATTTGTTCTGGAGTTGTTGATTTCACAATCGTTTGTTGCAGAGTTGTTGGCTTTGGAGTTGTCGATTTCAGGGTTGTTGATGCTGCGGTGTTCGATCTTTTCAGTATTGTGACATTTTGATTATTGATGACTGTAGCAATTAATAAAGGTGAGATAGCTGAAAGCGATAAAAAAAATAACTTGTGAAATTCATTCATATTGCTCTTAATATAGTGAAAGAAAACTTCGAGATAAAGCCCACATACTCTAGAGTCAAAACTTGAAATAAATCATTATCGCGTCCACCAATACAACTGATTACGGCCTACTCTCTCTCACAGAGAGGTCCAGCAATGGGAAACATTTTGGACAGATTTTCTCGAATTCTATTTCTTCATCTAGATTAGCTATATCTACACAAGTGTGTCTTAAATTCTCCCAGACAAAATAATCGAAACTTGTCTGGAGTTGGTGAAACATTTGCACAATTTATTCATAATTATGAATAAATTGTCTTATGACAGCGAACTTAAACAAGTGACTTAAAAAGAACAAAATGAATGATGATTCGCATGTGGTTGTGTTAAGAGCGAGCATTATTTGAACTATGCTATTAGTTTGATGCTAATGAACTAAAAACGCCGGTATTTACGATAAAAAGAAACTGTTGGAACTTACGTTTGTTTCCATCTTGCAATATGTTCATCCATCTTCGATCCATGGCACTGTATTGTGAAATTGTTAAGGCAAACACAAAAAGCAAAGACATACCAGATATAAATCTCATGGTTACACTTTTTATACGTCTGCTCTAGTAATCACTGTTCGTAGTTATGGTATAAAAAACGGTACTTTCCATCAATATATAGCAGTCGCTACAAATAAGATTGAATATCTATCTCTCCCATCATATCGACTATATAAACAAAAATCTACAATTGTTCTTTATTTCAAAACAGTAGTAAAGGAACTAAAGATAATATTGAAACTATAATTATATAGACTATTATTGTTTTTTTTGCCGAGAATAGGTCAAACCAGAGAGTATTTATTATTGAAATAATGGAAGTGTATAAGGAAAATATTGAATCGAAGAGTATGGGAGACGACCATTGCCATTATCTGCCTAGGCATTTCCTATGTTGGAGTTGGTCAGTTGTCATGGAACCACTGTGTGTCTGACCTATATATAACACAGAAGATGGATATACTTTGGTAAGACCCTTCTTTAAAAACCATTGTGTCAATCAATACTGTTATAAATACGAAGTAATTGGAAAACATACAAATAAGACAAGAAGTTTTAATAAACCAAGCACATTCAAATACAATATTTAACACGATACGCTTGAGTGTGACCGTTATTAAACAAAAATTGTGTTCATTCAAAATACAAGGTGGCGGGACACCGACGCGAAGACTAGACTATGAATTCAGCACATGATTCATTGGGCACGCCACGATTGCGGCGGTAAGTCCCCTCTTTGCGGAGTGGCTTGAGAGGCGGCATAGCGTCCTCACCTTCCGCCTGACGCAGTTCCTCACCGGACACGGTTGTTTCGGGAGGTTCCTGTTTCGGATCAAGCGGGAGGACACGCCCGGGTGTTTCCACTGCGAAGATCGCCCTGAGGACACGGTGGAGCACTCGGTGGTGGTCTGCCCGGCTTGGGTGGCGCACCGCCGTGTACTCGTGGAGGCGATGGGCGGCAGCGATCTCTCGCGTCCGGCCCTGTTCCCGGCCATGGTACGGAGCGAGAGTGCATGGGTAGCCATCACCTCGTTCAACGAAGCAGTAATGCTCGCAAAGAGGGAGGTGCCGCACGTGAGGGAGAGGCAGTATATGCGCCCTCACGGCCCTAACCGCCGCAGGAGACGCCCTGAGCGTCGGGAATCCCGGACTGATTTCCGGCCACCGTAGGCGTGGGCTTACGGACGGCGAGTAATAGGTAGCTCGCTGTCCGGTAAGGACCAAGCCCATGTCAACGGCGCGTTGTGTTCCACGCGCGCCTCAAAGAGATGTCAGCACAAACCGATGGGGCCCGCAAGGGCCGATGCCTGCCAGGGGCACTGCGGGTTTGTTCGAAAGATATACCTCCGCCCCTGGGATATAGGCTACTGAGGGAATACGGGTGGGTTTTAGTCAGTAGTGCTTCTGTGTGCAGTGTGTTCAGTTGCCTGTGTGCCAGGGGCCTCGGCATCTCTTTCGAATAACCCGCTGCGGCGGCTAGGGCCGTGAGGGCGCATATACTGCCTCTCCTACATGCGCCTCCCTCTTCGCGAGCATCACTGCTTCACAGAACGAGGCGACGGCAACTCATGCACTCTCGTTCAGTTCCATGTCTTGGACCAGGAGCGGCCGCAAAATTTCGCCGCCACCTATCGTACTAGATTCGTCTTAAAGATTGAACTCTAAATAGCATAATACGAAAGAAAATTTGAGTGAGACTGGCGCTTCCGCCTTTTATGAAACAGAATTAAAAAACTTTGAGCATTGAAAACAGTTTTGAAATTTAACTTTAGTTTCGGAAGTCGGTGTTTGTGGATTTGTTTTTTGGGTTTTTGTCACTGTCTTCTGATGATATAGTTTTCACTTTGTAGTGTTTTTTCGGAAGTCAGTTGTTTTTTTTTTTTTTTTTGGAAATAGCTTTTATATTTTATTTTTTGATTATGATATCTACCCCATACCGATTCGTATACCACTACTTGCTGTATAAGCAACGGTGACAGAAGCAGTAGAATGTCATCAAGATACTCAATGTGAATTAAAAACGTATTATGGAGGCTAAAGCCAAAACTACCCAAGCAAAGGAAATAAAATTTATATGGAGGTTCTATATTAACTTTATTTCCTTGCGTCCATAACCTATCCAACCAAAAAAAAAGACATTTTGAAATCCATCCACAATCGCCGGAGATATTGCGGAACATACATACAAATGCGTCATTATGTCACTCCAAAAAAGGTACCTGCTGAAAAACAGCGCTGTTGACAATAGGTCCGTCCGAAGTCACAGCATTTAGCTGAGCAATGACCTGTTCGTGCACAGATGGGACGCACGGTTTAGTTGTTATTGTATTTGTGGTTTGGTCGAAATAAAAGTAGTCACTAATGCACTTTGCTTTCGGCATTATGTTTTTGTCTTGCTTGAAAATATTATATTATATAATTGCATGTGTCGTAATCCATTTGTCTATGGTCGGTCCCAAGCCTTGACTGACAATAACAGTCAATGGACAATATTGTGAAAGTTTTCGACTTGAATAAGGGTCTTTTGTCCACGTTGAATGTATGCATTTTGTTTCTTAATTTATTTTATTTTTTTGTATATTGCGTTTTGTTTGTGCAGAATAAATATTTTTTTTTAAAAAAAACACAGACAAATTGCGAAAGTCCTCCTTTTTTAAGTCGGTTAGAAATACGAAGGAATTAGGTAACAAAATTGAAACACCTAAAAACAAAGCCTAGAAGTTTTAACAAACCAATTACATTCAAACACAAGACATAACATTTTATTCGAAGAAGCATTACTATAAAACAACCGTATCATAGGCGTCTTAACTAGCAACGAAACGCCCAAGTTTCGAGGGCCTGAAGAACTTTCTCAGTAATTTGACAAGTTTTAACAAAGGTTAGGATCTTACCTCAACTCACCTTGCATTTGCATTTATATGAGCCATCATTATAGCATCCCTCCCGAAATTAGGTAAATGTGCGTTTGAGATGGAAAATAAAACCCAAAAAGTGGGACTTGGGAGATGTGAATTTATTTAGGTTAAATAATACGTACGTAGACGCTGGGCAGCGTTCGGGTAGCTACGCAATATCTTGTCATGCCACATACCGCAGTGACTCAAGGCAAAACTCTTTGACCAGTGCGTGTTGCCAGTAATGACTAATAGCACTGAAACGTGGTCGCTCACAATGAGCCTCATTACAAGGCTGAAAGTCACCGAAAGGGCTAGGAGAGGGCTATGCTTGGAGTTTCCCTATGCGATCAAATTAGTCATGAAGGGACCCGTAGGTAACTGACATAACTCGAAGAATAGACACATTTAATTGGCATTAGGCAGGGGCACATTGCTCGTAGAACAGATAGCCGAAGGAGTCACAAGGTTCTGGAATTTCGACCATGTATCGAAGACATAACGTTGGAAGACCTGGCACTTGGCAATGTAGACTGATGATCTATTGAAAGCCGCAGGAATTCACTGAATGCAAGAAACACAGAACCGGTCAAAGTCGCGGTGCTTGGGGTATCCGATGTACATATTTATTTTATTTTTCAGTTACTAGTCATAAGTTAGTGTACGTACTTATTGTAGATGAATCTTATTGTACGGGACCTCATTAAGCCGAAGTAGATATACTATAAGTAAAATTGGCCGTTTGAGCTATACTGAGATATTTCACTATCTAATTTACTTAAGTACGTAGGTACGCTGTTCTGAATTGACGTCAAATTCATGATAATGGGTTTAACAATTTTTACAAATTATCATATTTACATGCCATAGTATGTGGCAAACATGTCTAAAGCTTTATTTTTTATATGTGTATACAATGTTCAACAAAAGAAATATATCTTTGATAGATAAATGTAAAGATCTTCGAAAAACGAGCTGTCGTATAGTTGCAATCCACCAAAACGTTTAAAACTTCACCAAAAACCAAAATCACGCTACATCACAATACTAAAAACAATTAACATGCAATTAAACTTCAAATGAGCGTAAAAATGCAAATGTATCCTCCCATACATGGCAATAAACGTTAAAAACATCCTGTACATGAAAATAAACAACATACTGTACCCCTAACAACTTAATTACATGTAATGAGCGAACATTTTTAACTGAACGAGGCGGCGAGGGTGAATTTTATGACCACAGCAGCATTATTCTACTTTTCTCACTAATAAATGTGTTATTTTGTATGTTTGTTACTTCATCACGCAAAAACGACTGAACTGAATTGAATAAAACTTGGCGTGTAGATAGACTACGTCTTGACATTTATACACAACATAAGCATATCATAATCAATCAGAGGGAGTGGGCCATAAACCACCAAGCGGGCCCAGTACGGATTGTTAAATGTCACATGCTTTCAAAGTTTTGGTTCTAGGAAATGCCGGTTTCCTTACGATTTTTCCCTTCACCGTTTTGAGAGCAGTGGTAATGAAATAATTCACTTATGCGAAAGTATCTGCTTTGGTTCGAACCCACGACTTACAATCTCGAAAGTCGTGGCCGTTGTTACCGTACCGTAAATCCCCCCCGAGTGGGTTCCCGCTTTGTCGTTGCGGGGGGGCTCAGTAACCGTGGATTCCAGCCACGGTGAAGCCAAGAGGAACCCAAAGGTGGGGCCGCTCGTCAGGGCTTTTGCCTTCAAGCCATTGACGTAGCGGCCAAAAAGTAGGTTGCGGTTAGGTGTACCGCAACTGTGGTGGGCCGCGATGTCGAATGGGAGGCATCGCGGCTGAGGGTTACGGGCTGCGGTAGAGGAGGAGTGCCGGTGCTTCTGAGCAGCGCTCTTCCCTTCCGTGGCCTGGACGGGGCCGCCACCGTTTGATGGCGAACGCGGTGGGGCCGCAGGGGAAGAGGAGTGTCGGTATAGCGTCAGCCGCTCTCCCTCTATCCCCTGCGGCCGAAAAGTGGTAGACGGGACGGCGCATTGTGTTCCACACACGCGCCGTCAAAGATGTCAGCAACCACTGGTGGGGTCGGCAAGGGCCGATGCCTGCCAGGGGAGCGGGTTGTTCAAAAGAGTTACCGCCGCCCCTGGCACACGGGCAACTGAGGGAACACAGGTGGGTTTTAGTCAGTAAAAGTCTGACACGCCCTCCTGCTCTCCTCAGCAGGAGAAGTCGTTTGATAATTTCTCACCAAAAAAAATAAAAAAACCATACCGTAAATACTTTCATTAGCATTTAGTAAGAAACTTTTATTTTGACATTACAAAGACACTTCAACTTTATTTACTTGTATGTACTATCAAGATTCACAATAGCAGTCGCATAATAAGGGCTATATTGCTATGAAGTGGCGGTCCAGGCCGTACCTACAGCTGTGTGTATAAGTGATGTATTAACACAAAACTCACCGCTGCACTCACACACAAGCGTTCTGTATTTTATACATACCGTCGGCGACGCAGTAGACATGCCCTTGGTCGGTTCATACCATTGCTAAAATTAACTTGTATTATTAGGGTTCCGGTAGCGTGCAGCGTATCGTCTTGGATTAAGAAACTCATAGGTCTGGGTTCAAGTCTCGCGATGATGCTTTAATTTTTCTTTTCAACAATCATCTTCATCTGTTCTTTTATTATTCGATTTATTAATATACCAGAATAATAATGTAACAATTTTTTTTTATTACTCGTATTGTTATTTAAATAAAGGTTTAACAATAATAAATGATTACAAAATGTTTATTCGTTATAACTTCATGAAGAATGTATAAAAATAACTAATAATAACTTCTTGTTAAAACAGTTTATTTTCTCATAAAGAACAATTTATTGAAGTAAATAAGCTAGTTGGTCAACTATGATAATCAGGCTATTGTATCTTAGTAATATAATAATATTGTGCTGATTACTACTGTGTGTCGGTACTCTAAATAAATCACAATATTCTACAAAAATCTACCCACGTAAAAGTAACAAATGCAGACAAGTTGTCACAATACAATTAAATGACTCAGTAGTACTACTTTTATTCTACTGCGAGTGAGTTCGTTCTAACTCAAACCTCAAAGTTAACAAATCGTATTTAATAGGACTTAAAGAGGTTATAGCTTAAGTGTTCATTTTCATTCCGAAAAGAAGATTGAAACTAAACCTCAAAATAATCCAGATTACGGATAAGACAAAATATTATTTGAATATTACTAAAATAAATAAATATTTGTAATTTATAACTTAATGTTAATGTTTTTTCTATATTACTATGTTTTTGAGCAGATTCTCGAGCTGGCCTTCTGCGTTGAGTGCACGGCGCACGGTTCGTAAAGATGTGTCGAATAATTCGGCAAAATGTCTTGTCGTTTTGAAACCACTTGTTTCAAATTCGCTGCACGTGTGCCTGTTATAGGAGCTGGGGTCTTCCACTTTGCTTTCCACGGGCAAGGCTACCGCCTTCCTCGTATCTTTTCACCCACCGACTCACAGTATTTCACTAAAACAAAAAAGGGGTACTGTTAGGCTACTAAGCAAAATACACACTTTATGTATTACCTACTATTTAGAAACAAAATTATTTAAAAGGGCAATTTCACATAAATATTAAGTATAATGTTATTTTCATCGTTCTATAATCTAGGAAATAAATTTACATCGAAATTTTATATTTTTATTCTATTTAGACATTATGATATTTATAAAACGTTTTAAAATAACTACAAGGATCAGCAGTTATACTTTAATTAAATAAATGTTTAATAAAATATTTAAATCATAATACTCACACTCAGTCCGGTTTCATCACATAGGTATTTGTGATATAGGTATTAAGTCCACTTTTATGCAGCGCAATAATATTCGCTTTCATTTCTATATTTAAATTTGCTTACATTTTAAAATGAATTAGAAGAACGCTAATAGATGAAACACACGTCACTAGCACACAATATCAACCAACACCGTTCTATAAGTCGCGGTGAATGAGTCGTAAATCATTTAAATTTATTTAGGTTTCTGTGGGTATAATGATAAAGTTTTACGAGTTTAGTGAATACGACGAACAGAACAAGAAACTATACTCAAAAGTGATTTTTAAAACAATAAAAAGACTATCACACAGCGAGTGGGATTCGAAACCGCGACTCGCTGCGCTCAAACGCGATAATCAAGTGCGGTAACCGCTCAGCTATCATGCCATTTGCTTTAACGATTGAATTTAGGAAATACATTCATTTGTAAACGTATGAGAGTGTGTGTGTCTATAGTATTATAGCCTATAGAAATTGCTTATTATAAGAAGGTCGTAAGTTAAAGCGAAGTGTCAATCTATTGCTTTTTGAGATTGGGGCACCATTAGTGGGGGCTACTGTACATACATAGATGTATAAATAAAATCATAAATGCAATTAATAAAATTAGCAAATTAAAAGGACAGTATCCAAATTCCAAGTAATAAATCACAACAAAATCAATTCTCACGCAAAACCCCACTAAATAATTCCTTTCGTAATAATAGTCTCATCAAAAGCATTCTTAGTGTTGTACAATATCCTGTCGCTAAAGAGAAGGTGCCTCATTACACGGTAATTAAGACTGCATTCATGAACATGCTGGGATTAGTACTAGAGCCTTCTGTAGAACACACTGTTTCAATATGTGGCAAACTTTCGTCAAAGGTTGCACACATACATTATTATGAAACTGAAGATTGATGCGATCGGTCTGACCGGATCCTTGCATATACTACATGAAACGATTGTATTGACAGTTTCAACTATTTGCTTCTGTACGGACACCTACACGGCACGGTTTGTTCTTCTTCAGATCTGTCTGATCTGAACAAAATCAGTACATCTGAAAAAAGTTTTGAACCAAAAATATTTGTTAGAATTATACATTACGTATTTTTAAAATAAACTTTTCTGACAGAACGTCCGTCAGCGGTCACCATCGGGTTGGTCAGAAACGAATTCAGTTTTTCTTTCAAAAGTTCGATGACCTAAAAGAACACTACTCAATTTCTTATTTATATTTACATTGACTTTTGTTTTACATTAATCTTTATTCTCTTGGCTATAAGGTTTATTTTACAGGTAAAATAAATTTATGACAGAGTTAAAACCGGGAATGGACGGTACCCAGCAGTGTTTGGAAAAGGCTGCCAATAATGATAGCATCATAGCAAAATCAGCCTATAATGTTCGCACTGCTGGGATACAGGCATATAATCCAGGGGCGTACCAATAGAAAATTGCGGCTCAAATTCGAAATTATCTTTTCGGTCGATGACCAAAGTTAAGTGGCATAACCTTTCTTGACCAAATATAGCCTTCAATAACGAAGGTATTCATTTCAAATTGCGAAAAAATCGCTTGCAATTCTGCAATTTTAAGAGAATTTGAATAGAAATGGGCATATTAGGAAATACGCTTTGTTACCTATATTGCACAAAATAATCTAGTAGCTCTTCAGATTTCTTAGCTATAGGTAACAGTATGAAATTAGTAAATTGATGTCTGTTTTTTATTTTTTATTAAGTAATTGGCGACTTTTTGCGCCCCCCTTCGATAAGCGCCCAGGGCTCGTGCCCTGCCTGCCCCACCCTAGTTACGCCTCTGCTGTAATATGTAACGCGGGCGCAGTATGGTTTATAGATGTCACATGTCTTTGAATTTTCGTTTCTAGGATTTTCCGGTTTCCTCACAATGTTTTCCTTCGCAGCTTTGAGAGGGAATTAGTTACTTTACAAAAAGTGAAGCGCCTGTCTGGGTTCGAACCGACAACGTGCAACTCGTAAGTCTTGACCGTTACCACTTGGCCACCACTTCTCCGCATATTACACTGTTAAAAACCATTTTTACTTTAGTTAAAACATACGCGTAAAATGCATACCAATTTCCTTCACCGTTTTGAGAGCAGATTATTTTGTTTTGAGAGCAAATTCTAAATGCTTACCGTCCTCAAAGCCCGTATCCATTACATACAAGAATGTGTAGTTAAACATAGTTGCATATAATTAGCCGAGCAGCTTTCAATAGCGGCTTTAATAAGCTCATCCAACGAATGAACTACCAACGTGTTTGCTTATTCATGTTCATACGAATTTACTTAAAGGGAATTTGATTGGTGCTCTCATCTTAGTGTTTATTGTAGTATTATGTTAAGATATACAAACCTATGTGTTTTTAATCCATGACGTGTATGAGACGATCTATGTATTTGTGTATCTGTGTGTCTGTCTGAGGCATCGTAGTTCCCAAACGGCTGAAACTTTTTTTTCTTTTGTTTTCTCTGAAAATTGAAATAATCGAGAGTGTTGGGTGTAATCGAGAGTGATGTGTTGCGATGATTCAAGATAAAAAGACCACTTTGAAAAATAAAAAAATGTCTATAATAAACACGGAGTTAAAACAAAGATATTATACAATGTATTTAGGTTTATTATTATGAAAATGAAGAAACAAACGAACTCTTTGGCCTAATAAAAATAAAAAGTTGAAAAGTTTGTTTATGTGAATGCGCTAACCTTTGGAATAATCTGTCGGAATTGAAAAAATTGTTTTGCATCGAATAGCCGAATTCTTAAGAAAGGTTATGAACGCTACAACTGTAAGAAGACGACCAAGAAGAAAAATAGGGAAAAAGACCGTTTAGCGGATTGAAGTAATAGCTTGGACCGTGTCGCATACCATCGCCCGATACGATGAAGATTAAGGTGTTCACATCTTTCAATGAGGTACTGATTAATGGCTATTCAAGACCTGCGTCTAGTGACTGGGACCATCACGGGACACTGCCCGCTAAACAAACACTTCTACACAATATGCATAACGGACAGCCCCCTGTGCAGAGCCTGCATGGAGGCTGAGGAAACCGTCGCGCATGTGCTTTTCGAATGCACAGGCGTAGTCCAGATTAGGACAGAAACCCTCGGGGCACCCAGATCTTACACGGATGTTCTCAACAGACCAGGACTTAGCCAACTTCTGGAGGGAGGTGGGCTGGTTGGAATAACCACTGACGGCCGCCATGGCTCACGCACAATGGTCCACTTAAAGGACTAAGTGCGGAAACCAAACCATAGAACATGGCTATATTCTGCAGAAACTGAAAGCCTCTAATATAGATGACAAAAAGTGATGATAATAGAGGTCGAAAAATATTAAAGGTAAGGGGATCTTTTATCACGCACACACGTCCCCCATACCAACACGTTTGCTGATAAACATGTATCCCCAGAAAAGAACAACGAAAGATCTTGGGGGGATAAAAGTTCCTTTCCGAGCGAACCCCTCGTCTCTGGCCTGAGATAATACTCAAAATACCCTGGGGAGAGCGTTTCATATTACCCTTTATTTTTACTTGACGCGTGGCAACATCACACTGACGTCACGCGAAAAATCCTGCATCGCGCAAGTAAAGTTTACCGCTTGACTAGCATTAGACGCAGGAGCATCGACGCGCAAAGTATTGCCAGGAATTCAGTATATGTATTAGCTCTTGAATGTTGTGGAGCGGGCTCGCTGGCGGGATATTACTGAGGAGTGTCGTAGCAGGTGCGGCGCAATAAAACCAAACTTGATTCACGAGTGTTTCTTCTTTATTTTACTTCCTTGTTTCTTCTGATACTGCTGGATTCGGAATGAATGATCACATTTTTTTTTTTTTTTTTTTTTTTTGTGAATGGCATCTCGCAGTTGACCTTGAGAGGCCGTGACTGCTCAACCGGACTTTCCTGTGAAGGTTTTTAGGAATCTAAAAGCCTCCAGCCAGGGCGTAAACCTACTTAAACCTAAAACGACTGCGCACTGAGGGCACCCCCTGTGGGGTACGAACCTCGGCTCAGGGAGTCGCTGGCGGGGGGGGGGCAGCTAGTACTATCAGGGACAGGCTGGATCAAGGTATTATTTTCATGATTATTAGACGGGGAATTTAAAGCTACTGGCTCAGCTGCGGCGCGGGCTGGCGCATCAACGAGCAAGGGACGGTCGGGGGTCTGATCGCTACTCGGGAGTCTTCGCGGGGCGCGAGGACCTCGGCGGCGAGGTCGGTAGGACGGTCGTCGTTTGTTTTTGTGTACTGTACTGGTGGCCCTATTCTTTTCTTGGAGAACAGTGATGGGGTCGTCTGGGTCTGAGAGGACATGTTTCGGCCTGCGAATACTACTGATTCTACTGGGGACATAACTAGCGGCCTTCACAATCAAGGGATTGCGATGTATCTCGGCTTTATCGAAGAAACGCTTCGAGTTGCGTTTCATGAATTGAGCAATAGTGGGCATTTTCAGATCGAGATGGAGGATCTCGTTCCGAACGTACCATGGGGAGCCTGTGGCTTGGCGGAGGAAACGGTTTTGGAGGGTCTGCATCCTATGGATGTGTCGGGGGAATGATCACAGAAATCCGCCCTTCTTTTATAGACGGCCTTAGCCAATCATAACGCGTCAAGTATGCACACGGCACTAATGTGACTTTTGTATGGGAAACTTAATTTGGCAGTTTTCTGTGACAAATCGTCCTTTACAATGTTCTACATATTTTTATAGCATGGGAATTAACTTATTTTACATAATTACCAAAAAAACTTTAACAAATAACCTTAATTTAAACCTTAAAAATTAGACATTTCTGAAACGGTCCTCATTACGGTAAAGTTTCGCGGTACTTAAGCTTACTGATGTGATGGTACAAGAGGCGCCCCCAAGTGGGGTAAATGTGAAACATCTTATTGCTACTTTATTCTAACTAACTCAATATATTGACAATTCAACGAAATATTATAGAAAACTACTAAAATCAATAAAGTTACGTATCGTCGCTAACAATATGACTGTGAACTTTGCCCATGATTAATCCTAACTACTTCTTTTTTAAATTATCTGTTCGACCACAGAACAATAACTTGTGCGTAAAAAGGTCCTATAGAGCATTGAAGCAAAATAGTGTTTTTTGGATGGCACTAATCATAATGTAGTGGTGTATACCTATAAGTACACCTACATTTCACCAGTTATAAGTCCTATGCAATAGGGGCGAGCCTATAACCATCAATCGGGCACAAATCCAGACTCCGGGCTGCTACTAAGGAATTCCTATTCAAAAAACCCAATAAAATTGAATTCGGTTAATACCCTTTTTCCTATGTGGGTAGGCCCAACAGAAACACATAATTTTGTAGCTTCCTTATTTAATATTTATTTTAAAATAGTTATTTGTTCTTTTTAAGTATATTTATGTGCTAATCAACTTTTAAACCCACCTTCGCTCGGAACTATCCTTTCAAATTCACTTTTAAACAACCACAACACTCAAAATATTCCAACTAAGGATGGACAGCAAGCTTGTGCACAGTATGGAGGAACTGGAAAAGCTGTTTAGTTCCCGCATGCGTGAGTACGAAGACAAGCTACAGAGAGCTACAGCTGGAACTGACCCTGCACACTCAGATCTTGCCGCACTGTCCCTAGACTTTTCTGAGTTTAAATCCTTTGTGTGCAAAACATTTTCCCATTTTAAAACTCAGATCGAACTCCTGTCGTCGAGTCTAGACGCACATGAGACTGTGATGCGACGAAAGATCCTCCTGTTTCACGGTATTCCTGAGAAACATAATGAAAAGCTATGTGATGCGATTCTTCTAATCATTTCGAAACAACTGATGGTTGACGACATTAAAGTGGATCATCTGGACGTTTGCCACAGACTAGGAGCCCCCCAAGGCAAAACTAGACCTGTTCTGGTGCGATTTAACCGCTCCGGCCGTAAAAACGCATGACGTCATGCGCCCCTCAAGCACAGCGCTGTTATCTGACACTTGAGATGTTTACGTCCGGCACATAAAAAATGATCGCTTGAGTTTTTGTTGCCTCCTAGCCACTTATTGTTTAGTTTTATGGGTTCTTGAATATACAAAGCTTACTATTAATCGTTTGAAGTTCTTTTGTTATGTCGTAATGTAATAATAAACAATGTAAATAACAGACAATGGCTGATTGTGTCCTTGTTGTCTTGTTTTTTTGTTTTCTCATAGAAATACTATCTCAATTTGCTCGAAATTTTGGAGTTTACTTATTGAATAGACTAATAATCGAACAGCAGTATTTTTTTTTGGGAATCCGACTCAAAATATTCACAATATTTAAACTCAAACTTCATAGCGCGCGAAGGTCAACTCCCGTTTTGTGCACTCGAACATTCAAAGGGTTTATAAAACAAGATTACGTATTGAAATGGCGAAAATTTAATATGAATAGATTAGTAAAATGTTTACATACCATTTTAAACACCACACCACACTTATTTCACTGTGAAACACTAAAAAAACACAAAATTCACTCAACAATGAACACTGGTTGGAACGGTTTAGTCTTGTGTAGTTCATGAACGATGAACGAATAGGAACCGTTTCTTTGCACTGAACTAAAAGAAACGTTTCCGAATGCTGACTTGTAATCGGTCTATTAGTTCTAACAGCTCCTCGTGTCCGAACAAGAATGAGAATGATAGCGAGCGACTGATTTGACTGATACGATTTCAATTTTAAACGTTTCTGAACGAGAACGAGAAAGAATAGCCGACGAATGACGATGATACCCGAGACTCGACCGACCGACCGAACTCGCTAGAATGAGATGCGCGTTATAATATCAATAGACTAACGTGTGTCAATGCCATAATGCCTATTTTTGCTTATCACCCGAATAAAATGACGCAAGGTAAGTTGTGTTCGCAAATAAATTATAAGTTTACTATTTATGTATGTAGTACCTACCTATAAATTTTCTAAGTGATAGATTAGAATGACAGTCATAAGCCTGTTCAAATATGAAGGAAAATCAAATAGGTATTGTGTAAAATCATTTATTACAATAATACTATAAATTGTGAACAAATAATGTAGTTTAACCGAGATAGTTTTTACCATTTTAAATTAAGTAAATGTCTGTAAAATAATTATGTCTGTTAAAATTCCAGTTTACGCTGATCTCTCACTGTATGGAAATCCTATACAATGCGAGATCAGCTTATACTGGAAATGTATAGCTTGATGTGTAGCCGTGCGGACCTAGACTTTTTGTTCTGTGATGTGATCTATGGAAGTACTGACAGAGCGAAGACCGAATAGAGCCAATAGAACTAATAGAATGAACTAGTTCACTGACCTAAATGAACTAGTACGGAGCGATCTTAAAAATGACCGAGCAGGCACAAGACTAGAACGGTTTGTTTACGTTTTATGTTTTGTCGCAAAAACGGTATTTATGATGCTATTTGATGCAAATATTATCTAAAACGATGTAATAACTACTTTTAAATGAATATTTATCCACTTAACATCGAAAACGCACAAAAAATAAGAAAAAACTATAAAACTAGAGAGCATAACACGAAAATCCCTCAGATCCCGTCGAGTTCGAAACGTCACTTTCAACTTTTTAATTTTGTGCTGCCAGATTATATTTTTCATAGAGAATTAGTGAGGTGACGAGTGTGTGTATCCAATATTTTAGTAAATTTACCACAGACGATATAAAATCTTATTTATATTTTAAATAAAGGCAAAAACAGTGCGCACCGGGGTGGGACGCTAGCGTCCCAGCCGTGCTTGAAGGGGGTTTCACTTTTTGGAACCCTGTGGTCCCAGCCGCCTGCAACCGGTTAGGATATGGAGCCTCGTCGGTTAGTTTGGGATAGTAAAACTACACTCAAAGGTAGCGGCATCACAATTTCGGAGATCCTGACTAAAACGAGGCACCAGTTATTCATCGCGGCTCGCAAGCACTTTAGCATCAATAGCTGCTGGTCTGCAGAGGGAAAGGTTATTGTCTTGACACCTGACAAGTCCCGCCGGAAGATAGCGTCCATGGGTGAGCTTGATTCTTTAATCGCGTTATTTCCGGCCCCAGCCAGTGCTGCCGCCCCCAATGATCCCGTGCCTGCCGCTTCTACGTCGGCCGCCGTGTTATCTACATCGCCTGTGGCAGAAATCTCCAAACGAAAGACGGTGAGGAAGGCTCGCCGCTAAGATGACGAATTTTGTTGTCCCCCGACATTCTTGCAGTGTCGGTACACTTCAGATTTATATTTAGCTTTTGTCAATCCACCCCTAACATTTATTTCTAGTAAATTGCTTTGTTAAAATACCTTGCCGGTAGATGTTATTATTTTTGTCTTGTGACGTGACGTGAGTGACGACTGTCAACTGTCAGTGTCTTTTTTTTTTGCTATATAGATTATAGACGTTACGTTTCGTTATTCGATCCGTTTGTCATGATTTGATTATAATTTCGTTAGTAAATTTTTAATGTTGTATGTTTCTTTTTCGTCTCCTGATATCATAATGTTTAGATTTATCCCCTTCACATTTAAATGTACCTACTTAGTTTATTAATAGATTGTTAAAATCACTTCCAACTACAGCGAATTGGTGCTTTTATTAGTTGAGCGTATATTTGTATTTTTTTATTTTTTTTTGTTGTTCTATATAGTGTTATAAAGTAATTAAGTAGTTTTATAAGATACTGTAATTTATTTATTTTTATTCATTAGTTTATTCATATAGTACAAATTATTATTTTTTGCGACCTATGTCCGATGAAAAAACTGATGATGAGTTCTTCTCTTGTTCTTCCTCTTGTAGCAGTTTCGTCAGTGCGGCTAGCGATTCTTCCTCTCCTCTGACTCTCGGCGATCAGATTTCCTCTTTACTCACCCACGTCCCCAACAATCTCAACATAGCCCACATCAATGCCCAGAGTGTTCCTGGCCATTACTCTGATCTTCTGGCTTCCATTAACTGTGCACATATAGATGCTTTGCTGATCTCTGAGTCCTTCCTGAAACCCTCACTTTCATCTGTTCACTATGCCCTTCCAGGTTTTGTTCTTATTCGTAATGATAGAACCGGGAAGGGAGGCGGTGGTGTTGCCATTTACTTGCGTACCGATATTCCTTACAAGATTGTCACACATCACCTTCGTCCTACTCGGGATCTGCGGAGCATCTATTTCTTGAAATTTCTCTGCAGATTCAGATTCAGATTTTATTTTTTGCAAAAACATGTGTGTAGATAATATACATGGTATGATGCTTATTATAGGTGTTACAAGGTTTTTTGGCTCAACATGTTTGACCATGGTTGGTGTACAAATTAGGTCGAAAGACAATAAGAATTTAAAATACTAATAACATAAATAAATCAAGAATTATCAATAATATTAAATTAAAAAATTAGGTCAATAGTCAAGCGATTCAAAAATAAATAGAATAGATTCAGTCAGTATCTTCCGAGCGATTTATCATTTAAAAATTCTTTAACATTATAATAGGCTTTTTCTGTCAGTATTTTTTTCAATGTTTTCTTGAACTGGTCTGTATTTAATTTCTTAACACAGTTAGGGATATTATTATAAATTATTGGCGCTCTGCATACAACGCTTTTATACATTAGCGCAGTCTTAGCTGGCTGAACACCATGCATCATGTTAAAATGCTTCTTGGAGTGGTGTACAGTCCTAACCTCAGTATAGATTACTTTGGTTCTTTTGATTCGCTTTTAAATGATTTATGTCCCTCCTATGACCACGTAGTCTTGATGGGCGACTTTAATACTTGCCTTCTGAAAAATGACAGTCGTACTCACAAACTTCAATCTCTCTTATCGTCTTTTAATCTTAGTATTCTGCCTCTTTCTGCTACTCATAATTTTCCTAACTGCACCCCTTCTCTTTTAGACCTGATGATTGTCTCTAATCCAAATAATGTATCTGTCCACGGACAGATTACTGCTTGTTTTTCTTACCACGACCTCATCTTTATGTCCTACAGGATTCGCCCTCCCAAGCGTAAGCCCCAATATATTTTCCTTAGGAACTACAAGGGCATTGACCTGGAGGCATTGCTGCGTGATGCTGGTAGCATCGACTGGACAGCTGTCTTGGAGAGTGCTTGTATTAACGATATGGTTCACATTTTTAACAGCACAGTACTCAGCCTATACGATCGTCACGCCCCCACCCGTCGAGTTAAAGTCAAGTATGTTCCGGCTCCCTGGCTCACTCCAGTCATTAAAGATGCGATGGCAAGTAGGGACAGAGCCAAAAGGAGGTTGAAACGCTGTCCTTCCGAGCGCAACTTGAATGCGTTTAAGATACTGCGCAATCGTTGCAGGCGTATGTGTAGAGATGCAAAGCGACGCTACTTCCATAATTCTCTCGACAACCGTAATTCTTCAGAAGTCTGGAAATTTCTAAAAACTGTCGGCATTGGTAAGTCTCCGGTTGTTTCCAGTAGTGACATTGACGTGTGTGCACTCAACAAAAATTTCTCACACCCCCCTGTTACGTTGGACCCACGCGTCAAATCAGCTACTTTAAACAAGCTTTCCTGTTTGCCAGTGCCACAGTCTCCTTCTTTCGAATTCAGCCCAGTGGATGAAAGTGAGGTCAAAAAATCTTTCTGTGCTATCTCCTCCACTGCAGTTGGTAATGATAATCTTTGCTCAAGAATGATTTCTCCTATTCTACCCACTGTACTTCCCATATTGACCCACATTTTTAATTTCTCCTTGCTTTCTTGTTCATTTCCTGAGGCCTGGAAACAAGCCCACATAATACCCTTACCCAAAATTCCCGAACCCGTCTCACCGACCGATTTCCGATCAATTTCTATCCTTCCATTTCTCTCTAAAGTTCTTGAGCACATTGTTCATCAGCAACTTTCTGCCTTTTTATTTTCAAACGACCTTCTTAGTCCTTTTCAATCTGGTTTCCGACTTGGTCATAGCACAGTTACAACTCTTTTGAAGGTTACTGATGACATCCGCTGGGCTATGGACCACAAATCTCTCACCTTACTTGTTCTTCTAGACTTTAGCAGTGCCTTTAATTCTTTTGACTTCGATATCCTTCTCGGGATCCTTAAATCCTTCAATTTCTCTTCTTCTACTATTGCTTGGTTCGACACCTATCTTAAAGGCCGCTCGCAGCGGGTTCGTCTCGATCAGTGTTCCTCTGACTGGTGCTCTCTTGCCGCGGGTGTGCCTCAGGGTGGCGTTTTCTCTCCCCTTCTCTTTTCTATTTTTATTAACTCTGTCACCAGAGTCATCTCTTCCCACCTCCATCTCTATGCCGACGATCTGCAACTTTACAATCACTTTTCAATGCAAGATGCGGATGCTGCCATATCTGCTATGAACAGAGACCTGGATTTGATTAGCGAGTGGTCGCAGTCTTTTGGACTGCTGATCAACCCTAAGAAGTCCCAGGCCATCATTATCGGTGGCAGGTATATGCGGAATAGACTCGATGTTGCGTCGCTGTCTCCACTCTGTTTAAATGGAGTTCAGATAGAATACGCAAAAACGGTTAAAAATCTGGGTGTGACCATGGACTCCTACTTATCGTGGACTGCACATGTTGCTCAAGTCAGTCGCAAAGTACACTTTACGTTCCATTCGTTAAAATGCCTCCAGAGCTTCCTGCCCTTGAACACCAAGATCACCCTTGCCCAAACTCTCATACAGCCCATCATTGACTACGCTGATGCCCGTTATTTGGATGCCAGCGAGGAGCTCTTAAATAAACTTGAGCGTTTGCAAAATATCTGCATTCGTTTTATTTTTAACCTTAAAAAATACGACCACGTTTCTAACTTTCGCAAGATCCTCAAGTGGCTCCCCATTCGACTTCGCCGAAACTCTCGGATATTGTGTTTGCTATTCAACATTCTTCACAACCCTAAGACCCCATCCTATCTGCGGGAACGCTTCTCCTACGCCCGTCCTTTTGATGCACCTTGCAGGTCGCATCTTAGAAATCTCCTCAAGTCCCCTCCCCACTCAACCGACTTCTACTCCTACTCCTTCACTGTGCACGCGGTTCGGTTGTGGAATTCACTTCCGCCTGACATTAGGAACTGCCAAACTGTAGCAGTATTTAAAAGAAGAGTGAAAGAACACTATCTCTCCAATTTGTCATAAGTTGCATTTGTATTTATTATTTAAATTACATTATAATTATATATATTTTGTTGATATTTATTTTAGTAGTATGTATGTATGTATGTATATTCTTATATGATATGTGTATTTATAAATTAGATTAGATATAATTTGTGCTATTATGTTTTCCCTTCTATTATTATTACACGCGTTGTCTACATCTCTGTTATCTTCTCTCCTATCGCAGGTGTGCTGGAAGAGATTTCTGTAGAAATAAGCATTACCTTTGTACGTATTTTTCTGTTCCTTTATTCTTGTCTGTTTATATGTGTGTGCATAAATGGTTAAATAAATAAATAAATAAAACTTTGCTCACATTAACCGACATAGACCGAAGAATTGCCCAATTTAAGTGGTAGTGGCACATTGCTCGCAAAACAGATGGCAGATGGGGCCGAAAGTTTCTGGAGTGGCTACCGCGTACAGGAAGATGTAGCTTTGGAAGGCTTCTTACAAGGAGGCCGATGAGGTTATCGGTCTACCTTGCAGGAAGCGCATCGAGCGGATTCTTGCGGTCTACATAACCTTGTGAATTCGCTGCATGCAAGAAGCACCGAATCGGTCAAATGATGCTTGAAAGAGCCTATGTCCAGCAGTGAACGTTTTTTGGCTGTGAAGCCAAACTTTTTAATCTCCATGTGCCATGTTCGATTCAAAGAAATTTATTTCTCAAAAGAACATACATGGTTCAGTTAAATTATGAAAAACTTAACAAAATAAGTATACCTACCTACATAGTTGGTCGTTCGATCTATCGAGTTTAAACAGTGGTTAGTGATTCATTGTTGGTTACCTAAATACAACTTTAACCTCTGGGTCATTCTCAGGAGACTCATTATTTGGTTGACTTCGGTGTCATATTTTTTTTTTCAATTTTGGCCTTGTTAACATGAAATATCAAATCTAGAGTTAATTTAAAGCATGTTAGTAGTAGAGTGTTAACTCTAGATTTGATATTTCATGCCAAAATTAGATAACAAAAATGACACCGAAGTCAACCAAATAATGAGTCTCCTGAGAATGAAACCTCTTTTAAAAAATGTTCTATGATTTAGAATCTCTGATCACTTTCGGTAATTTGTGTATTATGTTAGCGGCCCTAATACTGTATTCTCGTTTTAAGTAACGTCAACAGCGTTAGCTAAAATCTAATTTGAGAACAATTTAAAGTTTATAATAACACTCTCGTCTACACAAATTAATTGCAAAGTCGAGTTAAAATCCGCATCTCTCCGGGGATTTTTAGGGTTTGACCCAAAAACGTGTAAGTAAAACTACCATAAAGTCATCAGCTGTCTAGCCTTTTCCCAACTATGTTGGGGTCAGCTTCCAGTCTAACCGGATGCAGCTGGATACTAATATTTTACGGACAACTGCCTATCTGACCTCCACAACCCAGTTACTGGGTAAAACAATACCCCTTGGTAAGACTGGTTGTCAGACTTTCGGCTTTCTGACGACCCGTAACCCGTCAAAGATCCACAAATGACAGCCGGGACCAACGGCGGCCGAGCTTTCCGAGGCTCGGCGGGGTCTTGGTGTTTGAATATGGTCACCCATCCACGGGCCAACCGCGTCAAGCGTGGCTTAACCTGATCAATCGACCCGTGCAGCTGTTTATTACTTAGCCACAAGCCCCCACTACTAGAGCTATAGCTACCATAAAGTATGCAATTACTATGAACTGTCCACTTTCGCAAGGACATAAAAACGGACGGATACTAGATCTTCATCGCATTGTTTAGTACCGAGAGTAGAAAAACTGCCAGGAGGCAGGATTTGTGGCCGGTTGATGGCAATAGGCTCGCTCCTTATTCCATAGGACTTAGACATAACTCTCAAAACGAGGGCGTACTATAAGTACACGTCTATCCAACCCGTCAAGGAAACAAGCATGATGTTATGCTCATCATCTTTCTCTTGCCCTTGTACCACTTTATTTGTGGTCGCAACATTTCTTTTTCTTCCACACTTCTCTATTAGTCGTCATCTCAGTAGTCACACCTTTTCTAACCATATCATCATTCACATACACTGAGAAAAATTTCCTCTGCCGCACTACGTAAAATAAGGACAAAAATCGACCACAATGACGTGTGTAACCCGCTCCATTACGCGTAAGTAGCCAGTCATACGTAGTCGGCATACTGACGCTCATCATGGAGCGGGTTACGTAATTTACTCGTGGTCGATTTTTGTACGTACGTACGTAGCCCGACATCCGGCTACGTAATACGTAGTGCGCAAGTCGCACTGAATACTCCTGAAACTACGATTGCAACACCCGAATACTATTGTTGCGAGCACAGTAGAACACGGTGAACCTTACGTGTGTACCATGGCGGCTTACGTACGATACTGTAGCGGGCACGTTAAATAATGATGAGCCATATCTGTGCACCGCGACGGCATACGTACGATACTGTGGCGGACACAGTAAAGCACGGTGAGCTGTACGTGTGTACCACGGCGGCATACGTACGATACTGTGACGGACACAGTAAAGCACGTTGAGCCGTACGTGTGTACCACGGCGGCATACGTACGATACTGTGACGGACACAGTAAAGCACGGTGAGCCATACGTGTGTACCACGGCGGCATACGTACGATACTGTGGCAGACACAGTAAAGCACGGTGAGCCGTACGTGTGTACCACGGCGGCATACGTACGATACTGTGGCAGACACGGTAAAGCACGGTGAGCCGTACGTGTGTACCACGGCGGCATACGAACGATACTGTGGCGGACACAGTAAAGCACGGTGAGCCGTACGTGTGTACCATGGCGGCATACGTACGATACTGTGGCGGACACAGTAAAGCACGGTGAGCCGTACGTGTGTACCACGGCGGCATACGTACGATACTGTGGCGGACACAGTAAAGCACGGTGAGCCGTACGTGTGTACCACGGCGGCATACGTACGATACTGTGGCGGACACAGTAAAGCACGGTGAGCCGTACTTGTGTACCACGGCGGCATACGTACGATACTGTGGCGGACGCAGTAAAGCACGGTGAGCCGTACGTGTGTACCACGGCGGCATACGTACGATACTGTGGCGGACACAGTAAAGAACGGTGAGCCGTACGTGTGTACCACGGCGGCATACGTACGATACTGTGGCGGACACAGTAAATCACGGTGAGCCGTACGTGTGTACCACGGCGGCATACGTACGATACTGTGGCGGACACAGTAAAGCACGGTGAGCCGTACGTGTGTACCACGGCGGCATACGTACGATACTGTGGCGGACACAGTAAAGCACGGTGAGCCATACGTGTGTACCACGGCGGCATACGTACGATACTGTGGCGGATGCAGTAAATCATGGTGAGACATACGTGTACACCACGGCGGCATACTTACGATACTATAGCGGACACGGTGAATCATGGTGCGCCATACGTGTACACCATGGCGGCATACTTACGATACCATGGCGGACACGGTGAATCATGGTGCGCCATACGTGTACACCATGGCGGCATACTTACGATACTATGGCGGACACGGTGAATCATAGTGCGCCATACGTGTGCAGCGTGGCAGCATACGTAGGATACTGTGGCAGGCACAGTAAAGCATGATGTGTCAGACGTATTAACTGTCGTAGTAGAGGTAAGGTACCGTTGCCGGTACAGTAAGGCATGATGAACCGTGCGTATGTATCACGGCAGTGGACGTACGATACTGGTGCGGGACCAGTAAAGCACGGTGAACCATACTTATGTACCACGCTAGCGTACGTACGATACTGCTGCGGGTATAGTAAGGCATGGTGCACTATACTGTGTTACGTATGGCACACCATGCCTTACGATACTCGCACCTGTATTTTCCTTATGCTGGCGCATGGTACATACAAAGGTGTTCAGATACTTATTTTGAATATTAAACACTCAAATCAATGAAATTTTGTAGACATGATCGAGAAACTAATATCTAGGTCTGTGGTTTATTACATTTTCGTAAAAATGTATAGTTTAAATATTGCAGGGAGTTTTGAATGAAAATATGAAAACCCCCTGCAATATTTAAACTATACATTTTTACGAAAATGTAATAAACCACAGACCTAGCTAGATATTAGTTTCTCGATCGTGTGTACAAAATTTCATTGACTTTGTTTGGTTAATATATAATAATATCTGAACACCTTTGTATGTACGGCCAGCGTCATAAAAATATATACGTTAACAAGAGCTCAAAAATATCTACACGCCTCTATGTCACTGACAATAAGGTTGGTGTTTACATATTTTGACTCGATGGCTGTATATATTTATATATTAATGACGTTGACTGTAACCATGCCAGCATAAGGAAAATACAGGTACAAGTATCGTAAGGCATGATGTGCAATACGTAACACGTAGTGCAATAGTGCACCATGCCTTATACCCGTAGCAGTATCGCATGTACTCGGGCGTGTAGATGGACGGGTATGGTGAATGGTATGGTGCCATATTGTCCCGCACTAGTAATCATACCTTTTATTTTTCTTCTCAGCATATATATTCGTCCACTGCTGGACATTTATGCTTCTCCCATGGTTTTTCTATGTCATCCTCGATGCGGCGTATCTGGTCGAGGTCGGCCCTGCCATCTTAGGAATGGCGGTCTGCCTACGCTTCGACTTCCCGTTCATACCTCTACTATAACAGTTAATAAGTTTTATACACATTATGCTTTGTAGTATAAGTAGTACAACCTGCACTGGTCACATAGATATCTACTTATAAATAATGGTGCGGGTACGGTAAAGAATGATGTATCATTATAAAGCTGACCAGATGTTTTAAAACCCGCGTGCGGTATTTTTCAGATTTAATTTCTTTTACTGGCAATAGTTACGTATAAATATATCACAAAAGGTCGCGTCCTCATTGCAGGGTTTTTTTAAAACTCTGGTCAGGCTTTACCTACTGTTGTTGAATTTGTACGATATTAGTGCGGCTATTTATGCAAAATAATTTTGTAGCAAACTTAACAGCTACACCGATATAGCACCAAATCGGACCTGTAAGTGAAAAGCATACACTAATTGGTAATTTAGATAAAATAATACTTCACGATACATATACATTTAGTGTAGGTACTACCTACACAGCAATGATACATCATTTTTTATTTTTTTAAACTTTTACAAGGTTATTAACAGAAGAAATTCTGAAGAAGTTCTGTTCTCAAACCCTGTACAAGTTTTATAACTTTACATGCTTAAAAGGAAATAGACATAAAAGATTCATATTATTTATTTTCAATCGTAAAATTGAGACATACAAAAAAACCACAAGCTTAATTAATCATACTATTCTAGAATTACATGGTAGTCAACTATGAACGAGGAATTTCACCGTCTGTCGGTTGTTGACAGGCGTCCACCATTGCAAGATTTAAGGCCTACTCAAATCTGACCGGTATCCCGTACCGGTGGCGATAACGATATCCCGATGGGTATGCGGTAACGCGCTGTTCAAAGGTGTTCCGCAACTGCTGCCGGTAATGCCATACAAAATACCGGTCGGGATATCGGTCAGGTTTGAGTAGGCCTTTACAAAACGTAATACGGAAAGGACGAGAGGATTGGCGATTAGATATTTATTAAAATATAAGGGCGTCAGTAGATATCCTATCTTATATAGATTTCGTCTGAATGTTTTAGGGCAATTATAAATACTTAATTAGGTATAACAACAGACAGTCCATTATCAACATGAACAATGTCTCAGATCTCCGGTATTTGTAGCACGAGCCGGAAGCGGGTAAGTAAGAGCAACCTAGGATTCCCGACCAAAGAATCACTAGTACGAGCCAGTCCACACGGCGCGTTGCGTCTCCGTTGCGTCGACGCAGCGCTGCCGTTGCGTCATTTTACATTTTGCGTTGCGTCGACGCAACGCGCCGTGTGGACTGGCTCTAAGGGTACCTTGGCATCAATGGAGTCCGCGTGGTCGTCGCTGGAAACCAATGCATCTAGGCCTACGGTAAACTTAACTTAAAGCTCGTTCGCATACGAACGCTAATACATACGCATAAACCTAACTAGTTGCGGAACCTATGTCGCAAGGCCCGACTTTAAACTGATATAACCGGTATTCTACAAAAAAAAAAATACAAAATGTGGGGATCGCCCCGTTTTGGTAGCGATCCGAGAGCCACCTTTTGGCAGTAGGGGCGGTGCACCCCTACCCCATGGCCTAGGTGAAGGTTAAACATCAGTACCGAGTTTCGATATTTTCTACTTTTACGAAATTTGACTGATTTTAAAAGCATAAATGACAATACGATGAAAGAATACAAACAACAAATGAAACTCAGCTGATGTTTAACCTGAAGTTAAGTTAAAGAAACAAATTGGTGGTGGGCCCGTATTCACGCTTTTGCAAAACGGTATATAATGTAAGGTATGGGTACGTAAAATGTGTAAACTGTATCACCTGCGGGCAACAGATCCGCACAGGTGGGTGTGTTTCTGAATTTTTAACGTGTTGTATGTGTTATAGTCAAACCCCGAAGTCCCGGCGCTCCAAGGTTTGCCTAGTCAAACCTCAGGTTTGACAAGAAGGCTTAGTCAAAGTCCAAAACTAATAGCGTGTTTCGACCTTTGGCTAACGCATTTATGGCCAAACCTAGGAGAGACTAACTTGGAAAGTCAAACGCCGAAACGCAATTTGATCAAATCGCAATTACTCCGCTGCGAAATTTCTAACCTGCAGGACCACGTGACCTACAGGAGTAAGGCAGTTTTGAATCTAACATCGGAAATGAATGAAGTTTTTCATACATATTTAGGTTATATAACCCATTCTGTCCCTAATTTAAGTCTGACTAGTCAAACCCCGATTTGATCGTACTGAGTTTCGGCGTTTGACTACCCAAATTGGTCTCTCCAAGGTTTGACCATAAATTCTTTTGTCAAAGGCCAAAACACGCTTTAGTTTTGGACTTTGACTAAGGCTTCTTGTCAAACCTGAGGTTTGACTAGGCAAACCTAGGAGCGCCGGGACTTCGGAGTTTGACTACATATGCATGTAAGTGTGTGATGAGAGAAAAATAAACGAAGAAGGTTGGTGCTAATATGATGGGAAGTCCTACCCCAAGGGTACGTACGTCGTATGTGATGTGTAATGGTCGTTGTTATTCTAAAGTCCATCGAACAGTGACATAAAGTTTTAAATCTGACATTATAGTAATTGTAGCCGGTACAGGCGAAACAAGGGTATTATAATTATGTAATAGGTAATCGTTGGTTCTCATCACTTGATACGCATAGTAATGCTGATTAAAATCTATACACTCTAATGAAACACACTCAAATGTAACTTCATCATTGTCAAGTAAATAAATATTTTTTATTTCACCAAACTTTGGTAAGCCTGAAGATTCTGAAATATCTAGAATGACAATTGACGACAGCTCAAATCGGACACCATACAGTTTCACCCATGATAATGAGTACCAACAATTATTTTCGATTATACCTCGAGAATGAAAGTTTTGTCTTACATTTTCAATTTGCGCTTCTGTCATATTTGCCTTTTTGCCATAAGAGATCGTCTTTACAGTTTCATTTTTAAGAAAAGTATCGTTTAAAATTAATTGATGTTTAATAGCTATTGTTTTACAAACATTTACTCTGTTGTGTGATGCTCTGGCCACAAATTTAGATATACGATGCTTGGCTTCAAACCTCATCGTCCAGATTTGGGTAAGTGGGCCAAATTTTTTTAACATTTCTGGATAATGTGTAAGAAAATGAAACTTTGGCTTTAAGTCTGTTTCAGCAAATTTTCGATAGAGCTCGTTTAATTCAGCTACTGAAAATTTTACTTGATCAATAGTATTTTCATGGATTCTATGACTCAAAAGTTTATCCAACAATTGTCTTAATTTGATGTATAAGAACCAAACTTCGTTTTCATCTGGGACATTATATCCGACAATCAGCCCAAAATATCGAACAAGGGTAAGCATTTCAGAAGCCGAACATTTTAACTTTAATGTTGAGCCTTCTTTTGCTACAGAATCGCACGGTGTCGATGTAGAATCAGGTCCATAATTAAAATACCGTATTCTTGATTTTAAATTGTCAAAAGAAATTAGCATCTGAGTACACACTAGATTCTGTATCACAAATGGCATCACATATCGACAAGCACCCTCGAGATAGTCATGTAAAACATCTACGGCGACGTTTTGAAATAAGTCAAACCCATCTAAAGCAAGCCACGAGCATTTTTCTTTAAGACCAGTCATATGAATGTCATTTAAATGTAAATCATTTTCATAATTGACATTGTTTCTCAACAACGTGTCATCTTCATAAAGCAGTGTTTTGATTTGTTCTTTATTAGCAGTACAAATTCTACATGGCCGATTTGCAGAAAAACTTTCAACAAAACCTAACATAGCATTCAATCCTAAATTATCTCCCGTCACAGCTGCAACATAAAACTTAATTTTGCCAGTATCACATCAGTTTCAACATGAATACCATTGTTCCTTAAATCATTAAGAACATCAAAAACTTTTTGAAAAATTATGTTGTTTCCAAAGCTTGTTCTGTCTGATGAGTGAAAAAGAGCCAATAATAAAATATTTTGCAAAAGCGACACGTAGTGAGGTGGAAGACATGGTACTGAGGCATAAATAGCTCCAAGTTTATGAATCCCAGCGTGGCTTCCTAAGGGATTGCCTATTTCAAAATCGTCAAAGTAGATTATTAATGGTAAAATCATTGCATCATGCTCTACAGAATTTTCTGTCATTTTTTTCCATACTGAACCCTGAACAATATTCTCAATACCGAAAGAGTCATTTTGTACTGTGTCCAAATATTCAAGAGTATCCTTAATGAAATTTTTTGACGAAAAAATTAGTTTTAAATTTTCTTTTAACGGAATCACCTGCATTGTACAATTTACTTGTACTAATAACAAACCAGCCGCTGTTTTTTTAGACTCATTACTCATTGTAGGTCAACACCTACAACCACTTCAAGGGGCTCAGAATAAGTTCCTATTTCATTAAAATATTTTAAACGTTTGTGTTCCGAATCTAAATTCTCAAACGCATCGCTGAACGCGCTAAATATTTTTTTTAAAGCATTTTTAACATGAACATTATCTTGGTCTGGTGGTACCATATCATTAAACTGTCGCTCTATAATGCATTGTGATTTAGAATGAAATAATTGAAGATTTTCTACAAGAACTTGTACGGCTTTACGCGGTATTATTGGACTTGCAGCATGGTGACCAAGAGAGTTTTCGTCTCTTTGAGTTGGTAGAGATTCCATCGTATTTGCCGTTTCGTAAGTTTCTTTGCTTGACGTTGAAGGTAAATTTGAGATATTGGCTTCTGTATCAATCGGTTTGTTACTATTTGGATGAGGCAAGACTGACAATGATGACTGGTGCTCTCTAACTAAGTGCTTTTTGAAAGATGCAGAGGAAATATAATGACGATAACACCCTTGTTCACCACACCGAAATCCGGAAAATTCTACCGTTAATTTACAGAAAGTTCGCACATGAGTTATAAGTAAATTCGGAGACACACTGGCTTTTTTGCAATAGTAACAGGTAAACATTTTTAAAGTATTAACTCTAGATCAGTTAAAAGACTATTCACAGCCTGTGTGGGCCTGTCAAATTTAGTTTTAATATCGTAGAAACCCAATTGAATAAAAAGCCATATGTCTCCAGCTTCCTCCGGGTAACAAGCTCCTATCGATTGAAATATTTTAAATGCACAGTCTACTGCTGTTACTAATTTGTTGAAACTATACAATGTGTCATTTATTACCACATATGCTACTTTTACCTCAGTAACGGTAAGGCCAACAAAAATAACGTAGGGTTGAACTGTGCGGCCTAGCCTCTGCAGGTTCTCCTTTTTTTGAATGATCTTGTTGGTAACGTCGGCTTCAGAAGCAGCTTGCGATATATAGCCGTCGCATACTTCTGCTCTGGATGGCTTCCACGCTGGCTTTCCTTTTATTTTCCGTGCAGGTGAAATGTTGATGACATAAGCCAGCAACATCAAAGCAACATTGCTAGATGTCTCTGGTTCATCTTCTGTATTCAAAGAAAAAAAAAAAGTTTCGGTTAATTTTTAAGACTTAATTTTACTAAAATTAAAAAAAAAACACTATGGACGTCATTTTTTCAATACACTAACTGAGCGGCTCGGTGCTGAGGGGAGGGGGAAGTCACAAATCTGTGCGATTTCTAGAATGGGCGGGGCCTCTGAGACTCCACGTCATAGTTAAAGATTAATAATAAGAACTAATATTTGAGCAAAACTTCTTACCGTCAATCAGTGCAATTATATTTGCTATTTTTGTTCTCGTATCTTGGTCTCTAATTTTTCGTAATTTTAATGAAGCATATTTTATAATTTCTTCATTTTTGAGGGTGATAGAGGAAAATAATTTGTTTTCCTTTCCCGGATACAGACGACTGAAATCGTTCATTAACTGAAAAAAAGAATACAATAAATGTGCGCCACGTTATTTCCACTGGTGAGAAAGGTCCGGATGGCTACCACATAGGTTATTGGGTTGTTGAGCGAGAACTAGAATAGCTTGTCTCTTTTAGTGCCTGCACAATATCTCGTTCTGCAATGTCGGCAGCGCGCGAGTGTTGCAAGTGACTAGAGTCTGTGCGAAAAGAGAAGAACCGTGGCAGATACGGGAACTAACATTACGAATTTTACATGGCAATCGAAATTCAGACACTTGTCTTATAACCCCTCGTTTTCACCAAAGTATAATACATGTATTTTACAAATTGAATGCAATGTTTTAGTTTTTCGCATGTATTAAATATGTTGTTCAAAACTTGTTATGAAACTATATTACATGATTGTATAAAACTTGTTGTAAGTATACAAAACTTGTATGAAACTTGTTAGTTGAAAACTTCTAGTCGCCTACATGTTTATGATCTCATATACAGAAATTGCAATAAAATAAACATTAATTGTCTAAACCACGTTTGTATTTTGTAGGTGAGAACGCTGTCAATGTATCAGAGGGCCTAGTGTGAGTTTCTTTTAACCATCTCGACTTTACGCATCGACCGCTTTTCTCCGATTGGCACTCGTTTGGTGAAGGGCCAATCAGAGAGCAAAACGCGATCGATGCGTAAAGTCGAGATAGTTAAAAGAAACTCACACTAGGGCCACAGACGAGTTAATACATGTCACAGACTTCATTGTAAACGCAAATGTGTTTTATACTTGTAAAAATACTTGCTGGCTACACAGTTGAACGAAATAATGTTTGAGACAGTTTTGACAAGTATTCTACAAGTTTTTTTTTTACATAATCCTTGTGGTTATTTATAGAAAAACCACAAGGATTATGTAAAAAATAAGCGGCTGCGGTTTATGCTTACCAAGGTATAGCCTTGTGATTGTTTTAAGGCTGGGAAATCCTTGAAGTAATCTGCTATATCACCTTTTCCACATTGGATGCGATTTAGGCGGTAATCTGCAGTTTCTGCCCACTTTTCTTCAACAGATTTCCATGGATCGACATTGTTTTTCAGCCATAGTAATGTTTCTTCATAGACAATACCTGTAATTTATATGTGTATGGTGGGATGAGTCAACAAGAGGAAGGGCATCATAGTACAGTCGCCCGTAGTACATTTAAATCACGAAAAAGGTGACTAGCGATTATTTGCTTACCACTTTCCAGAGATTCCAGGCTATAAATGTCATCATCTGTGATAGTTGGCGTGGATCTGAGCGATGATCTGGACGACTTCGAGGATGAACGGCTAGTTCCCGGCAACTGTCCACTTTCTCGCAACTTTCTCCTTCGAGCTATATAGCTCTCGTAGAGCTTTCCGCTAGCATTTTTTTTAGCTAATTTATTTGTAGCTGAAAAATATGCAGAATAATACACTACAACGCGTTCCTTGTGAAATATTTCCACAATTTCGGTAGCTAGTTTATAAAATTCTTCACTGGACATTTTCTTCGCACAATTGTTTTCTAGTATGTGGTGTATTAGCAGCTGGCTCAATTTCCTTCGGGAACCCTCCGTCAGTAAGCCTCCTTTTCCCTCTTTGAGTATTGCTCTGCCGTCTAAACTTTCCTGTATGTAAAACACAAACACTATTGATACCAACTTTTTAAAGTTGTTGAACAAATTGATAAATTAATGAGTAAATGGTCCAGTTGGAGAACAGCCTTCGGAGCTCTATGAGTAGTAAATAAAACCAAAAAAAAAAAAAATAGAATTGTAAAAAAAATTTTTTTCGGTGACCGATTGTCCCTCCTTTTTTTGCTCTTATTTAATTGAGGATACCCATAGAAACAATTTAGGCTTTTTACACTTTTTCGTAAAATGCATATTTTTCGAGTAATTTAACTTTGAAGATTTTTTTACTTTTTTTTAATAATTAAATATCTCGTGATAATAATTAAATAACTGTGAGTCGGGGACACATCATGCCCATGACATAAATTGATGGGGACAATGATCGAAAATCGATATAAGTTCTCAGTAAATATGCATTTAACGAAAAAAAAATTATAAGTTTAAACATGTTACTATATGTGCCCTAAATAAAAAAAAAGCAAAAAAAAGTCATCGGTAAACGATTTTTTTTTCAAAAAAAAAAAATTAAAAAGATTCTGAGTCTTTTTTCCCATAGGCCCCAAAGGCAACACTCCAACTGATTCCGACGAATTGAGAACGTCCTCCTTTTTAAAGTCGGTTAAATGCCGCGCAGTTACCAAGTTAAGCTAGCTAATGATAAATACTATTGAATACTAAATAGGTATATACTACTTAGTAATGCAGACCATACACGTCCAATTCGATCGTTCAATTGGCATGATACTGCTGATTGGATCCAATCTGCAGTTCGTCCATATACCTACACCACACACGATCAATTCTAACTGTCCAATCGGACAAATAAAGAAAAAGAAAAAAAAACATAAAAATCGGTCTATAAATATCGAAGATATGCGCAAACAATGATAAAACAAATATATACAATCTAATTAAGAACCTCCTTGTTTTTTGAAGTCGGTTAAGAAAAATCATACGATCGATCGCCCACTGCCATACACGGTCCAATCGGCATGATCCAGCCAAAATAATTGAATTTTGATTGTTCCGCCAATTCGATCTGTCCTGCCTGCCGATCCACGGCCACATACGGTCAATTCGATTGGATCCAATCGGCAGTGTCATGCCAATTGTACAATCGAATTGATGGTGTATGGCCTGCATAACTATACGAGTTGTAATAATACGGGTTTTAATAATGTACCAAATAAATACTATACATACGGATGTACTTACATTTTTGCTGGTTAAACAATATACCTAAACTATGAATATTCTACTAGCACACTAACTTTGACTAGTGCCTTCTAAATACTCATACAATCTACTAAAGAAAATAACATTACATTTAATAGTTTCAATACCTGAAACAAAACAAAACGTAATCTAAGAATTATTACAAACTTAAATAGGTACCCGGTCCTATCTTAATGATGGGCATTTTCAATTTTATCTTAAGCAAGGTTTACACGAGGCCATCGCAAGCCAAGCCAGCAACGCTGGCGAGAATAAAGTGCCCGTCTATTTTTCAAGCCAGTGAGACTGGCAGCCAGCGATGGCCTTATGTAAACAATGCTTTTGGTCCATAACACAAACATAAAGTACCTACCAAATTAAGCTACAAAATAAAAATTTAAGTGAGCACCAAAAAAGGGTGGGGCAGCCTGTCAGTATTGTATTACAATCACTGTAAACTATACAAAAATGGACTTAGCAGGTTAACGAATTAGGCCGACGAAATACGTTTTGTTATCAAACTGAGTAATTTTATTATTATAAGTAACTCACAGTGTTATTAGCTGCAGCAGTACAATCTGTAGAGATTTTTGCATTATCACTGACATCAGTGTCCCGTACAGCGTTTTGAGTTGAGTCGTTTAGCCCAGCATTCCTAATTTCAAGGTTCTAGAAAAATAATTTAAAAGTATACGGCATCGGTCCAAGAGAAAAAATCGAAAACATTTTTATTAGCTAAATACAAGATGTACAATAAACAAGTAGGTACGTACATTGACACTGGTCGCTTTTTGATGTTGTAGTAGCCAATTTTTAAATTTTATTCTGGGGCCAATCTTTGGAATCATTTCTTTCAAATCTTCATCGTTTAACAGAATGGCAGTTTCAAGTGATGTTATAAGATTGTCTGAAAAATACAAATACAAACATGTACAAAACTTGTTATGTAGGTAAGTACCTACCTACTTATAATTGCCTACATGTTCAGTCGGAGAGTCAGGTTTTTGGGCGGTCTCTTGGTTTTCAACAAAAAAAAATAATCTTTTTAACAAAAAATTGAACCGACGAAAAAATAAAAAAAGGAAAAAATAAAAAATTAACGTTTTAGTCCAGCTAAGCTCCACATTAATTTCGAGTCGGCGCCAAAGTTTGTATGGCGCCACCTGTACACTGTTGAGGACCTCTTGGAACTGACTTCACTACAACATAACAGGGATCTGGAGTTGATCTAATAATGGAGACGCCATCATCAGATCCGTGTTATGTTGTGGTGTCATCACACATCATAAATGTTTGCTTAATTTCAACAGAATCGGTTCACAATTGAAAATTCAGTAGGAAAATTATCAATAAATTCCTTTTTTTCTACCCTTAGGGGCAGATATAATTTTTCATATTTAAATGGGACCGATTTTTAGATATACTCTTTCCAATAAAAAAAGAATTTTTGAAATCGGACCACTCAATAAAAAGTTATGAGTGGTCATACATAAAAAAAATATACGTGTCGAATTGAGAACCTCCTCCTTTTTTTTTCGTCGGTTAAAAAATGCTGTCCGTTACCGATTAGTAAAGTTTACAACTTTATCCAACAAGCAATAATAAGGTTTTAAACTTGTTTGTAAGTAGTATTATATGTAAAAGGCTATCAGACAAGTTCAAACATGCCACCAAAGATGAGAGTGAAAATAACTCAATGAGTGAAAACGAGGGGTTATGTTATGACGCAACATACTATTTCAAAGTGCGACAGATCTAAGAAAATTTATAATCTAAATAAAACAAAAAATCTTGACTAAATAAAACCGAGAAACTGGCTTACCTTGAAGGAATGGTATTATTTCAGATAAACCGGCGTTTAATATCTCTTCCATAAATTCCATGATGGCTACGCTACGACGCGTTTTAGCACAAAATCACTAATCATAATTCAGCCAGACTTCGTGTTGTTCGGTCTGTTTTTCTCAGGCGACTGCTGACTGCCGCGCCGTTGCCGCGAGGCGCCCCCGCCTCTGGCGCCGCCGGGGGCGGGGCGTCACGGGCTGATGCAACACATTACCTTATTTGGTAGCGTTTCGTGACCTTCGCGATGTTTCTTTATTTTTTTTTTCTTTACCCTTGCGGGAAGGCAAAGGAATCTAGCCCATGCAGCCTGATCTTATGTTATTGATTAACACATTTTGTAATCAAAGGCAAAATGCAAAGTCTTTTTTTTTATAATAGTTCTTCACTTTCTGGTAAATTCTAGTGTTCGATTCTATAATGTCCAATTTTTGGCTGATTCCCTGTTTTAGAGCCTCTGCGCAGTGCCTTGCGGGGGAGCGCGGTGCGTTTATTCTAACGTGCGGTCAGTGTAGCCAACCCTACAGTTTTAACTGTAGATCTACAGTTTTTTGTAAATTCTCTCAGTTTTTAGTTTAGGCCTCGAAATCTAAAGTTTTTTATTTAAGATGATGGTGTCTCTGTTTTGTTTGCTACGTAGTCCGTATACTAAGTCAGCTTCAGTAAAAAAGAACAATGCCCACCTTCCATACATTTAAAAACCTGATAATGAAAGTATATGTATAGTTATATGATATAGTAGAAATACTTCATATAAGTTTATAAAATAATGTCTTATAGTCATTTTGGCGATTTAAACGCCACGAAGTCCAAAAAATATTAATGTTTCTTTTTAGGTTAGGATTTGGCGTTAGGTACCAAAAATAATGAAACAAACGTGCATGAACTAATTAATTAGGTACGCTCGATGTTTTGTCTAAAATAGGAGTATTTACCTAACTATGGTATAAAACATCCTTTTTACTTTGTTAATTCCTTGAAACTAACTGCCCCTAAGTCAACAATGCTAAGACTGCGCCGACCAGTGTTGCCATATGGAGGAGGCGTGAAATCTATATTTTCATTTTAAAAATCCGTATTACCAGTAAAATCTCACCATTTTTCATTGTTTTTTGGCAAAAAAACCTGTAACAGATCTTTAGGACGTTATAGGTACTGAATTTCAATGTTTAGTCGTGTTCATGTACATACTTAAAAATATTCGTCTTACCTCCGCGTCCAATAGATAAGTCACTCAATTTCTTTTTACATAATGCAAACGTGCAAAATCCTTCTTGCTACGTTTCAGCAAAACCTTGAAAGTAGATTCAGCCAACTAATCTAAGTTGAAGCGCTAAATTATGCCTGATTTTTTGCATTTCCAGCCATTGTTTTCAAACTACACTTAATGTCCTTTTCAATCAAAGACAATAGCTCTAAAGGTTTTGTCTTTGATATACGGTTTCGAACGCGACCTATGGCACGGTATTCCCCACATCTCATGTTTGTGTTACGGCTCTATTATGTTATATTTCCATGAAATGAAAATAATAGTTGCGACAGAGGACTAAAATGTGATTTATAATGAATACTACGAAAAAAACTTCGGAATATGCTCTGTACAGCATCTGGCTGAGGTTGAGTCCATCTGTACGTAAATCCGTATAAAAGTCCGTAAGCATGATTCATCCGTACTGGACTTCCAAAATCCGTACAAATATGGACAAATCCGTATATATGGCAACACTGGCGCCGACCGCCGATGCAAATCACAGAACTGTTAAATGTCAAAAAATCCATTTCACTTGCGCACACTCAATGAAACACTGAATGATTAATTTAATTCAATTATTGTGTTATTTTTATATAATTTAATTTATCCCATGACTAATAAAGAAATAGTTACTGATCAAATTAAACGTAAAATAAGTATTAAACTACGAAACGAAGTTAAATATGGTCAACCAGCAATGTTTAAAATGGAACGTTTAAAAAAAAAGAATGATTGGATGCGTTCAAAATATGTCAATACGATATGTCATGACGTAGAATTAGCTTAAATTAATGTTAAAAAATCTTTTTTTCCTGCGTTTCTTTTATCATTGTGATAAGCGTAATCAATATACAATTCAATAAGCTATATTTTAAGATTTATTTCATTTCTATACATAGTCAGGTCAAAAATAAGCATTCTTCTTTGCTACGTAGTCCGTACACTAAGTTAGCTTCAGTAAAACCTACTATTATTGGACTGGAATTAATTGTCAATCGATTTATTAGATGGCGTTAATGGTGGACATAGTGAGTAGATCGTTCGGTCGATGTCTGTTTTACCGACATTCCATTGTTTGCTTTTTTACTTAGGTACTCGGGAATCCCCGTGAATGCTTTGACTATCGAGTTATATGGTACCTTTATTGTCATGAGTTATTTTCAGGGCAAGCTTCCTCAAAAATCACTAGTCACTTTTTCTGAAGTGCTGTATTAGCTTAACAATACTAGTTTTTAGATAATACTAATGTTACTTGACGTAGAAAATAAATGTATCTTTGAGACTTTTAACATTTAATTTGATTAAAACTTTGATGATTACATGTTTTTTTTTTTTTTTTGTTTTTAATTCCTTCGCTATGATGTATTTTATTTACTACTATCACATTACTGTTGTTAGTTAAATTTTCGCACTTCTTTGTAAAACTGTGACTGGAATGCACCCGCAACGGAAATTATGTAATTTTGCAACAAAACTCATTCATGACACGTCAGCATGGCAACCTAACATGTTTGTTTACTTTTAATTTTCATGAACTTCCCTAAAATACTATATTTTTCCCACTGTTTGAAAAAATACTATTATCCTTCAAATCAAATCAAATCTTTTTATTGTGGGCATAGGTTATACAGATGATCAAACAATAAAATTTATTGTTTGATCATCTCGGCAGGACATAGTGGAGCTTAATTTAATTAAGTTCCACTATGTCCTGCCGAGTAGACATACAATAATTATGTATTACAGCAGGTATTCTGGAATAACTTACAAAACTACATACCAAATCAAACTACCATACAAATTATACTACTATTTTGACAAGGAAATAACGCAATGTTGAAAATATTGAAAAATCCAATATGGCGGCCAACTTTTTTGTTTTTTGGTCGATTTCGATGAAACTCGGTTTTTGATACTATTTTGACAAGGTAATAACGCAATGTTGAAAATATTAAAAAATCCAATATGGCGGCCAACTTTTTTGTTTGTGGGCCGATTTCAATGAAACTCGGTTTTGGTACTATTTTGACAAGGAAATAACGCAGTGTTGAAAATATTAAAAAATCCAATGTGGCGGCCAACTTTTTTGTTTTTGGGCCACAGTAATTTCATGATGCGACTGACGTCATAAAGATTCTATGTACCGAACACAGTCAGCAAATAACGGAGTTCGTAAAATGAGCCAGGATACGTAATAACTGATGATGTAGGCGGAGACATTATTAATTATCCAGTGTGCGTAAAATGTATCGGCATATCCCCTACCCTGCTCGTACATTATGTACGTAACCGGGACCATTACTTAATGAGACGGATTCAGTACAATGATTTGGCAACCAGTTACTGTTATAAAGAGCCTGGATACTGAAATAAGGCGGCTGTATAACGTCGTACTTACGTATAGCGCATACATATTTTATGTTACGGGTTAAGTAAATTACGTATGCTGCTCTGTGCGGAATCAATAAACCGCATACGTAAATTTTAAGAGTGCGCTGCAGTAATTTCATGATGCGGCTGACGTCATAAAGATTCTATGCACCGAACACAGTCAGTAAGTAAACGGAGTTCGTAAAATGAGCCAGGATACGTAATAACTGATGATGTAGGCGGAGACATTATTAATTATCCAGTGTGCGTAAAATGTATCGGCATATCCCCTACCCTGCTCGTACATTATGTACGTAACCGGGACCATTACTTAATGAGACGGATTCAGTACAATGATTTGGTAACCAGTTACTGTTTTAAAGAGCCTGGATACTGAAATCAGGCGGCTGTATAACGTCGTACGTATAGCGCATACATATTTTATGTTACGGGTTAAGTAAATTACGTATGCTGCTCTGTGCGGAATCATTAAACCGCATACGTAAATGATAAGAGTGCGCCACAGTAATTTCATGATGCGGCGGACGTCATAAAGATTCTATGCACCGAACACAGTCAGTAAGTAAACGGAGTTCGTAAAATGAGCCAGGATACGTAAATGATTATATATGCGGAGACATTATTAATTATCTAGTGTGCGTAAAATGTATCGGCATATCCCCGACCCTGCTCGTACATTATGTACGTAACCGGGACCATTACTTAATGAGTCGGAGTCAGTACAATGATTTGGCAACCAGTTACTGTTGTAAAGAGCCTAGATACTGAAATAATGCGGCTGTATATCTTCGTTCGTATAGCGCATACATTTTTCCTGTTGCGGGTTAAGTAAATTACGTATGCTGCTCTGTTAATACATATGCGGCATCATTAAACCGCATACGTAAACGTTAATAATGCGGGCACAGTAATTTCATGATGCGGCTTACGTATTAAGGATGCGGCCTCATTACAAGTAACTTGTTTACATTGTCTTTACAGAGCATTATGCCGCATACTTACTTAACATGGTGTCGTTTCATTATAAGTATGGCTCTTATAATTTTCATGTCAAAAGCACATTATACGTATCTGGCTGCCAGTACATTACAAATTTGCCAATTTTAAGTAGCCCGTTTTTCTCAGTGTAGTTTTGAGGGTGGGAAATCATCAAATAACTTCCTGCGGACCAGTTGATGCTGACATCTCTTTGAGGCGCGCGTGGAACACAACGCACCGACGACCCGGGCTTGGTCCTAACCGGACAGCGAGCTACCCATTACTCGCCGTCCGCAAGCTCACGCCTGATGTGGCCGGGAATCAGCCTAGGATTCCCGACGCCCAGGGCGTCTCCTGCGGAGGCTAGGGCCGTGAGGGCGCATATACTGCCTCTCCCTCACGCTTCCTCCCTCTTCACGAGTATTACTGCTTCACAAAAGGAGGTGACGGCTACCGATGCACTCTCGCTCCAATTTCGATCTTATAACAATGGATCATGTTGTCACCTCAAGGACCTCGTCAACTCAATATAAATTCAATTATCCAACACAAAATCTAAATAATACCCAGTATCCAGTCCTACCTTTCCAGGCCTTATTAGAAAATGTTCACTGCTAATTAAAACGGCTCGAGCAAGCGAAGTGAGACACAATACACTAAGACGCTAACAACTTTAGTTCGTATAGGCCCATTATCATGCAACGGTACGGCAATTACACGCCTTTTGAACTGCACGAAATTAACCCCGACATGCGATACACATTGTTGCTTAGTTTTGAGTGCCTTTGAAAGTTCTAATTTTCTGGCGGAGTTGAAGAGTTGTATCCACTTAGCAGGGTTGATTAATTGTATTTGTGATTTGAATTTAGTTTTAGCAATGTGATTTTAAATACGTGAGTTAGTAAGTCTGACAATCAGTGTACAAAATCAAAACATTTTCTTACTCTTTTTAAAATATAATTGGCTTTTACAATGTTTTCAAATTATAGAATTAAACGGTACGGAAGGCCAGTGTGTAGGCGAGGGGAGCTTTTTGAGGTATTTTCATAATCAATTAATATCAAGCACCTCACGCTTTTTCTTAATTATTTTTAGTTTTTAGAGTGTGTCTTTTAGATTTTTTAATCTACTTTTTATTTTCAATTTTTTTGGTTCTGCTAACAACAAAGGCGTGATTTTTTAGTTTTTGTTTTCTTTTTATTAATTTATTGAATTGTCTCGATAAGTCTACAAAGTTTAAATGAAATCTGACCGTTTGAAGTGGGTCAAAATCAAGTCCAAAGAAGTCGGTTACAAACAAACATACAGGTGAAGCTAATAAAAGCGTGCTAATGTAAAACGACACATAAAATGTATCTTTCACAGAAGCAGTAAAGGCTATTTTCGTTGATCAAGCGTTACTTCTAAATAAGCAAAGAACGATTTCCATTAGTTTGCTAATATGTATTTGTCTAATACCTTTTAAATTGTTGTTGACCTTTCACGACCCCTGTATGTCCTCTAATCGAAGTCCCCGATGGAACCACTTAAAAAAGAAAATCCTTTTGTTCTCAACAAAATTACAAACTAAACAACTACATTGTCATGTCTACAGGGATCGTTGCACGAACCTCAGTATTGTCACAAACTAGATAAACGCAGAAGGCCACAAACTAGATAGAGGTTACATTACAGGCGAATGCTGAACCTGGAGCTGCCGATGATGGAGCGCCATCAAACAAAGGCCAGTCGTGAATGTGCTTGCTCCCAGCATTAGTGAAGACATGTGTCTGAACACCGTACGTGCGCGTCTATGTTGGCGTGCATCTCTTTGTGCTCGTTGTATCTTTTTATTTTATTTATTTACTAAGGCACCAATTCCCAATATAAAAATCACAAATAAATATAATTCAGCAATCATTAAAATACATTAAAACTGAATAGACGTGCAAATTCGGATCTTATTATTTATCACTTTAAAAAAATAATACTAAATGTCACAAACTCTTTACCGTCGGTTGGCTCTGCGATAAACTTCGAGCCAAAACCTGTAGATCGGACTGATCCAAAAGACCCCCAACCGTTGATAAGTTCATTAACATAAAATGCTGTTTCGAGTTAGCCTTCTATATCTCTCTATTCTGTGGTATATAATTGTGGTGTGCATTGAGGTAAGTTTTAAACAAATTCTCGAATTAAAACTTTAAACTGTTTTGCGTAGAAAACTTTAGAAGTTTTTATACATCTTTTAATTATTTTATTGCTCAAATTAGATTGTGGCGACGACCGTTTAAAAAGTTTATTTTGTTTTTGTTTAAATGTTCTTTGTGTTATTTTAAATAGATTTGTTTTAAGAAATAGATATTTAAATATTTAAGTGTTTCTGACAGAATTAAAGAGACTCAGTTGACTACAAAACAAAATGAAAACGAATAGGGTCCTTAAAGTTGAATATAAAAAGCAGAACTATTTAATTTACCAACTGAAAGTACTAACCATGTTACATTCAACTTTTTTCCAAATTATTCACGCTTATTCCCACTACACGAACTTTTCAGCAAATTATGTAAAGCGGGTTGCACACTCACCCGCGAATCGCAGCTGCGATTCGCGCAAGAACTCAGCGTGAATAATACGCCATACAACGTTCACTGTTACGTTCTTGCATCGAGTTGGTGCTGGCGTCACTTGAATAAAATGTCCAGAATGGTACTTATCCAAGCGTCATACACATCATTTTTGTTTTAATATCTTTGTGTTTAGACTGCCAAAGCATGGACTTTGCTTGATTACATTTAAGAAGTGCTGGGTAATTATTTTACAAAATAAGATTTTTTTGGGTTCCGTATCCAAAGGCTGCCAACGGAACTCTATTACTAAGCCTCCATTGTCCGTCCATCCATCCGTTTTTCTGTCAGCGGACTGTATGTCATAAACCGTAATAGGTAGAGAGTATTAATTTTGACGAGGTGGCCAAAAAAACAAATACTAAAGCGTCGTATTGTATATAATGCGAGGCTTTAGTATTTGTTTTTTTTTTTACTCTTGGGTATTCTGCGCGATCTATCTGTCTTTTTTTAATAATCTAAACAAAGAAAAAAAAAACAAATACTAAAGCGTCGCATTGTATGTTGCATAAAATACGACGCCTTAGTATTTGGTTTTTTGGCTTCACTCTTAGTGTTCCGCGCGGTCTATCTGCCTTTGTTTTATAATCTGGGCCAACATATAGATAATAAAAAATAAATTAAAAACTAAAGGGGTCCCCATACAAGAAACGTGTTTTTTTACATGTTGTGTTAAATATTGTACTGTGGTACGGAACGGTACTTGGTCGTTTTTTAAAAAATAATCCGCTTACTTTCTTTTTCACTCTACAAGTGTACAGCCCGCTTTACGGAAATACACGCGAGTGCCCCTTCACATTAAAATATTATTTGCTAAGTACTTGCAAGGTACTTAGCAAAAATCGAATCGCATGGCTCGTGTGAAAGTACCATCAAGAGTATTATGTAATTCTGAGCAGCTACGAATGCATTTTGAACTTTATTTAGTTAAAGTTGAAGTATTATTTGGAATGGTGCTTGATTTGAAATGTAAGTGAAAAATATGGTGAAAAAGCTATTAGCTACTCTTTTTCTATTCCCGAGCATTTAGTTTGGTAACGTAAGTTAAATTGAAAAATGTGATTTATTACGTGCACGTTATAGTTCGTATTGTAATGTTTAATACAAATATTTTGGGGCTACTGTTTTGTAAGTAATACACGAAACATACACATGATGCGCTTGCAAAGGTGAGCTATCTACAATGTTTATGGCGATTCAAATCACCTGATGCATTTTAATCGCGTAACACACTATCAAACAGATTGGGAGGGGGCTTGTGGCTAAGTAATAACAGCCGTACGGGTCGATCGAGGTTAAGCCATCAAGGGTGACCATCTTTATACACCAAGACCCCTCCGTGCCGCGGAAAGCACGTTAAGCCGTTGGTCCCGGCTGTCATTCGTGGATCTTTAACAGTCGTTACGGGTCGTCAGAAGCCCGAAATTCTGACAACCAATCTTACTAAAGGGTATCGTGTTACGCAGTAACTGGGTTATGGAGGTCGGATAGGCAGTCGCTCCATGTAAAATACTGGTATTCAGCTGCATCCGGTTAGACTGGAAGCCGACCCCAACATAGTTGGGAAAAGGCTAGGCAGATGATGATGAGTATCAAACAGATTCTGGATATCTATTGCTAATCCATACATACATATACATACATACTCAGCCTATTACGTTCCCACTGCTGGGACACAGGCCTCCTCTCCGTGAGAGGGATGGCTAATCAAAAATGTCTGCTCAACAACTTACATAACGCAATGAATGTTGTTGAACTGTCAGAATAGAAGACATTCCTACTGTTACGCAATCACCCCATGGTTGATATCCATCGACGTTTCATTCAAACCGGAGTTTCAACTGCAATAAGCTACCTGCCTAGCATTTTTCCAACTTTGTTGGGGTCGGCTTCCAGTTTGATAATGGATGCAGCTGAGTACAAGTCATCTACGTATCTGCCCTACATAACCCAGCTACTGGTTAATACGATGCCCCTTTACAATTGGTATCGTATAAGTTTGACAACTAGTCAAACAACCAGCAGGCTTAGCACAAGAACCGTAGACAAACGTTTTGTCGTCGGAAGAGTAGACAAAAATGACGTTTCTGTATAGACAGTTGACAGATTTTCACCGAGAAAAGTGGACAAGCGATTTCTATTCAACAGTAGAATAGAAATGGAAAGCGTCATGCTATGCCTTTTTTTTTTTTTTTTTTTTTTGGGTGGGAAATCATCAAATAACTTCTCCCGCTCTGGGTGGAGCAGGAGGGCGTGTCAGACTTTTACTGACTAAAACCCACCCGTGTTCCTTCAGTAGCCCTTAAGCCAGGGGCTGTGGTGTCTCTTTCGAACAAACCCGCACCCCTGGCAGATGCTATGCCTGCTGTCTTACTGGTGTCCTTAACAATAGAATAGAAATCGCTTGTCTACATTTCTCGGTAGCATAGTCTTAGCTATTTATGACAACTTACCAAATATACTTGGCCCTTAGTAAGACCGGTTGTCAAACTTTCGGCTTAAGTAATGATAATAGCTAAAGACCATTAAAAATCAAAACTAACAGTTATAGGATTTAGGGTCTTTTGTGCAGTGTAGCATAAATACAAACAATTTTGGTATGTAGGCTTATCCGAAAATATGTTCCTATAAATGTTATTTGTTTGAGGTCTGATTTGGCTATCCGCCACTTTGGATGTGGCCAGGAGTTTAGCGAGCATACGTATGAACGAACACCAAGTTTGTTAAACAATAATATTATTATTCTTCACCGTTGACATTTTAAATTTATTTTTATTAGTTGGTTTAATTTTAAATAATTGATATTGACTTTAAATTATTTTTTTAACAATCAGAACTATTCATATTTGCACGCCATTGTATGTGGCAAAAATGTCTGAACCTATAAAATTTTATTTATGTTACCCTACATGCACGTTTATATTCCTGTATGTGTACACATAACTTAGCAAATAAATATTATCTTATCTTATGATTCATCTGTCATTGATAATAACGAGGAAATCAGTCCAATACCGTACCAAGGGACTTCTTGGGTGTGTGAACGGGTCATTTAAACGCCCAAAAATGAACAAGCTGCAGCGATCAATCACAGTATTCTCTCGCAAATTGAAAGCTCAAACTCGTGTCTTTGCAGAAAAACCTCATGGAGGCGGAAATTCTAACGGGTTGTAGAGTTGGCGATACAGTGCTTATTCCGCGTATGCCACAAATTTCTCAGAATTACCCCTTCCAGTTTAAGAGCATGCAGTTTTCCCTGTGAGCGTTTGCTTTGCGATGACCAATCAACCAGTCATAGATAGGGGCCGACACTGAAAGCTACGGGTATCGACCTCAGCACAAGCGGCTTTTCAAACGGGCAACTGTTCTATACCAACCCTTCAAACGTAGTTTAAAAGAAAGTTTTGTAAAATGTCGCTGTCATTTTAGTAAATTGTGGCGCGTTACGACTTTAACGTAAACGAAGTCGCGGGCAGAAGCTAGTTGATAATAAAGAAACATGTCTTTCTTTCTTTATTGAGATGGATCCTGGGTTAACAACCTGCAATAGCATAGTTATAGCAATCAAATTATTTGTATCAATCTTTTACTTAATTCGTACGTGTTGGTCAAATCTTGCAAGTCGAATTAAAATCACATAGCAGCCAAAATATTCTGTTTATCTTGAAATTATGGGCAAAAATTCGATCGAGCCTAATTCGTAATGAGAACTTTTTTAAATTTTATGAAAATCGTACTTACTTTTACAATGGCGTTTTTGGGGCACCGTCTTTTGTAATTTTTACGTTCAAAAAGTTCTGACTCTCAGCCTAATTTGAATATTTATTCAAACTAACAACAATATTGCAAAATCAAAATCAAAAGTCATTTGACTTTTGATTTTGATTTTGCAATATTTTACGCGTATCTATCAATTAATATTATTAATTTATCTGACATTGCTCCATTTTAAATTATCGTTACCTATGTGGTATGAAAATTTTATTCTAGGTGCAGTCTTCACATTCGCAAATAATTATATAATTCATGAACACAAAATATTGTAAAACACGATAAAAAAGTTACGATGGATTTTCTAGCCCATTCTTCTGCATATGGAACTAGGTTTTGAAAGGGACGACTCAAATCAAATCAAAAGTCATTTATTAAACTAGGCTGGTGTCAGCACTTTTTGAACGTCAAAAATTACAAAAGACAGTTCCCCAAAAACACCCACCCTTCGACACTTCCTAGTGCTTTAGCTGGGAAGAAGAAGTGGCGCAACAAACTCCCTAGCGGCACAGCTGTCTGTTATGTTAGAAGAACTTGATTTTATACAATGGTAGGATACGAAATATAAAAATTTAAAATTGTTCTAGATATAATAGACCAATTAACGAGGTCACTAGCTAGCTACATCTTGCAATTTAACTCATTATTAAAAATAAAAAACAATGAGTAGATTAGGTCAACACTAAGTAAATTCAAATGAATTTATACAGTCAAATAAAAACAAACAATTAAGTTAATAAAGATATGACCTGTCAGTAGGCAAGGAAACTCTGGTGAAAGAACACAAACATTGTCTTGAGTTAATCACAGCGACCAACTATTCTTATCGTTTAAGTAGTCGTTGATTGAATAGTATGCCTTTGCGCAAAGGTTGGATTTTACTTTAGCTTTAAACGCATTAAAATTCAAATCTAGCACAGAAGAGGGAAGCTTGCTAAAAAAGGTTATACCAAGACCAATAAATGAGTTATGAACCTTATGAAGCCGGTGAAAGGGAGCACGTAGTTTGTCCTTATTTCTAGTATTAATATTATGAAAATCACTGTTTTTAGTGTACAAGTATAATAATATGTTTTGCCTTATATATAAGATGTTGGCCAAGATGAATTGCGATGCCACGGTGAGTATACCAATATCTTTAAAAAATTCTCTAAGAGAAACTCTAGCACCTAGTTGATAAATTGCTCGAACAGCTCGTTTTTGAAGAACAAAAATATTTTGAAAAACTTGCGGCTTTGCCCCACAGCAGAATGCCGTAGGACATAATGCTATGAAAATAACTAAAATAGACTAACCGCGCTGTGTCAACGTCAGTGTATTGTCTTACTTTCCTGACGGCGTAGGCGGCCGAACTAAGCCTTTACTGACTGACTAAAATCAATTATATTTTTTAGTGTAACTGACGATCAAAAATGCCTTATAAGCGCCTATTTGAAATAGAAGCTGACTTTGACAATGGCCAAAATATGCCACAGAGAAAACAATTCGTATGTAGTTATAGAGGTATGAGGAACAGGGTGTAAAGTTCGCTCATCCTCTATTGAAAAGGAGGATCCTCCGACCAGACGGGTATTGTGTCTGGTGGGCAACTGCCCGACAGTTGATGTCGGGATATTTAATCTATTCGAGTGTTGTGGTAAACTCTGATTGCGCGATGTAGAATTTCTAAGAATAGTTCGCCTGTGGCATTGTAGATGGCGCCACTTTTCTTTTTGCGTTTTTAGATTTTGTTGCGAAGCATTTTTATTTGTAGTGCCGCTACATATTTATTACATCATACTTACAAGATATAACTTCTAAGCTTCCATATCCAAGGCGAAATGGGCTTACCCTAGTTTACGCTAAAACACTAAGTCGTGGAAAACTCGGCAAGTTTCATAATTTAGACTAGAAATATTACACCGCATGCGCGAAATTGCATTCTAAATCCTCTTACCGTTATTTTTAAACCACGCCGCCATTTTAAAAGCCACACTCGCGAATAGCTGTGAAAATGCAGATAGCATTTGAGCCCTACAAAATATTTTTAGAACAAAAAAAAATACAAAACCGTATGCAAGTATATTTTTGTAATGCTTTCGTTTTTGTACCTCACTTTGTGGTTAGGTTTCAGTGTGTTCAAGCCATAATGTATTTCACGCGTAGCGTTTACTGTAGTGAAAATAGTTTTTTAACAAGCGGACCAGCGGGCCTAGACAAAACACATTTCTGTTAGCGTTCACGCCAAACGCTACGCCAAAATGTATGGGAATGACATTACCTGCGGAAAGGTTACGTGCTTTGTCTAGGCCTGCTGGTTCGCATGTTAGTGGGCAAGTGGTAACGGTCGCGACTTCCGAGTTGTAGGACTTAGGTTCTCAATTATTCCATCACCGCTCTCTAAACGGTGAATTTGTTTAACTGTTTTGAGAGCAGTGTTGATGAACCGAGTGGTGACGAGACAGGCATGTACTAAAACCAAAAAGACGAGATGTCATATATCTACCAACCCGTACAGGGTGAAGATCGAGATCCCATCAACGAACCAACCGCGGCAAGCGTAGCTTAACGAAAATCAATGAAGAATTCTAATGAAAATCCGTATTACGATAGGCCGACTCGAGATTGATTGGCTGTATCTACACCTAGCTAAAAGTTTTGCAAGTTAGTTAAACCAGAAACTGTTGAATTTACTGTTGAAAATTAATTTGTAACAGAAATAATTTGAGAATCTAGCTCTAAGCATCTCTCTATCCATCCCTACTATTATTATAAATGTGAAAGTAACTGTCTGTCTGTTTGTCTGTCACGCTTTCACGACTAAACCGCTGAACCGATCATCATACAATTTGGCAGAGATATAGCCTGCAGGCTTAGCACGAGCACCGATTTGTCAACGGAAGAATAGACATGACTAATAAATAAATGGTGTACAATAGGATAAGATATCTATATTTTTCTATTAATTATCACAGTTATGCGTTCTAAATGAATCATGATTTTGTAGATAATCGTATATACTTTGTGACCATCGAGTAGAAAGTTTTGTTGTCAGTGTGTTTTTGACAGTTTGGGAAGAAATATTCTTCTGAAATAGTCTACACTTATAAAGACAAAATCGTTAGAAACGAAAGACTAAATGACAAATTGTAGTAGGATATCTACGGTGCGATAACAAAAATGTAGGAAAAAAAAATCACTTTGTATTGAAAGAGCACTGTCTATTCTTCGTAGAAATACAAAGCGCCATGCTAAGCCCGCTGGGATATGAAGAACGAATATGCAAAAGGATGTATGATACTTTTTTACGCGATAGGTAACCGATATACACGTGGGCGGAGCCTCGACCAAAAGCTAGTAAAAGATGTAAGTCTTTAGCTTTACAAGATTTGACTATGATCTTTATAAAAATCACCCGTCCTTATCATTGCCAGGCCAATGGAGCGAGAAGGAACATTCATAACAATGAAAGGCCCGGTGAACCGCAGTGCTTACCGGGTTTGTGGCCGCCGGCATTACGACAGGCCCACCGCGCCGTGCCTTGCGGAGTCGAGCGGGACCTAACCACTAGCCCACAGCGCCGAACAGCGGTCAACCGTTACATACCATAGATCCTGTGGCTTCTCTGATATTCTGCTGATACATTTGCTCTGTGGTGTGCTATCCAATTCTGATCTCTCTTGCATTGTGTTTTATGAGAACACAAGCTGTGTGCCAGCAAATCACGACAGTCATTCTTTGACAGTTGCTTGAAATAGACTACGTCTGAACTATAAAACAGACTGCGAGCTTTGAGTTTTTTTCGACCTTTCTCCTCAGAGTAGTCGGATAGGAAACGCCAACATCACCTAGTTTTAAAATATGATTGCCGTGTAAAAGTGTTTGTACAAACCTACCCACAGAAATAAAATCATAAATCATTTATCAAATAGACTAAAAAGACGAGTGATTACGTCATCGATAAATAGAATACCTACCTATGCTTTCTTGATTAGCGAAATTGTAGTACCTTATAGCTCATAATAATATACTAACAGTGCCTGAAATTCCTTGAGCAATAACTAAGATCTACTCATTAAAATGTTGGTTTCAACTACTTACTGACAGACAGTATACTGCTTTAAGGTGACACTTGTCCACATTTTTTCCATACAAACTTCAGGAGAGTTTTACTCCACTGTTTCACTAAAACATACATCAAAACTGAAACATGGTATGGTTTTGTCACATTATTGATATTGTCGGTACGGAAACAGAATATTAAAATAAAAAGGCATTAAAAAGTTATGAGCCAGCAAAGATTCGTTTTTCTTGCTAATTTAACGTAACTTTGGGCGTGTTTAAATAATAAAAGAAGTGTAAAATCTCCAAAACGAAGTCGGTATCGACAAAGCTCAATTATTTAAAAGTTCAATAAACTTAATTGGTAATTGATTTATGTAGTGATTTTTTCAGAAAACCCGATCTTCCGGAGGACTTTACTAAATTTTTTACGCGTCTGTTTTACTATAACTGATCCTGCAGCTCACTCAAGAACGTTGTGCGTGTAGACTAGCATCTAACTGTTCATTACTGATACTACCTCGGTCGGACACGAAGCCTGGTGAGACAGCGTGCTTTTTAGCCAGGCACACCAGTGAGTTCGAGCCCGCGACTAGTGTACCCTTAACTATTGAGTCTAGAGCACGAAATAAATACACAAGGATCTAGAATGACGAAATTTTCCACAAGATTTTCGTTCAGGACAAACGTGAGCGCTAAGGAAGGATTTTTGTAAATTTATCCCCTAAAGGGGTTAAATTCATGTGACGGTTTGTATGTAAGTTAGTCATTTTTGCCGATAGGTTATCCGAAAATGGTTTGTAGCTAGTAAATTAATTTAGATTTTTAGCCCCTTACCGCATCAAAACCCTTCAAAATGTTAAACATATAAATGTCATACACGATTTCTTTACAACGAAAAAAACCTAATCATGATTTTAACTAACTGAAGAATATGATCCAAGATAGCTAATAAATTACTTTACATTTTTAGCCCCCCGCCGCATCAAACAGAACAGACAGAAACCGGACAGAAACCGGTGGAGGCGGATCATCCGCTCCAGATGCAACTCCGAAGCTAACCACGATCCTCAGATATGAGGGACCGACTACAGAGAGAGAGACCGCATCAAAAACCTTCAAAACGTTAAACATATAAGTGACATATACGATTTCGTTAAAACGCGAAAAAGCGAATCATGATAAAAAAAATGATATGATGATGGTGATATAACCAACCCTGGGATATAACCTAAGATATCTAATAAATTACTTTACATTTTTAGCCCCTTACCGCATCAAAACCCTTCAAAATGTTAAACATATAAATTTCATACACGATTTCGTTAAAACGTAAATCAAAAACGAATTAAGATAAAACAAAATGATATGATGATGATTTAACCAACCCAGGAGCATGAACCAAGATAGACATAAATCACTTAATATTTTTGCTCCTCAGCGCGTCAAACACCATCAAAACATTGAACCTATAAAGTGACATACACGAACGCAAATAAAATAAATGATACAACAAAATGAAATTATGATGATGATGATTGAACCAGCCCTGAATCTGTCTAATCTTTTTACAACTATGTAGGGGTCAGCTTCCAATCTAACCGAATGCGGCTGAATACCTGTATTTTACATGGAGCGAGTGCCTATCCGACCTCCACAACCCAGTTAATGGGTAACACGATACCCCTTGGTATGACTAGTTGTCAGACTTTCGGGCTTCTGACGACCCGTAATGACTGTCAAAGCTCCACGAATGACAGCCGGAACCAATGGCTTAACGTACTTTCCGAGGCACAGAGGAGACTCGGTATGTAAAGATGGTCACCCATCCTCAGGCCACCCTGGCAAGCGTAGTTTAACCTGATGGATTGACTACTTAGCCACGTGCATGACCCAATGTAGCTAATAAATCACTTATTTTGCTCCTCACCCATCGATCACTAATCGATGTCCTCACCGCGTCAATAACCTTCAAAACGTAAACCTATAAGTGAGGTATACGTCTCGTTAAAACGCAAACCGTAGTTGGCATAAACTCTGATTGTAGTTCCCGCTTTTAGAAATAGAAATGAAAAACGTTCACGCGATTCGTAACGAGGAGCCAGTTGACGCTACTATTGGTTTTAGTTTCTGCATTCAAGTTGGTTTTTGTTTAGACTTCGTGCTTTTTCTGACGAAGAGATGTTTGTAAATATTTTGAACAACATTTACTACGCTGCCTATACAGGATGCCTGGCAAATAATGGATAGCCTTGAAATGGCTTAAAAAAAACGATTAGTCGTGTTTTTTTCAAACGAAGTTCTTTAACGCAGATTGGGGTAGGTGTAAGTTTGTAGAAATCGTCACGTAAAGAAAATTGTAAAAATCTTAAAGCGTAATGCAAATGACATTGGGAACTTTCTGCCCCGCTTTTCGAAAAGTGGCGGACACAAACGAAACCTATCACAGATGATAGATACTATTATCCACTTCATTGCCGTGCATTTTTTTTTCCTGTAATACATGGGAATATTGAAAAAATAAGGTTTCAATGATTTAGTATTTTTACTTTTACACTTCACATTACACCTAAAAAAATTAACAATATTATCACAAAAAATACGCGAAAGCCAAATAGCTATAATAATGCGCGCTGCGGCCCGGCAGTGTCTAGTCAGGTAAAAAATAAACCGGTTTCGCTGCCTGCGCGCATCGCTCGGACAGCCAATACACAACTCGCAGTCCTTCGTCATCTGTCGTTGTGATCTGTGCGTTCCCTGTATTTTGAACTTATTACTGAACTGACTGATTGCTTTGTTTCACGGACTTTGCCGATTTTGCTATTTGATTGGATTTCGGTTAAAATGGAAAAACCAAACCGTTTTGTTAGTTGTGATCGATCTGTGTTGCGGCGCAGAAAACATAGACTATCTCAAGCATTCCTTGAGACAAACAGAGGTCACGTGGAATTTCTTTTACAAGAAATAGCGCCACGAGAGGTATGTAATAATTATTTTATGAGTAAGCCATAAAAATATAGACAAAAGATAACTAAATGTCTTTGGAATCGTAGTTTAACACGATGAAGCATAAGTAAACGAGACAAAATAGAAGTTTTATTGTTTTTACGAATATTTATAGCCGACTAGTGTACCTATATAATTTTTTCATCAATATCTATTAAGTAGGTACTTAAATACATTTATTTGAGGTATTAGTATAAAGATGACATTCTTATGTTGAGATTTTTTATTCATGTATTATATAACAAGGCTGTAATTAAATAGTGTTAGAATAGTGTGTATATTATTATTTAAGCAATAATTAGTATTTTCATCTTATTTTTTCAGGTTGCATTTAATGGTGCAAGATTTATATGCCATCCTTGCTGGCAGAGAGCTGATCGTTCAGTGCAAGCTCAACAACAACCGGTACAGCCAGTTCCAGAACCAGATGAGTCGGACAATGAACCAGGAATGCCCGAGGGACAGTTATTGCCTCTTAATACTTTTAGTCTTGGCGGCCATTCACGTGCCTCTAATACATCAAGACGCTGCATATTTGACATTTGTCGAAATGCACCAAGTAATTCTGTGTCGAAGTTCATAAAGCTCCATATGTAAAAAAAAAACAATTTCTATATCCCTTATCGTGCCAGAGTCTGTGATTCACACTTCAGAAACAATGTATGGGAAGAGTTGATACTACAGGGTAATCATCAAGATTTCAACAGTGACTATATGCTAGACATAATAAACATTTACAAATGGGGTCTCGAAAGAAAACATGATTTCGAAAACCTTGATAGTTTTGATGATGATGAATACCATTTTTGGACATCTTTAACAAAAAGTCAATTTAATGCCATTTTGGATCAAACGCCATCTCTAAGAGCGAGATCACGAAATACTGCAACATGTTTGGGAGTTTAGCTGTCAAAAATAAGAACTGGAGAACCTAATGAGCGATTGGCAACATTATTTAAAATGTCGAGAAGAACATTAGAAAATAAAATTCGTCTAACAAGACAATGTTTGACACAAGATTATGTCCCTCTTTACCTTGGCATAGATCATTTAACAAGGGAAGAAGTTATAGCAAGAAATCTAAGTATTCCAAATGCATTTTTTTGGAAATGAAGGCTCTAACGCTGTTATTATATTAGATGGCACTTACATTTACCTACAGAAAAGCATGAATTTCTTATTCCAACGAAAAACATACAGCCTACACAAGTTCAGGAATCTTCTGAAGCCTTTTTTAATAGTGTGCGGAGATGGACATATCATAGATGTTTTTGGGCCCTACGCTGCAACTACATCCGATGCGACAATCCTTCAACGTCTACTGGCTAGTGAAACTGGATCTGGTCTCGAGTGGTTCCTCAGATCAGGAGACGCATTCATATTAGATAGAGGTTTTCGTGACGCCGTCTCTACAATTGAAGAATGTGGATTTCAAGTACATATGCCACCCACTAGAACACGAGGACCACAATTAACCACCATCGAAGCAAACAAATCAAGATTAGCCACAATATGCCGGTGGGTGGTAGAAGCTATTAACGGAAGATTTAAAAGAGACTTTAAAATCTTCAGACAACATTATTTTAATGTAACAATGAAGAACATGATGGTAGATTTTAGAATCTGTGCGGCTATAATAAATGCAAACCAAACTCCATGTGAAGATAATGAACGAGCCCAACAATATATAAACATAATAAATGAAAATATGAATACTGAAAATACTCTGGCAGATTATGTTATAAGTAATAACTTGAATAGACAAAGGGCGACATTTGTAAGATTGCAAGCGAATAACCCAGACCTGGCGGATTTCCCCAGGCTAACCTATGAAGAACTATTATCAGTAACTCTAGGTATATACCATTTAAAGCTGGCCCGATCGTACTGCAACGAACATTTGAGATCAAATAGCAATTATGCAATTGAAGTGTATCGACACCCGGAATTGATCGAAAACAAGACACTGGTAAGAGGCCGCATCCAGTCACGTCATGTGCGACTGAGACAGTATTATACGTACATTTTAATTGATACTAGACTAGACAAAATGGACGAGAAGGAATACATAGCTATTATTGTTCCTGTATCCATGGCCGCCGCACAGTGGGGTGTTGTGCACATATTGCGAGTATGATATACTATATTTCATGGGCCAGACATGAAGATGTCAATCTTGCGCCAGCTGCCTTTTTGGACCATATTATTATCATTGATTATGATGAATAATAAAAGCTTATTATTATATAACTCCTCTTTTTATTTAGCCTTTGTTCAATCTGGTTGTTTTAGACTTCATTTTTTTTAATTAAATGAACGTTGTCCCACACTCGGAATTTCTCCTGCATTGTGGGTACGTTTACAAACATTTAAACTCACATACACAAACAGCTAGACCTGGAACAACTACTTGTAGGTCATCAAAGTACCATATTACTACTCGTATATAATAAACAATTGGTGATGATGATGATTATTAATTATTTCGTAGGGCACAAAATGTATCTTGATATTGTCAAATACAGTATATTAGTTTATTAATATAAGTTCAGTACTGCTTTTACATTTTTTAAAACAAATAATAAATAATATTCAGTTTTTAAGATAAGTAAAAATATATAACTTTTTATTAGTTATTCTGCGATGCAAAGAAATATAAAATGTAAAAATTCAAATCATTTTAGACAAAAATATTTCCAACTTAGACTCATCATACCTCAGAATTCCCATATGTCACAACATAGCGCTTTAAGTAAACATACCTACAGGTCTAAAGCTTTGAAATAAAGTACGTTTCATCTTTGTCCGACGTGGGGATTTTTCCCATAGTTAAGTTCCCAATGTCCTTTTCAAATTTTGCATCATGGATGTCATTTTCTTCGTTTCCGAGGGAGTTGAATCCGATAGTCAGGTCAAAATAGAAATTCAAGATGGCGGCTGCAAAAAAATTCAAATGTTTTATTCATAGTTTTCGGGAGTCCTATAACCGATAATGAAGTCAAAATAAAGTTTGAGTGTTTTAAGTGTAAACGGCGTTCCATTCGGAGTTGAAGAAAAATTACAATATTACAAATTCATAAGTAACTCTGTCTGTTTCTCAGATATCTTTTGATCCGTAACGACTGAACGGATTTCGGTGAAAATTGGCATATAGGTAGACCTGCTCTCATTTGTCCTCATTTTTGATCCCCGTAGTACGTTCTCCAGGGATAATTCCCGACCTTCATTTTGGCGAAGCCGTAGGCAAATTCGAGTAAAAACATAAATTGTAATTCTAACCCGAAACAGTTTTAAACAAAACATTGTCAAAATACTGTTGTAAAAGCTTTTAGTGTTACTAACTCTTATATAATCCTTGCGTTACTTTATGATTTGGGTTTTATAAAGTTACGTTGAATGCCTGTAACCATTTGAACACATCATATTTTTTTATTTGAAATAACACATTGCTAAAGTATACTAACAGAATATATTTGCGTGTTTCTTTTTTCTACGAATTTTTTAGTTTTTTTAGAGCAGAGTTATTTTATGGGCATTGTAAGTTGAAATGAGCTCGTAAAAAGTACAATAATTGATTGGTATGCTACTTGGTTTAAAAAAAAACCTTATTCCAAAAAAAAACCGACTTCCGAAAAACACTACGGTCTACTACTTTTTTCGGAAATCGGTTGTATTTTTTTTTTTTGTACAAAGTTTTTAAATTTTCAGTTTTTAGTTATGGTACCTACCGCACACCAATTCGTATATAAACAGTAGTGTCAGGAAGCAGCAGAAGTCGTCCAGGAACATAAAGTGGATTAAAAACATAATATCGAGGCTAACACGAAATCTACCAAAGCAAAGTTAGTATAATTTGTATGGGAAGAATTTCAGAAATCCATCCACAATTGACGGAGATATCGCGAAACAAAAATACAAAAAAGAAGACTTCAAACGAATGTAGAACCTCGTCCTTTTTGAAGTCGTTTAAAATATTTAGTCATAGGAACTGCCAACAAAAGTACACATAACATTCGTCTCTAGACGCTCTCGGTACGGTAATTCCGTGCTCTGTGAATTGGACCAAGTGTTGGACAATTTGAAATCTGTGGCGACAGTGTCCTCGATATTTTTCAATTTGTACCTAAACAAGCTGTTTGGTCGAAGATATGGAGTTACAAACGGGTCCTGGAAACGATTTATTGCCTGAGATAGGTGAAGTTACGTTTTGTATTTTGTTGGAGAATTGTCCCGGTTGGAAGTGTAGGTTTGTGTGTTAGCAGTTTTCAGGGCACAGAACCTTTCTATTGTATAGAAATTTTCTATTATACATATTAGGTATATTTTATATATATTATAAAAAATATACCTAATATGTACAATAGAAAATAAACGATCAAAATTAAAAACATCACATATGTAGAACTACGTTATTTTTGTGCTTATGCTTGCTAGCTTGCAGTTCATGTGAATGTTCAAAATAGAAGTCAAGTACATTCACATACGGCAGTGTTGAAACTTGAAATCCGCCACTTCAACCGGTTCTGTGCCCTGAAAACTGCTAACACACAAACCTACACTTCCAACCGGGACAATTCTCCAACAAAATACAAAACGTAACTTCACCTATCTCAGGCAATAAATCGTTTCCAGGACCCGTTTGTAACTCCATATCTTCGACCAAACAGCTTGTTTAGGTACAAATTGAAAAATATCGAGGACACTGTCGCCACAGATTTCAAATTGTCCAACACTTGGTCCAATTCACAGAGCACGGAATTACCGTACCGAGAGCGTCTAGAGACGAATGTTATGTGTACTTTTGTTGGCAGTTCCTATGACTAAATATTTTAAACGACTTCAAAAAGGACGAGGTTCTACATTCGTTTGAAGTCTTCTTTTTTGTATTTTTGTTTCGCGATATCTCCGTCAATTGTGGATGGATTTCTGAAATTCTTCCCATACAAATTATACTAACTTTGCTTTGGTAGATTTCGTGTTAGCCTCGATATTATGTTTTTAATCCACTTTATGTTCCTGGACGACTTCTGCTGCTTCCTGACACTACTGTTTATATACGAATTGGTGTGTGGTAGGTACCAAAACTAAAAACTGAAAATTTAAAAACTTTATACAAAAAAAAAAATACAACCGATTTCCGAAAAAAGTAGTAGACCGTAGTGTTTTTCGGAAGTCGGTTTTTTTTTGGAATAAGGTTTTTTTTTAAACCAAGTAGCATACCAATAAATTATTGTACTTTTTACGAGCTCATTTCAACTTACAATGCCCATAAAATAACTCTGCTCTAAAAAAACTAAAAAATTCGTAGAAAAAAGAAACACGCAAATATATTCTGTTCTAGTATACTTTAACAATGTGTTATTTCTAATAAAAAAATATGATGTGTTGAAATGGTTACAGGCATTCAACGTAACTTTATAAAACCCAAATCATAAAGTAACGCAAGGATTATATAAGAGTTAGTAACACTAAAAGCTTTTACAACAGTATTTTGATAATGTTTTGTTTAAAACTGTTTCGGGTTAGAGTTACAATTTATGTTTTTACTCGAATTTGCCCACGGCTTCGCCAAAATGAAGGTCGAGAATTATCCCTGGAGAACGTACTACGGGGATCAAAAATGAGGACAAATGAGAGCAGCACCCTAATTGCGTAACTCACGATTCATCATAATCTGTATCGTTTTGAAACGGATTGTTAAACCATTGCTTCATATGTTCGAAAAATGTTTCTGTTCGACAACATAAATAACGCAATGAATATTGTTTAACTGTGAAGACGAAACCAATTATGATCAATCGTGAGTTACGCAATTAGGGTGCAGGTCTACCTATATGCCAATTTTCATCGAAATCCGTTCAGTCGTTACGGATCAAAAGATATCAGAGAAACAGACAGAGTTACTTATGAATTTGTAATATTGTAATTTTTCTTCAACTCCGAATGCGACGTCTAAAACACTCAAACTTTATTTTGACTTCATTATCGGTTAAAGGACTCCCGAAAACTATGAATAAAACATTTGAATTTTTTGCAGCCGCCATCTTGAATTTCTATTTTGACCTGACTATCGGATTCAACTCCCTCGGAAACGAAGAAAATGACATCCATGATGCAAATTGAAAATTTGCATAACGCTTTAAGGTATTTACAATTTTCATTACGTCACGATCTCTACAAACTTACACCTACCCCAATCTGAAATCTGTGGCGACAGTGTCCTCGATATTTTTCAATTTGTACCTAAACAAGCTGTTTGGTCGAAGATATGGAGTTACAAACGGGTCCTGGAAACGATTTATTGCCTGAGATAGGTGAAGTTACGTTTTGTATTTTGTTGGAGAATTGTCCCGGTTGGAAGTGTAGGTTTGTGTGTTAGCAGTTTTCAGGGCACAGAACCGGTTGAAGTGGCGGATTTCAAGTTACAACACTGCCGTATGTGAATGTACTTGACTTCTATTTTGAACATTCACATGAACTGCAAGCTAGCAAGCATAAGCACAAAAATAACGTAGTTCTACATATGTGATGTTTTTAATTTTGATCGTTTATTTTCTATTGTACATATTAGGTATATTTTATATATATAAAACTTTTTAAAATATAAAAAATAGTGGCCCATCGGCATCAGGAGCAGGGTCCAAGATGCCGGTGGTCAGGGCTCTAGAGAAAGGAACCTCCTGACTATGCGTGCCGTGTCTAGGAGTACTGCTTTCTGAATAAAGCCCTTGATCCAGCCGCGCAATGAGAGCCTCCTGATGTTGGTCGAGGCTCTTCGCTATTAGGCCATTTACTGTAATGATTATCGGTACAATGATTGCTGAGTCCACGTCCCACATGTCGACAACCTCGTGAGCTAAGTCAAGATACTTGATTTTCTTATCTTGCTCAGCTTTCACGAGATTCTCGTCATGAGGGACAGCGATATCAACAATCATTGCACAACGCACTCGGCGATCTATCACCACAATGTCAGGCTTATTGGCTACAATAGTCCTGTCAGTGATGATAGATCGATCCCAATACTATGTGGCATGACCATTCTCGAGAACTGGGTCGGGCACATATCTGTAGTATGGTACTTCAGACTCCACAAGGTTTTTTTTTTGGGTGGGAAATCATCAAATGACTTCTCCTGCTGAGTAGAGCAGGAGGGCGTGTCAGACTTTTACTGACTAAAACCCACCCGTGTTCCCTCAGTAGCCCGTATGCCAGGGGCCGTGGTATCTCTTTCGAACAAACCCGCACCCCTGGCAGGCATCGGCCCTTGCAGACCCCACCAGTGGTTGCTGACATCTTTGACGGCGCGCGTGAGGAACACAACGCGCCGTCCCATCTACCACTTTTCGGCCGCAGAGGATAGGGAGAGCGGCTGACGCTATACCGACACTCCTCTTCCCCTGCGGCCCCACCGCGTCCGCCATCAAACGGTGGCGGCCCCGTCCAGGCCACGGAAGGGAAGAGCGCTGCTCAGAAGCACCGGCACTCCTCCTCTACCGCAGCCCGTAACCCTCAGCCGCGATGCCTCCCATTCGACATCGCGGCCCACCTCAGTTGCGGTGCACCTCACCGCAACCTACTTTTTGGCCGCTACGTCAATGGCTTGAAGGCAAAAGCCCTGACGAGCGGCCCCACCTTTGGATTCCTCTTGGCTTCACCGTGGGTGGGAGACCACGGTTACTAAGCCCCCCCGCAACGACAATGCGGGAACCCACTCGAGGGGAGACTCCACAAGGTTGTACTGCAAAGCAAGTTGCTGGTGGATAATCCTAGCTACTAGATTGTGTCTGTGCAAATACTCGCCGTTAGCAAGACGAGAACAACCGGAAACGATATGTCGGATTGATTCACCGGGACGGTGGCATGCCCGACAGATGTCAACCGTACCATCCTTGACAATGTATTTCCGATAGTTATTCGTCATGATAACTTCATCCATAATCGCACAAATAAAACCTTCGGTTTCCCCGAAGAGGTCGCCGAAACGCAGCCAGGATACAGACGCCAAAAAGTCTACATCAGGCCCATGAAGAGCCCGGAAAAGGCGTCCGTGTAGCTCTTTGCCTTGCCATACTTCCTAACGATCGTTAGTATCCAGTACTGCAGGTTTGCGCCAGTTCTCTTTCGCCAAGGAGAGCGGGGTGAGGCTCTTGTCCACTGCGACCACATCTTGATGCATCCCCACGTCAGCGTTAAGGAAATATTCCCTGAGACTGCAAATCTCGCGGTTGTGAAGGGTTTTAGCATTCAAAAAGCCTCGGCCCCCACACTTCCGCGGGATGTACAGTCTCATCACTGATGACCGTGGGTGATGCATCCGTTGTGCCGTCAGCAATGTACGGACCTTCCTATCCAGGGCGTCAAGTTCCGTTTGAGTCCATTTGAGTATGCCGAAAGAGTTGATGTTTTATATTTTTATTTTATCGTGTTTAGATTTCGATACCCATCACGTCTGCATAGTTTTGTTAGCTACTTTAATTTAACCTTGTTTACATAGGGTTAGCTAATTTCATCAAGTACTCATCTATCGTTATCTATTATTCATGGGAGCTAATGGGATAACATCATCATCGGCCTATCGATTTATCTGTCGGCTTCCAGTCTCATTGGATGCAGCTGAATATTTTACATGGAGTGACCGCCTATCTGAACTCCACAGACCAGAGGGGCAATTCTCGTAATTTTAAGAACGTTCACAGTCTGATTTCAGTCTCAATCTGTCAAATATACCTCGAGTTTCCATTAATTATAGACAAGTTTCTGTCATTTGATCTTCGATCAATAATAGTACCTACCATTTGATTGTAGTCGATATGACAGTGAGACTAGATTATGAACGTTTTAAATTACAAGAACTGGGGCGTAAGTCTGCTATTTTTATAAATTCGTCATTCCAACACGATCCCATCGTCATTGTGCTAAAAGTTCGTAATCTGCCAAATTTATAATGGTCGATCAGTGGTCGGTCAACGGTCTCGTACTAGAATTGTGTTATAATGGCATAGTCGTATTGCCATTCATTTGTCATTATGTACGAGATTACCAATAAATGCCCTTTCTTTCAATGGGGTGTCAGTGGCTGACCACTGGAAAGTCATAATGACGCCATTATATTAGTAGATTACCAAACTTGTCAAAATCAACAATTATGAAATCAATGATAGACCATTCTGACACTATTGTAATAGCAGACTTGAGGCCCTGGCCTTCAGTTATTGTGATACTGGGAAGCACGACCTTCACACAGACATCATAATATCGAGACTTGATTTCCAACACACTGCTTAACGCCGTCAGTTGAAAATCGAAGTGTGTTTTGTGCAATGCGCTGAAATGCATTGTATTAAGGCATGGAGGACAATATTAAGGGGAATCTAGTTGCGGGCTTGAACTCACTGGTGGGCCTGCCTAAAAATCACGATGTCTCTCCAGGCTTCATGTCCCACAGAGGTCGTATCACTGATGAGCAGTTAGACGCTAGTCTACACACACAACGTTATTGAGTGAGATGCAGGATCATTTATAGTAAAACAGGCGCGTAAATTAAAAAAAGTCCTTCGGAAGATCGGGTTTTATGAAATAACCACTGCATAAATTAATTACCAATTAAGTTTATTGAACTTTTAGATAATTGAACTTTGTCGGTAAAGATTTGGTTTTGGAGATTTTACGTGGCTTTTATTATTTAAAGACTCCCAAAGTTAGATTAAATTAGCAAGCAAAACGAATCTTTGTTGGCTCATAACTTTTGAATGGCTTTTTATTTAGTATTCTGTTTCCGCAGAGACAATATTATAATGAGACAAAACCATAACATGTTTAATTTTTGATGCATTGTCAAATAGTGGAAGTAATACACTCCCAAAGTTTGTATGGTTTTCTTTTTCTTTTTTGACAAGGTTCACCTTAAATTTTGAACGCTCTGTTCACACCATGAGTTGAAAGTCCATTTTACGGTAAAATCCTGGCGCGATATTTTTACATATGTGTAGACGTCGCATAATTGCCGATTCCTATAATTTACGGTAAGTTGTAGGTTGAGATTAAGACTCTTGTCTCTTCACCAAAACTGAATCAGCCGATAACTTTCCAGAGTAGACCGTCGACTGATAGAAGTAACTATCATAGCTAAAATTAGCATGAAACTACATATTTATTTGTCCAATTCCAAAATAAAAATGCTACCATTGGTAAGCAAAACGATCCGGTTGTGTTTAGAGGAACCTCAAACAATTTATTTCAATCAAACTATTTAAAGGCACTTTTGAACTGTTGGAAAGTTGAAGCTAGATGCCCATTCTAAAACGTAGATCTCAATGGAGAAGAACGAGCAAGAAATTCCACGGACACTCTTGTTGGATATTGCAAAATCTTGGGCACATTATACTTGTTGCTTCTAATAAGATAGGATTATAAATAAAGGGTTCTTCAATCAGACGCGATACTTGTAGAACAATTTCCATGAAGTTTTCATAGAAATTGTTATACGTGAGTCGCGTCGTGTCTGTTGGCAGCAGCCTTGAGCCTTTAACTATTTAGTTTATCACTAAACCAGAAAAAAGGGTCCAGAAATATATAAATACTTAACATTGCATACAAATCTCGAAACTTCAACCGCTGATCATGTATCATAAAGCCATCTAAATCCCGGTACCTACCCACATACCAAAAATCGAGCATGATCTGATTTTATGCGCCATTGAACGTGAATATTCCTTCAAGAGCTACTACCCTAGTCCGAAGAACTTATTTTGCAAAGATATGCTCCCTCCCTGAGATCCCAAGTATTTTTATGCGTGATATTGTGTCTTATGAATGAAAATAGGAGAGTATGCAGATATTTACCTCTGAATACAGTCGGATTTTTTCACAAATGGTCTGATTGAAATGTTGGTCAAAAATATCTGCTGCTGACCATTAGATTTAAAGAGGTTTATTTACAAACGATTCTTAGAATAAATATACGTTTAAACTTCGAAAAAATAATATTAAAACAGTCGCTAAAAGCAACGTTAGTAAATAATCCCTCGGTTACCGTAATCGCTAGGTTTATGGAGCATCATGTTAGCCTTAAAGCCTCCACTGCTGGACATATCCTCCCTATAAATTACGTGGCCCAACACACGTCGGAACGCGCCACTGTACCCAGTGCTTTAAAATTTTTAATAAAAAAATTAAACCGCCGAAAAACCAAAAAATAAAAAATAATAAACTAGCTTTGTCCAACCCCAATAAATAAGTTCGGAAGTCGGTGACTTTGGATATGTATTTGATTATATGTCACCGCCTTCCGAACTTATTTATTGGGGTTGGACAAAGCTAGTTTATTATTTTTTATTTTTTGGTTTTTCGGCGGTTTAATTTTTTTATTAAAATTTTTTTATTTTATAATTTTTTGTGGCTATAATCTACTAATTACTACATGCTTAATTTTTGATTTAATACACGACTCAGTATTAAAATCTGTGAGTAAACAATGAATCATCCCCTGTTTTCTTACCCTTAGGGTTGGAATTTTTCTTCGAAATTTATACGGGACCAACTTCGAGGTATACCCTTTCCAATAAAAAAGAATTATCAAAATCGGACTACTCCGGAAAAAGTTATGCGTGGTCATACATAAAAAAAAAAAAAAAAAAAAAAATATACGCGTCGAATTGAGTAACCTCCTCCGTTTTTTCGTCGGTTCGATAAAGGGACTGTCTGTTTAATAATGTTTTTAGAATGCTGTTGGAACTTCCGCGCAACCAACCCTTTATTGACGCTGGTCTCTTCCTCATAATTAAATGAAAGTCATCAACACGGGCTGCTGCGATCATCTCCGAAGCGCTGCAGAAGCGCAGAAGCCCCATCAACATCCTATATCCATGATTGTACTGTACATACATACAAGACGTTGTAGTCTTTCTGCGTATATTTCACCCACAAGTTGCACGTGTAGAAAGTTTGGCAGTACGCCTTGAAAAGCGAAAAGCCTATGACCAGCATTAGCACTAGATGTATATTGACTTAATAGCCACGACTGACTAATTGTGGGTAATTGTAGGCTTGAACCTAGACAGGCGTTTTGTGTAAAAGGAAAGCATCGTGAGGAAACCGGCATGTCCTAGAACCAAAAATTCAAAGACATGTGACAACTACTATCCCGCACTGGGCCTGCGTGGTGGATTACAGCCCACACCCTTTCATAGAGAGGAGGCCTTTGTCCCAGCAGTGGTAACTTTCTTACTGACCGTGCAGATACAATGACGCAAAATTCTCCACTTCACGTATTGCAATACATTTTATATTTTCATTTTGGACCTGCATTTTTCCAACAAAGTTAATTATGTCAACATCCGCTTCCCTGTTTTTGTTTGAAACCGGAACAAACGGACAAACTCAGGACGTAGCTTCGAGTTTCTCGGATTTAACAATTTTTAGAGTAAATAATGTGTTTACTATTTTGTTATTTATTGTAGTTACAATTAATACGTGAAGCAATAACTTTGTATCCGGTTTTAGGAAAATTGCGCGGAAAATTATGGAGGAGTGTTAAGTTTGGTACAGATATATTGGTATAAGGAGGAGTGCCGAAACATAAGATTTTTATAAAACCCTAATTTTAGTGTATGTGATACCCAAAACACGTGTCTAGTATTTTTTAACCCCCGACGCAAAAACGACGGTGTTATAAGTTTGACGTGTCTGTGTGTGTGTTTGTGTGTGTGTGTATGTGTGTGTGTGTGTCTGAGGCAACGTAACTCCCGAACGGATGAACCGATTTTAATTTTGTTTTTTTCGTTTGAAAGGTGAATTCGGGAGTGTTCTTAGACATGTTTCATCAAAATCGGTTCAGCCGTTTGAAGATTATCAGCTCTTTTCTGGTTGATGAAGGGATTTGAGCATCTTCCACGAGTCTGATCAACTCGAAATTTAGTATTCTATTACTTAAATGATGTTAGACGAACAAAGTAACATTTATACAACCCTAATTTTAGTGTATGTGATACCCAAAACACGTGTCTAGTATTTTTAACCCCCGACGCAAAAACGACGGGGTGTTATAAGTTTGACGTGTCTGTGTGTGTCTCTGTGTGTGTGTGTGTGTGTGTGTGTGTGTGTGTGTGTGTGTGTGTGTGTGTGTGTGTGTGTGTGTGTGTGTGTGTGTGTGTGTGTGTGTGTGTGTGTGTGTGTGTGTGTGTGTGTGTGTGTGTGTGTGTGTGTGTGTGTGTGTGTGTGTGTGTGTGTGTGTGTGTGTGTGTGTGTGTGTGTGTGTCTGAGGCAACGTAGATCCCGAACGGATGAACCGATTTTGATTTAGTTTTTTTTGTTTGAAAGGTGTATTAGTCGGGAGTGTTCTTAGACATGTTTCATCAAAATCGGTTAAGCCGTTTGAAGATTATCAGTTCTTTTCTGGTTGATGAAGGGATTTGAGCATCTTCCACGGGTCTGATCAACTCGAAATTTAGTATTCTATTACTTAAATGATGTTAGACGAACAAAGTAACATTGAAATGATGCTGGAGCAACACCTGGTATTTCCAGGATGCCCAAGTTACTCACCAACAAACAGCAAAAGTATCATGTTTGGGCTCATTGAAAAGGTCTCAATGAATAGATTATAGATAAACGCAGATTTAAGCGAGCGAGACATTAAGTTTAAAAAGCAGGAAATAAAAATTAAATTTAAAATTTAAAAAACCCCGACCCTAACAAAAACCCTAAAAAGTAAAAATAATAATATTTATAGTCCTTTTAAGATGAAGGTAATATTTTGATCAAGGCATTGTCAAGTCGGGGGACGGTCAATGAAAACGCCAAACAGAGGCCTTGCATTTTCATTAGCCGTCCCCCGCCTTTACAATGCCTTGATCAAAATATTACTTACATCTTAAAAGGCCTATAAATATTATTATTTTTACTTTTTAGGGTTTTTGTTAGGGTCGGGGGATTTTTCTGTAAAGAATGTATGTACAAAATTTCAAAACTGTATCAAGAAAAATCACAAAGTTATAAGCTTGTTATGTTTCCTGCACCCTAATTGCGTAACTCACGATTCATCATAATCTGTATCGTTTTGAAACGGATTGTTAAACCACTGCTTCATATGTTCGAAAAAAGCGTCTGCTCCACAACGTAAATAACGCAATGAATATTGTTGAACTGTGAAAACGATACAGATTATGATGAATCGTGAGTTACGCAATTAGGGTGCTGGTTGCCTAAAAAACATAGCCCGCACGTTAAGCGTTGTATTATGCTCATTGATAATCGAATTCCTGCCTCCCGAACAAGCCGGGTTCCGTAAACGCTTTAACACCGTAGACATACGTCGCAGCAGGTTATACAGAAGACCGAAGAGAGATAACCTGCCTCTCTGTTTAGCGTTTTTGGACTATGAAAAAGCCTTCGATTCTATCGAGACAGGCTGTACTGCAGTCCCTCCAGTTATTTGATGATTACCCACCCAAAAAAAAAAAAAAAAAATTCGGTGCCAGTTCGACTATCGGTCCAGCGAGGTGTTGAAGTGTCTGTACAAAAACGCCACTACGTCAGAGGGGTAGTTGCATAACACATTTACGGTAGGTATGGTTTTTAACCGACTTCAAAAAGGAGGTTATCAATTCGACATGTTTATATACGAGGTGTTTTGCAGAACTTGAACATACGAAAATGGTGTATAGGTGGGGTCATCTGCTACTTACTCAGCCCTAATTTGTTTGGCCCTGGCCCCCTGGATATTTATGAAAATTAAATGTGTTTTCTAGTTTCGCCACTTCCTTAACTTTAAAGTGTAATTTTTATTAAAAATGGGTAAAACAGGCATTATTTTTTTAATCTTTTATGTTTGCAGATTCTTATAAAGTTATTGCTTTTTTTCTGATGTTAGCTAGAAAAAAGTTATGAGTCCTCAAACTTACAGAAAGATTTAAAAAATACTTAAATATTCATTTCAAAGTGCATTAAAAAAATATCCAGGGGGGCAGGGCCAGATAAATTAGGGCTGAGTAAGTAGCAGATGACCCCACCTATCCACCATTTTTGTATGTTCAAGGTTCTGCCAAACACCCTTTATATTTATATATTTTCTTTTTTGTTATGTATGTTCTGGTATAACTCCGTTAAAAATCAGCTGTTCCTTACATTTATGATCGTATGACTCATCAAAATATCTGGAAAACCAGATATATTTTTTCGCGATTTCAGGTTTGATCCCATCGTAAACGTTGTTCATGATGATGAGTACAATGACCTCTAAGAGGTTGTTGGTGTATATAATAACCCTGTATAGACGGATTTGCAAAATACTTTTTTGTTCGAAAGGAGTTTATTCCGAAATCGTCCCATTACAATTTCAGATAAATCTGATGATAAGTTTCGGAGATGGGCAACGGAACTCTTCAAAAAATTACAGCATTCAACCGCGATTATTGCTATCGCTTAAATATGGCATTGTTTTGACCCCAATGATGATGAAATTTCGATTTGGTGTGGGGGTAGGCACTATAGCTAAAAATTCAAAAATAACTTTTATTTCGGAAGTCTCACCGACTTTCGTAATTATAGTAATTTAGTGTTTTTACGGAAGTAGGTTTTTTTTAAAGTTTTATTTTGACAGCTCAACTACATTCATTGCGTTATAATTACGTTGTTGAATTGCCAAATTATTCAAACATAATGAAGTAATGATTTCCGATTCTGATTTACAGTGAGTTGCAATTAGAGCGCAGATTAAGAGGCCTACGCAGAACGAATTGTCCATACAAACGTAATACCAAAATCATTTGCAACTCGAGCATATTTCCACCATATTATGGTGATATTCGGATTCAGACAGTATTTATCTAGGCTCGTAGAGGTTTTTTTTTCCAAAATTCTTACCTAAAATGAAGTTTAAGCGAATTGAATTTTGCAAATTTTTACAGCGTAAATGACATGTTTTCTCACTATTTTTTTGGTATTATAACCAACAATATTTGTAATATTGTTATCTCAGAAGCATAGCTCATATTATCAAGTTGTAAAATGTCGAAAAAAATATTAAAATACAATAAGTTTTCATTCATCATTTTTGGTATTACGGAACACATCCAAATTCATCATAAATATCAGTAGCTAGTAGCGCTATCGCGTCAAGCCAATGTCAATGTGTGTGTGATCGTACTGCTCACTATAGGTGTGTATCGCTCGGACAGGTACTAACACTAGCGCAACATGACGGTATTCACTTGGATATAAAATTGTGATTTAGTATTGAGTAACCTACATTCTTACGAACTTTTCTTTGTTTCCGGATTTGGATATACAGGGTGGCAGGGACATCGACGCAAACCTGTGATTCTGATCCTTCCGCGTTTAATTTTTTGTAGGACTGCTGGCTTATGAAAAAAGTATAATTTATAGGGTGGAAGGGACATCGATTTTTCTTCGGTTGTTTAAAAAAATAGCTACTGCATACATAATGATCGCGGAGATCTAGAATCATGTACTGAATGCATGGTTACAGTTTGCACGTCAATGTCCCTGCTACCCATAGATATATTTTTTTGTTCATTATGCCAGTCCTTTTGGCGTCCATTCTATAAAAATTATGTACTTTATTTTTGCGGATTGTTATTTTGTAATTGTCCTTGTACCCGCCCAAGGGGGCTGAAGCCAATTGCAAGGTCAACGTGAAAATCCTAGCTGGCGGCTGAGACTGTTTTCAAAATTTTCTTCATGGGTGTCCTTTTTCTGGTTTTCTATGGTGCTGAAGCCAATATGAGGCGAAATGAAAATACAAGATGGCGACTGCGAAAATTTACAAATTTTCATCATGGGTGTCGATTTCATGGTTTTCGGGGGTGCTAAAGCCGATGGTGGGGTCAAAATGAAAATCCAAGATGGCGGCCAAGAAAAGTTACGATTTTTCCATCATGGATATCGATTTCATGGTTTTCGGGGGTGCTAAAGCCGATGGTGGGGTCAAAATGAAAAACAAAGATGGCGGCCATGAAAATTTACGAATTTTCCATCATGGATATCGTTTTCAGGGTTTTTGTAGGTTCTAAAGCCGATGGTGGGGTCAAAATGAAAATCCAAGATGGCGGCCAAGAAAATTATCGAATTTTCCATCATGGGTGTCGATTTCATGGTTTTCGGGGGTGCTAAAGCCGATGGTGGGGTCAAAATAAAAATCCATGATGGCGGCCAAGAAAAGTTACGATTTTTCCATCATGGATATCGATTGCATGGTTTTCGGGGGTGCTAAAGCCGATGGTGGGGTCAAAATGAAGATCCAAGATGGCGGCCATGAAAATTTACGAATTTTCCATCATGGATATCGTTTTCAGGGTTTTTGTAGGTTCTAAAGCCGACGGTGGGGTCAAAATGAAAATCCAAGATGGCGGCCAAGAAAATTATCAAATTTTTCATCATGAATGTCGATTTCATGGTTTTCGGGGGTGCTAAAGCCGATGCCGAGTCATTAATAATGACGGCAGCTGCGTCCCAGAAGTAAAAAGACGTATAGCCATGGCTAAAGATTCTATGACACGCCTCCAGAACATCTGGAAACATCGTGGTATAAGTTACAAAACCAAAGCCCGATTGGTTAGGGCAATAGTTTTCCCGATTTTTCTCTATGGAGTTGAGACCTGGACAATCCGAGCAAGAGAAAGACAAAGGATAGACGCATTCGTACAGACACGCGGATTACAATTATTTGCATTATGCGTTATTGTTTAGTTTTTAGTAATTTCACACTTACCTATCTTATTTTATTTCATTTATTACTTTTTATTTATGTTTCTGTCCGTGACATCATAGCGGGCCCTATCAGAATACCAGCGCTGCGACACTTTTTAAATGTCGCAGCATCGTGCTGAGATAGTGGCCTTTTGGTCTCGTACGGGATCTTGTTTTTATTTTTACTTTTTTATGTACAAGTAAATCTAATTTTAATTTTATTAAGTACCTAGCGTAGCGTAGTTGTGTTTTAGTTTTTTAGTGTTTGATTTTATTGTGTTGTAGTTATGTTTGTGATTTTCCTGTGCGAGTCTAATAAATACTTTTTCTTTCTTTCTTTATTCGAAATGTGGTGCTGTAGGCGAATGCTACGAATACCATGGACGGCCAAACGCACAAATGTGTCTGTCCTATCTCAGCTCGCTATCAAGACCCGATTGTCTACAACTTGCCTACAGCGTATTCTGAGCTACTTCGGTCACATAATGCGAAGGGGAGACAGCAGCCTTGAAAAGTTGGTCATTGTTGGCAATACCGAAGGAAAGAGAGCACGGGGCCGGTCGCCAACACGATGGTCTGACCAAATAAAGGAAGCTACCTCATCCAGCAAATTTCAGCAGATGGTGATGGCAACTTCAGACCGGAGTCGATGGAGGCAGATTGTTCGCTTAAAAGCGTTCAGTGACCACGATCCTCAGTAATGAGGGACCGATTAAAGAAGAAGAAAGCCGATGGTGGGGTCAAAATGAAAATCCAACACGGCGGCCAAGAAAAGTTACGATTTTTCCATCATCCGAAATGGGGACACTGTAATGGTAGCGTATGTACGTAAATAAATAAATAATAAAAAATCATGGATATCGATTTCATGGTTTTCAAAATGAAAATCCAAGATGGCAGCCAAGATATTTTTGAAATTAACACACACATTACATCATGGATATCGTTTTCAGGGTTTTTGGAGGAAAACGACACATAAGATGGAAAATTCGAAAATTTTCTTGGACGCTATCTTTGATTTTTATTTTGACCCCACCATCGGGTTTAGAACCTCCAAAAACCCTGAAAACGACACCCATGATGGAAAATTCGAAAATTTTCTTGGCCGCCATCTTGGATCTTCATTTTGACCTCACCATCGGCTTTAGATCACCCAAAAACCTTGAAAACGACACCCATAATGGAAAATTCGAAAATTTTCTTGGCCGCCATCTTGGATTTACATTTTGACCTCACCATCGGCTTTAGATCACCCAAAAACCCTGAAAACGACACCCATGATGGAAAAGTCAAAAATATAGGTACCTTAGGTAGGTACCTACAAATATGAAGATTTTTTTTTTTTAAATGTGCCGTATAAAGCTACGACGATTACTATTTAAATCTAGTTGGACTGTTTATATTTATAAATAAATAAATAAATTTAGAAAAGAATAAATTTCATTTCCTCAACTTTTTCGCGCAACCGTTCGTTTGCGCAATAGGATTCGCGCAAGTGCCCTTCGCGCAACTATCGTTCGCGCAAGTGTCTTTCGCGCAAAGGTACACACGGCTACACATCAAGCTATACATTTCCAGTTTACGCTGACCTCGCACTGTACGGAAATCCTATACAATGCGAGATCAGCTTATACTGGAAATGTATAGCTTGATGTGTAGCCGTGTGTACAGTCGCGCAAACGTCTGTTCGCGGAAATGTCTTGTCGCGCAAGTGACCCTTCGCGCAAAAGTCCGTTCGCGCAAAAGTCCAAGCGCGGAAATGTCTGTTCGCGCATGTGGGTTCGCGCAAGTGTGTTTCGCGCAAATGTTTTTTGTCCCAGATCCCTTCAACAGGTGTAGATTTCGCTGCCCTCACAGGACACGTTACTTCTATGATAGAGTCATCACCTATCAAACCATCTGGGTTTGTTCCGTTATCTATTATCATCATCAAGTCGGAAAAAATCCTGCCCTCTGACTGAGAGGTATCTTGGCATGCGCTGCCTAAACCGTAAACCCTATTACTAATAAAAGCACAGAATAAAGTTATTCCAAGTTTAAACCTATGAAAATGTATGGTAATTCCTTTCCTTTCCTTTATTTTTCCTGGTATAACATCGTTCTGTGTTTATTAGATTAGTAAGAGGGGTAGAATTAGACGAAGATATTGTATTGTGCAATTGTATACAGTTCTAAATAAAAGTCCGCGACAGCATAATTATTAGGTCTTTACCTATGAAATTGCCGTTCTGCAGTACTGGCCATTTCAAATCAAAATAATTTTTGTTTGGCTAAGAATTCTAATTTCAAATTAATTTTATTTTAAAAACATGGATTTTTTTTTCTAAAAGTAGTCATTTCTTTATTGATTAGTGTTACATTTTCATCGCATTTCAATCTTTTTCGTCATCATGGATACGTTAAAAATTCGAGTAATTATGGAATATGAGTACCGTCGTGGCAGCAACGCGGCACAAGCGGCACGCAACATCAACGACGTTTACGGAGCTAACACTACAAACCAACGCACCACCTGTTATTGGTTTGCTCGCTTCCGTTCTGGAAATTTCGACCTGAAAAATGAACCTCGCGGTCGTCCGAAGACTTTGGTCGACAATGACGAATTAAAGGCGATTGTGGAAGCTGATGATGCACAATCTACGGCTGAATTAGCAGCAGCTTTCGACGTTAGCGTCAAAACAATATTGGTCCATTTGCGTCAAATTGGCAAGGTAAAAAAGCTTGACAAATGGGTGCCCCACGAACTCAATGATCGCCAGCGCGAAGTACGCGTCGAGACGTGCCTTGCACTGCTCAACAGACACACAAATGAAGGAATTTTGAACCGCATTGTTACCTGCGATGAAAAATGGATTCTGTTTGATAACCGTAAGCGCTCAGCAAGTTGGTTGGATCCTGGTTCAGCACCTAAACAATGCCCTAAACGAAAACTTACCCCTAGAAAAGTGATGGTCACTGTTTGGTGGTCTAGCGCCGGTGTGATTCATCACAGCTTCTTACCAAACGGGGTGAGCATTACTGCAGATGTGTACTGTGAAGAACTGAACACAATGATGGAGAAGCTGGCGCATCTCCAACCAGCATTGGTCAATCGCTCGTCTCCGCTGCTCCTGCACGACAACGCGCGACCTCATACTGCACAGCAGACGGTCTCCAAGTTGCAAGAACTGGGGTTGGAAGCTCTCCGTCATCCGCCCTACTCACCAGACCTTGCGCCTACAGACTACTACTTTTTCCAGAATTTGGATAACTTCTTGGCGGGAAAAAAATTTAATACCCGAGAGGCAGTACAAAATGCCTTTGAAGAATTTGTTGCCTCCCGTCCAGCTGATTTCTTTAAGAAGGGCATCAATAAACTGCCACTGCGATGGCAAAGATGCATTGATTGCATGGGTGATTACTTCGATTAATACAAATAATAAATTCATGAAAAAAATTCGTTTAAATTTTTTCATACAAAACGGCAATTTCATAGGTAAAGACCTATTATATCTGTCTTTTATGTTATAGCCAAAAAATAGTGAGCCCTAGAGGCATTTAAATTAGATACCTACTGTTTTTACAATGCACATTTTAGAGGATTTACTTATGCGGTCCGAAAGCGATAAAACAATTAATTTCGATAAGAAAAGGATTTATCGAAATTAATTATTGTGTATAGTGGTCGCACGCGCTACTACGGAGCATGACGTCTTGGATTCTATTCCCAGGTTGGGCAAAGTGTTATTGGCTATTTCTAACTGGAATTTCGCCGTAGCCGCCCGAAGTCTGGGTGTTTTTTTTTTTTTTGGGTGGGAAATCATCAAATAACTTCTCCCGGTCTGGGTGGAGCAGGAGGGCGTGTCAGACTTTTACTGACTAAAACCCACCCGTGTTCCTTCATTAGCCCGTATGCCAGGGGCTGTGGTATCTCTTTCAAACGAACCCGCACCCCTGACAGGCATCGGTCCTTGCGGCCCCCATCATTTTTGTGCTGACATCTCTTTGAGGCGCGCGTGGAACACAACGCGCCGTCGACTTGGGCTTGGTCATTACCGGACAGCGAGCTACCCATTACTCGCCGTCCGCAAGCCCATGCCTACGGTGGCCGGAAATCGGCCTGGGATTCCCGACGCCCAGGGCGTCTCCGTATCCTGCGGCGGCTGGGGTCGCGAGGGCGCATATGCTGCCTCTCCCTCACGTGCGCCGCCTCCCTCTTCGCGAACATCACTGCTTCGCTGAAGGAGGTGACGGCTCCCCATGCCCTCTCGCTCCGTACCATGGCCTGGACCAGGGCCGGACGCGAGAGATCGCCGCTGCCGATCGCCTCCACGAGGACACGGCGGTGCTCCGCCCAAGCAGGGCAGACCGCCACCGTGTGCTCCACCGTGTCCTCAGGGCGATCTTCGCAGTGGAAACACCCGGGCGTTTCCTCCGGCCCTATCCGAAACAGGAACCTCCCGAAACAACCGTGTCCGGTGAGGACCTGCGTCAGGCGGAAGGTGAGGACGCCATGCCGCCTCTCAAACCACTCCTCAAAGAGGGGACTTACCGCCGCAATCGTGGCGTGCCCACCCGAAGTCTGGGTTTATGTCCGGTTGATGACAATAGGCTCGCCCCCTATTAAATGGGACTTAAAACATAAGTGGCGAAATGTGGGTGTACTATTAGGTACACCTCTGCCCAACCATTCGGGAAAACAAGGCGTGATGTTATCTAAGTATGAAGCCTGTGGGCACAATTATTATTGGCTCAGAATACTGTTATTTATCTGTTTTTAGGCACATATAAATTATTGGAACATCTGTCTTGACACAGGTTGGTTTGTAGTCGTTTTTTTATTAGTTTTAAAGTTTAGTAAAAGGAATAAAACGCCTTAGTTTTGTAAACTTGAGTTTACCCTAAATGTGTGGCTAGGTACTTCATGTATTTTATTTGTTCAAGAACACTAATACTTACCATACAAATTCAACATTGGTTTTCAAAAGTAGGTATTTAGGAATAGTTCGTAAATGACGTACCTATGTATCTGTTAAATTCTCTACAAGGCCAAAATCTCGGGATATCCTAATATGTTGAGATCCCGGCACTGTAGAGGAATTTCCAAAAAACGCATTACTAGTCTGTACATTTACTAACGATTCCCCCAAAAAAGTCAACAAAACAAAGCAAATTATGAACATACCTAATAAATTACGAATAAATAAGGATGCCTACGACGTTACGCTCACACACACAGCTGCGCATCGGTGCTTCTTTTGTCAAACAGAGATAGCAATATTCGGACGAAATATTGTCTCCGCTCGAATCCTAGTTGCGAGCTTGGTTCGTCGGATTCTTAAATAAGCAGTAATAATATTTACTTACACGTGTCATCATCATCATTTCAGCCGAAAGACGTCCACTGATGTACATAGGCCTCCCCCATGCTTCTCCACATCGACCGGTCTTGTACTTCCCACATCCAGCGAATTCCTGCGGCTGTCACAAGGTCATCGGTCCACCTTGTGGTAGGCCTTCCCACTCTACGTCTTTCGGTACGCGGTCGCCACTCCAGAGCCTTCCGGCCCCATCGGCCATCTGTTCTGCGAGCAATGTGCCCTGCCCACTGCCACTTAAGTTTGGCAATTCTTCGAGCTATGTCGTATGTACCTACACCTAATATTAAAATATCAATATCGACGTAATAATAACAATAATATTGTTATATACAGAGCCTCGTTCACACAAAACAATTGAAGTGAGCAGTGATACAATTAATCATTATTAGTTAGTGCTGTCGCTCATTATTGTTATAAATTGATCTACAGAGCATTGTGGGGAGGTAACACGGAGCGACTAATTGAATTAGTGGTAAGACTTTTAGTCGATGAATGTTAACAAAAGTATGTAATTGTGTTCTTTTCATTGGTAGTAGAGGTTTATTGAGTCTAACACCTAGTTTTACAGAGTAAAACATGAATGCCACATTACATAGTGAATCATTAAATATAACGATTCAGTTTAGTTAATCATGTTGTACAAAACATAACAAAAAAATTAAATTAAAAGACGGTCAATGAAAACGCCAAACAGAGGCCTAGCCGTCCCCCGACTTGACAATGCCCTGGTCAAAATATTACGTTCAAATTAAAAGGCCTTTAGATATTATTTTATACTTTTTAGAGTTTTTGTTTGGGTCGGGGGTTTTTTAAATTTTTAATTTAATTTTTATTTATTTCTTTTTAAACTTAATGTCTCCCTTAAATCACCATTTATCTATAATCTATTCATTGAGACCTTTTCAATGAGTCCAAATACGATACTTCTGCTGTTTGTTGGTGAATAACTTGGGTTTCCTGGAAATTCCAGGTGTTGCTCCAGCATCAGTTCAAGGTTATTTTTTTCATCTAATATCATTGAAGTAATAGAATCCCAAATTTTGAGTTGATCAGACCCATGGAAGAGGCTAAAATACCTTTTTCAACCAGAAAAGAGCTGATAATCTTCAAACGGCTGAACCGATTTTGATGAAACATGTCTAAGAACACTCCCGACTAATACACCTTTCAAACAAAAAAAACAAAATCTAAATCGGTTTATCCGTTCGGGAGCTACGTTGCCTCAGACAGACACACACACACACACACACACACACAGACACGTCAAACTTATAACACCCCGTCGTTTTTGCGTCGGGGGTTAAAAAATGTGACAGACTGCCTCGTTTGACACTTTGGAATTAAAATATCGTTTGTGTTAAACTAGGTTATAAACTATATCTGTGTCTAATTTCATATAAGAAAATCCGCTCGGCCATTTTGGCGTGATTAAGTAACAAATATCCAAACTTTCACACCTATACTTATTTATTATTGTTGGCAACTGGAGACGTACTGACAGCTTAAAGAAATCACGCAACAGCTGTCAACGAATGGAAGGCTATAAAATGAGGCGTACGGTGCGGCAACGGCCCTTTTTCACTTGGACAGCGCTCGGAACGGACTTGCTACCTGACCATTGTTGTTTCCTCGGTTGTTCTTGGATTGATTAATTTTAGTTATAGTGTAGTTTGTTTTCATGTACTGATTATTGCTTTTAGCTTGCATATAATTATTATTAGATTAATATTTACAGCGTTTTCCTTTGATATTTTTATAATCTTAGTTGTGTGATTTAGTAAATTAAAGCTTGTTTTTTTTTAACGTGTTTCACTTCTGATTCCTAATAATATTATAATCCTGAAGAGTTCGTTTGTTTGTTTGCTTGAACGCGCTAATCTCAGGAACTACTGATCTGATTTCAAAAATTATTTCAGTGTTAGATAGATCATTCATCGATCATTTTTCGCTATATACATCACGCTAGGGCCCTTGAGAACCGAGCAAAAAGAAAAATATAACGAGATTTTGAGTTTTTTATTTTTATGCGACGAGTTGGGTCGGGGAGCAAGAAATTTGACGCAGACAAAGTTGCGGGCAGAAGCTAGTTTATTATATAAGTAGGGGTTTTCTCATGTGAAAGCCATTTTAACTTTTTACAGATTAAAATCATGTATTAAAGTTTGCGTAAAGTGTACGAAGTACAAACTTGTTACGATTTTCATAGGACAGTAGAAAAATCAGGAAGAACGTGTACTACAAAGATTGCAAAAGCCTAGAAACACTTACTACTGCAATCAATAACCAAACTGCACATAAAACAAAATTACGTACACTTTACGATCTACACTTACGGTAGTGCAATGTCGTCAGCTGTCACAATCGTGTAAGCACATACATCACGAGTACGCGACTTACAACCCACCAACTTTTTCCCGCGCTTCACTTGTGTGAAAGTCATAAATATCCCACAGGAATTGAATTAACGGGATGAAAATTCTAAAATCTAAATAATTCTAAATCCTATCCTAGGTCAGGATACCTATATATGGATATACCATGCGTGATTTCATCCAGGGCCTAGAGACAAAATACATTTCTGTTAGCGTTCACGCCAAACGCTACGCCAAAATGTATGGGAATGACATTACCTGCGGAAAGATTACGTCGTGTCCTTTCCGCAGGTAACGTCATTCCCATACATTTTGGCGTAGCGTTCGGCGTCAACGCTAACAGAAATGTGTTTTGTCTAGGCCTGCTGTTCCGTTCAACCGATAAGGTATGCAAAGATAAGAGAGAGCCAAACAGACAGAGTTACTTTCGCATATATAATAAGAGTAATTAATAAAGTAATACGTATACTTTAGAATAGGTAACAAAGTTAAAAATATTTTCATTTTGTTTACGTCGAAACACTACTAGTCGGGGCATTTGTACGAAGAGTGTCATTATGAATTTGAATACAAGTTTTTTTATTACCCGACTGCGCCAGAAGGAGGGTTATGTTTTTCGAGGGTATGTATCTATGTACATATTTCTTTGTAACCCTCTGTAGCCTAACCGGCTTGATCGATTTCAGCTTTAGAGGTGCCGTTAGATTCGTCTTAATTGTGAGAGTGACACTGGGTATATCAAAATTGAAAAAAAAAATGGGCGATTTTTGGCGTTTCAAGATTCTTCAAAAAATTTTTTTTATTAATAATTAATAAATATTTTTCTCAAACGCTATTGAGTGGGGTATCAAAATAAAGGGTTTCATAAATAGGTCTCATTAACGTCAAAAATAATTATTTAAACTAAAAACTGTGAAATGAAAAAAAAATACAAAACCAAAAACCCGACTGCCTTAAAGTGAAATTTAATCATTTAAAAAGAGTCATCATCATATATTCGACAATAAAGACCTTTATTGCCTCCGACTGCATGAGGTTGCTTATAGTATTCAGTCTTAGTCATCCTTTTAAAAACAGTTTCTTGCTTCAATTTTTTTAATGATTAAATTTCACTTCAAGGCAGTCGGGTTTTTGATTTTGTAAATTATTTTTTTTATTTTAATACGGGCTAGCGATAGAACAATCAATAACAAAATTGCACATAAACCAAATTATCCACCACGCGAGCCCAGTGCGAACTGGCGGATATAACATGTCTTCGAATTTTTGTTTCTAGGACATGCCGGTTTCCTCACGATGTTTTCCTTCGTCGTTTTGAGAGCAGTGGTGATGAAATAATGTACACATAATATAGTACCTGCTTGGGTTCCACCCCACTTACAACCGGGCCACCATTGCGTAGACCATGCAAAAGATACTCAAAACCGCCACTGATAAAAAACTTTTTAATAAAAAAATTAAACCGCCGAAAAACCGAAAAGTAATAAATAATAAACTTGCTTTGTCAAACCCTAATAACTAAATTCGGAAGGCGGTGACATTATAATTATATACATATCCAAAGTCACCGACTTCCGAACATAGTTATTAGGGTTTGACAAAGCAAGTTTATAATTTTTTACTTTTCCGTTTTTCGCCGGTTTAATTTTTTTTTTAAGTTTTTATTTTATAATTTGTTGTGACTTTACTCTACTAATTACTACATGCTTAATTTTTGTTTACTTTTTGTAATATACAACTCAGTATTAAAATCTGTGAGTAAATAATCAATCATCCCCTGTTTTCTTACCCTTAGGGTTGGAATTTTTCTTCAAAATTTATATGGGACCAACTTTGGGGTATACCCTTTCCAATAAAAAAAGAATTATCAAAATCGTACTACTCTGGAAAAAGTTATGCGTGGTCATACATAAAAAAATATATATACCTATATATATACGTGTCGAATTGAGTAACCTCCACCCTTTTTTCGTCGGTTAAATAAAATCGTATTGCAGTAAGTCAATTTACCCTGCATGATAATAACATTGACAGAAGGGTAAATAAAAACTGCAAACCATACCTAGTCTCGAATTACCTAATAAAAAGCCTATCTATATTACCTGTACCAGAATATCTTCGTATTCAAAAGGTGTTACAATAATTTTAGTACCTGTAATAAATGTTTTAAACGACATAAAATCATTTTAATTGCTGATCTTAGCTATAAAGATTATAGAATATCGTCTCATAACGTAATACTTCGGTTTATTTGTTTTATATCTTAAGGATTAGCTAATTATTGGTTTATTTAAAGTTACATTTTCACACAAAAGCCATTTGAGTTATTTACACAATCTCGGATGAAATCATAATAAAATGTCATACCTATAATTTCTTTGATAATTCTTTAATATATCTATTTTTTCCCAGCCTTCCCTGTCCCACTCCTGAGCTAAAACCTACCTCCATTTCTTACATCTTTCGCGAGCCTGCGTCTTTCTTCAATTTTGACGGAACCCATCCAGTTCATTCAGCCATCTCTTACGTAGTCTGCTGGACCCCGCTTTGCTACCTCAGGGCTCCAATCCTGTGCAATTAGGACCCACCGTGTCTTTGGCATTCGGCAGACATGTCCTACCCAGCCCCATCTAAGTTTGCCAGCCTTTTCAACCACCTCTACTAGGCGTTTTCCGTTCGTCTTGTATTTCCTTATCTTACCTTGCCTGAAAATAAACTATTTGGCCCAAGTATAGGTAGGTAAAGGTATAAGGTACAATGAGCCTTATCAGAAGGCTAAAAGTCACCCGAAGAGCAATGGAGAGGGCTATGCTCGGAGTTTACCTACGTGAGCGAATCAGGAATGAAAGAAGCCGCAGGAGAACCAAGGCAACCGACATAACCCGAAGAATTGCCAAACTTAAGTGGCAGTGGGCAGGGCACATTGCTCGCAGAATAATGGTCGATGGAGCCGGAAGGTTGTAGAGTGGCGATCGCGTACCGGAAGACGTAGCGTTGGAAGGCCTCCCACAAGATGGACCGATGACCTTGTGAAGGCCGCAAGAATCCGCTGGATGCGAGAAGCGCAGAACCGATCGAAGTGGACGAGCTTGGTGGAGGCCTATGTCCAGCAGTGGACGTCTTTCGGCTGAAATGATGATGATGACGAAAGGTATTCTTGGACATGTTTTATTGACTTCCCGTCTATTTTATGCTTCCGGGTATTTCCTTGCACATAATAACTTTAGTCTTCGGCATATTTATCTTCAGTTCAACCTGAAGACTTTCCATTACTTAGTTCTTGTAACATCCTTCCAAATTCAGTGGCTGAGGACGAAAAGAGAATAATGTCGTCCACGAAACGTAGATTTGTCTATCTAATCAAAAGTTAATCAGTGAAGTGTAAAGTCTTGTTAATTATATTCCCCGTCAAAATAGGTACACTGAATTTTGATTATAAACAAACAATCAATACGTCATGAAAAAAATAGAAATGATAAATACTATTAACAAATTATTCTAAAATCTAGAGTTACTATAAGTAAAACAATATCGCTTTTCGTATTTGTCAATCTGTTTAGTTCTTCAAAACTACATAATGGATTTTGATGCAGTTTTCACCATAATTTAGAGAAGTAATTTCGGGAGAACCCAAAGTTTATATTGCATTACTATAAAACTTAAATATGATAAATAAATCTCAATATTTTGTATAGTTGTGCAAAGCTTACAATACAGGGTTGGTTAGGTCGCTAAGTTATTAGAGTACTATTACAATAAAGGGCTTAATCACAGTTTTTTTTACAAGATTATTTTACGTAGACGTACTATTAGAATTAGGCGTGGGTCCTTTGTTTTAGTCATTGTTACCAAAATTATAACACTTATTCAGCTACAGGTACGCTAAACTATACATGCATTCTGAAAACTATACAGAAACAAACATTACAAGTTTTTAGAACATTATCTACAGTAAAGCTTTGAGATAACACATCAAGGAGTTACTTATACATTTCACTCGAAAGAAGTTTTAAAAGCCTCCAGAAAGACTGAAAACCAATTTAAGACCGCCAAAACCCAATAACCTTATTGGTCCAAGAATCGTCCCCTGCAGAACACTTCCAATGACAATAAATACCAGATGATTCGCCATCTCTCCAGCGACAGTAATAAAAATAAAACAAATTGGGGGCAGGTCACTAAAATATTTTTTATTAAGAGTATAAACACGGAACCATGTCAGTGTGTCGTGTCAACGAAAACCCCGCGTATGAGTACCATCCCATAAAACTTTACGTGGAAGAATTATTGTGAACATAAAATTGGGTTGGGCTGTTCTTTACAATTTTTCCTTTGTATTTACGGTTTTACTCAAAGATTACTTGTTATTTTTATGTAGTGTAGTAGGAATCTAGAAAGAAACTCAAGATATAAAACAATTAAATCGTTTTTTTTACTCTTTTGAGCCAACCTTTAAAAATTTATTTTATAGCACTGTGACCAAAAATTACAATCTTACATCACCACACAGTTTGTTTCTACTCTAAAATTCAGCGGAATATTATTTCCATTAACAGCCTCATTCTTTCGTGTAGCTACACGGATAACTTGGATTCCTGCCCAAACTACAAGAAAGCAACATTCTACATATAATACTTAAATTCACGGCCACGGGGTGTGCGTCTTGCGACAGCGACTTTAGAGAAAATGTATGAAAGAAAATGTTTAGTCAGGTATCATATCTCCACCGCGAAACCTCAGCAGCGAAACCGCTGTAGTTCCGTCATGACTTGTCCGTTGTACGACAAGCGAAACTGCCTGTTCTAACGCACAGATTTGATTATGATTGTAATTTTATCTTTCCCGCGTGATTTCGCGGATCTGCACGGAACATTAATTGTTGCAGTACCGCGTTTATTTCACACGTACCTATCTGTGGCAGTCGACAAGTTTGTGTAGCGAAACAATTTTTTTTTTAATGTTTCTTGATTTTACAGAAAAACTAATCTAAGAGGTCCGAAGTAGATATAAACAGTATTTATTAAGTTGAAAGCGACAACATTTTGCTACGATTGCTATAATTCAACTGACTCTCATGATGTTGTGCTACTCAAATCGCGACATAATGTAGTAGTTTTTCTTGTCGGAATTTGCAAAGCAGTTTGCCGTTATTATTTAAATTCGTTAACGGTTCGGCACGGTTGGCGCAGTGGTTAAGCGATTGACTGCTACGCTACGTGTCGCGGGTTCGATTCCCGCACGGAACAAATATTTTTCTGACCTACAAGTAGTTGTTCCGGGTCTGGCTGTTTGTGTATGTGAGTTTAAATGTTTGTAAACGCACCCACAATACAGGAGAAATTCCTAGTGTGGGGCAAAGTTTTTTGTAAAAAAAAATATTTTCGCAGAGGGGGGGGGGGACTAAGACCCTTAGAGCATGGCACGACGACGCGACTTGCGGAAACTGATGACGAGCGCGCGTGTCGCCTGACGCAAATCGCATGTCGCAAGTTGCAACGCTCAAGGCCTAGCAACAATAATTATTGTCCGCCACAAACTTGGAAGCACACATTTTATATTAATATCAAGAATCTCGTATAACAGGAGTAACGCTGAGCCAAAAATCGGTGGTAAATCTGCGACTTAACGTTGTGAATGAATCTAAATCACTAGAGCGTACGAACGGTCCTAGTAAGCTTGCTTTTAGTACTTTCATAAGTTATGCGATGTTTCATGGGCTTGGAGGAATTGTTTGTTTTATTTGTCTAGGTTTTTTGATCCTTTGTTGTAGTGGGTTTTCTTAAGTTTGCATGATGTGATAAAAAGAATTTTATCAGGCAACAGAACATAATTATCAGCACGCACGAATAAAATCGCCCGAATCGGGCAAATCGTCATTTTTAAATAATGTAAGATTCGGGCGAGTAAATTCGTGCGAGTGGACTAATAAGCCAACATATTGTTTATGTGGTCTTCTCTTAGGTGCCACGGCTTATTTAAATTTATGTATGTTTTTCCGTGTGTGGTGCCGGACGTAAAGAATAGCACCGTCCCATCTCTTACCGTGGGTGTCGTAGAAGGCGACTAAGGGACTTACTAGAGAATGGGCAGCAGCGTTCTCTATGCATTATACCACCATACTGCGATCGCCAACCCACCTGCCAAGCGTGGCGATTATGGCAAGCCCCCCGAATTGGGGGAGGCCTATGTCCAGCAGTGGACGTCTTCCGGCTGATTTTTTTTTTTTTTAATGTTCTCGTCGCTATACATCGTTCTCTCTCACATGTTTAACTTCAACAAGAATGATGTAATATTTTTTTGTAACAATTAACAATATATTTATTTAATATTGATGGAGTTTCTTGCCCGTTCTTCTGCGTAGGTACCTTCTACGCTTTGGAATCGGCAACTAGGCTTGCTTTTTGACTAACCGATGCAATAACAGTTCAAAAGTGCCTGTAATTGATTTATTTCGAAAAAACAATGCTATGAGTTTCTTTTAGGTTTTGTAAATATTCAATTTAAAAGTGAATCGTCTGCCTATCTGACCTCCACAACCCAGTTACTGGGTAATACGATACCCTTTGGTAGGACTGGTTTGTCAGACTTTCGGGCTTCTGACGACCCTTAAAGACAATCCGGCAGCAAAATGAATATTAATGTAAAATATTCTAACAACGATTTATTTATTTATTGAACCTACTATGCACACACATATAAACAGACAAGAATAAAGGAATGAAAAATACGTACAAAGGTAATGCTTATTTCTACAGAAATCTCTTCCAGCACGCCTAAGATAGGAGAGAAGATAACAGAGATGTAGACAACGCGTGTAATAATAGTAGTACCTATTCCAGAAAATTTTACCTCACAAGAATCTCCATCAATATTATAACTTTACTACCACATCAAAAATTCTCTTCCACCCGGCAGACGTTTCCAAATGATCCAGCAATAATTTTTATAACCCAAATGGCCAGGAGAATTAAAAACCGTTCAAATAATGCATTTCTACATTAATAAATACGACTTGGAAGAAGAGACCAACAGTTTTTATCACTTGAAAGGTCCATAAACGCATACCACAGACTATAAAGATTTGATGTCACCATAAAAATTTGTAAAAAGAATTATGACGTACAGTAAAAATATATTTTTTATTCGAGACTGAAGTAGGCCAGCAATAATGTAAGATATAGATTATTATACGAAGTACTTTAAGGTCAGCATTTGTAACTCCTGTAACTGTAGATGTAAGGAGCGATGAATGTTTTATCGAAAAGCCAAGTTTATACGTCGTGAAGATACTGGGAATTGGATTTTTTATACTGAATATTGAGTTGAATATTGAAACTGAATAAAGTTGTCAGATTGTTGAGGGAGATTGACATGAGAATGGTGGAATGGTAATTAAAAAAGGGAGTAAAGACAACATAGTTTTGCGTGACTAGAGGGCTTCGACAAGAAAGTGGCGTCAATACTAAGTAGAGTGAGATGACGCAACAAAAGCATTCAAGATTCAACATTCTTTATTTGTGGAAACATGAGTACACATACAGAGAATGCAAGTTATTGAATTATATTAGTTAAGATAAGTCATGTTTGGCCTTAGTGGCGTGCAAATATTTAAATTTCGTCATCATTATTAAACAACAATCATTAAATGTCAATTAAAATTATTCATAGCAATAATATGTTGCTGTATGTAGGGACTATGTCAAAGATGTATTGATAATATTGGTTACTACACGGTATTAGATGTTGTCATTAAGAAATTAATTCATCATTCTGAAGATTTTTCTTTCTAAAAGTTTAGCACGGCCTATAATGAATAGGTTTATCAAGGTACATGTCATACATGAAGCCTTTTTGTTATTGGATGCTTTATTTTTGTTTTCATGTGCTTCATTTGTTCACAAAGAGGAGGTCTGTGTCCCAGCAGTGGGAATATTATAGGCTGATTCTGCTTAATATGCTCTCTCACAAAACACTCACAATGAATTTCCCACTAAAGCTATTATGCACAAATATGTAGGGCTAAGACTTTAACGTTTTTGTCCACTGATGAAGAATTCTCCTACTACATATTTCTGCTGAAGCTAGACGTTACAATATAATAATATCACCACAATGTAAGGCGACCTAAGTCTGTGCAAAGAGCTATGTGAAGTGTGAACACCGATAACAGGCTACGGAGATTCTATTTTAGGTTCCGTACCCATAGGATGGTATTATATTGTAGGGCTTAGGAGCAATAGTTGGATTCGTAGTGTTGTTATGGAGTAATAGTTGAGGTATGAATAATTGCATCTAGATTTTAGGCGATGAACATGTTAACAAATGACTTTGGGCGAATCAAAATCAAAATCAAAAGTCATTTATTCAAACTAGGCTGAGAGGCAGCACTTTTCGAACGTCAAAATAACATAAGACAGTCCCCCAAAAACGCCCACCCTTCGACACTTCCTAGTTTCCTAGAATTTCACCAATGAAACTGAACACAATTAGCTACATATCTAAAACTAGTTCGAGGGCGTCGTTATTGTTGTGAAATATAGACACTAACAGGTCTTAAACGCTGTATAAACGTGGTGATCGTGAAATTTTCCTAGACTCCACAATACTGGCTCGTTGGTCTAGCGGTTGCGCTAATGCTAAACCTGAGGTCCTGGGTTCGACTGTTGAGGAGTTTGTTGCGCCACTTCTTCTTCTCACCCAAAGCACTATAAAACGGTGAATGGCGGGCGTTTTGGAGGACTGTCTTATGTTACTTTGACGTTCGAAAAGTACTGCGTCTCAGCCTCAAAAAAAAAAACACATAAACCTGCATGGGCACTTACGAAACGTCAGAAGGTGCACGGTTCTAATTTGTCACTTCTTAAGGAGAAGAGCCAACAAGAAACTCCACGGTAACTTTAAAAAAAATCTAATTTGTATAAATTACTTCTTTTTTGGCGTTTGATTTTGGATGGTTGATCGACATTGTGATGTGAAATGTCATGTTGAATTTAACGAACTAGGTACTGAACTAAACTTTTGAATCAATATTTTTTTAAATACAACTAAAGCTTTAGAAGTCAAAACGTATCACTAGCACTAACAAAACTCCTTTTTTCTTTTCAACCAATATTTACTATTATTACACACGGCTACACATCAAGCTATACATTTCCAATTTACGCTGATCTCGCACTGTACAGATATCCTATACAATGCGAGATCAGCTTATACTGGAAATGTATGTGTGTGTATACATACAGTATGTGGAAATGTAATGTATGTTATATGTATGCTTGATGTGTAGCCGTGTGTACAAAATTATTCTACAAATATTGAATAATAGCTTTTGCCCGCGGCTCAGCCCGCGTGGACGTCGGTTATCGCTTAAAAAGTATTTTATGTCCTTCTTCATATTTCAGGCTATATCTCTGCCAAATTTCATGATGATCGGTTCAGCGGTTTAAGCGTGAAAGCGTAACAGACAGAGAGTTACTTCCGCATTTATAATATTAGTAGAGAAAGATGTAACTGTATGTAGCACCCCTAACAAAGCGCAAGTAAGTTTAGCGAAATGTGGCGTTAGTGAGCTAAATATCACAACACAGCGAGCTAATTGTGGTGGCTTGTGAACAAATGAGCCCATTCATTAATATTACGACAAACTAGTACCGTACGAACTAGCCATGTTTTTTTATTTAATTTTGATTTAATATTACTGTTTTTTTTTTTCTTCCAACAACAATTTTTCGTTAAAATATTTACCATCATACACAAATAATATAATGTAAAGAAGAATGCTTATTTTTGACCTGACTATGTATAGAAATGAAATAAATCTTAAAATATAGCTTAGTGAATTGTATATTGATTACGCTTATCACAATGTTAAAAGAAACGCAGGAAAAAAAGATTTTTAACATTTATTTAAGCGAATTCTACGTCATGACTTATCGTATTGACATATTTTGAACGCATCCAATCATTCTTTTTTTTTAAACGTTCCATTTTAAACATGTCTGGTTGACCATATTTAACTTCGTTTCGTAGTTTTATACTTATTTTACGTTTAATTTGATCAGTAACTATTTCTTAGTCATGGGATAAATTTAATTATATAAAAATAACACAATAATTGAATTAAATTAATCATTCAGTGTTTCATTGAGTGTGCGCACGTGTAATGGATTTTTTGACATTTGACAGTTCTGTGATTTGCATCGGCGGTCGGCGCCATGGATAAAACACTAAATACAAGTCGGCGCAGTCCTTCGTTGTTTGTTGCGCTTGCGTCTCGTTGTGTATTGTGCCATTTTGTATGTATTTCTTCTTATTACGACCCTTACCGCCCCTGGACCCCGATATATTCCTCATCTGACGACCTTTGCTTACCGCTGATACCAAGCAAGGTCATACTATGGAGAACATATTAGATTTCACGGATCATATCGAATAGAAGTATGTAGGGATACACAAGACTTTTCTCAATATAATCTCAGAGGAAGTGGTGATAAAACATTAATAAGAGGAAAAATCAAGTCCAGGCACATTTCAAGAAAACAATATTATGTCTATATTTTAGTAGAAAATAATGTGCCTGGCAGAAACGGGATAAGTAGTTGAATATTGTTTGGTCGGTCGACGAACTATTGGATGTTGCGCTCACGTGATGACGGTAGTGGGGTAGATACCTTGGATGGGCTAGGTACGAAGACAATATATCTGCTCCAGCAGAATTCCTGGATGACGTAGTTATAAGAGATTTGGATGAAAATGATGAATATCAATAAACCATGCCACTGTAAAATAGTGTTTTATTTACTTTTCCCGTTTCCTTCAATAGGTATGTAGGTTGAGTAATAAGTGATCACTTTTGACAACAAGAATTGAGTCAGACTTTTTAGAGCTAGGTATAGAAACTATCTGACTAGATAAGGTATCGTTTTTATACTAAAAATAAAACATAGGTTAGTAAGTACTTATGAGAAGGTACTACTATTTTTATATTGCTGTGTTAAGCCCGCATGCTCGCATGTCAAGTGCACACCATGTGTTCCGATAACAATAGAATTTCTATTGTGTCTACTAATTAGACGTGCGACGGGATAATATATATTAATTAATCGAGTCAGTATATAGGTACCTAGGTATAATTAAATTAAAAGCAATGATTAGTGTGATAACAATGTACTTATTTAACCACAAATTGTACATATGTGGTATTAGCCAGCAGGTAAGTAAAATACATAATGTGTTCTGGAGAACGGGGGGAAGGAGTTTTCAAATCGACAGTCTTTTTATAGTGACAATCATGCAGTCTTAGCATTGACTTAGGGGCAGTTAGTTTCAAGGAATTAACAAAGTAAAAAGGATGTTTTATACCATAGTTAGGTAAATACTCCTATTTTAGACAAAATATCGAGCGTAATTAATAAGTTGAGTTCGTCGCGGCACTCGTGCGAGCGGGTCGTGTCACAGTTGTATTCGAGCGCATACTGTTTAGTACATTCGAACTTAGAAAGGTGCGACACGTGGTCGACGGGCCGGCTACCTGCCGCCTGTCGCAGATGTGACTTGTTTACGAGTGCAATGAGCGATAGTTATGAGACCAGTAATGACATAAATAATGATTCTATGAATGAGATTACTACTTTAAATGAAGAGTTAGTAATTGAAGACAGTGAAGATAAAACCAATAAAAGAATGAGAGAAAGCAGCGATGAAGAATGGACGGAAGTTAGGCGAAAAGACAAAATATTGAAGGAGACAGAAAAGATAGAAATATATATATCTAGCAAAGATAAACTGCCGAAACAATTTAGTCTGGCTAAGTTATTTAGAGACCAGAATATAAAAGATATCATCAGGGTGAAATTTATCAACCCGTATCGAGTTCGTATAGAATTGATTAGCGAAATAAGTGCGGAATATTTGGAGAAATGTCAATTCTTTAGCGATAAGGGATGGCATATTCAGAGAGCGATGGAAAGGAATTTGTCTTACGGTGTAATACGAGATGTCGATTTGGAAATGTCAGAGGAAAACATTTTGAAAAGTATATTCTGCCCCGAATCTGCTAAGCTATTATCTGTAAATCGCTTGAATCGCAAGAACTTTGAGGCAGACGGGTGGTCACCCAGTGAAGCGGTTCGTCTTTGTTTTAAAGGGTCATACATACCACCTTATATTTTTACACATGGTTTGAGAATCAAAGTAGAACCATATGTATTTCCGGTGTCGCAATGTTCGCGCTGCTGGAAATACGGTCATGTACTTAAGAGATGCCCTAGTTCCAAAGTGGTGTGTCCCAAATGCGGAAAAAACCATGACAATTGCGAAACCACTAACATGATTTGTGTTAACTGTAATGGAAAACATATATCCCTGTCTAAAACATGTCCAATTTTTTTAAAGGAAAAAAGATTGAGGGAACTGATGTCCGAGTTCAATTGCACCTACAGAAAAGCCCTAACTATCTATGTCCCTAAAGACGAACCAACACACAAGGAAGTGGACATGGAAAAAAAGTACACTGATATAAAGTTTTCAACCCGTCAAGTCGTGGACACGGTTCCTACTCAAACCACTAGTAGTCTGGCTTATGCTGAAGTAACATCTAAGGCACAGATTCATAAACAAAAACAAAAGTTAGACTCTAAACAGAAACAGAAGAAAACGGAGTACTCGTCGGATTTGGAGTTTATGGAGTGGAGTAAAACGGAAACAGAAGAATATAATGAAACTGAAACAAAAAACTGCGATGAAACAGCAGAGAAACACAGAGATATCAATTTCAAGGAATTGTTAAAGAGATTACATGAGATAATATTCATGAAAGGGAGCACTATACAAATGATTTGCAAAGGAGTACTGAAAACATGCATTGAATGGGTAATTTTAGTAGTAGTTGATAATGTAGCGGATTGGCCTATTCTTAAACTAATTCTGGATTATTTCGCAAATGGCAGTAAACTATGAAACGAATGTTAAATTAAATATTATTCAATGGAATGCACAAAGCATTAGGCCAAAGTTAAGTGAGTTTGAGAATATGTTAATACAAGACAAGATTCACATTGCCGTATTAAGCGAAACCTGGTTACAACCAGAAATTTATTTTAAAGTTAAAGATTACAATGTATTTCGCAAAGACAGAGATGATTCATACGGAGGTGTAGCAATACTCACACATAAGTCAATTAAATCTCAGATCTGCTATGATCTACAACATATTAACCCGGGTATTGAAAGTATACAAGTTAGAGTATATAATTGTAATGAAATTGAAAATATTATATCAATTTACTGTTCACCTTCTATAAATACTTGCCAATCAGACTGGGATCAACTATTTTCACAGATTAATAATAAAACCCTTCTTTTAGGTGACTTTAATGGCCACCATCCCAATTGGTCCAATAAAGTAGATAGGAGAGGTAGTCAAATCTTTGACGCGCATGTAGGAAGTGGCCTTATTTCATTGAACAGTGGCGATCACACGCGTATTAAGTTAGTCAATGGTGTACTACAACAGTCGTCCCCCGACGTCTCGTTTGCGTCATCTGATATAAGCTTAAGTTTAAACTGGAAAGTGTTAAATGAGTCATTGGGAAGCGATCATTGTGTTATAAAAATTTCAACGTATTTTAAAGTTCGTAACGTCTTTAAGACTCGTCGAAACTATAAAAAGGCTGACTGGGTAGGGTACCAAAAACTTTTAAATGACCTATTCGATAAATTTGTGTTTCCAAATGATTTACAAAGAGGATATGACATATTTATAGACTATTTAGACATGGCCGCAGATTTTTATATACCATATGTTAAAGTGAATACGAACCCAGAAATAAATTTTACACCAAAACCTTATTGGTGTCCCAATCTCTCTAAAGCTGTAGCAGAGCGCCGTTTGGCACTTTCCAAATTTCGACGTAATCCGTCACCACATAACCTTACAATCCTGCAAAGTAAAATCAGTACAGCCCAGAGATATATTCGGTGCTCTAGAAGCAAGTCATGGCAACACTTATGTTCTTCTCTTGACCAAAGTACGACCCATAGTGAGCTCTGGCGAAAGATGAGGTGGATTAAGGGATATAACGCAGCAAAATCCCATGTTGACAGCACTATAGCAAGCGAATTACTTTGTAGTTTAGCCCCCGATTTCGTATCGTGCGACCACCCCATACTTACATCTATTAACCCAAAACTGGAAGTACCTATTACAATCCAAGAGCTGACTAAATGCTTAAAAAATAAAGATACAGCCCCTGGTAGTGACAAGATTACATATTCTATGATAAAATACTTACCTGAGAACGGGAAACAAGTCCTACTCAATTTATTTAATTCTTTTTTCAGTTATTCGTTTGTACCTAAGCAATGGCGCGATATAGTGGTGGTTCCAATTCCCAAACCAGGACGTGATCCTTGTTTAGCGTCTTCCCTTCGCCCCATTTCTATGATCTCGTGTATATGCAAAACTTTCCATAACATTCTACTCAATAGACTAGAGTGGTTTATAGAAAAGAACTGTATGTTAGACCAGAATACCACAGGATTTAGAAAATGTCGATCTACATTAAATAATCTAACTAGTTTAGTTTCGAGAATTCAAACAGGATTTTCTGAAAAACTAATGACCATATGCTGTTTTATTGATCTGGATAATGCTTATAACAATGTGGATGTACATAGTTTATTACGTATGATGGATGGCTTAGGGGTGGGACAAAAAATTTGCACCTATTTGTGGCACTTTTTACAAGCAAGAAATTTAAAAATTCAACTTGATAGTGATGCGCTGTGTAGAACTACTTGTCGTGGCTTGGCACAGGGTGATCCATTATCGCCATTATTGTTTAATGTGGCTACTATCAATATCTGTAGGAAGATAAATAACGTATATATTTCGCAGTTTGCAGATGACTTTGTACTATATTTTACTACAAACAAAATTTTTGAGGCAACACATCATTTACAAAGTGCTATAGATCTCTTTACGAAGTTAGTTCAAGATATTGGTTTAGATGTTTCAAGTAGCAAGAGTAAAATTTGTATATTCAAAAATGGGTTTAGGAAAGATACTATTGATATTAAAATAGATAAAAGACCTCTCCAAGTAGTTGACAACTATAAATATTTAGGATTGTGGTTAGACCAATCTCTAAGATGGTCTAAACATATTAATGAGTTAAGAGACAAATCTTCCAAATTTCTGAACGTGTTCAAAATACTAACTGGTCCAGGCTGGGGCATGCACCCCAATCATTTACGACGTTTATACATTTCTATCATACGCAGCAGATTAGATTATGCGAGTTTTTTATTTGATACTAGCTGTCAAACCCATTTAAATAAATTAACAAAAATTCAAAACCAATGTTTGAGGGTCATCGGTGGTTTTATTAAAAGTACACCCATTCATGTGATGGAATGTGAACTCCACCTACAGCCGTTACATATTCGCAGATATTACTTAGCTAGTAAATTCTTTTTAAAACTCAAATCTTTTGTAAATGGGGACACGTGGGATATTGTTACCAACCTTAATATTTGTTGCCAAAGTATTTATTGGAGACGTAAAAAAAAACCACTGCTAGCCCATATTTTCGAAACATTTAATAACATATGCGTCTACTCAAGTGATGAATTAGGATTATTTTCGCTTAATACGTGGATAAACGGTGTGAACTTGTCTTGTTCGATTAAACCACAAATTAAAGAGGTTACCGAGGCTAAGAAGTCGTACGATCACGATGAACTTCGAAATATATGTCACAGGAATTTTAGCAGGAGGTATTCTGGATATTACAGGATTTATACGGATGGATCTAAAGTTCGAGATAATGTGGGAGCAGCGTTTTTTGACCCTCAAAGTAATACCTCCTTTAAGTTCAAGCTAAATCCAAACATTTCTGTTATGTATTCCGAGTTAATCGCTATCTTCGAAGCCATTTCATACCTAGAATCAGTGGATTTTCAAGATTCTGTAATTTACTCTGATTGTAAAAGCGCACTTCAACATTTGACGAGGTGTTTAGGAAATTTTAGTGGCTATCCAGTAGCATACAAAATAATAGATTCTTTATGTAGATTATGTGATAAAAATAAAAATATTGTTTTACAATGGGTGCCTTCCCATATTGGCATTGAAGAAAATGAAGAAGTTGATAATTTAGCAAAAGAAGCGTGCTTAGAGGGTGTTCCGGTGACGTATAAACCTTATTGGTCAGATATTTTAAGTGAAGTTAGATTAAAATGTTGCGAGCTCTGGAAAGAATACTTCGACGAAAAATCTTTGACCAAAGGTATTTGGTATCGGACGATGCAGCCAACCATTCAGAATTATCCTTGGTTTCATAACGCCGATATGAGTAGACAAGAAATTGTGACGAGTATGAGACTTCGTTCGGGACACATCCCATTGAATAGTTTTGCTGCATTGATGGGCAAAGTTACATCTCCAAACTGCACGGAGTGCAATGTGGTTGAAGACGTTTTTCATATTATGATGGAGTGTGTCCGGAACGGAGTGGAAAGATATTTGATTCAAGACCAATTTAATATGAATATTTGGAAATTAGGAGAATGTAATATTATTTTAGCTTTTCCAGCATCCAAAGCCGCTAGAATATTATATAAATTAGTTAATTTAGGGATTAAGCGTAGATGTTAAGGTTTGCATGTAACAAAGGTTTCCTATGAGGGTGGCATGTTCACTATGTGATCAAACCCTCGTTAATAAATAAAGATAAAAAAAAAAAAAAAAAATAAGTTCATGCACGTTTTTTCATTATATTTGGTACCTAACGCCAAATCCTAACCTAAAACGAAACATTAATATTTTTTGGACTTCGTGGCGTTTAAATCGCCAAAATGACTATAAGACATTATTTTATAAACTTATAAGAAGTATTTCTACTATATCTTATAACTATACATATACTTTCATTATCAGGTTTTTAAATGTATGGAAGGTGGGCATTGTTCTTTGTTGCTATTTGTCTAATAAGGTAATATGTTTTGATGCTATTTATCCTGTAGAGGGGAGTCGCTGGCGTCCTGAAATACTGGCCATAGCTTAGTTTTGGCACCAGTCTCCCGCAAATTAGCACTAATGTATTGTTAGATTATTGTCCATTTGTTGCGCGAATACACGATCGTCGCGTTCATAATCGTCTCAGTTTCACACAAGGTGGCCCTGTCTCGACAGAACAACGCGTTCGAGTTCACAGAAAAAAATGAACGCGATGGTCACCTGTTCGCGTGACGATGTCTTTTTTTTTTGGGTGGGAAATCATCAAATAACCTCTCCCGCTCTGGGTGGAGCAGGAGGGCGTGTCAGACTTTTACTGACTAAAACCCACCCGTGTTCCCACAGTAGCCCGTATGCCAGGGGCTGTGGTATCTCTTTCGAACAAACCCGCACCCCTGACAGGCATCGGCCCTTGCGGGCCCCTTCGGTTTGTGCTGACATCTCTTTGAGGCGCGCGTGGAACACAACGCGCCATTGAATTGGGCTTGGCCTTACCGGACAGCGAGCTACCCATTACTCGCCGTCCGCAAGCTCATGCCTACGGTGGCCGGAAATCGGCCTGGGATTCCCGACGCCCAGGGCGTCTCCTTATCCTGCGGCGGCTAGGGGTGCGAGGGCACATAGACTGCCTCTCCCTCACGTGCGCCGCCTCAATCTTCGCGAGCATTACTGCTTCGCTGAAAGAGGTGACGGCTACCCATGCGTGACGATGGCTTAGGTTATGGCACGGTCAGTGGCGGATTTACACATTTTCAAGGTATAGGCTTGTTGTGCGTGTTATGTTGTCGGTGAGATAAATAAAGATTCGGACTACAAGTAAAAAAAACAGTTTTGGCCGCCCTTGCCTCTTCAATTGTCATGTACTACATTATTTTTACAATCCAACAATTTCGTTGAATAATTTTTGGGTATATTTTTGAGCTAATTAAAGCTCAATCATTGTCCACATTTTTGCCATACAAACTTCATGTCATCCCCGCTACCCTTACTTACCCCTCTTATGAAACTCAACGAAAACAAAACACAATCCCTTCGCGCCTATTCAGCAATAAACTTCGCATGCATCCTCTCTAGCTGACCAACGTGTGAGATTTACTATCTTGACTGTTTTGCCTTCTTCGACTTCAGTCATCAATATCTTCCGGCGATTAGACGAACTTGAAAAAAAAAACATATATTTCTTGGAGCAACATGAAGAATCGACAAGCTTCTGTGCAAGATTCAGCCACTAAATTTAAAGAGTGGGCAGAGCAAGGAACGAAAAAAGCTAAACCGACAGTCTTCAATATTCAAACCCAAGGGTTTTAGTTCCGAAGTAATGCCAGCAAACATTTCTTCAGCTTTATGTCCCACTGAGGACAAAAACTTGAGGCATCTTTCACAGGTTGCTCCTGTTTCTAAAACATATCGAATCACGAAGGTGGGCTGGTCCATATGTGCTATATCCGGTGTCGAAATAGTATTTCGCCCTTCATATCTCGTTTCCAATTTGCTTCAAGACTTTATGGCCCATCAAGAGTAGAAACTCATCACAAATGGTCTTCGATAAGTAACTGGATTCCGGATCCTTGATTCCCAAAACTTTCAATAAGACTGGCTAAGAAAGGATCGAACTCAGCTAGCAGTTCCAGAATAATAAAATAATTTCCGTTGTGTGGATCACCGAACTTTTCACTTTTTCCTCTAAAAGCGAGACCTCTTGAACACAGCCGCGTAACTACAGCAACACCCCTTTTCAGAACGTTTCTCCAATAAGTAATTTCTTTATCAATTTGCAAATGCAGTAAATTGTCGATTCGACCATCAACCGCACTTCTAGCTTTTTCAGGCTAAGGATACGCAGGGTTTATGACGCGCAGAGTTTTCAGAGAGTACTCGGTGTTCTGCATTTTTCCGAACTGAGTTTATTCTCCAATGGACCGAATGCCAAACACGGTCCGCAATATACGGAATTCTTACTTTCAGAGTAAACCAACTAATTTCGATCTGTAATTTTTGAACATTTTCATACTAACTATAAATAGTATTCTAAAAGATTGCTCATGGTTATCTTGTAGCGTTAAGAAAAAATGCATTCGAGGATTTTTTTTTTTGTTTTACTTAAGACTATCTCGTTCTCACTTTCCAAGGTTTTTTTAGAATTCGAATTTTCTAAAGCTAGTGTATGTTCAACACATAATAGTCGATACATAAGAGTGAAATCGTTAAAATTATTCACTAAATTATTAACTTTATTCAAATTAAAATCACAAAATTATATTCAAACCACCAAGTTCGCAGCCTCCTAGTAATAGGACTGGCATGTATGGGTTGATAGTGGGAAGAGGGAAATACATTTTCAACAATTTCACTCTTTTCACTCATACAAAGTGAGGACAGAGGGCGCAGAGGCCGATTACTGGTTGGGGCGGCGAACTAGCTGTTTTACTCTAGAATATGGAAGTTTGCTACTCGGAATGTGCAATGACAAGTGAGAGGGGAAAATCATCGGCAAAAATTGTTGCAGACTTCTATTTGTAGAATATCAGAGGGACAATTCTACTAATTTTAAGAACGTTCACAGTCTGATCTCAATGTCAATCTGTCAAAAATTCCTCGAGTTTCCATACATTTCTGACAAATTTTTGAAATTCGATTGTCGCTGAGATGACACTGCGAACGTTTTTAATTACGAGAATTGGCCTTCAGATAACTGTTATGCAAAAATCTTTTTGATTTCCATGAGGTAGCAAAAAAAAGATCGTTCCCCAAATTTTCCGCCCCTAAAATCTGCCGCCCTAGGCTCAAGCCTGCTCAGCCCACTGGTAAATCCGCCACTGGGCACGGTTCTGTAGTTCAGCCAAGATGGTTTAGGGACCACAAGAGCACCTGCTAATTACATGGTGTTAAATTCAATCCTCTATCCTCTATTATAGAACAAAGATAATATAGACAACTAAATCGACTTTAGTCGATGTACATATATAGTGACTGTAAAGGTTGGTTGTTTACCGAATGCAACCTTAGGTTTGTACTGGCTGCCAACAAAATGGCTTTGTTACATTTGGACTATCAAGATTCTAGAATGCATCCTTCAAAAATTTAGAATAATATATGTTTTGGAGAATTAAAAAAAATAGGCGCGGTGCTGTGAAGATCCTAACGTGGAATAATTGATATTATTCTTATTTACACGCAAACAAGCGTTTTATTTCCTAATACCCGGTACATAGGACTTTCAGGTCCTGCAGTACCTACTTGGAGGACCTGAGATTCTCCATACCATACCGATATCGTGTAAATATTAAAAACACCTTCGCAGTGTGCTTTAAATGGATACTTCGTTTATCCCACGCTTTTAACACACAGCACGCTTTTTTATTTACAACACCGCGCGGTAGGCACGGTGTTGTAAATAAAAAAACGTCTTTTCAAAACTAAAAAACCTATGAAAAATAAAATTTCAAATATATATAGTTGAAGGCTAAATTAGCTTGACAGTTCAAATGTAAATAGAATTCACATTTGAAAACAAGCCAGCCTGTAATAACGAATAACATAAGGTTGTCATCAGCAGATAATAATCTTTACAGTACCTACCTATACATCCTTTTCGAGGCTTACTTTACTACACACCATAGACGCTCCTGCCTATCCCTAGAGGGAATTTAAGCGTGATGTTATGTTCACCGCACAGGGTAGAACTAATCGTTAATCAGAGTAGGGCGACATTTTTCACGACGTTGCAACGTGGGGGAACCGAGTGGAATGTGCTGTTGGACGGTCGATTGCGAACCTCAATAAATCAAATGGTTTTCGCATCTCTATGTTATTTGACCTTAGTTTTATCATGGGAAAACAAATTAGCAAATAAACGGATGAAAAAAGACACTGAAAATCAAAAGATAACCATTTTCTCTAACTTAGCTGCTTAATTAATCATCATCATCATCATCATATCAGCCTAAAGACGTCCACTGCTGGACATAAGCCTTCCCCAAAAGGGGGGATTTTCCATAATCGCCACGCTTGGCAGGGGAGTTGGCGATCGCAGTATGGTGGTAAAATGCATAGAGAACGCTGCTGCCCATTCTCTAGTAAGTCCCTTAGTCGCCTTCTACGACACCCATGGGAAGAAATGGGATGATGCTATTCTTTTACGTCCGGCACCACACGGAACTGGGCACCACTGGGCACGCCACGATTGCGGCGGTAAGTCCCCTCTTTGAGGAGTGGTTTGAGACGCGGCATGGCGTCCTCACCTTCCGCCTGACGCAGGTCCTCACCGGACACGGTTGTTTCGGGAGGTTCCTGTTTCGGATAGGGCGGGAGGAAACGCCCGGGTGTTTCCACTGCGAAGATCGCCCTGAGGACACGGTGGAGCACACGGTGGCGGTCTGCCCTGCTTGGGCGGAGCACCGCCGTGTCCTCGTGGAGGCGATCGGCGGCGGCGATCTCTCGCGTCCGGCCCTGGTCCAGGCCATGGTACGGAGCGAGAGGGCATGGGGAGCCGTCACCTCCTTCAGCGAAGCAGTGATGCTCGCGAAGAGGGAGGCGGCGCACGTGAGGGAGAGGCAGCATATGCGCCCTCGCGACCCCAGCCGCCGCAGGATACGGAGACGCCCTGGGCGTCGGGAATCCCAGGCCGATTTCCGGCCACCGTAGGCATGGGCTTGCGGACGGCGAGTAATGGGTAGCTCGCTGTCCGGTAAGGACCAAGCCCAAGTCGACGGCGCGTTGTGTTCCACGCGCGCCTCAAAGAGATGTCAGCACAAAAAAAAATGATGGGGCCCGCAAGGGCCGATGCCTGTCAGGGGTGTGGGTTCGTTTGAGAGAGATACCACAGCCCCTGGCATACGGGCTAATGAAGGAACACGGGTGGGTTTTAGTCAGTAAAAGTCTGACACGCCCTCCTGCTCCACCCAGAGCGGGAGAAGTTATTTGATGATTTCCCACCCAAAAAAAAAAAAAAAAAAAAAAACTGGGCACCACACGCAACGCTTAATTAATAGAAATGACTAATTATGAGTCGGCGGCAAACCAACATTCAACGCGTCTGCGGACCAGGATAGCGCCCAGGACCATTTGTTGAGTTGTCGACGGGGATGCTGTCGTCAAATAACTGCTCAGCAACCTTTCCTGAACGACTACCTTAAAATAATGTGTTGTGGACTGTATTTTGGTTCCAGGAGATGAGGATGGCGGAATTTGATAGCACGCACTTCCCTTCTATATTTCTACCCACCCAATGACAAGTACAATAGTCAGCTCTCAAATAGATGCCAGTAAAAGCAGTTTGAAAATATCAAAATATTGACTTTTAAGTGTTTTACTTTCAACAAAAGCTGCCATTATTTTCCTTGGATCCTTTAAGTTTGTTTGGCGACGATTCGTGAAAATATTCTTTGAATATGCTACAACTACCTTCTGCTCGCGACTTCGTTCGTGTCAGATTTCTTACTCCACCGAGCCACTCCGTCGCTTCGAATCGCCTGGCAGTGCGAGCACTTCGTATTTGTGACTTTTTTCTCTTAGCTCAGCTCCTAAGAGTTCTAGCGTAATGTTATGAAAGAAAAAAAGAAAAATAGTTTTATTTGTCACAGAAACACGTGCATATAAAAGATGACAACATTAAAAATAAAGAAAAAAACATGATAACAAACACAGATAAGTATACATAGGCATAAAGAACACAAATAGTCGGCAGCTGCACGCCGGCGCCGTGACTGTGACAAGAAGGCTTCCACTCAGCATTATGCTGTACTATGGGATCCACAGCACAGCGCTGATTTTCAGTGGTCACCCGAAAACAACGTACGAAAATCAAGCCAGGTTTTTTACAATTTATACAAAAACAAGTAACAAATTAAAATAATTATCTTTATTAAACAGTACATATTTAATATTACCCTACAACCAATGATAGAAAATGCTATAAGTAAAGTAATTAAATGCGTAGCTACCCAAAATCATAACCGCGTTTTGTCTCGCTCCCACTCAAACCTTCCTGTTCTCCCGTCGCCTGCGCGCGCGCTCACAATAAAATACTTTTTTGTATTAATTAGGTTATTAGGTGCATTTCTTTACTGCGCCTATGAGCGTGATGACGAACTGTGATTCTAATTAGTCACCAGGCCCGCGGCGCCGCCGCCGCCGGCTCGGCGGAGCGGTACCCGAGTCCTGCGTGATCACTTGTGACTAGTGCAGTGTAAATGCGCGGCTAGTACGTGCGTTTTAGTACTTCCTCAATAAAAGGGCTATCCAATACTAAAATAATATTTCAATTCGAACCAGTAGTTCCTGAGATTAGCGCGTTCAACTAAAAAAACAAACGCTTCCGCTTTATAATATTAGTAAGTATATAATATATATTCAGAGCAGTGGTGGCCAAGTGGTAACGGCCGCGACTTACGAGTTGTAGGTCGTGAGTTCGAACCCAGACAGGCGCTTTACTTTGAGTAAATTATTTCATTACCACTGCTCTCAAAACGGTGAAGGAAAACATCGTGAGGAAACCGGCATGTCCTAGAACCAAAAATTCGAAGACATGTGACATCTACCAACCCGCACTGGGCCCGCGTGGTGGATTACGGCCCAATCCCTCTCACAGAGGCCTGTGTCCCAGCAGTGGGAATATTATAGGCTGATCATGATGAATATATATTCCCTCAAATTTTTTACCGTTTTATGTTGTCTGAGCAATGCCTTAAGTTGTGACGCACTTACTCCTCTAACAGCTACACTCAGAGACGCCTAACGGTTACTTAAGAGGCTCCTTAGTAAGAATTAAAAATAGTTCACTCCCAGAGTCAGTTAACGGTTCGTTAGTGGCCCTTAGTGACAGTTAAAGTTAAGTACAGCAAGACCTTTACTTAACTTGTTAATTATTGATTTTGAAATTTAAGATTGTGGTTATTTTTTTATTTTTACCAGTGAATTAGCTTTTGCATTTATTTAAAAGCAATAATATCTGATTTAGCAGACTGTATTGAGTTTGTGGACTATCCCAGAAGATGTAGAGAAGTAGGATCAAAGCGGTATTTATGAGATTATTCTGATCCCTTTACTAAATACCTACTCTATTCAAGAATTCCATGCACCATTTAGATTTAAATTTAGATATACATTGTTGATGTAGCACAAATGAATGAAAACTCCAACAGCAATGGTTTTACAGTGCGATAAGCCTTGGTTGAAAAGTTTTTTACTTAAAATTGATACCTTTATAAATAAAAATGCACATATTAATCAAATAATTATACTTTTATTTTGTTTCACCAAAAAGCGTCAAATCAGGATGACTGTTTTCCATTTTTTTTTTTTTATTCTTCTAATTCTGTTTTAGCTTTTGCTAACAATGTTTTGTTTCTCTCTTCCTCCAATAATGCAGTTTTTTTTTTCATACTCGCTAGGTTGTTGTTTATTTGAAATCTATAGAAACACATCTGGTGCGGATAAGAATAGCAGGCACAAACTATTTTTACAAACTGTCAAAAATATTAAAGAACTAAAAGGGAATGCAAATATTTTTATCAATAGGCTCCAACAAAGACCTTCGTTCATACTAATAACAAAACATTACGGAAATAATTAAATAATTAATTCTATTACAACGCTCGGCAATAAACAAATACCAAAACTTCCCGAGTTGCCGTGAGGTCCATAACATCTGGCTACTTTCTAAAATGCTTACTATACAAATGGCACCTATTTGTTTCCATATATCTTAAATAACACGGGTCTAGAACTATCTTTAGTCTAAAGCTAAAACCATGGGATTGGCCGTTTTGCACATTCAGATGAAATTTAAAATTCACAACACAAAACTTTCTCGCCCGGCGAATGAAACACAAACAAAAACATAAATTATTATTCCCTGTTTTGACATTGACAATTGGTTGCCATAGCAAAAAAGTCGCAATCGCTTTAACTTATACACGGTGAAATTTAAATGGTTGTTTTCCCGCAGCGAAATGGTTTTGTCTTGGTAATACAATAGTTATATAAACAAATAAAATATTAGAAACAAAAAATGGCAGATTAACCATTGTGAAAAACAAAACTCGAAAGCGACCACGAACCAATAGTTCCGATACCTACGCTCTGCGCAAGCCGGGCGCCGCCGCCGAGCGGCCGCGCGGCCGTTGACCCGCGTGCGTTTCAATCAGCTGATCGTATTCTTGATAATAAGCTGTACCCAACAAGCTATTCAAATTTTCCCTTCATACTTTTACGAGCTTAGGACCGTCATAAATACTTTTTAGCTGCAATTTACTGAACAAGAAATTAACATAAAAATTAATTAACAAAAACAAGTTTATCATAATTTTCGGACTTAGATACCTAAAGAAGTTTGAGGCGTCTTTCAAAATTTGAATCAACTTATTTACAATAATTTTAATTAATTTGACTACCTACTTTTAAATGTTCACAATTTACAAAAGTACAAGTAGGTACTTACACTTCACGGTAACGGAGTAATTGTTCGTAGTGCAACTGCAAGCCACTACGTTGAATACACAATGGAGCACGTTTTAATTGATTGCCTTTCAATTTTAATAAGGTGTCTCTGTCACTTCTTACGATATTGAAATGAGGTGGCCATTAATTATCACTAAAACGCTCTTGATGCGCACACTCGCGAATAACATGTGGGTTATTTAACGCCCAAAAATGTTCGAGTCTAACTCGCGTAAAAGTTCCTTCATCTGTCCACAAAATGTTCGCATTTTGACTGTCGATTAACCACTGACAAAAAGTAAATCTGTTCTGCGCGTCGTTTTCATGGAGGGCATGAACTCTGCGATAATCATAAGGATGAAGTCCTTCAGAGTTGAGTAGTTTCCAGACGTAGTATTGGCTTACGCCAAACCTAGCCGCAGCCTTACGTGTACTTCGCCGAGGATCCCGTTCGAAGTACTTGATGATCTATTCGTCGAGCTCTGGCGAAATAACGGCCGATCGACCTCTGCCCTGTGCAACTGCTGATGTCCGGAACTGCTCATGATCGTCAAGTAGCCGCTGTGTCGCTGCTACGATCGTCCGGGCCGATGGCCGAAGACGAAGCGACTCCAAGTGTGGCAACTCCGCGTAAAGTCGACGGGCATCAAGGGTGTCATAATCAGCCCTAGCGTACAGATGCACCATAGCGACGTACTCCAAATTGCAATAATTGTAATGGCGATCCATTGCACTGATAACGCGTGTTTCACGTACGACATTCGCGGGAAAACTAAGTGCGCCGCCGCCGGCGCCGCGAGCCGTCCCGCTCAATGGGAAGTCGGTGCGCTGCTTGGTTTGGAATTGTTGTTAGTTTGTAGTTTATGCCGTATCATTACACGCGAGAGCTTATTTTGCTTTGAACATTTATAAATCGGTCTTTTCTTTGTCGGCGCCGCGGCTGTGTTTTGTGTTGTTGCGTGAAAACTAATTTATGACTTAGAATCACATGCGAGAGTTTATTTTGCTTTGAACATTTATGCACCATTGTTCCTTTGTCGGCGCGGCGGTGCGGCGGCGCGTGCGTTTCGAGTAATACCTACAAGTTACCTCCAGTGTTACTATTGATTCTCACGCTTTCGAGTTGATGAATATTTTTTTAATTATTTCAAAACAAAAAACATTTTAATTTTTTTACTTTTACTCTATGGTTCGAAGGGACTCCTTATGACAAGTTTTTCTGCCGCGGGAAAACAACCATTAAAATTTCAGCGTGTATAGTGAAAATAATTGTTTCGCTTTGTATTTTAGTGAAAAAATACATTTAGAGAACTGATTATCATTTATATTACTACGAATAATAGTTTTCAACGTGTTTATATAAACTTTTTTGTGGTTTATTATCAACTGTTTTTAAATGTGGCTACACCAAGGCTTTATCGATATGAAATCGATAAGACGATTTGGAGATGCTTCGCCCTACGGTTACTTAAACCTGTCGTTTGCTAACGAACCCTTAAATTGTGTCTCTGGGATACACCGTTGATTAATTTATTTAAGGCTACTTAGTTAAGTAATCGTTAGGACTAATTTAATGTACCTTTCTGAGTGTGGCTGTAAGTATTTAAGTGGCAACATTTCCTCGTAACTACTTAGCATTTTCCTCCCCACAAGGAACCGCAAGCAAGAGGACACGGAACCACGACCCCCTATTAATAAACCCGGCCCAGATTTACACGAAGTAACGAACACATCTGTCGCCCCCTTGCAATGTCGCCCCACACTGTCGCCCCCTCATATTTGAATCACAAATTACAAACTATAGCTAATGTTGTATGTAATTGTATGATTCTTTCCATTCGGGAAGCAGGGATTACTCCCGGGATTAACTATTTGGATTGGGGGCTAGTTAAATGGAAAGGAGAAGAACCTTTTACGTTGGTTTATGGGTTGTATTTAATTAAATTAGATTGCTGATGATTCATTGAGATTGGGATAAGAGGAACTTATTTTGATATATTTTAGCGCTGTTGTTGATAGAAATGGCTTTGTGATGATCAATTATTTCATTTGAATCTACTGGACGATTTGAGTACGACAAGCAATTGGATCTTGACAAATCTTATCTATTACTAGCTTCTGCTCGCGACTTCGTTCGCGTCAAATTTCTTGCTCCCCGACCCACCTGGTCGCGTCGAATCGCCTGCCCGTACGAGTACTTCGTATTCGTGTTTATTTTTTATTTTTGCTTGGCACCGAAGGGTCTTAGCGTGATGTTATATATATAGCCTATAGCCTTCCTCGATAAATGGGCTATCTAACACTAAAATAATATTTCAATTCGATCCAGTAGTTCCTGAGATTAGCGCGTTCAAGCAAACAAACAAACAAACTCTTTATGTTTATATATAATATTAGTATAGACTAGCTGTGCTCACGGCTTTTCCCACGTGGATATCGAAAATTGAAGTAGCTTTATGTTACTCCATATAACATTAGCTATTTTCCAGTGAAAGTCCAATAAAAATCTGTCAAGCCATTTCAGAGATTGAGAATATACAGACAAGTAAACGGACAAAATTAAAAATATTTTTTAATTAAGTACCGTGTACACTTTCATGTAAAAAAACACGACAGCCTAAAAAGTGAACTTTAATTTAAAAATCAAAATCAAAAGTCATTTATTCAAACTAGGCTGAGAGTCAGCACTTTTCGAACGTCAAAATTACATAAAGATGGAAACAATATAATTATTTTAAAAGGATGACTTTTAGACTGAATACGAATAAGCAATCTCATGCAGTCGGAGGTCTTTATTGTTAAATTTAAGAAGATGCCTCCGACTGCATGAGATTGCTTAGATATTAGTATTCAGTCTAAAATTCATCCTTTTAAAATAAGTTTCTTGTTTCCATCTTTTTCTATTAAAGTTCACTTTTTAGGCAGTCTGGCTTTTTGATTTTGTAAATTATTATTTTATTTTCACAGTTTTTAGTTCATATATCTAATCATTTTTTGAAGTGAATGAGACCTACTTGTGAAACCCTTTATTTTGATACCCCACTCAATACGTTTCCAGAAGAAAAATTTTTGCAGCCCATGCAGCTATAATATGCGCTTGGCTTACTACTGACAATTCTGTTTTCAGATGAGAAAATTCTTAGTAAAAAAAAAGTTTTGTGAAGACGTCATTTCACGAGAGATGACCTGAACTCATATTTTGGATAATTTTGTATAAATTGGTTAGCACACAAGCTTTCGATGTGAACTGCGATGACATGTGTCGCGCGGTCAACCCCGGCCGCCGTCGTTAAGATCGTCTTTTTGTTTCTATCATAATTTTAAAAGATCATTCATTCTCACACTTCAATGCTTAAAACCTTCCTGGCGCAGTGCCAAACCGTTATTGCATATTAGGCGGCCCTATTTTCTTAAAGCCATTTTATTAATAAACTTGTGTTGAGATCAATTAAGCATTTTCACTGTCCTACAACCGCCAATTACGTAACAGTCTTTCCACAAGGTACATAACGAATGATTCATAACAAAAAAGAACATTCAGTCCAACTTGAAACCATTCGACAAGGTTCCATACGCTGAGGAAATATCCGAATCATCTCAATACTGTCAATCAGGACGTTTTTGTATAGAAATCCGTAACGAAATCCGTTCCTTACGTAGGTCCTCAACTGTTATTTGAATAATGATGCCTTTGAGTGGAGTTATTTTTAGGAAAAACTTTCTAGCACGATTTGATAGTCTGGTAGACTTGTGGAGTAGATTTGTATATTTCGGTGAAGCCGTATGCTACCCGCATAGTCTGTCCCACTGGGAGTAGGGCTGTCCCACTGCTGGGACAGGCCTACTCCCTGTGAGAGGGAGTGGGCCGTAATCCACCACGCGGGCCTAGTTCAGGTTGGTTTGAAGGGTAAGATTTTAGCGAATTGGCTTCGTTGGCTACGAAGCCAGGGATGGTCCATGGATGGGTTACCATCAACTACATACCGAGACTTCTCCATTCTTAGGATCGCACTTTAAGCCATTGGTCCCGACTGTCAATTGTACGTCTTTCACTATCGTTACGGTTAGTCAGAAGCTTGAAAATCTGTCAACCAGAAAACACTGAATAGTATCGTGTTACTCAGCCGCTGGGTTTTGGAGGTCAAGTAGGCAGTCGCTCTAATGAAGCGTAAAATACTGGTATTCAGCTACAAATTTGACTGGGAGCCAACCCCAACATGCTAGAGAAAAGGCTAAGCAGAACAGAGGATAAGTCTTTGATTGGTATTCAGCTGCATCCAGTACCCCCCCGAGTGAGTTCCCTCATTGTCGTTGCAGGGGGGGCTCAGTAACCGTGGAGCCACGGTGAAGGCAAGAGGAACCCAAAGGCGGGGCCGCTCGTCAGGGCTTTTGCCTTCAAGCCAATGACGTAGCGGCCAAAAAGTAGGTTGCGGTGAGGCGTACCGCAACTGAGGTGGGCCGCGATGTCGATTGGGAGGCATCGCGGCTGAGGGTTAAGGGCTGCAGCAGAGGAGGAGTGCCGGTGCTTCTGAGCAGCGCTCTTACCTTCCGTGGCCTGGACGGGGCCGCCACCGTTTGATGGTCTGCTAGGGCCGATGCTTGCCAGGGGAGCGGGTTGTTTGAAAGAGTTACCGCCGCCCCTGGCACACGGGCAACTGAGGGAACACGGGTGGGTTTTAGTTAGTAAAAGTCTGACACGCCCTCCTGCTCTACCCAGCGGGAGAAGCCATTTGATGATATTCCACGCAAAAAAAAAAAGAAAAAAATGCTGCTTCCAGTATAACTAGAAACCGACCTCAACATGCTAGAGAAAAGGCTAGGCAGACGATGATGTCTTCGATGGCAATGCACATGCGATGTGGCTACTTTTGCGGATGTCCAAAACCGGTCGCTGATCATCAGAAACCCGGGATGGTCAGTCATCAGCGAGCCTCCTTGTTCTCCATCCAGTCACTAAGTGGATGCCATATACAACGCCACATGCAAACTATGCAAGAGCAAAAAGAGGTATCTTCTTAAATTTAACAATAAAGACCTTTACAGCCTCCGACTGCATGAGATTGCTTAAAGTATTTAGTCTAAAAGTCATCCTTTTAGAACAAGCTTCTTGTTTTAAAAGGATGACTTTTAGGCCGTCGGGTTTTTTCTTTTGTATTTTTTTCACAGTTTGTTAATATAATAATTTTTAACGTTAGTGAGACCTATTTATGAAACCCTTTATTTTGATACCCCGTTCAATAGTTTACGAGAAATAAAAAAAAATTGAATACATAATATGGCGCCAAAATTCGGCCATCTTTTTTAAATTTTGATATACCCAGTGTCACTCTCACAATTTAGCCAAACCTAACGGCACTTCTCAAGCTAAATCGATCAAGCCGTTTAGGCTACAGAGCGTGCCAAAGAAATAAACATACAAACATACACTTGAAAAACATAACCCTCCTTCTGGCGCAGTCGGATAAGAAGCTGACGTCACACAAAACTCTGCATCTTGCATCATGCAAGCAGAGTTAGTTCGCGTTTAGACGGATGTAAAAGTATCGCAGCAGGATTTTTTCGCGCAATTTATCTTCAACGCACTGCTTATTGCCTAGAGTCGAAAATCGAACAGTGTGTTTTTTTTTGACGCGCTGGAATGCTCTCTGTTTAAATCTCAATATTCGCCTCAACACAGAGAGTCGAATATCAAATGCGAGAAAAATTCCCGTCGTGGTCTTGCTGGCATAGAGGGAGGTGGCGCACGTGAGGGAGAAGCAATATATGCGCCCTAATGGCCCTGGTCGCCGCAGGAGACGCTCAAGGCGTCGGGAATTCCAGCTTGATTCCCGGCCACCGTATGCGCGGGCTTGCGGACGGCGAGTAATGGGTAGCTCGCTGTCCGGTAAGGACCAAGCCGGGGGTCGACAGCGCGTTGTATTCCACGCGCGCCTCAAAGAGATGGCAGCACCAACTGGTGGGGTCTGTAAGGGCCAATGCCTGCCCCTGTGCGGGTTGTTCGAAAGAGATACCGTAGCCCTGGCACACAGACAACTGAAGGAACATGGGTGGATTTTATTTAGTAAAAGTCTGACACGCCCTCCCGCCCCACCCAGAGCAGAAGTTATTTGATGATTCCACCCTCAAAAAAAAGCCGTTTGACTAGCATATATGTACCTATACACCATCCCAATATCAACCATCAATAGTAATAGTACAAGCTAAACTAAATTAGAATCCAGCCTGCAGTGTCTTTTCATAAAAAAGAAATATGTATTTTTGATCAAACTTCAATGAATATTTAAGACTGTCTAGCCCATATTTAGCCTGGGGGTGGAATATTAAACAAAATAATATCAAATGACAAGAAATCGCTGGAGAAAAATATCTATTGAAATTCTAATCTGAGAATACCTTTTATTTTTAGCATCTATACGTAACGAAGGGTTTTTGTCCATTTATCTGTTTGTCTGGATGCATATTCGGGATTATCGCAAAAACCGAAAGAAAAATAGGTTTTTATTGTGACAGAAATACGTGCATACAAAAAGATTATTTAATCGAATAATGAAGAAAAATAAAGTGAGTTCGAACCCAGACAGGCGCTTTACTTTGAGTAAATTATTTCATCACCACTACTCTCAAAACGGTGAAGGAAAACATCGTGAGGAAACCGGCATGTCCTAGAACCAAAAAATTCGAAGACCTGTGACATCTACCAACCCGCACTGGGCCCGCGTGGTAGATTATGGCCCAATCTCTCTCACCGAGAGGAGGCCTGTATCCCAGCAGTGGGAACATTATAGGCTGATGATCATGAAGAAAAATAAAAATGCAACATCGAAAACTTTAATCTTGAGCACAAAAAAAATCGACAGCAGCAGCTCATGACTGTGACAAGAAGACTTCCACGGCTGAACGGATTTGGATGAAATTTAGAGATAGTTTGTAGCCTAGATAGTAGTACAGTCACCAAAAGAGAGAAGTAACAAATATGTTTGAAGTTTAGTAAGAAACCGAAAGGATGTTTTCGAATTAAACTACATTTTAATAATGAGCTGTTTGTTTTATATTAATTAAATCAAATTTTTATTCGGAAACTACCATCGTTTTCTTACTAAACCTCAACTATATAAATATGGAAACAACACTGAATAGTAAAAAAATAGAATTAACATACTGAAACACACCTACACGTTAGTGTACACACTCACACCCATTATCTATACTACATACACCATACACATTCCCACCCTTTACGTTCACTACACACCACATACATTCATACCCTATACAAGTGAATGCGAGAGGTGTGTGTAGTGTGAGACTACACACACCTCTCGCATTCACTTGTATCACTCACACGTCAAGTTTGAGACTTAAGTACATATATATTTTATGGTCGATCACCAACCCGCCTGCCAAGCGTGGCGATTAATCCCCCCAATTGGGGGAGGCCTATGTCCAGCAGTTGACGTCTTTCGGTTGATGATATTTTATAGTCTAAGTCATTTAAAATTGAATTTGTCATGTATATGATTTATACGTTTTTACACCTAATTCACCCCAGAAGTACACTGACTTCCAAGATACAGGTTATTACCTAGTTTGGAAGTCAGGAGTTCATATAGTTTTAGCCGGCTACTCACCTACATTTGTATCCTAGTTCCTAGGAATATTATTGAATTAGGCTATATTTTTATTGAGTCCAAATAAACGTTATATTAAATCTGTCGACCCTGGTTACTTAGCTCTTTTGTTGACCGTACATAAAGCGTACTTTTAAATAATCCCGATAGTAGATACATTCCCGTGGGACAGTTTTCGATATCCACGCGGGCGATTCTGCTAGCAAAAGCTAGTTATAAATAAGTTTTACTATCAGTAAATTATTGGGACCTGATATTGCTCATAATTTATTTTAAACAAAGGTCAAAATGGCGATAAGTTATCAAATCCTATAAACCAAACAGGCAATAGTTTACTTAGGAGTTACTTGTAGTTATTAAACGAGCAAATACTGCTATAATAACAACTTAGTTTGTGGCTAAGTTATGATAACCAGACGGGTCGATAGGAGGCTAAGCTTCGCTTAACGAAGTCAGTCTGTGGAAAGGTGACTGCCAATTACATAGCGAAACCCCTCCGTACCTTGGAGTGACTCGGATGTTAAATCGTTGATCTTGGCTGGCATTCAACCTTGACCATTGGCTGACAACCAGTCTTACCAAGGGGTATCGTATTACCCAGTTACTAGATTATGGAGGTCAGATAGTCAGTCGCCCCATGTAAGATACTGGTATTCAGCTGCATCTGGTAAGACTGGAAGGCTACCTCAACATAGTTGGAAAAACCTAGGCAGAATAATACAACACAGTGTAGTGTGGTAATTACAACATAGCTTTACTAAAGAAAAGTATTTTCGGCATTGGTATGGGTCCCACCAAAATATTTAACATTTATTAATTTTATTAATAGTTTAGTAAGTTCCTATCCAAACTACCTAAACCTATGGAGTATAGATTTAATATTTGAAATTGTGTTTACTTATTGCTTGGTTTACATTGGTTTTAATGTTTCACAATTTTAATTTGAGTGACGTGAATTTGGGTTTTAGTGTTTTTATTAAATCAAAATCAAAAAATCAAAATCAAAATATTTTTATTTCATATAAACCTGCATTGGCACTTATGAAACGTCAGAAGCTAGGTGCACGGTTCCAAAATGTTGTTTCCTATGGAGAAGAGCCGGCAAGAAACTCCACGGTTACTCTTTTAAAAATGATTGGCTTTACCAATGTTTTCAAATTACAAAGATAAAATGTATGGGAGGACAGTGCAGACCTGTCAATAAGTACCAGGTACTTATACGAATACAGAGAAAATCGTCTACAAATCTACAGTCTGTAAGGCCTACAACGTTCTCCCATTCACAATATGTAAAATAATCTACATAAATAAAATGAACCTAATTAAACATAGTGATATGATTAACATGGCAATCACAAAAAAATAGTTGATATTAAAATTGATGTATAATGTCAAATAATGACGAGAATATGTCAGCATTGTAAAAATAAAAAGAATAAAAAAGAACATTGAGAGCAGTTAATAGACTTTCACATAGTTATGCTGTTAATGAGGTACCAGGGAAGCCACATGTGCAGAAGGAATTAATGCCAAACTTCCCTGTCTTCAACGTAGTCTTTTATCTTATAATTAATATGCTTTTTTGATAAGGACACGTTTGATGTGCGTTTTAAACTTTCCATCGCTAAGTTCTGTAACTGACTTTGGCAACTTGTTATAGAAGCGGATACTGTTATAATATTTTTTTTCAATGTTTGCATGCCATATTCAAGGTACCAAGATGGATTTTACAGGGATCACAAGTTTTGCTAACACATTTATTTTATCTTTATCTGCAAATATACGATTATAATTAAGATTAGCTTTTGCCAGCGGCCTCGTCTGCACGGCACTTTCATCCCCTATTTAACTCCCTTAAGGGTTGAATTTCGAAAAATCCTTCCTTATTCCTTGTCTACATTTTAAAAGGAACCTCTTTGCAAAATTTTAGCTTTATAGGTCGAAGGGTTTGGGGTGGGCGTTGATGAGTCAGTCAGGACTTTTCTTTGTAGGTATTTATATAGATTATTACGATAATGTGTAACTCAAATTATTTTTAATGGACTTGAACAAGACCCCCAAATAATCGACGTAAACTCTCAAAGCCTCTTGACCGAAACGATATACTTCAAATTCTCCGAAATGTGTTAACAAATACCGTTTCGCCCCTTGGCTGTAAGCGCCAAATTGACCGTGACCCAAATAAATCCACCTCGTTTCGAAAACTTTGCTACATTGACCAATACAATTGGACTAATCTGATCCTCTAATCAATTAACAGTCTCACTTTGGACCCGGTCCAACTAGAGGCGGAGTTAAAATGGCGACTGATTTACTTGACAGCTGGGTTGAGAAGATTGTAGGTTTGGATAAGTCTGTCAGATATTTTTGAAGTAAGTAGATACGCCTTTATGATTAGGGGGCTTGTGGCTTAGTAATAACAGCCACACGGGACGATCGATCAGGTTAAGCAACGCTTGCCGCGGTTGGTCCGTGGATGGGTCACCATCTTTATACATGCCAAAACCCATTTGTGCCTCGGAAAGTACGTTAATCCGTTGGTCTCGGCTGACATAGGAAACAACAATTTGGAACCGTGCACCTAGCTTCTGACGTTTCATAAGTGCCCATGCAGGTTTTTAAGAAATATTTTGTTTTTGATTTTGACCTTCATGGGTCTTTGACCGTCGTTACGGGACGTCAGAAGCCCGAAAGTGTGACAACCAGTCTTACCAAGGGGTATCGTAACTTAGCGTATTACCCAGTAACTGGATTGAGGGGGTCAATTAGGCAGACGCTTCATGTAAAATACGTATACCTATTCAGCTGCATCCGGTTAGACTTTAGACTAAAATCCGATCCCAAAATTTGTAAATAATTGTAAATGTTGACGCTCAAAAGTACGTTATACCTACGTGCCTATCTATACTAATATTATAAAGAGGAAAGACTTGATTGTTTGTTTGTTTGCATTGAATATGCTCCGAAACTACAGAACCGATTTGAAAAATTATTTCCCTGTTGGGAAGCTACACTATCCCCGGGTGACATAGGTTATATTATAACCCCTTATTCCCACGGGAACGGAAACTACGTGGGTGAAACCGCGGAGCCCTGCTAGTATGAAATAAATACTTTGACTTTGTAATCGGGAAAAGGCTAGGCAGATAATGACGCCTCTATGAAGCATAGCAGCTTAGTTACTCAACATTTTACCACATATAAACACCCGGCTAAGTAAGCATATCACGAAGGTTGGTCGAGACGGCACGGGAAAAGAGGCCTTATTATCCTCCCCAAAAATCATGAAATCCATTTACGTTTTTCAAATATTACATGACATTTATTCACTTCTCTTCCTTCTCCGTCTTCATTCACCATTTACATAACTGCTAAGCAAGCACCCACGTATTTGACTTGACAAAGATATTACAATCCTCCATTCCAAATTTACCCAACTTACTACGTACATAGAACAGTACATACTTACTATTGAATCCTTTCATTTGACCGCACTACACTCGCATATTTGCCCGTCCCCTGGGCTACCAGTCCAGTCCAACAAGGTCTTTATTAACGCGAACCTTATGAGAATTTAGTTTGTTTTGCTTTGAACAGCTTTTGGTAATCGAATACCTACTGTTTCATGTAGGTGTTTGGAAAATTCAAAGTTGTATTTTTGGGCCTTGCTTGAAACTGTTATATAAGTACCAACAGTATATATCTGAAGGCCAATTCTCATAATTAGAAACATTCAAAATCTTGTCGCTACCTCACATCAGCGTCGTCGGCGACAATGAAATGTCAAAAACTTGTCAAAAATGTATGGAGACTCGGAGGTGTTTTTGACAGATTGAGACTGAACGTTTTTAAAATTACGAGAGTTACCCCTACTGATCGAAACATTTTCTTTATGTACAGAGGCCAGCACATCAAGCTACCCCAATCTGTCAAATTTCTTTGATCGTTTTTCAACTTTATTACAAAGGAATAAGGTTTAGTTATGTTCAATTGGGAAAATTTTACAATTTGGAAATTTTTTACGGTTTGGGATAGTTTGACCTGCTGGCGACTGTACATTTCTATTGTGAAACCATCAGTCATGGTTACTATCGTCTTCAAGACAGAATAGAATATCTATGTGTAATGTTGCATAAAATATGATACTTATCTATGGTCTTAAATATCAATCAAAGTCATCATCCGCCTCGTATTTTCCCAACTATGTTGCAGTCGAGACTTGAGACCAGTATTTTACATGAAGCGACTACCTATCTGAACTCCGCAACCCTTGGTAAGACTTGTTGTCAGACTTTCAAGCTTCTGATGACCTATAATAACTGTCAAAGTACGAAAACGTACGAATGACAGCCTGCACCAACGAATAACGTGCTTTCCGAGGCACGGAAAATATTGCATAAAAATGTTTTTCATTTTTTTTTTTTTGAAAAAACATTTTTTAAATATAAATAGAATGGTTCCCTCGTTTATTTTAGGTATTATTTTTCGTTCCTCGGAAAGTACGTTAAGTCGTTGGCGTCTCAGAAACAATCAAAACCGAATCGAAAATCCATCTCTCCATGGAACTAATCAAATCCTAATTCGGTACTCATTCGGATAACACGCGCACAGCGACATCTATCTACAGTGACGTGCACACATCAGGTGCGCGTGTGTTCTTGTGCCTCCGACCGTATCATGCGTTTCGACAGGCTGTCCGAAAGCTGCTATGTGTTCAGTACAACACTGTGTGTTTATGTGAGCCTGGTACTAATGTTAACGGTTCATTGCACTTGTCCAGTGCTTTAGAAATGGTAATTAAATATTGAAGTATTCCTGATAGATGTTCATAGATTTCGCTGATTTTTAGTTAAGGTTTTGCTACGTTCTTGGTCGTTGTCATTCTTACTGTGATAATATTTGAATAGTAGGTACGAGTAGGTATGTGAGTGTTGTACCTATAACAAAAATAAAATATTTATACACCGCAAAAAAAATGTTTTTTTCTTAATTTATGATGCTATAAAACCAAGCCAAATAAGGTCATTTTCGATCAAGTTATATGAGTCGAAAAATAAGTTCTCAGGTGTTTATTTCAAACAGGCAGGAATGATGTAACGAGTTTAATTGATTTTTATTCAGACGGACTTTACGCAAACTCGAAAAAAACAATGGATCTTTGTATGTGGGTTGGTTCAACTGTTTATTGTTTTGGAATGCTGAATAAATGGACTTTTAACTTGTCTTACTTTCGTTTGAATGGATGCTCGTAATAATTTACATAATTTGTTGAAATATAAGCGCAAGAATGTTTATCTTAGAATGTCGAATCAACGGAAAAATGTACGAATCGTCACCAAAAATTTACTGAATGTACCAACTGCCAAGCTCATCAAGTAGGTACCATTTACACGAGTCTCTCACTAAGTCAAATCCCAAGTATTTACTTGAGCTAACTTACATCAACTCAAAGCAAACTACTTTGACAGTACTTAAAACTTACTTATTGGTCAAACTTGTGTTACGTAATTCGGAACATAGGTATTTAATACAAGTTAAACAGTTCTCTAGAAACTTAATTAGGCTCTTTGGGACGGTGTTAAACGTTGCTGCGAAATGCCGTTTCTGAGTGCAACTAAATTTATTGTTCTTTCATTGGAACACGGGTGGGTTTTCGAGCGGGACAACTTATTTGGTGATTGCCCCAACCTCAAAAAAAAAAACACAGTACTTTATTTTACCATGAGTAAACCAGACTAAACTAAGCGAGGCCGAGGTGTGACCAGTCCCCTCTATCGTTTGTTAAAATAAACTTTGCCAAAATAAATCCTACTATCCCTTTTTTTTGGGAATGGGTAATCATCAAATGGCTACAACCCACCCGTGTTCCTTCAGTTGCCTGTGCCGGGGCCACGGTAACTCTTCCGAACAAATCCGCAACCCGGGCAGGCATCCGCGTTAGCGGACCCCTTCAATTAATCCTGACATCTCTTTGAGGCGCGCGTGGAACACAACTCGCAGTCGACCCGGGCGTAGTCTTTACCGGGCAGCGAGCTTTGCCTAAATTCTTGTAAATTTTATACCTATGACCTTGTGTCAAAAGGTAGACACTGATTTATTGCTATTTGATGTCTAAAATGATTTATATTGAATTGTTTGTACTATTATTAATTTTAGGTTGTATTTGCATACCGCTGTGTCGGAGAAACTTGCTGAACGAAATATTTAAATAATATCCTTTATGTACCGTATTTCTGGCAAATAAAGACATTCATTCATACGTTGGCCGGGAGTCTACTATGTACTCCCGACTCCTCCTTCGCGAATCTTACTATCCTACTAATCTCACTAACATATATATTATAATAAATGTGAAAGTTTGTACCTATGTTTAGAAGTTTGTTACTCAATCATGCAGAAACAGCTTAACGGATTTGTTTGAAATATGGCATACAGAGAGTCTATAACCTGCACCCTAAATGCGTAACTCACGATTAATAATAATCGGTTTCAATTTGACAGTTCAACAGTATTCATTGCGTTATTTACGTTGTTGAACAGACGCATTTTTCGAATATATGAAGCCATGATTTAACAATCTGTTTCAAAGCGAAACAGATTATGATGAATTGTGAGTTACGCAATTAGGGTGCAGGTGTACCTAACACATAGGATTACACTTTTTATCCCGGTAGCACGTTCCCGTGGAATAATTTCCGACCTCCAAGCGAGTGAAGCCGCTGGCAACAGCTAGTAAATAATAAAATAAACTCCAGTCCCAATACAAACACATTACAACTTGTATTTCACTTCATGCCGTCCATTATTCAATACTGAGACAAACCGACCAAAACTGTTCAACAATGAAACGAATAGTTATTAGTTGTTGAAAATTTAATAGAAAACAATTCGTACTTTAGGTTATTTACGAGCTGTGTACGTTTGCAGTTACAAGTATTAGGTATGGGGTACACTTGGTTTAGAGCTTTTTTTTTGCACACTCTACAGGAAAAGTTTTTACCCAGTGCGCAAAACAAAACAAAATCAGCTGTTCCATACATTTTGGGTATTGCACTTTTCTATGAAACAGCTGATTTTTTTTTTGTACAACCGGCGAAAAATGTCTGCGCTAGGGGTTCTAGAATGATATGCTGAATTCATGGTTACAATTTGCGCACTGGATAAAAACTTACCCTGTATATTGTCTCACTGCTGGACAAAGCCCTCCCCCAAGTTCTTCCAGGTACGCTTTTCCCACGACCAGGTCACCTAGTCACATCTTTCTGGGCTATTTAGATTAGATTATAATTCTAGTTACCGTTAGCTCACATCATCAGCTGCTTGGCAAAGGCATGAATAACTTCCAGCTCTTTCGATCCAGGGCTAAAGTGCACCACTGGTTGTGGGTTTCCTCCAGCTTGGCTAGCCCAGTCCCACTTCAGCTTAGCGGTTTCTTCAGCATAAGTCTAGTAAGAACAACATTATTTTATAGCCTGACCGATACCGCTGTACCGCGCCTTAGGTATGCGCGGCGAGGCGGGGGACGGGACGCTGTGAGTGGTGACGAATGAGCGGCTTGCACTGACGAATCAGCGGCCTGCTCTGCTCCCCCGTCTCGTCGCGCCCATACCTAAGGCGCGGTACAGCGGTATCGGTCAGGCTATAACACAGATTAACATAGGGCTTATAATCCCCGGTGTAGAACTGATGTCCTAAATGTCGTGGATATTTGGTTCTCAACGTAAGGAAACCGGTATGTTCTAGAACCAAACATTCGAACATCTACCAACCCTCACTGGAGCCACGTGGTAGATAACAGCCCACTCCCTCACACAGAGAGGAAGCATTTGTCCAAGCTGTTAGAACATTCTAGTCTGCAGGCTTAGCACGAGCACCGATTTGTCGACGGAAGAATAGACATGACTATTAACTAAATGATGTACAACAGGAGAAGATACTCGTAGCTATGTTTTTCTCTTAATTGTCACAGTTATGCGTTCTAAACGAATCATGATTTTGTAGATAATCGTATATACTTTGTGGCCGTTGAGTAAAAAGTTTGTTGTCAGTGTGATTTTGACAGTTTGGGAAGAAATATTCTTCTGAAATAGTCTACATTTATAGGGACCTAGACACAGTTCGTTAGAAACATAAGACAAAATGACAGATTGTAGAAGGATATCTACGGTGCGATGTCAAAAATGGAGGAACGAAATATCACTTTGTATTGAAAAAACACTGTCTATTCTTCGTAGAAATACAAAGCGTCATGCTAAGCCCGCTGCTGATCATCTAAGTTATCTACATACATTTTTAGCTCAAACAATTTCCGTCACGTTCAACACAAAATCCATACATTTCGTTCCTAGCCCACAACATATCACAGCCAATATACTGTGTACGCAGCTGTGGTGTGCCTCCATACTTCGGTTGGCGTCTGGCCGTCAAAGCTCTGCTCATTTCCTGTGCAAGGAAACGGGATGCGAGTCGCTTCCCCAAGGTCGACGCTTAGTGAATTTCGTTCGCATAGAGCAACATTTATTTGTAGATGTGATAATAATTTTAATGTGTTTGTTTGCACACTAATGCCTGCTTGTACCACTCATAATTAAATGCATTTAGCGCTACATACAGGGCTATTTTAAATTGTGTAGGTATCCGTGGACACGATGGGTCTTTATAGACACGAAAAACTTTTTATCTAAAAAATAAACCTCCGAAAAAACTGAAAAGCAAAAAATAAAAAAACTTTTTTGTTTAATCTCCGTTTTTTATGTATACCGCTGTACCGCGCCTTAGGTATGCGCGGCGAGGCGGGGGACGGGACGCTGTGAGTGGTGACGAATGAGCGGCTTGCACTGACGAATCAGCGGCCTGCTCTGCTCCCCCGTCTCGTCGCGCCCATACCTAAGGCAAAAAAAACTTTTTTGTTTAATCTCCGTTTTTTCGTCGGTTAATAAAATAAGAATTGATTTTGTTTGGGAGGTCCACGACTGCTGTTAGTCTGTGAAGTTGAATAATGGGCTGAATTCGACCTATCAGTCTTCAGAGGGCTGACGTCACAAATGATGAATTAGGACCATGTATGATCAAAATAATTAAGGAGTAGTTCTATGTTCTATGTTATTGGGTTTGGTTTCCGCACTTAGTCCTTTAAGTGGACCATTGTGCGTGAGCCATGGCGGCCGTCGATGGTTATTCCAGCCAGCCCACCTCCCTCCAGAAGTTGGCTATAACTCCTGGTCTGTTGAGAACATCCGTGTAAGATCTGGGTGCCCCGAGGGTTTCTGTCCTAATCTGGGCTACGCCTGTGCATTCGAAAAGCACATGTGTGACGGTTTCCTCAGCCTCCATGCAGGCCCTGCACAGGGGACTGTTTAGCGGGCAGTGTCCCGTGATGGTCCCAGTCAGTAGACGCAGGTCCTTTCTGTCCAGGCGTAACAGACGTCTGGTCAGCCTGCCATTCAAAGATGGCATTGCTTCCCTAGACTGCATGCAGCCTGGTGTCGAGGTTCACCAGCTCTCTGCTTGTCTGTGTGTATAGTCCTGAAGCCACCTGCGTATCTGGTTAAATGGGATGGGCATAATGGGCTCGGGTCCACATACCGACGCGCTGGATGCCCTCCTAGCCAGTTCGTCAGCAGCATCGTTGCCTAGTGATCCGCTGTGTCCTTTTATCCATTGCAGTGTCACAGTGTTGCGGCTAGAAACTGTTACTCGTTCAAGTGCATTGTGACATTCTAGTATTAAACTCGACGTTATGTAAATTATGTTATTAATTAAAGAGTAGTAATTAATAACTAATATCAAAACCACAGTTTTCCCGACCTGGGGTCATGCTCAGCTCAAAAATACATAGTTTCTTGTAAACAACCGAAGTAGTCACAAAAAATCAATTTATCAAAAATACGGTTCGCTAATAAATGGTTGTTTTGCCAAAACATTATTATTAAGTGAGAGTTCAATGGAACCGTCTGCATATTTGCTGGTCTTTGCCACTGTCCCATCCATTTGGATGAAATATTTTCTTGGCATCCTCAGTACTTTAGCGGCCAGTTTGTTGAGCGATTTGGTGTTCGGAATTAATTTTGGCTTTATAAACTGAATGCGAAAAATACAAAATAATACCGTCAACAATTTATTGTTACAAAATCTGTTTAATTTTTGACATTAAAATGGCTAAGTAAACCATTATAATCGATTTTGGTACAAATTACCATTTTAAAATCACAAGAGCTACAGTCTGCTCAAAAACTATCGTATGAAAGTGTAAACAAATCCTGCTCAGTTAAAATTCTTACTTATGCATTAAAGAGTGAAGGAAAAGCGTTTTGGGGGACTGTCTTATGTAATTTTGACGTTTTAAAAGTACCGACTCTCAGACTAGTTTGAATAAATGACTTGTGATTTTGATTGACTTTGAAAGGAAATTAGTTACACAATCATCTATCTGTATTTAGAATGTTTCAACTTTATTTATCACCACTCTCTGCAACAATTATTGCTTGAGTAACATTACTAATCGTAACTGAAAAGTCATCGACGAAAATTGAGGTTATGAAATTAGTTGATTGAAAAGCAAAAAGTTCGAGCTCAAAAAAGTATTCAAAGAATCAAACCAAAGCATTAAAGGTTGCACTTCATTTGGTCTACAGATCTACATGTACGTTTTGTTATCCATTTGTTTACATTTTCATCAAATACTTTTGAAACAGATTACATGAGAAATTGCTGATTTACTTTAGCTGCTATTTTTTTTTTTTTTCTGAAATGGTACAAGTCACAACAATTTCATATAATTACCATTCCAGATTCAACAAAACCATTTCATTTGCATTAATTTTTAGAAAGCTTTCATTGCCTATCAAAATAATTACAATCCATTTTAAAAAATTATTCTCATTTGTAAATACTTAATTTAAAATGTTCAGTAATGTGAATAGCTTCTAGAACATAAATTAAAAAAAAAAAAACTCATTTGTAAAATGTTAAATGTTCAGTAATGTGAATACTTAGCTTCTGGAACAAACTGTACATTTCAATTGAAGATTTAATGATTTAAAAATATTTAAATCGTAAGTTTTCGTTTATTTTATTTTTGTGAACATGTGAAAACTTTTACGTACTACGTATCAGTCTAAAAATAGTAATATGTAGTAAGTGGGTGTGTGACCCAGTGACTGCGTAATTCAAATTCAAATTCAAATATTTTATTTCGGAATAAACATCCATATAATGTTAGTAGTAGTGTAACTTAGCCTAATATTAGTATTAAATAATATCTAATAGACAACCAATGAAACCATTGAACTGTTCGTCCAATGGTACACAAGATTATTTGGACACGTGTGTGTGGACATTTACCCATCTTCGTAAGAGGGGAGAGTCCCACCGGTCTGAAAACACAATCAGGATGCCATTGGTGGAGGAGCGCAGGCGCGCCATCATTGAAGCGCATCGCTTCCGCGTAATACGATACCTCTCGGTAAGACTGGTGTAAGACTGGTTGTCAGACTTTCGCCCAACTGACGACTCGTAACAACTGTCAAGGATCCACGAATGACAGCCAGGATCCACAGCTTTACGTTCTTTCCGAGGCACGGAGGCGTTCTGGTATGTAAAGATGGTCACCCATCTATGGAACAATCGCGGCAAGCGTTATTACTTAACCACAAGCCCTCATCCTCAGTTAAAATACTATTTGTTAATACTAATATGACTACGATGGTATACTCATACGGCATTACGATCGCTGCCCGAGAAACAGGCCGCATCGATACTGTTACAAGAGAATTCAATTCGCGAGCAATATTCCGACACGGCCGCGTATTGTATGCGCTTACATGAACATCTGCATTTCTGATGATGACATTAATTATTAAGTCCTAGATTTCCACCTTGATAGGCAGATAGCTTAAGTCATTGAGAGAGATTAGACTAATACCCGGTTTCACTATTGCATTGTTGGAATTTCAACACTCGCTTTAGCACCAAAAGTTGAAAATTGAACAGCGCGGGTAGGCGTCGCCTAGTGTTAGTATTAACGTAAAAGACATTGTTGGCGCAACTACTAACGCCATCTATCGACGCACCGGGACATCACATCTTTCATCTACGAATGAGGGATCGCCAACGACGGCGACCAATCACAGCACGCATTAGTTCTCATTCGACCCATTTAAAAGGGGTCTGTTTAAATATTTTTTGCTTAACCGATAAACACTGCTTGTAAAAGGACGAATTAAAATAATATACGGGTCACGAAAATCAATACATTAATCATTGAAGAGCACCTGCCTCCCGTTCCTGTACATAAAGTGATCCTTCGAGCCGAATAAGGACTTCAAGCTTGAAATCTCCGAAGATTCGTCGCATGAAAATACGAAGAGGAGATTCACGTTTCGAGCGAAGAACTGCAAACGTTAAGGCAACGACAGGAGTGGCAGGTCTGAACTTCCCGTCCGTTTCCCCATCTCATCCTTCGATTTGCGTTAATTTCGTGCTGTTTTTCCATTTCCAGTGCTCAACTGGCGGTACCTACCCACACGACGGCACCCACATTGGTTCGCGGCGCGCCTCTGCAATTGGCAATTGTAAGTACTCCTGATTTCTTTAATTCCACAAAATGAGTGAGGCAAAATTGTCAGAGTTAATTAAGAAAAGAGGGGTTTTAAAAGGTAGATTAACTTTCTTTGAAAATTACGTTAAAAGGTTCAGTTTACCCTTGAGTGATCAACAATCATTAGAATTAAATTTACGTGTTGAGAGTATTTCTAGTTTAATAAACATGTATAGTGAAATACAGACTAAAATTGAAGCAGAAGTAGAAGATCTCGATCTTGCAAAACAGCTGGAGGAGAGAGATCGTTTTGAAGATCAATTTTATCGTGTTTTAGCTTCTGCGAAACTTTTGTTGCAAGAGGAGGTAGCTGACAAGTCTAGTGTTTCAACATGTAAGCCGATAGGCATAAAATTACCCGATATTAAAATACCTTCCTTTGACGGTTCGTACGATTGCTGGCTAGAGTTTAAAAATTCTTACGTTAGTATGATTCATGGTCGCGAAGATTAACATCCTGTTCAAAAGTTCCATTATTTAAAATCATCATTGTCCGGTAACGCGGCACACGTTATAGGTGCATTGGAATTTACGGCTAACAACTATACTCACGCATGGGAGCTATTAGAGAACAGATTTAATAATCCGCGGCTATTGGTTCATAATCATGTGAAGGCATTATTTAAAATACCATCGTTAAATAAAGAATCGGCTACCCAGATTAGGAATTTAATAGATATTGTTTTGAGAAATTTGCGTGCCCTTAAAACGTTAGGTGAACCAACGGATTCATGGGACACTTTAATCATTTACATGGTCGTTTCCAAATTAGATCAGGCCACTGAACGCGAATGGGAAGATTTTAAAGGTACAGCCAGTTCGTTAATTGAGTCAAGGTCAGCCTTGAAACTAGATGACTTGCTTAAATTTCTCAAAGACAGGGCCGACGTGTTAGAAATGATAAAAGTGAATCATAACAAAACCTACGAGAACAAAGGCAGCGAACAAACACACCCTAAGAAGCAATATTCACATACTCACGTTGCTACGCATGTTAGTAACAATAACAATAAGGGTAATACGAACACAAAAACAAAGCAAAGCCGCATGTGTGCGATGTGTAGTGGTAATCACGCGATTTATTCATGTTCAAGGTTTCTTAATTCGTCCGTCCAAGACAGGAATAATATAGTTAAAACGCATAAGCTGTGTATCAATTGTTTACGCACAACCCACCCGCTTGATGAATGCAAGTATGGGCCGTGTAGGTTGTGTGACAAAAAGCACAACAGTTTGCTTCACGTTGATAGGCAGGTAGACGGCGCATCACAGGTGAGCGGGCCAAGTGCGTCAGCACAGCCTGTCACCGCTAACGTCTCCACTGTCTCGGCATCATTACACGTTACGGCTAATCATTCAGATTCGCAAATCAGTAAACGGGAATATTCGTTATTACCCAACGTTTTGCTGTCCACAGCGTTAGTGGACATAGCAGATTATAATAACGAATATCACACTGTGCGCGTACTTCTTGATAATGGTAGTCAACATTGTTTCATAAAGAAGTCGTTATGTGAAATATTAAATGCACCGTTAATACAGTCCACTTATCACGTTGCTGGGGTAGGTCAAACAATTTCGCAGTCCACCCACATTTGTAAAATTAAATTACGTTCAAGGTTAACTCCATATTGTATGAACATTGATTGTTTAGTGTTGCCGTGCATTACAAATCAGTTGCCCACAGTTAGTGTCGATGTAAGTAAGATGTGTATACCTGACAATATTCAACTCGCGGATCCGAACTTTCACTCACCGTCAGACATCGATATACTGATAGGCGCGGATAAGTTCTGGGAATTATTGTGTGATGGCAAAATTAAGTTGAATAAAGGACCTTATTTACAAAACACAAAGTTGGGTTGGATAGTGTCGGGACCTTTACATAATAACACGCTTCACGTTAAAAGTGTGCAATGTAATTTCTCCCAAACAATTGACACACAATTGAAAATGTTTTGGGAACTCGAAGAGATAAACAATAACGTTAAAAATATACTTAGTGCTGACGAACGTGCGTGCGAAGATAATTTTGTTAAAACGACAAACCGTATGGAAGATGGTAGGTTTTCCGTACGCATTCCTTTAAAGGAATCAGCTGAGGTACTCGGAGACAGTTACAGAGCGGCTGAAAACCGTTTGTTGTCGTTAGAACGAAAATTCGCTCGTTTGCCACAATTTAGGGAAAAATACGTAGATTTTATGGAAGAATATGAGAGGCTCGGTCACATGAGTCGCGTTGAAACTTATGAGTCACCTCACTACTTTTTGCCGCATCACGGCGTTATTAATGAAAATAGCAGTACGACAAAACTGCGTACTGTTTTTGATGCAAGCGCGACGACGTCGTCCGGTAAATCGTTTAACGATATTCAACATATTGGTCCACCACTTCAGAATGACATATTTAGCATATTACTACGCTTTAGGCAAAATAAATACGTCGGTTGTGCAGACGTTGAGAAAATGTTTAGGAATTTTCTTGTACAACCAGACCAACGAGATTTACAATTGATAATAAGGCGTAAACTTCCGTCGGACCCAATATGTGTATATCGCCTTAACACCGTGACGTATGGCACCGCGTCTGCGCCATACCTTAGTATGAGATGTTTGCGTCAGCTCGCGTTGGACTGTGAGAATGAGCAGGTTTCGAGAGTGATCCGGGATGATTTTTTCGTTGATGACGTCATCCTTGGTGACAACGATTTAAATAGGTTACTAGATACTTGTGAAAAGTTAAGAAATACTTTAAACTCAGCTTGTTTACCTTTGCGTAAGTGGTTGTTTAACGTTGATATCAGTGCCCACGAAATATCTAAAGGATTAGCATTGGGCGAACATTGCCAAAGTAAGACTTTGGGATTGGGTTGGTATAATAAAAGTGATGAACTTCACTTCACCACACAAGTAGTTAGACCGACTATACTAAGTAAACGTACCATGTTGTCGATAATTGGACAAATATACGATCCTTTAGGTATTTTAACGCCGGCTGTTGTAGTAGCTAAAATATTGATGCAGAAATTGTGGTTGTGCAAGATAAATTGGGACGATCCCGTTCCTAGTGATGTTGCGTTGTCCTGGGAAAAATTTATTGACTCACTTCAATACTTACATAAGTTACGTAAACCGCGTCATGTTATGAGTGCATACACACAGTTCATAGAATTACACGTGTTCACGGACGCGTCGCAGAGTGCGTATGGTGCATGCGCCTATGTTCGCACCTACTCTGATGACTCACCGGTGACTATTAGATTATTATGTGCAAAAAGTAAAGTTGCACCAATTAAACCCGTCAGTATACCCCGACTAGAGCTGTGTGGGGCGTTAATAGGCGCACGATTATATAAGAAAATCATCGAGTCACTGCGTGTTAACTTTCACAAAATTTACTTTTGGACAGACTCAACTATTGTCCTTGGTTGGCTGCGAATGTCACCACATTCGTTAAAGACATTCGTCCAAAATAGAATAGTTGAGATTAATGAAATAACAAGTGGGGCATTATGGTTACATGTAGGCACCAAAAACAACCCAGCGGATTTGGCCTCGCGCGGTCTTAGCCTTGATGTACTCATTGACAGTAATATGTGGTGGAACGGACCTGAGTTCTTAAAAAACTCTGAGTCGTCATGGTCACAGCAATCTGCGACTACTCACTCCGACTTTCCAGAACTGAAATCACAAACGACAACCGTTATGGTTTGTGATGTAACACAGAATAAAATTATTAATTTTGAAAGGTTTCATTGTTATCAGCGTATAGTGCGAGCCGGCGCTTACCTGTTGCGATACATACATAACTTACGCACACCAAAGAACGATCGTACACAGGGATCGTTATCAGTAGATGAATTGAATGACTCATTACAGTCATTAGCACGCCTCGCTCAACGCGAATCGTTTCCCAAGGAATATGATAATTTAAAACGTAAGTTACCATTAAAAGCTTCAGGTTCGATTTCTAGGCTAAATATATTTCTAGACGAAAGGGATATAATTAGAGTAGGTGGCCGTCTTAGTAACTCACCTGATTTCGATTACGAGAAGAAGCACCCGATACTTTTATCTAGTAAACATAACTTCACACAACTGTTGTTTCAACATCAACATAAAGAGCTTCTTCATGCTGGTCCCCAATTGTTATTAGCTACTGTGCGTGAGAATTGGTGGCCGTTAGGGGGTAGAAACCTAGCCAGAAGGGTTGTCCACCAATGTATCCGCTGCACTCGAATGAAAGGTAAAACCCTAACGCCAATCATGGCCGACCTTCCGTCTGAACGAATTGAACCCGGTTTCCCATTCATCCGATGTGGAGTGGATTATGCTGGGCCCATAGCCGTACTAAATCGCAAAGGAAGGGGAGCCAAACTCGAAAAGGGCTATATTTGTATATTCGTTTGTTTTGTTACTCGGGCCATTCACCTAGAACTTGTCAGTACGTTAGCTGCTCAAGAATATATATTAGCGATTAAAAGGTTTATCTCGCGACGGGGTAAACCAACTCAAATCTTCTCCGACAACGGTAGAACTTTCATTGGAGCCATGAAAGAAATTAATAAAATGTTAGAAGAAAATTCACAGCAAATTATTGATAAATTATCAACTGACAATATTGAATTTAAATTTATTCCCCCTTACGCTCCTCATTTTGGGGGATTATGGGAAGCAGGAGTAAAATCCTGCAAGTTCCACCTCAAGCGTGTCGTGGGTACCGCTAATTTGACGTACGAAGAGTTCAGCACTGTGTTGGCACAGATCGAGGCAGTCCTGAACTCCCGTCCTATGACTCCTATGTCCTCAGATCCACATGATCTTCGTCCACTAAGCTCAGCTCATTTCCTCATCGGCCGGCCACTCACTGCACCAGCCTGCAGAGACCTCACCGAAGCACGGACGCACAGCTTGACACGGTTTCAAAGAGTGGAACAAATAAAACAGCACTTCTGGAAACGCTGGTCACAAGAATATGTTGCTGAACTTCAGACGAGGACGAAGTGGAAGACGAATAGTCAAGACATCGCTTTAAACACGCTCGTCGTCATTAAAGAGGACAACTTACCACCTCTAAAATGGCGTATGGGCAGAATATCCCATATTTTCCCAGGAAAGGATGGCGTGTCGCGTGTCGCCACCATCCAGACTGCAACGGGGCCTGTACAACGGGCGTTCTCCAAAATCTGCCCTTTACCTGTATCATCAGCAGAGGACGACAACATAAATGCAGCCTGCGGCGTCTCCAATCAAGTGGCAACGTAAATACATCATTTTATTGGAAGCTGCAGCTTCCAAGGCGGCCGGCATGTTGGCGCAACTACTAACGCCATCTATCGACGCACCGGGACATCACATCTTTCATCTACGAATGAGGGATCGCCAACGACGGCGACCAATCACAGCACGCATTAGTTCTCATTCGACCCATTTAAAAGGGGTCTGTTTAAATATTTTTTGCTTAACCGATAAACACTGCTTGTAAAAGGACGAATTAAAATAATATACGGGTCACGAAAATCGATACATTAATCATTGAAGAGCACCTGCCTCCCGTTCCTGTACAGACATATTTCGTGAATTCTGTGAGTTGACCTACATTGTGGTCGAATGAAGCGATCGTCTTTAAATTTGAATCTTGCTTTAAACCAAAAACCACTACCATTCACTTTTTTCTCTTATCCAAAGGTCAACCAATGTGATATTGGTTATACGATGACATTTTTTTTACTTACAACCCGAAGTTTAGATTATTACCGGTTGATGACAATAAATTCAAATGAATAACTTACTAATTCCCTTTAGTGAGTGATTGCGTTGCCTAAACGTGGCCACTGACAGTTGGGCTGGTCCACAAGACTGCTCAGCGCGCTATGGAGCGGATTTCTTTGTAGGATAAAATCAGGAATGAAATTAACCGGAAAAGAACCGGATTCACTGACATAGCTTGTAGAGTAATTAAGCTGAAGTGGCAGTGGGCTGGCCATGTTTGTTGAAGAACCGATGGCCTGTGGAGCAGACTAGTCCTGGAGTGGAGACCGCGTATCGGCAAGCATAGTGTGGGACGCCGACCTTAAAAAGGTGGCTTGGACATACTGGTTGCGAAAGGCGGAGGATAGTGTTGTGTCGCAACCTGAGAGAGGCCTATGTCCAGCAGTGGACTGCCATAGACTGAGTTGATTGAGTGATTGCGTAGGAACTTAACTTAAACAGGGTTTATTTATAGTTACATCAGATACTTTTAGTATAAACTATACTTATCTAATTCAATAAATCTGGTAATTTCAAATAATTCTCTTAGCAAATAAAATTGAATCGTCTACATAAATATTTATCGACTTCGAGAGTGTTAACTGAAAAACTCTCAAAGAAAACTTCATCTAGTGCACTTTAATCTTAAGCACCTCTTTGGCACCTTAAAGGATTTTCTGAGCTTAAATACTTGCATTATTCTTGAAGTTCTTTTATTAAATACTGATCTGATATAGGAGAAAATCTCTTGGATTAAAGGTAGAGATTATTTTCTAGATAAAATATTGTGATAGTTTGTGTAATGTTGGTCGATGCGAAATATCCCTATGCTTGTTGTTCTTTAATAGGGTATTCCACCCGTTTTTTTAAAGTGTCTTAATTCGATTCCAAAATGCTAATAAACCACTAAAAAACACAACGTTTTTATTTAAACGATCAGTGCCATAGAAATACATTAAAATTTAACATTTTCATATTTCGCGCGTAATTTGATGTAAACGATGTGGACGCAGTGGACGCCATATTGGTCTCTGGGTATGGCGTCAGTTCTCTGTGTAAACAAATGCGCTAATATTTTGTATGATAATTGTTTGTAATTTAAAAAAATCGTTATTATTCTACTTATCGTTGGTTTGCTGTTCCTGAATGTAAGATATTGTTTCAATAAAAAAATATTTGGTTCCAAAAATAATAAAACTACAAAGTTGTTCATTTAATTAGTTTATTCAGCGGTTTGACGTAATAACATGGCAGCTACTATTTAATGGTGTTCAAAAAAAGATTTAAAAATTTGAAATGTTTGAATTTAATTTTAAAATTTATTTTGTTATTTCATGAACCAAAACTAACATTTTCCAACTTCGTTTTCAAATCAAATCATTTATTTCTTTGCCAACATGGGTATAGTACACAGATGTTTTTTTTTTTATAATAAGGTTCTCCATATTTTACCGTGACATGGGCATGCAAAGGTTTACATTTCTAATAAAAATTCAAAAATAAACATTGGTATTACAAATTAAAAAACGAAAAATACAAATCAAAAATGTCAGCGTGGTCACAGCAATAAAAAAGACTAAATAATGTCAAACAGAATTATAAAACCAGCATCAAAATTATTATGTCAATCAGAGTAACTATGTCGATCAGTCAGTGAATTATCATTAAGAAAATCGTCAATCATGTAATAGGTTTTCATAATTGAAACTCAACAATATATTTTTAGATTTTCTCTCATATAGAGTAAAATACCCTATTATCTGGATTATAGAACAACAAACGAGGGGATTTCCCATGTGCAAAAAATTCAATTCTCCATGGTAAACTTTTTTTTTAATGCCTTTCTTATTGTCACTCCAATCTACATGATTTGCGCATGATATGACCAAGATTATGTCTGGACTTTAAAAGACACTTCCATCACAGAGTAGTCAGATAGAAAACGCCACCTCATCTAGTTTTTTAAATGATGGACGTATAAAAGTGCTTGTACACACGGCTACACATCAAGCTATACATTTCCAGTATAAGCTGATCTCGCATTGCATAGAATTTCGGTACAGTGCGAGATTATCGTAATGTGGAATTGTATAGCTTGATGTGTAGCCGTGTGTACAAACCTCTTTACAGAAATAAAATCATTTATCATTGAATTCTTTGAATTCATCAACAAAACCGATAAATTTACTTTCTCTTCATTCGTTTCCCTTAACCGTCCATAATTATCAAACGATTAAAGAATCGTTGAATTGATCTGCTGCTGTCGATACGCGGAATGAATTCGATTGATCAATCAATTTGCTGCTGCACACTGTATTGTGTGGGGGTTAATGTGATGTGCTTGACGTCTGACACACGGGCTTGCAGTTTCACGAGCAGACATTTAAAGGCGGGTTCTTCGAATTTGGCTGTTTTAAAACCAATTTATATGTAAAAAGTTAATTAAGTGTATCCGAGTGTGTATATCATCATCAGCCTACAGCAGTCCACTGCTGGACATAGGCCTCTCCAATTGCACGCCATTCAGCTCGATTCTCGGTAACTCTCATCCAGCTGCTACCCACTAAGATCCTCGCCCCACCTAGCCTGAGGGCGTCCTAACTTACGTTTGTCGATTCGCGATCTTCACTCAAGAACACGTCTACTCCAACGGTCATTGGTATTAAGGCTACTGTGGCCAGCCCATTACCACTGCAGCTTGCTAATTCTGTGAGCTATTTTGACCACTTTGGTTCTCTGCTGGATCACCTCATTCCTCTGATGTGTTTATAAGATCCCGAAAATAATATATACGTAATAGATGTATCCTCGTTTTACGGAAAATATCTAAATATCTGTTTTTTTTTTTTTTGCTTTACGTTTTCTAAAAATGAAACCTAGCTAGACAGATTTATCGAAATGCCCCCGAAATCCCCTGAATACTAAATTTCATTAAAATCGTTGGAGCCGTTTCCGAGATTCAGATTTATATACAAGAATTTCTCGTTTATAGGTATTAGATTAATGGTTCAAAACACAATTTTTGGTGCGTCGTGATAGTCATCGATATTCACCAATACCATCGGGCCGATAATAATTATATCGGTATCGAATCGGTGTGGATATAGCTGCCGACATTTCGTTATCGAGTTGGTGTTGTTATCATATTACGTGAAAACGCCCAGTAGGTACACAGGCCATTTTACATTACTGATGAATTGTTAGTTGCTTGCGTAACCTGACCCCTTTTCGCCTTTTCTTCTGTGTAGGAGGGGTCAAGTAATATAGGGCATTGACTTACATTCAAATATTCCATTACCCTTCTGCGGTCACACGCATATCTAATATTATACAGGGTGTAAGGAGAACGCTTCTGAAGCTAGAACGTAGGCTATATACAACCTTAATACAAACGGATACCAATAACCTTTAGTTCCTGTAATGTTTCTACTTATTTTATTTTGGCGGCGCTTTAGAAAGCAAGCCTAAACCTAAAGTCGCCGCCTGGACTTGGGGTCGTTTTGAAACGTATTTAATCTCAAATAATGGTTCATTTATCTGTTCTCACAGCATGGTGTACAAAAAATTAAAAAAAAAAAACCTGTACCTATCGAGAATCACTAGCCTAATCACCTGTCTTCGTTTTCGGAAGTATTTCCCTTACACCTTGTATTGACCACCAGCTTTTGCTAGAGACTCAGGAGTTCAAGAATTACGGGAACGTAATACCGGGATAAAAAAAATACCTGTCTTATGTGTAGCTCCAGGTTATGAACTATCTGTGTGCCAAATATCATCCAAATCCGTTTTGCGTGAAATCATTAAAAACGAAAGAAAATTTAATCAATTTGTAAATAAATTGAAACAATTTCTTTTATGTAAATGCTATTATAATATCAATGAATATCTAAATGACCAATTTTAAATTATGCAGGAAAAGTTTTATCCAGTGCGCAAACTGTAACCATAAATTCAGCATAAATCATTCTAGACCCCGTAAGGCACACTGAGAAAAACGGGCTACTTAAAATTGGCAAATTTGTAATGTACTGGCAGCCAGATACGTATAATGTGCTTTTGACATGAAAATTATAAGAGCCATACTTATAATGAAACGACACCATGTTAAGTAAGTATGCGGCATAATGCTCTGTAAAGACAATGTAAACAAGTTACTTGTAATGAGGCCGCATCCTTAATACGTAAGCCGCATCATGAAATTACTGTGCCCGCATTATTAACGTTTACGTATGCGGTTTAATGATGCCGCATATGTATTAACAGAGCAGCATACGTAATTTACTTAACCCGCAACAGGAAAAATGTATGCGCTATACGAACGAAGATATACAGCCGCATTATTTCAGTATCTAGGCTCTTTACAACAGTAACTGGTTGCCAAATCATTGTACTGACTCCGACTCATTAAGTAATGGTCCTGGTTACGTACATAATGTACGAGCAGGGTCGGGGATATGCCGATACATTTTACGCACACTAGATAATTAATAATGTCTCCGCCTACATAATCATTTACGTATCCTGGCTCATTTTACGAACTCCGTTTACTTACTGACTGTGTTCGGTGCATAGAATCTTTATGACGTCCGCCGCATCATGAAATTACTGTGGCGCACTCTTATCATTTACGTATGCGGTTTAATGATTCCGCACAGAGCAGCATACGTAATTTACTTAACCCGTAACATAAAATATGTATGCGCTATACGTACGACGTTATACAGCCGCCTGATTTCAGTATCCAGGCTCTTTAAAACAGTAACTGGTTGCCAAATCATTGTACTGAATCCGTCTCATTAAGTAATGGTCCCGGTTACGTACATAATGTACGAGCAGGGTAGGGGATATGCCGATACATTTTACGCACACTGGATAATTAATAATGTCTCCGCCTACATCATCAGTTATTACGTATCCTGGCTCATTTTACGAACTCCGTTTACTTACTGACTGTGTTCGGTGCATAGAATCTTTATGACGTCAGCCGCATCATGAAATTACTGCAGCGCACTCTTAAAATTTACGTATGCGGTTTATTGATTCCGCACAGAGCAGCATACGTAATTTACTTAACCCGTAACATAAAATATGTATGCGCTATACGTAAGTACGACGTTATACAGCCGCCTTATTTCAGTATCCAGGCTCTTTATAACAGTAACTGGTTGCCAAATCATTGTACTGAATCCGTCTCATTAAGTAACGTCTCGTTAAGTAATCAGTCGCATCATGAAATTACTGTGGCCCAAAAACAAAAAAGTTGGCCGCCACATTGGATTTTTTAATATTTTCAACACTGCGTTATTTCCTTGTCAAAATAGTACCAAAACCGAGTTTCATTGAAATCGGCCCACAAACAAAAAAGTTGGCCGCCATATTGGATTTTTTAATATTTTCAACATTGCGTTATTACCTTGTCAAAATAGTATCAAAAACCGAGTTTCATCGAAATCGACCAAAAAACAAAAAAGTTGGCCGCCATATTGGATTTTTCAATATTTTCAACATTGCGTTATTTCCTTGTCAAAATAGTAGTATAATTTGTATGGTAGTTTGATTTGGTATGTAGTTTTGTAAGTTATTCCAGAATACCTGCTGTAATACATAATTATTGTATGTCTACTCGGCAGGACATAGTGGAACTTAATTAAATTAAGCTCCACTATGTCCTGCCGAGATGATCAAACAATAAATTTTATTGTTTGATCATCTGTATAACCTATGCCCACAATAAAAAGATTTGATTTGATTTGAAGGATAATAGTATTTTTTCAAACAGTGGGAAAAATATAGTATTTTAGGGAAGTTCATGAAAATTAAAAGTAAACAAACATGTTAGGTTGCCATGCTGACGTGTCATGAATGAGTTTTGTTGCAAAATTACATAATTTCCGTTGCGGGTGCATTCCAGTCACAGTTTAATACAAAGAAGTGCGAAAATTTAACTAACAACAGTAATGTGATAGTAGTAAATAAAATACATCATAGCGAAGGAATTAAAAACAAAAAAAAAAAAAAAAACATGTAATCATCAAAGTTTTAATCAAATTAAATGTTAAAAGTCTCAAAGATACATTTATTTTCTACGTCAAGTAACATTAGTATTATCTAAAAACTAGTATTGTTAAGCTAATACAGCACTTCAGAAAAAGTGACTAGTGATTTTTGAGGAAGCTTGCCCTGAAAATAACTCATGACAATAAAGGTACCATATAACTCGATAGTCAAAGCATTCACGGGGATTCCCGAGTACCTAAGTAAAAAAGCAAACAATGGAATGTCGGTAAAACAGACATCGACCGAACGATCTACTCACTATGTCCACCATTAACGCCATCTAATAAATCGATTGACAATTAATTCCAGTCCGATAATAGTAGGTTTTACTGAAGCTAACTTAGTGTACGGACTACGTAGCAAAGAAGAATGCTTATTTTTGACCTGACTATGTATAGAAATGAAATAAATCTTAAAATGTAGCTTATTGAATTGTATATTGATTACGCTTATCACAATGATAAAAGAAACGCAGGAAAAAAAGATTTTTTAACATTAATTTAAGCTAATTCTACGTCATGACATATCGTATTGACATATTTTGAACGCATCCAATCATTCTTTTTTTTTAAACGTTCCATTTTAAACATTGCTGGTTGACCATATTTAACTTCGTTTCGTAGTTTAATACTTATTTTACGTTTAATTTGATCAGTAACTATTTCTTTATTAGTCATGGGATAAATTAAATTATATAAAAATAACACAATAATTGAATTAAATTAATCATTCAGTGTTTCATTGAGTGTGCGCAAGTGAAATGGATTTTTTGACATTTAACAGTTCTGTGATTTGCATCGGCGGTCGGCGCCAGTGTTGCCATATATACGGATTTGTCCATATTTGTACGGATTTTGGAAGTCCAGTACGGATGAATCATGCTTACGGACTTTTATACGGATTTACGTACAGATGGACTCAACCTCAGCCAGATGCTGTACAGAGCATATTCCGAAGTTTTTTTCGTAGTATTCATTATAAATCACATTTTAGTCCTCTGTCGCAACTATTATTTTCATTTCATGGAAATATAACATAATAGAGCCGTAACACAAACATGAGATGTGGGGAATACCGTGCCATAGGTCGCGTTCGAAACCGTGTATCAAAGACAAAACCTTTAGAGCTATTGTCTTTGATTGAAAAGGACATTAAGTGTAGTTTGAAAACAATGGCTGGAAATGCAAAAAATCAGGCATAATTTAGCGCTTCAACTTAGATTGGTTGGCTGAATCTACTTTCAAGGTTTTGCTGAAACGTAGCAAGAAGGATTTTGCACGTTTGCATTATGTAAAAAGAAATTGAGTGACTTATCTATTGGACGCGGAGGTAAGACGAATATTTTTAAGTATGTACATGAACACGACTAAACATTGAAATTCAGTACCTATAACGTCCTAAAGATCTGTTACAGGTTTTTTTGCCAAAAAACAATGAAAAATGGTGAGATTTTACTGGTAATACGGATTTTTAAAATGAAAATATAGATTTCACGCCTCCTCCATATGGCAACACTGGTCGGCGCAGTCTTAGCATTGTTGACTTAGGGGCAGTTAGTTTCAAGGAATTAACAAAGTAAAAAGGATGTTTTATACCATAGTTAGGTAAATACTCCTATTTTAGACAAAACATCGAGCGTACCTAATTAATTAGTTCATGCACGTTTGTTTCATTATTTTTGGTACCTAACGCCAAATCCTAACCTAAAAAGAAACATTAATATTTATTGGACTTCGTGGCGTTTAAATCGCCAAAATGACTATAAGACATTATTTTATAAACTTATATGAAGTATTTCTACTATATCATATAACTATACATATACTTTCATTATCAGGTTTTTAAATGTATGGAAGGTGGGCATTGTTCTTTTTTACTGAAGCTGACTTAGTATACGGACTACGTAGCAAACAAAACAGAGACACCATCATCTTAAATAAAAAACTTTAGATTTCGAGGCCTAAACTAAAAACTGAGAGAATTTACAAAAAACTGTAGATCTACAGTTAAAACTGTAGGGTTGGCTACACTGACCGCACGTTAGAATAAACGCACCGCGCTCCCCCGCAAGGCACTGCGCAGAGGCTCTAAAACAGGGAATCAGCCAAAAATTGGACATTATAGAATCGAACACTAGAATTTACCAGAAAGTGAAGAACTATTATAAAAAAAAAGACTTTGCATTTTGCCTTTGATTACAAAATGTGTTAATCAATAACATAAGATCAGGCTGCATGGGCTAGATTCCTTTGCCTTCCCGCAAGGGTAAAGAAAAAAAAAATAAAGAAACATCGCGAAGGTCACGAAACGCTACCAAATAAGGTAATGTGTTGCATCAGCCCGTGACGCCCCGCCCCCGGCGGCGCCAGAGGCGGGGGCGCCTCGCGGCAACGGCGCGGCAGTCAGCAGTCGCCTGAGAAAAACAGACCGAACAACACGAAGTCTGGCTGAATTATGATTAGTGATTTTGTGCTAAAACGCGTCGTAGCGTAGCCATCATGGAATTTATGGAAGAGATATTAAACGCCGGTTTATCTGAAATAATACCATTCCTTCAAGGTAAGCCAGTTTCTCGGTTTTATTTAGTCAAGATTTTTTGTTTTATTTAGATTATAAATTTTCTTAGATCTGTCGCACTTTGAAATAGTATGTTGCGTCATAACATAACCCCTCGTTTTCACTCATTGAGTTATTTTCACTCTCATCTTTGGTGGCATGTTTGAACTTGTCTGATAGCCTTTTACATATAATACTACTTACAAACAAGTTTAAAACCTTATTATTGCTTGTTGGATAAAGTTGTAAACTTTACTAATCGGTAACGGACAGCATTTTTTAACCGACGAAAAAAAAAGGAGGAGGTTCTCAATTCGACACGTATATTTTTTTTATGTATGACCACTCATAACTTTTTATTGAGTGGTCCGATTTCAAAAATTCTTTTTTTATTGGAAAGAGTATATCTAAAAATCGGTCCCATTTAAATATGAAAAATTATATCTGCCCCTAAGGGTAGAAAAAAAGGAATTTATTGATAATTTTCCTACTGAATTTTCAATTGTGAACCGATTCTGTTGAAATTAACCAAACATTTATGATGTGTGATGACACCACAACATAACACGGATCTGATGATGGCGTCTCCATTATTAGATCAACTCCAGATCCCTGTTATGTTGTAGTGAAGTCAGTTCCAAGAGGTCCTCAACAGTGTACAGGTGGCGCCATACAAACTTTGGCGCCGACTCGAAATTAATGTGGAGCTTAGCTGGACTAAAACGTTAATTTTTTATTTTTTCGTCGGTTCAATTTTTTGTTAAAAAGATTTTTTTTTTTTGTTGAAAACCAAGAGACCGCCCAAAAACCTGACTCTCCGACTGAACATGTAGGCAATTATAAGTAGGTAGGTACTTACCTACATAACAAGTTTTGTACATGTTTGTATTTGTATTTTTCAGACAATCTTATAACATCACTTGAAACTGCCATTCTGTTAAACGATGAAGATTTGAAAGAAATGATTCCAAAGATTGGCCCCAGAATAAAATTTAAAAATTGGCTACTACAAAATCAAAAAGCGACCAGTGTCAATGTACGTACCTACTTGTTTATTGTACATCTTGTATTTAGCTAATAAAAATGTTTTCGATTTTTTCTCTTGGACCGATGCCGTATACTTTTAAATTATTTTTCTAGAACCTTGAAATTAGGAATGCTGGGCTAAACGACTCAACTCAAAACGCTGTACGGGACACTGATGTCAGTGATAATGCAAAAATCTCTACAGATTGTACTGCTGCAGCTAATAACACTGTGAGTTACTTATAATAATAAAATTACTCAGTTTGATAACAAAACGTATTTCGTCGGCCTAATTCGTTAACCTGCTAAGTCCATTTTTGTATAGTTTACAGTGATTGTAATACAATACTGACAGGCTGCCCCACCCTTTTTTGGTGCTCACTTAAATTTTTATTTTGTAGCTTAATTTGGTAGGTACTTTATGTTTGTGTTATGGACCAAAAGCATTGTTTACATAAGGCCATCGCTGGCTGCCAGTCTCACTGGCTTGAAAAATAGACGGGCACTTTATTCTCGCCAGCGTTGCTGGCTTGGCTTGCGATGGCCTCGTGTAAACCTTGCTTAAGATAAAATTGAAAATGCCCATCATTAAGATAGGACCGGGTACCTATTTAAGTTTGTAATAATTCTTAGATTACGTTTTGTTTTGTTTCAGGTATTGAAACTATTAAATGTAATGTTATTTTCTTTAGTAGATTGTATGAGTATTTAGAAGGCACTAGTCAAAGTTAGTGTGCTAGTAGAATATTCATAGTTTAGGTATATTGTTTAACCAGCAAAAATGTAAGTACATCCGTATGTATAGTATTTATTTGGTACATTATTAAAACCCGTATTATTACAACTCGTATAGTTATGCAGGCCATACACCATCAATTCGATTGTACAATTGGCATGACACTGCCGATTGGATCCAATCGAATTGACCGTATGTGGCCGTGGATCGGCAGGCAGGACAGATCGAATTGGCGGAACAATCAAAATTCAATTATTTTGGCTGGATCATGCCGATTGGACCGTGTATGGCAGTGGGCGATCGATCGTATGATTTTTCTTAACCGACTTCAAAAAACAAGGAGGTTCTTAATTAGATTGTATATATTTGTTTTATCATTGTTTGCGCATATCTTCGATATTTATAGACCGATTTTTATGTTTTTTTTCTTTTTCTTTATTTGTCCGATTGGACAGTTAGAATTGATCGTGTGTGGTGTAGGTATATGGACGAACTGCAGATTGGATCCAATCAGCAGTATCATGCCAATTGAACGATCGAATTGGACGTGTATGGTCTGCATTACTAAGTAGTATATACCTATTTAGTATTCAATGGTATTTATCATTAGCTAGCTTAACTTGGTAACTGCGCGGCATTTAACCGACTTTAAAAAGGAGGACGTTCTCAATTCGTCGGAATCAGTTGGAGTGTTGCCTTTGGGGCCTATGGGAAAAAAGACTCAGAATCTTTTTTTTTTTTTTTTTTTTTTTTAAATCGTTTACCGATGACTTTTTTTTGCTTTTTTTTTATTTAGGGCACATATAGTAACATGTTTAAACTTATAATTTTTTTTTCGTTAAATGCATATTTACTGAGAACTTATATCGATTTTCGATCATTGTCCCCATCAATTTATGTCATGGGCATGATGTGTCCCCGACTCACAGTTATTTAATTATTATCACGAGATATTTAATTATTAAAAAAAAGTAAAAAAATCTTCAAAGTTAAATTACTCGAAAAATATGCATTTTACGAAAAAGTGTACAAAGCCTAAATTGTTTCTATGGGTATCCTCAATTAAATAAGAGCAAAAAAAGGAGGGACAATCGGTCACCGAAAAAATTTTTTTTTACAATTCTATTTTTTTTTTTTTTTGGTTTTATTTACTACTCATAGAGCTCCGAAGGCTGTTCTCCAACTGGACCATTTACTCATTAATTTATCAATTTGTTCAACAACTTTAAAAAGTTGGTATCAATAGTGTTTGTGTTTTACATACAGGAAAGTTTAGACGGCAGAGCAATACTCAAAGAGGGAAAAGGAGGCTTACTGACGGAGGGTTCCCGAAGGAAATTGAGCCAGCTGCTAATACACCACATACTAGAAAACAATTGTGCGAAGAAAATTTCCAGTGAAGAATTTTATAAACTAGCTACCGAAATTGTGGAAATATTTCACAAGGAACGCGTTGTAGTGTATTATTCTGCATATTTTTCAGCTACAAATAAATTAGCTAAAAAAAATGCTAGCGGAAAGCTCTACGAGAGCTATATAGCTCGAAGGAGAAAGTTGCGAGAAAGTGGACAGTTGCCGGGAACTAGCCGTTCATCCTCGAAGTCGTCCAGATCATCGCTCAGATCCACGCCAACTATCACAGATGATGACATTTATAGCCTGGAATCTCTGGAAAGTGGTAAGCAAATAATCGCTAGTCACCTTTTTCGTGATTTAAATGTACTACGGGCGACTGTACTATGATGCCCTTCCTCTTGTTGACTCATCCCACCATACACATATAAATTACAGGTATTGTCTATGAAGAAACATTACTATGGCTGAAAAACAATGTCGATCCATGGAAATCTGTTGAAGAAAAGTGGGCAGAAACTGCAGATTACCGCCTAAATCGCATCCAATGTGGAAAAGGTGATATAGCAGATTACTTCAAGGATTTCCCAGCCTTAAAACAATCACAAGGCTATACCTTGGTAAGCATAAACCGCAGCCGCTTATTTTTTACATAATCCTTGTGGTTTTTCTATAAATAACCACAAGGATTATGTAAAAAAAAAACTTGTAGAATACTTGTCAAAACTGTCTCAAACATTATTTCGTTCAACTGTGTAGCCAGCAAGTATTTTTACAAGTATAAAACACATTTGCGTTTACAATGAAGTCTGTGACATGTATTAACTCGTCTGTGGCCCTAGTGTGAGTTTCTTTTAACTATCTCGACTTTACGCATCGATCGCGTTTTGCTCTCTGATTGGCCCTTCACCAAACGAGTGCCAATCGGAGAAAAGCGGTCGATGCGTAAAGTCGAGATGGTTAAAAGAAACTCACACTAGGCCCTCTGATACATTGACAGCGTTCTCACCTACAAAATACAAACGTGGTTTAGACAATTAATGTTTATTTTATTGCAATTTCTGTATATGAGATCATAAACATGTAGGCGACTAGAAGTTTTCAACTAACAAGTTTCATACAAGTTTTGTATACTTACAACAAGTTTTATACAATCATGTAATATAGTTTCATAACAAGTTTTGAACAACATATTTAATACATGCGAAAAACTAAAACATTGCATTCAATTTGTAAAATACATGTATTATACTTTGGTGAAAACGAGGGGTTATAAGACAAGTGTCTGAATTTCGATTGCCATGTAAAATTCGTAATGTTAGTTCCCGTATCTGCCACGGTTCTTCTCTTTTCGCACAGACTCTAGTCACTTGCAACACTCGCGCGCTGCCGACATTGCAGAACGAGATATTGTGCAGGCACTAAAAGAGACAAGCTATTCTAGTTCTCGCTCAACAACCCAATAACCTATGTGGTAGCCATCCGGACCTTTCTCACCAGTGGAAATAACGTGGCGCACATTTATTGTATTCTTTTTTTCAGTTAATGAACGATTTCAGTCGTCTGTATCCGGGAAAGGAAAACAAATTATTTTCCTCTATCACCCTCAAAAATGAAGAAATTATAAAATATGCTTCATTAAAATTACGAAAAATTAGAGACCAAGATACGAGAACAAAAATAGCAAATATAATTGCACTGATTGACGGTAAGAAGTTTTGCTCAAATATTAGTTCTTATTATTAATCTTTAACTATGACGTGGAGTCTCAGAGGCCCCGCCCATTCTAGAAATCGCACAGATTTGTGACTTCCCCCTCCCCTCAGCACCGAGCCGCTCAGTTAGTGTATTGAAAAAATGACGTCCATAGTGGTTTTTTTTTAATTTTAGTAAAATTAAGTCTTAAAAATTAACCGAAACTTTTTTTTTTTCTTTGAATACAGAAGGTGAACCAGAGACATCTAGCAATGTTGCTTTGATGTTGCTGGCTTATGTCATCAACATTTCACCTGCACGGAAAATAAAAGGAAAGCCAGCGTGGAAGCCATCCAGAGCAGAAGTATGCGACGGCTATATATCGCAAGCTGCTTCTGAAGCCGACGTTACCAACAAGATCATTCAAAAAAAGGAGAACCTGCAGAGGCTAGGCCGCACAGTTCAACCCTACGTTATTTTTGTTGGCCTTACCGTTACTGAGGTAAAAGTAGCATATGTGGTAATAAATGACACATTGTATAGTTTCAACAAATTAGTAACAGCAGTAGACTGTGCATTTAAAATATTTCAATCGATAGGAGCTTGTTACCCGGAGGAAGCTGGAGACATATGGCTTTTTATTCAATTGGGTTTCTACGATATTAAAACTAAATTTGACAGGCCCACACAGGCTGTGAATAGTCTTTTAACTGATCTAGAGTTAATACTTTAAAAATGTTTACCTGTTACTATTGCAAAAAAGCCAGTGTGTCTCCGAATTTACTTATAACTCATGTGCGAACTTTCTGTAAATTAACGGTAGAATTTTCCGGATTTCGGTGTGGTGAACAAGGGTGTTATCGTCATTATATTTCCTCTGCATCTTTCAAAAAGCACTTAGTTAGAGAGCACCAGTCATCATTGTCAGTCTTGCCTCATCCAAATAGTAACAAACCGATTGATACAGAAGCCAATATCTCAAATTTACCTTCAACGTCAAGCAAAGAAACTTACGAAACGGCAAATACGATGGAATCTCTACCAACTCAAAGAGACGAAAACTCTCTTGGTCACCATGCTGCAAGTCTCGTTTCCACTCTATATGCTAACCCAATAATACCGCGTAAAGCCGTACAAGTTCTTGTAGAAAATCTTCAATTATTTCATTCTAAAGCACAATGCATTATAGAGCGACAGTTTAATGATATGGTACCACCAGACCAAGATAATGTTCATGTTAAAAATGCTTTAAAAAAAATATTTAGCGCGTTCAGCGATGCGTTTGAGAATTTAGATTCGGAACACAAACGTTTAAAATATTTTAATGAAATAGGAACTTATTCTGAGCCCCTTGAAGTGGTTGTAGGTCAACGTAATGAGTCTAAAAAAACAGCGGCTGGTTTGTTATTAGTACAAGTAAATTGTACAATGCAGGTGATTCCGTTAAAAGAAAATTTAAAACTAATTTTTTCATCAAAAAATTTCATTAAGGATACTCTTGAATATTTGGACACAGTACAAAATGACTCTTTCGGTATTGAGAATATTGTTCAGGGTTCAGTATGGAAAAAAATGACAGAAAATTCTGTAGAGCATGATGCAATGATTTTACCATTAATAATCTACTTTGACGATTTTGAAATAGGCAATCCCTTAGGAAGCCACGCTGGGATTCATAAACTTGGAGCTATTTATGCCTCAGTACCATGTCTTCCACCTCACTACGTGTCGCTTTTGCAAAATATTTTATTATTGGCTCTTTTTCACTCATCAGACAGAACAAGCTTTGGAAACAACATAATTTTTCAAAAAGTTTTTGATGTTCTTAATGATTTAAGGAACAATGGTATTCATGTTGAAACTGATGTGTATACTGGCAAAATTAAGTTTTATGTTGCAGCTGTGACGGGAGATAATTTAGGATTGAATGCTATGTTAGGTTTTGTTGAAAGTTTTTCTGCAAATCGGCCATGTAGAATTTGTACTGCTAATAAAGAACAAATCAAAACACTGCTTTATGAAGATGACACGTTGTTGAGAAACAATGTCAATTATGAAAATGATTTACATTTAAATGACATTCATATGACTGGTCTTAAAGAAAAATGCTCGTGGCTTGCTTTAGATGGGTTTGACTTATTTCAAAACGTCGCCGTAGATGTTTTACATGACTATCTCGAGGGTGCTTGTCGATATGTGATGCCATTTGTGATACAGAATCTAGTGTGTACTCAGATGCTAATTTCTTTTGACAATTTAAAATCAAGAATACGGTATTTTAATTATGGACCTGATTCTACATCGACACCGTGCGATTCTGTAGCAAAAGAAGGCTCAACATTAAAGTTAAAATGTTCGGCTTCTGAAATGCTTACCCTTGTTCGATATTTTGGGCTGATTGTCGGATATAATGTCCCAGATGAAAACGAAGTTTGGTTCTTATACATCAAATTAAGACAATTGTTGGATAAACTTTTGAGTCATAGAATCCATGAAAATACTATTGATCAAGTAAAATTTTCAGTAGCTGAATTAAACGAGCTCTATCGAAAATTTGCTGAAACAGACTTAAAGCCAAAGTTTCATTTTCTTACACATTATCCAGAAATGTTAAAAAAATTTGGCCCACTTACCCAAATCTGAACGATGAGGTTTGAAGCCAAGCATCGTATATCTAAATTTGTGGCCAGAGCATCACACAACAGAGTAAATGTTTGTAAAACAATAGCTATTAAACATCAATTAATTTTAAACGATACTTTTCTTAACAAAAATACATTTTTCGACATAAATTTGTTTGCAAATAAATTAAATAAATAATGTTGCCTCCAATAATCTGAGTATCGGTTAACTTTAACCGTTCCCATATTAAATAAAATCCCCAAAAATATCAGAAGTTTTTCCACGGTCAATGGTTTCCATCTGCGGATTCGTGCTTGGGGTGCGGTGCATTCCGACAACATTTGGCTCGCACATTCGTTTGTGGAACTCACAATTTGCTCCAAATAATAAGTATTAAACAATAATTTAAAAAAATCAAAGGGCGTGACAACATTACTGTCAACCCGTACCTCTTCTCGGGAGGTGAAAACTGGAGGGCGAGGACCGCGTTGATGCAGGGTCCAGTCTTCGCCCTCTGGTTCTCGCACCGTATTTTCTACATCCGATTCTTGGTCGCTATCGTCGCTACTGCTACTCTCTTCGAAGTCGCTGAAAAATACATTCTAATTAGGACTTGTGCCTTGGACCTTCCATTTCGGGACTCAAAAAAACGTAGCAGACGATATTTTGGACATCTAACTGGGCTATAGTGGTCTATGGATCCCTTGACACTCACAGTCAACAGCAGGCAACAATCAGTAGAAGCAACAATAACAGAATCGAAAACCTTTGGTAAATCGTTCAAGCCGTTTCCGAGATACGCGAAATATTCACAATTATTGCTCATATATATATAAATGAGATAATACTTACTCAATATTGGCGTCTACAACTTCTTCATCCGAGTCACTTTCCACATTGTCCTCGTCATCAGCTAAGCGCCGGATCTGCACGAGTTCCGCAGTCTGATAACTTGAACTTGTCGAAGGTCCCGAAGGAGCAGAACTTGTCGAAGGTCCAGAACTTGCCGAAGAGCCAGGAAGCTCGTCGAAATCTTCGCCAAAGATTTCGAGCAAGTTTTGGTACACTTCGTCTGTGTAACTTGCCATTGTTCACTTAGAAACACCAAAGACACTAAACAAAAACCAATCACAGGCTAAAACTTGAGTCCAGTAAACAGTGCATAGGTCAAAATGTATCCGGATAACAACACGATTCCAAACGTAAGACAATCAGAGTCCAGTAGGAAAGCCAGTAGTCGTAAATCACACACAAACGTAACACAGAGCACGGGAGAAACAGGAGAGTATCCGATATAGGTCTGGCCGGAAGCGCAAACAAATACCGAATGAGCTTCAAGTTATTTTCGAAACCCCACCACTAACCCAAAATCCTGATCCATATTTACCCGAGTAAACAATGTATTTAAAAACAAAAGAAGGCAAACATGTTTAAATCTTTTCCCATTTTTGAAAAAGAAAACAAAGCCTCTGCACGTGTTTTATTGAGGTTTTTAAATCCCTCGCTGAAGGCTAGTTTGAAAACAAAGGTATCGGTTCGTTTTTATTGAGCTTAAGATTTCAAAACAAAGGCATCGGTTCCTTTGAGCTTATAGGTTTCTAACTAATCCCTGCAGGTGTTTTATTGCGGCTTTTAATCCCTCGCTAAAGGTTTAAAGTTTGAAAACAAAGGTATCGGTTCGTTTTTATTGAGCTTAAGATTTCAAAACAAAGGCATCGGTTCCTTTGAGCTTATAGGTTTCTAACTAATCCCTGCAGGTGTTTTATTGCGGCTTTTAAATACCTCGCTAAAGGTTTAAAGTTTGAAAACAAAGGTATCGGTTCGTTTTTATTGAGCATAAGATTTCAAAACAAAGGCATCGGTTCCTTTGAGCTTATAGGTTTCTAACTAATCCCTGCAGGTGTTTTATTGCGGCTTTTTAAATCCCTCGAAGAAGGTTTAAAGTTTGAAAACAAAGGTATCGGTTCGTTTTTATTGAGCTAATTGATTTCTAATCCCTTGCTGGATATTTTGACGCCGACTGTTTATGTAAGTAATGTAATTTTGTTTCAAATAACTTCAAGGTATACGCAATCAGTCTTATATGTGTAAAAAAACGTACAAATAAATCTTTGTAGTTCTTTGAATTGTTAGATAAGTACTTATGTTACGAGTGTCAGGCTGGAATAATATTCGTTCGTGGTGTACTCACCACAACTCACTTTTCGAGTCATGTCAATACGTAACTAAACATTGATTTGTGAGCGTGCAATAAAAAAAAAATACTTTAAATTATTTTTTATTTTTGGTTTTTTTACCCACGCCTTTTCCCTTAGGCGTGGGTAAGTCAGGCCGGAGGCACGGCCGTTTGGCGGTCTGGTCTTCCACCAGCACGGTTCTCTTCGCGGCCCTCAACAAATCCCCGAGACCGCTGCTACCGGCGCCGTTTCCCCTGGCCTCGCCGCTAGCTCCGGGCCCGCCACTGCTCCCGGCGCCGCTTTCCATCGGCCCGCCGCTGCCCTCGGCGCCGCTGCCTCCGTGCCCGCCACTGGCCCCGAGCCCGCCGTAGTCAGCAGCGGTCGGAGGCAGTGACCCCGATGGGACCCAATCGCTAGGATTGGTATCCTCATCTTGCCTAACAAAAAGTTTTAAATATGTAATAGGACTTATAGATTAGATAATTATCTATGGCAATAATAACTTCAAAGAACCACTTAAATACTCATAATAAACCATATTACAGCTAAACTTTTTATTTGTAGTTATAAAAACTAAGAATACTTACGCTAATCCTTCAAAATCCATAGTATTTCACTCGATAGTCAACAAAATTGAAAATTATAACATATCTTTTTACCATTCAATATCAGGCTATAGTCATCGAACCATACTGCCTAGTTTTACGTGAATTGTTGTAATTGAAAACAATATTCATATCCTATGAAACTCAACGTCGTAATTTAATATTTTGTAAAATAATATAGTATCAGTAGGTAGGGTAAAATTTGAACAATGCTTTCATGTAATTAGGTAGGTATACTTTTTCCAACTTGCAGCTCCAGTTGTTTAGTGGCTTTTGTTGAACTCAACAAAAAAGTTCCGATGTAAAAATAAGAGTAGAATTTTAGAGAGATGTGAGCACTCACGCAAAAGTTCATAAGACTTGTTTTTTCTACATGCAAAAAGAGTTTTATATTCTGTAAAAACTTTTTAAACTAACTAGTTTCGTTCGTTTCAGTTACTTGTGCAAATCGTACTACTGATATCGATATCTGAAAACGGTTTTCGATATCGATATGAAAACTGAATATCGGTTACATATCCGTTAGCAACTAAATACGAAAACGCCCATGTCTACCTGATAGTTAAAAAATGGCAAGTTTACAGATGCCGAGTAAAGTTGCTTGTAAAATGTTATTTATTCCACACGCCATCTATTGAGACTTACGCGAACTAAAATGTCTCGTGCAAATACTACCTACTAATTTTGTGAAGATGTTAGGTGATGATCATAATTTTATTAAACTCTTATTAAATTGTTAGTGTATCGTTTCAATTTAATTTGTAAAGATCACTCATTCAATTTCTACAGGCTGAAAGACTTTTATCTTCTTCAAAAACTTTTTAATGTTGGCACGTTGCAATTACTATAAAACGCGAGTTCATTTGGCCGATTTTGATGACTTTTTATTCATTTTGTCACACACACACTTATCGTAATAAATTAGTTCACAAAAAATATTACCCTATCGGTGTCGGCATTCGTAATAAGTTAATAATTCAATTCTATAAAATTGAAAATGAAATAGGAAGTGGATTATTTTTACCTACTGATGTTGGTACCCACTGCACAGATACGCTGATATTCTGCCTGCAGTGTTGCCAACTTAGGGGTTACCCCCCAAATTTAGGGGGAATCAAGATGTTCAGGGGGTTTTTAGTGGGTACATTTATTTAGGGGGATTTTTAGGAGTAGATTATCTAAGTTTTTTTTCTTTGTTTTTTATCTATTACGAATACATTTTCCTTCGAAGAATCTTCCATTCGCAACAACATTTCATATAAACTGAACGTAAAATTAAAGAATCACTTTTCTTTTGGCTCAATTATATTAGGTTGCTGTGAAAAAATGTTTATAGTAAAGCCGTACTTCGTGTCTTGTTGTACAGCAACACGCAGCTGGCGCTGGTGGCTGAATTTCGCACTATGACCAATAACAACTTGCTATTCAAGAGATTTTTTGTGGTCTCAGTAATAAAAAATGTATTAGCATTAGCATGTACAACAAAAAATTTTGGGGTTTTTAGGGGAATTTGAAGTTGTCCTAGGGGGAAACATTCTGTAGGAGTTGGCATCACTGTCTGCCTGTCAAAAACTTATTACGAGCGGGAGCGCCATATTGTAAGTTTAGATTGTTCATAAACTTATTTAGAAAATGTTTATTTCATTAGTGCTAATGTTATATTTTAAGAATTGTTATTATTATTTCAGATATAAATAAAATACACAAATAAAAAATAATTATGGGAAATACCATCCAACGGTAAGTTCATTTGGCAATCTTTGCGACCTACTAGAATTTCCCCATCTTATAAATTATATCTTATAAATATTACGTGGTACAGCAAGTTTAAATAATTAATCGCAATTCAAAGTTCCATTTACTGACTGGTGACAGATTCAAGTGACTTTTGTTTTACAGACGTGTCCATACATGCACATCTGATGATCCCGAATATCTGGTATGATGATATTGACGATGATGGAATGATTGAAAGCTTCTCTGAATGTTTATCTTATTTAGACTGGGACTGGGGACGTGTTTGACTAACATGGTGTTGCAGCTACTGGCTATGCTAGCTATGTTTCTTAGGCTTTGGGCATACTAATAAAAGTGTTTATGGATATTATGTTGTGCAGTCTGCCTGTAATATGCTAATTTGTTTTGTTCTTGCATGGTTTGAGTGTTCTTTTATTTTTCAGCTATTGCTGGTGCAGACCGGAGGAGAATGAGTAAGTATGATTGGTTCATTAGTAATTAGTTGTTGGTTATGGGTGTTCAATTACTTTCATATCTACCTGTTCAACACTTGGAGGCTTGTGAATATCCTACCTACTTACACATAATGATGTAATAGGTAGTGACTTGTTTTACTCGCATGGTGCATCCGCTTCACTGTGATGTGTCTAAGCTTTGGGCATGTTTTACCAAATAATAGGAAAACTTAATGTTAATTTTATAATTAATCAAATTATAGTCCTGGTAGTGTCATTTATTAACAATTTGATTGTTTTTTGTTTTAGAACGGAACCCCTGATTTCGGGACCTTCGGCCGACGATGAGGCCAATATGTAAGTAGTGTTTTATTTCCAGTTAGTTTGAGTTATAGGTGTTCCAATTTCTGACTTGCAAGAGGTGTTTATAGTTTGAATTTTTATTATGGGCCTGAAATGTCCAGGATGACTCAATATTATCCATAGTTAATTTTTACAGTCCCACTACTGGGCTTAATCCTCCCTGCATTCTGGAATACTCTGCTCTACTTATTGCTGGAATGAACAATAAAAAACCGGCCTACATGAAGGGTTCCGTACATGCTTGTTTTCAATTAACTTTTACTATTTGTTGTTATAGTAGCATTCTGTGAAAGTTGCACCTGTTCACCTATTACGGTTCATGACATACAGCCCACTGACAGACAGACCGACGGATAGCAGAGTCTTAGTAATAGGGTTCCATTGGCAATCTGGGTACAGAACCCTAAAAAGGAATATGTCCATGTTGATGTTTGATGATGCCCTTTTCTCTCAATGTTGGGTCCTGTTGTCATTATATCAGTGTATAATATGAAATAAACATTTAAATATTTTACAGCAACCAGCCGCAGCGCCGCGGGCGCCACGATCGCCACGAGCGCCGCGAGCGCCACGAGCGCGAAGAGCTCCGGCGGGAACGGGCGGCGGTACAGGAGCGTCTGCGCCTGTACCGTCTCCTGAGCCTGCCGGAGGTGGAGGAGCGGCGGGCGCCCCTGGGCCAGGCGGAGCTGGCGGCGTTGTCCCAGAGATGGGGCGATGCCGTGGACGCCGCCGAAGCCCGCCTGGCCGCACGCTTAGGGGAAAATTAGGGAGCTCTATATGAGTTCCTTTTAATTGGTCTATTCATACTTCATGATCATTCCTAGGGCCGTGCTGTTTTTCGCAGCATCGCCTAAGAATGATCATGGAGTTTGAATAGACCAATTAAAAATTGTTAATCGGACTCATATAGAGCTCCCACTAAAATGAATTAATAAAAGATAATATAAAATCTGTAGTTGTTTTGTTTGTTGTGACTTAGCTTTATCCTGCGACTTCTTCCGTGTGGATGTTGTTGGTATACACGAAAGAAGTTATGGAAGATTTCCTTCAGGCCATTAGCCTTTTTCAAATTTAATTACTTTAGTGGTTTAGTCGAGTTGAGGTAACGAGCAGACAGGATTATTTTCGCATTTTTATAATACCTAGGGAGGTAGTGTGAGCTAATTTAGTTTACTAGTTGTGTACATAAAAATGTTGTCTTATGTTGTAGAAATAAAACTGCAAAGTAGGTATTAAATTAGTTTTTATATTTAATAAAACAAAACTACTTACAAAAAATATGTAAAATTACACTACATACAAAAAATAAGTAAAATTACACTACTTAGGTACTAAAAATAACTAAAATTACACTACTTATTACACACATCACGGTGAGTGAATGCGCAAGGGTAACCCGCAAAATGGGTTACTCTTGCGTCTTCACCCTGAAATTACAAAACTTATTTTTAAACCCTAATTTTTGTGATATGCCCGAAAGCATTCTAGGCAGAGACCTGGTTGGTTGTGGCACGTGGGACGATAAAATAGAGTGTTCACTCTTTTTTTTTTGTTGTGTCCCAGCAGTGTTTTACACCTTCTTCTTTTGGTGTTTCTATTGGCGTCTCTGGGCAAGTGAAAGAAAGAAAAAATGTTTATTCTGCACAAACAAAACGCACATTACACAAAATAAAATAAACTATGAAATAAAATGCACACATACAATGTAGCCAAAAGCCCCGTATTCAAGTCGATAATTTTCACAATATTGTCCATTGACTGAAAGTGTCAGTCAAGGCTTGGGACCGACGAACATAGACAAATGGATTACGTACATGCAATTATATAATTATAAACAAGCAAAACGAAAACAAAATGCCGAAAGCAGAGTGCATTAGTGACTACTTTTATTTCAACCGAATCACAAATATAAAAACAACTAAGCCGTGCGTCGCATCTGTGCACGAACAGGTCCTTGCTCAGCTAAATGCTGTGACTTCGGACGGACCTATTGTCAACAGCGCTGATAATTCTGCAAGTACCTTCTGAAGTGACGTAAAGACGCTCATCGTGTGATGTAATAATTAAGTTATGTTATCGGGTAAGTACAATTTTCCTCGAAAAAATTATGTAATAGACGAACCTATCATGTATAAATATAAACATGTCCATAATAAACGGAATCTACCATAAGAAATCAATAAAAATACATAGACTAAGACAATAATACAGTGATATTAGAAATAAATGATAATTAACTTTAAATGTCGCTTAGGTAGCATGGGAGTTGCGATGGTATGGCGGCCATTTGCGGCGTTTGCCTATCATGCTTTTCGGTCAAGGCGCAGTTTATAACCCAGTTTATTGGTACAGCTTATTAGTATTATTAAGGACATTTTTTATTTTAGTGGGCCCAATGGATCATGAATCATTTCAATACATGAAGAAGCAAGATCCACAGACACAAGTACCTAATGCGTGCAAAACTAAACCAAGGACTCAAGTGACACTGTCACAGACCAGACCCGGTCAGGGTGGAACCAGACAGAGGCCAGTCACACTGTTGGAAAGCCATATCCATTGCCCGTAGGCCGTGACCCTCGAGGTAAGTACAAAAAAAGCAGGTATTTTTAATAGTTTTGTTATTGTAAATTATGTGGATTGCTGTATTTGCATAAAATATTTCTTTAAAATACTTAAAAAATGCTTCTTTGTTCTCAGGACTCTTATTGGCGGAGGAATGTTACTCCAACAGTGCGTGGCCGCATATCTGAAGTGCACAGGCAAATGAATTATTTCACTTGCATGGGCCTGTCTGCTGCCATTTGGTGGAGGTGGTAGCAAATTCATAATAACTTCCTCTCTAAATTTATAATATTCCATTTTTTTTATTTTATTTTGGTACAAGTAGTAGGCATTCAGCATCATCATTTGGAAAATGTGAATGCCTACTTTCTTGTACCAACGCATGGATTTGTGTTCGCAAGTATAGTAAGACAACATTTGGTCTTGCCTATCAACACCACTCATAAATTGATTGTATTTTATGACTATTTCCGGTTTTAAAATATGTTGATCTCTTTTGTTGGTCACAGACTTTAGTTCTGGAGAATGAGTGGTGCTGATAGTCAAGACGTCACGTTGGTCTCGCCACTTGCAAACACAAATACCAGTGCTGTTGTACCTGAAGATACTACCACCTTTTGTCAATTTTTTTTTCATCACTGCTGGGTTTCCTTTACGGTTGGCCCTCAGAGTTCCAGTAACATTTGTGCCATTACGCAACAGGAACTCTCCAAGATAATTTTGCAAAAGTTTTGCCACCACCTTATCTGTGTGGCCTTTCCCTCCTACATCTTGGTCACGTTTTCCTTTGTATACGTGAATTTTGAGGGAAAGACCACTAGGTGTGGCCAGCATGTACAGCTTGATGCCGAATTTGTGGCGCTTGCCTTTCATATATTGTCGGATTCCGCTACGTCCACGGCTTGAAATTATCGATTCGTCTATCGACAATTCTTCGCCGGGATTATATAATTCCGCTATTCTATTATTAAAATGATCAATCAAGCTGTCCAAATTATGCTGGCCAAACCGTAAACATCTAAATATTAACAAAAATACATTTTTTGACTTATATTTGTTTGCAAATAAATTAAATAAATAATTTTGCCTCCAATAGTCAGAGTATCGGTTTAACTTTAATCGTTCCCATATTAAATAAAATCCCCAAAAATATCAGAAGTTTTTCCACGGTCAATGGTTTCCATCTGCGGATTCGTGCTTGGGGTGCGGTGCATTCCGACAACATTTGGCTCGCACATTCGTTTGTGGAACTCACAATTTGCTCCAAATAATGAGTATTAAATCCCTCGCTAAAGGTTTAAAGTTTGAAAACAAAGGTATCGTTTCTTTTTTATTGAGCTTATAGGTTTCTAATCCCTGCAGGTGTTTTATTGCGGCTTTTAAATCCCTCGCTAAAGGTTTAAAGTTTGAAAACAAAGGTATCGGTTCGTTTTTATTGAGCTTAAGATTTCAAAACAAAGGCATCGGTTCCTTTGAGCTTATAGGTTTCTAACTAATCCCTGCAGGTGTTTTATTGCGGCTTTTAAATCCCTCGCTAAAGGTTTAAAGTTTGAAAACAAAGGTATCGTTTCTTTTTTATTGAGCTTATAGGTTTCTAATCCCTGCAGGTGTTTTATTGCGGCTTTTTAAATCCCTCGAAGAAGGTTTAAAGTTTGAAAACAAAGGTATCGGTTCGTTTTTATTGAGCTAATTGATTTCTAATCCCTTGCTGGATATTTTGACGCCGACTGTTTATGTAAGTAATGTAATTTTGTTTCAAATAACTTCAAGGTATACGCAATCAGTCTTATATGTGTAAAAAAACGTACAAATAAATCTTTGTAGTTCTTTGAATTGTTAGATAAGTACTTATGTTACGAGTGTCAGGCTGGAATAATATTCGTTCGTGGTGTACTCACCACAACTCACTTTTCGAGTCATGTCAATACGTAACTAAACATTGATTTGTGAGCGTGCAATAAAAAAAAAATACTTTAAATTATTTTTTATTTTTGGTTTTTTTACCCACGCCTTTTCCCTTAGGCGTGGGTAAGTCAGGCCGGAGGCACGGCCGTTTGGCGGTCTGGTCTTCCACCAGCACGGTTCTCTTCGCGGCCCTCAACAAATCCCCGAGACCGCTGCTACCGGCGCCGTTTCCCCTGGCCTCGCCGCTAGCTCCGGGCCCGCCACTGCTCCCGGCGCCGCTTTCCATCGGCCCGCCGCTGCCCTCGGCGCCGCTGCCTCCGTGCCCGCCACTGGCCCCGAGCCCGCCGTAGTCAGCAGCGGTCGGAGGCAGTGACCCCGATGGGACCCAATCGCTAGGATTGGTATCCTCATCTTGCCTAACAAAAAGTTTTAAATATGTAATAGGACTTATAGATTAGATAATTATCTATGGCAATAATAACTTCAAAGAACCACTTAAATACTCATAATAAACCATATTACAGCTAAACTTTTTATTTGTAGTTATAAAAACTAAGAATACTTACGCTAATCCTTCAAAATCCATAGTATTTCACTCGATAGTCAACAAAATTGAAAATTATAACATATCTTTTTACCATTCAATATCAGGCTATAGTCATCGAACCATACTGCCTAGTTTTACGTGAATTGTTGTAATTGAAAACAATATTCATATCCTATGAATCTCAACGTCGTAATTTAATATTTTGTAAAATAATATAGTATCAGTAGGTAGGGTAAAATTTGAACAATGCTTTCATGTAATTAGGTAGGTATACTTTTTCCAACTTGCAGCTCTAGTTGTTTAGTGGCTTTTGTTGAACTCAACAAAAAAGTTCCGATGTAAAAATAAGAGTAGAATTTTAGAGAAATGTGAGCACTCACGCAAAAGTTCATAAGACTTGTTTTTTCTACATGCAAAAAGAGTTTTATATTCTGTAAAAACTTTTTAATGTTGTCACGTTGTGATTACTATAAAACAAAAAAGTTTGTTTTCTTGAACGCGCTAATCTCAGGAACTACTAGTCCGATTTGAAAAATTATTTCAGTGTTAGATAGCCCATTTATCGAGGAAGATTATAGGCTATATAACATCACACTAGGGCCCTTAGGAGACGAGCAAAAAGAAAAAAAAGTCACGAATACGAAGTACTCGCACGGCCAGGCGAATCGATGCGACGGGGTGGGTCGTGGGAGCAAGAAATTTGACGCAGACGAAGTTGCGGGCAGAAGCTAGTAAAATATGTAAAGAAAGAACAGTGTACTTTATTTAATTCAATAAAGAATTAGACATTCGACAACCCTACTACCCGCTGGCTGGTCAGTGGGCGTGGCTTCGTGAAGTTGGGTTCGGGTGCTGGGGCATAGGGGTCCCGTTACGTAACCATCGCGCCGATGGACGCAACTGGTGGGTGGTTATAGATTTGCAATAGACATTGTAAGGCATGCGAATTTTTATGTGCTCTATGTACTTGGCGGTGAAAGTGTTAAAAATGAAACTGTAAAGACGATCTCTTATGGCAAAAAGGCAAATATGACAGAAGCGCAAATTGAAAATGTAAGACAAAACTTTCATTCTCGAGGTATAATCGAAAATAATTGTTGGTACTCATTATCATGGGTGAAACTGTATGGTGTCCGATTTGAGCTGTCGTCAATTGTCATTCTAGATATTTCAGAATCTTCAGGCTTACCAAAGTTTGGTGAAATAAAAAATATTTATTTACTTGACAATGATGAAGTTACATTTGAGTGTGTTTCATTAGAGTGTATAGATTTTAATCAGCATTACTATGCGTATCAAGTGATGAGAACCAACGATTACCTATTACATAATTATAATACCCTTGTTTCGCCTGTACCGGCTACAATTACTATAATGTCAGATTTAAAACTTTATGTCACTGTTCGATGGACTTTAGAATAACAACGACCATTACACATCACATACGACGTACGTACCCTTGGGGTAGGACTTCCCATCATATTAGCACCAACCTTCTTCGTTTATTTTTCTCTCATCACACACTTACATGCATATGTAGTCAAACTCCGAAGTCCCGGCGCTCCTAGGTTTGCCTAGTCAAACCTCAGGTTTGACAAGAAGCCTTAGTCAAAGTCCAAAACTAAAGCGTGTTTTGGCCTTTGACAAAAGAATTTATGGTCAAACCTTGGAGAGACCAATTTGGGTAGTCAAACGCCGAAACTCAGTACGATCAAATCGGGGTTTGACTAGTCAGACTTAAATTAGGGACAGAATGGGTTATATAACCTAAATATGTATGAAAAACTTCATTCATTTCCGATGTTAGATTCAAAACTGCCTTACTCCTGTAGGTCACGTGGTCCTGCAGGTTAGAAATTTCGCAGCGGAGTAATTGCGATTTGATCAAATTGCGTTTCGGCGTTTGACTTTCCAAGTTAGTCTCTCCTAGGTTTGGCCATAAATGCGTTAGCCAAAGGTCGAAACACGCTATTAGTTTTGGACTTTGACTAAGCCTTCTTGTCAAACCTGAGGTTTGACTAGGCAAACCTTGGAGCGCCGGGACTTCGGGGTTTGACTATAACACATACAACACGTGCAAAAATTCAGAAACACACCCACCTGTGCGGATCTGTTGCCCGCAGGTGATACAGTTTACACATTTTACGTACCCATACCTTACATTATATACCGTTTTGCAAAAGCGTGAATACGGGCCCACCACCAATTTGTTTCTTTAACTTAACTTCAGGTTAAACATCAGCTGAGTTTCATTTGTTGTTTGTATTCTTTCATCGTATTGTCATTTATGCTTTTAAAATCAGTCAAATTTCGTAAAAGTAGAAAATATCGAAACTCGGTACTGATGTTTAACCTTCACCTAGGCCATGGGGTAGGGGTGCACCGCCCCTACTGCCAAAAGGTGGCTCTCGGATCGCTACCAAAACGGGGCGATCCCCACATTTTGTATTTTTTTTTTTGTAGAATACCGGTTATATCAGTTTAAAGTCGGGCCTTGCGACATAGGTTCCGCAACTAGTTAGGTTTATGCGTATGTATTAGCGTTCGTATGCGAACGAGCTTTAAGTTAAGTTTACCGTAGGCCTAGATGCATTGGTTTCCAGCGACGACCACGCGGACTCCATTGATGCCAAGGTACCCTTAGAGCCAGTCCACACGGCGCGTTGCGTCGACGCAACGCAAAATGTAAAATGACGCAACGGCAGCGCTGCGTCGACGCAACGGAGACGCAACGCGCCGTGTGGACTGGCTCGTACTAGTGATTCTTTGGTCGGGAATCCTAGGTTGCTCTTACTTACCCGCTTCCGGCTCGTGCTACAAATACCGGAGATCTGAGACATTGTTCATGTTGATAATGGACTGTCTGTTGTTATACCTAATTAAGTATTTATAATTGCCCTAAAACATTCAGACGAAATCTATATAAGATAGGATATCTACTGACGCCCTTTTATTTTAATAAATATCTAATCGCCAATCCTCTCGTCCTTTCCGTATTACGTTTTGTAAAGGCCTACTCAAACCTGACCGATATCCCGACCGGTATTTTGTATGGCATTACCGGCAGCAGTTGCGGAACACCTTTGAACAGCGCGTTACCGCATACCCATCGGGATATCGTTATCGCCACCGGTACGGGATACCGGTCAGATTTGAGTAGGCCTTAAATCTTGCAATGGTGGACGCCTGTCAACAACCGACAGACGGTGAAATTCCTCGTTCATAGTTGACTACCATGTAATTCTAGAATAGTATGATTAATTAAGCTTGTGGTTTTTTTGTATGTCTCAATTTTACGATTGAAAATAAATAATATGAATCTTTTATGTCTATTTCCTTTTAAGCATGTAAAGTTATAAAACTTGTACAGGGTTTGAGAACAGAACTTCTTCAGAATTTCTTCTGTTAATAACCTTGTAAAAGTTTAAAAAAATAAAAAATGATGTATCATTGCTGTGTAGGTAGTACCTACACTAAATGTATATGTATCGTGAAGTATTATTTTATCTAAATTACCAATTAGTGTATGCTTTTCACTTACAGGTCCGATTTGGTGCTATATCGGTGTAGCTGTTAAGTTTGCTACAAAATTATTTTGCATAATAATAATAATAGCCGCACTAATATCGTACAAATTCAACAACAGTAGGTAAAGCCTGACCAGAGTTTTAAAAAAACCCTGCAATGAGGACGCGACCTTTTGTGATATATTTATACGTAACTATTGCCAGTAAAAGAAATTAAATCTGAAAAATACCGCACGCGGGTTTTAAAACATCTGGTCAGCTTTATATGATACATCATTCTTTACCGTACCCGCACCATTATTTATAAGTAGATATCTATGTGACCAGTGCAGCACCCTAATTGCGTAACTCACGATTGATCATAATTGGTTTCGTCTTCACAGTTAAACAATATTCATTGCGTTATTTATGTTGTCGAACAGACACATTTTTCGAACATATGAAGCAATGGTTTAACAATCCGTTTCAAAACGATACAGATTCTGATGAATCGTGAGTTACGCAATTAGGGTGCAGGTTGTACTACTTATACTACAAAGCATAATGTGTATAAAACTTATTAACTGTTATAGTAGAGGTATGAACGGGAAGTCGAAGCGTAGGCAGACCGCCATTCCTAAGATGGCAGGGCCGACCTCGACCAGATACGCCGCATCGAGGATGACATAGAAAAACCATGGGAGAAGCATAAATGTCCAGCAGTGGACGAATATATATGCTGAGAAGAAAAATAAAAGGTATGATTACTAGTGCGGGACAATATGGCACCATACCATTCACCATACCCGTCCATCTACACGCCCGAGTACATGCGATACTGCTACGGGTATAAGGCATGGTGCACTATTGCACTACGTGTTACGTATTGCACATCATGCCTTACGATACTTGTACCTGTATTTTCCTTATGCTGGCATGGTTACAGTCAACGTCATTAATATATAAATATATACAGCCATCGAGTCAAAATATGTAAACACCAACCTTATTGTCAGTGACATAGAGGCGTGTAGATATTTTTGAGCTCTTGTTAACGTATATATTTTTATGACGCTGGCCGTACATACAAAGGTGTTCAGATATTATTATATATTAACCAATCAAAGTCAATGAAATTTTGTACACACGATCGAGAAACTAATATCTAGCTAGGTCTGTGGTTTATTACATTTTCGTAAAAATGTATAGTTTAAATATTGCAGGGGGTTTTCATATTTTCATTCAAAACTCCCTGCAATATTTAAACTATACATTTTTACGAAAATGTAATAAACCACAGACCTAGATATTAGTTTCTCGATCATGTCTACAAAATTTCATTGATTTGAGTGTTTAATATTCAAAATAAGTATCTGAACACCTTTGTATGTACCATGCGCCAGCATAAGGAAAATACAGGTGCGAGTATCGTAAGGCATGGTGTGCCATACGTAACACAGTATAGTGCACCATGCCTTACTATACCCGCAGCAGTATCGTACGTACGCTAGCGTGGTACATAAGTATGGTTCACCGTGCTTTACTGGTCCCGCACCAGTATCGTACGTCCACTGCCGTGGTACATACGCACGGTTCATCATGCCTTACTGTACCGGCAACGGTACCTTACCTCTACTACGACAGTTAATACGTCTGACACATCATGCTTTACTGTGCCTGCCACAGTATCCTACGTATGCTGCCACGCTGCACACGTATGGCGCACTATGATTCACCGTGTCCGCCATAGTATCGTAAGTATGCCGCCATGGTGTACACGTATGGCGCACCATGATTCACCGTGTCCGCCATGGTATCGTAAGTATGCCGCCATGGTGTACACGTATGGCGCACCATGATTCACCGTGTCCGCTATAGTATCGTAAGTATGCCGCCGTGGTGTACACGTATGTCTCACCATGATTTACTGCATCCGCCACAGTATCGTACGTATGCCGCCGTGGTACACACGTATGGCTCACCGTGCTTTACTGTGTCCGCCACAGTATCGTACGTATGCCGCCGTGGTACACACGTACGGCTCACCGTGCTTTACTGTGTCCGCCACAGTATCGTACGTATGCCGCCGTGGTACACACGTACGGCTCACCGTGATTTACTGTGTCCGCCACAGTATCGTACGTATGCCGCCGTGGTACACACGTACGGCTCACCGTTCTTTACTGTGTCCGCCACAGTATCGTACGTATGCCGCCGTGGTACACACGTCCGGCTCACCGTGCTTTACTGCGTCCGCCACAGTATCGTACGTATGCCGCCGTGGTACACACGTACGGCTCACCGTGCTTTACTGTGTCCGCCACAGTATCGTACGTATGCCGCCGTGGTACACACGTACGGCTCACCGTGCTTTACTGTGTCCGCCACAGTATCGTACGTATGCCGCCGTGGTACACACGTACGGCTCACCGTGCTTTACTGTGTCCGCCACAGTATCGTACGTATGCCGCCATGGTACACACGTACGGCTCACCGTGCTTTACTGTGTCCGCCACAGTATCGTTCGTATGCCGCCGTGGTACACACGTACGGCTCACCGTGCTTTACCGTGTCTGCCACAGTATCGTACGTATGCCGCCGTGGTACACACGTACGGCTCACCGTGCTTTACTGTGTCTGCCACAGTATCGTACGTATGCCGCCGTGGTACACACGTATGGCTCACCGTGCTTTACTGTGTCCGCCACAGTATCGTACGTATGCCGCCGTGGTACACACGTATGGCTCACCGTGCTTTACTGTGTCCGCCACAGTATCGTACGTATGCCGCCGTGGTACACACGTACGGCTCAACGTGCTTTACTGTGTCCGTCACAGTATCGTACGTATGCCGCCGTGGTACACACGTACAGCTCACCGTGCTTTACTGTGTCCGCCACAGTATCGTACGTATGCCGTCGCGGTGCACAGATATGGCTCATCATTATTTAACGTGCCCGCTACAGTATCGTACGTAAGCCGCCATGGTACACACGTAAGGTTCACCGTGTTCTACTGTGCTCGCAACAATAGTATACGGGTGTTGCAATCGTAGTTTCAGGAGTATTCAGTGCGACTTGCGCACTACGTATTACGTAGCCGGATGTCGGGCTACGTACGTACGTACAAAAATCGACCACGAGTAAATTACGTAACCCGCTCCATGATGAGCGTCAGTATGCCGACTACGTATGACTGGCTACTTACGCGTAATGGAGCGGGTTACACACGTCATTGTGGTCGATTTTTGTCCTTATTTTACGTAGTGCGGCAGAGGAAATTTTTCTCAGTGCATGGGCACGCCACGATTGCGGCGGTAAGTCCCCTCTTTGAGGAGTGGTTCGAGAGGCGGCATGGCGTCCTCACCTTCCGCCTGACGCAGGTCCTCACCGGAAACGGTTGTTTTGGATAAGGCGGGAGGAAACGCCCGGGTGTTTCCACTGCGAAGATCGCCCTGAGGACACGGTGGAGCACACGGTGGCGGTCTGCCCGGCTTGGGTGGAGCACCGCCGTGTCCTCGTGGAGGCGATCAGCGGCGGCGATCTCTCGCGTCCGGCCCTGGTCCAGGCCATGGTACGGAGCGAGAGGGCATGGGGAGCCGTCACCTCCTTCAGCGAAGCAGTGATGCTCGCGAAGAGGGAGGCGGCGCACGTGAGGGAGCGGCAGTCTATGCGCCCTCGCGACCCTAGCCGCCGCAGGATACGGAGACGCCCTGGGCGTCGGGAATCCCAGGCCGATTTCCGGCCACCGTAGGCATGGGCTTGTGGACGGCGAGTAATGGGTAGCTCGCTGTCCGGTAAGGACCAAGCCCAAGTCGACGGCGCGTTGTGTTCCACGCGCGCCTCAAAGAGATGTCAGCACAAAAAAATGATGGGGCCCGCAAGGGCCGATGCCTGCCAGGGGTGCGGGTTTGTTCGAAAGAGACACCACAGCCCCTGGCATACGGGCTACTGAAGGAACACGGGTGGGTTTTAGTCAGTAAAAGTCTGACACGCCCTCCTGCTCCACCCAGAGCGGGAGAAGTTATTTGATGATTTCCCACCCAAAAAAAAACAAAAAAAAAAAGAAAACCCAGAAATATTTCGCCGGTTATACAAAAAAAAAATCAGCTGTTCCATACATTTTGACCGCGTAGGTATTGCACTTTTCTATGAAACAGCTGACTATTTTTTGTATAATCGACTTTCCGGCGACGCCGACGGTTCTGGAATGATGTGCTGAATTCATGGTAACAGTTTGCGCACTGGATAAAAACTTTCCCTGTATGATTGTTAATATTTTCATCTAGTAGGTACTTTATTAATTTTTAATTATATTTATTTCATTAAATTACATTTTTAGAATTAAATTAATTTTAGATACAAATAAACTATGCTATACAAACTAATTATGTAGTTTGCTGTGCCCGATAATATGCCTTAATGACCATGTCTCTGTATATTGTCTTAAAGTAAAAGTTTGCAATTTATGTTCTTTTATCATTTCTAAATTAATTTAAATGCCTAGATTTTTATTTTTATTTATGTAGTAGCTTTAATTTTGTTCTAAATAGGTAATCCTAATTTTATTGTTTTGCTGTGCCCTTACAGGGTCCGTATTTCTGTACCTAGCTTTAAGCCCTTTGTAACATCTATAATACAATATGGAATGCAATTAATGAATATGAATATGAGTTACATACTTATAAAGACATTTATAATATTAGAAGGATAATATTGACCGTAATGCATTCATAAATTTGTCTGAAGCATTATAATTGCGTCGAGGCTCTAAATACAATATAATGAATACCTAAATTCCATATTATAATTATTTTGCGCTGATCGCTATCCACTCTCCAAAACAGTGTATCACTGGCTTTACGATTTAATCCCAAATACGAAATTATATGGATTACGAGATAAGGTTAAGAGCACACTTGAAACTTATTGATGAGCCCTGAAGAGTGTTTATTAGCCAATCAAGGCGCGAACCGATTTAAGGGCTATTGCGTATATTCTTACTGCAATGAGCGGCAATCAATGTAATTTATATTACGAGGCTTATCTGATAATGAGCTGCTTAGAAAGAGGGTAAATAAAGATGTTATTTTTCTTTGAAATTACAATTCTAGCATAGTATATTGTAGGTTACTTTTATCGTACAATGTTTCAGCTTGTGACTAAGGTATTGAGTAAATCATAAGATTCTCATCAATGATCTATCAGGTTAACCTACGCTTGCCGGGGTTGATCTGCGGATGGGTGACCATATTTACATACTAAGACCCCTCCATGCCTCGTAAAGCCGCTATAATAGTCCCGCCTGTCATTCGTCGGATCTTTGACAGTCTGTCAACCAGCTGGCTTAGCATGATGCTTTCTATTTCTACTCTAGCGTAGAATAGAAATCGCTTGTCTACATTTCTCGGTACAAAACTATCTGTGTACACGGAAACGTCAATTTTGTCTCTAGGATTTTTTCCTGTATTGTGGGTGCGTTTACAAACATTTAAACTCACATACAAAAACAGCCTGACCCGGAACAACTACTTGTAGGTCAGACCAATATTTATTCGTTCGGGAATCGAACACGCGACACGCAACGTAACAGTCAATTGCTTAACCGCTGCGTCAACCGTGCCGTCTATTGGAAAAAGTCTAGGCAGATGATCCAATATTCAAGTACCCATATCTCCGATTACTTTTCCTATCTTCATGATCTTGTGGTTCATGGTACCAAAATCATGTAATTCTTCATAACAGGCCTGTATGATCTACAACAGTGTGAAGTGAGTTTCCTTGTATTAGACCGCACGCGTCTAATACAAGGAAACTCACTTCATGTGACATTAACACAATGTGCATAGTTGCATGTGTGACGTAACATTACATGTCACACAACTTATGTAGGTACGTGCAGTACGCGGCTGTATATGATGACATTTAGAATCAGATTCCCCTAAGCACGAACATAACGTAAATTCGAACGATATTTTATTCCAAAAATCTGCCGCTTCAAAAAAAAAAACGGTCTCGTACGAAACGGGCGAATCGACACTTATATAATATAAAAATATTTATGTTGTTTTTATATTCTAACATTTAAAAATATAATTTATAACATGTAAGTCGTCAATAGCATCTGCCTAGCCTTGCCCCAACTATGTCGGGGTTGGCTTCCAGTCTAACCAGATGCAACTGGATACCAGTATTTAATGTAGGTATTTAATTATATGAAAGACAACATAACGGCGAACTTCCAATAAAGCACTTGTTTTTCTTTTTTTAATAGCCTATACTGTCCCACTGCTGGGCAAAGGCCTCCCCAAATCCTTCCAGGAACACTTTTCCCGCGCCACTTCGAACCAGCCCTCGCGGTACGCATCCAGGTCGTCTCGCCACCGCTTTCTGGGCCGCGGCGGCGTCGTCCATCTTAATTGACAGGCCTGCACTGTCCTCCCATACATTTTATCTCTGAAAACATTGTCAAAGCCAATCATTTTTAAAAGAGTAACCGTGGAGTTTTTTGCCGGCTCTTCTCCATAGGAAACAACATTTTGGAACCGTGCACCTAGCTTCTGACGTTTCATAAGTGCCCATGCAGGTTTATATGAAATAAAAATATTTTGATTTTGATTTTTTGATTTTCAGGCACCCATTGTGTAGAGATCTTTGCCCAGCGGTCATCCGGCATTCGGCTGATGTGACCCGCCCAATCCCATTTAAGCCTGGCAGTCTTCTTGCCTACGTCTTTTATACCCGTTCTGAAACGCAGCTTGGTTTTCCGAATTTAATCCTACAATAAAGCACTATAAAGTGAAAACCAACTTTTATTTCGGAAGTCGGTGTCTTTGGATCTGTATTCTAGGTTTTTCTACTGCCTTCAGAAATATATTTTTTTCTTCATTTTGCTGACTTCTTTTTGGAAGGCGGTTGTTTAATTTTTATTTTCTACTTTCTCTTTACTATGCACACAATTAAATATTGTGTCCCTTTAATTCATTTTCTTGCTAACTATTCCTTTACTCAAAGGCAAAGTCAGGTCACCTTAAAATTAGAACGCCAGTACTTATATACTCTCCTGGGATGCTTTTCCATTCTATCTCAGAAATGGAAAATAAAATGATAAAATAATAACACAACCGAGACATTATTTGCTAGGACATGTGTATTTGCAATGTCTACATGCGACATGTAGACGTTTATTACATTTGTTTGGTTTGGAGTACAAAAGGTACAGGGCTATAGACTTTTCAAAAAGTTTCCGATGAAAAGGTAAACAAACTCTGGCCAGCACCCTAATTGCGTAACTTACGTTTAATCATAATCGGTTTCAATTTGACAGTTATTAATTGCGTTATTTACGTTGTTGAACAGACACATTTTTCGGACATATGAAGCAATGGTTTAACAATCTGTTTCAAAACGAAACAGATTATGATGAATCGTGAGTTACGCAATTAGGGTGTAGAGTTGAATCTATATTCATTTCTTTATAATCTTTATTCAACTCAACTTGTGTAAATACAGTGTAGTAAATTTGGTTATGTAACCGACATAGCCCGCAGAATTATCAAACTTGCATGGAAGTGGGCAGGGCGCTCGCTGCTTGGTATGTAAATATTCACAGATCTTAAGGGGAACTTAGTCATGGGCTCGAACTCACTGGTGGGTCTGGCTGAAAAGCACGCTATCTCACCAGGCTTCGTGTCCGACATAGATAGTACCCGTGATGAGCAGTCAGATCCTAGTCTACACGCACAACATTATTGAGTGAGCTGCAGGATGAGTTATAGTAAAACAGGCGCGTAAAAAATTTAGAAATTTGCTTCGGAAGATCGGGTTTTATGATAAAACTACAGCATAAATCAATAACGAATAAAGTTTATTGAACTTTTCGATAATTGAGCCTTGTCGGTACTGACTTAGTTTTGGAGATTTTACACTTCTTTTATTACTTAAACACGCCCAAAGTTAGGTTAAATTAGCAAAAAAAAAATGAATCTTTGTTAGCTCCTAACTTTATAATGGTTGTTAATTTTGGTATTCTGTTTCCGTACAGACAATATTAGTAATGAGAAAAACCATACCATGTTTAATTTTTAATGTACATTGTCGAACAGTGGAGTAATACACTCCCGAAGTTTGTATGAAAAAAATGTGGACTAGATTCACCTTAACCTAATCGAACGACCAGTGTGGCTGTTAGCCGCAAGCATTTCTAAATTGTAATTGAAAAATGAAATTAAACAACGTAAATTGAGGTTATTAAACAAACCTGAATTATTGCCAAGTGAGAGCAGTGGTGGCCCAGTGGTAACGGCCGCGAATTACGAGTTGTAGGTCGTGCGTTCGAACCCAGCCAGGCGCATTACTTTGTGTAAATAATTTCATCACCACTGCTCTCAAACGGTGAAGGAAAACATCGTGAGGAAACCGGCATGTCCTAGAACCAAAAATTCAAAGACATTATTTCAAAGCACTCAATATATGTATACGGGGGGCAAATTGCCATCCACAGGTATGTTTCCTGATGTGTTTACATTTTTATCAGAAACATTTTGAACAGAATATAATATGTAGAACTACGTTATTTTCATGCTTATGCTTGCTAGCTTGCAGTTCATGTGAATGTTCAAAATAGAAGTCAAGTTGAAAAGTTTTTCGGTGTTTTTTTGATGTGATTGTCGAGTTTTAATATCGACCAGCTTCTGCCAGCGGCTTTTATCCCCTATTTAACTCCCTTTGTTGTTGAATTTCAAAAATCCTTCCGTATTCCTTGTCTACATTATAAAGGGAACCTCTGTGCAAAATTTCAGCTTTCTAGGTCAAAGAGTAAGTCAGGAGTTTTCTTTTTATTAATATAGATAAGATTTGTGGTTGCTCTGTTAGCAACCACAAATCTTGTCATGTTTGCTAGAAATAAAGGAAGCTAACAATGAGTTATGTACATTTTGCCTTCACTCACATTCTCATACGCCCTCCCTCCCCATCCACCCTCACCCCTCCTCTCTTTCTTCACTTTTTTGTTTCACTTTATGTTTTTACACAAGCAAGTACAAGCATTCGATTTGAAAATTAAATGATGCCACCATCCTACCCACCATCATACCTACCCCACGGTAGGTAGAATCATAAATAAATGCACATTCCCAGCTAAGTCGCATTGCACATTTGTTCTGAGGTTAGCCTATTTCAATTAATGTGGGCTGCCACTGAGCTGTTGATAAACCCATAAACAGTTTGCTCAAACAGATATCAAATGGAAAACACGGTGTAACTATATACCCTTTTATTTATAAACGTTACTTAAAGTTAAGTAATGATTAGCGACTGTTTAACCATAATATTTTTAACGTTTAAACGTCTCTTAACTTTAATCAACGTTTATAAACCAACCCCATAGTGTCTAGGTCAGTTAGTAATTGTCTACATCTCTAAACAAGACTAAATCAAAAGTAAATTACTAACAACTCGAGAATTAATGAAGTAGCTATTTATACAAATTAAACGACAGACGGAGAAATATACGTAATTAATCATGTAATTATACAAATAAGCGCACATTTCACGACACACACAAGAAATAAACATTTTAATGAAAACACTGGAACATTAGCAATGTGAGTTACTAACTTTATTAGGAATGTTGTAAAACATTTAAATTAGAGATGTGCCGAGTACTCGTTTATTTCTCGGTACTCGGCCATTTTGGAAGTACTCGTTATGGGCCGAATAACCAGCACCCTAATTGCGTATCTCACGATTAATCACAATCTGTTTCATTTTGAAACGGACTGCTAAACCATGGCTTCAGTTGTTCTAAAAATGTGTCTGCATAGCAACGGAAATAACGCACCAATATTGTTGAATTGTCAAAATCAAACCGATTATGATTAATCGTGTGTTACGCAATTAGGGTGCCCAGTTGGACTGCCGAGGTACTCGAAAAGAACTTAAATTTTGATCCTTAATAACATTGTAGATTCCGAGCCACGCAAAGCACGTTACTCCCTACGTTGGTCACAGTTGTCATTCGGGGATCTTTGACAGTCGTTCTGGGTCATCAGGACGCCAAAAGTCATCAGTATCAGTACATGGGTATCGTATTACCGAAATTATTGGGTTGTTGATGTCAGATGGGTAGCCGTTCTATGTAAAATACTGATACTCAGCTGCATCCGGTTATACTGGAAGCTGACCCCAACATAGTTGGGAAAAGGCTAGGCAGATTGATTGAGTCATCGTCAGAAATATCACGTCAAAATAAGCGAATTTATTAAATTAATTATTTAGTCTCTTGTGGTAATAAATTTTTGCAATTTTAGCTAAAGTACATTCATCTTTTATGGGGTACTGTGTTAAATGTTATAACAAAATACCTTGTGATATATTGCAATTCAATGAAAGGAAATTTAAAACTCATATTAAAAGTACACTTTGTAAACAAGCGTATTATAAATTAGAGGATTATATCGAAGATAAGAATGCTTGGAAACATGCTGGTCCTGCTCCATAGGACAATCTAGAGTCTAGACAAAATCAAACTGGTTGCTAATAGAATTATATAAAAAATTATATTTATGACATTGATTTACACTCACACACTGACTTATTTCTTTTTAATATTCTAGGAAAATCGTATATTTACTCTTACAATGTTTGTAAATATGTAGGCACCATGTATCTATCATAGAATTAATTTATCTCTATTGTTTCAGTTGCATTTTGTTGCCTTTTTTGGTATAGTAATTTTATTCTGGGTGCATCGTTTTCACATATAATTATAATATAATGAATGAACTATGATAAATTGTATGTAAAACATTTTAAAAGAGTAACGGTGGAGTTTCTTGCCCGTTCTTCTCCATACAAAACTACATTTTGGAATGGGCGACTAGAATCAATTCCGTTTAAATGTAAATGTTGACGTTCAAAAGTGCCTTTTAAGTGCCTAATTGAAATAAATGCTTTGACTTTGACTTAGATATTGGCGCAACTCTCGCTCTAAGCAGTGCATTGAAGATCAGGGCGCAAAAATCCCGTCACGTCATCAAAATCAAGTTAAAGTCAAATACTAATTTGGCAGAGTCCTCGGTTCGATAAACATACCAAGCAATACTCGGTACTCGGTTACTCGGTAAAACTTAAACTCAGCACATCACTATTTTAAATTAACTATGAGAGAATTTCATATAGATTATTTTGGTTATTTTGTTAGAAACACAAAGTTTTGCAACGAAGTAACTTATTTCTAATTGGTGAATTTGAAATTTAAATGACTGACTAGTGTGTATATGAAAATGATTTGATAATAAATCTACTCGTAATTTATTTCTGTAAATTGGTTACAAAACACATTTCACGTTAAAATTATTTGTATTTTAAAACTCTGCGTTTCTTACCCGACTACTCTGAGGAGGAAAACTTAATCAATCTCAGAGGTCATTTTCTTTTAAAGTACAGGCATAAACCTTGTCATCGGGTGTAAAAAGACACTTACTGAAGCCGCGAGTCACTTGTACTCCCTGCCAATACAATATTATTTATGTAGATTGTAGACCATACATAAAATATCCCCTTGACCCCTGTACCGTTAAATGTGCCCATAAGCACAATGTATTGAGTGCGATATATTGCGCATCACCACAAAGAACAAATTTTGACACAGAAAATAAAAGTCGTTTCCCAGATACCTATAATTTTTGCGCAATGTTTAGTTTGATGTACAGAAAGCGTAGTTGACGGCCATGCGATGTGTCTCTCTTCAAAATGTAATATACATACTTATATTATACATTTTATTACAGCCGAAGCAACGGCTTTACGTTCTTTCCGAGGCACGGAAGGATTTCGATATGTTTCATTAGTCACCCATCTACGTACCAGCCACGGCAAGCGTAGCTTAACCATCGAACGACCCGTGCGGCAGTTTTCTTTTAGTACCGAGACCCGCAAAACACCATAACTTGTTTTAAAACACTTCATGAATATTTTTATTCTAGAATAAATAAATTCTAGAAGCATCTCTACTCTCTACAATAAATTACTAGGGCTGAGCAGTGTCGGTGTAATTTCGTCGCGTTATATTTCCGACGGGCGGACGTCAGAAAAAATGTCCGCCGACCGGGATTGCGGGCGCGTACATTTATCAACTCGTTTCCGTGCATTTTATACAAAAAATGTAAGTAGAAATTGCTGACGAAACCGGAATTCAGGAATACCGGGAAATTCCAGATTAAAGGATGATTTTCACCAAACGGCTCGCATCGCATCGGATCGGAACGGATTTTACAATGTATATAATACAATATTAAATGATTAACAAAGTTCTCAAAGTCTATATTACCAAGTCTCGCTCAACAGCTTGACCGCGGGTGTCTTCCGTGAGACGTGATCGTAACCGAAAGTGCCTATTCTACTGCGACGCGCGATCGGCTCCGTTCGCCAGTCGTCGTATGCCATCGGATCCGTTCGGCTGTCATCATTCGTTCGTCTGCCATTTCCAAAAATGAAATGGTTAGAAAAAAAGAACACGTCAACGCGGTAGAAATAAAACTACATATTTGACTAGGCGCAGAAACCGACGGTACGTAGCCGATCGTATGCGTCGGCATCCTGCCGGACGCGATGGGCTGTCGCCGGATCGGATCTGCCCGACGTGTGTTAACACAATGACACAAATTGGAGCAACGCTGGTATATTGAATCTTAATTGAATTTAAATTGCAACTCATATTGTATCTGGCGATCAATTTTTGATTTTGTTACCTTGGGATTTGTTCATCAAATTGAGTCGCCGAGTTTATGCGACTGTCGTACAATTTAGCGGTATGATTTTAATTGGAAGAAAAATCTAAATCAAAAGTCATTTATTCAAACTAGGCTGAGAGTTAGCACTTTTTGAACGTCAAAATTACATAAGACAGTCCCCCAAAATGCCCGCCCTTCCCCATTTCCTAGTGCTTTAGCTGGCAAGAAGCATCATAAAATAATCTTGAGAATCTGGGTCGATGACGATTTATATTAAAATCCAGAAATAACTAGTTACTTAAAATTTTACATCATACCATATATTTTACTTCTATATCTGTATAGGGTTTTTTTTATTTTTTAGGATGGGACATCATCATTATAACTTCTCCCGCTCTGCCCAGAGGGCATGTCATACTCTTACTGACTAAAACCCACCCGTGTTCCTTCAGTTGCCTGTGTGCCAGGGGCCACGGCATCTCTTTCGAACAACCCGCACCCTTGGCAGATCTGTTTAGGGGCTTGTGACTAAGTAAACATGGGTAGATCGATCATGTTAGGCTACGCTTGCCACGGTTGATCCGTGGATGGGTGACCGTCTATAAATAAGACCTTGTCGTGGTTCGGAAAGCACGTTAAGCCGTTGATCCTGGCTGTCATTCGTGGATCTTTGGCAATTGTTACAGGTTACGACTCGTCAGAAGCCCGAAAATGAAGATTAAGGCAGTCGTTCCATGTAAAATACTGTTACTCAGCTACATCCAGTTACACTGGAAGCCGACTACAACATAGTTCCTAGGCAGATGATGATGACGTCCTGTACTGTCCCTATACTCGTTCACTTCTTACTAGCAATATCGTCTTTTACACGACAATACATCCATTGTTTCTTTCGTCTGCCTCATGTATACAGGGTAAATTTTTAACCAGTGCGCAAACTGTAACCATATTATGAATTCAGCATATCATTCTACAACCCATAGCGTGAAACATTTTCGTCGGTTTTACAAAAAAATCGCTGTTTCATAGAAAAGTGCAATACCTACGCGGTCAAAATGTACGGAACGGCTGTTTTTTTATATAACCGACGAAGAATGTCTGCGCTGGGGGGTCTAGAATGATATGCTGAATTCATGGTTCCAATTTGTGCGCTGGTTAAAAATTTATCCTGTGTAGCATACTACATAACACTTATCAAAAACTATGTTTTACGTGGGACAGTATAGGCTAATAAAAAAAAAAAATAATAAAAAAAAAAAAAATGTTTTACTTTGTGGCTTTTGGCCTTGCACGAATTAAAAAAAATCACGTTAAAATTATCACGCTTTCTTTTCATAGCCGCATATGAAACAATATTTCTTTATGTCATCATGTGCCTAGCCTTTACCAACTATGTTGGGGTCAGCTTCCAGTCTAACCGGATGCAGCTGAATACCAGTATTTTACCTGGAGCGACTGCCTATCTGACCTCCACAACACAGTAACTGGGTAACATGATACCCCTTGGTAAAACTGTCAAGACTTTCGGGCTTCTGACGACCCGTAAAGACTGTCAAAGATCCACAAATGACAGCCGGGACCAACGGCTTAAACGTGCTTTCCGAGGCACGGAAGGGTCTTGGTTTGTAAATATGGTCACCCATCCACGGGCCAACCGCGGCAAGCGTAGCTTAACTTGATCGATCGATCCGTGCGGTTATTATTACTTAGCTGTAGCCTCCTGAAACATTATTTCATTAAGTATCTGCAGTATATATGCGACAGTTTCATTATCAATGAAGACAACATTTACTTGCGACCCGTAGTGGACATTTTCTAACTAGCATTAATTATTTAAAGAGTATACGTCGCTTGCTGCAATGCAGCTGCCCGCAAGCTGTACGAACTGGAAAAATATCATTTTTAAACAACTTCAAAAACGAAAGGGATTCTCAATTCGACTGTATAGGTTTGTTTGACAGAATAAACGTAGTAGTTTAGTCTTTGAATTGACTATCTGAAACGATTTCAGTAATTTTTAATAGTTACCTACTGAAATCGATTTAATAGTTCCGTGTGGTGCCGGACAGTTCCGTGTGGTGTCGGACGTTAAAGAATAGCACCATCCCATTTCTTCACGTGGGTGTCGTAGAAGGCGACTTTACTAGAGAATGGGCAGCAGCGTTCTCTATGCATTTTACCACCATACTGCGATCGCCAACGGGCCTGCCAAGCGTGGCGATTATGGCAAAATTCCCCTTTTGGGGGAGGCTTTTGTCCAACAGTGGATGTCTTTCGTTTGAAAAGATGATGATGATGAACTTTTAATATGCGAAATTTTTGTTTGAAAATAATGCATTCTGTCATACCTAAAGAGAATTCAATCTTAAGTCAATGCAATAAGACTCAAACTTAAATGCATCGAGTAATGCTAGGATAAGATTAAAAAATATGTTTTGGTCATCGTACAACGTTTCTAACTCAATATTCTAATAGGGGTGTAATAATTTTAGGTATCAAAATGTTTTTGTTGTCGTATAATGTTTGCATGTGGTGCCGGACGTAAAGAATAGCACCATCCCATTTCTTCCCGTGGGTGTCGTAGGAGGCGACTAAGGGACTACTTACTAGAGAATGGGCAGCAGCGTTCTCTATGCATTTTATCATCATACTGCGATCGCCAACCCGCCTGCCAAGCGTAGCGATTATGGGAATTCCCCCCAATTGGGGGCGGCCTATATCCAGCAGCAGTCTTTCGGTTGAAAAGATGATGATGATTATGATGATGAACTTTTAATATGCATAGTTTTTGTTTGAAAATAATGTATTTTGTCATACCTATCGCTGATTGAGCTAAAGAGAATTCAATCTTAATTGCAATGCAATAAGACAAACTTAAATGCTAGGATAAGCTTTAAAAAAATATGTTTTAACTATCGTATACTTAGTGCTTTAAACTCGATATTCTAATTGGTGCGCATTAAGGTCTTGCTTTTATTTTGTAACACGTTGATTATGTTACGCGATATATCCAGCAATTGTGATGATCCATTTCGAAAATTCATTTTTTTATGGATAGGGTATAAACCTCAAGGGTGGTCCTATACATATAAATATTAACTTTGCTTGGGTAGTTTTTGAGTTCGTTTCAATACGTATTTATTCCACTAAGTGTTAGTTGATGATGTTATAATGACATCCTGAAAGTGGCATTTATTTTACATAGCAAGTAGTGGTATACGAATTTGTGTATAGTAGGTACCATTGAAAAATAATAATAAATCTTTATAACTAAAAAATACCGACGGCCAATAATATCATTACAAAGTGAAAAATAAAAATAAAAAACATTTTCACTTGCTGGTGTTTTTTTTTTTTTTTAGGTATATGAATGTTTGCGACAAATTGGAACCGTGCACCTAGCTTCTGACGTTTCATAGGTGCCCATGCAGGTTTATATGAAATAAAATATTTTGATTTTGTTTTTTTTTTTTATATAATTGCGGGTCATTTCACATCATTAAACCCATCACAGTGACCTGCAAAAGGTGAATTTCATACCAATCGAGACTCCCCAAAAACACGTTCCCCAAACATTAATATTCGCTCAGATTTGCAAATGTAATACATAAAGTTGTCAGATCGAATATGTCATCAACACGTTTCGTATGATGCCGTTCGACGTTTGCACATACTCTCATGATATTCTATGCATATGCAATGGAGTTATTTGGCGACATAATATTGCTGCGATATTTTTGTGAAACGTGTCTAATATACGTCTTGATTTAATTGTTGTTTGATGCCGTGAGCAGTTACGGAGCCCAGTGGTGATGTCCGCGACTTACAAGTTGTTGGTCGTAGATAGAGATTTACCAGAAGAATAAACCTGACATTTTGACATATTATCGATACAAAAGCTGTCAAACCGACATATTTATTCCTCAGATGAAAGTTATCTGACCATTTAAAAATCATCTCTAATTATTATTAAAACAGCTTTGCAACGGGAACTACATAAGCAAAGTATGTACATGACATAGTTATGTCCAAATTCTACTATCTCGTAGCGTTAAGATTACAATCAAGTGAGATAGCCAACGTAGTTATCCAATGGTTATAATGATGCCCCGCGGAATCTTACTACATTAGAACTACGTCAATGGTGCCGATTCTGTTGTACACCGAACTAAACTAACTAAACTATAACTAAAATTCCTTACTTTTTACTATGAGAATCTAAACGCTATTCTGCAAAAAAATATCTCTAAATTTAAAAACTATTTTGACACAACTAAAATCGAATTTGACAATCGCGACTCGCACGTGGTGTGTTCTGGCTTCGCAACGTGGTACTTGTTTGCCCTACCCCGTGTTTTTTTTAGAGCCAGCAGCACGCCGGGTTCGGTAGCCTCGACGTGATTTATATGGAATTTTCACTTTTTTCATGGAAAATATGAAAAATTATTTTCCACATGTTGAGTTTTAGACGTGTTTGGGATTTTATAAAGGGGGTCGAAATTTTCATTATTTTTGCGATAGGACACACCGTTTTCGAGATATAAGCAAAAGAAAAGAAAAAAATACAGTACTATTTTTGCACCAGAAGTCGAGGTGTCGGTGTGAATTTTAGTTCTTGACAACTAATTTTATTCCACACCTATTTAATCGCGATTAAAAATAGTCAGATTTAGTTAGACAACCAAAATTTTAGGTTGAATACAATAATGAAATTGACAACAACAGAATAGCAAAATTACCATTTTCACTAAACTAATAATTCAGTGCAATCTTAGTGCTGTCAAACTAAAATATAGTTAAGTTGTGTCACTTTAGTCAATTTCAGAATAGGAAATCGTCGTTTGACAGGAATAAACTAAATTTTGGTGATTTTTAGTCTAGTTTAGAGAATTTTGTGACAACAGAATCGGCACCAATATCGTGTTTTTTAAAAACCAATGTAACGGTAAGGAAACGAAATGTCATCTGTATGTTCCAAGGCAATTTGTCGATCTGAATAATAAAATATTAGCAGATTTCGTGTATGACGAACGTGGTGGTTACGAGTAGGGAATCGTTATGTGGTCGTAGTGAATTCAGGCCTTGGTATTTAACTTTGTGTAAATTATTTCATCACCACTGCTCGCAAACCAGTCAAGGAAAACATCGTGAGGACACCAGCATGTACTAGAACAAAAAAATCGAAGGCATGGTAACATCCACCAACCCACACTCCCCTTTCACAGAGAGAAAGCCTGTATCCCAGCAGTGGGAACGCTATAGTCTGATTATGGTATTATGGGTGATGCCGTGAAATAGTTGGTCAAGATTCTTTCCAATATTTTTTATCTACTGTCAAGTAATCAACACAATTACTTAATTTTCTATTGTTATCAGACTCAATGAGTATGCCTAACTAGGTTTTTTTTTTGGTGGGATATCATCAAATAACTTTTCCCGCTCTAGGTGGAGCAGGAGGGCGTGTCAGACTTTTACTGACTAAAACCCACCCGTGTTCTTTCAGGTGCCTGTGTACCAGGGGACACGGTAACTCTTTCGAACAACCCGCACCCCTGGTAGGCATCGGCCCTTGCGGACCCCACCATCGGTGCTGACATCTCTTTGAGGCGAGTGTGGAACACAACAGCGAGCTACCCATTACTCGCCGTCCGCAAGCTCACGCCTATGGTGGCAGGGAATCAGCCTGGGAATCCCGACGCCCAGGGCGTCTCCTGCGGCGGCTAGGACCGTGAGGGCGCATATACTGACTCTCACAAACGTGCGCCGCCTCCTTCTTCCCGAGAATTACTGCTTCGCAAAAGGGGCCTAACTGAGTTAGACAGTATAATGAATAGCAGGAATTGAGCGATCGAGTTGGTAAGTGGATGGGTGACCATTTTTACATACAAAGACCCCTCCGTGCCTCAGTAAGCACTTTAAGCCGTTGGTCTCGGCTGTCATTCGTGGTGACGTTGTGACAGTCGTTACGGGTCGTCGTATTATTACCGAGTAGCTAAGTTGTGGAGGTCAGATAGGCGCTCGCTCCATGTAAAATACTGTTAGTCTGTTACTCAGCTGCCTCCGGTTTAAGCTGCCCGCTCAAAAAATGGTTGAAAACAGCATGCAGAAGAAACCACTTTTCGTCGGCATTTCCAAGAAATTATATTTGAAAAAAATAGTAATCTACATGATTTGATACGTCATTTGGTTTAGGCATAACTTTTCCATGGGTATCAAATAATAATAAAAAAAAAACACCAAATCACCTCCGAATAGTTGAGATGAAACCATTTTACTCCTTCATTTTTTAACAAAAGAGTTTAAAAAAATGTCTACTGCTTTGCAATACAAAAGAAAATGATTTGATTTTTGTTACTTTTACAAATATGCATTATTTTTGTTATAATAAATTAAAAATGTGACCGATTAAAGACTGCACGACTACATCACCCCGCACTTGCCCACAAATTTAATGCGCCCAAATGATGAAGGTCTTTGGCCTGTATACAAGCCTTAACCGGAAGCCGACCCCAACATAGTTGGGAAAAGGCGCCACAGATGATGAGGATAGAGAGTTAATAACATGAAATTATGTTTATTTCAGTAAGTTGATCTTTTAAGACACTTCTCAATAAATATTATAAAACTAGACGCCAGAATTTCCTCGCTGACGTATCTTTGAAAGAAATACTGAATCAAACTCATGAACTCTTTTAAAGTCCAAACGACGATTAGGATTTTATGTGGGACCAACAATGCAAGGGAGGACCTTTTACAGAAAGACCCGTTCCAGCTTCGAGTTGACCTGTCCCAACAGACGGTATGCTTTAGTCATCGTGTAGCTCAACCGTATTTTAGGGAGCTCAACAACCACAAGACAAGGCACAAGACGAGAAGATTTTTAATGTCTTAGAGGAACATACTTTTCGTCATCAAAATCTACTGATATTTACTACGAATTGGCTGATGATGGCATTGTAGGTATCTGATTGTAGTTTTTAAGTATTTTATCACGTTTTTTAAACAAGCCCTGGGCACAACTATGGTGACTAATTGACTAGCTTCCGATGTCACCTGAACAAAAAAATACCGATTGCAGAGATAAAATCTAAAAGTCATGAACACGACAAATTGACAAAGTAGGCATACAGGATGTAAGGGAAACGGTTCCGGAAACGACGACAGGTGATGGGGCTAGTGATTCTCGATATAGTACCATAAAAAATCTTTTTTTTTTTAACCTATGCTGTGAGAACAGTTAAATGAACCATTATTTGTAATTAAACGCATTTAAAAACGACCCCAAGTCCAGACGGCGACTTTAGGTTAAGGCATCCTTTGTAAACCGCCGCCAAAATAAGTAGAAATATACGGAAGCGTCAAACGTTTTAAATTGATGCAAAATAACCAATTGAAGGCGAAAGGTTATTGGTATCCAGTGCATTTAGGTTGTATATCACATTCCCCTTACACCCTGTTTAGTAAGCCGACCTGCACAACGATAAAGTTGAACTGAACATTCAAAGACCAAATATTATGTCACACGGAATTCCAATTAATTTATACTTCCATATTATATGTATAAGTAATACTATAATGCAAAAGTATCTCTTTCTAAGGCCCAACCTTCGTACACACACGTTTTTCTTACCGTGAAAAACTATGGTTTATTCAGCGTTGCAGGCACGGTCGTCAGTATTTTATGTACCACTATGGAAACTTGTACACGCTTACCTCTTTCCAAGGCGCGGTTTATACGCCGTGCTGTAATGAAACTGTATACAACCTTTAGGCTTTAGTTTTTCATGCCTTAACGGTGCAACAGATTTCGATAAAATTTGGCACACATGGTAGACCAAAGGCATAGGAAACTTTTATTCCCATAGTACGTTCCTTTAGGATAATTTCCTATGTCAACGCGGGCGAAGCCATGGACGATAGCAAGACGAGAATATATTCTCATTCTTATCAAGCCTCAAAAAAGTATTAAAACAACTGACGTCTTCGTAACAAATTACAAAATACCAGCGTTGTCACTCAAACGAAAATGATATATGAAATGTCGTGAAATGCAATCTGTGTGAATCAGTGGAAATATTGCGAGCAGGGCAACCGCATTGGGAGTTACTCCGGTTCTGAATGCTGCATTCAATGCCTTGGGATTACAGTTGTGGATGGTGGAAGTTTAATCTAGGAGTCTCAGTTGGTTTGATGTATTAGAGTGTTTTTGTGGTATGTACGTCAAGTTGTTTTTTTTTTAATCCCAGATTGTAATCTGACATTTCTTGTCTTTTTAGAACTGTTTATGCTTTTATTTAACTTCACTTGTATGTCCTGCAATAAATAATTTACCCACTTCCACTGAAGCTATCTGGCTGAAATTTGGTTCTTGTGACAATGCACGATAAAAGCTATTTTTAATGTTTAAAAAAATGTTTTCAATTATTTTTAGTTTCAGAGAGCAGTGGAATACCAGTAGTTAAGGCTCCGACGTACGAGTCGTAGTTCGTGGGTTTAAACCCAGGCAGATGCTTTACTTTGTGTATAGTTTCATCACCATTGCTCTCAAAACGTGCAGAAGGAAAACATTTTGAGGAAACCGGCATGTCCTAGAACCAAAAAATCCACATCTGCCATCTCGCACTCGGCGGGTTTTTTTTACTTTTTAACCCAATTCAGAAACATTTATTATTTGAGTTTTTGTTTTGCCGCTTTATTTTTTTAGCTCGGGTTTTGGACCTGGCTGTCTTTTGAAGATCTTTGACAGTCGTTGAGGGTAGTCAGAAAACCGAAAATCTGACAACGAAGGCATATTATACCATTGAAAAACATTATAATCAGTTTTAAGATTTTTCTTAAACTCCGGTCATTGATTTTGTTAGTTCCGCTTTTGGCTACTGGTTCAGATAAGTTTGTGGCGGCGTCGTGGTGTATGACTGCGAAAGATGGTAACGCCATCTGCCTGTGTGGGAAATAACCCACGCCTGTCAAACTACTACTAATTTCAAGTGCAACTCTTCTTTGTTTTTTTGACATGCCGTTCATATGAACGGCACAATAAACATATGAAATGCGGTCTCATAGTTTCACTATCAATTGATGTGATTTAGCCATTCATTCTTTCATGTCCATCCTAACTGATATTATAAATGAGAAAGGAAGATAGACGGCAGAAAAGAGACGATATCAATTGAAACAACCGCAACAGTAGTGACGTCAGAGTGAGGCGAGGTGCAAGAGATATATCGCGGCCCGTTATTGCCGAACGAACAATGGATCGCGAGTAGTAGCAGATGCACAATTATATTGTAACCTGCCAGTGTTAGTGTGAATATTGTGACGGAATACTATTTAGTATTTGACTGAAATTGACATCGGGTTGATTGTAAGGCACTTGTCACTTTAAATACACAAAGCGGCAAATATGGCCCAGGGCAAAATACGAATTTGTGAACAAACTAACCTATTCTATGGCTTTCTCTAATTTGGTGTAAGGAGGATGCCCTAAGGTAGCCCGCAAAATACAAAGTTTCTTACGTTTTTTTGCAATTTGCAGGTCAATACTATACGTATTGACTATTTCACGAAGTCTTTCAATGGTATTATATGGACTTACATGATTAAAATTCAGTAAGTGGATACTTGTTACGGTCGCGAATTAAATTTTGTTCAACATACAACTAGACTCTTTGTGAAAATTTACATTTCGCGTGCCTAAGAGAATAAATTGACATGAGGTTGGTTTAAAATTAAATTGTGTAAAAAAATCAAAACTGCAACAGGAATATACATTTTTCATGGAAACAAAATACTGGGTTAAGTAATGCGTATCTACTTATAACCCTTTGGCCATACACACACAACGCTCAGTCTGCCTAGCCTTTTCCTAACTTTATTAGGGTCGGCCTCCAGTCCAACCGGATGCAGCTGAGTACCAGTTTTACATAGAGCGCCTGCCTATCTGACCTCCACAACCAGTTACTGGATAATACGATATCCCTTGGTAAGACTGGTTGTAAGAATTTCGAACTTCTGACGACCCGTAACCACTGTCACGGATCCACGAATGACAGCCAGGACAACCGCTTAACGTACTTTACGAGGCATGAATAGGTCTTGGTACGTAAAGACGGTCACCCATCTACGGACCAATAGGGCATTTTCCAATTAAAAAAAAAAAAACTAATTTGAAGATTGGAACGAGAAATTTAACAGAAAAATAAATTGATTTCTATCCATTTTAAAAATTAATTTAAAAACGATTAATTTTTCGTTGTTTTGAATTTACCGCCAAAAGGCTTCTTACGATGACTTTTTATCACGTGACGTCAACTTTGTGTAAACTAAAGTAGTTAGTAAGTAAATAAGTGAATGTCGAGTTTATAATTAACAAGATTTTTAATGGATAGAAAGTGATATTACTGGTGTGTGGTGCCTCTGTGCACAAATACTTCTAAAACGCCGCCAAACTAAGTATCTGTACCGGTGCCGTTTATACAAAGTTGACGTCACATATCACGTGATGAAAACTCATCGTAAGGAGCGCCTTGGCGGTAAATTCAAAAAAACGAAAAATAAATGAGATTTTAATCGTTTTTAATTGAGAAAATGTGTATTAATAAATTTATTTTTATTTTTCTGTTAAATATTTCGTCCCAATCTTCAAATTAAAATAGTTTTTATCAAATCGGAAAATACCCTATTGCGGTAAGTGTAGCTTAGCCGAATCGGTCGACCCGTGCAACTATTATTACTTAGCAATATGCCCTTACACACAATGTTATGGTATTAAAATCATTTAAAGCTTCAATTAACGTTCCCCAAAACGATTACACAAGGCATCTTCAGCAAGAAGTAATAAAAACTTTTACACGGCGTATTGTTACAAAGTTACAGACATAAAGACTACATACACGGCGTATTGCTCAAAATTGCCCAAGTTTGTGTGTAAGGCTGTGTTTACACGGGCAATTAAAAAGGCGCTATTCTCGGCGATACAGCATGTTGGATAAACTAAGGGACTAGCTTTAAGGGTTTAAAGGTATGAGCATCAGGGTGTAAATTTCACACTTCCTATAAATCCTTACTAATAATAACAACGAAAAAAATTGTATGAATGGATTTATGGTTGTTTGTTACTCTTTCACGCAAAAACGACCGAATGGATTAGGATGAAATTTGGCACACCGATAGATTATAACCTAGATTAAAACATTGGATACTTTTTATCCTGGTAGTACGTTCCCGCGGGATAATTTACGACTTCCACGTAGGCGAAGCCGCGAATGGAAACTAGTTGTATATATAACTAGCTTTTGCCAGCGGCTTCGCCCGCGTGGAACTTTCATCCCCTATTAAACTTCCTTAGGGGTTGAATTTCGAAAAATCCTTCCTTATTCCTTGTCTACATTATAGAGGGAACCTCTGTGCATTTCAGATTTCTAGGTCCAAGGGTTTGGCGTTGTTGAGTCAGTCAGTCACTTAGTCAGTCAGTCAGGACTTATCTTTTTATTTATTTAGATGAAAGTTTGTATATTTTAAGGCTTTTACTCAATTATGCAATAACGGCTGAACGGATTTGGATGAAAATTGGCACACAGATCATCATCAGATCAGATTATTATAGTACGTTCTAATGGGATCATAACTTCGAATGCGCGATAACCTAACCTAACCTATTCAGTGAGCCCAAAGTCCCAAACACGATACTTCTGCTGTTTGTTGGTTAGAAACTTGGGTATCCTGGTTTCAGGTGATGCTCCAGCATCAGTTCAAGGTTACTTTGTGCTCCTACTATCATTGAAGTAGTAGAATAGCAAATTTTGACTCGATCAGACCCGTGGAAGATGCTCAAATCCCTACAACAACCAGAAAAGACCTTTTTTTTTGGGTGGGAAATCATTAAATAACTTCACCCGCTCTGGGTGGAGCGTGTCAGACTTTTGCTGACTAAAACCCACCCGTGTTCTTTCAGTAGCCCGTATTCCAGGGGCTGTGGTATCTCTTTCGAACAAACCCGCACCCCTGACAGGCATCGGCCCTTGCGGGCCCCATCATGTTTGTGCTGACATCTCTTTGAGGCGCGCGTGGAACACAACGCGCCGTCGACTTGGGCTTGGTCCTTACCGGACAGCGAGCTACCCATTACTCGCCGTCAGCAAGCTCATACCTACGGTGGCCGGAAAACGGACTGGGATTCCCGACGTCCAGGGCGTCTCCGTATCCTGCGGCGGCTAGGGTCGTGAGGGCGCATAGATTGCCTCTCCCTTACGTGCGCCGCCTCCCTCTTCGCGAGCATCACTGCTTCGCTGAAGAAGGTGATGGCTACCCATGCCCTCTCGCTCCGTACCATGGCCCGGACCAGGGCCGGACGCGAGAGATCGCCGCCGCCGATTGCCTCCACGAGGACACGGCGGCGCTCCACCCAAGCCGGGCAGACCGCCACCGTGTGTCTTCGCAGTGGAAACACCCGGGCGTTTCCTCCCGCCCTATCCGAAACAGGAACCTCCCGAAACAACCGTGTCCGGTGAGGTCCTGCGTCAGGCGGAAGGTGAGGACGCCATGCCGCCTCTCAAACCACTCCTCAAAGAGGGGACTTACCGCCGCAATCGTGGCGTGCCCAACCAGAAAAGAACTGATAATCTTCAAACGGCTAAACCGATTTTGATAAAAAACATATCTAAGAACCAACGCTAGAAAACCAAGTTTAAAATTAAAAAAATCGATTGACCCGTTTAAGACATACGCGCTGCGGTTCCACAGACAGACAGACAAACATAGTGGTCAAACGTATAACACCGCTCTTTTTGCGTTGGGGGTTAATAAGTATTTAAATGTTAGCAAGTTGAAAGGAAAAGAGAATTTCCGGAAAATGGCACGCCTTTTCACGTCTCGTTACTTAATTTTAATTAATTAAGAGAAAATTCACTTCATTACCTTGTAGCTAATCGAGCAGCTATAATATTACATTGTTTCAATAATGAGCCGAAATTAGGTAACAGCGTAACGTCTTCTACGGCCCACTGAACTGAAAGTGGGTCGCTTCCGATCACAGACTATACAAGGTGTAAAAGAATAGACGCCAGCCCTGAAAGAAGATAATTAACTGCTGAATCGATTTCAGCAATTTTTGTTAATCCGTTTTTTTTTATATATGTGTTTTGCCATATGTGGCTACAGCCGATCGAGCCAAAGAAAGTTCAATCTGATTTCAAGGCAGTAAGACTCAATTTGACTCAATTTTAAATGCTAGGGTCAACACAATTTTCTTAATAATACCAGTTGGCTTTAAAAATAACGTTTTGGTCACTGGATTATGCTTTAACCTCAAAACTCTAATTGAGGTATATGAAGTTTAATTATTATTTGATATGATATATACAACGTGTAACGGAAAGGGTATATGCATACCAAGGGCACGGCTTCTTTGGATGTTAACAAACGATATTGGAAGGGGTTTTTAATCCTATCTCTACATGTTTGGAAGTTATGAGAATTTCTAACCTTGATGCCAGAAACCGCACTTTTCAAATTGAAATAAACACATCACTCGGAAGAGATCTATCGTGATATTGGCAAGTAACGTGGAAAGTTATTGACCTACGTTGTGCGGTGACACGTTTGTTATGAAACCGAAAATTTGGTATCAATTCGAAAATATCGAGTATTTATTTTGAGCTGAAACTATGTATAGTGATTTTATACCAGGTGTTATCTTTAGTGCTTAAGGAAGGCAAAAGGGTTTTTGTTACACCCTGTATATAAATGCTGACTTGCCTGACACTATCTCAGTCTTAAAATGGTAACTGAAAATCAATTTATTCTAGTAATTGTAAACGAATAAAAGCTAGTTCACAACTAGACAAATTTTAACAACAATATTGTGGTTAACAATGTTGTTGACGAATAACAACATTGTTGTTTCAGTGCTTTGACGGATTGAGACAGATGAGAATGCAAACGTTTCTGAGAATGCGGGAATCGTCCTTCTGCGCTAATAAAACCATATTCATTAAATTTTATTATTTAGTGGTCATAAATCAACTGATATTTTCTGTAAAATTCAAATTGAAAGTGTGAGCTTGATTTGAGCTATCATTACACCTGATTGACACTACTGACTGTCACTTTAAGCTCACTACAGCTGTTTATCTTTTGGTAACTCTATGTTTTGCAGTCTGTATTTAAGGGGTATTTCCGCCTCCTAAAATAGAGAACCTCTGTTTTCTTACTTACTCTGTGGCCCAGTACCTAATTGTAACACTGAGGCTACATAGTCTTAGCTTATGTAAACTAGTTAAATAATCTCATTAAAACGTGCCGCGGGCAGTAGGGGTCTCTCAAACGTGTCTGGTTTTTAAATTCATTCATTTGGTACTTAGTTCATTTTGTCGAGAAGGGGTACTGAGGGGCAGTCTATTCTCAACTCATTCGTTTTTTTTTTCTGTTTCTAGGGGTCTATTTTAATAAAAGTGGAAGAGTAGGGAAGGAGCTATTGACCTCGTGAATTCTTTGGAAGAGGTAACTGACTTTTGAGAAGAGCGAACTAAGATCACCATCTGCCTACTTAGTCTTTTCCAGACTACGTCGAGGTCGGCTTCTAGTCTAACCAGATGCATCTGAGTACCAGAGCAACTGCCTATCAGACCTCCAGAACCCAGTTACTGGATAATACGATATCCCGGGGTAAGACTGATTGTCACTCTTCGGCCTTCTAACTACCCGTAATGACTGTCAAAGATACATATATGAATTCCTGCTGGGACGATACGGCTTAACGTGCTTTCCGAAGCACGGAGGCGTGTTGTTATGTAATGGTCACCGATCCACGAACCACCTGCGGCATGCGAAGCTTAACTTGCTATTATTGTTTATCCACAAGCCCCTAACTAACAACAAAACAAATTGAATGCTTAGTTCAATCGTAGATCCGAGAACATATTTTTTTCTTCTGTCTTTATATATGTTTTCGGCTATCTATATAAATAAAAAAATTAAATTAAAAATTTCAAAAACCCCCGACCCTAACAAAAACTCTAAAAAGTAAAATTAATAATATTTATAGGCCTTTTAAGATGAAGGTAATATTTTGATCAAGGCATTGTCAAGTCGGGGGACGGCTAATGAAAATGCTAGGCCTCTGTTTGGCGTTTTCATTGACCGTCCCCCGACTTGACAATGCCTTGATCAAAATATTACCTTCGTCTTAAAAGGCCTATAAATAATATTAATTTTACTTTTTAGAGTTTTTGTTAGGGTCGGGGTTTTTTTAAATTTTTAATTTAATTTTTATTTCCTGCTTTTTAAACTTAATGTCTCGCTCGCTTAAATCTGCGCATCGTTGCGTATTTTTCCCACAGTGAAGTTTGTTACTAATTTATCCTCATTCCTCGTCCTGATCACTATTTATCTATAATCTATTCATTGAGACCTTTTCAATGAGCCCAAACACGATACTTTTGCTGTTTGTTGGTGAGTAACTTGGGCATCCTGGAAATTCCAAGTGTTGCTCCAGCATCATTTCAAGGTAACTTTGTTCGTTTAATATCATTGAAGAAATAGAATACCAAATTTCGAGTTGATCAGACCCGTGGAAGATGCTCAAATCCCTTCATTAACCAGAAAAGGGCTGATAATCTTCAAACGGCTGAGCCGATTTTGATGAAACATGTCTAAGAACACTCCCGACTAATACACCTTTCAATAAAAAAAAAACAAAATCAAAATCGGTTCATCCGTTCGGGAGCTACGTTGCCTCAGACAGACACACACACACACACACACACACACACACACACACACACACACACACATACACACACAGACACGTCAAACTTATAACACCCCGTCGTTTTTGCGTCGGGGGGTAAAAAAGAAACGTCCTGACTGACTGACTGACTCATCAACGCCCAGCCCAAACCCTTGGACCTAGAAAGTTGCAATTTTGCACAGCGGTTGCCTTTATAATGTAGACAAGGAATAAGGAAGGATTTTTCGAGAATTCAACCCCTAAGGGAGTTAAATAGGGGATGAAAGTTCCGCGTGGGCGAAGCCGCTGGCAAAAACTAGTTAAAACATACAGATGGAAATCACACATCATTAAGAATAGAACTCAGAAAGAGAATTTGAATCGGAGATAAATGTGGAATGCCCCATGGTCTCTTCGAGTTCAAGTATATTATTGTTATATATTTTTTAATTTATTTACTCATATTTCTAGAAACCGGTATTTCTTTAAATCTCATGGGTATAAACCAAGGTGAGATTTCAAGTTTGAGTAGATTAGATGTTGTGTACTTCATTACAATTATGTGATATTGTTTAAATTTAATTGTAGGAATTTCCGAACTATGCGACATGCATCTAATGTAGCTGCATTCTGTAGTGTCTTTTGAGCATTTGATGTCTCCATCGCTGTTCCCTGAAACGAAGAAAATATTAAAAATATATAGAACCAAACTTTCCAAACTCAGAATTAATAGGTCATAGCCCTGTATCATAAAGCTATTTAGTACCATATAATTTCATTATGTTCTTCCGTGGCGTATAATATATTATACGCTCGCTGATAGCAGCAATCGTGTATCGCACGCGAACACATTATTTAACTATAAGTCATAAGAACTTGACGAACCGGTTCACGGCCGCAAGCGATGCGACTTGCGTCAATCGACACGTGCGGCTTGCGTGAAGCAACACGCGCGCTCGTCACTTGTTTCCGTCCCTCGCTCCGCAAGTCACGTCGTGGTGACTCGTGGCATGCTCTAAACATCTTCTTGCATTTGTTTTCTTCGCTATCGCTGTTGTAAGTGGTAAAAGCAGTGGTGGTCCACCAGCCCCAACTTTAGAAGTTGTAGGTCGTGAGTGCAAACTCAGGCAGGCACTTCACTTTGAGTATTTAATTTCATCACCACTTCAACACATCACACTCTAGAAAACAGTGAAGGAAAACATCGTGAGGAAACCGGCATGTCTTAGAACAAAAAATTCTAAGACATGTGACATCTACCAACCCACACTCGGCCCGCGTGGTAGATTGCAGCCCACTCCCGAAGATAGGATGTCTGTGACACAATAGTGGATACATTACAGGCTGAACATGCTGTCGCAAGATGCGTGTAGCTCGACGCCACGAGGGACCAACGTATGGAAACGGGCTGAAAAGTTCTAGAGGGGCAACTGCGGACTGCATGACTGTGGGTTGGTCCAGTGAAGGTCGCCGAATCCGATGCAGGAAACACAGGAGCGGCGAATTTGGCGATGCTTGCGGGAGGCCCATGTCCAGGAGTAGGCTAAATGGTGGGCGATAAAGTTATTATGGGGGAAATCTTCGATTTTTTAAGGGATAGATAAATAATTAAGTATGAAAGTCTTTAAAAAAAAGTAAGCAAATCCCAAACACACATCACCCATTTAATGTTAGGGAAATAAATTGAAAAGCTAATCGATACCCTTTTTTTGCGGTTTTAAAAACATCAAATAACTTCTCCCGCTCTGGGTGGAGCAGGAGGGCATGTCAGACTTTTACTGACTAAGACCCACCCGTGTTACTTCAGTTGTCTGTGTGCTAGGGACCATGGTATCTCTTTCGAACAACCCGTACCCCTAGCAAGAATCGATACCCGTCATCGATTTTCCGTGTTTAAGCCATTTGATACAACTCAACAACTATATTGTGATTTGAAAAAGAAAGTGCGTTGGTAATCAATGGGTTTAATAATGTATTTACCTTATTTTACATACTAGGGAGCACGCACAGCCACACGGTTCGATCGATCAGGTTAAGCAACGCTTGGAGAGGTTGGTCTGTAGAAGTGTGACCATCTTTACATACCCTCCGTGCTCGGAACGTTAAGCCGTTGGTCCCGGCTGTCATTCGTGGATCACACACAGTCGACATTTGACAGTCGTTATGGTTCGTCAGAAGCCCGAATATCTGACAACCAGTCTTATCAAGGGGTGTCGTATTACCCAATAACTGGGTTGTGGAGGTCAGATAAGCAGTCTTACCATATACAATACTGAAGCCGACCCCAAAATATTTGGGAAAAGGCTAGGCAGATGCTGAATTTACATACTAAGGAGTGTGTGTCACATTATAAGTTTAAGATAAACCGCTAGCTCTCAGTAACGATCCCAACAAAATATGTCGTCTATGCCTTGCACCAAACATCAAGAAGCATCGCCTGTTGGTAGTACCAGGTTCCCATTAAAGCACGTCCCGTAATGGAGCAATAGAATTATGTAACGTTCTCAGCTTCATCGAAGTGCGGGAATTCGATCAGGAGCATCACATATTCGATACTAGATTTTGTCCGCAGCGTCGCCCGCGGTGAAATCGGAAACGATCTCACGGGAACGTAGTAAAGGGATAAAAAGCATGCCAAAGTATGAAGTCCAAACTCAGATCATGGTTTACTCGTGTGCCAAAAAAAATTGAATCCGATCAGCCTGTAAAGAAATAATTTGAGCTAAAATATGATTGACGTTTAAAACTGTTTGTACAGTCAGCATAAAAATATGGGGACAAATTACAGACTTTTCATAATGATCTAAACATAAGAAAATTAAACTTTATCTCAATTGGATAAAGTTCTTATCAGAAGGACAGTTATCGTGTACCTACTGGCTTCATTCTGAAGCATTTCGTGTGTCTTTGAGTTTTTATTTAATTTTCATGTTTCGAAAATTTACTGACCAGACTTTGTGTCAGATTTTTACTGATTAAAACCCACCCGTGTTCCCTCAGTTGCCTGTGTGCCAGAGGCCACGGTATCTCTTTCGAACAACCTGCATCCCTGGCAGGAGGATAGTAGGATTAGATTGTCGTTCTAGGAGATTTATCAGTGTCGTAATTTGGTCATAAATCTGAACCCAGGCACCCAATTTACTTTGTGTACTTTTTCATCACCGCTACTCTCAAAACGGTGAAGGAAAACATCGTGAGGAAACCGGCATGTCCTAAAACCAAAAATTCGAAGACTTGTGACATCTACCAACGCGCACTAAGCCCGTGTGGTGGATTATGGCCAACTCTCCCTCAGAGAGCGAAGGCCACAGGCTAAGTGGTAAAAATATCACAGACTGATTATGCAATGCCGCCGTCGTTTACGTAACGTTTAGCCAAAAACACAAATATACAATCCATACTACAATTTAAATTCGCTTTTTGTGTCTGTCTGTGTGACCGAGTTATTCTTCTAAACTTCGTAACGGATATTTATGCGGTTTTCGCCATAATTTATGTATTAAAGAAGATTTTTTTTTTTTTTGAGAATGAGAAATCATCAAATAACTTCTCCGCTCTGTGTGGAGCAGGAGTGCGTGTCAGACTTTTACTGACTAAAACCCACCCGTGTTCCCTCAGTAGCCTGTATGCCAGCGGCAGCGGTTTCTCTTTCGAACAAACCCGCACCCCTGGCAGGCATCGGCCCTTGCAGGCCCCATCGGTTTGTGCTGATATCTCTTTGAGGCGCGCGTGGAACATAACGCGCCGTTGACTTGGGCTTGGTCCTTACCGGACAGCGAGCTACCCATTACTCGCCGTCCGCAAGCCCACGCCTACGGTGGCCGGAAATCAGCCTGGTATTCCCGACGCTCAGGGCGTCTCCTGCGGAGGGTAGGGCCGTGAGGGCGCATGTGCTGCCTCTCCCTCACGTGCGCCGCCTCCCTCTTCGCAAGCATCACTGCTTCGCAGAAGGAGATGACGGCTACCCATGCACTCTCGCTCCGTACCATGGCCTGGACCACGGTATCTCTTTCAAACAACCCGCACCCCTGGAAGAAGGTATATGTGTAAAAATAATATAATAGTCATCCAGACCGTTTTTCGGCCATGGCGGGTAATCTTGACAGAGACTAGCATTTGGCGCGGGAGATACAATCGTGCACACGTGTGTGCGCAGACACAGGTGCACTCGCTCTTCCTTACTCTCATAATCTGATGGAACGGCAATCCGACATGACCGGAGAGAGGTCAGGTGCAGGAGCAACGGTGCTTTCTGAGGCACGAGGGTATCACACCGCCAACTTTCAAACTCTAGGCTATTACTGAGAAATTCCTAATACAAAATCCCAATAACACTTAGCCCGACCAGGGAATTGAACCGAGGACCCCATGCTCAACAGTCGCCCTTGCGCTCGCGAGACCAACGGGGCAGTTAAACACACGTTAATATTAAACTTACATACAGGGTAAATTTTTAACCAGTGCGCAAAATGTAACCATAAAGTAATAGGTCTTTACCTATGAAATTGCCGTTTTGTATGAAAAAATTTAAACGAATTTTTTTCATGAATTTTTTATTTGTATTAATCGAAGTAATCACCCATGCAATCAATGCATCTTTGCCATCGCAGTGGCAGTTTATTGATGCCCTTCTTAAAGAAATCAGCTGGACGGGAGGCAACAAATTCTTCAAAGGCATTTTGTACTGCCTCTCGGGTATTAAATTTTTTTCCCGCCAAGAAGTTATCCAAATTCTGGAAAAAGTAGTAGTCTGTAGGCGCAAGGTCTGGTGAGTAGGGCGGATGACGGAGAGCTTCCAACCCCAGTTCTTGCAACTTGGAGACCGTCTGCTGTGCAGTATGAGGTCGCGCGTTGTCGTGCAGGAGCAGCGGAGACGAGCGATTGACCAATGCTGGTTGGAGATGCGCCAGCTTCTCCATCATTGTGTTCAGTTCTTCACAGTACACATCTGCAGTAATGCTCACCCCGTTTGGTAAGAAGCTGTGATGAATCACACCGGCGCTAGACCACCAAACAGTGACCATCACTTTTCTAGGGGTAAGTTTTCGTTTAGGGCATTGTTTAGGTGCTGAACCAGGATCCAACCAACTTGCTGAGCGCTTACGGTTATCAAACAGAATCCATTTTTCATCGCAGGTAACAATGCGGTTCAAAATTCCTTCATTTGTGTGTCTGTTGAGCAGTGCAAGGCACGTCTCGACGCGTACTTCGCGCTGGCGATCATTGAGTTCGTGGGGCACCCATTTGTCAAGCTTTTTTACCTTGCCAATTTGACGCAAATGGACCAATATTGTTTTGACGCTAACGTCGAAAGCTGCTGCTAATTCAGCCGTAGATTGTGTATCATCAGCTTCCACAATCGCCTTTAATTCGTCATTGTCGACCAAAGTCTTCGGACGACCGCGAGGTTCATTTTTCAGGTCGAAATTTCCAGAACGGAAGCGAGCAAACCAATAACAGGTGGTGCGTTGGTTTGTAGTGTTAGCTCCGTAAACGTCGTTGATGTTGCGTGCTGCTTGTGCCGCGTTGCTGCCACGACGGTACTCATATTCCATAATTACTCGAATTTTTAACGTATCCATGATGACGAAAAAGATTGAAATGCGATGAAAATGTAACACTAATCAATAAAGAAATGACTACTTTTAGAAAAAAAAATCCATGTTTTTAAAATAAAATTAATTTGAAATTAGAATTCTTAGCCAAACAAAAATTATTTTGATTTGAAATGGCCAGTACTGCAGAACGGCAATTTCATAGGTAAAGACCTAATATTATAATTTTAGACCCCCAGCGCAAAAATTTTTCTTCAGTTATGAAAAAAAATACAGCTGTTCTATACATTTTGACCGCGTAGATATTGCACTTTTCTATGAAACAGAGGATTTTTTTTTTGCATAGCTGACGAAAAATGTCTGCTCTGGCGGTCTAGACATGCTGAATACATGGTTACAGTTTGCGCACTGGTAAAGAATATATCCTAAATAGGTATCGATGTTTTACCAAGTCGTAAAGACCATGCGAAGCAGGGCCGGGTCGCTAGTCGCACAATAAAAAGTTAAACGGTAATTAATTTCTTTTACATTGCTCCATGAAACTCAATTAGCCAAATATTCATAAAATTCTGAAAAAGTAACATTTTCCTGTTTTCATTTCAAATTACACGTCGAAATGATGTTCATAATTTGTAAGTATTTATTAGTTTATGTATTAGTTTTTTTACACATTAACTTATCAATAAGAAAGAAGTAAAATGCGTTAATTGGCATAACAGCAAAAAAAACCTGAAATCTATAAAAAAACGAAAACAAATTATTATAATAATAATCCTTCAAGAGTTAGGCAGAAGTGTATCCTATATAGTAGTGCACCCACATTACACCGGTTATGTGTCATAAAATAGAGGCCGAGCCTAGTGCCATCGACCGGGTCCAGTAATCCAGACTCCGGGTTCATCATCATCATCATTTCAGCCATGCTTGGCAGGCGGGTTGGCGATCGCAGTATGGTGGTAAAATGCATAGAGAACGCTGCTGCTCATTCTCTAGTGAGTCCCTTAGTCGCCTTCTTTGACACCCACGGGAAGAAATGGGATGGTGCTATTCTTTTACGTCCGGCACCACACGGACTCCGAGTTGCTACTAAAATATTCCTAACGGAGAAACCTTACAAACCCCATGTGCAGCAAGGGAAAATGTGGGTACACATGGGTACAGTCTAATTAATACTTTTTCTTTCTTTCTTTTTTTCTTACACTTTTCACATTTCGGGAAATACAGGCGTCATTGTTATGTTAAATATAACAATTATTATTCTTTTTAATTTACAGTAACAGTAATTTTCGTATTTTACCACTACGCGTCGCCGAAAACGGTTGAATACTATCCTCCTCAGCCAAAGGACCAGAAATGCGACGAATGTTTCAGAATTTACTTCCCCTTATGTGCCAGCGATAATAGAAGTTATACGAATGAGTGTCGATTTAGATGCGTCCAGTCAAAAAAGAAGCCTGCAGACCGAGCGACAATTGTCAGGTATTTTTAGGGTTCTGTACAAGAAGTGTGCCTAAAAGTGTGGCCTGCCAGGGGTTCGGGTTGTTCGATACCATAGCCTCTGGCACACAGGCAACTGAAGGAACATGGGTGGGATTTAGTCAGAAAAAGTCTGACACCCGCTCCTCCGAGAGCGGGAGAAGTGATTTGATGATTTCCCGCCCTTAAAAAAAAAGAATGTGTGACCACCAAACTGTGTCGCGCTGTCGCCGGCCTGCGGGATCCATAAGCCTGGTCTGGGTGAGGTCATCTATCTGTACACTCTGCGGTGGAGCCCAAAATAAGTGTAATGTTTTGATATTTATCAACAAATAAAAACCAATTGAACATGAACCTTACCCATATGTGATAAAGTTGAAAATCTATCAAAGAAATTTGACAGATTGGGGTAGCTTGATGTGCTGGCGTCTGTGCGACAACACTACAACGTCATTTAAATGGGTTCGGTTAGAACCGTTACATCCGTCGGCCCCATTCCAAAGGACCCGAGATGGTAGCGCGTAATATTCCACACGCGCCTCGCTATGACGTCACGGAGGGAGTTCAATACCTTTTTTTGGTGGGAAATCATCAAATGATTTCTCCCGCGGAGCGGGAGAGCGTGTCAGACTATTATTGACTAAAATCCACCCGTGTTCCTTCAGTTGCCTCTGCCAGGGCCACGGTAACTCTTTCGAACAAATCCGTGACCCTGGCAGGAGGAAAGTTCAATACATCACTCCCCCCTATAGGACGTGGCCCGCACAGCGTAGGCCATCGCCAATCCGGGGCAGTGAAAGTCGCATTGGCACCCGCAGCCACCGACGCAGGTGTACGAGAGAACACCGGGGTGGTTTTAGTTAGTAAGAATCTGACAGACCTGTCTGCCCACACATAGCCGGGACGCGATAAAAAAAAAAGTTAGAACCGTTACCAACCGCTTCATCCAAGTTTGTCGCAGTTACTTGGCAATTGAGTGTTTTATGACCCCCAAATAGTAATTATTTGGTTGAAATAAAGAGAGAATCATTAAATAAGAGTGTTCAAAAATATTTTTAATAATAGAGGTTCGATTAAATACGTACATGTTTTATTACAGATTCGGGCCATGCGTTTTGGGTCAAAGAAAGAAGAGATTTGCGATATACACAAATAACTTTTTCCGTAAACATTGCTCTTGAAAATACTCTATGTAGGTACCCCATTCGAAAAACCTGTATATTACGGAAAAAAAAAATACTTTGGATACCTTATGTAAATAGGGTATAAAATAGGGATCATATTTTATACCCTATATTATATAGTGAAATCCAGAACGGACTTTTATTTTTTTATCAATTACCTACCTTTCTAGTCTAAAATAGTCTACACAGGCCTTCTAATAAAACACTGAAAGTGGGTAATGTCCCACTTTCGCCCACGTGTCGGATCATAAATAAAGGGATCCGCCGGAAAATCAAGGTAACCGACTTAGCCGAAGAATTTCCAAACCAAAGTGGAAGTGGACAGGGTGCATTGCTCCCAGAACAGATGGCCGATGGCGCCGAAAGGTTCTGGAATGGTGACCACGGTAAAGAGTTAGCGTTGAAAGGCGTTCCACAAGGTGGACCAATGACCTTGTGAAGGCCGCAGCAATCCGCTGGATACTGGAAGCGCAGAGCCAGTCCATCTGGCGTAGCTTGGTGGGTAGGAGGCCTAAGTCCATCAGTGGACTCCTTTCAGCTGAATCGATGATCAATACGAAAAGTCTAGAGTAATAATAAAAATACATAAGTATCATACGGGTTATTCGAAAGAGATACCGCCGCCTCTGGCACACAGGCAACTGAGGGGGAACACGGGTGGGTTTTAGTCAGTAAAAGTCTGACACGCCCTCCTGCTCCACCCAGAGCGGGAGAAGTTATTTGATGATTTCCCACTGAAAAATAATAAATATCAATAAATAAATAATAATAAATATCATCAATAGTTTTCGCAGCGCACGCTAAATAATGAATGGCAAAATTTATTAATAATTCTTTTGTATTTTTCATGTATAATACTAAAAAGTTAGAGGTCGTTAATGCAATTGCAATTTTCTTAACGACCTCTAACTTTTTTTCTTATATTGTAGCCCATGGGCTAAAAAAGTTACAAATAGAAAGCTAAATTATTATACGAAGTTACTCTCGTTCTATTTGTGACAAAATTTAAAATCGGTCCAGTCGTTTCGGAGCCTATTCGGAGCAAACAAAGAAGCAAAAAATCATTCCTCCTTATAATATTAGTACCTATAGATGTACATAATTATATTGTGTATATACGTATACATAGATACACATGCATGTTGGCATTTTTGTAGATGGAAAAAAACCATTGAACTCGCGACACTGTGCACTGTTACCGTTACCGTTACTGTCAAAATAAAACCATTCCTACTGTTAGTCTGTGCATTTACCACCTCGATTGAAATCTGCATAAAATCTAATATGGTGAATGTCATCATCAAAATACATATTAGGTCTTTACCTATGAAATTGCCGTTCTGCAGTACTGGCCATTTCAAATCAAAATAATTTTTGTTTGGCTAAGAATTCTAATTTCAAATTAATTTTATTTTAAAAACATGGATTTTTTTTTCTAAAAGTAGTCATTTCTTTATTGATTAGTGTTACATTTTCATCGCATTTCAATCTTTTTCGTCATCATGGATACGTTAAAAATTCGAGTAATTATGGAATATGAGTACCGTCGTGGCAGCAACGCGGCACAAGCAGCACGCAACATCAACGACGTTTACGGAGCTAACACTACAAACCAACGCACCACCTGTTATTGGTTTGCTCGCTTCCGTTCTGGAAATTTCGACCTGAAAAATGAACCTCGCGGTCGTCCGAAGACTTTGGTCGACAATGACGAATTAAAGGCGATTGTGGAAGCTGATGATACACAATCTACGGCTGAATTAGCAGCAGCTTTCGACGTTAGCGTCAAAACAATATTGGTCCATTTGCGTCAAATTGGCAAGGTAAAAAAGCTTGACAAATGGGTGCCCCACGAACTCAATGATCGCCAGCGCGAAGTACGCGTCGAGACGTGCCTTGCACTGCTCAACAGACACACAAATGAAGGAATTTTGAACCGCATTGTTACCTGCGATGAAAAATGGATTCTGTTTGATAACCGTAAGCGCTCAGCAAGTTGGTTGGATCCTGGTTCAGCACCTAAACAATGCTCTAAACGAAAACTTACCCCTAGAAAAGTGATGGTCACTGTTTGGTGGTCTAGCGCCGGTGTGATTCATCACAGCTTCTTACCAAACGGGGTGAGCATTACTGCAGATGTGTACTGTGAAGAACTGAACACAATGATGGAGAAGCTGGCGCATCTCCAACCAGCATTGGTCAATCGCTCGTCTCCGCTGCTCCTGCACGACAACGCGCGACCTCATACTGCACAGCAGACGGTCTCCAAGTTGCAAGAACTGGGGTTGGGAGCTCTCCGTCATCCGCCCTACTCACCAGACCTTGCGCCTACAGACTACTACTTTTTCCAGAATTTGGATAACTTCTTGGCGGGAAAAAAATTTAATACCCGAGAGGCAGTACAAAATGCCTTTGAAGAATTTGTTGCCTCCCGTCCAGCTGATTTCTTTAAGAAGGGCATCAATAAACTGCCACTGCGATGGCAAAGATGCATTGATTGCATGGGTGATTACTTCGATTAATACAAATAAAAAATTCATGAAAAAAATTCGTTTAAATTTTTTCATACAAAACGGCAATTTCATAGGTAAAGACCTATTATTAGGGTTTCAGATTTATCCCCTCGTTCGTATCGTTACAGAAGAGTACAACATAAACCAAAATTTTATAAGGACCATAACAGATAACGGGCTATAAAAGCAAAAAAACAATTCTCTGAATGAGTCTAGACGAAAGAGGCATAAAAAGCTATTTTCCAATATCTCATACATCGGATGCTCAAATAAAACTTTTCTGCAGTATATATTGATAGACTGGGAGTAAGAATCGTTTATAAAAAAATAACAAAGGTCAAAAAAAAAAAAAATTTGTTTATTGAAATTAAATTTATTAAAATAAAATATGAAAAGGCTTAGGTACTGGCTGCCTATGTGAATTATTGTGTGTTATGTGTATCTCGAACGTAGTACACAATTAAAACACCGATCACATTAAAATCAATTTGTTTATTTCACGCTTTCGTGTTCAGTCAGGTGCCCTGTCTTTTGTAAACCAAAAATGAACTGTAATTCACTTAAAAGCTTGTTCTAAACACGTTCGAATTTTAGAATTTAACTGAAGGTATTTTAGAGCCAGCTTGTTCTACGTTAGGCCATCTTTTGCAGTTAACCTTCACAGTACATGCCTATATTTAATAAATACGTACCTAAACACTTTCTTACACACACAAGAGTAGTTTGGTAACTGTCACTACTGTCAACTGTCACCATAAATGGCGGGAAAAGGTCGAAGGCGAATCATTATTTATAAAAAAAAACCCTCTTGTTTTTATTTGGTGAAATCATTTTAATTTAAAAATACCTAAGTAACTTTTTATGATATAATCATGTGCCTAGATCAAATAATTACTTTGCAACTTTGCTATAACCGTAAGCTATTAGATGACACATAAGAATAAATTACCAACAATTTACTCTGTCTCTCGCCATTGTTATTATAGCCCTAAATGACTTTCAACACTATTAGACGGTAAAGTGAAGGTTAAATTGTGACCTCTAATGTCTAGAATATGACTCGGCAAATTACATAATTTTTACACAAAAAGAAAACTCATAGAAAGGTGACCGGCGACTTTGCGTCCTGTTAGTCCGATATGTCACTTTAACTAATGTCATTAATTAGGTTACTTTTTCCAAAGGTTTGATAATTTATCGGTGAGTATGAGGTTAAAGCTTGCTTAGACGGATTCATTTATTCTTGAAAAACTAGTACAACATAACTTAATTACTTGAAATAGGTCCAAGCTATTGCACAGTTTATTCTTTAACAATACGGAAGGAATAAAAATAATCAACAAGAAAACTAAAACTAAGAAACTAAAATAAAAATAAAAATTGGCACAAAAAAAACACACCAGCACCCTAATTGCGTAACTCACGGTTCATCATAATCTGTATCGTTTTGAAACGGATTGTTAAACCATTGCTTCATATGTTCGAAAAATGTGTCTGTTCGACAACATAAATAACGCAATGAATATTGTTTAACTGTGAAGACGAAACCAATTATGATCAATCGTGAGTTACGCAATTAGGGTGCAGTTTTCGCCCGTGACACTCATAGAATCTCAATCATGCATATGTTAGAGACCCGTCTATGCCTCGGAAGGTAACGCTTTCCGTTGGTTCCGGCTGTCATTCCTAGAACTTTGGCAGTCGTTACGGGTCGTCAGAAGCCCTAAAGTCTGACAATCAGTCTTACCTAGGCTTATAGAGGTAACATAGGCAGTCGCTCCATGTAAAATATTGACATTCAGGTGCATCCGCTTGAATTTAAAACGTACGTAGTTCCACAAAAAAGCCCAGCCATTAATTATGAAAATGATTTCAGAAACGTATAAATGTAAAACAAAAATAGCAAACCAGACCAACAAAAATAATAAACAAAATCAACAGTACCGACCAGTAAAGGCAATCTTTAATACAAAAACGTGTACAATTACGTTTACTACAAAAAATATATATAGAAAACATAACACACAGAGAACAAATTCGAATTTCGGAGCGCTTTTCCTGCAAAGTTTCTTTTGCGTGAAAATCGAATAATCACCGACGGCTCCCGGACTAACTTTTAGTATGCGAATGTAGTCATTGTACGAACGACGTTGCTCATTCCGCACACGACTTGTTGTTGAAATAAAAAGTACTACGCTTTTCATTAATATCCGACTGCAAAAACGGAGGAGATTATGGATTTTACCAGTATTTTCTTTTCCTTTTAACCAGCTGGGTGTAAAAAGATGTTAGCCCACGAAATTCAAATTTTCTCACGCTATTTTGCAATTTGCATTTCAGTGTAAAGCTGCATGTTGAACAAATTATTATGATTTTTGTACCGTAACACGTACGAAATACACACGTGTTAAATAATAAGAATATTTCAATACGATTTCAGAATTATAACAATCATAATAAAATTAGTACACACTAATACACAGCAAGTTATACATTTCCAGTTTACGCTGATTAAACGATACAATGCGAGATCAGTAGTAGTAAATAGTAGTACTGTGATGTAGTTAAGTTTTTTATATTCCTGTGCCAGTGAAATAAATGCTTTTTCTTTCTTTCTTTCTACAACCCTCAAAGCTCATATAACCTCATTGAACGACATTTTCATGAAAAGGTTTAATTAAACAGGATTTAATGAAACCGAGAACCGAAAATTTGAACTCGGAAGACTTGAAATTTTTCGACAGTTTTTGAAAAAAATAACTACTACACTATTCTATGAAATAACTGCTTTTTTTTTCAAAGAACTGGCTAATTATAATTATCTACCCTAGGGGGTCTAGAATGAAATCATGGTTCAGTTTGCACGTCAATCTTCTTGCCACCCTGTAAGTAACTATAATTAGTTTTTTTTCTGTGGTACCCCAGTGGTAACGGCTACGACTTACGAGTTGTAGGTCGTAGGTTCGAACCCAGACAAGCGCTTTACTTACATACATTATTTCTTCACCACTACTCTCAAAACAGTGAAGGAAAACATTGTGAGGAAACCGTTATATCCTTAACCAAAAAATCGAAGACATGTGACATCTACCAACCCGTACTGGGCCCGCGTGGTGGATGACGGTCCACTCCCTCCATTTTAGATATTACACTGAAGTTCGTATGAAGTCATGTCACCACTAGAAAGTATGACACCACTTCTGTTGACAGTCCCCATGACTGCCTATTTTATTTTAATCCGATATGTATTGGACAATGTATGTGACAACAATATTTTACATATTGTGAATGAGAGAACGTTGTACGCCTTACAGACTGTAGATTTGTAGACGATTTTCTATTCTGTATTCGTCTAAGTACCTGGTACTTATTGGCAGGCCTGCACTGTCCTCCCATACATTTTATCTCTGTAATTTGAAAACATTGCTATAGCCAATTATTTTTAAAAGAGTAACCGGGGAGTTTCTTGCCGGATCTTCTCCATAGGAAGCAACAATTTGGAACCGTGCACCTAGCTTCTGACGTTTCATAAGTGCCCATGCAGGTTTATATGAAATAAAATATTTTGATTTTGATTTTTGAATGGTTCTCCAATTTTTTATAAACATTATTTCTAAAGCCTAAGTCTATAATCGGGCCAATTTAGCCAGTTAACACCGTTCTACTTTCAGACTTCCACCAGCTTCTACTGGCATTTGATAAAATCGAAGTTATTAACGGGGTGTTTGTAGAGGGCCTCGCCAAGTTCACGTCCGCTTAATAAAAACAGCGCAAGTTCTCACCGAATACAAGAAAAGTTTTAAGTTCGATGAATTGCAGCTGGACTATTTATTTCTAGGTCACGATAATATAAAGGTATTTTTTTCTGGAGACGTTTTCCTCGTAGTACCTAATTTATTAGAGTGCGACACAAAATTGTGTTAAGGAAAGTTATGAAGTTCATATTTTAACCATTCATGTACACACCATGTATAAACAGACAAGAAGAAAAGAACAAAAAAAAATGTACAAAGAAGATGCTTATTAGTAAATAAATCTGTTCCATCATACCTGCGATAGGAGAGAAGTTTAAGAGTTGTAGTCAGCGTGTGTAAAAGAGAAAATAGATATTTTCTGAAACAATTCACTTGTAGCGGCACTACAAATAAAAATGCTTCGCAACAAAATCGAAAATCGCAAAAAGAAAAGTGGCGCCATCTACAATGCCACAGGCGAACTATTCTTAGAAACTCTACATCGCGCAATCAGAGTTTACCACGACACTCGAATAGATAAAATATCCCGATATCAACTGTCGAGCAGTTGCCCACCAGACACAATACCCGTCTGGTCGGAGGATCCTCCTTTTCAATAGAGGATGAGTGAACTTTGCACCCTGTTCCTCATACCTCCATACACACAATACAAACAAGCAAAAATACACACTTCTAAATATATTATGTCACTAGAATATTAAAATTATAATGTAGTTAAAATAATAAAATAAAACACAACTATGACGAAGTGGAAATAATAGGTCTTTACCTATGAAATTGCCGTTTTGTATGAAAAAATTTAAACGAATTTTTTTCATGAATTTTTTATTTGTATTAATCGAAGTAATCACCCATGCAATCAATGCATCTTTGCCATCGCAGTGGCAGTTTATTGATGCCCTTCTTAAAGAAATCAGCTGGACGGGAGGCAAAAAATTCTTCAAAGGCATTTTGTACTGCCTCTCGGGTATTAAATTTTTTTCCCGCCAAGAAGTTATCCAAATTCTGGAAAAAGTAGTAGTCTGTAGGCGCAAGGTCTGGTGAGTAGGGCGGATGACGGAGAGCTTCCAACCCCAGTTCTTGCAACTTGGAGACCGTCTGCTGTGCAGTATGAGGTCGCGCGTTGTCGTGCAGGAGCAGCGGAGACGAGCGATTGACCAATGCTGGTTGGAGATGCGCCAGCTTCTCCATCATTGTGTTCAGTTCTTCACAGTACACATCTGCAGTAATGCTCACCCCGTTTGGTAAGAAGCTGTGATGAATCACACCGGCGCTAGACCACCAAACAGTGACCATCACTTTTCTAGGGGTAAGTTTTCGTTTAGGGCATTGTTTAGGTGCTGAACCAGGATCCAACCAACTTGCTGAGCGCTTACGGTTATCAAACAGAATCCATTTTTCATCGCAGGTAACAATGCGGTTCAAAATTCCTTCATTTGTGTGTCCGTTGAGCAGTGCAAGGCACGTCTCGACGCGTACTTCGCGCTGGCGATCATTGAGTTCGTGGGGCACCCATTTGTCAAGCTTTTTTACCTTGCCAATTTGACGCAAATGGACCAATATTGTTTTGACGCTAACGTCGAAAGCTGCTGCTAATTCAGCCGTAGATTGTGTATCATCAGCTTCCACAATCGCCTTTAATTCGTCATTGTCGACCAAAGTCTTCGGACGACCGCGAGGTACATTTTTCAGGTCGAAATTTCCAGAACGGAAGCGAGCAAACCAATAACAGGTGGTGCGTTGGTTTGTAGTGTTAGCTCCGTAAACGTCGTTGATGTTGCGTGCCGCTTGTGCCGCGTTGCTGCCACGACGGTACTCATATTCCATAATTACTCGAATTTTTAACGTATCCATGATGACGAAAAAGATTGAAATGCGATGAAAATGTAACACTAATCAATAAAGAAATGACTACTTTTAGAAAAAAAAATCCATGTTTTTAAAATAAAATTAATTTGAAATTAGAATTCTTAGCCAAACAAAAATTATTTTGATTTGAAATGGCCAGTACTGCAGAACGGCAATTTCATAGGTAAAGACCTAATATAGTGTACTTTCTTTTTTAATCGTCTGAATTAAATGAATTAGAGCCATTGAAACTCATATTTTAGCACTAAACACAAAAAAAAAACGAACAGTAAACTATAATTTTACGGGTCTATAATGGGCCCATAACCTATAGTAAAACGCATGGGGACGTTCCAAAAAGTAATAAATAAAACTTTAATACCAAAAAGGTTATAATAGGTATTGCAAGCCATAGACAAATTAGTTATAAAAAAACGAACAAGAAGTATTTCATTACTTCTTTCTAATTAAGAACTTGGCGTGGCCCACATGGCCGGTATTACATTTTGAACTCAATTCGTATGCCACACTCGTCGTGTTGAACTTCGACGCGGCCAATTTTCCACAGATTTCTACCAAGGGAAACTTGGCGACTTTTCTAATACGCCTTGGGATAGCAACAACTTTGTTCCGTGAACTATCTATATGAATAAAATGGACATAGATTTTGTGACTTAGAAATTATTGGGTTTTTTTTTTTGTTGTGACCATGCAAACATGCTCATCAAGACCCCTCCGTGCCTCGGAAAGCACGTTATGTCGTTGGTCCCAGTATTCGTGGATCTACGAAAGTCCGACGACCAGTCTTACCAAGGGTAATCGTATTACCCAGTAACTGGATTGTGGAGGTCAGATAGGCAGTCGCTACATGTGAAATACTGGTATTCAGCTGCATATGGTTTAACTGGAAGCTGACCCCAGCATAGTTGGGAAAAGGCTAGCCAGATGATAATTATGACCTGCAAACATACATAAACTCACGCCTTTTTCCTATGAGGGTTGCTAGAAACTTCTGAACGCCACCAGCTACAATCCTCACATAAGTTAAGTTTGTTAAGAATGGTTGTCAGAATTTCGAACTACTGACTGAGGCGAGACCACTTCGAAAGCCATGAAAAATAACTTACTCTCGCTCTGTCTCTTTCTATCTATTAATATACATAAAAAGAGAAGTCCTGACTGACTGACTCATCAACGCCCAGCCCAAATCCTTGGACCTAGAAAGCTGAAATTTTGCACAGAGGTTCCCTTCATAATGTAGACAAGGAATAAGGAAGGATTTTTCGAAATTCAACCCCTAAGGGAGTTAAATAGGGGGTGAAAGTTCTGCGCGGGCGAAGCCGCTGGCAAAAGCTAGTTATTTATAATAAGAAGTCGCATGGAGGGAGCATAACGCTTTTTTGTCACATAACGCTATTTCCATCACGTGATGTTTTCTACAATTTCACTCCTTCCGCAAGCTGTGTTAAAGCACTTCGTCAGATAATCCTTTTATCTCATTTACGATTATGTGATTAATTGCGGTGTTTTTATTACAACGGTCACATTGACGAGTTTTGGTGAATTTCACCAATGGAAGAGAATGCGATCAACACATTTACACCAGTGAATTTGGGCTTTTATAATTTCTGAAGTGATGGCCATAAATGTGTGGGATTGCGAGCACGTTTTTGTTTTTGTACAGCTTATAGTGTTCCACTGCTGGGCAAAGGCTTCCCCCAAGTCCTTCCAGGATCTTTTCCCCACTCCACCTCAAACCAGGCCTCACGGTACGCGTCCAGGTCATCTCGCCACCGCTTTCTGGGCCGATCGCGGCGGTGCCGTCCATCTTCAGGCATCCATGTGGGTGCCTGACGATTTTCCCAGCGGTCATCCTGCATGCGGCTGATTTGACCCACCCCATCCCATTTGAGCCTATCATTATAGCGTTTTATCGTTTAGACGGCATTTAATAGCGTCTTCATTTATTTCTGTACATTTAACTTCCCTATGTCATCGTGATGTCGTCGGACGTCCACGATAATAATTATCGTCACGTTAGACAAAATCAAAAGTCATTTATTCAAACTAGGCTAATGACAGCATTCTTTTAACGTCAAAATTACATAAGACAGCCCCCAAAACGCCCGCCCTTCACCACTTCCTGCTTTAACTGGGAAGACAAGTGACGCAAGAAACTCCCCAGCAGATACGACAGTATAAAAGCGCACATTGACTTCATACCGCGATCAAGACTTTTCAGTGTCAATATTCCACAACAATAATGACACTTACAGCTTCTGAAGTCGGCTAAGATGTGCTAGTCACGTCCAGTTTCATTAGTGTAATTTGCACTTAGTAACTTAGTTGAAAAAGTTAACAGGATAACTTATAATCTTTCAACAAATTATATTATACAGGATACGTTTTTATCCAGGGCGCAAACCTGAACCATGAATTCAGCATATCATTCTAGACGCTGTAAAAATCTACTGTTTCATAGAAAAGTGCAATACCTACGCGGTCAAAATGTATGGAACAGCAGTTTCTTTTTTGTATAACCGACGAAAAATTTCTGCGCTGGGGGGTCTAGAATGATATGCTGAATTGATGGTTACAGTTTGCGCACTGGATAAAAATTTATCCTGTATAATCGAATACCAACCGAATACAAAATAATGTGAAAGCAGTGGTGGTCCAGTGCACAGTGGTAACGACCGCCACTTACAAGGTCGTATGTTCGTACCCAGTCGAACGCTTTACTTTGTGTAAATTATTTCATCAGCACTCAAAACGGTGAAAGAACTCATTGTGAGGAAAACGGCATGTCCTAGAACAAAAAAATAGAAGAAACAAATCGAGTCTATATCATCCCGCACTGGGTCCTCATGGTGGATTACGGCCTACTCCCTCTGACAGAGAGGAGGCAAGTGTCCCAGCAGTGGGAACATAATATACTGATTATAAATGTGGGTATGATGTCATGTTCAATCAACTCGGGGTGCGACGCTAATTTACGCTAGTATCGTACCTGGTGAAACTGCTCCGAGGCATAGAGTACAACCCGGGAGTTCTGCAGCGGTTGCACTTGTACGAGTACGTACCCGACCGTTGTGTGTGGAGGCGACGGCCCCCGCCACTGCTGGTCGTACCATCAGCCAGGACCAACTTGCTGGCTAAAACCCCTCTGACTCGAGCAATTCGCACGCACTATCAATGACATTCAGGTAGAATTGGATATATTTACATGCTACTGGAATGTAAATATGAATATTAAAAAAGGTCAAAATTACCAACAAGAAATACAAAATTAAATAATCCTCAAAAGCCGTTAAAAAGAATAACGGAAGAATGACTTTAAAACGACTGTCCAGTAATCTAAGCGATCTATGCTCGATTAGACAAAGGGTGCAAAGGTTAGGATAAATAATTTCCCGCGGTACACTGCCCTAATTGCCTTTTAATTATGATTTAAAGTTAACCGGCTATTAACTTCGTCTAAACTCTAGAATCATGGCCCGAACATCGTTAGCAGGTAAACAGTGATTAATCAAAACGTTGGTTTGTTTTAGCCCAAACGGTTTTTGCTAATTGTACGTTGAATTAACTTTTGATTTCGTTTTAAGAGAATTTTGCTTATAATCGAAAAGCTCAACCAATGAAATGATTGGGCCGTTTTGATGCCGTAGACAGGATAGGGATTAGGTCTGATTAGGTTATCACATTCAATACTACAGCGGTTATTACAAGTTGTTATCAGTCTATTAAAATTTACAATTTTAGTAAAAATAGAAAACTGAATTCTTTAAATTAAATAAATACACCACGCAGTGGATACTGCATGGCTGGTCGGTGGACGTGAAATATCTTCGATTTTTTTGTTTAAGAGCGTTTATTCTGAAAGTTGGCAACGTTGCAAATAGCTTTCAAATATTTACCTGTTTTGATTAATTTGGCAATATTACTGTATGAAAATATGAAATATCGCTAACTAACTATCTAAAATACAGATTATGAAATGCAATATTATTAATGTTTTAACACCGAATATTTAGTTTTAGATGTAAAAAAGAACTTGGAAACTTTCCAAATGCCTTTTTTACACCTATAACGATTCGAACATCTAATTCAGTGTTATAATTGCAAATCATTATTCATATTTTACATAGTTAGTTAGCGATATTTCATATTTTCATACAGTTATATTGCCAAATTAATCAATACACGTAAATATTTGACAGCTATTTGCGACGTTGCCAACTTTCAGAATAAACGCTCTTAAGGGTAAACCGGTTTCGTCATGATGTTTTCCTTCTTCACCGTTTTAAGAGCTGTGGTGATGAAGTTAAGTACCTATATATTTAAAAAAGTGCCTGTCCGGTTTCGAACACACGACTACAACTCGTAGATCGGGGTCATAACACTGGGCCACCATTACTCCTAAAGAACATTGGTGACAAAACTCCTTTTTGCAATTCAACTTTTCAACATTAATCATCTAAATAATTAATGTTGAAAATAATAGCATTCAATTTGTACGACCTGGGAATCGAACCCAAGACTCATACTTATTAGAGTAGCATAGTAGCATTTCATCGCAAAATCACAGAATTATTTTTATCCTTGTGTGCGCTGCTCACAAAATGCTTCCAAGAACGGGGCGTTCCCGACGCGCTCTCGAGACGGCTCTAGTGGGTCCCACTCCATACTTCCACCGTTTCAACATGCTTTTGTAAAACTTATGAAAATTAGAAATGCTATTTTTGTAAAAGAGAATTCCTTGTATAACTCTATGTGAAATTTCTACTTTTATATCTGTAATTCAAATGATGCACATACATATTCAGCCTATAAACGTTCCCACTGCTGGGACACAGGCATCCTCTACATGAGAGGGAGTGGGCCGTAATCTACACCGCGGGCCCAGTGCGGGTTGGTAGATGTCACATGTCTTCGAATTTTTGGTTGTAGGACATGCCGGATTCCTCACGATGTTTTCCTTCACCGTTTGAGAGCAGTGGTGATGAAATTATTTACACAAAGTAATGCGCCTGGCTGGGTTCGAAGGCACGACCTACAACTTGTAAGTCGCGGCCGTTACCACTGGGCCACCACTGCTCTCTAGTGGTGCACATAATAAAGAGTATTATGTTATTTTTTTTAAATCATGACCTACCTAGGCTTTTCTCTAGTATTTTTGGGGTTTGCTTCCAATTTAATCGGATGCAACTGAATAACAGTTTACGTGGAGTGACTGCCTATTTATCCTCCACAACCCAGTTACTAGGTAAGACTATTATTATCCTTTGGTAAAGATGGTTGTCAGACGGTCGGGGTTCTGACTGAGGCGAGACTCCCTAGAAAACCATGAAAACTAAGTCATTCTCTCTCTTTCTCTGTCTATTATTTATGATAAAAAAATCGCGTGGCATACCGCTTTTTCGTTACGTGACAATTTTTACAATTTTACTCCTACCGCAAGCTCTAAAAAAAAATGTTCGTCGATGGCGTTCGGCCTTTTTCGAAGTCTGTTAAAATATTACCGTGGATCGGGGTTACTTTAATCAATATTGAACTTTGAAGGTTCATATCTCTTAAATTTTTGGTTATAAAAAAATACCAAAAATTTCCAATAACCGTTTTTTTTTATAACTCTCGATTCCTGTAATAATACGTGAATAAATATTACTTTATAATGAGAAAAAAATAAAACTGACTGTTCAAAGTTATACGTGCGATGTGGGGACGGACTTTGATACCCCCCTATCAAAATCTGCCAACACGAAAAATAATTAACTTTTTTAATTAAAATTGCTAGTGAATTCCTCAGGAAAGGATTTAACATTTCTTCAGTGTTGCTTAAATAGAAAAAAAACTACCATGTTCCGTTTCATTTTACGCAATTAGCGATTTTATATGAAATGGAAGTTTTGATCAAACTCATCCCGCGAATCAATGTAACCCCGATCTACCGGTACCTATTATCTAAATTATACATACCTACCGGTGTAATAATAAAATATAAAAATCTATAAATAATGTATGAAAAGGGGACATCTAATCACCACTGGCTAGTTGGAACTGGCCCAAGCGCGCCATTTCTGTTCCTGTCTGTGACAGTTCAATTTTCCGTCGCTTCCGAGCAAAAGCAAGCCATGTGCACTTATCATGATTTTTAGTACGAATTCAGAAAACTCAGTCTCATGTTGGTCGGTAAAGTTTATTATATTCAAGGGGAAACTTATATGGTGTGTCCTAAAAATATTTGGTAAAATTGTAAACAAACTCTGTTTAGGTTAAATTCCGTTGTAATTATTCCCTAAAAGGAATTGATAACGCATTCTTTGTTTAAAGATGTTTTCAACTTTAGACGTCACTAATTATGTCACTAAGTATTATTATTGTGTGAACAAATTGAAATTGAAAAATCACCTTTATTAAACCCCAAATTCGAATTTTAAATCACCTGTTCCATACATTTTGACCACGTATGTATTCTACTTTTCTGTGAAACAGCAGATTTTTTTTTGTAGAACCGACGAAAAATGTCTGCGCTAGGGGGGTTAGAATGATAATTATGCTGAATTCATGGTTACAGTTTGCGCACTGGTTATATTTTTATCCTGTATGTCATTTATTCGTACGAAGAATTATAAAAAAAAACTTTTGAAGAATGAAATTTTACAACCTAAAAAGACAGAAGGCTGAAGTTTAGTTCAGATTTACATAAAAGAAAAGCTACGTAGTCTTGAAATACCTTTTATGCCCGACGCGTTTGTAGCAAGTTCCGTAATTTTCAACATACTCGACTGTGCAGCTAGACACGTGCTTCAGAAAGTTACCTTGCACGTATGTTGTGAAAATGCTAAGGAAATCTTACTTTCCTACTTATAATATTATAAATGTGAAAGTTTGTGAAGATGTTAAGATGTTTGTTACTCAATCACGCAAAAACGGCTCAACGGATTTGGATGAAATTTGGCACACAGATAGTTTATAACTTGGATTAACACATAGACTAGTTTTTATCCCGATAATACGTTCCCGTGGGATAATTTTCAACCTCCACGCGGGTGAAACCCCGGGGAACAGCTAGTTTTTCATAAATCTTTTGTTAGAGCTTTGTCATATCACTTTGTTTTATATCACACCTTGTTTTACTGAAGGGTTGGGCAGAGCACTCTTCGCCAGTTATGTTTAAGTCCCATGTAATAGGGGGCAAGCCTATTGCCATCAACCGGGTACAAATCTAGACTCCGAGCAGCTACTGAGAAGTTCCAGATAGGAAAACCCAATATCACTTTGCTTGACCTGGGAATCGAACCCAGGACGTCATGCTCAGCAGTAGCGCTTACAACCACTAGAGCAACGATTCGATATTTACGTAACATCATATGTGTAAATTGTGGTCGGCCCCATAGCTACGCTACGCTCAGGGGCGTACGAATAGAAAATGGCGCCTAGGGCACGCAACACGTTTGCGCCCCTTCGTAAATTATCTTTTCTGTCTACACTGAGCAAAGCTAGGTTGCATAACCTTTCTTTTCCATTTATAAGCCTTCAATAACGAAGGTATTAATTTCACCTTGCCAAAAAAATCGCTTGCAATGCTGCAATTTTTAGAGAAAAGAATAGAAATAGGCAGATTTGGAAATACGCTTTTATCGCCCGTACTGCACAATATATTTTAGAATCTCTTCAGATTTCTTAAATATAGGTACATAACAGTATGGAATGGTTTATTGATGTTTTCTTTCTTTTGTATTAATAATTGGAGAGATTTTGCGCCCCCTTCAATAGGCACCCAGGGCTCTTGCCCTGCCTGCCCCAGCCTAGTTACGCCTCTGGCTACGGTATGATCTAGCCTGATGTTAAACAGCCTACCATCATTTCAGCCGAAAGACGTCCACTGCTGGACATAGGCCTCCCTCAAAAAGGAGGCGTTTGCCATAATCGCCACGCTTGGCAGGCGGGTTGGCGATCGCAGTATGGTGGTAAAATGCATAGAGAACGCTGCTGCCTATTCTCTAATAAGTCCCTTAGTCGCCTTCTACGACACCCACGAGAAGAAATGGGATGGTGCTATTCTTTTACGTCCGGCACCACACGGAACAGCCTATAAATCTTTCTCAAAAATTGAGCTGTCAAATGCAATTAAGAATTCTTCAAGGCCGACTATAAATTTCCAGATATTTCCCTTTTATTACGTACATACAATCTTACGAAAATTCATCATCATCATTTCAGCCGAAAGACGTCCACTGCTGGACATAGGCCTCCCCCAGGCTCCTCCACTTCGACCGGTCTTGTGCTTCCCACATCCAGCGGATACCCGCGGCCTTCACAAGGTCATCGGTCCGCCTTGTGGGAGGCCTTCCCACTCTACGTCTTACGGTACGCGGTCGCCACTCCAGAACCTTTCGGCCCCATCGGCCATCTGTTCTGCGAGAAAATATTTACGAAAATTACTCCTTTATAATTCCTACTAATATTATAAATGCTAAAGTAAATCTGTTTGTTACGCTTTCACGCCTAAACCACTAAAACACTAAATTTGGCATAGATTTAGACTGAGTTATGGAAAATGACATAGGCTCCTTTGTTACGCGATAACCGACATACACGTAGGCGGAGCCGCGGGTAGTAGGTTTTAATATACACAGATACTCGTAGTTAATTATAGATGTTGATTGTTAATTCATTAGCCACGAAGTTTTAAAACCATTAATTGAAGCGTCCCTTACTTTCAAATCTAAATTAAAACGTAAATTGGTTACGTAAATAATGTTACGAACGTAGAAATAATTCGGTTACCTTTATAAATTGCCTATCCAGACGATACCTATATTTCCTGCGAAGTGGGCACTTTATTTTAACAAGGACCGATTTGAACGAAGATTTTTGCTTAAACCGTTTTGAATCTTAAATCTGTTGTAAGGTCGTTGATTTAGTCATTAAATGAGATTTAGTCATTTCATATGAGTATAATGAAGATAACTTCATAAGAGTATTAAAGACGGTTAAATAAATCATTTTTCCTGTTCCCAGCTATGTTGCGATCACCTTCCAGTTTAACTGAATGCAGCTGAATAGCAGTATTTTAGACGGAGCAACTGTCTTTCAGACTTCCACAAACCAGTTACTGGGTAACATGATATCCCATAGTAAGACTGGTTGTTGGGCTTTTGATGACCCGGAACGTCTGTCAAAGATCTTCGGATAACAGCCAGGACCAACGGCTAACCGTGCTTTCCCGCACGGAACTTTGACAACCCCCAATCCCCCTTTAGGCCGTAGTTTAGAAAAACAATAAATGACGAACTTTATAATTTACTTGGGTAAGTATTTGTGCCAAGTTCCAAGTTTATTAACTCAAGGAATAAGATTTTTCATACAAATAAAATCCCCCCTTTTCACCCCCTTAAAGGTCGAATTTCCAAAAACCCCTTCTAAGTGCTGATGATGATGTGCATGACTGTCCGCATAAGCAGTGCGTTGAAGATTCTTACAACCGTCCGAATGCCTATGGTCAAGCCCTAGGGGAAACCCCCGATGGAGAAAATTTAAAAAAAAAATCTCGCGTAGGTGGCGTTATACAGGGTAAGTTTTTATCCAGTGCGAAAATTTTTACCATGAATTCAGCATATCATTCTAGACCCCCTGCCGCAGAAATTTTTCGCCAGTTATACAAAAAAAAACAGCTGTTTCATAGAAAAGTGCAAAACCTACGCGGTCAAAATGTATGGAACAGCAGATTTTTTTTTTTTTGTATAACCGTGGTATCATAATTTCTGTGGTAGGGGGTCTAGAATGCTATACTGAATTCATGGTAAAAATTTGCGCACTGGATAAAAACTTTTCCTGTATGTGTTTGTTCCTTTAATTCAGCATCCAATGGAGTTCTTTGTTAAAAAATCTGCTGTGACGTGCCAGTGGTGTTTTGTCTTTTCTCTTATTGGTCGCTTTCATTCAAGATCACTTTGACAACTGAAGAACACACAGCGCTCTCTCGCGGCAAGGTTCTAGCAAACAACCTCACAAAACAACAATGTATGTATTATTGTAACACAATACCACAAAAGTAAAATAAACAAACAAACACAAAGTATTTCACAACGTCCAGCCCAGGGTTCAGAAAAGAAAATAAACAGAATAAAAAACAAATAAACATCGAACTGAATGAATACTTTGTAAAATGCGCCATTACTGTGACCTCACAATTCCATTATTTCATAGCCACCGTTGCTTTCTAGTCTGTGGCAAAGAATAAAAAATGCATAGATGCAAAACTCCTTTTTGAATTCATTCAAGCGTGGCTGTGGCTTGACTATTGAACTACCTTTCACTTCAATTTTAACTAGGCTTTTAAATGTATTGTTTCTGCATGTGATAATTTTATTTAATATGTAATGTTCGACACAATGTTAATTGTTAATGAATAATAAATGAAATGAAATGTGTAATAACTGCCAAGGGTGCGGATTGTTTGAAAGAGTTACCGTGGCCCTGGCACAGGTAACCGAAGGAACATGGGTGGGTTTTAGTCGGTAAAAATCTGATACGCCCTCCTGCTCCAGCTTGAGCGGGAGAAGTTATTTGATGATTACCCACCCTCAAGAAAAAAAAAACAATTCGATTCATTAGGTTAAGCTACGCTTGCCACGGTTGGTCTGTGAATGGGTGACCATCTTTACATACCAAGACCTTTCCGTGCCTCGGAGAGCACCCAAAGCCGTTAGTCCCGGCTGTCATTCATAGATTTTTAACAGTTCCGTAAGTCTTTTTGGGTTGCGGAGTTCAGACAGGCAGTTGCTCCCTGTAAAATACCTACTGGTATTCAGCTGCATCCGGTTAGACTGGTAGCCGACCTCAATATGACTGGCTACGCAGAGGATAATGATCAGTTTCGATTGCAATTTTTATGTTGCGCAAACAATAATTGTTGACCAGGTGGTGTGATATAAAGTTGGAGCTCTCTAAATACAGATGAATGTCCTTTTACCCCTTCAGTAAATAATTACGTAGGAATTTAACCAAAACAGGGTTAATGGAGTGAGTTTGGTGATGAGGAGTGGTTGTCTTAGGGTTGGTATCAACCCTGACTTCCGAGTTGTAAGGTCGTCCGCCGCAGGAGACGCCCTGGGCGTCGGGAATCCCAGGCTGATTTCCGGCCACCGCAGGCGTGTGCTTGCGGACGGCGAGTAATGGGTACCCCCCGGTCCGGTAAAGACCAAGCCCAGGTCGACGGCGCGTTGTGTTCCACGCACGTCTCAAAGAGATGTCAACACAGACCGACGGGGCCCGCAAGGGCCGACGCCTGCCAGGGGTGCGGGTTTGTTCGAAAGAGATACCGCTGCCCCTAGCACACAGGCTACTAAGGGAACACGGGTGGATTTTAGTCAGTAAAAGTCTGACACGCCCTCCTGCTCTACCCAGAGCGGGAGAAGTTATTTGATGACTTCCCACCCAAAAAAAAAAGGTTGTGAGATCGAACCCAGGCAGACATTCTGTGTAATTCATTTTATCAGCACTGCTCTCAAAACAGTGAAGGAAAACATCATGAGGAAACCTTAGAACCAATAATTCGAAGTACCATGCACCAACCCGCAGCGGGCCCGCGTGGTTTCCAAGCCACTCCCTATCACAGAAAAAAGGCCTGTGTCAGCATTGTATAGGCAGTGGGAGCATTATAGGCTTTTCGTGAGGGTTTGTATATATTTTCATCAGATAGTTTTAAGCAGGCTTTATCATTTCAGCCGAAAGACGACCACTGCCGGACATAGGCCTCCCTCAAGTTCCGCTACTTCGACTGATTCTGTGCTTCCCACATCCAGCAGTTTGGGGCTTCGGGCTATGTCGGTTGCCTTGGTTCTCCTGCAGATCTCTTCATTCCTGATTCGATCAAGTAGGGAAACTCCAACCATTGCCCTCTCCATTCTCCACCTCGAGTTTGTTTCGGCTTCTCTTCTCCGGGAACAGTCTGCTAGGAATTGCCGGCGCCATCTAGTTTTTAAAATCATCATCATCATCAGCCTATAATGTTCCCACTGTTGGGACACAGGCCTCCTCTCGGTGAGAGGGAGTGGGCCGTAATCCACCACGCGGGCCCAGTGCGGGTTGGTAGATGTCACATGTCTTCGAATTTTTGGTTCTAGGACTTCCTGGTTTCCTCACGATGTTTTCCTTCACCGTTTGAGAGCAGTGGTGATGAAATAATTAACACAAAATAAAGCGCCTGGCTGGGTTCGAACTCACGACCTACAACTCGTAAGTCGCGGCCGTTACCACTTGGCCACCACTGCTCCTGTTTTTAAAATATTGAAATGTAAAAGTGTCCTATAAGATCTACTTACATATATAAACATTTCCTTTCGTTACATTTTATTTGACCGTGTGGTGCCGGACGTAAAGAATAGCACCATCCCTTTTCTTCCCGTGGGTGTCGTAGAAGGCGACTAAGGGACTTACTAGAGAGTGGGCAGCAGCGTTCTCTATGTATTTGACCACCATACTGCGATCGCCAACCCGCCTGTCACGCGTGGTGATTATGGCAAATCCCCCCTTTTGAAGGCTTTTGTCCAGCAGTGGACGTTTTGCGGCTGATATGATGATGACATTTTATTTTATTTCTTTTCATTACTTTTCATTTCCTTGCCCTTTGGGTGACTTCTAGCCTTCTGATAAGGCCCATTGTGAGCGATCACGACAAAAACAGCTAAACAGACTCTATATTGAGCTTCTATATTTATTTTATCTATGTCCATTGCCGCACCAGTCCGTGAATACAATAAACTAACAACAGGGTTATTAAGTTAATTAAAATGTGCGGGTTCATGTAATGAGGCTCCCGTTAAATAAGGTGGTCTTATTTCAAGTTAATTAAGACATTATTATGTTTCGACGAGTGTTGATTGTACAGACGCTAGCACATCAAGTTACCCCAAACTGTTAAATTTTCCCAATTGACATGAACCTTAAGATTGTGGTTTAAAGTTGAAAATCTATCAAAAAAAATGACAGATTAGGGTAGCTTTATGTGCTGGCGTCTGTACATAACAATCCTACCTTATAATATCCTACTAATATATAAGTTCCGTGTGGTGCTGAACGTAAAGGAATAGGACCATCCCATTTCTTCCCGTGGGTGTCGTAGAAGGCGACTAAGGGACTTACTAGAGAATGGGCAGCAGCGTTCTCTATGCATTTTTCCACCACACTGCGATCGCCAACCCGCCTGCCAGGCGTGGCGATTATGGCAAAACCCTCCTTTTGGGGGAGGCCTATGTCCAGCAGTATGCTATTATAAATGTGAAGTTTGGATATAAAGATGTTTGTTACACAATCACGCAACATCCGTGGTACGAATTTGGATGAATTGTCGTACACAGATAGATTATAACCTGGATTAACACATAGGATACTTTTTTTATCCCGGTAGTACATTCCCGTGGGATAATTTACGACCTCCACGCAGGCGAAGCTGCTGGCAAAAGCTAGTTTTATAATAAAAATCTATCTAAGTAATAATAGCCACACGGGTCATTCGATGAGGTTAAGCTACGCTTCCCGCGGCTGGTCAGTGAATGGGTGTACCATCTTTACATGCAAAGATCCCTGCGTGCTTCGAAAAGCACGTTACGCCATTTACTCCGGCTATCATTCGTGGATCTTTGACAGTTGTTACGGGTCTTCAAAAGCCCGAAAGCTGGACAACCAATCTTACCTAGGGATATTGGGTTACCCAGTAACTTGGTTGTGGAGGTCAGATAAGCAAGCGCTTCATGTAAAATAATGGTATTCAGCAGCATCCGGTTAGACTGGAAGCTGACCCCAACGTAGTTGTAAGAAAGAGCTAGGCAGGTTGATTGTTACTATACAAAAGAAATCTCGATTTTTTATCAAATCGTAAAAATCTTGCAAAGAAGAGGCACGTACTTAGCTAATAATTGAGTAAATTCAAAGAACTGAAATCTAAACTGTTGATACATCTAAAAAATGCCAATCCCGGACGTCGTTAGATCGTTAAGCCGCATCAGCATCATAAGACGACTATTGCCTAAATCGAATTAGAGTACGAAAATAATCGATAAATCAGCAAATTCCGATAACCTTTTCTACATGTTACCAAACTCTTAAAAACCTGGGAGAATAATCTATATACGGTGGCACAGGACGTCAACGCGCAAACTAAAATCATGAATTTTGCGCATAGTTCTAGTCCTCCTAGCGCAGAGATATTTTTGTCGGCTACAATACAGTTGCTAAAATTTTTATGGAAGTACTAAATCTACATAAATAAAAAGAAAGTCTTGACTGACTGTCGCATCAACGCCCAGCCCAAACTCTTGTACCTAGAAAGTTGAAATTTTGCACAGACGTTCCCTTTATAATGTCGACAAGGAATAAGGAAGAATTTTTCCACTGCTCCACCGTGTCCTCAGGGCAATCTACCCAGTGAAAACACCCGGGCGTTTCCTCCAGCCTTATACGACACAGGAACCTCCCGAAACAACTTTATCAGGTTTGGACTTGCGTCAGGCGGAAGATGAGGACGCCGTGGCGCCTCAATCCACTCCTAAAAGAGGACTTACCGCCACAATCGAAGCATGCCTACCTATTAGTAGTAAGATCTCTAAACGCAACATACGCATACACTGAACAAATCAGAAGATATACTTAATTTTTTATAGTAATTCCAAATCTCTCAGTGCTTGGGTCTCCAAATACACCTATACATTAAACAAATCAGAAGTGATAATGAATGCTAATTATAACAGTCACACTTATCTCAATTTTATCCACTTTTCATAGCCGCACCTAAGTCCTTTAAAAAATGAAAACCACTTCATTCCCAGACACGTAGTTATTTGACACAATTTTATCTCCAAACACCCCTATTTACTAAAACCTCGCCAGATAGGCCGTACAAAAACCTAAATTAAGACTAAGGCATTCTTGTGTATCTCAGTTCAGTCCCAACTCATTAAAACCTTATCTAACCGAACCTCACCTAACATAAACCAGGGTTAGACAAACAAAAGTAAGGGCACAAAAGGTTGCTTCAAATAAATCCACAGACAAGAAAAAAATGGCGCTTAAGCTTGAATGATAACTTCATAAGTACATAATACTGATACAACTGGCTCAGTATGTGTTGGTGCAAGTTAGGAACGTATCTTGTCTTTTCTTTAGTATTGTTAGTCGAATCGTTGAGCTCGTTTTGTTCTGAGTTGAGTTGTATGATAACCAGTGATCAGAATAGGCTGACTTTAATTGCCTAAACTTCGGAGAACAGAGACAGAAAATGGAGACTTCCTTACGACTACATTTTTTTCCCGGGATTTGAGTAAAATCTTCAGTAAGTTGAAAATAAGCTTTAAATAAGATGATTAAAAGCTATTCTTAACTAAAGTTCCAATTACCAAATTTTCGGGATTTTCACGTAAAATCCCCAAAATAAATAATCTAACTTTAATTCATGATTTTTGATACAACGGTTAGTTGGATCGTAAATATAATTCGAATATATGAATTAAAGTTAGATTATTTATTTCGGGATTTTACTTGAAAATCCCGAAAATTAGTAGTTGCAAGTTTAGTTAAAAATTGCTTTTACACATCTTTCATTCATTTCAGGCTAACTTCCGTTGTAGGTATGAAGAACTCAAAGTGAAATGCTTTTAGACCGAGTGGTTAAAGGCTATATACGTTGTCTCTTAGTGAATAACCGAAGGAAGTTAGTCTATAACAACACAAAATAATTCTAACAGTTTCTTCTAATTGAATAGTTTTGAAAAAACCGTTAAAATATTTGTAACTAGCTTTTGGTAATTTACACAAAATCTTATCAAATTATACACTTAAACTTTCCTCATGAATTACTTTGTCTATTGGTGAAAACCTGAAAATGCGTTCAGTAGTTTTTGAGTTTATCGCGAACGGGTAGACAGCTGCGGTGGGGGTTCACGTAAATTGTACCGAATATTAATTTTTAGATTTATTCAGTGTTATTATAGTTTTACTAACGTTATCATTTAACAAACGAGTGAAGCTACAGTAATCTTTTCAGGCCTTGTTTCCCGCTATCATTTCTGTCTAAGCAGTAGACCCAACACTTTAAGATTCCCAGCACGTCTTTACCCCCCATACTAATGACTATACGCATTAGTGAGCGTCCATTTCTGCCGTCATCTCATTATGGTCACGTGATCCGTGGTCCAGTAATTACTTGTGTGTTTTTTACAGCGATGGTGGGCCATTTGTCGCAACTGCGTCTTACGAGTTGTTGGTCGTGAGTTTGAACCCAAGCAGGTAATTGCTTTGCGTAAGATATTTCATCAACACTGCTCTCAAACTGTGCAGGGCCTGTATTCACTATGACCACTTAACGATTCCTTACTCGTAATGACGCCAATCACACACGAATTCTTCTAATATCGTATTAATAATATCGACAAATCGTCTTGGAACATACAGAAAATGACATTTCAAATCCTTACCATTACATGGGTTTCTAAAGAAAACGATATTGACGTAGTTTGAACGTAGTAAAATTCCGCGGGGAATCATTATAACGATACAAAATTGGGGCTCTGGAAAACAACGTGTGGAAACCGAAAAGTCTAACAACTAGAAATTCGTAGACATGTGACCTCCACCAACCCGCATTGCCGCACGTGGTTGATTATGGCTCTCATAAAGGGAGAGGCCTTTTTCGGAGCAGTGGAATCATTATTTTCTTTCTTTTTTTCTTTATCTATGTAAGTAGATTAAAATAAATCCACTTATCAAGTATATCTGTGAGACCGCTAAGAAGGCTTTAATGCATAATGCATGAACAGCCTATAATGTTCCCACTGCTGGGACACAGGCCTCCTCTGTGGGTAGGAGGAGGCCATGATCCATGACGCGAGTCCAGTGCGCGTTGATAGATGTCACATGTCTTCGTATCGAGATGCCGCCTGGTTTGCTCACTACTGCTCTTGCTTGCTCTTGCTGCTGGTCATGAAATAAAATGCACAAAGTGACTTTCTGGGGTCGAAGCACTTACGAAAGTCGGAGCCAATACCATTAAGCCATAAATTGGAGATATTTATCAGCTTAGGATATAACTAGAAAATATTTATTTCTTAAAAGAATTACAAATTCAGCACTACAAGGTAGCCAACAAAATATTTTCCAATAACCAAACTTCGGCTGCCTAACAAGCACCTCATAAACGACAAGTTATTTCGCAACTCCGACTTTTTAGCCGAAACACCAATATCTACTAATTTAAGCGAACAAGACCCCTGCGTAAACAATATATAGGCCTCATTTTAAATGCAATAACACAGCCTCGCTCGAAGAAGTTTAAGAAAGATTTATGATATTGATCAGGCGTTTTCTTTGCATAAAATCTTTACGTGACCCTTGAGCTAACTTGAGAAGAATTTCGTTCCTATTTTGGAGCTTTTTGTATTCAGTGAGACAAGATTTTTGATGTAATAGTACATTATGGTACAAGTGTGTAACGTTGGTGATTATCGCTGAGGCGCCATTGAGACCCGAGCCGTCAGGCGAGGGTCTTAAGAGAGCCGAGGACGATAATCATCAATACACACGTGTATCATACGACGTTTTTCAACACACTTGCGAAGAAAATAATACTAAATCATCATCACCATCATCATCCATCATCATCCATCATCATCATCCATCATCATCCATCATCATCCGTCGTCATCCATCATCATCCATCGTCATCCATCATCATCTATCATCATCATCCATCATCACTCATCATCACCCATCATCATTCAGCATCATCCATCATCATCATTCATCATCATCCATCATCATCCATCGTCATCCATCATCATCCATCGTCATCCATCATCATCTATCATCATCCATCATCACTCATCATCACCCATCATCATCCAGCATCATCCATCATCATCATTCATCATCATCCATCGTCATCCATCATCATCCATCATCATCATCCATCATCATCCAGCATCATCCATCATCATCCAGCATCATCCATCATCATCATCATCATCGTTTTTAAGAACAAAGCAACTCAAACAAAAAACAACCTATAACTCACTAAGAACAAAGCAACTCAACCAATTCTATAACTCACTAGTGAATAATAGTAATGAAAAAGTCACAGTTTGATAATAGGTGTCATTATGTGCCTAACTGTAGTGAAATTAGAGCCATTTTATGAGCAAGTGTGTTGAAAAGATTTTTTCAACACACTTGCTCATAAAATGGCTACGGTTACGTTGTGGTTACGTTTATCATAATCACAATTTATGTGAAAACTTTATCCTTTCTACAGTAGCATACATTCATTCAAAATCAAAATCAAAATATTTTTATTTCATATAAACCTACATGGGCACTTATGAAACGTCAGAAGCTAGGTGCACATTATTGCTGGGCCTCATCTCTTTTGTGTTTTCATTGGCCGTCCCCCGAAGCAACGATGCTTTGACCAAAATATTACCTACAACTTCTTATTAAACATACAAATACACAAAAACAAATTATTTTTCTACTTTTTAGAGGTTTTTGTTTCCGTCGGAAGTTTTTTTTTTTTTTAATTTAACTGTTATTTCCTGTAGTTATAGTAGACACACTATGATCGACACATGCCTCGCTTAAGGGCCTGGCCACGGGACAGTCGCCATAGCGAAAATTCGCGCGGTGCGACCGCCGAGGCGTCTAGCGACTGAAACAAACGCATAGAAATGTACTTATCAAGCCACGCGGGGCGGCGACCGGCGGGGCGACCGGCGAAATGTACCAAGCGAATGGCACGGGCGACCGGCGGCGCGGCCGGCGAGTGAAACAAATACATGAATCAGTACGGCGCGAGCCACGGCGTTTTTTTTTTTTTTTTTTTTTTTTTTTGGGTGGGAAATCATCAAATAACTTCTCCCGCTCTGGGTGGAGCAGGAGGGCGTGTCAGACTTTTACTGACTAAAACCCACCCGTGTTCCTTCAGTAGCCCTTAAGCCAGGGGCTGTGGTGTCTCTTTCGAACAAACCCGCACCCCTGGCAGGCATCGGCCCTTGCGGGCCCCATCATTTTTTGTGCTGACATCTCTTTGAGGCGCGCGTGGAACACAACGCGCCGTCGACTTGGGCTTGGTCCTTACCGGACAGCGAGCTACCCATTACTCGCCGTCCGCAAGCCCATGCCTACGGTGGCCGGAAATCGGCCTGGGATTCCCGACGCCCAGGGCGTCTCCGTATCCTGCGGCGGCTGGGGTCGCGAGGGCGCATATGCTGCCTCTCCCTCACGTGCGCCGCCTCCCTCTTCGCGAGCATCACTGCTTCGCTGAAGGAGGTGACGGCTCCCCATGCCCTCTCGCTCCGTACCATGGCCTGGACCAGGGCCGGACGCGAGAGATCGCCGCCGCCGATCGCCTCCACGAGGACACGGCGTTGCTCCGCCCAAGCAGGGCAGACCGCCACCGTGTGCTCCACCGTGTCCTCAGGGCGATCTTCGCAGTGGAAACACCCGGGCGTTTCCTCCCGCCCTATCCGAAACAGGAACCTCCCGAAACAACCGTGTCCGGTGAGGACCTGCGTCAGGCGGAAGGTGAGGACGCCATGCCGCCTCTCAAACCACTCCTCAAAGAGGGGACTTACCGCCGCAATCGTGGCGTGCCCAGCACTGGGTTGCGACAATCGCTCTCTCCATGTCACCATGAGATCCCGCCGGAGCTCTGTCCGCTGTGCCGCGATTTCCCGCGGCAGCGGACTAACGCCCCGGCGTTTGGCCTCCTCGCGCCACTCCCACATTTGCGCGAGGACCTTTGCCTCCAGATCCCATGGCGGGAGCCACGGCGTCAAGCGGCAGTCGCGGCGACTAGGGCAGCGATCAAACCAGTTTAGTTGTTTTCGCCGCGAATAATGAACACCGAGACTTTTATTGCTGAAATACTAGCAAGGCCACCTATTTGGAAGTCTGGCCACCCACAGCATAAATATAAACATATAGTGAAGTGATTGTGGGAAGAAATTAAAATAAAATTTCCAGATTTTCTCGTACTTCTTGTGGAATTCTCCATCTATACCTCGATTCCTATTCAACTTTATACTCCACAATCTCTTCAAAATATTATATCTTGAACCAAAAAACTGTTACTTTCTAAGCAATATCGAGATAACTTTGATAAAAACATTTCGCTCTCGGACTTCCTTACTGGTCGCGGCGGCGAACGTGACTCCCCGTGGCCTGCAAACGATGCCGCGCGAATTGTCGCCCCGCCTGCCGCACCGCCGTTCGCACCGCCGATCCCCGTGGCCAGGCTATAAATCTGCGCAGCTTTACTTATTTTTCCAACAGTGAAGCTAGTAACTCGTCTATCCTCATGCTTCTTTGCTAGTCCTTCAACAAACCCTGATCACCATCCATCCTGATCATCACCTTTCCAATGAACCTAAACACTACTTCTGATGTTTGCAGGTGAGGGTTTCCTAATTCCAGGTGATTTTGCAGCATCAATTCAAGGTTACTTTGTTCTTCTCATACGATTGAAGTAATAGAACACCAAATTTCGACACGATCAGACCTGTGGAAGATCATCATCATCATCATTTCAGCCGAAAGACGTCCACTGCTGGACATGGGCCGAAAGGTTCTGGAGTGGCGACCGCGTACCGGAAGACGTAGAGTGCGAAGGCCTCCCACAAGGTGGACCGAAGACCTGTGGAAGATGCCAAACCCTAAACCTCTTCATCAACTAGAAAAGAGCTGATGATCCACAAACGGCTGAACAGATTTTCTTAAATCATAGCTAAGAACACTTTCCATTAAGTCACCTTTCAAGCAAATCAATAAAACAATAAATTGTTTCAGCCGTTTGGCAGCTACGATACCACAGACAGACACACGTTTAAACTTGTAACACCGTTGTAACACCGGAGCGTAAGTAGGCCCTACAAGATGAGCCAATGACCTGACGGGTAATTGCGTTACACAGTAACACTAGGAATGGCTACATTTTGACAGTTCAACAACATTCATTGCATTATTTAGGTTATAGAGTAGACAATTTTTTCGTGTACATAAACAGGGTTCGTTTTTATCCAGTGCGCAAACTGTAACCATGAATTCAGTATATCATTCTAGAACACCTACCGCATACATTTTTAGCCGGTTATAAAAATAAAAATCAGCTGTTTCATAGATTCAAAATGTATGGAACAGCAATTTTTTTTTGTATAACCGGCGTCTAGAATGATATGCTGAATTCATGGTTACAGTTTGCACACTGGATAAGAACTTTTCTATATTTAGATCTTTTTTATGTATTTATATGAAGCAATGGATTAGCACTATCCTTCAAAACTAAACTGATTCAGATTCCAATTGATAGTGTGTTACAAAATTAGGGCGCTGGTGAAGATGAATCTTCCGGATGAAGGTCATGGAAATCCGCATGATGCAGGAAGAATAGGACTGATTGTGGTATGGTGGCTACTTGAGGAAAGCCTATCTCTAGAAGTGGCGCAGTTGGCGTTTTGTTTGAATGATAGTGTGTATGTGTGTGTGTGTGTGTGAGTGTGTAGTGAGTGTATACATGTTGAGTGAGGGTGTGTCTGCGATGATGTGTTAGTAGACCATCAGATATCCAGGAGTTTCGTTAGTTTCAGATAACTATAGTCAGTACGGGTGAGTCATTAATGCGTAATCACATTAGCATGTCTAACGGCTGTGACACACTGTTTGTAAGTTCTGCTTACTTCTGTATTATCATGCTAATCCAGTGATTCATACTTGGTATAGATCACTTAAACTCCAATACATTGTAATTATACAGTGTAGACGTTAAAACGATTCGTAAATATAATTATGTTATTCTTAATCTCTTGCAACAAAATTCTCAAAACAGTCGCCGGCTTGAGATCTATTAATCAAAATCTACTATATAAAAATAAGTCGGGTTTTCCTTCCTGACGCTATAACTCCAGAACGCTCGAACCGATTTCCACGGTTTTGCATTCGTTGGAAAGGTCTCGGGCTCCATGAGGTTTATAGCGTAGGTAGGGTAGGTAGGTAGGTAGGGTGGGTAGGGTAGGTAGGGTAGGGTAGGTAGGGTAGGGTAGGTAGGGTAGGTAGGGTAGGTAGGGTAGGTAGGGTAGGTAGGGTAGGTAGGGTAGGTAGGGTAGGTAGGGTAGGTAGGGTAGGTAGGGTAGGTAGGGTAGGTAGGGTAGGTAGGGTAGTAGGGATTCTGTATGAATGACTATTGGACGGACAGGACAACGTCTGTCAGGTCAGCTAGTCAAATAATAAAAACATAGCTCATTTATTTGGTCCTAGTTGAACTGATATTTCATATCGTGCGTAAAAATTTATGAAAATACAGAATTTTACTGTAAAAAAATTGTATAGCGGGTCTTAAGAACACGATTATCTTTCATAAACAAAGTTACGACCAAACCATATGCTCACTATTTAAAAAAAAAACAACATTAGTTTTTCATCCATTTAGCGTTCATTCAACCAGACCGTGTGTACTTAGATAAATCGCAAAGAGATTCCTTGAGAGAGAACATGAATTATTCATGACACTATACACTTCAAAGGGCGATCGCCGGCACGATGCATGTTTTTAATATATAATTATCTTTACCTTTGTATAAGAATAGTACACAGATGTTACACTACATGTTTAATTTATGGCGCAAGATTCTTGTGTAAAGAAAATTATGACATTACGCCACTTTTACCACCAACCCGCACTGGGCCCGCGTGGTGGATTACTGCCCATTCCCTCTTACGGAGAGGAGGCCTGTGTCCCAGCAGTGGGAAATTTTTTGGCTGATTATGTGTGTGATGTATGTAATGATTAATGATGAACATGAAGAATCTTTACATCTTTTGAATATTGTCTCACTGAATACAAAAAGCTCCAATTATTAAATCACATTTACACCCGTTTATTTACAATTCCCCACCTTACCTACGGTCTATGTAGACCGTAGGTACCTACATTGATTACATATCTGGATTGTGGAGTTTTCTTTTTTTCTTTTTTGGATGTTGGGAAATCTTCAAATAACTTCTCCCGCTCTGGATGGAGCAGGAGGGCGTGTCAGACTTTTACTGACTAAAACCCACCCGTGTTCCTTCAGTTGCCTGTGTGCCAGGGGCCACGGTATCTCTTTCGAACAACCCGCACCCTTGGCATGTGGATTGTGGAGATCAGATAGCTAGTCGCTCCGTGTAAAATACTGGTATTCAGCTGAAATCGGTTAGACTAGAAGTCGACTTCACCAGAGTTGGGAATAGGCTAGGCTAATTGATTGGCGTGGTAAGTTCGGTGGCATGGTAAGTTCGGTGGCGTGGTAAGTTCGATGGTGTGGTAAGTTAGGTGGCGTGCTAAGTTCGGTGGCGTGGTAAGTTCGACCCCAGTGCGGATTGATAGATGTCACATGTCTTGGAATGTTTTTTTCTAGGACATGGCGGTCTCATCACAATGACTTCACCGTTTTGAGAGCAGTGTTTTTTTTTTTGTCTCTCTGGGTCGAACCTACGACCTATGCATTTTGTAGGTCGCCGCCATTACCAGCGGGCTACCAGTGCTCTCCACATTTCCACAGTTCCACATACTCAACTACAAATATGTAAGTACTGATCTAACTCATAGCATCAAACTACTAAACTAACTTACTCTACGAGTAGGATGTACCACTTCTGCATGAATTTCATACTCAAATAGGAAACGGTCAGTTTCGGAATGATTAGTACAAGCTCACTCGCTCTTGATTGTATGTTTAGGTCCTGTTAATATAAATGTGAATGTTTGGATGTTTGTTACTCAAACACGCTTAATCGGCTGAACGGATTTGGATGAGATTTGGCACACAGAAAGAAAGAAAGAAAAAATGTTTATTATGTTTATTACGCATATTACAACAAAAACAAAAATACATTAAATGCAAACATACAAAGAGCAGTGGTGGCCAAGTGGCAACGGCCGCGACTTACGAGTTGTAGGTCGTGAGTTCGAACCCAGCCACGCGCTTTACTTTGTGTAAATCATTTCATCACCACTGCTCCAAAACGGTGAAGGAAAACATCGTGAGGAAACCGGCATGTCCTAGAACCAAAAATTCGAAGACATGTGACATCTACCAACCCGCACTGGGCCCGCGTGGTGGATTACGACCCAATCCCTCTCACCGAGAGGAGGCCTGTGTCCCAGCAGTGCGAACATTATAGGCTGATGATGATGATGATACAAAGTAGCCAAAAGCCTCGTATCCAGTTAGTAAAAGTATTACAATTTTGTCCATACACATAGCACATATAGTTTCTAAACGGGATTAACACACAATATAATTTTTATCCCGGTAGTAAGTTCATTTCCGGCCTAAAAGCGGACGAAGCCCGTGGCAAAAGCCAGTGCTAAAATGAATTACTCTCTCTGTTTACTTCTTCAGCAAAAGGACTTCTTAACTGTGATTTTTTTTTTTACACAAATTGTTAAAAATATACAAATATTTTATGCAAAATCTTCGCGTTTTTTTTTTTGTAATCTATAATCGAAAATCGTTTCAGGAATTATAGTGACCAATAAACCAAGGCGAATTTGTTAGCTCCGCCTTTTTGAAACCGTTTATAAAGAGCTCCACCGGACCACTAGAAGATTAGAAAATAATTTCAAGGAAAATTCTCAATAATTTCTTGTTATTTTAAAAGGAAATCTACGTACCTACAATAAATTAAGGACTTAATACATTCACTTGAACGAATGGAAATAAGGTTGCTAATGTATTTTTAAGTAACCCGTAATTCGAGCTTTATCAATATTCCTAATCAAATGAAACCCAATTTACATTTAAAAAATCGGATCCATTTAAAAGCAATTCAGTTGAGTGCGCGAACAAGGCAAGGCATGCAGATACGGTAGAGCAACGTGGATAAGGCAATGGAATCTATATTTGAATACTAAGTAGGCATATCTAATATATTATTTGTTGAGTTTCTTGCCGGCTCTTCTCCATAGGAAGCGACAATTTGGAACAGTGCACCTAGCTTCTGACGTTTCATAAAATCAAAAATCAAAATCAAAATCAAAAGTCATTTATTCAAACTAGGCTGGTGTCAGCACTTTTTGAACGTCAAAAATTACAAAAGACAGTCCCCCAAAAACGCCCACCCTTCGACACTTCCTAGTGCTTTAGCTGGGAAGAAGAAGTGGCGCAACAAACTCCCCAGCAGCACAGCTGTCTGTTTTGTTAGAAGAACTTGATTTTATACAATGGTAGGTTACAGAATATCGAAATTGAAATTAGTTCTAGATATAATAGATCCATTATCGGGGTCGCTAGCTAGCTACATCTTGCAATTTAACTCATTATTAAAAATAAAAAACAATGAGTAGATTATGTCAACACTAAGTAAATTGAAATGAATTTATATAGTCAAATAAAAAAAAAAACAAACAATTATGTTAATAAAGATATGACCTGTCAGTAGGCAAGGAAACTCTGGTGAAAGAACACAAACATTGTCTTGAGTTAATCACAGCGACCAACTATTCTTATCGTTTAAGTAGTCGTTGATAGAATAGTATGCCTTTGCGCAAAGGTTGGATTTTACTTTAGCTTTAAACGCATTAAAATTCAAATCTAGCACAGAAGAGGGAAGCTTGTTATAAAAGGCTATACCAAGACCAATAAATGAGTTATGAACCTTATGAAGCCGGTGAAAGGGAGCACGTAGTTTGTCCTTATTTCTAGTATTAATATTATGAAAATCACTGTTTTTAGTGTACAAGTGTATGTTTTGCCTTATATATAAGATGTTGGCCAAGATGAATTGCGATGCCACGGTGAGTATACCAATATCTTTAAAAAAATCTCTAAGAGAAACTCTAGCACCTAGTTGATAAATTGCTCGAACAGCTCGTTTTTGAAGAACAAAAATATTTTGAATATCTGCGGCTTTGCCCCACAGCAGAATGCCGTAGGACATAATGCTATGAAAATAACCAAAATAGACTAACCGCGCTGTGTCAACGTCAGTGTATTGTCTTACTTTCCTGACGGCGTAGGCGGCCGAACTGAGCCTTCCCGCTAGGCTTGATATATGTGAACCCCACTGAAGTTTGGCATCTACTGTTATGCCTAGGAAAACTGCAGAGTCTACAGTTTCAAGTACCTCATTATCTACGACGATGTTCGGTCCTAGATTCCTAACATTCGGTAAGGCGAACTTTATACATTTAGTTTTCTTGGCATTGAGAACTAGGTTATTTGTTGTAAACCAATCCGTAACCATTGCGAGTGCACTGTTTACGTCGTCAAAATCTTGTCTATTCCTATCTACTTTAAATATGAGAGAGGTATCATCAGCAAACAGTACGATGTCACAGATACCCTTTAAATAGAATGGTAAGTCATTAATATATACTAAGAACAAGAATGGACCCAGTATTGAGCCTTGAGGTACACCTAATTTAACTGGTAGCCCGGAGGATTTTACACCATTAACATCTACACATTGATGCCTATTTTGCAAATAAGAACTTAATACGTTGAGTGCTTCGTTTTGAACACCGTAATGACGTAGTTTACGCAAAAGCGTGTCATGGTGCACGCAATCAAAGGCTTTGGAGAGATCACAGAAAACTCCAATAGCATTTTGCGAGTTCTCCCATGCGTCAAAAATGTGTTTCAGCAGAGCAACACCTGCATCGGTAGTCGAACGACCTTTTGTAAAGCCATACTGTTCATCGTGAAGGAGTTTATTTAAATTAAAATGTCTTAGCAACTGCTTTAGTATCAGCTTTTCAAATATTTTACTAAAAGCCGGTAAAATAGAAATAGGCCTGAAATTGCCAATGTTATTTTTGTTGCCCGATTTAAATAAAGGTATGACTTTACTACTCTTCATAAGGTCAGGAAAAGATCCTAAATCAACACATTTATTAAAAGTAATAGCTAGATAGGGGGCTACGATATCGATTATATTACTTAAAAGTTTAATGGAGATGCCCCAGTAATCACCAGTGTTTTTAGACTTAAGTGTGTTAAAAATATTAACTACTTCACGAGGCGTTACATGTTCGAAACTAAATAAACGACTACATTTGGGCACACTACTATGCAAAAGGTTTTCAGCTTTAGACGGGGATGAATTTAAAGAGTGAGTCGTAGTTATAGGTATGTTTGCAAAAAATTCATAAGTGCCCATGCAGGTTTATATGCAATAAAATATTTTCATTTTGATTTATTGATTATTACCTTTTTTGGTTGGGAAATCATCAAACGACTTCTTCCGCTCTGGTCGGAGCGGGAGGGGGTGTTTGACTTTTACTGACTAAAACCCACCCGTGTTCAATGTTCATTCAGTTACCTATGCCAGGGCCACGGTAATTCTTTAGAACAAATCCGCGACCCTGGCAAGCATCGACCCTAACGGACCCCTTCAATTGTTGCTGACATCCCTTTGAGGCGCACGTGGAACACAACACGCCATCGACCCGGGCCTGGATCCTTACCGGACGGCGTGCTACCTATTGCTCGCCATCCGCAAGCCCGCGCCTACGTTGGCCAGAAGTCTGAACTCCCGACGCGCAGGGCATCTCCTGCGCCGGCTAGGGGCGCGAAGGCGCAAGGATTGCCTCTCCCTCACGCTTTTCGCCTCCTCCTTCGCGAGCATTACTGCTTCGCATAAGGAGGTGACGGCTTCCCATGCACTCTCGCTCCATACCATGAGTTGGACCAGGGCCGGACGCAAGAGAACGCCGCCGCCATATTATTATTTTCTTATATTAGCTTTTGCTAGCGGCTTCGCCCGCTTAGAGGTCGAAAATAATCCCACGAGAACTTATTATCGTGATAAAAACTTATTTGTTAATCCAAGTTATAATATATCTCTGTGCCGAATTTCATCCAAAATCGTTCAGTCATTTATCCGTGATTGAGTAACAAAAACATCTAAACATACAAACTTTCACATATAAAACATTAGTAGGAGTATATACTAACATTATAGAAAGGTAAGATTTGTGAGTTTGTATTTAGAGGGTAATCTTAGGATCTGGCGATCCGAATCCAAAAATTCTAACATTATTGAGAAGCAGTGTCATAAATTTATGTTCAAACTAGTAAGTACCAGTTTTATACGGGCAGAGTCACGGACATACGCTAGTGCTGCTATACGGAGGTGAAGTAGTGTATTTGATTTGTGTTGTAAGTCTGTAAAAAAAAAAAACTGGAAATACTCACACTATTAAAAACAATCTGATTCTTCTTCCAAATCTTTATGTTCCTTTATGAACTTAAAAAATCGTTGCTCAATTTTGACTGATTTCTCAATCTCGGGCAACTGCCCCACTACCGACGATGAACGAGAAGCGAGTAGAGCTGGCAACTAATAAACGAGTTGGCGAGCAAATAGCAGCAAGTGAACAACGGTGGCGTCGATTTCATTAGATAACATCCGTCGGTTTCTTACCAAACTTCAACTATATCTGAAGACAGTGTTTACTTCTATCTTTTGGTGACTATACCTACCTAGTGTAAGTCTTCTGCCCGCCAAGCGAGCGTACTCTCTTGTCGCTGCAACAAACGAGTACTCGCCAGCGTTGTGATATGATATGTACCTATCTGTTTCACTTACACGGGACCTACGATTACAATCTTTTGTACGTTTCTTGAGCGAGTAAATCGTTGATCGCTAGTCGCTTCCTTATCGGCGGTAGGACAAATGCCTATGGCTCCATTCAATCAGGGATTTTAGCTAGCTGCAGCCAAAAATACGGTGATGATTATTAAAACAATCAAAAAGTCCTTTCTTTTTTATTACATTACCAAAAAATCACAAATGACATTATTGCGACAACCACTGTTTAAAAAAAATTAAATCTTCACTTTAGGATTGACTTTAGATACCTATTTTAAGAAATTTGTGTTTTGTGCGTTTTACAATTCAATAAACAGAAATAATTGTCTTTGATTATAAATAACAGTAAGATTGCTAGCGTGATAAGACCAATTGCAGCAAGCACATATGGGAGTGGTGAATTAGGAATATATGAATTAATGAATCCAGGAAATTGATCTAACCATGCACCAACTATAATTAAAATATCTTCATTGGTATACATGCTAACACCGAAAATATTAATCGAAAATGTTAAATCTGTATTTTATAACATAAAAATCACAAAGGACTTTTTTATAGATTTAATATTTAGTATATTTGCATTTTCTTTGAGACTCTAACTTTGTATTTTGTTGTTTTGACATTTTATAACAGTTGATGACAGGATAACAAACAGTATTTGACCATAGATAATTGTAGAGTTTACTTAAAAGGGCTACAAGTAAGTGTCATCACATGGAATTAATATTAACATTAGCAACACTGATACGTCAACCACATCATTTTTTTTTCATATTTCCTATTTTCCGTTTTTATTAATTCCCGTGAGCCACTTAATACAAAAATCACAACAAAAACCCGGTTTTCATTTCTTAGCGTCCGTATCCTGGCTACGTTTTGGTGACCTTTTCGGGGAAACTGAAGGTTTTGTCTATGCAATTATGGATGGAGTTATCTTGACTAATAACTACCGGATATATATTATGAAGGACGGAACGGTTGACAAGTGTCGGGCATGTCACCGTCCGGGTGAGTACATCAGACATATTATCTCTGGTCGTTCTAGTCTGGCTTACGGCGAGTACTTGCACAGGCATAACCAACTAGTCAGGATTATTCACAAGCAACTTGCTTTGCAATATAAACTTGTGGATTCTGAGGTACCGTATTACAAGTATGTGCCTGACTCAGTTCTCGAAACTGACCACGTCACATTGTATTGAGATCGGTCTATCATTACTCAGAGGACTATTGTAGCCATTAAGCCTGATATGATTGTGACAGATCGGTTAGCGCGCCGCACAATGATGGTCGATGTTATCATTCCACATGACGGGAACCTCGTGAAAGCTGAGAAAGAGAAGCAAATTAAATATCTTGACTTAGCACACGAGGTTGTTGACATGTGGAATGTGAACTCAGCTGTCATTGTGCCGATTGTCGTATCCAGCCAATGGACTGATGTCCGAAAGCCTTGATCAACATCTCTCGAGGCTCTCGTTGGGCGGTTGAATCAAAGACCTGATACAGAAGGCAGTACTCCTTGGATACGGGTCGCATCGCGAAGAGGTTCCTGTCTCTGGAGCCCTAACCACCGGTAGCTTGGACCCTGGTCCCGATACCGGCGGAACACAATTTTATATATTTTTAAATGTTTGTTTTATAATAACATTTCAAAAGGTAATAGAATAAAGAGTTAAATGAACAAACTAATAATAAAGCTTTATTTATTTCCGTGTTTGTTTTTTTACAATCTAATGCTTTGAAACAAAAAATACTAGGTAAAAATATATCACGGACGGAAAAATACCCCTTTGGGCAAAACCTCCTCCAAGGAATGCCAGTAATCTTTATGGCTGGCTGTGTTTAGCCACCTTTGACCTGCCATCCATAGACTTATAGTAAGAGCTGCCATCTCCACTATCTCATCTACTCACCTAGCGTTAGGCCTGCCAATGCATCTAGTGCTTCGTGGTCCAGTTCATTTTATAACTCTCCCCGTCCATCTCTCATCTTTGAGCCTAGCCACGGGACCTGTCCATTTCCATTTTCTCTGAACTGAGAAGGTTAGGGCATTTGTTACTCTGGTTTTGTCTCGAATTTCGACATTCCTGGCCCTGTCTTTTTATTTTATACCCAAGCATCTTTTTTCCCGTTCTTGAACTCCAAACATAATTGTGTGTATGTCTTTCCAAATTATTGGTAGTTATGTTTTGTAATTATTTTTTTCTCTAGTATTTCAATTTTAATTTCCATGTTATTGAAATTTTCGTTTATGTTGTTGGTTATAGAGCTCTTTATGTCTTCTTTCATTTCCATCATTTCATATTTTTGTTATTTGACTTGCTGCACGTCTAACAACAGCAGCGTTATCTCAACCATTTTTGCGAAGTCTTCAATGATGTGTTTGTATTATATTGTAAAAAATGCCCGTAGCACCCTCTATCAATTATCTGAAGAAACGTTACGTATGTTCGTCCGAGTTTATCGATTACCTGGATCACATGGAATTAGTAAATACTTTATATGTTATCACTAGTGTCATTATATTGTTTTTTGTACGTTACAGGAACTGGACTTTCATTGCCAACTCTTCTTTCTACGAAGCGACCAATTGAAACCGTGCATTAAGCTTCTGATATTTCACACGTAAGTGCCCTTTTAAATTTACATAACAATACTAATTTTCTGTTTTGGTTTTCCGATTTTGACTGATGGATGCTACTAAAGCCACTGAAGGTGCCAAACGCGTAGCCAAATTCCGAGTCGATTATATCTATTTCTCTATTATTATCTTTTGTTAAGGGTGGGACATCATTAAATCACTTCTCCCGCTCTAGGCAGAGCGCGAAGGCATGACAGACTTTTACTGACTAATATAATAATATGTTCGGGAGTTCCAAATGTAGCAAGCCGACTCGAACATGATTCAGCGAGGGTGCTCATAAAGTAACAGTCTGCAGGCTCTGCAGCCCGCGGTGTAGATGGTGGGACGACCTTGGCATCGGAGCAGACCGAGGCGTAGATCGTGGGACGAACTTGGCATCGGAGCAGACCAAAGCGTAGATGGCGGGACGACCTTGGCGTCGCAGCACATCGAGGCGTGTAGATGGTGGGACAAACTTGACGCCTATAGGCCGCAGTGGCGAAAACATCATATAACTCAATTCCTACCGGCTTCCTTTCGGGGTTAAACAAAATTTACCAAAATAACTCGGCGCCGAAACGTCATAATCGGGAATTAAAAATGCATACAACAGCGATCCCGTAATGATGTCACTTTAGGTCACGTGGTACCGGTTGATATGGACGACAGCAGGCCGCGGTACATCTGGTTATGACAGAGACAGATATAGAAAAAAGCGTCAACGAGAACGAGATGGAGGAATATTGCACATTTTATTTAGTTTTCAATTGTTCAATTTTATTGTATTTAATTATTTAAATTCCTATGTCAATTCTTGAATTAAATTAAGTATCCTTTATTGAAAAGTCAGTAAGTTAAAGCCGACTTCGCTTCGGCTTCCCTCTTAGAAAAATAGACACCTCGCCGCTGATAGGCCGGATTGTTCCATGTTGGCACGGAATTGAGTTGGGTGGAAAAGGGTAAGGAAGATGTTCGGCCCTGCACTGGGAGAATACAGGAAAACTTTTTGTAAATAGTAATACCTAGTAGTTAATAAGTCTTATAAGCTTCATAATAATTTATACGAGAACGTTTGATAAACGGCCGTATTCATAGAGTAACATTTCAAGCAAATACACATTACAGAGTGACGGCTTCAGTGTCACAGAGTTCCGGTAAGCATTGTTAGTCCGACAGAGATTTATTGGCCGACCCCAGGCCGGGGCATTCGGAAATCATCCGACATTTAGTGCTAAATGCGTAACTATATCTGAGCGTAGCGGGATTTTTTACCGGGCTACGCGACAGCTAAGACAGGGTTTATATTTCAGATGTAGATACATATGGACTCTTTATACCGACGAGGCAACCTGGGCCTCAAGTCAGCTATTACAATAGTTTTAGAATGGTTATATCATTGTTTTCAAAATTGTTGATTTTGACAAGTTTGGTAATCCACTAATATAATGGCGTCATTATGACTTTCCAATGGTCAGCCACTGACACTCCATTGAAAGAAATGGCATTTATTGGTAATCTCGTACAAAAGAAATGGCATTTATTGGTAATCTCGTACATAATGACAAATGAATGACTGACTTGGGCGGTAATCTGTTAAAAAAATTACAGTTCCTAAAATAATATGTAAAATATATACATATTCACAGACATATAACTGTGTACATATTAATGAAATCTGGCATGAATAAATGATCAAATTCGGTAGTATTTTTTAGTCATTTATTCAAACTAGGCTGGTGTCAGCACTTTTTGAACGTCAAATCATTTCTTCTAACGGGTTTTATAATATTGGCAATACGACAATGCCATGAAACACAATTCTATTACGAGACCATTGACCGACCACTGATCGACCATTATGAATTTAGCAGATTACGAACTTTTAGCAAAATGATAATGGGATCGTGTTGGAATGACGAATTTATAAAAATAGCAGACTTGGGGCCCTGGTAGGATTGAGGCTGGTGGGATTTTCATTCATCGACGTTCATCATGGGCTATGTTTACATAAAAACACAATGGTGGATATCAGACGTCTATATGTTATGATTTAGTACCGTGACCATGTGGGGTATCAAAATAAACGGCTTGAGGAGGCTATTCTAAAAATGTAACCCACAAACAATGGGGTACGTAATATCGGATCCTATAGGTACATGCTACATCTGGAGTTGATGAACGTTACTGAAAGTGCCAAGCTCGTAGCCAAATTCTGTGCAGACTGTAAATAGATTGCTATCGACACACAAAAGAATATAGAAGACCCACTAAATGGTTGAAAATATTCTAATAACGAAATCAAAAAGCTGTAACTAAAATTTTCAAAAAAGATGTATGCTGGTGGCTTCATAACTGAGATTGAATTAAAAAAACTGGCTCTTACTGCAAACCGCTTGAAGATTGATCATGTTTTGATTATTTTATTTACATTCGGGCTGCGTGTGTATGTGTGTGTGTGTGTGTGTGTGTATGTGTGTGTGTTGGCTTAAGAATTGGGTCTAGAAGAATCCTATCTCTGTGCCAAACCCGTTTATTTGTGACTGAGTAGCAAACATCCAACTTAAGAATCTTTCACATTAAAATAATAGTAGGATTTCTATAGGCATTGTAACCTTAACATAATTAGACTGGTCCCACTGTTAGGACACAGGCCTCTTCTTTGTGTGAGGGAGCTAACCGTTTCCCACCACGCGGACTGAGTGTGGGTTGTCTCCGAACTAAAAATTTGACGTCTTCAAATTTTTAGTTCGGAGACGTGCCGGTTTCCCCACGATGTTTCACCGTTTTGTGAACAGTGGTGATGAAATAATTTACATAAAATAAAGCGCCTGTCGGGTTCGAACCTATAACCCGTTACGACTGGGCCACCACTGCTAGGAAACCATAGCATAAATAATTCTAGCGAACCATATCTAAATTACGTAAGTTCAATTGTACATCTTAAGCCTCCAGAAATGATGATTTGAACTGAAAAGTTTACGTTTCCCAGACTGTCCCAGATTTCCGCTATCGAAGAGTTTGTACAGATATATTTTGAGGTTCGAAGTAATTTCGTGCAATAAATCTCAGCAACGAACGAGTTTGAAAACTCATTACACGGTTTCGGCGACTCAAAATGTTACCATCGGAAAGGAAATTTATTAACATTCGCTAAGAAACAATTCCTTTCACTATATTTTACGCTAAAAGTAGCAAATCGCTAATACTTGCTTGATAAATATTGGAGCGTGATTGGAGCGTTTGTGCCTGTAATATTTGAAACTGCCTGTTCAGATGGTGTGCTGGCCTACACTTGCTAAATGGATGTGAATGTTGGGTGTGGCAAATCAGGCTAGGCTTGTTGAAAAATATCGATACTTCGAAATATCGGTATTATTTGTTCAATGTATCGATATTTAATTTTCCGATGTCAGATATAAAAAAAACTATATTATTTTCAGACCGACAAATAGTTTATTACTAAAGTTTGACTTTTACAGAGAAATTAAATTAATAAAAGTTAAATTTTGCCACACTGCCCACTGCCAGTGATTACGGAAAGCAAGGAGCTGCTCGTAACTAAAAACAAGATGTCGAGAAGCGAGCAACGAGTGTTCTGCCCGCCAAGCTAGCTTTGCTGAGAAAGTTCTCTCTTTGATAGCTCTTGTCGCTGTGACAAACGAGCAATCGGCAGCGGTGTGAACAGTCAGCGATTAACTATTTTATTTATACGTAAAAATCTCAGATTATAAAACAAAGGCAGAAAGACCGCGCGGAACACTAAGAGTGAAGCCACAAAACCAAATACTAAAGCGTCGCATTTTATGTAACATACAATGCGACGCTTTAGTATTTGTTTTTTTTTTTTGTTTAGATTAAAACAAAGGCAGATAGATCGCGCGGAACAGCCAAGGGTCAAAAAAACAAATACTAAAGCCTCGCATTATATACAATGCGACGCTTTAGTATTTGGTATTTTGGCTTCACTCTTGGTGTTCCGCGCGGTCTATCTGCCTTTGTTTTATAATCTGAGGTAAAAATGTATTTATTTTATTTACCCCGTGTAAATAAAATAAATACATTTTTATTATTTTTTTACATACACCTACAATCTTTTGTTAAGGCCCTGGTTATTTTGAATGTACTCATCGCATTGTCGTTGTGAGCGATACTAGTTCTTACTGCAATCCTATACAGGTTAAAATCTGTTGTAATAAATTCGAAACATAAATGAGAAAGCATTGTCGTAAAAATGCAAATAAAATCGTATAAAATTAGATATAAACTATTTGATAAAAATGATCCATCACTGAATGCAGTTTAGCATTTGAAATTTTATAGTATACTTTTAATTATAATAATAATTGTTATTGAAGGGATAAACTGGTTTTAAAGATAATTAAGAGGTGACTTTGATGATTCTTTTGATGCATTAAAGTAAGTTTAATTATATTTTGAGTTCGATCACTGTATGCAAACAGGACTTGAAAATATCAAATATTTTTTTGCTTTCAAAATTATTTACGGTTAAAGAGATACACTGGTTTAAAAACTACCTTTTGAAGCGTTTTCAAGAAATCACCGCCTTAAGCAAAAAAGTCTTCATCGGAAAGAAAGTCGGGATGAGTGTCAGAAGCGATGTTTAAAAAGCGTCGACATACAGTAGCTTTGTTATAGCGGCAACAATACGGCATCACAAGTACCTAATGCCGTAGATAGATAGAACTTTGATAAAAAGTTTTCATGCAAGTATATTAACTGTATTTAAATAGTATATAAAAAAGCTTTTCTGTTTATATCAGCAATCAACATGCCTCACTTTTTCCCATCTAAGCTGGGATCGGGGTTCCTAACCGATGCTGCTGAATACCAGTAATAACCTAATAGCGACTGCTAATCACGACTTTTAAAGATCTTAGAAAGATAGCCGGGACCAAGGACTTAGCCTGCTTTCAGAGGCATGGAAGGGTCCCTTTAGGGTGATTGGTAATTAGTGACCGATATTTAAACACATGATTGTAGGTACTCATCATAATAAACAACTTTCCCAAAGAAACGACTTTTTAATTTTATCTTATTGACCCCAATTTTATTACCTACCCCAATAGAATATTGAGTACCTACCTAACAAGAATAATACACCATCAGCTGTAATTTAATTTAGTTATGTACATCATCATCAGCCTATAATGTTCCCACTGCTGGGACACAGGCCTCCTCTCGGTGAAAGGGATTGGGCCATAATCCACCACGCGGGCCCAGTGCGGGTTGGTAGATGTCACATGTCTTCGAATTTTTGGTTCTAGGACATGCCGGTTTCCTCACGATGTTTTCCTTCACCGTTTTGAGAGCAGTGGTGATGAAATAATTTACACAAAGTAAAGCGCCTGTCTGGGTTCGAACTCACGACCTACAACTCGTAAGTCGCGGCCGTTACCACTTGGCCACCACTGCTCTGTTAGTTATGTACAAACAAACAAAATAAATTTTACCACGCATTATTCGTTTTTTCACTAATTTAACAACGGACTGCGCGCGCGCCATCAGCTGTCAGTTGCTTGACCACGGGGTCAAGCGATTTAAAAAAAATATCTATAGGAAAGTAGTTTGTTATGATGAGTACAATCATGTGTTTAAATATCGGTCACTAATTACCAGTGACCCTATATAAAACTTTGGTCACCCATCTACGAACAGACTGCTGCGTCTTCGATCGGCCTGTGCGTCTGTTGCCATTAAGACACCAGCCTCTCTTTTAATTGTATCATCAATTAGGACAATAATTTTCCCGTGTAGCTGCAGAGCGAAGAAAATGGTGCCATCCCTTATTTATATAAACTTTCCTCGCAAAAGGCTATTCAACACAATAAACTTAGAATTTTAAAGGTCAACAGATGTTAAATGTAAACAAAACTTATCTTCTATTATTTAGTCAACAATACAGAATCCAACCACTTATATTTTGTTAACAATTTTAGTGAATAATTATAAGATTATACAAAACACTCTTGGCGAACTAAAATGGAATATTCTAAAGACCACAATTCTGGTAACGTTCGATAAATTTACGAAACAGTTTTTTTTTTTAGCAATAAGTGTCTTGGCAGAACTATTGACTCAACGATGGCTGTCATTGCGGAACTATTGACTCAACAATGACTGTCTTCGCAGAAGTATTGCTTCAACAATGAGTGTCTTTGCAGAACTATTGACTCAACAATTATTGTCTTCACAGAACTATTGACTCAACAATGAATGTCTTCGTATAACGATTGACTCAATAATGAGTGCATACTATTCCATTCATTTCTCACCTTTTTCTCTGGTCTTTTTAGTTCTAGATCTAGGAGTATGCACTCTTAATACCATTTATAGCAGTAGAAAAAATATTTATCGCACGATGTTAGAAATAAGAACATTTGCACCTCTAAATACACCTCATCTTTTCATATGCAAATGCTTATATTATGAAGAGGATACCAGAGGTACGGAACTGAAGTAGAAAAGTTGGTCTCTTTGCTCGTTGGTACACAGAAAAGTTTATTTTATTGTCCCGCATAAAATAAGCTGCGAGTATTATAAAACAAAGGACTTGTCAGTCTGAGAACTTTTATGTTTTCTTTGAAGAAGTTCTTGCTTTATTCGGTTTAAAATAAATTGTACCTGAGTTAGTTGTTTTATTATCTGAGTGTTAAAATTTCGTGTCATAGCTAAATCGTAGAATTGATCATTTCATAAATTAGTCGACCATTTGATGATATAGTCAACTGTTACTGCCGATCTTTTCTGTAAAACTGTCACCCCGAAAACTTTTGAGAAGTTAGCTGTCAATCCGTGTAATCCCTATCATCAAGCGTAGTGGAATGACAGCTTACTTTTCACTTCCCCTAAGTTTTTATTGTGAGATTTTTTTATTTATTTATTTAACCGTTTATGCACACACATATAAACAGACAAGAATAAAGGAACAGAAAAATATTTACAGAGGTAAATATAATATAAATGAACGTTTATTTCTCTTCCACAAAGGCACCTTAATTAACTAAATGAAGATTACACATACGAAATACATATAAATCCTTTGTGGGAGACTGGTATCTGCACTAGGAAAAACCTGTCACACAGATTACCAGCCCCCCCCCCCCCCCCCCAAAAACTGTGTTTGAATATAAGTTAATAACAAATTTTTAACCTCTAGGTAGGTAACGCATTAGCGAAACTAAAAAAAAAGAAAGAAAAACGATATAAAATTAAAAGTTAATATTGTGTTTGTGTAATAATACTGTGTGGTGTGGTCTATTGTAATGTAGCGTGTTGAGGTGTGGCGTGGTGCGGTGTGGTGTGGTGTAGTGTAGTATAATGTAGTGTAGAGTAGTAGTGTAGTGTCGTGTGGTGTGGTTTGGTATGGTGTGCTGTGGTGTGGTGTGGTGTAAAGGGTAAGGAGGGTGGAGGGAGGGAGGGTGGGAGGTAAAGCTTATTTCTACAGAAATCTCTTCCAGCACACCTGCGATAGGAGGTAAGTTAACAGCGATGTAGACAACGCGTGTAACAAAAGGGAAAACATAAAAGTACCGACAAATTATAATCTAATTTTAAAATACACATATCATAATAAGATTAAACATACATACTACTAAAATAAATATCACTAAAACATATATAATTATAATGTAATTTAGATAATAAATACAAATGCAATTTATGACAAAGTAAAGAGATAGTGTTCTTTCAATCTTCTTTTGAATACTGCTACAGAATAAACCAGCCAGAATAGTACGATGCGATTATTAGACCGATTATTTGAACCTGTCAATTCACCCAATTCGGGTGTGCCTAACGACTAATAAGCTCAATGATTCGTGGTATGGTCTAGGTAACTACTTTTATCTGTTAAAAGAGTGTCCTTGGAATTTCTTGCCCGTTTTTCTCCAGAGAGATCTACGTTTTTGGAATGGGCACCTAGCTTCAACTTCGATTTTTGTTTGACAATTCAAAAGTGCCTGTGAAAGGTCTAATTGAAATAAATGCTTTGAGTTGAGTTTGAGTTTGAGTGTTTTCACCGCAATCGCAAAAACGTTACCTAAATCCGAGAACAAACCATTTCACGTTACTAAAATTACTAAGATCAACCATTTTTAACCGACTTCCAAAAAAGGAGGAGGTTATATGTTCCACCGAACGTTTTCTATTTTTTTATTTATGTTCCTCGATTTCTCCCCCATTTGTGGACCGATTCTCAAAATTCATTTTTTATTTGAAAGTATATACTCCTGAGGTGGTCCTATTGGCACCAAGTCAGGATCTGATGATGGAATCCCAGGGAAATCGAGGGCAACCCTCAAATCTTATAGGTATTTACAATGTTTTTCCTATGTTTTCTAATGCTATTGAGACATTTGCGTATGGTAATCATCATCTCATGACGCTGAGCTGATGAAAGAAGGTACAACTCTTTAACTTAGGAGTTAGGTGCAGATTCGGGCATAACTCCGTCATATAAAGACCGATTTGCAAAGTTCTTTTTTTTAGAAAGGATTTTATTCCGAAATGAAATTTAATATAGATCTGATGACGCGTTTCGGAGACAGACAACGGAACTCTTCAAAAAATGACAGCAAATCTACCGCGATTGCTGCTATCGCATAAATATGCATTGTTTTGATCCCAAGGATGATGAATTGGTGTGGAGTGGGTACTATAACTAAAAAGTTAAAAATAAAAGCTTTGGAAAAAAACTTAAGAAACATAAGCTAAAGTACAAACTGAATGTTACAATTAAATACCTTGTAATATATTGCAATTAAATTATAGAAAAGTTAAAACTCCACATATTAAAAGTACACTTTGTTAACAAGGTTTGTTATGGTAAGAATGCTTGGAAACATGCTGGTCCTGGCGCATAGGAAAATCTAGAGTCTCGACAAAATCAAACTGGTTTCATGTGTGTGTAGGTAATGTAATTGTAAAACTTACCATTTTTTATCATTAATTTACATTCTGTGATTACCTTATCTCACGTAGGTACTGACTTATTACATGTTAAAATTCCACGAAATCCCATAATTTACTATCTTGTAAGGTGAGCACATGTAGCACATCACAAAATTATTAATTTTTATTTTAAGTTTTTATTAAAAATATTTTAATACATTTCAAAAGAGTAACGGTGGAGTTTCTTTCCCATTCTTCTTCATACGAAACTACTTTTTGGAAGGGGCGACTAAAACCAATTCTATTTTAATGTGAGTAAATGTTGACTTTCAAAAGTGGCTTTAATGTGCTTATTTAAAATAAATACATTGACCCTGACTTTAAGTAAAGATTACATTCAAAATACACTAAGGACCATCCCACGCTACGTACCTACTTTTAAGCCTTAGGTAATCATTTGCTCAAAGGAATCCTACGCATCCTCCTACGCTTCAGCTGTAGAAATGTAATAAAAAGATTATTTTTCTATTTTCACCTATAGTCGAAAATATATTTGGGATTGATCGAGCGAAAAACGGGCAGCAAAGATGCAACTATAAATTATACGTATTCATCAGTAGGTACACCCTCTAAGTTCACACAACAACTCTTGCTCGCTCATTAGTACATAATGTATGTGTGTGCGTGGGAGTAAACTGATGATTAAACCCGCATCAACATTAACTGTGTAGTTTAGAAGAAGACAGACACACAGCAAGTTTAACACAGACTGTAACACAAACAAAACACGCAGTTTATGTTGATTATAGAAGACTGCAGAAGTGCCGTGTGGTGTCGGACTAAAAGAATAGCAACACCCCATTTCTTTCCGTGGTTGTCGTCGGAGGCGAAAAAGAAACCACAAGAGAATGGGCAGCAGCGTTCTCTATACATTTTTTAAAAACCATACTGTGATCGCAAACCCGCCTGCCAAGCGTGGCGATTATGGCAAACCTGAGCCCCTCCAACATCACAAGCACCAAAAATAAATCGCCCCTAGTACCCGGCGGCCCGCCTACTATTGGCTACGGTAGCGGTCAAGGCCACGGTGAGGCAAGGGGTGCGAAGAATCCCCTGGAGAGATCCGGCTACCACAATCACCGAAAACTGGACCTGGCAACGTGGAAGAGCTACTGCTAAATGTTGAGCTCCTTAAGTTCAGAGTTGAGACTGAACAGGTCTACTCAAACTGTATGGTTCTTTACTCTACACCATTATAATTACTTGTTTCTGCTTGAGTTTAATTAATATGTTTTGTTGGTTTAGTTGCGTGTGCTAGCTAACATATGGCAATTAGTTAAATTTTATGTTTTGTGTTTAGTAATGTTAATTACTTACCTATAACTGTATAGAATCAAGTTCTTCTGACTTAACAGACAGTTGTGCTGCTGGGTAGTTTGTTGTGCCACTTCTTCTTCCCAGCTAAAGCACTAGGAAGTTGTCAAGGGCTGGCTTTTTGGAGGACTGCCTTATTTAGACGTTCAAAAATTACTGACCTGACTCTCAGCCTAGTTTAAATGACTTTCGATTTGATTTTGTTCTTCTCAGTGTGTTTGTTTGCGTTTTGTGTCTTGTGGCCTTTGAGTTTGTTTCGGCCTTTCTTCTCAGAGTAGTCAGTTAGGAAATGCCAACCTCATCTACATAGTTTTAAAATATGATTAACATGTAAAAGTGTTTGTACAAACCTACTTACAGAAATAAAATCGTTTATCATTAAAATGATTTTACCATTTTTTTAGAAACATGTAGAAATAGTTTCACGAGACATTTTTTAATCATAGAAAGCTAACACCTAACAAGAGAATATAATGAAAAGGTGAGGATGTACCTCAAAAGACAACTCCAGCTACACGTAACAACCGGGGCGGTAAATTATTCGTTCTCGCCGTGTTATCCGGCGGACTCCCCGGTTATCCGGGCCGTGTCCGCTACGAAGCCAGTTGACTGATGTTTTCCGGACCGGTCTACTTAATTGTGGCCTGGGAAATTTGTCCGTTCGAAATGCGGTGGGCTTGTAGTACAATTCTCTTAATGATTTTGTTTTGTTACACATACTTAGTAAAAATTTAAAAACCCTGACCCTCAGTTTGATGCAATTCGTTTATTTCTAGATTTAGAGCAGTGGTGGCCAAGTGGTAACGGCCGCGACTGACGAGTTGTAGGCCATAGGTTCGAACCCAGACAGGCGCATTACTTTGTGTAAATTATTTCACCACCACTGCTCTCAAAACGGTGAAGGGAAACATCGCGAGGAAACCGGCATGTCCTAGAACCAAAAAAATCGAAGACATGTGACATCTACCAACCCGCACCGGGCCTACGTGGTGGATTACAGCCCATTCCCTGTCAGCGAGAGAGGCCTGTGTCCCAGAAATGGGAATATTATAGGCTGATTATGCTAATCTCAGATTTAATGCCATCAGACTGTTGAAAAGTGCTCCTTTCTGTTATTTTGTTAGATTTGATAGTGATGAAAAATCAGAGGTGATCAACGTGGTCTGTCTGCCTGTAACGGATGCCTCGTCCAGCAGCCTCTATATAAAATACCAGTATTTTGTATGGTGTGGCTGCCTATCTATTCTCTAAAGTCAAAGTCAGAGTATTTATTAGTATAATTTTTGGTGATACAGTAGGTCTTATAGTTAGGTTATGGTAACTCAAAAAACTACTAAGACACTATTTAACAATATAAGAATATAAAATCAATAATACATAAAAATTAAGAGAAATTTCAATATTTAGAATACAACCAATTTTTATAACAAACATTTAGCAGACAATTAATCAGAACACAATAAAATTAATAAGTCGAGTTTTTGAATTTGCAAGCATAAATATATAATTATCATTAAGTTTATTAAGTAAACTTTGTCGAGAAGGAATTTGTCAATGGTATAATAGCATTTTTCAGGTAAAAAAATATTTAGTCTCCGTTGAAATTGTGTGAAGTTTAAATCTTTAATGTCAATTGGTATTTTATTGAATACTAGCTTTTGCCAGCGGCTTTTTTTTTCGGTTGGGGAATCATCAAATGACTTCTCCTGCTGAGCAGAGCAGGAGGGCGTGTCAGACTTTTACTGACTAAAACCCACCCGTGTTCCCTCAGTAGCCCATATACCAGGGGCTGTGGTATCTCTTTCGAACAAACCCGCAGCCCTGGCAGGCATCGGCCCTTGCGGACCCCACCAGTGGTTGCTGACATCTTTGACGGCGCGCGTGTGGAACACAACGCGCCGTCCCGTCTACCACTTTTCGGCCGCAGGGGATAGGGAGAGCGGCTGACGCTATACCGACACTCCTCTTCCCCTGCGGCCCCACCGCGTCCGCCATCAAACGGTGGCGGCCCCGACCAGGCCACGGAACGGAAGAGCGCTGCTCAGAAGCACCGGCACTCCTCCTCTACCGCAGCCCGTAACCCTCAGCCGCGATGCCTCCCATTCGACATCGCGGCCCACCTCAGTTGCGGTGCACCTCACCGCAACCTACTTTTTGGCCGTTACGTCAATGACTTGAAGGCAAAAGCCCCGACGAGCGGCCCCACCTTTGGGTTCCTCTTGGCTTCACCGTGGCTGGAAACCACGGTTACTGAGCCCCCCCGCAACGACAATGCGGGAACCCACTCAGGGGGGTTGCCAGCGGCTTTACTTTCAATCACCCCCTATTTACTTTCATCCCCTATATCCCCTATCCCCATACTAACTCCCTTAGGGGTTGAATTTCGCCGAACTACTTAATTTTGTTATAAGAATTGATGCATGTTATTTGAAGGTCAGTTTAGAGTCAATTGTCAAGCCTAGAAATTTTATATGCTCTATTCTTAAATTTTGTTATCGTCAAAAGTTATACTTTTGTCAGGGATGGTCAATCTTTGTCGGAACTGCACAATTTTAGTTTTGTTTAAATCTAATTTTAAATTATTATCTTCAAATTGATTGTTGCAATGCGTCTTTGATGTCTCATTCATAGTTTATATTTTTATTATTTCTTACAATTATCGTGCTGTTATCAACAAAAAAAACCATAGGAAAAGATACGTGTTTTGGAAAGTCATATAAGTAACCTAAAAACAATGGCGGACCATTGGGTCCGCCATTGTTTCACATTTAGCGTTCCAACAGGGCAGGGTACCCTACCCTGCCCTGTGGAACGCCGAAAGTGATTTCACGCTTTCTTGAAATGTATTTAATTTCTTTTTTATCCTTTTTAGAAATTCGTCTAATTTCCGTACGCTGTGTTCTATTGTCTAAATAAGACTGTATAAGAGAACTTGCGTCACCCCTTTTTCCACATGCATTAAGTTTCTGTAGTCGTAATTATGATCAACCAGATCGAATGCTTTCGTCATGTTCATAAATATAGCGCTAATAGGAATTATTTCATTAATATCTATCATTATAGTGTTAAAAAAATCAACAAACAGAACGGAACAGAAGGTTTTCAGAAAAACAAAACCATACCTATATGGATTTGTTTTTCTGAAAACCTTCTGTTCTTCTACCCAGATATTGTGTTTCGTGAAAAAGGAATCTATACGGCAATAAATAGCCTTGTCAAATATTTTTGATATTACTGGTTTTCGGCAATGGGTCTGTAGTTATGGATATAAGTTTTGTCATGTTTTGTAAATAAGGGCTTAATTATAATTGGTTTTTGTTTATCAGGATAGATTCCAGAACATATACTAATATTAATGATGGGCCAGATATCACATCGAAGACAAATTTTAATACTCTTGTTGAGATGTCATCATAAGACGCTAGCTTTATTTTTTAAATCCTCTATTATTGGATATACTTATTATTCATTAGGTGTAGCCAAGAACATTGATTTACAATATGTATTTGGGGTCTCATAGCTCGCTGATCTTGAGCCCTTTGATAATAATCCTGCTTGATCCACAAAGTGATCGTTAAATGCGTTCGCTATGTCACTGGGGTTTGTTATTGTAAATCTGTTATTCTATATTTCCATTATATGTTCATAGGGAGGGAGGGTAATGTTTATTTTCATTTATGATCTTCCATGTATATTTTGATTTATTTCTTGTTGTCATTATCTTATGGTTATTTTTTGCCTTTTGTTTTAGTTTTACGATTTTCTTAAGTCTTCGTGAGTATTTTTTAAGAACGCAGCCTTCTGATATATCAATATAGTATCATAAATCTCTTTGATTTTAAAATAAAATGAAACACACAAAAAATTATGTAAACAAATTTTGTTGACGATTGACTTTCTGAAACTTAACAAACATCTTAGCAAGTTCACATCTCGTCCATAACGGCACCCAACAATTGTACGAGTTTCAGGAATATGTCAACTATGGATGTGTAGAGCATGAAAGCGGCCAACGCCCAGTCATCCTCACTAATTTCTACGGCTCTACCGCCAAGTATCATCTGTAGTTCCATTATGAGAACCTGGAAAATATTATCAAGTATGAGAAGAGTCTACATGCGGTTCGCTGCATGCAGATGGTCACGATACCCGTTGAAGCCGTGGGTGCTGTCTGGCTGTGTGATTCGCCGCTCGAAAGTTTGAGGAAGTGATGATGATGACGTCACTCTGAAGTTGTTGTACAAAGGCTGCGCTGACGGTCATTCTCGGGGTCACCAGTTTAGAGGTATGAGGAACAGGGCACAGTAAACACTGATAGTGCGCTGCGTGATTTGTGTAACGTCAGGTCATCGATGCGTAGTTCGCATGTGGCGTCGTAGATGCCGCCACAAGATTAAGGCACCACGGTGAAGTAAATCATCGTGAGGAAACCGGGATGTCTTCGAACCAAAAAGTCGAATATACAACGTGTTGTTTTGCATCCTCGTCAAATTTCAGGAGGCTGTTCTGAAAGACATAAATAATCAAATAAAATTACGATTATTGCTCACTAATGAATACATACTTTTTTTTTAGCTATTTAAGTTTAACAGTATTTCAGAAAACACCTCTTTCAAAGAACAGAATCGCCCCGTTCCTTAGGCAGTAGGCAGTGTCGCACGACTATAACGCTGTGTGTTACAGTGCGGTATCACACGGGCCCCGTTTGAACATGCATGACCAAAAAAAAAAGTCAAACGCCGATTTCCGAAAACATGGAAAAATAACTACTTATTTTATTATTGATTCGTGTCGAAAATCATTAGCATACTCGTAGTTACATACCTCCTTGAATTTGACGAGGATGCAAAACAACACGTTGTATGTATGTGACATCTACCTGGCCATCTAGGTACTATCTACTGAGCCCGCGTGGTCGATTTCAGCCCACTGCCACTCAAAGAGAGTAGGTCTGTGTCCCAGTAGTGGGAACATTATAGGCTGACTTTCATATGATTAAAGCACCTAACGAAAGGCAAGTAGACCTAGCAACTAAAAACGCAAACGTATTGCTTCGGCTTGGACGCCATTATTGTGCATGTGTAAAGACTCCGGCAGACGGCAGAGTTCACGACGGCAATTTTTTTCGGTAAAACATCCTTTATCAGAAAGGTGTGGTTATATTTAAGGGATTGATACAAACCACCATCTAACTGAACAACGTTCTCCATGGGACCACCATCACAATAGCGAAAAAATATCCTCTGTTCGATACAAAACTTATTAAAATGAAAACTAGCCATCCCTGGTTTTTACGAGTATTTTTACCTGGCTACGTAATGGTGAAGTTAAATGGAGGGTTGTAATTTTGACCGGTAGGTATGTATGTATGTCGGTATGTATACACCGAGAAATTTTAACGGTTGTTTTCCTGCGGCAGAACAATTTGCCATAAGGAGTACTTTCAAAGCATAGAGTAAAAGTAAAAAAATAAAGATGTAGGTATTTGTTTTAAAACAATTTTAAAAAATCGGTTGTCTGTAAAGTCGGTTTACTGACGATAGTTGAACTTGACAACGTCATAAGATAATACTATTGTTTATTATTGTATTATTGTATAGCAGCTGTCCACGCAGACTGTATACCGCCGTTTACCCGAATTTTATTTGCCCTAATATCATTTGCCATAATAGTCAACAGCCATAATATCATACGACATAATACTCATTTGCCCTACTCTCATTTGCCATATTAGTCACGTGCCAGAATCATTGTTTCCCATAAAGTCACTTACCATAACATCGTTTGTCATAATCATTGTAAGCCCTAATTATCACATGCCATAATTATGATATGCCATAACATAATTTGCCATCGACATAGGGTGTGTAACGGTTGTTTATATCAAGAGAAATTGGATGCAATTGGGACTTTAGGGCACCCCGACTCGGACAGGTTAGGTTAGAAGGGGATGGCGGGGTCGTGTGAGCGAGCGAAGTGAGCGGATAGACCCCGTCATCCCCTTCGTGGTTATTTTTTTATAAACCACACAGAAGTAGGTGCCCCGCGAAGCGGGGCTCCGTCGACCTAGCCCACCATCAACCATGCACAGAAAAACACAAACAAATTTGATGCTAAAGCACGCAAAAAATCTTCTTTTGTATGCCATTTAAATATTATGTCTAATAATTATTATGGCACATAAAAATAAGGCAAACAATATTACGGCATTCGTATCTTATGGTATCTAAAATTCGGGCGATTAAAAGTATGTCATATGTCTTTTAGGGCAAATGAAACATTCGGGCAAATGAAATTCGGGTAAATGAAATTCGGGAAAATGATGATTATGGCATATAATCTTCGGGCAAACAATAGACAACCCACGCAGACGCATCGCTTACTCAAGTAGGAGAGAGACTGATGTCGAACGCTGCTGAACGCGGAGGCCGATTGTGCCTCTTTGTCGCTCGTTCCGCGCTCTCGCTTACACTTCAAGCCTTAAATGGAACGCTTCAGAGCGAGGTAACGCCGCATGAGTCATGTTTTTTCGTGCGTGCAGCCGGCTCCATCGAATTATAAGACGTTGTCACGTCAAAAAAATCATCAACTCGAAAACGTGAGAATCAATAGTAACACTTGGGGTAAGTTGTAGGTACTACTCGAATCGCACGCGCCGCTGACAAAGGGAACAACGATGGATAAATCTCCAAAGCAACTCTCGCACGTGGTGATTTTTCACAATGGTTAATCTGCCACTTTTTTTTTTTCTAAAAAACCTATTTTATTTGTTTAAAAAACGATTGTATTACAAAGAGAAAACCATTTGGCTGCGGGAAAACAACCATTATAATTTCTCGGTATATATGTAAATTCGTGTATTCCCTCATAACTTCTAAACTACTTATCATAATGTGACAAATGGCCACGGGCATACGACCACGGCTTTCAGATGTATTTTTTTTTTGTTTCATCCTTTTTAGAGCATGTTTTTATGGTAATTATGGGTTTATTAACACATGTATAAAGGTTTCTTTTGTTCACGTAGTTACAGTAGAACACTAACTTTCTAGGTGACAGGGTTCCCTAGTCTAAGAGCTGCAGGGTTTTCCACTATCTGCACAGTGTTTTCCCAAAACTTAATGTACCTATGTACGCACGGCTACACATAAAGCTATACATTTCCAAATAAGCTGATCTCACATTGTATAAGATTTCCATACAAAGCGAGATCAGCGTAAACTGGAAATGTATAGCTTGATGTGTAGTCGTGTGTACCTACCTATGTGAAATGTACAAAGCTATTTTTTATTTTTTTCAAAAAACTTATTTTAGTTATTATTATTTATTTTTTGCCTCACTTTTTTCGAAATATAGATGCTACTTTCAACGATGGGTAGTATAAAAACAAGGAATGACAAAAAGTACTCACGACAACATTTAGGATTGTTCCAATAACGAGTATAACCAAGTGCAGAAGTTTGTACCTGATCCCTGTCACTAAAGACACAATGCCGACTACGAGGACCAGCGCACAGAATGCTACGGAGATTGCAATGATATACAACACGTACGCCGTGAAATCAAACTGTAAAATAAAAAGAAAAAATAGTACATTACGCAAGTAAGTAATAGTAATAGTTTTTTACACAGAAAAGCGTGACTGAAGTGGGAGTTTAGGTCATACGTGTTATGAATTATTTGACAATTCTGCCCTCTCAAAAAATGGTTGAAAACAGCATGCAGATAAAACCACTTTTCGTAGGCATTTACAAAGAAATTACAATTGAAAAAAATAGTAAGTAATCTACATAATATGATACGTCATTTGGTTTAGGCATAACTTTTCTATGGGTATCAAATAATAAGAAAAGAAAACACCAAATCACCTCCAAATCGTTGAGATGAAACCATTTTACTCGTTCATTTTTTAACAAAAGACTACAAAAAAAATGTCTACTGCTTTGCAATACAGTGGAAAATGATTTGATTTTGTTACTTTTTACAAATATGTATTATTTTTGTTATAGTAAATTAAAAATGCGACCGATTAAAGACTGCACGACTACATCACCCCGCACTCGCCACAAGCCTTAAGTAGTCCGTTATTGCACGGCGTGAAATTTTCACCCGAGCGTAAGGAAGGTGCGAAACTCGTAAGTCACGCTTTTCTGTGTAAAAATGGATTATTTAAGTCACAGAAAAGCCTGAATTAGTTGCGAGTGGTCTGTCAACGGGCTGCATCTCATGAGATACAGCTCGCTGACAGACAACCTGTCTACCTATTACGGATCATGACCCGTAATTGGTAAATAGTTGACATTCTTACAGAATGTGTATCTGTTGCTGCTATACCTAACAAAAAAATATTAAAATATAAACAAATTTAAAGAGGTCTCCATACAAGAAACGTGTTTTTCGGCGTTTTCCCCATGTGGCACGGAACCCTTCGTGTCCGAGTCCGACGCGCACTTGGGCGGTTTTTATGGTTCACTTTTGTTGCAATATTTGCGAGGAAAGTAAGTGCATTATTTCGCGAGCATTATTTTCCAAAAGCTGTAGGTACGTACATACGGCTACACATCAAGCTATAATTCCAGTATAAGCTGATCTCGCATTGTATATAGGATTTCCGTACAGTGCGAGATCAGCGTAAACTGGAAATGTAAAGCTCGATGTGTAGCCGTGTGTACAAGCCCATGACGTAGGATCAGGAGCATCACGTGATGTCTGAGCCGCTCGAACTTTCGTCATAATATACTTACACTTGTCATGGCCAAACATAAGCACACTAAAACAGTGATCCCCGTTGCAATCAGCGCAAAAAATACAATATCCGTTCTATATCGAGCTGTAATGTATGCTGCAATCAAGCTCATGAAAGAGACCTGAAAACAAGACAATATTTATTTACCAATGAGCAATCATTATCTGCTTAGTCTTTTTCCAATGATGGTGGGGTCAGCTTCCAGTCTAACGAGACGCAGCTGGATGCCAGTATTTTACATAGAGCAACTGTCTATCTGACCTCCACAACCCAGATGCTGGGTAAATACACCACCCTTTGGTAAGACTGGTTGTCAAACTTTAAAGATCTTCAAATGACAGCCGAAACAAACGGGTTAACGTGCTTTCTAAGGCAAAGAGGTATCTTGGCATGTAAAGATGGTCACCCATCCACGGACCAACCGCGGCAAGCGTATCTTAACTTGCTCGATCGAACCGTGTGGCTGTTATAACTCAGCCACGAGCCCCCCTTATTAATTCGCAGCATAACCAGGCCTTAGGAATTACATATTAGACACTTTAGTTTCGATTTATATTTTTTTTTTTTTTTTTTTGTGTACACAGGTTTAGCTTGTACTGTTTTGTGTTTTGAATTTTATTTAGACTTAAACACATATTTTCTATATATTTTAATGAAACTATTATGTTCAGTTTCTTGAATTGCTTGAACGTCGTAATGTAAACTACAACCTATTGTTAATTTAGTTAAGTTTCTCTTCAAGTGAACTAATTAATAAAAATAATTTGTTCTTTGAGAAATAAATGTCTTTAAACCGAACCAGATATTTGAAATACTATTAAAAGGGTTTATCATTATCTGCTTAATCCTTTTGTTGTTGGGGTCGGCATCCAGTCTAACTGGATCGGGCTGAATACCATGTATTTTCAAATCTAGCTACTGCCTATCTGGTCTCCTTAACAATTTGTTAAGACGGGTGTCAGACTTGCAAGTTTTTTGACTAGTCAGTCAAAGAGCAATCACCAACTGTTTAACGTGCTTCTCGAGACAAGGAGGGGTCTCGACGTGAAATGACATACGGCGAGATGAGGGTTTTTCTTTTAATATTGTCTGCCCGCTGCTGCGGATGATCATCCTCAGCGTCCAGCAGTCCAGGACATAGGCATCTCCGATTGCACCCCATTCAACTGCTTGACATACGAAATCCAAATTACTAGTTAAATATACAACGTGTTGTTTTGCATCCTCGTCAAATTCAAGGAGGTAACTATGCTAATGATTCTCGACACGAATCAATAATAAAATAAGTAGGTTTTTTTTTCATATTTTCGGAAATCGGCATTTGGCATTTTTTTTTTCGGACACGCATGTTAAAACGCGGCCCGTGTTATACCGCACTGTAACACACAGCGATATAGTCGTGCGACACTGCCTACCGCATACGGAACGGGGCGATTCTGTTCTTTAAAAGAGGTGTTTCCTGAAATACTGTTAAATTTAAATAACGAAAATAAACAAGTATGTATTAATTAGAGAGCAAGTATCGTAATTTTATTTGATTATTTATGTCTTTCATAACAGCCTCCTTAAATTTGACGAGGATGCAAATCAACACGTTGTATAAAACTGACGATATCAAACTTACCGATAACACTAAAACTATGATATTGCAGGGTAGTATCCTCGCACATGTGCTACACATCATGGCATAATTAAGAATTAGCATTCCACCCCTAAAATAAAAACGATGTTCATCATCATAATTCATCATTTCAGCCGAAAAACGTCCACCACTGGATATAGGCCTCCCACAAAGGGGGTTTTTGCCATAATCGCCATGCTTGGCAGGCGGGTTGGCGATCGCAGTATGATGGTAAAATGCATAGAGAACGCTGCTGCCCATTCTCTAGTAAGTCCCTTAGTCGCCTTCTACGACACCCAAGGGAGGAAATGGGATAGTGCTATTCTTTTTACGTCCGGCGCCACACGGCAAAACGATGTTATGTTTTATAAATTCTAATGTAATTTTACCTTCATCGTGATAATCATCATCCTCTGCTGAAAGACGTCCACTGCTGGACAAATGAATGCTTCGCTCAACCAACGCCAAAACGACCTGCTATCGCTGCTTTTAAGTAGGTATCTTATGGATATCCTTAATCCTTGCCGTGAAATCAGTGGAATAAAATCGAAAGTCATTTATTCAAACAAGGCTGAGAGTCATCATTTTTTTTTTGGTGTCAACATTGCATATAAGACAGTCCCCCAAAACGCCTGCCCTTCACCACTTCCTAGTGCTTTAGTTGGAAAGAAGAAGTGGCGCAACAAATTTTCCAGTTTCCCCAGCACATTGAACATTTTAATATTTCATTAAGTATTAACTGAGCCTAGATCTTCCTTCGCTGTGTGGATGTCGGAAAACAACACCGTGGCGGTGTAAGTACCGCTACTGTAACAAAGGGAAAATCTTTCGACTAGTCCAAGTTAGTACCGGAAGACGTAGAGTTGGAAGGCCTTCTACAAGGTGGACCGATGACCTTGTGAAGGCTGCAGGAATCTGCTGGATGCAGGAAGCACAGAACCGGTCGAAGTGGCGGAGCTTGGGGGAGGCCTATGTCCAGCAGTGGACGTCTTTCGACGATTATGAGTCCAAGTTATCTTGTCTGGTGGGAAACTAAACCCTTTTTTTTTGGGAATGACATCTCTCACGTCGACGTCTAGGAGGTTGTCGGCTGCTCAACCGGACTTTTCTATGGCTACCTTAATAAATTAAAGCCAGGGCTTCAAAACTTTAAAACTAAAGCGACTATACGCTAAGGGCAGTCCCTGTGCGACCCTAGCTAAGGGCGTTCCTGGAATAAGCCACCAAGGGACCGGCTGGATCGGAATGAGCTCCTTCCACGGCCCTTTCGAAAGTAATCCTTGTGTCTTCATAGTTCATAATGACAATATGGTGAAGTTTCACTTCGATTTTTGAGTATTATAAAAATTCAAGGTTCTTGGTTCCGCGTCCCGGCTTTTCCAAGCCCAAATAATTTTTTCGACTAGCTTCTGCCTTCTAGATTTTAGGGTTTGTTTTTGTACTTACATTCCAAGAAAAAAAAGAGGCTTTCCGTCATAAAAGAAATATTCCCGTAAATCATCTCTGTAAATAAAATCATGAATGTAGAAATGAGCATGAAATAAGAAATTTTAGTTTTAACAAGACTGTTATTGCGCAGTAGAAGGATGCTTTAAATAGTATGAGTTCTCAAAACAGTTATTACTTACTAACTTCTGCCCACGATTTCGGTCGCGTGTTTTAACATAAAGCAATGTATTCTATAGCACTCGGATACAACGTACATTTCAATAAGTGGAAGAATTTTCGGAATCTGATTAGGACTTCTGAAGTCTAAAGATGCTCCTACCCGTGCAATATTTTTAGAAATTATTGCTCGGCAACACTAATGGATCAATCTGGATCAACTAAGTTGAGCAAGCTGGAGGAACCAAAATGAAATGCGGAAATTGTTTCGGGAATATTGCTTCTGATTGCCCCATCTATTAACATTTCTCAATGGCGCCAATATGAGTTGCCGAATATCAAATCGGTTCAGAATTTTTTAGTAAATTTTCTTTCTAATTCATTTTTACGTATAACCACGTCTTTGTCATTGAAACAATGATTTCCGACCGCAACAATAAGGCTTAGAGAAGTTTATTTAATGAAAATTAAAAGTCATTTATTCAAACTAGGCTGAGAGTCAGAACTTTTTGAACGTCAAAATTACATAAGCCAGTCCCCCAAAACGCCCGCCATTCACCACTTCCTAGTGCTTTAGCTGGGAAGAAGAAGTGGCGCAACAAACTCCCCAGCAGCACAGCTGTCTGTTAAGTTAAAAGAACTTGATTCTATAAAATAATAGGTAAATAATTAACATTACTAAACACCAAACATAAAATTAAATTATTGCTATTATGTCAGCTAGCACACGCAATGAATTCGTCATGAAATAGTCATTGATTTTAATGAATATTATTTTGGAAATACATACGTGTGGGCCTAATAATTAGGCCCACGCTGTCTGTTTGTTCTTCCCCTAATATACACCCCTGGCTACTCAAGACTGAGTGAATCGTTTTATGTACTTACGTAAAGTATACGAATCCAACAAATAAAGCCGTTAACACAAGCATGACGAACGTTATAGAAAAAACAATTGCAACGAAACCGTTTCTATTAGAATCATAGGACAATGGTGACGAGCCCTCAGGCATACTGCCTGCAACTGAAAACTAAACGTTAAAGCCAGAATTACAAAACGATTATTCGCTGTCCCACATTGGGTAAAAGCCTCCCTCCACTCCTTACATATTTCTCGAGCCCACGCGTCCTCCTTCCAGTTTTGATGGAAACTATCCAACTCGTCCCGCCATCTCCTATGTGGTCTGTTCGAAATTAGTGATATAAAATTACAAGGCGACTTTTTCCAGGGTTCACGCGGCTGAGCGACTGACGTTCCCGCCCGGCGGACTCGCTTCTCACACACTTGTACGAAAAAGTCACCTATAATTGTGTGCTACTAATTTCGTAATGTGTTTTTTGTTTTATATTAAATGATCACTATGTAGATTCATGATATATCGTGTCAGGGGACCATAGTAAACTTTCTAGCCTTTTGAATCATCACTCACGAAGAAAAGAATCCAAGCTACTTGGTTCGACATTAAGACAAAACATGACTGTAATAATTAAAATTGAAAGTAACTTATTAGCAAGGCATGTGTGTATACACAGTCAAATTAAATTATCTAGCATTATTCGGCTATATTTTACCCTCATGTTATGCATCGAAATCAAAAACGAATGAAACAAAAAGAAAATTTTAAATGATATGTGACATGAACATTAAGGTAACTAAACACCTGGAGAAATAATGATCTTATCTTACGAGTTTATATTTAAAAGCGAGCTTACTATTAAATTGCACCCAGTAATCTTTTGGGTAAATTCCTCGTTTATTGTCTCCAAGATAAACATGATCCAGTTTTCTTAAATATGTATCATCGTTATCCATTCTGTATATATTTGTAATTGTAGCATTAATTTTATGTTCCTTCACATTCGAGACACCTGTATGCACATTTATAATTTTATTTATTTCAACATTGCTTTTATGTTCCTCTGCATTTTCCTGTTTATGTATTTCACGAATGTTTACAGAAGTTAAACTTTTACTATCAGACTTTTTAATTTCTCTGCTTTTGATTTCATTTTGTAGTTCAATTGTGGTAACATGGATTTCTGGATTTAGTGTATCAGGGATCATTTTATTCCTTCAATTTGTATACGCATTACGATTAATTGATTGTATTTATATAAATATTTCTAAAACATCGGTCTCAATTGATTTATTTGGGTCTCAACCTCAACGTCTCAACATAAATTCTCAAAATATTGTCAAAAAAAGTTGTTTGTGTCAGTCACTGACAATTAAAAAGGGCAAAGCTACAATCATCAAGAAGATTTTATTCGACAGAGTATTTATACATATTCTACATACAGGTTATAGATATACCGAGTAATAGTGTTCTGTGAAATATACCCATTACAAAGCGATCGTCTGCGCATTCTGTACCTACACTAAACGGTAACATTGTGTAAAAATAATTGCTATGATTTTATTTTAATTTTTGGTGTGAAAATTGCTGTTTACAAAAGGGTGCATTGTAAAGCACGCCACTCGCCACTTTATCTTATAATTATTGTTTAATTATGATCTGAAAAACATTATACAATTTGTTATCAAAACAGCGCACTCGCCTCCGTTTGAGGTTACATAAGATTACCGAATTTCTGAATTGTGAAATTAAAAACATTAAAAACATCAAATAATCAATTTGTGTGTGGCACGGCACTACTAATTGGCATCAACAGGTAGGTTTATCTGATCTCTTTGTTTACATTTTCGTCAGATACTTTTGTAACAATCCAAAATTCAGTTGAATAATGTACATTTCCACAATGTGCGAGAAGGACCCTCAACAGACAGTATACGAGTATAGTGTTCTTCCTTTCAAGACCATTCTCTACGTACTTACGTACAATTGTAGTGCAAAAAGAAACTTCATGACGGACTTTTAGAGTTCGTTTCTATTTAGAATTTGAATGACAAGAAACACTCCGCTCACTCCAGCTTCATTTATGAGCTGTCAGTTACACATTGACATTGTTTTTAAATTACAGTGACAATAAGAATGGGACGACAATGTAGGCCAACAGGTACCAGGTATACTGATTCATTGCGGATGGCACGTCTGCCGTGTCATCACTTTTTTTTTGCGTGTGGCGTTAGGCACGGGAGCCGTGTCGTTTTAAAATTGATGATAACTCCTTCAAGTTAAGTTTTTGGGAGATCTACCCTGTACAAAACAATTTTCATTTTTCACGTAAATTAATCTCGTAGCCTTCGTTTCTGGATATTGTAAGATTTAAAACAAAATAGGGGTAACCAGCCTTTTTTAATATAAAATAAATTGAAAAGGTTTAGCACATCTGTATTAAAAAAATCACTTGCCCTCCATTTCCCGAAATACACTTATTTTGGCACTTCTAATCACTTGAAACAACTTTCCTGGCCGTTCACGTTAGATTTCGAATGAGAACTAAAAAATGGTCAAAATACTTTTTTCTTTTCCGCGTGGCTAAAGACACGGGAGACGTGTCATCTAATCGTATGGCGCTTGGCACGGCAGCCGTGTCACGTATTTTTGTTCGACGCCTCTGTTATAAAAGTTTGCGAAATGAGAGATCGCAACTAATCAGTTAACAAAATAGGAAATGGCCAGCAAACCAAAACATCTACGAGTCTATTAGGCAAATAAAGATCTCACATTCACAAAATAGAAGAGAAACATAAAAAAACGAAAAACGGATGTAATAATAAGAAACAAATATTTAAAAGAAAAAACTATTTAATCCAAATCACATGATTGTCATTACAACTCCTACAAATCTGAGTGGATAACATGTTAACAAAAGTCAATAATGTAAATTTGTTAGAATAGTAACATAATGTCAAGATTTTGTCATAGAAGTAGGTACGTAAATAAAAAAATATAAAAATTTTGCCGCTTATGAGGTACCAGGGAAGCCACATGTGCAGAGGGTATTAATGATAAACATCCTTGTCTCGGACATAGTCTTTAATTTTATAATAATATATGCTTTTTTGATAAGGACACGTTTGATGTGAGTTTTGAACTTTCCATCGCTAAGTTCCGCTACCGACTTTCACAACTTGGTAAGCGTATATATTGTACCTATATAAGAAAATACTTGTTTTAGTTGATCAAAATTTAGTTAAGTACCACAATTTCATGGTTACTGTGTATTCATATTATGAAAATCGCTTCTAATATTGAAAAGTCCTAAGTTTTTGCGAACATATGAAATGCTCTCTAAAATATAAAGTGAAGGCAGTCAGTATAACAATTTCTTTGAATTTATTTCTTAGGGAATCACAAGGACTAATTTCATAGATCGTGCGGAATGCTGCCTTTAATAATATTAAAAAATAATCCTCGTCAGCTGCCGATCCCCACAATAGAACGCCGTAAGACATGCTGCGGAAATACGCAAAGCATACTAACCTATCTGTGGCTATATCAGTCAACTGCCTTTACTGCAATGCAGCTGAACTGTTACTCCGACGTTAGTCCTATCAACTGCACCATTTTTATGAATATATCGACTATAGATGTGTAGATCATAAATGCTGCTATGGCGTAGTCAGATTCGCTTATCTCTACTGCTCCACCACCTAGCACCATTTGAAGTTCCATTGTGAGTAACTGAAAATAAATATGAGCATTTAGTCCGCACTCAACCTGTGCAGGATTCCTTGTTTTGGGAAAGAGCGGTGGAAATTTCCGACGCAAAGACTAACAATGCAATCAAACTCAGCCTATCGCAGTCCACTGCTGGACTTAGGGCTCTCCCAGGCTGCGCCACAACACTCTGTCTTCCGCCTTCCGTAACCAGTCTGCCCAAGCCACCTTTTAAATTCGTCGGTCCATCTAGCTAGGGGGTGTCCCGCACTGTGCTTGCCGATACGCGGTCTCCGCTCCAGGACTCATCTACTCCATCGGCCATCGGTCCTTCAACAAACATGGTCAACCCACTGCCACTTGCTTGTTTACTCTGCCGAATAATTTCATTCCTGATTTTATCCTTCAAAGAAACTCCGAGCATAGCCCGCTCTATATTCCGCTGAGCCACATTATATTTGTGGACCAGCTTGACTGTCAGTGTCCACGTTTCGGCACCGTATGTCATAACGAGTAGGAAGCACTGCTTGGTGACCTCTAGTGGTGAAAAAAAAAGGTTGTGTGCCTTTGTTTTTTTTTTTTGGGAAAATACTACTCGAACTACATTATTAAAGCAATAAGGCCCTCTGTAGGGCCTATGATTATCAGGATAGAGTCATTAACTTCTTGCCCTTGTCCTACTATGGTGTCAACGTAACACGTTTTTTTCTTCCATTATCTTCTGTCAACCGTCACTTCGTCTCGTCTTGTCTCATCTTTTTATCTTCCTTGTCATTCCTCACACAATCCATACACTTTTTCTTTCATCTTCCTTTCGTGAGAAATGGGCACTACAGAGAAAGCCGAAATCGCAAAAAAGCAACTCTTAGTTCTGCAGAAACCACGCACCACTCCACTACACACCACCACACTCGAGTCTTTGCCATCACACTTTAAATCTGCTCTGGACCTTTAAGCCAGCCCCGGCAACCATTGTCATCGGTGAACTGCTTACACCACCCGCCTTCCCTGGTGCATGATGGATCTTCATCGTAACGTTCATTATAACCAGGAAGAAGTAAGGGCTGAGTTGGTCTAGTTTATCTTATATGTCTTTTAAAAAAATTGGAAAACAAGCATCTTTTGAAGAGGAAAAAAACGAAAAACAATTCAAGTAAAAAATACTCTTTAATTGAAACCGTAATTTTGATATCATTTATCCAATGTTAATAACTCTTTTTATTGCCAGATTTCGGGTGCATTCATATGTCATCGTATCATAATTATTTTCAGAAAGGAAGGTGTCCAATATTTTTGGATCAAAAACTGTGTATATCCTTTTCAGCTCTTTTCTTAGTCTGAATCAGTAAGCTCAATGTGCGCATGATAGTTGTTGACAATTTCAAAAACATCGACTCTTTTGTCATTTCTGAGTTCCATCTGTATATAGCAATATTAGATTACTAAATAACTGATAGTCAAAGTATGGAAAAGAAACACATATGACCCCAAGTAGCATAAAAAAAGGCAGGATGAAACAAATGACAATACTGCCTTTGACTAAATAGACTGTAACGTATACACTATTGTAGTACACCTACTACCGCAATATCTACCTACATCTTCTACCAAGCTTAGTGTAACTGGTGGATTCAGTGAAGACTGTCCTGCAAATTATTATGGTAGGGCCATAGTATTACCAATTATTTTGTAACTGTCCCCTGTATTGTTCCCACGACCCATTGCGTTGCATTAGCTTGCGTTTTATTTTTGCTCGGGTTTCGTAGTCCATAGCGTGATGTAAAATAGACCTTTCTCAAAAACTGCACTATCAAATGCAAAAATATTTTTTGAATTCCGTCTGGTAGTTCCAGAGAATTGTGCGTTCATTTTTTATGTAGTATGCAGTCCTACTATATGAAGTCTGCCTTAAACTGTGCCTGCCTGTACAAGTACCAACGAAACATTTAGTGACTTCAGAAAATGTATTAATTTAACTAATACAAGTTACTACTTACCACAACTTGTATAATGGTTCCTACAATCAAAATACCGATAATCAGGGGCTTCATCATCGTTCCTGAGATCATCGAAACGATAACAATAATCAAGACGATCGCACTAAACGCTGTAGCTATCCCAACTATGTATAACAAGTAACTTGTAAAGTCGAACTGAAAAACAAAATATAAATTGGTCAGTAACCCATCTACTGAAAAACCAGCATTTCTTAGAACCAAAAATTCAAAGACACGTGGCGTCAAAATCACCAACCCACACTGGGCCCGCGCGTGGTGTATTATAGCCTGTTCTCTCAGAAAGAGTAGGCCTCTGTCTCAGCAGTGGGAACATTTTAGACAGATTATGCTGTTATGCAGATACTCATCTCCCAGTCATATTTTTGAAGCTAATGCCTTGTCCTATATTTTGGCGTCACTTGTCTTGTTAGATACTTTTAGTGTTCCTACGATACCACATATTTATGCCACTACTTGTACAGGTATGCCTTCCGAAGATAACCAACATATATTTTCTGTCTTCTTGAGAACAGATATACAGGATAAATTTTTAACCAATGCACAAACTGTAACCATGAATCCCCAGCGCAAAAACTGTTTGTCGGTTATACAAAAAAATATCTGCTGTTTCATAGATTAATACAATACCTACCCGTTTAAAACGTATGGAACAGCTGATCTTTTTTGTATATCCAATGGAAAATTTCTGCGCTGGGGTCTAGAATGATATTATGCTGAATTTCATGGTTACAGTTTGCGCACTGGTTAAAAACTTATGCTGCATATGCATAAAATCAGATAACATTGCCGAATTGCCGAACGACACGTCGGTAAGGCACTGTACATAGCCTAAAGTTTATCGGCGCGGGGGTCAGTAGAAGCAATAGAAAGGACTGACTTACTTTTGAAAAAGAAAGTGCAATGCAAATAGTCACCATTGCCGTTGTAGCAATGAGTGCATATAATATAATTTCAGTTCTATAGAATGCTGTAATTCTTGCAGCTATTGTACTCATTGCTAACACCTGAAAAGTAAACGAGTTGTTAAGTAAATTATTATTAGCACATTTTCAACGCGCCTCGATGATTCTCGGCATCAAACAAGAAAATTTGGTGGGTAAATTAGAATAGAAAAAAGAATAGAATAGAAAACATTTATTCGACACAGACACAACACAATAGCAACAAACACATTACAAAAAAGAGAACGTTAAACATAGCAAAAAAAACACTCATTATCAGTTGTGCTGAGCGTGTCCATACCGAAAGGGTTACCATCTCAGCATTTGCTGGGCGTGAGACACCCAGCGCTGGTTTTCAGTTGGCACCCCGCAGCGACACACGGACGCAGGCAAAAAAATAAAAGTAAACTATTGGTAACGGAAAATAGATATTTGAATATTAGTAATAATAAATGCTTAAGAATACGTAAATAAATAATGCATAAGATTTTTTATGTGCTACTCAGTTCAGAGATTTTTTAAAATACCCACGAAGCTACAATATAAAATAGCGCCTGTCGTTTGACGCGACGAAATTAACAAAAAACAAAATTATGGGTCAGATACGTTTTTTAAGGCGTTCCTGTTTATCTTTTATAGCAATTTGAATGAGCAGGCAAACGACTTTGCACTATGCCCGGGCGTAAAGAAATTCTCGTCGTACACGTACACGTGTTACAAGTGAAAATTCTTCAAAATAAGAATAAAAGTGAGTTACACTTACTTATTTTCTCTCTCATGTAACAAAATGAGCGTAAACGTGACGCGTTCTTGAAATTTTACGGTCAATTTTCCGCCCAATTACCGAATCACCGCCTAAGAAGTTCCACTACAAAAATATTGCCAAAACTTGTATCCAACGAAGTGATCCATTTTGTCTTACCGCAATAATTAAACAGATGAAGTTTCCCGGAGGTGTTCTAGCACACGTTGACGCCATCAGACAGCACTGTGCTCCAATCAAGAGTACCCTGCAATTGAATACATATATAGTCTTAGCAGACATGATTCTTGTAGTATCGTTAGCCATCAATGAGATCTTTAGATGCGTTACCGCTGCTCAATAACGGACAAATGACAGGTAATTGCCTGTCGTGTTTATTAGTCACTTACCATCCAGTGACGCGGCGCAACGCTAGTGACGTAACTAAATAAATATGTTTATCTCTTTCTAACAACAGGAATCGGTATGGGTCTTACGAGTTCTTCGCGCACTGTATGATTGTATGTATTATTACGTAGCTATATTTATGGTTTATGCTATTTTTGAGTGCTCTAATGTTCATCATCATTTCAGCCGGAAGACGTCCACTGCTGGACATAGGCCCACAATTTGGGGGGGGGCTTGCCATAATCGCCACGCTTGGCAGGCGGGTTGGCGATCGCAGTATGGTGGTAAAAAGCATAGAGAACGCTGCTGCCCATTCTCTAGTAAGTCCCTTAGTCGCCTCCTACGACAACCACGGGAAGAGATGGGATGATGCTATTCTTTAGGTCCGGCACCACACGGTACGGTACTAATGTTCTGTATGACTAATTATAATACGTCATTGGTAGCCATCGATGCTTTTCCCCAAATGACAGAATCATCATCCGAAGATGATAAGGACGGAATTACACTTGATCATTAGCAAAGACTTTAATGCAGGTACACATCAAATCAGCCCTTTACCGTTCCCACTACTGAGACAGGCCTCCTCTCTGTGACTGGAGATGGGTAGTAATTATGGTATGCATGGCTTGCATGGTCTACTGCTGGTCATTGTATTGCAATACGAGCTAATGACTACGAGTAGTTTGAATGCAATCGAGGAGAACTACTTATTGTGACGACTGGCAAAGCATAGAAGTGGCAGGAAAACTGTCGTCGGGTAATCCACATTCCGGTAACCGAATCGTTGAAGCTGGACTGGATTGCCCGAAGACGGGCGGACACACTCCATCCTGCTCACTTGATCGTTTGCCCGAATCCCATAGGCAATTGAGTTCGAGAGAGTGAGACCAATTGTGATTGCGCTCTAAGGGTAGCATTACTTGAAATTCAACTTACATCGCAGGTATCATAACCGCCCATCCAGCTGTTATGAAAAACATCCTGAAATCTGGGCTGAAATAAATAGATTTACAAATATAATCCTTACATCGTTTAAAAATGGTAACCTCTAAATTTTAATACTAAGTGCGGATTGCACCAAAGATACTAATCGCGAACAGAACTTCTAAACCACTTTCAAGAGCTGTCAAACTCAAACTTAAAGCATTTATTTCAAATAAACCATTTACAGGCACTTATGAATTGTCAACGGGTCGCTCAGTCAGAAAGATGAAGCAAGTTGCCCATTCCAAAGCATAGTAGGAACCCATGGAAAAGAACGGGCAAGAAACTCCATGGACAACTCTATTAAAACAAAATATTGTTACAAAAAGATGGTTACACCATTCATGCTGAAATTATACATGTGAAAACAATGTAAAAGAAGTGCACATAAAACCGTTAAAAACTATTCAGATATTTATGTAAGTCGTGGCAGGTAAGAGATGACCAGTCCCTATTGACAGCGCCTAGAACAATTTTGACACTGACATTTCTTGAACGCGGTTTAGATGTGTTTATCGCATTCAAATTCATTGGTGCGAATCGTCCTTAGAGTACAAGTCAAGAAGAGTTGACAACCGAAAACCCCGGAAGAAAAAAAAACAAAATGCCAAATAGACAAAGAGAAAGACTGAGAGAGAGGCACTACTTACGTTGTATAAACAATAGTAACGAAGAGAGCAGTGGCCAATAACATTGCAAGCACTATGCACATAACTAGTCTGACAAAGGAGTTTCGTGACTGAGGATTGTATTCTAATGGTGGACCTCTGATTATTTGTGGTCTTTGAGGATATCTTGGAACATATCCTTGTTGAGGGTAACCTTGTCCTTGAGGATACCCCTGCTGTTGAGGATACCCTTGTGCTTGAGGATACCCTTGTCCTTGGGGATATCCTTGAGCATATGGTGGGCTGGAAGGATACCCTGGATTTTGAGGATAACCCTGGGCCTGCACAGGGCCTTTAGGATTCACCTGGGTCTGAAGAGGGCCTTGAGGATACCCCTGGGCCGGCACAGGACCTCGACTTTGAGTCAAGTCTGAAAAAGGAAAAAACAAATATTTATTTACGTTAACACAAATAACAACACGCCTGTTTTCCAGGAGGATTAGGTATATTTAGATACCGACCATATACTAATAGTAATAATGATTTTGACCGTATTTTTAATTTTGCCCAGTTTAACGCTTCGTATTTCTCCACGAACTTTGATTTGCACAAACAAGACGCCAAAGCTAAGACGGAATAACGGTAACCGAGCCATAAAGAGTCACACCCTAATTGCGTAACACTAATAATAATCATAATCTTTATCAGTTTGAAGGTCATTGATAGTACATTGCTTTCTATGATCGGAAAAATTGGTCGTAACGAACGCAATGAATGTTGTTGAACTGTCAAAAAAATTGTCATCCTTACCGGTAGTGAAGTTAACGGTTGGGTTTACGATCGATTACGATCTCCGCAATGACCCCGTGGGTCTTAGGCAACGTCTCCACGGGCGAGATAATGATTGTCGCGATAATGTCGCCTTGTGGAGACTTCCATATGTAGTTTCTATTGAATTTGATGGCACGGCGAGACTATCGCTGCGAGTCTCTCGCTCATGGAGATGGCGGGTAAAGCAAAATTGCCAACAATATTTTTGATATTCCATTAAATTGACATGACTTACATCAAAAATAAAACTATTATAAAATAAGAGCTATCTGATATTTCCAAACTTTTTGTAGAACCGAAACTTAAAAACCTAATGAAATTTTCTTGATTAAGAACTTCACGAAGTTACCTCGTAATTTTACTAATTCGAGAATAAATTGTACACGTAGTAACTACTATCTATCTTAGCTCATCGGTAGAAAATTAAAAAAATACTTTTGGAGTCAGTCACTCAGTCAAAAAATAGATTTATGTGGCGAGGAAAGGGTAAAACATTCTTGGAACACTTTTAAATCAAGTTATCATTACACAATGTTAGAGAATTTAAAGCAACGCAAGATACAGAGATCACTGACTTAAGACCGTAATAATATTTGATTTTATCGTTAACAAATAAATGACGATTATAATTATACTGACTATACTGCGTCCGTACTATTTGCTGCGGTTGTCGGGCAGGCTGTTCTTGTTGCAAAGTCTCTGGTGGTTTCCCAAAACGAACCATATTATCGTAAATGCTCTTTAATGTAAACTTTCGCTTCGCAGTTCCTATTATATGCACTCTCAACTCTGTAACGTTTACCACACTTTCTGATTCTATTTCGTCATTTATATCAACGGCAGGTTCTGTACTATTTTCATTAATATCAATGCACACGTAGTCTTTGCTTTTAGCTAATGTTATCGCTCCTGGTGTAACTGTTTCTTTTTTGTGCAAATCCATATCAATGGCACAAGTAGGGTTTTCTTGTTTAATAGCGTCACTATTCGCATTGTCATTTTGTGTTTTTGCGGCTTTTTTGGGCTCTGTAACACTCATAGAGCAATAAATAATTCCAAAAAATATGTAAATACTAAATAACAATGAATGACCTACTTCAAAATAACTTTTTATTTTCGCAGATTGTCAAAACAATTATCAACTGTCAGAATTCATAAGAAAAGAGTTTTAAAACGAGGTAGTACTTAACACAAATATTTATTTCGATGCTCAGACTGCAGGCTCAGACATTAATTTTTGTTTTTTAAAACAGGATCTACGTTGATTTTAAATAGATCTTCTTGTATCCACGTTTTGTTAAATTAGGACAAGCAAAAATCATCTGCCTAGCCATTTCTCAGCTACATTTGTATCGCCTTCCAGTAATATCGGATGCAGCTGAATTCATGAAGCGATTGCCTATCCGACCTCTACAAACCAGTTACTGAGTAATAAGATTCCCCATTAAGACCAATTGTCGACTTTCGGGCTTCTGACGACCCATGACGACTGTCAAAGGTGCACGAATGACAGCCGGTGCCGACAGCTTAACGTACTTTCCGAGGCACGGGAGGGTTTTGCTATTTAAAATGGTCACCCATCCACGGACCAACCGCAATCATAGCTTAACCTGATCGATCGACCCGTGTGGCTGTTATTATGTAGCCACGAACCCCTCCGTGGAAACATGGCTAATTGTGATCACTTTGATCCATACTGTCATCGAGTAAATAAGACTCTCGAGGGCAATATGGTAAGGTATAGTACAAACATCAGATCAACTATCAAAATATTTTTTTTTTTAATCTTTGACGACGAAGAAGATAAAAAACTGTAAGAAACGACAAGGTCACTGCTTCCTACAGGATTATTTCTCGCAAAAGTATTACGTCATACTTACCGTCTCAAGGGAAATTGATATAGTCGAAGTTAAATGCGCTACGGTCATTACTCATAATCGTATGAAAGATTTTTGGATCTTGCGTTTTGTCAGGAAATCTTCCTTTTCGTCAAAGAAATATTCTGTGGCCATAGTGTGAGTTTCTTTTAACACCGCGCTCGGCACTCCGATTGGTCCTTCACCAATCCAGGGCCAATCGGAACGCCGAACGCGGTCAATGCGTTAGATCGAGATGGTTATATAAAACTCTCACTAGTTGTACAGTTGTTGTTGTAGTAGTTTGGTCTCATCTGTAGTAGCATTTACACCACCACATGCGAACGCATCACACTGACGTCACGCAAATTCTTACATCGCATCAAGAAGAGTATACCGCGCAACTAGCACATATCGCACCCTTAATAAAGTAAAGGCCGATTTTTTTTATGCGTGGTCAGTGGTCCAGCTTCGACAAATACTGGCACCTTACTGGTTGGGCCTCTCTAGCGGGAAGACGCGGGCGCGGGAGAGACTGGTGTGAAAGAGACACAATTACAGTATTTGCTTTAATATTGTGTTTTTTCTCTTTCTGTGAAAGCCAAGTGGTAGAATAGTTGAAACTGAGCCCCCTTATTACAAAACAAGGTTTTTCTTTAGGTATGGTTTAAACCGTCGAGCCTGTTTTTTAAATAAGAACCTAACTGAAATCGAAATACAGGTCCTTTTACAAAACTGACAAGTTAGTCCAGTGCTAAATTGTGTGTTTCTTTGGAATGCGCTCCCTCTGAATGTCAGGATGGCAACCAGTCGGTTATCGTTTAAAGTGAAGGCTCGTGAGCATATTCGTAAGAAGTTGTCAGAATCATCCCAGCGCTGATTTGCTAGATTCGTTTTCTCCTCTACCTATCGTTATTTCTCAAGACAAAGTTTTGTGTTCGTTAAATGTATGTATGTATGTATGTATTTATGTATTAGTTTGTATTATTTTAAAGTAACCTATCCCTTATGTTGCACCTGCCATGTTTTCTCTCTGCATCACCCTAAGGTTGACTGGTAGAAAATGCCTCAGGCATTGAGTCCGCCTTTGTACAGTATTTTTTTTTTACCTGTGCATTAAGTTTTAATAAATAAATAAATAAAATAAATTGTCAGTTTTGTAAAAGGAGCTGTAATTCTATTTCAGTTCTAAGTTCTTATTTCAAAAACAGGCTCGGTGGTTTAAACCATACCTAAAGAAAAACCTTGTTTTGTAATAAGGGGGAAAAGTCAAACCTCAATATTTCGAGTTGTGCCCTTACATTACTAAGGGTGCGATACACAACGTCCTGACATCAATCGTCGGGCAGTTGCCCACCAGATACAACGCCATATTACATTTAATAAAAAATAACCCATTGGCTGTAGAAGTGTACCAGCGAGTGTACCTATAGTAAGACCAGATAAGCCAAGAAACCAAGACACTCCAAATAAACCTACTGTAGACCTTCAAGAATATGCATTGCGTTATTTCCGTTGTTGAGCAGACGAGTTTTCCGAACATAGGAAGCAAGGGATACGCAAAATCCTTCAAAATGTACCAGATTGCGATTAATAGCGTGTTACATACACACTTTGATTGCTGTATCTTTTTTTTTCTCGCTTAAAAGTATTTATAATAAAATATGATATATGAAATTAAATTAGTAAAATTTGTGTGTTTGTATGGGGGGGGGGGGGGGTAATCTTCGGATTTACTGATCCGATTCCAAAAAAATCTTTTATTAATGGGAAGGTCAGATAAGCGTCATTGTACACACGACTACACATCAAGCTATCCATTTCAGGTTTACGCTGATCTCGCACTGTACGGAAATCCTATATAATGCAAGATCAGCTTATACTCGGTTTTTTTTTTACATATTTAAAAATAAAAATAAAAGTCCTGACTGACTGACTAACTCATCAACGCCCAGCCCAAACCCTTGGACCTAGAAAGCTGAAATTTTGCACAGAGGTTTCCTTTATAATTTAGACAAGGAATAAGGAAGAATGTTTCGAAATTCAACCCCTAAGGGAGTTAAATAGGGGATGAAAGTGCCGCGCGGGCGAAGCCGCTGGCAAAAGCTAGTATTTTATATCAAAACAAGAAAATAAGCCGATAATAAGGACACCAGAACTAAGTAACCCAATTACATTGGTATAAATAAGTAATTGAAATAATGCGGAATTGTAAACAGAGTTAAGTAGGAAATTGGAAGGGACGGGAAATGTCTTCTAGAGATCGTTAGGAACGTCCTATTACTGCTATTGAGGCACAAACTGTATTCTGACCTACATTTTAACGAGGAACGGAAAGCGTCTATTTCTAGACAATAACGTTTTATGTATGCTGATCCAGAGAGGATCCAGAAATACCTAGACTAGAATACAAATTTTCTATTTTTGTAATGATGTAAGTCAAAATTAGAGAGAGACCATAGAAATTATGGGTGGACTGTGTGAAAGATGATAAGGCTAGGAAGAATAATGAGGTGATGATTAATAGAAGCATGGGAGTAAAGGTGCGCTTACACGAGCAACTAAAATTGCTCCATCTTGGGCAATTCTTGAATGAGTATTTATTGTGACTCGCACAGGAAGATCGTATTAAAATAAACTAGTAAGTACAAAAATTATAAAGAAAATACCAATTTCTTGAGAGTAAAAAACTATTAAAAATAAAACAGAAAGTCCTGCACGAGGCCAAAAGGCTCCTACCTCAGCATAATGCTGCGACATTTAAAAAGTGTCGCAGCGCTGGTATTCTGATAGACGTCTGACGTCTGACGTCAAATATGACGTCATTACTACATCCAGCAATTTAGGGCAATGGCAACATGTAGCCAGAGATACGGCTACACAATATGAAGTAACATGGAACAACTTAAAAAAAAATAGGCAATGCGCCTCGCCCGCCGCCTCCGCCGCCGGGCGGTTTCTCTCGCAAAGACGAGACGTAGTTATACGTACAAACGAGACAGAAAGAAAATTTACAAAAAAAAAACCAAACCGAGTGGATATTTGGCAACTTAAGAAATGTATGGAGCAATCAGAAGCAATATTGCCGAAACACATCGGCAATTTATTGTTGTTGCTCCAGATTGCTCCACTTAATTGATCCGGATTGATCTATTAGTGTTGCCGAGCAATAATTTCTCAAAAAATTGCCCGTGTAAGAGCACCTTAAAAGATATGTTGCCACGAACTTAATTAAGTGACTTATTAGACGATTCGCACGAATATTTTTAAACCGATAAATATTTTTTAATGCTTTTTGTAAAAATATATATTTAATAAGTTTAAAAGAAAATAAATGAGAATTATTTTCTACATATAGGCGACTCGTACCAAGTTAATTTATTTGTGGGCGAATCGAAGACGATGACGTATTAGCGAAGCAATTGGCACGTTCGAATTTTATGCAATAAATTTATAAAAAAGGTCACTGCAAATATATGCAATAAAGTACTTAAATGGCCAGCGTCTTATTTGACAAATTGATTGTTAAAATATCAATCAACTAGTTGACCCGACAGACTTTGTCCTGTCTTAACTATGAATTTTAAATTCGCATTATATATATTTTACGCGCTACTTTCTTGTTTTTTTCTTTCATAAGAACCTTCTGCTGACAATAACGAACACAAGAAAAAAAATAGTTAGCTAAATTAGTCCAGCCGTTCACGTGTGATGCCGTGACCAAAGGAAATAAGGATTCATTTATACTCGTATATATACTAGCTGACCCGACAGACGTTGTCCTGTCCGTCCAAAAGTCATTCATACAAAATCCCTACCCTACCTACCCTACCTACGTTACCCTACCCTAACATAATTGTGTCAAAACGCTTTTGCCTTCGAAGTACCAGGTTGGCATAAATCGGTAGGAGCACACTTAACATAATTGTGACAGCTAGTAAACGCTTTTGCCTTCGAAGTACCAGGTTGGCGTAAATCGGTAGGAGCACACTTAACATAATTGTGTCAGCTAGAAAACGCTTTTGCCTTCGAAGTACTAGGTTTTCATAAGTCAGTAGGAGCACACTTAACATAGTTATGTCAGCTAGAAAACGCTTTATGCCTTCGAAGTATTCCCGTGGGATGATTTCCAACCTCCGCGAACCATGTATGTATAGTAAGTCCACTCCACTGCCTTCCCTATTCACAAATTGATCTTGTAACTGTGATTGCTAAGGATAGGTGCTAGTACCACCCCAGCAGCGTTCTTAACTGAGGTAGAATAAGCGCACGTTCTGAAAGAAACTTACTAAAACCTTGTGAACTTACTTTATTATGAAGTGTTGTAAGATTCCTTTCCTCAAAAGAAGGAACCCTTACAGAGTCACTTTTTTGTCCGTCCTTCAAAACCCTTTAATTAGCTACCTTTGAAAATAAAAAGTATGTTACTCGTAAGTTATATATTAAGAAGTTTGAAAATTCCAGGCAACTTTTTTCCTTGCCTTGAACGACTTGAAATAAAGACTACATTTTATCTGCTAATTCCACGGTCGTTGACATCACAAAAAAAAACCCGGTTCTATGTTAGTCCTTGAACTGCCCCACAGCCGATAAGAAGATAACAGTGGGTATTTGTTAAGAGTAAAAATAAAATAAAAAACAAAAATTTCAAAATTAAACATTAAATAAATTCACCTTTAAGTTTATAAAGTAGGGTAAACAAAAAAAGTGCCTCCAGTTCCCACAATCAACAAAGTCAATAGACGTCACTACATCGATAATGTATATTTTTAAAACCACGTACTCACGCGTCGCCCCCACATGAAGGCAAGGTAAGTAAACGGTAACCCGACAAGCAATACACTGAAATAGATTGCTGCTCCATTCCTTTTTCCATTTCCAATTGTCGGTTATTGCGAATAATCACCCCGGTTTGTGTTAAGGGTGCGGACATGTTAAAATCTGTGTTTACTTTTTACTTTACTTTTTATTGGAGTGAAAACTTTTTTAGGCGCGTTGGGCATTTCATAAGGTGGGAAAAGCAATTGTTGAACTCGCGACACTGTTACCGACACCACTGACAACACGAACGTAAGAACGAACAACGTTGAACGTTGTTTCTGACGATTCAAAAAATACACACGTAAAGAACCCGGCGATAAATATTGCACATCGACCTTTTTAGACAATCGGCTAATTTCGGCTTCTTAGAGCGTTATCTCTGTCGCACACTACCTATGTCCCTCCCGAGTGGGTTCCCGTATTGTCGTTGCGAGGGGGCTCAGTAACCGTGGATTGCGGCCACGGTGAAGCCAAGAGGAACCCAAAGGTGGGGCCGCTCGTCAGGGCTTTTGTCTTCAAGCCATTGACGTAGCGGCCAAAAAGTAGGTTGCGGGGAGATGCACCGCAACCGAGGTGGGCCGCGATGTCGAATGGGAGGCATCGCGGCTGAGGGTTACGGGCTGCGGTAGAGGAGGAGTGCCGGTGCTTCTGAGCAGCGCTCTTCCCTTCCATGGCCTGGACGGGGCCGCCACCGTTTGATGGCGGACGCGGTGGGGCCGCAGGGGAAGAGGAGTGTCGGTATAGCGTCGGCCGCTCACCCTATCCCCTGCGGCCGGAAAGTGGTAGACGGGACGGCGCGTTGTGTTCGACACGCGCGCCGTCAAAGATGTCAGCAACCACTGGTGGGGTCCGCAAGGGCCGATGCCTGCCAGGGGTGCGGGTTTGTTCGAAAGAGATACCACAGCCCCTGGCATACGGGCTACTGAGGGAACACGGGTGGGTTTTAGTCAGTAAAAGCAGACTTTTACTGACTAAAACCCACCCGTGTTCCCACACGCCCTCCTGCTCTACTCAGCAGGAGAAGTCATTTGATGATTTCCCACCCAAAAAAAAAAACACTACCTATGTGACGTTTTGTCAGTCGTTGTTCAAGTGCGATAGAGTGCGGTCGCGTCCAGTTCAAAATATATATTTAGAGTTGTTAACACCCCCAAATTTAAATAATTTTAAGTTTTACTATGGCATCTGTGGCATTGGTGTCTATGGCATTTTATTTTACCCCAACCTAAAGCCATCACTTATAGAAAAATTGGTGTATTTTATACAAAGAATTATCAAAAGAAGCAAATCATAATTGTTTTAACAGCTCCTAATAGATACCGGACTGTTGGTATTTCGTGCGACAGAGATAACGCTCTACGAAGCCGAAACTAGCCGATTGTCTCTTTCCAAAGGTCGATGTGCAATATTTATCGCCGGGTAGGTGCTGTAATTGTTCAAGTTTTCATTTCTGTTGGCACTCACGGAGTGCCACTTTTTTTTTTTTTTGTAGTTTGAATATCCACCCTTTCGAAGACAGTGCTTTAGAGCCTGGTTGCTTATTTGACTTATTTAACTGACATAGCTTGTTTTATTAAGCAGAAAGTTCAGAGTAGCCCGCTAAAATCCTTTTTACGTTTATTCCAATTTCCAGGGCAGTGCCAGGTTGTATGTTGATTAAAATATGATTCGCTGCCATAACACGTATCATCATCATCATTTCAACCGAAAGACGTCCACTGCTGGACATAGGCCTCCCCCAAAATTGTGGTCACGCACAATGGGCCTCATAAGAAGGCTTAAAGTCACCCAAAGGGCAATGGAGAGGGTTATGAATCAGGAATGAAACGGGCAGGGCACATTGCTCGCAGAACAGATGGCTGATGGGGCCAAAAAACTCTTGAGTGGCGACCGCGCACCGGAAGACGTAAAGTTGGAAAGCCTCCCAGAAGGTGGACCTATGACCTTGTGAGGGCCGTAACACGTATGTATCTACAGAATTATAATCATCAAAATTATCATTACAACTCTCAAATTTCATTTAATTCCTACATACAGGGTAAGTTTTTATCCAGTGCGCAAATTGTAACCATGAATTCAGCATATCATTCTAGAACCCCTAGCGCAGAAATTTTTCGCCGGTTATGCAAAAAAAAATCTGCTGTTTCATAGAAAACTGCAATACCCACGCGGTCAAAATGTATGAAACAGCTGTTTTTTACCAAACTTTTCCTGTATTTAAATCCACATACAATCTGACACTACAATTTGCAAAAAACTTTAGAAAATTTGAAGGGCTTCCCTGGAGATTCCACCTTAAACCCGTTTCTTACGTCAACAGCTGAAAAGTCAGACTAGTCTTACTAAGGGGTATCGTATTGCCTAGTAACTAGGTCGTAGAGGTCAGAAAGGCAGTTGCTCCGTGCTTGATCAATGGGTTTTCCACCTGAATTTCTCAGTAGTAACTCGGATTCTGGATTTGTACCCTGGTTGATGGCATTAGGCTCGCCCAATATTGCATGGGTCTTATTATTACTGGTGAAATGTGGGTACACTATAGGTAGACTTTTTCAGATATACACGCGTGATCTCGAACATTATCTTATATTATACATCATCATTATAATTTTTCCCAACTATGTTGGGGTCGGCTTCCAGTCTAATCGATTGCAGCTGAATTCCAGTATTTTGCATGGACCGACTGCCTATCTGACCTCTGTAAGACTGGTTGTCAGACTTTCGGTTTTCCGACGACCCGTAACTACTGTCAAAGATCAACAAATGAGAGTCGGGACCAACGGCTTATCGTGCTTTCCGAAGCACAGCTAAAAATATAATCTTCAATATAGCACATCCTAGCATGTTGTAAAAGTGCACAGTTAGATTATGAACTCTAAACGTTAAGCTGAAAGTTGAAACTCCAGTGTACGGTCAAAAAACGTCGCCACAAAAAGCGCCCGTTCGGTAACCATCATTCACTTCAAACATTTATGAAACAATCACAATCTACAGCTGTGCATTTTAATCTAAACTAGCGACATGGCCGTGACAGAAAGAAAGAAAAAAAATATGTTAATTTGCGGGTGAACATGACGCAAAGAAAGAACACAAAAAGACAAAAGTTGGTATAAAATTTGCGTCACATCCACGCAAAACGGCCATCGCTCAGCATAAAGACTTTTACTAACAGGCTCGACGACACTTGTAGAACACTTTCCATTAAGTTTTCATAGAAATTGTTGTACAGACGCCAGCTCATTACGCTACCCCAATCTGTCAAATTGATTTGATAGTTTTTTTACTTTATAACAAAGGTATAAGATTCAGATTCAATTGGGAAAATTTTTCGAGAGCTTGATGTGCTGGCGTCTGTACTTACATGAGTCGCATCGCACTGTCGGTTTCAAGCCTGTTTGCAGGAGCCTTAATTCTCCGAGCTGCTCCTGGGATATTCCAGGCGGAAAAACCCAATAACACTGCCCAACCGACTCAGAACCTCATGCTCAACAGAAGCGCATGTGACCACAAAAGCAATCGCTTTGTTCTAAATAACACACAAATTCAATTCAATTTATTTATATCAGAGAAAACTCCAGTTACGGTTACAAAATTCAAAAAACAACATAGAAATCATTAAAAAAATCATAAAAATCATAAAGAATAGTTAGTGTGTTAGTAACAAAAAATAATATTATTAATGTAAATGCACGTATAACTATGTTAGTATTGTTAATACCTATACCTTACTGATGCCTATGGCTGTCCTTATCCAATGATTTTGGAAAGGACGTTCAAAACGGGCAGCAATAACATTTAGGATGTTGTTGCTGCTGCTTCGTAGATGCACCAGCAGCGAGTTAGCTTTCTTACGCATGATGGCTTGAAAGCCATCCATACGCGCTGCAGCGACACGGCAGCCTCAACAAACAAAAAAAAAATACGCTCAGCTTATCGCCCCGCTCATCACTATACACCTTTCTTATCGACTGGATGCTCCCAACCGATCTCAAAACTGGTAACACTCGCGTACTCGCTTTCAGGATTTGTTTAAGAGCTCCTCGTATTTTTGTGAAACGAATGTGTCAAATATTACCTCAGTGGTTCCAGTTTTTATAAATTTTAATAAACGACGAGTCGTCGAGTCGCGATTAATGTCAAACTTAATGTATTTTTAGAGAGCAAAGTGTCTTTGAATAAATAATTAATGTTGGTTCCAGTTTTACATTTTGAAGCCCTGGCTGGAGGCCTTAAATTATTAAGGTAGCCACAGGCAAGTCCGGTTCAGCAGCCGGCAACATAATGTTGACCTGCAAGACGTCATTCCCAAAACAAAAAAAATATATTTGGTGTGGAGTTTTTGGCGGGATCGCGTTGCAACATGTCGCACGAATTTTCATTTTCATGAAATTTCGTGAAATAGCGACTTAAATTGTATAATTTTGGTATTGAATAATTCACAATTTAATTACGTGTGAGTGCACAAGTGTAGTGAAGGTGAAAATAAATGACTAACGTGGACTTTTCGTGTTCCCCCAAAAACTCCTAATAGGTTGTTGTAAAGTTACTACCGCTTTATAATAAAGGCTTCTTCAAACAGGCGCGACGCGACAGCGCGACATGTCGCGGTGGCGATTCTGCGATAATCGCGACGCAAACCCTTTCACACAGGAGCGACAACGCGTCGCGCCGCTACGACTCGTGACGCCGCGACGTCGCGAATCGCGCGCGACGAGTAGCGCGACAACAATGTTACATTTTGTATGGTGTCGCGGCTGCGCGGACGCGACACGCGCCGTCGCGCGCGAATCGCGCGCGACACCGGGTATAAATAGCGGTGCATTCCAAGCTGAGCTCAGTACTAGACGAACTTTCGTCAGAGGACAAAGGTAGGTCTGTGCCCGTTTGCGGCGTGGGGTTAGGTTAGGTTAGGGTAGGGAGGGTGAGGAGGGTCTCTCCTCTGAGGAGGGATTTCCTCTTAGGAGGGTCGTCCCTCTGGGGAGGGAATTCCTCTTAAGAGGGTCGTCCCTCTTGGGAGGGATTCCCTCTGAGGAGGGTCGACCCTCTTGAGAGGTTGTCCCTCCGAGGAGGGCCAAACCTCTGAGGAGGGCCCCTCTCCGAGGACCTCTCTCGAGATCCGTGTCTCCCTGAGTTAGGTGAGTTTTTTTTTTTTTTTTTTTTTTTTTTTTTTTTTTTTTTTTTTTACGGGAACCGGCCGCTGCGTCGGTGACAGTAAAGGGCAGCCACGGCTACTGAGCCCCCTGTAATGAACGCTCAACCCACCGGGGAGGTAGGTTAGTGACCAAACCTACCCCTGGTGGGCTAAGTACGGTAGGAATACAAACGTTTCTTCTCTTGGTCTTCAATTTATGTAATTTCGTAAAAGTAGTCGCCTGCAACTCATTTTATGATCCAAAAAAAAACTGAGCGTTTACTGGGCGTGGTCTAATCCACTTGGAATAATATTAAAAACATAGATATTTTATGAAATAAAGTTAGCGTGAAACAATGATTAGTGTAACTGGGCGCTTTTTAAACCCTGGAAAAGATTCATATATACAGACGCCAGCACATTAAGCTACCCCAAACTGTCAAATTTTCCCAATGGAACATGAACCTTAAACTTATGTAATAAAGTTGAAAATCTATCAAAGAAATTTGACGAATTGGGGTAGCTTGATGTGCTGACGTCTGTACAAAAGCCAAGTTCTATATATCGGTTTCGGCCTCATCGTCCAAATTTTGATTAATTATTATTATGCTTTGTGCAGCTCTTGAAAAATGTGTGCGAAAATCCTTATTCCTAGATTCAGAGGCTTCCTCTGACAACTTTCCACTTGTTGGAAGTAATCCGAACCTACTTTAAAAGTATAAATAAAGCCCAGCTTTTGCCCGCGGCACCACCCGCGTGGATGTAGGTCATCACGTAAAAAGTAGTCTATATCCTTTTCCATATCTCAGGCTATATCTCTGCCAAATTTCATGATGACCAGTTCCGCGGCTTAGGCGTGAAAGCGTAACAGACAGACAGGCGGTCAGTCAGACAGAGTTGCTTTCGGATTTATAATATTACTAGAGATAATCCCCCTTATTACAAAACAAGTGTTTTCTTAAGGTATGGTTTAAACCACCGAGCCTGTTTATGGAATAAGAACTTAAAACTGAAATAGAATTACAGCTCCTTTTACAAAACTGACAATTTAGCACTGGACTAATAAGAGTTTGATCTGCGAATTCTTTGAAATACCTAAATTCCTAAACTCCGCAGAAGGGTATTATCCTTCTGCGGAGTCCCCTCTCCGAGGAGGGACTCCCTTCTGAGGTGGGTCCTCTCTCCGAGGAGGATCCGCTCTCTGAGAAGAGTACCCTTTTCGAGGAGGGTCTCCCTTATGAGGAGGGGAGCCTCCGAGGAGGGTCCGGAGACGGACGTCCGCAGCAGATTCGCGGATGTTCTCGTGTCCCCGTCACAAGCGGCACATTTTTTGTCACTAAAACTCCACAGTGACCTCCAGTGCCGCTTGTGGCTGGAACACGGGAACATTCACGACCCTGCCGCTCCGTCCGACTAGAAAACATGGCACGCCGTAACCACCCCAGGGACCAAATAGCACACGGGTGCCAGACGACCCTCTGCATGGCACCCTTGGTTCCCCTGCGACGGGTCAGCACACTGGCACCACCGCCTACCAGTTTTCGGCTGCAGGAGATAGGGAGAGCGGCTATACCGATACTCTTCTTCCCCTGCGGTCACACCGCATCCGCCATCAAACGGTGCCGACCCCGTCCAGGCCACGGAAGGGAAGAGCGCTACTTAGAAACACCGGCACTCCTCCTCCGCTGCAGCCTGTAACCCTGATGCCTCCATTGAGGTAATATGTACTAACGTACAGTACATATTACCTCAATGGATGCCTCCCATACGATACTCAGTTGCGATGCGCCTCACCGCAACCTACGTTTTTGGCCGCTACGTCGTCGGCTTGGCAGAAAAATTCCTGACGAGTGGCCCCACCTCAAAAAATATCTTGTAATTAGTTTTAATTAATAAAATTGTCTCAGAATACAGAAATTGTTTTCGAAAATGTGATTATTTCGAGACAATATGATGACGTTTAATTGTCATCTTAAAATAGTGTTGACACATTACAAATTTACTATCGATAAAATAATAGTCAAGTGAGAGTAGTCTTTAATTTTTTATCGCCGTTTATGAAGAAGTTTGTACAAAACGCAGTTTTCTAAGAAGTTTTTAATCAGATTTATCCGTGATAGTTCCTCTCCACCGAATTGTCTTCCCTACTATCATATCCTACATTAATATTACATAGTATACAATGTGTCCGGTTGTCGGTTGTATACCTAGATTTTTTCTCGAATCCGTGATTTTAAAATATTGGCTTTCAATTTTGAATTCAAACACACAGACACTGACACACGCAAACAGTCACTGTCACTATTGTATACGATAAAATATTATAACGTGCTTGAAAAATAGCGCCGTGCTAACGCAGTCAGGTTATGCGCTGACAGCATAACTCGGTGCTCATGTTCCCAATCAAGTTCGTATCTATGCCATATACTCGCATCTATGACACTTGGTAAATAGTCCAATGCGTCCGTAATCCGACAAGACCGGGGACGGTTATATACAGGGTAAGTTTTTATCCAGTGCGCAAATTTTAACACAAAAAAAATCAGCTGTTCCATACATTTTGACCGCGTATGTATTGCACTTTTCTATGAAACAGCAGTTTTTTTTTGTATAACCGGCGAAAAATTTCTGCAGTAGGGGGTCGAGAATGATATGCTGAATTCGTGGTTAAAATTTGCGCACTGGATAAAAAAAAAACCTGTATTAAGTACTAAATTAATTTTGATGTCCTAAAAAATAGATTCGATAAATTACAACTGGAGCAGTAGGTTCGTCACTAGACAATAAAGTACGGTAATTATTTCTTCATATGTTGTCACAATATTTAAGGTTCTTTCTGAGCGGCGGCATCATAAGCAAAAGAATATGGTTACAGTGTAAGCGAAACAGTACGACCATTTTTAGCCTATACTCAAAAAAAAAAACAAAATCAAAATATTTTATTTCAGATAAACCTGCACGGGCACTTATGAAACGTCAGAAGCTAGGTGCACGGTTCCAAATTGTTGTTTCCTATGGAGAAGAGCCGGCAAGAAACTCCACGGTTACTCTTTTAAAAATAATTGGCTTTAACAATATTTTCAAATTACAGAGATAAAATGTATGGGAGGACAGCGCAGGCCTGTCAATAAGTACCAGGTACTTAGACGAATACAGAATAGAAAATCGTCTACAAATCTACAGTCAGTAAGGCCTACAACGTTCTCTCATTCACAATATGTAAAATAATCAACATAAATAAAATGAACCTAAATAAAATTGATGTTTAATGTCAATTAATGACGAGAATATGTCAGCATATTAAAAATTAAAAGAATACAAAAGAACATTGTATTTGAGAGCAGTTAATATAATAACATAGTTATGCTGTTAATGAGGTACCAGGGAAGCCACATGTGCAGAAGGAATTAATGCCAAACTTCCCTGTCTTCAACGTAGTCTTTAATCTTATAATATGCTTTTTTGATAATGCGTTGATGTGCGTTTTAAACTTTCCATCGCTAAGTTCTGTAACTGACTTTGGCAACTTGTTATAGAAGCGGATACTGTTTATTAGAAATGACTTGCTAGTTTTAGTCAGTCTAAATTTTGGAATCACAATTTGATCTTTACTACGTGTATTCAGGTTATGGAATCATTCATTATTCTACTTAACCAACTCATAATCAGCCTATAAGGTTCCCACTACTGGGACACAGTCCTCTCTGTGAGAGGGAGTGGGCCATAATCCACCACGCGGGCCCATGAAAATTTGTATGGAAATCCACCATCTTTGTCGAAGAGAATACCGTCGGGCTCACGGCTTGTTTACTTGATAAATTTCTTAAATTCACTGACAACTAACGCTTAGCCCCAACCTCTGGGTCTGGAAGCATGAGTTTGGTTTAAAGACATTTATTTTCTCAAAGAACAAATTGCTCAAGAGTTCTTATTGCAATGTTAAAACCATTGCATTTATAATTTTCACCTAACAACCGCAAAACCTGTAACTAGTGCTATATTTGTAACTAGCTTCTGCTTGCGACTTCGTTCGTGTGGAAGTCGTAAGACACCAACGACAACCACGGCCCTAACCGCCGCAGGAGACGCCCTGGGCGTCGGGAATCCCAGGCTGATTTCCGGCCACCGTAGGCGTGAGCTTGCGGATGGCGAGTAATGGGTAGCTCGCTGTCCGATAAGGACCCAGCCCAGGTCGACAGCGTGTTGTGTTCCACGCGCGCCTCAAAGAGATTTCAGCACAAACGGATGGGGCCCGCAAGGGCCGATGCCTGCCAGGGGTGCGAGTTTGTTCGAAAGAGATCGCAGCCCCTGGCATACAGGCTACTGAGGGAACACGGGTGGGTGTTAGTCAGTAAAAGTCTGACACGCCCTCCTGCTCCACCCAGAGCGGGAGAAGTTATTTGATGATATCACACACAAAAAAAAAAAACACATTATACAAGGTGTAACAGAAACCCTATTGCTATCCTTAAGACACCGATATCAGCACAATAGAGGTGAGACAACTGGCCATTCTTTCATTTGATCACACTTATTCACACTGCCGACTTCAAGACGTCGATACTTACTATACTGTGATCGTTAGGTGAGTCGCGATGGTCATCGATATTCACCAATATCATCAAGCCGATAATAATTATATCGGTTTCGAATCGGTATGCGTATAGCTGGCAACATATCGGTATCGGGTTGGTGTCGATATCTGATAATATGAAAACGCTCAATAGGTAACTTACAGGACACTTACCCAACATAGGGCATTTTAAGTAATAATATTAGTTCTACCATAAAATGTAGGTACCTAAAAGTAAGGAAAAAATATCGAACCTAAGCAAAATTAATTTAGTTGATCAACTGCAATATGATATACTGTGGCATGGATTTTCCGCTAAATGGTTGGCAGTTCATCGTAGGCTCCGGGAGCCGCTCACACTAGGGTGCCGTACAGGGCCATCCATCGAGTGCACCACCCCCGTGCTAGGCCGTCGGCACTCCGCACTCGGTTCAGCCAGATTCCGACTTCGAGTGGAAGCTGTGCTGATCAACTTCGGGGCAAGTCGGTAGAAGTTTCACCTAGCCCAAGTAGGTATGTCATGTGATCCCGCTCCATGATTAGCTCGCTACCTAAAGTGGTGCCCGCCGATGGTCAATGGTGGGGTCCATGAAACACCAGGGCTTCCATCTTTTCGAGCGCGACACGTCCTCCCGACAGCACATAAATGCGCTAAAAAAAAAAAAAAAAAAAAAAAAAAAAAAAAAAAAAAAAAAAAAAAAAAAACTATCTCTCAACTCAGGGAGACACGGATCTCTCAGAGAGGAACCCTCCTAGGAGAGGGATCCTCGGAGGAGGAATACCCTCCTCAGAGGAGTGGCCCTCCTACTCGGAGGGGTACCCTCCCAAGAGGGTCGAACCTCCTCAGAGGGACGACCCTCCCCAGAGGAGAGACCCTCCTCGGAGAGGGTCCCTCCTCACCCTCCCTAACCTAACCTAACCTAACCCTACGCCGCAAACGGGCACAGACCTACCTTAGTCCTCTGACGAAAATTCGTCTAGTACTGAGCTCAGCTTGGATTGCACCGCTATTTATACCCTCTCGTGTGGTGTCGCGCGCGATTCGCGCGCGACGGCGCGTGTCGCGTCCGCGCAGCTGCGACACCATACAAAATGTAACATTGTTGTCGCGCTGCTCGTCGCCGCGATATCGCGTTGTCGCCGCGATAACGCGTCGTCGCGCCGCGACGCCATACAAAATGTACCAATTTGCAGTCGCGCTAGTCGTCGCGGGGCGACGGTGTCGCGGCGCGCCAGATCGCCCCTGTGTGAAGTGTCGCGCGCGTTTTCATAGAAATTGTTCTAAGGATATAAATCGCCGAATCGCACGCGACCGTCGCGTCGCGCTAGTGTGCACGAGCCTTAACTTTGACTTGACTGACTATGACTTTTTTGTAACTTCGTGCCTGATATCGGGCCATTTACTTGATTGAAACTTAAAATTACTTGACACTGGCTAAATGCACAAACCGTGCGAACCCAAAACCAATAAAAAAAAAATTGGTGTAGTGACTCGTGGTTCAATTATAACTGCCGGTCGTTCGAAGGTTACGGCTATGTTAGCCGCGGTCGGCTTGTGAATGGGTGACGATTCATTATACACCGAGACCCCTCCGAGCCTCTGAAAGCACGTTAAGCCGTTGGTCCCGGTTGTCATTCATAGATCTTTGACAGTCGTTACGGGTCGTCAGAAGCCCAAAAGGTCTGGTAACCAGTCTAACCAACGGCTATCGTGATACCAAGTAACCAGGTTGTGGAGGTTAGATAGGCCATCGCTACATGTAAAATACCGGTATTCAGCTGCATCCGGTTAGACTGGAAGCCGATCCTAACATAGTTGGGAAAATACTAGTCAGACTGATATATTTGTATGCAAGCACCATGAGGTTGTGAGTTCGATTCCCAGCCAGGGCAAAATGTAAATGGATTTTTCATTAGGAAATTCGGTCCGGGTTCTGGGGATGTGCCCGGTTGATGACAATAGGCTCGCCCTCTCTTACATGGGACTTAAACATAACTGCCGAAATGTAGGTGTATTATAAGGTATACCACTACCAAACCCTTTGTGGAATCATCATCATCTGCCTAGCCGTTTTCCAACTTTGTTGAAGCCAGCTTCCAGTGTTACCGGATACAGCTGAACACCAGTATTTTACTTGGAGCGACTACTTATCTGACCACCGGAATACGTCCTACTGTCCTACTAATATTATAAATGTGCAGGTTTGTAAAGATGTTTGGATGTTTGTTACTAAATCACGCAAAAACGGCTGAACGGATTGGAATGAAATTCCCGTGAGTACGTTTCCGCGGGATAATTTCCGACTTCCACGCGGGCGAAGCCGAGGGCGGAAGCTAGTGTGTAATATTAAAAATCAAAATCAAAAGTCATTTATTCAAATTAGGCTGAGAATCAGCACTTTTCGAACGTCAAATTACATAAGACAGTCCCCAAAAACGCCTTCCCAACACCACTTCCTAGTGCTTTAGCTGGGAAGAAGAAGTGGTGCAACAAACTCCCCAGCAGCACAGCTGTCTGTTTACTTAGATAAACTTTATTCTATACATAGGTAGGCAAAGTAATCAACATTACGAAACACAGAATTTGTCAAATAATTTGTCATATATGTCAGTTACCCATGCCATTAAACAACAAATAAAATTAAAACTTAACTCAAGCACATGTGACAAGTGGCTCTGAATACCCCTCTTTTGTGAATATACCTAGAAGTGAAGGTGTGACGTCAGAGCGGATGCGACGGACGGCCGGCGCCGCGTCCTCGTGCGGTTTCCGCCTTTGTAGCCTGTGGTGCAAGTCATCGACGTTCAGAGGTTCAGGATACATATTTTATTTTATTTGTTTGGGACAAAAAACAGTTATACATTACATTTACAGAAAAATTTGTTACATTAAGTAGTAAAAACGTATAACCCACACTATTGTCCACGAAATGACATAAGATTATGAAAACGAACGCATGATAAATGAAAACATAAAAATTAAAATTAAAAACAAATAAAAATTATACATTTAGCAGAAAAACACCGACGAATCGTCTTACAGACAACTTGCAAGAGATTGTGAAATCATTCTTTTGAATTTACTCAATACTCAATACTCAATACTTTATTGCATTCCATAATGTGTACATATAACAGTTGGTATGTGAAAACATTGAATCAATTATGGACCCTGTCGGGCACAGCAAAGTTAGTTTTTAGTAGGAGAGAGGATGAAGGCCCTTTTTGTTAAGAAAAAATTAAAATAGTATCATTAGAATAGTAACTATCATTAAAATAGTATCATTTAAATTGTATCATTAAAATAGTCTCATTAAAATAGTATAATTAAAATAGTATCATCAAAATTGTGTCATCAAAATAGTATCATTAAATAGTGTCTTTAGAAAAAATTTAGATTGCAACAGCGCGAAAATATCAAAATCAATAAATTGCGTGTTATAAGGTTGGTTTCGAAAAGTCAGCGGAGAGGGGTTCGCACCCCAGCCTTCGTTCTACATCGTGTAGTATAGAATAGTCGAGGTGCGCGCACCTCACGCCGAATAAATTGTGAAAAGTGCACAAAACAGGTTCGTACAAATTACACCAGCGTGACCAAGTAAATGGCGCTGAAAAATTGACAGGTAGGCCAACATGGGCGAAGTCACGTGATCTTATGACAGTTACAGCATTTTAGCCCGCCACTTACGGCAAAAAAGGCTGGTGTCGATTTTGTCCTTACACGCCATCTTGGACGTACTTCTCCTACTAATAATTCATGCACCTATTTCTTTTACCTACACGAGACCTATAATTACGTACGTTCCTTGAGCGAGAAAATCTTTGATAACTAGTCGCTTCTTCGTCGGTGGTGATGCCTTTGTAGTGCTCATATAAATGGCTTCACAGAGAGAAAACTTGACTACAGAGAATGCGTTCCTGACACCTGTCAGTGCGGAAATTCTAGTAACAAATAAAGATCAAAATCGCAAAACACGTATTCGTTTTCTCTTGTCCGTCGGGCTTATTTAATAATGGTAATTTGTACAATAATTTTACTTATTCTGAGGACAACAAATGCTCTTTCTATAATACAAATTGAACCGCGACCGAGTACTGGAAGAAGGAGTGTTGAAAGGCTTCCCACACGATGGTCCATTGACCTGGGGAAGGCAACTGGAATTCGCTGGATGCGAGATGCGAAATGATGATGATGATAAACCACAAATTATTTTTAGTTACACAGTTTATTCCGAGTAATATTCGAAACAGCTAGACCGATTTTGACGGGACTTTTATAGGTAGATAGCTGATGTTATAAGGTGTAATTTTTTTCCGGTAGCACGCGGACGAAGCCACGCGCACTACTAGTTAATAAAATCTCTCAACAACCATACCTACAAACCTGGATATTTTGCAAAAAAAATAATGCTATATTTTTAGATCCGTTTTTACTAAACAATTCATGAGTTCATGTGTTTGCCCAGCTACATGTAATAATCACCAAAACTCTGATTTAATATTACAAACACAAAAATCTATCACAGTAACATACAACGTTCATGTCCAAACAATTACGTTTCGAGGCAAAGATCTAGAATCCCATTAGTTTAATTGAATCCACATCAGCGAATTACTTGCGTGTGCACTGAATATACACGCCACGCAAGTATGGTCGTCGTAGGTCAGTGGACCGTCCTTCTGAAGAACGGCTGCAAAATCCATTGCACGGCATAATTACACAGAAAAAATAAAATTGCAGAAATGCCACTTCTAACTGTGACTGCCTCAAACTCAAAGCATTTATTGCCTGCCTACTGGCAGCACGGCCAGGCAGGGGATTTTTATGCGGCCAATATGAATACAAAAAAAGAGAGCAAAAAAACAGTGGCACTCCGGGAATATCGACAGATTTGAAAACTTGAACATTACGTGTGTATTTTTTTAATCGTCAAAATAGGTCATTGGGTCTTTGGGTCCTGATTGCTCGCGGTAAAAAATGATAAACGAGCGATCGACTTCAGCCATTAAAGGTAAGAGCACAGATTTGTACGATAAAAATACAAGGGGCAAGAAAGGGATAAAAGAATTAGAATTTCCTAAGGAAAGAAAGGGACTTTTCCAGAAGACTTCAACGCGCGACTCATCTGTGTGCTCGTTCACCCTTATATATGTACACAGTATACATATAGCTTAGATTGGGGTGGCTTGATGTGCTGGCGTCTGTACTTTAGACGTTGAATTTTTCAAAATCCTTCCTTAGTGACACAGCTGTTATGGCTGTGCGTTATCTGTTAGGGAATTAAAGATTTTACCCTGAGACCCTTAGCAGTAATTATTTCCTAGCGTGGGCCCTAATATGATTCGCCAGAGCGAATTTAGTTTTAATAAATACCCGGTCACAACTAATACAATAGACTTTTTAAAGAAGAGCAGTGATGGCCCAGTGGTAACGGCCGCGACTTACGAGTTGTAGGTTGTGATTCGAACCCAGACAAGCGCTTTACTTTGAGTAAATTATGTCATCACCACTGCTCTCAAAACGGTGAAGGAATACATCGTGAGAGAACCGGCTTGCCTTAGAACCAAAAAGAAAGAAAGAAAAAGTATTTATTAGACTCGCACAGGAATATCACAAACATAACTACAACACAATAAAATTAAACACTAAAACACTACTACGATACGCTAGGTAGTTAATAAAATTAGAATTAGATTTATACATAAAGGACGTAAAAATAAAAAACAAAATCCTGTACGAGGCCATAAGGCCACTATCTCAGCATGATGCTGCGACATTTAAAAAGTGTCGCAGCGCTGGTATTCTGATAGGGCCCGCTGTGATGTCACTGACAGAAACATAAATAAAAAAAAAAACAAGATGACATGTGACATCTTTGGTAGATGTCACATGTCATCTTGTTTTTTGTACCGTACCCGTACTGTGACCGCGTGGTACATTACGGCCCAATCCCTCTCACTGGAAGGAGGCCTGTGTCCCTGCAGTGGGAACATTATAGGGTGATAGTGCATCGTTTCTCTGCCAGGGGTGCGTGGTGTTCGAAAGAGAAACCGTTGTCCCTGGCACACATGCAACTGAACGGGTGGTTTTTTTGAAAAAAACCACCCGTGTTCCTTCAGGGTATGTCAGACTTTTACTTTTTACTGACAAAAAACTCTTTTGTCAGTAAAAAGTAAAAGTCTGACATACCCGCCCTCCTATTCCACCCAGAGCGGGAGACGCTATTTGATCATTTCCCATCCTCAAAAAAATGCATCGTTTAAAGGAAATAAAATAGGCGCTAAAAGTTTGCATGAAGTTTCACCATATCTGCGAATGGCAAACCCCATCGGGAATACAGCTTTAAACTAATAAAATACCTATAGAGTTAATCTTCTGCCCCGTTTTATATAGGAGAACAACGCTACACTAATCGTGTGTAAGACACAAGCAATTGCGTTAAGATGGTGCAAATCGTAGTGTTTGGCTGTTAAATTGCGTATTTACGCTTCGGTACCTTCTTACAAGAAGAATTCTAATATGTATACATTTATTATTATATTCTTTTATCTTGTAGTTTATTTTATTTTATACAAGAGCTTGTGGCTAAGTAATAACAGGCGCACAAGTCGATGGTTCAGGTTAGCTATGCTAGCGGCGGTTGATGCCTCCGTGCCTCGGAAAACACGTTAAGCTATTGGTCCCAGCTGTCATTCGTGGATCGTTGAAAGTCTTTACGGGTCTTCAGAAGCCGGAAAGACTGATAACCTATCTTAATCTGGCAGTTTGAATACTTTATGCGGCCTACCCAAATGTCCTTTCTTTGGTATTGTTCGTCAAATCGTTGAGCTCCTCAAGTTCTGAGTTGAGCTGCATGATTACTGATAAATGCGTGCACATTGGACAGGTCCACTCAATCTGTGTGGTTCTTTCCTCAAAAGACCATTTCAGACACCAATCCACATGGTCTTAACATGATCTGACCAAGATTATGTCTGGACTTTAAAAGAGACTGTGACCTCTGAGTTTTTTTCGGCCTTTTTCCCTCAGAGTAATCAGATAGGAAACGCCGACCTCATCTAGTTAAAAAAAATATGATTGACGTGTAAAAGTGTTTGTACAAACCTACTTACAGAAATAAAATCATTTACCAAGGGGTATCGTATTAAGCAGTAACTGGATTGTGAAGGTCAGATTGGCAGTCGCTCCATGTAAAATGTTTGACTGGAAGATTTGTGACCCCATCATACTTGGGAAAAGTCTAGGCAGGTGAGGATTTTATAGTTATTTTCGTGTTATCTATCCCTTATGTTGCATCTGCCATGTTATCTCTCTGCACCACCCTAAGGTTGACTTGGAGAAAATGCCTCAGGCATTAAGGCCGATTTTATACTACCTACATGTTTTTTACTTAACCTAAAGTTTTAATAAAATAAACAAAATAGGAATTTATTTTAAATGAATTGTGATGTGTGGTATGATATGATGTGGAATGTGATGTTATGTGTGATGTGATGTGTTATATGATGTGATGTGTGATTTGATGTGTGAAGTGTCTTAATTGTACCGTACAAAACTTGATTGTTGAAAAGATTAACACACTTCACCACGGAGTTATGACTTTCATTAATCCGTGCACTTCACTAATTTGTCGTGTAAAAGGCCATTTCATACGATGGACTGAAGAGAAAAGTTGTGACCTGAATAATCCGCATATAAGGAAGCAATGAACTTGCCTACCTATCAAGTTTTTTTGGCTCTACCTTGACAAAGGAACCTACATATTACATGCATTACTAATATATTAGTACGTCGGAAAATCTTTGCACCCATTTTTACGAAAATAACGCTGACGGAGGTGTTTGAAATTTGGCATAGTGAAAGTTTATTGGAGAAGGAATACACAAAACTAATATTTTTATGTAATTATGCATTGAAAATACAAATTTTAAATGAATTATGGCGAATTTCGGGCGACCACTAGTTATTATAAATCAACGTAAGAATGATAACTTTGAGGAGGCTAAAATGATTAAAACACTCAAAATCCGAAGTTACCATACGCTCCTAATACAGTTAAACTGTTCCCGAATTAATGTGACGTCATCAATACTGAAGCGTCCCAAACTTGCCGCTCCACAAACATGTGATCGGGTACAGTCAGTTTGAACGTTGAGAAATGTACACACATTTGCTCTCGAGTGTAAACCTAAGTTTAAGTTTCGAACGCTGCGATTTGTGTCTGTAATCGGCTTTATTTAAATGTGTGAATTGGAAACGGAGTATTTTAAACACAGAATAGAATATAATACTCTATAAGATGTAAACCATAAGAATTACAGATATAAATGTAGCAAATTTACTTTAAAAATATAGATAGATACTTAGAGTAAGAGAAAATTGACATTGAATAATATAACAATAAAAATAGTGTGACATGTAGTAATAACTTTATATGACATTTATGTAATTTTATTTTAATGACATGAATTATATTTCATCTGATAATTTGTATTTTTAGTCATTTGACACTAAAAATACAAATTGTCAGATGAAAAACGATGAATTTGTACTACTTATTCTGAATTTATTTTATGATGTGTCATGTTATTTTAATAATTATACAATTAGATAATCGAAAATGTACCTAAATATTTGCACATCTTTTTAGGTAATGATACAGTGTACTTTATATTTATTTGTAACATCTCTTATACCTACCTGTATTATGCAAATAAATGATTTGATTTGATTTGATTTAAGTTTTTTTTTTTTATAAGTGCAGTGGTACCGTTCGCGACTTACCAGTTGTAGGGCGTGGGTTCGAACCCAAGAAGGCACTTTACTTTGTGTAAATTCTAAATTTGATAATCCTTTTTTTTTTAGGGAAATCATCAAATAACTTATCCCGCTCTGGGTGGAGCAGGAGGGCGTGTCAGAATTTTACTGACTAAAACCTACCCGTGTTCCCTCAGTACCTTGTGTGTCAGGGGCGGCGGTCAAAACAATGCATATTTATGCGGTAGCAGCAATCGCGGTTGATTTGCTGACATTTTTTGAAGAACGTTGTCTGTCTCCGAAACGCATCATCAGATCTATATGAAATTTAAAAAGGACTATTTCGGAATAAACTCCTTTCGAACAAAAAAAAGAATTTTGCAAATCCGTTTATATATGATGGAATTATGCTCGAACATACATTAAAAAAATATAAACATACCGAATTGACAAAGTCCTCATTATTGAAGTCGGTTAAAAAAAGAGGTTTTTGTGGAGAGAAAGAAAATTTTGAAAAGTTTCCCGGAAAAGTATCAAGTTCGGGAAAATCTGAACAGCGATAAGGCCGTACATTGTATATTTTGTAGTGTACCTTGCTTTTTTGTAATGTATTTTTTTGTGGTGTACAATAAAGTATATATAACACCGTTTTTCTAAGGAGATTTGGTATGAACTATTGAAAGGAGAAACCCGTTTCTGGGCCCAACCGTTACAGGAATCAGATATGCACCAAAAAATTCGTCTATTTTTCTTAATTAACTCATTGAAATCTTAGCCTCATTAGCAATGGCCAAGTGTAGAAAAAAGATTGATTTCTATTTTCTTAGCTCATAACAACCTTTGTAAATCGTTTTATCACTTATTTCAATAAACGTCACTAACTTCACAAACGCTTCCATTTTTTCAATAGAGCGTACCCTAAGAATAAGATCGATTTAGTGGAAATCGATACTGTAACAAATAATTAATAACACTCCATGTTTTTAGTTTAATTGTTTTTTTAGGGATTAAAATCAATGTTAAATAAAAAAAACAGGAATCTAAGTCATTTTTAACGTAAGCACCATTATGAAGCCAAAACGAAATAAAAATATCGATATAATATCGATTACATCGCGGACTGCACTAGTAAACGGTAAATGTCAATGTCTGTCAAATGTCATGGTTGTAATGTCATGCATGTCACTTCGTATTTTTGTGCAAGTGAATGATTTTTCTTGTATTTCTATTATTATTTCATTAGACCTCTGCTCTAATACTGGACTCCGTAATTGATTGCCTTTTGACTAACCCTCGCTTGAACATTCGACATTGTAACCTGCCACCTTTGCTGGAAAACCGGATATTGCTCTTTGAAGACTGGTTATAACGACATCATGACCATGAGTCTGTGCATTAATTGCGGAATAGTAACGGACCGCTGCAATACAATAGGAAGGCGAAGATTGGAAGACGAAATGATTCTTTCAACAGTAAAGCAATGGGGCGCACCTCAAACGGTTAGTATACCATTTTTCTAAACTGCAACATTTTTGTACTATGTAAGTAATTATTTAATGAAATCAAACTACATAGTGTTATTGCTCATGTTCAGTTGTCTGTTGGTAGTTGTGTTTTATGAAATAATACCAGAACATGAAACAAATTCATATACCAATCCGTCCAACTGAACCTGCATGGTTAATTATGACCTGTTCTCTCTCTGGAGGCCTGTGTCCCTGCAGTGTGAATGTAATAAGGTAACTATGCTATTCTAGTTCTAGACATAATAGTCAAATTATAAATGTTTGCTTCAGGTAAATGAAAATAACTATCTGCCAAACTCGCTGGAATCATCGCAATGCTGTATATCTTGATGGAAATGAGTGTGTATTTTCTGTAGACATTCTCTTCTGAGAAGAGTTTGTTGTCATCAACTTAGGACTGGTACAGTGCAAGAATACGTGAAGTTACAAGAGAATGGATCCTACCACGCACTGTTAGTATTGTTACGAGCTTGGGGTTCGTGACAATTAAAAACTGCCGATATGAATTACCAAAAATAACACTTTAATTAAACACACTAATAACACAACACAATAGCACTACGGATCACTCGTAAGTCGCACTTGAAGATCGCTTTAGATGTTCTCGCATGTATCGCTTCCAATGAACTACCCCGGGACGCGCTCCGTTCCCGCTTATATAGGGCCCTCGGATAGTTCCAGAACCTTCTACCGTAGAAGCATCTAGAATGTTCGAGTACATATCGGCCCTGACCGAACACATGTCGGTAGTTCCAGAAAGTTCTAGCATCGAACTTTCTAGAAAGATCTTGACCATTAATTCCGCTATTCGATAAGAGATGGCGCTAGTGGTAACCAAACATCAATCGTGCGGCTCAACACTGCCCCCACCTAAGAAATGCTCGTCCCGAGCATTATCGGCCCCATTATAACGCGCCAGTCGATCCACGTGGACTATCTTAGGAGTACCTGTTGCACCTTTCTGTATCCGGTAGGTAACGTCATTGATCTTTGTCACAATCCGGTACGGTCCGTCCCAGTTAGCTTGAAGCTTAGGAGATTTCCCTTTGCTGCGGACGGGATTGTGCAACCACACTAGTGAACCTTCGTCAAACCCTTTATTGTTCATTTTGCGGTCATAACGGGTTTTCATCTTTTCTGACATTTGCTGGCCTGATTGTCTGACGTGCTCATAAATGTCATTCATCTTGTTCCGCAAGTCATTCGCATAATCGGTTATACTGCGTGGGGCATCAGGTGGTATTCCAGTGATCAGGTCTGCAGGCAGCCGTAATTCCCTTCCAAAGTTTGCGAAAGCTGGTGTCACCGATGTGCTTTCGTGAACAGCACTTCGATATGACAACAAAAACGGTTGTATGTGCTTGTCCCAATCTCGTTGCCGATTTTCCACAACTTTTGCTAGGTACCTCTCTAATGTCTGATTAAATCGTTCCACCATTCCATCCGATTGTGGATGGTAAGAAGTTGTTCTTGTTTTATGAGTACCCATAACTCGACAAGTTTCCTGGAATATTTGAGACTCAAAATTCCTTCCTTGATCACTGTGAATCTCTAAAGGTACTCCAAAACGACAGAAGACTTCATGAACTAATTTATCTGCAACTGTCGAAGCTTCTTGATTTGGAATGGCGAAGACTTCCGGCCACTTAGTGAAGTAATCCATCACAACCATGAAATACTTGTTACCACTTTCACTTTCCGGAAACGGCCCCGCAACGTCAAGGGCTATCCTCTCCCATGGTGCACCAACATTGTACAATTTTAATGCACCCCTGCTACGCGTCTGAGGTCCCTTTACAGCTGCACAACTTGTACATTTGCGACACCAGTCCTCGACATCGTCCCGACAGTGGACCCAGTAAAACCGTTCTCGTATCTTCAGTAGAGTCCGTTTTACTCCCAGGTGACCTCCTGAACAACCATTATGGTACAGCTGCAGAACATCCGGTACTTGATATTTAGGGACTACCATTTGCAAATGACAGCTGTTTCCCCGAGCATTTTCCCATTTACGACACAGGACTCCATCCTGAATCACCAAGCTGTCCCATTGGGCCCAATAGCTCTTTGTGATGGAACTCATTGCTGAGACGTCGCTCCACCTGGGCTTAGGAGCTCTGGCCTTTATCCACTCCAGAATCGGCTTGATGTCTGAATCTTCCTGCTGTGCACGTTGTAGGCTTTCCTTCCACTCGTTGCTGAGGTCTGTCCTGAGCATCCTCACAGGCACTACAGGTGAACACCATGAACTTGATGAAGGTTCAATGATACCATCCGTCACCATTCCCTTAATCATGGTTTCCGGTTCCTTTTCGCAACGCGCTACCGGCAATCTTCTTAGCCGCTGACGGAGAGGCAATTCTTCCCTTTCTGCAGTTCGCTTAGGGCAACTGGATCGAAGGTGGCCCCTTTCCCCACAGCCGTAACACCTAGGGCTGTATCTTTTACGATCGCGAACTGTAGCCACTACAACCTCCCTGACGCGATGGGAACGATGATCCTGCCGCACAGCTTCCACCTCCAGTGCATGGGCCAAGGCGTCCTTAAGCGTCCCGTGGTGACCGAGTCTCACAGCAGCTCTAACTTCAAGGTCCCGGATGCCGTCGATGAATGCCTGCACCAGGTTCCCATCAATAAGCGCAGGTACGGACTGGTACGCTTTTCGAACCAGCTTCTCCACTTCAAGGGCCCACTGCTGCAGGTTTTCGTTACTGCGTTGCACACGATCCTTGAGCTGCGCACGAAACACGTGTTCCAGGTGAGCGTCGCCATATCTAGCCTCCAATGCCTCGAGGAGCTGCTCGTAAGTCACTTCATTACCGAGAGCTTCCAGCACATTTAAAGCCTGGTCGCGCAGGCCTAGGGTGAGGGCAGTCATGGCCTGACTTTTATTCCACCCGTTCGCCTTCATGACAGCCGCAAACTGAATTTTGTAGGCCGACCAGGAAGAAGTCCCGTCGTACGGCGGCACTTTGAATCCACGTAGCGAAGGTGTTGTAGCTACGGGAGCTGCGATTCCATCCCCAAGTTTGAGGTTACCCAACTCTTGCTTCACATCAGCAATGACGTCACTAAACTTGCTGATCTGAGTTTCAGCTTCTGACAAGCGGTTGTCATGCTGCGCAACCTTCTCCTTCACCTCCTTCATGTCTTTCCCGAAGGTTGCGTGAAGGTCCTTTATGAGGAGCATCAGCTCTTCCTGTCGGTGCACCTGCTCCTCCTGTCGGCGGGCCTGCTCCTCTTTATCCCGTTTGAGCTGTTCTTCCAAACGGCGGGCCTGTTCCTCCTGTCGGCGAGCCTGTTCCTCCTGTCGGCGGGCCTGTTCCTCCTGTCGGCGGGCCTGTTCCTCCTGTCGGCGGGCCTGCTCCTGCAACATCATCATCAGAGCAGAAAAATCTGGTGCTGGTGATGCTGGAGCAGCTGTGGACGGGCCGGCCTCTGTGGTTGGTAGCTGGCCCTCCGACGCCTGTGGCATTGCTCCACCAAATCGCCTCTGGTCCGTCTCCTGCTGGCGTTGACTCCGGGTACGGATACCCTCCGTGTCGTCTTTAGGTAAAATCGGCATGATTTTAATCCTTGCTTCTGACACCAATTGTTACGAGCTTGGGGTTCGTGACAATTAAAAACTGCCGATATGAATTACCAAAAATAACACTTTAATTAAACACACTAATAACACAACACAATAGCACTACGGATCACTCGTAAGTCGCACTTGAAGATCGCTTTAGATGTTCTCGCATGTATCGCTTCCAATGAACTACCCCGGGACGCGCTCCGTTCCCGCTTATATAGGGCCCTCGGATAGTTCCAGAACCTTCTACCGTAGAAGCATCTAGAATGTTCGAGTACATATCGGCCCTGGCCGAACACATGTCGATAGTTCCAGAAAGTTCTAGCATCGAACTTTCTAGAAAGATCTTGACCATTAATTCCGCTATTCGATAAGAGATGGCGCTAGTGGTAACCAAACATCAATCGTGCGGCTCAACAGTATATTAGTTTTATTCAAGTTTTATTAGTAACATTCTTTAGTTTTGTTAACAAGGGTATTTAAAAATGTTATTTGGTATGCATAAACATTTAAGTGAATCAGAAAGCTGGTGGGATAATGGTCGAGCTCCTACATCAGGATTTCTCATTCAAAGATTTTTTTAGATCAGTCTATTTCAAAGCGGGCTATGCTATAACACTTCATACAGCTGTGGTGTAAAGGCAATCTTGAATGTAGATAAATTATTATTTTCAGGTGGGTGCTTCAAGTGTTGTTTATCACTCTTGTTGGTGCAAGCTAATAAAGCATCCTGGCATTTCTATTCGGGCACCTCAACATCTGGTGCATCTTCATCAGCTGTCGATGGGCCAAATAGTTAAGTCATTCCTCATTTAGAAGAACCTTCAACAAGGCCAGAAACAAATTCTGCACCCAGGACACCTACTGTGTGAGCTCTTATGGTTTTACCCAATTGTTTTAGAGCTGTTGAAACCAAAAGTAGATGTTTTGTGGAAGGATGTCGGAGACATGAAAGAAACTGAATAACAATTACGATGCAAAAAGTGTTACTTGTAAAATAATTATATACCTCCAAATAATTTTCTTTGTGATATCCATTTAACATGCACATCATGGGGCTTTCTCAATTATATCAGTGATAATTATCACACATTTAGTGGAAAACAAATTCAAGTATGTTTTCATTAAAATAATCTGATTATATGTTTTTGGATTTCGAGAATGTACAATATTATTTTCCCCTGTATCGTTGGTGAAACAATGGTTCGTTACTGTGCCCACACCATGAGCATCATATGGTATCTTGGTTGGGCATGGCACCAGGGTAGTAAATTGCCTCCTGCACAATTTCTGGATACTGTATTGTTATATTATGATAGACCTAATGAAGCAGGTGATTAATAAAACCATTTATCACAATGTTGTTTTTTTTTATTTTATTATACCTATAATGTAATGCAATCGGAGATTAGGTAGGTACTAGGTATAATCTGAAAATGCAAATGCAATGGAAATGCATTTTGCATTTGTTATTAATGCATCTACATTAATAACAAATGCAAGGCATTCGTGACCTAAGTCGGCCATGTCTAATAAAAAATAGTTTTCAGCTGGTTTTTTTAGTAGCTTCAACCAGATAAATCTGAAGTCACCTCCTAAGCGCTATTTATGTAGGTATCTACCTGAAGATAAGCTGCAAGCAGCAGCACACCACATTTACGTAGGAAATAAAACCTCAAAAATATTTTTTTAATAACCAACATAACCTAAAATGTACTTAAACATCGTCTGATTTCACCAATTTGGCCATTGCTGGGAGATGTGAAAATTGGGTGCGTGAAACCTTCCTACATGTTCTAATTTATGGCCAAATTCCAGCCCTGTAACGCCAGGCCCAAGTTTCTATGAAGTTTGGGTTTCTCATTTGGACGGTACAACGTCTTTTCGGCAAGCTATTTAGTCCTACTTCCCACATTCTTAACTTCCAGATTTTAAGGGTCAACTCACATCGAAAGAGCGGCGAAGGGCAGCGAAGCGCAGCGACCCGCTCGATAAAGAAGGCTCCGTTTATGGAATTCGCCGGAATTCCCGCGGCGCCGCGGGCATCCGCGCGACTCGTTTGAGTTTCTCATGCGATAATAAGTATTATAGTAATGAAAATAAAGTTAAAATTCATATGACACTGAAACTGCGCTCCACTTCGCTGCGCTTCGACGCTCTTTTGGTGTGAGTTGAGCCTTAATATCACAGTAGGATGCTACCATGATATTAAAAACGTGGAAGTTATTTGATGTTTGTTACTCAATCATGCACCAACGGTTGAACGGGTGTGGATGATATTTGGCAAACAGATAGATTATAACCTGGATTAAAACATAGAACACTTTTTATCCTGGTAGTTCGTTCCTGTGGGATACTTTCCGACCTCCATGCGGGCCAAGCTGCTGCCAAAACCTAGTTAGAAATAAATGCCTCTTCTCAAAGCAATTAATTTTCATAATTAAATTAAGACTCTTAATAACTAAATATAATTTGATTGTGATTTATGTACCTGTGTGCACAGTACCCTCTATTAAAACAAATATTTCCTAAAATGTCTTCAATCTCACAAAATAATCCAGATTCCTTTTATCTCAATCCCCTTGAAGAATAAATCCGTACCTAAATATCTTTTGTCCTTTTCTCTCTCATTTTATTAAACTTACGCTTCGCACGGGCCCTTTTTAACCGTCTTCAAAAAGGAGGTTCTCAATTCGTCTGTTTGTTTTTTTTTTTTTGTATAGTTGTTCCGCGAGATATCTCCGTCAATTGTGGATGGATTTCGAAATTCTTTTTTTAATATACAGGGTATGCATCAGAGGTGTATATGTTGTTAACTTATAAATGTTGTAAACTTTGCTTTGGTAGTTATTGTGTTAGCCTCGATTTTACGTTTTGAATCCACTTTATTTAACTTGATGACATTCTGCAGCTTCCTGTCACTGTTGTTTATGTAACAAGTAGTGGTCTAAGAATGGCCAGCAACATAAACCGCCAGCGCTGGCCAGCAGCACAAGCCGCCAGCGCTGGCCAGCAGCTCAAGCCGCCATAACTGGCCAGCACCACAAGCCGCGAGAACTGGCCAACAGCACAAGCCGCAAGAACTGGCCAGCAGTAGGTACCAATTGCCAGAACTGGCCAGCAGCACAACAGAACTGGCAAGCAGCACAAGGCGCCAGCACTGGCCAGCAGTAGGTAAAGGCGCCAGAACTGGCCAGCAGCACAACAGAACTGGCCAGCAGCAAGCTGCCAGAACTGGCCAGCAGCACAAGCCGCCAGCACTGGCCAGCAGTAGGTACAAGGCGCCAGAACTGGCCAGCAGCACAAGCTGCCAGAACTGGCCAGCAGCACAACAGAACTGGCCAGCAGCAAGCTGCCAGAACTGGCCAGCAGCACAAGCCGCCAGCACTGGCCAGCAGTAGGTACAAGGCGCCAGAACTGGCCAGCAGCACAAGCTGCCAGAACTAGCCAGCAAAACAAACCTGCAGAACTGGCCAGCAGCACAAGCTGCCAGAACTAGCCAGCAGAACAAACCTGCAGAACTGGCCAGCAGCACAAGCTGCCAGAACTAGCCAGCAGAACAAACCTGCAAAACTGGCCAGCAGCACGAACCGCCAGCGCTGGCCAGCAGCACAAGCCGCTAGCACAGGCACTAGCTTTTATAACATTTTTATCCCTTTTATATTGTTTTTCTCTTGATTTGCGAATCGCTGTAACCAACGAACGTAGTCAACGCAAAGTATCGGTAACCACATGTGTACATTAGTGGAAACTTATAATTTAGCATGATTTTTTAATTTGTTATTAGTCTGTAAACTTTCTGTAAAATAAAATAAGTAAATAACTACCAACTTAAATACGGGTTTTGTTCGTAAATTCAAGTCGACGCCATTCTTTGTCAGTCGTACGAAGTGGCTACAACACGGCAAATTGACGTAGTGTATCAATCTGCTCAACTATCTTGCTCAAGTCTCTTGACTGTGTGTTCACCTAGGATGCTAGTGAAAGCGCGGGCAACAACTCGGCTTCCGGCTAAAAAGAATATTCGCAGAATAATAGAGATTTTCATAAATATGAAAACATTTTTCGCATAATATTAGAAGGTTACATATTTATAGGTTACATGTAAAGACGGGAAAAACGATACGTGTACGGGTAGCAGTCTTTGACATTGCTCTAGTGTATCTTTTTCACAGGTGACACTGCCTGTCTTGATGGTAAATTCGGGGAAAATAACTATTAATCAAATTGGTTAAAACTACCAACTTAAATTGTTCATATGTATATAATATTCAAATCACAAGCGTCATCTATACTTAATGTTATAAAGAGGAAAGATTTGATTGTCTGTTTGTTTGCATTGAATAGGCTCCGAAACTACTGAACCGATTTCAAAAATTCCTTCACTGTTGGAAAGTTACACTATCCCCGGGTGACATAGGCTATATTTTATCCCCGTATTCCAATGGGAAAGGGAACTACGCGGGTGAAACCGCAGAGTGCTGCTAGTTCTTTATAAAATGGTTAAAACACGGTAAATTGACATAGGGTTTTATTTGAGGGTGTAGTCATCAAATAACTTCTACCGCTCTGGGTGGAGCAGGAGGGCGTGTCAGACTTTTTCTGACTAAAACTCACCCGTGTTCTTTTAGTTGCCTATGGGCCAGAGGCCGCGGTATCTCTTTCAAACAACCCGCACCCCTGGCAGAAATTGACATAGGGTGATAATTTTCTTAATCAAGAAATTCCCCGACTTTATTTTTAGCTGGACTGTCGACTTAGTAGTTGCAAGCTCTACATTTTGCCCCACCCGGGAATCAAGACTTTATGCTCAGGTCTTGATTTCCGTGTGGGGCAAAATGTATTTTCCTTATAGAGATTCTTAGTGGCAGCCCGGAGTCTGTTTTTTTGCCCGATTAATGGCAATAGCTTCGCCCTCTATTACATTGGACGTAAACGTAACTTGGGAAATGAGGGTATGCCTACACACATTTTTTTTTTCAATTATTATTGTTAGGGACATCATCACACATTTTTTTAAGAAATGGGGATCTAAACTCAGGGTCAATCTCATTTAAAGTCAGATCAGTCAGTCGAAAGTCAGAAGTCAGTCGGTCAGATCTTCTGAGGGCCACATAGATTAGTGTCTAAGTTTACTATATTTAGAAAAAATCTAAAAATATATTATTGAGATAGCTTAGGCGAATGTTTGGTCTCTAGCGGCACTACAAAAATAAATACTTCACAACAAATATTGAAAAACGCAAAAAGAAAAGTGGCGCCATCTACAATGGCACAGGCGAACTATTCACCCTTGCCCTTCGCGGATCCCCCCCGAGTAGGTTCCCGCATTGTCGTTACGGGGGCTCAGTAACCGTGGTCTGCCACCCACGGCGAAGCCAAGAGGAACCCAAAGGTGGGGCCGCTCGTCAGGGCTTTTACCTTCAAGCCAATGACGTAGCGGCCAAAAAGTAGGTTGCGGTGAGGTGAACCGCAACTGAGGTGGGCCGCGATGTCGAATGGGAGGCATCGCGGCTGAGCGTTACAGGCTGCGGCAGAGGAGGAGTGCCGGTGCTTCTGAGCAGCGCTCTTCCCTTCCGTGGCCTGAACGAGGCCGCTACCGTTTGAAGGCGGACGCGGTGGGGCCGCAGGGGAAGAGGAGTGTCGGTATAGCGTTGGCCGCTCTCTCTATCCCCTGCGGCCGAAAAGTGGTAGGCGAGACGGTGCGTTGTGTTCCACGAGCGCCGTCAGAGATGTCAACAACCACTTGTGGGGTCCGCAAGGGCCGATGCCTGCCAGGGGAGCGGGTTGTTCGAAAGAGTTACCGCCGCCCCTGGCACACGGGCAACTGGGGGGTTTTAGTCAGTAAAAGTCTGACACGCCCTCCTGCTCTACTCAGCGGGAGAAGTCATTTGCTGATTTCCCACCCAAAAAATAAAATTAAAAAACCCTTCGCGGATTTCTGGCGTTATGTTATGTACTGTTTTTTGAAGCCTGAATACCACAATCTTTTGTACGTTGTACCTGATTACATATGTATGTATTCATGTGTACATAGTCTGTGCTTTTCAATTTATTTCCCGTTTAATAATTCATGTAATCAGTTTATGAGTGCGCTGTCATGTTTATGCTTGATAAGCTTATGTACCTATGTGTATCAACGGAGTATTTGTGAAAAAAAATGTTCACAAATAAAAAACTACTGAATGCCTACTGCTACGATCCTTAAACAGGATAATTTTTTAATCAGTGAGCAAACTGTAACCACGAATTCAGTGGAAATTTTTCGTCGGTTATACAAAAAGAAAATCAGCTGTTTCATAGAAAAATGCAATACCTACGCAGTCAAAATGTATGGAATTTCTACGCTAGGGGTCTAGAATGATATACTGAATTCATGGTTACAGTTTGCGCACTAGTTAAAAACTTATCCTGTATACTCCTTTTGCTTCGGTATCGTTCGTACTTCTGCAAAGCTATTCACAACCATTTGATACGCTTCTGTACCGAATCGAAAATCAATCAACGTTATCGTAGGAGCCTTATTAACTTTCGTCAGTGTTAATCAACGCAGCTGACCTTTTTGAAGAACATCACTAGCTAATAAGGTTTATATTATATTCTTACTCCTTACTTTTAATTTGATTTCTAGATTTGTGCAAATTTATTTGTAACGGTAATTCAGAAAACATGTCAATGACTGGAGAATCTAGACAAGATGATATAACAAAGCGGTAGGCATGGGCAAAAAACATCGATATGTTTCCATACAATTATCGATATATATCATCGCTTTTTTAAATCACGAAATATCGATATTCGATATTTATTTTAGAGTATCGAATTCGTATCAATTGTGATATATTTTTTACGCTACTCTGGTTTCGTGTTTACGGTTACTAGACACTCTTTGCATGATCCTCGTGCATCGTTAACTTTAAAAAATCCCGCCACAATCTTTATGAAATGTAATATAATAGTAAGACTATTGGCTGCGTGCACGAAAATACTAATACTATTAATATTGGTTTGGAAATATGTATAAATAATCATACGAAAACTGACGACATATCGATATTTTTCACTCGAAAATACCGATACGATATATTTTTTATTTGCCCATCCCTACAAAGTGGAAAGTCAAAAATATGGTGCGACATGACACTGTGACCAACGCGCTTCTAGTAAAACAAATTACACGAAGAAAATGTTCTATTTGAGTAGCACAACATATCACGCCTGTAATCCCCGAAGGTCTAGGCAGAGGTGTATCCTTAGTAAACGCAAATTTCATCAGTTATGTTAAAGTGCCATGTAACCTAATGCTATCGACTGCCACAAATCCGAACAACTTCGGGCTAACAATTTACCCGACCTGGGAATTGAACCCAGGACCTCATGTTCAGTAGTAGCGCTTGCGACTACTAGACCAACGAGATACTTCTAAGTCAATCTAAACAATACTGGATGTAAAAATAAACTTTTTCCAAAAAAAAAAACAACTGACTTTCGGAAAAGCACCACAAATCGAAAAATAACTTTAATTTCGGAAGTCAGTGACTTTGGATTTGTATTGATATTTTTTGTTACCGCCTTCCGAAATTTAAGTTATTTTTCACTTTGTATTGTTTTTCCAGAAGTCAGTTATTTTTTAAAGTTACTTTTTAGTTATAGTACCTACCCCACACCAATTCGAAATTTCGTCATCCTTGGGATCAAAACAATGCATATTTATGCGACAGCAGCAATCGCGGTTGATTTGCTGTCATTTTTTGAAGAGTTCCGCTGTCTGTCCCCGAAACCCATCATCAGATCCATATGAAATTTAAAAGGGACTATTTTGGAATAACAAGTAACAAAATTTGGTACTATAAAAATCCTGAGAACGTTTTGGAACGTGCTAATTAGTGTTCATGATTAGTACTATAGTGGAGTTGTAAACGTTTACAAAACCCCAAAAAGGCCCTAGTTTTATCACTGATTTATTCTATAAACATTTTATAAAGGCTCTCATGGTGATAAATCAGCTCTATAATTGAAAAGTAAAAGTGTCGAGAAACGCTTTTTAGTACTAAAATAGTGCTGTCTGCAAAGTTTATGTCACAAATTTGCACTATAAAAGTAACCAAAACATGTTTATAGTGCTATTTTGCACCGTAAACGATTCCAGTGATCTTTTTTATCACACTTGTTCACCATTTATCGGTCAGTTATGCTTTATGTCATTTGCCATTGTTGCTTAACGTAACATGTACCTAATAAAATGGACATACTACAAAACATTCATGAACCGTAACTCTGCCATAACTTACACTTGCGAAAATTATTGCATCGATAAAATCATTACGCTGATTTCAAATTTGACAATGCGCCCTCATAATTTTCGTGTTTTAATTAAATTTAAATTAACAAAATAAGGAATTGTCTCGACTATGGCTGCTATAATACACATTGACTCCAGCCGTGCTGCTAATGTGCTATCATGGCAGAAAACAGCAGCCATATTTTCACCGAAAACGAATTAGGGTTCGTTGTCCAGATATAAAATAGTATAATCAAAATAAACTTATTTATATGGAGTTGGAGCATTAAATGCACACTTGGGCATAGTTTGGAATATGGTTAATATGTAGGTACCTAGAAAAAGTAAGTAGGTATCATTTTTTAATCTTAAACTAGAAATTGATATTTTGAAAATTCCACACGGCAACCAAGAGATCATTTATTATTAAAAGGTGTAGGTGTATAAGTATAATTCTCAGTTTTAACATTCAGTTACTGTTTTTTGTTAGAATTAGAACAGAAATACACAACTTTAGGTAGGTATTTTCCAGTTTCTCATCACGAAATCACCACGAATTTGTAGCTAAAAAACAATAGTTTCGTAAAAAAAAACAAAAAATGTTCCTGTGTGTGTCTTTAATGCAACCTCATAACTTATTTTGACTAACCTAAAAGTTCTACCTATCTCATCGTACGCGGGCAAGCCCAATAACCCATAAGAAAGTCGGTGTTTTGATAATTAAAACAGTAATAGACCTAAATGCCTTATTATCAACAGTCCATATTTTAAGCCGTTGAAACTTTATTTTATTATAATTCTGGAAGTAAAATGTACATTTGCGTTTGTTTCAGTGCCTTACCTGCATCGTAACATACTAAAATTTATAACATTAGTAATGGCATATATAATGGACTTGTTTATTATTTCTATCAAACTTTTAACTGCTTGATAAGGTATATTATAAGTGACGCACCATCTTCTTGTATCATTGCGTAATTGTTCATCTTTATTGCTCTCCTCATCTGAAAATTCCGATGTAGAGGAACTTTGAACACAGGTGCTCTCATTCTCATATTCTTCAACTTTATTACTAGTTTGAGAAAAAGGAACATTATTGCTACAGCCCTGTTGTGGTACAAAACAAATATTTTGTGCAGAACCATGTAATATATTTTCTGGACCTACTTGACCAGTATTTACATTTTGGACATAAGCTTGTTGTATTGATGATAGTGCTTGTGTATATCGATTTTTTACTTTTTTTTATAATTACCACTCACTTTATACCGACGCAGAGATCTTATGTTCATTATTAAACCTTTATAGCCACATAAAATTGTTACCAGTTCTGTAATCAATCGACAGTATATTATGTGCCACCATTTATGAGATACTAGTGATATAATTGATACTGCGAATCGAATACAGATCTAATTAGTCCATTAATTATTAATTTTAGTGCTTTTATGTCACGCTTTAGTCTCCTAGCAGTAACACAAACTCATTTATAACTATTTAGGATTTAAGTTATTTAAAAACTGCGCCAGGAGTCGCTATGGTACAATTGAGTACTATAGAAGAGTTTTCAAAATTTTCACAGAACTAGCCCCATAGCGATGTTGAAGGAGTTTTTAAGAAGCTAAAAGGTTACCTAATGGTTGTACAAGTTACTTTTATAGTGCAGATTGATGCTGTAATTGTGTTTTCGATAATGCTACAATACCAGTACTGTAAAAGTTATTTTGACGCATTATTAGTGCAAAATAGTTACATAAAAGTGTCAGTAAGATCGTCTATAGTACTAAATAGTACCATAATCGCTTTTTTCATATCTATTACAGTGCAACACTTTAAAGATTCTTTTGTATGGTCTTGTAAGCGTTTTAAGAGCTAAATTATAGAACTTAAATGCTCTTTAATCTTATAGAACCAAAACGCTCTGTTTAAAACTTTTATAGTTCAAGCAGTCACAATGGTTACCATTATAGGTCTTCTATATCACTGTTTGGTGACAAAACGCCTTGGTTATAGAAGCTTTTGTTACTTGGGAACTACTTTCGAACAAAACAAAAATGCAAATCCGTCTATATGCATATGACGGAGTTATGCCCGAACATACATATTAAATAAAAATAACCTCCTTCTTTTTGAAGTCGGTTAAAAAAGCATAATCAGCCAATAAAGGTCCCACTAATGGGACACAGGCCTTTCCGTGAGAGGGAGTGGGCCGTAACCCACCACGCGATTGGGAGATATCACATGTCTTCGATATTTTGGTTCCACGACATGCCGCTTTCCTCACGATGTTTTCCTTTAAGGTTCCCTTCATCCTTTTATGAGAGCAGTGGTGATGAAATTAATTAAATACACAAAGTAAAGCGCCTATACACTAACAAACACTGGGCTAGCGTGGTGGATTACGTACCACTCCCTCTCACCGACAGGAGGCCTGTGTCCCAGCAGTGGGAACATTGTGGGCTTGATTATTATGTTATGCGAACCGCCTGTCTGGGTTCGAATCTACGAACTACAAATCGTAAGGCACGGTAAAGAAGCTCTGGGACAAATGTAAATACAACAACTGTAAATACTTCAAGGTTTTTAAATCCCAATAAGTGCTTTTTATTTTTCTCAAGTCTTGTTTGCCTCGAAACCGTGAAATAAAATTAAAAATTATCATTTCTTTTCTAAAACCCTTACAAAGAGCAGGGGTGTCACTCAGAGGACGCGGTTCCAAAAAAAAGGGGTGAGTTCAAAGAAAAGGGGGCGACTTATCTCGTACTATTATGTCGACAGGATAAGACAAGGGAATAGCAGGTATAACAGGCTTACAGGGAAGGAGATTAATTGCGTAATTATGTTAGAGATGATAATAAGGATGATGTATATAAAGAAGGGCTTATAGCTAAGGAATAACTGCCGCAATGTGACAATAGGACCTACAGCTACTTATAGCCACATAGCCGATAATAACTGTTTGTCTTAATTCGCTATAATATTGATGCCATTCGATAAAGCGCACTTAATTACTTTAGTTGGCACTTTAATATATAACAAAGCGATTACGAAGTTTTATTTAAATATACTTTAATGTACACCACAAAAAATACATTACAAAAAAAAAACAAGGTACACTACAAAATATACAATGGGCGGCCTTATCGCTTTCCGCGATCTCTTCCAGGCAACTTTAGCATGGACAGCGATTGGTCTGGATATAAAATGGGGTTGAGTTTTCAACCGACTTCAAAAAGAAGGAGGTTATCTATTCGACACGTTTATTAATATACATTTTTTCGGGCATAGCTCCGTCTTATAGAGACGGATTTACAAAATATTCGAAAGGGGTTTACTCCGAAATGGTCCCATTAAAATTTCATATAGATCTGATGATGCATTTCGGAGACAGAGAACGGAACTCTTCAAAAAATTACAGCAAATCAACCGCGAATGTTGCTATCGTATAAATATGCATTGTTTTGACCAAACCAAAGATGATGAAATTTCGAATTGGTGTGGGCTAGGTGACTAAAAAGTGAAAAATTTAAACTTTTTTCAAAAAAATAACAACCGGCTTCCAAAAAAACACTACAAAGTGCAAAATAACTTTAATTTCGGAAGGCGGTGACAAATAACTAAAATTCACATCAAAAGTCACGGACTTCCAAAATTCAAGTTATTTTGCACTTTGTAGTGTTTTTTTGGAAGTCGGTTGTAATTTTTTTGAAAAAGTCTTTTGGCTTATAGCACAGCGCTTACAGCTACTTATAGCCACATGGTCGATAGTAACTGTTTGCCTTATTTCGCCATAATATTGATGCCATTCGATAGGGCGCGCTTAATTACGTTGCTTAGCACTCTTACATTAACAAAACGACAATGAAGTTTTAGCTTATAGCATAGCGCCTACAGCTACAGTCACATAGCCGATATAACTGTTTGTCCTATTTTTGGTATATAAAGATGTGGCACCCGGTTAGATAGGAAGCTGACCCCAACACAGTTGAGAAAGGGCTGGGCAGATGATGAATAAAAAACATTTTTCGTTCCGCTTATAATATTGTTTCCCATCTTTAAAAACAATAACAATTTGAAAAGAAATACAACATTTTACATTTGTAATACTTGAGCTTACAAATGTAAAATGTTGTATAAAGCAAAACAAATCATTCACGATTTTCATAAAACTCAACAATTCTCTACATCGCCCACATTTGTACTTGTAGAATTCTAATGCAATATCCCGTTTTCAATATGGCAAGCAGTTTCCAGGATTCTGTTGGAAGATTTGGATGAGAATTAATTTCAAATTGTTAAATTTGTTTTACATGTACGCATTTTTTGGTAGGTCGTGGTCCGATTGTAGAAATGGCCTTATCGCCGTTTCATAATTTGACCATCTATCGTGCGCCATATCCTTCAACTCTCAGCGTTCGATATATATCTTACTTAATATTATAAATGTGAAAGTCCCGTGTGGTTGCGGATGTAAAAGAATAGCACCATTCCATTTCTTCCCGTGGGTGTCGTAGAAGGCGACTAAGGGACTTACTAGGGAATGGGCAGCAGCGGTCTCTACGCATTTTACCACCATACTGCGATCGCCAACCCGCCTGCCAAGCGTGGCGATTATGGCAAAACCCTCCTTTTGGGGGAGGCCTATGTCCAGCAACGTGTTTGGTATTTTATTGAAACTCATCGCCTAACGGGGTTAAAAAGAGGTAGAAAGTTATTGTGTGTATAATATAATAATAGATTTAAATTTTAAGAAACAAATAAGAAATGTTTACCTAAATTAGTAGATCTTTTGTAAATTGGTATTCTGCTTGAAGTACCAGGTTGTCATAATTCGGTAGGAGCCCAATTAACATTATTGTGTCAGCTAGAAAACGCTTTATGCCTTCGAAGTACCAAGCTGTCATAACTTAGTAGGAGGAGTTTCGTCACATAGCAGCGTTTCCTTCACTTATAGGAGACCACAGCAAGCACAATAGAGTTAACAGCTAAGCTATCAAAGTAAAAATACAAATTATTGGTAAAATTTGGAAACAGTTCATACATTTTTAAATGAGATACAAAAAAATACATTAAGATATTAAAGGCACATACATTTAACCTGGATAATTACACAGCATACTTTTAATCCCGATAGTACTCGTACGTTCCCGTGGGATAATTTCCGACTTCCGCGCGGTCGAAGCCGCTAGCCAAAACTAGTGTTAAATATAATGTACGAGTATATGTTACGCGCAACTTTCTTATTTTTTTTTTATTTCATAAGTACCTTTTCCAGACAACATAAAAAGAATTAGCAAAATTGGTCCAGCCGTTCACGTGTGGTGCCGTGACCAAAGGAAATACGGCTTATTTATTATACATATAAACTAAAATATACAAAGGCATAGAACACACGACAGTTTAATTCGCGACAAGCCTCATCGGGTTTAGGTTTTTATTGACCTGACAGACGTTGTCCTGTCCGTCCAATAGTCATTCATACAGAATACCTACCCTACCTACCCTGCCTACCCTGCCTACCCTGCCTACCCTGCCTACCCTGCCTACCCTGCCTACCCTGCCTACCCTGCCTACCCTGCCTACCCTGCCTACCCTGCCTACCCTGCCTACCCTGCCTACCCTGCCTACCCTGCCTACCCTGCCTACCCTGCCTACCCTGCCTACCCTACCTACCCTACCTACCCTACCTACCCTACGCCCGAGACCTTTCCAACGAATGCAAAACCGTGGAAATCAGTTCGTGCGTTCTGGAGTTATAGCGTCAGGAAGGAAAACCCGACTTATTTTTATATAGTAGAAGATAGATAAACTAAAATATACAATGGCATAGAACACACGACAGTTTAATTCGCGACAAGCCTCATCAGGCTTAGGTTTTTATGAATTCTTAATCCATTGTTCCCGAAAATCCTTGTAAAATGAGTTTTTTATTGTAACACAAACAAATACCAATGGATACGAAGATCGTAATATTTAAATGGACTCGGCTATCATTTATTTTTTATGGAGACTTTAAAGTGGCCGTTTGGTATATGTTCAATACTTCGATATGATTTTATTATACCGTTCAATATCTTTGCAGCTGTTTTAAAGTGGCAACGGTACCTGAAAAGTTTTATGAAAATCCGTTGTCATCATCATCATCATTTCAGCCGAAAGACGTCCAATGCGGACATAGGACTCCCCCAAGCTCCGCCACTTCGACCGGTTCTGCGCTTCCTACCTCCAGCGGATGCCTTCACAAAGTCATCCTACACCTCGTGGGAGGGCTTCCAACTCTACGTCTTATGGTATGCGGTCGCCACTCCAGAACCTTTCGGCCCCATCGGTCATCTGTTCTGCGAGCAATGTGCATTTTTTTTTTCACATAAACCTGCGTTTGTGCCCTGCCCACTGCCACTTAAGTTTGACAATTCTTCGGGCTATGTCAGTTACCTCGATTCTCCTGAGGATCTCTTCATTTCTGATTCGATCACATAGGGAAACTCCAAGCATTGCCCTCTCCATTGATTGCCTTTTGGATGACTTTTAGCTTTCTAATAAGGCCGAAAAACAAATTGCCACATCCTAAAAACTCGTGCCGGACATCAGTGACCGGAATTAGGAAATGGGAGCGGTCAGGTGGACGGTCGAATAGCCGGACGGCGAAAGCGAAACAATCCGTGCGTTCTGTTTACAAATGAGTCCTTGTGCTCAAAAGATGTGGAATTGATGGAAGTGGGACGGGGGATGTCCTATTTTATTTATTTTTGGCTGCTCGGACGGTTGATGTTTTGGAAAAAACGTTTCTGTACCTGCTCTGAATACGTCTGTGTTTACTGTGGTAGGTTTTCGAGTGGTTTGTGATTAAAAGTTTTGGACGTAAATAAAGGATGTTTCTACACGCATAGTGAGTATCATCACTAATCATCCCCTGTAACTTTATAGAGGTAAGAGGAACAGGGTGTAAAAGTCACTCATCCACCATAAAAAACGGAGGAACCTCAGACTAGACCAGGTATTTGGTGGGCTACTGCCCAACGATATTTTTATATTTTTGTGAATGTCATCTCGCAGGTTGTCGGCTGTTTAAACGGAGTTGCCTGTGGCTACCTTGGTAAATTGCAGCGACTTCTAAGGAAGCATGATGACCTTGCTGCCAGTTGCTCAGGCAAGAATAAGGAAGAAAATCTCTTACGACATGAGCAGTGGTCCAGTGGTTTCGCCTCCAATAGCTTACATATGCATGGTAGACCGAAGGTTCGAAACTAAACATGCACTAGTTTGTGCAATTGATTTTACCGAAAGATCAAAAGCATGCGCTTTGGTGGATACTGGGCCTCGTTTTCATCCCATCCTTTTCCAAAATATGTTGGTGTCGGCTTCCAGTCGAACCAAATGCAATGAATACTAATATTTAACATAAATTGATTGCCTATCTGACCTCCACAACCGATTTACTGGGGGATAGGAGAAACATTTTAATTTTATGTGTCGTAACGTTAATTACGATCATTATCATAAGTCATAAGTCATTTATTCATTTGTTTAACATAGTTAGGTAAAATAATGACGAAATATAAAATATCATAACCATCATTCATCATTGTTATCATTGTGTAGAATCAAGTTCTTTTAACTTATCAGGCAGCTGTGCTGCTGGGGAGTTTGTTGCGCCACTTCTTCTTTCCAGCTAAACACTAGGAAGTGGTGTAGGGCGGGCGTTTTTCGGGGGACTGTCTAGTTTGAATAAATGACTTTTGATTTTGATAAGTACGACACCCGTTGGTAAGACTGATTGTCAGACTTTCGGGGTTCTGACTACCCATATCGACTGTCAATTATCCATGAATGACAGCCGGCACCAGCTTAACGTTTTTTCCGAGGCACGGAGAGGTTTTCAACCGCGACAAGCATGGCTTAAAACCGATCGTTAATACGGAGCTAAAAAGTATTCAAATCAGAATAAGTTAAACGTTAAATATTTCCACAAAACCTAAACATTAATTAACTTAATGTTCTAATAACTATTATTATACTTGCAAAACATAGTTAAACGCAGATTAACTAACTCCATGTTTATTGTTAGTTAACTTGGTTAAAATATGTGTTACTAAGTTATTTGGCCCCAGATTTATTGGAGAGCAGATTATTCTATAATTTTCTGCTAAATACTGCAGCTCTTGACGTGAAAGAAATAAGGGTAATTATGCATTGCGAGTTATTAGTTAAACTAGTGAGAAATGGTCTAGCATCTGTGCTTTTGCATAATTATGAGCTTCGAAGCTTCATGCAACTTTAATACTTATTAGCTTTTTCCCGCTGCTTTGCCCGTGTGGAGGTCGAAAATTAATCCACGGGAACGTACTGTCGGGATGAAACGTATCAAAATCAAAAGTCATTTATTCAAATTAGGCTGAGAACCAGCACTTTTCGAACGTCAAAATACATAAGACAGTCCCCCAAAAACGCCCACCCTTCGACACTTCCTATCATATATCCTAACCCAGGTCATGGATTATCTGTGTACCAAATTTCTTCTAAAACCATTCAGCCGTTAAAACGTGAAAGTTAACAGACAAACAGAGTTACTTTCGAATTATTAATATCATTAGTATTTTAGTATGGAATACTATGAGCTAAGTAATAGCAGCTGCTTCAGTCGATAGATCAGGTAAAGCTACGCTTGCCGCGGTCGTTCCGTGGATTGCCTCTGAAAGCACGTTAAGCCATTGATCCCGGCTGTCATCCGTGAATCTTTGACAGGTTTTACGGGTCATCAGAAATCCGAAAGTCTAACAACCAGTCTTACCAAAGGTGTCATACTACCTAGTATTTGGGTTGTGGAGGTCAGATAGGCAGTCGCTTCATGTAAAATACTGGTATTCAGCTGTATCCGGTTAGACTAGAAGCCGACCTACGATTTTTGTTATTACTGGCCTGCAGTTTACGAATCTCGCCAACTCAAGCGTCCCTAAACTTCGCCATTAAAAATAACACTAACTTTCCAGCATCAAGCTTCTGTAGTCGTCAAAACGAACCATCAACACATTAGGTCCGGTGCCATAATGTGTTTTCGCCCTAATTGCTCGTTACAGCTTTAAACAACATTTAAACGTCCGTCTAATGCTTAGTTAAACGCTCACCTGAACGTTTTCAACAGCTGTCGCGTGCACGTTAATTTTAAATTAGTTCGAAATATGTTTGTTGTCCTTTTGAGTTGTGGCGAGTTTATTGCGACACTTTTTCTTCCCAGCTTTTGGGGACTTAGTTATGTTATTTTTTTACCTGCTGAAATCTCGCACCTGGACATGAGCTACCTTGACTTTCCTGGAAGTCTTAAAATAGACTCCGGACTCAGGTAAGCCGAAGTAGGGAAAACCTCAGATTATAAAACAAAGGCAGATAAACTGCGCAGAACACCAAGACGAGGCCAAAAAATCAAATTCTAAAGCGTCGCATTGTGTATAATGCGAGGCCTTAGTATTTGTTTTTTTGACTCTTGGGTGTTCCGCGCGATCTTTCTGCCTATGTTTTATAATCTAAACCAAAAAAAATATACTAAAACGTCGCATTGCATGTTACACGCTTTAGTATTTGGTTTTTTGGCCTCACTCTTGGTGTTCCGCGCGGTCTATCTGCCTTTGTTTTATAATCTGAGGGGAAAACTTAATCAGGTAGAGATTCACGGATGACTCCGCCCTGGAGTGTAAATGTGGTGCTTTCCCACAAACAATGGAGCACTTAATATCTTGTCAAGCGTATCCTGTTGTTTACATGCTGCAGGATCTGTTTGGCCCTGCTGAAAGTGCACTCGTAGCTAAATTCTAGGCTGACTGTATTTAGATTGCTATCGACACAATACGAAGAAGATGTAATTTTGACGTTCAAAAAGTGATGTATAATAAAGGCAAATTTCACTAATAAAACAGAACGCGTTCAGCATAATCTTACCCACGGTCAAGAACTGTCAGTGTCAAAATTGTTTGTTGAATGTTGATATCGACAGCTCTTGAACGTGATTAAGACGTGAACGCGTTCAGTTTCATTGGTGAAAACTACACTAAGCCAGAGACACTATCAGTAATAATCGCTTTCATTATGACAGTTCCCAACATTCATGGCGTTGTGTACGTTGCTAAGCAGACAATGATCAATCAATTTACCATTTATATTCAGTTAACGACGACGTTTTATTGTAACCGTAAAACATTAGAACAAAAAATGTCCGAAGCTACCTATTTGTCAAATATCATAACGATAGATTCAGTGATCTGGCCGTGAAAGGCCAAGGACAGACAAACAAACAGAGTTCCTTTCGCATTTTTAAAATGTCTGAATTAAATATTCATCTTAACTAAGTATAAAACGAATGTATTTATTCCCTCTGTGCCATAATTCAAAAGGAACAGAAATCATACGAGTCCGTTCGTGTATTATTAATGCAGTAGAAAATCCTGCAAAGCATGAGCCATTTCTTCGACTTAGTTGAAGTCGTAGCAACGACGGAGCCCCTATATTATTTTCATGAGGCAACTTTTTAGGGTTCCGCAATTAGATTAAAAACCCATAGCATTTTATAATGCTCTCTGTCCACACACTAAACGATATTCATGGAGAGAGCGATTGTCGCAACCCAGTGCTGGGCACGCCACGATTGCGGCGGTAAGTCCCCTCTTTGAGGAGTGGTTTGAGAGGCGGCATGGCGTCCTCACCTTCCGCCTGACGCAGGTCCTCACCGGACACGGTTGTTTCGGGAGGTTCCTGTTTCGGATAGGGCGGGAGGAAACGCCCGGGTGTTTCCACTGCGAAGATCGCCCTGAGGACACGGTGGAGCACACGGTGGCGGTCTGCCCTGCTTGGGCGGAGCACCGCCGTGTCCTCGTGGAGGCGATCGGCGGCGGTGATCTCTCGCGTCCGGCCCTGGTCCAGGCCATGGTACGGAGCGAGAGGGCAAGGGGAGCCGTCACCTCCTTCAGCGAAGCAGTGATGCTCGCGAAGAGGGAGGCGGCGCACGTGAGGGAGAGGCAGCATATGCGCCCTCGCGACCCCAGCCGCCGCAGGATACGGAGACGCCCTGGGCGTCGAGAATCCCAGACCGATTTCCGGCCACCGTAGGCATGGGCTTGCGGACGGCGAGTAATGGGTAGCTCGCTGTCCGGTAAGGACCAAGCCCAAGTCGACGGCGCGTTGTGTTCCACGCGCGCCTCAAAGAGATGTCAGCACAAAAAGTGATGGGACCCGCAAGGGTCGATGCCTGCCAGGGGTGCGGGTTTGTTCGAAAGAGACACCACAGCCCCTGGCTTAAGGGCTACTGAAGGAACACGGGTGGGTTTTAGTCAGTAAAAGTCTGACACGCCCTCCTGCTCCACCCAGAGCGGGAGAAGTTATTTGATGATTTCCCACCCAAAAAAAAAAAAAAAAAAAAACACTAAACGATATTTCGTTTAGTGTACAAAAAAATTGACAAATTGATAAAATGATGGCCGAGCATTGTACCTACATTAATTTAGGTACAACACTCGGCCGTCAATTTCTGCCTAGATTTTTGACAAGATTTTTTTTTAATATTGATTGTCAGTGAGACGAGATTGCGACTTAATTTTGAACTAAGGGAATTCAGCCTTCTGTAATCGTCGGCCCCACAGGTATGAGTAACAGTGAAGATACTCTATAAAACAAACTCTTTATCCTTTAGGCGCGATTGGTCCAATTCGTGATTGGTCCAATTCACCTTATTCGCGGTTGGTCCAATTCGCAGTTGGTCCAATTCGCAGTTGGTCCAATCTATAGTATTTCAAAAATTAAACAAAATAACCCAGTTTATTCTACTATAATTTATTATTGGTAATTATTGGCTCAGCATCGAGTTGAGTGCAAAAAGGAAAGGAAGGGCTTTTGCCCTATAATATTAGAACTCGATGGGCCTAAGAGTTATTTTTAACAAATTAGAACGAAGATTATTAGAATGCGACACACAAGAGGTTCTTTTGTAAGAAAGGTTATACATCAAGCTACACATTTCCAGTTTACGCTGATCTCTCACCGTACGGAAATCCTACCCAATGTGAGATCAGCTTATACTGGAAATGTATGATGTGTAGCCGTGTGAATAATAGATGGGTTTTTGAAAATTCACCCCCAATCAATTTGTCTAGCCTTTTCCCAACCACTTTGGGGTCAGCTTCCAGTCTAACCGGATGTAGCTGAATACTAGTTTTTTTTATATGGAGCGACTACTTATCTGTCCTCCGCAACCTAGTTAATTGGTATTACGATACCCCTTGGTAAGACTAGTTGTCTGACTTTCAGACTTCTGACACCAGTAACGGCTGTCAAAAATCCACTAATGTCGACGAATGCTTTCCAAGGCACGGAGGGGTCTTGGTATGTAAAGACGGTGGCCCATCCACGGACCAACCACAACAAATGTATCTTACTGTGGTATATCGCCTCGTGCGGCTGCTGAAAATTCATCCCTATTAGAGGTTAAATAGGGGATGAAAGTTTTTTATAGACGTTAGACATTATGCGCCGATGTGACATACACGGCATGTGGATGTGTCGACTGCTGAATACGGAACCTTAACGTTTATACCAACACGCTCGTGGCAAGTATACATAAACCACTGAGTCTCCTAGGGAATCTTTGTTACGAGTATTTTATTTACTTAGCTATGTTGATATTATTTTTAGAAGCTTGTCGTAAATAAGTACTGCGTTTGCTGTGTCCTTTAGCTTTGAAACTTCACCGATAGACATAATTCTTGATTGTGTAGTTGCTTGATTGCATAAATGGATTTTATTTTGTTTACATTGTAATGTATTTTTTTGTAAGTACCAGTAAACATATTTATTTCTATTTACAAATTGTGAAATGTACCTAATATTAGAGGTACAGTACTCGTACTAAAAAATCCTGTTGTTTTTTGAGGAAATGTCAGAAACTAGGAGCATGGTTCCAATTGGTCGTTTCCTATGGAGAATTGCCAGTAATAAACTACACATACGATTACTGATGAATGCGTGCTCTGGCTGGACGGGTCCACTCAATCTGTGTGATTCTTTCCTCGAAAGACCATTTCGGACACAAATCTACATGGTCTTCAGATGATCTGACCAAGATTATGTCTGGACTTTAAAAGAGACTGTGACCTCTGAGTTTGTTTCGCCATTTCTTCTCGGTCGGGGTCAAGACCGGAAATTTCGACTACACCTAGCTTTTTTTAAAAGTAATTCCGATATCCCATTGACATAATAAACAATTTCATTTAATTTCAGAGAAGGCGCGAGTTTTAATCACCACGCTTGCACTTGCTGAGTTGTCGATTTCAGACTTTTTATCTACTAATACATTATCTATTATAAACCTTTTTTAAATAAAAATATAATAATTTTTCAAAAAAATACCAACCGACTTCCAAAAAAACACTACAAAGTGCAAAATAACTTTAATTTCGCAGGGCGGTGACAAATAATTTGGATGTGTATTTTAATTATAGGTCACCGCCTTGCGAAATTAAAGTTATTTTGCACTTTGTAGTGTTTTTTTGGAAGTCGGTTGGTATTTTTTTGAAAAATTATTATGTTTTTCACTTTTTAGTTACCTACCTCACACCAATTCGAAATTTCATCATCCTTGGGGTCAACACAATATTTATGCGATAGCAACATTCGCGGTTGATTTGCTGTAATTTTTTGAAGAGTTCCTTTGTTTGTCTCCGAAACGCATCATCAAATCTACAAATTTTAATGGGACCATTTCGGAGTAGGTAAACCCCTTTAAAAAAAAATTGCAAATCCGTCTATATACGACGGAGTTATGCCCGAACATACATAAAATAAATAATATAAACATGTCGAATTGAAAACCTCCTTCTTTTTGAAGTCGGTAAAAAATTTGTGAAAGTTTATGAAGATGAATGTATGGATAACTGTTAGTCTTTCACGCAAAAACCACTAAATGAATCCGTTTAGTGGTTTTTTGCGTGAAGGAGTAAAAAAACTTAATTCCACTATCGACTTACCTTCAACCATTTTCAAAGTTAGCTCATCGTCTCCTTGGATTACCTCGTCTCCTCGATACAAATAATTTGACGAATTAGGGTAATTTAGCCGAGAAGTCACTGTGTTGGTTAAGAGCAGGTGATTAGCAATTAAGGGCTCTTTTGGCTCATTGAGTGGAGCCGACGGACCCTCTATCAATCATTCAGCCCTAGCGAAAGTAATTACAGCATTGATGTTTTCCATAAAATTGCGGCTCCGAAAAAGATGGAGGTCGGAGAAAATTTGTGTTATTTTGGAGAGTATACAGTATTTAGGCAGAAAGGGACTTGTGGTTTTTTTTTAGCGTGGGAAATCATCAAATAACTTCTCCCGCTCTGGGTAGTGGAGGGCGTGTAAGACTTTTACTGACTAAAATCAACCCGTGTTCCCTCAGTTGCCTACGTGCCGGGGGCCACGGTATCTCTTTCGAACAACCAGCAACCCTGGCAGGCATCGGCCCTTGCGGACCCCACCCGTTGGTGCTGACATCTCTTTGAGGCGCGCGTGGAACACAACGTGCCGTGCGTCGACCCGGGCTTAGTCCTTACCGGATTACTTGCCATCCTCAAGCCCTAAAGATACATAGCTGAAGAAATTAAAGATGATGAGTATGCCTAAGAACTGTAGCAAGTAGCGTTCTTCCTTCGTATCTCCATGGAAAGAAGGTTTGAGTTTTTGTATGTTAGAAATACAACTTTTGCTGTTATAACTAGCCTTAAAAAGCTGAACACAACAAAAAACATTGATAAACAAAACTCTAGATAACATACAAAGTATCTAACGAAATTTCCATGCAAAACGCGAATTATATCACGTATTCCCATTGAGTGACCTCAAACAAACTTATCAAACGATCTCCCTAAAATAATTTGCAGACGAAAATGACTCTTACTCCTTCTTAATAAAAGTGGACGAAGTTTGGGTTGGTGGTAAAGGAATTTCGGTGAATCGAAGGCCGCCGACACATACAGGTTTCGATTTCTCTTTCAAATTAAAAGGGGACTCATGATTCCCTGAAGGTCGGGTTCCGTAGTTATAATAGACACGTTTTGCGCAAACGGACCTCAGTGCCGTTAGACCTTCTTTTTCAGTTAAGCCTTAGTACAGAAGTGTATTACCGAAATAGTAGCATGCGACCTTTTTCAGGTGGTTTCATTATAAAGATATGGTTTGTTCCAAAAGTATCTGTCAAAAGTATAAACAAAGCCTATCCAGGTAGAATTCAAACGTCATCTCTAAATAAATGGAACCAACCATTATTGTTTGAACAGGTCATCATCATCTGCCTAGCCTTTTCCCAACTATGTTGGGGTCGGCTTCCAGTCTAACCGGATGCAGCTGAATACCAGTAATTTACATGGAGCGACTGCCTATCTGACCTTCACAACCCTGTTACTAGGTAATACGATACCCCTTGGTTGGTTGTCAGACTTTCGGGCTTCTGACGACCCGTAACGACTGTCAAAGATCTACAAATGACAGCCGGGACCAACGGCTTAACGTGCTTTCCGAGGCACGGAGATTGTTTGAATTATTTATTTTAATTATCATTTAATTATTGTTTGAACAGGTAACATTACTATACTGTGGTTGAAAAATCATGAAAAAAAAATTGAGGTAATTAAATTACCCTCATCATCATTTCAGCCGAAAGACGTCCTGCTGGATATAGGCCTCCCTCAGGGTCCTCCACTTAGACCGGTATTGTGCTTCCCACAGCCAGCGAATTTCAGCAGCCTTGGCAAGGTCATGGGTCCACCTTATTCAATTCGCGGGATACTCTGGAATAATTAAAATTTCGGAATAATTAAATAAAATTAAAAATCAAATCAAAGCACGGTAAATGTTAGTAGCACTGCAGAACCTATTCTGATCCATTTGTTTACATTTTTATCACAAACTTTTGGTACAAGGCATACATGGTACTTCCAAGGGTGAATTCGAAAAGGAAAAATGTATAATGTCTTCCTTGCAAATTGGTTGGGTCGAGTATGGGAAACGGTTTGTTTCGGTTACGGTATAAAAGTAGTATTTACTTTAAGTTAATATTTTCATGTAATACAGTTCCGTTTTTGTTACGTTTTCTTCCGTGCAACATAGTAATTTGGTTGCGGAGGTGAGAAGTTTACCATACATTCTTATAGCAGGTAAAACACATGTTCCTACCAAGATTATGTCTGGACTTAAAAGAGACTGTGACCTCTGAGTTTGTTTCGGCCTTTCTTTTCAGGGTAGTCAGATAGGAAACAACAACAAAATCTAGTTTTTTTAAATATGATTGACATGTAAAAGTGTTTGCACAAACCTACTTCTAAAAATAAAATCATTTATCATATCAATACGCTTGTAAACCACAAAGGGTTAAGCAGAGATGTGTATATATTTAAGTCCCCTGGAATATAGGGGGTGTCCATTGCTATGACCTGGGCACTTTTGATTCTGGGAAAAGGACAAAAGAATCAGTCAATAGATTAACAGTGAAGTGTCAAGCAATTTTCAACCATTCGTACGTTTACCGACATCTTGACTTTGCCTGTACATAACCTGCCCTGCAGGCTTAGCACAAGCACCGCTTTGTCGACGGAAGAATAGACATGACTATTAACTAAATGATGTACAATAGGAGAAGACAGCTATGTTTTTCTACGAATTATCACAGTTATGCGTTCTAAACGAATCATGATTTTGTAGATTTTCGTATATAATTCGTGGCCGTTGAGTACCTAGAAAGTTTGTTGTCAACGCGATTTTGACAGTTTGGGAAGAAATATTCTTCTGAAATAGTCTACATTTATAGGGACCTAGACACAGATCGTTAGAAACGAAAGACAAAATGACAGATTGTAGTAGGATATCTACGGTGCGATGTCAAAAATGGAGAAACGAAATGTCTCTTTGTAATGAAAAAGCACTGTCTATTCTTCGTAGAAATAGGAAGCGTCATGCTAAGCCTGCTGGTATCGTCGGTTCACGATTCTTTTACCTCTAGCTGCAGCAACCTTATCGTAACGAGAATAAATATCAGTGTGATATTGACAGACTTGTTATGGCAGCAACCCAAACACAACCTTATTGAAACGTGAACAAAGATCACTCTGATTTCGAGAGCGACTCAAAATATTAGGTAAAATAACTGTGAACAGACTGTATGCATGCTGACTTCTGGTCACAGACAGAACAACAAACTGTGATGTGTACTCATAGCCTTACCACAGACAGAAGTGTGTCATAACTTATACGCCACTAACACGTCAAAGACTTGAGCGATCTGACTTCTTTCTTGCAAATATTCTTTTAAATATCACATAGTGTTTACTTACTAAAAGCATGGGAAACATGTTCCTAGATTTAAATATAAAATCAATGGACATTTTTTTACTAATGGATAACAATTTAATGATAATCGTGTACGTTTCTATCGCTCTAGCAATCGTGCTGATCTTGTTGCTGATGTACTTGTTTTATAGACTTACCGGATCATTCATTCTGTTAATATAAGAGTTGTTGAAATACTTGTTCGTTTTACTTTCGCTTGGAATTTTCTTGGCAGTGTTGTACCTATTTATTTTTAGGTTGTGGCTTTGAGGTAAGCGAGTTTTGTTATTGATATGTAAATAATGATCAAACTCAAAGCATTTTTCAACTAAGCCATTTACAAGCACTTTTGAATGGTCAAAAAGTCGATCAATTGGAATGTTGAAGCTAGTTGCCCATTCCAAAACGTAGATCTCTATGGAACGGGCAAGAAACTCCAAGGACACTCTTTTAAAACAAATTAGGTATTACGAAAAAAACGATTCTACATTTAAGATTAAAAATAATTCCTGGAAGTTAGGAGATGACCAGTCTCGACGGCGCGTTCACGAACTTGACGCGTGGATCAGCACCATCCAGCTCAACTATTTTGTAGGGAATGCTCCAACACACGCGCCACCATCAGACATTTAAGTGAGCATGACATATTCTCAACTGCCACGCTTTTGCAAATCATCGTACATCAAAACATATGGAGGTAGTGTATGTAACACTACCTCGACTACACAAGACTATACTTACACTATACTCTGAATATAGACTGCCTCGTTGGTGTAGCGGTTGCAAGCGCTACTGCTGAGCAAAGGATCCTGGGCTTGATTCTAAGGTCAGATAAAGTGTTATCGGCTTTTTTTCTATATGGGCCCTAATTCACTATGACCACTTAACGGTTCCTTACTTCGAAACCACGTCAATTCCTTAGATCACACATATCTGCTAATAACATCGACAAATTGTCTTGGAACATACACATTATGACATTTCGATTCCTTACCGTTACATTGGTTTCTACAAAACACGATATTGACGTAGTTTTAACGTAGTAAGATTCCGCGGGGAATCATTATAACCATACAGAATTAGGGCCCTGGAATTGTGCATTTAAACGCAACTGGTGAAATGTAGGACTACTGTGCTTTTAGAGGGGTATTGAGTCTAAAACTCTGCCAAACTCTTACATCTCATGTTATACATACGAGTACATAGCGTAATTTATCTTTCGCTACTTTCCCAAGGATAAGGTATCTCGCGGAATTCAAAGCTTACGTTTTTGCCATTTACAGGTCTGTTCCATGCATGCAGTATGTTATGTATAAACTTCCTCGAAAATTGGAGAAAAAATGCAAAAAAAAAACAATCTGACTGACAGTTTCCGAGGTAACCTCTTTATAATATTGGTACAGATTTTTAACTCATTTTATCTTCAAATGTGAGACAGGATGCTGAATGAAAAAGACAAAAATTAACAAAAAGTGAAGCGTCTGATCTCTGCTTTGCGCTGGACTCCTTCCCCCTTTTTAGAAAACAAGGTTTTTCTTTATGTATGGCTTAAACCATCGAACCTGTTTTTTGAAATAAGAACCTGAAAACTGAAATCTAAATACAGCTTTTAGTCCAGTGCCAAATTGTAATTTTTGTATTAAGAACTTTACCCAAATAGAAGAAAAGTTGGTAATGCATTAATTAGGCTAGAACTAAAATTAGATCGCGTTTTGTAAGAAGACGGCTTTTGAAAACACATTTACATCTTGAATATCTCCACGTCTAAAGAAAGAATAGCTCCTCAATTTCAATTCAAAGTCTTCTGGCCCCACCATTTACACTGGTAAACGCAGCAGACGTGTGAATGGCGCTATCTCAAATGAGTGTCTGAAAGCGTCGGTGGTGAACCGAAATAAATAAAATGCAACCTGCTTGCACCACGTCTTGTAAGTATTAAAATCTTCGCGTTCGTATTTCATATTCTATGTAACCGCGGGTGGAAATGGAAGGAGATTGCCTGCTATTTATTACCCGACTACGGCAGAGAGGATGGGTTATGTTATTAATGTCACTGGTAATGTATGTTCCAAAGTTCTCTAAAGAACTTAGGGGCTTATGTGACTAAGGTATAACAGCCACACGTATCGATTGATCAGGTTAAGCTATGTTTGCCGCGGTGGTTCCATGGATGGGTGACCCTCTCCGTGCCTTGGAAGCACCTACTGGGTAGTACGATACCCTTTGATAAGACTGGTTGTCAGAGTTTCTGACTTATGATGACCCTTTACGACTGTCAAGGATCTGCGAATGACAGCTGGGGTCGTTGACCCCGCACGTTAAGCCGTTGGGCTTGACGTGCTTTTTGAGCCACCCGGTACCTATAGTCTATTCGCGTTAAGAAAATAGTGACTCATCGTTGTCACTCAGCTTAGTCACACCCCTTGACCAATTAGATCATAGTAAATTAGAAAGCCGTGTTCGTTTGACCAGTTGAAGTAAGCCCTTCAGACATACACTATGATTTCATCATCATCATCATCATTTCAGCCGGAAGACGTCCACTGCTGGACATAGGCCTCCCCCAATTTCTGGGGGCTTGCCATAATCGCCACGCTTGGCAGGCGGGTTGGCGATCGCAGTATGGTGGTTAAATGCATAGAGAACGCTGCTACCCATTCTCTAGTAAGTCCCTTAGTCGCCTCCTACGACACCCACGGGAACAGATGGGATGATGCTATTCTTTACGTCCAGCACCACACGGTATGCACGGCACTATGATTTACTATGATGATAATTGGTCAAAGGGCGTGGCTAAGCTGAGTGACAACGATGAGTCGCTATGTTCTTAACGCTAATAGATATAGTTACCAGACACGACTGGTTGTCAGACTTTCGGACTTTTGACAACCCGTAACAATTGTCAAACATCTACGAATGACAGCCGGGACCAACGACTTAACGGGGTGCTTTCCGAGGCACGAAATCTTGATACATAGTCGCCCATCCCTGGAGTAACCACGGTAAGTGGAGTTTAACCTGATCAATTGGCCCGAGCGGCGGATATTACGAAGCCACTGGGCCGCCACTGCTCATAGGAAATAATAAAAGAAAAAGCAGATCCTATAAAAGCAACAAAATATTCCATTTTCCTTTACATTCCTAGGCGATATAAAAAGTGTAAGTACATTAATCAATCGTGTCGTAATCTTGGCTAAGACTCGCTACTACCAACGAAACGGTATTTATTGGGTCGCGGATATTAAAGTGTCCGCGAAGAGGAATGTTTTCACAGGATTATGTGGGATATCCCAGTAAGATGGGATTTCCGCTTTGTGCCATATATTATTTTATCAATTTGAGAATTGTTGGGTATACAATTTCGCAAGTAGGTACACAAAAGGATTGCCTCGTCCAAGCGCTAATGCTAATTACGAGGTGATCCTGGAGCCAAATTAGCAACTGTGCTCTATTTTATTTGTTAAGGTATTTATTGTAAACGTGTCCCTTTTATAAATAAACGATTTTATTATCGTTTATTTTTTATTATCTTAACGTTACATCACGCCTTGTTTCTCCAAAAGACTGCAGAGTTGAACAAAAGTACACCCACATATTCCCTAATTATGTAAAATCTCATGTACGAGGGGCTTGTACCTACGTAATATTAGCCGCACGGGCCGATCGATCAGGTTAAGCTACGCTTGCCGCGGTTGGTCCGTGGATGGAAGACCATCTTTACATACCAAGACCCTTCCGTGGCTCGGAAAGCACGTTAAGCCGTTGGTCCCGGCTGTCATTTGTGGATCTTTGACAGTCGTTATACGGGTCGTCAGAAGCCCGAAAGTCTGACAACCAGTCTTACCAAGGGGTATCGTATTACCCAGTTACTGGGTTGTGGAGATTGACAGTCGCTCCATGTAAAATAGGTACTGGTAGTCAGCTGCATCCGGTTAGACTGTAAGCTGACCCCAACGTAGTTGGGAAAAGGCTAGGCAAATGATGATGATGATGTAAAATCCCATGTAATAGGTGGCGACCCATTGCCATCAACTGGGCACAAGTTCAGACTCCGGTTTTTTTACAACTTCGTTTCTCAAGTACCCAGAACATCTTAGAATCAATAATAAATACATTTGCTACGAGCGTTCGTAAATCTTCTGAGGAGCGAACATTTGACCGACGCTATCTAAATAGAACGACGAAGGAGGCCGCAAGCCGCCTGTCTGATATGTCATTACGCTTTTTAACTTTCTGGGGTAAACAGTGGAGTGTTGACAGGAAAAAAAGGTTAATGTGAATGGCAAAAATTTCGAAAAAAATTAATTAGGTACTAAGATTAATTTGTATGTAAAATGTTAAACAGGAAAAATATTTAGGTAGGTTTTCCACTTTTCAATGAGCCTGCTTATTTTTTTTTCTAACTAACTAAATTAGTATTAATTGTATATGAGGTCAGCAATGTTCAAGCGACTGTGGCGTCATCATCTCGATTCGGTGGTACGGAACCCATAGTGCAGGTTTTCAATAAAACACGATGATACAGAAAATCAGTTAGTATTTCACTTTCAGAATAATAACAGTACAAAACATACTACTAACGTTCACCAAATATTTTATAATTTATACCTGCATGACGCTTCCTATTTCTACGAAGAATAGACAGATGCTTTTCAATACAAAGCGACATTTCGTTGCTCCCTTTTTGACATCGCACCGTAGATATCCCTCCACAATCTGTCATTTTGTCTTTCGTTTCTTACGATCTTTGTCTAGGCACCCATAAATTTAGACTATTACAGAAGAGTATTTCTTCCCAAACTTTCAAAATCACACTGGCAACAAACTTTCTACTAGACGGCCACAAAGTATATACGATTATCTATAAAATCATGATTCGTTTAGAACGCATAACTGTGATAATTAATAAAAAATATAGCTATCTTCTTCTGTTGTACATCCGTTAGTTAATAGTCTATTCTTCCGTGTCGATAAATCGGTGGTCGCGCTAAGCCTGCAGGAGGCGTAGCACATTCTCGTTTGCATTGTCTTTCATTAAAACAAGTCAAAAACATTAATAGTGTTACAGAAGAATTTTTCAAATGTATGAAGCAGAGTCTGTCTAGCCATTGCCCAACCATGTTGGGGTCATCTTCCGATCTTACCGGCTGCAGCTGAATACTAGTATTTTACATGGAACAGTCCACACCACAACCCAGTTACTGGGTACGCCTTGGTAAGATAATCTTGGCACAATAACCAGTGTGTTTCAAGGAGTGCACATTTCCTTCATTTCCTGTCTAAATAAAAATAATAATTAAAACAAAATAGTCTTAATTCCTTTTCATGTGATTAAAAAGTAAAAGTTTCGGAAGCATGCGTACATCATTAGGCATCTGTCCCACCGAGGAAGAGAGGAAGCGACTAGCTTTCAACTATTTTCTGGCTCAAGAAACGTACACAAGATTGTAGGTCCCGTATATATAAAAATATACATTTAAAAAATTTTTTTTTTTTTGGGTGGGAAATATTGAAATAACTTCTCACGCTCTGGATGGAGCAGGAAGGCGTGTCAGACTTTTACTGACTAAAACTCAACCGTGTTCCCTCAGTAGCCTGTATGCCAGGGGCTGCGGTATCTCTTTCGAACAAACCCGCACCCCTAGCAGACATATATATTAATGATTGATCGTTGACTTTCATACCGCCGCTGCCGCCGAATACTTGTTTGTCGCAGTGACAAGAGCTGTCAAAGAAAGTACTAGCTCAGCGAGTTTGCTTGGTGCTCAAAACACTCGCTGATAGACTCACGGGTCTACTCTCTAAGCACGAACTCCTTGGTTTCGGCCGAAGTTATGGGCGTTTCATACTCTGTATCACCTTCGGACATAGAATTAGTTTGTTCGGACTAAGAATAAATGACAACACCATCTGACAGTTGTCCTTACTCCTGTGGCGCCATCTACCAATGCAACATGCGAACTACGCATCAAAAAACTTCACGTCCCACAAATCCTACATCGCGCAAGCAAAGTTTACCGCGCGACTCGTATATACAACATCCCGACATCAACCGTCGGGCAGTTACCCACCAACACAACACCCGTTTGGTCGGAGGATCCTCCCTTTTCCCTTTTTGAGTGAACTTTACACCCTGTTCCTCATGCCTCTACATATACTCCTGATGTTTTTTTGTTTTGTCCGAAAAAATTAATAAATCGGGAATTCATGTCAAATTATCGTCTGTGCTCCGTTCCACATCCCGTCGACTACATTCAAAACAAGATAGACATCTTCTGGGCACCCTCGTTCCATAAACCTCATCAATCGCTTTCCATCATGCGTGATCGAGGTCAAGAGCAGCCCCCTCAGCATTTTTTTTAAAGAATAATCTAACTACTTTCGGACGGGCCCGTGTCCTTGATGGCGGTACATACGTACGCACGAGTGCGTACCACGCAGTAATCGCTTGATGCCTAGTTTTAAGTAGCTAGCTCTACTCGTTTCTCGTTAATCGCTTTCGGTGGGACAGGTGCCTTAAAGCCCTGGACATTAGGGAGAGAAAAATGTGTTCCTAATAACGTAGACTTTTTGTGTTTAATGTCATACATAGAGTAATTAGTGCGTGGTATTTTACCTTGTAACATATGTCTATTTAACTTGACGAGTCTAATATGAATACTGAATACATCATTCAAAGTACTAGGCCGTTTATAAAGGATAAAAATTTTACCAGCGCGCAAACTATAACCATGAATTCAGCGTATCATTCTAGACCTAGCGTAGACATTTATAGTCGGAAAAAAAAATCAGCTGTTCCATACATTTTGACCGCGTAGGTAATAAAACAGGTGATTTATTTTGTCTAACCGACTAACAATTTCTACGCTAAGTCTAGAATGATACGCTGAATTCATGGTTACAATTTGCGCACTGGTTAAATTTTTATCCTGTTTGAGCATCGAAGAGGTCAGTTTCAGGTTTAGAAAAATACGACATGTAGTTTAGGAGTTATGACGTAATAGTGTGACACTTTAACAGTACGGATAAAAAGTATCAAATGTGTTAATCCAGGTTGCAAACTATTCGTGCGCCAAATTTCATTCAAATCAGTTCAGTCATTTTTGCGTGATTGAGTAACAAACATTCACACTTTCACGTTTATAATATTAGTAGGATAGGGTAGTAGGATAGGATAGTAGGATAGGATAGTAGGATAGGGTAGTAGGATAGGATAGTAGGATAGGATAGTAGGATAGGATAGTAGGATAGGATAGTAGGATAGGATAGTAGGATAGGATAGTAGGATAGGATAGTAGGATAGGATAGTAGGATAGGATAGTAGGATAGGATAGTAGGATAGGATAGTAGGCTAGGATAGTAGGATAGGATATTAGGATAGGAAGTAGGATAGGATAGTAGGATAGGGTAGTAGCATAGGATAGTAGCATAGGAAGTAGGACAGGATAGTAGGATTTATTATTAAAAGCCTGTCATGTTCCACTCCTGGTCCAAGGCCTCTTTACCGTTTTACCACTTCTGTCAGTTTGTTTTTCCTTATCACTAAATATTTAAATCATTTCTAATGTAACAGTACTCGATAATATAATATTTCATCAGTACTTTATTTACGTTTTGTTCTAAGTTTTTATCCAATGCGCAAATTGTAACCATGAATTCAGCATATCATTCTAGACTCCCAGCGTAGAAATTTATCGTCGGTTGAACAAAAAATTAAATTAGCTGTTTCATAGAAAAGTGCAATACCTACGCGGTCAAAATGTATGGAACAGCAGATGTTTTTTGTAAAACCGACTAAAAATTAATACTAGCTTCCACCCGCAGCTTCGCCCGCGTGGAAGTCGGAAATTATCCCCCAGGAACATGATAACGGGATAAAAAGTATCCTATGTATTAATCTAGATTATATTCTATCTGTATGCCAAATTTCATACAAATCCGTTCGGCCGTTTTTGCGTGAAAGAGTAACAAACATCCACACATACATCCCAACATCCATACATACAAACTTTCACGTTTATAGGTAATATTAGTAAGGAATGCTTATTATATTGAAGTAAAATAAAATAGTATAGCCCTTATTGCGACGTGACTCATTTCCGCGGATGGATAGGCCCCTTCCTATGCCTACGGGGAAACATTCGTAACGTTATCTTTCTTAACAATTTCCCAAATCGTCGGCCTAATTCGTTAACCTGCTAAGTCCATTTTTTGGCAAAATTTACTTTTTATACCAGTTAAAAAGTTCAGTCTAATATCTACCGTATCGTTTAAGGAATAAGTGCGATATTAGCCAAAAAAGGTGACAAATGCTATGCCCGAAAAACTGCTTTCTGAACAACAGTCAATCTCCACAACGAAAACCTGCTAAATCCTGTTGGGACCTCAGTTTTGTACTTTTTCAGACTGATTTCTAAATATTGTTAATTTCAGATTTTTGGAAAATTGTTTCTGTTTTATTATTATATTTAATTTTCTTTTACGATATATTCACCTGCAAGCCTAATACATTTTTCAGATCTTTCAATAAGCTTATGCATATCATCACAAAAACAAAAAAAAAATCCTTAAAGTACACTAAAACTGCGTCCTTCACTTGAAAATTTCTTGCCACGAAGTTCTTTTTTCATGTTTGTGAACAGATAATAATCGCAGGGGGCCAGGTCTGGACTATATGGTGGGTGGTTAATTATTTCAATCCAGACTTGTGTAGGGCAGCCAGGGCAACACGGCTCTTGTGAACAGGCACATTGTCGTACCTACGAGAGCAAGACGTCTTTGTCAATTTTTCTCTTTGATAGCTTCCCTCATACGCTCCAAAATTGACGCACAGTATTCTCCAGTTATATTAAACCCTTGTCCTCTTATGAGGCGACTTTTCTGGGATACTGAAGGAATCCTGCTGATAGATTATTCTATCAGCAGTATCCCAGAAAAGTCGCCATGAGTTTTCCGGCCGACTGCGACACCTTGAACTTCTTAGGCGGTGGTGTGCCTTTTTTATGCCACTGCATAGAGTCTTGTTTAGATTCAGGTTCATAATGATGAACCCAAGTTTCATCTCCAGTCACAATTCGACTCAAGGACTCTTGGTCTTCGTTACAGAGGTCCAAAAATGCAAGTGCACTCTCAACGCTTTTGCGGCGGTGAGAGCATTCTCGGCAACCATCTTGCACTGACATTAGTCATACCGAGATGGTTATGAAGAATTTGTAAAAATGGTTTTATCGGATACTTCAACCATTTCTGCAAGCTGTTCCATTTCTGCTAACCTAACTTCTTAAGACGAGCGTCTTCCAATATTATTTTTTCGACTTCAGCGATGATTTCTGGTGTGGTCACTTCGATGGGGCGCCCAGGCCGATGATCGTCTTCAAGTGATTCTCGTCCTTGCTTGAATAGACGATGCCACTTGTAAATCATGGTTTTACTAGGGCAAGAGTCTCCATAAACAGAGAACATCTCTTTCGTAATGGTTTGGAAGTTTTTCCTTGCTTCGTAAGGAACTTTATAACGGCGCGTTGCCCCCTTCTGCTGCCTTCCCGATTAAGTTGCTTGGTTGATGGTAGTTCATCGTAATAATACTCGGTATTTATACTAATAGTGAATCACTCAACTCGTTGACGTACGTACTAATGAGACGCCTCTTCAACCCCGCCATTCCGCGAACTTAAAAACGCACCCTCGTAGCAAAACAATATTAAATGGCTGTCATTAATAATTATAAAAAAATACTTAGGAGTATCCTGTCAATATGTGTCGGTTTTGTAGTATTACGAACACGTAACAACAGTACAACACGTAATACTACAAAACCAACACATAATAACGTATATTAAAACTATTACAGATTGTTTATGAAAAGAGTATTTATCTTAGATATTTTAACCCTGTTTCCTATTAAAGAAGACTGATTGTTTAATTTTTAGTAATATTTTTTTTGATTAGGTACTGATTGAATTCGTTTTACTGCACAATTCATTAATCTATACGCCATACTGAATTTATTTAATTTAGAAAACTGCTAAGTCCTCAAGCAAATTGAAACTTCACCTCGACAAACTGCTAAATAATTGTTTTACAAAATTTTATAAAATGTGTTTAAGTTATGCTACTACATTTATTGTTAAAATATCAAGAAAAATTATTGAAACCAACGGGATTTTCAGAATTTTGATTGATAAATTAATAGAGATATTATTCAGATTTTTCTTTGCCCTGTAAACTATGTCAAAATGAACTTAGCAGGTTAACGAATTAGGCCGACGAAATGTTATTGTCGTCACTGCGAGACCCTCCATGCATACGTAGTGCTGATTTCACAAACAAAACTGAACACGATCCCAAGAGCTGTCACTGTCAATATTTCATACAATTACAATTATATTTACAAAAAATGCATATGGCTTGTGGCTAAGTAATAATGGCCGCACGGGTCGATCGGTCAGGTTAAGCTATGCTTGCCGCGGTTTGGCGGTGGATGGATGACTATCTTTACATAGGTACCAAGACCCCTCCGTGCCACGAAAACACTCTAAGCCGTTGCCCCGGCGGCGGTCATTCGTGGATCTTTAGTAGTCGTTCCAGAAGCCCGAAAATATGAAAACCAGTCCTACCGAGGGGTATCGTATTACCCAGCAACTTGTGATTGCGGAGGTCAAATAGACAGTCGCTCCATTTAAAGTACCTACTGGTGCTCAGCTAGACTGGAAGCTGACCCTAACATAGTTGGGAAAAGGCTAAGCAGAAGGTTTGTGCTTACAATTTTACTCGCTACTTTTTTTCGTGTTAAAAAACTAACCTTAAAACCACTATCTTTTTGACACTGACAGCTCTTGAGCGCTATTCAGACGGTAATTCTCATCATTTTAAGAACGTTCACAATCTGATCTTAGTCTCAATCTGTCAGAAATACCTCGAGTATTTTTGATAGATTGAGTTAAGTTGAGTTTATTTGTCAAGTTTTTGACATTTAATTGTCGCCAAGTTGAGACTGCGACTAGAATTTAAACGTTTTTAAATACGAGGATGGGCCTTGTGCTTGGCTGCTGGGCTACTGTAAAATCGCACCGTGAACGCATAGGTTAAGTGAGCTTAACGTGAGCTGTTATTCTATCAGAAATGTTAGAAATTGACACAATTGACAGCTCACTTCACCTTACTTTTCACGGTGAGATTTTTACCGAATAGCACTAGTGATGTTCTGATTGTGTTCAGTTTCAATGGCAAAATTGGCACTTAGTAAGCAAGCATCGCACCGTTTGTTGTATCGATGTGATCATTACGTACGCCTGCACTCACTCACGTAGGCATTTCAATTCAATTCCCGGCAAAACTGACTTGGAATTAGTGCGGAATTAAGTTCCACTCGAGTCAGATTGCCTGGGGACGTGTAGCCCTGGATTAGATTTTATACTGCGTCTTAACGAAGTGGCTTAGAATGTAAGCGCACAGAGGTGTCAACAGTAGAATTGTGCCTGCTCGGTCATTTTTGAGATCGCTCCTTAATAGTTCATTTCGGTCAGTGAACTAGTTCATTCTATTACTTCTATTAGCTCTATTCGGTGTTCGCTCTCAGTCGGTACTTCCCGTTCCCGTACTTCCATATACCACAGAGAAAAAAAGTCTCATTGAAATCGTATCCGTCAAATCAGTCGCTGTCATTCTCATTCTCGTTCAGTCATACGATAAGGCTTTTTGTTAATGTACGAGGAGCTATTAGAACTAATAGACCGAATCAAGTCAGCATTCGGAAACTTTTGCTACAGTGCAAAGAAACGGTTCCTATTCGTTCATCGTTCACGAACTACACAAGACTAGTCAACAGTGTGGTCTCATAGTGAAGAAATAGATGAACTGAATTCGAACTGAGCTATCACTCCACCAGGGCCTCAAGTCTGCTATTACAATAGTCTCAGAATGGTCTATCATTGATTTCATAATTGTTGATTTTGACAAGTTCGGTAATCTAATAATATAATGGCGTCATTATAACCTTCCAATGGTCAGCCACTGACACTCCATTGAAATAAATTGCATTTATTGGTAATCTCGTACATAATGACAAATTATTGACTGACTTGGCGGTAATTTTTGATAGTTCCTAAAATAATATGTTAAAAATAATACGTAAAAATATATACATATAAATTAAATCTGGCATGAATAAATGTTCAAATTTAGGAGTATTTTTTCTAAAATCATTTCTACTAACGGGTTTTATAATAATTGCAATACGACAATGCCATTATAACACAATTCTATTACGAGACCATTGACCGACCACTGATCGACCATTATGAATTTAGCAGATTACGAACTTTTAGTAAAATGACAATGGGATCGTGTTGGAATGACGAATTTATAAAAATAGCAGACTTGAGGCCCTGATCCTAGAACGTTATTAATTCACCACAATTATCCTATATTATTCCCACTGCTGAGACACTGACCTCCTGTGTTTAATAGGGAGTGGATCAAATCTCCCACGAAGGTAAGTGGATTTTACATCTCTTTGAATTTTTGGTTCCAGCAGGCTTAGCACGAGCACCGATTTTTCGACGGAAGAATAGACATGACTATTAACCAAATGATGTACAATAGGAGAAGATATCTATGTTTTTCTATTAATTATCATGATTGCGGTCTAAACGAATAATGATTTTGTAGATAGTCGTTTATATGTATATACTTTGTGGCCGTCCAGTAGAACGTTAGTCGCTGTTCCATACAATTTGACCGCTTAGGTATTGCACTTTTCTATGAAAAAGCTGATTTTTTTTTTGTATAACCGACGAAAAATTTCTACGATGGGGGTCTAGAGTGATATGCTGACTTCATGGTTACAGTTTACGCACTGGATAAAAACTTATCCTGTATATATTAGGTCTTTACCTATGAAATTGCCGTTCTGCAGTACTGGCCATTTCAAATCAAAATAATTTTTGTTTGGCTAAGAATTCTAATTTCAAATTAATTTTATTTTAAAAACATGGATTTTTTTTTTCTAAAAGTAGTCATTTCTTTATTGATTAGTGTTACATTTTCATCGCATTTCAATCTTTTTCGTCATCATGGATACGTTAAAAATTCGAGTAATTATGGAATATGAGTACCGTCATGGCAGCAACGCGGCACAAGCGGCACGCAACATCAACGACGTTTACGGAGCTAACACTACAAACCAACGCACCACCTGTTATTGGTTTGCTCGCTTCCGTTCTGGAAATTTCGACCTGAAAAATGAACCTCGCGGTCGTCCGAAGACTTTGGTCGACAATGACGAATTAAAGGCGATTGTGGAAGCTGATGATACACAATCTACGGCTGAATTAGCAGCAGCTTTCGACGTTAGCGTCAAAACAATATTGGTCCATTTGCGTCAAATTGGCAAGGTAAAAAAGCTTGACAAATGGGTGCCCCACGAACTCAATGATCGCCAGCGCGAAGTACGCGTCGAGACGTGCCTTGCACTGCTCAACAGACACACAAATGAAGGAATTTTGAACCGCATTGTTACCTGCGATGAAAAATGGATTCTGTTTGATAACCGTAAGCGCTCAGCAAGTTGGTTGGATCCTGGTTCAGCACCTAAACAATGCCCTAAACGAAAACTTACCCCTAGAAAAGTGATGGTCACTGTTTGGTGGTCTAGCGCCGGTGTGATTCATCACAGCTTCTTACCAAACGGGGTGAGCATTACTGCAGATGTGTACTGTGAAGAACTGAACACAATGATGGAGAAGCTGGCGCATCTCCAACCAGCATTGGTCAATCGCTCGTCTCCGCTGCTCCTGCACGACAACGCGCGACCTCATACTGCACAGCAGACGGTCTCCAAGTTGCAAGAACTGGGGTTGGAAGCTCTCCGTCATCCGCCCTACTCACCAGACCTTGCGCCTACAGACTACTACTTTTTCCAGAATTTGGATAACTTCTTGGCGGGAAAAAAATTTAATACCCGAGAGGCAGTACAAAATGCGTTTGAAGAATTTGTTGCCTCCCGTCCAGCTGATTTCTTTAAGAAGGGCATCAATAAACTGCCACTGCGATGGCAAAGATGCATTGATTGCATGGGTGATTACTTCGATTAATACAAATAAAAAATTCATGAAAAAAAATCGTTTAAATTTTTTCATACAAAACGGCAATTTCATAGGTAAAGACCTATTATTTAAATGAATCCCTATTTCTCTTGGTCACGGCATCACACGTGAGCGGCTGGGCCAATTTTGTTAATTCTTTTTTTTTTATTATGTTTGTTACTATCATGAGATGGTTCTTATGAAAGAAAAACAAATACGAAAGTTGCGCGTAACATATTTATATAAAAAGTGAATTCAAAATTCATAGTAAGACAGGACAACGTCTGTGGGTCAGCTAGTAATAGTATAAACCTCGCCTGTGTGCACCAGTTTCATGAACTACTATTATAAAATCGCTACAGCCCATGCTTTAGCCCAAATTGATTAAGCAGTGGTACACACACAGAAGCAAGTTGACACGAATATCCTGTGATGAAAAGCCGAGCTTTGAACTCGGCTGCAACTGCTGCGAGCATGTGAGAAGTACTTAGTTGTTTTTAATCGGTCACCAGGAAATTAGGTTCTGTTAAGGCGAAGATAACTAACTAAGTGTAGATTAAAATCTGTTCTAAACATTCTATCCTACCTACATACATAATGTATAATATTTCACCGTAAGATTGTGAGCACCTCTAGTTTATAATCTATCTCGCGAGGTTATAAACTGTCTATAAATTGTGAACTGCACCATACTGCTTACCGACCGAATAGGTTAGGTTAGTTTAGGTTAGAACTGCGACCAACTTCTCGCGAGCCGAGCAAGCGAAGCGAGCGGCGCAGTGGCGGGCGCCGCGGCAGCGGCCGGCGAGCGCTACTTCAAAGTTAGTGGCAGTTACTTGACTATTTAGTAATAGCGCAAGGTACTATTCGTCTTGAAACCAGTTCACAATTTGACGGACAGATTAAAAACTATCGAAAATTTGTGCGATAATAGTACATTATGGTAAAAGTGTGCAATGTTGGTGATACACACTAATTATGTTTTGAGTACCATCACTGTATGCAAAAAAGACTTGAAAATGTCGTATATTTTTTTGCTTTCAAAATTATTTACGGTTATAGAGATACACTGGTTTAAAAAACCACCCTTTTGAGCATTTTCATGAAATCCCCGCCGTAATGCAACAACGGTAGAATGGATTTGGACGAAATTTGGCACACAGGTAGATTATAACCTGGATTGGACTTTTTATACCGGTAATAGGTCCCCGACCTCCAGGCAAAAGCTAGTTAAATCTATATAAATAAAAAGAAAAGTCCTGACTGACTGACTGACTGACTCATCAACGCCCAGTCCAAACCCTTGGACCTAGAAACCTGAAATTTTGCACAGAGGTTCCCTTTATAATGTAGACAAGGAATAAGGAAGGATTTTTCGAAATTCAACCCCTAAAAGAGTTAAATAGGGGATGAAAGTTCCGCGCGGGCGTAGCCGCTGGCAAAAGCTAGTTATAAATATTAATTCAATAAACACCAACTATATAATACGCTCAAAGTTGCAATAACATCTTAACATCACAGCCAAAACAAGGTCGGTAGAACAACCTTAGTCTATGGACTCTGTGGTCTAGCTAACTAGTTTCTGGAACATAAAGCCTGCTATACACTTCTCCAGCTATAGCCTCGATGGAATGGTTTCGAAATCGACAAATAAATTGTTCAACGTATGCACATCTGATGAAAACTGGATATTGTGGTGCAAGTTGAGAGAAGACGAGTTTTTTAATGTATTTAGCTTCCGCCAGCGGTTTCGCCCGGGTGGTGTGTTGATAATAAATAATAGTATAAAAAACTAAAAATCACGCTTTAATAGCCAAACCAAACCAAATTTAACCAAATAAAGAAAAGAAGGGGTTGGCGATCGCAGTATGGTGGTAAAATGCATAGAGAACGCTGCTGCCCATTCTCTAGTACTCGTAAGTCCCCACCCGCGGGAAGAGATGGGATGGTGCTATTCTTTAAGTCCGGCACCACATGGAACTCAACATATGTATGTATATTAGTTATTGGCTGGTTGGTTTGGTTTGCTAGGACATCGACGAGAAAACTGTTACCATGAATTCAGTACACTGTTCTAGACCCAAAACCGATGAAACTGTGGCGGCCAGCAATGCCACATACGAAATTATAAATCGACAAACTTGAGAAACACAAAAAAAATTGTGGCGCCATCTACACTGCCATTTGTGAACTACACGAGTCTTGACATCGCACCGTAACTAGATCGCGCAATCAGAGTTTACCGCGCGACCCGCATATTTACAACATCCCGACATCAACCGTCGGGCAGGCCCACCAAACACGACACGCGTTTGGTCGGAGGATCCTCCCTTTTCCAGAGAGTATGAGTGAACTTTACACGCTGTTCCTCATACCTCTATAAAATTATACGTCGAATGAAAAAAAATATATAATCATAATCATCTATTTGTCAGAATAAGGTACATTATATAAAATGTAGTAGTAAGATTAGTAAATACTATGATTATATTCAGTACGTTTTAACCGTGTCGGTAGGCAGTTTATGTATAAAACAGCTGATCTTATTTACCGACGTTAAATTGTATGCCATTATGTAATACGCCTGAATCAAAATAATACCTCTTTGAAACCATATTAGAAGTTTTATATAACTCTGTAATAAATTACGTAACTATAGGAACATAGTACATCTATTTGATAAACTCCCGCCATGCTTCTCGGCTGACGTGGGGCTAAAAGAAAAATTGCCCAAGCGCGTGCCAGCTTTGAATTATTATAGGAACTTATGGTGAGGAAAGAAATAGTTTTCGCAAGTAATAACTTCGTATTTTTTTTAAGTGAAGGCGTAAGCAGGAATCTAAGAGAAGAAAAAAAAAATTGGTGCCACGCACAGAAAATTATCTCCTTAACTTTTTCCCAACCATTTTGGTGTCAGCTTCGGAATCTATCCGGATGCAGCTGAATACCAGTATTTTACATGGAGCTATTGTCTATCTGACCTCCAAAACCCAGTTACTGGGTAATATTATACCCCGTGGTGAGAATGGTTGTCTGAGTTTCGGGCTTCTGACGACGTATTACCACTGTCAAAGATATACGAATAACAACCGGGACCAACGACTTAACGGAAGTCACGATAAGCCATTGGTTCAGGCTGTCATTTGTCGATCTTTGACAGTCGCTACGGGTAGTCAAAAGCCCAATAGTCTGACATCCAGCCTTACCAACGTTTATCGTGTTACCCGTGTTAATGGTTTGTGGAGGTCCAATAGGCATTAACTCCATATAAAATAATAACCGACTTCCAAAGAAACACTACAGAGTGCAAAATAACTTTAATTTGGGAAGTCGGTGACTTTGGATGTGTATTTTAATTATTTGTCACCGCCTTCCAAAATTAAAGTTATTTTGCACTTTGTAGTGTTTCTTTGGAAGTCGGTTATTATTTTGTTGAAATAAGTTTTTATTTTTCACTTTTTAGTTACCTACCCCACACCAATTCGAAATTTCATCATCCTTGGGGTCAAAACAATGCATACTTATGCGATAGCAACAATCGCGGTTGATTTGCTGTAATTTTTTGAAGAGTTCCGTTGTCTGTCTCCGAAACGCATCATCAGATCTATATGAAATTGTAATGGGATCATTTCGGAGTAAACCCCTTTCGAACAAAAAAATAATTTTGCAAATCCGTCAATATACGACGGAGTTATGCCCGAACATACATAAAAAAAAAAAAAAAAAAAAATCCTTCTTTTTGAAGTCGGTTAAAAATACTGGAAATCAGCTATATATCTGGTTAAAGTTTTATTTTTGTTTTTTTCACTTACATGGATTTAGACTGCACCTTTTTGTATTTTTTTCTTTTTATTGGTTGGCACAACGTCGAACAAATGTGATTGGATCAATCGAAATTAATAAGTGTTTACTTGTATTTTGATGTCGGATTTATGTAACACTCTATTCATGTACTCGTAACAATCTATCTAAATACTGCATTTCCTACTTCTGTATTTAATGCATGCCGTGGCAGCCTTTAATTAAGGCTACACTATAAATTGTTTGATTGTAAGTGCTTTAACATGTATTTTTGTTGTAAGCTTTGTTGGTTGTCCTTAAATAAATAAATAAACTCGAAGCCGACTCCAACTTAGTTGAGAAAGGGCTAGGCAGATGATGGTAATGAGGTCAGACTGTTGTAAACACATATAGTGGAGACATCCTGCCAATAGAATTAAATGTAAAATTCGGGACGGCTGAAAGTGAGACCTGGGTTCGATCCACGGGTCAGGCAGCTCGAGCAAAGCTTTCGGATTCATGGTTCGTTCATGTATAGAAGAATATCTAGATGACCGAGCTTGGCTCTGTTTTTTTTTTTTTTTTTGTTTGACGTTTTCTAAAAATGAAACCAAGCTAGATCGATTTATCGCCCCGAGGCTCCCTACATACTAAATTTAATTAAAATGGCTGTAGCCGTTTCGGAGATTCAGATTATACAAGGTTATCGTATTGTATTGTGTATTGTACTCAACATTATGAACAACTTTTACTATGGGACTAAACCTGAAATCGCGAAAAAAAAATCTGCTGTTCCTTACATTTATGTTCGTATACGAACAAACTTATCAAAATGTAGGGAACAACTGATTTTATTGAACTGCTCGTTTAAAGGTGAATGAAGGCGACAAATAACTTTTTGAAAGCATATTTCGATGAAACAGAACGGGACTCCTTAGAAGAACATACTAAAATTATACTGATCCTATTGATAATGTTCTTCAAAAAGGTCAGAGGGGCAATTCTACTAATTTTAAGAACGTTCACAGTCTGATCTCAGTGTCAATCTGTCAAAAATTCCTATACATTTGTGTCAAATTTTTGAAATTCGATTGTCGCCGAGATGACACTGCGAACGTTTTTAATTAGTAGAATTGGCCTTCAGATGTGGCGTAGTACTCGCAACCAGCGAGTGTATGATAAAAGCGAAGTATGTAAGGATCAGGTATAGCAGTTAGCGTTGTAAAAAGACTTGAGCTATGATTGTATCACAGAATAAGAACTCATAGCTCTTATAAAACTAGTACCAAAAATGAAAAAAAAATCTAACGAGCCTAACAGTAGTAGCTTATGATGTGTAATATCTAACAGCTCACCTTGGTAATCTGCAAAATTAATCAGCACAGCTCTATAATAAACTTCCAAAAGATATAAAAGAAGCGAGTTCACTCAAAATATTTAAAAACAAATTATTCAGTTTTATTTACAACGATGACACAACATATTAATTGTGTGGTGTCTATTTTTGTATAAACCAGCAACATTTTCCACCTTATCTTAGGAATGCAGCGAACTCGCTTCCAATTTTGTTGACTATTATATTTTTACTTTTTGTTTTTCTTCTACCCGCACTGTTAAAATATATTAGTAATAAGATTTAATGTTCTCATGTAAGTGACGATTGTATTAATGAAAATAAAGTTCTTTAAACCGAACACTGAACCAACCTCTCGGAAAATGGTTTGGTACCATCTGACGACCACCTCTACTACCACGCGCTCTCATTGGTGAAATTAAATAGCGCGCGCTTCCCCGGCTTCTTGTTACACACTTCCGTTTCTTTTCACGAAATCACTCCCACAGATTGCAGAAAAGCGAGAGAAAAGATTTTACACAACAAAAAAACTTCGCAGAACAACACAAACCACTGTATGTTACAAATATTTGTCTCCAGTGGTTTGCGTCGACCGTGGCAAATGTGTTACAATTTATCTTAAGAAGATGATGTACCTACTTATATGTTGGTACTCGCTGCTAAAGTGTGTTACTGTGTCACAGGTGCACAATGTTGGTTGATGTTTGTTTTATTACGACGCTAGCAAATATTTCTTATAAAGTTTCAAAGGAAATAAAATTGTTAGGTTAGCGATAGTTCATATCTTTGACATCACCCCTTTCCAGACTGTCTCATCCAGAGGCACCTGGTGGAGTTGACTTTAGGTTTAATACGGTAAAGAAACACACAACAACATCATCTCCATCATCATCTATTAACATTATTAACATGGCAGATAAGCACAAATTGTTACTAACGAATTACTAACAATATATGGACTGTAACGTCTGAATTTTTATTTTATTTCTTTACTTAACAACATGTAAAAACTTTCTAAACCTAGTTACAATTTCATCAATATAAGCGACAATGTCAAAAAAATTATAAAGTGGACGTTTTTTCGACGGATTGAGACTGAAATTACACTTGTGAACGTTGTTAAAAATGCTGGAATTACCCCTCAGATCTTAGCAGAGGCAAATAACAATTCGATAAGCTGTGGCGGCATCTACATCGCCGCATGCGAACTACGCACTGACTGACGTCACGCAAAATCCTGCATCGCGCAAGCAGAGTTTCCCGCGCAACTAGCGTCCGCCAACAACGTCCCGACATTAGTCGCAGGGCAGCATCCCACCAGACACCAACATCCGTCTAGTCAGTGCATGAATGAACTATACCTCCTATTCCTTATACTAGTAACCCCGAACATGGGCATTAGAGCAGCCTTTGATCAGCTTGGTCACCTGCATACAGCGGACGCGCATACTGTGGACGTTTATAAGTCTGTCAAAGTCCTCAATTCGGCAGCTTTTTATTATCCATGTTGTTTTGAAACAACGATCTCTTGTTCCTTTTATAAATACCGATCATAATTCTGACATGAGAAGAAGAAGAAGGAATATATGCCAACCTAAATCAGTAAAATCCAAATTACCTCGAAATTTCTTTTCTTTTCTTGGCCCATTTCTATACAACAGTCTAAATGATTTACTCTCTATTCATAACCAAAACAAAACAGCTTTTAAAAGGAAAATAACTGACTGGCTTATTACATTAGATTATACACAAATTGAAGATCTTTTCAAAACTGTATCTTGACATGAAATTCCCTTTGCAACGCACACACAAGCACCCCAAACCACTCACACACCCACTCCACTTCACACACACTCACCCCACACGCTTTCACATACATTTACATACATCCTCCCTTGCATGTATTCTTAAAAATAAATATTTTATTTTATGATTTTTATAAAATTAATTTACCATCTGGTTCATAATATGTCAATATGATTAATATATTATATTAATCATATTGACATAAAAACGTCTCCAGTGCAACAAAAATAATGTAAAATTATGATTATGCCTGGTGACCTGACATCCAGGTTTTGTAAAAAACTTAGTTTAGGCACCAGTCTTCCACAAATTAATTATGAAATTGTCTGTGTAGACTATTAATTATTAACTTTGTAATTTGCGGTAAGAAATAAATAAATTATTATATTATTTACCTACCTGGTCATCAACCTCAGCCTCATAGCAACAATAGGTAGATAGTATTTTTTTTAAACCTGCGAGGCTAAATTCTTAAAGGGTTAAACGCGTACATTTCTGAATAGATTTTGTATCTATGAACCAATTTATATCATTACAATTTTACCTCCATTTTGCTTTCCAAAAAGCTGCCATAGTAGTATTATTGATTCATTCACGAAACAAATCAACTCCCCGCTTGAAAGGCGAACCCGCCAATTGTCTTCTCAAAAAAGATAAAGAATTCAATTAAAGACACCAATAAATTAAGATAGAGAGATAAATTAAATCGAGTCGGTTAACTTGGCAACTGAGTGCGATACGGTCTCGATCACGGAGCGATCACGCGCCGATCACGGTGCGATCACGGCGCGATCACGCGGTGATCACGGCACGATAGCGCTAAGTTTACGCGCTGCAGCTGATCTAACTGCGGCTTGGCACGCGACCATGCTATTTCACTTGGGTTAGTGGTACTAGATTGTATTGTTATGTGCCATTTTAAAGCAGACTGTATGTTTGTATCTAGTGAGTGTTTTCTTAAACAATAAATTGTAACTTTTAGTGAGTTTCCTTTTAAATTTTTTGTTGAATTTGCTAGATTTGTAAGGTGCTCACGTTGTCCAAAATGACATAGTTATGCTAGGATATTGTCATAATCTAAATACTTACGTAAATGGATTGGTTATGTCACTTTCTTTTTATAGCGCAGGCTCACATAACAGCTTTTTATTTATCTCTAAATCAATATCTACTGAGATGGTCATAGAGGGGCTCATGAACAGCCTCGTGGATCGATCGAATGTTAAGCTAAGCCGAGGTCAGTCAGTAAATGGGCAAACATTCACTACAATATTGAGAACTCTCCGTGCCTCAGAAAGCACGTAAAGCCGTTGGTTCCCTCTATTATTTGAAGATCTTTGACAATCGTTAAGGATCAGAAACCCGAAATTCTGACGACAACCATTAGGTATTGTTTTACCCAGTAACTGCGTTGTAGAGGTCAGACAGACACTCGCTCAATGTGAAAGACTGGTATTCAGCTACATTCGATTAGACTGCAAGCTGACCCCGACATACTTGGAGAAAGCCTAGACAGATGATGATAAGTAGAGAATATATGCATAAACTCACCCTTTCTTCCATCCGCCATCTGCTACAATCCTTACATACTCTTTGCTTCGTTTACGTGCACGCCGGCTGCGAGCACACACTACACACCTGACCTTTTCGAATAATTTTCAAATTCACCAATAAGATCACTATATATATATATATGTGTCCTCTTTGAGCGTCTCCTCCCGACGTATCCATTCACATCAACCTTGTAAATACCATTCTAAAAATGACAAAGTGCATTTAATCCGGTATCGTGAAAAGAGTTTTTGAAATTCAAACTTTTCTAGTCAATAATTTTCAAAACCGCCAGTACCACAGTACACTGAAAAAGCAGTAATACTTATTACATGTCAGTGCGCCAACCCCATTTTTAGAATAATCGCACTGGCCAGCCGGACGACTCCATGAAAAAAAATAACTTTTAATTTTTTTCGTCTTTAGTGAAAATGTTTTCGAAGACAACAATGCAATGCTATCAAGCTTCACTGAAATACTCTAATTTAATATTTATATAATATTTCATTTTTAACCCCCGACGCAAAAACGACGGGGTGTTATAAGTTTGACGTGTCTGGGTGTATGTGTGTGTGTAGTGTCTGTCTGAGGCAACGTAGCTCCCGAACGGATGAACCGATTTTGATTTAGTTTTAGTCGGGAGTGTTCTTAGATATGTTTCATCAAAAACGGTTCAGCCGTTTGAAGATTATCAGCTCTTTTCTGGTTGAAAAAGGGATTTTACCCTCTTCCATGGGTCTGATCAACTCAAAATTTGGGATTCTATTACTTTAATGATACTAGACGAAAAAAAAAAACCTTGAACTGATGCTGGAGCAACACCTGGAATTTCCAGGAAACCCAAGTTATTCACCAACAAACAGCAGAAGTATCGTGTTTGGGCTCATTGAAAAGGTCTCAATGAATAGATTATAGATAAATGGTGATTTAAGGGAGACATTAAGTTTAAAAGCAAGAAATAAAAATTAAATTTTAAAAACCCCCGACCCAAACAAAAACTCTAAAAAGTAAAAAAAAAGTAAAAAAATAATATTTATAGGCCTTTTAATTTGAACGTAATATATATTTTGATCAGGGCATTGTCAAGTCGGGGGACGGTCAATGAAAACGCCAAACAGAGGCCTAGCCGTCCCCCGACTTGACAATGCCCTGATCAAAATATTACGTTCAAATTAAAAGGCCTATAAATATTATTTTTTACTTTTTAGAGTTTTTGTTTGGGTCGGGGGTTTTTTAAATTTAAAATGTAATTTTTTTCTCAGTGTAGTGAGGTGAAAAAATTGTGTGTTTCGCACGGCAGCTAAGTTATTCGGCGTCTCGCATCTCTGAAACCCTCGCTGCGCTCAGAATTCAATACTCGCGCCAAAACTCAACTTTGCAGCCTTGCATAGCAAATAAATAGTTACTCGCCTTACATTAATTCTAAGTAGGTAGATAATGTTGTCCATAAAACAAATCCCTTTTCTTGATCGTCCAGAACTCTAGAGAATCGTAACGATATTACGAGGACAGCTCGGCAATAACTACTAAAGGGCAATAAAACTAAAGTTATTAAATGCTTATCATAAATTCTGCTGAACGTAATGGGGTATAATATAACTGGCATCACTTCTAGGCCTAGCCATTTCGCAGGATGAAACTCTTTTATAAAGACTGAATGAAAAGACCAATTGTGATGTACGACGCTCTATAAATTGTCTCGGAACATTATTAGATCTACACTACATAAAATAATCATGTCACAAGTTTAGAATAACTACTGTTTCTGATAAGGGTTATTCCCTAAGTACGCCGATCCCCGAGGCCCCCGTCCCGGAGCACCCCGATTTATTTTGATGTTAATAAACTCAATTAAAAGTCAGTTTAACTTAAAACTACCGTCAGCAGACATGTTATGTAAAATTTTATTACTAAAATTATAAGGATCAGGAAAAAATTATACATGAAGTCTTGCTTGGTATTTTTTTTTTGTGTGGGAAATCATCAAATGACTTCTCCTGCTGAGTAGAGCAGGAGGGCGTGTCAGACTTTTACTGACTAAAACCCACCCGTGTTCCCTCAGTAGCCCGTATGCCAGGGGCTGTGGTATCTCTTTCGAACAAACCCGCACCCCTGGCAGGCATCGGCCCTTGCGGACCCCACCAGTGGTCGCTGACATCTTTGACGGCGCGCGTTTGGAACACAACGCGCCGTCCCGTCTACCACTTTTCGGCCGCAGGGGATAGGGAGAGCGGCTGACGCTATACCGACACTCCTCTTCCCCTGCGGCCCCACCGCGTCCGCCATCAAACGGTGGCGGCCCCGTCCAGGCCACGGAAGGGAAGAGCGCTGCTCAGAAGCACCGGCACTCCTCCTCTACCGCAGCCCGTAACCCTCAGCCGCGATGCCTCCCATTCGACATCACGGCCCACCTCAGTTGCGGTGCACCTCACCGCAACCTACTTTTTGGCTGCTACGTCGTCGGCTTTGAGGCAAAAGCCCTGACGAGCGGCCCCACCTTTGGGTTTCTCTTGGCTTCACCGTGGCCGGAATCCACGGTTACTGAGCCCCCCCGCAACGACAATGCGGGAACCCACTCGGGGGAGAAGTCTTGCTTGGTTAAAGTAAATATTATAATCAGAGAATATATTATAGAGTCTCCTAGAGTAATCACGGGCTTTAATTATTATTATCACAATCATTCCTTTTTCAACACCGAAAATCAAAATACCTACATGGAACATTTATATTATTTAAAACACACGTCAAAAATTAATAATAATATTAAGTAATAGTTGATTCTAAAATAATCTTTTAACATGCAAATTCAATTTCATTTACATTTTATTTTGGACAATAGGGACAGAAAAACAAAAACAGCTTTAAAAAATTTGATTATTAACTCTAAAGTCACAAATAATGCAAAAATCAACTATAAAAATAATCTCCCAAGTAAAAAAAGTTTTAAAAATCAAAGTAAATTGCAAAATATACTTATTTGTTAAGTATGATTTGATAATATTGTAACTTTAATTTTATTTTAATGATACATTTTATTCAAACTGTAATCATCATCATCATCTGCCTAAACTTTTTCCAAGTACGTTGGGGTTGCCATCCAGTCTAACCATTCAAACTGTAATGACCTCTAAAACTATGATTCAACGTTGTACAAAATTTCAAATAAACTACTTTCATAATAGGTAAGCATTACAAACACATACAATTAAACACTTTTATGTCGACCGTACAATTTGAAAATAATAGAATAAAAGGAAATAAAAAGAAATGTCATCATATGGTATTTATCGGATTCGGGGTCATCCAGGACGGGGGTCTTGCGGATCGGGGTACTCAGGGAATAACCCTCTGGTAAAGACAATGTTTTGATAGGAAAAATAGACAAACATTTGCGTTCTATGCTTTTGTGTAGTAATTACTCAAGTCTAAAACGAATCCAGCGTTTCAAAGACGAAGGTGCTAGTTACTGACATTCAACTAGAGAAAGAGATTCAGTTATGACATAGGACCACTTTAGAAAAATAAAATGTTGCTCTTTTTTTAAAGTCATATAATTTCATAACTCAACGCGCAAGAACGCAAGGGACACGGCAACGCAAGGGGAAGCCCTAGAAGGGCATAAAACTGACCTTTTTAATGCAGGTGCGGATTCGTAGTACGAGTAGGTACCTACTCGCAACCGGCGGCGGCGGCTTACGTGTATGATAAGATGTATCTTTTTAATCTTTTATTTTTTATTACTAAGAGGAACAAATAAAAAAATGGCTTAAGCTAAGTGATTCACAGTAAAAAAGACCCTGACCTCTAAACTAGGTAAAACCTGTATCTTAGAAGTCAGTGTGCCTTCAAAATTATGCATGTACTAGCTATTGCCAGCGGCTTCGCCCGCGCGGTACTTTTATCCCCTATTTAACTCCCTTAGGGGTTGAATTTCGAAAAATCCATCATTATTCCTTGTCTACATTATAAAGGGAACCTCTGTGCAAAATTTCAGCTTTCTAGGTCCAAGGGTTTGGGCTGGGCGTTGATGAGTCAGTCAGTCAGTCAGGACTTCTCTTTTTATTTATATAGATATGTAGATAGATAAGCCTTATAATTTACCTAGATATGACACAATGGTAAACAAAGTAAAATAGTAAAAACAAACATAAAAGATACAATGCAAAATTAGGCTGGACTGTATGAACGTAAACGAAACAAAAGGAGTATGTAAGGATCGGTGCAGAAGGCGTTCTGTAGTTTCTGCCAACCCCTATGAGAAGAAGGCGTGAATTAATTTCTAAGAAAACCGCTTCGCTACTTAGGAGAGTGAGAGACAGTCGCAATCTCATCCTGAGAACTGTAGCAGAGAGTTTTAGCTCTCCAATTTTATAGCAGTTTGTGCAGGGGGTTATTGGTACAAACTCTAGATATTAAGTAGTTTAAATGTTATGGTACCCTGTGGTGCCGGTCGTAAAGAATAGCACCATCCCATCTCTTTCCGTCGTGTCATAAGGCGGCGACTAAAGGACTTACTAGAGCTTGGGTAGCAGCGTTCTCTATGCATTTTACCACCATACTGCGATCGCCAACCCGCATGCCAAGCGTGGCGATTATGGAAAACCCCCATTGGGGCAGGCCTATGTCCAGCAGTGGACGTCTTTCGGCTGAAATGATGATGATGATGAATATTATGTTAAGTACTACACTCTATGGATTCTTTGTTCTGAAATATACATCTATATTTATTTATAACTAGCTTTTGCTAGTGGCCTAGCCCGCGTTGAGGTCGGAAATTATTCCACTGGAACATATTAGGTCTTTACCTATGAAATTGCCGTTCTGCAGTACTGGCCATTTCAAATCAAAATAATTTTTGTTTGGCTAAGAATTCTAATTTCAAATTAATTTTATTTTAAAAACATGGTTTTTTTTTTCTAAAAGTAGTCATTTCTTTATTGATTAGTGTTACATTTTCATCGCATTTCAATCTTTTTCGTCATCATGGATACGTTAAAAATTCGAGTAATTATGGAATATGAGTACCGTCGTGGCAGCAACGCGGCACAAGCGGCACGCAACATCAACGACGTTTACGGAGCTAACACTACAAACCAACGCACCACCTGTTATTGGTTTGCTCGCTTCCGTTCTGGAAATTTCGACCTGAAAAATGAACCTCGCGGTCGTCCGAAGACTTTGGTCGACAATGACGAATTAAAGGCGATTGTGGAAGCTGATGATACACAATCTACGGCTGAATTAGCAGCAGCTTTCGACGTTAGCGTCAAAACAATATTGGTCCATTTGCGTCAAATTGGCAAGGTAAAAAAGCTTGACAAATGGGTGCCCCACGAACTCAATGATCGCCAGCGCGAAGTACGCGTCGAGACGTGCCTTGCACTGCTCAACAGACACACAAATGAAGGAATTTTGAACCGCATTGTTACCTGCGATGAAAAATGGATTCTGTTTGATAACCGTAAGCGCTCAGCAAGTTGGTTGGATCCTGGTTCAGCACCTAAACAATGCCCTAAACGAAAACTTACCCCTAGAAAAGTGATGGTCACTGTTTGGTGGTCTAGCGCCGGTGTGATTCATCACAGCTTCTTACCAAACGGGGTGAGCATTACTGCAGATGTGTACTGTGAAGAACTGAACACAATGATGGAGAAGCTGGCGCATCTCCAACCAGCATTGGTCAATCGCTCGTCTCCGCTGCTCCTGCACGACAACGCGCGACCTCATACTGCACAGCAGACGGTCTCCAAGTTGCAAGAACTGGGGTTGGAAGCTCTCCGTCATCCGCCCTACTCACCAGACCTTGCGCCTACAGACTATTACTTTTTCCAGAATTTGGATAACTTCTTGGCGGGAAAAAAATTTAATACCCGAGAGGCAGTACAAAATGCCTTTGAAGAATTTGTTGCCGCCCGTCCAGCTGATTTCTTTAAGAAGGGCATCAATAAACTGCCACTGCGATGGCAAAGATGCATTGATTGCATGGGTGATTACTTCGATTAAAAAAAAAAAAAATTCATGAAAAAAATTCGTTTAAATTTTTTCATACAAAACGGCAATTTCATAGGTAAAGACCTATTATTACCGGGATAAAAGTATCGTATATCCAGGTTATGAACGATCTGTACCCGTACCATTTTTTTTTTGTGTTTTTTTGCGTGATTGAGTAACAAATATCCAAGCATACTAGACAAATATATTATTATTATATTACGGATATTCATTTTAGTAAGATTTCATGATTTTACGTGTGTGTTTCTTTAACCCGACGTTTTGAAAAAACAAAACACACTACTCTGAATATAATGTGGCTGGCCACAAATATTACTTATTTTAAAGCTCATAAAACTCTTACGACAATAACATCAACAAACAACTGGTATTTATGATCTAAGGCTTCGTCCAAATCCAAGAATGAAGCATCGCTTAAAGAGATCAGAAAGTTCGGCAAGAACTCATAAAAACTAAATGGTATACTCTTGAAAGAAAATGAATTTAACTTCTGTGTATAAGCTAATTCTACGAAGGATGAATACTGAATTATGGAGGATAATCTGGCGAATTACTTTTTTAGAACACATTATGAAGTAAGATTGATGTTTTCATTTTTATAAAATAAAATACGTTTATTTCAGACATCATTAAAATTGTCCACATAATGTTCGTAACACAGGTCTTAAAAACTTTGTCAGTATGTGAAAAAATCAAAATAAAAAACAAAAAGAAAAACCATTACATCATGTCATTTCGCCGAAGCCAAATAAGCCTGCGTAACTCCGCTGCCGCGAGAAATCATGGCAACATGGAGACTACGATTGTCGCAATCCAGTGCTGGGCATGCCACGATTGCGGCGGTAAGTCCCCTCTTTGAGGAGTGGCTTGAGAGGCGGCATGGTGTCCTCACCTTCCGCCTGACGCAGGTCCTCACCGGACATACCTGATTCGGGTGGTTCCTGTTTCGCATAAGGCGGGAGGAACCGCCCGGCTGTTTCTACTGCGAAGATCGCCCTAAGGACACGGCGGAGCATACGGTGGAGATCTGCCCGGCTTAGACGGAGGACCGCCGTGCCCTCGTGGAGGCGATCGGCGGCGGCGATCTTTCGCGTCCGGCCCTGGTCCAGGCCATCGTACGGAGCGAGAGTGCATGGGTAGCTGTCACCTCCTTTTGCGAAGCAGTGATGCTCGCGAAGAGGGAGGCGGCGCACGTGAGGGAGAGGCAGTATATGCGCCCTCACGGCCTTAGGCGCCGCAGCAGACGCCCTGGGCTCGCTGTCCGGTAAGGACCAAGCCCAGGTCAACGGCGCGTTGTGTTCCACGCACGCCTCAAAGAGATGTCAGCACAAACTGATGGGGCCCGCAAGGGCCGATGCCTGCCAGGGTTGCGGGTTGTTCGAAAGAGATACCGCTGTCCCTGGCACACAGGCTACTGAGGGAACACGGGTGGGTTTTAGTCAGTAAAAGACTGACACGCCCTCCTGCTCCACCCAGAGCGGGAGAAATTATTTGATGATTTAACACCCAAAAAAAAAAGAAGCTGAATAAGCCTCCCCAGCACTGCAGACTCCGGCCTATCTGATATCATCTTCAGAATGTTGGCTTTATGTTGGCATGTTTTTCGGGGGCTCGTGGCTAAGTAATAAAAGCCACACGGTTAAGCTACGCTTGCTGAGGTTGGGCCGTGGATAGGTAATCGTCTTTACTTACCAAGAATCCTCCACGCTTTGGAGAGCACGTTAAGCCGTTGGTCCGGCGTGGATCTTTGACAGATGTTACGGATCGTCAGAAGCCCGATAGTCTGGCAACCAGTCTTGCCATGGGGTAACGTATTACCCAGTAACTGGGTGATAGAGGTCAGATAGGCGGTCGATCGATGACATCATCACCATCATCATTTCAGCCTAAAGACGTCTACTGCTGGACATAGGCCTACCCCAGGCTCCTCCACTTCAACGGGTCTTGTGCTTCCGGGATCCAGCTGATTGCCGCGGCCTTCACAAGGTCATCGGTCCACCTTGTGGGAGGCCTTCCCACTCTACGTCTTCCAGTACGCGGTCGCCACTCCAGAACCTTTCGGCCCCATCGGCCATCTGATCTGCGAGCAATGTGCTCTGCCCACTGCCACTTAAGTTTGGCAATTCTTCGGGCTATGTCGGTTGCCTTGGTTCTCCTATGGACCTCTTCATTCCTGATTCGATCACGTAGGGAAACTCCGAGCATAGCCCTCTCCATTGCCGTTTGGATGACGTTCCATGTAAAATACTGGTATCCAGCTGCATCCGGTTAAACTGGATGCCTACCAAAACATAGTTGGGAAAAGGCTAGGCAAATAATGATGATGAAAAATATTGTTAATCCATTGCTTCGTATGTTCGAATAAATTTAAAATTTAAAAAACCCCCGACTCAAATAAAAACTAAAAAAAGTAAAAAATAATATTTATAGGCCTTTTAATTTTAACGTAATATTTTGATCAGGGCATTGTCAAGTCGGGGGACGGTCAATGAAAACGCCAAACAGAGGCCTAGCCGTCCCCCGACTTGACAATGCCCTGATCAAAATATTTATTACGTTAAAATTAAAAGGCCTATAAATATTATTTTTACTTTTTTGAGTTTTTGTTTGGGTCGGGGGTTTTTTAAATTTTAATTTGAAGATTGGGACGTTATATTTAACAGAATAATAAAAATAAAATTTATTTATTTCCATTTTCTCCATTAAAAAATTTAAAAAACCCCCGACCCAAACAAAAACTCTAAAAAGTAAAAAATAATATTTATAGGCCTTTTAATTTGAACGTAATATTTTAATCAGGGCATTGTCAAGTCGGGGGACGGCTAGGCCTCTGTTTGGCGTTTTCGTTGACCGTCCCCCGACTTGACAATGCCCTGATTAAAATATTACGTTCAAATTAAAAGGCCTATAAATATATTTTTTTACTTTTTAGAGTTTTTGTTTGGGTCGGGGGCTTTTTAAATTTTTAATTTAATTTTTATTTCTTGCTTTTTAAACTTAATGTCTCCCTTAAATCACCATTTATCTATAATCTATTCATTGAGACCTTTTCAATGAGCCCAAACACGATACTTCTGCTGTTTGTTGGTGAATAACTTGGGTTTCCTGGAAATTCCAGGTGTTGCTCCAGCATCAGTTCAAGGTTTTTTTTTTTCGTCTAGTATCATTAAAGTAATAGAATCCCAAATTTTGAGTTGATCAGACCCATGGAAGAGGGTAAAATCCCTTTTTCAACCAGAAAAGAGCTGATAATCTTCAAACGGCTGAACCGATTTTGATGAAACATATCTAAGAACACTCCTGACTAATACACCTTTCAAACAAAAAAAACTAAATCAAAATCGGTTCATCCGTTCGGGAGCTACGTTGCCTCAGACAGACACACACACACACACACACATACACACACAGACACATCAAACTTATAACACCCCGTCGTTTTTGCGTCGGGGGTTAAAAATTGGTATGCTCAACAACGTAAATAATGTAATGTGTATTCTTGAACTGTCAACATTAAGGCTATTCTCGCAGGACAATGTTAGACGGAAAGATGAGTATCATGCAACTTTGTATTATGTGCGGTGCAACTCTGAATCGTCGCCATCACCGCAAATGATTATGATAAGGATCCCAATATTATAAAAGCAGAGATTTAGTTTTTCTTTGGCCAAAGAATTATCATTGTCATTCGACGTGGCAATGCTGCCGGTCTTCTGGGCACGTTTCCTGATGACAGCAATGCAGACGAATACTCTGACGCCTAATTGTCCCTTTTTGTATTTGTATTTTTTTTGTATAGTTAGTACCAAATTTAATTTATATTATTCTATTGGTTTTTAGATGAACACCTACCTATGAAACCTACTAATATTATAAATGCGAAAGTAACTCTGTCTGTATGTCTGTCTGTCTGTTACGCTTTCACGCCTTAACCGCTGAACCGATCGTCATGAAATTTGGCCGAGATATAGCCTGGGATATGGGTAAGGACATAGGCTACTTTTTTACGCGATAACCGACATCCACGCGGGCGGAGCCGCGGGCAAAAGCTAGTACTTAATAAGCAATCAATGCAACAACTCCCTAAGGTAATGAAAGCTATCACACAAGCGAATATACTAAAGCAATCCAGACAGTGTCCAGCCTTCGATTATTATATGTCTATGAGCACCACAAGGGAATATGATTGTGTACGTAATTGTGCATTTGTATTGTTTCTAGAAGGACTGCCAATGTAACTATACATTTTGAAGTGTTGGTGAAGCCATATAAACAAAATTTTAATATAACGACTTTCAAAAAAGTACTACAAAGTGAAATATAACTTTAATTTCGGAATTTGGTGTCTTTAGATTTGCTACCGACGTGCGAAAATTAAGAAATTTTTCACGTGTAGTGTTTTTTTTTTTTCGAAATGGTGTTTTTTGTTGGAATTAAGTTTTTGTTTTTGCAAGGCAACCGACATAGCCCGAAGAATTGCCAAACTTAAGTGGCAGTGGGCAGGGCACATTGCTCACAGAACAGCTGGCCGAAAGGGCCGAAAAGTTCTGGAGTGGCGACCGCGTACCGGAAGACGTAGAGTGGGAAGGCCTCCTACAAGGTGGACCAATGAACTTGTGAAGGCCGCGGGTATCCGCTGCATGTGGGAAGCACAAGACCGGTCGAAGTGGAGGAGCCTGGGGGAGGCCTATGTCCAGCAGTGGACGTCTTTCGGCTGAAATGATGATGATGATGAAGTTTTTGTTTCACCTTATGCCTTATTTACGGTCGTGGTAGTTTTAAATGCAGTTTAATCATGACTCGGTTTGAGAACCAGCTATTTGAGTTTGGTATTGCGAGTTACTTTTTTCGACATCACCAACTGCCGGTAAAGGTAAGGTAATTTGACAAGACATAGGTACCATCGATGCGAAAGAAGAAAGAAAACCTGCAGAGTAGTCCGTAAAATTCAATTTTTCTCATGTTTTTAAAATTAGTGTAATAATTGATAAATGTAATGATCATAATTATGTAAAGACATAGGACATATTCGTTACAGTCAGGAACCATGTGGAACCGCGCGCTCAGACCAACCTTGTAAGGGAGACACGCGCTCAACCTCTCTCTCGTCTCTGTCTCGTTCTCTGAGTGAATTCACAAGGAATGCATTGTTTTGTTATATGTAGCCACATGAATGTTAGTATGTGGGATAATTAAGTTAGGATAAATGCATTTATCACACTGGGTTACCCTGTACCTAGTGGTTGATGTAAGAAGAAAATAAAGAAATAAAATAAAAATATTTTATTCGACATACAGCTTGACACAGACCTTCAAAATATAATAAACGTAAGAAAATGTGATCCTAGCGGACTTCCCTGGAGTTTTCACCTTAAGGGAACCTGCACTTACAATGGTCTGACATGCATAGATAATGCATAAACAGTCTATAATTTTCCCACGGCTGGGACACAAGCCTCCTCTCATCGAAAGGGAGTGGGCCATAATCTACCACGCGGGCCCAGTGCGGGTTGGTAGATGTCACATGTCTTCGAATTTTTCGTCCTAGGACATGCCGGTTTCCTCACGTTGTTTTCTTTCACCGTTTTGAGAGCAGTGGTGATGAAATTATTTACACAAAGTGCATGCCTGGGTTCGAAACCACGACCTAGAACTCATAAATGGGTTTTTCCACCGGCATAAAGGGGGTCAAACAATGACTGTCCCTTCTCTGTTTAAGAAGGGGCAACCCAGCATTGGTACAAATACGGTAAATACGGTATAGAACACATTACTAAACTCGACTTAGCCACGACGACGCCGACATTCGAACATCCATGAAGTTTCATTATTACTGATGCCAGTTATCTTAGTGCTAAAATACGGTACTTCATAGCCGGGACTTGCCCAAGATTGCAGATATAGACATGGTAAGTTTGTTTGACAAGTTGTCAGTTGCATAAAGGACTCAGTTGACTTGGTTGTTCAGCCACACGTGATTAATTCAAATCGACGACGTACGGTCGGCTACATTAATTGTTTATCAAATCGACACACTATGTTAACTTGTCGTGCTTAGCCATTTTATGCAACTGTCAGAGCAGTGGTGGGTAACGGCCACTAGGTTCGAAGCCCGAAAGGCGCTTTACTTTATGTAAATTATTTCATTACCACTGCTCTCAAAACGGTGAAGGAAAACATCGTGAAGAAACCCGCATGTCCTAGAACCAAAAATTCAAAGACATGTGACATCTACCAACACGCGTGTCCTAGCAGTGGGAAAATTATAGGCTGATTATGATGCAACTGTCAAAAAATTACAGTTGTGATTCAAATATACGGACAATTTAAGTTGTTAGTCAATTTGATTATCAATTAATTTCCTTGACTTTGTAATTTATTTATGTTATTAGCTTGGCAGACAAAATGGTAGATCATCGTTTTTTTTAAATTCAGAATCAAGGACTTCAAGACAACTTTTAATAGATTTTATGTCCCTTGGGATGACAGTACATTAGTCTTTCAAGTCACTCAAGGGACATCTAACTTTTTCACTTAACATTTATTTCCTTGTCTTGAACATAAAACTTGACAGTTGATCCAATAAAAACTAAAGACTCATCCCCGAGACTTTATTGCATTTAAATAGGTGCAGAATTGAGCCCCTAATTCGAAGTTCAAAAGCTATAAAGTCAAGCTTTCGAACAGTTGGAGGAAGCATCAAACATCTTCAGGTCAGCTGACTTAACTGCCGAAGTGCCCCGAAAACTTCCGAACAGTTCCGAAAGTCGTCAAAATGGCGGAATTGCGTCACAAATGAGCGCTGTCGTTTGGGATTCGCGCAAAACGATATCTAGGGAGTTAATTAATGTGGACTGGACGTGGGTCGCTTTTGTTTGTTTTTGCAGGTGTTTAATGTTCTGGGGAAAAGTTTGGAATGATAATGGAGTATTTTGAGAGAGAGAAAGGGTTTAAATCTCAATAGATTTACCTATGAAAGTATGTCGGCATTATCCTAGTTTGTTTGTTCCTTCCTATAGCTCAAATTACTAAGCCATCATGTCATTTCAACAACAGACCAATACAAGAACTCAGTCTTGGATTGGCCTCTTGATCAATAAAATGCCCATAAAAGTTGCTATGCCGCCATAGGAAGCCTATTATTATAGATACCCTGTTACATTTAGCATAGAGGGGCTTGTGGCTAAGTATTATTAGCCGCACGGACAGATCGATCAGGTTAAGCTACGGTTGCCGCGGTTGGTCCGTGGATGGGTAACCATCTTAACATACCAAGGCCTCCCTCGTGCGTCGAAAAGCACGTTAAGCCGTTGGTCCTGGCTGTTATTTATAGATTTTGGCAGTCGTTACGGGTCGTCAGAAGCCCGAAAGTCTGACAACCAGTCTTACCAAGGGGTATCGTATTACCCAGTAACTGGGTTGTGGAGGTCAGATAGGCAGTCGCTCCATGTAAAATACTGGTATCCAGCTGCATCCGGTTAGACTGGAAGCCGACCCCAACATAGTTGGGAAAAGGCTAGGCAGATGATGATGATTTAGCGAAGATTTAACAAGTACGTATGTCACTAATTTTTTCCAGTTATTTTACCACTTATTTCTGTCAAAATCACAATTATCTACGTTATCGTTACCATAAAGTTGCTATTGGGTCACTACGAGCAATGTGCGGGCTGCCCAATGCCATTTAATTTTGGTAATTCTTCAGGCGATATCGGCTACCTTCATTATTATACGGATCTCTTCATTTCTTATTCGATCGCGTAGGGAAACTCCAAGATTAGTCCTTTGGGTGACTTTTAGCCGTCTAAATGAGGCCCATTGATGGGTCTTATCGCGGTTAATTTTTACCTAACAAAATCTTTACTTGACCGTCGAATATTGCCAGCATAAAGAAGTCCCTATAAGCCATCAACCACCGATGTAAATTTAATGTGTTATCTACCAAAAGTCAAGACGGTATAAGACGGTTCTTAAATGTAAGCATTCAACTATACCGGCGAGGAATTTAATGTTTGGTTTAACGATGATCGTCAGCGGCTCACGATCACAGTTCTCGAGTTTGACTGACATTATGATACTGCGGGTTATGGAAATCATTGCTACTACTCAAATGTCTCACTGGTGGTGGCGTGTCAATCAATGAACTCAGCCGATCGCAGTCCACTGCTGGACATAGGTCGTTGGTCCATCTAACTGGGACACACACCACGCACACTACGCTTGCCGATACTCGGTCTCCACTTCAGGACTCGTCTGTTCCACCGTCCAGCGGTCCAACGATAAACGTGGCCAGCCCACTGCCACTTCAGCTTGCTTACTCCTTATTTTATCCGGAACGGGCGTGTGTGTTGGATCACTTAGTTCCCTTCAAAATGGTTGAACTGAATGGTGCTGATCCATACGTCATTTTCGTGAACGGGCGCCGCCAGCAGGGACTGGTCATCTCTTAGCTGACACGGCCTATTTTAATTTCTGAATTGTTATTTCATGTTTTTAATTACGGGCGCTTTTTATGAGCACGAATTTTTACATCGTTCTCATATTGATAATTTCGACATAAAAATGATGTAATCAAGTTTTTGTAACAGGACCGATCATGATTTAAGAGTGTCGAAGGAGCTTCTTGCCCGTTATTCTCCATAGGTACCTTCTGCGCTTCATCTTTCTGACTTTTAACAATACAAATGTGCCTGTACCTAATTGGTTTATTTAAAATAAATTCTTTGAGTTTGATAATATTCCATAGATGCTTTTCCCCGCCATGCTAAAGTCGAAAATTATCAAAAAAATCAAATCAAAATATTTTATTTCACATAAACCCGTATGGGCATAGATGAAACGTCAGAAGCGAAGTGCACAGTTCCAATTGGTCCTTTCATATAGAGTATGGTAGTAATCACTGAGACGTATTTTGACAACTTCCTTATATAACCCCTTATTATAAATTTGAAAGTACCTCAGTCTGTCTGTTTATTACGCTTTCATACTTAAACCGCTGAACCGATCATCATGAAATTTGGCAGAGATATAGCCTGGGATGTGGAGAAGGACATAGGCCACTTTTTTACGTAATAACTGACATCCACGCGGGCGGAGCCTCGGACAAAAGATAGTATTCTATAAAAATCAAATCGTGAAAACTTACGAGTAGGCGAAGTGAGCTATCTTTTCACTAGATTTGTCCAAGTCTTTGTAAAAATACCAAAAACTAGTCACGCAAGAAAATTCAGTTTTCCGACACTTTATAAACCGTTTACGAGCATCCATCCATAATATTAACGATTCAATTCAATCAAGGAATTAATAACATCTTTGCACAAAAATCAACTGTATTTGTTTGGAAATAAGTATTGTTTTAGGTTGACGAAGAGAGATTCAGCTACATAAGCGATTACTCAATGCCAACCGAAGATTGGCGTCATAAACTAGCACATCTTAGTAAGTATCGGTCATCAGTCAGCGATGTATGGCCATAGAACAGGATCAAAATACTCGTAAAAACTGTATCACTGAACGGTAAGTTACACAGAGAATAGAATCATCATCATCATCATCATCATTTCAGCCGAAAGACGTCCACTGCTGGACATAGGCCTACCCCAAGCTCCTCCACTTAGACCGGTCTTGTGCTTCCCACATCCAGCGGATTCCCGCGGCCTTCACAAGGTCATCGGTCCACCTTGTGGGAGGCCTTCCCACAAGGTTTATAATAGAATGAGTGAGAATAGAATAGAATAATTTATTTGTAAAACATATGTAATTAATTACATGCAAAGATCTTAGTGCGCTATGTTTTGCCTTTATTGGTGTAAAATTATTCAAAATAATAAAATGAACACTATTTAATTACAAAAATCAAATTATAATATAATTTTGATTATTTGAATATCTACCTGATTGTGCATGCAAGCAAATTACATTTTATTACAATTCAGAATCAATTTCATTTCATGTTAAATTAAAAGTCTAAATCTTAAGACCAAATGGTTTAAGTTAGGTTAGAACTGTGACCAACCGTGACACAACCAATCTACATCCAAGTAGATAATCATCATCATCATCATCGACCATTCCTTCACTGTCGAGGCCGCTCGTTTATGGAATGCATTGCCTATTGAAATCAAACGCGCTCAGTCTATAAATGTGTTTAAAAGACTCGTCAAGGATCATTACCTGTCGTTGTAATATAGTTCTCATACTTTACTGTTATTTTCGATGTAAAGTCTTCATTTATTTTCGTTCCTTATATATTTAGTATGTATGTATCTATTATATAGGATAGGATATGTATATATCTATTTTAGTATATTGTATATTTATTAGTTGCGCCAACAACATCCCCATTTTAGATCCAGACCAATCGCTGTCCATGCCAAGGTTGCCTGGAAGAGATCGCGGAAAGCGACAAGGCCACCCATTGTATATTTTGTAGTGTACCTTGTTTTTTTGTAATGTATTTTTTGTGGTGTACAATAAAGTAATAAATAAATAAATCATCATTTCAGCCGAAAGGCGTCCACTGCTGGCCATAGGACACCCCCAGGCTCCTCCACTTCGACCGGTCTTGTGCTTCCCACATTCAGCGGATACCCACGGCCTTCACAAGGTCATAGGTCCACCTTGTGGGAGGCCTTCCCACTCTACGTCTTCCGGTACTCGGTCGCCACTCCAGAACCCTGGAGTGTGCCATGTGCCCTGCCCACTGCCACTTAAGTTTGGCTAATTGACTGTTTATTATTACTAAAAACTAATAAATTTATTATTTTTGGTTCAATTATATATGTGCCGACTATGTTGCTCCTCCATCGTTGGATCAAGTCATTCCAGCGTCAGCCACCAATTGTCAAGCATTTTGGCTGAACTCGGCTTTTTTAGAGCAGCCGTAGTTAATGCTAGTTTTTGATGTCGCACTTCAGTTATTGTTGGTTTTTTACCTTTTTTTTTGCTGTACGTTGTGTGCCTTTTTAGTTTGTACTAAATAAATGTATTTTCTTTCTCTTTCTTTCATTCCGAATTCGAAAAACAATTACCATATATTTAACCCCTGACTTCCTAGCTTCACAAAACCTAACACACACGACATAAACTTGTGCCTACAATGTCTCCATCATAAAATGGATCCGCCCCCGAATCAAAACCAACGTTCAAACACTATACCACAATATTATTAAGTACAGAAGGTCAACTCCGTACAAAAAACTGGCACACGCACACATAGACACGTTTGCGCAGCGATATCAAACTCACCATCTGGCTAGCTTTTTCCCAATTATGTTCTCGTCGGCTTCCAGTATAACCAGATGCAATGTGACCACCACAACCCAGCAACTGGGTAATACAATGCCGATATCTACCTCTTGTTAAGACTGGTTGTCAGACTTTTGGGTTTCTGTCGACCCGTTACAAATATCCACGAATGACAGCCGGGACCAACGGCTTAACGTGCCGTCCGAGGAACGGAGGGTGTCTCAGTATATTAAGATGGTCACGCATCCACGAACCGACCGCGGCAAGTGTAGACCAACCTGATCGATCGACGCGTACAGCTGTTATTTTGAGGAATTTTTCTAATGAATTCTAGGAATTTTTGTAATGGATTATTAAGAAAACTGAATATGAAAGGAAGGAAATCGATAATGCAGGAAACAATTCTAAAAAGCTCTGGGAGGCCATCAAAACAATCACTCACACTACTCGATCCAAGGAAGTCGCTTCTGAATTGATATCACCAAGTAACCCCCAGCGCTCCGTTGATGCTATTAATGCTTTCTTTGCGAATATCGGAAAAACACTTGCAGAAAAACATATAACTCATGAATCTACGCCAGTTTTTTCAGTACCCCTTAAGACTGCTTGTCCTAATTCTTTCGTCATGCTGCCTACAGATGAAAATGAGATAGATAACCTAGTTCTTAATCTAGAAGTTAACTGTGCTGCTGGACGTGACAAAATTTCTGCAAATTTACTTTCCCGCTATAGATCTATACTAGTTTCCCCACTAACTTTTATTTGCAACTTGGCATTTACATCTGGAACTTTCCCACAGGCCTTCAAAATCTCACAAATCCTACCTATATTTAAGTCTGGTGACAGGGACTGTGTTAATAATTATAGACCAATCTCAATATTACCTACTTTGTCAAAGATTTTGGAAAAACTAATGAATAAAAGACTGATAAACTACTTAGAGAAAAACAAATTACTTTCTGCTTCCCAATACGGGTTTAGATGTAATAAAACTACTAGCGATGCAGTTCATGAAGTCACGGAGTTTGTTGTCAATAATATTGACCATAAAAATAAAGTTCTGGCAATTTTTCTCGATTTGGCAAAGGCTTTTGACACAGTTTCTGTTCCCAGATTGCTAGTTAAACTTGAGCGTATGGGTATTAGGGGATTACAGCTTAAACTCTTTACAGACTATGTCAGTAACAGATTTCAGTGTGTCAGAGTTGGTGATTGGATAAGTGACGACCTTCCCATTACCTACGGAGTTCCTCAAGGTAGCGTCCTTGGACCTACTCTATTTCTCATTTACATTAATGACCTTTTTGACCTTGAACTCCAAAATGGGAGGATTGTTGCCTTTGCAGACGACACGGCACTGGTTTTCCGAGGTAGCTCATGGAGCAGTGTTTTTCAACACGCTCAATGTGGGTTTGATGCCGTTAACCAGTGGCTGAGATGTAACCTCTTAACATTAAATGTTGACAAAACAAAAGTTTTAAAGTTTTCTCTCCGAAAGGTCCCACACTCAATTGATGGTAACTTAGAATCCATTTTGGCCCACTCCCATACTTGTAGTCGTTTAACACCCTGTAACTGTCCTTCCCTTGATCAAGCAAGTACTATTAAGTACCTTGGCGTACTAATAGATAGCAGACTTAATTTTTCTCCTCATATAGATCTTGTTTCTTCAAGGGTTCGGAAATTAATATATATATTTAAAAATCTCAGACGCATAGCTAATCCTAGGGTACTAAAAACCGTTTACTCCGCCTTATGTCAATCAATATTAGTATATTGTATAACTTCCTGGGGCGGTGCGTGTAAAACAATAATATTAAAACTTGAACGCGCTCAGAGAGCGCTTCTTAAAGTTAGTGCGTTCCTGCCATTCTTTCATCCCACTACCGACCTCTACAAAACCTGCGAAGTATTAACAGTAAGACAGCTTTTCATACTTAACACTGTCCTCAAAATGCATGGTTCACTGAAGTATGACCCTGCAGCGTTTCAACAGAAACGTAGGAAACATACAGTCTGCGTATATAAAGCTTGCCACACCCATTTTGCACAGAGATTTTTACCTTTTTAGGTGGCCATTTGTACAACAAAATCAATCCTACCTTAAAAATATATCCTTTAACGAAAAAGCAATGTAAAATAGTGGTCACCAAATGGCTTCTAGGCCTTGATTATATCAATACGGAAAAAACACTGAATATTTTAAAATAGAATTAACATACCGTAACACACCTACAAGTTAGCGTACACACTCACACCCATTATCTATACTAAAAATACCACACACATTCCCAACCTTCACCTACACTACACACCACACATATTCATACTCTACACCCACACTACACACACCTCTCGCATTAATTTGTATCACACACCCGTCAAGTTTTAGACTTAACTACATATATATATCGTATAGTTTAAGTCATTTAAAATTGTTAAAATTGAATTTGTCAAATATGTGATTTATACGTTTTTACACCAATTATTCACTTCGGAAGAGCACTGATTTCCAAGATACAGTTTCTTACCTAGTTTGGAAATCAGGAGTTCATATAGTTTTAGCCGTCTTCTCACCTACATTTTTTGTATCCTAGTTCCTAGGAATATTATTGTAATAGGCTATATTTTTATTGAGTCCAAATAAACGTTATATTATATTATTATATTATTACATAGCCACGTGCCCCTCTTTGGGTGGAACAGTTTATCTAAAAACTAGTTACTAAAAACAGGTTGATGTTAAACCACATTTGCACGAACGTATAAATATTGCGGTGGGATTTCATGGCACACACAGCATTGAGAATCCAATAGAGTACATCCCAGCGCGTCGAAAAAACACACCGTTAAATTTTCAACTCTTGGCACTAAGCACTGCGTTGAAATTCCAATGCGCGAAAAAATCCCGCGCCAGTCGCAAGTGCATACCCGTTGAGCGCCCGGGGGATATATTTAATCCCACGCGCAAAATACCCTTGAGCGACCACGGGATCAAATCTATCCCACGCGCGCTATTTTTTGGAGTTTTGCGGAGTGACTCATTTATTTTATAGGCTATATTTTTATTGAGTCCAAATAAACGTTATATTATATTATTATATTATTACATAGCCACGTGCCCCTCTTTGGGTGGAACAGTTTATCCCCGGGGGATATATTTAATCCCACGCGCAAAATACCCTTGAGCGACCACGGGATCAAATCTATCCCACGCGCGCTATTTTTTGGAGTTTTGCGGAGTGACTCATTTATTTTAACTCGTGACAAAAATCGACTAAATATTTCTCTATGGTAACTGTACATTCTGATTCCATGCTCAATATACTACGTTTCAAGCTAAGAAAAACCTGGAACGCTCGAACAAAAATATTTTTAATCTATTTGTTTTGCGAGGTCTGTCGTAAAACTTACGTCAGGCAATTGTTATTGTTTTGTTTTGTGACGCTTGTGGATGATTCATTTTGTACTAAAGGTAGGTGGTTTTATTCATTTGTTATGCTAGGAATATACACACCATGCATTTAAAACCATAAAAAACATAGGTCATCGCTTGTTTTTTTTTGTTATTGTAATTTTTTTCGATAGCGTAAACATTCTAACGTAAACATTCCCACGCTCATTTTCCACGAATTATCTAATTTTTTACGACCATTCATTCAAACGAAAGTAACAATAGTTAAATCGTCCGTTTACTCAGGATTCTATAGCAACAAACGTTCGAACGACTCCACGAACAAAGAACCCTTGTTTTTTTCGAGTTTGCGATAAGAGGCGGACCACCCACGACGCAAATGGGTGCGATGACGTCATCGCGGGCGTTTTACGTTATTTAATTTAATTCGCTTGGGCGCTCGAGCGGTTACCTAGTTTGGAAATCAGGAGTTCATATAGTTTTAGCCGTCTTCTCACCTACATTTTTTGTATCCTAGTTCCTAGGAATATTATTGTAATAGGCTATATTTTTATTGAGTCCAAATAAACGTTATATTATATTATTATATTATTACATAGCCACGTGCCCCTCTTTGGGTGGAACAGTTTATCTAAAAACTAGTTACTAAAAACAGGTTGATGTTAAACCACATTTGCACGAACGTATAAATATTGCGGTGGGATTTCATGGCACACACAGCATTGAGAATCCAATAGAGTACATCCCAGCGCGTCGAAAAAACACACCGTTAAATTTTCAACTCTTGGCACTAAGCACTGCGTTGAAATTCCAATGCGCGAAAAAATCCCGCGCCAGTCGCAAGTGCATTTGCACTCGCTGCACATACATGTAGGGTTTCTATGTGAGCGTGCATTCTGGCTCATTGCTTGAAGCAGATCTTCTGTACCTATCTACATTGTGACTACACGCTCACTATCGCAGAAAACTATTACACGAAGCGAGTAAATCACTACTTTTATTCCTACGACACTCATATTGTTTTATGGAGCACGCAATCTGGTGTAATGGATAGTGTTGGGGTCTCGATTTAGTCGATTATCGAGTACACGATTTATCGGGTTGAGGCGATTAGTGAAGGGTAATCGTTATGGATTACAGGGAGATTGGATAGTGGTGTTTCATGAAATTAACGGGAGATGGATGAGGTCTTTGTTTGAAGTGTTGAATTTGATGATGGGATAAGAAGGTATGTGACTTGAGTATTTTTTCGAAAGTTTCGACTGAAGTTTTGAAATATGATATGACATTTATTCATCAAAAGCGGCCCCAGTGCGGGTTGGTAGATGTCACATCAAATCACGTGTCTTCGAATTTCTGGTTCTGGAACACGACGGTTTCCTCACGTTGTTTTCCTTCACTGTTTTGAGAGCAATATCATGACGCCTTGTTTCCACGAAGAGTTTTAGAAGTGTATCTATGGTACCCCCATTTTTTGCCAGTTATATGGGCAAGTGTTATCCCAGTTGGGGCAAGCTTATTGCCATCAACTGGGAACAAATCCAGACTTCAAGCTGCGAATGAGAAATTTCAGATTGAAACCAAATAACATTTTCTTGACCTGCAGGCATGGCATGACGCTTTCTGTTTCTACTCTACTGTGGAATAGAAATCGCTTGTCCATATTTCTCGGTGAAAAACTGTCAACTGTCTATGAGGAACCGTCACTTTTTCTACTCTTCCGACGACAAAGACGACAAAACGCTTGTCTCCGGTTCTCGTGCTAAGCCTGCTGGGAATCAAAACTAGGATCTCAACTCCGCATTAGCGCATTCGACCACTAAACCAACGAGGCAGTCAATACGTTTATTATTTAGTAACTAGCTTCTGCCCGCGGCTCCGCCCGTGTGGATGTCGGTTATCGCGTAATAAATTAGCCTTTATCCTTGTATGGAAATGAATCCCAGGCTATATCTATGCCTTTCATGATTATCGGTTCAGCGGTTTAGTCATGAAATCGTAACAGACAAACAGACAGACAGTTACTTTCGCATTTATAATATTAGTAGGATTCGAAAACATGCAAGAAAAAGCTTTAGACAGAAATTCGCTTAACAAATGCATTCTGTTGCCTTTGACTGCACTAGACATCTACTGAAAGTGTTATTAGAGAGATTTGTTCATATTGATATCGATAAAACGACTATGAATTTTCCTTGTCCGATTGTGCGCTCGTCCCAGTCATAAAACAAATGACAATTGGTTGTGTCTTGAGTGCTTCTATTTAATACAAGATTAGAGAGTTTGATTATACAAAATGAAATGTATAAAACACTGGGTGTAGAACATTCAACTTGAAGAATGACTATCTTTGCCAAAGGTTACTTTGAACTTGGAACTTGACCCCAGGAGAAATCCGAGAAAATATGTTTTTTTAATATATCTACGATCAATTTGCCTAAATTCGCAGCTATTTTGGGGTCGGTTCGATGCAATTGAATAACAGTATTTTATTTGAAGAAAGTGTTTTTCTGACCTTCACAGCCTAGCTACTGGGTAACACGATTGGTAAGACTGGTTGTCAGACTTTCGGGCTTCTGACTACCCGTAATAACTGTGAAACTATCTACGAAAGACAGTCAAAGGCCAACGGCTTAACGTGGTTTGCGGTGCACGGTCTCGGTATGTTATGCGATGTCACTCATCTACGAACTGAATGCGGTAAGCGTAGCGTAACGTTCGACTGACCCGTACAGCTGATAACATATAGCCACGACCCTCTCTGGAGATCCTAACTTACATTGACGAAAATATACGTCATCATCATCATCATCATTATTTCAGCCGAAAGACGTCCAATGTTGGACATAGGCCTCCCCCAAGCTCCACCACCTCGACCGGTTCTGTGCTTCCCGCATCCAGCGAACTCCTGCGGCCCTCACAAGGTCATCGGTCGACCTTGTGGGAGGCGTTCCAACTTTACGTCTTCCGGTACGCGGTCGCCACTCCAGAACCTTTCGGCTCCATCGGCCATCTGTTCTCGAGCAATGTGCCCTGCACACTGCCACTTAAGTTTGGCAATTCTTCGGGCTCTGTGTAAATATACGTAAATAATAACTACTAACTAATATCGTACTCATAATCATCCTATAATGTTCCCACTGCTGGGACACAGGCCTCCTTTCTGTAAAAGATAGTGGGCTGTAAACCACCACGCCCGCCACGCCCAGTGCGGGCAGATGTCGCTTGTCTTCGACTTTTTGGTTCTAGGATATGCCGGTTTCCTCACGATATTTTCCTTCACCGTTTTGAGACCACTGGCGGGAGATGAAATTATTTACACAAAGTAAGCGCCTATCTGGGTTCGAACCATTCGAACATGCGACCTACAAGTCGTAAGTCGTGCCAATAACTAATTAATTAATATCTAATGATTACAAAATGTTCTAACTTAACTAAAACTATTCACAAACTAAAATATACCGTCGAAAAATTCATCCGCTTCGCTGTCGACTGGTAATGTTCCCAAGAGACTGGCGGCATTACCACATTGATTGCAATGGCCTTGGGTAAGGGTACCAGGCTTTGGGTCACGGGAAGTGTCAACTAACCGTTTCGAGCTTACCTTAAAGAGACCATCAGCACTCGGACTTCACGGATATTTGAAATGCGAAAGTAATTTCGTTCTTGAAGTGAAAACTTTTTAGGTGATTATACTCATGGAACTCACGTCATTGTCACCGAACGCTTTCCATGAGCTATATGTATACTGTGTTTATATAGGTGAACGACCACACGGATGAGTCGCGCGTTGATGTCTTTTGGAAAAGTCCCTTTCTTTCATTAGGAAATTCTAATTCTTTTATCCCTTGCTGTGCTGTTACCTTTAATGGCTAAAGTCGGTCGCTCGTTTATTATTTTTTACCGAGAGCAATCAGGATCCAAAGACCCAATGTAAAATCCTGTATTGACGATTTAAAAAATACACGTAATTGTTCAAGTTTTCACTTCTGTGGGTACTCCCGGAATGTTTTGTTATGCTTTGACGCTAAAACGGTTTAATGGATTCAGATGAAATTTGGCATAAGGATATACCATGACCTGAGTAAGGACATAGACTACTTTTTATCCTGGATCTCGGGCAAAGTCGCGAGCTACAGCTAGTTTAATATAAATACATTTACGTAACTGTTCCTTCACATTTAATCTGGTTTTCTTATGGCAAGATTTATCTTAACCGCCATATAACAATGATTCCACATAAATAACACCATAGTTCTCAATATCAGCGTCACGTTTTTCATTTCGTATTCAAATCGTTTCCGTATAAAAGCTGATATAGGAAATCAAATTCCTGCGCCCAAGGAAAGACATGATAGAAGTATATTTATTACTTTTTACATTGTAGCTCGCTCTTTATATTCTATATTCGTAGAGGTTTTTTTGTTCTAAATTGGTTCGTGAATGGATTTTGCATTGCTCTGGAATCTAATACAAATCGTTCTTGTAAGGAAAAGGGATTTTTTTGCAAAGATTTTTCCGTCATTAAACAGTTCTGCATTTTCGTTGAATTTGGAGAATCTTAGCAATATTTATTTACACAATGAGTTAATCTAACTGCCTAGCCTTTTCCCATCTATCTTGGGGTTGGCTTCCAGTCTAACCGGATGCAGCTGAATATCAGTATTTTACATGCAGCGACTGCTTTGATCTCCAAAACCGTCCTTGGTAAGACTGGTACCTAATTGCGTAACACATTATTGGCAAACGATTCAGACTAATTTGCTTCGTTTCTATTGCAGTTTGCTTAATTTTACGAATTTCGTATTGCGTAACACCATTAACTGAGAAAGGGATTACTAATCCATTAGAGTGAATGATATGTCGTACATTTTATTGGGATTTACTCATTAAATCTTTTAAATTTTACGAAAAAATATAAGTGGTCGTGTGGTGCCATCTACAACGCCACATGCAAACTATGCATCAAAGATTTGACGTAACACAAAATCCTACATCGCGCAATCAAAGTTTACCACGCGACTCGTAAATACCGGGTGGAATTTTTCGAAGCGTACCTGGAGGAAAAATACTGAAAACAGCAAATTTAACTCATAGGATTTTTTTTTTAAAGAAACAAAACTGCATTTAAAGATTTTTGAAAATACGCTTGCCACACCCGGGAATCGAACCAGGTAAGATAAGATAAGATAATATTTATTTGCTAACGGGATTCGATGTAAAATCCGAAAAAATTGCATTCTGTACTTTTATGGCACTAATCGATAGGAACAATGAATGATAAAGATCAAATCTCTCTATCAAATATGGTAAACTAAATTAAACAAAAACCATGAAACGATTTGAAGTTTAGAAACTTATTTTATTCGAACGAAAAAACGAGTAAATTAACAAATTAGTTGCTCGAAATGAGCTCCATTTTCTTGGATGCACAAATTTATTCTTTTAAGGAATTCATTTGGAGTAACTTTTAGTAGCGTGTTGTGGTGAATATGGAAAATTATATCGTGAACCTCAGTTTTTGGCTCGTTTACAGTTGTTTAGGATTTTTGGTAAATTTGATTTTTTACATATCCCCATTTTAAAAAATCTAAAGGGGGTGAAATCTGGAAATCTCGCAGGCCATCTGATTGTGCCGTTTGTACCAGTCCAGGTATTAAAATGGTTATTAACATAGGCAGTGGTGATTCTGCTGTTATGGGCCGGAGCACCATCTTGCTGTAGATGATGCTCCGATGTAGATGAATTCCTTAGAAGAATAAATTTGTGCATCCAAGAAAACGTCCCGTGTGGTGCCGGGCGTAAAAGAATAGCACCAACCCATTTCTTCCCGTGGGTGTCGTAGAAGGCGACCAAGGGACTTACTGGAGCATGGGCAGCAGCGTTCTCCACACATTTTAGCACCATACTGCGATCGCCAACCCGCCTGCCAAGCGTGGTGATTATGGCAAAACCCCCCCGGAGGATGGGGGAGGCCAATGTCCAGCAGTGGACCTCTTTCAGCTGAAATGATGATGATGATCCAAGAAAATGGCCCTCATTTCTAGCAACTCTAGAAACCAATTTGTTAATTTACTCGTTTTTTTCGTTCGTATAAAATAAGTTTAGATTCATGGTTTTTGTTTAATTTAATTTATCATGTTTGCTGGAGAGATTTGATTCTTATGGTTGACCTTATCGATTGACTCTTTCATGCCATAAAAGTATAGGATGCTAATTTTTTCTGATTTTAGTCAGTTCGATTCCCGGGTGTGGCAAGCGTATTTTCCAAAATCTTTAAATGCAGTTTTCTATATAAAAATAAAGGAATGTTTCCTTTGAGTAAAATTTGCTGTTTTCAGTATTTAGAGTACTTTCCAGTACTCTAAATATCTGGAAAGGTACGCTTTGAAAACTCCACCCTGTATACAACATCCCGGCATCAACCGTTGGGCAGTTGCCCACCAGACACAACACCCGTCTGGTCGGACCGGGGCTTCTGACGACCCATAACGACTGTCAAAGATCCACAAATGACAAATCAAATCAAATCAAATCAAAAGTCATTTATTCAAATTAGGCTGAGAATCAGCACTTTTCGAACGTCAAAATACATAAGACAGTCCCCCAAAAACGCCCACCCTTCGACACTTCCTAGTGCTTTAGCTGGGAAGAAGAAGTGGCGCAACAAACTCCCCAGCAGCACAGCTGTCTGTTTAGTCGGATGGACTTGATTCTATACATACATAGGCAAAGTAATAAACAATAACGCATATTACCAAAAATAAAAGTTTCCTGGTATAAAGGGCTCTATATGTCAATAACTAATGACTTATTAGATAGATAATAAAAAAAACACTTGGTCAATAAAATTAAACAAAAAAAGTATTTAAGTAAATAAATATATGAACCCATGTAACCTGTCACTAGGTACGCTAATTCTGGAGAAAGAACATAAACATTGTCTTGTGTTAATCACAGCGACCAACTATTCTTGTCATTTAAATAGTCGTTAATGGAATAGTAAGCCTTTAAACAAAGGATGGATTTTACTTGAACTTTAAACGCATCAAAAGGCAAATCTAGCAAAGAAGTGGGAAGCTTGTTATAAAAAGTTATACCAAGCCCAAATGAGTTATGAACCTTATGAAGCCGGTGAAAGGGAGCACGTAGTTTGTCCTTGTTTCTAGTGTTAACGGTATGAATATCACTGTTTTTAGTGTACAAGTGTATATGTTGCCTAATAAATAAGATGTTAGCTAATATGAATTGTGATGCCACTGTGAGAATACCAATATCTTTAAAAAAGTCCCTCAAGGAAAATCTGCCACCTAACTGGTAAATTGCACGAACAGCACGTTTTCGAAGGACAAAAATATTTTGAACATCAGCGGCTTTGCCCCACAGCAGAATACCGTAGGACATAACGCTGTGAAAATAACTAAAGTATACTAATCGAGCTGTATCGACGTCAGTGTATTGTCTTACTTTTCTGACGGCGTAGGCGGCTGAACTGAGCCTCCCTGCTAGTGTTGATATGTGTGATCCCCACTGAAGTTTGGCATCTACTGTTATGCCCGGAAATACTGCCGTGTCTACGGTTTCAAGCACCTCTTTATCTAAGACGATATTGGGACCTAGATTTCTAACATTCGGTAAGGCGAACTTTACACATTTCGTTTTTTTGGCATTGAGAACAAGGTTATTTGCCGTAAACCAATCCGTAACCATTGAGAGTGCACTGTTTACGTCGTCAAAGTCTTGTCTATTCCTATCTACTTTAAAAATAAGAGAAGTATCATCTGCAAACAGTACAACATCACAAATACCCTTTAAATAGAACGGTAAGTCATTAATATATACTAAAAACAAGAATGGGCCGAGTATTGAGCCTTGAGGCACACCTAACTGAACTGGCAGCCCGGAAGATTTTTTACCATTAATTTCTACACATTGAACCCTATTTTGCAAATAAGAATTTATTACGTTTAGAGCATCGTTATGGACACCGTAATAACGTAGTTTACACAAAAGCGTCTCATGGTGCACGCAATCAAAGGCTTTTGAGAGATCACAAAAACCTCCAATAGCATTTTGCGAGTTCTCCCATGCGTTAAATATGTGTTTCAACAGAGCAACACCCGCATCAGTAGTCGAACGACCTTTTGTAAAGCCATATTGCTCATTATGAAGGAGGCTATTTAAATTAAAATGTTTTAGCAACTGCAACTGCTTGAGTATTAACTTTTCAACCCGGGACCAACGGCTTAACGTGCTTGCCGACGCACGGAGGGGTCTTGGATGTAAAGATGGTCACCCATCCACGGACCAACCGCGGCAAGCGTAGCTTAACTTGGCCGATCGACCCGTGCAGCTATTGTTATTTAGCCACAAGACCCTCATACTTCTATACTAGTCTTCCTGATAAATTGTGAATGTGATTGTGTGTAAAGCCCCAATGATAAATCAGTTTTAGGGGTATTTTGAACAACGTAGCAACGAGGTGATTTTATAGAGATAATTGCAATAATTTTCTTCTGTTACTGTGTTTACAACCTAAAATAAAGATATTTCGATGATATTTCAGAAACGAGATATATTGGTGGCATTTTATGTTGATCAGTCAGCTAGGAAATTTCGGGGCCATTTTTTTTTAACCGAAATAAACATCATAATGAGCCTATAACGTTCCCACTGCTGGGACACAGGCCTCCTTTCTGTGGCAGGGAGTGGGTCATAATCCACCACGCAGGTTCACGGCGGGTTGGTAAATGTCACATATCTTCGAATTTTTAGGTCTAGGACATGCCGGTTTCTTCACGGTGTTTTCCTTCACCGTTTTGAGACCAGTGGTGATGAAATCATTTACACAGCATGTCCGGGTACGAACCCACGACCAACAACTCGTAAATGGCGGCCTTTACCACTAGGCCACCACTGCTCTTGTAATAAATGTCATTTCATTTATTTTTCAGCTCCAATTTTACGTCAGTTTACGCCGAGTAACCTCCCGTTCTGACAAGACGGCGAACAAAAATAATAACGGCATAGAATCATTAAACAAATGAATCCCCACAATTCATCTACAAGAATAAAACGTAATCAAACTAGGAGACTAAAGGGTTATCCTGTTGTGCCAACGTTATTGCGTTACAATGGTCCTTCAGCCCCTAATTAAGGCAAAGGGTTCCGTCTGCTATAAAACAATAGCAAGGGTGTGCTTACATGGGCATTTTTTTAGTTATTTATTGTTAACAATACGTATTTGTTGTTCTTGTTGTACTGTTTTTTATTGTTAACTAGCTTTTGCCAGCGGCTTCGGCCGCTTCGGAATTTTTATCCCCAATTTAACTCCCTTAGGGGTTGAATTTCGAAAAATCCTTCCTTATTTTTTGTCTACATTATAAAGGGAACCTCTGTGCAAAATTTCAGCTTTCTAGGTCCAAGGGTTTGAGCTGGGCGTTGATGAGTCAGTCAGTCAGTCAGTCAGGACTTCTCTCTTTATTTATATATATATAGAAGATATAGACAATACATTCAATGCTACATTTTTTATTGGAGTATATGGATCAAGAATGTTGCCTAGAATCCTACGGATATGCAGCAACTTTCCTAATATGTAATACCGACCTCGGTGATATTTTATGGAAAAAGCTTTTTTTTTTGCTTTTTAGTTAAGGTACTTAACTCACACCATCCAACAATTCGTATACCACTACTTGCTATGTAAGCAACAGTGGCAGGAAGCAGCAGAATGTCACCAAGATACATAAAGTGGATTAAAAACGTATTTATTGAGGCTAACGCAAAAACGACCGAAGAAAATTAAATAACATTTATATGGGATCACCCCTGAAGGATATCCATGAAAGAAATGATTTCGTCATCCATCCACAATAGACGGAGATATCACGGAACAAACGTACTCCTCCTTTTTGAAGTCGGTTAAAAACAACAGTTGCTGAAAAATCACTCACCCTGTGAGTGAATCTTTAGAGATGAGTCTGTTGTTGCAAGCAAACAGTTTGCGTGTGTTTTACAAAGTTATACTTTACCTGGAAGAGAAATATGCTGCGATGTTGTTTGTTGTTCTTAATAGAAGCATGTAAACACGTACATAGTTTGTTTGTCTTTCGGGTTAGAACTGCATGTTTGTGAGAAGCGCAGAATTTGAACTAATGTTATAAATACTAAAGTCTGTGTCTATTTTCATAGTTTATTAACAGAGTGTCTTCCTCGTTGGTCTAGTGAAGAAAAAAGAAAGAAAAATGCGTTTATTGGCATTATATCATTAATAAAAACCTTAATTTATTTAATAAGAATAAAAAAAAACAGAAAAAAAAAATACCAAAGGACCTCAGCTCAGCATAATGTCAGATGGCAACACAGTATGCACCACCTGACGCTGATTTTCAGCTGCAACCCACGAGTACCATACGCTAGAATAATGAACACATAGTGAAGTGTGTGTCCGTAATAAATTAATCATATTTTAAGAAAGTAAAATTAATAAAATAAAATGTTGTGGCATACATGTGAGTGAGTGAATAGTGGTTGCAAGTGCTACTGATAAGCATCAGGTTCTGGGTTTGATTCTTTGGTGGGGCAACATGTTGTTGGGTTTCTCATTTCGAATTTCTCAATCGCAGCCCGTGGTCTGAATTCGTGTCCAGTTAATGGAAATAGGCGGAAGGGGGCGAACCCTTTATATGGAACCTAAGCATAATTGGCGAAAGAGATAGATAAATAAATCGTTTATTTGGTGCATACAAAAGACACAACACAAATACAAAGCACATTGAGATAAAAACTAATTAGATGAGAAGAACAAGATGCCAATATAGGTAGTAAAAATAAATAAGAAAGGATGACTTATGTATAGTGATCGGTATAACATCTATAAGACGCTTCTGCCAAACCCTTCGAGACAAACATGCGTTATATTTATGCTTTTGCTCTAGTTGGGCAAATCAATATTGTTTTTCAATAGAATATCGTCTCTACAGGGTGGTAACATCGACGCGCAAACTATAGGGCGCTTTCAATTTAGACGTTTCGTGTCGGACCACTGCGGTGCCGAAGCGGTGCTTTTGTCGTATTGCGCACGGACGGTCGTTAGTTTTCATACAAAGCGCGCGGTGCGGCAACAGTGCGGCGTCGGTACCGCGAACGCTCGACAACAGGACGGCAACGTCGCAAACTCCACGTGTTCATTTCGCTATTGAATAGTGCGGTGATTAGACGTGAGAGCTAATTTCATCGAATTTTCATTTATTAATTTGCTTAAAATGGATATTATAAACGTGGAAGAATTTATAAATGAAATTGAAATACGTCCTGTACGTGCGTACGTACGTACTTTAAGGAATTCGAAAAGACAAACACAGAATTTTACTTTCAACTAATTCAAGTAATTCGTAGAAACATTCTCTAGACATTCTTAGGTAATAAAAATTTTTTCTTGGATCTTGTTTTAACCTATGGTAGATTATGGAAATCACCAAAATTACATGTTAACGAGAACATTGGAGACGCTCTTTTACGGGGGCGTCGTTTTTGTTTGTGTTTCTGTTTGATGTTTTTCAACAAGAGCAGTAACAGTAATGTTTCTTCGTCAAGAGTCCATGGCTTAAGTGCAGTCAAATATTTAAAACATCAGTAGCATACAAACACACAGCAGTCAGATACACTTTCAATTTTGGCGTTTGGTATCGGACTGCTACCGTACTGCAGCGCCCCGGCACGGTAAACGTGCGGCAGCGGTTCGACACGAAACGTCTAAATTGAAAGCGCCCATAACCATAAATTCATGGACAACTTTAGTCAGTTATCAAAAAAAACTGCTGCTTCATACTGCAAACTGCAATACCTACGCGTTTAAAATACGTATTTTTGGAATAGCATTTTTTTTGAAAAATAACAATCGAAACTTTGCGCGGGTTTCAGGATAATGTACTGAATCTGAATCCATGATAACGGCACCCTAATTGCGTAACTCACGATTGATCATAATTGGTTTCGTCTTCACAGTTAAACAATATTCATTGCGTTATTTATGTTGTCGAACAGACACATTTTTCGACCATATGAAGCAATGGTTTAACAATCCGTTTCAAAACGATACAGATTATGATGAATCGTGAGTTACGCAATTAGGGTGCAGGTTGTGCGTCAATTTCCCTGCCACCCTGTATAAGAATTATGTACATATGTTACCGGAAATGTATGAAATCTAGGAATTGTATACAAATCCTAGGAAATTTATACAATTCCGAAGCTATTTAGGAAATGTATAAAATATTGTTTCAAAAACTATTTAATACATAAATGTCCTAGGAAATGTGCACAATTCCTAGGAATTGTATATAATTCCAATATCGTATTAGGAAATGTATAAAAAATGATTTCTGTAATATAACACGTTGTTAAAATGAGAATAATAATTTTTAATAAAGCACTCGTTGAGAGAACAACGTTCAGGTAACAGTCATATCGTAAAATATAATAATCTTCATATTATCTTACTAATTAAAGTTTCGAAAATCAAGTATCTAGGAAATTTTAAAATTTATTTATCACAGAATCGACTTATATTATTCTTATAAAGTCAAACTTTCGTTTGGTAAGTAATCAGTGACTCCACTACTGAATGTCGAAGTGAATGCAGGCATGGTTTCTGCCACGGATCCGGCGCTGCGAGGCTCCGGCGGTCCCACGCGAGCTTATCGTCGCAGACGGTTTAACGCTCACCACCGCAGCTTCGGCTGCGGTGGTGAGCGTTACAACCACCTGACCTGCTCCTCAGCTCGCGGGCCGCCTCGCCCCTCCGCGCCTATGCGATTCTAAATTACATTCTAGGGGTAGGGCAGACAAGACTGCGTGGAGTCGGATCTACGGCGATTCGATTCTATCACCTAAATGTATGTTGTCTGGTCGGCCTGGCCAGTTCCAGTGGATGGGACAGATCCAAATATTTACATTTCCGATTGCTATTTAGACAATGTATAGATTTCCTAGGAAATGTGTATAATATAATTTATTTTACACATTTCCGTGCGATTTTAGGAATTACATACATTTCCTAGGAATTGTATACAATGACGGATTACATACATTTCCGGTAACACATACACACGGGTAAACATCAAGCTATATATTTCCAGTTTACGCTGATCTCGCAATCGCAAGGAAGTGTCGAAGGGTGGGCGTTTTGGGGGGACTGTCTTATGTTTTATTTTTTTGACGTTCGAAAAGTGCTGACTCTCAGCCTAGTTTGAATAAATGACTTTTGATTTTGATTTTTGATTTTGAATGTACAGGATTTCCGTACAGTATACAGCTTATACTGGTAATGTATAGCTTGATGTGTAGTCGTTTGTACTTATGTAACAGACTCTTTCGAAGATAGGTATATCATTTATTAACGCACAAATAGTATTGTACCTAAAGAACATCATCATCTTTTGAACCGAAAGACGTCCACTGTTGGACATAGGCCTCCCCCTATTGGGGGAATTTGCCATAATCGCCACACTTGACAGGCGGGTTGGCGATCGCAGTATCATGGTAAAATTCATATAGAACGCTGCTGCCGATTTCCTAGTAAGTCCCTTAGTCGCGAAATAGGATGGTGCTTATTCTTTGCGTATTCGTGGCACCACACGGAACCACATGAAATATAATGAATTTTTATTTTATGCTCTTGAATGTACATTATAGCATAGGCAAGTCCTTTTGCACAACATGCCATTCATACATTTTAGACATTCTACTAGTATGACGATTTAAAATTTCAGACGTTTTACTAGTAAGTAGGTCGTTTTACTTTAACGTCATTTATCCTACAAGGGCATTTTACTAAATTGTCCTTCTAATACGGAGCGAGCATTTTTACCAGCTTTCAAGTTCTAGAAATATTCCAGAATCAAAATGGAAACACAGAATCAAAAAAGTTACCAGAATATACCGATTCAGATTTTTCGTTGGTATTTTCGGTAAGACTTTTTCTATTCGTGTCACGTATATAAACAGCTCAAGTAATTTAGGTTTTCAATATTGTGTCCGTACCTGTGAAAAAAGGAAAGTACAAGAAATATATTTCACCTTGAATAAAGTTATTGAGGCAAAGTATAAGTTCGAATGAAGTTACTCCCGAAATGTGTCCAATAAATAATTTTACGTCGATTGCGAAAATTTTGCAGAAGATTTGATATGATTACGGTAACGAAATTATCTGCTTCGTTTTATATTTGGACTAGCTTATGCCAGCGGTTTCGCCCGCACGGACTTTTCATCCCCCATTTAACTCCCGGGGTTGAATTTCGAAAAATTCTTCCTCATTCTTTATTTACATTATAAAGGGAACCTCTGTGCAAAATTTCAGCTTTCTAGGTCCAAGGGTTTGGGCTGGGCGTTAATGAGTCAGTCAGTCAGGACTTTTCTTTTTATTTATATAGATAGATAGATTTATATAGATAGAAGGCTAGGCAGATGATGATACAGATCATCATCTGCCTAGCCTTTTCCCAACTATGTTGGGGTCGGCTTCCAGTCTAACCAGATGCACCTGAATACCAGTATTTTACATGGAGCGACTGCCTATCTGACCTCCACAACCCAGTAACTGGGTAATACGATACCCCTTGGTAAGACTGGTTGTCAGACTTTCGGCCTTCTGACGACCCGTAACGACTGTCAAAGATCCACAAATGACATCTGGGACCAAACGGCTTAGCGTGCTTTCCGAGGCACGGAGGGGTCTTGGTATGTAAAGATGGTCACCTATCCACGGACCAACCGCGGCAAGCATAGCTTAACCTAGTCGATCGACCCGTGCAGCTATTGTTATTTAGCCACAAGCCCCCCATAAAGATAGATAGATATGAGCATTAATTGTGATGTGAAAAGACCTACTAATTGTGATGTGAAAATACCTACGTATTTTAAAGGTTTGAGAAACAGTGTGTAAACTCCACTCATCCTCCATAGAAAAGGGAGTATCCTCCGATCAGACAGGTGTTGTGTCTGAAATCTCTCTTCGTCGTCGTATCGATGATTCCTTGTTTTGCCAATTATTTTTAAAAGAGTAACCGTGAGTTTCTTGCCAGCTCTTCTCCATAGGAAGCAACAAATTGGAACCTTGCACCTAGCTTCTGACGTTTCATAAGTGCCCATGCAGGTTTATGGGATTTAAATATTTGATTTGATTTAAAATAAGCTTCGACTAGAATTCATCCATTTCAACAGCGTTATCGTCGGTCTCGCAAAGATCTTTCAGAATCCAGGTGTTAGTGCACAGAGAGCACGACAAGAGGTGAGGCATAGTTAGCGATCTGGCCCTCAGTTACACTGCGTCTTGTCGGACATACAAATAATGAGGCTGAACAAGTTGTGATGGCAGCGGAATTTTATTAATGAAATAAATTATAACAAAAAAAGGTATTATTAGGTGAAATTTTAATTAAATAAAATTTTATATTTATAGTATAGGCTGCGCCCACACGGAACTTCACCCCGTGTTTAACTCCCTTAGGGGTTGAATTTCGAAAAATCCTTCCTTATTCCTTGTCTACTTTGTAAAGGGAACCTATGTGCAAAATGTCAGCTTTCTAGGTCCCAGGGTTTGGGCTGGGCGTTGATGAATCAGTCAGTCAGTCTGGACTTTTCCGGATTCATGATGATAGTAAATTTTATAAAAAACTAGGATTAGATACCCTGGCAATTAAAACTTAAAATTAAAATGTTAAAATAGACCTGGCTTCTTAGTCGATTAAGAGATTTCTAGGTGTGCCTTGGCAGTTGGTGGCCCGCTGTAAGCCTTTCTCTCTGTGCAAATCCTACATAGCGGTGGACGGACGGTTTTATTCTTTGTTCAAAGTTAGTTTACTCTGTTTACTTCCCAACTTACCTATACTTGACCCGCGGCGACCGCAGCGCGTGCGACTTACTTAACTAAAACTTATACTCTGCATACTAACATAACGTAAGTAAAATTTATACGAAGTTACGGAACTTCAGAATTACTCAGACAACTTAGTGCGACTTAAAACTTTCTAGTGCCATGAGGAAGACGTGAAATGTGGAAGGATGCAACTAAGTTTTTGAGCAATTACCATAATATCACGCTTGTATTCCCCGAAGGGGCTGGCAGAGGTAGCAGAGGGCTATGACCTATGCGCTACACGCTTAAGAGCGTTCATCCCACGCGGGCTGGCAACATCGCAATTCGCGTAGATTTTCGTGAATATTTTATTAAATATAAATCAAAGTACTTACTACTTTATTAGATACTAGCTGTGCCCGCGACTTCGTTCGCGTGCATGTCGGAAAACAATAATGTGTCGCTTTGACGGTGTAGGTACCACTCCTCCGATCTTCCGATCTATCCTGGTAGGAATCTACCACAGCTTTCGAATGCAGTCCAGAGCCTAGAGACAAAACACATTACTCTTGGCGTTCACGCTAAACGGTACGCCAAAATGTATGAGAATGACATTACCTGTGGAAAGGACACGGTAATGTCATTCCCATATATTCTGGCGTAGAGTTTAGCGTGAACGTTAACAGAAAGGTGTTTTGTCTAGGCCTGCAGGCGTCTTTAGGGGTTATAATGATATTGCGACGAAGTCTCACTCAGATTTTTAAGAATAAATATAGATCAAAGCGCCTGGTCGAGGCTCATTTTATAATAAATGTGCACCTGCCGTAGGTACAGTAAAAGCTCTTTATTCGCGAGGTATACGTTCCGTAAAATACCTACCGCGAATACAGAAACCGTGACTATGGAATGGTAATTTATATGGGATTATAGGGGATACGTTCCTAAGTGACAAAAAAAAAACAATTTAATTGAAGTTTTTGACCATATTGATTAATTGTATGAGCGTGATTTGGATGCAAGCGACTCTCCAAGGCGTAAACGATCAAGCATTTCTATGCGTTAAACAGATTTTTTCGGGTCGAAAATCGTTTTTAAGTAAAAAAAAATTTCAACATTTTGCAATAAATGGAAAGATGAAACAATAGGTGAAACACGCAAAGCGGCTCGTACCAAAGGATGGAATGTCTATTAAGTCGCAGCATTTATAAATGTGGGGGAGGCCTATGTCCAGCAGTGGACGTCTTTCAGCTGAAATGATGATGATGATGATATATAAATATACTTTATGGTGATGAGGTTGGTTCCATTATGTTTGTTTACATTCTCAAAAAACTTTTTAAAAAAAAATACCAACCGACTTCCAAAAAACACTACAAAGTGCAAAATAACTTTAATTTCGGAAGTCGGTGACGTTGGATGTGTATTTTAATTATTTGTCACCGCCTTCCGAAATTAAAGTTATTTTGCACTTTGTAGTGTTTTTTGGAAGTCGGTTGTTATTTTTTTGAAAAAAGTTTTTATTTTTCACTTTTTTGTTACCTACCATACACCAATTCGAAATTTCATCATCCTTTGGGTCAAAACAATGCATACTTATTTATGTGAAAGCAACATTCGCGGTTGATTTGCTGTAATTTTTTGAAGAGTTCCGTTGTCTGTTTCCGAAACGCATCATCAGATCTATATGCAGGGCCCAATCTAAGGGGGGGGCAAGCCGGGCAAATGCTCAGAGCGGCAAAAATGAGCGGCGGCAAAATGTATACTTACAAACATACCTACTCTCATGAATTTTTGTATACTTGTTCAGAAGCCGTAGTAGACTAACGTATGTGAATATTATATAGTTAAAAGAATATCACATAATTATGGTCATACCATCTTTGATGGTGTTAGTGCAAAGGGCGGCGAATGTTATTTTTGCCCGGAGCGGCTAAATTTCTAGATCGGGCCCTGTTTATATGAAATTTCAATGGGACCATTTCGGAGTAAACCCCTTTCGAAAAAAAAAAGAATTTTGCAAATCCGTCTATATACGACGGAGTTATGCCTGAACATACATTAAAAATATAAACATGTCGAATTGATAACCTCCTTCTTTTTGAAGTCGGTTAAAAACACCGACCGCGGCGAAGGCGGCTATTGTAGATGTCAAAGGCCGAACCAATACAGCGGCGATATCATTTGACAATGTACTTTAGGCGAAGTTGTAATAAGGTCTATTTTACTTTTTTATAGTCCATCTGACGACGCGTTTACAAAGGATACTGGGTTGGATACCTATTGGAATCCTTTTTGTTATTTGTTAATATGTATGTACCGATGTACCGATTAGACCCGCAAATAAATAAATCTTTAGCCGCGGATATAGGAATTGGGTCGCATTTATTTAATCCGCGAATAGTGAAAACGCGAATGAAGGAAGCACGAATAAGGAGCTTTTACTGTACTTACTCAATAAATCGACTGCGCGTCTGGTTGAGTGTGCTGAAGCATTATTCCACGCGGGGGCGGGCGCCTATCTCGGCCCGTACAGGCGCGTGTCTTTTAGCTTTGTTTATCAAACGTTGACCACTGAATAAAACCACAGCAGTGGGAATGCTCTGCACGGACTGCGATAGGCCTCGACAGGTAGCAGTGCAGTAACACCTGACGCCACCTGTCAGTTAACGGCCCGTGGGACCATGGCGTTATCACGATGAAGAAAGATCACGCTGTAAAGGTGGATACTGACCGGCGTCACGGGTCAAAATGCACCTAATATGTTACCAAGCAAGTATTCGTGCAGTCAGTAGTACCTACGGCAAAACATGCGAGCGAGCAACACTGATTTTAGCACACGGCGTAAAGACATGCTCGCTGCGAATGTTACCATTACCTACGCCCCGCAACGTCGGTCATTATCCACATTAAAAGGGCTGTTGAAAAAAAAACCAAACCAGGCAAAAAAAACTATTTAATTGTATAGCACGGGTTTTCTATGAACATAGTAAGTACGATGTTGTCGCTACGTAGTGCCATACCGCGCGCGCCCCCACCTCTCTCCCCGCTGCTGACGCAGGCAGCAGGAAGAGAGAGAGCCCGATCCCGAGGATAATGGACGTAACAGAGCGATCCTCCGCGACTCTCAGTTGCGATGCCTTTTTATTGTAAATTGTAATCAAAAATGTTTCAGTGTTTCTTTTGTTCAGCCATACATTTATTTGTAGACCAATAAATAATTATATTTAAAGAAGCGACTTTAAAATTGTCAATATTTTACTATTGTGATTTCTATTGTTCCTGTGTAGGTAATGTATCCTTTGTTGGAGATGCCAAATGGATAAATAAATACATTTTTAAACTTGTTTTAACTAAGAAAATGCTTCTCTGTAAGCGATGTTGCTCGGAAGAGCATCGACATAACTACAGTTGCCCGTGTGAAAACCTATCTATTTACTCAAATCCACCAGTAGTTATGGTCGCAATTTTGGATTTTTTTTCCTGACTTTCACCATCCGACCTCGCTTGAACCCCTCCCCACCTCGAAAACTAACATCACGAAAATTAGCACATAAGTATTTACAACTCTTTACTCCCAAAACTCCCATTATTTGAATCGAGTAATGCTGTAAACACGCATTTAAATTTAACATTATCAAATTTCGCGCGAAATCAAGTTGTTGTCTTTGCATGTTTGCTATTCAAACCTAGATGGCGTTACTGACGCTAGAGATTAAGAATTTGGAGATGTTCCTCTAGCCGCTCTAATTTTGCTACATTATGCTAGATGGCGCTACTAAGACTTTTATCACAATTAAAAATGAGATTTCTTCCCCTCTATTTGTATTAATTTGATTGATAAAACTAATAAATATTTATCTAACATTGCATTCTAGGTATATGACTCAGAACACCACGTCAATTAATATTATCACAACTTTTTATTTGACATTCTTTTAGCTTTTTTGATTCGTGGGAATCAACCACCAACGGAAAGCGATTTTAGTAATCAGTATCATTACTTTTTGAAATAACACAGACACAGTAAGTAACTTAAATGAGAATGACGTGTTAATATTAAGTATTCGTTAGTACCGTTTCACGCCAATAGATGTCGCTAAGTGTTTCAACATTACGTAAATAAATTCTTCTTGAACACTTTAAATTATTTAGATAGGTTGACCGAAGCGATTGCGACGAAACAAAGACTAATATAAACTCTGAGTTATAAACAATATTTGAGTATGAAAGATAACCATATTAGTTTCGTTCTTTTGACGTGATACTTGATCTATTCAACATAGAAACTGAAAAACCGAGCTACAGACAAAAATTTTGATAAGGGTTAAAATGTCATCTGTTGATTATCCCTTACCACCCCAAGCAATTATTTTCGAAATATTTTAAATGTACAGAAAAAGTTCCTTTACAGATTTATTATATGTATAGAATAGATATAGATATAGATATAGACTAGCTGTGCCCGCGACTTCGTTCGCGTGCATGTCGGAAAACAATAATGTGTCGCTTTGACGGTGTAGGTACCACTCCTCCGATCTTCCGATCTATCCTGGTAGGAATCTACCACAGCTTTCGAATGCAGTCCAGAGCCTAGAGACAAAACACATTACTCTTGGCGTTCACGCTAAACGGTACGCCAAAATGTATGGGAATGACATTACCTGCGGAAAGGACACGGTAATGTCATTCCCATATATTCTGGCGTAGAGTTTAGCGTGAACGTTAACAGAAAGGTGTTTTGTCTAGGCCTGCAGGCGTCTTTAGGGGTTATAATGATATTGCGACGAAGTCTCACTCAGATTTTTAAGAATAAATATAGATCAAAGCGCCTGGTCGAGGCTCATTTTATAATAAATTTGCACCTGCCGTAGGTACAGTAAAAGCTCTTTATTCGCGAGGTATACGTTCCGTAAAATACCTACCGCGAATACAGAAACCGTGACTATGGAATGGTAATTTATATGGGATTATAGGGAATACGTTCCTAAGTGACAAAAAAAAAAAACAATTTAATTGAAGTTTTTGACCATATTGATTAATTATATGAGCGTGATATGGATGCAAGCGACTCTCCAAGGCGTAAACGATCAAGCATTTCTATGCGTTAAACAGATTTTTTCGCGTCGAAAATCGTTTTTAAGTAAAAAAAAAATTTCAACATTTTGCAATAAATGGAAAGATGAAACAATAGGTAAAACACGCAAAGCGGCTCGTACCAAAGGATGGAATGTCTATTAAGTCGCAGCATTTATAAATGTGGGGTAGGCCTATGTCCAGCAGTGGACGTCTTTCAGCTGAAATGATGATGATGATGATATATAAATATACTTTATGGTGATGAGGTTGGTTTCATTATGTTTGTTTACATTCTCAAAAAAATTTTTTCAAAAAAATACCAACCGTCTTCCAAAAAACACTACAAAGTGCAAAATAACTTTAATTTCGGAAGTCGGTGACGTTGGATGTGTATTTTAATTATTTGTCACCGCCTTCCGAAATTAAAGTTATTTTGCACTTTGTAGTGTTTTTTGGAAGTCGGTTGTTATTTTTGTGAAAAAAGTTTTTATTTTTCACTTTTTTGTTACCTACCATACACCAATTCGAAATTTCATCATCCTTTGGGTCAAAACAATGCATACTTATTTATGCGATAGCAACATTCGCGGTTGATTTGCTGTAATTTTTTGAAGAGTTCCGTTGTCTGTTTCCGAAACGCATCATCAGATCTATAAGCAGGGCCCAATCTAAGGGGGGGCAAGCCGGGCAAATGCTCAGAGCGGCAAAAATGAGCGGCGGCAAAATGTATACTTACAAACATACCTACTCTCATGAATTTTTGTATACTTGTTCAGAAGCCGTAGTAGACTAACGTATGTGAATATTATATAGTTAAAAGAATATCACATAATTATGGTCATACCATCTTTGATGGTGTTAGTGCAAAGGGCGGCGAATGTTATTTTTGCCCGGAGCGGCTAAATAGCTAGATCGGGCCCTGTCTATATGAAATTTAAATGGGACCATTTCGCAGTAAACCCCTTTCGAAAAAAAAAAAGAATTTTGCAAATCCGTCTATATACGACGGAGTTATGCCTGAACATACATTAAAAATATAAACATGTCGAATTGATAACCTCCTTCTTTTTGAAGTCGGTTAAAAACACCGACCGCGGCGAAGGCGGCTATTGTAGATGTCAAAGGCCGAACCAATACAGCGGCGATATCATTTGACAATGTACTTTAGGCGAAGTTGTAATAAGGTCTATTTCACTTTTTTATAGTCCATCTGACGACGTGTTTACAAAGGATATTGGGTTGGATACCTATTGGAATCCTTTTTGTTATTTGTTAATATGTATGTACCGATGTACCGATTAGACCCGCAAATAAATAAATCTTTAGCCGCGGATATAGGAATTGGGTCGCATTTTTTTAATCCGCGAATAGTGAAAACGCGAATGAAGGAAGCACGAATAAGGAGCTTTTACTGTACTTACTCAATAAATCGACTGCGCGTCTGGTTGAGTGTGCTGAAGCATTATTCCCCGCGGGGGCGGGCGCCTATCTCGGCCCGTACAGGCGCGTGTCTTTTAGCTTTATTTATCAAACGTTGACCACTGAATAAAACCACAGCAGTGGGTATGCTCTGCACGGACTGCGATAGGCCTCGACAGGTAGCAGTGCAGTAACACCTGACGCCACCTGTCAGTTAACGGCCCGTGGGACCATGGCGTTATCACGATGAAGAAAGATCACGCTGTAAAGGTGGATACTGACCGGCGTCACGGGTCAAAATGCACCTAATATGTTACCAAGCAAGTATTCGTGCAGTCAGTAGTACCTACGGCAAAACATGCGAGCGAGCAACACTGATTTTAGCACACGGCGTAAAGACATGCTCGCTGCGAATGTTACCATTACCTACGCCCCGTAACGTCGGTCATTATCCACATTAAAAGCGCTGTTGAAAAAAAAACCAAACCAGGCAAAAAAACTATTTAATTGTATAGCACGGGTTTTCTATGAACATAGTAAGTACGATGTTGTTGCTACGTAGTGCCATACCGCGCGCGCCCCCACCTCTCTCCCCGCTGCTGACGCAGGCAGCAGGAAGAGAGAGAGCCCAATCCCGAGGATAATGGACGTAACAGAGCGATCCTCCGCGACTCTCAGTTACGATGCCTTTTTATTGTAAATTGTAATCAAAAATGTTTCAGTGTTTCTTTTGTTCAGCCATACATTTATTTGTAGACCAATAAATAATTATATTTAAAGAAGCGACTTTAAAATTGTCAATATTTTACTATTGTGATTTCTATTGTTCCTGTGTAGGTAATGTATCCTTTGTTGGAGATGCCAAATGGATAAATAAATAAATACATTTTTAAACTTGTTTTAACTAAGAAAATGCTTCTCTGTAAGCGATGTTACTCGGAAGAGCATCGACATAACTACAGTTGCCCGTGTGAAAACCTATCTATTTACTCAAATCCACCAGCAGTTATGGTCGCAATTTTGGATTTTTTTTCCTGACTTTCACCATCCGACCTCGCTTGAACCCCTCCCCACCTCGAAAACTAACATCACGAAAATTAGCACATAAGTATTTACAACTCTTTACTCCCAAAACTCCCATTATTTGAATCGAGTAATGCTGTAAACACGCATTTAAATTTAACATTATCAAATTTCGCGCGAAATCAAGTTGTTGTCTTTGCATGTTTGCTATTCAAACCTAGATGGCGTTACTGACGCTAGAGATTAAGAATTTCTATGGAGATGTTCCTCTAGCCGCTCTAATTTTGCTATATTATGCTAGATGGCGCTACTAAGACTTTTATCACAAATAAAAATGAGATTTCTTCCCCTCTATTTGTATTAATTTGATTGATAAAACTAATAAATATTTATCTAACATTGCATTCTAGATATATGACTCAGAACACCACGTCAGTTAATATTATCACAACTTTTTATTTGAAATTCTTTTAGCTTTTTTGATTCGTGGGAATCAACCACCAACGGAAAGCGATTTTAGTAATCAGTATCATTACTTTTTGAAATAACACAGACACAGTAAGTAACTTAAATGAGTATGACGTGTGTTAATATTAAGTATTCGTTAGTACCGTTTCACGCCAATAGATGTCGCTAAGTGTTTCAACATTACGTAAATAAATTCTTCTTGAACACTTTAAATTATTTAGATAGGTTGACCGAAGCGATTGCGATGAAACAAAGACTAATATAAACTCTGAGTTATAAACAATATTTGAGTATGAAAGATAACCATATTAGTTTCGTTCTTTTGACGTGATACTTGATCTATTCAACATAGAAACTGAAAAACCGAGCTACAGACAAAAATTTTGATAAGGGTTAAAATGTCATCTGTTGATTATCCCTTACCACCCCAAGCAATTATTTTCGAAATATTTTAAATGTACAGAAAAAGTTCCTTTACAGATTTATTATATGTATAGATAAGGCATTGAATGATTTTTTTTTTATTAAAGAGTAAATGTTAAAAATAATTATAAATACTAACGATATAGAGCTTGGCTGAGAAAATAAATACGTGTGGCACTCGGGGACTGCCGCGGTAAAGCTATTGCATAGCATTTTTGATCAACTTATGCAATTATAATTATTTATTTATTTTTATTTATGCAGTATTTTTTTTCTTTGGTAATAATTCAAGTCTTTTCTTTGATATTCACACTTTTTGAGTGTGGTGACCGATAAGAAAACAAATTTGATTATATAGTACAGTCGTACCATCGTTAAGCGAACGCTCGGCCGAGCTACATGGTAGGCGGAGTGGGGTGTGTTAAGTTTTATTTTCGTTACGGAATTTCTTGATTCGGTCGCCGCGCTCAAAGCCCGCGATAAAAGCTATGCAATAGCTTAATAATACTTTGGTTTAAATTTAATAAGATAATCACAAAAACCACTTGAAGTGCGACGTTACCAGTACGTGCATGATGAACGCTCTTAAGCGCCACGTGTCTTGTGACTGCGACTGCAGAAAAAACAAGAAGAAAGAATTTGTTTAGAGTATGCTACGAGACACCGTGACGTAACTTGTGCAGTAACGGACGGAAACAAGGGACGCGCGCGTGTCGCTTGACGCACGACGCGGCGCAAGTCGCTCCAGGCCGTGAATACGGCCTCAAGTACACCAACTTTTCGTTAGTTGTGTTTCATCATCATAATTTCAGCCGAAAGACGTCCACTGTTGGCCATAAGCCTCCCCCAAGCACCGCCACTTCGACCGGTTCTGTGCTTCTCGCCTCCAGCGGATTCCTGCGGCCTTCACCAGTTCATCGGTGTTTAAGTCCCATGTAATACGGGCCAATTGCACACCAAATGGGTATAAACCGAGACTCCTAGCTGCTACTGAGAACTTTCTGAGAGACAGACCCAATAATGCATTAACCGAACGAGGATTACCTGAGGATCGAACCCAGGACATCATGTATTGCTTTTGCTAGACTTGCGACCAATTGACCAACGAGGCTGAACTTTAAATCATCAACATCTTGCTTAGCCTTTTCTCAACTAAATTAGGGTTATGAGAATTGTCCCTCTGAATAGCACTCAAGAGCTGTCAGTGTCAAAAAGATAGTCGTTTTAAGGTTAGTTTTTATATTATAAAATATATTAATTAACAATCGCTTCTCGCCATCAAACTACAAAAATTTTCGAGAAAAATTGTAAGAACAAACCTTCTGCCCAGCCTTTTCTCTGTATCAAGAGCTTTGTGACGTCACATATTGAAATCACCATTGAGCGTCTAAATTATTTGAGTTTATGTTAATTTTATTAAAAATAAGTAAAAACTGCTGTTTTCATTTAGTTATGTACTTCTAAATACAAAATTGAAAAATATGTAACGTCACACAAGAGGGGACGGGGTTTCGCAATTGCGACTACATGTGACAAGGATGGTGGGGATCAAAAAACCATAAAAAGTGTGACGTAATTTATGGATGGCCCCTAACGACTTTCAAAGAGCTACAAATTACAGCCAGCTGAATTTTGGCTCAAATAACGCAACAATTCACCACCCTAGATTTCTAGAACATGACTAAATTAAATCTTCTACATCGCATTGCAAGCACGCACTAGACATAGACAAGGAATACTAATGAATATAAATTCCACTTAATTATGTCTGCATCTTGCAGCTTTAATTAACTTCTACCTTCAGTATGTACAGGCGAGGGCAATTATATGTACACACTTTACAAAATCAAAAGTCCTTTTTTGAAAGAAAGAATACCATTTATTTGGACACAGTTCGTGAAACACAAAATACATTATCAAAAGAAAAGTGAATAACTAGGTACAACAGTGTGTGCCTCACGGCTGCGCCAAAAACGTTTATTTCAGCATTAAAGCCAGACAGATGCTGTCTGACGCTGGTTTTCTAATGAATCTTTAGGGACAAGTGATTCAATATCGCTTATTCAAACGCACTGTGCCACGGGCCTTAAACAAACAAGCTTAGTTCGCGCCGCAGTGTATGCGCGCACTCACTATACACAATCTCCACTAACATTTTTATGTAACCTAACCCTACTAAAAACGCTAATCGGTTATTTTTTTTACTTATTATTGTATTTTCTCTGTAAATGATTAATAATTTAATCTTTTGAGAAATAAATGTTTTAAACCATAATATAGGTAAATAAACATTTTTATACTATGTATATAAACACATCACATAAACTTACAAAAACAGAATAACTTTTTTACCTAATTCAATTCTTCTTAGCGTATCATGTTCTGTCTAGCCTTTTTCTCTATGTTTGGGGCGGCTTCGTTGGACCGGATGCAGTTGAGTACCAGTATATTGCATGGAGTGACTGCCTATATGACTACAACCCCGTTACTGAGTAATCGGATACCTCTTGGTTGTGACATTTTCGGGCGTCTGACAACCCTTAACGACTGTCGAAAATTTACGAATAACTAGGACCATCGACTTTCGAGGCACGGAGGGGACTTGATATGTAAAAATGATCACCCATCCACGGTCCAACCGCGGCGAGCGTAGCTTAAGCTCGATTAACCTGTACGGTTGTTACTATTAAATAGCCACAAGCCCCTCTTGTTCTTAGCGTAGCGTTGTCAAATATTATCAAGAGAAAAGGAGAGACGAATCAAAAGCCGTTTATGACAACCATTGCTTTTTTTCGATTTATTTTCTTTTCATAAGCTGAACCTTCATATTGAAAAGTAATATTGAAATTCGATGGTCTAATAAAATTCCCACAAATCCATAAAAATTGAAAATAATTTCTGTCAGGCCTACATCAATTTTATTCAGTTTGTGTTAACAAAAATAAAAATGGATTCATCGACTTTTGAATTATAACTCATCTCATTGTTTTTCTTCTTTCTCAGAATTAGACTATCAAAACAAAAATGTATTTAATTTAAACAATTTTTTTTATTTTTTATTTAGTGATATTTCACAAATGCAGTCTCTTTCAAAAAAACCGGCGGGTGGATTTAGCTTAATTTAAACATATTATTAACCTTGACTGTACTTCCAATTTGGATTAGTTACATCCATGTAGTCTCTTAACATCGAACTATATTGTACTACATAGCCTATAAATAGCATACAAAGCGGATTTTAGTTAAGTCCCATACATGTATTTGTAAGAGGTGTGTTCAGAACGTAAATAACATCGAAACACGTGTTTTAAACACGTGTTGTTGCATCTGTATATATAAATAGTCATTAACAAATTAGTTTTTCATGTTGGTCTGTGTGACTGCGTTGTTCTTGTAAAATACACAACGGAATTGAATGCGGTTTTCACCATCATGTAGAAAATTATTTTGAAATAGTTTAGAAATCATGAATTTTGTCAAGTCGTTATAAAAACATCGCTAGTATTTAATAACGCAAATATAAACGTGTTTAAATACTATTTATAATTAAGGAGGACCTTAAAATCGATAACTGTGATCACCAAATAGTAATCATGATGAGATTGGACCCTCATTTACTATGACATAGCTAACGTAGAGGTTACTACGCCGTAGCTTACGTAGCCATTACTACGCCGTAACTGGCGTAGCTATCACTACGCCGTAGCTTGGTGCATGATGATTGTTTTTTATCAATTTGGTATGTGTTGTTCATCCTTTCCTACCGATATTATAAATGTGAAAATTTGTATGCTGAGATGTTTGGATAGTTGTTACTCAATCACGCAAAAATGGCTCAACGGATTTGGATGAAATTTGGCACACAAATAATTTATAACCTGGATTGATACATAGATTATTTTTCATCCCGGTATTATATTTCCGACCTCCACGCGGACAAAGCCGCTCGCAAAACCTAGTAGTTACATAAAAAAACTCTACTGTGAGTCAGGGGCGGATCTTGAATTTGTGGGTCCCTGGGCTAACACTGCTTAGGGGCCCTACCTAATTACTGAACCAATTGCCATTTTGTCAAAAAACTTTTTAATTCTAGATAATTTTTATTATTGACACTATCGTCTATTGTTTCCAGTTCGGTTGGGGGTGTCCTCTCTATCCACGGGGCCCTGGGCTGCAGCCTTTAAGTAGATCCGCCCCTGCTGTCAGTAGTTTAATAATAACAATCAAACATCAATCTGAGAGGTAATTCCCGTTTTATTGCAAGCGTTTGCATTCCAATCTCAGTCTCGGATACGTCTAATTTGCCTACATTTAAACAAGTTTTTGAAACTGACTGTCGCTCAGATGAGATTGAGGCTAGATTTTGAACACTTTTTTTACTTATGAAAATAGGCCTTCAGATTATCACCTGATTCTAAATAAATCTTACATAAAGGGAACGCGCAGCCGAAACCGCTGGTTCTAGAGAAGCATACCAATTTTGGATAAGATTTCCATAAACAACGAAAGTGAGATTTAAAAAAAATATTTTTGAAAATTAATTTCCTAAAAATATTTAACACGAAATTAAAATTTCTATGGAAGTTCCTTATTTGGCACGTGCCTATATGAAAAACCAAACAGCATCACTTCATAAAAACAAATCTCCCCAAACTTCCCAAGTCTTGTTACCATAACAACGTAATCCGAAAAAACGTATTTATCTCACAGCGTAGAACTAAAGGAACAATTCTTACTTTTTTTCTTTGGCCGCTGGGACTCAAGTTTGCCATTGTTGCCACCTTAACTTTATAAACTTTTCACAAAGACTTGCATTCAGAGGTTTACTCACTACGAGTGGTTTAGCACTAAAGCAGAGATGGTGAACCTATGGCATGTGACAGAAAATTAAAAATAAGTATAATGTAGGTAAATAGGTAGTGTTAGAAAAATAAGTAAATAAAATGTGTGTTAGGTATTATTGTCATTGCAAAGTTTTATATTGTAATGTAGTTAGTATTGCTTGCAGTTGTTTTTATCTTATTTTTGTTTGTGTTATCGATATCGTGATCAATTTAATTTATATTTTGTTTCAATTTTATTTTTAATTAAAATGAGCGGCTCGCCACCACACAGATAAATCCTGAGAGGTTTTCGTTGTGTGGCTAAAATCATTGTGTTATAAGATAAGTTTTTTGGAAAAAAAATACTTGGCATGGTTTTCGATTCAAATCAAATCAAAAGTCATTTATTCAAACTAGGCTGGTGTCAGCACTTTTTGAACGTCAAAAATTACAATAGACAGTCCCCCAAAAACACCCGCCACTACTTCTCTTCTTCACCACTTCCTAATGCTTTAGCTGGGAAGAAGAAGAGATTTTAGAGGTCGATTTTGTTCTGGTTTCGAATTTGTCTGCTTCGTCAGTCTAGTGGTTGCAAGTGCGGAGCATGATGTTCAGAGATCGATTCTCTATCAGGAATTTCTCAATGATGACAAAAGGGTCGCCCCTATTAGATGGGACTTAAGAGGTTTCATCTAACACGGGCTGGCAACAACGAATTAATTTATAGTATTTTTTCGTGATTATTTCATTAAATACAAACAAAAGTACTATTGTTTTCAGCCAAGTACTAGATCGTTCGTATTTATAATTATTTTTAACATTTTCTGTTTAATAAAACATTTCATCGTATCTACTAAGTAATGCAAATAGAAAATAATTGATGTTATGTCGATTTTTAAATGTAAAAATTTAGCATAGAAACTTGTAAATACCAACGATCTAGTGCTTGGCCGAAAAAAAATGTTTGCTTTTGTTTATATTTAATTAAATAATCACGAAAATCCGCTATGAATGCGCCGTTGACAGCCCGTGTATGATAAACGCTCTTAAACCTAACTGACTAAATATGGATATTTTATAGATAGGTACACGTCTACCCAACCCATCAGGGCAACGAGGCGTGTTGTTAGGTATACGAAAGAGACCAAGATTGACGAAATCTGAAACGCGCATACACAATGAATTTCCCTGACCTGAACCTATCATATATTTTATGTTACTTACTACCCGCAATCACGGATTTCAATGAGTGTAATTATTACAAAAATCAAAGGACCAAGTAACGTGAGTAAGAACGAGAAAAGTGAAGAATAATAAAACATTCTTCTCTTTTCTCAAATGAAGTATTGGTGCCACCTGCAAAACCTTTTTTAACTTAGTTTATAATGTCACATAGATAGTGTGAAAAGGTTGATCACCCCTGCACTAAAGTATTTGCTGTCCACTGTGGGTCCTCAGATTTTGGTACGGAGACTCTTTTAGTAAGTTTATACGACAAATACTTCAAATGTAGTGCTTTTATTGTTTAGTTTGCTTTTGATAGTAGAAAACGGCTTTAAAGCTATGTACTTAAGTGTCACAGAGATATTGTTGAAGGTTGTTGGTAAAACAGTTGCTTTAGTGTATCTTGAGTGTTTCTATCGCAGAGTTTCGAAAATCATCCTTTCAAGTAGTACAATACACTACCAGCGGTCGTTGACCCCGTATTCAAAAGGTCAGTAAAAACGTAATTAAAAACGTTTGAAATCTAGTCGCAGTCTTACCTCAGCGGCAATCAAATGTTAAAAATGTATGGAAACTCGTGGTATTTTTGACAGATTGTGACTGAGATCAACTGTAAACGTTCTTAAAATTATGAGAATTAATCTCTCAGGTGTTAGTAACTTGTAATTAATAGTAAGTTATGAAAAAGAGAGATGTGTGCGACCACACTATAGAAGTGAATACTTACGACTGGTAACGAGTATGCGCGATTTAGCGTCACCGACTGATCGGAGCCGAGTATGCACGATTCGAACGTAAATGGCAGATTTGCCGCGCAGAATACTAGTCTCCGTTGAAATTGGCCTCCATGACCGAAATACGGTCTGGAGGTCTACTTATAGCTATATAGCACACCCACATTTTCGCCAGTTATATTTCATCATCATTTCAGCCGGAAGACGTCCACTGCTGGACATAGGCCTCCCCCAATTTGGAGGGGCTTGCCTTAATCGCCTCGCTTGGCAGGCGGGTTGGCGATCGCAGTATGGTGGTAAAATGCATAGAGAACGCTGCTGCCCATTCTCTAGTAAGTCCCTTAGTCGCCTCCTACGACACCCACGGGAAGAGATGGGATAGTGCTATTCTTTTCGGCCGGCACCACACGGTACACGAACGGTGATATTTCATCATCATCATTTAACCCGAAAGACGTCTACTGCTGTACATAGGCCTCCCACAAGCTCCTCCACTTCGACCGGTTCTGTGCTTCTCACATCCGGCGGTTTCCTGCGGCCTTCACAAGGTCATCGTTCCACCTTGTGAGAGGCCTTCCAACTCTACGTTTTCCGGTACGCGGTCGCCACTCTAGAACCTTTCGGCCCCACCGGCCATCTGTTCTGCGGGCAATGTGCCCTGCCCAGTGCCACTTACGTTTGGCATGTCAAGCGGGCTATGTCCCATGTTTAAGTCCCATGTTATAAGAAACACAAATTCATACTCCGGACTACTACTAAGTTTATGATGGAGAAACGGTATTACACTTTGCCCAACCTGGGAACCGAACCCGAGACCTCATGCTGAGTAGTAGCGCTTGCGGCTACTTGACCAACGAGGCGGTTACAAAATCTAAATAAAACAAATAATTTACTTTAAAAAATCCGGCTGCCTAAATGGCAATAAAGGTGTTTATTGTTAAATTTAAGATGCCTCCGACTGCATGAGATTGCTTATAGTATTCAGTCAAATAGTCATCCTTTTAAAACAAGTTCCTTGTTTCCATCTTTTTTATTTAAAGTTCACTTTTTAGGCTGTTGGGTATTTTGATTTTATAATATTTCTTTTATTTCAAAGCATAATTGTTTTTGACGGTAATGAAACCTATTTATGAATCCCTTTATTTTGATACCCCCCACTCAATAGGTTTTGGGAAAAAAAATGTTTGAAGACACATTATGGCGCATACAATTGGCCATTTTTTTTTTCAATTTTGCCATACCCAGTGTCACTCTCACAATTACGACGAATCTAACGGCACCTCTCAAGCCGAAATCGATCAAGCCGTTTAGGCTTAGGCGGTTGCTGAGGGCAACGTGAAACTCGATAAACATACGTAAGAGTCGCTAGCATGAACGTGCAACGTTAACGTAACGTGAATTCGAACGATTTTGGCCAACAATCTCATAGCATTTTGTTATACAATGCGGTAAGAACAGTTGGTATCACCCATAGTTATGAATAAAATCTCGTTCGTTACGTTTACTTCGCTTATTCGTGCTAGGGTTTTTTTTTTTTTTTTTGGGTGGGAAATCATCAAATGACTTCTGCTGAGTAGAGCAGGAGGGCGTGTCAGACTTTTACTAACTAAAACCCACCCGTGTTCCCTCAGTAGCCCTATGCCAGGGGCCGTGGTATCTCTTTCGAACAAACCCGCACCCCTGGCAGGCATCGGCCCTTGCGGACCCCACCAGTGGTTGCTGACATCTTTGACGGCGCGCGTGAGGAACACAACGCGCCGTCCCGTCTACCACTTTTCGGCCGCAGAGGATAGGGAGAGCGGCTGACGCTATACCGACACTCCTCTTCCCCTGCGGCCCCACCGCGTCCGCCATCAAACAGTGGCGGCCCCGTCCAGGCCACGGAAGGGAAGAGCGCTGCTCAGAAGCACCGGCACTCCTCCTCTACCGCAGCCTGTAACCCTCAGCCGCGATGCCTCCCATTCGACATCGCGGCCCACCTCAGTTGCGGTGCACCTCACCGCAACCTACTTTTTGGCCGCTACGTCAATGGCTTGAAGGCAAAAGCCCTGACGAGCGGCCCCACCGTTGGGTTCCTCTTGGCTTCACCGTGGATGGGAGACCACGGTTACTAAGCCCCCCCCCGCAACGACAATGCGAGAACCCGTTCGTGCTAGGGTAAAGTATTCGTTTCGGCAATAGCCAAGCCAATCTTTCTGTAGAAATCTCACCGCGAGAATTAAGGTGAACTGAGCACTGAGCTGTCAATAGTGACAATCTCTAACGTCAGGTGGAATGACAGGTTACTTCACCTAAGTTTTCACGGTGAATTTTTTTACAGAATAGACCAGTTGTACCCGAATGAGAATAAGGGACTTCAAGCTTTCCGTCTGGTGCCGGACGTAAAAAGAATAGCACCATCCCATCTCTTCCCGTGGGTGTCGTAGAAGGCGACTAAGGGACTTACAGAGAATGGGCAGCAGCGTTCTCGTTGTATTTTACCACCATACTGTGATCGCCAAACCGCCTGCCAAGCGTAGCGATTATGGCAAAAGCCTCCCAAAACGTCTTTCGGCTGAAATGATGATGATGATGAAGCAAAATAAATTTACTAGGTTTCTATGCCTAAGGTGATATGGTGTATATCCCAAGTTTGTTTGTTATAGGCATGGTGGGATACAATAACTTGGAACCAACGATGGGCATAGCTCTTGCTACCTATATTTTTAAATTATTGCGTGGCAAGACTTCAAACGCAGGTATATTGAAAGAAATAAACGTGTGTGTGCCCGAAAATAATGTATTGAGAAGGCGACGGCCACGTCTTTTGGCGGTGCCCAGTATTAGGACCAATCTACTAAGTAAAACCTCTATAACGCGTACCTTGCGTGTACTTAATGACGTAGCAGACAGAATAGATCTTTTTACGTGTTATCTGAGTGAGTTTACAAAAACCACGATGTACTTATTACATATGTTATGGTAAAAATTAACATTTTAATTATGGCCACACTATTGAATTAGGAAATTCTTGTTATGATAGTGTTGATTAGTTAATAAATAAATTTAAAAAAGGAGTGAAAAACACGAAGTTATACAAAGCTGGTTATTTACTAAAACTTAATGTATCATTATTAAGGTGCCTGAAATAATATTCATCATTGTTTTGCTCAACTAAACGTAAATTACACACAGTGAAATGCGCAAAGCGACTGAGGAGAAAACAAATGAAAGAGCATGCCACGAGTCACCGCGATGGCGACGTGACTTGCAGAGCAACTGACGAAAACAAGTGTCGTGTCGCTTGACGCAAATCGCGTCGCTCGAGGCTATCTATGAACGGGACCTTACGACGGAACAAAATTATTATTCTCATTTTAGTGCCACAATCAAATCAAATAAATACAAAAGTCATTAATAAAACAAGGATGAGAGTCAGCACATTTTAAAGACAAAATTACGTAAGATTCCCTCAAAAGGCCCGCCACTTCCTAGTGCTTTAGCTGGGAAGAAGAAGTGGCGCCACGTACTCTCCAGCAACACAGCTGTCTGTTTATCTAAAAGAACTTGATTATGTAAGTAATTAACATTACGAAACACAAAACAATAAATTAATTTAATTGCTAGCACTCGCCAATATATCAACAAAACATTGAAAACTATACTCAAACAATGAATAGAAACGAAAGACGGTTTACAAATAGTTAAGTACCTACATAGCGCGATTCTTGAACTCTTGAACACCTTCTGCACTGAATATAAAGTGCTTAAGTAATCCCAGACGAAAGTAATGTGGCTTGAAATTAGCAGAGCAAACTTTCAACCCCATTTGCCTCAATAATCGTTAAAAGAAAAGAAATTTAAAAATGAAATCGTTGCATACTTAAAATACCCGGGCTGAATTTTTAAATGAAAGGGAAGGGTCTCAACAAAAACAAAGTTTAAATGTCTGCCTTATTATGAAGGTTCCTCCCTACGGGTTATTATTGTGATAATTAGACAGAATAATTTATTGGGAGCACGTCCAATTCCCTTCGTGTTTTGTGGTAAATAAATTATAATCTTAAACTTTCAAGCGGGAGGAAACGTTGATGGATGTCATCTGTCGCTTTTGTGTTTACAACAAGTGTATGAACTGGGGGAAAAGTCTATTAATTCACACCTCCATTGTCCAACTGCCTCGTTATCCTAGTAGTCGCAAGCTAGTTATAGATATCTCACTAGCTTCCGCCCGCGGCTTCGCCCGCGCGGAAGTTGGAAATTATCCCGCGGGAACGTACTACTGGGATAAAAAGTATTCTATATGTTAATCTAGGTTATAATCTATCTGTGTGCCAAATTTTATCCAAATCCGTTCAGCCTTTTTTGCGTTAAAGAGTAACAAACATCCATACATACAAACTTTCGCGTTTGACATTAGTAAGGATCTTATTTTCTTTTAGTCTTCGTAGTTAAATAAAGTCTTCGAGAGATTCCTGAGAGAGGGTTCTCTCGAAGACGATTTTTTTAACTTGAATAGTTTTGTAAATTGTTTCGTTTATCGCAGGGTTATCGTCCTCTATTATTATTATCTGCTATAATTATCAAATGCGACAGCAATTTTGTGTGCGATGCCTTTATCATTTGATGAAAGCATCAAATATAGGCATAGGTACCTATGCCTATAACTATCATATAGTGTGGGGAATCTTTAAAAAAAACACAATATTCTTTTTTTTTCACAAATAAAAATAAAAAATGATTTGGTCGAGATAGACACTTCACCTTAAAATCTTAGTAGTAATTTCGTCTTTACAAACCTTCATTATTCCTACTATCAGAGGTTTTAAGCCCTCGGTCGATACTGCAGGCTCTTTTCAACTGTTAATTGGAGCGCTTGTCTAACCCGTTTAGAAAAGCGATTCATAGTTTGTCAACAAGATTTGTTGGCGACGCCATTCTGGGAGGAATTTCGCGGGACTTTAGTTAACTTACCTTGTTATCACAGGTATTGTTTGTAGCTCAGGACGAAGGATAAATTAATCTGTAGCCTCGAGTTTGTTTTATTAACTTTGGAGACAACCTCACGTAATTTTGTTTAGGGCTCAACATATTTATCATTCTGTGGACGCATATTGCTGAATATGGATCTATAAGATAGTCACAACAATCAATAGAGTAACTTATTAATATCCATGTTTGCACACCTGTAGGATCCTGTTGATGCCGTATTTTAGGTGATTACTTCACTATACTGGTACTACACGCTTTTCTATTCTATTCTATTTTCCATTATGGCAATAGTGCCGATGTTGACAATTCTACACAGCTTCTCGTGCAGCTGCCTCTATATCCTATTCTATTTTTCATTATGGCAAGCAAAGCCGATTTCGACCATTCTGCTAAAGTCTAAAGTGAATTGGAACAGAAAATGTGAAATTGTTTTTTTTTTGACACTACACTGCCTCCCTTCAGACTTTTCCCGCTATTCGTAGTGACTGGCAGATGACATTAGTGACAGCAGCTACATCATTACTTGTACGAATGAGACAGTGTTAACATATCTATTAAATAAATGCACTATCCCACCTTTGTTCGTTTGAACAACAAACTAAGACAAATATAGCTTAGCTATAAACAAGTCTATAATTCCCAAGTTAAGTAATGATAATTCCAAGTAATGACCGCATTAGGGTCAGGTGAAGAAATTCCCAGAAAGGCTAACTATGTTTATAGGGGGAATACGTAGAAATGTCATACGATAATGACATTTAATTGTCCCGTAAGTATTAAACGTTGTGGTGTTATTCTGCAAAAATCTCAACGTGAAAACTTAGGTTGGAGTAAAGTTGCAGTGACCTGTCAGTAGTGTCAATAGCTACAGTCCTAGCGTCAGGTGGAATGACAACTCACTTCAACTAAAATTTCACAGTGAGATTTTTACAGAATAGACCAGCTGGTTGGTCACGCCACGATTGCGGCGGTAAGTCCATTCTTTGAGGAGTGGCTTGAGAGGCGGCATGGCGTCCTCACCTTCCGCCTGACGCAGGTCCTCACCGGACATGGTTGTTTCGGGAGGTTCCTGTTTTTAATAAGGCGGGAGGAAACGCCCGGCTGTTTCCACTGCGAAAATCGCCCTGAGCACACGGTGGAGTACACGATGGAGGTCTGCCCGGCTTGGGCGGAACACCGCCGTGTCCTCGTAGAGGCGATCGGCGGCGGCGATCTCTCGCGTCCGGCCCTGGTCCAGGCCATGGTACGGAGCGAGAGTGCATGGGTAGCCGTCACCTCCTTCAGCGAAGCAGTAATGCTCGCGAAGAGGGAGACGGCGCACGTGATGGAGAGGCAGCATATGCGTCCACCGTAACCACCGCAGGAGACGCCCTGGGCGACGGGAATCCCAGGCTGATTTCCGGCCACCGTAGGCGTGGGCTTGCGGACGGCGAGTAATGGGTAGCTCGCTGTCCGGTAAGGACCAAGCCCAGGTCGACGGCGACGGCGCGTTGTGTTCCACGCGCGCCTCAAAGAGATGTCAGTACAAAAATTATGGGGCCCGCAAGGTGCGGGTTCGTTCGAAAGAGATACCACCGCCACCGGCATACAGGCTACTGAGGAAACATGGGTGGGTTTTAGTCAGTAAAAGTCTGACATGCTCTCCTGCTCCACCCAGACCAGGAGAAATTATTTAATGGTTTCCCACCCAAAAAAAAAGACCAGCTAGTCAACATTTATCCTACTATCCTACTAATAATATATTAAAAATAAAGGACAAATAATAATAATATCAAGTTAAAGTTTTTGTTTGGATATTCAGATTTTGGATGGATGGATTGGATGTTTGTTACTCAATCACACAAAAACGGCTTAACGGATTTGGATGAAATTTTGCACACAGATAGTTTATAACCTGGATTAACATATAGGACACTTTTCATCTCGGTGGTACGTTCCCGTGGGATGATTTGACCTCCACGCAGGTGAAGCCGCTGGCAAAAGCTAGTTTTAAATAAAAACGTTGGAAGTCACAACGTTACTGCTCACTCTGTTGAGTCACATAAAACTTGGCCAGTCTATTCTGTGCCAATATCACCGTCAAAACTTAGGTGAACTGATCTTGACGTGAGCTGTCAGTAGTGTCATTCACAAGCATCACGTGGAATAGCTCGGCAGAAAAAACAATTTCATTACACCAAAGACTACAATAATACACTGCATTACACTAACACGGTAGACGAAAATCGTTGATTACGTAAATGGAAGTTTTATATTGAAAATTTTCAAAAACAAATCTATGTATACTTTTCTTCAAAACGCAGAATCGCGATAACGCAACGCCCTACGCTGCTAGTCTAAAAGGCTATAATTTTAGCGTCTGAATAAAATTTCACGTTCCCATGTGCACCGCAGTCAAGTTGCTTTTAGACTGCCCAATCACGAGATGGGTGCAATTTAAAAATGGAATCCATTACCGTTTGTGCGTTATCTTCGCATAAATACTTGAGACTACCCTCACATTGGAAAAAAAGTTAATGTGATCTTTTTACCCGACTACAGGGGTTTACGTTTATGCAGTTCCTTAAGATGGGTAAACGTACCTACACATACGTTTCAACCTGCATGGATGAGACGCACAACCTGCATGGATTCAGTACTTACATGATTCTGAAACCCTGAGCGTTAAAATTCGTTGGTATTTTTTTCTGATTTTTCTTACAAAAACGCAATATTTACCTACGAGGTTAAAATTTACCGAAGCATAGAACAGGAAACTTATAAGTAGACGACGAAAAATTTTAACGCAGGGATCTCCAGAATCATGTAATAGAAATCCATGGAAATAGAAACCTTTTTTTATCTTTGCACTGAAAGACCATTTTATTTAAAAGCTTCTTTAAATGCAATTATTGAGCTTTGTTGTCAATGCTCTGATCATTACCTCGTAATGAAAGTAGTTCAGCAATTACATAAATGTAATCTAAAATAAAGAACTGTAATGTGAGCAAAAGAAAATCGAAACGATTTTTGAAGAACACCCAAAGAAATTATAACATTAGGTACATTATCTACTGTTTTAAAAAGTATTATGAAGCATATTTCAATGTTTAATACCTAGGTAGGTACTCATTGTGCCTGACATCCTCTCTCCGAAATTCATGAAATGAATCTTTGTGTCAGAACCGAGCCTTTTTTGTCCGCAATCTAAATTGGAATGTTTTGAATAGCTGAAATCCGGCCACAGGTGCGTTCAAAGGGATTCCTTAATAAACCATTTCCGATAAAATGTTATACGTCTGCAAATAGGTACCCACCTATATTTTTGTGCATTAATAAGGTTATTTTATGATATTGAGGCTGGAAATTAACTGTTTACGGGTGAATTATTTATGCTTCTGTGAATAATTTTATTGTTACAAGCAAAATTGTACCTAGTGCTTGTAATCTATATAAATAAAAGGAGAAGTCCTGACTGACTGACTGAACGCCCAGCCCAAACCCTTGGACCTAGAAAGCTGAAATTTTGCACAGAGGTTCCCTTTATAATGTAGACAAGGAATAAGGAAGGATTTTTCGAAATTCATCCCCTAAGGGAGTTAAATAGGGGATGAAAGTTCCGCGCGGGCGAAGCCGCTGGCAAAAGCTAGTTATATAATATGATAACTTGTTTATGTTTATTATATAAGAATGAAAACTATGCATAAGGTACCTATGTTTAAACTATTTTTAGTTACTCCTCGTCACTTGTCCCTAAAGGTTCATCAGAAAGCCAGCGTCAGACAGCATCTAAATGAACCTTTTTGGCGCAGCCGTGCTTGTTATTAAACCATTATTTTCATTTTTTTTATTTGTTATTTTGTGTTTCACGAACTAAGTTCGAATAAATCCAGACTAGGGCTTATGCTAGTTTGGTATTATTTCTAAGAAACTACCGTCAACTCTTTGCTCATGAAAAGTAAAGATGCCACAGTTCCCCCCCGAGTGGGTTCCCGCATTGTCGTTGCGGGGGGGCTCAGTAACCGTGGATTCCGGCCACGGTGAAGCCAAGAGGAACCCAAAGGTGGGGCCACTCGTCAGGGCTTTTGCCTTCAAGCCATTGACGTGGCAGCCAAAAAGTAGATTGCGGTGAGGTGCACCCCAACTGAGGTGGGCCGCGATGTCGAATGGGAGGCATCGCGGCTGAGGGTTACGGGCTGCGGTAGAGGAGTGCCGGTGCTTCTGAACAGCGCTCTTCCCTTCCGTGGCCTGGACGTGGCCGCCACCGTTTGATGGCGGACGCGGTGGGGCCGCAGGGGAAGAGGAGTGTCGGTATAGCGTCAGCCGCTCTCCCTATCCCCTGCGGCCGAAAAGTGGTTGACGGCACGGCGCGTTGTGTTCCACACGCGTGCCGTCAAAGATGTCAGCAACCACTGGTGGGGTCCGCAAGGGCCGATGCCTGCCAGGGGTGCGGGTTTGTTCGAAAAAGATACCACAGCCCCTGGCATACGGGCTACTGAGGGAACACGGGTGGGTTTTAGTCAGTAAAAGTCTGACACGCCTTCCTGCTCTACTGAGCAGGAGAAGTCTATTGATGATTTCCCAACAAAAAAAAAAAAAAGATGCCACAGTTGACCGTACATATTGTGGAATATTAATAAACTATGGAGTAAGTACATATTAGGTACATTTTCAAACTTGAATACCGCTTGAAGTGTCTTTTTTTTTACTTGCACCTTAGTTACGTACCTACTTTTTTTTACTTGCACCTTAGTTACGTACCTACTTAACACACTTCCAATCACAATTTAAATTATTTTGAAGGGTATTATTGCTAATCCATTGCTTCTGTCATTCGAAACATCGATCTGCTCAACAACGTCAATAACGCATGTATGTTGGCCATTGCTACTGTTAGTACTTTGTGCGTTATACCTACCCTACTGGCATTGCAGGTTATAAACAACATTGACCTCATTATATAACCCAGTAACCTCTGCATGTTGTGTAAAAATAAGCAACAATGTCTAAAAATGGGTTGCATAAAACATTTTCACACAAATGGAATATTTTATATCAAACCGAACTCATTAAAATTGGAATACAAAAGCACGGTTCGCTACATTGTTTCTCTAGCTTTATGTAAAACTACATTATTTTAAAAAGCAACGGTCGCTTTATAAATTTTTATATTTAAGAGTCACATCTCTAGAATTTTTATCTCATAAATAGGTATGAAAGATAACTAACGAAGGTGTAGTGACAAAAAAGAGTGCTTAGATAGTTTGGTCTTTTTGAAAAGATTAATGAGACGCACTAACAAAAAGGACATATCGACGCTAGAAAGGCAAATTGTATTAACGACCATTGCATAAATTGTTCAATAAATTGATTTGAAGTTCTACTTTTCACAAAAAAAAATCATAGTAAATTAACTACCGGAGTATTCTTGATGAAACTTAGAATAGTTATTATTTAATATGTTTATTATTTAATTCCTAAGTCAAAAAAAATGTACATACGTTTTTTGATATATTTTTAGGAGATAATACAAGGTTGTGAATAATCTTGGTTGGGTAAAATTGACTTAAGTCACAATTTCAACATTAGAGGTCCTGTAAAAAATGTTTTAACGATCGAATAGCTGCATACAACCTACAACTAAAGTATCTTACGTTCTATTTGGTAAACTTTAATATTCCAATAAAATGTTTTATCAAACCGAGCATATTCAACCGATGAAAACCAAAAAATCTAATCTCACTCATTAAACTTAGTTCCATCTAGGATCAAGGTATTATATCCCAATATTAATATATTTTTTAGCGATAGTTAAAAAATAAAATACAAAATAAAGAAGTATAAAATTGTTTATTATACAAAAGCACACGTCACAAACTTATACAGTTGATAAGTGACAACAAAAACGTAAAACAACTTCTTTATAATTAAAAAAAACTAAATCAACTTTGAGATCACTGTCAGTCACATGAAAATTCAATCTTTGGTTACATGTTATTTCACAACAAAACAAAATAAAAAACAACTTATACATTTATAATTAAACAAGAAAACTACTTAAATTTGAGATCAATCAGTCACATGAACATGATGCAGATGTTCGTATAATAATTATTGCAACAAAAAATAAAGCAACTTATACATTTTAATTAAACTACTCAACTTTGACATCAATCAGTCCTATGAAACATATCATACAGATGTTTCAACAATTAAACAATAATAGTTTATAATTATAACTCAATAGATCCGATAATAATATAATGCTTCTAGTAGACTCTTTATTGGTACTAACTAGGTAGTGTAATAGAAAGTAAAAAAATACTCGAATTAAAAACAATAACACACTGTGTTCAATTCGGAAACGGGTAGGGAAAACATAATCACGAAAAATTAAAAAAAAAAAATGTCATGGTCATTCACATGGAATAATAAAACCTTACTTCAATCGTCAACGTCTTCTATATCAGTGTCTGGCAACAATTCTTTAGCGTTACAAGTTTGCAAATTTAGATACTCCTCATGATACCTACGTGGGATAGCAAAGGTTTTACAAAGCTTTACCAAATCAGCATATTCTTGTTTAGGAATAGGAAGTCTGTTTTTATACAAATTATCTCCTGGACGCCTATTCTTACCAATAACTTCAACTTTTTCAGCAGCTGCTGTATCATTCATGCTGTATTTTATATACGAGTAAATATTATTTAAATCTTTTTTCTTAAATGTAACAATTCTTAGTTTACTAATTTTGCAAACAAGATTGTTTTTAAAGTATTTTTCGGACATAGAGTCCCAAAGCCTTGAAATCTTGGTGACACATTATTTCTACATTGTACAGTTTCGGATTTTTCCTAGCCAATTCAAATATCGTTCCCCATTGTGAAGGAGCATAAACTACAAAATTTTCTACACTCCTTTCTATTACTGCATGGACACTATCAACAGGCATAGAATTGTGCCCTGGTATCAAAAAATTCATTTGTATGTTCTCGATAAATTCAAAGGATTGTAATGCTGTGTGAACAGCCGCAAACACAATTTTATTGCGATTTTGGCCACAACAAGAATCACTGTAAAGCAGTAAATATCGTACGGTTTTACGTTGGTCCACAATTTTAATTTTTAAATAGAATAGTTGCAATCTGGTTCCCGCCCCTTTTAGCATCAGCTTCCCCCCATGAATAGCAAAAAACTTCCTTAGTCTGACTCTCAAATAATGTAAAATTGTACACAGAATACTTGAGAGAATAATAAAACAACATACTCTCGCCGTATGGAGTGTTGAGTACCTTTTGTAAATCGAAAGATACGCATAACGTCTGTGAATCCTCTTTTGATGTTTCCTGGTGGAATTTGAAACGGGTTTTAGAATCCTCTACTTCTTTTTCGTGAGCTGCTTTTTCTTCTGAGGTGAATCCATCAGGATTATTTTAAAATGAAACGCATTTGAGACATTTGTCTTTTTTCGGAACATGGAACGAAACATTAAATTGAGGAAACCAACAATCAAGTATGTATGCTATTTTCAGCATACATACTGGATTGTTGGTTTCCTTAATAATAATATTCGATTGGTCTGCTACTACGTTTTCGTCCTAAAGTAAAAAACGATTAGTGTAAAATGTAGGTTTTTAATAATATGTAAGTGCTCGCTTCATGCATTTTGATTTAGTAGGTACTTTAAGATTTACACTAACCAGCACCCTAATTGCGTAACTCACGATTGATCATAATTGGTTTCGTCTTCACAGTTAAACAATATTCATTGCGTTATTTATGTTGTCGAACAGACACATTTTTCGAACATATGAAGCAATGGTTTAACAATCCGTTTCAAAACGATACAGATTATGATGAATCGTGAGTTACGCAATTAGGGTGCTGTTCACAGCTGTTCACAATCAGCTGAATTTGGTTCAATATCAAACCTTAATCTCCTTCTTAGTGTAACGTTTTTTAATATTTTCTTGCATCGTTCGGACGCCATGATAAATTAATGTTTTACACTCCTAAGTGAAAACAATTTTCGAGTAGCAGCAGCGGGCAATTCGTGCGTGGCCGCCCTCATCGACAGTGCGTGGTCGACTGAAGCGCCCTCGCAACGGCCAGACCTCATACGCAGCGCTTCGTGAGCATAAAATGCGCTCCTTGAGTACAGCTTATCCACCACTTTTTCACCCAAAAAAGATTTTTTAAGTAGGCTTAACTTACTTCATACAAAAAACTTTGCTTAAAATAAAATAGCGTGATGCTAACGATGCGTCAAAACCGTTTCAGGTAAAAATGTATAATCGACCAACTTGCTATTGAACATTGCCGACAAAATGCGCTTAACGTCCAAGTGATTGAAATTAGCTGAAAGGTACAGTGTATTAACGGAAAATAAACAAAAAAGTACGCGCAAATAAATTGTTTTATTTTCAAAATTAGATAAAGTGGCCAATTAGTAAAAAGGTTTATTGATAAAAAAAAAAATTAAAATGATTAGATAAAGTGTTTTAACATCAAATCTTTATTTAGACAAAAAAAAGCAAAATGAATTATGGCCATTTTTTTGACGTTATGTACGGTTTATGAAACAATTGACGAAAATGGTTGGATTTAAAACAAAATTAAATACGAAAATGACTGAAATCACCGTTGTATTAACGACCACAAAAGTGCTCGGATTTAACTGGAACCTAGACCATTCGAAAGAGAAAAATCTGCCGATTCCAACAGTGTAAATAACTTAATTTTGACCAAAGTGGTCGTTAATACAATATGCCTTTCTAGCGTCGATATGGATGTAGATATGAGTGGAAACGCCCGCCGGGAGGAACGCCCTGGAAGGACATTATAGTGGCTTTGTTGGTGATGTTCTTTAGAATTATCAGGTGTTTAGTACTAGCAACCGCGTATATGAATGAACGTAAACCTCCGAGTTTGCGTTTTTCCCAGGGATCAGTCAGCTAGGATTTGCCGGCGTCATCAAGTTTTAATACCCGACAAAATATTGACGTGTAAAATTGTCTTAATTAAAAGATCTAGGTACTTTTCTCTTATTTTTCTTTTTTTTATAGCCTTTACTGTCCGACTGCTGGGCAAAGGCCTCCCCCAAAACCTTCCAGGAACTCTTTTCCCGCGCCACTTCGAACCAGCCTTCGCGGTACGCATCCAGGTCATCTCGCCACCGCTTTCTGGGCCGACCGCGGCGACGGCGGCGGCGCGTCGGCGTCGTCCATCTTCAGGCACCCATTGTGTAGAGATCTTTGCCCACTACTTACAAAAGTAAATTTAAAATGTCTAAAACCCGACTGCGTAAAGAGTGAACTTGAAAAAAAAATAGAAAACAGAAAAAAATAATTTTTAAAGGTTGACTATTAAACTGAATATTATAAATAAGCAATCCCATGCAGTCTGAGGCAATAAAGGTCTTTATTGTTTTTATTAAGATGCGTCTCTGCGTCGCATAATCGGGTAAAAAACTACATTTCATTTGGATCGTAGCAGATGGCGTTATGTAGTTTCTGCATACCCCATGGGTAGAAGGCGCTAGTTTATGTATGTATATATAACTAAGTCTGAAATACGTTTTACAATGAGTCTCACAAGAAAATAACTAGCGGAAGCATAGTACCCAGGGGTCAAATTGACCCCTCCAGAGTGTTAAACGAGGCCGCAAAAGATGTTTATTCGCTTACATTCGCACCCTTTTCACCTCCTACAGGTCATTAGGCGTTGTCGCAAAAACACATTAACCGGGAAATTTAAGTGTTTTTCAACCCCACTAATTACTTATTTGACCCTAACGGCGTTCCCAGATTAGGTTGTATAAATCGTTCGCAAAGTGAAGGGTTATTTTTTTGAGAGCGTTTATTTCTCGCTTTCCTTTTTAACAAATCAGGTGTTAAAAAAAAGCGAGAAATAAACGGATAGCATGAGAGGGTGTTTTACGTTTGAAGCCTTTGTTTGTCCGTTTGTCTGTCTATTTATCAATGAGCAGGAAGTCTAAACTAAATGGCGTAGGTTGGTCTTAATTTTTATTTGGTTTACTAAACAAATTATTGTTCTAGATAACAAAATAACTTGTGACTAGTTAATAAACGAATCTCTCTTACTGTGGAAATTCGTTTTGAGCATAAAAGCCGAGCTGTCTTGAAAAAAATGTAGGTCTCTTTGAAAAATACATGATTGATGGTTTTCGAATAAAAATTGAATCGAATGAAATTGTTACAATTCTGTAACTGTCTTGCACATGGAAAGAAAAGATCCATTTTTTTTTTTTGATATTTAATATTTTTTAGTTCTGCTAACTACAAAAGCGTGATTTTCCGTCTTTTTTTTAACATTAAGGAACAAATTAATGAAATTATTGAATTTTCATCGGTCCTCGATAAGTCTACAAAGTTTAAATGAAATCTGACCATTTGAAGTTGGTCAAAATCAAGTCCAAACGAGTCGGTAACAAACATGCTTACAAACATACAGGTGAGCGTGTTAATAAAAAAATGGGTGGGTCCATGATTCGGACACCCCTTACAGAGAGGCATCGTTTGTACACACGGCTACACAGTATAAGCTGACCTCGCGAATAGGATTTCCGTACAGTGCGAGATCAGCGTAAACTGGAAAATGTATAACTTGATATTGTGTAGCCGTGTGTACGTCTATTCACGAGCCAGCCAGTATTTTTTACTTCCAGTCAAAGTTACGATTTCGACTGACGTTAAATCTCATCGCGTGTCGTATTTGGATATCAGACGTGGGTGACCCGCACATCAATAGTAGATTCACTTGATATACGAAAACCGCCCTTATTTACTACGAAATAAAGTCGCTGTCAAGTTCCGCCGTGCGGTTGATTTTACCTACTATAGGTAGGTACTTACATAAGTAACTGTAGTAGGTTATAGGTACGTACTTACCTTTGCAATGGGGATTGAAAATACCTCATTTCGGTTTTGTTGCTAGTAACTATAATGAAATTGGAGTAAAAGCAAACAAGATGTTAGGTTTTTTTTCTTATAACAAAACAATAAGTACCTAATTATTTCCTCGTTTTCAGCCTGAGCTATGCAACTATGTTGGGGTCGGCTTCCAGTCTAACTGGATGCAGCTGAATAATAGTATTTTACATGGAACGACTGCCTATCTGACTGACTCCCATTACCCACTTTCGGGCTTCTGACGACCCGTAACGACTGTCAAAGATCCACGAATGACAGCCGCGACCAACGGCTTACCATGCTTTCCGAGGCACGGAGGCGTCTATGTATGTAAAGACTAAAGATGGTCACCCATCCACGGACCAACCGCGGCAACCGTAGCTCAACCTGATCGATCGACCCGTGCGGCGGTAATTACTTAGACACTACCCCAATTTTATTCACATACTAATTCCATGCCTTTGCAGCATTTAAGTATACATCATAGTGTACCACTCTATCGTGCGTAGGTACCTACTAGAATACTTCTGTTTACCAACAAACTTGATTCAAGTGCAGCATCCATCCAGCACTCATTTAGTGCCATCAGAGCCATCTAAAATATAGGCACCGGTTGCAATTGTGTTGTTTTTGTATCCCGCTACACTCACGGCCTGCATTTTTCACTGTTAGAGCTGGCTGTTACACCCAAACGTAAGGCATGGCAAACAATAATTTGTTACAACAAGATTGTGTCCCGAATATTCTCTTGCTTTTAGGTACCTATCTATTCTATTCATGAAATCAAAATCAAAATATTTTATTTAATATAAACCTGCATGGGCACTTATGAAACGTCAGAAGCTAGGTGCACGGTTCCAAATTGTTGTTTCCTATGGAGAAGAGCCGGCAAGAAACTCCACGGTTACTCTTTTAAAAATAATTAGGCTTTAACAATGTTTCCAAATTACAGAGTTAAAAAAATGTATGGGAGGACAGTGCAGGCCTGTCAATAAGTACCAGGTACTTAGACGAATACACAATAGAATATCGTCTACAAATCTACAGTTTGTTAGGCCTACAACGTTCTCTCATTCACAATATGTAAAATAATCTACATTAATAAAATGAACCTATTTAATGGACCTAGGTATTTCATGGTCGGCACAACATGAATTTTTCTTCCATACTTCTCTTTTAGTCGTCACTTTCTTTCTAGCCATTATGTCCATCCATGATTTCTTTGGTCTTCCCCTACTCTTATAGCCATCCACATTCATACTATAGCAAAATCAATTCTCCGCTCTTTTGTCAACTTCAAAAAAAATTTAAAAATGAAAAAGTATGAAGATGATGCCAATTTGATATCAACGGAAGTTGGTTAAGTTTGTAGAGTTGATGCAAACAATCCCTGACGTGGTTCCATTTAAATAAGTAGGTAAGTACTTGTAGTTATTTTACAGTGATCTTACCTCAAAAAACAACCTTAATGTAACGAACAACAATTAAGATCACTCTGATGCTAAATTAGAGAATAAAATAACTGTCAAAGGACATTGCAGTAACTAGGTACCTGACCACAAAATTTCGCACATCAATTTCAATTTAAAATTCCCTTGCCTTCAGTGTGCGAAGCTTTAATTAATACACTCATACTCATACACACACAAACACTCACACTCACTTCCACTGTATATTATTACCTACATACAAACACTTAGTGATGTTTTTTTTTTTGTAATTCGTTTTTATAGACTTTCTAAAAGATGTAAAAGTCTGGCCACACATTATACGTTGCTGAGCAATTTTTTGTTTCTAATATATTTAACAATAGATTAGCAATATCCTATAGTTATTCAGATTGTGGTTGATAATGAGTTACTCTGAATAGTTCCTTTTTTTTATCTTTTCTTTACATTACCTGACGTACCTTCCTAGGTGTTTTTTTGCAATGCAGTTCGGGGCGCACAAATCTGATACAGCCTTTACATAACGGTGTGACAACGTCCACCGTTTTCAATCGTCAATGGAAATGGATGCAACGATTCGACGTCGCGTCGCTACGTTCCGCTCTTTATTTATTTAAACTACAAAAGCTCCCATACAATCGTTTGTGCCTAACGACAGCACTATTGACTAGAGCTCCGCTAAAAGCTCGCTCCTTTAAGCTTTATCCTTTACAGAGCTCTGATAAAACACCAAAGTTTTGTTGAATACATTCGTTGATTTGGACGAAAGGGTTTGGCATGCTCATCACCTAATTCGTTCTTTTTCATTCTGCCGGGCAAGTGAGCAGTGATAGGAGTATTTGCATGGAAAGATCGCCATATATGAGAACTTTACCTCCAAATAATTATCTCGGCAACGTGTCACTGACATATTACCTTAGGGGTGCCTAATTACTATTTACCTGGACATTTTCCCCTTTATTACAAAACAAGGTTTTTCTTTAGGTATGGTTTAAACCACCGAGCCTGTTTTTGAAATAAGAACTTAGAAATGAAATAGAATTACAGCTCCTTTTCAAAAACTGACAATTTAGCACAGGGCTAACTTGTCAGTATTTTTTTATCCAAGCTCTTTAAATTATAATATGTACAGGTATATAAAAAGAAAATAATCATAAAGCATCAAAAAATACGTCCGCATCGCGTTATCAATGGGAAAAGTGCCCAAAAGGCTGGCAGCATTGCCACGTTGTATGGCAATGCTGATTCTTTGGTCGAAAAATAGGCCAGCCCTTTGGTCACGTGAAGAGTCGACCAACCGCTTGGAAATGTCTCGGAAAACTAAGTGGGCACTCGGACCCCATGGCCCTAGAGTTTCAACCCCAAACGGCTCGAACATATATGTTCCGATAAGATTGGAATATTTGCGCCGTTTGAGGTTTTCCGCACCTGCAGCAGCCGCCCCAGCACAACCCGACGTACAAGAAAGATGGGATGGCGCAAGGGTGTCGACACATGTTGCTCCCACACCAAAGGCCGACCTAACTTCCAAGGCATTATGGTCATTCCGTCTGGTCTCTTTCCATCGTCGCGTGCCAAGCCATTGGGTTCTAGAATAGCTGGCACCCCGGCGGTGACAAGAGCACGACGGATAATGTCATTGATGCTGGCGTGCCGTGCTATCCGGCCTACGCTCCTACTGCAGGATAAGCCATGGTGTCCGAGGCGGTCGACACCTTCACCGCATTGTCAGCGATGCAGAGCCACGCAAGGAGCGCCAAGACGAAGGTATGTAGCGAGCCGGAAGGTCGAGTCACACAACATGGTGCGTATGTTGGGTGACGGTAGTGCCTGCAGCCAGAGACCCGACTCCCACTCACCCACGGCCAGAAGGCGAGCACGCTCAGCAGCATTGGTGGACGTATTAATAAGTTTATTCCATACCAACCTGCAGAGCGGCTCGTCCCACTGTCTCTGGGAAGATGGGTTCACGGGCCAATCTGAGTCCGGGCAAGCCATTTTCCAGGCATTCACCGCATCGGTCAAGCACGGCACTTCAGAGTCAACCAGGCAAGGGGCTAGAATTTTCCCAGCCAACTTTTCAGTGCTGTGGACAGAGGACAGGAAAGCCGGTAAGCTAAAACTAGTAATTTTACGGACGCCGAGGCCACCAAAACGGATGGGTAGAGTGGCTTGAAGCCACGCTCGGTCGTACAAGGCCACATTTAAAATGGATGAAAGTGTGCTACGAATAATTTGGTCAATTTTGTCCAAGAGCTGTGGAGCGTAGAAAATATATAAAATTCGGGCCAAAACAACAGTATCTAATCAGGGTGAATGCCGAGTGTACATTTATTTTAGAGAATCTTTCCGAAATGTCATTAAATTTTTTAATTTTGTCGTCGATGAATTGAGAAAAGCTGTCTTCCAAAATTGGGGAACCTAGGAGGTATAGTGAACTTTTTTCTAGAATTTTGATTTATTGCATTAAATTTTCCTAAGGTCAAATCTTTGTCGGTGACGTCAGAGAGATAAATTTCACATTTTGATGGGTTAAGGTCCGGTCTTTTTTTATGTTCGTTAAAAATTGCGTTAGGGATGCCAATGCCAGCTTCCATACAAAAAATTTCAAAATCCTTTTCTTGTACCTACTTATTTCGTTTGGTATGTTAGAATTAACGCCCAAGTTCCATTAGGCGTCTTACACTTTTCTTGCCAGTGATCAATACGATTTTATGTTTATTCAGATTCAAGACATTTGCCATCGACCTAATACATAACGATAAGAAGTTATTGATTCGAAGTAGGTATCGAATAAGAGAAAGCATGTACAAAACCAAAACGTTAAAGTGTCCAGTAACAAGTAACAGACGCCCATTAAATATGAACCATCTTTCAACATCCAAACAGCCCGAAACCATGTAGAACCTACAAAACAAAAGAAGACAGGTCAAAAAGCTCTAGTTTGAAGCTCCTAAAAGCGAAACAATTGAAGGTAGTCGTGAAACAGTAGTCAAACAACTAAAAGTAGCTAGGTAACAAGCAAACGGGTGCCTTGCCTCAAGACAGTTGCACTTCTAACTACATAACTCTATCTTACTAAACTAAAGTGAACTGAATTAGCCTTAGGAGTGAAACTCACGTCTTAGCTGAAATTGGAATATTTTCACAAAGGAACTACGTACCTATGACATGCGCGGAGTAATTATTTCGAGGCTCCGGGACTCGCGATTGGGGATACGATATCTTAATTATTATGTGAGGGTTTGCGTTTCAAAATTATTATGGTAGGCGGGATGTATTCATGTGGATATGAATAATGGCGTTTGGAATTAATTCGAGCGCAAATCGGCAGCGCGAACTATATTAATGAAAGACAACTTTATTCATGAGTTAATTTTAGCATCAATGCTTCTAACATATCAGTTTTGTAGATTTAACTCTAGGCACTGATTTTAGTTGCTCTAATTAACATTCACCGGTACCTATCAGTGTTTCTTAGAACTGTAGTAAACAATTTGTTTGAAATTAAGTTTGCTTTTGAACATCGCTTAACATTCGTTTTGACTATTTAAGCAACACTATAAAACAGGCACGCAAAAAAAATACAATGAAACGAGACGTGGTCGCTCACAATGGGCCTTATCAGAAGGCTTAAAGTCACCCAAAGGGCAATGGAGAGGGCTATGCTCGGAGTTTCCCTACGCGCTCGAATCAGAAATGAAGAGATCCGCAGGAGAACCAAGGCAACCGACATAGCCCGAAGAATTGCCAAACTTAAGTGGCAGTGGGCACATTGCTCGCAGAACAGATGGCCGATGGGGCCGAAAGGTTCTGGAGTGGCGACCGCGTACCGGAAGACGTAGAGTGGGAAGGCATCCCACAAGGTGGACCGATGACCTTGTGAAGGCCGCGGGTATCCGCTGGATGTGGGAAGCACAAGACCGGTCGAAGTGGAGGAGCCTGGGAGAGGTCTATCTCCAGCATCATCATCATCTGCCTAGCCTTTTCCCAACTATGTTGGGGTCGGCTTCCAGTCTAACCGGATGCAGCTGAATACCAGTATTTTACATGGAGCGACTGCCTATCTGACCTCCACAACCCAGTTACTGGGTAATACGATACCCCTTGGTAAGACTGGTTGTCAGACTTTTGGGCTTCTGACGACCCGTAACGACTGTCAAAGATCCACAAATGACAGCCGGGACCAACGGCTTAACGTGCTTTCCGAGGCACGGAGGGGTCTTGGTATGTAAAGATGGTCACCCATCCACGGACCAACCGCGGCAAGCGTAGCTTAACCTGATCGATTGACCCGCGCAGCTATTGTTACTTAGCCACAAGCCCCTAGGGAGGTCTATCTCCAGCAATGGACATATTTCGGCAGAAATGATGATGATGATGAATGTTTTACGATCCGATCCAACCTGTCCCTTGCTGCCTTCCCCAAGCGACGCCCTGACCCGAGGTCCGTATTCCACAGAGGGTGCCCTTAGCGTGTAATCGCTTAGTCTTATAGTCTGATGCCCAGGCTGGAGTCCTTAATTTATTAAGACATCTACATGATAACCCGGTTAAGCACCCTACAGCAGCCTAGGTTAACCTACGAGATGCCATAGCAAAAAAAAAATGTTTCCACCCACGGAAAAGCGTAGGTACTTACGTGAAACTTAACGCAACTATTCATTCGTTTGTAGCTTAATAAATCCGACCGCATTTTAGTGGATTTACGCCGGCATACGTGGAGGTTATCTTAATTAATGTAATTACAGAACCAACACTACCCGGACGTTAATATGGCACACCGAGCTTTAAGGCTTACGCAGACTGGCGCGTCGGTCGCGACCCTATTAGAACAATTGAAGGGCTGAGAGGACAAAGGTGTTATCTGACAAAACTGAAAAAAACTACTTTTTTGATTCGTGTCAAAAATACAGACACAAGCAAAGGTGTTAACTGACAAACATAAATACAACAAGCTGTAATAGCTACCTTGATTTTATTTTGCAACACCCATAACTAACTTACAACTGTTTTTAGTTAACACCTTTGTCCACTCACCCCTTCAATTTCTATGAAAACTTTATGGTCACTAACACATACACTAACTAACTAAAGAAAAACATTATCTAAGCCAGATGTAACTACGATACGCCGCACGTCCGTGGTATCTAACAAAAACAGTAAGTATAAGCTGGCCTCTTAGCATAAGCATAATCAGCCTATAATGTTCCCACTGCTGGGACACAGGCCTCCTCTCTTCAAGAAAGAGTAGGCTGTAATCTACCATGCAGGCCCAGTGCGACTGGGGTGGATGTCACATGTCTTAAAATTTTTGGTTCTGGGACACACCGGTTTCCTCACGATGTTTTACTTCACCGTTATGAAAACAGTGGTGAGGAAATCTAGCCTTTTCCCAACTATATTGGCCTTGGGGTCTCCTAGTCTAACCGGAAGCAGCTGCATACCAGTATTTTAATTGAAGCGACTGCCTATTTAACCTTCTGAGAAATGGGGGCTCTCGATTACGATCAACACGTGTGGCAGTTATCAGTTTGTCACGAGCTCGTGTTTTGTTATGTCAGCGTATAGGTACTATATAATGGCCGATTTCACATCTACCCGCTGTTTCACAGGCCCCAAAAACATGAAGTGCTTAATCCTAATACCGTAGTACCTATTTAACTTGTTAGTGGTATGTTGTTCAGTAAGTGCGTGGGGGCTTCCTTGTTTAAAACTTCATTGTTGCTCCTTTCACGTGAAGTTACATTAAACGTGTACATTGTCGGTAAATCTGGAGATTATGAGATACCTAGGCAGTTCCTGTGAAGATGGAATGCATGAATTTGGATATCCAAAAGATATCTCGTTGGTCTATGGGCAAGTAGCCCAATGCAATATCATTTTTTCGTTGCTGAAAGGGCCTGCTCTTTACCTCGATCACGTCTGATGTAAAGCGATGAATGAGATATAGTTTTTTTTTTTTGGTCTATGACATGGAAAGCTGCCACGCTTAAATGGAATTGGGCTGGACACATCTGCCGTATATCAGACAATCAATGGGCCAAACTTACGACCCAGTGGGTCTGCGGCAGGTTCAGATAGAGATAGCGGGATGACCTAGACTCCTTTAAGGCGCAGATAGCCGACTTTTAAGGACTTTTTATTGAAGATCACGTCTAAACGGCTTGTGTTATGTGTTTGAAAAAAATATATGTGAAACTAGACAATTTTTTTCGTCATTTGATACGTGAATATTTTAAATAATATTTTTATAACATAATGTAATTAATTGGTAATGTCTATCGCGGACATAAAAACGATAATCACGCAAAAACTATCGGGTGTATTTCCATGAAATTTTCACCATCTAAAAGACAATTTAATCACCTATTTAGTATACGGTTTTTCTTTGAATTGTGTTTGAAAAATCAACATGGGTTGTTCGAAAAACTTGATGCGCGTTCAGGCGGGGTCTCTTGCGAGCGACGGGCGGCAGTTCATCGCCCACTCAACTGTCGATGACTGTTCAGAGGTCTTATGAACTCTGTGCTGAGCATGAGGTCCTGAGTTCATTTCCGATGTCGGGTCGAGTGTTATAGGGTTTACCTTCAGGAATTTCTCAGAAGCAGCTAAAAGGCTCGCCCAACTGGCAAAAATTATGTGTAGGTAGGTACTACATATTAGCAACTAGGGCTGAGTTTCAGGGAATACAGGCATTAAAATATGTTATTATTTTAAACAGATTTATGCTCTTGCTAAACATAAAAACATGAATGTAAGGTTGAGTAGGTCAACGGTAGCCCGGAGGATTTACCGGAAGGTTTACCTGTTTATGAACTTGACATGTAAAGTTTCTTCACGGCATTCTACATCTTTTGAAGCTCCTATATTTCGTAAGGACCTTACATAAAATCAATTAATAAATGAGCAGCATTCAGAATATTAATTATGCGTAGGTACTTAGGTACCTAGGTAATATAGAAAAGTTCTTATTATATTAATAGGAAACATGCGGAACTAGGTACAAGGCTGGAACCTAAAACTTGTGGAAAACTGCTTTCCACTTTCTGACACACGCAGAGAATATCTACATATATAGATAAAAAGAAAAGTCCTGACTGACTCATCAGCGCCCAGCCCAAATCCTTGGACCTAGAAAGCTGAAATTTCGCATAGAGGTTCTCTTTATAATGTAGACAAGGAATAAGGAAGGATTTTTCGAAATTCAACCCCGAAAGGAGTTAAATAGGGGATGAAAGTACCGCGCGGGCGAAACCGCTGGCAAAAGCTAGTAATGGATAAAACCTTCGATCAGACTACGCATTCTGGTCGAAGTTTCAAGTTCAAACTAAAAAACACACTTTTCAAGCGAAAAGTGCTTTATTTTTAAGTTTAACTTTTTAGTGCAGTGGGGTTTTACCGTGCGTTTACTTACCGTACCGCGTTAAAGGTAGTTTTGGAAACGTCTCTCCATAAGGCTCTTTAGATACTTTGACACCTTTTGACCCTTCTGCGTGAAAAACATAACACTCTCTATCCTATCGAGTAGTAAAACTTGACGTTTGTGACTTCTGCACCCTAATTGCGCAACACACTACCTACTAAAGATGCTTATTATTACTAAAGATGCTTGTGATGATGATTATTGCTAAAGATGCTTCATATTGTGTTCGAAAAAAATTGTCTGCTCAATAATGTCGGTAAAAAGAATGTTATTAAACTGTGAAAATAAAAGCCATTACTTCTGATAGTGATAAGCAATTACCCTGCTGGTTATTTCTGTATTCTGAGATAACGCTTTAAAACACAATTTGATCAAACACGTTAAGTTCAAAAGTGAACAGAACCCTTTCAGTTAGCCGGTAGCAGTAAATTACAAAGCCGAAACTCCGGCTAGTAGACAAGCTATCCCAAAGTATGGATCTCGTCTATCAAGTTATGCCCAAACTCACTAACTAACGGTCTCGATTCGATCCGAGCTACCATTCAACTTGCCACCTAGTTATTCTGTCTGAGGAATATCTTGCAGCAGTTTGGACTTTGTACCACAAAATGTTTGTGTTTATGCTTGACTTTTAGATATGTAGGTCCTTTTTAATGTTGTTTATTGAAATTATATTTAATAACCTGAATTTTAGGTCAATAACGAACTCCCATGTTATTAAATTAGTTGGTAAGTCGCTTATAAAGTTTTCTAAACTTAAATATTTCGATAAGTGTGGCGAGTCAATAGCTATTGAGACTTTACCTGAGGACCTTAGAAACCGGGCATAGGTAAGATAGATTTCAACTAAGTATTCCAAGAGTATCAAAGCATTTATTTCAATTATACCATTTACAGGCACTTTTGAACAGTAAAAAAGTCGATCAGTTAGAAAGTTCAAGCTAGTTGCCCATTCCAAAACGTAGATCTCAATGGAGAAGAACGGGCAAGAAACTCCACGGACACTCTTCTAAATCAAGTTGGATATTACAATATCTTGGGAACATTATTCTTGTTGCTTCTGTATGTGAGAACAATGTAAAACATTTAAATTAATATCAGCAAACAGCTCAATGTAAAGAGGTACGAGGTAGGTATATAGACATATTTACAGAACATTTCCCATTTGAGTCGGTGTTTGAGGAAAACGCGTAGGAGCTTAATTAAGAGGTCTATCTCTCAACAAGTCAACATCAACAATAGGGTCAAACACAAATGTAGCTAGATAAATACAAATCCTAAGCTCTACGGAGTTTCGTGTAGCATAAAACCAAGCAAGAAAATAATTCGGTTCTACCTAGGTGTATAGTTCGGTATAGCGTAGGTAAATAAGAATCATTCATTTATTTGGAAGAACAACATTCTTCCAAATAATTGAAAAATTCTTACTCCTTACTTTAGACGTTTGATGAACAGGGTGGAAAAACGATGTTGAGACCTCATTTTGATGATGAAATCTCAACATCCTCGTTAATTTCACGTAACATTCAATGGTGGTTACAAATATGTGAAACGCAACAAGAAATGTAACATACCTACGTTGTAATAAGAGATTTTGACTTATTTGAAAGTAGGTCCTAAATCTTATAAAAGAAGAGAAGATACAAATGCACCAATAAAACATCGTAAGAGCGTTTATTCCGAAAGTTGGTAACATCGCAAATAGCTGTTAAATATTTACCTGCACCCTAATTACGTAACTCACGATTCATCATAATCTGTATCGTTTTGAAACGGATTGTTAAACCATTGCTTCATATGTTCGAAAAATGTGTCTGTTCGACAACATAAATAACGCAATGAATATTGTTTAACTGTGAAGACGAAACGAATTATGATCAATCGTGAGTTACGCAATTAGGGTGCTGTTTTTAGTAATTTGTAAATATGTATGGAAATATGAAATATCGCTAACTAGTGACCTAAATTATGAATAATGATTCGCAATTATAACACTGAATTTGATGTTGTAGGTAACCGTTTTAGGTGCAAATAGGGTATTTGGAAAGTTTCCAAGTTCTTTTTTTAAATCTTAAACGAAATATTCGGAGTTAATAAATTAATTATTGCATTTCATAATCAATATCTTAGGTCATTAATTAGTGATACATCATATTTCCATACAGTAATATTGCCAAATTAATCAAAATAGTGAAATATTTGACAGCTATTTGCGACGTTGCCAACTTTCAGAATAAACGCTCTTAACTCCTCTTTTTTGGTGTTGATTAATCCCGCTGGCCTCCTGCCAACTTCTTAGTCGGTGCAAGGAGTAGAGAACCGTGTTAGTATTCAATACAACACAAACTAGCCCACACTTAGATTGGCCAAGTTGACGCTAACACAATTTTAGCGCCGGCGGGGTCACGCGCAAACTTCGATGCAGTTTCGATACAAGTATTAGGTAATATTAATTTATATTCACCTCACAGTTTTGAAGTCAATAGAATACGGGAGATTGTTAATCTTCGATGTTGTGGCTGGGAATTTAACTAGTTATAACATCACGCCTGTATTCTCCTAAATCCCAGTATCTAACTTTAAACCAAAATCAATATATTTTATTTCACATAAACCTGCATGGGCACCTATGTAACGTCAGAAGCTAGGTGCACACACCACACAACCGAGCTTAAACTTTCGACAGTTTTTGTATTTCGAACTATAGGCGCCGACTTTGGCAGTGTTCTTAATACAAAATTGACAACCGAAACCGGACTAAGTTGTTAGTTTTGTAAAAGGAACTGTATTTCGATTTCCGTTAGGTTCTTATTTCAAAAAAGGCTCGATGGTCCATATTTTGTAATGAGACCAAGAAAGGTTAGGCAAAAAAGGACGACTGCAACTGACGAAATGAAGCTTTCGACATTTATGTAAGCCTAAACGTGGAACAAATCGAGACTGGGCTCCTACTGAGAAATTCTTTAAGTAATACACCCACTAAAACTTTTCCTGACGGCGACTACGTGCCAGAACGGGTAGCGTAAAACATGGACCGATGATCTGATGAAGGTCATAGGAATCAGATGGCTGAAAGAACCGCAGTATCGGTCATGGTGCCGATACTTGGGGAGGAATGAATATGTCCAGCAGCGGACTTCTTTCGGCTTTCAATGTTGTGGGTGAGTGCTGAGGAAGGTCTTCACACATAGTTAAACTACGGATGCGCACTGTATTTTCAAATCTTTGCGTTCAACCGAAAATTGAGAATCCAACAGAGTACATCCCAGCGGCGCAACGAAAAAATACACTGTTCGATTTCCAATTCTCGGCGCTAAGCAGTTCGTTGAAAATCGAGTGTGTGAAAAAATCCCGCGGCGATTTTTGTACGTCCTTGCGGACGTGGACTTACATCTTTAGACGTATGATGGAACAAGGTAGAACTAGAAAGTTCCGGAACCTCCATAGAAAAGAGAGGATATTCTGACCAGACGGCTGTTCTGTTGGGCTACTGCCCTATGAATATCATCGGGCTGTTGTGAGGCCCAAAAACGGGCCACTTTTTTCAAACTCTTGAATTTCTGGCCAATATACCTACCGACAAAGGTCGTAAAGAACGCGGCCGTGAATATGGCACAAGCAATTTAAAAATATGTTCAATCTTTGTAGAGGGGTCACTACGTGTCCTCTCTGTCACTCCTGCACGTGTAGCATGACCCCAATGGAAACGGAAGAAATGAGAGTCAAAATGACAGATTGTACAGAGATCAGCACATCAAGCTATCCCAATCTGTCAAATTTCTTTGATAGATTTTCAACTTTATTCCTTACGCACAATGTTCATGTTCAATTGGGAAAATTTGACAGTTAGGGATAGCTTGACCTGCTGGCGACTGTACAACGAATTGTAGGTACCTAACGAATGATGTGATGATAATGAACAAAGGAATTGTCACTTTGCACAGAAAGTTATATACTTACTTATGCGTATTCTTCGTAGAGATAGTTACTGACACTCATAGGTGACTGTCTGTTGTCCTGAGTGACTGTTTCTTTTTCCAAAGCTGAATGTGTCATTAAAACCTGCAAACTAATTACGTCACACACTATCAATATGAATAATTTTGTAGGGTATTGCTAATTCATTGTTTCATACAGGAAACTGTAACCATGAATTCAGCATATCATTCTAGACCCCCAGCGTAGAAAGTTTTCGTTGGTTATACAAAAAATTCAGCTGTTCCATATATTTGACCGCGTAGGTATTGCACTTGTCTATGAAATAGCTGATATTTTTTTGTATAACCGACGAAAAATTTCTTAATATGAAAGCTATTGCTACTGTTAGTGTGTAACGCAATTACCCCACGGGACCCTAGGCTAATAGCGTAACACATTTTAATCACAATCCGAAGGAATTTTATGGAAAATACCAAAATCAAGTTGCTTCATTATTTGTCTGTTCAACAACGTAGGTAGGTAAATACCACAATTAATGTTGTTGAACTGTCAAAATTAAAGACATTGCCATTTAAATGTGTTTCGCCAATGCCCTGCAGGTCAAATCTTAAAAAAATAAAAGTTTTGGCTTTAGTTTACCTTCCAATTTCCTAAAGGACTGTCCCATTTAGGACGCATAATAAAATAGAAACTAGCTCCTCTCGTAGTTGACAGTACATAGCGTAGAATAGTGATTTATTTATTCTCTGATTTTCTACTTCTAAGGAACAACTAGAACCCAATAATGCTAGTTTAGTCAGATAAGGATTTTGTGTGTATCTTCGGACCTGAAATTTATTTTAATAAACCCGTAGAACAAAACATTGTACCCTTTTTTGACGGAGGAGAATGACATTTGGCACAGTTAACGTTTATACGGAGGAGTGCAGAGAGCTAATATTTTTATATAATAATGCCTAGAAACATATTTAATTGGACGACCACTACAAACCCCAAAAACCATGAATTTCTACATTCCCTATTTTACAAGTTTTTTAAAACGGAAGTAGTAGTGTAGGAACACAGATAAACTGCATTCCAACTGCAATATGAATGCTGTCCTATGCACTTGTCCTAACAAGATGCAATTTTTTTTTTAACACAGAGACACTGGCCAGTTGGCTCTTTTTAACACACTTTTATTAGCTTCACCTGTATGTTTGTTTGTGACCGACTCCTTTTGACTTGATTTTGACCCACTTTAAACGGTTGGATTTCATTTAAACTTTGTAGACTTATCGAGGACCGATGACAATACAATAATTTAAAAAAAAACAAAGAAAAAAATACTGAAAATCACGCTTTTGTAGTTAGCAGAACTAAAAAAAAATTGTATAAAAAACTAAAAGCACGCTTTAAAAACGAAACTAAAAAAGTAGAAAATAATTTAATTCTATTAAAAAGCGTGGGGTGTTTTTTGAGGTATTTTCATAATCAATTAATATCAAGAACCCCATGCTTTTTAACACCCCACGTGTTTTTGTTTTTTAAACTACTACCTATTTATTTCTGATACAGAATGAGCACCGTAAGACCGCGTCCTAACCAAAAGTGACAGTAGCGCGATACAATCGTCGCGCTCGTTTTTATGAATATGACTTAACTCACGTTCCGACGGACGTAATAAAATCGCGGCGGTACTTTTCCGCGCACTCGATCTTCATCGTACTGCTTAGCGCCGCTTAGGGGCCATCCATAAATTACACACGAAATGTGACATTGTGTGACAAAGGCCAGGGGGATCAAAAGCTTTGTGACGTCACATGTTGAAATCACCATTGAATGTCTAAATTATTTAACTTTATGTTAATTTTATTAAAGATTATTTTTAATAAAAATAAAAAAAATGGAACATCTGCTGTTTTCATTTAATTATGTACTTCTAAAGACGAAATTGAAAAATGTGTGACGTCACACAAGGGGGAGGGGGTTTCACAAGTGTGACCACATGTGACAAGGACGGGGGGGGGGGGTGTAAAAAACTATAAAATATGTGTGACGTAATTTGTGGATGGCCCCTTAGAGTTTAAAATCAAACACTGTGTTCTTTCGACGCGCTGAGACTCACTCGAACTGCACTCTGTTGGATTCTCAATGCTCGGTTCAACACCGAGGGTTGAAAATCCAGTGTGCGATAAAATCCCGCCGTGATTTTATTACGTCCATGTAAACGTGGACTTACTTCCGCGATCAATCAAGGCGCGTTTGAAGTCATAATTCATGTAAACGATCACGACACCGTTTATGCGCGTGAGTCGTTTTCGGTTAGGATACAGCGTAAAGCTCGAGTGTTCTAAGATTGCGGTGGGCGTCACACGACATCCACAATAACGCCATTCATGAAAATTATGGCCACGGTGTTTGACACTTCCGTGTCACAAAACACTATCAAGTCCGTCATTAAAGGTGAAAGGACCTAGTTAGCCCACGAAATTCAAATTTTAAGTACAGACTGGAGCACATCAAGCTACCCCAATCAGTCAAATTTCTTTGATGGATTTTCAACTTTATTGCTTAAGCATAAGGTTCATGTTCAGTTGGGAAAATTTGACAGTTTGGGGTAGCTAGATGTGCTGGCGTCTGTACATTTCCGAAGGCAACCGCAGTCGCAAAAGGCACCCGAATCACGATATACTGTAGCGACACCACTAATAGACATACAGGGTGTAAGGGAACCGCTTTCGAAAACGAAGACAGGCGATAGGGCTAGTGATTCTCGATACAATACCATAAAAAATCGTTTCTAATTTTTAATTTTACCTATTATGTTTTTTTTTTTGCATTTTCTGTAAACTAGACTGTGATACCATTTATTTGAGATTAAACAAATTTAAAACCATTTTTACAACCATAGGAAGCAATGTATTCAAAAATAAAAATCAGCTGATAGCTTCACGCATAACCACGCTCGACCCCAAATCCAGGCGGTGACTTTAGGTTTAGGTATCCATTGTAAAGCGCCGCCAAAATAAAATAAGTAGAAACATTACAGAAGCGTCAAACGTTTTAAATTGATGCAATATAACCAATTTAAGAAGAAAGGCAAACGGATACCAATAGTATCCGTTTGCTTTTAGGTTGTATATAACCTACGTTCTGGCTTCGGAAGCGTTCCCCTTACACCATGTATAGCGACATTGCCGCCTGTCATCGTTCTCATGTAGTTGCATTGAAACCATGTCGTGTCACTACTATTGGTAATTGCGATTAGGTGACGTTGCCGCTGCAGTTTGCAGTTGCGGTCGCCTTAGAGAACACCTTAAGGTAAAATTCCAGGGTTACCCACAAAATTCATTTTTTTTGCAATTTGAAGGTCAGTGGAAGGTTGTATGCTGAACAAAATTTGATTCGCAATGGTAACAAATGTAGGTTTACATAATTATAACCATTAAAATAATCAATATAACCTTGCAAGTTTATTTATTCCATTGAATAACATTGTCATGAAATAGTTTTAGAATCTATTAAATGAACTTAGAGGATTGTAAGTATTGTTTTTTTTTTTAATTATGATTCTGTAAATACCTACAGTCTTACGGTCGCGAATCATATTTTAATCAACATACAACCTTGCACTGACCTTCAAATTGCAAAAAAACTTAAGAAAATTTGAATTTCGCGAGCTACCCTGTAGCTTCCACCTTAAGGCAGCGCCGATCATCGTGTCAAAAATAAAAACTACGCTGCGCAGCACTTTCCTAGGTGTGCACCGGCCCTTAGACTCTATCCTATGGAACAAACGACCGAACCTAAAACGACGGCGTTACCAAAAAAAAAATGGCTTGGTTAACCCGGTTTCTGAAGCCCAGTGCGTGTTTGCCATTCAATAATGAACCTTTAGAGCTTGGACTTAAATGTCAATAATATTGTCAAATCAGAAATGATGGTTTGGAGCTTCCCATGGACATTAGCAAGCTGACGTAGGGTGGCGGTTGTGGAGGGTCAAGGGACCAGCCTTATCATCTGACAAGACTGTAGGAGACATAGGTGTGCATGTGCTCCACCCTTGAGGCCATAGGTACGTATTGGAACACTGCATGGATTTAGTCAGTAATTCTGACAGACCCCACCGCCACTCCAGGGCGGATATTTAGGTATAAGGATTTCAAGAAACACAAGGCCAGTGGCGGTGCTTCTGTAGCGTTCGTTAATTTTAGATAGGACATCAGCGAGAGGCGAAGGAAGGTTTTGGCGTTAGAATGTTGTTTTTTTTCCCACCATATTGCATGAGAGGTGTGCGAAAGTAGCCACAGATGAGGTACCGAATAACAGGAACCGGCTACACGGCAGATCCAGAAGGACGTGACGAGTTCAGAGTCCTACATAATAGATTGGGCTCAAATTACAAAAGAGATAAACATGTAAAGGCGGAAGAGAAGCCTTTGCCCTGGAGTGGGACACAACAGGCCTTAATAATAATGTTCTTTATTTTTTTTTTTACCAAAACAATAATTAGGCAAACTTTTACAATACTTGAATGGACTTCCAGAAACCAGCGGGTAAACGTGGTCGCAAAAGATTCTATGAAATTAAAATGAGTAGCTACAGTCAGCGTCAAAAATATCGGGACTAACAGACTGTTAAAAATGATCTCAACAACGTGGCAAATTAAATTTTATCTCAACTGCATAGAGTCCTTGTCGGAATGACAGTTAAATGTCGTGTACTAATATTCATTCTGAAACAATTCTTGTATCATTGAGATACAGTTTGGTTTTCTTAGCTGGAAGAATGGTCATTGGGTGAGCATTTTGGACAGTCTGGTCGTCCCGATATATCAGTGCCACAAACTGCATAAAAGGGAATTACCTCCCTTATTTAGCTAATTTGCAGATGGAATGCAGTTCTCCTTTATACGTATTCCCCTTTTTCCCTTATTCTCCTGACTAATTTAAAATGTAGTTAATTATTTAGAATACTTTTGATTTGCAGGTAGGGTAAACTACTTCTACAACACGAATTTAAAATCTTTCGTCACACAAGAGTTTATTAAAATACTTTTGACATTTCGCTATCCCAAAACACAAGCTGATAAGGACCATTTTCCAGCGGCCTTTTCTATAATGCGCCCAGAGACAAAATAACATACAACCTTATTGTTAAGCTTTATTAATACGCAAAAAAGAAAATAGCTATTTATTTTAAAATTCTAACTATATTACTGTCAACCTACTTTTATTTATTACGAGACAAAAGCGAGTTTCTATTTTAATGTTATTTTAATTATAAAAAACAACTTGGCTGTTATTTTTTAGTTTGACAAAAAGTTTTCGTACATTTCATATAATTAGATGTGCTAACACTGTTTGATGTTTGATAAAAACGTAGGACGAAAAAAAAACTATAATAATATGATCCCACATTTTCAGTTGTTCGATAATAAAAACAATCATATCGAGCATTTTTCATTCCGGAATACGTCAGTCTGAAGGATACAACTGAACCAAGAATGATTTTTACACAGTATTATTACTAGTGATGGGCCGAATACGGGTTTGACCGAATACAAATAATTGGCCGAATATTCGGTCGAAATTTTACCGAACCGAATATTCGGCAGGATTCGGCTGGCCTTATCGTGCATCCCAATCTTTAAGTCTGTGCTTGATTCACGTTGAAGCGCACATCCCTTCCGCCCGCTGGCCCGGATGGCCTAATATATTATGATTCAGTAGAATGTTCGGCATTTTTGCCGAATAGTCGGTCGAATACGAAAACTAATATTCGGCCCTTCATTAATTATTACTGTTAGCACATCTTTCCAACAATATTTTCCCAAATTCGAGACGGATAAACAGTCAAGTTGCTCACTAAACATAATAGGATGATTACAGACTAGAAGGAAAAGATTATACGAGTGTGTAACGTTCTTTGTATGGTATATCACACGAAAATACACCAGACATCACTATTGTGAGTCTATAGACCTTTTTACATACATCAATGTATTAAAAATATATACAATTTAACAGATATTGCAAATATCTGGCCCCTTCAACAAAGTCACGGCGTGCGTTCTGTACCACACGCGTAGTGTTTTTGCTAATGGGGATTATATTAATATGCATACAGTATACGTTCCCACTTGAGAATTAGTTCGTTGTGTATCAAAGATATTGTCATCAGCTAGTAACTACGGAAGACGTATTCGAACACTACATAACAATATTATTTTAATAGATTTAAAATAATCTCAAGTTTGACAGCAAATAATTTCTAATGGGTGTTCTTTCAATAGTCATGTAACTTTTATCTGAAGAATAAATCTGACAGTTTATATTATACATATTTTCTATACAAAAGCTGTCAAACCAACGTATTTATTCCTCAGATAAAAGTTATCAAGACTATTGAAAAATGAACACTAAATAATGCGTTAGCTTAGCTCTTATAACCTTTATACACAATTCTAGAATATAAAAAATACCACTCATATTTCATACAAACTTCGGCCCAAAACCCAAAGTTGACCAGAGAAAAAAAAGTGTGACCTTTGCCTAGAGACAAAATACATTTATGTTAGCGTTCACGCCAAACGCTACGCCAAAATGTATGGGAATGACATTAACTGCGGAAAGATTACGTCGTGTTCTTTCCGCAGGTAATGTCATTCCCATAAATTTTAGTTTCATTTAAATTTCAGTCTAGGCCTGCAGGTCGAGGGAAGTTTTTAATATTGTGCCGAATCTTTACGACCATTCCTTTACTTTGTATTTTGGGCCCAATATGACTGATCTCCCTTGATTCGTGGCTGAACAAAATTTAATTTTAAAACAATTACTTTAAAAAAAAATACTATGAAAAGAACGTATCTACACTGTATGCATATTAAAAATGGGGCTCCACACTTGCTTATAAGAAAAGACCCTTTAGAATTGAGTTTCCTCTTATATGGATCAAAATCCAGTCTACTTACTCAGTTTCTAAACGTCATAACTCATTAGCAACTCATAGTATAGATGTAAAAACAAATGCTCTATTATTGAGTAAAGGTGATAAAGAATTTGAATTACATACTTATCATCCATTTCATACAAGTCAAATACATATACAGGGCCTAGAGACAAAAACATTTCTGTTAGCGTTCACGTTAAACGCTACGCCAAAATGTATCATAATTACCTGCGGAAAGGACACGACGAAATCTTTCCGCATGTAATGTCATTCCCATACATTTTGGCGTAGCGTTTGGCGTGAACGCTAACAGAAATGTGTTTTGTCTAGGGGTGCAGGATGGCTGGGGCATAGACCGGCAAACTGTAACCATGAATTCAGTACATAATTGTAGACCCCTAGCGTAGAAATTTTTCGTAGGTTTTTTAAACTGATTTTTCATAGAAAAGAGCTGTACCTACACATGACACGAACTAGGAAAGTTTACCGAATAAGAAACGAGGACCTGAGAGCCAGCACAAAAGTGACCGATGTTTTGTCCAGAATTGACCGGCAAAAGTGGAGATGGACAGGCCACATGATGAGAGAACACAAAGTAATGGTGTAAAATTGTTACAGATTGGTACCAACGAAGCAGAAGGAAACAAAAACGGAGATGGGAGGACGAGCTCAAATTCACAGCGTGTCCTAACTGGAGGAGTGGCTCGTGATAGAATATAATGGAAATTGCTAAAGGCCTTTGCCAAGAGGAAAACCGAATTAAAAGATATACTGTAACTTGGATAATTGTAAAACCTAAATCAATTCAGAATAAAGAAGCATTATTATCATGCCTAACAAAACCCTGTCAAAATGTATGGAACAGCAACTATTGGTTCTGAATATACATAGTAATAGGTTGCGCGTCTATAACCCCGCTACCGTGTATATAATATATCATCGTATTTTTATGTAACAATTTCTTTACATTCATCTCGTACCTTATATGGTACCTAACAACTTATTGTACGTCCAATAACGTCAACAATAACTAGGCAATACGATTACCCGAACAATACGTAAAATAACTAGATAATACTGTAATTACCCAGTTATTTTCAACATTAATGAACTTTAAAGTGTCCAAGAGTATTCACATTTTCTAAATCGTTTAATTACAACAGTTGAATGTTCGCTAAATAAACCAGTCTAGAACATTCTATCTCATGCATATAATTGCATAAATTTTATACAAATGTTTGATCAAACATTTCTTATCGCATATCTTCAATGTTGGTGACAAATGTTGGACAAGTTGGAACAAAACATTCACCTCTCTTATTTTTTGTATTAGGCGATTCGCACACGGCACCGCGCACTTCGCGATTCGCACGCGGAGGCATACAATTCGACCGCGCGGTCGGGCGGTGTACGTGTGTTAGGCATCAACGGATTTCTTAGAGACCAATGCGCCATGAGATCCGCTTCACCGCCTACCGCGGCGGTTTGCGGTGCCGTGTGTAAATGCCTTAATACTAGAATTCTGTACTCTTTCACAGGACTGGCAACCGTGGATGAGTTACTTTTGTGGTTTAAGGTGATAGCCCGCGAAATTCAAACTTTCTTACGTTCTTTATAATTGTCAGGTCAGTGCCAGGTTTTATGCTGATAAAAATATGATTCGCGACGGCATCATGTATGTATTTACATAATCCCTACTAATATTATAAATGCGAAAGTAACTCTGTATGTCTGTCTATCACGCTTTCACGCCTAAACCGCTGAGCTGATCGTCATGAAATTTGGTAGTGATATAGTCTGAGATATGGAGAAGGACATACTCGTAGGCTACTTTTTTACGCGTTAAGCGACATCCACGCGGGCGGAGCTGGCAAAAGCTAGTCATAAATGTATATGTCGCTGCCATCTGGTTAAATTAGCCAGCTCAATGGACGCCTAGGCCGTTCATTAAAATCTTATTAAATAGCTGGAAGACAACTAGCCAAGTCATTGAGCGCAACGTTTAACCAGGTGGCTGAATATCGTGTAGTCAGTTAGTTAAATTGGATATTGATGAATTTGTGATGTTTCTTGATACCTCTATTACCACTAGGTAAGTAAATAGTAATAGTGAATTGTTTTAAAATAAGTAATTTCACTTGATTTTGTTGATTCACACGAGAACAAAAAAAATAACATTCACGGTTTGCGATTGACGTAACGCCATATTTGTTTTGATGACTACTAGCGCCGCAGTGGAAAAAAACGAACTAATTTGAATCACTTGGCCTGAGTCTTGGTCAGTGATCTTCAAAAGGGTAAATTTTAATACGCCAAGTTGTTAAACGTTGAATGATTCTAGTACAATTAACTATCGGCCTAGGCATCCAATTGGACGCCGGCGTTTTATGAACAGCTTAGGCGTCCAATAAGCTGGCTAACTTAACCAGATGGCTGCGACATATAATTATATTAATACGTGAAGCAAAAACTTGGTACCACTTTTCACGAAAGTTACGCGGACGGAACAGTTTGAAATTTTGCCACAATTTAATGCAGAAAGCTAATATTTTGAATTGTTGTATTAAAATCTAAATGAATTATGATCTAATTTCGACCACTGATTGACTATTGGAAGACCAGTAATCTTTAAAATCATCAATACCACCCTTACTATCTTTTCCAGCGCGTGCTGCTGTCTGCACGCTACAGGAGTTGATGGACGCTACTGAAAGTGCCAAAATTGTAGCGAAATTCTGAGCTGACTGTATTTAGATTGCTATCGACACGCTAAGAAGTATACAACCCTCTAAGTTTTGCCAGGGGTGCGGGTTGTTTGAAAGAGATACTATGGCCCCTGGCACACAGGCAACTGAAGGAACACGGGTGGGTTTTAGTCAGTAAAAGTCTGACACGCCCTCCTGCTCCACCCAGAATTCATTGAATTACTATTTCAATTGAACTGAGAGGGTTGTATTGATGATTTTAATGATAATAACTATTTAAAGCGAATCATATTTTGTTCAACATACAGCTTGACACTGACCTGAAAATTGCAATACACCTATACCTATTAACGCTGTCATTTGAAATAATTGTAAAAGCTAATTATTTTTAAGAGTGGTGCTTCTAAGAGTGGTGTTTCTTGCCTGCACTTCTCCATAGGAAACAACCAATTGGAACCTTGCACCTAGCTAGCTTCTGATATTTCATAAGTGCCCATGGTTTATGTGAAATAAAATATTATGACTAACCATAAGAAATTTTGAATTTTGCAGGTTACCTTGGAGATTTCATCTAAAGACACACGAAAACCTACACATGGAACCAAGATTTGTCACCAAATAAATTATACAATAGCTGCTACTGTCTCCAATATCAAATGACTGCCATTCATTCTGATTCTATCAATTTATGTATACGAACTGTTGATTTATTCAATACATTGCATAGCTCATATAGAAAAAATTGCAGAATAACCTCTCATAACTGAAGTACTTATGATATTCATATTTACAGAATTTCGAACCCTATCAATATTGCTAACTTTAGTATCTATTACTAAGAACACAGTGATATATGACGTAAAAATCGTCTTTTCTAAAGTGTAATGTAGTGTTTCACATTTTAAGGAGTACTGAATCAATCTTAACATTGTACTCACTCATGAGAATGATTGTGTCATTGCGATTTGCCTACAGCAAACCATTAAAAGTCAGAAAACTATAGATTATTGAGAACTACTTGTGCTGCACAAAAATTATCCTCTGGAAAGGAATTTAAAAAACGGGATCAAAATGACTTAGGTACCTATTGATATGAAACTTATTACGTTCTCATCATAGAAAAATTTCTAAGTCGACGTCCACGTGCACGTAAAAATATCGCAGCAAAATTTTAATTTGTACTGGATTTTCTACTCTCGGTGTTGTGCCGAGCGTTGAGAATCCAACCGAGTGCATCTCAACGTGGCGAAAAAACACGCTGTTCGTTTTTCAACTCTCGGCGCTTAGGGGACGTCCATTAATGAGGGTTTTCTGGCAGCACTGAGACGTCAGGTCCGGGCACCCTGTCAAGTTTCAAAGCGCCTACAGACTGAACGGTGAACGAATGAATGAAACGAATGACATCAAAAAATTTAAGTTCACTGTCGAACTGGAAGACCTCTTGTCAAAGTGGCGCCAACTGGTGGCTTGAATATTCAAGAAAACCCTCATTAAGTGAGGAGTTTACGGGGGGGGGGGGGAAACTGGTCGAGACGAATCTCACATGAGCGAGAGAGGGGGTCTCGGCAAATATCACGTTATTTATATATTTTTTTCGCAAAGAAACAATGTAAAATTGCGAGAAAACTGTCTTAAATGAAATAAAACATATTTAACCCAGTTTTCTTCCGGCAATATGGCTAAATACTACAAAATCATTTTGTTCACAGTTATGCGAACGCCACAAAATAGCACAGTAGCTCCTCGATTGTTAAACCACCACCGGCCAACCAAGCCAGCCAAACGCAATGCAATAAATCCATCGCGAATAAGCACAGATTAACGTCTTTACACAAAAAATACGCATTTTGAAATGTCTCACGTGAGATTATGAGGGGAGTTCGAGCCGAACCTCACGACATCTCACCAGAGAGGGGGGAGGTGGGGGTCGAAATATCGCCAAAATTGCCTCAATTAATGGACGCCTCCCTGCATTGAAGATGGAGTACGTGAAACAATCCCGCTGCGATATTATTACGTCCGCGTGAACGTCGACTAAGGGACAACTAGGTATTAAACATGATGTATTTTACAGTAGGTACACCCACATTATGCTTAATCGGTCGGCAACACTGAGTATTAAGCAAATGGAGAGTTGGACGCTAATGAATCTACAAACTGAAAAAACGCTCACAACGTCAACACTCCATTTATTTCACACTCCATGGTTCTATTGTAAAATGAAACTCACTGATATTGCCTTAACCTCGACATTTATATAGTAACAACACTGCCACACACTAACACTTCACCAAAACCGTGGCCTGGGGCCCATCCACCGGTTCGGGGCATGTGGCCCATTCCTGGGCCAATTCTGGGGGGGGTACCCAGGCGGTCTGAAATTAGTCCTGGGTCCCCAGTTCCTGGGGAACCGTGGGTTCATGAACCTCGGTTGTGATTGTGGATAATCATCGTTGGAGAAGTCTTCGAATGGCGGGGACGGGTTCCGAATCTCTTGGTTAGATTTTTCTAGTCCTCTGTTTCGTAAGTCTTCTTCGTAAGCGCTGTCGTTTGAGTTGTCTTCTGTTAGATCGAAGGTTTGAGGGAAGTTGGCAGGTTTTTGGAAGTTCATGTTGAAGTTTTTGAGGGACGGCGGCATGGCATCAAATGGGTTGACCATGGGAGGCATGACTGGTGCCGAATGCGACTCTTTCTTGGCGTTGTTGATCTGTATTAGGTTCGTGTGGTTGTGGTCATTGTGGTGCGTCTTGCCGTTGTCGCCTCCGACCAGGACTTTGTTATTGTTGTTGAAGCTGTGTCGTCGCTCCGATTGGTCCCCGCTTGAATACATGCCTTCTGAAAAAATTTAGAATGTTATTTTTACTTGGACCAATATCGTGTTACTGGATTGTGGAGGTTAGGTAGGCAGTATTTTACATGGAGTGCCATGTGAAATACTGGAATTCAGCTGCATCCGGTTAGATTGGAAGCCAACCCCAACAAAGTTGGGAAAAGGCTAGGCAGATGATGACGAAGACCATCATCCGTTCTCCATTGCTTCCAGTATAATTAGATGCAGATCTGACCACCACAATGCAACTTCTAGGTAACAAAAAACCTGATAAGGCATTTGCTACATTATATTGACTACTAATTATTGTGAGATTTACAAGTGTATGTGAGAATAATTGGGTTTTCTGCTACTCAATAACGTAAAAAGTCGCAAGTAGTCTAAACTAAAATTAAACAATATTTTTAAGTATTAGTGTGGACGCAAAACATACAAATGGATAGCCATTTTTTTGGTCGCTTTTACATTCCGGTTAGATGTGAACGTGGAATAAGTACAATTAGTAGGTGCAGACGCCAGCCCATCAAGCTATCCCAAACTGTCAAATTTTATCAAATGAACCTTACTCTTTTGTAATAAAGTTGAAAAACGATCAAAGAAATTTGAAATATTGGGGTAGCTTGATGTGCTGGCCTCTGTACATAATGCCAAAAATTTAAGAAATATAACTTGTGGAAAGGGCAACATTTCTAATTTAGACAACTTTAAAATAATTTATTGATGAGGATCTTAGTTCGTAATTAATAATTCGTTCACTGACAGAAAACGCACAGTGTGTGCGTGTTTAAAACTAAAAGCATGCAATTTTGCACAAGAGTTCCTTATAAAACGAAAGTGAGTACTAAAGACGGATTATTAAAAATTCTTAAAGGGCATCCCAACCCTTAAAAGGGATGAAAGTTTTTATACATAGATTTTTGTAAAATTTGTAGTTAATATTATGTTTGAAATCGGCAACCCATCTTGTGCAAGCGTGGTGTTCAATACTCGTGCCTTCTTTGTATAAGAAGAGTCCTTGGCCCTACAGTGGGGCAAAACTAGGCTGGTATTATATATCATGTATGGCTTACGTTGGTCCTCATCTTCTGACAGGTCCATATCCACACTTTCCACGATGTCTGTCGGAGGCACCATCGGAGGTACCCTGTAATCCTGTTTACAGCGAAAAATATTAGTGTTTTATTAAAGAAGATGAAATTTTCGCACCTGCATATTTTTTTTATTTTTTTTTTTTGCACCTGCATATGAGTTAAATCTTTAAAAAGACTCCGGACACAGGTACGCCGAAGTAAAGAAAACCTGTTAATGTGGAGATTCACAGATGACTCCGCTTTGAAGTGTATATGTGGTGCTGTCCCACAAACAATGGGACCATTAATATCTTGTCCAGCGTGTGCTGCTGTCTGCACGCTGCAGAGGTTGATGGACGCTGCTGAAACTGCCAAGCTCGTAACCAAATTCTGGACTGACTATATTTAGATTGCTATCGACACGCTAAGAAAAAGAAAGAAGATGCTCTAATTTGTAGTTGCCAGTGTAATAAATTTCTTCATACGTTTTAGAAAATTGTAATGCGCGGGATATGGGTACAGTACGAGCATTTTTGCCTAAAACTTGTCCATGATTAAAAACCAGTTTTCTCTTGGAGGAAACGCCAAGATAGCCTTCTAAATGCAATTTTGTTTAAGGTTTATTTATTTTTTTTGCATTTTGCGTTTCAGTGTCAGACTTTATGTTGAACAAAATTTGATTCGCGACCTTATTCAATATGACTTTAAAGAACTACAATAATGATTTTATCATCAACACAGCCCTCGTTGTGTCCCACGCGCTCCGCAAAGAGATGTCAGCACCAACTGACGGGGGCAAGGGCCGATGCCTGCCAGGGGTGCGGGTTGTTCGAAAGAGATACCGCCGCCCCTGGCATACAGGCCACGGAGGGAACACGGGTGGGCGTTAGTCGGTAAAAGTCTGACACGCCCTCCTGCTTCACCCAGAGCGGGAGAAGTTATTTGATGATTTCCCACCCTCAAAAAAAGCCCTCTAAGTTCATTTCATTCCACTGAATTACTTTTTCACGAAATTAACTTCAATCGCTGTCAGTGTCAATATTCCACGACGATGATGACACTGGAAGCTCTTGAACGCGTTTAGGTTAGTATAGCTGATCGCGTACAGTATCGTCGGCGAAAAAGTAATTCAATCGCATTAAATGAACCTAGAGGGTTCTATTTTAATGATTATAATTCTGAAAAACTAATTTTTTTACGGTTGCGAATCATATTATAATCAACACAACATGACACTGGCCTGCAAATGAAAAAAAAAACTTAACAAAATTTAAATTTCGCGAGCTACGTTAGCGTTTCCACATCTTATCTTATTCAGCCAATATCGTTCCCACTGCTGGAACTCAGGCCTCCTCACGGCGAGAGGGAATGGGCCGTAATCCACCACACGGGCCCAGTGCGAGTTGGTAGATGTCACATGTCTTCGAAGTTTTTGGTTCTAAGACTTGCCGGTTTCCTCCGGTGTTTTCCTTCTCCGTTTTAAGAGCAGTGGTTTTGAAATAATTTACAAAAAGTAAAGCGCCTGCCTGGGCTCGAACCTACGACCTACAACTCGTAAGTCGCGGTCGTTACCACTAGGCCACCACTGCTCGTATCCACATTAACAACAATTATTAAAGGGCGTGTGTCACCACCAATAATTAAGTTCCCGTTAACTTACTTGGCACACATACAAGTTCTGTTCCATTTTTGAACTTATTCGGTGAGTAGCGGATATTCGGACATCGCGAATCAGGCCCTAAGAATAGTATCAGCATGAACACAGGACCACTTCATTAGATTAAAAGGACATCATCCAAGTTTCATACATTTTTGGCCCAAATGTGAAACTGAAAAATTCAATCTGCCTAGCCTTTTTCCAACCATTTTGGCGTCGGCTTTAAGTCTAACCGTTTGTACAACTGCCTATCTGGGTAATAAGCGAGCCTATCGGGAAACAGGCGTGATCTTGTGCTATGTTTTATACTTGATATGGTCTGTATACAGGGTAAGTTTTTATCCAGTGCGCAAACTGTAACCATGAATTCAGCATATCATTCTAGAACCCGTACCGCAGAAATTTTTCGCCGGTTATAAAAATAAAAATCAGCTGTTTCATAGAAAAGTGCAATACCTACGCGGTCAAAATGTATGGAACATCTGATTTTATTTTTGTATAACCGGCGAAAAATTGCTGCGGTAGGTGCGGGTCTAGAATGATATGCTGAATTCATGGTTACAGTTTGCGCACTGGATAAAAACTTTTCCTGTATAGATTTTTTGTTCTATTTATTTAGTAATATCATAAAATTAAATACAAAAGTCAACGCAGTCTCTCTGTCTGTCGCCTTTTCGCGGCTAAACGACTGAAACTATTTCGATGAAATTTAACACACACGTAGGCCATGACTTGGGTAAGTACGTGCTTATTAACTCGGTACTACATTCCCGTGGAATAAGCTGCGCTCAAAAGCTAATGTATTAAATAAATAAAAACTTACTTGGTCCATTGAGGGAGGGTTCATTGGAAGTGGCACTGACGGCTGGTGCGTTAAAGGTATTAGATTTCTGTGGTCCACATCTGAAATTAATAATAGGTCCTTTTATTTTCACCCATTGAAAATCGAAAAGGTGATTGCAATGGAAATAATAATTCTGTAGCAGCGGCCTCTACATCATCATCAGCCTATAATGTTCCCACTGCTGGGACACAGGCCTCCTCTCAGTGAGAAGTATTGGGCCGTAATCCACCACGCGGGCCCAGTGCGGGTTAGTAGATGTCACATGTCTTCGAATTTTTTGGTTCTAGGACATGCCGGTTTCCTCGCGATGTTTTCCTTCACCGTTTTGAGAGCAGTGGTAATGAAATAATTTACACAAAGTAAAGCGCCTATCTGGGTTCGAACTCACGACCTACAACTCGTAAGTCGCGGCTGTTACCATTTGGCCACCACTGCCCTCATCGCCACATGCGAACTACGCATCACAATGACGTCATGCAAAATCCTGCGTGGCGCAAGCGTTCACGAAGTTTACGCAAAGTTCATATTCCGACATCAACCGTCGGGCAGTAGCCCACCAGACATACCCATCTGGTCGGAGGATCCTCCATTTTGCATAGAGTGACTTTTTGCCAACACCCGTAAGTATACCGGCCCAGAATTTACGGATTTAGTTTTTTTTTTTTTTTTTTAATACATTTATTTTCATTACCAAAATCGGCTCCGAACTCACTGATCAATCGGTACAAAAATCAAAAAAACTTAATTTTTAAGTCGGTAAACAACGCAGGTCGTTGATTGCATAACCTACATTATTTGACGTCGGTAAACAACGCGGTATCACCAGTGTAACTATTATTTTCATAAGTTTTCTTAGTTAATTAATTTGTTGTTTTAATAGTGAACGCTGAAACCTATCGAGGCATACATGACAGTACTTCTATTAAATGTTGTTTTAATTCTTTGTATGTACTGCTGTTTGTTTCATCATCTGCGTATCATCTTCCAGTCTAATGAAATACAGTTGAACACGGTCAGCGTAGCTTAACCTCCGACCGACTAGTGCCGTATCTACTGCTGTTGGTGTATCAAATAAATAAAGTCCCCGTCACGAGAAGCTATAAATTTTGTAAACACACATTCAGGGGTTCGCAACCATTGGATCAAATTAAAAAAGACAGTTTTATAACAATAAAAAATAATATAACCTAATCCGCGAAAACAACACAAACAAACAGATGCATTCGAAACTCGAATGACAACATTGACAGTTTCAGCGTGAACTTACTTCAAAATGGCGACCCAAATGTTTACGTTCCATGGGTCAGACGCGTTCCAATACCACAAAACATTAGACGACAGCGCTTTATATCGCTAAAATATAACCCGACCAAGTGAAATTGCTCGTAAGTTTCGCATTACACGTAAGTTACTTTAGAGTTGATGGAATTTGGAATTATTTGTTGTTGATTGAATTGTCGCTGCGTAACCTGATAGAAGTTCTTTATTTTCAACATTTATAGCTTCTCATAACGGGGACTTTAGTATGAATAATAAATTACCTTGATGTACTACGGGGTGCCTGAGCGGTGTGGAGGTGATGACAGGCAACGGAGGCAGCGGTAGCGACGGTAACATACGGTGGTCCACGTCTTCTAGCTCTGCAAGTTAATACATAGATTAAGAAACATCTATACAACGTGTATCTAACATAATTAAGACCTCATAGACCCCAATTAGTTTCCAGTTAAAAGTATAATACAATAACCAAAATGTTGTTATTAAAAACGTTTTGACCCTAGCATTATTTTATACATTTAAAAATGAGTCTTAATGCCTTGAGATAAGATTTAATTTTATATGGCTCAATCGGCGACGGTAGTTATGGCTAAATACATCATTTAAAAATAAAAAACCTATATTTATAAATAAACCCATATTAGAAAGTTACTGAAATCGATTCAGTACTCAATTAGGAACAAACTACTTTCAGGTCTTGTGTTTATTCTGTTAAACCTTGTATACTCGTACAGACGCCAGCAAGTCAAGCTACCCGAATCTTGTCAAATTTCTTTGATAGGTTTTAAACTTTATTGCATAAGGTTCATAAAGGTAATAGGTAAAACAGGCTGTTGTCCGCAACTCCACGTCAAAGCGCGTATGTTGCGTACGGGTGGGAAAATCGGTCATTCGATCCACCCCCGCTCCTCAATCTCACGTAGCGTACCTGGGTTACCGAAGTATTTTGCCCTGTAATTAGCGACCACCGGGCAGACTAACAGCACATGAGCCGCTGTCTGTCGTAAGGTTTATGTTCAATTGGGAAAATTTGACAGTTTGGGATAGCTTGATGTGCTGAATTTAGGCAGGAAAGCATATCCAGATATCTCGATGTTTTGTCAAGTCACAAAAAACCTGAGTAACAGGGTGGGTTTTACTCTCTAGTTAGTTAAATTATTCAAAAAGTAATGAGTCGGTACTCGTCCATACAGCACCAACAAACTAACCGACAAAATGCATGTTCCCTATTGCACCATTGCCAAAAAAGCAACTGAAAGTACTTGAAAAAAAGTAAAAAATAAGCAAACCCATTTTGGCACGCTTGGTGTGACGTCATAGTCTATGACATTGACAACGGACTGAATCGCAAACCCTTCTATATGACACATTCGACTTGAAATTTATTGTTGTCATAGACAACAACATTTGACTTTCCCATAGCACAAAAAAAATACTTTCTTGCTCCATAAAAATATATTATAAAAAAATATTGATGGAACCGTAATTTTGAAGTATTTTTTTTATTTTTATTACCAGTATTTGAATCAGACGCATATTCCATATTGGGTACTGGGTAACCTGCTAGCTGCCACAGTGCCTATTTTATTGTTTGACTCTATGAAGCTAGCACAGTCATCCAGAGTACAAAGAAGCTTAAAATAAAATTGTAATAAAAAATGCAGAATACAGAACACTTACGACTTAAGAGTGGTAATGTTGGCGGCGGCGGAGGTGGAGGTAATACTCCTCTGTGGTCCACGTCAGCTGGGATGTCCTGTAATCAGTGTTTAATAGTATATAGCATGATAAGCCTATATGTTCCCACTGCTGGGACACAGGTCTCCTCTCTGTGAGAGGGAGTGGGTCGGAATCTACCACGCGGGACCAGTTCGGGTTGGTGGACGACACATGCCTTCGAATTTTCGGTTCTATAAATATGTTGTGCAAAAAAACAGATGTCTAAAGATCCCGAAAGTCAGTTTTTTTTTAATATTTTTATGATATTCTATGTTTCACTAGGATTTACTCCTCAGAAAATATATTATTTACCTAGGTTATTCTTGAACTTATTTAAGGGCTGATTTTTCAATAGTCAGATGATAACTTTTAACTGGGGAATTAATATGTCGGTTTGACAATTTTTGTATAGAAAATATGCCAAACTGTGAGATTTATTGTTGATCAGATAAGAGTTATCCGACTATTGTAATATCAGCCCAAAGAAAATAATTTCGACAGATTTCCCATAAAAGTGTGACATTTACCTGTGGGTACCGCACGGGCTCGGGCGGCGGGATGGGCCGCGGCGCGGGCGGCGGCGACTCCGGCGTGTCGGCGAAGCCTGCGCCCAGCGCCGGCACCACGCGCTGCGGGGGACGCACTACTTCACTATACTGCCGCATGGTTGCAAAGGTGCGCTTACACGACCGAATAAAATTGTTCCATCCTAGTCAATTCTCATCAAATATGACGTCACAACTACGTCAAACAATTTAGGGCAATGGCAACATGTAGCGCCCTGTTGCTAGAGATACGGCCACACAATATCATGCAATATGGAGCCGGCCGGTTCCTCTCGCAAAAACAAGATGTAGCTAGACGTACAAACGAGATAGAAAAAAATTGACTAAAAATTTCCAAACCGATTGGATATTCGGTAAGCCATGAATTATAAGGAGCAATCAGAAGCAATACTTCCGAAACATTGCACATACGCAATTTGTTGTTGTTGCCCCAAATTGCTCCACATAATTGCTACAGATTTATCCATTAGTGTTGCCGAGAAATTATTGCTCAAAAAAACTCGCGTGTTAGAGCACCTTCACAGAAGGCAAAAATTTACAATAGTTCATCCACGTTGACGCGCCCCTCTCAGCCCCTTTCCTTTGTTTTTGACAGCTCTCAGTACAAATGGCAGAGTGGAGCGCGTCTTCATGGATGGAACTATCTATACCTGTAATGTGTGTACTTACATTTCGGCAGTTTGTTTAAGTGCCTAGTAACATGGGGCAAGGCAAGGCTGTTGCTATCTCAATCGAGCAAAAACCAAGACTCCACATTTCACATTCCACAAAATTAATCTGCCTAGCTCGACTTCCAGTCTTATCTGATGCAGCTGCATATTATTTTACCTAAAGCGACTGGCTATCTGGCCTCCACAAACCAGTAACGGAGTAATACGATACCCCTTGGTAAGCCACACTGTCGGGCTTCTGATTACCCGTTCCGACTGTCAAAGATTTACAAATGGCAGCCGGGACCAACGGCTTAAAGTGCTTTCCGAGAACGGAAGAGTCTCGATGGTCACCCATCCACAAACCGACCGCGGCAAGCGTAGCTTATCTTTCGATCGACCCGGACGGCTGTGATTTTTTAGCCACGAGGTCCTCGAATTTATAAAAGTAGCCAATGGAAAATTCAGAATACTCACAGTCACTGGCCAGCTACTACTCCATGGGCTAGTCGGTTCTGGGTGGTACGGTTCCGTTTCATCTGGGGAAAAAACATTACTAACACTAACCTCATCGACCTGAGCAAACGCACTGGCTGGCAATATTATAAAGGTGTAAGTTTGATTGTACAGATGTTTGTTACTCTTTCACGCGAAAACTGTAGAATATATTTGGATTAAATTTGGCACACAGATAGATTATAACCTAGATTAACACATAGGATACTTTTTATACTGGTAGTTCGTTCCCGCGGGATAATTTTCGACTTCCACGCGGGCGAAGCCACGGGCGGAAGCTAGTTATTTATATAAGTATCTCCCTAAGTCGAGGTTATATACTATCGAGGCGGGATTTTTTCGCGCATTGGATCTTCAACGCACTGGTTACCGCCGAGAGTTCAAAATCGAACAGTGTATTTTTTGACGCGCTGGGATGCTTTCTGTTGGATTCTCAACGCTCGGTTCAACACCTGAGAGTTGAAAATTCAATGCGCGATTCCATCGCGCTGAGATATTTTTATGTCCGTTTGAACGTTTTACTGCTCACTTTCGTTACAAAATGTGGGTAAAATTTAAAAAAATAAACTCTTGTGCAAAATTTCGTACGTTGTCTATCAGTGAAGAAATTTATGAATTTTATAAAGAGGGATCCGCTAAGATAGCACGCAGTTGAAAATGTACTTTATTTTTTTTTCCATTTCACAGGTCAGAATCAGGTTGTATGTTAATCAAAATATAATTCGCGAGCGCAACATATAGAAACTTACAGAAATAAAAAACATCATTATTTCTCTAAATTACAATGGACCTAAAATGTCAAATCACTTTCCATTCCAAGTTTGCCTGGAAGAGATCGCAGGAAGCGATAAGGCCGCCCATTGTATGTATTGTTTGTTATGTATTTTTATGATGTACGAGTAAGAATCAGCCTTAAAAATTCGGGACTTACAGACTGTTTAAAATGAACTCAACACCAAAGAAAAATAAACTTTATCTTAATTGGATAACGTTCTCGTCAGAATGACAGTTGTCGTGTACTGTCTTTATCGGAAACATTCCTTGTGTCATTGAGTTAATATTTTAATTTTCATCGTTGTTTAGAAGTGAAGAAAGAAGAGTGAGGAAGTGGCAGTGGGCTGGCCATGTTTGTCCGAGTAACGGCAAGCATATTGTAGAACGCCTCCGAACGACGATGGACCGACGACCTTTCAAAAGGTGGCTGGGATGGATTGGATGTGGAAAGCGGAGGATTAGAGTGTTGTGGCGCAGCCTGGGAGAGGCCTATGTCCAGCAGTGGACTGCGATAGGTTGAGTTGATTGATTGAATGAGTTGTTTTGATCATTTTGAACAGTCTATTAGTCCCGATATTATTGACGAAGTATATCTACATAAATAATCTCACCATTTCATAGAATAGACATTCAGTAAGGTACTCAACTATTTTCATGTTGTCATGTTCATGTATGTACATAAACGGTTTAATAAATAAATACCAGTTAGATCCATAGTGCCGTAGAAGGACGTCGGAGGCGGCGGATTGCCAGGCGTGGCTGGTGTTAATAAGTCTAGCCCGGGCAACGTGTCCTGTGACTTTTGAGACAGCGACGCGCTGGTTACTGTGAACAGATTGTTATATTCCCGTATTAGCGCACCCGCTGTTTAAAGTGAAGAACATTCTATATTATCCTACCGAATCTATAAATTAACACGTGAGTTGGTTACATCATTCATGTTGAAATGATGCATGTGAGAATTATGTATAAAAAAAAGTAAAAGAGTACGTAAAAAAAAAAAAAATTGGCTGTAGCAGAATAACTTTTCTAATTCTTCAGATTTTTCGAAAAAAATATAGAACCAGCAACCTCGTATATATCCTGGACCTGCCAAACGTTCCAAGGTCCATTTGTGCTCTTAAATATGCAACATAATCGATGCTTCTTACATCATTTTTGCGTATCATGATTACTTTAAGAGTAATATTTTTTGTCTAATATCCTTATGAAAACTTGCCGATTTTCAACGAAAAGAATTAGACTTGTACTTTAGACGTGAGTTCATTATATATTATAAAACAAAGTCCCCCGCCACGGCTGTCTGTCGGTCTGCTCGCGATAAACTCAAAAAGTACTGAACGGATTTTCGTGCGATTTTCACCAATAGACAAAGTGATTCATGAGGAAGATTCAGGTGTATAATTTTTTAAGGTTTTGTTCAAATTGGTTAACGCGGGCGAAGCCGCTGGCAAAAGCTATTGTTTAATAAAAATGCGATGTCCCAAAAATGGGCTTCTTAATACACTGTGCATTTTAATAAACTAGCATGAAAGCAAACTGTCAACTGCACATCTACGGATTCACTTTGACAGCGCCTTTATTTCGTAGCAATAAGGGCGATTTTCGTAGTTAAAGTGATACTACTGACGTGTAAGCAATCAAACAGAGGAACCAACCTGAGTTATTATCCGAGGCGTTGGTGTTATTGTCAGACATGAGGTTCTTTAAAACCTCGTTTAGGTTAAAGTCTTGTTCGGCTTGCTTGTTCGGCCTACTGTTTATCACCTCGATTTTGTTGGCTGAAACACAAATTCAGTATTGTATACAACTACATTTTCGCACGCTTCGTCACACCTGTATGCCTTGAAAATATAGGTGGAGATGTGCCCATAGTATAAAGCACCCTAATTGCGTTACACGTAACAATACATTTTGCAGGATATTGCTAATTCATTGCTTCATATGTTCGAAAATTTTGTCGGCTCAAAAACGTGAATAATGCAATGAATATTGTTGAATTGTCAAAATGAAAGCAGTTGCTACTGTTACGTAGTTACCTGTGGAAGACAAGGACAATGCCGCCCAACCTAATACCATAGATTCAGTAGGTAATCAGGGACACCTATATTTAAACACCTTAAGGACTATTTTTGCTTGCAGCTCTCGGCCGCTATAGAAATCTCATCAACCAATAGATAGGAGGCGGTTATTAGATGTGGTCATCGTGTTCACGGGATTTTGTTTTCAAACTGTGTAGATATGGATTTCTTCCATAGTACATGATTCTGAACCCCTTAAAATTTTTCGTTAGATATTAATTAAAAAGATTTATGTAAATTAATAAAAATTCAATGCTGTTCGCTGGTTAGCACATCACTGAATAACGAACGGCTGGACAGATTTGGCAATTTTTTGTCTTGAAAATTAAATGTTCGTAATACACCGAATTACAATTTTGTGGAAGGAAAAATTTGAAAAAATTCCCGGAAGTTGTTCAAATATGGGAATAGTTTACGTCCTTCTTCATATGGGATTTATGTATGAATAATTGAAATTTGAACAGGACAACGTCTTTCTGGTCAGATAGTCGTTTGTTATTTTTTAAATTCTTTATTATCAAAAGGCTGTTTGTATTTTTATCTACACGGATATTCAATTCTCAATACAATTCCAAAAAAATCCAAAATATTTAAGAGGGCTATCACATTTTTTCTTGAATTGGAGCGTTTGATTAGAGATTTGATGTGCGAATATGGTTGTATGCAATGCTATAAATCAATATAAATTTCGAGACGGGCGGGCTTTAGCTTTTAGTCCGCGTCGGTTTGCTCCTGGCGTCCGACGCATAAAGGTTTGCATGTGTGCGTATGTACTTCATTAGACACACTTAAGCGTATCGGCTGCCGGGCGCCGTTAAATGTACCTAAAACTGAGCACTTTGATTTTCTAAAAACCCTCTAATTTTAAATTATACGTAAATAAAACTCACCACTGCTAAGAATTTCACTGGACTCATTGAACAACGCAATAGGGTTATCGGACGAAAGAAACGACGTGAGTCCTAGGTTGTATAGCGATCCATCGGGTGCTAACGACGAGTTGAATGTCTGGTCAATGTTGTAGGCAACTGTAACAAGATAAATCATCATTTAGCTTAGCCAAGTACATATCTCCATGGAGAAGTATGCGCTTCGGTTATCATCGTAGATCTTCGGGTATACGAGTGCGCGTATACAGCTGTTATGGAAGTCCAGGATAACTATTGTCTTAATGTCCCTCGGCAAAGTTCGTGTTTCGTCAGTCGTCGAATTTCTATCGGCTGCCTTTTGAACTTGGTGCAGACCGTACGTTCTCAATCGACTTGGAAGTATATAGAGATGTTAATACTCTTTTAACTGAATGTAATTTATTAAAAAAAATGGGAGGAAAGCTCGTTTGTTGAATAGGGTATTTTCCAATTTATTAAAAACTATTCTAATTTGAAGATTGGGACGAAAGATGTAACAGAAAAATAAAAGTAAATTTATTTATATCCATTTTCTCAATTAAAAACGATTTAAAACAAATGTATTTTTCGTTGTTTTGAACTTACCGCCAAAACGCTCCTTACGACGACTTTTTATCACGTGACGTCAACTTTGTGTAAACTAAAGTAGTTAGTAAGTAAACAAGTGAGTGTCGTGTTTATAATTAACAAGATTTTTATGGATAGAAAGTGAAATCACTGGTGTGCGGTGCCTCTGCGCACAAATACTTCTAAAACTGCGCCAAACTAAGTATTTGTACTGGTGCTGTTTACACAAAGCTGACGTCACGATGTCACTTGATAAGAAGATAAAAAGTAAGGAGCGTTTTGGCGATAAATTCAAAACAACGAAAAATAAATTTGTTTTTAATGGAGAAAATCGATATAAATAAATTTATTTTAATTTTTCTGTTAAATATATCGTCCCAATCTTCAAATTAAAATAGTTCTTATCAAATTGGAAAATACCCTATTGCGATTATTCCCGAGGGACATTAAGAAACTACTTGTAATGTAAGTACGGTACCTATTTTGTATCATAACACGATTTTTATAACTGTGCACCTATCAACATCAAAATATTGACATGACGGCTGCATTCGTGGCGTCAGCAACAGTATTGTAAACGAAAATATCAGTGCAGACGACACGGGACTGCAGACCGTACTTGTAGGCGTCAGCGGTGAGGTAAGAAGGGAAGCGGGCGGGTGAACTTTTGACTTTAGCAGCCCCAAGTACACAGTTATAAGAATCGACATATACCATGATTATAAAATTACTGCTTCACAACTGAATGCCATTCCAAAAGCGGAGATTACTGAAGTGCATACGTTTTCTGGTGTAACTGTGCATACACATGCTTTTCTCATGGAGGTGGGCACGCACTAGAAACTATATAGCGAAACCTGCTGCGATTTTTCATACTCCTTTAGCTTCCTTCACGTTCATTCAACTGGTGTATAACAAGATGAATGAAACGTGGTTGCGAGTATCTAAGACTAGGAAATGCCTTTGCCATCTAGATTAGTTTTTTTTCTTAAAATAACTACTTAGAAAAAATAAATATCACTTTCTCGTGCCTTTACGTTTCATTACGTATCTGAGGCGTAACTACATACCACACTAACAAACAAAACAAAAATACTGGCATAAAAATTTGTACAAACAAAATGAAGCCCTAACTCCTGCGCTAGGAGAAAACACATGTGTAACAGGAGCCAGTTTCAGTAGGTTGCAGCTACCATTATTTTAAATGAAGCGACTGCCTATTTGGTTTATTTCGAACCCAATCAGGCACTTGTACTATGTGTAAATAATTTATTCACCAACGCTCTCAAAACGATGAAGGAAAAATAATATCGTGAGGAAACCATAAGAGCTAAAAACAACGAAGACGTGACATCCACCAACCCGCGGGCCCACGTGGTGGATTACATTCTCCTCATAGATAGGAGGCATGCGTCCTAGCAGTGGGAATGCTACAGTCTGATTCATCATCATCTTCATCATTTCAGCCGAAAGCCATCTCGATTCCATCACTCCGACCGGTTCTGTGCTTCCCGCATGCAACGGCTTCATGCGGCCTTCACAAGGTCATCGGCCCACCTTGAAACGTGGTCGCTCACAACGGGCCTTATTATTAGAGAGCTATGCTTGAAGTTTCCCTACGTGATCGAATCAGGAATGAAGGGATCCGCAGGAGAACCAAGGTAACCGACATAGCCCGAAGAATTGCCAAAATTAAGGGGCAGTGGGCAGGGCACATTGCTCGCAAATCAGTTGGCCGATGGCGCCGAAAGGTTCTAGAGTGGCGACCGCATACTGGAAGACGTAGAGGTTCGAAGTCTTCCCATAAGGTGGACCTATGACAGGCTGATTATACGTATGCAAATCGAATCTGCAGCAAGTGAACTCATGTTCGTGAACTCATGCTCGTGAAAGTTAGTCTCGCGTCGTGTAATCAATCAGCTACAGTTTACAACCTAGATAAGGCTAACTGGCCTATAAAACTGCTTGTTACAGTTACATAACCACAAAGTTCAGGAAGTCCTTGCCAGATTTTGTTTCTCGATATCATAAGGGCAATTCACATATTTACACGTTCAAAATTTAGTCGCCATATCATCACAGAGACTATCAGTACCAAAAACTTGTAGAAATGTAGGGAAAGCGTGGCTTTAAGCGGTACTGACGCCACCATTTTGGCTTTAATGCAGGTAAACAATGAACACTGGCGTTCAAAACTTAGTACTGCAATTTAAAAATGGCAATTACTTTATTAAAGTACACAAGATATCATTTCGAAATAAAAAGGATTAGCAGCAATATATTTTTGACAGATTAAAGGCAACGCACGCTGTGCACAGCCACGCGCGGTGGTTTGTTTGACAACATGGGTCTACGTTTCTACTGCAGCACACACTATACATGAAAATTAACCCACGACTATGTACAACTGTAGCGTAGCATACTTTTGACAAAGTGGCGCAAACGTCGCTTCCCCGCTCGTCCCACCGCCCACAGAGAAGCTACGCACCGTGTACCGCGTGCATAGAGTTGACAGCGTTGAGCAGCGTGGGCGCCATAAGGTCATCAGACAAAACATACAAATGCCCCAGCAATCTATTGGCTCCATTGAAAAAAGGACCGTATTACCATAGTCTAAAGAAGAAAATTGTATGAATATCGCGTATGCTCGCGACTCGGTTGCGGCAAGAGAAGGCTCGAGTCTACGCGATAATTTTTCGGTTCTGTGTAAATTGACCAATATTCGAGCAAGTCACGCGTGTAGCAATGACGTCATAAATCTCGTGTTCGTACGTAGCGTGAGGTGTGGTGAGCAGTGATGGCCCAGAGATATCGGCCCCGACTTGTGGGTCGTAGGTTCGAACCCAGACATCTTTACTTTGTGTAAATTATTTCATCACCACTGCTCTGAAAACGGTGAAGGAAAAGATCGTGAGGAAACCGGCATGTCCTAGAACCAAAGGTTCGAAGACATGTGACATCTACCAACCCGCACTGGGCCCGCGTGGTGGATTGCGGCCCAACCACTGTCGCCGAGAAGAGGCCTGTCCCAGCTGTGGAAACACTACAGGGTGATTATGTCATGTGTTCGTGGGTTGCAGTGAACGTCACCACATACATTTTTTTTGGCAAAGCAAAGACGGGGATTAAAATGCAACATTCGGGAATAAACCTCTGGCAGTATTCAGGACTAGAGTGAATAGGATACTTCTATCTAACGAAGCGTACACCATCGTGAACGAAGCATCACTTACCTTCAGATGAGAAGTTGACCACAAGCGAGCGGAAAGAACAACAAACAAACAAAGTTAAATACTAAAGCTCGAGCACTAATACTTACTATAATATAATTAATTTCATTAGTCCATAAATCGTACAGAGTCCGTAGTGTGAGTTTATAGTTACCATCTCGATCACACGTATCGAGCGCGTTCGGAGTTTCGATTAATGGTAAATTATACACGTTTATATCGGTCAACAGGACCTTATCAAATACACACAAATATAATGGCTTTAATACCACGATTAAATACCACCCCCGTTGGGTCTTTTGCTACTAATCGTTTCAATACACCTACACTCCATTTATAATACCATTAGACAGCAGCTAAAAAAGTTATTTTTGATGTCGCTCTTGCACGCTCCATCATACATTCATACACTACATCATTCATTCATACACCCCAACATACATTCATACAGGGCACTACAAATAACCAGTTTCGTATGACCATTAGTTTTCTATTTTAATTTTGTCGTTTTACTATTTGTTATTATTTTTAACTTTCAACACTATTGTCAAATCTTTTTGGTTGTTTTAACAATGTTCACATAAGATCGTCTCTAAACCTTTTACTATATTTTTTGCTGTGGGGGTGCTCTGGTGACCTGTAGCACAGGCTTTTTCGAAAACCTATTTCAGGCACCAGTCTCTTAAAATAGTGGAATATAACATTACCAGAAACATTGTTAACTTTTAAGGAAACCAATATTGTGAAGAGAAAATAAATAAATGAAAATGTACACTTTGTAACATTAAATTTGTTACGATTAACGCCAAATTCAGTAAGGCGGAGATTTCTTGAAAACGCAAAAAAAAAGTGTTTTTTTTAAACCAGTGTATCTTTTAAACTAAAGTAACTGTAAATAATTTTGAAAGCAAAAAAAATTATGATATTTCCAAGTTTTTTTTTTTTTTTTTTTGCCTACAGTGATGGTAACATAATTTAATGCATCAAAAAAATCATCAAAGTCATCTCTTAATTATCTTTAAAACCAGTTTATCCCTTCAATAACAACTATTATTATAATTAAAAATATACTATAAAATTCTAAATGCCAAACTTCATCCAGTGATGGATTTTTTATTCTCGAATAGTTAATATCAAATTTTATACGAAATTATTTGCATTTTTACGACAATGCTTGCTCATTTATTATTCGAATTTATTACAACAGATTTTAACCCGTATCGGATTGCAGTAAGAACAATTATCGCTCATAACGACAATACGAAGAGTACATTCTACTTCAAACTAAGTGGCTTTCGTTCATATAATTATTTAATTCCAATTTAAAATTAAAGTGTCAATGATAAAACCCAAAAGAAGCAGAAGTAAACAATACTGAGAACATTTAGTTACTAAATTAGCTAATGAAGACGAAGGAGTTTCACCAACGTATTGTGTGTTGTAAGTTGTCATTAAATTAAAGTGTTGTTAAAAAAATGTCTTTTGTTTCTTTTAATCTTTATTAAATTTAAATCATCATGATGATTGTTTTACTTTTTTTAAATCATTGAAAAAAAGAAAAAGAAGAAGATCTCATTATAAATAAAGCATTATTCAAAATAAAATGACCTTTACTTCGTTTATCTCATTTCTTTAAACTGTCTTAAATCTATCTAAAACTGTTATTACTTAACTTTGAAATACATCGTTTTGCACTCCTGCTTATACGAGCCTCGTTTTTCTAATGCTATTATAAATGGAGTATAGTACACACACACCCCCTTATTACAAAACAAGGTTTTTCTTTAGGTATGGTTTAAACCATCGAGCCTGTTTTTGAAATGAGAACTTAGAATTGAAATAGAATTACAGCTCCTTTTACAAAACTGACAATTTAGCACTGGACTAACTTGTCAGTTTTGTAAAAGGAGCTGTATTTCGATTACAGTTAGGTTCTTATTTAAAATACAGGTTCGACGGTTTAAACCATACCTAAAGAAAAACCTTGTTTTGTAATAAGGGGGAATAGGTTTAATACACATTAATGTAGGGGCGGTTTAGAACAGCCCTGCCCCTGACCACTGTCATTGCCCTCGGATTGGTGACCGATCAATCGGAGCGCTGAACGCGCTCGATGCGTTTGATCGGCATGGTTAAATGAAACTCATACTTGGGCCACTGATTACGTGTGACTCCGGTAACACGAAAACCGATGTTATAATGTTACGATTTCTTGTTTTACCTTTTTATTGGAGTTTTTGTAGGTAAAACGTCATAATACAACGTGTAACAAAATTAACGCAAGACTTCGTACATCCCAATTAGAGTATCGAGCTAAAAGCATAAAACAATAACCATTTTTTATAAAGCTATTTGTTATTATTAAGAAAATCGTGTTGAAATTAACATTATGAATTTAAAATTGAGCCGTATCGTCTTGAAATAAGATTGACGTTTCTTTGGCTAAATCTGCGGTAGGTATGGCAAAATACATAATGTTCTTAAAACAAACCTAAACTAAAAGTTACTGAAATCAAATGTTGACCTTAGCATTACTTCATGCATTTAAAACTGAGCCTTATGTCTTTGAAATAAGATTGAATTTTCTTTGTCCCAATCGGTGATAGATATGGCAAAATACATTATATTCGAAAAACAAACCCAGATTAAAAGTTATTGAAATCGATGCAGAAGTCAATTGTGAACAAACAACTTTCTGGGCGTGTTTTCTACGTCAATTCTGTTACACCTTGTATAATATTAATATACGGGTTTTTCTGCGTCTATTCTGTTACACCTTGTATAATATTAAATGCAAATGTTCGGTAGCACTTTACATACGTTATGTTTTTGGCAAACCACCATGCCATGAATCTGGACATATTTAACAAAAATTACTCACTATCATCATCATCATCTCCACCATCCGTAGCGAAAGGCAGATCCAGGTCTTCATCAGGTCCCGGGGACGGTACATCCTCATCCAGTTGTGGCAGCGATGAAGCAGCGTTCAGTAAAGATGCTGTCAATCGGGGACCAAATCATCGCTATGTCAGCTGAGACAGTGGTCAGAGGCGACTAAATTATACAAAAAATACTCACTATCGTCATCATCTCCAGCGTCCGCGGGTACAGGCAGGTCCAGGTCTTCATCAGGTCCTGGGGACGGTACATCCTCATCCCGTTGCGGCGGAGACGGAGCAGCGTTCGGTAAAGACGGCATCAACTCGTCAAGTTTTCGCTTTAAAACTCGCACGCGCGCCCCGAAGTTTTTATATGCCTGAAAGTGTATTTCAAAATGTAAACATTTATTTCAGTAAAACTAATTTACAGAAGCACTTTTGAACTGCCTAGGAGTTGGTCAGTCGGAAAATTGAAGCTAGTTGAACGACCAGACTGCTTGTTACTCTAGTAGTCGCAAGCGCTATTGCTGAGCATTAGCACTTGCATTGGGTATGTGTTATTGGGGTTTTTCTACCTGGAATTGCTCTCTCTAGGATGGCAATAGGCTTGCCCCCTATTCATCATCATCATCATAATTTCAGCCGAAAGACGTCCACTGCTTGACATAGGCCTCCCCCAAGCGCAGCCATTTCGAGCGGTTCTGTGCTTCCCCCTTATTACATGGGACTTAAAAAAATACTGGCGAAATGTGGGTGTACAATGTGGGGTACAGCTCTGCCCAACCTTTTGGGGAAATAGGCGTGATGTTATCCATTGAACAGTAATTAAATCGCGATTTGTCTCATAAAAATACGACAAAAAACAACTAACACTACAATATCAAAAACCCTCAACAATTCGTCAGGCTGCCACCGATGCTACATGGTTGCTATCTGATCTAACATACAATTATGTGTGACTGTGAAATCTGTCACACAAAAATCACAGTGCTAATTGAATATCAATGCCAATTGTGTGTTAGCTGGGATGACAAATGAATATAATTTTACTTAGTCTAGCAAATTGGTTGTTTGTTGCACTGTGCAATGGGACAACTAGGGTCTATTAAAAGTTTTTTCTGCAACGCAACATAAAAGCGGTGAAAGCACATTGTGTGCTACTTTTTTTAGTTATACCGTTCTCTCGGTGTTGAACCGATAATTGAGAATCCAAAATAGTGCATCCCGGCGCGTCAAAAAGACACACTGTTCGATTTTCAACCTTATGCGTTGCGCAATGCGATGAAGATCGCGAAAAACTCTTGCCGCGATATTTTTATGTCCTTTGCAAACGTGAAAAGACGCTGCAAGAAGACGCTTTACGAAGAGTTTTTTTTAGAACCGACGAACTATTTCGAAGCATAGGTTCATTATCATGTACCTACTGAATCCATGATAACAGGTTGAGCGTCGATGTCCCTGTCACCCTGTATTTAAAATACATAATCCGCCGTCGTCACGTAAAATACGTCCTGTGCACAGGCCCATAGACATTGTTAAGGGCGCTATCACATTTTTGCTTGAATTTGAACGTTTTACTCGATATTTGATGAGTGATTATGGTTTAGATATAGCAAAAAATTCAAAACAAAAATATGTCCTGGAAAATTTCAGTATTGGTCTAGAGAGTGTTCTAAACAAATATTTTAATTTGTTTACATATGTCAGTAAAATCCTTGTCTCGGCAAATTATGTTTCATAAAATTGTACTTTTGGGCATCTTTAGATGCTTTATTACATGGAACATATAATAGTTTAGTAATTTATAAAAATCTCCATGGTAGGACTATACTTTGCTCTTTGGAATGCTCAAATCAATTTTTTATGTTTCATAAAATAATTCACCAAAAATAATTCCGTAAAACACAGAATTTATGATAATTTTTCGTCTGAAATTGTACAGGAAAAGTTTTTATCCAGTGCGCAAATTTTAACCATGAATTCGGCATATCATTCTAGACCCTCGATGACGTGGAAGATGATTAAAAAAGGTAGAATGACAGGAAGAGAGATGAAGGACGTAAAGACGTGAAGACGGTTTTTTTTAAAGACGAATTAATTTTAGTTTTGGTTCATTAATAAAGATTGTTTAGTTTCCTGACCCTTTTTAAATCCCACAAACTCTGTCTAGAATGATATGCTGAATTCATGGTTAAAATTTGCGCACTGGATAAAAACTTATCCTGTATTTTCTATCTGTATATGTTTACTCGAAATTCAAACAAAAAGTATTTTTTAACTAAGGTTTCTAAGTCAGCTTGCTAGAAAAAAAAATTGTTTATTTAAAACTAAAACTAATATGTTTAAGCAATTGTTGAATGCAACGCAGTAAATCAGTAATAAAACTCGGGACACGCGGGATTTAGCTTTTAGTCCGCGCTGGTTTGTTCCTGGGCGTCCAACGCATAGCGGATAGCATATGTGCGTAGCGTACTTCACTAGACACACACCCGCGATCGGCTACCACGTGCCGTATAATGTTCCTAAAATTGAGCACTTCGATTTGTAATAGCCCTCTTAATACTTATAACTTGTACTCACATAAGCAACAACTTTTACTTCGCCCCTCTGCGTCGCGTAGTACTGCGTGGCGGTTGTAATCAACGCGAGCAGCGCTTCCCTCGCCACTATCTCTCTTTGCAAAGCTGCTGTATACCGTTCAACGCAAGCTATTCCATCGTTCAACTCCTTTTCTACATCATCTTTGCTACCCCGTTCTGAAAATGACAAATATTTTTATGTAAAAAAACTTTCTAGAAGACTTGTGTATTTGATTCTAATAAAAAAACATGCACTACTTTGCAAAGAATAATATGAAATGCAGTTTTTCTGCTGCGTAACTCCTCAAAACTCTTCAAATCAAAAAAGAAATGCCTTTTCCTGGATAACCAATACTTTTTTTACAAAACTCGGATGATTAATTTATTCTCGTAATTAAAACGTTCAAAATCTAGTCGCAATCTCATCTCGGCGCCAGTCAAATGTCGAAAATTTACCAATAAATTATGTAAAATCGAGGTATTTTTGAGAGATTGAGACTATGAACATTAATAAAATTACGAGAGTTGCCTTCAGATTTCAAAATGTTGTTCACATATTTTCTGTGAGCTAAAATATCAGTTATTGTGGTTATTGCAGAATGGAGACATTAGCCTGCATTAATATGGCCTGAAAATGGCCTGTAATATTCTTGGATAAGGCCTCTCCTAAATCAGTGATTGATACTGCAGATAGGATTTATTTGGATTCTTCTATCTATGAAATCAATATCATAAGAATATCAAAGACTTACAGAAATATTGCCGATGCTAGGTCTTGTAACGCTGCAAACATTAATTATTTTTTTGGTGCCGAAACTTCAGGGCACATAATGAGCTCCACCACACACAAGAAAAGTACATATAAACAATATAAAAAAGTAAAAAATAAATAAAAGCATAGAAAAAGCTTACAAACCTTCATACAAACCCTTGAGACTGGCCCTCAGTACTTCGGCGTCAGATAGTTCTAAATGACTTTCATGAATATCTTTGAGTCTCATATCTGTGTCTTCTTCCAACACTGCACACTGTTTTATCTTGTTCACTAGTTGAGTAGCCTGAAAAAGTAGTTTTAAAATTAACATCACGTTTAGTTAGGTGTAGTCCAATATACAACCACATTTGGCCAGTTACGTTTAAGTGCCATGTAATAGGAGGCGAGCTTATTGCCATCAACCGGGCAAGATCCAGACACCAGGCTGCCACTGAGACATTTGAGATAGAAAAATCTGATAACATTTTGACCAACCTGGGAATCGAACTCAGTGCCTCATGCTGAGCAGTGCCAGTAATGCTTGTGACCACTTGACCAATGATGCGGTCAAAAAAATTCTTTTACTATAGTGTTAATTTTATTTTACAATTTTTGGAAAACTTTTGGTTATGCATGCACACAATAGCACAGAGGCCAGCACATCAAGCTACCCCATTCTGTCAAATTCCTTTAATAGATTTTCAACTTTATTACAAAATTATAAGGTTCATATTCAATTGGGAAAGTTTGACAGTTTGGGGTGGCTTGATGTGCTGGCGTCTGTACTATGCTAATAACGTGAATATGGCAAATTACAAGTTTTCACAAACAGGTAAACAAATAAATTACGAGTTAAGATAGTACAGTACAGTGTTAAATATTGTTGGATGTAGAATATGAATGTTGTACTGTACTTGTGACCTGTACTTTTAGGAATGTTTCCACACTAACTTCAGTTGCAATATGTCGAAAAAGCTTCAAATAGACCTACATTTTTGCCAAGTTTTGACATTAACTGTCGCAGAAATGAGATTGCAATTTGAATGGGAAGATTTATCATGTACGAAAATTGGCTTTCTAATATCTTCATTTAAGTATTTAGTTTATCATCTAAATCCTTGAGATGAGATTACAATTTGAACATGATCATTTTTAACGCTTATGCCTACACTTTGGAATGGGCAACTAGCTTCATCTTTCTAGCTCACCGACCTTGACAATTCAAAAGTACCTGTAATTGGTTTATATGAAATAAATGCTTTGAGTTTGAGTTTCATGTGCGAAATTTGGCCTTCTAATATCTTAATTCAAGTATTTCGTTTATCATCTAAATCCTTAGCTTATCACAACTGTAGAGTTGGCACGTCATGGTAATATAAATAAGCGCCTTTAGTTAAGGGTGATTTTTTAATTTTAAGTTAGACTTCTGATGTAATGGGCCAGTCACAAGTTACACTACAAAATATGCATAGCCAGGGCAGGGTTTGTTAGTATTATATTAATTAAAACTTACTTGAAACTCCGAATCATCATCTTTCTTAACAGCACCAGCACTAAGCAATCCTGTTAGATCTGATAGAAACTCCTCATCATACACCGATCTTTGTTCCCATATCTTGAATATTCGTAGAATTTTGGGTCTCACTTTATCGTCCCTGAAAGATGAAGGTTACGAAATAACACAAGAATCGCATATCAAATCTGGTGAATCTCTATGTATTAATATACAGGGTTTCCAGTAAATAGTACAACATAGTGCATGGGGTGATAGCTTGGTCAATACCTACCAAAAAACATAATTATGTACCGCAAAATATTACAGATTTTTAAGCGATAAGAAAATTGTTCAGTGAGAATTTAAACAAATAATTGTATTTCTTCAAAACATTCTTGTTTTTGACACAAAAAAGACTTCTCAATGAGAAAAAAAAAATATAAAAGGATTTTTGGAGGAATAGAAATTTTGTGTGACTGTAAAGCAGTAACATTTTGCGGAACATTTATTATGTTTTTTTTGGTAGGTACCCAAGCTATCACCCTCTACACTATGTCGTACTATTTACTGGACAACCTGTACACTAACATACATCAAGCCGGTATTCCTGAAGGGTTAGGAAGAGGTGTACATATATAGTTACATTAATAGGAGACAAGTCCATTGTCGTACACTATAAATATATTTTGTTAGTTATTTTATATCTATGGCTTTAGAGCAAACTTAACTAACGTATTAGGGCAACCTTATAAAGACAGATTTAAGCAGTGGCCCTAGTGTGAGTTTTGTTTTAACTAGCTTAATTGAACACAATGCCACCAGGGCGCACCACCAATCCAGGGCCAATCGGAGCGCTTAATAAACGCTCTTAATACTGAAAATAAGATCTTAGCAGTTGTCAGGTTTGTAAAAGAACTATATTTTGATCATTCTTAAGTTCAAATTACAAAAACAAGATTGATGGTTTAAACCTTTTCAATAGAAAAATCTAGATGTTTTTTAAGTTTACGTGTATTTTTATTACAGTAAGAAAAATACACAATATGAAGCATATGTAAAAATATGATGCTATTTCTCAAGTTTTTCTCTATATTACTTTTAAAACATCACTTGGTACCTCAAATTTCATCCGCATACATAAGAAAAGCAATCTCTCTGCAAAATGCTGGTATTTTTAAAACACTATCTTCTTTTTCTTGGGTTATTTATGACTTACAATAAGATTTATATCATAACATTTGGAAGTTTTATGAGTATTTCATATTGTATTTTTTAAGTACCTAGTATTGATTTACTATTGTTTTCGTAACAATCACCATAAAAACGTCTCAGAAACGCCGAAATTTGGTAACAAAGTATAAAATACCATTAATAATTATCATTAAAGACTAACCTGACCAAAGGAGTAGCTTTCTGCAGATTGAGCCCCCAGCTCTCAACAAACTCGTAGCTCTTCCTTTTACTATACTGAATCACGTCGTTGGCCAAGTAGAATAATACCAGCCTCTGTTCCACCTTCACTCTCTTCAAAACATTCAACCAACTTTGCACTATTCTTTTATGGTGCGGCCTTTGTTTAAGGCACCATGACGATAACCCCTGGATACTCTCCTGAGTATCCTTCAGCTGGCTAAGACGTTTCTCAAACGCTAAGGTATTAAAATCCTCTGCTTCACCCATTGTTATCAAACTATCAAATGATCACTGACACATACTTTTGAAGCGTCCTCAAACACGACAATCACTAATTTATTACACTCTACTCGTAAACACAACCATAATTATTGAAATGGATTTATATTTATGCGAACAAAATCAACACACAGCACGAAAATGTGAACAAATAAACTCGAAAAACCGCGTTGTTAACACTAATACAGATAACATGTCTAGTACATATTTATGCATGAAATGTCTTATTAATTTATTTTTTATTTGTAAAACTGCGTACAACAAAGTTATTTTAAAGTTTTGACTGGTTATTTCCAAACAAATGCAGAGAAATACCAAATTATTACGGAACAATATTTCCAGAGACAACAACCGCCATTTTCTCTGTGTGATTTGTTTTTATTTAATTCATGGCATAACGCCAGGCATAAGTATTACGCATTCAGCCTGAGTGAATTTTTGAAATGATTCTGCTTATTTTATGATCTGATATGGTTGTTATTATGAGTAGAGTGTACAGACGGCTACACATCAAGCTATACATTTCCAGTATAAGCTGATCTCGCATTGTATATCATTTCCGTACAGTGCGAGTTCAGCGTAAACTGGAAATGTATAGTTTGATGTGTAGCCGTGTGTACAGTCACGGACTTTAATTGATGAGCCACTTGCCACAGTTCCTATTTTAGCCGTGTAGTACAAATCGGGTTTAGTCGGTTATACTCGTATATAGTCCACAGTGACAACCCAAAGTCAACCAATTGCAGGGCTAGCAACCGTAACCTAGCGACAATTGTTTTAGCGTAGTGATAGTAACGTTAGCGTACGGAGAAATATTATGATTGGTCATTTCGACATCGGAAAAACTCGTATCCACGATTTTATCCAAACGCGTAGCGCCCAAGATAACGTTCATGACTTGCCAGTGTATTATTGTAGTCTTTGTTCATGACAATCATGATAACTGTTGCACATAAACATAAATTAGGTGTTATTTGCCGCCATCTTGGAACAATTGATCACGAATTTTATTTACTATTTCTGTTTTGTAGTTGACATTTCAACTGTCACTGTCTTCGGATAGGTTTTCAGAAATAACGAGTATTTAAGATTCTCGCCACAGTGTTGTTGGTTAGCACGTGTGTTTAGAATCTTTAGCTGTTTTTAAGTGATTGTTGATACTTTGTGACTTTTATTTTATTGTAAACGTGTTGTCCTTGTGTTCGTAACCAGGTTAGTGTTGTGTTTGTTTTGTTTTAAACTTCGTTTTCTCCAAGATGGATAAAAACAAACCCCCTGATCCTGATCCACCCGACATCCCACGTCCTCCTACCCCTTTCTCTCCTAATCCACTTTCTCAATTCGCGGATGTTGTGTGTAGCATTACTCAGATGGATGTATCACAGACCCAACAGAACCCACGCAAACGCCCCGGTGACGAGGAAATTCGGACACCCACTCCTCCAAATAAGCAGGCAAAAAGCCAAATAGGCCGTATAAAATACTCCTCAATGGATAAGGCTCCTTATCTGGTCCATGTTTCTCGTGTAGAAAATCAACCAAATACTGGCACGACCTTACATCCCGTAAATTTTGGCAAATTCCTTATGAATAACAACATCACAAACATTGTTACTGGTGGTGTTAACAGAGTCGGTAGAAACCGTGTGTCAGTGGAGTTTGCTTCCCCTCAGGACGCCAACTCTTTCTTGGTAAATAGTATGCTGTCCAAATATAGCTACACGGCATCAATACCTACATTTAATATCACAAGGATGGGCGTTGTTACCGGTGTTCCTTCAGATATTACAGAAGAAGAAGCCATAACTTATTTGTCTGTACCCTCAGGTTGCGGACAAATCCTAAAAGTTCGCCGTATCAATAGAAAAACTCAAAGAGACGGGATTAATGAGTGGAGGCCTACTGAAACATGTGTTCTGACCTTTGATGGACAAATATTACCAAATAGAGTTTTCTGTTGTTACACATCCCTTCCTGTTAAACAATATATATACCCGACAATTCAATGCCGCAAGTGTTGCAGATTTGGGCATGTAGCAACCATATGCAGGTCTAAACCACGCTGCAGTAAATGTGGCCACGATCACCCAGGTGATGGTTGCAACATTGCTGAGGGCGAGGCCTTCTGTGTGCTTTGTTCGGGTGATCACTTTGCTGATAGCAAGTCATGCCCCGAGTATGGCAGACAAAAGGCTATTAAGACTGTCATGGCTGAGAAAACAATCTCCTATGCTGAGGCTAACAAGATTATCCCAGTAGCTTCCCGTAAATACGCTAACATTGCCAAAACCCCAATTTCTCAGTCCTATCGCAAAACTGTGACACTTAAACCGAGGACCCATGCCCCCCTTTCCCCATCTTATGATAGTGTTGCTCATCAACAGATAATTAGTTCTCCCCAACCTTCACAGCCAAATGGCTGCGCTCTTAATAACAATAATCCCATGTCTAATAATGTCAGCTCTATTATTGAACTCCTTATAAAACTTTTACCTACTCTTATTTCTTCTTCTTATTCCAACTCCCAATCACCGTCCAACGTTGCCGACCAACTTATCTCTCTTTTATTTCAAATTAAAAATGGCATCCCGCCTAGTTTTCCTTCAGTGGAATGTGAGGAGCGTGTGGCATAAAAAGCACGACCTCATATTTCTCTTAAATAAGTACAAGCCGTTGGCTTGTTCTATAGCTGAGACTTGGCTCACCCCAAGTCTTAGCTTTCGTATGCCACACTTCAACATTCTCAGATGTGACAGATGTGATGGCTATGGAGGTTCAGCTCTCCTTGTCAATAATCGGGTCCCTCTTTTGTCCTTTTCTTTACCTTCACTTACAGGTGAAATGAGTATTGCGGCAGGAAGGGTAGAAGGCATTACAGTGTTTTCAATATACATTGCCCATCCAGAGCGTGACTTTTTGATCACTCTAAGGAACATCTTTTCCAGTGTCCAAGGACCAATTTTGGTGATGGGCGATTTTAACTGTCACCACTACAGATGGGGGTCTGAGCGCTGTGATACCTTTGGTGTAGCTTTAGTTGAAATTTTGGATGATCTGAATCTGTGCATTCTTAATAATGGTTGCTCAACACGCAGATCGCTTCCCGGTCAGCAAAAGAGTTGTGTCGACCTTACATTTTGTTCAGTTGAGTTAGCCGCTTCAACCCATTGGGAATGCACGACCTTGTCGCATGGTAGCGACCACTACCCTATTGTCATATCTTTAGTTAATAAAACTTATTCAGAGAAAACATCTCCTCCACTTTTGAAATATAACTTATCCAAACCAGATTGGGAAAACTTTAGATCATTATTGGAGGATAAAATTGTTGCTCTTCCAAATTTAAACTCAAATTTATTAGATCCTTCTGGTCACTGCCATGCCAAGAGCTGTTATGAGGGCTTCGTTAATGCCATTTCCACCACTGCGGACTCCTGTTTCCCACTGAAAAACAGTGCCTGTAACAAAATTCCCTCTCCCCCGTGGTGGGACCCAGAGTGCACCTCGGCAATCAGGGGTAGGAACGAGGCTGAGGAATGTTACAATGCAGACATGAGCACTGAAAATCTGTTGGCATATTGTCAGATCAATGCTAGAACCAAACGTCACCTACGCAAAAAGAAACGGGCGGGCTGGGTTAAATTCTGCACCTCTTTATGTCCCTCTACTCCTATTTCGATAGTTTGGAAGACCATCAATAGGTTTAGACGTGGATGCTCCCCCTCAGTCTCTTCACCTATCACTAGGGAAACAGCTGAACTTTTTTTTGATAAAATTGCCCCTCCTTACGTTCCGCTCCCTTCTGAATGTTTTAATATGTCCCTGCAAAATGTATCAGAGGATCCTCTGGATGTGCCATTTACTTTGGAAGAATTGAATGTGGTGCTCAATCATGTCCGGGACTCAGCTCCTGGTATTGATGGCGTGCCATATTCTTTTATAACCAATTCTGGTGCCAGGGCTAAGTCCTACTTCTTAAACATTTTAAATTTCTGCTATGCACATGGTTGGGTACCAGATCAGTGGAAATTACAAATTATTATTCCATTACTGAAACCAGGTAAACATGCAGATGATCCGAATGGCCTTAGGCCAATTGCTCTATCTTCAGTCCTGGCCAAATTACTAGAGCACCTGATTAAAAACCGTCTTGAGTGGATTGTCGAATCAAGAGATCTACTGCCGACTTACCAATTTGGTTTTAGGAAAGGGCTTAGCACAATGGACAGTGTTGGTATTCTGGTTACGGATATCCGCTTAGCATTTTCGAAAAATGAATCCGTGGTCGCTACTTTCCTGGACATCTCCTCTGCTTATGATAATGTTCTTCTTCCGGTACTCAGGCAAAAATTGCAACAGCTGAGCCTTCCGACGAGGATGATACAATGCATATGCGAGCTACTGCTGTCCCGTTCATTGGTCTTGAGAATCCAGGGAGAGGAATTCGATAAAAGACAGACATGGAAGGGACTTCCACAAGGCTTTGTCCTCAGTCCCATACTTTACAACCTGTATACGGCTGATATTGGGTCCTGCCTAAATAATAATTGTCAGATCTTACAATATGCCGATGACATTGTTCTGTACGTAACAGACTCCTCCATAGTTGACGCTGCATCATCTCTGTGCCTCTCCCTGGACTCTTTAAATCAGTGGCTTGTAAACCATGGCCTATCGCTGTCTGCCCCAAAAAGTTCGGCGGTAGTTTTCTCTCGTAAAAGACACGTCCCTCATGTTTCAGTGAGCATTTTAGATAAAAATATTCCTGTAGTTAATAAAGTTAAATTTTTAGGCGTTATCTTGGACACAAAATTAACTGGCAAACATCATATAAATTTTGTAATAAGTAAATGTGAAAGAATTATTTCAATTTTAAAAGTTCTTTCAGGTGTTTGGTGGGGTGCTCACCCCTACACCATGAAACTAGTTTATAATGCTCTGGTTCGTAGCGTTGCTGACTACGGATTATACCTCCTCATTCCGTGCAATAAAGGTGCTTTGGTTGGTCTGGATAGGGTTCAGTTTAAATGCCTTCGAATCATCTCAGGTTGTATGAAGTCCTCCCCCGTTAACGCATTGCAGGTTGAATGTGCTGAACCTCCTCTGTCACTAAGACGACAATATCTGGCCTCTCGTTTTTTGTCTAGAATGATATGTAGATCTTCCCATCCTCTTACAGAAAAACTGAAAGAGTTAGATACCTTATGCAGAAGTTCAAATTATTGGAAAAATAAAGAAATCCCCCTAATATTAAAATCCTTTCGTCAAATCCTAAATCTAGTATGCCCAATTGTTCACTATCCTAGTCTACCCCTTTTTAATTACACTTATGAAGTTTTAAGTTATGTTCCTAAAATTGTTTTTGATATTGGAATATCCAAAAACTCCCCGTCAGCAAACCTGATTTTCAATGCGGTGGTGGGTGAGCGATGGAATGGTTTCCAATTATTTTTCACGGACGCTTCGAAACTAACAGATCTTAATCATACCGGAGCTGCGGTCTACTACCAAAGCTCTAGAATAATTTTACAGTTTAAATGTCCTAAGGAGTCTTCTGTATTCACTGGGGAGTGTGTGGCTATACTGGAAGCGTGTCTTTATATAGAGTCACACCTTAATATCGAGAAAGCCGTAATATTCACAGACTCTCTTAGCTGTCTACAAGCACTAGCAAAAAGTCCGTTTAAAAGTAAATTGCACAGCCCCCTTATTCTTTCAATTAAAAAGTCCTTATTATCTTGTGCTAATTGTCAAAGAGAGGTTCAGTTAGTTTGGATACCTAGTCATTGTGGCATTAAGGGTAATGAGTGCGCTGATGCTTTGGCCAAAGATGCTTGCTCATCAACAGTAGCCGACCTCACCCACAATACTCTTCAGGGGTATGACCTGCTAAACCTTCCACGAGTTAATCTCCAATCTTCATGGCAAGAACAATGGAATACCACTGGAAGAAGAAAGGGCAGGTTTTATTATGCAGTACAACCAACCATAAAACCAAAACCATGGTTCTTCGGTTATAAAAAGTTATCAAAATCTATCGTATCCGTCCTTTGTCGTATTCGTCTAGGTTTTTGTAGTACTCCCGTGTTCTTACATAAAATACGTGTTCGAGACTCCTCTCTCTGCGAGTGCGGATTGGCGGAAGGTACTCTGGATCACATCTTTTTTGAATGCTCAAACAACATTCCACCTCTAGATCTGTATAGCCGTCTCCCTAAATTTAAAATCCCTCTTCCTATTAATTTCCCCTCCTTGCTAACTTATTCCTCCCCTGAACTGCTTGTGGCGTTGATGACGTTCATCCGTCACAATGACATAAAATTATAAGTTATTCTTTCTGTGTGGGTGTGGTATGCGTATAGTTTATGTTTTAACAATTCTATTACTTATATATTTATTTTTATTTTTTGTTTGTTTCAGTCCCATACTAACCAATCAAGATCTACATTGTGCTCAACTGTATCAATCGAAGAATTTTACTTGTGTATTTATTATTATCACCAATTTTAGCATGCACACTTGTTTTTCCAATTCACTTAGACATTGGCAGAATAGTCGACATCGGCTTTAATTGCCATTAAATAAAAATAGAATAGAACGAGTATTTAATGAGCTCTAATTCAAAGGAGGTCAGTATCAAATAGATTGGATATACGTATGCAACAGTGTATTGACGTAACATTCATTGACAACTTATTAGTCAACCTTCAACCTCTATGAATAAGACTATCTCCGATTTCATCTTGTTTCTGTAATCTCGTGAGTGTATAAAACTGCAAAATTGGAAAGTTTAAAAGTGGCTCATCAATTAAAGTCCGGGACTGTGCTAACTTAGTGATTTTCATAGTATGTCCATACTATGAAAATCACTAAGTTGGAGCGTCCGCTCCAAAAGAATAACGTATCAATAATATTTTTGATGGATAGTACAATAATAATGTCACTCATTCAGACAACAGAAGATTTTGGTTTTTTACCTTTGAATGAATAGTAGCCGTCGTTTTAGTTTTAAAACATTGTTATCTGGCAACCTTAACGTGTGCCATAGACTCCGAGTGGTTAGCTGTCAGTTCGCAATAAAGCCCACAGAACACGACTCCTATACAGCCCGCCTCTCATTTGAACATTGCTGACGAGGAAAAAAAACATGTTTAGTGCAGTTTGTCCTGGATCATAAAATATGTCTATCGGTAAAATAGTCGAGTATAATGTGCAAGCCAGCAACTGGTTGGCGTTTATTAAAAGGGGAGGAATGTATTTCTTCGCGAATAAAATCGTTGCCGATGTACAACATACATGTTAACTCAATGACCTCTTTACGTTCTTCAGTATTCTAACATAAAGCTATCATAATTTGGATATTCGTTATTTCTTTTATACTGTTGAGTTCCTCTGAAGTATATGTGAATAAAATGTGAAAGTTTGGATGTTTGCTACTCAATCACGATAAAACGGCTAAATTTGGCATACGAGATAGGTACTTCATAAGTTATTACCTGGATTAACACATAGGGTACCTACTTTTTATATCGGTAATACGGTCCCGTGGGATAATTTCAGACATCCACGCGGGCGAAACCGCTGGCAAAAGCTAGCTAAAACTCCACACAGTTTTCGTAGGTTCATAGACAAAAACTTTTTCCCAAAAAATCAGCTGTTACATGTGGTTACAAACAACAGCAATGCGCTATCGCGTTTTAAGATAAATGAAACTGTCTAGAGTGCTGCTTGGTGTGACATAATAGGTCACATCACTATTGTGTATTTTAGTAACTAGTGAGCGCAGCACTAGTCTGGCTCTCGGGGATATGCACAGCCATGTTGGGATCAGGAAAATGTTTTGAATAAAAGCATAATTGTGCATTCTCATTACAAAGCTGTTTAATTTACACGGCCCAAAACATAAATTGACACTTGGTTGCATCCATGCGACCAAAGAAAGAGTCAATGATTGAACTTGTTCCGCACTACTATCAATTATCAATTACATTTAACAAAAATGTAACGGATCGCTGTCTGTATGTACATGGAAGATATATGAGAAAAAATATTATTGAGACCTTTATCAACGCAAATAGCACCCAAAACAATGATTGTTAGAATTTTTGTCTGTGCGTTTGTGCACGCTAATCTCAGAAACGGCTTATCCGATTTAGATGTTGTTTCCACTAATAAGTTGTTGTAAGCTTCACTTAGTGTTTGTTTCATGTCAATCGATTCATAAATAATAAAATTATGCCAATTGAAAGTATCACGTCGAAAATTTGTTTAACTATCCATAACAATGTATCTAACCTCAGATTAATGTAACGTAAAATGTGGGTAAACATTTTGTTAGTCAGCTTTTTAAACGCTTTATAAGTATGTCTTGGAAGTACATACCAGGTTATCATTACTCCGTAGGAGCATACCTACCTAACATAGTTGTCAGCTAGAAAGCGTTTTATGCCGTGGAAGTACCAGGTTGTCATAACTCGGTAGGAAAACCCTATAGGTAATTGGTGCCGATTCTGTTGTCACAAAATTCTCTAAACTAGACTAAAAATCACCAAAATTTAGTTTATTCCTGTCAAACGACGATTTCCTATTCTGAAATTGACTAAAGTGACACAACTTAACTATATTTTAGTTTGACAGCACTAAGATTGCACTGAATTATTAGTTTAGTGAAAATGGTAATTTTGCTATTCTGTTGTTGTCAATTTCATTATTGTATTCAACCTAAAATTTTGGTTGTCTAACTAAATCTGACTATTTTTAATCGCGATTAAATAGGTGTGGAGTAAAATTAGTTGTCAAGAACTAAAATTCACACCGACACCTTGACTTCTGGTGCAAAAATAGTACTGTATTTTTTTTCTTTTCTTTTGCTTATATCTCGAAAACGGTGTGTCCTATCGCAAAAATAATGAAAATTTCGACCCCCTTTATAAAATCCCAAACACATGTAAAACTCAACATGTGGATAATAATTTTTCATATTTTCCATGAAAAAAGTGAGAATTCCAAATAAATCACGTCGAGGCTGCCGACCCCGGCGCGCTGCTGGCTCTAAAGAAAAACACGGGGTAGGGCAAACAAGTACCACGTTGCGAAGCCAAAACATACCACGTGCGAGTCGCGATTGTCAAATTCGATTTTAGTTGTGTCAAAATAGTTTTTAAATTTAGAGATATTTTTTTGCAGAATAGCGTTTAGATTCTCATAATAAAAAGTAAGGAATTTTAGTTATAGTTTAGTTAGTTTAGTTCGGTGTACAACAGAATCGGCACCATTGTGTCAGCTAGAAAACGATAAAAACAGTCGAAATATTAGGCTGTCAGAACTCGGTAGCACACCTAAGATACTAGGTAGCTGTGTCAGCTAGAAAACGCTTTATGCCTTCGAAGTACCAGGTTGTCATAACTCGGTAGGAGCGCATCTAACATAGTTGTGAGAGCTAGAAAGCGCTTATTCTACGCGGACGAAATCGCGGGCAAAAGCTATAATTATGTTACTTTAAATCTGAGAGTCTTGGATAAAGCTGATGTTTGGAATAATGGCATAGGTAGGTACTGATGTCTAATAAAGTACCTACTGTAACATTCGAGTTCTATATTGTTTCGACTATTTGGCTAATCAACCGATAATCTTACGATATTTACATTCATTCACTCGACAATTTGAGTATCTGTCTCATAATAGCTGAAATAGAAACGTGCTGCTGACTTTTATTATTATTAAAAGCCTGTGATGTCCCACTGCAGGGCAAAGGCCTCTCTACCCTCCTTCCACTTCTCTCTGTTTAGTCCTACTAGTGGCCAGTTCTTGTTAAAGGAGTCCAGCTCATCCCGCCATCTCCGTCGACTGATCGGGGTCGTTGTCGGCGGAGGGCTTCGTCGCATCATCGCGCTTCGATTAAAGGGGCTGCCTTTCATATACCTAAGTACTTACCTACTTATCAGAATATTTACAAATTATCCAGTAATTTCGTTATTTTAACTTAAATCTGTATAACACGCTAATAGATACACAATCGCAAAAAAACACTGGAAAGTGAAAAATAACTTCAATTTCGGAAGTTGGTGACTTTGGAATTTGGATACCTATGTATTTTATTAATTTCTTGTCACCGCCTTCCGAAATTAAAGTTAAAGTTTTTTTTTATGTATGTTAGGGCTTAACTCCGTCGTGTATAGACGGATTTGCAAATTTTCCAAAAAAAACAACCGACTTCCAAAAAAACACTACAAAGTGTAAAATAACTTTAATTTCGGAAGTCGGTGACTTTGCAGTTGTAGTTATTTAAATTCTTTGTCACCTCCTTCCGAAATTAATAGTACATTATGGTACAAGTGTGTAACGTTGGTGATTATCGCTGAGGCGCCATTGAGACCCGAGCCGTTAGGCGAGGGTCTTAAGAGAGCCGAGGACGATAATCATCAATACACACGTGTATCATACGACGTTTTTCAACACACTTGCGAAGAAAATAATACTAAATCATCATCATCATCATCCATCATCATCCATCATCATCCATCGTCATCCATCATCATCCATCATCATCCATCATCATCCATCGTCATCTATCATCATCCATCATCACTCATCATCACCCATCATCATCCAGCATCATCCATCATCATCATCCATCATCATCCATCGTCATCCATCATCATCCATCATCATCCATCATCATCCATCGTCATCCATCATCATCCATCATCATCCATCGTCATCCATCATCATCTATCATCATCCATCATCACTCATCATCACCCATCATCATCCAGCATCATCCATCATCATCATTCATCATCATCCATCGTCATCCATCATCATCCATCATCATCATCCATCATCATCCAGCATCATCCATCATCATCCAGCATCATCCATCATCATCATCATCATCGTTTTTAAGAACAAAGCAACTCAAACAAAAAACAACCTATAACTCACTAAGAACAAAGCAACTCAACCAATTCTATAACTCACTAGTGAATAATAGTAATGAGAGAGAGCCATTTTATGAGCAAGTGTGTTGAAAAGTTATTTTTCAACACACTTGCTCATAAAATGGCTCTAATTTCACTACAGTTAGGCACATAATGACACCTATTATCAAACTGTGACTTTTTCATTACTATTATTCACTAGTGAGTTATAGAATTGGTTGAGTTGCTTTGTTCTTAGTGAGTTATAGGTTGTTTTTTGTTTGAGTTGCTTTGTTCTTAAAAACGATGATGATGATGATGATGGATGATGCTGGATGATGATGGATGATGATGATGGATGATGATGGATGACGATGGATGATGATGAATGATGATGATGGATGATGCTGGATGATGATGGGTGATGATGAGTGATGATGGATGATGATAGATGATGATGGATGACGATGGATGATGATGGATGACGATGGATGATGATGGATGATGATGGATGATGATGATGGATGATGATGGATGATGGTGGATGATGATGATGGATGATGATGGGTGATGATGAGTGATGATGGATGATGATAGATTATGATGGATGACGATGGATGATGATGGATGACGATGGATGATGATGGATGATGATGGATGACAATGGATGATGATGGATGATGATGGATGATGATGGATGACGATGGATGATGATGGATGATGATGGATGATGATGATGATGATTTAGTATTATTTTCTTCGCAAGTGTGTTGAAAAACGTCGTATGATACACGTGTGTATTGATGATTATCGTCCTCGGCTCTCTTAAGACCCTCGCCTGACGGCTCGGGTCTCAATGGCGCCTCAGCGATAATCACCAACGTTACACACTTGTACCATAATGTACTATTACACTTTGTAGTGTTTTTTTGGAAGTCAGTTGTTAAAGTTTTTATTTTTCACTTTTTAGTTACCTACCCCACACCAATTCGAAATTTAATCATCCTTGGGATCAAAACAATGCATATTTATGCGATAGCAGCAATCGCGGTTAATTTGCTGTCATTTTTTGAAGAGTTCCGTTGTCCGTCTCCGAAAGGCATCATCAGATCTATATGAAATTTAAATGGGACCATTTCGAAATAAACCCCATTCGAACAAAAAAAGAATTTTGATTTGCAAAATTCTATTCGGTCTATTTAAGACAGAGTTATGCCCGAACCTCCACCGAACGCATGGGCTTGCGGACGGCGAGTAATGGGTAGCTCGCTGTCCGGTAAGGACCAAGCCCAAGTCGACGGCGCGTTGTGTTCCACGCGCGCCGCAAAGAGATGTCAGCACAAAATGATAGGGCCCGCAAGGGCCGATGCCTGCCAGGGGTGCGGGTTTGTTCGAAAGAGATACCACAGCCCCTGGCATACGGGCTACTGAGGGAACACGGGTGGGTTTTAGTCAGTAAAAGTCTGACACGCCCTTCTGCTCCACCCAGAGCGGGAGAAGTTATTTGATGATAATATCATCAAATTGATATCCCACCCAAAAAAAAAAAACCACCATCGAACTCCTAACCGTTAGAGTTGTACCTTCCTTCATCAGCTCAGCGTCATGAGATGATGATGACCATGCGCAAATGTCTCAAAGCTTTAGAAAATATTTGAAAAACTTTGTTAATACATTTAACATTTGAAGGTTGCCCTCAATTTCCCTTGGATTCCATCATCAGATCCTGACTTGGCGCCAATGGAACCACCTCAGGTACTCTTTCAAATAAAATAATAATTTTTGAATCGGTCTACAAATGGGGGAGAAATCGATGAACATAGGTACATCAAAATATAGACACAGTCGAACATATAACCACCTCCTTTTTGGAAGTCGGTTAACTAGATCACTATCTAAATACTGATTTCGTTTGCATATGCAATTGACTGCTTAAAATGCATTGATGTGCACGTCTGTATGCTTTGATGCCTACGTACATTATTATCATCGTGACAAGACCAGACATGTTATGCTGTCTGTCGCATCACGGGGCGTTTAGAAAAACCTAGTAGGTAAGATATTGTGGCTGTAAAGCGAATTCTTTGCTTTCTCATAGGACCTCTTGATAAAGCTCTAATAACATTTTATCCAACGTTCCGTGTGGTGCCGACGTAAAACGAATAGGACCATCCCATTTCTTCCCGTGGGTGACATAGAAAGCGACTAAGGAACTTACCAGAGAATGGACAGCAGGGTTCTCTATGCATTTTACCACCATACTGCAATCACCAACCCGCCTGCCAAGTTTGGCGATTACGGCAAAACCCCCCAAAAATGACAAGCAGCCCTGCAAAACGGCCCCTAGTACCCGGCAGCCCGCCTACCCTTGACAGGTGCTTTCTAAAACCTGATGTGCCGTAAAACCTCCCGGCCTACTGTATAGTGTTTTAAGTATTACCATTTTCATGTATCATGGAAGTGTTTTATTTATTTCTTTCTTTCTTAGTCACTTGACGATATAAATGTGACAGACAGATAAAACTTGATATTAGCTCCAGGCCAACTGTAGGTAGGTATAAATTGAGAGCAGTGGTGGCCCAGTGGCAACGGCTGCGACTTATGAGTAGGTAGGTCGTAGGTTTTACTTGTGTTAATTATTTCATCAGCACTGCTCTCAAAGCGGTGAAGGAAAACATCGTGAGGAAACCGGCATGTCCTAGAACCAAATATTCGAATACATGTGACATCAACCAACCCGCACTGGGCCCGAGTGGTGGATTACGGCCAGCTACATCTCACAGAGTGTATGCTAGCAGTGGGAACATTATAGGCTGATTATACTGCTACTGCATAATGTATTATTATAGTTAGTAGGATGTTTTAAATGTGTATACTTAATGGCATTAAACATTATCATGTATCACGAAAGTGTTGCAAGTTGCAATTTTGTAACACTCAAAATTATTGGATCAAATCCAAAAATCTTTCTTCTTGGATTAGGATATAATTGGATTAATTTTGCTGTGTGCGTGTCATTGGTCCATATATTCTTTCAAGCGTAAAATAAAATGTTTTATTAGCTTTTCTAAGCTAATAAAACATTTTATTTTACGCTTAAGCTAAAAAGGGTTTTCCCACTTAATATTCAAAACGCCTGCAATGTTTTAACAAAAACAATTTAAATATAAAAAAGAAAACAATCATTTAATTCTGCGAATTTAATCTGTAATCTACACAAAAATGCAACATTTATCAATATCCCGTATAAAAAATAAGGACAACAACAAATTTAATATCTACGACACATAACTATTTAGAATGAAGCATCTTTTTATTAATTAATTAATCAACACCATGTAACACATTTATTATAATGAAGGATTAACATCCACATAGTATTTCACCTCGATTTTCTTTGGCTTAGAAAGTTGGAATACGAATAGATTTTTCGTTTCAACTGTAATCCGGTTTTGATCAAGTCTGAAGTAGGAATTTACCAATCAAATCAATCAAGCAGCGTATTTAGAACCTGAGGGGTGATTGCGTAAAACACTGTCAGTAGGAATCCCTTTCGGTTTGATAGTCCCACAACATTCATGGCGTTATTTACGTTGCTAAGCAGACAATTTTATCGAAGATCAGAAACCCAATTCTCGTAGTTAAAAACGTTCAAACTCTAGTCACAGTACTCGCAGTTTCATCTCAGCGACAATCAAGTGTCAAAAAATGTATGAAAAATCGAGGTACCTATTGTTGACAGATTGACACTGAGATAAGATTGTAAACGTTCTTAAATTACGAGAATTAACCCTCTGAAAGAATGGCAATAACCTTAAAAAAAAATCAGATGATTAGTGTTGCTAATCCATTGCTTTTTAAGTTCAAAACATATGATGGCTCAACAACGATAATAGCGAAATGAATGTTGTTGAAATGTCCAATAGAAACCCGTTCCTACTGTTAGTGTGGTACACAATTACCCTCAGTTGTTGTGGCACTAGCACTAGGTGCCGCCAATGATGTGTTTTGGCTATCGATGACAATAACGACTTAACATTAGATTTCACCACGGAAAAAAATGAATAGGATTTCAGTAACCCAGATGAGCTCTGCTGCAATGCACAGGATGTAGGACATCGACGCACAAGCTTAACAGCTTGCAAACTACCTCAATTACTAGCAACTAACTATCAACTAGCAATGTAACTCTTGGTAACCAGACCCACGCGACTTGTAATTTATTATCGGATATTTAAAAAAAAAATTGCCGTTCCATACATTTTGACAATAGTTGGTATCGCATGTTTAGTATGAAACAGCACATATATTTTTTTACTGACAAATTATATGATGAGTACCTAGACCATGTAGCTATCGTCTAATTTAAAACTGCGCAACCCCTCCACAAACATTTGAAATGTGTATGCAACCAGCATTGGAGGGGCGTATAGTTTTAAACTACACAATGGTGCCGATTCTGTTGGCACAAAATTCTCTAAACTAGACTAAAAATCACCAAAATTTAGTTTATTCCTGTCAAACGACGATTTCCCATTCTGAAATTGACTAAAGTGACACACCTTAACTATATTTTAGTTTGACAGCACTAAGATTGCACTGAATTATTAGTTTAGTGAAAATGGTAATTTTGCTATTCTGTTGTTGTCAATTTCATTATTGTATTCAACCTAAAATTTTGGTTGTCTAACTAAATCTGACTATTTTTAATCGCGATTAAATAGGTGTGGAATAAAATTAGTTGTCAAGAACCAAAATTCACACCGACACCTCGACTTCTGGTGCAAAAATAGTACTGTATTTTTTTTCTTTTCTTTTGCTTATATCTCGAAAACGGTGTGTCCTATCGCAAAAATAATGAAAATTTCGACCCCCTTTATAAAATCCCAAACACCTCTAAAACTCAACATGTGGATAATAATTTTTCATATTTTCCATGAAAAAAGTGAAAATTCCATATAAATCACGTCGAGGCTGCCGACCCCGGTGCGCTGCTGGCTCTAAAAAAAACACGGCGTAGGGCAAACAAGTACCACGTTGCGAAGCCAAAACATACCACGTGCGAGTCGCGATTGTCAAATTCGATTTTAGTTGTGTCAATATAGTTTTTAAATTAGAGATATTTTTTTGCAGAATAGCGTTTAGTTTCTCATAGTAAAAAGTAAAGAATTTTAGTTATAGTTTAGTTCGGTGTACAGACGCCAGCACATCAAGCTACTCCAATCTGTAAAATTTATTTGATAGATTTTCAACTTTAAACCGTAAACTTAGGGTTCATGTTCAATTGGGAAAATTTAACAGTTTGGCGTAGGTTGACCTGCTGGCGTCTGTACAACAGAATCGGCACCAATGTCTACCTACATTTGTAGATATTAATCGTTCATATAATAACAAATAGTTGTTTTACCGCAAGATTTACAAAATGGAAGAATACTGATGACGAATCGAATATTTAGAATGTCACGTTTGAAACTATAAGTAAAGTAGATAGAAAAATTATAAAAAAGTACATAAGATGATTAATAATAAGTAGGGAAGAGATGTGTTGGTCGTAGTATAGTTGCACTGTTGATAAATGACATGGATTAAGAAGAAATGGGTCAACATAAATAAACACAGTGCCGTAAATAAAATAATACACTTTGGATGGAGCAAGGCTTAGAAATGAGTAAGAAAGAAGAAGTGAAAATACAGCAGCAGAAAAAATAATAGCATTTCTTGCAAAACGAAAACTGAATTTTGAAGCCTGCCAAAGGAATATTTTTACTTACATTAAATTATGTCAAGTTCCCAAGGTTCAATTTAAGTTAGTTAACCGCCAAGTCAAATGCGATTCGAACCGTCTGAAGAGACTTTCATTTAAATTGAATCTCAAATTCAGAGTATATTTTGATGAAGAACAGAAGTTGTTTTACCCATTAGCGTCAACGTTATAGACTTCGTTCGCAAGGATATAAACATATCGCGGCGATTTTTTTACGTCTATGCATAACATGGACGTATAAGGTAACTCTGATTTTGTTTTAAATAATTCAACAAGGAATACTGATTTCTTTACTGCTATATTCTTCCAATACGTGAATTTCATACAACTGAACTAGAATTTATATCTGGGCAAGGAATTGTAAATAAAGCGATATAAAGCTTCAACACTGGACGTCATGTTTCAATTTATCATAACATACATTTGCAACATAATTTAACAGTATTTAGATACAGTTTATTGACGTAAATCTATCATCTGCCTTATTCAAGTGTTTCCTCAATGTTCTAGGATCCATAATAGTCTTGATACCTGTTAGTATAGCTAAATGGGTACGAGAGTAAATTCAATCAACACCGTACTAGTTACAGAAGTGAAAACTTCATAAAAATAAAGAATAAGAGAGAGTGTGTGTATGTGAGAGAGAAAGAGAGAGAGAGTTATATCTTTCTTCTCTTTCATGTAACGATATGTGTCCAAACGTGACGCGTCCATGAAATTTCACTTTAAATTCTCGTCAAAATCAAATCGAGTTCTGCGTTCTCGTTTCACTTCAGAACTCACGATTTCGACACAAACCGAACTTTTTGCGAAACATCAGGCAAAGTATAAGTACTCTTATAGGTAGTCTGACGCAAAGGCATGCGGTAAACAAGGTGGCAGAGCAAAATGGATCCTGGAGAAGTATTGCAATATTTCTGACAACTAAGTGAAATATGTTTCATCATCATCATTTCAGCAGAAAGACGTACACTGCTGGACATAGGCCTCCCCCAAAGCACCGCCACCTCGAATGGGTCTGTGCTTCTCGCATCCAGCGGATTCCATAGTCTTCACCGGGTCATCGGTCCATCTTGTGGGAGGCCTTCCAACGCTACGTCTTCCATTTCGTTTAGCAGCAGACGATACAAATACGTCAAAGATCAATAACAATTACAACGCTAAATATATTCAATACACTAAGCTAACGATATACAAAACTCTTATCTATAAAAAGCTCAACTAAATCTATTAAGTCTATCATAGAATACGATAAAAATAATTACTCTCTTTCAATTACAGTTTTGCGTTTTTTATTAAAGAATTGTTGATAACAGAGTAGATAGAAATGAAGTGTCAGGGACGTGGCACACATTTGCACAACAGTTCAAAGTGAACAGTTTGAACTGCGTCAGCTTGGCCTAAGTGGATGCACATAGGTACTCGTAACACTATTTAGATTTACCGATTTGTATCAAGAAATGGCTGCTTCGGCCACCGATGTGCGTGGTTCTTGAGGCCATAATATCCACACAAGGATTGTTTGTTTTTTTAAGATAAAATTTGTGGTAAAACTGATCATTTATGGACCAATTCACAAATTCGGTTTACGAAATTTAATCAACTGAGCACTCCATTTCTTACTACTCCATTACTAGATACACTTCACAACGTTAGCTTACAAATTAAGGACTAGACAAGACGACAACCTAATATAATACTTCTTTTACAATACAATGGAAGTAGCTATACTTGAATTCAGAATCTTAGATCATTTTCATTCATAGCCGGTTATTCAACTATCTACTTTAAAATCATGTTGTTAAAGTTGATGTTGGATTTAGAGTGGCCATTTGTAATATAAACGTCCTAAATAAATTTTGGATGCAATGGAATTTTGAAGTTTGTCGACAACTTTGTCGGTTTTTCCATAACTTGTTAAAATCTAAGATTCTGAACTGAAGTTTGAAAGGAAAATAGTAGTTAATGTTAATTGACTGCGCTATTGAGCGATTGGTAAAAAAAATACATACGATTGGATGGGAGCTGCCTTCGACTACAAAGTTTCTTTATATCGACAAGTACCTAGGAACTAGTAGTATATAACAATTTATAGTATTGTTGTATGGTTTGAATTAAAAGACACGCTGTTGAAACATTTAAATACGTAACTCATACAAATCTTTAGGCCAAGCACTTACAAAAAAAATATATTCATATTTTTTATAAAACAAAATAACATCACGCAATATGCCCTATAGGTTGGCAGTGGCATATATTTATATAGGAAATAGGTACTTCAGTATCTAATGGCATGTCTTTTAATTCTAAACCCAAGTTTTAGTATTCGTCGTCGTATAGCAACATGTCACAAATTATTGCAAAAGAAAATGGAAGACCTGTTACGTTTTAAATGTCAACGGACGTTACGTTTACAATATCTCTTTGTTTTTTACTCGTTGGATTTCTAAGGGCGGGAACAGTGTGCGCCGTTTTCTACCACCTCAGGCTTAACGGTTAATTGACACTGCTGCGGAAAGAACGGAAGGGAAACGTCAATTTTGCCTTAGTGAGTGAGAAAGAAATGGCAAGACGTGCTACCCGTTTTTGGTCTCCTGTCTAATTTATACGTTATACAATGTAGATAGAGTCCAAGATACAAAAAAAAAAAAAATATGCTTCCCTTGCCATCTTTTCCACCGCAATGTAAATTGACCCTAAAATCAGGCAAATTGGTCTTAACGTTATCACGTTCCATATTGAAAAAAAATTTAATTTTGCGTTCTACCTTGGCGCTTCCCTTATTTTCTCTCCATAACTAAATCATGACATGTTACCTTACGAAAAATATCCTACATACAATTAAGAGGTGAAGTAGTCTAGCCGTGTTTAAAAAGGGTACTAGAGTGGAGTACACATTTATTACTAACTAATTCTATTTACAGACTGACTGGGATGCGGAACTAATTTGGAGAATATTAGAACAATTTAAGTTAATTGCTTCTTATCTCATTTGACGGTATTTATTTGCGACTGCAACAGCTTGCACAGAAAATTTGCTTGTTTCAGAGCTAATACGCAGGATTGGAGACTTCGCCTTTATTTATAATATAAACATTGCTTAAAGTTAAGTAATTATTAGAGACTGTTTAACCATACATTTTTGACGTTTAAACATCTATTAAGTTTAAGCAGTGTTTATAAATATGACGGTAAGAGGTTAATGCTCGGTTCTTACAAACAAAACCGAATCATTTTGCTTACCAACGGAAGTATTTTTATAGCTAAAGTGGTATACAAATAGATTCGTAGGCTAATGTTGCTAGCTCCATATGGGAGGGTCTAACTATGCAAAACGATGAGGTCTTTGTTTAATTATATTATTGGTAAAGATACAAGTCTTCATTCTAACCAATAACGGTCCGTAAAATATAGGGTTCGGCCCTTAGACGATAAACTACATTCACAGTATGTTATTTTACAGCCGATTCTATCATTGGAATTATATATTTACGAGCCGTTATCTTATATTTGTAAATTCAGGGATATTATTTGTCAAGCAAACTGACACCATACGTCAATTTGTCGTGTTATAGCCATTTCATACAACTGTCAAAGAATGACGGTTGTGATTTGAATAAACGGACAAATTAGGTTGGTAGTGCTATACGATGAATGTTACTGACTTTTATTATTATTTATTTTCATTCCATAATATCTACATTTTAAATATTTTTATAAAAGTAAATTAACAAAAACATTTAAAAATATAAAAAAATAGTGGTTCACCGGCATCGGGAGCAGGGTCCAAGCTACCGGTGGTTAGGGCTCCAGAGACAGGAACCTCCTCACGATGCGAGCCGTATCGAGGAGTACTGCCTTCTGAATCAGGCCTTTGATCCAACCGCCTAACGAGAGACTCGAGAGATGTTGATCGAGGCTTTCGGCCATCAGTCCATTGGCTGATACAACTATCGGCACAATTACAGCAGAGTCCACATTCCACATGTCAACAACCTCGTGAGCTAAGTCAAGATATTTAATTTGTTTCTCTTTCTCAGCTTTCACGAGGTTCCCGTCATGTGGAATGGTAACATCGACTATAATTGTGCGGCGCGCTAACCGATCTATCACTACTATATCAGGCTTATTGGCTACAATAGTCCTGTCTTACTTGGACTTACTGACTTTATCATTAACTTTAGGTTTATTGTACCAATGGTAGGTAAATATATATTCGGCAGCAGCAGCACATGGCTAGCTATATTATAGCCGCATAACATTCCAAAAGACCCAGGGCCTACCTACATACTGTGTATGTGGCAACAACTTTGTCATGAGCCTTGGGTTTAATACCAATAGTTCTTATATATTAGGTAGCAACAGCACATGGCTAGCGCATATTACAGTCGAATCGCGTTCCATAAGACATAACGCCAGGCCACCTATAATTTGTTACCTGTGTCACACAAACGAAATGCACGACAGTGATATACCGCCATTCTTACAATGCGTCGTGTTGCGGTGCGACCCACCCAATTAGAGCCAAAAATCGGTACTTCTGGACACGGCAATTACCTTAAGGAGATTCCTCTATAAGGAGTCCTGACTAACGCGTTTAGGCAATAATTTGTCTGTGACTAAAAAATAGTAAGAAACTCACATCCCAGTCAGTTTTGAAAGCAATAAAATGAATTAACACCCATTATAAGTACAGAGAGCAACTCGAAATTATTGTCAGACGATTGCTTTAATGACATAAGCTTAGGAAACTATATTGCGGTACGACGAACCTTAGAACGAAAACATCAAGCGCCGGACCACTGGCAGCTTTTGTAAGAAAACTGATGCCCGATTCATTAGTTTTTCAAAAATATTTTGTTACCTGTGAATGGACCCCGTAGTGCTCTTTTTAAAATAACGACTCTAAAAATTAACAGGCCTATTATAAAACAAGGTTCTAATTACAAATATTGCCGTTAAATTGTCAATTTTGTTAACGTTTGTCCGAATACACATACATTGCGCCTGTATTCCCTGAAGTACGAGTACTCGTATTAGGCAGAGGTGTACCTATGGCACACTCACATTTCGCCAGTTAAGTTTAAGCCCCATGTAATACTGGGCGAGGGTGCTGCCATCAACCGGGCATAAATCGAGACTCCGGGCTGTTTGTCGGAATATAATTCGAAATTGAAAAATGGCTCGATGGTTTACCATATTTTGTAATAAGACCGGCAAATTTCTTAATAACATTTTAATGACAAGTTTATTCTTGCATCCAAATAAAATAGGTATAGTTGAAGCAAACCGCGTGCCATGTGACATTTATGTCACTGCCATAAGGTTTGAATAGCAATGCTTGATTCGTGTTCGTAAAATGCAAAAGCTATGCCTTCGCTTTCCTCACGATCAGTATCTTAGTTGGGTTATCGTCAATATACCTTCATAATTCAACATGATCTTTACACGAGAACAGCATACCCAATTCTTGTATTTAAAACAACGTTCGAATTCGAGTCGCTATCTCATCTCAGCGACAATCAATGTCATAAACTTGAAAAATTTAAAGGAGATGTTCTTATGGCTACGAGAATTGCCCTCTGTTCATTAACTGATACAATATATCTTCCAAAATTACAAATGGCAAGTTTCCCAACAAAAGTCGCCAGTGGCGTAATTAGGCTTATAACATCGAAAAATCTCATCGAAACACGTAAATATACATCAAAAAGCCTTCTCCACACGAGCCGTGTCTGATATCTTTCTCATACAGTATCACAAATTTTTTACTTTACTTCCGTATAAATACGACATTACTTCCAGTACTGTTTGTTGGAAAATATGTCTTAATGTGACAATTTTAAGGACGACAATTGAGACAGTCATGTATGTCAAATATTAACTTGCTATAAGACTGTGTCTTTGTCGGTTTTTGAAGCAAATTGGGACTGACTTGTAATCCGAATGTCACAGTCACAATTAATCTTATTAAAAATAGCCATTGGTGTACCAAACCGACCAAATTGGTTGGAATTGGTATTGTTAATTCGTTGGCTTTGTGATCCTATTTTTAACCGACGAAAAAACGGAGGAGGTTACTCAATTCGACGCGTATATTTTTTTTTTTTATGTATGACCACGCATAACTTTTTCCAGAGTAGTCCGATTTTGATAATTATTTTTTTATTGGAAAGGGTATACCCCGAAGTTGGTCCCATATAAATTTCGAAGAAAAATTCCAACCCTTAGGGTAAGAAAAAAGGGGATGATTGATTGTTTACTCAGAGATTTTAATACTGAGTTGTGTACTACAAAAAGTAAACAAAAATTAAGCATGTAGTAATTAATAGATTATAGCCACAAAAAATTATAAAATAAAAACTTTTTAATAAAAAAATTAAACCGCCGAAAAACCGAAAAGTAAAAAATTATAAACTTGCTTTGTCCAACCCCAATAACTAAGTTCGGAAATCGGTGACTTTGGATATGTATTTAATTATATGTCACCGCCTTCCGAACTTAGTTCTAATCTACTAATTACTACATACTTGCAATATGACAGAGACAGAACGATGTTCTAAATATGTTTAGCACAAATCGCATTTAGTATTTTATGCCATTAAATTTGGACTATTACAAACTCAAAGTATAGGTCACAATCATTTTTTCGGACCACTTGCTCGCACTTACGACCCTTATGGAGCAGTGCTAGTGTTGTGCGTAACTGTGTAATTGACATAATGATCCATGACTCTAAAAGATAAAAATATAAAGAGAGATATACATATTAATTCAAATATTTCGTGTTACCTAGTAACAGGTTTGTGGAGGTCAGATAGGCAGTCGCTCCATGTAAAATACTGGTATTCAGCTGCATCCGGTTAGACTGGAAGCCGACCCCAACATAGTTGGGATAAGGCTAGACAGATGATGATGATGATGATACTAAAACTAATTTAGTCGCTGTCGTGTACCAATTTGTTTTGATACACCAATGGTCGTTTTTTAATGAGATTAATAATTGTGACTGTGAAATTCGAATTACATTTCAGTCCCTAAATGCTTCATAAACCGACCAAGGCAGACACTCTTCTTCTCTGGTCTCCAACAGTAGGTACTGGAAGTAACATCCAAACTCCTCGCAAAAACACGCTTACAAAATTTGTACTTCACAAAAGAATTGTCAAAACATTTCAGTTGTAACACAATCAACATTAAATCGTTCACTACACTATGTCAACGAATAGAAAACGAATCTAAAAGAATATTCTACTTTATTATACATTGTACGAGTATGACTATTCTATGCTAGGGTCTATAACAGGCGCTTTCTATTCTAGCTATAGTTGTACTCCGTTTTGTTTGCGTTTCTAGTTGTTGAGTATCCGCTTTTTTGTTGTTGTAGAAATTGAAATAAAATCAGAATTATAAAGTAGTACGGCAAGGACTATAAGTACACCAGAATTTTCCCAGTTATAATATTTCAGTCCCATGTCAAAGGGGTTGAGCGAGTCTAAACCAGACTTGGCAATGATTCTAAAAAATTTTTTTTGATATATTTTGCCCAGAAATGCAAAAACATGTAATGGAACCAATAATAAAATAGATTCTGTATAAAATTCAAAAATTGTGCTTTCAATTTAATAAAATGAAGGAAACTTGGAAAATCTTTCAAACACTTCTTCTTTCTAAAATTCGATGTGTCATATTAACGCCTTTCAATATGACCCTTTTTTGCCAAATTCGATACAAAACATCCCAAAAAAATCGCGTTTATTCAACAACTGAAAACGAAAAGTACCAGGGGAGCATGTATAAAAGGGGCTAGTACCATTCTACGTGGACCGCGGTTTCACGTCCTCGACTTGTATGAGCTGCTCTATTGGGATTAGGGACAGCTCGCCGCCTAACATCGGCGCTGGCAATAGCTGGAAAATAATTATTCAAATTATTAAAATAGTTTAAAATAAGTTCTATAAGTTCAGGAGTTAAAATAATTTTGGAAAAATGAAAATCTCTAAAATTTTACTGCTATTTCTTGCTTGCATCTGTGATTGGTGCTGACGCCGTAAGTTTAGCATTCTTTAAGATTGTGTCAATGAAAATAGCATTTAGCTTCGATGAACAAAGAAAACCAGGATTTAAATTACAAGACTATTACAAACGTCAAGGATGTCGCAAGTGCTGATGTTGAATATGAGGTCAAAATGGAGTTTATGAACAAGGCCCCATTTTTTTTTGTTATTGACTTGTTATATTATATAAGCTTTTAGAAATGGTAATGTCGAAAACCAGGACTGTTCTGAATTACAAGATGTTGGCCCTTTAAGATTGGCGATTTAGTCGTCCCGTCATGGTGTTGCATCGTTCGTTCGTCGCTACGTTCGTTACTTCACTAGAGCTGCCTACTACTCACTTGCTTGTCGGGCGTGCGCGGCGTGTGCGCGTGCTTGTCGCCCTGCGCGGCCGCCTCGCGCGCGCGGCGCAGGCCCAGCGAGAACACTGCCACCGAGCGCACGCGCTACACTAGAGCTGCCTACTACTCACTTGCTTGTCGGGCGTGCGCGGCGTGTGCGCGTGCTTGTCGCCCTGCGCGGCCGCCTCGCGCGCGCGGCGCAGGCCCAGCGAGAACACTGCCACCGAGCGCACGCGCTACACTAGAGCTGCCTACTACTCACTTGCTTGTCGGGCGTGCGCGGCGTGTGCGCGTGCTTGTCGCCCTGCGCGGCCGCCTCGCGCGCGCGGCGCAGGCCCAGCGAGAACACTGCCACCGAGCGCACGCGCTACACTAGAGCTGCCTACTACTCACTTGCTTGTCGGGCGTGCGCGGCGTGTGCGCGTGCTTGTCGCCCTGCGCGGCCGCCTCGCGCGCGCGGCGCAGGCCCAGCGAGAACACTGCCACCGAGCGCACGCGCTACACTAGAGCTGCCTACTACTCACTTGCTTGTCGGGCGTGCGCGGCGTGTGCGCGTGCTTGTCGCCCTGCGCGGCCGCCTCGCGCGCGCGGCGCAGGCCCAGCGAGAACACTGCCACCGAGCGCACGCGCTACACTAGAGCTGCCTACTACTCACTTGCTTGTCGGGCGTGCGCGGCGTGTGCGCGTGCTTGTCGCCCTGCGCGGCCGCCTCGCGCGCGCGGCGCAGGCCCAGCGAGAACACTGCCACCGAGCGCACGCGCTACACTAGAGCTGCCTACTACTCACTTGCTTGTCGGGCGTGCGCGGCGTGTGCGCGTGCTTGTCGCCCTGCGCGGCCGCCTCGCGCGCGCGGCGCAGGCCCAGCGAGAACACTGCCACCGAGCGCACGCGCTACACTAGAGCTGCCTACTACTCACTTGCTTGTCGGGCGTGCGCGGCGTGTGCGCGTGCTTGTCGCCCTGCGCGGCCGCCTCGCGCGCGCGGCGCAGGCCCAGCGAGAACACTGCCACCGAGCGCACGCGCTTCACTAGTGCTGCTTTGGCTCGGGAACGACCTACGGAATGATACCAAGGGCTTTTTTTAGATTTCTTTAAACGTTTTTGTTTAGTTTGAACAACCAATGCGTACCCGGAACGTTTTTTTTTTTTTATTGATTGCCTCTTGGAGTAGTGATGTGTTAGCTAAACTACGTACTGTTTTCAGAATTTTCATTTCATCGGCGTACAATAGAATGTACGATTTAAAAAAAGCCTTTCTTTATGTCTGCTATAAATAAATTAAACAGAAGAGGCCCTAAAATTGATCCCTGAGGAAATCCAGGTAGTATCAGATTCCAACCAGAGGTGTAAAGCCCTGTAATACTACTGCTTGTGATCTGTTTTTAAAGTAGGATGAAAACCATCGATATCTCTGGCCTCGAATTCCAGCTGAAAAAAGTTTACGTAGGAGTACTCTGTGGTCAATGCGGTCAAACATTTACTGTAATCCGTGTAAATTACATCAACTTGTGCAAGTTGCTCCATAACTACAGAGAAAAACTCCTGGCAAAGAATAAGATTAGTAGTTGCGGATCTCTTACGAAGAAAACCATGCTGCTCATCACCAAAGTCACAGAATAAACCGCAGAGTAAACAACGCGCTCGAGGACTTTGGAGAATAGGTTAAGCTTCGAAATAAGGCGATAGTTATTTACGAGTGACTTATCACCTTTTTTAAAGACCTGCGTAATGAATGCAGGTTTCAAAATTTTAGGAACAGTGCTTTCTGTTAAAGACCGCTTGAAAAAGATACTATACATGCGAAACGATATATGGGGAATACTTATGCAAAATTTCTAGCCGACTCAGTGGTTTAAGCTGTGCGTTGTCTGCCAGTGAATGAATTAAAGACATTTTATTAAGTAGATATATCCACTTACTGCCTTTATCCTTCGGTTTATCATCTTCGCTGGAGGTGGCACTGGCATCGATGGAGGGTGCGGCCGACGGCACCGCGTTTAGATCGGGCTCCGAACCGCCCGCGCTCACGCTGCCTGACAGCTCCTGAAGGAAAAGTTCATACAAAACGTTGACAGTTACGAAAGTTGTGTTCTACATTTATGGGTCAAGTACTCACAAGTTGAACGGTTGGTTTAAGAAAATGCTTGCGATGAGAACCTACCTTTCCCCTTGAGGTGGGTTTGTAATTGATACATAATCTTCAAATTTTTTTAGTTTATATCTTGAGACATTTCGATACTAAGTCAAAATTGTTAATGAAATAAATGGAATTCATTAATCAAGGTTCAAGTAAGAAACAAGTATAGAATGGAATATTATTTATTGTTGCTAAGGTATTCAGGAGGAAGTAAGAAAGTGGCACCAGTGTCCAAAAATATGAAAAGGAATATTCCTAACTAAAGCACTAGGAAGTGCTGAAGGGTGGGCGTTTTGGGGGTATTGTTTTATGTAATTTTAACGTTCAAAAAGTACTTTTAGCCTAGTCTGAATAAATGACTTTTGATTTTGAATCGTTTTTTTGTAATGTCATGAGGGAGGATGAACATAAATGTTGATGGATTGATATGGAGAATCCGAGAAAAAATAAAGGTAGATGGGATGAATGATCCATGATTTGGATGAAAAAGGCGTGAATGATAACATCACATTATATGGGCATGGATAAGGGCAGGCAGAAGAAGATAACGATGAGACGAGCTTGCTAGTGAAGGTTTTGTCAAATGTGTTATCATGGGTGTGGCTTGTAATGGGGCCAAATTAGATACGCGTAGATGGCGCTAAGTTTTTGCTACATTCGGCTGCCCTTGGAGTTCCTTTGCTGCAAGATGGCTTTGCTTGGAGTTCCACTACGTGATCGAATCAGAAATGAAGAGATCCGCAGGAGAACCAAAGAATTGCCAAAATTAAGTAGCAGTGGACAGGGCACATCAGGGCACGCTTGCAGAACAGATAGCCGATGGGGCCGAAAGGTTCTGGAGTGGCGACCGTGGCGTAGAGATAAACTACGATAACATGGCGCGCCCCTCCATTTTACTATTTCAATGTGTGTAGTCATATTCTTACGAAAAAGTTTGTATGTGATTGTAAGTAATCGTCTTCAGTAGCGTCTCAATAAGCATACTGCACACATGCGAGTCTTGGTGACACTTTGAAAATGCTTTCAATATTTTCAAATGTTTTGAATTTTGGAGGGGCGTGCCATGTTATCGTAGTTTATCTATACCAGAAGACGTAGATTTGGGCTTCCCACAAGGCGGACCGATGATTTTATGAAGGCCGCAGAAATTCGCTGGTTGCGGGAAGCACAGAACGGGTCGAGACCCGGTCGAAGTGGCGGAGCTTGGGGGAGGTCTATGTCCAGCAGTGGACGTCTATCGGCTGAAATGGTGATGAAGATGCCGCTAAGTGCGTTGTCGTGTCGTCGATGAGTCACTTTTCATTCAGGATCACTTTGAAAAGATACAAGACATACACTCAGCGCTCCGTCGCGGTGAAGCTACCAGCAAACAACTTATTTCTTTACCTGCAACGTCGGATTGACGAGCGGTCGATGTTGTGTGGGATGCGGGATGCAGTGCGCTGACCTATGTAATGGCTCGTCTCTTAGCCCTCGCACACCGAGTAACGATAGCGGAGCACCGGCTACGCCTTCCTGTGAACAATATTTTTATATCTTTGAACAGCATGACATTAAACGTATCGGCGTCACCTGACTGTACGCCAATAGGCTAGTTGACCGTTTTAAAATTGAAAAATCAATTAATAATGTTCCTTGTGTGTGTACTTCAGCAAAAGAGCAATTTCAACAAAAGTAATTTTACATTTTGTTAAAGCAATTAAATTTTTTTAAATGCCAAAATTCTGAAAGGGTGCCTCGAGTAACTTCATTCTTGATTTCTGTTTAATCTGTGCGTTTATTTTAAAGTGTCTCCCTCACAAAAATTAATAATATTACCTCTGTCGGTATATTATAATATTCGGTAGTCTCCTAGAACAATCATATTTTAAGCACATTATTAATTGTTTGGACAGTCGCAGGCAGAACAATTTCTTGTTCTACACAAAATATGTTTTAATACTACTAATTTGATACAGTTATAATGAACACTGCCACATTGTGCGAGAGAGACATAGAACAGTGTTGTTTCTTTTAAGACCATTCCTTACGTGCGTAAATTGGAAATGAAAAAGAAATTTTATGTCGAACGCATAAAATTTTTTTCTCTTTCCAATTTGAAACAGTCATCAGTAAAGTGTGATGTGTCGCACTCTGATTCGCGGCTCTATTTTTACGTTATTATTTCTCAAAAATATTAATCAAGTTGGATGCGCCGAGGTAGCCCGCGATATTCAAATTTTCAATTTGCAGGGCAGTGTCAGGTTGTACCAAGGTACAACCTGACACTGCCCTGCAAATTAGAATATGATTTGCGACCAGATCAAATATGGTTTTACAAAGTTTTATTCATTAAAATGATCAGATACAACGCTCTGAATTCATTTAATTCCATTGAATGACTTTTACAGCCTGCCACTGCCCTGCAAATAACACATAACGCATAGAAAATTTGAATTTCACGGGCTACGATGGCGCATCCACCATAATCAAAAAAAAAAAAAAATGTTACAATTTATACAATAACGAAATTCATAAGGTATTTTTCTCACTGTCAACTAGCCTATTTTCAAAGTGTATGATGTTATTATGATTTTCTTACTTTCGTAAACCGTTTTTTTACGGCTTTTGCCGACATTAGCGCCCAGTGCACTTTTTCATGAGACATGTATACCCGTTGCCGACGCAGACTTAACTGTTCAGGCACCTGTCTGCGGGCGCCCTTACATTGAACAACACAATAGGAACATTATAATATATTTAAAACCTTAATGCATCACAAAAAAAAACACTTTCAGGGAACCGCAAAAGTAGCGCAACACTGTTGCAGAAACATGAATTCGTTGCTGGAAACAAGACACGTTACGCCGTGCAATGTTGCCAGCAACACAAGACGTTGCTGTAACAATACTATGAGAATTAGGTCATATTTTGTCTAGGTTGGTAGTAAAGTTCTATCCACACATATATCGGTGTGTACAACCGCGGACAGTAGCGGTGGATCACTTTTCACCCTTATGCCTTAAGCAATAAAGTTTAAGAGTGATCGACCGCCGGGTGTCCGCAATGGTACATTTTATACTATCTCTTTCTAAAATCCGTGTCCGGGCCGGCCACGAAGTTCAAGTGCCTGCCGTGTATACCACGGCCTCCACTCTCTAAGTCTGTCAATGAAGATACAGGCCCGTCCGAAAATATGCAGTTGTTCCGTCAAAACAAGTGTCTAATTCAACTTTTCGGAGGGGAATAACACATTGAGAGTAGTCATGTGTCAAATCGTGTTGTCGTTCATTCTTAGTTCAGGTCCCGAATTAATCAAATGCCCGTGCGAGATACGGTGTAGGAAACGCTCGTAACTTCAACCGAAACTACGGACTTTGTGTATAGGGTGTCCCCTGTCACATGCCTGATATATGTGGATAGACCACCAGCAGATCTCATGGCTAGAACCTTATTCGATATCCTAATAAACCTTGAGGATAAAGTATAAAAGTATCTACCTTACGTCGCAAAGGCTTCGTCGGGCTGACGTCTTGTAATGTCTGCAGTGAGCCGGTCACCGTCACTGGCGGTTCCGAGGTCGTTATAGACGCAGCCTTAGGCCTGCAATATTACGTCATACAATATAAGAGTCACCAAGATGTTGTTAGAGAGAAAATTAAGCGTTACTTTGGGTTACAGAGAAGATAGCAAGTGGAGTGCTTAGTGAGAGAAATGAAATGTCCAAACATTATATTGTTAGAATTTTATGTGAGTCTAAAATGCATGGCCATGTCTGGAAAGGCCTTTTGAAGAAAGAGCCATTGCAGCTTCGGGCTGACCTGGCCCAATAGACGGCATTTTTGTATCAGTCATCATGTAGCTCAACTCTATTTTAGGGGGCTCAACGAACCGTCACAAGAAACTACCAGATCCTTATTTTTGAGCAGCATATTTATGGAAAATACGCAAAGGAAGTTAAGCGTGTTTATGCCTGTTATGCGTTTTAAATTGCCAGCAACATGTCAGGCTAATTTTACATTTCCTTATAGCATTCGCGGAAATATCGGCCACATGTCATGTTCTTTGCATTTTCGACATATTGTGACGTAAGCCGAATAAGTCAAAGCGTAGATTTAGATGTTTGGTAGCGGCAACGTGCAGGAGTGCCGTACACTTTGTTGTAAAACCTCATGATACATTTTACGATTACTTGTTTATATTTTGGATTGCAATCAGAATTAATAACGTGCCATTTGAGTTCATACTACACTTGGAACACTTTCTTAATCTAGGAGTTAGATTGTTAGTAATCAAATAAATACCTTCTTAAAAAGCAAAACAACCAGAATTTTAACACAAGTACGACACTCTACATCAACGTTTGCAATCCATTTACTTACTACTCTGTGCTATGGGAAACGTGAAATGTATTCTAAGTTAGTAGTGTTAAGGGTAAGATTAAAACAACCCAAATGCGCGTTTATTATTATTAAACATAGAATACAAATTAGAGTAACGGCCAATCGTACATGTTGGCCGGGTTCGCCCGGGTATTGTACAGCCGGGGAAATTAATTACGCTATACTACGTCAATAAGCCGAGTTATAGCCATTTCTTACGTCGTTACGAGTCGCCAGAAGCCCGAAAGTCTGACAACCAGGCTTACCAAGGGGTATAGTGTTACCCAATAACTGGGTTGTGGAGGTCAGATAAGCAGTCACTCCATGTAAAATACTGGTATTCAGCTGCATCCGGTTAGACTAGAAGCCGACCCCAAGATGGGAAAAGGCTAGACAGATGATGATAGCCATTTCATACTAGTGTCAGAGAATGACAATAGGCAATTTGACTAGTTTTTAAAAACCGTCTCAAATTATTTAATACTGTTTATGGACCGTACAAATAATATTAACTTCGTAAAAAATACAACACTGATTATTTAAGTGGTCAAAACGCTTGCTACAGTAATATAGCTTCAAGTGACGTCACATGTTTGTATTTCAACATTGGAGTACTAGTCGCATCAAGCGTTGTTTATAGACGTGTGACGTCACAGTAAATAAAGAAAATCAAAACCGTTTACAATTATTTCGTTCCAACCTCAAAACAAATCATTTTAGCTTGAGTTTATTGGTGAAAATATTCGATTTTTTATATGTTTGCTTTTAAAATCCATAAACTACGCGGATGGCAATATTTTTCATAATTTCAATTAGCCTATTGTGATTTGAATTTATGGACAATTTAAGTTGTTTCATAATTAATTTCCCTGGCTTTACATAAGTGGGTAGGTACATGAGCACACAGGATGACATAAGATGGGTGATGGTTTTAGTAAAAATACAGAAATACGCACACAGTGGTTCATATTACCTTTTAAATTGCAGAAAGATAGTTGGTAGAGATACTCTTTGATCGACAGGTCATAGATATCAAAGAATTAAATTTTAATAAAAATCGGTGAACATACTTATTATTTTTGTTCAGTAAATTTAGTTTTCTCTTTTTGATAATCCTTTGCAGGTTAGGTTGAGAGGAAAAAAGCTATTCTGTTTTCAATCGATTTGATTTATATATTTTTCTTTTATAAGACAGTTTGACAAGATTTACATCAGGCTTTCAAAATCAGAGGGCTCAACTCAAACAATCCATTGACAACACAGCTCATACAAAAATCAAATAGTTATTTTTAACCACGGATTGTCTGCCTTTCCTGAGACTAGCCATACACAAAGTAGCCAATTATCCAAATAATAGTTCTACAAAATGACCTGTCAACATTCATACTAAGGAAACGTACAAAAACAACTTCTATTTTGGTTGAAATAAAAGCTTTATTGCAAAAAAAACTTAAATATTAAAAACAAGCGAGAAATACTGTTAAGAAATAAAACTTATATAAATAATATTTCGCTACACACCCATCCATTTAATACTTGTGCCAAATTAACTGAAAACAAGAAAATAAAAGTAAATTACAATTTTGAGGATAGCGAGCAAGCGATATTTACTGCTGATGATGGCTGAAACACGATATGACCAATAAGCATTAAGAGGGCCATCACAATTTTTCTTGAATTTGGATATAGACATAAATTTTAAAAAAAAAACATGACCGAGAAAATGTCATTGGGAGTGCTAAAAAAATATTTCAATAAAAACCTTGTCTCTAGCCCTCTTAAAAACTGTTTCTGCTTTTGAAACGAAATTTTGTACAATATCGGATATTCACAACACCAGTATTGTTTTAAAAGAAAAGCTTCTTCATTCGCGCACTTTGCGCTCTTTCTGAGAAGTGAACGAAACTGAACCGCCACGCCCGAACGTGGCGGTTCAGTTTCGTTCATTTCGGTGACGCTGAATCGCTTATACTCGGATCCAGTCATTAGTTTTTTCCGTTCTACGCTGTGATTAAAAGCACACACTATTTGTTTATTTTTGCTTCCGGCAATAGCCATAATATTTGATATTAAGTTAAATAAAGACCAGAACGTAGCCTTCATTCATTTCATAAGGAGTTTTCGTTCGAAACTCAAATTTTAACTTTTGCAATTTACAGGACACTGTCAGATAGAAAATTTTAATTTAGGACTATCCTGGCGCTTCCCTATTAAATCTCTTTTATACAACTTCGAGGAAAGAGTCTCGTAGGAGAGCAAAAATTTAAATAACGGTTTTCCCACCCAATTTCACTTTATTTACATCTCCTTTTTGTGAGCATGACTTGAAAGTTTCCTACTCCCTGTAGCGTATTATTTCCGAAAATATTTCTACTTGAGTCACTAATAATCACAGAAGCCGACTCCTACTCACTACAGTCAACCGCAAGTATGATTAAGGTAACATTTTAGCATTGACAGCGCAGAGCCTATATTTCATAGCACTAATGCCCGTTGCACACGGTACGGCGCGCTCTAGCCATAGCTAATCGTGTGAGTTTGTATATCATACGGCAAAGCACCAGTTGTATGGTATACGGCAACAGCATCGTGCCCTAGTGCTACAATCTTCCATAGTGATCCATACAACACTGACGGCCGTGCGAATAAACCGTAGTTTTTCATGGCAAAACCTGTAGGTACGACGGGTGTTATGGTGAGTTACGTAGTTTAAATGTTACAGACTTGCAGTTGACCGTACTAATAATAAACGCTCTATGTGCCACTTACCTGAAAGGCGGTATTTCAGATATCTTGCCGATGCACAACTTTTTTTTGTCGATGAATTTCTCGTTGCCTGGTTGTTTCGGCGTTGTGGGTGTGACCGTCCGAGGCGTGTTGCGGGCAGACGGTCGGATGTCGTCTTGTGAAGTACATTCGGACTAGAAAGAAGTTTTTTTTTGTGAAACACAGAGGTCAGTCTCTTTTGAAGTCCAGACATAATCTTGGTCAGATCATGTAGACTGGTATCTGAAATAGTCTTTTGAGGAAAGAACCACACAAATTGATTGGACCTGTCCAGTCAGTGCCCATTTCTTCCCTTGGGTGTCGTAGAAGGCGACTAAGGGACTTACTAGAGAATGGGCAACAACTCTATGCATTTTACCACCATACTGCGATCGTCAACCCGCTTGCCAAGCGTGGCGATTATGGCAAAACTCCCTTTTGAGGGAAGCCAATGTCCAGCAGTGGACGACATTCGGCTGAAATGATGATGATAATAATGAGTCAGTGCAAGCATTTGTCGTTAATATGGCACATCGAGTTTAAGAAAGAAAAAACATGTTGTCTCTGTCACCCATACCTGTCCCTTTCTAAACCTCGTCGTGTCATATTAAGGAAGATGCTGTAAGGTAGTCCTTGAAAATAAAAATTTTCTTCCGTTTCATGCAATTTGCAGTATAGTTTCAGGTTCTGTGTTGAAAGTTTCATGAAACAGTCATTCAATGGGATTATATGAAATTAGAGGGTTGTACTGATAACTTGAAAGATTATTATTCAGTAAAGACCGTAACACATGTGTTAAGTCAAAGAAAGATAACAAAAATCAAGTATCTTGACTTCGCTTGCGAGGTTGTCGACATGTGAGATATTCATATATCAGCTATCATTGTACCGATAGTCGTTACAGCCTATGGCTTGATAGCCAAGAGCCTCGACCAACACATGAGGAGCCCAACTCAAAAAAAAAAAAAACTGCTGTTTCATAGAATAGTGCAATACCTACGCGGTAAAAATGTATGGAACAGCTGATTTTTTTTGTATAATCGACGATTTTTTTTTTTTTGCGCTGGCGGTCTAGAATGATATGCTGAATTCATGGTTATAGTTTGCGCACTGGTTAAAAACTTGTACTGTATTACATTATTGAGTTTTCGTGTATTTGTATGCATGTACTTACCATAAGCGGAGCATGTGCGTTCTTGATAGCCTCTCGCCTTTGGAACTCGACCTTCGCCATCTCAGTAGCCAACCATGCTGGGATCTCCGGTATAGCTATGCGAAGGGCCAGCACTATCACCAGGATCACGTGCTGAAATTAATTCACATATGCCGTGTTCCGAAATGCAACAAAAGTGATAATATCGCGAACCCGACCAAATTGAATACTCAAAAAATTTAAGAGCTATCAGATCATTAGTACTGATTTTTATATTGGTTGGCTTCGCGATATTATCACTATTTGTCTAATACGGAATGCGCCCATACAAACATTTATAAATGGGACTTAGTAATATTGGCCGCACAGGTCGATCGATCAGGTTAAACAACGCTTGCCGCGGTGGGTCGTGGATGGGTGACCTTTTTTATATACCAAGATGTCCGTGCCTCAGAAAGCACGTTAAGCCGTTGGTCCCGGCTGTCATTTGTGGATCTTTGACCGTCATTACGGGTCGTCAGAAGCGCGATATTGTGGCAAAAAGTTTTATCAACGGGTATTGTATTACCCAGTTACTGGGTTGTGGAGATCAGAGTTGCAGTCGCTCCATATAAAATACTGGCATTCAGCTACAACCGGTGAGACTGGAAGCCAACCCCAACATAGTTGACAAACATTTATAATCTCACTCATGTAACCCACATTAAGCTAGTTAATTTATTAAACAAATTGACTACAATCGTAAATTGAACGCATATTCAAATCAAAGCTGTCATTCTTTGACAGTTGTTTGATATAGCTATAGCAGGGCAAATTGACGTAGGGTGTCAAATTGTGTTATTAATTCCCTTGAATGTTATAAGAGACGAGCCCATTGCCATCAACCGGGCTTTAATCCAAACTCTGAGCGGCTTGAGAAATCAATCATCGAAAGCCTCAGTTACACTTGCCCAGACCTTTGAATCGAAGTGAGGATCCCATGCTCAGTAGTCGCAGTCACTACATTAGCGAAATAACAATTTCATTAGACAAAATGTAAAAAAAAAAATTGTAACATACCCAAAAGAAATTGCACCTTACCTCTAAAGCCACAATGACGAGTATAGTCTGCGCGGGAGTGGCGTCGGGTAACATTCTATGCACCGGGCCTGATAGCCCAATCAGCGCGCAGTTCACTAGAACCGCCACCGCTACCATGGTTTCCATTGCATGCTGAAAATGACATAATCATAATTTTGAGGCTAATTAAAAGGTTGGATTTTTTGGCGGGATCGCGTGAACATGTCGCACGAATTTTCATTTGCATGAAATTTCGTGAAATAGCGAATTAAATTGCATAATTTTGGTAGTGAATTATTCAATTCAGTTACGTGTGAGTGCACAAGTGTAGTGAAGGTGAAAATAAGTGACTAACGTGGACTTTTCGTGTTCCCCAAAAACTCCTAATAGGTTGTTGTAAAGTTACTACCGCTTTACAATAACTTTGACATTACTGACTACGACTTTTTTGTAACTTCGTGCCTGATATCGGGCCATTTACCTGATTGAAAAGTAAAATTACTTGACACTGGCTAAATGCACAAACCGTGCGAAGCCAAAATCAGAAAAAAAAAGGTTTAAAGTATTTTTAGGTAGTAAGTGGTTTTGTCAGCAAAAATGTCAGCCCTAAAACCTAGATTGTTAAGTGAGATTGGTCACTATCACCGAAGGTCGATAGACGTTACAAATTCTCGACCGTCGATAATGAAGGAAAGAGATTCACAGATAAAAATGCACACGGTGTTTTCAAAAGATGGTTAGAAAGAAAGAATAACCTTAATTTGGACACAGTTTTTTTCTTTTTTGCAATACTGTGTGTCTCACGGCTGCGCCAAAAAGGTTTTAAATTGCATTAGTTTTACGGTTTCTAAATTGTGCCAGCCCAGAACTTAGCTACGGGTCAAACATTATCAGTAGCGTCATTCGTTCCTGTAAGATACTGCAGGTATCAGGTTATGCAGGATACATAGTTTGCGTACCAATACCACGTTAAACCGAAATCTTATTATTTTATAAATGTTTAAGAGGGAACCGCATGATTCTTACATACTCGTTTTGCTTCGTTCCTACATCTAGAGTCTGTGCGCTGAGAGTTGGTACATATTATGATACGTCTCCGAATAGCGACTATCGCTTAATTATCGCAAATTTTATGGCGGCTGTCGCTTATCTCCCGCTTTGTTGGGAACTGCAGCCCGAACGGCGCGAGTACGCGGCGGTCATATTGCCATTCCGTTCTGGAATGCGTTTCAAGTAAGTCGTTTTGGGTGTTCGCGTGTTGTTTTCTGTTTTATACTGTTAACAACTGTTTAAAATTTCGACCCAGTTCGAACCCCGACAAATAACAAAAAATATGTCGTGTATAAGTTTTTAAATAATTTGCGGGCCGCAATTTGTAATGAGTTAAGAAACCCTGACTTTATCAACTCTCGGCGAAGAGTAACTTATGTTCGCCGAGAGTTGATAAAGTCAGGGTTCATACACGCACCGCGTACGCTTGTTGCGAGTACTACGCACTTGACCTTTTTGAAGAACATCAGCAATAAGGTCACTGTATGTCTATCTAGGGCATTTCCCGATAACAGATTCGGTACATCTTCTATAAAAGGAGAAAATGACTGACTGACAAATCAACGCACAGCCGAAACTACTAGCACTAGGAACGTAAAATTTTGCACACGGCTTGCTTTTATAATGTCCCCTACATTATAAAAGCAAGCCGTGTGCAAAATTTTGCACTAAGAAGAGGTATTTTTTAACCGACTTCAAAAAGAAGGAGGTTATCAATTCGACATGTTTATATTTTTTTTTTTATGTATGTTCGGGCATAACTCCGTCGTATATTGACGGATTAGCAAAATTATTTTTTTGTTCGAAAGGGGTTTACTCCGAAATGGTCCCATTAAAATTTCATATAGATCTGATGATGCGTTTCGGAGACAGACAACGGAACTCTTCAAAAAATTACAGCAAATCAACCGCGAATGTTGCTATCGCATAAGTATGCATTGTTTTGACCCCAAGGATGATGAAATTTCGAATTGGTGTGGGGTAGGTAACTAAAAAGTGAAAAATAAAAACTTTTTTCAAAAAAATAAAAACCGACTTCCCAAAAACACTACAAAGTGCAAAATAACTTTAATTTCGGAAGGCGGTGACAAATAATTAAAATACACATCCAAAGTCACCGACTTCCGAAATTAAAGTTATTTTGCACTTTGTAGTGTTTTTGGGAAGTCGGTTTTTATTTTTTTGAAAAAAGTTTTTTTTGTATCAAAAATCTTATTCCTTGAGTTAATAAACTTCAAACTTTGCATAAATACTTATCTAAGTAAATTATAAAGTTGGTTGTTTATTATTTTTCTAAACTACCCCCTAAAGAGGGATTGGGGGTGTCAAAGTTTGTATGGAAGAATTTTAACGCGCTGTCTGATTAACTCGAAACTCAATATTAGTTATAACTAAAACCAAAAATAAAGAATAACGTGTATCAGGGTTTTTCGAAAACCTTCCCCTAAAGGGGTAAAATTTGCACTTGTTAGATTATTTAATTGATATTGTAATATTGTTTAGTGGATAATGTCATCTGTCACATTAACGAACCGTTGAACAAATGTACAAGTATCTAATTTGACTACATGTTTCCAAAAATAACTATCTTAGCTTTTGAAAATAACTTGGAGGTTGTTACTATAAATGATTACGTATTATTTAATTATACTTGTAACATATTTTAGGTTTTCTATTGTTATTTAATAAAATACGCTGATTCAAATGACTGACACAATAAAATATAAAAAGGATTGTAATGACGGTATCGAGTCAGTTGCTCGGTAGACGTTCAGTGGGATAGTCCTAGTGCCGTTGTTGTGTGGAATAGATCGACCAGATGTCATGTAAGTTATGTTATTTAATATTATACTGTAATTGTTGCTTATTATAACAATATTGTATTAATGCCGAGTTATCTTGGACAAATGTCCAAGAGTTGTAATTAAATGTATAGCAATGTAAGAGATGTGTTGATGGAATATATCAATACTGTTTCCATGGAGTTTCTTGTCCTTCTTCTCCATGAAGACCTAGCTTTGGAATGGACGACTAGCTTTCTGATTAAATAATGACAAGCCTAATTGAAATAAATGCCTAGTCTTGTCTTTCTGTGCTTTACTTTATGAAACCCTTTCCCAGAAACCATATTCATAAGAACCTTAATACACAGTAAATAAGCAGTAACCATTCTGATATTTAAAGCTTGATAATGTTTTATAAAGACACACTTATAAATTCATATAGCCACTTATTCTGACATCAGAAGCGGGATAGTTCCTGGCCTTTTAAAAACCGATTACTAATGCATTTTTTTTTTTCTATGCTCACGACCGATGTTCGAGCTGCTGACAATCTTTTGAAAACCGTTGGTTGGCGTGTCGCTGACTTCACTGCCATAATGATGACATCCAGCTACCCCTGACATCGGAGCTGCGGAGCTGCAAGTAACTATGTGAGCTTCGAGACTGGAACCGCAGCTGCTGTGAGAAGTAGCGGGAAACTTTCCAGGAATAAGAAGTAGCTGAAGTTGGTAAGGCCCTTAGAGGCTGTTTTACATTTAAAAATGGATAAGATGTTTAAATTGAAAGATTAGGTATTGCGAAATACTTTTCAATCATTTTTATTATTTATCGAGCATTTGGTTTATGCTTGGCTTATTAAGGACGGAAATTAGTAAGTTTTTACTGTTAATCAATCCAAATCAAAAGTCAAATTCAAACTACGCTGAGAGTCAGCACTTTTTGAACGTCCAAATTACAAAAGACAGTTAATTACTTGTGTATCATTGAACCAATTGCTTTAAAATATTATCAGAGGAAACAATCGTTTGAGGAGAGAGTGAAAGAGAAAGAAAGTAGTAATTATGAAATTCATAAATGGTACAAGTAAAACAATTACTTCTAATTGCATCGTACAATGTGATTAGGTTACAGGATAAATAAATTGATAAAATCGGTTAAGAAATGAGTTTAAAGATGCTAAATGTATTTCCATTTGTCTTTCACCATATCATGATTTAAAAAAATACAACCACCTAATCTGCGTTTGCTAATTAATTTACAAACATGTAGACAAATGAGAAGTTAAAAAATAACTTTACACCTACATATAAAGCTCAATTTGAATAATGACATCAATTCGATTTGAAAACACTACCTATAGATGATACTCATTGCTCTTACATAAGATTTATTTTTAAGTGTTGATACTTACTTATTCAGAAGTAGCTCCGAAATCTGTCATGAATGGTATGTGACTAAAGTGGTCTAAGCATTTTTTTTTTAATAATTGCTTATTGGCATAAATATATGGTAAAATTATTTTAAAATGTGGTAGTAGACCCGGAATGTATAATTATACTTTTTTTAGTTATGAAAGTGATTATTTAGTACAGTATGTACTTAATGCAATTTTTTTTCTCCTTTGACGTTTGTGTTATTTTATGATATTCAGAATTGGCTTGTGAGCTTTTTATTATAAGAACATAGGTAAATATGAAATTGTATGTTGTATCCGATTGGAATTTCCAATGCTCACAAGGATGAGACTTGAGAAACAGACAAATTTAACAAGTTTGTTTAGTGAAGCTGAAATTAAACGGGTTTGTGAAACAAGCCAAAGTAAAAAAAAAAGGGAAAGAAAAATAATGTAAAGCCGCTGGGCGATCGTTTACTTGGTGCTTGTCTATCTCACCAGCAGCGGGTGAATGGGACTGGCATGACGAGGTAACCGATAAAATTTGTTTCCGCTGGTCGGTCATTTGCTTGGTGCAAGTCTATCCCACTAGCAGCGGGTGGAGGGGACTTGACACGTCTAGGCAGTTGACAAAAAAAAAAGTAAATTAACATCACTTGGGTCATATACCAATGGAAATAACGTACAGCAGGTGTGGCTTTAACATCAATTGGGTCATAGACCAATGATAACAATATAAATATTCCTCTTATTGCTTTGAGACTTGTACTTCGAGAACGAAGTACAGTTCAGAATGGCCGTGAAAGATATTTACTTTATTGGCAATTTGACGACCATTTTGGTGCATTTCAGTTTAACCGAGCAATCAAACGATACATGGAGGTAGATTATATATTATGATAATGGATAATTATTAAAAGTAAAGCATTGGTCGGAGTGGCCATGTCAAATGTATGAAATTGTTTATAGAAAATGTATTTATTGAATAGTTTTCAATAATATTGTCAGGTTGACCGAGCGATGAATTATTGGAATTATTTTCATGATCACTGGTCAGTGCTGCGATGCAGATGTTAAACATGAATGACTTGCTGAATTGTTGCTATAAAAATTGTTTTGTAAACTTAATTATAGCGCTAAGTGATTAATTATGACCGAATTATAGGAGGATAAAAAAAAAGTGTTTCGATATATAGGCAGATCAAGTGCTGTCGTTTTTGTGAGACGGTAGATTCATAGGTACTTCGAGAACGAAGTACTTGTCAGTCTGGCCGTGTTAGATTATTTAATTGATATTGTAATATTGTTTAGTGGATAATGTCATCTGTCACATTAACGAACCGTTGAACAAATGTACAAGTATCTAATTTGACTACATGTTTACAAAATAGCTGTCTTAACTTGTGAAAATAACTTGGAGGTTGTTACTATAAATGATTACGTATTATTTAATTATACTTGTAACATATTTTAGGTTTTCTATTGTTATTTAATAAAATACGCTGATTCAAATGACTGACACAATAAAATATAAAAAGGATTGTAATGACGGTATCGAGTCAGTTGCTCGGTAGACGTTCAGTGGGATAGTCCTAGTGCCGTTGTTGTGTGGAATAGATCGACCAGATGTCATGTAAGTTATGTTATTTAATATTATACTGTAATTGTTGCTTATTATAACAATATTGTATTAATGCCGAGTTATCTTGGACAAATGTCCAAGAGTTGTAATTAAATGTATAGCAATGTAAGAGATGTGTTGATGGAATATATCAATACTGTTTCCATGGAGTTTCTTGTCCTTCTTCTCCATGAAGACCTAGCTTTGGAATGGACGACTAGCTTTCTGATTAAATAATGACAAGCCTAATTGAAATAAATGCCTAGTCTTGTCTTTCTGTGCTTTACTTTATGAAACCCTTTCCCAGAAACCATATTCATAAGAACCTTAATACACAGTAAATAAGCAGTAACCATTCTGATATTTAAAGCTTGATAATGTTTTATAAAGACACACTTATAAATTCATATAGCCACTTATTCTGACACACTCGTATAGATTATAACGTACCGGCGGGATAAAAAGTATCCTATGTGTTAACATAGGATACTTTTATCCCGCCGGTACGTTCCCGCGGGATAAATTCCGACTAACACGCGGGCGAAGCCGCGGGCGAAAGCTAGTAAAGAATAAATAGACGTACCTGCCAACTCCCAATACTCTTAACACGTTCCCCAAAGGGTCTTTGCGCGACATGGCACAGTTTAAACGCGTCCGCTCGTATCTCAGCCGCGTTGTTCAGGAGCGCACACACTGCTGCTAGCGGGAAGGCAGACGAGAACAGTACCACGTGACCCAGCTGTGTTAGCATCTCGAGGTATTCGGCGAATGTGCCGTCGTACTGTAGACAATTTAAAGATGATGTTAAAACCTTCTTGATTAACTTTCTATATTTCAATTAAAAGGGTGACATTTGAAATTTGGCGCTTTTAATTTTTTTACTCGCCAGACATTCCACTTTTCGTCATATGCTGGTTATCTACAGGAAAAGTTTTTATCCAGTGCGCAAACTGTAACCATGAATTCAGCATATCATTCTAGACCCCTACCGTAGACATTTTTGGCCGGTTATACAAAAAAAAAAACAGCTATTCCATACATTTTGACCGCGTAGGTATTGCACTTTTCTATGAAACAGCTGATTTTTCTGAACCGGCGAAAAATGTCTAATTTCTGCTAAATTCGGTTAGAGTGGAATTAAAAAAAGTTGGAAAAGGCTAATGATGATGATTTCGCAAGATGGACCATGACATGGTGAAGGTCGCTAGCTTTCGTTGGTAAACCGATATCAGACACTGCAAGTTCACCCGACACCGACAGAATAAATAAGAAAGAACGTTCATCTGCTCCTTTTATTTTTAGATCAGTCGGTAGCAGAGTACCGAAATCGGCTTATTAAGAAGTTATTTTTCATTTTTAGGGTTCCGTACCTCTAAAGGAAAAAACGGAACCCTTATAAGATCACTTTGTTGTCCGTCCGTCCGTCCGTCCGTCCGTCCGTCCGTCCGTCTGTCAAGACCGTTTTTCTCAGGAACGCGTGGAGGTATCAAACTGAAATTTCTATATGATACTTAGTTCTACTGTCCCTGGAAGCTGTAGAAAAATCAACCTTCTAAGTCAACGCAATCAAAAGATACAGCCATTTAGGCCGCAAAATTCCGCAAATTTTCGAAACTCGCACGGGAATCAAAACCTACAGGGTACTTCCCGTGAACTTAGAATCTTGAAATTTTGTACGAAGTCACGTCTTATAGTACAGATATAGGAAAAATTACGAAAACCGAAATTTTTTAGTTTCGTCATATAAAAAAAATATTTTTGACAATTTTGAACTTTTACTTATATACCCACAGGTTTGTACGGAACCCTCGGTGCGCGAGTCCAACTCGCACTTGACCGGTTTTTAATATTTCACGTCTAATATCTTCTACTATAAATGAGAGCACAGAACCAGTCGAAGTGTCAACGCTTGGCAGAGACCTATGTCCAGCAGAATACGGCTTTCAGCTGCAAAATGATGATGATGATGACCAACAACCGGGACTATGTCTTCGACATAGGACTGCCTGGAAAAACCCAGGTTCTGTAACGTATTACCTTGAACAGCTGCGACTCCAGCTCCGCCTGATGCAGCACCTTCTGTCCGACAAGAGGCTCGGAGTCCTTCTCAGTGCCTCCGTTCACGAGACTGTTCTCTGGAGGATCGCCCGAGGAGTCTGTCTTCTTGTCGAATAGTTCTGTCAGTTGAGCTGATGTTGGTACTGTAAGGGAAAGTGCCACGTTATAATATGTGACACATTTTGATTAAAATGGCGTCTGTTTTGCCTGAAAGGGTAGACAGTTGTGCATAAGCATCTATATACAGTTTGAAATTTTAATCACCGTTTTCCTCTTAAGGGGTCATTGTACTCAGCATAATGAACAACTTTTACTATGGCATCAAACCTGAAATCGTGAAAAAGAAATCTGCTGTTCCCTACATTTATGTTCGCATCACGCATTAAAAAAAAATATAGGAGGCGAGCCTACTGGCATCAACTGCCGAACTGATCAAGACTCTAGGCTGCCACTGAGAAATTCCAGATAGAAAAACCCAATAACACTTTGCCCGACCTGGGAATTGAACCCAAGATCCCATGGTCAGCAGTAGCGCTTACCACTAGATCAGCGATTTATATATCACATACATGTACTAGAGAATGGGCAGCAGCGTTTTTTTTTATGGAAAATAATCAAATAACTTCTCCCGCTCTAGGTTCGAGCGGGAGGACGTGTCAGACTTTTACTGACTAAAACCCACCCGTGTTCCTTCTGTTAGCTATCTCTTTCTCTAAGCATTTTACTACCATACTACGATCGCCGACCCGCCTGCTAAGCGTGGCGATTATGGCAAAACCCCTCGTTTTTTGTGGGAGGCCTATGTTCAGCTGTGGACGTCTATCGGCTGAAATGATGATGATTATTATTATTTTATATGTACTTACTCTTGCTTGGACTGATAGCTCCGAAGACATCAACACAAATCTTTGCCAGCCTCAAGTTTTCAATTAAATACGGTAGAACCGACTCTTTCACATTACCGATCACTTGTCTGGTTATCAACAAAACTGCTAGTTGCTGGAAAGAAAAAAAAAAATATACGAAAGGTTTTAACTGCAGGACACGAAATGCGCTCTTTAAACGGTAGAGTCAAAATCAATCTGCCTAGCCTTTTCCCAACTATGTTGAGGTCAGCTCCCAGTCTAACCGGATGCAGCTGAATACCAGTATTTTACATGGAGCGACTGCCTATCTGACATCCACAACCCAGTTACTAGGTTACACGATACCGCTTGGTAACACTGGTTATCAGACTGGGGCTACTGACTACCCGTAACGACGGTCAAGACTGTACTGGCAGCCAGAAGCAACAGCTGAACGTGCTTTCTGAGGCACGGAGGGGTCTTCGTATGTAGCTAACAGATGGTCACTCAACCACGAACCGGCCGCGGCAGGCGTAGCTTAACCTTCGATCGACCCGTGCGGTTGTTACGGCACAGTAAACAGTACCGTATTTTTAAAATGACTTGTCCTACCTGGTAGTCATCTGGTATAAATTACTGTTGTTATTCGGTCAACCAATCATAAAAGAAATAACAAATAATAAGATTTGCCTACAGTTCTACTGATTAGTCTATGGTGGTGGTTTTGAAAACATTTTTAGATTTGGGCTAATGTCTAGTTAAAAAGTATTTCTTGTTTGTATACTCAATAGTATGATAGATACCAACCTCTTTTAATTTATCCATATCCTGCAGGTAGAACGCAATATAGAACAAACTCATGAACGAGTTGAGGAATTGAAACTGAAAACAAAATATCACATTTTACGTATACCCTTATTTAACTTAAAATACAACAACAGCGAACTAGATACGGTCTACAACAAAATACTTTAACAATAATGGATTTTATTTATGATTACAATACAATTATATTAGTCAGTGTTTCAACATAAATCAAATATATTTAGGGCTGATTTTGCAATAGCCTGATAACTTTTGTCAGAAGAACTAGCTTCTGCCCGCGACTTCGTCTGTGTGTCCATCGCGTCGCATCGCATCGCATCGCCTACCCGCGCTGTTTTTTTCATTTTCGCTTAGTTGTTCTTCCTAGCTTTTTTTTTGTTTTTGCTTGGTTTCTAAGGGTCCTATCGTGTCTTTAAGGGCGAATTTTACCAAACTTTTATACTTAGAATAAGTCTTATCCTGAGAATAAATTTTGAATTTTTGACAGATCTTCCATAGTAGAATTGTCAGACGTAAATTTTGCTCTACGGATAAAAGATATCTGACTTTGGTAAAATCAGCCCTTAGTAGGCTATAGCCGTCTTCAAGAATTGGGCTATCAAATGGAAAGAAGATTGATTCAAATCCAATTAGTAGTTATAACTAAAGTCTTCAGCTTTATTTAGTACTAGCAGCGCTCCGCGGTTTCACCCGCATAGTTCATGTTCCCGTGGGAATACGGGGATAAAATATAACCCATGTCACCCAGGGATAGTGTAGCTTCCCAACAGTGAAATAATTTTTCAAATCGGTTCAGTAGTTTCGGAGCCTATTCAATGCAAACAAACAAACAATCAAATCTTTCCTCTTTATAACATTATTATATAGTATAGACTAGCTTTTCACGGCTGCGCCCGCGAGGATGTCGGGTATCGCGTAAAAAAGTAGCCTACATCCTTCTCCATTTCCCAGGCTGTATCTTTGCCAAATTTCATGACGTTTAGACGTTCAGCGGTTTAAGCGTGAAAGCGTAACAGACAGACAGAGTTACTTTCGCATTTATAATATTATAAGGATGGATAAAATATGTCAGTTTTGCATAAAAGCTGTCAAAACAGAATATTCAGTCCTTCAATAAAAGTTACCCGACTATTGAAAAATCTGCCTCAAAACTACATATCTACGTAACTGAAGTTTAAAAGATGTTAAAACAAATAAATTATAGTGTAAAAGATTATCCTCTTTGCAAAAAATTAATTGTTAGGACAAAAAGACCGTTATCGTACTGTCGATTTACTGGCGTACAGCCTATGTTCCCACTGCTGGGACACAGGCCTGCTCTCTAAGGGACTAACCACACTTATTCAGCTATGTTCTGCTTTTGTCCATAGAAAACAACGATTTTGTATGGAAATGCGTACGCATCCGTTCAGCTTTCCGCGTCTGTTCAGTTTACATACAAAATCGTTGTTTTCTATGGCCAAAAGCTGAACAGAGCTGAATAAGTGTGGTTAGTCTATAATAGACAGCGAGCCGTAATCGACCACGCAGGCCCAGTGGGGGTTGGTAAATGTCACATGTCTTCACATTTTTTATTCTAATGCATGCCGGTTTCCTCACGATGTTTTCCTTCACCGTTTTGAGAGCAGTTTAATTTACACAAAGGTAATCGCCTGTCTGGGTTCGAAACTACGACTTACAACTCGTAAATCGGGGCCGTTACTACTAGGCCTTCACTGTTCTCCGGTCAAGGCCTGTTTTTTTTTTATTTAAGTTATATACAATTGCCCAATGCTTATAAGCCTACATAGAAGTGATTGTTATTAATATTGTTGCCAGTAACTTCTTAAGATTCACAGCAGTGGATCAGGGCAAGTTCTGTTTTAAATTTAAAAGAGATAACGAGACAATGAATTAAATAAATTTTATTACTTAATGCCAGATGTACAGACAGCAAAATAGTATTGTATGCAGGTTTCAACTATCGTTGACAGGCTTGTCATGGCACTACGCTTCAAATTACCTAAATATTTGCTGTTGTTGCGTGCTCAATAAGTTTTTTTAACATAGTATACTCGAAGAGCGATGCTATACTATAACATGGCTAATTCGATCAACAACAGCATTAGATTAAGGATAAAATGAATGAATGAATCAAGGATAAGGAACAAAAACACATCGCTCTAGTGGCCGCGATTGCTTATAGCATGATTATAAACCTTAACGATTAAACATAAAGTTTATTATCCTTTGCAATATATTTATTGCTTCGATTGAACAGTAAACGATTTTTTTTAAACAAGAACAAAATGTTTTATGGAAAAGAAAACATTACTTCTAAACAATAAGGTCGAAATAGGTGGGAAAAGGGGTTGTAAATAAGACCATAATATTCTTTGTGGTCATATTACTCCGGCCACTTTTAATGCGCGTAAGACACAAGAAACGTTAAAAAAATATTTAGTCAGCTCATTAGCTGTCTATTTTGTTGTCTGTACACGCTACAAGAAAAGTTATTACGTTTAAATTCGCATGCAAGCGAAAAAGAATAGCGTGCAAGCTAAGTCACTGTGCCTTCAGATTATTATTTCATTTACCAATCTGTTTGGTTAATAACCTTCTCCGTTTACTTTCTAGAAGCAAAGCGTGATGAAAGCTTAGCTTTTGAGTATGGCGTTAGTTTTTTACAGCATTTTTTAAATACAAACCAATGCTATTTTCACAATCAGGTGATTCTCATACTTTGTCTCGAGTCGATAGTTCTCTGTTCAAATAAAATGTCATGATTTTCAGTGTTACCATTTTTTTTTTTTATTGTAGTGTCCAGTCCCATTTGGTAAGCAGTAAAGAGAAAAAATAATATGCGCTATAGTATATGTTCTACACACTGTGTTGTTCTACTTATTATTGTAAGTACTAGTAACTAAACGTGTCTATTTAAACGATTAATCGACTATTTATTTGAATATTGTTTAAATAATTGATGTTCTAAAAATTTCTATAAGTACCAAGAAAAATCTCAATTTCAAAACTAAGTGTCATGCAGAATTTGTCAAATATTTTGGTTCTTTTCGCACATATCCCTTTAGTAAACAAATAAAGAAAAACATTCAAAGTTGAATAATTAAGAAATGTAAGTAAATTTGGAATTGGAATCTAACCGTTTTGATACATGCGAAAAAAAAACACCAGTAACAATTTTCCAATTAAATATTTTACATAGTTATTAATTTGGAACCAAAAATCTAAGTTAGAATCAAAGCTCATTTCGATAGTTATTAAAATGTATCCAAACTAAAAAATTGCACACAAATCAAAACGTCACAATACAAACATTCTTAGGACAGTGGTATTTGAAGAACATGTGTTTATCGTTTGTACGAAATTCGTAAAAATAGATGACTACCTTCGGAAGCGCCAGGATAGCCTTTTACGGAATCATTATCATTAAAATCATCAACATTCATACAACCCTCTAAAAACATTTGATCCTCTGATCATGACATCTGAGGGGTCTAGTAATTGTAAGAACGTTCAGTCTGATCTCAGTCTTTAAATTAATCTGTCAAAAATATCTCGACTTTCCAGATATTTTTGACAAGTTTTTGACATCTAATTTTCGCCGAGATGAGACTGCGACTAGATTTTGAACGTTTTAAATTACGAGAATTGGCCTTCTGATCTCTGGTATGGTAATGGCAAAAAACGTAAGTACATTTGAATTTCGCGAACTATCTTAGCGAATCACCCTTAATGGATAATAATCTCACTATAACACCGTACCTATACAGGGTAAAATTTTAACCAGAGCGCAAACTGTAACCATGAATTCAGCATATCATTCTAGATCCCCTAGCGTAGTAAATTTTCGTCGGTTGTACAAAATCAGCTGTTTCATAGAAAAGTGCAATACCTACTACATTGTAAAATGTATGGTATATGTACGAGTATGTATAAAATTTACCCTGTATAGACTTGCTACCGACATGCTAAGAAAAAGTATATAGGTATTTTGCCTCATAGAATGTTTCTTAAAAATTGACTCTACCGCGAAATCTGATTGAAAAAGTAAACCAATTATTATTATTGTTTTATTATAAGCCGTTCTTTCACAGTCAAACCCTTGAATTAAAAGAACTGCGACTCCAAATCATATAGCGCGGCCATGTCGCTGTTTGTCAAAGAAGACATATATTAAATATCGTACTTAAAACATTTTAAAAGATTAACGGTGGAGTTTCTTGCCCATTCTTCTCCATACGAAACTACATTTTGTAAGGGGGGACTAGATTTTTTTTTTTTTTTTTTTTTTTTTTTTTTTTTTTTTTTGGGGGTGGGAAATCATCAAATGACTTCTCCTGCTGAGTAGAGCAGGAGGGCGTGTCAGACTTTTACTGACTAAAACCCACCCGTGTTCCCTCAGTAGCCCGTATGCCAGGGGCCGTGGTATCTCTTTCGAACAAACCCGCACCCCTGGCAGGCATCGGCCCTTGCGGACCCCACCAGTGGTTGCTGACATCTTTGACGGCGCGCGTGAGGAACACAACGCGCCGTCCCGTCTACCACTTTTCGGCCGCAGAGGATAGGGAGAGCGGCTGACGCTATACCGACACTCCTCTTCCCCTGCGGCCCCACCGCGTCCGCCATCAAACGGTGGCGGCCCCGTCCAGGCCACGGAAGGGAAGAGCGCTGCTCAGAAGCACCGGCACTCCTCCTCTACCGCAGCCTGTAACCCTCAGCCGCGATGCCTCCCATTCGACATCGCGGCCCACCTCAGTTGCGGTGCACCTCACCGCAACCTACTTTTTGGCCGCTACGTCAATGGCTTTGAGGCAAAAGCCCTGACGAGCGGCCCCACCGTTGGGTTCCTCTTGGCTTCACCGTGGATGGGAGACCACGGTTACTAAGCCCCCCCGCAACGACAATGCGGGAACCCACTCGGGGGGGAGGGGGGACTAGATTCAATTCTATTTTAATGTAAATTTTGACGTTCAAAAGTGCCTTTTAAGTGCCTATTTGAAATAAATGCTTTGACTTTGAGACTGCATTTTACGTTAGTTCTCTGTTTCGCCACGTTTACTAGGAACCATGTCGTCCTACAATACCACTGACCTAAGACCACAGACAAAACAAAAGAAAACTCAACCTCTTTCACACATTTATTCCTAGAAATAAAAGCAAAAATCTACACTACCTTTGTCGTTGAGCCACCTCGCTATTCTGGCGTATACTTCCTCTTCAACCGCTATGATAATAGCGAGCAAGGCGCGCGGTATCCATGTGAAGTACATTATGTTTATTTCCCACCAATCCTGTTGAAGAAATTTTGTGATATTGATTTGTTTGTGATGAAGATAAGCCTCCCAATTACTGGCTACAGAGAACAGCATGTTTAGCTGTATGTATTATTTTGTTAATGGCTAAAACTGTGCTTACACAGGCAGTATTTTCAGCATTTACTGTCCGGCAAGTTTCCAATGCAGTTGGAGTGAGCATTTAAAATAGACCACATAAGTACGTACAAAGCTTAGCTTATTTTGGCGCAGCATTAGGCAAGATGCTGTATCTAAGTTTCTACCCGAGCCATTAACGAAAAACGAAGTCCAAGTTGACAATGTACAGCTCTTATGCTCTATATGAAGGTGTGTGTTGTCACTGTACACGTTGTATATGTGTCTACCTGAGCCCGCAGCAGTGCGAAGGTAGCCGAGGCAGCGACGCTGAGACACACGCACATGAGTGGGAACGACACGCAGTGTCGCCACACGCGCCGTGCCACGCCACGTACACGACCTGTCACTGTACACGTTGTATATGTGTCTACCTGAGCCCGCAGCAGTGCGAAGGTAGCCGAGGCAGCGACGCTGAGACACACGCACATGAGCGGGAACGACACGCAGTGTCGCCACACGCGCCGTGCCACGCCACGTACACGACCTGTCACTGTACACGCTGTATATGTGTCTACCTGAGCCCGCAGCAGTGCGAAGGTAGCCGAGGCAGCGACGCTGAGACACACGCACATGAGCGGGAACGACACGCAGTGTCGCCACACGCGCCGTGCCACGCCACGTACACGACCTGTCACTGTACACGCTGTATATGTGTCTACCTGAGCCCGCAGCAGTGCGAAGGTAGCCGAGGCAGCGACGCTGAGACACACGCACATGAGCGGGAACGACACGCAGTGTCGCCACACGCGCCGTGCCACGCCACGTACACGACCTGTCACTGTACACGCTGTATATGTGTCTACCTGAGCCCGCAGCAGTGCGAAGGTAGCCGAGGCAGCGACGCTGAGACACACGCACATGAGCGGGAACGACACGCAGTGTCGCCACACGCGCCGTGCCACGCCACGTACACGACCTGTCACTGTACACGCTGTATATGTGTCTACCTGAGCCCGCAGCAGTGCGAAGGTAGCCGAGGCAGCGACGCTGAGACACACGCACATGAGCGGGAACGACACGCAGTGTCGCCACACGCGCCGTGCCACGCCACGTACACGACCTGTCACTGTACACGCTGTATATGTGTCTACCTGAGCCCGCAGCAGTGCGAAGGTAGCCGAGGCAGCGACGCTGAGACACACGCACATGAGCGGGAACGACACGCAGTGTCGCCACACGCGCCGTGCCACGCCACGTACACGACCTGTCACTGTACACGCTGTATATGTGTCTACCTGAGCCCGCAGCAGTGCGAAGGTAGCCGAGGCAGCGACGCTGAGACACACGCACATGAGCGGGAACGACACGCAGTGTCGCCACACGCGCCGTGCCACGCCACGTACACGACCTGTCACTGTACACGCTGTATATGTGTCTACCTGAGCCCGCAGCAGTGCGAAGGTAGCCGAGGCAGCGACGCTGAGACACACGCACATGAGCGGGAACGACACGCAGTGTCGCCACACGCGCCGTGCCACGCCACGTACACGACCTGTCACTGTACACGCTGTATATGTGTCTACCTGAGCCCGCAGCAGTGCGAAGGTAGCCGAGGCAGCGACGCTGAGACACACGCACATGAGCGGGAACGACACGCAGTGTCGCCACACGCGCCGTGCCACGCCACGTACACGACCTGTCACTGTACACGCTGTATATGTGTCTACCTGAGCCCGCAGCAGTGCGAAGGTAGCCGAGGCAGCGACGCTGAGACACACGCACATGAGCGGGAACGACACGCAGTGTCGCCACACGCGCCGCCGCCACGCCGCGTACACGGGCTCCGGACGTCCTGTTACCGTACTTGTACTCATTTCTCCCTGGAAACAAAAACAATGTTTTCAACATCTACTTTAAAGGCATCCTATGGCCGCACCTGGGTGGTCACGTAAATAAACCTCAGCAATAATTTGGAATCCAAATTCAAATCACATTATTGACCCGTGAGTTACAATTAAATTCAATAATAATAACTAAGTTACATTTGCACGGCATATAATTTGATATTATTGAGCAGGTGGTGTGAGAACTTTATGTGCAGTCGGGTAATTACCTGAAATAATGGTCTCGGTTCAACCAGCAACTCATCTCTCTGATCCAATGTTCCCCATTTATATGCCAGCACATTTGAATATCTGTAATTAAACAAATATAATTAAAATACTTGCATTACACAAACTAGGTACATACATAATTTACAGGATGGATTTTTGTATGTAGCTACAAATGCTACAATGTTGTCTCGTAAATCCACCCTGTATACAGTATGTGGCAATCATATGGCACATCGAGTTTTAACAAATTTGGCTTTGTATCGCGTCACTCATAAGTACTCATAGCTGTGTGTTTCTTTCTAAAGCTCGATGTGACATATTAACGCAAGAGTGTTGTACTTACCTTTTCCACGTTTCTAAATATACACACGCCCAGAGAACGTTGAACAACGAAAACAATACGTAAGCTATGTCTTTCCAATTATCATTTGCTGTGCCAAGCCAAATCTGAAACGAAAATGTGTCTTATCCGATTTTTTTTTCCAAATAACCTGAATATTTCTCATAAAATGCACAAACATACATAATATCTCGCAGTGATTGTACCGATGCATTCTCTCGTCTATACTCTGACTTTAATTTGCTAGACTAAGATGAAAGCTGCGATCGACTTTTTAAACGGTTTTATTAAGCTTGCCCTGTTTGTTTTTGGGTCAAATTTAGTAATTAAAATTTTAGCCCGTTCTTGTTGAATGATTAATCTAATATTTGGTACACACCTTTAGTTCTAATGACAATAAAATTGAGTATATTCATTATCATTGTAAATTCAAGATGGCTGCCACCACAAAATGGCGGATTATATTTTTTTTACAACCTCCTAAATATGGGTATCAAATGCTAGGGCTTGACTAGTAGAATACAGTACACGCCGTAAAAAATGCCAGTCCAACATGGCCGCCAACAAAACGGCTCATTATTTATCAACATGCCAGTGAAGCGACAGCTGTCATTTAGGTTTAGCAAATTAAAAATCAGAGTAGAGTAGTCGCAAACGCGAATGGTCCTGGGCAATAAGATAAAAAAGGGTATAAACTAAACATACCCAAAATATAAATCCTACAGCTGCAGGCACCGTCAACGATTGTGTATAATGTCCAAGCCAAGCGAAGTACATTGCTATTTTAACACCGAAATATTCACTAATCTCATCTGAAATGCAACAATATTAATCATGAGAAACAATGAAATTTTTGAAATCAGTCATTGAAGTTATACCGACATTTATAATCAACCCTGATCCAATTTTCGAAGGCTAATTCGTTGTTTAAATCCATTGATAAACCCCCTTCGAAAAAACGAGGAGGTTCTTCAATTCAGTTGTATTTTTTACGTTTGTCAGTAACTCCATAATAATTTATAAGCCGATTTGAAAATGTCTTCTTTTTTTCTAACGGTGTACTTATAGAGTGGTCCCATATTAATTTTGGTTATGAGCGTTCATCCCGCGCGGGTTGGTAACGTCGCATTTCAAAGGGTTTTTCGTGATTATCTTATTAAGTTTAAACCAAAGTGCTCTCTTTTTCAGTTATTTTGTTTTTAATTATAAAAATCGACATAACGTTAGTTATTTTCTTCAGTACTTATTATGATTTAATGTTTGTATTTAAAAGTAAATGTTTAAAATAATTACAAGTATCAACGATCTAGTGCTTGACAGAAAAAAAAAACAGAAAATAATCGAGAAAAACCACTTAGTTACTTAGGGCGGATTCGACCAAACACGAAATTATACGCGAGTAACTATACCAGGAATAATCTTTTCCACGATTTTACTCTCGAGTAAATCAACAGTCGTTTTTCCATGCAATCTAACGTATAACTATACTTTGATTAGCTATGCACGAATAGCCTATATTCACTGTCGCACCGCGATCATTGAGCTCACACAAAAATGTGCCTTAACTGTCAAGCGAGCTCAATGAGCCCGTTTGCCGCTTGGGAAAGTAGCTGTAAATTTTTGAAGTTTTGCTTGTAGTTTCGGTTCATGTGGTGTTTATTTTCGGGATTTACAAGTTTATATTAGGTCTTTACCTATGAAATTGCCGTTCTGCAGTACTGGCCATTTCAAATCAAAATAATTTTTGTTTGGCTAAGAATTCTAATTTCAAATTAATTTTATTTTAAAAACATGGATTTTTTTCTAAAAGTAGTCATTTCTTTATTGATTAATGTTACATTTTCATCGCATTTCAATCTTTTTCGTCATCATGGATACGTTAAAAATTCGAGTAATTATGGAATATGAGTACCGTCGTGGCAGCAACGCGGCACAAGCGGCACGCAACATCAACAACGTTTACGGAGCTAACACTACAAACCAACGCACCACCTGTTATTGGTTTGCTCGCTTCCGTTCTGGAAATTTCGACCTGAAAAATGAACCTCGCGGTCGTCCGAAGACTTTGGTCGACAATGACGAATTAAAGGCGATTGTGGAAGCTGATGATACACAATCTACGGCTGAATTAGCAGCAGCTTTCGACGTTAGCGTCAAAACAATATTGGTCCATTTGCGTCAAATTGGCAAGGTAAAAAAGCTTGACAAATGGGTGCCCCACGAACTCAATGATCGCCAGCGCGAAGTACGCGTCGAGACGTGCCTTGCACTGCTCAACAGACACACAAATGAAGGAATTTTGAACCGCATTGTTACCTGCGATGAAAAATGGATTCTGTTTGATAACCGTAAGCGCTCAGCAAGTTGGTTGGATCCTGGTTCAGCACCTAAACAATGCCCTAAACGAAAACTTACCCCTAGAAAAGTGATGGTCACTGTTTGGTGGTCTAGCGCCGGTGTGATTCATCACAGCTTCTTACCAAACGGGGTGAGCATTACTGCAGATGTGTACTGTGAAGAACTGAACACAATGATGGAGAAGCTGGCGCATCTCCAACCAGCATTGGTCAATCGCTCGTCTCCGCTGCTCCTGCACGACAACGCGCGACCTCATACTGCACAGCAGACGGTCTCCAAGTTGCAAGAACTGGGGTTGGAAGCTCTCCGTCATCCGCCCTACTCACCAGACCTTGCGCCTACAGACTACTACTTTTTCCAGAATTTGGATAACTTCTTGGCGGGAAAAAAATTTAATACCCGAGAGGCAGTACAAAATGCCTTTGAAGAATTTGTTGCCTCCCGTCCAGCTGATTTCTTTAAGAAGGGCATCAATAAACTGCCACTGCGATGGCAAAGATGCATTGATTGCATGGGTGATTACTTCGATTAATACAAATAAAAAATTCATGAAAAAAATACGTTTAAATTTTTTCATACAAAACGGCAATTTCATAGGTAAAGACCTATTATCATTACAAAATGAGTGACATTATGCGTAAACGTAGTTTCATATTAATATAATTGAACTTACCGGTCGGAAATGTATTCCAATTTAGGTTCAATTTTCGTCAGTAAAAACAAAGTTGCTTCTTTGCTCAAACGAAATCTTATCGCGAAATCACGATCATCATACCTAATATTCAACTAAATCTATTCTCTCTTTTAGTCGCCTTGGACGTCTAGTTATAACTTTCTCATCACTATCACTCTCTTGAATCAAATAGTTTAAACGTTGCATTTTATGTTTTTGAAACGATAATTCCTTGTGTTGAGTTGAAATAATAGCACAAAACAACAGAACCCCATTTTGTTATTCTTGGAATAGCTCTTTTAATCCATGCATATTGGTGGTATAGTGACTATTCCCGAATAGACTCGCTATTCTTCGAATTGTAGTTGGTTAAACGCAAAATTGACTTACTCTCGAGTAAGTAGCGACTTATTCCGAGAATAAAATTTATTCCTGTTTGGTCGAAGTCGAACCCGCCCTTAGAAAGTTAAGGTATATGAATTTATGTGAGGTACGTTCCACAGACGATATCAAAAAAACGAAAATACAAAACCAAACACACCGTCTTCCGAATTTTTTTCACTTTGTAGTGTTTTATGGGAGTCGGTTTTTTTTTTTATTTGGTTCAGGTTTGTGCATAATAATCCACTGATTGAGTTTGCTATCTTTAAAATCAGTCTCTTTGTGGGGCCACCATCGATAGAACAGCGCTCCGCTTGAAAATGCGTGTTTGCGTGTCTATAAATCTCCCAAATATTTGTTCAGTTTGACATTTTGAGTTATTGACACGCAAATAGGGTATTTTACAATTTATTGAAAAGTATTCTAAATTGAAAATTGGGACGAATTATGTAACAGAAAAATAAAATAAAATTGATTTATATCCATTTTCTCAATTAAAAACGATTTAAATCAAATTTACTTTTCTTTGTTTTGATTTTAGCGCCAAAACGCTCGTTCCGATGACTTTTTATCACGTGATGTCAACTTTGTGTAAACCAAAGTAGTTAGTAAGTAAACCAGTGAATGTCGAGTTAAAATTAACAAGATTTTTAATGTATAGAAAGTGGAATTACTGGCATACGGTGCCTCTGTGCACAAATACTTTTAAAACTGCGCCAAACTAAGTATTTGTACTGGTGCCGTTTACACAAAGCTGGCGTCACGATGTCACGTGATAAAAAGTCATCGTAAGGAGCGTTTTGGCGGTAAATTCAAAACAACGTTAACGAAATTTGATTTAAATCGTTTTTAATTAATAAATCCATTTTCACAATTAAAAACGATTAATTTGATTGTAATCGTTTTTAATTGTGAAAATGGATTTAAATAAATTTATTTTTATTTTTCTGTTAAGCATATCGTCCCAATCTTCAAATTAAAATAGTTTTTATTAAATTGGAAAATACCCTATTGGAGAAATATGAAGAAGTTCGGGAATACGGATCCAAAGATCGGGATTGTGATTGGGCATGAGATACATGATTAATTACAGGCGTTACTTTAACTGGAGAGCGGTTGTAGACCAGTGGTATGGCTCCGACTTACGAGTAGGTCGTGACTTCGAACCCAGCTCTTAAAACGGTGATGCAAAACATCGTGAAGAAAGCGGCATGTCAATTCGAAGACATGTGACATCTACCAACCCGCACTAAGCCCGCGTGGTGGATTACAGCCTACACCCTCTCACAGGCCTGTGTCCCAGCAGTGGGAACATTATAGGCTGATTATGATGAGTTTAACTATCCCATCTGTATCCGCATGGAATAAGCTTACCTATTGGTTGTGGAGAGAACAATGTCTTCACCCATTTCCTTCTGAGGTTCTCCAAAGCGTTTCTTTCGTGAAGGGGGAACATACTCGCTACCACTCCTCTGCTCACACATGCTGGCACTGTTGACAAAGATAAAAATATATACAGGGTTATTGGAAAAACCCCAACGAGGTCATTGTACTCATAATTATGAACAACTTTTACTATGGGACCAACGGCAAATCGCGAAAAAATATATCAGCTGTTCCCTACATTTTGACGAGTTAAGTATACGAACATAAGTGTAAGGAAAAGCTGTTTTTTTTTCACCTCTTCAGAGTTTGTTGGTGTTTTTTCAATAATCCTGTATATTGATCTAAAAGACAACGACCAAATTAGTAGGAGCAATGATGTCTTTCCTTTTCTTGGTGGAAAACTTTAAGAATTATTATCTTAGCATCATCATCTGCGTAGCCTTTTCCGAATTGTGTTGGGGTCGGCTTCCAGTCTAACCGGATGCAGCAGAATACTAGTATTTTACATGGCGAGATTGCCTATCTGTGGCCCTAGTGTGAGTTTCTTTTAACCATCTCGAGTTAACGCATCCAACGCGTTCGGCGCTCCGATGCATAAAGTCGATATGGTTAAAAGAACCTAACAGTAAGGCCTCTGACATCCACAACCCAGTTATTGGGTAGTTCGTTTCCTCTTGGTAAGACTGGTTTTAAGATTTTCGGGCTTCTCACGACCCTTAACGGCTGTCAAAGATCCACGAATGACAGCCGGGACCAACGGCTTAACGTGCTTTCCGAGGCACGGTATGTAAAGATGTTCACCCATCCACGGACCAACCGCGGCAATCGTTTTTAATTTTAATATGTCAAGAGGAAATCCGGAACTGGTAAAACGAACCATGAGCTCGGTTTTGGAGACTTTTTTGAAAAATCAAAGTTTCTAGGAATCCAAACCAATCGTTAGAAAAAGAAACATCAGGTATTATTATTATTTTTCTCCTTGGGCGGTTAATATTTGCAGGCAAATACTGTGTGTAAAAAACCTATTACAATCAACCCGATAATGTCACTCACAGTTATAAATCCACCTGTCAAAAACCTAAGGCCTATTATAACAAAAACAAAACAAACTACAATGCGTTCCAATCTGTCCTTTACAAAGTTCAATTACAAAAGAAAGTGACCTTCCCGATGTAACCGTTGACTGATTGTGTACTAACCAGTTCAAGGTGAGTCGTTCAATAGTGCACTGGTCTATTCTCATAGCCCTTTGTATATCAGAATGGGTTAATAAAGCTAATCCTGTTGTATATTTACGTTTTACTGAATGAAAATTACTTTAGAAGCGAGAAGTTTATTGTGCAGTTGCGTATTGTGAACGTAAAGTACCTAATAAGATAAAAATTTAATAATGTTCAATTGCCATAAAAAATGCGTTACATTTCCTTGAAATGTACATTAGTTAGCTACTAATGTAGGTTTACAAAAAAAAAAAGCGCAAAGGAAGCATTTTGCTTATGAGTCCATGGTATTACCGTATTATGAAAATGCGCATTACATTGATACATTACTGTATCAATGTAATGCGCATTTTTCATAGCTAGGCCTAAAATATGCGGGGTGGATTTTAAATACGGGCTGGTTAATTATTTCAACGCTGATGATGTTCAATAACAAGACTGGAAGACTAGATCTAAAGTTTTCCATGGTTGGTGGTATTATTTTGGTGCACAGTACTGTAAAGGCTATCTGCAAACGACGATCTTACGTTGTACAGGCTGGTAAAAAATTACTGAAATTACATTCGAACAGTCACACTAATTTAGAGAGAGAATAGCAGAAAAAACAGTAGGCGTGGTATCGAGCGGCAAAGCCTAAGAAAGATAAAAATAAGATTCGTAGAACGATTCTAGAAATAATTAGTCAAATTCTCCAACAAACGTGTTTTATTGCCGACTTTTGGGTTCTCACAGTAGGTACCTATTGGTACAGCATCGCAAAATTGGTTTTCAGTTCAACTTGTCCACTTTAAATATCTAAATACAGATATTAAAAGGAAGTTAATTGAAATCAAAGGATCTCCGTCTAAACCGTCTAAACGTTTTTAAAGAAGTAAGCCATGTATTCATTAGATGTCCCGCCACACCACACACACACACATACACATTCACACAACATGTGCCCAGAAACAACGCGCGTTGTCGGGCGACGTTGAGCGTCATTGCACGATATGTCTAGCGACAGTGAAAAGTACGAAGCATCGCAAGCGAGATAATTTTCCACTTAGTGAATACACAGTTGTATTGAGCAGCACAAATAAAGGGGAGGCTTGTGGCTAAATAACAATAGCTGCACGGGTCGATCGACCAAGTTAAGCTACGCTTGCCGCGGTTGTTCCGTGGATGGGTGACCATCTTTACATACCAAGACCCCTCCGTGCCTCGGAAAGCACGTTAAGCCGTTGGTACCGGCTGTCATTTGTGGATCTTTGACAGTCGTTACGGGTCGTCAGAAGCCCGAAAGTCTGTCAACCAGTCTTACCAAGGGGTATAGTATTACCCAATTACTGAGTTGTGGAGGTCAGATAGGCAGATGCTCCAAGTAAAATACTGGTATTCAGCTGCATCCGGTTAGACTGAAAGCCGAACCCAACATAGTTGGGAAAAGGCTAGGCAGATGATGATGATCATGATTGAGCAGCACAAATAAAGCGAATTGAGTAAATGAGTTATTAACTTTAACTTACCAATACTCTGTCCAGGTCTGAGCGTGAGGGCAGGTTCTAAAGCATGCTCATCGCCGGGTTCAGCTCGTGCCGACTCCAACGCATGCTTGACTAAAGTACCCCGCTCTTGCGAGTTCAGTAGTTCGGCGGCTGAGTTACCCTGGAAAGACATAATTTGGATCTAGAAAAATGGTAAAAAAAGATAGGAACAAGATTTTTTTGGCAAGAAACTCTACCCAGAGTTAGGAAGTTGACGGTGTGCCACCCCTTCGTGCCTCGAAGAATACGTAAAGCCTTTGGTCCCTGTCAAAACAGACACTGTTATCGTGTCGCTATCCAATTTGTATTGAAATGCCACACATTATAGGCCCATTAGATCTAAATCACCATAGACATCAAGGTTAAGTCAACTGAATATATGTATGGGACTTGGTAGCACGAACCAATATTAGGCTTATAGTACAGTCTACCGTAGTTATGACCCCGAAAATGTCATTATTTCGTAGTGGTTTTTTTTTTTTTTTTTTTTGGGGTGGGAAATTATCAAATGACTTCTCCTGCTGAGTAGAGCAGGAGGGCGTGTCAGACTTTTACTGACTAAAACCCACCCGTGTTCCCTCAGTAGCCCGTATGCCAGGGGCCGTGGTATCTCTTTCGAACAAACCCGCACCCCTGGCAGGCATCGGCCCTTGCGGACCCCACCTGTGGTTGCTGACATCTTTGACGGCGCGCGTGTGGAACACAACGCGCCGTCCTGTCTACCACTTTTCGGCCGCAGGGGATAAGGAGAGCGGCTGACGCTATACCGACACTCCTCTTCCCCTGCGGCCCCACCGCGTCCGCCATCAAACGGTGGCGGCCCCGTCCAGGCCACGGAAGGGAAGAGCGCTGCTCAGAAGCACCGGCACTCTTCCTCTACCGCAGCCCGTAACCCTCAGCCGCGATGCCTCCCATTCGACATCGCGGCCCACCTCACCGCAACCTACTTTTTGGCCGCTACGTCGTCGGCTTTGAGGCAAAAGCCCTGACGAGCGGCCCCACCTTTGGGTTCCTCTTGGCTTCACCGTGGCCGGAATCCACGGTTACTGAGCCCCCCCGCAACGACAATGCGGGAACCCACTCGGGGGGGTATTTCGTAGTGGTAAGAGCTGTTTTCGTAAATCAAGTATTACTACAACTGACATTCAGTTAACTGCACAAGCGTTACAAATTACAAAAGTTGACTATCAAAAAACACACTGTGTTAACGTAACGTCAAACCGAGCGTTGTTGCTTGGTTCTATTCTAGTTTCTAGATCAAGAATCAAAACAAGCCTTACAATGCGAACACGTCTCGAAGTTAGACGGCAGCAATCTTTCAAGCCAATTTTATAAAATCCTCGACAGTTTTGCTATTTTTGCTGTAGAAACGAAAAGCTTGAGCGTATTCCCAAGGATAAAAGATAACACAACAGTTTTGAGTTAATCCGGAATTTATTATGCTCCGAATTTTCAACTTCTCTTGTTTAAAGATGCTACGATATTTGAGTTAACAATTAGAAATTAAGATTAAGAGAAATTTATGAGTATCTTTGTGTAACGCGAGATAAGTTAAGTGACTCGTAAAATTAACGCTATGAGGCGTCTAATAATTTACGATGTCGAAGGCGTCCCGGGATTTACGTTTCGGAATGTGCTAAACTGTCTTCCAATTTCCAAGATTGCCAAGCGTGGCGATTATGGCAAAACCCCCCTTTTGAGGGAGGTCTATCAGTGGACGTCTTTCGGCTGAAATTATGAAACTATTTTCAACTCTCTAACTGACCGGCTTTTTGACCATTCAAACGTAAGTACCTATGCATTGAAATAAATGGTTTGAGTTTCCCATTTCTGGTCGTCTCTTCATAGCTCACAATCATAACACCCTGCCTGTTTTAGTGCAGTGTACAGTAGAAGTCCTTTCTTACAGTCAGACAGGCAGACGCTCGATGTAAAATACTAGTACTCAGCTGCATCCGGTTAGACTGGAAGCCGACCCGAAATAGTTGGGAAGAGGCTAAGCTGATGTTGACAATAGGCCACACGCCAGTGTTAACAATACACATACAATAGCAATCGATCGCGATGCTTTTAATTTTGACCATTCATTTTCATTGTGTTATTTAGCAGACGATTTTTCAAACCTACGAAGGAATAGATTAGTCATTTTCTTCAAAACCCTCGGATGCGACCCTCGCATTCTATTGAAACTCTGTACTAAGCTAGGGCAGTCTACGTGTGGTGGTCGTCGAGTCCTCTGTGTACAAATTATAGTACACCAACATCAACATTGTCAGTGGTATTAAAGTTCCAGAACCTAGTCATTCTAGGTTTTTAAGCTATTGCATAGCTTCTATCGCGGGTCTTGAGCGTGGAAACCGAATCCAGAAATTCCGTAACGAAAATAACCTTACTCCGTTGCTATGCAAAAGTCCGACCTGTTGCCTTGCAATAAAGATAATATTCAATTGAAAGTAATTTGGCTGATTTGTTTGTTGAAATTTTATAAATTTGGTATTTTTGTAATTTTTATTTATGTTCGAAAGAAAAATTAAATTAAAAATTTAAAAAACCCCCGACAAATAAAAAAATGTTACGTTCAAATTAAAAGGCCTATAAATATTATTTTTAACTTTTTAGAGTTTTTGTTTTGGTCGGGGGTTTTTTAAATTTTTATTTCTTGCTTTTTAAACTTAATGTCTCCCTTAAATCACCATTTATCTATAATCTATTCATTGAGACCTATTCAATGAGCCCAAACACGATACTTCTGCTGTTTGTTGGTGAATAACTTGGGTTTCCTGGAAATTCCAGGTGTTGCTCCAGCATCAGTTCAAGGTTTTTTTTTCCGTACGCACGCACGCACGCACGCACGCACGCACGCACGCACGCACGCACGCACGCACGCACGCACGCACGCACGCACGCACTCACGCACGCACGCACGCACGCACGCACGCACGCACGCACGCACGCACGCACGCACGCACGCACGCACGCACGCACGCACGCACGCACGCACGCACGCACGCACGCACGCACGCACGCACGCACGCACGCACGCACGCACGCACGCACGCACGCACGCACGCACGCACGCACGCACGCACGCACGCACGCACGCACGCACGCACGCACGCACGCACGCACGCACGCACGCACGCACGCACGCACGCACGCACGCACGCACGCACGCACGCACGCACGCACGCACGCACGCACGCACGCACGCACGCACGCACGCACGCACGCACGCACGCACGCACGCACGCACGCACGCACGCACGCACGCACGCACGCACACACACACACACACACACACACACACACACACACACACACACACACACACACACACACACGTCAAACTTATAACACCCCGTCGTTTTTGCGTCGGGGGTTAAAAACACTTTTCGTAAGAAATTACGAAAGGTGAACTGGTAAATAGTAATTGATTTTTTTTCGAAAGTGTGTGTTAGTGTTTGCGGCGTATTAGTGTTTATATTCAATTTATGTATTAAGTACAGTTTTTCAGTTTGGGTTATTCGTTTTATAGTTAGCTAGTTAGTTCGCTTAGTAGACAGCTCGTTGTAGGTTGTAGCAGTAATTTAATAGGTCTTTACCTATGAAATTGCCGTTTTGTATGAAAAAATTTAAACGTATTTTTTTCATGAATTTTTTATTTGTATTAATCGAAGTAATCACCCATGCAATCAATGCATCTTTGCCATCGCAGTGGAAGTTTATTGATGCCCTTCTTAAAGAAATCAGCTGGACGGGAGGCAACAAATTCTTCAAAGGCATTTTGTACTGCCTCTCGGGTATTAATTTTTTTTCCCGCCAAGAAGTTATCCAAATTCTGGAAAAAGTAGTAGTCTGTAGGCGCAAGGTCTGGTGAGTAGGGCGGATGACGGAGAGCTTCCAACCCCAGTTCTTGCAACTTGGAGACCGTCTGCTGTGCAGTATGAGGTCGCGCGTTGTCGTGCAGGAGCAGCGGAGACGAGCGATTGACCAATGCTGGTTGGAGATGCGCCAGCTTCTCCATCATTGTGTTCAGTTCTTCACAGTACACATCTGCAGTAATGCTCACCCCGTTTGGTAAGAAGCTGTGATGAATCACACCGGCGCTAGACCACCAAACAGTGACCATCACTTTTCTAGGGGTAAGTTTTCGTTTAGGGCATTGTTTAGGTGCTGAACCAGGATCCAACCAACTTGCTGAGCGCTTACGGTTATCAAACAGAATCCATTTTTCATCGCAGGTAACAATGCGGTTCAAAATTCCTTCATTTGTGTGTCTGTTGAGCAGTGCAAGGCACGTCTCGACGCGTACTTCGCGCTGGCGATCATTGAGTTCGTGGGGCACCCATTTGTCAAGCTTTTTTACCTTGCCAATTTGACGCAAATGGACCAATATTGTTTTGACGCTAACGTCGAAAGCTGCTGCTAATTCAGCCGTAGATTGTGTATCATCAGCTTCCACAATCGCCTTTAATTCGTCATTGTCGACCAAAGTCTTCGGACGACCGCGAGGTTCATTTTTCAGGTCGAAATTTCCAGAACGGAAGCGAGCAAACCAATAACAGGTGGTGCGTTGGTTTGTAGTGTTAGCTCCGTAAACGTCGTTGATGTTGCGTGCCGCTTGTGCCGCGTTGCTGCCACGACGGTACTCATATTCCATAATTACTCGAATTTTTTAACGTATCCATGATGACGAAAAAGATTGAAATGCGATGAAAATGTAACACTAATCAATAAACAAATGACTACTTTTAGAAAAAAAAATCCATGTTTTTAAAATAAAACTAATTTGAAATTAGAATTCTTAGCCAAACAAAAATTATTTTGATTTGAAATGGCCAGTACTGCAGAACGGCAATTTCACAGGTAAAGACCTAATATTTTTATAGATTTGGTGTCTAGTTAGTTCGTGAATAGTAAAACGTTTGAAAAACAATTACCATTTCGTGGATATAGGTGGTCACTACGTGACCTCCAATTAACATGCAAAGCGAAATTGTCAATTAATACCAATCAATCTGCCTAGCCTTGTACAACTAAATTGGGTTTGGCTTCCAGAATAACTATTGCATAGCTTTTATCGCGCACTTTGAGCGCGGCGACCGAATCAAGAAATTCCGTAACGAAAATAAAACCAAACACCCTCAACTCCGCCTACCATGTAGCTCGGCCGACCGTTCGCTTACGTGTATGTATATGGTACGACTGTACGATATATTAAAATTTGTTTTCTTATCGGTCACCACGCTCAAAAAGTGTAACTTGAATTAATATCAAAGAAAAAAATAATACTGCATAAATAAAAAAATAAAAAAAAATTATAACTGCTTAAGTTGATAAAAAATGCTATGCAATAGCTTTACCGCGGCAGTCCCCGAGTGCCACACGTATTTTTTCTTTTTCTTCACCAGTTCTTAAGCTATTAGGGCCAACCCGAAGTACAAAAAAAAACTTATTACTTAGAACAACAAAAAAAAAACAAGTCAAAAATTACTTTAATTTCGGAAGTCGGTTTCTCTGGATCTGTATTTTAATTTTTTACCACCGACTTCCAGAACAATCAGACGCATCATTAGGCAAAAAACCTAGTATCCGTCAATTATCAAATTTCAATAAAATAGTGCGCGCAACCAATAGGAAGCCGTACGCCTGTCGGAAACGATTGTTCTGTGCAAAACATAAATTATTCATCGCTAATATCGATTCGTATGATATGCATAAATAAAATTGCGGTTCAGCAATCAATTTGCTACCCCACGGAAATCATGTGCTGCTATTTACAAGGCCATTATTTATTATCGCAGCGAAAATACATTCCTGATAACGGGGAACCTATGATATTCGGCAAAGAACTCTAAGTTTCCAAATCAGCATAAGGTGGAAATTCCTGGGTAACCAGCCAAATTAAAATTTTATTAAGTTTTTTGCAATTTGCAGATCAGTGCCAGATTGTATGATGATTAAAACATGATTCGCGACCCTACATTATAATATAATATTTATATCTGTATATATAAAAGGAGTTCCAAAAGACGTTCTTCCAAAAGACGTTCTTGAAGCTAACAAGTCTCTGTTCCCGAAACTCAAAGAGGCAAGAGAAGCGGGCAAATACGCAATAATCAGGAATGGAACTCTTCTAATAAAAGAAAAGACAGAATCAGGGAAGAACGAAAAAAGGAAGAGAGCACCCACTACACCCCCTTCTACACCACCAAATAAATTTGGCAATGTGCAAGTGGAAATTGCACAGCCGCTGAGCCCCAGCTCTCCAAAACAGCCAAACAAAATATCTAAAGTTAACCCCTTCGAAGCCATGAGGAACAAGAAAAAACCACAAATAGAAACACAACCAAAAAACTAAGAAAACTCAACAATCCAACCTCCATAACATTAAAACCCACTGGAAGTCCCTGGACATCCAACAACAACAACTATATGGCAAGGATAAACCGGAAACAAAAACCAAAACAGATTACAACACAAACAGATACAACAAATGAAAAACATTCTCCAAGACGGCTGGTCACCGAGGAGAATTACGACCAATACCCTCTAACAGGAAAAGGAAAAGAAAACATACAAAAAAAACAAACCACTACAAGTAAAAACAATGACATTTCAATCGCAACATTCAATGTACTATCCTTGAGGACTGATGAAAGCCTAGACGAACTTTTAATCGCCCTAGAAAATATTAAATGGAATATAATCGGCTTGGCAGAAGTACGTCGTCTCGGAGAAAAAATAGAAGATTATGGACAGTTTGTTTTATACTACAAGGGAGAAATAGCTGGACACTATGGCGTTGGGTTCTTGGTATCAAACGACCTTAAAAACAGCATCGAAGAGTTTATAGGTGTCTCTGACCGCATTGCCGTACTGAACTTATTGATCCCGCCAACCAACGAAAAATGGTCAATCATACAGATATACTCACCGACTGAAAACTCCAGCAAAACCGAAATAGACTCCTTTTACAATAAATTAAATTCAACGTTAATAAACCAAACATGTAGAAACATTATCTTAATGGGAGATTTCAATGCACAGATAGGCAGCAGGAGAAATGGAGAAGAATTAGTCTTAGGCCAGCACAGTTACGGTCAAAGAACGAGAAATGGGGAGAAACTCATCGAGCTCGCCCATGAACATCACCTAACCATCCTTAACACCAAGTTCAAAAAGCGTAGAAGTAAAAGGTGGACTTGGACATCACCAGGGGATAGATATAGGAACGAGATAGATTACATCCTCACTAACAGAATTGAACTATTTTCGAACTGCGGTGTAATCCAAAACCTAAACTTCAACAGCAACCATAGGATGCTCAGAGCGACACTCCAGACAAAGAAATCCAAACATACTAGACCATTCAAAGCTAAACCGAAACAAATTAACCTGGTAACGTCAAATGAAGAACTGAAAGAAAAACTACACAACTTTAGAGAAATCACAGAAGAGTTAAGTACACAACAAAAATTCAATAAACTAGAAAAGCTACTCCAGGCAAAGAAACAGAATAAATCGACCAAATCACAAACTAGCGAAAAGTTGTCTGAAGAAACAATTAAACTACTACAAGACAGGAGAGACTTAATATGTTGTCACGTCAAAACAAAAACTATAAGGAAACAAATTGCTAAGCTCAGTAAGGAAATCAAAACAAATATGAGGAAAGACCGCCGAACTTTAAGAATGAAAACTTTTGAAAAACACATCGCTAGAACAGGCGGAGTTAAAAAAGCGATCAAAGAACTTACAGACAAAAAGGACTGGATACCGACTTTGAAAAACAAAGCAGGAAATATCAAAACAAAAAGGCCAGACATTATCTCTGTAGCTACAAAGTTCTACAAGGAGCTATACTCGAAACACTATACAGAACAATCCACTGTAAGGTTCACTATAGAAGCGGTACCTAAAATACTACAACAAGAAATAGAGAGAGCTCTATTGTCACAAAAGAAAGATAAGGCCCCAGGGCCAGACAACATCACTAATGAGTTTCTTATACAGGCCAAAGATATTATGATACCAATCCTCGCGTACCTTTTCAATGATGTAATGGAAACCGAATACATACCGGAACAATGGACAACCTCGACAATCATTCTACTACATAAAAAGGAAGATAAAAACGATATTGGGAACTACAGACCGATAAGTCTCATGTCCAACATCTACAAGGTCTTTGCAAAAATAATATTAAACCGAATAACTCGAGTCCTGGACGAGAATCAGACAAGGGAACAAGCCGGGTTTAGAAGTGGATTCTCAACAATTGACCATATTCATGTCGTCAGACAGGTTTTTGAGAAGTACAAAGAGTACCAGCTAACATTCTATTGCTGCTTTGTAGACTACTGTAAGGCATTTGACTCCCTGCATCACGAAAATATATGGCAGGCTCTAAACAACCAAAGAGTAGAAGGTAAATATATAAGACTGATACAAAACATTTACAAGAACAGCACTGCACGGGTGAAACTAGAGAAGGAAGGAGAAGTGATTCAGATCCAAAGAGGGGTTCGGCAGGGCGACCCGCTTTCACCAAAACTCTTCTCGGCAGTCCTAGAGGACATCTTCATAGAAATGCCGTGGGAAAAATTAGGCCTGAATATCAATGGCGAAAACTTAACCCATCTTCGATTCGCAGACGACCTAATTATTTTCGCGACAAACCCAGCAGACCTACAAACAATGCTCAACGACCTCGATAGGGCAAGCCGTAAGGTAGGACTATCAATGAATACACTAAAAACGAAAATCATGTCCAACGGAGAAGAAGTACCCATTGTAGTCAACAGCAACCCTATTGAGTATACGAATGAGTATCATCAGTATCATATCTTGGCCAACTGATATCTATCGACGAACTTATGACCAAAGAAATCGCAACTAGAATAGGCAAAGCTTGGAAGCGATACTGGTCCCTCAAAGACATAATGAAAAATATAGAAATGGCTATGCCAATAAAAGCCAAATTATTTAATACTTGCATACTGCCCGTTCTTACATATGGATGCCAAACATGGGCTCTAACAAAATCCAACTTAAAAAAACTAGAAGTTTGCCAAGTTGCCATGGAAAGGAGCATGCTGAACAAACGAAAAAGTGACAAGATCCGAAACACAACAATTAGAAAGAAAACCAAAATTGAAGATTTAACAGTCAAAGTGAAAAAACTAAAATGGAGATGGGCAGGTCACACTATAAGAGGAAAGGACAAATGGAGTAAAGCTGTGACAGAGTGGTATCCAAGGGATGGGAACCGCAAAAGAGGCAGACCGTTTAGAAGATGGGCAGACGAGATTAAAAAGGCAGTAGGCAACAGTAATATATGGACAAGGACAGCAAAGGACCGTACTAGGTGGAGAGAGTTGGAGGAGGCCTTTGCCAAAAGGCAAACAGACAGTGAACCGGAAGAACAAATACAGATTAATAGAAACTAAATTGTGTAACAGTACTGTCTGAATAAAAGGCTATTTTATTTATTTATTTATTATATAAAAGGAGAAACTGACTGACTGATCAATCAACGCACAGCCGAAACTACTAGGACTAGGAACGTGAAATTTTGGACACGGCTTCCTTTTATAATGTAGGGGAGCACTAAGAAGGGGTTTTTGGAAATTCGACCTTTAAGGGGGTGAAAAGGGGGGATTTTGTTTGTATGAAAAATCTTATTCCTTGAGTTAAAAAACTTGAAACTTAGCACAAATACTTATCTAAGTAAATTACAAACTTGGTTATTTATAGTTTTTCTAAACTACCCCCTAAAGGGGGATTGGGGGGTGACAAAGTTTGTAGGGAAGAATTTTAACGCGCTGTCTGATTAACTCGAAACTCAGTATTTATACGTAAAACCAAAACTAAGGAATAACGTGTATCAAGGTTTTTCGAAAATCTATCCCTAAAGGGGTAAAAAATGGTAGTTAATTTTACAAGGGCTGATTTTATTGCGTGTCTTGATTAACTCGAAAATTGGTATAAATAACCTAGTCAAATAATGTAAAAGAAACAAAAGACTTTATCCCGGTGCAGCGGTGGTACGTTCCCGCGGGATAATTTCTGACTTCCACGCGGTCGAAGCCGCGGGCGAAAGCTAGTAATATATATAATATAATATTTATAATACCCTATATAATATATACGTATATTATAATAATTAAAATAATCGACATCACCCTCTTAGTTAATTTTATTTCACTGAATGACTATTTCATGAAAAAGTCAACACAGCCTGGCACTGACCTGCAAATAGCAAAAACCGTAAGGAAATTTTAATTCCGAGGGCTTTCACCTTGCTGAAGTAAACCGGCCGTGTCTGTCGAAGGACCTATAGCCGTTACATGAGCGAGTTCTCAAGTGGAGACCGCGTATCGTATCGTGGGACGCTCCCAAATACGTGGCTAGATGCACGCGAAATTCTAATTTTCTTAGGTATTTTGCAATTTACAGGTCAGTGTAAGATTGTATGTTGATTAAAATATGATTCACAACCGTAACACGTCGATAAATCGAATCGAAAAAACGTCTTCTTCATGAAACAGTCATTCAATGGGATGTTAATTAACTTAGACGGTTGTATTGATGACTTGATCATAATTCAGTAAATATATACGTGTTACGACCGGTTCTGTGCTTCCCGCATCCAGCGGACTCCGGCGGCCCTCACAAGGTCATCAGTCCACCTTGTGGGAGGCCTTCCAACTTTACGTCTTCCGGTACGCGGTTCCATTCCAGAACTTTCGGCCCCATCGGCCATTTGTTCTGCGAGCAACGTGCCCTGCCCACAGCCACTTAAGTTTGGATGCGGGAAGAACAGAACCGGTTGAAGTGGCGGAGCTTAGGGGAGGCCTATGTCCAGCCGTGGACATCTTTCGGCTGAAATGATGATACGTGTTACGTTCGCTAATCATATTTTGTTCAACATAGTCTGATACTGACAAGAAAATTGCAAAAAAAACAATCGCAGGCTTCTCCAAAGGTGACTAGAGCGAAGTGTATACGGAAGGCGGAGACCAGGGTGTTCAAGCGGAACATTGTAAAGACTTTTATAGGCTGAGTCTGAGGCATTGCAATGAAGGTTCGACACAAGTTTTTAACCACAAGATTTCAGACTTGTGAGCGGTACTCCCGATTTGGTAGCGATATGAAGTTATTTCACTACGAAATTCTCACTAAAAACGTAATATTATTATGTTAAACGAAAAATGTATCTATTTACCGTTTCCTCGGATATTGCTGTATCTATTTAGCTAAAAGGAAATGATCATAAAACATTCCCTGTTTTACCATTCAGTGGCTCTTCCGAATAGATAGCAATAAGTCTGAAAACCCTGAAGAGAGATATCAATATTTCCTGTACAGCGGAGTAATTGCGATACACACTAACAGTAGGAATAGATTACATTTTGACAGTTCCACAACATACATTAAGTTATTAACGTTGTTGAACAGACACATTTTCGGAATAGCAGAATGGAAGAATGTATATGAAGCAATAGATTAGTATATCTGTCCTTCAAAAAGATTCATATTGTGATTGATAGTGTCTTACGCAATTATGCAGTTCCGAAAATATTTTGTTTTAAGAGCTTTAGAATAAAACATGTCTGAACATAGAACATAGCTATAGTTTTATTTTCCTTTGAAACTAGAGTTACAGATTAAATATGGCTAAAGCTATAAAAAAATGCTTACCAATTTCATGATAATCTTTGATCAAGGAAAAGGCACATCAATCAAAAAATTGGAATGACGTTTACGAAAACTATTCGATGGCTTATACCGAAACCGAACACTTTTCGTAAGTGATTTTATTCATAGACTAGCGACCCGCTACTGCTTCGCACGGTTTTCACGACTTGACAAAACGTAGAGATTTCTTTATTTTATACAAGTTTAACATTAATGTATTATACACATAAACATTCCGGTATAAATTCTCTAATTGATGGTGAAAACAGCATCGCAATCCGTTGCGTTGGTCACAGAGAAACGCGACTTTGGTGTATAATATGTATGATGATGAATAAATAGATTATCAAGTGCTTTTCGAATCTGTAACCAACGCCATACGCTTTTAGGAAGCTTGATTCCAGAGACAACGACTTAAACAAAAGCCTATGAAGTAAGCAAGCCAAAAATCTTTACACCTATAGAGGTCACGAAGTCAGGTATCTCCTATTTAACACGGTAGCTACGTAACATCTGCTCGCTAACCTAAACTGGTACAAGTACTATTGTACGCGAAGCTTTGCCGTACATACCTACTGCAATACTGAACAAAGGCATGAATACTGAATACAAGATTGGGCTACCTAAAGGAACATTTCTGAGCAAATCGGTGTTTTCGTGTAGTGGTCTTGAATTTAGACTACCTTGTTTGTTTCCTATTGTGAACCTAACGTAGGTAATGTGCGTTGTTGAAGTCATTCGTAAATTTCTTCATCGTCTTTCCTGACACGAAGATTGATCCTTGTCACCTTAATTTAGTTGGTCCTTAGAGTCACTGATCTACTATTTTTAAGAAGGGCCGACCGAACCTTCGTTTTCGTTTCCGGCCATTTTCGGCCAAATAATCACGATTTGTCCATAAACCAGCTGAAGCTTCGGCTAACCCGAAAATCAGAAGTTCGTGAATTGTCGCGCATCGTTCTGTCTACTTCGCAAATCGGTGATATCAGGTAACGTTCGGGTAACTTCGAGGTGAATCGAATCCGGTCGTGGTTTCACTCAGCTAGTTATATTTTTTCTTCACATGCATATTAGCATATACAGCAACAATTTTATTACTTAATTTTAAATGACTAAATCAATTTCATTTTCGGGCGAAACTAAACCCCCAAGCTTCTTTTTCGTTTTCGGCTGACGACTCATTTTCGATCGGATACTATGTAAGTACGGCAGCATGATCTCTAATTGCCGAGTCGTATGTATAATTTACGGACAGTTGTTGGACTCCTGCAGCTTTCCAAATTATGAAGCAAAGACCTTTAAGCTTTGCATAGCAGACCCTCCCATACGGAAATAGTTATCTCAGGTAAAATTAGCTTGAGAAACTATTTATATGCTTAGATTGGCAATCAAAATTGCTACCATAAACAAAAACGGATAGTTTTTCTTACCAATGCATTGGTAAGAAAATCGATCCGTTTTTGTTTATAGGGACCGAGCATATACCAATCATGCTATCATAAAATAACCAAGTAATCTAAAGCGTTTCTCGTCCTTGACGAAAGCCGTTTACCGTGTATCTATGTGCACTTATAACCGGGTTATTTCTTTAGCCAACATGCTGACTCACGCGAACTCAATTCACCCCTACATTATCTTTCGAGTGCTGCCGGCTGAAACGGGTCATTAATGTTTTAGGTTCGACGAGAAAATACCGCTATATTTTTATAGGGTTATTTGTAAACGCGTAGACAGTATTCCCTTCAATTTAATCCCATTTACAAATCCAAAAATACAATTCACAATCAAATAAACAACCGATCAGATTGTCTTTAGTAGGTACCCGCTAACGGATTCTTTTTTTGTTCGTATTGTGTTTTTTTTTATTCTATTATGACTAGCTTTTGCCCGCGGCTCCGCCCGCGTGGATGTCGGCTATCGCGTAAAAAAGTAACCTGTCATTCTCCATAACCCAGGGTATATCTCTGCCAAATTTCATGACGATCGGTTCAGCGGTTTAGGCGTGAAAGCTTAACAGACAGACAGAGTTACTTTCGGATTTATAACATTAAGGAGGGATTAATTCTACATAGGGCTGGGGAACTTATGAATTATGTAGAAACAATAGTTCTTAGTTGACTGTGATGGTTTTGGATGTTGATGATTAATGCTTTTGCCTGTTTTTGTAGCATACAGCAAGTAATGGCCTGAAAAACAGCGTTTCTCAATACACCTAGATCGGGCATGTCGCTATTACCTTACATTCCTACTCCGAACCGAACTAAGATTAGTTGCAGCTGTAATAAATATATTTTACTGATAGTTTATTTTTAGGCACTAATAAACCATTGTATAGGAAATTGTGGATAAACGTAAGCAAGTCCACGCATTGTAAACGTTTTTAGGTAAATATATTATTATATATTTATTACTAGCTATTGCTCGCGGCTTCGTTCTAGTGGAAGTCGTAAAAGAGACCACAAAATACGAAAATAACAAACACATTTCCCGCCCGCGTTAGGACTTAGTTTTCGCTTAGCGTACTTTCTGACTTTTTTTCTTTTTTGCTCGGTTCCTAAGAACCGTGATAGCGTGATTTTAAATAGCCTATAACTTTCCTCAAGAATTGGGCTATAAAAAGCAAAAAATAAATTTCAAATACTACGTATCGTTCCGGAGATTACCGCGTATAAACAAACTCTGCAGCTTCATTATACTTGTATTGACTTATTTATTAAATGTAACGCTAGAGTCGTTATCAAAAACCCAAAACGTTACAACGGAACGTAATTTCATGGCTATTAGCCCAAATTTTCATTAACCTCTACACCGATATCTACTCTTATCCTCCAAAATCGATTGACCATCGTGCGTCTGCTAACCACGAAAAAACATTATGACGACGATCGGCCCAAAGAATTGCCGAGCCGTGACATTTAAAAGCGGGTATTAACCAAAAAAATTTTTTTTTTTTTTTTTTCAATTTGATTGCTTATGAAATTAGTGAGACTTTAGTACAAAATCGAATAATATGAGATTCTATACGTTATTTCAAACCTTCAATCTTAATATTAAAATTTGCTCGATAAAAACACCACGAAATTGCCTCCAATTTGCATGTCTATGTGACTAATAGGAAAAGTTTTCCTTCACCATATTTAGAGCAGTGGTGATCAAATAATTTACGCGAAACACCGTGAGGAAACCTGTATGTCGTAGAACAAAACATTCGAAGGCATGTGACATCTACCGCTCTGAGCCCGTGTGGTGGATTACCTACAGCACACTCCCTCTCAAGGAAAGGAGGCTTGTTTCCCAGCAGTGGGACCATTATAGGTAGGCTGATTGTGCTTATGATAATAAGATAAAAAAGGGATAATTTGTATGCATATAAGGTAAAAAAAAATAAAGCTTGTAAAAAAATGGGTTTCATGAGAGTGGAGTAAGCAAGGAGGCGCGATTCAAAACAGTTTTTATTTTCTAGGTTGTTGCGCCTTCTTTATACCCTCGACCTTTAGAAAAATAAATTTATTAGCTCTTCGAATTACGTCATTAATTTAAGGGCGAGTACAAAGCCTCCTGATTGGTGTGCTCGTTATAAAAAGCAATGTTTCAGAACAGTTCCTGTTACTTTGGTCCTGGGGTAATATTACAATTTTCGGAGCCCAGCGAAGTGCTTATAATTAAGAGCTCCGATTTCTCGGCGTCTCCGAAAAGTTTGTCTTAGCCTTACATACATTAATTTTGCAAATGGGGAAGTTTGAATGCTCATTACTCAATTTCGCAGTTTTATTTAGCTGCATGAATGTAACTGAACGAAATTCTAGACATTGAGAGACAATTGAGAACTGCAGAGGTGACATAATATGGGTAACATTGTAGGTTATTTTTCAAGCTGAAATTAGATGATTGGAATGGAATCAAAAACGTCTGAAAATCTACTGCTTTTGGTTTCGTTCCAACATTTTCTGGTATCACTAGATAAAGTTTGAGACAGATATCCGGATCCGGTGATTAATCAGACAACTCGCAAATAAACCCTTGTTTTTGAGAAAAGAGGAGACCAGTGGTGGCCCAGTTGTAACGGCCGCGACTTACGACATACAAGTCGTAGGTTCGAACCCAGACAGACGCTTTATTTTGTGTAAATTATTTCATCACCACTGCTCTTAAAACGGCGAAGGAAAACATCGTAAGGAAAGAACCAAAAATTCAAAGACATGTGACATCTACCAACCCGGACCGGGACCGCGTGGTGGACTACAGACGGCTCCCTCTCACAGAGAGGAGGAGCGTGTCCCAGAAGTACTATTACTAAGACATTATGTAGCTTAAACGTTTCATGGCAGATAAAAGATACTGCGTATTTTGGTCTTATTACCAGACGCTATTCGTCACTTTGAGAGTTTCCATGAGTTTCTTTATGATACCCTCGTAAAGACGCAGATTTGTAGTAAGTAGAAAAGTCGTTTGTTTTGACACGTCTTTGTTGTGGAAAATGTTTACTTTTTCTTAGTTTACAACTACTTAACACTTAGGATTATATTTCTTCGCCAGACATTCGCTGGAAGTCATGAGGAGAGGCAATGCTACCTACCATGAGCCTGCATGGCCATCATGCCTCATTCTCTCATGAGCCAATCATGTCATTTGAATTAAATAGGTTTTTATATTTTATTTATCTTTTATATAAGGTGTTAAAAAATGAATGTTCCGAATTTCGTGTAGGTACTTGCTCGGTATCAAAAAACGAATAAATAACAAAAAAAATTGAGCGATTTTATTTTTTCACATGCAAAAACAATTGAGTAAAATATTTTTACGTAGGTACACTGTAATTTTTTCGTGAACATTTTTTTTAAGTATTTTGGAACAACTCCTAAAAGTACAGTTAAGTGCAATTACGTCCTAAATATAAACTGCACCTATCCTAATCATATGCAGGACAAGCCAAGGGACAGCTTGCAGTTGGTACAAAATTGAATATTACTTCACTTTTTATACCATAAGAATGTATAGTAAGTTCCCAGTTCGTCTTTAACGTATAGCATATTTCCATAAACCTTTCGTCATATCATGGATGGAAGCATTAGAACACTCGCTAAGGAGCGAGCAGCCATTACTTCAAGTATCGCAAACTGTGACAATAGGCCGGGAACACATTAGAACGAGAAGTGGGCATTAAACGTTGTGTGAGTATGCTCCAGACCCATATTATTTGAACATGGATTTTTAGTGCTATAAATGTCTAAATGGAAGGCGTATTTAAAGGTTTTTTGAGCGTCTCGATTACGCCAAATGGTGATTGATGATCGGAGAGTCGGATTGAAGGAAGATCTTTGCTTTAGCCGTCTAGACGGATTTTGATCAGAGTTGCCTATGAATAAGTGTATCCCAAAATTTAAACTATTGAAGTTTTCACACCGAAAATCCTATATTTATAACCGAAAAAAATATATTTGATGGAAGATTTAAGTCTGGGTAGGTCCTTAAAATAAAATGGAAACAAGAGTTTTATACGTATACTAGCTGACCGTTGAGACGACGACGACGAGACGTTGGCCTGTCCGTCCAAAAGTCATTCATACAAAATCCCTACCCTAACTACCCAACCTACCCTACCTGCCCTACCTACGCTACCCTACCCTACCAACCCTACCTACCCTACCTACGCTACCCTACCCTACCCTACCCTACCCTACCCCACACTACCCTACCCTAGCTACCATAAATCCAGCCATAATTCAGCTATCCTATCTTTTAAGTTGGACCATATTATAAATGGTTACAAAATTTTATCAAAATCCGTTCAGTCGTTTCGGAGCTTATCACGAACATACATCGTGACACGAAATTTTTATATATATATAGATAGATTAGCTTCTGCCCGTGACTTCGTACGCATGAAAGTCGTAAGAACCAGATTAGAACAGAAAACTTTTATTTCATTACTAATAAGAACAGGAGTCTATAGGGTTAGTAACAAATTTACTTTACTTCCAGTGATACTAGGTTACAGGCACGGATTAACATAATATTCAAATAAAAAACAGCGCAGAGCTGCATTTACGTAAAAAAATCAAAGACAACCTTACCTTTTGAAAGCAGTGCATATCTCGAACTGTGAACTCCTTGTACCCACCACCGAATTCTGGCTTCAGCTGCTTCGGAAGATGCATCTCTTCCGCAGTTTGGAGAAGGCTAAAGAAAACAGATTAGTTATTAGCCAAGTACACATAGGGCATCAACATCAAAAGCAAAAATAGGCTTTGAGATGCATAACGGAAAGACCTCTATAGGGCTTGTATGGAGGCAGAGGAAACCGTAACGCCTGTGTTCTTTGAATGCACAGTCGTCACCCAAATTGGGACAGAAACCCTCGTGGCACCCTAGATCTTACACAGATGTTCTGAACAGATCACAAGATGTTATCAACTTCTAGAGGGAGGTGAGCTGGTTGGAATAACCACCGACGACCGCCATGGCCAACGCAGGATGGTCCACCTGAAGGACTAAGCGCGGAAACCAAACCCTACTAACATAGAACACAGATTTTGATATTTTACCTAGGAAAATTGCATAAATAAGCAGTAGAAATTGCGATTGATCACATACGTTCTCATGATCATCTGCCTAGCTCTTTCCCAATTATTTTAGGTCAGTTTCCGCCTATCCGGATGCAGCTGAGCACCATTATTTTACATGGACCGACTGCCTATCAGACCTCCACACACGGCTACACATCAAGCTATACATTTCCAGTAGAAGCTGATCGCGCACTGTTTAGGATTTCCGTACGGTGCGAGATCAGCGTATACTGGAATAGTATAGCTTGATGTGTAGCCGTGTGTACGATACCCCTTGATGAGATTGGTTGTCAGACTTTCGGGCTTCTGACGACCCGTAGTGACTGACAAAGATTCACGAATTACAATCGGGACCATTGGGGTTAGCGTGCTTTCCGAGACACGGAGTGGTCTTGTTATGTAAATATGGTTACCCATCCACTAACCAACCGCGATTGACCCGTGCGGCTGTTATTGCTTAGCCACAAGCTTGGCTTGCTTGACGAAACCTCACAGATGTTTTATATATCTATACTATAGTATAATAAAATTAAAGAGGAAATTATTTGATTGTTTGTTTGCATTGAATAAGCTCCGGGACTACCGAACCGATTTGAAAAATTCTTTCACTATTCGGAAGCCACACTATCCCAGGGTGACATAAGCTATAATTTTATACCCGTATTTAATTGACAGTTCAGTAACGAAAACGTGACATAATTAAAACATGAACAGAGACAGGTGAATCACTTGATGACTTCAAATGAATTGACATTTGTTAGTCTCACAAAAACTCGAGAACGGCTGGACCGATTTGGCTAATTTTGGTTTTGAAATATTTATAGGAGTCCAAGAAAGGTTTAAAAGATGTGAAAATACTATCTGTACTGTACTATCAATTACTTCCAATGCGGTAGGAAGTGACTGTATCAGCCGTAATATGTTAGTTCCTGTGCTGGATGAAATCCTTCCCGTCATTTGTCATATCCTCAACTTTTCTGCATCTAGTAGTGTATTTCCATGTTCTTGGAAGGATGCTCAAATAATTCCATTACCTAAAAAGTCTAATCCTTCATCCTTTTCTGAATATCGTCCAATATCAGTCTTACCATTTCTATCCAAAGTCCTTGAGCGGTTAATCCACGATCAACTAAGCACTTTCCTCTCCAAAAACAATCTCCTCAACCCTTTCCAGTCTGGTTTCCGTCCTGGTCATAGCACCACCACAGCGCTTCTGAATATTACTGATGATATAAGGTCAGCCATGGAAAATGGTAATCTAACGGTCTTAGCTTTGCTTGATTTCAGCAATGCTTTTAATACTGTTGATTTCGATGTATTGCTTGGTATTCTATCCTCTCTTAATATATGTCCATCGGTAATTGATTGGTTTCGTAGTTACCTGTTCGGTCGTCGGCAACGTATTTGCATTGGAGAGACTTTGTCTTCCTGGTGTAATACTTCTGCCGGTGTGCCACAGGGTGGCGTTCTTTCTCCTTTACTTTTCGCAGTTTTTATAAACTCTATCTCCGACGAACTAATTTCTTCCTACCATCTTTATGCAGATGATTTGCAAATCTACTCTCGAGCTCCTCTTGGAAGTTTGTCCGAGGCTATATTGGTGATTAATCGCGATCTAGCCCGGATATGCGACTGGAGCAAGAGGTATGGACTTCTGGTCAACCCTATTAAGACGCAGGTTGTTGTGGTTGACAGTTCTAGGACGGTCTCAAGAATTGAGTGGTCGACTATTCCCCAAGTTTCTTTTGATAACTCTATTATCCCTTTTAGCGAAAAAGTCAAAAACTTGGGAATCTTCATAGACAAGAACTTCTCTTGGACTGCCCAGCTACAGGAAGTTAGCCGCAAGCTATTTGCATCTGCTGCATCTTTGAAAAGACTGCGTAATTTTCTGCCGACTGCCACCAAGATTGCGCTTGCACAATCTCTTCTTTTACCCATCCTTGATTATGCTGATGCCTGCTATCTTGACGTTACCCAAGACCAACTCGATAAACTTGAGCGGCTTCAAAATGTCTGTATAAGGTTCATATTCGGTTTGCGCAAATATGACCATGTTTCCGAATTTCGTGTGAAGCTCAAGTGGTTACCAATTCGTCTTCGCCGGAATGCCCATATTCTTTCCCTTTTATATAATGTGCTCTTTTCCCCTTACACTCCTCTCTATCTTAAAAAACGTTTCCAGTATCTTTGCGACTCCCACACAAAATTGTTGAGGTCATCAGACAACTTAAAACTTAAAATGCCAATGCATTCCACAACTTTCTTCGACAAATCCTTTTCTGTTCAAGCCGCTCGTTTGTGGAACGCATTGCCAGTTCAAATAAAACGCGCGCAATCGTTACCGGTGTTCAAGAGACTCGTGAAGGAGCATTACTTGTTGTTGTGATTTTGTTGTAGCTGTTATAATCTGTAGTCGTCATTTATGTTCTTTGCTTATATAGTTAGTATGTATGTATTTATGTATCTATTATACAGCATATTTATCAATATATCCTTGTAGGTATCTAGTATATAATAAATTGTATTTATAATTTGTTGCACCAATAATAACCCCATTTTGATGTCCACGCAATCACTATCCATTCAAGGTTGCCTGGAAGAGATCGCAGAAAGCGATAAGGCCGCCCATTGTATGTTTTTTTTTAGTGTTTAATGTTTTATTCTGTCATGCTTTTTCTGGTGTACAATAAAGCGTATATAAATAAATAATAAATAATTATACATTTATTGGCGGTACCAAGTTAACCGGGTCAGCTAGTCGATATCTAAAACTTAAAATACAGTTCCATTATATCAATGGTATCGCAACTACACACCATTATTTAATTGAAAACAGTTACGTAAACGTGACATAATTAAAACATAAATGGATACTGGTGAATCACTTGATGACTTCATTATATTTGCATATTTTTTCAAACGGCTTTATGAGGTTAACCAATAGCAAAAATAGTGGCACATTTTTGAAGCAAATAGAAGTCAAATGGTACTCTTATTATGATAGTTAAGAGCGTTCATCCCACGCGGGCTGGTAACGGCGCATTTTTAGCAGTTTTTCGTGATTATTTCATTAGCTACAAACACATGTAAAAAAAAATCAGCCATGCACTAGGTCGTTGGTATTTACAAGTTTGTATGTTATTTTTTGTATTTACTTATAAAAATCGATATACCGTCAATTATTTTCTATTTGTATTATTTAATACGATTCAAAGTTTTTATTAAAGAGTAAATGTTAGAAATAATTATACATACCAACAATCTAGTGTTAAACTGAAAAAAAAAAACCGGTCAAGTGCGAGTTGGACTCGCGCACCGAGGGTTCCGTACAAACCTGTGGGTATATAAGTAAAAGTTCAAAATTGTCAAAAATATTTTTTTTTATATGACGAAACTAAAAATTTTCGGTTTTCGTAATTTTTCCTATATCTGTACTATAAGACGTGACTTCGTACAAAATTTCAAGATTCTAAGTTCACGGGAAGTACCCTGTAGGTTTTGATTCCCGTGCGAGTTTCGAAAATTTGCGGAATTTTGCGGCCTAAATGGCTGTATCTTTTGATTGCGTTGACTTAGAAGGTTGATTTTTCTACAGCTTCCAGGGACAGTAGAACTAAGTATCATATAGAAATTTCAGTTTGATACCTCCACGCGTTCCTGAGAAAAACGGTCTTGACAGACGGACGGACGGACGGACGGACGGACAACAAAGTGATCTTATAAGGGTTCCGTTTTTTTCTTTAGAGGTACGGAACCCTAAAAACGACTATAAATGCATTGTTTTGTTGTTACTAATAGTGGCGTGGAATGAACGGTCTTAAGGTTTTGATTTGCGAGTCATTTCAGACTATTTTTATAGCCTAAACTGCCACAATTCTAGATAAATAACGACAGAAAATTTAACAGTATTTGTACTCATTAAAAGTTTTGTAACCATTCCGCTACGGCCTTGCTAGTGCTACATTCAGGTCTTTTTGTGGCTGGCCTGTGTTTATTTTTGAAATTTGTTGCCAGAATATTTTATTTATTAGCACACTAAGTTTACTTTCCAACTATACTATTTTAGTTTTTATTGCGTTACAAGTTGGTAATTTATTTAATGTTTCATAATTCTTAGACGGCTGGACAGCCTCCACAAATTCCCTTTGCCCATTCACCTGATATAAATCAGTAACATTTAATGACCCTAGCCTTCCACTTCACGCCAATTCTTGCACTAAACAAGTTTTATCACATGCCAATCTAACACCTCGAACGGCTGTTTTAGGTGTCAGATTTGCGTGCGATAACTCGGTCAAACCACAACATTTCTTAGAAAACAACCAGATGTAGTTATTAGGTACCAATCCACAATATCAATGTTCATCATATTTACATTTAAAAAAAATTTTAAACCCCCGACCCAAACAAAAACTCTTAAATGTAAAAAATAACATTTATAGACCTTTTAAGTTGAAGGTAATATTTTGATCAAGGCATTGTCAAGTCGGGGGACGGTCAATGAAAACGCCAAACAGAGGCCTAGCATTTTCATTAGCCGTCCCCCGACTTGACAATGCCTTGATCAAAATATTACCTTCAACTTAAAAGGGCTATAAATGTTATTTTTTTAAATTTTAAATTTAATTTTTATTTCTTGCTTTTAAACTTAATGTTTCGCTTAAACCTGCACAGCGTTGTGTAGTTTTCCCACAGTGAAGTTTGTTAGTAATTGTTTATCCTCATTCCTCGTCCTGATCACTATTTATCTATAATAATCTATTCATTGAGATCTTTTCAATACGCCCAAACACGATACTTCTGCTGTTTGTTGATCAGTAACTTGGGTATCCTAGAAATTCCAGGTGTTGCTCCAACATCAGTTCAAGGTTACTTTGTTCGTCTAATATCATTGAACTAATAGAATACCAAATTTCGAGTTGATCAGACCCGTGAAAGATGCTCAAATCCCTTCATCAACCAGAAAAGAGCTGATAATCTTCAAACGGCTGAACCAATTTTGATGAAAGATGTCTAAGAACACTCCCAACTAATACACCTTTCAAACAAAAAAAAAACAAAATCCAAATCGGTTCATCCGTTCGGGAGCTACGTTGCCTCAGACAGACACACAGACACGTCAAACTTATAACAACCCGTCGTTTTTGCGTCGGGGTTAAAAATCATCATCATCAACAGACACCACTGCTGGACTTAGAATTCTCATTTCTTGTGGCAATTTCCATGCCCTTACGCCAATCTCTCTCACATAAATACTTAGGATACATTCTGTTATTTTAAGAGACAGGAAGAAACTGCCCCAAATTTTGTGGAGTAACGATATTACGTAGCTGAATTAGAGTAGCAGAGGAGATCGAGTTAAATGGCGTGCGTTGAACATAGGCCTAGGTTCTCGTCAAAGAAGATACGATCCCGTCCGAAAGTAACCTCGGAGTAAACACTACACACATCCGAAGTAGGGACGACTGTCAAATCGTGCTGTCATTCATTCTTAGGTCGGGCTCCAAACTGATCTTATGTCCATAGGTGATACGGAGTAGGAAACGCCTGAACTAGACCAAAACAAAAGTACAGAACAAAGGGTTTCAAAATTCTCACTCACACATCGTCATCAGCAGTGATGTAGAAGGCGGAGCATTGTGACGATGCGTGTTGTCGGACGCACACACGCAAACGTGGTCTACTCCCGCGCAGCTTCTGCAGTAGCCATAGCAGCATACTGTCGGGGAGACCTGTGGAAGAAGTGAGAATTAATCATTACATCCATTATACGAAGGACCGATGGTGAAACCAGTACAAAACACCGCGTTATCCGAGTAGCGAGGTATATGCCATATTATGAGCTAATGCAGTCCTCGATATTAAAATTTTCTTAAGTCTTTTGCAATTGGAAGGTCAGCGTCAGGTTGTTTAATGATTAAAATATGATTCGCGACCATAACAAATATGGCTTTAAAGAATAAAATTATAAGCATTAAAATCATCAATACAACCCTCCGTGTTCATTTAATCCCAGTGAATGAATATTTCGTGAAAAAGAGCATACAGCCTGACACTGGCCTTCAAATTGCAATAAACGTAAAACAATTTTAATTTCGCGGGTGCCTGGCGCTTCCCCTTTAATCTTCAAATACAACAGTAACGGGTTTCTGCTCTTAAGTCAGCATGGCGTCCTCCATATTTGATCGAAGCCTACATATAATCGTGTATGTGATCTCGGGTAATTCGCCGCTAGGGCACCTCACTAATAAAGAAGGCTCTCCTGAGACTGTTTGGGATAACGAACTGAATCTTGGGAGTGCCAAAATGATTACTCTACGCATTTTGGTGGGATTATATACTGTGTTTAGCGTTTCATCTCGTCTATGTTTGGTTATGGCGCGGTGTATAGCCATGTCTAGTCGTTTTACCATTGGATTAAAACTTCATTTCATCCGGCCGTATTTGTTGCAAGAGCTCATACAACATGTCATTCTTGGGCAACGAGCGAACAAATGAGGGGGTAAACAATAAACAATGTCAATTGCAGTCCACAGACGTCCTTGGCTCAGTGGTGCCACCTGGTGGAATTATTAACGAAGGTCGTTTGTCAGTGTCCAAAAACTGACATTCACAAATACGACGAAATTCGCGTACTAGTTTCTCGGCAACGTAACGTAGTATGTATATCCCTCCGTGCTCATACTAAATCTTTATTTTTCTTGATCCGATTTGTTGGCTTTTCGCCAGCTTCCGTTTTACATACAGGCTAGGGTCGAGCGCTCATTAACAAATTCATGAACAGTTCGTTCATCCGTAATATTGCGTATTCCTTTAAGGAAATCGGATTTGGCAATGAGCCAGTACATAACATTGAAGGAGTAAAGATTACCGTAATTGTGGTAGATAGCTATAATCGAGATTTGATATGTATTTTGTTCGGAAGTCGAATATCCTTTGATCAGATAGTAGCCAAAAACGAACACTATAAAGTTTCCTAGTTGAATTTTGAGCCAACTAAACAATAAACAATTGTGGAATGCAATAAACGTATTGAGTAAACAGACTTAATAAATGCTCATGTTTGTCTAAATAGTTAGGGTCAGTTATTTTGGCAGCAAACCATAACCAGCCTATAATGATCCTACTGCTGGGACATAGGTCTCCTCCATATACCACGCGGGTCCAGTGCGGGTTGTAAAATGTCATATGTCTTTGAAATATTCGTTCTAGGACATTGCCGGTTTCCTCACGATGTTTTCCTTCACAGTTTTGAGAGCAGTGGTGATGAAATTATTTACACAAAGTAAAGCACCTGCCTAGGTTGGAACCCACGACGTCACGACCACAGTGGGGCCACCACTGCTCTCACTTATGGCATCAAACCCGGTGAAGAACCTTACAATTATTCGCCCAGGCAAATTAAAAACTTTTACACCAAGAGCAGGCCGGTCTAAATAAACCATTACTACCTTTAATAAAGGCGACCTCTCCACCTTAAGCCCTGACGTGAAAATTGTATGTACGCAGTTAACTTTCAATGTGAATAAAACGGTAGCAGTTAACACGAACATTTCTGCCCAGAATGGCGTACATCAGACAAAATGTAAGGCTTACTGAATACGAAGTCTGGCGTTAGGCCAACATTTTTATACTGCAAAGAAGCAAGATATCCCAGCCAACTTGGTATCTAAGCTAACATTTGTTTCAAAGCTGCAATGAAGGCATTTCTGGACGCGTTTCAAAGCATACAATATAGGAAGTGGTTATAATGTTATTAAACTGAAGAGTCACATTGGCAACAATTTTCTTCTTACTCTGAAGACTTTCTACTTTGCATACATAATCAAGTCGTATAAGAAAAACACAATTATAACTTTCTATTAATCTTGACATAAATCAAAGATTTTGCCTTGAAATATTTTATATTAGCTTTATCCCGCGTGGATCTCGAAAAATGTCCCATTCATACATTCTTTTCACATAACTTCATTGGTCGCGATACGCTTTGCACGCCAGTAAAGCTCCCGTGGGCATGAATTTTTCAGACACCTTCAACAATCATCGTCATATTTCAGCCAATTGACACAAAACGAAACTTAATTAAACACGCCTAAACCTTCCTCATGAATCACGTCGTCCATTAGTGAAAACCGTTTGAAAATCAGTTCGTTAGTTTTTGATTTTATCAAGTCCAGACGGAGAGACAGACGCAGCGGGGGGATCTCGTTTTATATTCGTAGTGAAGAGCTGTGTTACAATTTCGGTGAACAATAAAGCACTACATACTCTATCTATCTACCAAGGCATCATCTGCCTGACCGCCCCTAACCCTCAGGGAGGGCAGATGAAAATAGATCTTTAATTAAATTACTGCCTACTTGGATACTGTCGACCTCAATCACTTCATATGAGTCTATCTACCCACCGGTACGATACTTGATAGTTAGATGGATGGGTCTCTATGGGTTTTGGGAGTAGAACATGATCTTCATTCCCGTATTAATTCTAAGACTGCTAAATTGGGTTCAAAAACACGTAATAGTTCGTGTAAAACAATCGTGAATAAGGTAAAACGTAGTTTAAAAAACAATGTTTTGTTATTTTTTATTCATTAACACAAATTTGCATGCTATTTTAAAATTAATACTAAGTATGTATATTATATTTTTTGCAATATGTCCAGTCAACAAAAGAGATATATATATCAACAAAAGTAACCAGGGTCGTCGTCGGATATAGTTGAAGCTGAGTAAGAACTCGATGGATGTTTTCAAAATATTTTTTTAAGAAGTAGGTTGTTTTATTTTTTATTTTAGTTATAGTACCTACCCCACACCAATTCGAAATTTTATCATCCTTGGGGTTTTTTTTTTTTTTTTTTTTTTTTTTTGGGTGGGAAATCATCAAATGACTTCTCGTGCTGAGTAGAGCAGGAGGGCGTGTCAGACTTTTACTGACTAAAACCCACCCGTGTTCCCTCAGTAGCCCGTATGCCAGGGGCCGTGGTATCTCTTTCGAACAAACCCGCACCCCTGGCAGGCATCGGCCCTTGCGGACCCCACCAGTGGTTGCTGACATCTTTGACGGCGCGCGTGAGGAACACAACGCGCCGTCCCGTCTCCCACTTTTCGGCCGCAGAGGATAGGGAGAGCGGCTGACGCTATACCGACACTCCTCTTCCCCTGCGGCCCCACCGCGTCCGCCATCAAACGGTGGCGGCCCCGTCCAGGCCACGGAAGGGAAGAGCGCTGCTCAGAAGCACCGGCACTCCTCCTCTACCGCAGCCTGTAACCCTCAGCCGCGATGCCTCCCATTCGACATCGCGGCCCACCTCAGTTGCGGTGCACCTCACCGCAACCTACTTTTTGGCCGCTACGTCAATGGCTTGAAGGCAAAAGCCCTGACGAGCGGCCCCACCGTTGGGTTCCTCTTGGCTTCACCGTGGATGGGAGACCACGGTTACTAAGCCCCCCCGCAACGACAATGCGGGAACCCACTCGGGGGGGATCATCCTTGGGGTCAAAACAATGCATATTTATGCGATAGCAGCAATCGCGGTTGATTAGCTTTCATTTTTTGAAGAGTTCCGTTGTCTGTCTCCGAAACACATCATCAGATCTATATGAAATTGAATTAGGAAGAATTTTGCTAATCCGTTAATATATGACAGAGATATGCCCGAACAAAAAAAAAAAAAAAAACGTGTCGAATTGATATACTCTTTCTTTTTGAAGTCGGTTTAAAAACTGTTTGTTTTCCTTTAATTTCATTTAATTTGATTTGAAAATACCCATCGGTTTCTTAGTAAACTTCGATATCCGACGACCCTGGTCTCTTTTGGTGACCGTACAAGGCCGCTATTAAATGAACAGTGCCGTGCTTCCGTATTGTTTATGCACAAACGAAATTCTATTATTAAGTATGACAAAGACTGTGTTGTGTATGCATTTAGTCGGAAAGCCTTTATACCTATGAATAAATAAAATATGTAAATTGCTGCCTGCAATCATTTTAAATCGTGCATCGATTAATAAAATATGTACCCCCTTATTCATAAACGCTGCTTAAAGTTAAATAGTGATTAGCGTCTGTTTAACCATACATTTTTGACGTATAAACATTATTTAACTTTAATCATCGTTTATGAATATGGCCACTAATGGCTGAATAGTGCCAGAATGGCAATAGTAACTACAGCTGTGCCACCTATAGTCATCAACATCATCTTTCAGCACGCTTAGCATGACGCTATCTATTTCTACGAAGAATAGACAGTGCTTTTTCAATACAAAGAGACATTTCGTTCCTCCATTTTTGAAATCGCACCGTAGATATCCTTCTACAATCTGTCATTTTGTCTTTCGTTTTTAACGATCTTTGTCTAGGTCCTTATAAATGTAGACTATTTCAGAAGAATATTTCTTCCCAAACTGTCAAAATCACACTGACAACAAACTTTCTACTTAACGGCCACAAAGTATATAGGATTATCTACAAAATCATGATTCGTTTAGAACGCATAACTGTGATAATTAATAGAAAAACAAAGCTACCTTCTCCTATTGTACATCATTATTATTTTCGTCGACAAATAGGGTTTTCGTGCTAAGCCTGTTGGCCATTTCCCAAATACATTGAGATCAGCGTTCAGTCTAACCGGATGCAGCTGAATACTAGTATTTTTCATGGAGCGATGGGAGCGACTGCCCATCTGACCTCAAAAACCCTTTTACTGGGTTACGCTACCCCTTGGTAAGACTGGTTGTCAGACTGTCGGGGTTCTGACGACCCCTAATGACAGTCAAAGACTGCGCCATCTATAGCATTATTTTATATTTAAGTACTCGTGATATTGGACGCAAGACACGACATCTTGGCTCAAATAGCCATTATTTGCAGGCAGTCTAGCCGACTCTAGCCTATCAACTTTAATATCAAATCATTATTACTTGTGACTATGATAAATAGCTTATTCGTGTTCATCTACATAAACCTTTTGCGAATAAAAAAAACCGGTCAAGTGCGAGTTGGACTCGCGCACCGAGGGTTCCGTACAAACCTGTGGGTATATAAGTAAAAGTTCAAAATTGTCAAAAATATTTTTTTTTATATGACGAAACTAAAAATTTACGGTTTTCGTAATTTTTCCTATATCTGTACTATAAGACGTGACTTCGTACAAAATTTCAAGATTCTAAGTTCACGGGAAGTACCCTGTAGGTTTTGATTCCCGTGCGAGTTTCGAAAATTTGCGGAATTTTGCAGCCTAAATGGCTGTATCTTTTGATTGCGTTGACTTAGAAGGTTGATTTTTCTACAGCTTCCAGGGACAGTAGAACTAAGTATCATATAGAAATTTCAGTTTGATACCTCCACGCGTTCCTGAGAAAAACGGTCTTGACAGACGGACGGACGGACGGACGGACGGACGGACGGACAACAAAGTGATCTTATAAGGGTTCCGTTTTTTCCTTTAGAGGTACGGAACCCTAAAAAGCGGCCAAGTGCGAGTCGGATTCGCACTCAAAGGGTGCCCCGTATTTGGAACTAAAAATTACATCTGTCTACCTGTTAGGTACGGTGCAGGAGATACAGCCCGCAGACAGACTGATGGATTGACGGACGGACGGATTGATCGACTGACGAAGGGACGGACAGACAGCGGACAGGAGGCTTATTGCCAAAGCACTTGCAATCTACCGTGGTGGACTGGTAGAGAATGCCTAAGGCATCAAGAGCGCTGTCACAGGTCCACTAGCGCCACTCGTTTAAAAATATATTATCTCGTGACTGAAAAGGAATTATGGAAAACGGCTCAATCAGCTGTCTCGGTAAGTGTGTCTTTTATATTAGAATTTTCTAATACCTTTTATAAAGTTTCATATTGAGACACGAAGCAACAAAATTCGATCTAAAGAATAACGGCCACATTTTTCTAGATCGTATTTTGTTGCTTCGTGTCTCAATATGAAACTTTAAGGTATTAGAAAATTCTAGACACACCGACCAGCTGATTAAGCCGTTTTTCATAATTCCTTTTCAGTCACGAGATAATATATTTTTAAAGGATTGGCCGCTAGTGGACCTGTGACAGCGCTCTCAAGTCCGCCTTTGTAATATTTTGTGCGAAAAGTTTCAATAACTAATAGAGTCCTGTAGGCAATCAGTGGTTACAGACCCATAAAAACGCGCAAGACATTGATTTCACATTTTACCTTTCGCCTCCACGATACGTTTCGAAGTTAAACATGTGCTTAACATTTATAAATTCATGGAGGTACGCCGCAGAACCGATTACTGTATCAATTCGTACCGCTGGAGAATCAATTCGACGTCGTTTACTAATGCGAGCAGTAAAGACTCTGTTTTATAATTCGTACGCGTAGTATGAAAGTTATTTATGTGAGGCTTTACTTTCAGTACTTACCAACCTACATAGGTTTATGAGAATCAGGATGAATAACGTTGTTTCTGAGAAGTGTGACGTTTTTCTTTACCGATAGATTGTCAACTGTGATTTATGGACAAAATTGGGTAAGTACCTGTTCCCAACTATGTTGGGGTCGATTTCCAGTGTAACCGCAGCTGAATACCAGTAGGTATTTTACGTGCCGCGACTGCCTATCTGAACTCTACATCCCTGTTGCTGGGCAATGCGATACCCCTTTGGCCTGAAACTGCGTTAAGCGGACGCCCGCACGGTTTCATACAAATGTGCCCCGTCGCGGACACACGCGCGGGCGTCCGTCGCGGGGTAGGCTGCTTTAAGTCGCGGTAGCACGTTCCCGTGGGATAATTTCCGACATCCACGCGGATCTCGCGAAGCCGCGGGCAGCAGCTAGTCGTAAATAAAATGTCCCCGCGACTGGCATCATTACGATCCCACCTCGCGTGTCCACGCACATAGACCCGCGACGGTCAACCGTCGCGGGCGCCCGCATAACACAGTTTTAGCCCTTAGTAAGACTGGTAGACAAACTTATAGCAGACTTCATAAAGAGCCTCTAATATTTCCAATTTCCAGTGCTCGGACATAGGCCTCTTCTCTTTGAGAGAGAGTGAGCTGTAATCCACCACGCGGGACCAGAGCTGGTTGGTAGATGTCACATGTCATCGATTTTTTTGCTAATACATGTCGGGTTCCTCACGATGTTTTCCTTCCCCGTTTTGAGAGCAGTGTTGATGAAATAATTTACCACTGGGCCACCACGACTCTGCTCTGTTAACATAGCAAAGGAAAATGATTTTTTCTCAAAGAAAAATAACCTGAAGAAGAGGCTCGAATGTCAAAGCTTTCTAAGATTGGTACTGACAGATATCTGGATTATATTTCGTGAAGAGTTAAGTGCAGTGAGAGACTTCCCAGAAGGCACAAAGTGGTCCTTCTCGCGAAATCGGGACCCACTTAGCGCCTGTCAATTCTTAAAGTACTTATTACTTCAGTTTCGTTGAGTGAAGTTGTAGGTAGGTAGCTATTCGCATTTATTTTTCTTTCTTTCTTTTCTTTATAATGCCTTTGAAGCCCGACATGAAACGACCGAGTGCCTGACCTCTCATTCTAAGCGGGCAAACCGTTCACTAAACAAAGAAAATGTTATTTCTTTTGCCGAGTGGGTCAAAGAGGTCGAGTAAAACCTGTTTGATTAATTTTATGGTGCTATAAAACCACCTTATCACATTCAGAAATAAATACGCAGGTATTATGAAATAGGGTCAGGTTTGTGCAAGTATTTTAATTTCTACAAATAACTAAGTCGTTTATAAACGTTTCTTATTTAATGACTTTTTCATGAAAAAGTGTTTAGTTTGCAGTTATGCGTTCTATGTTTAGATTACCTAATCGAAAGTGTAGGCAAGTGCAAAAGCTATTCAATAACGGATTTCAAGGCCGCGCCATATGTTTCGAAGATCGATGATCGGCCTCCGACATGCAGGGCGATATCGATAGGACGATACCTCTGTTGTCTACTCGCTCGAAATAATATATTTAAACTTCTGTTTCCTGTCTAGAAGCATACCGTAAATATAGTACCTACTTTTAGGCAGAATTCTTTTTTTTTTCTCAGATATGGAACGAAGTTTGCAGGGTGCCGGTTTGATACCCCCGTGCCTCGGAAAGCACGTGGTTCTTCGCCTGATCCTCCGGTCGTGTAGGATTGCCGTCCCATCGGACTATATGAGTGAGGAAAGCGACCAGTGCCCCTGTGTCTGCGCACACTTTTACACTATATAATAACTTCCGCGCTGACGGCTAGTCTCCATTGAGATTGGCTGCCTTGGCGAAATACAGTCTAGAGAACTATATACTCGTAGGTGTATAGACACCAGTATATGACCTCCATTGAACTTCGTAATCATTACTCATAATACATGATTCACAAGGAACTGTCTCAGGCTCTAAAAAAATATTTTCGTATCAAGAAAAACTATGCCCGAAATAGTGAAATAAGTTCCTATCCTTCTTAGAAACATATGAGGCATATCTTCATCGGCGAAATGAAGGTGTCGGATAATAAATCTGACGGCTACCCTGTCGGGTATTCCCTAAAGAGAATCTAGGCGCGACCGTGACTAAAATATTAAGATATACAACGTAAATATGTCTTCACAGAAACTTTGAAGTCTAACTAAGTTAGATCGTTACTCTATCAAAGAGATTCATTAATAAACGTCAGCGTCACTTGATTGATTTGGATTTTAGTGGTTTAAGTAACAGACTGAATCCATTTACAGGATCGTGACCCCGTTGTGTTTTATTAGATTGGGTTGATTTGATAGTCATCGCCTGGATGCTCGTAGATTTGCGGGAAAAGTCGCAGAAAAGTCACTGTTTTTGCTTTTTGCTTAGGAGTAGTCGCAGACCAGACGTTTATAGTTGCTTATACAGGGTAAAATTTCAACCAGTGCGCAAACTGTAACCATGAATCCATCATATGATTCTGGACTTTGTGGCATAGAACTATTTCGTCGGTTCGAAAAAAAATTTGCTTTTTCATAGAAAAGTGCAATACCTTCGCGTTCAAAATGTATGGAACAGATGATTTTTTTATGATAACCGACGATTAATTTCCATGCCAGGAAATCTCCATGTCAATTAATTGCCATGTCTGGAATCATATGCTGAATTCATGGATACTATTTGCGCACTGCCTAAAATTGTATCCTCTAACTGGGACCTGGGTACATACCGCAACTTCAACTGATCTTGTAGTACCAAGTATTTTCTGAAGACCTTTCGTCTGGGTCAGTCACAAACCCTAACGAAAGCTGGAGTTGAATTAGGAACGGCACTTCCAGGCACAAAACTTGAAGATTTCATGTTTTGAATTTCCGAAGGTCTTAAATCCTCTTATACTTCCTTGTAAGTAAATTCTAGAGCCAAGTGATGACATTAAGAACCCAGAAGATGCAGCGAGTGCATTCGAAAGAGATGTGGTAGACACCCCCAGGTAGCGCTTCTCACCAGACAAGATTCCTTGGCCTGAGCGAAAGATGCTTCCTTGTCAATGGAGGAGTGGTACATCCATCCTTCTCTTTGCCATCAATACGCTAAGAAGAAGAGCCAAAGAACGACGACCAAACGAAGACGTAAAAGTCAGAAAATGCCTTTAAAATCTATATACTACGTTTACAAGCATAGCAATCGTAATCAGAACAAATCCCAGTTTGCAAGTCACTGTTAGGCAATAATTGCTTAAATAATACCAACTTATGCATAACTTCACGAACTTATACCAGTCCAAAACATAGACAGAAGCTAAGTAAATGGTCTCAGCAACTGTACTATGTATTGGCAACATCCCAACATGCTAATGTAGACCATATATCAATAAAAATAACGATGCGAGTTAAGTATGTGTGCGTAAGGGTCGGTCCAGTCATATTGTAGTACATTAGATCGGGTAAATGTACGCTTGAGTTCATATTAGCATTTTTACTGTAATTTTATTAGCAGGAAAACGACTGATGTTCCTTTTACTTTTTGGAATAGAAGTAGCTAATTCTCTATTACTTTATTATACTGCAATGTTTGAACGGGATACCAATTTTAATAATTATTGGTATTCATTTAATTTTGATGCCAGGTAAACGAGCAAAAGCGCGGTTATTTGTATTTTACCATCCTGCGCTACCTTTAACATTTCATGCAAACAAAACAGTACCTACGTAAAAAATATAATCAATTGGAAACAAGGATTTGAATACGCTATAGCGAAAACATTTGCACAAACCACATAAGTACCGCATTGTGACAGTCTGCAATATGCGCTGGTTTTTGTTGAAATATGAGCACATTGACGATGAATGTGTCGCATAAAACGGATCGTAATTCCAAGCTTTGCGATGCGACCGACACAATAGAAATATTATCTGAAATTCTGAAACAAAATATTCTTTGACAATAATTGGAACCAATGTCAACAGAGATACGCAATTGCCCTGGAATATGTACAATCATCGAAAGTAGGTTAACGCTGCTACTATATTTAGTACTAGCTTTTGCCCGAAGCTCCGCCTGCATGGATGTCGATTATCGCGTAAAAAAGTAGCCTATTTCCTTCTCAGTATCCCAGGCTATATCTCTGCCAAATTTCATGAAGATTGGTTGAGCGGTTTAGGCGTGAAAGCATAACAGACAGACAGACATTTATAATATTAGTAGATTTAGGTACTGGTTTGGAGCAAGTAATTGATGAGTAGAATAAAATAAATAATCAGTCTGTATTGACACAGTGCAGGGCAAAGCCATGCCCTCTTTTTCCACTCAACTCGATCCTGAGCCAATATGGATGAGTACAAACTTTATTTTTAGTATCATTTTGATAATTTTGTCAGAAAATCTGTCTAAAATATATATTTTTTCTTTGGATAAAAGAAATCTGATGATTGCAAAATCAGCGCTAAATCAAATTATTTGTATCGAATAGTGGCGGAGCTTCGGGGAGGCCTATGTTCAGCAGTGAACGTTTTTTGGCTGAAATGATGAAGATGAGTATTGAATATTGTCACTGACTGTACACAATTTGCCATATTAGGTTACCACATGACGTATGCCATGATACTACTATTTCGAAATAGCTAAATTGGCTAGTTATTTTACGTTATCCATACCATGATGATGATGATGGGACTCCCTTTTCCGCACGTAGACTCCCATTCGGTCCGTTGTGCGTGGGGATACTGGCTAGCAGAGCCGGCCTAGCTCCGCCCAAAATCACAGAAGCTTCCTGGGAGCTTCACAAACTTCGCGGAGCGACCTCACTGTTCCGAGGATTTCTTCGCGTTGAGAAGCCACGGCCTCGCATCCAGGATGACGTGGGCGGCTGATTCCTCATCATCATCATCATATGTCGTAGTTATCTAGCCTTTTCCCAATTATTTCGGGGGTCGGCTTCCAGTATAACCGGGTGCAGCTAAGTACCAGTATTTTACATGGAGCGACTGCCTATTTGACCTCCACAGCCCAGTTACTGAGTACTACGATACCCTTTGGTAAGATTCGTTTGTCAGAGTTTCGGACTTCTGAGGACCCGTAACGACTGCTAATTGGAAAATATGTCAGGAAATTGGCCTGTGTCCCAGCAGTGGAAACGTTATTCTGCTGATGGCGCTTCCCCCTTAACTCGTTATCTGTCTCTTTAGGGGTAAGGTGAAGGCGCGGTGCAGGCGCAGCGTACGCAGTTTGTGCGCAGGCATGATGCCGCTTTTCTACGTTTTCATACAAAATGTACTGCGTACGCTGCGTCTGCGCCGCGCCTTCACCTTACGCCGTTTCTGTGTAATTCGCGCCTTACCAGGGGCCTTAGTCTGCTATTTTTATAAATTCGTCATTCCAACACGATCCCATCGTCATTTTGGTAAAAGTTCGTAATCTGCTAAATTCATAATGGTCGATCAGTGATCGGTCAATGGTCTCGTAATAGAATTGTGTTTTAATGGCATTGTCGGATTGCCATTATTATAAAACCCGTTAGTAGAAATTATTTTCGAAAAAATACTACTAAATTTGAACATTTATTCATGTCAGAATTCATTTATATGTATATTTACATATTATTTTTTAACATATTAAAGGAACTTTCAAATTACGCCTTAAGTCAGTCATTCATTTGTCATTATGTACGAGATTACCAATAAATGCCATTTCTTTCAATGGAGTGTCAGTGGCTGACCACTGGAAAGTCATAATGACGCCATTATATTAGGTCTTTACCTATGAAATTGCCGTTCTGCAGTACTGGCCATTTCAAATCAAAATAATTTTTGTTTGGCTAAGAATTCTAATTTCAAATTAATTTTATTTTAAAAACATGGATTTTTTTTTCTAAAAGTAGTCATTTCTTTATTGATTAGTGTTACATTTTCATCGCATTTCAATCTTTTTCGTCATCATGGATACGTTAAAAATTCGAGCAACGCGGCACAAGCGGCACGCAACATCAACGACGTTTACGGAGCTAACACTACAAACCAACGCACCACCTGTTATTGGTTTGCTCGCTTCCGTTCTGGAAATTTCGACCTGAAAAATGAACCTCGCGGTCGTCCGAAGACTTTGGTCGACAATGACGAATTAAAGGCGATTGTGGAAGCTGATGATACACAATCTACGGCTGAATTAGCAGCAGCTTTCGACGTTAGCGTCAAAACAATATTGGTCCATTTGCGTCAAATTGGCAAGGTAAAAAAGCTTGACAAATGGGTGCCCCACGAACTCAATGATCGCCAGCGCGAAGTACGCGTCGAGACGTGCCTTGCACTGCTCAACAGACACACAAATGAAGGAATTTTGAACCGCATTGTTACCTGCGATGAAAAATGGATTCTGTTTGATAACCGTAAGCGCTCAGCAAGTTGGTTGGATCCTGGTTCAGCACCTAAACAATGCCCTAAACGAAAACTTACCCCTAGAAAAGTGATGGTCACTGTTTGGTGGTCTAGCGCCGGTGTGATTCATCACAGCTTCTTACCAAACGGGGTGAGCATTACTGCAGATGTGTACTGTGAAGAACTGAACACAATGATGGAGAAGCTGGCGCATCTCCAACCAGCATTGGTCAATCGCTCGTCTCCGCTGCTCCTGCACGACAACGCGCGACCTCATACTGCACAGCAGACGGTCTCCAAGTTGCAAGAACTGGGGTTGGAAGCTCTCCGTCATCCGCCCTACTCACCAGACCTTGCGCCTACAGACTACTACTTTTTCCAGAATTTGGATAACTTCTTGGCGGGAAAAAAATTTAATACCCGAGAGGCAGTACAAAATGCCTTTGAAGAATTTGTTGCCTCCCGTCCAGCTGATTTCTTTAAGAAGGGCATCAATAAACTGCCACTGCGATGGCAAAGATGCATTGATTGCATGGGTGATTACTTCGATTAATACAAATAAAAAATTCATGAAAAAAATTCGTTTAAATTTTTTCATACAAAACGGCAATTTCATAGGTAAAGACCTATTATTAGTAGATTACCAAACTTGTCAAAATCAACAATTATGAAATCAATGATAGACCATTCTGACACTATTGTAATAGCAGACTTGAGGCCCTGGTCACGCGTTGACGGCTGAATGCAAATTATATAAAAAAGCATTTATATCCTGGTTTTACATTCTGGGGAGATAATTTCCGAAAGCCACGCGTGCGAAGCCGCGGGCAAAGATTGATATTTACTTTAACAAAACTTTGTTTGTTTTCACTTTCATAATTAATTATGTTGTTAGGCAAACAAAGGGTACTCCCAGTACATTAAAAAGTCACTACCTACCCTACTTTACGAGTATCAAAATCTTGATAACATGTTCACCAACTGATGTAACATGGAGTCAATTGGATCAATTATCATGTCACACATGCACGCTGAGTAACGCTTACCGAGCAGATATTATATGTAGGTATAGGTAGGTGAACTGATTTTCATTGAGCATAAGCTAAATCAGACTATAATGTTCCCACTGCTGGGACACGGGCCTCGCTCTTCAAGAGGGGCTGTAATCTACCATGCGGGCTCAGTGTAGGTTGGTAGATGTCACATGTCTTCGAATTTTAATTCTGATGTGTATTTCTTTTTTTTTTCTTTCAATGTGCACATTTTTCTACATAGTTCCCACATGCACAATTTCAACATGAATGATAAATAACCAACTAGGTTTTTCCCGACTCCACCCGCGTGGAAGTAGGTTATCGCGTAAGAAAGAAGCATTGGTCCTTCTCCATATCCCAGGCTATATCTTTGCCATACTTCATGACGATCGGTTTAACGGTTTAGGCATGAAAGCGTAACACACAGACAGACAGAGTTGCTTTCGCATTTATAATACCTATTAGTAGGGATTATTTGTAACAATAATTTTGATTTAAATGAACGTCTATGGAGTTACTTGCCCGTTCTTCTTCATAGGCACCTCTACTAGGCTTTGGAATAGGCAACTGGGTTCATGTAATTATTTTGATTAATTTTAAATCTAAGCACTAAAGTGTCAAGTCTTACCTTTAGGGAAAATCAACACAACATCAGTGTGCTGTGTTGGTGTGGAATGCAGCAATAGGCGCCGAGGATGCATCAGGTGGGCACCCAACTGACCAGCCATGGGGAGACGCCGCCGAAGCTCCCGACCAGCTGATCAAACACAAATATAATTTCTAGATAAATAAACAGGCAACATTTTATGTCTAGGCAACCACTGTCTATTCAAAGTTTGCCTGGAACATTGCAGAAAGGGATTAGAACGTGCAATGTATGTTTATATATAAATATCTAATTCATCATCATCATTACAGCTGAAGGACACTCCTCTGCTGGACATAGTGACAATATCTAATACCTTTAAACAAGCAATTCTTGTAAATTTATATATAATCTGAAGATCATTTTCATAGTATGCAGGGGGTTTCGGGGGTGATAAATCGACCTAGCTAGGTTTCATATTTAGAAAACGTCAAACTCTCTCGAGCAATGCTCTTTCATGAAATTTAGTGTGCATGGGGTTTCGGGGTAGGAATGTACATGATCTGACGTCGATTTAGGGGGTTCGAGGGGGGTTGGGGGAAGGGGGGGTAGTTAGGAACCCACCCCTCAAAGGAAAAGTTGCGAAACCCCCCTCCAGAATTATGATTTTTTAAATTTCCTAACCTAACTTTTGTCGACGTGTCAAGTAACTGCCACTAATTTGGAAGTAGCGCTCACCGGCCGCTGCCGCGGCACCGCTCGCTTCGCTCGCTCGGCTTGCGCGCGGTTGGTCACAGTTCTAACCTAACCTATTACCTACCTGATGAGCTTTCGCCTTCTAACCAAACCGGTCCGAGTCGGATTTGCCACACTCGTCTCTTGTCACTCATATCGACCTACTCTACTCTGTGTCGGTTCTGCCCCGGAAGTGGTTCCGGGAGGTTATAAAAAAAAGTCTAAAAACCTACTGCCTATCCACGTTTGTTCTGCTCCGGAAGGGATTTCAGATTGCTATAGAAAAAAACTTGACAACCGGTGCCAACTTAGTCAAACTGGAGTCGTTACGTTTCGTTCTAAATAGCGTTAGACGTGTAAAAAACATAATTGCATTATTTTTAACCATATCAAAGAAAAAAATTGCTAACTGCTTTAAATATTGTAAATTTACTTTAAAAATAGTATTAATAGTGGTTAATTGTGGTTATTATCATATTTTAACAGGTCAAAGCCCTGACAGCTGCCAAGTGGATCTTTATGGATCCGACCCAAGCTCAAATATTGAAAATATTTAACTGTCAGGGCTTTTACCGCTTAAACAAAATACAAACAGTCGCAAGTTTTACAGAACGTAACATGGAATGATTCAAGGCGATATTTGATATACTTTCTGTCAAATAGTATAGATTATTTCAATTTAAAAAAAAAAAAATCTCGATAACTGTTTGTATTCACAACTTAACATTTTGTGAGCAGCCTTGTAAGTAATAGTACAACCTATCTGTGAAAAAAATATGAACTCTCAACTCGACGTCAGATAAGGTACAACTTAGCCTCCAGATATTATCTAATTAATGAAAGAATATTTAAAACTTTTCATAATGCATCAAAATTGGCAATTGCAGGAAATTAGTTACAATATTTTAGTTAGTGAGGAATTAAATTAAAGTGTTCTTTGATGTTATTATTGTTTTAATATTATCACCACAGTAGAAAAAGTTCTTATTTCTATGAGAATATGAGAACTTTTTCATTTGGTTTTTTCTACAATTTTATTTAAATCTATGAGTAAGAGAGTTAGAGTTAAGAGTTAAAGAAACAAAAAGACCTACTGTTTTTTTAGTTTCAGCATGACAAAAAGCAATTAATTTTTATTTAGTTATAACGATAGAAATATAGGAGTTAAATACAGAAAAACTCCGCCCCTAAGACGACCCACTGACCAATTAACAAATTAAAACTAAGTTTTATAATGCAACAGCTTTGTTTTTGCGTCTTAAAATGTTATCATTGTAATCAATTCAATTTTACTTTTAGTTAAAAGTCCGAGAATTATCCCACGATTATTATTTTATTGTTTACAGAGAGAGCATATACACATAAGGACAGCTGTTTACAAATGACTAAAGAAGAAATACGCACCGCTATCCAGCTTGTCTTTAGCAAACTCGGCAAAAGACCTGTGCTCTTGTGGAGTTGAATGAGAACTGCTCTCATAATCTTCTTTTTCGGGATTCCCCACACTCCCATCTTCACCTTCCATGGCGAAAGCTCTTGAAACAGTCCTCAATACAATAACAATAAAATTAAGCACTCACTCACAAGATCAGCGAGACCTTCAGTTTCTTACATCATCGACTATTATAGTAACTACGATCATATGTTGGAATTATTGTACCCAATTAGACAGAGAAAATGTTACGCCCCATTTAGCGGACAAAGACGACTAACATTTTCAGTTGTTAACGCCGAGAACGCGCTTTATTTACTTGATAAATAATTTATTTTGTGACAAAACTGCGACCGCGGCTGTCACAATTCAAAATTGATTTTTGGCCGCCATTTTTTAGGTCTGGTGTTGCAAAATTTTAAACCAGCTACATAAAAATTACAATGATTGAAATAATCAAATGAGACGGAGTGAGACTTCTCTAAAATACCTTCGTATTTTAACATGGTATTTAACCGGTAACGCAGCTGCAACATTGAGGAAAAAAATAAATATCATTTGCTCACTTCTGATGTCGCTGCTATCCAAAGTCCAAGCATTTGACAGCTAGCTGTCACTCTCCGTATTTTTTTTTTTATACAAGGCAATTCTTCAACGCATAATTTATTTGACGAAAATAGAAGGAGAAAGCTCTCTGAAGAAATATATTGGAATCCCAATATTTCGACGAGACTATGTTCACTACTTTTATAAAACTGAAGAGTTTTACAGCAGAAATTCGTACACAGGTGATGGTTCCAAGAGACCTTAGTCCGTTTTTATTACCTAGGCAGGCACTTGTTGTGTGATATTACGTAAATTATATGATCAGTAATTATTTAGATCAGTGCTAGAATTAACATATCCGAAGTTTTCAGTCAGAAAGATCACCCTCGAGGTGGTTTTCAATTTTAATCAGGTTATTCCTGCCGCACGCTTTTTATCGTCACCAAAAAATGAATTTCAAGTTAATAAATGCAAGATAACCCATAGAATATAAAACGTTAATAATTTATTGCCTTTTCCACTAAAGCTGCTTTTTCACCAGTGGACCAGTAGCACTTAGCAGACCGTTCCCTGTTCCTTAGTTTGTCATTCAATGATGCTATACCCCAGCCCAAGTCTCATACATTTGTATTTAGTTTTCCAAACAAAAGTTACTTATAATAAAACAATGGTGATTTGTAGCCATTGATCTGTGCTGCCATCTATGAGAGCATTCATTTTTGTCCGTTAAATATTGTATTCAACGGACTTTAGTACGACTTGCTGCGACGCTATGGTATGTATGTACAGTTGTCAGCAGGTCAAGCTATCCCAAACTGTCAAATTTTCCCAATTGAACATAAACCTTATTTCTTTGTAATAAAGTTGAAAAACTATCAAATAAATTTGACAGATTGGGGTAGCTTGATGTGCTGGCCTCTGTACAACATACCAGTTGACCGAAAACGGCGGAAAGACAGAAAAATTAACCAGCAACATCGTTATCCCCACGTCAAACAAGTTGTCAAAAAACTCCATTCGGATACACTTAACAAGTAAAAAAAAAAATAAGGCGATAAAAAATTACAAATAATAACTGAAGAACTAAAAATTCCGGTAAAGTTGCTATTTTTCTTCAAATATGAATAACATCGACTTCATTTTCATTAATTTTAATGCTTTGGTATGAACGAAATGAAAACATAATTTATGAACGATGTGCAGTGTGTCAACACCGTTGCAATAATCCGAACGAGTTAAAATATTCACCTTTTCTGTCATTTCATTTGTAAACGTTCGTTAATTTGCGCGATAATACAAGTTACAATGGACGTGTAAACGAACACAACGTCGCGACTTTCTCTTAATTGTAATAAAAGTGCTAAAAACGACAACATTCGCGCAACGGAGAAGGAGAAATAATCCCAAGCCTGATAGAAAGCCTGTAAAATTTTAAGGTACGTAAACCTGTATTCATTGTGACCTTTCTTTGTACCCATGTAATCGTCGCAATTTTCTGAAATTACATTTCTGCATTGACTTTCTGGTGTGAAACGGCATATCTGAGTTGTAAAGTGTCTGCTGAGGTGATGTAAATGGTTTACTTGTGTTTTCTGAGGTCTATTTATTGTTTTTGTGATAACCCACTTTCACAAAAAAAAAAAACAGCTGTTAAGTCGTAAGTCGTCACGCCTAAATATTTAACAGCTGAGCTGTGTCATCATAAATTATACGTGAATCCTTCTTGAAATATTTACGACAGTTTCTTCCATATGGTTCAATTATAAATAGGTACTACCTCAGGTACTACAATTTATTTACTTCTTTATTTGAAGCCATGTATTTTTTTAAACCATCAATTAAGTGTTCGTAATATGATCCTGTTTACTATTAAAGCAAGACATTTTAAGCCTCGAAAAGAAATGTGGCCTTATTAATTTCAATTTTTATTGTGTATTGTACTGTCTTTATTAATTTTATATTTCCTTACTTTTGGGTAAAATAATAAACAAGGTGCTGCAAAAGTTTTAGAAGAAATGCGTTACAATTTTTACGAGGAGAACTAGCTAAAACCACAATCAACCAATTTTAAAGACTATATTATGTCACAATTATTTTGCAGAAAAATTCTAAAAACTAGGTTGTGGGTGCTCAGACCATACTTTAATTTCTTTATCCATGAGAAGGTATATTTTGCTAGCGAAATATCTCAGTTTGATATGAATTCACACTTACGTCCAATGTTTAAGAAGACCTCTCATCAAAATCAAAGAGGTCTTATCTAATAGTAGAAGCCCATCTGGACCTTATTATCCTCATATTATATTGGGCTTAAAATCAAAACATGAATAGGCTTTTCCTCGTATTGATAAGAATTCATCACTAGTTTTTAATGATAGCAGATGAGATTGTGTAAAACTAAGGTATAATGCCACATGCCACATCAACTAAACCTGTTACCTAAGGTGACCTTATTATCCTGATATTATATTGGGCACAGAATCAAAGCAGTTTCTTTTTAATAATCTTTAATGATAGCAGATTGAACATATTATGGAAAAATGCCATAAATGGCATAATGCCACATGGGCTTAGCCTGTTACCTAAGGTGATATTATTATCCTGATATTATATTGGAATCACAATCTGAGCATTTTCTCTTCAACAATTTTTGATGATAGCTGATTAAATTGTAGACAAAATCCATAGTATATGCCACATCAACTAACGTAATCTGATCATTGTCTCTTTTTTATGATAACAGATTAAGTTGTGTAAAACTAACATGGTATGATGCCACATCAACTAAGCCTGTTTCCTAAGGTGACCATAATCCTGATATTATATTGGGCTTAGAATCAAACGATATTCTTATCATTTATTCTTAATAACAGCAGATTATAGTATTGTGGATAATTCTATGGTGCCCTGTTACCTAAGGTAACCTTATTATCCTGATATTATATTGGTCTCAGAATCTGAGCATTTTCTCTTCAATCATTTTTGATGATAGCAGATTGAACATATTGTGAAAAAAATCTATGGCATAATGCCACCTCAACTAAGCCTCTTACCTTATTATCCTGATATTATATTGGGCTTAGAATCAAAGGATATTCTTATCATTAGTTCTTAAAACAGAAGATTATACTATTGTGGATTATTCTATGGTGTTATGCCACATCAACTGAACCTGCTACTTAAGGTGAACTTATTATTTTGGGCTTAGTTTCGAAGGATATTCTTATCATTAGTTCTTAATAACAGCAGATAATATTGTGGAATGATTCTATGGCATAGTGCCACCTCAACTAAACCTGTTACTTAAGGTGAAATTATTATCCTGATATTATTATGGGCTGAGTCAGAGAATTTTCTCTTCAATATTTTTTGATGATAGCCACGGAGATAGCTGATTAAATTGTTAAAAAAAAATCTATAGTATAATGCCACCTCATCGAAGCCTGTTACCTAAGGTGACCTAATTACGGTGTATTCTGTCTTAGCATGGTGATTATTATATTGGGCATATCATCAATAATTGGGCAATCAAAGCATATTCTCACCGGGTTGCCCTTGTCTCATAAAACAAAAAAAAAATGACAAATGAACACTTTACAAACAATTTTCTGCATAATTTCATTTTCCAAATTACTACTTAGCTCACAAATAATTGTAAAGCAAACCTAATGTTTGGCAAGTGAATGTTTAAACAATAACTTGCTTACCAACTAGTACCTTTACCAATTATAATGTAGTCAAATATTTCAGTTGGTAAAACAGCTTATTTTATTTTGCGTTTTTAATTTGTCATTTCTATTCAGTCAACAACGAAGTTTTATTACAAGGGTGTTTTTTCTACTTGGGACCAATCCTGAACAGGTATGAATGAATGAATCAATTAATGAAATGCACTGATCCCAGCGTGGCTTGACCAGACTCAAATTAATCGATTGAACACCAAGATTTGCCCCTGGAGCCAGGGGCCATTGCTTCATGGTGTTACAGAGGCCATTGCATATCAAGAAATAGACTGGGGAGCTCTGTAATAGTTTGGAAACGTGCCATTAGGATAGGAAAGAATTGCGAGCCCACCGAATATGCATCCTTGAGTAAGCATTGGACTAGTGGAGGGACGGGTAGTATATATTTATAAGATTAATATTTTTAGGGCTTCCTTTCACGGTGTCGTCGGCATGTTGATTCAGGTCGAGCTTCTTGGGTAGGTTCAACTGTTTTCTTAGCTTTTATCTATACCGTTGCTTCGCTATGTTCTGTGTTGTTGTTTTAATAGTCGTCTTCAGAGTACTCACTGCTATCAGTTTCTGGTTTTTTGTAGATACCTATCGCATGTTGATGCATGTTCTTTGATTCAAGCATGCCTTGATTATCCTGTTGGGCATCGATTTGTTGTTTCGTTCCAATAACATCAGCTGTCTTAGAAATCGACGTTGTCAAAGGCTTTTTCTATGCCGAGGGCGAATACGTAAATTCGTTTACCTGCGCGCCATTCCTCGTCTAAATCCCTTTTGAGCGTAAAAATGTGGTCATCTGTTGATCTATTGTTTAAGAACGCTGCTTGGTAATTCCCCAGCTCCGTTATTGTATCGTCTAGTTTTTTTTAGTAAGTATGAGGCGTATTGGGACCAATTCTAAACAGATAATAATAATATTAATAGGTTGTCGAAATGTGAGATGTGGACGCAGCGATCATTATACCGATAGTCGTAACCGCCAATGCTTTGATAGCCAAGAGCCTCGACCAACACCTAAGGAGGCTCGCGTTGGGCAGCTGGATCAAGGGCTTGATCCAGAAAGCGGCTATCAGTTTGTTTTTTTTTTGTAGATATCACTAGCCGCTTTCTTAATCTTGTTTCTGTCTCCAGCCATGTCCTTCCAAAACGTGATTTCCATGTCGAAGTATTTCCTGTTCTGTTTTAGGTTGGCGTTCCATGTCCCATGTGTAAATCGGTCGTCCGACCTTCTTAGCTTTAGCCTTATGCTCCATTGCTGCATGAAATAGGTGTGGTTTATCCCGTCTGAAGACGTGTGCTAAGTAAGTAGCACATCCTGTGGTTCTTGATGCGTTTTGTCACGGTTTTTCCGTCTAAGATTTGGTGCATTTTCTTAGTTCTTGGTTTATTCTTGGCGTGGTTAATCAAGTCTCTCATGATAGTTATATCTTCTAAGTTTTAATCTGTTTGCGTTGGGTCGATACTTTTAAGTCATATATCATGCAAGGTACGATAACCCTTCGATACATAAGTCTAGCTAGCTTCCAGTCCATCTTTGAGTTTAGTATGAGTGGTAGTGATGATTTGGCGTTTCTTGTGGCGAGTTGGCATCGTTTTCTAATTGTGCTTTTTCTGCTTAGTACGGATGTTGTGTATGTGCGTAAGTATGTCATTTCGTCCTTTATTGGTATACTTATTCCGTTGAGGGTCACGTTGGTCGTTTCCTGTGATGTTATGGGATCCTTATCTAGAATTTTTGTTTCGTTTATTTGGAGGCCTGCGCTATTTAGTAAGGGTTTTATGTGGTATAAGATGCGCTCCAGTCCTTCTAGATCGTCTGTAATGAGGATAAGATCTTCCGCAAATGAAAACACTAGGTATAAAAAAGGTTGCAAAAAATCGTGTGGGTAATGAAATTTTGTCATAATAATTTTGGCAAAACGACAGGATCCCATCCCATTCTCACCATTCGTTTTTAACCCATTATTGGCCAAATCAAAACTACTGAACGGATTTTCAAAATTATTTTATTTACTGGAAGTTAGTAACTACAAGAGTAAACGGCATGACAACAAAAAAACATGAATTTTAAGAGGTGTTCCCAAATTGGCACAATGACCTCTTGTGGGTGAAAATGAGCGAAACAAGATTTTTTATTAATCAGGGTTTTCTTCCACTTCTTGTAACCCCAATGACCTCTGACATGGCTCATAGCACATCACACGCGGCTTGGAAGCTTTTCAGGGAAGTGATTAACCCTATCCAACTGTAAACTTTAAACATTTGACGATGAAGGGTGAGGAGAAGGTCTTTGGGATGTCAGTTTCAGGAAGTGTCTGGCGACATTTCGGCGGAACGGTAATTAGTCTACTGGTTCTTCTTTAGCCATTACGTGCAATCGCCATTCATTTGACATAGTCATATCGACCATGTAAGTTTAATACTTACATGGTCGATATGACTATTATTACTTATTGACCCACCATCATTTTTTACCGTATAAAATAAGCCAATTCTATGCAGAGATGGAGTGGTCTAGGCAGTTCATCCACTCCGCCCATACCTTTATTATGACTTTGGAAGAGATTAGGAATGTTCACATTGGCCTTTTCTTTTTTTTTCACTTTACCACCTTTTTATGGATTTTATTGGCTCATACGAATCGTCATTGGTTGCCATTGTGCAAATGCTATCAGCGGACCAACAGAAGGTATTTTTAACAAATCTGTGATCAAATTCAGGTCTTGCTTTCTTCGTCATCTCTTTTGCATTCGATAGCGGACATTTTGGTGCGATTTTCACGGATAGTTACAATGGCACGCTATCCTCTCTGGCGTATATCGCACAGTAGATCCCCGCCAAAAAAATCATCAACATATACCTGGTGGTTTGCAGGATTTGTAACCAATTTGTTGTTGTTTTACAACTCTAGCAGAAACGTAATGAATCAGTGCTAGAAGTAGTCAATTTTCCATAATATATAAATTGGAACTACTTATAGCAGTTTCCGCTTGAGCTTGCTGCTACCCGATTTTTGTAACCAAATCGTACAAGCTGACCTCAAATCGGCACCCAGACAGTGGGCTGCTCTGTCGATCTGAAGAAAGATCGTAACCTTTTAGCAGCCAAAGCTTCATCATCGCTGGTATCCTCGGAATCCTAAGGAGTATCCATGTTACGAACAAATACCTCGATATTACCTGGGATATCGTTTCACCATCACTTTCTCCTTCGTCAGTCATGACGCTTGGCTCAGATGCAATACCGGTAAAATCATACCCCAAGCCGTCGTCCCTATCCTCTGCAATTGTGCTGATAGCTTCTAAGCCACTGAAGTCATTAGTACCACTAAAAAAATTCTTGCGATACATATTCTGTAAATAAAATGGTCATTTTTAGTACACTTGTAGCCGTTGTACCCATATTGGCACACCAATATTTATGTCACTATATTTTTATATACGTGTAATGTAACTGCAAAAAAATAACTTTGAATTTTAGGTTAGGTACTATGTTATGAAAATATAAATAATATTCACGATATTCATAGTCTGTAATAAATAATAATAACTCAAGTACGCTTACCCGTCCTCCGGTTAACGAACTTTAGTGAATCCAAAAAGTAATATTTTTAAGCAAATTAGTTTATTGCGATGCTATTACCAAAAGAACGCATTTTCGGATGCACAACAAACTAATAAAATATAATATTAACAGTCGTCAAAACTTTTTTTTGCTACCCTCATTTATTAAGTGTTCCCAAATTGTTACAGTGGTCAAAAATGGTTTTAACAGATTAGACTGGAAAAATTATATGCGATGCCTCAACGAAGCCTAGAACCTGAGGTGATTAGGTGATCCACTATGGTGCATTATGGCTTAGCGGGGGGCAGTGGCGTAAATAGGGTGGGGCGGGCAGGGCAAGTGTCCTGGGCGCCCACCGAAGGGGGGGCAAAATGTCGTAAGATAATAAATAAAAAATGCATCAATAAACTATTTCATACTGTTACTATCATATCTAAGAAATATGTAGAGCTACTTGAATATATTGTGCAGTACGAGGATGAAACCGTATTTCCAAATCTGCCTTTTCTATTCAAATTCTCTTAAAATTGCAGCATTACAAGCGATTTTTGCAAGTTGAAATTAATACCTTTGTTATTGAAGACTGCAATTGGTGAAGAAAGATTATGCGACCTAGCTTTGCTCAGTGTAGACCGAGAAGATCATTTACGAAGGGGCGCTTACGATGACTTTTTATCACGTGACATCGTGACGTCAGCTTTGTGTAAACAGCACCAGTACAAATACTTAGTTTGGCGCAATTTTAGAAGTATTTGTGCACAGAGGCACCGCACACCAGTGATTTCACTTTCTTTCCATAAAAAATCTTGTTAATTATAAACACGACACTCACTTGTTTACTTACTAACTACTTTAGTTTACACAAAGTTGACGTCTCGTGATAAAAAGTCATCGTAAGGAGCGTTTTGGCGGTAAATTCTAAAGAACCAAAAATAAATTTGGTTTAAATCGTTTTTAATTGAGAAAATGGGTATAAATCAATTTACTTTTATTTTTCTGTTACATACACACCCTATTGGCCAATTAAAGCATATCCTCAACATTCGTTTTTAATAACAGATTAGACTAAGCTAAGCCTGTTCCCTAATTGACCTTGATTTTATGATTGCTTATCTCTGAGTAAGTATCTATTTCCATACTTCAGTTTTATAACTTATTGATTGATGTGTTACGTATAACCCTTATGCAATGTGCATCATGTTGTGTTTTTAAATTATATTTACAAACACGTGCTACAATGATATTTTAGAGCTGTCTGTTCCAACAACTTTTTGTTTTGTATAATATAAAAAAGGCATTAAACAGATGCATAGATATTCCATATTGCACAAAAAATAATGGTAAGTAAGAAGAAATTGATTATACAAAAAGCTACTATAAAACAATAGACCACCCGTCTATTGTTTTATAGTATCATAAGCAGCCAGAAAACTTTAAACATACCTACATGACTAGGGAATGGAAATTTCGCGAGATTGGGGCTCAAGTGAGATCTCGCGAGTTTATGAAATTAAAAATTAAACGAATTAAAAATTACATGAAATATAGAATTCTTCATAACATCACAAAACTTTCAATCAGCAACACAATAGAATGCTCTGCAATTGAGCTATTGGAACATCAAATAATTGTTCTATGCATTTATAGGCCGCCAAACAACTCCGCTGGGTCTACAGGAAGTTTTATCACAACTTTAAATAAAATTTTAAATAACTTATGTTCAAACGGGGAAAAACTAGTGATATGCGGAGACTTCAACATAGATACTTTGAAGTCTACAAAACTTTCCAGTGAATTTACAGAACTCTTAACTAGATATAATTTAAAACTAAAATTTAAGCAGGTAACGCGATTTTCTAGTAAAACGTGCATAGACAACATAGCCCATAACATACGAGCTTGCAAAGGCACTATCAAGGAGTTAGCGCTATCAGACCATAATGCGCAAATTATTAAGGTTCCGGTCAAAAAGACTTGCACCATAAAATATTGGTATATTTTGAAACGGGATTACTCTCAAGACAATAGAGCAATATTTATTAAATATTTAAAACAACTAACCAATAGCGACGTATATAGTTGCATGGATGCGAATAGTGCCTACAACAAATTCTATGATAATTTCACCATGTTTTACGATCTCTGTTTTCCTGTTAAGAAAGTCAGGATACATGACAGATGTAAACCGAAATGGATCTCACGTGGCTTAAGAATATGTAGCAAACGTAAATGCCAACTACTGTGGCAATATAGGAATAATCCAAATCAAGCCACCAAAACTGCGTTCAAAGCATATGCAAAGAGATATAAAACCATAACCAGACTGACAAAAAAATCTCAAAATGACTACTTTATAAAATCTGCCACAAATAAGAACAAAGCTACCTGGAAAGTAATAAATGAGATCAAATCTAAACACCCAAATGAAGGTGTTAATCAATTTACTCAATTAACTATAAACGGCGAAATAATAAATAATCCTCAAGACATTGCGAATTATTTTAATGACTTTTTTCTTGACATCAATGATAATAATACTAGTATACCTCAAAAATCTTCCAATAAACTGACATATAATTCTAATTCAATTTTTATGACACCGACTGTCCCTGATGACATCAATAAAATAATAATTGATCTAAAAAATAAAAATAGTGCCGGTTATGATAGCATTATGACAAATATTGTTAAAGATGTAGCTCAAATTATATCAGAACCACTTAGCTTCATTGTTAATTTATGCATAGAAGAAGGCACCTTCCCAGACAAACTAAAAATATCTGTTATAAAGCCAATATTTAAAAAAGGAGACAAAACTAACATGAACAACTATAGGCTCATAGCACTGATACCAATTTTTGGAAAAATTGTTGAAAAGGTGATGTTTAACTGTCTCTATACTTTCTTTGAAACACACAACATTCTAACGCCTAGCCAATATGGTTACAGGAAAAACAAATCCATAAATGTGGCAATGTATAACTTTTTACATAAAGTAATGACTAACCTAGATAAAGGGCTGCCGGCTGTTGCGCTTTTCGTGGACATGTCGAAGGCTTTCGACCGAGTTGACCACAAAATCCTCTTAAGAAAGATGTACGCATATGGTGTGAGAGGTAATGTGTACAAACTTATAGAATCGTACCTTAGCAACAGACAACAATTTACAGAAGTACGACGGTTAAATCCCACAACTAAAACAGAAGAAATATATGTTTCTGAATCTGGGATTGCTAAATTCGGCGTTCCTCAAGGGAGTATCGTGGGTCCCTTATTCTTCCTTGTTTATATAAATGACATGCCTTCGGTAACAAATCACGACATTACGCTATTTGCTGATGATAGCACTGTTTTATTCGTTAATGATAACACAATTGATCTAGAACCTGACATTAATCAAACAATATTGTTAATTATAGACTGGCTTAAAATAAATAATTTAATGATTAACATTGACAAAACTAAACTAATGAATTTTAAAATACGAAGTCGACGTACGGGTATGTTAAAAATCCATTATCTAGGTAGCGAAATTAAAGAAACGGAAGTAACAAAATTTTTAGGGTTACATATTGACAACAAACTTAATTGGAAACTACATATTGACCATGTATGCAAAAAAGCTGGGACAGTTTTCATATGCACTTCACAGACTGAGTAAAATAGCAAATCAGTCTACTTTACTAACAGCTTACCACGGTTACGTTAGCTCTATACTCAGATACGGTATAATATTCTGGGGCAACAGTTCAGACAAGGGGCGTGCGTTCATTGACTCTTGTAAGCCATTTTTTAAAAAGATGAACGTATTAACACTGCCATGTGTCTATATATTTGAGGCAGCAGTATGTGTCAAAAATAATATTGACATGTATAATTACTACACGCGTATAAGGCGTAAGGACAAATTGCGCACAGTAGCTAGCAAGACTCATCTAATGCATGAAAGTATCTTCTGTATTGCTTCATGCATCTTTAATAATATACCAGGGCCTATTAAGATAATTACGGATATGAAAAAATTTAAAAAGAATCTCCATGATTTACTAGTAAACAAGTGCTACTACTCACTAAAAGACTTCCTATCAGACAAATCACTGCTCCAATATAGTCCCCCTCAGTCATGATGCGTTCGGTGGCCCAATGATATGTACCTACCTTAATTCGTTACATTTTATTTTTATTTTTATAATTTATGTGAAATATTAATGTGATTGTATAGTTCTGTAATGTAATTAAATTGTTTATTTTTTTGTGTAACTGTTGTATGCCCTAAGGGCGGGACGTAGCTGATCACAATTAAGTATTTAAGACCTGTATTATGTACCTACCTATGATCTACAATAAAGAGATTGAGATTGAGATTGATGAATAACAATACTGCGAGATCTCGCCAATTTCGAGATCTCGCGAGATTGGCAGTTTTGTGTGATTTTTGAAAATAATCACAATATTTGAATAAATTAGGAAAAAAATTATAATACAAGTATTATATTTATAAGATAAACATTTATTTTCACGATTTTTTTCAAAATAATTTTATGCATCAAACATTGTTTGACGTATATCTAGGTATAATTTTTAACAAACTTCTAAGTAGTAGACTTTGACGTACGTATCTATCAAATAACAAATGAAAGAAACGTACAGTCTTCTCTACTAATATCAAACAAAAATCTTTTAGTAATAAAACAGTTCTTTTATAACAAACAAAACAACGAGAAGTAAAAAAAAAACCGTACGTGTCAGTCCGCGGGCGCGCTTCGAATAAGACGTTTTTATGCTCGACTCGAGCATAAAGTGCAATCTTGTTAAACTCGCGAGGTCTCGCCCTTTTTTCGTCCGAAATCAATCTCGCTAAAAAGGCCGAGATCTCGCGAGAACGACATTGCATTCCCTATACATGACATACACACATAAGGGTTTTTGAAATTGTGACTACATTGTTGGTTGGGTTCCTACTTGTAAAAACAAATGTAAGTGGTAATCTACAGGAAAAGTTTTTATCCAGTGCGCAAATTGTAACCATGAATTCAGCATATCACTCTAGACCCCCTAGCGCCGGATACACAAAAAATAATCAGCTGTTCCATACATTTTGACCGCGTAGGTATTGCAATTTTCCATGAAACAGCTGATTTTTTTTTGTACAACCGGCGAAAAATTTCTGCGCTGGGGGTTCTAGAATGATATGCTAAATTCATGGTTACAATTTGCACACTGGATAAAAGCTTACCCTGTACCTATAATATAAAAATAAAATCCTGACTGACTTTCCCATCAACGCCCAGCCCAAACCCTTGGACCTAGAAAGCTGAACTTTGCACAGAGGTTCCCTTTATAATGTAGACAAGGAATAAGGAACGATTTTTCGAAAATCAACCCCTAAGGGAGTCCAATAGGGGATGAAAGTTCCATGCGGGCGAAGCCGCTAGTCAAACTTTCACTTTAAAATCCTTACTAATATTATAAACGTGAAAGTTTGTATGTAAGAATGTTTGTTAGTCTTTCACGCAAAAACGACCGAACGGATTTAGACGAAATTTGGCATACTGATAGGTTATAACCAGTGATCGGAATAAGCTGACTATATTTGCCTAAACTTCGGAGAACAGAGACAGAAAGTGGAGACTTCCTTACTGCTATATTTTTTTCCCCGGGATTTCGGAAAAATCTTTAGTAAGTTGAAGAAAAGCTTTATTTAAGAAGTGTAAAAGCTATTTTTAACTAAACTTGCTAATACCAAATTTTCAGGATTTTCACGTAAAATCCCGAAATAAATAATCTAACTTTAATTCATGATTTGATGCAACGGTTAGTTGAATCGTAAATATAATTCGAATACATGAATTAAAGTTAGATTATTTATTTCGGGATTTTACGTGCAAATGCTTTTACACATCTTAAATAAAGCTTATTTTCAACTTACTGAACATTTTTCCCGAATCCCGGGAAAAAAAATATAGTCGTAAGGAAGTCTCCACTTTCTGTCTCTGTTCTCCGAAGTTTATGCAAATATAGTCAGCCTATTCCGATCACTGGTTATAACCTAGATTAACACATGGGATACTTTTTATCCCGGTAGTACGTTCCCGGGGGATAATTTATGACTTCCACGCGGGCGAAGCTGTGGGTGGATACTAGTAAAGTCATAATTCTGTTGCACTTGTCCTAATTATTTTGGGTCGCCGCAATATTTCTTTTTCTTCCACACTTCTCTATTAGTTGTCATCTTGGTGGTCACCATCCATTGTTTCTTTGGTCTCCATATTCATGCTCAAAACTTTCCTCATGACATTTTCCACATACCTCCCATATTATGACAGCCGATTTCCCCACAACTTTTCAGATAACAGTGCCACTTTCAGACTTCCCCTTCCAAAATGTTACATATATACGGGGAAAGTAAACCAGTATCACACGAATTAATCTCTTATATTCACACTACAATCAACGTAGAACAAGATAGCGACGTACATGTGACGACACAGAGCAATAGGATATTACTGTAGGTACTTAATTCTTATTCTATCTATATTCGTGTAACAAAGCTTTCCCTACTTTAAAACAAAGTAATGAATAATAATAATTTTCTTGACAGATGAGTGACTGGAGCACCTTGCCGCTTGTTCCCCTGACGAGTATTCTCGAGTACCTCAGCCCGGAAGATGCTGTTAAGGCGATGTCAACCTGCAGACACTGGCGGAATGCTGTGCTGCTATACGAAGGATATAGGTGAGTGGAGGCCTCCTAAGATAGCGGTGCCGTAATATAACGGACGAAATATGACGGCCGCCATAGTGTAGGGAGGGTTATTTGAGACCGTAAGTTTTAGCACTAGTGCCACTAAGCGGTCGTTTTTAACGGCACCACTTTGTATCCCGATTGTCAAGAAAAATCTAGATTTTTGTCAGAATATGGAAGACGAATAGCCATAACTGTGTGTAGCTGCCTGCTATGCTATGTGGAGACAAAACAATAAGTTTTGCATAATTATTAGTTTTTGCAAATAGTTTCAGAATTGTCTTCCTTTGACTCTCTTGTTAAATTATGTTTAGGCCTACATACAGGTGGTACTATTTTAGAAAGCTCATTCGTCGTTACCTACTAGCCTAAAACGGCGGATTAGCACGTTGTGTATTTTATGCAAGAAAGTGATGACAAAAGCTCACTGCAATAACATGCAATACAGTGCATAATATTCAAAACGTGATCATTGCCTTATTCGTAGGTATATCTGGAGTTGTCGATTCGCCCGCGAATAATAACAAAAATGATTTAAAAGTTCGATTCATCCGTTTCGGGCGAATAAATTCATGCGAATCGTTGAATAAGCCTTTTGGACTGAGTGAGTTGCTTTGATAAGGCCAATCCATGAAAATCGTAAAGTTTAGTATGGGGGCACGTGAAGAAGAGGAAGGAATCGCATGTGACTAAAACTAATGAATATAGGTAAATGTTGATGGATGGAGAGGAAGAGGAACGCTAAAGAAAAGATGTACGGATTGTGTGAGGAAGGAGGAGGGACTGAATGATAGCGTGACGGTTGACTGAGGAGAATGGAAGATCAAAAGTTGTTCAGCGTGACGGTTGACTGCAAAGCATGGAAGATCAAAAGTTGTTCCGCCGACCCCAAATAACCTGGAACTAAGGCAGAAAGATGATAATATAACATGTGTTACAATGATGAGTGAAAGTAATTGTACTTTCTGATAAAAGAATAAAAACACCATAAAGGCACAATTTATTTAATTTTATGTTTTCATACATAAGTAACGTAACTAAGAATGTATTTACTTCCTTATATAAATTAACGTTCTAAACGATCATAACAAAATGGTTTGTCTTGCATATTGTTGTTCAGTGAAAGTAATTAGTAAGAGCAATAAGCAATTTTTATTGCAACTCATTCTGATGTAATTGTGCTTGTATTGCTTCATAATAATAAACATAATACATATAAGCATTTGTCACTTGTGTGTTTCATTGTTTGTTATCTTTGGCAGCAGTGATGCAAGTTTTACTTGAAGCATTTCCATGAGATATGTATTATAGTCTGTTCTAAAAGTGTCTGACGAAAGTGTAATCAACCCTGTTCAGGATAAGGCGAAAGTGTCAGGGAAGCCTTTGAAATTCAAATTTTCCTATGTTTTTTACAATTTGCAGGTCAGTATCAGGTTGTTTATTTATCTAAAATGTATCTACAGAATATCCTACTAATATTATAAACTAGCTTCCGCCCGCGGCTTCGCCCGTGTGGATGTCGGAAATTACCCTGCGGGACAAACATCCGAACATCTTCACAATCTTTCACATTTATAATATAAGTAGGATGTGAAAGTTTGGATGTTTGTTACTCAATCACGCAATAAAGGCTGAAGACATTGGGATGAAATTTGGCACACACATCTATTCTCCATTCTAATAATAAAGAGGAAAGATTTGATTGTTTGTTTGCATTAAATAGGCTCCGAAACTACTGAACCGATTTGAAAAATTCTTTCACTGTTGGGAAGCTACAGTATCCCTGGGTGACAAAGGCTATATTTTATCCCCGTATTTCTACGGGAACGGGTACTACGCGGGTGAAACCGCGGTGCGCTGCTAGTAGTTTATAACCTTTATAAACAGGATACTTTTTATCCCAGTAATAGATACGTTCCCTTGATAATATTTACTGCACGCGAGCGATGCCGCTTGCAAAAGGTATTAAATCATAATAATCATCATTTCATCTCTCTAATTACCTTATTGAATGATGATTTCATGAAATAATGACGTTTGAGGCCAATTCTAACTTCAGGAGTTTTTATCAACATACAACCTGGCACTGACTTGCAAATTGCAAAAAAACGTAAGTTAATTTGATTTTTGCCGTCTACCTTAAGGTGAAACAAGTCCATATTTTTTCCATACAAACTTCGGGAGGGTTTTACTCCACTGTTTGACAATGTAAATCAAAACTTAAACATGGCATGGTTTTGTCTCATTATTAATATTGTCGGTACGGAAACAGAATACTAAAATTAAAAGCCATTAAAAAGTTATGAGCCAACAAAGATTCGTTTTCCTTCATAATTTAACGTAATTTTGAACATGTTTAAGTAATAAAAGAAGTGCAAAATTTCCAAAACTAAGTCGTTACCGATAAGCTCAATTATCGAAAAGTTCAATAAACTCAATTGGTCATTGATTTATGCAGTGTTTTTTTTCAGAAAACCCGATCTTCCGAAGGACTTTTATTATATTTTACGCGCCTGTTTTACTATAACTGATCCTGCAGCTCACTCAATAATGTTGTGCGTGTAGACTATCGTCTAACTGCTCATCACTGATACTACCTCTGTCGGACTCGAAGCCTGGTGAGACAGCGTGCTTTTTAGCCAGGCCCACCAGTGACTTCGAGCCCGCGACTAGTGTACCCTTAAATTCTAATGCTATCTTATATACTACTCACCAAAAACAATTATTTTTACACTCATTTGTATTGAGAAGGTTGCAACTGTATCTCTAACCACTTTTTCCAAAAATTTATGAGTTGAATACCCTTATCATAGAGTAATGGAAAAATCATGGACGACAATTGAAATTATAAAAATTAGCCTCAATCGTCAAATAATAACATTTTTAAGGTGATTTAAAATTGCAAGCTTGGGTTTAAGTATTTAAATAATCAAACAAAGCGTTCAATTTGTAAGTGGCACAAGAAATTGGCATCCACAAATACGTTTTCTGAACCATTTGTTTACATTTTCATCAGGGAGTTTTGGAACAGACCATAGGTGTTCGGCGTTGTAGTGGCTTCTCGTCAGGTACAGTCGCCAGCAGGTCAAGCTATCCCAATCTGTAAAATTTTCCCAATTGAACATAAACCTTATTTTTTTGCAATAAAGTTAAAAAACTATCAAAGAAATTTGACAGATTGGGGTAGCTTGATGTGCTGGCCTCTGTACATGACATGACACCCTCTTTCTAAAAGGAAAGCTTATATTCAGCATTGCTGACGACTATCGGCTGAATGAGACGCCAATGTTAATAAAAATCGTTGCGCTAAAAGAGTGTTAGACGCACAACTTGTGTTACGGACCGTCTTCAAAGCCGTCAATTTCTAAACGTCATGTTTCAAACGAGTAAAGGCTCGGGACCGAGTAAAGGCTAACAATTTTATGAAAACTTCATGCAAATTAATCTACTCGAGTTGCACCAGTCTCCGAGCGCCTTAAAGAAACGTTTTCATGCTCTGTGTTGCTGATATCGGTACAAACATTTTTCACCGGCGATTCTGAGACTATTATCTTTTGAAAATCAAAGGTCGTAAGAATAGGAGAAATATGGCGTAGTAATTTAAGATTTGGCGAGTCTAGAAACACGTAATAAATAGGCAATGAGCACGTTTTGAATTTTATTTTCATAATTGCATCTACTTACTTGCAATGACTGAATATAGAAAATAATTGTCTTAATTAAAAGTGTCGATTCGGGCGAGTAAATTCGTGCGAATCGTCTTATCAGCCGAAAAGGAAAATCGTAGTACGGATGGATAAAATGTGCATTTCATACAATGGAGATTTCAAACGACTTGTCACACGCGACCAATGGACTCACGCGACCTTTTATGCAATAAAAGTGAAGGGACGTTTCCGACCGATCCGTATTAAATATGGCCCGTGCAAATGTTCAATGCTCCGCGTATTTAAAAAAATAACCTTGCGGTCGTTTGAAATCAATTTGGGTTCTAGTTCTAGGACTAGATTCGCAGATCACTTACTTTGACTTAACTTGGTGAGTAAGCGTTCCAAACGAATGTGAACTTATAGTTCTGTGGCCCTAGTGTGAGTTTCATTTAACCATCTCGATCAAACGCGCTCACTGCGTTTGATCGAGATGGTTAAATTAAACTCGCACTAAGGCCTCTGATTACATTAATGTTCATATTTGTATGATACGTTTGGTCGCATTCTCTTAATAGGGAAGCGCCAGGGCCTGAATTCACTATGAACACTTAACAATCCCCCCCGAGTGGGTTGGTCCCGCATTGTCGTTGCGGGGAGGTTCAGTAACCGTGGACTGCCACCCACGGTGAAGCCAAGAGAAACCCAAAGGTGGGGCCGCTCGTCAGGGCTTTTGCCTTCAAGCCAATGACGGAGCGGCCAAAAAGTAGGTTGCGGTGAGGTGCACCGCAACTGAGGTGGGCCGCGATGTCGAATGGGAGGCATCGCGGGTGAGTGTTACCGGCTGAGGCAGAGGAAGAGTGCCGGTGCTTCTGAGCAGCGCCCTTCCCTTCCGTGGCCTGGACGGGGCCGCCACCGTTTGATGGCGGACGCGGTGGGGCCGCCGCAGGGGAAGAGGAGTGTCGGTATAGCGTTGGCCGCTCTCCCTATCCCCTGCGGCCGAAAAGTGGTAGACGGGACGTCACAGATGTCAGCAAACACTAGTGGGGTCCGCAAGAACCGATGCCTGCCAGGGGAGCGGGTTGTTCGAAAGAGTTACCGCCGCCCCTGGTACTCGGGCAACTGAGGGAACACGGTTGGGTTTTGGTCAGTAAAAGTCTGACACGCCCTCCTGCTCTACACAGCAGGAGAAGTCATATGATGATTTCCCAACCAAAAAAAAAAAACACTTAACAATTCCTTACTCGTAACGTCACCAGTTCACCACGTCAATCACACACGAAATCTGCTAATATCCTATTCATAATATCGACAAATTGTCTTGGAATATACAGAATAATATGACATTTCGATTCCTTACCGTTACATTGGTTTCTAAAAAACACGATATTCACTTAGTTTAAACGTAGTTAGATTCCGCGGGGAATCATCCAAAACATACAGAATTGGGGACCAGGGCAGGTCGCGAAAAAAAAAATTACGTTTTTTTTTGCATTTTGCAGGCCAGTGTCAAGCTGTATGTTGAACAAAATATGATTCGACCATTTCATGAAAAATTCATTCGATGGGATTAAATGAAATTAGAGGGTTGTATTGATGATTTTCCGTGTGGTGCCGGACGTAAAAGAATAGCACCATTTTATATTTCTATGACCATCCCATTTCTTCCCATGGGTGTCGTAAAAGGGACTTACTAGAGAACGGGCAGCAGCGTTCTCTATGCATTTGACCACCATACTGCGATCGCCAACCCGTCTGCCAAGCGTAGCGATTATGGCAAATCCCCCCTTTTGGGGGAGGCCTATGTCCAGCAGTGGATGTCTTTCGGTTGATATGATGATTGATGAATTTAATGATTATAATTCTGGAAACCCATATTTGTAACGGTCACGAACCATATTTTAATCAACCTACAGCCTAACACTGACCTGCAAATGGCAAAAGACGTAAGAAAATTTGAAACTCCCGTGCTATCTTGGCCCAGCCAGGGAGAGGTCCAGGAGTGGACTACGATAGTCTGAGTTGATTGATTAATTGATTCGGCTACCTTTTTTGATGACATCTCGCAGTTCAACCTATGAGGTTGTCGGCTGCTTAACCGGGCTTGCCTGTGATAATCTTAATAAATTAAAATTACCAGACAGGGCTTAAAAAAGTCTTAAAACTAGAGCGACTGCTCGTTAAGGGCACCCCTTGTGGGGTAAGGACCTCGGGTTAGGACATCGCTGGTAGAGGGCAGTAAGGGACAAACTGAATGGGATACGTTTTCTTTACTGAAAATAGTCAAAGGGCAGTTTGTGGGAGTTGCCCTGAGTATTGGGTTGGGTGTAATAATTTGGCGGTTAACATCGTCTATGGGTACTCTACTATTCTATTATCTCATCATCAGCCTATAATGTTCCCACTGCTGGGACACAGGCCTCCTCTCTGTGAGAGGGATTGGGCCGTAATCCACTACGCGGGCCCAGTGCGGGTTGGTAGGTGTCACATGTCTTCCGAATTTTTTGTTCTAGAACATGCCGGCCGGTTTTCTCACGATGTTTTCCTTCACCGTTTTGAGAGCAGTGGTAGTGAAATAATTTACACAAAGTAAAGCGCCTAGCTGGGTTCGAACTCACGACCTACAACTCGTAAGTCGCGGCCGTTACCACTTGGCCACCACTCCTCTATTATCTTATTATTCTCTTCTATTATCTGTTTCTACAATATTTTTTTTCATTCACAGGGATCCACTAAAGCTGAACATCAAGCAGCTTGACAAATGCAAGTTCTTGACCCGTTTGTTCAAGAAGAACGTGCAGCGACTACATATTTACATAGACTGTAATGAGCCTGAAATCGACAAGTTCATGAACCAGGTGTTCCCACTGTAAGTATATCATTTACTAGCTTTCCTCCCGCGGCTTCGCCTGCGTGGTGTGTCGATAAAAAAGTAGCCTATGTCCTTCCCCAGGGTCCGAAGTACCCCCATACCAAATTTCATTCAAATTTCAAATCATTCTACCCGTTACGGATATTTCCCCCACATACAAACAAATTTTAGATATTTTTTTCCCGTCGGAAAAAGAAGGGTGTCATAAGTTTAACGTGTATATTTGTGTCTTTTTTTATGTCTATGGCATCGTAGCTCGCAAACGGCTGCACCGATACCTAATAATTTCAAACTATAGTATAAGCAAAGACACAGGATTACAAGGGAAATATTTAACACGGCGAAACGACTGCCTCTTCAGCAATCTCCGAAAAAGTCCTCTCATAGTATTTATTATAACAGTGGTCGCAACGCTGCTCTTGTTTATGTTCCCATGCTGAATTTTGATCCTATCTTATCGATGTCTACGTCCGGCTCGGCATACTGCAGCGCAAGCACCTCGTCTGCTGGAGGCCATCATGCCACTCCGCTGATATCACTCTTTGCAAAGAGAGCTCAGCAATGGCCAACAATTGCTCTACAATTTGGTACAGAGGCCAGCACATCAAGCTACCCCAATCTGTCTTTCTTTGATAGTTTTTCAACTTTATAACAAAGGAATAAGGTTTATGTTCAATTGGGAAATTTTGACAGTTTGGGATAGCTTGACCTGCTGGCGACTGTACCTATTTCTCCAGATCGTGGCTGTATTTTCAGACATAAATCCAAGCACATATTCAAGGCAGGCTTCTTGTAGAAGTCAAGAAAAATAATTTTATAGTTCTAACATTGCTCGCTGTATGTATGAAAGTAGTATGTTTAAGACGTTCGTGCATAGGCTTAACATAGCTTGCTTTATCCGGTTACGGAATAGGAGGGGATATCTATTTCCTTTTAGTATTTATTTATACAGTAGGCACCTACTAGCACTTCGCGCCCACGACTTCCACCGCGTAGATTTAGTTTTTCCTCCTACAAACTTTAACATCTCTTAATCCTTCTGTTCGGGATAGAAAAATAAAAACAACTTTATGATTTACTTAGAAAAGTATTCATGCCAAGTTTGAATTATTTTATTTTTTATTTAACTCAAGGTATAGGTACGATTTTTTCATAGAAACTAAATCCTTCTTTTTCACCCCCTCAAAGGTTGAATTGTACCCAAATACCCGTTCTTAGTGTTCCTCTAAATCCACGTTTCTAGTCCCAGTTGTTTCTTTTCTGCGTTAATAGATCAGTCAGTCAGTAACGGTTGCCTTATACAGAATTTTCAGACAAATTTAAGCGTCTTGTAGAAGCCAAGACAATTAATGTAATAGTCCTTACATTGCTTGCTCAATGAAAGTAGACATTCGTGCACAGGCTTCATATAGCTTAGCCTTATCCGGTTACGGAATAGGAGGGGAAGTCTGTTTCCTTTTAGTATTTATACAGTACTAGCTTTCGCTAGCGGTTTCGCCTGCGTTGAGGTCGGAAATTGTCCCACGGGAAGGTATTTATGGGATAAAAATTATCCTAAATGTTAATCCAAGTTATAAACTATCTGCTGTGCCAAATTCCATATAAATCTGTTCGGCCGTTTTTGCACACACAACATCTAAACTAGTAATATTAGTAGAATAGTAGGACTAGCACTTCGCCCGCGACTTCGTCCGTGAAATTTGCTTCGCCCCCGACCTGCCATCGCGTCACATCCATCGCCCCACGCCTGCGCTATTTCTTCACAACGCAGCGCTCGCCAAATAATGTCGTTAGATAAGGAACTGCAACAAAAACGTAGATAATGCATTTTACAATGTAACAACGGTACGATGAATTAATAATATGAATTGTCCCATTATTGTTATGAATAAACCTTTGTTTACGGCATTAGATTAGATAATTAGGCTTTCTGATTACTTACGGAGAACTTGCCTTTGTTTATATTTAAACATGCTAGTTTAAGGCCAGATTCTAGAACAAAGTTGAACATGAATCAAATCGATCTGCCTAGCCCTTTTTTAACGATTGGGGTCAGCATCCTATCTAATTTGATACGGCTAAATACGAGTACCTATTTTACATGGACCGACTGCCAATCTGATCTCCAAAACCCAGTAACTGCGGAACGCCATATCCCTTGGGAGGTCTGGTCATTAGACTATTGGGTAACAACTTTCAACATGAATCTCGATCTAAAAGTAACAGATCTCATGCTAGTCTCAGCGCTTCTTCTCCTGCTAGTCTCAGCGCTTCTTCTCCTGCTAGTCTCAGCGCTTCTTCTCCACATTTATTATGCGCACAGCCAATGATTGGAACTCTCTGCCGGCGTCTGTGTTCAAGAGAACACAGACTTGAAAGCAAGAGTGAACGGACATGTTCTTTCGAGGCACGCTCGTTCCATCATAGACCACATCTATTGCTATTGCTTTCCATCAGGCGTGGAGCAGGCCCATTTAGCAACAAAAAAATCTCAACATATTGTTTAATGTATGTTCAGACCGTGTACAAAGTAACATTACATATTATCAGAAGGGGTAGGCGTAGGCGTGCCGATAGTAAACCCACATTTCGATAGTTTAAGTCCCATGTAGAAGGGAGCGAACGTATTGCCATCAACCGGGCACAAGTTCGGTCTCCAGGATGCTACTGAGAAATCTGATAAACCCTGTACCAGTCGTACAACCACCAGTTGTACTCAGCGCTTCACCACATTCTTTATGCGCACAGCCAATGTGTGGAACTCTCTGCCATCATCTGTGTTCCCTTCCACATTTAACCCGTTTGCCTTCAAAGCAAGAGTGAACAGCCATCTTTCGGGGCACGCTCGTTTCATTATTAACCTTCCCTTCAAAGCAAGAGTGAACAGACATTTCTTTCGGGGCGCTCTCGTTCCATCATAAATCTCCTCCATCGCTTTTCATCTGGCTTGATCGAGGTCAAGAGCCAGCCCATTCAGCAATAAAAAATAAAATAATAACATTACGAATACTAGGTATCTAATCTTGATTACTTCAGCTGATGCGTAATAAGATGACGATCCATTGTTAAAAAAATAGGCTCGGCAGTAACAACTGTGAATTGAATGAGCATTGAAAAGATTGAATGGCAAACAGAATCAATCGACGCGAAATAATTGCTCAGTCCCTGATGTCCTAACCTTGACTTTATTTATAGGTCAATCAATCTGAGTAGCCTTTTCCCAACATTACATGCTCCTGCAATATTGATTGGGGGTTTCGTCCGGGCTATAAATAGAGCCCGTTACTCCAAATGACACCCACGCGTCATACGGATTGATCTCGAATAAATTCGCAGCATTTGCCTGTGCTGTCATAACTTTTATTGTAAATCATTTCTTATAGGAGTAGGTTAAAGTTCAGATTTCACTATTTTCATCCTTTCCCCACCTCAAATAGGCTTCGTACATTACTACATTTCCCATGTTTTATGGTCATACGGATAAATTGAACTCAAATTAATTCGTAGTTTTTACCTGTGCTTTCTTAGCTGTTATTGGGAATTCATTTTGTTTATGGGCGTGGGGAATACGTAGTTAAGCTTTTCTGTGAAAATGTTGTGCATTATAAATAAGATAGCTAGCTTCTGCCCGCGACTTCATCCGTACCAAATTTCTTGCTCGTCCGACCCACCCCGTCGCATCGAATCGACTGCCCGTGCGAGTACTTCGTATTCGTGACTTTTTTTTTCTTTTTGCTCCGCTTCTAAGGATCCTAGTGTGATGTTGTATAGTCTTCCTCTATAAATGGGCTATCCAACACTAAAATAGTTTTTCAATTCGAACCAGTTATTCCAAAGATTAACGCATTCAACCAAACCAACAAACAAACTTTCTCTTGTATGTTTTGTTGTATGTTATTGGATTTGGTTTCCGCACTTAGTCCTTTAAGTGGACCATTGTGCGTGAGCCATGGCGGCCGTCAGTGGTTATTCCAACCAGCCCACCTCCCTCCAGAAGTTGGCTACAACTCCTGGTCTGTTAAGAACATCCGTGTAAGATCTGGGTGCCCCGAGGGTTTCTGTCCTAATCTGTGCTACGCCTGTGCATTCGAAAAGCACATGCGCGACGGTTTCCTCAGCCTCCATGCAGGCCCTGCACAGGGGACTGTCCGTTATGCCTATAGTGTAGAAGTGTTTGTTTAGCGGGCAGTGTCCCGTGATGGTCCCAGTCACCAGACGCAGGTCCTTTCTGTCCAGGCGTAACAGACGTCTGGTCAGTCTGCCATTCAAAGATGGCATTGCTTCCCTAGACTGCCTGCAGCCTGGTGTCGAGGTCCACCAGCTCTCTGCTTGTATGTGTGTGTAGTCCTGAAGCCACCTGCGTATCTGGTTAAATGGGATGGGCATTATGGGCTCGGGTCCACAGACCGACGCGCTGGATGCCCTCCTAGCCAGTTCGTCAGCAGCATCGTTGCCTAGTGATCCGCTGTGTCCTTTTATCCATTGTAGTGTCACAGTGTTGCGGTTAGAAACTGTAACTCGTTCAAGTGCATTGTGACATTCTAGTATTAAACTCGATGTTATGTATTTTTTTCCTAGGGATTGGAGAACTGAAGCACTATCGGAGAGTATCCGTATGTGGGTGTCTGTGACTCTCCTGGCTTCTATCGCGTGTGCCGCTTGTATAATGCCCACACATTCCGCCTGGTAGACGGTGTTGAACATTCCCAGCGGGCTGGATATGTTTATGTTAAGATCGTGGGAGAAAACTCCGACTCCGGTTCCGGAGTCAGTCTTTGAGCCATCCGTGTAGACTCTTAGCTCGTCCGGGCCTGAGTGATCATTCTGTTCTTCTGTGAGTATCACGTCGTAGTGCTTTTGAAAGCAGTGCAATTTCGGGGTTTTATCGCAGGGTGATGCCATCATTGGTTGTAGTTTGATCGCATTGTCCCTAATACGTGTGTGCTTTACTCTAGAGTCTTTGCCTAGGGTTCCAGCTATGTTGAGCCTGAAGGCAGCCAGGGCCGCCTCCTCCCGCACGATAAGGTGTAGAGGAGGCAGCCCCAGCATTGCCTGTAGGGCAGCAGTGGGTGTGGTTCTCATGCAGCTAGTGATTGCTACACAGGCGCACCGCTGCAGTTTTTCTAGGTCTTTTTGGGCTGTACTCAGGTCTGTTCTGGGCCACCAGACTATTGAGCCGCATGTGATCATTGGTCGAATAACTGTAGTGTATAGCCAGTAGGTGACTCTGGGGCTAATACCCCAGTTCCTGCCAAGCATTCGCTTGCATTGCCACAGGGATAAGCTGGCTTTTGTAATAATGTAGTTAGTATGTTTTGCCCAGTTCAGCTGCTTGTCCAAAAAGATGCCCAGGTATTTGGTTTCAGTTGATAGGCTTAGGGTAGTCCCAAACAGACGTGGAAGTTGTAGTTCCGCGATTTTCCTCTTTTTTGTGAAGAGGATCAGTTCGGTTTTTGTGGGGTTTACTGTTAGTTGGTGTTTGTTGCACCAGTCTTCGACTATTTTCAACGCTTGGCGCATAAGGTTGCATAGGGTATTTTCATGAGTGCCATTTATTATAATGGTTAAATCATCAGCGTAGCCTACGGTGAAGTAACCTTTGTCGTTTAGTGATTTGATGAGGCTGTCTACGACCAGGTTCCAAAGAAGCGGCGAGAGGACGCCCCCTTGCGGGCAGCCCTTCGCCACTACTGCCCTTGTGGTGTCGTTCACGGTGACTTGTACAGCTCTCAATTTGAGCATATTGGTGATCCACCCACTCAGGGTCGTGTCTATGTTGTGTCTGTCAAGGGCCAAGCGTATGCTGTTGAACATAGTCTTGTCAAAAGCGCCCTCGATGTCGATAAAAGCAGCCAGTGCTGAGCATTTGTGGTCCACTGCGCATTCAATTTTGGCTACCACACTATGAAGTGCGGATTCTGTTGATCTGCCAGTGGAATATGCGTGCTGTTGTTTGTGAAGTGGTTTCATCCGGAGAGGTCCGTCTCGGATATGCCTATCACAAAGTCTCTCGAGGGTTTTCAGTAGGAAGGATGTGAGGCTTATGGGCCTATACGCCTTGGGTTGTGTATAGTCTGGTTTGCCTGGTTTGGGTATGAAAATGACTTTCACCTCGCGCCACGCCAGGGGTATGTATCTGAGTGCTATGCAGGTGCAGTAAATCTTCACCAAGCATGGTGTCAAGTGGTCAAGCCCCCACTGCAGTAGGGCTGGGAAGATACCGTCTAGTCCTGGGGACTTGTAGGGCTGAAAGGTGTTAATAGCCCACTTTACCCTGTCTTCTGTTACTATACTATGGGCTCTAGACCAGTCTAGGTCTGTCGGTGTCCATTCTGGCTCAGCCTCCCACGTCCTGTTCTCCAGGAGGTTGCAGCCTGGGAAGTGAGTCTCGAGAAGGACCTTACTGGTTTCATGGTCGGTTAATGTGTATGAGTTGTCGGGCTTTTTCAGCGCGCCAAGGCTTCGATCCTGATCGGTCGATAGGATTTTCCTTACCCTTGCGGCTTCGTTGTTGGTTTCGATGGATTCACAGAATTTCCGCCACGCCACCCTTCTGGCAGTTCTAATCTGCTTTTTGTATAAATATTGGGTTTCTTTGTATTGCTCCCAGTCGTCCGGGAGCCTAGTGTTTTTGGCTCTATTGAATTGTTGTCTTAGTGTATCTCTGAGTTTACCCAATTCGGCGTTCCACCAGGGGTTCCTAACGCTGTTGTTTGGTGGCGCCCTTAGTTTGCAGCATGCGTGGTATGCTTCAATTAGGTATTCTGATAGTTTTGTCACGGTGTATTCCAGTTGTGCAGTGTCTCTTACGGTTACTTGTGATAGATGCCTTTCTAGTAAAGCCGCCAGAAGGCGTTTGTACTCGGGCACCTTGGTGCGACGCGGGTTACGTTTTGGTTCTGGCTCCTTTATGTGGGAAGCTAGTGTAAATCGGATTCTTCTATGGTCTGAACTGGAAGGCTCTTCGGATACGTGCCAGTTAGTAATGAGGTTTGTCGCGTTTTCTGTGGCGAGAGTTAGGTCGATGATTGTTTGTCCTCGGACTGTGACCCAAGTGGGTTCAGAGCCTCGGTTAACAATGTTAAGGTTAGTAGAGAATAAATAGGTGGATAGTACCTCTCCTCTGGAGTTCGCTGACTCACTACCCCAGAGCGGGTGGTGGGCGTTGGAGTCGGTGCAGATGATCAGTTCCAGCTTGGCGCGCTCGCAGTGTTGCACTAGGTCGGTCATCTCTTTCGGCGGGCAATTATTGTCCTCGCCTGGCATGTACACCGAGGCCAGTACAACATCTGGAACGTCACATGCGGTCTGGAGTCTGACAGCTGTCAGATCTCTGGAACAGAATTGAGTGAGTGGTGTGGTAGGGATTTCTTTGGGAATATATACACAGGTTCGTGGTTTTTCTGCACCATGTGTATTGAGGATCAGCTTACCTCCGATGTTGCTGAGGCCGCAGATTCTGTTGTTTCTGATCCACGGCTCTTGGATCAGTGCGATGGTTCGGGGCTTAACCTCCAGGGCCCTGCGTAAGCTAGCCGTGGCAGTCTGGCTGTGTTGGAGGTTGGTTTGGATGACATTTATGGGCGGTGACGGCGGTGGAGTGGAGTTAGTCGGAGATGGATCCATCGGGAAATCTCTCCGCTGCCTCCACTCTGAGATGGTCTTCGGGTCCGTCGCCCGGCGAAGAGGCAAGCAGTTGCTCGTTCCAGCCAGGCGATGAGGGGGGTATGGTGTCGTTGTCGTCGTCCATTGCTGCTCGGGCCATGACCTCCTCGAGCTGGGCAATGTCCATGTCGTTCGTCTGTGTCGTTGTCGGTGCGGTCTTGTCGTCTGTGCTGTCAGTCTTTTTGTCACAGGGTGGGGTCGTGGGCCAGAAGCGCACGTATATCGACCCCAGGAGGTACGATATCCGTCGCTCCCGGGCTAGGACCCTTTCGGCTTCCTCCGGTGGCACACCTAGGGTCAAGTATGTCCCGTAGTTGTCGCCACCGACGGTAGTCGCCCTGTACAGTGACCACCTAGCAATGTCATACCAAGTATTCTGACGGATCAGAATACTTTGGAGCCGGGCTACGTCACCCTTGTAACGGGGGACGAAAAGCGAGGCTCGGACACGGGTGGGCACGTCGGACTGTTTGAGTACTGTCAGTGCGAGGTCGGTCTCTTCGAGTTTAATTAGGGGTACGTTTCGGGTCAACCAGGTCAGGGCATAGTCGTCCTCGCACCAAATCTGCACGGTGCCTTCCGCTACCCGTGGGTATCCGCGGAAAGCCGGGAGTGGTGCTGTCGGATCTGTGTCCATCAGTCGGGTTTCTAGGTCGGTTTTGACGTGCTCTGCCTCTTCCTTGGTCAGGTCTCGAGAGGGGGGAGGGAAGCAGATTGCTACGGCCAGCCTCGCAGGAATATCCTTCGTGGCTCGCGCGTAGGTTCTCTGCTCCCCCTGAGCGGAGTGGACCCTCACACGCTTGGCGAGTCCCTGTAGCGTACTCGGCGAAGCCGTATCGTCAGGGCGCTCCCTCTTCGCCGGCCCTGTACCGCTTGGTCCAGGCTGCGGTTTGGAGGTGCCCGGCAAGATGTTTGTTGCCGGCTGCGCCTGTGCGTGTGTTGGTCTATACCGCCTACCTCTGTTCTGTCTGGGTCGAGGTCGGTCGAGGGTATTGTCGGAGTTCTGGGGTTGGCTGTCGGTCCCAGCAGACTTTGTTGCGTCCGGCCGCGTTTCGCGCTGGGTTTCCCCTTCGCGGACTAACGGCCGTTCGCACGGCTCCGCGTCCGGCCGCGTTTCGCGCTGGGTTGCCCCTTGGCGGACTGACGGCTGGTCGCGTGGCTCCGCATCCGTCCGCTTTTCGCGCTGGGTTTCCCCCTCGCGGACTAACGGGCGGCTGCGTGGTTCCGCGTCCGGCCGCTTTTCGCGCTGGGTTACCCCCTCGCGGACTAACAGCTGGTCGCGTACTGCCTCTGCCTCTACCTTTTCGGCGGCCGATCGCGCCTCGCGCTGGCTATTGCCTGCGCGGGTGTGACGCTTTCGGTTACCGACTCTTCTCTCCCGGGCAGGGATTTTTCCGCGCTTGTTCAGCAGGCGTACTTCGTCAACCGGGAGAGTATTGGAGCTGCCAGGCTCGTCATCCTTCCCCGTCCCTCTTTGTCTGTGTCGGTCTTGGTCGGTGTCAGGGTTGGTGATGCTGTTACGCACAATGCTCTGTTGCCAGAGGCTCGTGGGTGGCATACACCGGGTGGCGGGTTGTGGCGCTTGGATAGCGGCCGGAGTCGGGTTGAAAGGCGCGTTGGTCGCAGCCAGTTGTGGGTTGTTATTTGGCGCGTTAGTCGCTGCCTTTGGGTTGGGCGCTGTGTCAGCAGCCGGCTGCGCTGAGGAGCGCGGCAATAAGGTGCAGTCGGTTGCCCCCCCCCAGAATACGTTGGGGGCTGACCGCCGTAGCGGTGTGGGATTCCCCGGCTTGGCCGGGACCCACCTGGGTAGTTTCTCTTTCCTTCTGCATTTTTATTACGGTTGGGGGGGTGGGCTTTTTTGGAATCGAGGTTACCCCTCCTCTAGGACCGACGGGATATGGGGATAGGAGGGAGGCATTTATTGGGAAGGGATGGGTTCATTTGGGGTCACCTTAGGTCTGGGATTAGGCCTAAGGGTTTGGGAGTAGACAGGATGTCTGGATAGGTAGGGTTGGCTTATTTGGATGGTTGGTGCATAGGAAGAGGTACATAGGTTACCCTGAGCCTTGGATTTTGGCCTTCGGGAACTTCTCTTGTCCGGGATCTCTTTCAAGATGCTCCGGGTGCGAGTTCGGCCGTTAAGATCGACCTCACCCCCGGAGTTAGGCTATCCGCAACCTGCCCAACCGCTCGGTTGCAGGAGAAGAAGTGCCTGGTAGTCTGGGTCACCCCACCGCAGATATACGCATATATCAGCGTTGGGGCAATCCGACCACCCCGAGCAAAAAACAAAAAACTTTCTCTTTTTAACCCCCGACGCAAAAACGACGGGGTGTTATAAGTTTGACGTGTCTGTGTGTGTGTGTGTGTGTGTGTGTGTGTGTGTGTGTGTGTGTGTGTGTGTGTGTGTGTGTGTGTGTGTGTGTGTGTGTGTGTGTGTGTTGTGTGTGTGTTGTGTGTGTGTGTGTGTGTGTGTGTGTGTGTGTGTGTGTGTGTGTGTGTGTGTGTGTGTCTGTCTGAGGCAACATAGCTCCCGAACGGATGAACCGATTTTGATTTAGTTTTTTTTGTTTGAAAGGTGTATTAGTCGGGAGTGTTCTTAGACATGTTTCATCAAAATCGGTTCAGCCGTTTGAAGATTATCAGCTCTTTTCTGGTTGAAAAAGGGATTTTAGCCTCTGATCAACTCAAAATTTGGGATTCTATTACTTCAATGATATTAGACGAATAAAATAACCTTGAACTGATGCTGGAGCAACACCTGGAATTTCCAGGAAACCCAAGGTTCTCACCAACAAACAGCAGAAGTATCGTGTTTGGGCTCATTGAAAAGGTCTCAATGAATAGATTATAGATAAATGGTGATTTAAGGGAGACATTAAGTTTAAAAAGCAAGAAATAAAAATTAAATTAAAAATTTAAAAAACCCCCGACCCAAACAAAAACTCAAAAAAGGAAAAAAATAATATTTATAGGCCTTTTAATTTTAACGTAATATTTTGATCAGGGCATTGTCAAGTCGGGGGACGATCAATGAAAACGCCAAACAGAGGCCTAGCCGTCCACCGCCACACCTCTGTGAGTTTTCCGACTGAAGCAGTTTCAATTGAAATCTCATACAAAACTAGGCTGAGTAGGATTCAGTACTTGCTATACCGTTGACTGTAGAATATAGCATTTTTATTTAAATACTTCCATCATCGTCCATCTTCACAGTGACTGGTGCGAAATTCCACCAATTTAGCACTCTTGAGCGACCCATCGCACTTATACTAACTGTCTTACAGCGGAATTCACAAAACAGTCGCCGGTTTGACGTAAGTAGATTAATCAAAATCAAATAATAATAAAACAGTAGCTTATTCATTACAACATTATTGAAATGCATCTTTCATGTGGTGCATTAAAACTTATAGAACTACAATTCTAACTGTAAATCAGCGAAATCGGAATATACCTTTGACAGTGGAATTTAGTATTTTATTTAAGTAAGTATTTCCATCATCGTCTATCTTCACAGTGACTGGTGTCTAGTCGAAATTCTACCAATTCAGCACCCATCGCACTAATTCTAACCGTATTGCAGCAAATGGACTCAAATATGACGTATACAGACTAACGATCGCTCTATTTCAGCCATGTACACACAGCCAGACAGTCAATATCACCTCTAAACTTGCACATCGATTGAGTCTTATATTAGAACGTGTTTAATCAATACCAGCGGTCGCGGAGCGCCGTCGTCTTACAAGTGATGTAACGGTGACACAACTACGTACAACGCACAATATATGTTTATGAAGCCATCTCGTAATGTTGAAGATATATAAATTCGTTACATTTGATCGCTCCTGACTCTCTTGTGTGATTGGTCGCACGGAAGTGCTTGGACCAATTCCGCGGAGCGAAGGAACGACAACACAGTATTAAGAAAAAATAAAATAAAAAGTATTTATTGGCATTCGCACAGGCATATAACTAACTAAACTTAACGTACCTATGCATAAAAAAGTCCTTTACGAAGCCAAAAGGCCTACTGTGATCTTTCTAATGTTGTATTACTCTTGTATCTAAATTTTAAAAGATAAAGGTCTCAATTTTTCTGGATCCTCTTCTAGGTGGCTATTGACATAGTTTGTGGACTAGTGTGGGTTACATGTTTACCACCCCTAATGTGCAACCCAGCAGTACAACGTATAATGCAGCTGCGTGTCCGAAACATATGAAAAAAAGCATCTTTGATGTTGCAGCAACAAAAAGGCAGGCATAGAAACTGCTTAGTTGCGAACTTCTTTGGTTCTTCTATTCAGTATAGGAACTAACTGAAACCCCGACAAATGTAAGCACTACACATACCATCACGGCTTGTTTCCCCAAAGGCATGTGCAGCGATGTACCTATAGTTAACCCAAATTACATACCCAGGCCAATATAGGTACATATTTTATAGACTTCAGAAGGTAGTCATATTTTCACGACCGCTCCAAAACATTGATCACTTCTAAAGAAGCCTGCAAAATTGTATAACGCCTAAAGACGTCAGAGCCAGTTTGAAGTTAGTTAAGATTCATAAAAAGTTGTTTGGTTGTACGACCTTTTAACTAATATAACACAAAAGGTTCATACTTTATTGTTGTCTAATAATATAACAATGAATTCCGGCAACTGTAGAGGTCGGGCCAAAGACGCGTCTGCAAAGACCAGTCGGCAAGTTTGAGTCTCACCTAGTTCGATATAATACGCGCCCGAGTTCTGCAGAGCGAATGGGACTTGTTAAAATGTTTAATGAGAAATTAATTATTTGTCGCCAAGCTCTTGATCCCTGAAGGGTAAGCAGAGACAATGATGATTTGAATAGGCCGTGTTAAGTTTCAGGCTCGAGTTTAATCTACTTGGATGCCGTGCTCCGATACTCAACTGACAATTGTATTTTACATTCATTGAGATATAGGAACTGAAGCCGTGTGGCCGACGGGTTTTCCCATCGGAAAAATTATCCGTACTTATTCTTTTAATTTCCTTATTTAATGACGATACGCAAAGAAATTCTTTCCTAACATTTTTGCAATTTGAAGGTCAGTGTCAGGTTATAATTGTTGATTAAAATATAATTCGCAACCGTAACAAATATGGTTAAATTATAATTAAATTAACACTGACGTGGGGATGCATCAAGATGTGGTCGCAGTGGACAAGAGCCTCACCCCGCTCTCCTTGGCGAAAGAGAACTGGCGCAAACCTGCAGTACTGGATACTAACGATCGTAAGGAAGTATGGCAAGGCAAAGAGCTACACGGACGCTTTTTCCGGGCTCTTCATGGGCCTGATGTAGACTTTTTGGCGTCTGTATCCTGGTTGCGTTTCGGCGACTTCTTCGGGGAAACCGAAGGTTTTGTCTGTGCGATTATGGATGAAGTTATCATGACGAATAACTATCGGAAATACATTGTCAAGGATGGTACGGTTGACATCTGTCGGGCATGCCACCGTCCCGGTGAATCAATCCGACATATCGTTTCCGGTTGTTCTCGTCTTGCTAACGGCGAGTATTTGTACAGACACAATCTAGTAGCTAGGATTATCCACCAGCAACTTGCTTTGCAGTACAACCTTGTGGAGTCTGAAGTACCATACTACAGGTATGTGCCCGACCCAGTTCTCGAGAATTGTCACGCCACATTGTACTGGGATCGATCTATCATCACTGACAGGACTATTGTAGCCAATAAGCCTGATATTGTGGTGATAGATCGCCGAGAGCGTCGTGCAATGATTGTTGATACTCATGACGAGAATCTCGTGAAAGCTGAGCAAGATAAGAAAATCAAGTATCTTGATTTAGCTCACGAGGTTGTCGACATGTGGGACGTGGACTCAGCAATCATTGTACCGATAATGATTACAGTAAATGGCCTAATAGCGAAGAGCCTCGACCAACACCTCAGGAGGCTCTCATTGCGCGGCTGGATCAAGGGCTTGATTCAGAAAGCAGTACTCCTAGACACGGCACGCATAGTCAGGAGGTTCCTTTCTCTAGAGCCCTGACCACCGGCATCCTGGACCCTGCTCCTGATGCCGATGGGCCACAATTTTTTATATTTTTTAATGTTTTTTTATGATTTTTGTAAAAATATTTAAAAATATACTAAATATGTTTAAAAGAAAATAAATGAATGGTTAAATATAATTATAGTCATTAAAATTACCAATAGAACCCCCTATGTTCATGTAATCCAATTCCATTGAATTACTGTTTCATGAAGAGGACTTCTTTAAAACGTAAAAAAAAAAATGAATTTCACTAGCTACCTCTGGGCACGTCGCCCTTAAGGCGGAGATTTCTTGAAAACGCTCAAAATGGTGGTTTTTTAAAATCAGTGTACCTATGTCTTTAACTGCAAATAATTTTGAAAGCAAAAAAAAATGATATTTTCGAGTCTTTTTTGCTTACAGTGATGGTATTCAAAACATAGTTAAACATACTTTAATGCATCAAAAAAATCATCAAAGTCACCTCTTAATTATCTTTAAAACCAGTTTATCCCTTCAATAACAATTATTATAATAGTAAAAATTTACCATAAAATTCTAAATGCCAAACTTCATCCAGTGATGGATTATTTATTATCAAATAGTTAATATCTAATTTTATACGATTTTATGTGCATGCTTGCTCATTTATTATTCGAATTTATTACAACAGATTTTAACCCGTATCGGATTGAAATAAGAAATATTATTGCTCATAACGACAATACGACGAGTACACTCAAAATTACCATCTACAAAGTATCATGTTACTAAACTACAAAAAAAAAAACGCATAGCCTAAACCACCCACCGGTTTAGGCCATGCGTTTTGTTTTTTTTTTTTGTGGTAGATCATCAAATAACTTGTCCCGCTCTTGTCTGTCAGTGAATGAATTTAAGATTAGTAGTTGCGGATGTGAGGATCGGGACCAAAGATCCTCAAATATTGTATTTATCCACTCACTCAGACCAATAAAAAAGTATTCACACAATAAGTACAATATCTTACGGTATCCCAAGACGATGTCATACTCACCTATTAATCTATTTAAATTATTAAAATAGACTTTAACATAAAATTCAACACTAAAACAAACAGTTAGCCGCTTCCGCGTCATACTCGTAGAGCCATTAAAATGTATAAGAAACAAACGAAATACTTAGCGATACAGCGTCATACTAAAACTTTCCAAAATGCGCCGTTCTCGGTGTGGCGCATACATACATAAATTACACTGATTATTTTGTAAAGAAATTCGAAGTGTCAGCTGTTTATATGCGGGCAGAGGCCGAATTTTGATGAGGAGCAGTTACTGCGATCATCAACATCAGGAAGAGACAAAAAGTATTTATAAGACTCGCACAGTATCGATACATACATATGTATAGTAAATACTTAATAAAATATAAATACAATTTTAAAAATTAAATAAAAATAAAAACGAATTCCTGTACTAGGCCAAAGGGTATCTCAGCATGGTGCTGTGACACTTAAAAAGTACCGCAGCGCTGGTATTCTGACTGGCGCCCGCTGTGATGTCATCAGCGACTTAAGGCGACAATAGATGACAGCTACCTATCGGCGATGCACTGCCTCCCGTCGCCCGCAAGAGACCCCGCCTCAACTCGCATCAAGTTTTTCGAAAAACAAACCATGTTGATTTATCAAACACCATTAAAAAAAGCCGTACACTAAAATCTGGATGATTAAATTGTCTTTTAGATGGTGAAAGTTTCATGGAAATACGCCCGATAGTTTTTGCGTGATTATCGTTTTTATGTCCGCGATAGACATAACTTTACCAATTAATTACATTATGTTATTAATATAGGATTTAAAATATGAACATATCAAATGACGAAAAAAATTGTCTCGTTTAAATATTTTGTTCAAATACTTTTGAAACAAGCCGTTTAGTTAGACGTGATCTTCAATACAAAGTCCTTAAAAGTCGTCTGTCTGCGCCTTAAAGCACTGCTGGACATATACCTCTCACTCATAGTCTCAGTTAAAAGGGAATGTGCGGTTGCTCGTAATAACAGTTATACAATGCTGTATTTAGTTATGGATAAGACACATGCAATTTACATGTTGTGTATAAATATATGAATTAAAGATAAGGAATGCTGTTCTTTTACTCAACAAACCGGAAGAAACATTTATATTTGCTACTAGCTTCTGTTAATGATTTCGTCCGTGAGAAATTTCGGCCACCGACCTACTACGTCGCCATCGTCGCTGCGCATCACTCGGCCATTTCGCGCTTTAACTTCATTTTCGTCTAACGTTCTTTTTGACTTTAGTTTTGTTGATCGGCTCTCAAAGGTCGTAGTGTGATGCTAAATAACCTTTATATAACCTTCCTAGGAGTAAGCTAACAAATTCAAGGGGGAGTTTTAAAGATTACCGCGTTTGTGGTAGATTAGTATGGTTACAAATTTCCTACTAGATCGGGATTCAATACCCTAATAATTATATAAGCAAAAGGTAAAGGCTTCTTCAAACACGCGCGACGCAACTCTCGTAGAACAATTTCTATTAAAACTTCATGGAAATCGTTCTACTAGTGTCGCGTCGCGCCTTCAAGCGTTAAGCGTAGCGGAAGGATGAAATAATGGACCGAGTACTGGGCCAATTGGTTATTGTTCCACCACACGTTCAAACGGACAAACTCTTTAGTTTTATTATATTGTTTTAAGTACTGCTCTAAAGCAAATTATAACATTGGTTTCCGTCGTCTGTTGCGTAAAAGAAAAGCATTTACTTATCTTTAATTCATCTATACAGGGAAAGTTTTTACCCAGTGCGCAAATTGTAACCATGAATTCAGCATATCATTCTAGAACCCCTAGCGTAGAAATTTTTCTTTGTGTATCCGGCTAAAAATTTCTGCGCTAGGGGGTCTAGAATGATATGCTCAATTCATGGTTACAATTTGCGCACTGGTTAAAAACTTTTCCTGCATAGATGAATTAAAGATAAGTAAATGCTTTTCTTTTACGCAACAGACGACGGAAACCAATGTTATAATTTGCTTTAGAGCAGTTTTTTACGTTTTAAGTTACGTGTTAAATGCACTTAGTCCATTGCCTTCGGTGGAATGAAAAATACTTGAAGACGGCGAGGCCTTATAATCGATAGTGAATTAATAAAATATGAGTCGATTGCCTAGTAGAAAATGGGCTTCCTTCCTTTATTTCTAACATCGGACGCAATACTGCAATGCTTTACTAAAGGAATCCATAGGTACTGATATGATATTATTTAATGCGAGAAAACTTAACACCTTAACCGCTGAACGGATTTTGATGAAATTTGCCGCACAGGTAGATCATGATCTTGGTTAGGACATGAGATACATTTTATTTCGGCAGATGGTACGTTCCCGTGGTATATCCAGCTCAACGCGGGTAGACACGCGCGAAAACGGTAGTTTAGATATAATTTTAAACACATAATGCCACGCTTAAACACATAATGCCACGCCTGTAGTTCCTGAAGCTGTAGACAGGGTTGTATGGCACACTCAAATTCTGTCAGTTGCTACTAATCCAGCTCCTACTCCACATCCAACTGCTACTGAGAAATTCTTGACGATAAAAACTGACCATTCCAAGGTTGCTTGGAAGAGATCGCAGAAAGCGATAAGGCTCATTGTATATTTGTTCGTTTTTTTTTTGTTATGTATTTTTGTGGTGTACAATAAAGTATATACAGGAAAAGTTTTTATCCAGTGCGCAAAATTTAACCATGGTTTCAGCATGTCATTCTAGACCCATCGCAGAAATTTTTCGCTGGTTATACAAAAAAAAAATCTGCTGTTCCATACATTTCGACTTCGTAGGTATTGCACTTTTCTATGAAACAGCTGTTTTTATTTTGTATAACCGGCGAAAAATTTCTGCGCTAGAATCGTCTAGAATGATATGCTGAAACCATGGTTAAAATTTGCGCACTGGATAAAAACTTATCCTGTATAAATAAATGCAAACCACAAGGGTTGGATCGAGGTGGGTCTAGAAAACGATGCCTGAAAGGATTTGGGAGTGGCCTTTGCTCAGCAGTGGGACAGTTTAGGCTGTTTTCCTTTTCTAATTGAAAAGGAAAACAATCTTACTCGTATTATAAATGTGGAAGTTTGTATATATGTACAGACTGTAGATTTGTAGACGATTCTCTATTCTGTATTTTTATTCCTCTAAGTACCTGGTACTTATTGACAGGCCTGCACTGTCCTCCCATACCTATTATCACTGTAATTTGAAAACATTGTTAAAGCCAATGATTTTTAAAAGAGTAACCGTGGAGTTTCTTGCCGGCTCTTATCCATAGGAAGCGACAGTTTGGAACCGTGCACCTAGCTTCTGACGTTTCATAAGTGCCTATGCAGGTTTATATGAAATAAAAATATTTTAATTTGATTTGTATGTTTAGATATTTGTTACTGAATCACGCAAAAACGGCTAAACGGATTTGGATGAAATTTGGCCCACAGGTAGACATTGATACTTTTTATTCCGATAGTACGCTAATAAATAATAAATGAGCACTGCCCGATCTGAGTATCCAACCCAGGCTCAACGTTCAAGCACGCTTGCATCAATGGTAAACAATTTTAGAAATTAACATGTTATTTTTTCTTTTTTCAGATTTTTTGACTCACCGCGTCTGCAAGAGTTATTATTCATTGGACCAAGCTACGTACAGCAAAGTAACCATGTGCCATTTATAAAACTAAAGAGGTGAGAACATTTCCGTACAAAATCGAAAATCAATCGAATGCTGTCGTAGGATTTCTTTATACGATGCCCACAAATCTAAACATATGGTATTTACGAAGCAGATGTGACTGGAAACGCCGAAAACTCCATAGAAGGACATACATAAAAGTGATCGTATTGGTGATGTTCTCCAGTAGTTTTAAGTGTTTAAAAGCCCTGCTGGAGGCCTTCATTAATTGAGGCAGCTACAGGCGAGCCCGGTTAAGCAACCGACAACCCCCTAGGTTGACCTGCGACGAAATTTTCGAAACAAAAACAGATGTTGACCCACGACCTGAGGGGCAATTCTCGTAATTTTAAGAACGTTCACAGTCTGATTACAGTCTTAATCTGTCAAAAATACCTCGAGTTTCCACTACATTTTTGATAAGTTTTTGACATTTGATTGTCACTGAGGTGACACTGCGACTAGATTTTGAACGTTTTTAACTAAGAGAATTGGCCTTCTGATGTATTCACGTAAACGAAGCAAAAGGAGTGTGTAAGGGTCGTATCAGGTGCCGTTATGTTGCTGCCCACCCCCATGAGAAGGCGTGATTTTATGTATGTACAAATCTTACGAAATCATATTTTTATTTTGTTATTTTCAGGATACCAATCGAGAGCTTGATATATAAGAACACGCTCAGTATGCAGAAGCTGGGATTCATGGGTTGCAGTTTGGGCACACCGAAGAATGAGAACGAGAGACAAGTAAGTATTTCCTCACCGTCTTCTTTACGCGCGTTGGCAAGAGCTGAACGATTTCCCAACTATGTTGGGGTCGGCTTCCAGGCACTTTCTAACTGGATGCAGCTGAGTTCCAGTTTATTACATGGCCCGACTGCTTATCTGACCTCCAATTCCCATTTACTGGGTAATACGATACCCCTTGGTAAGACTGGTTGTCAGGCTTTCGGGATTCTGACAACCCGTAACGGCTGTCAACGATCTACGAAAGACAGTTGGGGCAAATAACTTAACGTGCTTTCTGAGGCCCCTCGTCTTGGTATGTAAAGATGGTCACCTCTCCACTCAGCAACCGCGCAAAGCGTTGCTTAACCTGATTGATGGACCCGTAATTACGGCTTTTATTGTTAAGCCGATAGGAACGATTTTACATTTTCGTAGTATAATGTTACCATCCCAGCTCATGCCCGCACGTCGTTGGTCACAATTTTTTTTTCCCGGTTAAAGCGCTGCAAAAAGGTTGAGGGTTTTGTATGAAGGTTTTGACTAGTATTCATATATGTTTTCTCAAATATATTCTATACTACTGACTTATCACAATTTGACAAAGCTACTACAATTTTAACAAGAAAACGGAGTTTTTGGCGAGATCGCGTTGGAACATGTCGCACGAATTTTAATTTTCATGAAATTTCGTGAAATAGCGAATTAAATTGTATAATTTTGGTAGTGAATTATTCAATGTAGTTACGTGTGAGTGCACAAGTGTAGTGAAGGTGAAAATAAGGGGATCCTGCCGTTTTGCCGAAAAGATTTTGCCAAATTTTCATTACCCAAACAAATTTTAGCAACTTTTTTTTATACCAATGTAATATTTGGAATAATTTTAGTACGCACATTTTCATTTGGTCAAATGTTTACTTGGCAGATTGTTACCAAGGATAATGTCATTAAGGCTTTTGGTCTTTAATCAAATGATTTATTACGGCAAACAATATTTAGATAATAAACGTTTAGTCAAATGATTTGTTATGACAAAAAAATTATGGTTACTAGACATTAGGTTATTTATGGAACTAGTTACAGTAGGTTATTAATTTTTTTAAAATGGTTAGGTTAGGTTAGGTTAAAACTGTGACCACCTACGCCAGAAACGACTAGATTATATAGAAAAAATATGGAAAAAAGAGATTATTTTTAGGAGGCTATCGAGAGAAATAATATAATTATATTAACATTATTATTACCTGTTTAGAATTTGTCCCAAGTGGAATATTTGGCTTATTTAATTTTGGGTAAAATATGTTATACCAACTGAAATATTTGACTAGATAAAAAATGGTAAAAGTACTAGTTAGTGAACAAGTTATTGTTCAAACGTTCACTTGCCAAACATAGGTTTTCGTAACAATTATTTGTAAAGAGATTTTTTGGTAAGTAATAATTTGGCAAATGAAATTATGCGAAAATTTGTTTGGGAAGTGATAATTTGGCAATTTCTTTTCGGTAAAACAAGGGAGACCCGAAAATAAGTGACTGATGTGTACTTTTCGTGTTTCCCCCAAAAACTCCTAATAGGTTTTTGTAAAGTTACTACCGCTTTACAATAACTTTGACTTAACTTTGACTTGACTGACTATGACTTTTTTGTAACTTCGTGCCTGATATCGGGCCATAATGATTGAACAGTAAAATTGCTTGACACTGGCTAAATGCACAAACCGTGCGAAGCCAAAACAAAAAAAAAAAAACAAGACAACGTCTGTCGGGTCAGCTAGTAGTCTTATCTAACCGGAATCTAACTAGCCTGTATTGACGCACTGCAGGACAAAGGCCTCCTAAACCCTTTTCTATGCAATTTGTTCTTTTGCCAGTCGTTTCAGTACGAGTCAAATTCGTCCCGCCATCTTCGTCTCGGCCTGCAGCAAGTAGTAAATAAATATATTCCGAACATCAACACAAGTATCAGACATTCTTAACAAGACCTTCTCTTGACAGTAAACAGGCTGAACTATAAAGGTCATACGTCGAAATCGGAACTGCTTTCTTCCTCTTGCGTTATAGACTAGTCTTGCCATTTAAAGGTCGAACCTTCGCGAGCAATGTCGGAACCACACGAACTTGTTTTGTGTTGTTGTGAAATAGAACGAGTACTAGGATAAAGTTTGTTGATAAAATCATGAAGTTAGAGATAACCACTATAAAAAGAAAGCCCCTCCACTACAATTTCTTTACAAATTTGAAATGTGTATGCAGTGGAGGGACGTTCATTTGTTAACCGACTTCAAAAAGAAAGAGGTTATCAATTCGACATGTTTTTTAGGGTTCCGTACCTCTAAAGGAAAAAACGGAACCCTTATAAGATCACTTTGTTGTCCGTCCGTCCGTCCGTCTGTCAAGACCGTTTTTCTCAGGAACGCGTGGAGGTATCAAACTGAAATTTCTATATGATACTTAGTTCTACTGTCCCTGGAAGCTGTAGAAAAATCAACCTTCTAAGTCAACGCAATCAAAAGATACAGCCATTTAGGCCGCAAAATTCCGCAAATTTTCGAAACTCGCACGGGAATCAAGTCACTTCTTATAGTACAGATATAGGAAAAATTACGAAAACCGAAATTTTTTAGTTTCGTCATATAAAAAAAAAAATTTTTTGACAATTTTGAACTTTGACTTATATACCCACAGGTTTGTACGGAACCCTCGGTGCGCGAGTCCAACTCGCACTTGACCGGTTTTTAGGGTTCCGTACCTCTAAAGGAAAAACGGAACCCTTATAAGATCACTTTGTTGTCCGTCCGTCCGTCCGTCCGTCCGTCTGTCAAGACCGTTTTTCTCAGGAACGCGTGGAGGTATCAAACTGAAATTTCTATATGATACTTAGTTCTACTGTCCCTGGAAGCTGTAGAAAAATCAACCTTCTAAGTCAACGCAATCAAAAGATACAGCCATTTAGGCCGCAAAATTCCGCAAATTTTCGAAACTCGCACGGGAATCAAAACCTACAGGGTACTTCCCGTGAACTTAGAATCTTGAAATTTTGTACGAAGTCACGTCTTATAGTACAGATATAGGAAAAATTACGAAAACCGTAAATTTTTAGTTTCGTCATATAAAAAAAAATATTTTTGACAATTTTGAACTTTTACTTATATACCCACAGGTTTGTACGGAACCCTCGGTGCGCGAGTCCAACTCGCACTTGACCGGTTTTTTTTAAAATATACATAACTCCGTCATATATAGGCGGATTTGCAAAATTATTTTATTGTTCGAAAGGGGTTTATACCGAAATGGTCCCATTTAAATATCATATAGATATATAGATCATGCGTTTCGGAGACAGACAACGCAACTCTTCAAAAAATTACAGCAAATCAACCGCGATTTCTTCTATCGCATAAATTATTATGAATTGTTTTGACCCCAAGGATGATAAAATTTCGAATTGGCGTGGAGTAAGTACAACAGCTAAAAAGTGAAAAAAAAAAAAAAAACTTAAAAAAAACACTACAAAGTAAAAAATAACTTTAATTTCAGTGACAAAGAAGTAAAATACACATCCAAAGTCACCGACTTCCGAAATTAAACTTATGTTTCACTTTGTAGTGTTTATTTGGAAGTATTTTATTAAGGTTTATTTCCACCAAACGGCTCGGATCGGAAAGGATACGAACGGATGCGGCGATAGACCATCGCGTCTGGCAGATTCGATGCGGTGCGCGCCGTTTGTTGGAAATCATGCTTCTAAATCTATGCAAGAGTGTTTATTCTGAAAGTTGGCAACGTCGCAAATAGCTGTCAAAGTTTTATCTGTTTTTAGTAATTTCTTAATATTTACTGTATGTAAATATGAAATATCGGTACCTAACTAGTGACCTAAAATATGAATAGTGATTTGCAATTATAACACTGAATTTTGGTTCACCCTTGTTTGATAGAACAACGTTTGATATAATATTACTAAATCGAATTTTAGTTGCAATAAAGTCATTTCGAAGAATTTATTATTCATTTGACCGAATAATTCATTGGTAAATTTTTATTTAGCGTAATTATTTATTTGAACTAATTTCATTTGAACTAATTTCATTTCGCCGAATTTTCAAATGCACTAATTTTATTTAAACTAATGTTTCACTACACTAATAATGATTTAGTCGAAAGATCGTATCGAATATTTAGTTCATTAATAATTCGTTTCTTTCATCGTCTATAAAATATAAGTAGTATGAGTGGAAAAAGGTTGCTTCTGCAACGTCTCCGGCGCTACTGGAAGTGCAACCCCTTCGCCCTTGCGTAACAAAGGATAGGCACCCATGTTCACCTCCGCAGCTGCGGCTTGCGGCGGGAGTTGCCCTCCCTTCGCGCCTCCGGATTTTTAAATACACTCTAGGGGTAACAGCCAAAAGACTACGTAAATTCGGGGTGCCCCAATTCGGTTTTGGAACAATTTCGACCTATTTTATCCATGAAAATCAGTGTCTAGTGTACAAGCATAGGTCAATCTTGAAGGTATTATTTAGGTCTTTAAATTAAAATATTTTCTTGAAAATCAATATGTTGTGCTACTAAAGTTAGTGACAGAAACGTATTGCTGCAAAACCGACTCCACGTAGTCTAGTCTGTCCTACCCCTAGAGTGTAATTTAGAATCGCGTAGGCGCGGAGGGGCGAGGCAGCCCGCGAGCTGAGGAGCAGGTGGTTTTAACACCCGCCGCCGCAGCTGAGGCTGGCCGGCGAAGCCGGCCAAGAAGCCGAAGCTGCGGTGGTGAGCGTTTAGACCATCTGCGACGTTAAGCTCGCATGGGACTGCCATGCCGGAGCCCTGCAGCGCCGGAGCCGTGACAGAAACCATGCTTGCTTGCATGTTGCATGATTGCTGCATGCTTGTTTGCTAGATGGTAATCAGTTACTAGGTGGGTTTTTCAATTAGTAGGTATTTTTAACGTAGATATTATGAACTTAGATGTATTAAATGTTGGTATTTTGAACTTAGGCATAATGTCATTCGATATTTTGAATCATTCGAAATTTTAATCACTCGGCATTTCAATCTTCGACGTTTTAAGCGTAGGTATAACAATTTTCGACATTTTGATATAATCGATATTTAAATTTTCGATGTTTTAAACATTGGTATTTTAAGCGTAGGTATTATTAATCTTCGATATTCAAATACATACCCCTGTTTTCTTGTTCAAAATAAATAATTTTTCAAATATTTACAATGTTTTTTTTTCTGCATTACATTACACCAATTGAATATTCGATAAATACATGGTTATACCATCTGAAAATTACATCAAATGAACATTATACCTTTTGATCATTAGCGCAAATGTTGTTATAGCAAATAAATATTCGATGAACTGAAAATTCAGTCAAACGATATTATACAAAGTGATGATTTTCTTAAACGTTGTTCGATTTAGTAATATTATATCAAACGTTGTTCCATCAAACAAGGGTGAACCCTGAATTTTATGTTGTAATCGAATTAGGTGTAAAAAGGGCATTTGGAAAGTTTCCAAGTTCTTTTTTTACATCTAAAACTAAATATTCGGTATTAAGATCTTAATTATTGCATTTCATAATCAATATTTTCACTAGTTAGCGATATTTCATATTTTCATACAGTAATATTGCCAAATTAATCAAAACAGTGAAATATTTGACAGCCATTTGCGACGTTGCCCATTTTCAGAATAAACGATCTTAAGGTGGATGCGCTAAGGTCTTCCCCCGGTTTTTTCAATTTACAGGTCAGCGTTACTACGACTATTTCATGAAAAAATCTTTAATTGTGATTCAATGAAGTAAGAGGGTTGTATTGATGCTTTTAATTATTATAATTCTGCAAATACATACGGGAAGCACAGAACCAGTCAAAGCGGCGGAGCTTAGGGGAGGCCTATGTCCAGCAGTGGACGTCTTTCGACTGAAATGATGATGATGATACGTGTCACGGTCGCTAATCATATTTTGTTCAACATACTGACAACTTGCAAAAAACGTCACATTGACCAATAGGGTATTTTCCAATTTTTCAAAAACCATTATAATTTGAAGATTGGAACGAGATATTTAACAGAAAAATAAAAATAAAATGATTTCTATCCATTTTCTCAGTTAAAAACGATTTAAACCAAATTTATTTTTCGTTGTTTTGAATTTACCGCCGAAACGCTTCTTACGATGACTTTTTATCACGTGACGTCAACTTTGTATAAACTAAAGTAGTTAGTAAGTAAATAAGTGAATGTCGAGTTTATTGGATATATTTTTAATGGATAGAAAGTGATATTACTGGTGTGCGGTGCCTCTGTGCACAAATACTTCTAAAACGACGCCAAACTAAGTATTTGTACCGGTGCCGTTAATACTAAGTTTACATCACATGTCACGTGATAAAAAGTCATCGTAAGGAGCGTTTTCGCGGTTCAACCAAAAATGAATTAGATTTTATTCTTTTTTTAATTGAGAAAATGTGTATTAATAAATTTATTTTTATTTTTCTGTTAAATATATCGTCCCAATCTTCAACATAAAATAGTTTTTATCAAATAGAAAAATACCCTATTGGCGTCTATTTGAATTTCCCAGAGTTTTATTGTACTTTACGATAAAAAAAACCAAAAATATTGATGGAGGTATACCTCCATCAATATTTTTGGTTTTTTTATAGAATTATAATTCTATAACAATTGCATGCGAATTCCCTATTCTGTTCCTGTAAGATGACAGAGATAGAATGCAAACAGCATTCTGTGCTGCAAGCGGGCCTTAACTTTCCGTGTGCACTTAATTTTAGCATAATGTGCAGTTTGCGAGGACCACAATAAAAAAAAAAATTGTAGTGGAAACTGAACTTTGTCCTGTAAGACATTGAGTTTCTACTTATACAAATCAAAGTATCTCGAATAAAAACGAACATGTTTATTATTACAGCACAATTCCTTGGAAAAATACTCACGAGCGCTGAAGTTTGACTGCATCCAGAGTCCAGCCGACCTAATCTTGACAAGAGCCAACCTATGCATGATGCAGTTCACGACAATCCGTGTAAGTATATCTAGTAATTCTGCTTCTCTATGGAGGTTGATTGTACTTTTCTCTCTGTTCCTCATACCTCCAAACAGTCAATAGGGTATTTTCCAATTTATTAAAAACCATTCTAAATTGAAGATGGGGACTAAGTATGTCACAGAAAAAGAAAAGTAAATCCATCTATTTCCATTTTCTCAATTAAAAACGATTTAAATAAAATACATTTTTCGTTGTTTTGAATTTACCACCAAAACGCTCGTTACGATGACTTTTTATCCGTGACGTCAACTTTGTGTAAACCAAAGTAGTTAGTAACAACTACTCACGTGACAAGCGACCTGCAGTAACAAGTGAATGTCGAGTTTATAATTAACGAGATTTTTAATGGATAGAAAGTGATATTACTGGTGTGCGGTGCCTATGTCCACAAATACTTCTAATACAAACTAAGTATTTATACCGGTGCCGTTTACACAAAGCTGGCGTCACGATGTCACGTGATAAAAAGTCACCGGAAGGAGCGTTTTGGCGATAAATTCAAAACAACGAAATTTAATTTTAATGGTTTTTAATTGAGAAAATGGATTGAAATAAATTTTATTTTTATTTTTCTAATGAATGTATCGTCCAAATTTTCAAATTAAAATAGTTTTTATTGAATTGGAAAATACCGTTTTCTGCACTCCGCACTTCAGCACTCGATTTTCAACTCTCGGTTGTGTGCCGAACATTGAGAATCCAACAGAGCTCATCTCAGCGTGTTAATAAAACGCTGCTTTCAAGGTCGGCGTTAGGCAGTGCGTTGAAATTCTAATGCGAGATAAAATTCACCCTTGCGAATCTGGGCTTATTTGGTGACATATCATGGCCGGTTTCTTTTGAGGATTGTTCTACTATATTGTTAACCCCCGCCGCAAAAACGACGGGGTGTTATAAGTTTAACGTGTCTGTGTGTGTGTGTGTCTGTGGCATCGTAGCTCCCGAACGGAGGATCCGATTGTTTTTTTTTTTGTTTGTTTGAAATGTGAATTAGTCGGGAGTGTTTTTAGCTATGTTTGATGAAAATCGGTTTAGCCGATGATTATCAGCTCTTTTCTGGCTGATGAACGGATTTGAGCATTACCCACAAGTCTGATCGAGTCGAAATTTGGTATTCTATTACTTCAATGATATTAGACGAACAAAGTTATCTTGAATTGATGTTGGAGCATCACCTGGAATTTCCAGGATACCGAAGTTAGTCACAAACAAACAGCAGAAGTATCGTGTTTGGGCTCATCGAAAACGCCCAAAAAATAGGTTATAGATAAATGGTAATCAGGACGAGGAATGAGGATAAATAAGTAAAAAACTTCACTGTGGGAAACAGTCAAAGCTGCGCAGATTTAAGCGTACATTTGTCGATCATAGCGAGCTATTACTATATTAAGGTTTAAAAAAAGCAGGAAATAAAAGTTAAATTTAAGATCTAAAAAACCACCGACTCAAACAAAAACCTATAAAAAAAAATTGGCCTATTAAGTTGTCTATACTAATATTATAAAGAGGGAAGATTTGATTGATTGTTTCTTTGTTTGCATTGGCTCCAAAACTACTGAACCGATTTGAAAAATTCTTTCACTGTTGGGAAGCTACACTATCCCCGTATTCCCACGGGAACGGGAACTACGCGGGTGAAACGGTGGAGCCCTACTAGTAGGTAATATTTTGATCAAAGCATTATCACGTCAGGGGGACGGTCAATGACTTCAACGAGGTTGAAGTAACGGGCGGAAGCTAGTTGCTTCATATGTTCAAAAAAGTGTCGGCTCAACAAACGAATGTTGTTTAACTGGAAATGAAAGCCATTCCCTATGATTAGTGTGTTAAGCAATTACCCCGCTAATGTAACATCATTGTTCCAGCACATAATAGCAGACATCGATCAGATAAACACGAGCTCACTAGAGACGCTATCCGGTCTCAGCAACTTCCGCTATTTGTCAATAAACATCACGAACAAGAAACTGCCAGATTCGTACGACAGCATCGACTGGATCGGTCTGGAAGACTTCTACAAGAATCCGCTGAGGGTCGCTGTTAATATTGTAAGTAACAATAATCCTACTAACCTTAGACCCTGGTCCCGATACCGGTGGGCTACCACTTTTTTGTTTTTAAAAATTTATATATTCTTAAATTGAAAAAAATATAAATATTTAATTAAATAAAGAAAATAATAATCGTACTACCTAAATATACAGCATAAGTTTTTATCCAGTGCGCAAATTTTAACCATGAATTCATCATGTTATTCTAGAGCCCCTAGCGCAGAAATTTTACGCCGGTTATACAAAAAAAAAAAAAACAGCAGTTTCATAGAAAAGTGCAATACCTACGCGCTCAAAATGTATGGAACAACTGATTTTTTTTGTATAATTAGTGCGCAAACTGTAACCATGAAATCAGCATATCATTGCAACACAACCACGTCTACCTCGTACACGCCTCTTGATGGACGTGGACGTCTCGACACGAGACGCGTCAGGATCTTGGGCGAGGAGAGCGCACTGATCTCGGTCGTGGAATCTCACGCCGTATGCCCGTAGGGAAAAGCCAAAATTTGGCTTGTAACGGGATCTAGACAAAGAAGAAGCTTCAGACCACCGACACAAGCTAAATCTTTGATTAATTATGAATCAAGAGAGAAATGGATCGAAAAGAGGAACAATAGGTGACAATACATACCAAAATAATACGGAAAATTACACACGTACACCGGTACACTCGTGCACCAGTACTTTATTGTTTTCACAAACTTGATGTCTTAATATTCATCACTTAAAATTTAAAATTACAATATTATTTTCAAAAAATCAGAACGACCACGCATCGGGTCCCAAAAACGTAGTGCTGCCGTCAGAAAACAAACAACCGACGATTTTTTTTACAATTCGAAGTTCAAATGTGATTAACAGCGATGAAGAATTTTTTTTATTGAAAAGTTTTGATTAGAAATGGAAGAGGTTTTAACCGTAGCGGTTTTACGCTACAACCCCCAAGCACATAAATTTTTCGTCGATTATACAAAAAAAAATCGGCTGCTCCATACATTTTGACCGCGTAGGAATTGCACTTTTCTATGAAATAGCTCATTTTATTTTGTAAAACCGACGAAAAATTTCCGCGCTGGGGAGTCTATAATGATATGCTGAATTCATGGTTAATGTTTGCGCACTGTATAAAAACTTATCCTTTATACGATAGGTACCGACTATCTCGGTCTGGAAGACTTCAACGAGACTTCGTTGAGAGTCCTTGTTAATTTTGTAAGCAATAATATACCCCCCCCCCCCCTTACCACATTTAAATATTGTATGTTGTTTCAGATCGGGGTGCCCTACAGGAGATTCGACGATATCATACAGAAAATTCTAGTGGAACGAATGATACTAATATCGCTGAAAGTTATGTTTTGTAAATCTGTGAGTCAACTTTTTACTTGATCTAACGTAAGTGTTCATATAAATACACGAACGGCGCGCGCTAACGGAGGCAACTGCCAACGGTAACTGCTGCAGTTGCCTCTGCCGCCGCAGTGTAACTGTATTAGTATAGATCACGGCACGTAAGTTGAACCATAATCAGAACAGACGATTTGCTTGTTTATTCTGATTTTCTTTGGTTGTTTGCTCGTTGCCTCGCACGGAACAAGAATGACGTCACCTTCTAGCATACTCATTGATTTAACGTATACAGAAGTTTGGAAATAAATTACAGATCGCGGCACGTAAGTTGAAACAAAACCAAAATTTTTGTCGAACTTACGTGCGTGATCCTCCGTAAAAATACACGTGTACATATTTGTTGCAGCTCTACCACCCTCTAATAGCGCACGTGTCGAGTGTCTACCAAAACACTCTGCGGGAGGTGTTGTGGGTCGACAGTCCCTACGACTCGACCGACCCCTACCACCGCATCGTCAGGCCCGTTCGACACAATCAGGTAACCATTTTAATCGAAACTTTATGTACAGATCTCTAAGGAAAAGTATGCGCTTCGGAAATCATCGTCCATCTTCGGATATCCAATATAGAGCTGTTACAACCATGCCCTTAAAGTATTTGCCTATTTTGTGTCTGATTGATTACAAAGTTATTGATTAACACCTCTATGCGATTTCGAAAAATAAAATCAGAACTCTTGAGTGACCAATGAAGATTTGCGTCCTGAGTGGGAAACGCGACGGAGACGTAATTTCATACGAACGCGCAATATTTGTAGGAGTACAAAAATAAGGAGCATTTTCATAATTTATATCGAATTTTATGTTGTAGAAAATTATTCTACGAATATCTTCTTTCACATAATTTATGACAGATTAAATTACATTTAAATTCATGATAAAACTATACCATATGAGGCCAAGATCTGTAAACATCACTCAACGCTTGCGTTCATCATTTCAGCCGAAAGACGTCCACTGCTAGACATAGGCCTCATCCAGGCTCCAGGGGGGTTTTGCCATAATCGCCACACTTGGCAGGCGGGTTGGCTATCGCAGTATGATGGTAAAATGCATAGAGAACGTTGCTGCCCATTCTCTAGGCGACCCACGTCTACGACACACACGGGAAGAAATGGGATGGTGCTATTCTTATACGCCCGGCTCCACACGGGACCAACACTTGGGTCGGCTTAGACATATTCCCGTCGCGTTGGCTTAGACATATTCCCGTCGCGTTGGCTTAGACATATTCCCGTCGCGTTGGCTTAGACATATTCACGTCTCTATCTCGCACTTGTAGTTCCACAGTAGTGCGACAGTGACAAGAATAACGTTTATAGGTCTCGGCCTGAGTGGAGCTAAAAATGCTTACTACTTATGTTTGATTCGCAGCCCGACACGTATGCAGAAGTCAATCCGTTCGTGTTAATGTGCTGGCAATGTGCTAACCTAAAGCGGCTCGTCATACATGGTGAGATGGTCAACTGTTGACACTTCATTTTAGCACTTGAAAGTTTCAATCAACTAACAATATGATATATGGGGGCATAAAAACGCCACATTACACAATTCCTCTAAAATCGATTAATTTCCTGAATTCCCTTCTGATTCTGCTATTTGACATTTAACTTAATAAAGCAATTCATAATTGATTGGATCATTTTACGAATCTTCATACAAAACTGTCAAACAGATGAATAGGGTATTTTCCAATTTTTCAAAAACTGTTTTGTTTTTAAGATTGGGCCGAAATATGTAACAGAAAAATAAAATAAAAATGATAAATATCCATTTTCTCAATTAAAAACGATTAAAACTAAAATTATTTAAATCTTTAACGAAACTATCATTTTATAATTTGGACTATTTCTAATTCCAGGTTACTGGATATGGCAATACGACGTCCTTGGCTTCGTGCGCCTGCGCAGAGATCTGCGACATCTAGAATTGTCATCGGTATATTACAGGCAGGACAGGTTTACGAACTTTATAAACACGAGCGAAGACGGAGCCATTCGAGTGCTGAGCGGTGACTCCCCGCCACCCATCGACCCTGATCATATACATGTGAGTTGTACTGTTGTCTACAACCACTGGAGTAGGTTGCACATCCTTTTAATCAGAGTTGGTGAATCTACACATATTTTTTTAGATATTATGTTTTCTGAGATGGGGTGGATTTTTCAGATGGGATAGGAAGGGCCACGCTTACCGCGTGCCGATTGGAGAGTGTCATGAAGAACAAGAAGTTATGACTTCTTCTGTCCGTGACACTCTCCATTCGGTGACTACATTTCCAGTCTTTCTCAGTCTTTGAGTGAGGTTCCATTTTTCCAAGCATATAGCGGCCAAAGATGAACAGGGAACCTTCATTTGATTGCAGGATGTTAATGAGTTCACGCGCTTCCCATGGCTCCCCACTCGCTGGGCCGAGCTGCCCCCCGGCCTGCGCGCGCGCGCCCGGCCCGCACAGCGCGCCGACTACGTAGTGAGCCAGGTGCGCGCGCCCGTGGGGCTGGCGGACGATGACTGTAAGTAAATGAGTTCACTCGCGCACCATAAATGCATCATTTTCATTCAGCCAGACACGAGATTTACGTCTAGACAGGATCTTTAAAATAACTTTATTAATATGTTACTAGACTTTGAATATTATACCGTCAGGATTATTCACGGGCTATTTGTATTATGCGATATCCTAGCTATATTATCTTGTATATATATGTCGGAGGATGTACTCGGAGAGTTGATTGTTGGTTTCAACAATACCTAATGCTAACTAAAAATATTTGTTAAATCCTAATTTTATTTGATTTGTTTTCATACATTTTGATATTGTCTAAACTTGTACTAATTTCTTTAAAAGTTAATATTTTGTAATAAGTTTTACGTAGTGAGGTACGCCTCGAGCGGGGTCGAGGCGCCATCTTGACTCAGATTGCGCGCATGCGCGGGAGACGTTAGCGGAGCGGGAATATATGACGTCTTCGTGGAAAAAGATCGAGTTGGATTTTCTCCATAAGTTTGGAAGGAGTATTGTTTTTATGTGGCAAAGTAAGATTGGTGTCGCGAACCCGCTGCTTTAACATAATTGTTTTGAAAAACGTTTAATTGCAAAGCTCAGTGGTTTTAAATATTGTAAAACTTTTAATTACATTTTATGCAACAGTGAATACGTACTTTGTTTTGTGCTAGCATTTACCCCAATGACGCCCACTAAACCTGTGACCACTAATGATGATGTCGAGATGAATATTGATTCTCCGACATATATATATAAAAGGAGAAACTGACTGACTGATCAATCAACGCACAGCCGAAACTACTTGGACTAGGAACGTAAAATTTAGCACACGGCTTCCTTTTATAATGTAGGGGAGCACTAAGAAGGGGTTTTTGGAAATTCGACCTTTAAGGGGGTGAAAAGGGGGGATTTTGTTTGTATGAAAAATCTTATTCCTTGAGTTAATAAACTTGAAACTTGGCACAAATACTTATCTAAGTAAATTATAAAGTTTTTAATATATTGTTTTTCTAAACTACTAAAGGAGGATTGGGGGGTGTCAAAGTTTGTATGGAAGAATTTAACGCGCGGTCTGATTAACTCAAAACTCAGTATTTATGTCTAAAATCAAATATAAACAATAACGTGTATCAGAGTTTTTCGAAAATCTACCCCTAAAGGGGTAAAAAAGGGTGGTCCGTAATATTAAAAAAATTGGCACACAGATAGAATATAACCTAGATTAACACACGGGATACTTTTTATCCTGGTAGTACGTTCGCGCGGGATAATTTCCGACTTCCACGCGGGCGAAGCCACGGGCGGTAGCTAGTTGAGTTATAGAAACCGCCAGATTTTTCTGCGTTGTTTGAATCCTGTTTCATGGTGATCCAACCACTTTTTTGTCCCTTGAAACATCAGTCAATTTAGGTCTAGTTTGAATCTGATTTGATTGATGCGACACAAATTTCATATAATTTTACAAAAGAAGTACCTCATACAGACAAAATATTTTGTAATTTTGACTCTAACTGTTTGTCCTGGCATAAACGCAACATAGGATGTTTAAATCGTTTTGCCTGCATCTGAAATCCATACTTGATGTGTCTTAAAAAAAAATTGCCTGCAAATTCATACCACTATTCATATCACTTTTAATGAAGTGCTACATAAATCATTTTGATATAAAATTATTTTATATTTTTATTCTTCAACTGCTTAAGCTGAATAGCCTGATTCTATTTTATTATCCTGATGTCTTTTTTTTTTTTTGAGCCTGGGTAATCATCAAATAACGTCTCCCGCTCTGAGCGGAGTGGGAGGGCGTGTCAGACTTTTACTGACTAAAACCCACCCGTGGTCCTTCACTTGCCTGTGTGTCAGGGGCCACGATATCTCTTTCGAACAAACCGCACCCCTGGCAGGCATCGGCCCTTGCGGGCCTCACCAGTTGGTGCTGACATCTCTTTGAGGCGCGCGTGAGACACAACGCGCCGTCGACTTGGGCTTGGTCCTTACCGGACAGCAAGCTACCCATTACTCACCGTCCGCAAGCCCACGCCTACGGTGGCCGGAAATCAGCCTGGGATTCCCGACGCCCAGGGCGTCTCCTGAGCTCCTCGCGAGCATTACTGCTTCGCTGAAGGAGGTGACGGCTACCGATGCACTCTCGTACCATGGCCTGGACCAGGGCCGGACGCGAGTGATCGCCGCCGCCGATCACCTCCACGAGGACACGGCGGTGCTTCACCCAAGCAGGGCAGACCGCCACCGTGTGCTCCACCGTGTCCTCAGGGCGATCTTCGCAGTGGAAACACCCGGGCGTTTCCTCCCGCCCTATCCGAAACAGGAACCTCCCGAAACAACCGTGTCCGGTGAGGACCTGCGTCAGGCGGAAGGTGAGGATGCCGTGGCGCCTCTCAATCTACTCCACAAAGAGGGGAATTAACGCCGCAATTGTGGCGTGCCCAATTATCGTGATGGTTATAAACCCATTTAGCCTTACACTAAAACAACACTGAGTGTCGCTTAAATCCTTTTCCCTTTACCTATTTATATTTTCTAATTTACAGTTAATGGCGCTTCAATTATTCAAGCGCCATAATCTGTAAATTATAGGTAGGGCTGTTTCTAAATAAAAGTGATTTGGGGTAATTTTGTATCAAGCGATATTTTTTTCTGGTATTATAAGATCTAGAAAAAAAAAAAATTGACTAAATTGTGCGGTTTTGTAACAGTGACCAGTTTTTCGTATAAACATTATTACTTTGTATTTTATTACTTTTTCAAAAAATTAAACTTTGAAAGAGATCATCATCATCATCAAAGTTTATTTTTTTCGTGAAGTTCTAAAAATGTCACTTAATACAAATAGCCCGTGGATCTTCGATATGCTGCCAAAGTGATGTCCGATATTTTTGATCCCAACGAAGTATCACGTTCTCCTAAACTGAACTCCAAAACGGTATGGAGATATTTACAACGAAACACATTCCCGATATGTACCCATTCTGAGAGGTCATTCCCGATATGTACGTATTCTGAGAGGTGACACCTCTCAGAATACGTACATATCGGGAATGTCTGTGACGGTATCTTATATTTTGGCGTCGCTTATGTCGTCAAATAGCTTTGCTGTTTCTTCGATGTCGCATATTTGTGCCCCTGTTGTATATGCCTTCCACAGATGATCACATATATCTGCTGTTTTCTTGAGAAAAAATAATATTAATTAATGAATCATAATATGGTTGCCAAACTGTTCATAGTAATATATTTTTCCTCGTGACTGTACCTACTTTTCTAGTACAATCATAATGGGTTACATTCACAGTTGGATAGAAACAAAATATTATTTTAGCTTGCCTCTATTCAAATATGGGCCCTAACTGTAAGTTTATATTATCTTATTGTTTGTACAGGTCTCCCTAGCAACGATTGGTGAACTGCCACAGCGGAATACGGAAGTCTCATATCTGCTAAGTATTACATTTCGATAAAACACCTTGTGATAATTGGAATAAAGTCGAAATTACGGTAAAGGGAGGGTATTGGATTAGTCTAAGTTGGATTACTATTTAAGAAAAAGCTTTTGATGCTATTGTTTTTATTCTTGACTGAGTTTTGAGCATTTGCATATCATTTGACAAATATATTTTCTCGTTAAATACTTAATTACTACTACTATTTATTTTGACTGTTGCTCATACAAAAATATGGAATCTCACACAGTATTAAAAACAATCTAATCCAATTTAGATGAATCCTTAAATGTTTGATAGAAAAATATACAACCGGTATAAGGAGTTGCTTTCAATAATATTGATAAAGCGACGAACAACAGAAATCAATAATATGTTCTACAAATCATTCTACGCTATAATATTATAATATTGAAAGTAACCAACGACTTTATAGGCAAAAACAAAAAAGGTATGGGTTTCTAAGTTTTATAGTTTCTTTATATCTTTAATATTATACCCGTAGTTGTAGGGAAAATATAAAAAGTATAAAAAAAATGTTTTTGCTCTATAAATGTAAAAGTTATTGAATTTTTAGAGCCGAAAGTTTAAATAACTTAAAATTGACGGCCTAAAGTTGTCGGGAAAATCTTTTTAATTGACAAAACGTGTTAATAATCATTACTTTTTAGGTGTAAAAGCAATGTAATTATAAGTAAAAAGAAGTAGATAGTTATACCACGGTAATCCCAGTCCTAATTGGCTCAGTAACGTATAGAAAGAAAGAAAAAAATACTTTTATTTGCGGTAAACATGACGCAGAGAAAGAACACAAATACAAGTTGGGGGGAAATGCGCCACATCCACGCAAAACAGGCATCGCTCAGCATAATGCTACGACCCTAAACGAAACAGAGCCCCAGAGCTACAGCCGGCATTGACGTAATGACGTCAACCGGTACAGCGTACGATATGTCGTCGTCGTTTGTTGTGTACATATAGTCCTGTCTCATTTTCGCTCCCGATAATTACTATACCGTCCTACTTCCACGTGTCACCTAATAGTATGACATTATGCCGTTTTTGAATATCGAATGTTGGGTAGGTAAATATCTTGCTCTTTTTACTTACAATATCATTGTGTAAAAGTATTATATAGTATATCTTATATGAATATGATCGCATATCTAATATCTGTTACCAAAATGCAAGCGATCTGTTTCCATTTATAATTATACCGGATGACTTTTTTCTTTTTTTACTGTCTGGAAAGTAATGGTGTGCTGTGTAAGTGGAATAGAAGCCATATACGAAAGTATATTGAGTTGGCAAAAATTCCATTAAGGTAGGGTGCGCATGATTGGAATTTCGAAATTTTGTCATCGATTTTTTTTCTGTTTTTGTTGTTCTGAAAACTTTATTCCAAATGTGTAGTAGTATTAATTGATAAATCAATTTCTTTCTATGTGATTGAGAAATAATAAAATGTTGAAAAATGCCATAGGGCACTCTATTCCGTTCACCAATGATACGCATTTTTTTTTTTTTCAAATTGTTAAATAAGTCAACCTTTATACCGCTGTAATCAGTATTTAAAGCGGTATTAGAACGAAGCGCGGGCGTACTGTTAAACGTTTACAAATATATAAACTTTTATTAGCAAAATTATAAATATTGCTTCTGTGATCTCTTTATGCGCACCGTATTAATTGTTTTTCTTCTACCGCTTATGTGTTGTTTACACGATGGGAGTGTCTCGAATCGAATAGGCGATTATTTAAAGGAGATTGAAAGATGACTCGTGTCAACTGTTCTTACGATCTTCCGAGGTGAGAATCGCCTCGTTTTTATAAATTGGTAGCGGTCGTGTGTAAATCGGATGTCAAGAAATTCGCTTGGCGAGTCTCGAATTATATAATCATATTCGAGTTTTTGTTTCTCGCCTGGAGAAGATCGCCTTCTAGTCTCGCATAGACACACTGGCCGTTCGGTCGAGTAACTTTCCTCATGTAAACGAGGCTCTAAATAAGTACCTGATAAAAGTACTGGTTTCAGAGGTACATGTTTTTTTTTCATACGTTCGAAAATATTCAATATCAATAAACAGAAAAAGTTCCTGATTCATATATAAAATACGGCATGATTATATTATTTTGTAAAACGATTTCTTATTTAATGATTTATTCACATTCACTGGTGTAATTAGATGTGTTAAAAAATATCAACACGCTGTAAATAGCTCTAAGTGTAGATTTCTCTCTAATAAGTATTAACAGTACGATTTGTAATAATAATATGTAAAATACGTTACTGTACCATAACAGATGAACAGACAAAGTTTATACCAAAATTCTAATCAGAGATATTGTAATCATATTTATAAGAACTTTATATATTATGGTTCTTTTACACCAGTCGCTGTATCGTTTTTTCCCGTCGCGCGGTATTTACGTATTATACCTGGCTGGCTATTCCGTAAAATCTTAAGTGAAATAAGCTTGTAGTGTACTGTCATTCCATCTGATAGAAGTAATGTCAAAATGTGAATTGGATGCCATTTGCTTGGAAATTATAAAATTGGGGTCTGTTTTCACGGAAAGTTTATGACTAATATATTTTATGACATTAAGAGCGAATTTCACCAATGAAACTGAACGCGCTTTGCACATCAAAACCGCGTTCAAGAGCTGTCAATGTCAACATTGTTATGGAATATTAACACTGACAGCTATTGCACGTGGATTAGTAGTGCCGTTTTCGGCTTATTGCGAATTTCACCAATTAAACTTCATGGATGAAATTCGCATTAAGCTGAAAAAAAATATATCGGTCAAACAACCCCACCTCCTGAGTTGATGTACATTTGTGCTCGTTCGTCACATGGCCTCGAAGTTAAAGTCCATCGTTGGATGAGCTGTGTGACTGTGTATCGCCCCATTGCATTGTCAACTAATTAACTATCTATCTACAACATGTGTATTAAATCCCAATGACATTATGACGCCATTAGCAAAAAATTATGGCCCACTCACATGATACTACTTTTGCCCCACCATGTACTAGGGATTGACAATATTGACAGCTCACTTCACCTGAATTTTGGTGAGTTTTTTACAGAATAGGTCGGCTAAATTAAAATTACCGTGACTGACCTACCGCGTTTTTGTATAAAATATTTTATTTGACTAGTCCACACGGTAAAACGACTTGTGTAAAGACGCCATGATACTACCCCACCTTGCCTAAAATGAACATTTAATGATTTGATTCGATAAAGATTTGCATTAATGTTGTTTCCTTAGTAATAGAACTGTAATAATATAGATAACATAGAGAAAGGCCGAATGATATGTTTACTGGCAACATCTCTCAAAAATCGCGAATTTATCATGTAGTTGTAATAATTGCAATGTTAGAGAAAAATGTTTTTTAATTGTAACACGTCGCAGTTGTAATGGATCCTGCTAAAAGTTATTACTACTAAGAATATAGATCTGCTTAATGATATTGTTAGAATATTTTATAAAAATTCCTGAGAGCGAATTTCACTATTAGAACTGAATGCGACCGGCACATCTGAATTGAGTTAAAGAGCTGTCAGTGTTATCATTATTAAGGAAAATGTACACTGACAGCTTTTGAACGCAGTTTAGATGCGCTGATCGCATTTACAACGCATATTCGCCCTGAATCAAAGATAGTAAATATAACAAGTTATTGCGCGCTCACATTCTTATTTACTGCGGTTAAAGACAGTACAAACGTTATTTAATCTAAAAAGTATTTTAGCAAGCAGGTTTGATTACAGCTTCGACAGTTTTCACGCGCCAAAATCGATGTCGCCGAACTACAATCGCACAAAACGTAACATCATTGCGACATTGACCACACATAGAACATTTTTTGCGAGTCTTACGTACTTTTGGTGTGAGTTAAAGTGAAAATGATAATAAATGCAGTCCGGAAATCCTAAATCGAACCACCGTGCAAATCCATGCGAAGTATAAAGGCCTAAAACATAAAAAGAGTAAAAGTTTTGATGCAGTTTTGTTGCCGAAATACTGGCCATGATTTTAGTGTTGTTATTGTTCCGAATTTGAATTCATGACTAATTAAAAAGTTATAAGTAGACCTATATACAATAAGTGTACGGTGGCTAGATTTGGGGGTCCGGAAATGTATATAAACGGGCGTTAAACATCTATCTAGTCAAGGGACCCGTAGAAAATTGTACATATAGAACAGATGATAAACAACGGGTTCACGAACATTGCACAAAACGAATAACAAAGTATTACAAATACATAATTTATATCAACGTAAAGCTTTAAGCGAACATTCGCGATACTGTATCAAATACAGTGACTTTTATTATACAAGTGCCACTGCGAATAAGCTGTAAACAATATTGAGAATGTAATTAAAAGACAAACGAATATAGGAATATTTTAATAGAGACTGTAGGCAGACTTTGAACCAATGCAGCTAGAATCTAGTTTAAACAAAATATTGAATATGCATTTTAAGAGATTGACGAGACAGTAGTTCGCTGTGACGACAAGCGTTTTTACAATTAAGAGTAACGATTATAACGAACGATACATAATATTCGACGGCGTAGGCGTGACTTGGTTCAAAATTTCCGATGATTACATAAGGGTTCATCAATTTCGGTGAGGGATAATTTTGGGTACATTCCGAATTATGCCATAATCGTTCACAGCGCTCACATCCATAATTTTGCGTTCCGATTTAGTTGTCATGATTATGACAGCTGACAACAATTCGGAACGCACGTGATCGTGATCACAGTGCTCGTGTTTGGCACTCGGCACTCAATAATTATGGTAATCATTTGCGGTAAACATAATTACCATGCCATATTGCTGACATACATTTTTAAAAGTATTTTTTCGATAAATCGAAATAGATTTTCAAGATAATTATGTAATTTTAAAGCTCCTGAAGCATTTGCCCTACTAATACAGACTATAAATGGACATTTTACTGCTAATGTTTTATTGTGGGGTCCCCAAGTTGCGCCTAAATTCGTACATTCGCGATAAACCTCCACAATATCCGGATGAAGTGACATAATGCTCCGTCCCCCATCATATTCAAATGCATTTGAAAATATAGACTGAAACCGCTCGTTCAGTGAATTTAAATGCAGGATTCGACGAACATAAATCTCTATTTACCACTGCCGCCGTTATATAACATCTAAATTTAACGTATTTTTAGCCCCTCTTTCTGACAGCCTGATCCAATAGTTATAATAATTTAATTAATTAATTTTTCATAATTTTTATTCAAGTTTGTAAAACACAGTAAATATAATACAACATCAGACTTCCAGAATAGGTATTATTAATGTTAATATCTTAATTAAAGATCCGATTGTAATAATCAAAATAATAAGTCGGAAGTTAATAATAGTCTCAAATATATAGTTACGCACAATATTTGTGAAAGAATAACGAACAAAAAGACAAAAAACACTCACATATGCCTTTATAGTATAACACGTTACAAGTATAACATTCGGAATTCCAAAATATTTTCAATTTTAGATTATATATTAGTATAGGTAAGTCTTGTTTCATTGGGACAGTGCTCCAATAATAACCATAGATAAAATATTTATTTCGAGCAGACGCCTATCGGGTTACTTTTTATAAAATTATTTCAATTCTCGAGGTAAATATGGCTTTCCTGAATTAAAATCATGAATACAACCCAAGTTTATTTAATCCCATTGAATGACAATTTTTTATCCGAGGATGGGTGACGATCTTTTCACTCCGTTCCTCGGAAAGCACGTTAAGCCGTTGGTCCCGGCTGTCATTTGTGGATCTTTGACAGTCGTTACGAGTCGTCAGAAGCCTAAAAGTCTGACAACCAGTTTTACCAAGGGGTATCGTTTACCCAGTAACTGGGTTGCGGAGGTCAGACAAGCAGACGCTCCATTTAAAATACTGGTATTCAGCTGCGTCCGGTTAGACTGGAAGCCGACCCCAACATAGTTGGGAAATGGCTAGGCAGATGATGAATTCTGTAAATACATACATGTTCCGGTCGTGGAATCATATTTGATTCAACATACAACCTTGAAAAATTGAATTCCGTCGGCTACCCAACTAAAAGGGTTTTTCCAATAAAATGCTGTTAACAGCGCCACCTGCAACGTACTAACCTGCGTGCTGTCATAATCGCGCGTACAAACGGAGCCCTTCGTTGCCTTTCAATGTCAGTTAAACCAACATTGAAAGGGAACGAAGACCTCCAAATCTCTGCCTTGACATTAACGATTATTATCATTAATGTCAATCGTAAACGCCTTATGTCCAAAATGTAACAAAATGCAATAGAAGCTCTCTATATTGTCTTAAAAACAAGCACGTTCTGTTTTTAATGACTCATAATATTTCTGTTGTCTAGATAGACAACAGAAATATTATGAGTCATTACGCAATTAATTCTCCATTCTCCATAGATATGGAGAATGGAGAATTAATTGCGTCACGGAATCTTTGCAATTTTCGAATAGTGATGAATAGTAAGTAACTGTCTCAATTAAACAAGACTCATAGGCCAATATAAGAGGCCAATAAAATTATTGCTTCAAATAGTTTGTAGTACTAAGTACTCTTTAAACTTAGAGCACGATAAAAATTATATAAAAACAAATGTTTAAATAATTTCCTTCAAATATTTTTTATGACATTTATAAAAGTTCGAATGCGAATGAACTTAATTTGTAAGGCAACGAAGAGACTTACCAACATACATTCCCTGAGACTGAGAATTGCATAGAAGAGGCTAAGATCATAAATAACAACGTTATAAAATAATAAAAACAAAATAATATAAGCATTCAGATCGTATGGACAAGAGATACTGAATAAAATGGTAATTCAAACTGCACCATTCTGCGTAAAAGACTTTCTATTATAATCCGAAATATTTTGAAGTACTTAAATTCATAATCCATTGCTTCATTTTTTTTATTTATTAGACTAAAATATGTTTCCATATGTTTGAAAAGTTCGTCGGCACGAAAACGTAAACAAAGCAATGAATATTGTTGTATTATCAAAATTAATGGCACTGAGTTTGTGAATGTGTTTCGCAGTTACCCCGCTGGACGCAATGCCTGCGCTAGTAGTAGCTTTTGTACCAAATCATCCCAGACCTACTAAAATTGTACATGGGTATGTATCTACCATGAATACATCTACCGCTAACATGTGTTTATAAAAAAATCGCGGACTCCTAGTGTGGTCGTATTTAGACTAAATACCAAATACGGTCCACGCCTATAGGTAGTATGTCCCAAATAAAGGGATGCCGAAATGCACTAGAAATTTTCGTGTGGTTTTAAAGTGTTAACGCTAAAAGTATACTATTTTTTGGATGTTTAATTTCAATTAATTTGAAGTAGGTCATTAAAAGGCACTTTAGAACTTCAACATTCCCAAAGAAAATATTGATTTGATTTTAAAAGTTAGTTTCTTACGGAGAAGAATGGGTAAGAAACTCAATTTTATTTCCTGTTTGACGAAGTATAACTTTTTTTAACGGTATCTTTCGTTTCTACGATCTGATATTAAGAACTATGTGACAACACAAATTGAGTGTTTATTTTTTATTGTGATAATATCGTCACGAGTTGTACTAAAAACAATTACTGAGCATCGTATTCATTCCCGCCTCTTAGTTTATTGATAACATTATTATTTAACTCTGTCCTGAAATGAATCTCTTTTGTATGTGATAATAATAAAATTACAAAAAAAAAATGTGTGAAGAATTACGTTCAACTTTGAGACTTGCTCAATAATTTACCAAATGATGTATTAAATATTGTGATCGAAAACAATAATTCGTTTATATTATGCTGCCGAAATAGCTGCGCCAAAAATATATTCTGCTCAGATAATATTTTTAAAGCAGAGTATACTATCGCCAGCGATACTTTACAAGTTGAAAGAAAAGTATCGATATCATCGGCACTATAATATAAATTGTTAATAAATAATCGAAAACAATAACCACAAAATTAATTGTTATAGATTTAAAATGCTCGCATCTTTATAATATTAATAATTGACCTTCCTAATCGGAGATTGTCTGGTAACAAAACATATTTACAAAGTAATATTAACAGTATTTTAATGAGGACAGAGTTCAAATAGCAATTTTTATACCACCAAGACTCAATAAGGCTGTGAAACAACTGAGATCGGTTTGGCATCTTATGATGAACAAATATCAATTTATATAATAGGGAATAATCATTGTAACATATTATCTTACACGGAGAGTTAAAAACTCTGACATTTGTTACTGAAAAAATGCCATTTATATACAGCGGGTATTATTTTTAATATAAATAGAAAATAATGAATGTTAAATCGTCCCAAAAATGGGTTAGAATTCGCCTCAGAATTTGTAACTTTTCGTGTATTAAGGCGAACAAAGTGCGATTTCTTTCAGCACTCTTGTACTAACGGGTTTTTAGAAGTACTTGCCATAGAAGTGTCGCTTGAAATCGCACTCTTGTAGTATCCTATCGCTAAACCGAATTGCCTAGAATTAGACGAATTGTTTGTACTTATCCATCTTATAGTGATAATTAAAGGGAATGTCGACGGAGGGAGGAGAAGTGATTAACAGTTGTGTGAAGGTCCTTCTTTTTTTATTCCTTGATTATTGTTTTTGTTGACTTTGAAAGGACCTTGAATATTTTTATCTATTTTGAGAGTCTATTTGGGTTTAAAATATTAAGATCTGATTATTTCTGTCTTTGAATGTTGTGTCAAAAGTTATACAATTTTTGGAAATTAATAAATATTATAAGTCTATGTATATGTCTAAGTAATGTTTTCAGATTTAATCGTTTTTGTGGAATGTGTAAAATTGCATAGCTTTTGCATGAAATATTAAACTAAATAATGAATATTTTAATAGTCTATGATGTGTAGTGTTGTACCTAAATGCCTCTCCACCGCTTTTATTGTTAATGTAGGCAAACTTCTGTGTAATATTGTATGTAAGTATACAAATTCATAGATGTTATCACGTTTTCCAAACTAAAATTTTGACATGTTTTGACAGTTACCCTCACTTTTTATCGCCACTGCCTTTATGTAAGAACTATAAAAAAAAACACCGAATCTTTATTTTTAAAAGTTTGCTAATAGGGTATTTTCCAATGTGTTAAATAACTATTTTTGTTTTGAATTTACCGCCAAAACGCTCCTTACGATGACTTTTTTATCAAGTGACCACACGTGACGTCAGATTTGTGTAAAGGGCACCGGTTGAAATACTTTGTGTGGCGCAGTTTTAGAAGTATTTGTGCACAGAGGCACCGCACACCATTTTCTATCCATTAAAAATCGTGTTATATCTTAAACTCAACATTCACTTGTTTATAACTACTTTAGTTTACACAAAGTTGACGTCACATGTGGTCACGTGATAAAAAGGTCATCGTAAGGAGGGTTATGGCGGTAAATACAAAATAACGAAAAATATATTATGTTTGATTTAAATCGTTTTTAATTGAGAAAATGGATACAAATCAATTTATCACAGATGTTTCTGTTACATATTTCGTCCCAATCTTCAAATTAAAACAGTTTTTAATAAATTGGAAAATCCCTTATAATGCTAGATCAATCTTTGTCCTGTCAAAACTGTCAAACATGATGTGATCTACCACCCGGAGGCCCGTACTTACTATTGAATGAACATTCTATACGTGTATCTGTTCTATTAAATATGTATTTCACGATTAAATAAATATTCATATGTGTAGTAGTTACATTTTGTTTTATTTTTAACCGAGTTCAAAAAGAAGGAGGTTGTCAATTCGACATGTTTCTTTAAATATAATTATATCTGACATCTATCTGTCATGGATTTGCAAAGTTTTTTTTTTTGTTCGAAAGGTGTTTATTCCAAAATGGTCCTTTTCATATTTCATATAGGTCTGATGATGCGTTTCGGAGACAGACAAAGGAACTCTTCAAAAAATGACAGCAAATCAACCGCGATTGCTGCTATCGCATAAATAAACATTGTTTTGACCCCAAGTATGACGAAATGTTGAATTGGTGTGGGGTATGTACTATAACTAAAAAGTGAAAAAAAAAAAAACAACCGACTTCCGGAAAAACTACAGTTTTTTTTCCCGGTAAAAATCCTAATGACGTTTCGTTATTGACTTAGTATAGAATTGTAACAGCACATTAGGTAGAGCGAGTTTCAGAAACAGGTTGGCTTTGTGATCTGTTCTAAAAGTAATCTACTTTTCCCACTATGTTGCGATCGGGTTCCAGCCGGATGCAGTCGTACCGGTATTTTACATGGAGCTACTGCCTATCTGACCTCCACAACTCAGTAACTCTGTAATACCATACTACTGGGTAAGAATGGTTGTCAGCCTTCTGACGACCAGTAACGACTGTCAAAGAACTACGAATGATAGAAAAAATGTCATAGAAATGTATCAGAAAACGTTAGGATGCAATTTTTTGTGCCACTTAATCGAGTGCTTCGTTAAGATTATAAACATAAAATACTGAAATTCCAATTTTAAAATATCTCTAAAGATGTTTTTTACAATAGGGTATTTTATATTCTACATGAGCAAAAATCAAAAATATGTTATTGAGATAGCTTAGGCAAAATGCAGTCGGAAAATGTTAGTTTTAGTTCATGTAAGCAAAATAAATTTATAAATATTTCAGTTTTCTTAATCTTTTTTTAACACCATTGAAATAGTAGCTGTCATGTTAACAACATGGCGGTTGCGTTCAGGAGCAGCAAACCAACTATACGTAGAAAAATTACTCATTTTTAAATTATAAACATTTGTCTTATAAAATATCAGCGGATTTGTAAATATAGTCCTTGACATTATGTGAATCCATATAATTAGAGATAGTAACGCTGGGCTCAAAGGGTTGCAGTATAACAATACAGTGACCCTAGGATCCTCTCAACCTGGAGTCTTTAAAACGTGGTGTGGTGTGTCAGATATACCCCAGCCAGCCTAAGCTTAAATCATAAAAAAAGGTGCGACTCGCCGAGAAAGTAAGGAAGTTACCTCCATAATGCAGAATCATAAATCTTCAGTGACCCGAACACTTCTTGTTTAGAAGTCATGTCATGTGAATGGGTAAACACAAAAACATTAACAAAGTTACCTCATAATAATAGATTATGCCATAAAATCGATTATCATGTTATGACACCAAGTTTATGTTTCATAATGCTAATTTCACACTCATTTCGAAAAAAAAAAATCCTGAAAGCGACGAATTGGCTTGCAACCAATGTATAAAGAAAAAGAAGATTATAGGTAATCGGGAAAGTGAGACTGTCCGTATCTTTAGTTCGATTTTTAATTCAAAACGTGAAGGCTTCGCAACAAGCCGAGGCCCACGTTATGGTAAGTGGTCATCGCTGCACATCTGCAATTCCAGAAGCATAACAGACACATTGTTATCCCAGAGACAAAGCTAAAATGTCTCTTAATCTACCTAACCTATTCAGTTCCGGTCAGCTTTCAGTCTAACCGGAAGCCGCTGAATACCACTATATTCCGTGGAGAGACTGCCAGACTGACCTCCATAACCCGGTTTCTGGGACCCCTGTAAAGACTGGTTGTCATGCTTTCGGGCTTCTGACGACTGTCAAAGATCCACGAATGACAGCTGGGACCAACGGCTTAACGTGCTTTCTAAGGCACGGAGGCGCTTGGTATGTAAAGACTATCACCCGTTTCTGGACCGACCTTAGCAAGCGTTGCTTAACGTGATCGATTGAGCCCTTAAGGCCGTTATTACTTGGCCACGAACCCCTTTAAAACTAAAATGTCTCATGTGCCAGTAATACTACACTGGTGTCACGTTAACCCTTCGAACAGGAACCCACACTTCGCCAGGTATTTTTACGTCCCTTGTAATAGAGGCGATCCTATTGCCATGATCATTTCAGCCGAATGTCGTCTATTGCTAAAATTGACCTTCCCCAAACCTCCGCCACTTTGGGCGGTTTTGTGCTTCCCGCAGCGGATTCCTGCGGACTTTACAAGGTCATTGGTCTTAAACGGGAGAGGGCAGGGTAGATACCGGAGGACGTAGAGTTGGAAGGGCCTCGCCGGGCACAAATCCAGGCTGAGTTGCTTCTGAGAAATTCATGATTGAAAATGGCCCTGCATTGTTTGACTCGTACATTTTAATAGATCATGATCTCTGAGTTTGTTTCGGCATCTTTTCTCAGGGATCAGTCAGCTAGAAAATTCCGGTACCATCTATCTTTACAATTTTGACCAAATTGACTTTGAAAAGTGTCGCAAAAGATCTTCCAGAAATAAACATAGTCAAATTTTACTTGACCCGACCTGGGAATCGGACTCAGCAACCCAGACAGCTTAGAGCTTTATAAAAGTTTCGGCAAAATCATCTTCCGACGATTACGTGTCGTAATTCCATTGTTTCAACTTTTAATCACAAGTAGGCGTGTTAGTTGCAGCTATATAAACCTCAGTATGTCAAGATGAGTCAACAGCGTGAATGTAATCTTCATTACGTGATGTTGTGCGCCCACTAACCGCGGGTTAAGGTTATAATATACAGTTATTAATTGAGATAAGTATGTAGAGACAGTTTGTGGGTTGATCTATTGTTGAGTGACGAACCAACTGATTTTTAGAAGCTTTAAATAAATAAATTAATTAAACTTTATTTCAGACTAAGGTCCATATTTTTGTTAGTATTTTGGTGTTAGTAACAATAGTGCTTAGAAATATAGGTTAATATTATTCGTTTTCACTAAATTAATCAATTATTTAATCCTAAGACTGGTCGCCACCCAGTGACCCTGAAAGGGACAGCCCGCTCTAGCAGCGATCATTTTTAGAATGCTGTTGTGACTACCATGCAAACGCTGTAGCATGGAGGCCGCTTTCTTTCTCATGATGGCATGGAAACCATCTGTGCGGGTCTCCGCGATTTAAATGTATGTAGGTATTGTAAAACTCAAGGATAAAAGATTGTATTGTACCAAGGATATCTATCGACTTCGCTTATCTCTGTCTTGACCCTAGCTGCCGTCACAACACCTCAGTTCTGCCTGTCGCTTCCTTGCCCTAATTATTCGTCAGTTCCTCTGCCCATCTAGCCAGGTTGAGAATTTAAGAAGTAGGTACTATCAAGTCAATTAACTTCCAGTGCCTGAAGTTGGACGACGCGGTCGGCCCAGAAAGCGGTGGCGAGATTATCTCCGCGAGGGCTGGTTCAAAGTTGTGTAGGAAAAGAGTTCCTAGAAGGATTTGACGGGGGCTGCATTGCCAAGCAGTGGGACAGTATAATAGACTAGACGAAAAAAAAACTTCAAAGTATTTATTTAACCATTTATGCACACACCAAGTATGTACAAAGGCGAACTTCTAAACTATTAGATGACTACCGTTCTTTTTTATTTTATTTTTACAATGCTGACATATTCTCGTTATTATTTGACATTTTACATCAATTTTAATATCGACTATTTTTAGGGTTCCGTACCTCTAAAGGAAAAAACGGAACCCTTATAAGATCACTTTGTTGTCCGTCCGTCCGTCCGTCCGTCTGTCAAGACCGTTTTTCTCAGGAACGCGTGGAGGTATCAAACTGAAATTTCTATATGATACTTAGTTCTACTGTCCCTGGAAGCTGTAGAAAAATCAACCTTCTAAGTCAACGCAATCAAAAGATACAGCCATTTAGGCCGCAAAATTCCGCAAATTTTCGAAACTCGCACGGGAATCAAAACCTACAGGGTACTTCCCGTGAACTTAGAATCTTGAAATTTTGTACGAAGTCACGTCTTATAGTACAGATATAGGAAAAATTACGAAAACCGAAAATTTTTAGTTTCGTCATATAAAAAAAAATATTTTTGACAATTTTGAACTTTTACTTATATACCCACAGGTTTGTACGGAACCCTCGGTGCGCGAGTCCAACTCGCACTTGACCGGTTTTTTTAGTGATTGTCATGGAAATCATGTCACTATGTTTAAATAGGTTCATTTTATTAATGTAGATTATTTTACATATGAATGAGAGAACGTTGTAGGCTTTACAGACTGTAGATTTGTAAACGATTTTCTATTCTGTATTCGTCTAAGTACCTGGTACTTATTGACAGGCCTGCACTGTCCTCCCATACAGTTTATCTCTGTAATTTCAAAACATTGTTAAAGCCAATTATGTTTAATAGAGTAACCGTGGAGTTTCTTGCCGGCTCTTCTCCATAGGAAACACCAATTTGGAACCGTGCACCTAGCTTCTGACGTTTCATAAGTGCCCATGCAGGTTTATATGAAAAAAATATGTTTTGATTTGATTTGATTTGGTTGTTTTAAAATCAAACGAAAAAAGTTGCAGCAAAGCTGCAGCGAAAACTTGAAATTCTGGGCTCGTCAGTTCCAGTACGCAGGATTCGGAATTGAACTGTGTGTTTTCGTCATCATCATCAGCGTACAGAAGTCCACTGCTGGACATAGACCTCTTTAATTTCACGCCGTTCAGCTCGATTCACGGCAACTCTCATCGAGCTGCTAAGACCACCCTGCGAAGATCGTCGGTCCACCGAGCCTGAGGGCGTCGTATGTACACACGCCAGCACATCAAGCTACCCCAAACTGTCAAATTTTCCCAATTGAACATGAACCTTAAAATTATCGATCTAAAGTTGAAAATCTATCAAAGAAATTTGACAGATTGGGTTAGCTTGATGTGCAGCGTCTGTACCTTACGTTTTTTTGGTGGGTTATTGCTAGATGTATTTTGGCGATATGTTGTTTAAGCGGGCCTGAGCAGAATAACGGCTTAGTTCACATGAAATAATAGTATGCCCTTTCCTTTATTCCCAGCAGTTCCACGTAGCTCATGGAACCATTGCAACCAAAAAAAATGAATATTTTGTATTGCATTTCAAGGAGCTATATACAACCAGTCAAGCAGTGGTGGCCAAATGGTAACGGCCGCGACTTACGAGTTGTAGGTCGTGAGTTCGAACCCAGACAGGCGCATTACTTTGTGTAAATTATTTAATCACCACTGCTCTCAAAACGGTGATGTAAAACATCGTGAGGAAACCGGCATGTCCTAGAACCTAAAATTCGAAGACATGTGACATCTACCAACCCGCACTGGGCCCTCGTGGTAGATTACGGCCCGCTCCCTCTCATGGAGAGGAGGCCTGTGTCCCAACAGTGGGAACATTATAGGCTGATGATGATGATACAACCAGTATTTAATATATGAAGCTGCTCCCATGATAGTGTTCGTTATAGAGATAATGGTGCCGATTCTGTTGTCACAAAATTCTCTAAACTAGACTAAAAATCACCAAAATTTAGTTTATTCCTGTCAAACGACGATTTCCTATTCTGAAATTGACTAAAGTGACACAACTTAACTATATTTTAGTTTGACAGCACTAAGATTGCACTGAATTATTAGTTTAGTGAAAATGGTAATTTTGCTATTCTGTTGTTGTCAATTTCATTATTGTATTCAACCTAAAATTTTGGTTGTCTAACTAAATCTGACTATTTTTAATCGCGATTAAATAGGTGTGGAATAAAATTAGTTGTCAAGAACTAAAATTCACACCGACACCTTGACTTCTGGTGCAAAAATAGTACTGTATTTTTTTTCTTTTCCTTTGCTTTTATCTCGAAAACGGTGAGTCCTATCGCAAAAATAATGAAAATTTCGACCCCCTTTATGTCACCCCAAACACCTCTAAAACTCAACATGTGGATAATAATTATTCATATTTTCCATGAAAATTCCATATAAATCACGTCGAGGCTGCCGACCCCGGCGCGGCGCGCTGCTGGCTCTAAAAAAAACACGGGGTAGGGCAAACAAGTACATCATTTCATTAACAGCATAACTATGTGAAAGTCTATTAACTGCTCTCAAATACAATGTTCTTTTTTATTATTTTTATTTTTACAATGCTGACATAATCTCGTCATTAATTGACATTATACATCAATTTTATTTAGGTTCATTTTATTTATGTAGATTATTTTACATATTGTGAATGAGAGAACGTTGTAGGCCTTACTGACTGTAGATTTGTAGACGATTTTCTATTTTGTATTTGTCTAAGTACCTGGTACTTATTGACAGGCCTGCGCTGTCCTCCCATACATTTTAATCTCTGTAATTTGAAAATATTGTTAAAGCCAATTATTTTTAAAAGAGTAACCGTGGAGTTTCTTGCCGGCTCTTCTCCATAGGAAACAACAATTTGGAACCGTGCACCTAGCTTCTGACGTTTCATAAGTGCCCATGCAGGTTTATATGAAATAAAAATATTTTGATTTGATTTGTACCACGTTGCGAAGCCAAAACATACCACGTGCGAGTCGCGATTGTCAAATTCGATTTTAGTTGTGTCAAAATAGTTTTTAAATTTAGAGATATTTTTTTGCAGAATAGCATTAAGATTCTTATAGTAAAAAGTAAGGAATTTTAGTTATAGTTTAGTTCGGTGTACAACAGAATCGGCACCAATGTGTGCGTTACTTTTGCTTTTAGTCTATAGGGGAAAGTTCCAACGGTACCTATCTACTAGTGCCTATGTAGATACAAAATATGTGTGTACCTATACACGGCAGGAAAACACGTAGCGACAATAATATTGTGTCGGCTTGAAACTGTTAATGTTAAACTGTGTTAGCATTACTAAGCAAAGAAGAATGCTTCCTTTTACCATGTGCTAGTGGAAGAGGAAGTCACACACTAACTGTGGCAATAGCTTTCATTTTGACATACATACTCAGCCTTATAACGTTCCCACTGCTGGGACACAGGCCTCCTGTTCCTGAGAGGGAGTGGGCCGTTATCTACCACGCGGGCCCGGTGCGGGTCGGTAGATGTCACATGTCCTTGAATATTTAGTTCTAGGACATGCCGGTTATCTCACGGTGTTTTCCTTCACCGCTTTAAGAGCAGAGGTGATGAAATAATTTAGTTAAAGTAAAGCGCCTGTAAGGGTACGAACCTACGAGCTAAACTCGTAAGTCACAGCCATTCATTACCACTGCTCATAATCTGCTGATAAATATTAAAGTGAACGTGATATAATTCTAATTACATTTTCTATCAAGCATACCACTACCTAAGGTAAAGAGGCCAGCACATCAAGCTACCCCAATCTGTCAAATTTCTTTAATAGTTTTTCAACTTTATCACATTAGCATTTGGCTCATATTCAATTGGGAAAATTTGACAGTTTGGGGTAGCTTGATGTGCTGGCGTCTGTACAATGGTCATCAGTTTATCTTTGAGGAATTTGCGTAAAGTAATTCGAGGAGGCTTGTAAAAATGTTGTTTGCTTTTAGTGATTGCTAAAACCTACCCTCAGTGGGGTCAAACCCTCCCCAAACAACAGTCATGGATACGCCACTGCTGGCTGCAATCGGTAGGTAAACTATTAAAAGTAGGTTTGGAGGTTGGCCTCGAGAATAGAAGCTTATTCTAATCAAATTGGTAGATCATAGTGCATGTAGGTAGGTACCTACCTAGACATGTACAGTCGCCAGCAGGTCAGGCTATCCCAAACTGTCAAATTTTCCCAATTGAACATAAACCTTTATTCCTTTGTTATAAAGTTGAAAAACTATCGAAGAAATTTGACAGATTGGGGTAGCTTGATGTGCTGGCCTCTGTACTACGTGCCTCTACCAACCAAGCATACCTTCTACTGTGCCATTCGCTAAAGTAAAAGTATGTCTCATTCTAGTTACAGAGCACTATGTAATACGTACACGACATAAACAAGCCAAATCCCACGGTAAATCACTACAGAAGTGAAGATTAATGTTTTTTTTTATACACAAGGCTTTTCGTTCTATGTAACCATGTCCTACAATCGGTTTGTCTCTTTGTGTATCAGGTGTTAGATAAGGATGGAAGATCGATTGTTCTATAGTCGTGGGAAATATACTGAGTCATTGCTCTGCTTGCAAGGAAAACGACCCTCGAGTACTGTTTTACCATAACGATTCAAGGATTGGCGTTTTCCTGCAATTGATAAAATACATAAAAGAATTATGGTAATAGGAACGATGTATTTTTCTCAACATATGTCGCGTTTGTTTAAAGTTAAAGTCATCATCATCATTTCAGCCGAAAGATGTCCACTGCTGGACAAAGGCCTAGGCCGGTCAACCGTGCCCAGGCCTGAATCCAGGCTGAAAAGAGCTAACAAGATTGTTACGTCAAACCCCGTAAACTGCTTGTGTACGCAGGAGTCAAGCACTTTAGACAGGAATGGGAGAATATAAATGGGTCGAAAATGACTGGGTAGGGCTAGGGACGGATTTTAAATTTTAGGGAGTGTTCGGATATAGGCCATACGCCACAGGGGTGGAAATTGTCCGGAATCAAGAGAAAAGTTTAAGATGTGAGTTTATTTGGAGACCATTTGCAATAAGTCGATGATTTGATCATGATTTATTAGATTTTTTTTCGACCAATTTCGATTTCTAGTTTACGTAGTTGTTGATATCAAAACTAGGACTACAAAAGCCATTAAATAGCTACAGTTGAACGTCTTGCATCGCACTCAATGATTCACTGATTGAATACTAACCAGCCAAGCACAACGGACTTGCTATAAATCAGACTGTTGCTATTTTTATTGCAAATGTATGTTTATGTATGAACCGACTTTAATGGCATGGCGGCGTCACTTTGTCTGCAATATGGTCAACTATGTAGGGAGTGGTGCAAGCTAAGGTACAGACGCCAGCATATCAAGCTACCCCAACCTGTCAAATTTCTTTGATAAATTTTAAACTTTATGACATAAATATAAGGTTCGCGTTCAATTGGGAAAAATTTACAGTTGTACCTTCTAAACTAGTATGAATAACCGTGACTTCTTACGCATACAAAAGAAGGGAGGTTTGTATGCTTCTCAGTCCTTTTCACGACTTAATTCTCATAAAGAAATCTTCTTAAATTATCATCATTCTCATGCCCTTACCCCAATTTATTTGTGGTCGGCGCAACTTGTCTTTTGTTCCACACTTCTCTATAAGTCGTCATCTCCGTAGTCACACCCTTTCTAACCATATCATCATTCAGTCCATCCATCTATAAATTCACGTGTATATCTTGAGTTAAATTAATCGCATGTTGCTGTCTTAAATTGTGCAAAGTTGGACGGTTTTAAGGTTTCTTCAAATAGGTGCCACGCGTCAGCGCGACGCGACACTTGTAGAACATTTTCCATGAAGTTTTCATAGAAATTGTTCTGCGAGAGTCGCGTCCGCGTTGCGTCCGCGTCGCGCTGTTGCGTTGCGCCTGTTTGAAGCAGCCTTTAAACAAAGCTAAAATGAATTGTTTGATAATGAATTCATTTGGTTTTTTTTTTTCAGGGTGGGAAATCATCAATTAATCAAAATCTTTTTATTTCATATAAACCTGCATGGGCACTTATGAAACGTCAGAAGCTAGGTGCACGGTTTCAAATTGTTGTTTCCTATGGAGAAGAGCCGGCAAGAAACCCCACGGTTACTCTTTTAAAAATAATTGGCTTTACCAATGTTTTCAAACTACAAAGATAAAATGTATGGGAGGACAGTGCAGGCCTGTCAATAAGTACCAGGTACATAGACGAATACAGAGAAAATCGTATACAAATCTACAGTCTGTAAGGCCTACAACGTTCTCTCATTCACAATAATAATATGTAAAATAATCTACATTATTAAAAAGAACCTAATTAAACATAGTGACATGATTTCCATGACAATCACTAAAAATAGTCGATATTAAAATTGATGTACGATGGTGCCGATTCTGTTGTCACAAAATTCTCTAAACTAGACTAAAAATCACCAAAATTTAGTTTATTCCTGTCAAACGACGATTTCCAATTCTGAAATTGACTAAAGTGACACAACTTAACTATATTTTGGTTTGACAGCACTAAGATTGCACCGAATTATTAGTTTAGTGAAAACGGTAATTTTGCTATTCTGTTGTTGTCAATTTCATTATTCTATTCAACCTAAAATTTTGGTTGTCTAACTAAATCTGACTATTTTTAATCGCGATTAAATAGGTGTGGAATAAAATTAGTTGTCAAGAACTAAAATTCACACCGACACCTCGACTTCTGGTGCAAAAATAGTACTGTATTTTTTTCTTTTCTTTTGCTTAGATCTCGAAAATGGTGTGTCCTATCGCAAAAATAATGAAAATTTCGACCCCCTTTATGTCACCCCAAACACCTCTAAAACTCAACATGTGGGTAATAATTTTTCATATTTTCCATGCAAAAAGTGAAAATTACTTTACGAAACAAAATAAAAGACAAAAACTCTGTAGGTAGGTAATTTTTAATAAGGTATTTATAATTTGAAGCTTTTGAAGTATTCCAATGCAAGCAATGTGCACTAACTTGTCTAGAAATAGCATCCATTTCAGTCGCGCAACACCTAGGAATATCGGTCGCTTTCGCTGCCTTCACAAAGCATTCCGAACCGACACTTGTAGATCGATAATTACAAAAGTGAAATACTGGACGCTCCATTTAGATCAAAGTAATTCAGCGCGCGATTGCAGTCAACGATAAATTAATGAAAAAAATATTGCGCCATGAATTTGCATAGTCAACCTGTTAATATACGTCATTTGACTTATACGTTCCCGCGCTTCAAACGCCAATCAGTAGCCAGTATCGCGTTGAATGCGTGTGCGAGCGCGCGTTCCACTTTCAAATTTAAAATCACGTTCGAATTGACAGCCAGTGTTATTTGAAATAGTGTTAAGTTTAGTGTTAATTTTTTATGAATTATTGTGAATGTTGAACCTCTTTGGCTGAACGGAATTGGAGTTTCTAATTGAAGGTTTGTTATTAAGTTATTATTGTTCGTGGTTATGGTGAGGTAAGATTAAGTAAATAATAAATAACTCAAATCGTCTTGCGAAATGTTTTTGTTGTGATACCAGTCTCGGTCAGTCGTAAAATGACTTGTTTGTAGCTCAGTAGTAAGATTTCGACATTCTTCGACAGATACGTTTCTTCGTGACAAAGAATTGAAAAGTTTATGGAAATTAGGAATATTTATGTGACTTGTTAACAAAAGTTTATGCACACAATGTGATACTCTTACATTGAACTTTTCATTTAAGTATATTCAAAAGTTTGTCTGGAAGTAACTTGAGTTCTTTACTTCGAAACGCACTTTACATGCGTAACACTGACTTGTACAGTCGCCAGCAGGTCAAGCTATCCCAAACTGTAAAATTTTCCCAATTGAACATAAACCTTATTCCTTTGGAATAAAGTTGAAAAACTATCAAAGAAATTTGACTGATTGGGGTAGCTTGATGTGCTGGCCTCTGTACTAACTTTAAGTGACTTGACCTAGTACACAAAGTAACTAGCTACATATGCCTACTACATACCAATTTGAATAATTAACTAATTTTGAATATAAATGAACATTTCTATGTTGTTTACTGAATTTGTTGCAACACATTTATTTACATACAAAAGACATCAACGAGCGACTAGCACATTTAAAAAGAGGTAGAATATTTTTATATTCTCGATGTTTATTATTTAACTAGCGATCGGCCCAACTTCGCTCAGTTTGACATCTTTATTTTATGCAAGTGATAAAGTAATAAAACATAAAACTTCCGGAATAAATCCGTCAATGATGGTGAAAACCGTAATAAAATCTGTTGCCTACTTTAGAAGAACACAAACGGAAAACGATTTTAATTTATAAAATATGATTTGTATTGTTATTGTGTCAAGCTGTTAACCTGTTTTTGGGTTTTTTTTTTTTTTTTGGGTGGGAAATCATCAAATAACTTCTCCCGCTCTGGGTGGAGCAGGAGGGCGTGTCAGACTTTTACTGACTAAAACCCACCCGTGTTCCTTCATTAGCCCGTATGCCAGGGGCTGTGGTATCTCTTTCAAACGAACCCGCACCCCTGACAGGCATCGGCCCTTGCGGGCCCCATCATTTTTGTGCTGACATCTCTTTGAGGCGCGCGTGGAACACAACGCGCCGTCGACTTGGGCTTGGTCCTTACCGGACAGCGAGCTACCCATTACTCGCCGTCCGCAAGCCCATGCCTACGGTGGCCGGAAATCGGCCTGGGATTCCCGACGCCCAGGGCGTCTCCGTATCCTGCGGCGGCTGGGGTCGCGAGGGCGCATATGCTGCCTCTCCCTCACGTGCGCCGCCTCCCTCTTCGCGAGCATCACTGCTTCGCTGAAGGAGGTGACGGCTCCCCATGCCCTCTCGCTCCGTACCATGGCCTGGACCAGGGCCGGACGCGAGAGATCGCCGCCGCCGATCGCCTCCACGAGGACACGGCGGTGCTCCGCCCAAGCCGGGCAGACCGCCACCGTGTGCTCCACCGTGTCCTCAGGGCGATCTTCGCAGTGGAAACACCCGGGCGTTTCCTCCCGCCCTATCCGAAACAGGAACCTCCCGAAACAACCGTGTCCGGTGAGGACCTGCGTCAGGCGGAAGGTGTGGACGCCATGCCGCCTCTCAAGCCACTCCTCAAAGAGGGGACTTACCGCCGCAATCGTGGCGTGCCCAACCTGTTTATGGGTCTTGTATTTATTTAAATACTGCTAAAAAAAAACTACTGTTAAGTTTTTGGGCAAAACTCGAACATTTTATGCTAACAGCCTAGTGTTCCATATTCGGGATGTAAGTCCTTTGTAAACTTATACATAATATCACGCCTTGTGTCCCCGAAGGGTTAAGCAGAGATATACCTATCCATAGTACACCCACATTTCACAAGTCCTATGTAATAGGGGTCGAGCCCGGGTGGCTACTGAGAAATTTTAGATAGAAAAGTCCAATAACACTTTGCCCGACCCGGTAATCGAACTCAGCATCTCATGCTCAGTAGGACCGCTTGCGACCTCGAGACCAATGAGGCAGTCAGACGAGAAGTCCTTTATCAACCAATTTTTACGGGCGGCCTTCAAATAAATAATAGTTTAAAAAAACAAAAAAAAATTAACACTGTTCTTAATTTAAGTTTATTAAAATTTATTTTCTATTTTTTAGTTCGGTTTTCTATAAAAAGCGTGTTTTTTAGTTTTTTTAAACTATTATTTATTTTCTACTTTTTAGTTTGGTTTATTTATAAAAGCGTGATTTTTTAGTTTTTTAAACTATTTTTTATTTTTTGTAGAATTAAAATTCTCCTTAGTATTAGAAAATTTGTCAATATTAGAGAATTCGGCTAAAGATAATTATTGGAAATTAAAATTAACATCAAGTCCTGTCTTATCGACTGTAGAGAAAAATTATAAAAATTAAAATTAAGTTTCTTACTTTATCGACTTAAATTAACAAAAATCATATTTTGCAAATTGAAAAATGGAATAATTTTATCAAATTAGAGTATTGTCATCGGTCCTCGATAAATCTATAAAGTTTGAACGAAATCTAGCCGTTTAAAGTGGGTCAAAATCGCGCCCATAGAAGTCGGTTACAAACATACAAACATACACACAGGTAAAGCTAATAAAAAGCGTGTAAAAACGATTCTAATTGAACCTAGGACCTCACGTAACTACTTGCGACTAGTATCAACAACGCAATGTTGTTGGAAACACAACCTATACCGACCTATACTTATAAATCATTTATTTACTCATTTGGACGCAATAAGGCGTAATACCGTGTGTTTACGATGATAGATTAGCTCATTGACCATATGTTCAGTCTTTGTTTGTGGGCCGTTAACTGGAAAAGATTCTTTAGGATAAACAGAAAGAAATACCATTTGATGTATCCTACAACCTACAATCAGTTACTGGAAAGGATTCTTTAGGATAAACAAAAATAAATATCAATTGGTTTGTCCTAAAATTATTAACGTAATTATCACAGTTTTTAAGAATTAACGAATCGCGCTTTTTTGACATTTTCTCGGAAACAACTTTTGGGGCTTAACGCCTGTCTAGTTAAATAAAGGACGGCAGAGATTTCGCCAGTTATATTTAAGTCAAATGTAATACGGGGCGTTCCTATTCCCGGCACAAATCAAAACTCCCGGTTGCTACTGAGAAATTCCTGTCAAAAAAAACCCAATAACACTGCTCGACCGGTGATTAATTCGTTCGGTAGTTTTTGCGTGAAAGAGTAACAAATATCCATCCATCCCACCAAAAACATTCTGTAAAAAAACTAGCCAAGTCTCGATGGAGCTGCTTGTTTATCTCTAAAAAGTGATTAAATCTAGACAAAGTCGTGCCAAGTCTGTTCCTTACTGCGATTTCTTTAATAGTATAGTTAATGTTGTGTGACTTGGCCGTTGAACATTCGTTATACGTTAGTGGGTACAAGTGTGGTACAAGTCAATTTTGTTAACACGTAATTGTAACTACCTATGTTTGTTAAGCGACATTAGAAGTCCGTCTGTACTGGAAAAAAAAATTATACTGTTTGTTTCAGGCCCGCCTATACCTAAGTATTTCTGAAATCAGGGTCACCAGGTACTCCAGATCTTCGATTATCCTAGTTTTATAGTTTTCCCTTTATGTGGCCATTAAACCCTAACTCTGTACCGAATTTCAGCTCTCTGAGTTTATGGGAAGTACTAATTCTATTCTGATGATCATGAGTGAGTGAGTGAGTGAGTGTCATAAATGCGAAACTTTGCTTTCGCTTAACTTCTGAACTTAATGACCTCCAGACTTGAAATTTTGAATTTTAAGTATGTGATTATAGCTTACTGGATGACGAAAATTTCTGCGTTCTGTACTTATCCAGAGGTTCTCAAATAGGGGTCTGAAAATGCGGCGAAATGGTTCCAGTAAAGTATGGTACGGCGGTGTTTGATTCGCGCTCGACTTGGCGGGGCACTGCCTTGCCCCCGATCAGATACATTACTGGAGGATTACTTAGGTACTTTTTCTTTATGAATTGTTGTGAAGAATAGAAATAGAAATCCGACAGAAAAACAATCGAAGCAGGCATAAGGAAGCAGTCTAAAGGTACCGTTTCCCAATCTACAAAATCATAAAGAAAATAAATCTCTATAAAGCTGGAGAGGCATGCGTGATTGATGAAAGTGTGAGATATTTAACCGTACTAGAAGTATAGCGGGCATACCGTATGTTATGTACCATACGGTTGATACGGTAGGTACCGCAATCCCGCAATGTTATATAGAATATGTTATTTTATGATTGCGAAATTCACACTAGATTAATGTTGGCAAAAACGAAACATGCCTCCGAATCATTTTTGTTTGGCCCTAATATTGAAATGCAGGTCTTAAGCTCCTTTTCTCTATCCGTGATTCGTCTCCGTCCAATAGAGTCATAGTCGTTTAGTCCACTCTCGATCCCTCGACCCCCAATAATTAATGAGTCCACTGGACCCCTGACTTTAGTTTATTCTCGACTCTTGGGGGTCGAGAGCGGATTTTATTTTCCAGCCAAGATTTAGTTTCCTCTCGACCCCCAAAGTAGCCGCTGTACCTTACTGTATCAAAATATAAATTTTAGGTACTTACAGAACTAGGGGTCGAAAGTGGACGAGGTATGAATGTCCTTTGTTCGAAAATCAAATCTCACCCCTTGGGGGTCGAGTGTGGACTATGTTTAAGGGGAGATGAATCAAATGAAAAATCTTTTTATGGGTCGAGGGGTCGAGGTTAGACTTAACGGTTATAGTCATACCCGTCGATTGGCAACCCCCCAATGCCTCATTCTTTACCAATCTGCTGAATATAAAATAAAACACCTCTGGAACGTGGGCTAACTGCTACTAACCATCATCATCATCATCTGCCTAAGCTTTTCCCTACTATTTTGGGATCAGCCTCCAGTCAAACCGGATGCATCTGAATACCAGTATTTCGCATAGAGCGACTGCCTATCTGACCTCCACAACCCAATTGCTGGGTAGGTACTGTAAGAGCTCTACTGAGCTCCCAAAGTACCGGGTGTAATGCTATCTATTTAATACTAATACAATAGCAAGCCCGAATGGTCCAAGACCCGCAACCACAGAACACATATATACCCAAGAGCTCGCAATTCTCTTGTGGCATCCTTGAGCGCGTTGCCTTCATTCTGTTTAGTTTGTACTTTATCTATACCCTTTCTATGCACTATGCTTTGTGTTATAAAGGCCGCCCGTTGGTCGGCTGTTGGTAGCAAATGTATGGGAGGCGTGTGTATGTAGGTTGGCATAACGTATAAAAACCCTCTAATAAAATAAATAAATGAATAAAAAAGCTTTACTTTCTAAATAAACTACATTTTCTTAAACTCTATAACGTTAAATTTATTTTTAAACTTTCTGCGCAAGTAAGAACCCCTCATTTAATTGAAGGTGAAGGCCTCCTCCAGAGATTTTCATTCCTCCCTATCATTTGCTGTGTTCATCCACTGTTCGCCAGCCACTTATAATATATACATCGTCTGCCCAACGGGCAGTTGGTCGACCTCTTTTCCCAGTGCCTGGTGGCCCGTTCCAAGATGTTAGTCTATAAGTCCATCGATTATCTGTTAACCTAGTTACGTGACCAGCCTAGTGCCACTTTAGTTTTTTACAGTGGCATAGAGCATCGGTAACCTTTGTCCTGTTTCTTTTAATGCTATGGGGTAAAAATCCTTCATCATCATCATCATCAGCCTATAATGTTCCCACTGCTGGGACACCGGCCTCCTCTCGGTGAGAGGGATTGGGCCGTAATCCACCACGCGGGCCCAGTGCGGGTTGGTAGATGTCACATGTCTTCGAATTTTTGGTTCTAGGACATGCCGGTTTCCTCACGATGTTTTCCTTCACCGTTTTGAGAGCAATGGAGATGAAATAATTTACACAAAGTAAAGCGCCTATCTGGGTTCGAACTCACGACCTACAACTCGTAAGTCGCGGCCGTTACCACTGGGCCACCACTGCTCTTCAAAAATCCTTCAATGTAACCTATATCAGTTACTTGACGAAGCCTGAAGTTCCGACAACCAGTCTTACCAAAAGGGAGTCAAGTTACCCAGTAACTGGGCACGGGAGGCCACGGGCAGTCGCCTCATGTAAAAACTGGTACTTAGCTGCATTCGGTTATACTGGAAGCCAACCCCAACATATTTGGGAAAAGGCTAAGCAGATGACGACGAACAGTTTAACAACACATAATACGTTTATACAAAGTGGAAAGACGTACAAACATTACGTTCGCGTTGGATTCACTTCTTATGTCAATATTTGAAGAGTGTCGAGCCTCGAGTGTCGATTTTCAAGTATTGCTAAACTAGTACCTACCTAGTGTTTATTTACCTACTTGACATTCAACATGAATGTGCTAAAGAATGTGTGAAATATTGGTTCATTCTTTAAATAACTTGTTGATCAACATTGCATAATACATACCTAATCCTAATTTATTTTTTTATTTTTTTAATAGTCTGCTCTGCCATAAGACAATGAGAAGGTCGGGTAAAGCTAATTGTAGATGGCGTGATCATAGCTAGGTCTCTGCGGCCTACAATGTTGATATTTCGTTCATTCATGTCAATATTTCGTTATTTTCGGTGATTTGGAAAGTGTCAGAATTTACAACCTTAAATATTTCCATATTATCACTGGCAGATAGCTGATGTTATAAGTTATAAGGACAACATATGCATTTATTTTGTCCCAGTGCAGTGGCAGGTTCCCGTAGGATTATTTCTGACATCCCCGTTGGTGAAGTCTCTGGCAAAAGCTAGTACAGTCGCCAGCAGGTCAACCTATCTCAAACTGTCAAATTTTCTTGTTTTGTAATAAAGTTGAAAAACTATCAAATAAATTTGACAGATTGGGGTAGCTTGATGTGCTGGCCTCTGTACCTAATAATATTTAAATTCTATAATATTCATGATGACACGATAGAATCGTAATAATAGCCGTCATTGGTTTGGATGACTGCGGTTGATGATTTGGCCACGTTGAATTGTATGCTTAGCCCGAGAATCGTAGAAAAGCGTTTTGTCGTCGGAAGAGTAAACAGAAATAACGTTTTCGTATAGACAGTTGACAGTTTTTCACCGAGAAATGTAGACAAGCGCTTTCTATTCTACAGTAGAGTAGAAATAGAAAGCGTCATGCTAAGCCTGCAGCAGGCTTAGCACGAGCACCGACTTGTCGACGGAAGAATAGACAACACTATTAAATAAATTATGTACCATAGGATAAGATAGCTATGTTTTTCCATTCATTATCACAGTTATGCGTTCTAAACGAATCATGATTTTGTAGATAATCGTATATACTTTGTGGCCGTCGAGTAGAAAGTTTTGTTGTCAGTGTGATTTTGACAGTTTGGGAAGAAATACTCTTCTGAAATAGTCTACATATAAAAGGACCTAGAGAAATATCGTAAGAAACGAAAGACTAAATGACAGATTGTAGAAGGATATCTACGGTGCGATAACAAAAATGTAGGAACGAAATATCACTTTGTATTGAAAAAACACTGTCTATTCTTCGTAGAAATACAAAGCGTCATGCTAAGCCCGCTGGAAACGTTAACAGTCTACTTAAAAGGTGATGATAATGATGACTTACCATACATTATACTACCCTAGTTTGAGTACATGCGAAACCCGAAACAAGTGTCTAGTATTTTTATGTAAAGAATCTATGTACCGAATTTCAAAACTGTATCGTGAAAAGTCACAAAGTTATAAGCTTGTTAAGTTACCTGTTCGTCTACAATCTATATACAGGATAATTTTTATCCAGTGCGCAAATTTTAACCATGAATTCAGCATATCATTCTAGAGTCCCTAGCGCAGAAATTTTTCGCCAGTTAAATAATTAAAAAAAAACAAAAACTTTTCCTGTATATACAGATAAATAAAATTGGAGTGCCTGTTTGCACTATTAAAATAACCGCTTGTTAATACCTACTAAACGCATATGTATGTATACACGGTAGATATACCAAAATAACATTTTTAACAATTTTTTTGGCTTTGCCGGAACAAACAGACAGACAGCTGTCTGTTTGTTCCGGCTAATCTCTGAAACAGCTGGACCAAGTTTGACATGACCTTCACTGGCAGATAGGTAATGAAATAAGGAGTAACTTAAGCTAACATTATTTTAGAAATTCAATTTATTTTTATTAATATCTGTACAGATAAATCCCGGTAGTACGTTTCCGCGGGATAATTGTAAACCTCCACGCGGGCGAAGCCGCGGGCAACAGCTACTTCTACAGTCACGAGCAATAATATGTATACGCTTACCAACTTTTAAAAGTGATTTTTTCCACTTTTACTAATTGTAATCTCATTTTATTATGAAAATAATATTTTGGCACCCACATTATATTGAAATACCTAAGTTATCTCAAGGTTGCAATCGCTATTTAAAAGAAAATCGCTTTTGAATTTGGCGATGTGTATACATATTAATGCTCGTGACTGTACATAAACGTGCCTCCTTGCGCCGGGCGCCGGGAGTCCATTGTCGTATTGTGCTTATTGATAATAATTAGGCAGTAGGTACCTACGTGGATTGTATTGTAATCAACTGGTGATAACATTTTCCATCACAATTGCAAATTTTTTTTGGGAAAAAATATAACATGGTGGACAAATTATTGAAATCGATTCAGTTACTTTTTCTGAACAAACTATATTCAGGTTTTGTATATACTAAAACAATGTTGTAAGCTCAGAATACAGAAAGAACGTTGTAAGTATATTACAAGACAATGCACCGTATAAGCTGTGCATTTTATGCACGCAAAATGCAATATCAATAGATACAAATCTGTAGCTGGTTATAGTCTGTTGTCGACCAGATAAGTTTTATCTTGTCCGGAATCGAACTCGCGACCCTGAGCTATGAAAGCGAGCATTCCACCGGTGAGCTATTTAGGTCGTCCGTTACAAGTACTTGTAGGAACAGAAGGTATCAAGCCAGATCTTCTAATTTTTGTAGGTAGATTAGCATAGGCTACTTTGATCCCACACAACCTTCTTAAGTAATGCTCCTACTATCTATCTCTTGGTTGATTGGTATGCTAGGGATATTCGCTTGCCTAATCCCACTTCAGCACGGACGTAAAAATATCGCAGCTGGCTTTTATCGCACACTAAATTATACCTACGGCCTTTTTTGTGTTAATGTTTAGTGTTTATCAGTGGAAACTTGAAATGGTTTTCAATTGCATATGTTGAGTCTTTACTAATAATCTATACTAATCAAGTAATATTACAAAGAGGAAAGATTTGATTGTTTGTATTGAATAGTCTCCGAAACTACTAAACCGATTTGAAAAATTATTTCACTGTTGGGAAGCTACACTATCCCCGGGTGGCATAGGCTACATTTTATCCACGTATTCCTACGGGAACGGAAACTTCGCGGGTGAAACCGCGGAGCGCTGCTAGTTGTGTATAAATTGGCTGTAAGTTACTCGAATAGTACAAAATAAAATGAATCTTTTTTAACCAATTTCAAAAAGGAGGACGTTCTCAATTCGTCTGTATGTGTTTTCAATTGTGGATGGATTTCGTTTTATTTTAATGGATTGGGTAGGTATTTGCTTCAGGGTCCCATATAAATTTTACTAACTTTGCTTCGGTAGTTTTTGCATCAGCCTCGATAATACGTTTTTAAACCACTTACCTCGATGACATTCTGCTGCTTCCTGTCACTGTTGTTTACATAGCAAGTAGTGGTATACGAATTGGAATGGGGGGTGGATACCATAACCAAAAAGTGAAAAAACTAAAATACATGACATATCCAAAGACACCGACTTTCGAAATTAAAGTTATATTTTACCTTGAAGTGTTTTTTCGGAAGTTAAACTAAAAGCTAAACCCTTAGAAGAGTTTATATTTTTCTTATTACGTATTTATATAAAAACTTTTCCTGTATGTTCCAACGCGATCCCGCCAAAAACTCAATATCATGTTTTATCATCATTGATTTGTATCTGCAAGCCAATCAGTTTAAATTATTTGTATGCATACCAAGTTCATTATTGTCTCTTTGTTGATCCTCAACGTCTCAGTCTTCATCATCGTCTGAGTCATCGCGTTGATTATAATTTTAATTATGACTCAACATAATTTACTTGTGATTACTTAGCCCGTGACTATGAGGCACGGGCCTCCAATTCCGTGGCCCGAGGGCTCTTTTGGAGGCCCCAATAGAGACTTCAGGCGGTGGTCCGAGGTTCAACTGGTGAGTTGTAGAATGGTTGGAGGTGGTTGATCTTTAAGCAGCAAGATAGACAATGCACAATCACACTTCAATACTTTACCAAGGTCCGTTTTAAATAAAACTAGCAGCGCCCCGCGGTTTCACTCGCGTAGTTCCCGTTCCCGTGGGAATACTCGGATAAAATATAGCCTATGTCACCCGGGGATAGTGTAGCTTCCCAACAGTGAAATAATTTTTCAAATCGGTTCAGTAGTTTCGGAGCCTATTCAATGCAAACAAACAATCAAATCTTTCCTCTTTAGAGATAGATTTCAACATGTCGCCCAGCAGGCTTAGCACGAGCACCGATTTGTCAACGGAAGAATAGACATGACTATTAATTAAATGATGTACAATAGGAGAAGATGGCTATGTTTTTCTATTCATTATCACAGTTATGCGTTCTAAATGAATCATGTTTTTGTAGATAATCGTATATGCTTTATGGCCGTCGAGTAGAAAGTTTGTTGTCAGTGTGATTTTGACAGTTTGGGAAGAAATATTCTTCTGAAATAGTCTACATTTATAAGGACCTAGACACCGATTGTTAGAAACGAAAGACAAAATGACAGATTGTAGAAGGATATCTACGGTGCGATGCTAAAAATGTAGGAACGAAATGTCACTTTGTATTGAAAAAGCACTGTCTATTCTTCGTAGAAATACAAAGCGTCATGCTAAGCCCGCTGAAGAGCGAAGAGAGAGAGAGAGAAGAGGTTCTTAATTTGCCATCGTACTATCTTATCTTACTTCCTACTAATACCTATTAAAAATGAGAAAGTTTCATTGTTGGGATGTTTTTTTTTTTTTTTTTTTTTTTGGGTGGGAAATCATCAAATGACTTCTCCTGCTGAGTAGAGCAGGAGGGCGTGTCAGACTTTTACTGACTAAAACCCACCCGTGTTCCCTCAGTAGCCCGTATGCCAGGGGCCGTGGTATCTCTTTCGAACAAACCCGCACCCCTGGCAGGCATCGGCCCTTGCGGACCCCACCGGTGGTTGCTGACATCTTTGACGGCGTGCGTGTGGAACACAACGCGCCGTCCCGTCTACCACTTTTCGGCCGCAGAGGATAGGGAGAGCGGCTGACGCTATACCGACACTCCTCTTCCCCTGCGGCCCCACCGCGTCCGCCATCAAACGGTGGCGGCCCCGTCCAGGCCACGGAAGGGAAGAGCGCTGCTCAGAAGCACCGGCACTCCTCCTCTACCGCAGCCCGTAACCCTCAGCCGCGATGCCTCCCATTAGACATCGCGGCCCACCTCAGTTGCGGTGCACCTCACCGCAACCCACCTTTTGGCCGCTACGTCGTCGGCTTTGAGGCAAAAGCCCTGACGAGCGGCCCCACCTTTGGGTTCCTCTTGGCTTCACCGTGGCCGGCATCCACGGTTACTGAGCCCCCCCGCAACGACAATGCGGGAACCCACTCGGGGGGGATTGTTGGGATGTTTGTTACTCAATCACGCAAAAATGGCAGAACGGATTTGGATGAAATTTGGCTCACAGATGGTTTATAATCTGAGTTAACATATAGGATAACTTTTATCCTGATAGTACATACACATAGGATAATTTTCTACCTCCACGCGGGCGAAGCTGCTGGCAAAAGCTAGTGTAACAAGAATAAATCTCACAAAGGGCTAGAAATTAAATAAGACTATCATATATTCTAAAAACCAGACACGTTTGTCAAAAGTTCTGCACGTAAAAAGTACCTATAGGTACTTAAATACTACGAACTATATCATCATCGGCCTAGCCTTTTCCCAACTATGTTGGGGTCGGCTTCCAGTCTAACCGGATGCAGCTGAATACCAGTATTTTACATGGAGCGACTGCCTATCTGATCTCCATAACCCAGTTACTGGGTAATACGATACGCCTTGGTAAGACTGGTTGTCAGACTTTCGGGCTTCTGACGACCCGTAACGACTCTCAAAGATCCACAAATGACAGCCGGGACCAACGGCTTAACGTGCTTTCCGATGCACGGAGGGGTTTTGGTATGTAAAGATGGTCACCCATCCACGGACCAACCGCAGCAAGCGTAGCTTAATCTGGTCGATCGACCCGTGCAGCTATTGTTGTTTAGTCACAAGCCCCATACTACAAACTATATCAAGACATTAAATATCGAAATATTGAAACCACATAAAAATAATGCGGAAATAAACCACATAATAAAATCATACCATATGCGATCATTAAGTTCACGGACGATCACCAATTCGTAGTCGCACAATCGTGTACCGTTAGCCAATAATTCGTATTAAAACTTGGGTCTTTGGGCCATTCACAAGTTGTAAATGGTCATACTTTACATCAGCCTTCAATATTGAAGAGAGGGGCTAACCTAGTGTGTCAACATCGGAGTAAAAGATATAAGCAAAGGAGCAGTCAGTAGATGTGGCAAGTATGTAGTTGGTACCTGTAGGTACTATAAAGGTTGTATGCCAAAGTCGACCTTATGTTGTACAGAGGTTTTTTTTTAGTGTGGGAAATCATCAAATAACTTCTCCCGCTCTGGGTGGAGCAGGAGACCAGACTCAGACTTTTACTAACTTAACCCACCCGTGTTCCTTCAGTTGCCTGGGTGCTAGGGGCGACTTAATTGGAACAGCCAAACTAGTTTAGAATACTAGAAAGAACAGTAGACGTTAAATTGCCTTGACAAGCAAAGGAAGAAGATTAAAATGTACTTGTAGTGTGCTTCTTCTAGGAATAATTATCTACCCAAGTCACACAAAAAAGGTGTTTCATTATTCGACCGGGTGCAGAGAGCCCCTGAAGATATCATAGTAAGTACATAGTGCTAGCAGAAGGTTGTACTAAGCTAACCTAACTAACCATTTCATGATTATCCTACCTGCTGCTTCATACAGACACCACCCACCACTACTCAAGAATACCGCAGCACTTCAGTGTTCCAAATGAATTATATTCAAGGCTAACCTGCCTTATAAGGCAACTAATTAATCTCCTCTCCCTTTGCTTAGACTTATACCATTTCATTTGGGGTCAACTCTCCTCGTCATTCTTCGCCAGATGTTTCGGTTCTGTGTCGTCGAGTCATTCACATGGGCTTGCTTGAAGTCGTTGTTGACTACAGACATCCGAGTGAGAAGGGTTTTCTCCATAGGAAACGATCAATTCGGAACCATGCACCTAGTTTCTGACGTTGTCACCAAAAAGTTTGATTCTTCAAAATCATCGTAATGTATTCCGATCTTCCAAGAAGGATCTTTCATTCATGTCAAACTATAGTAGTTTTTCCTCTACTCGTATTCTAGTAAAAACAAAAAAGAACTGTGACGTAATTCACGGACGCGCTGTATGATGTTGAGTAAATGTAAATGCTGTTGACTCACTACATTAGCATGCCGTCTGCGTAGGCGACACTGTGTGCCCAATTTACATCGACACTTCACTGTGGCGCCACTAGCAAAGAGGCCCTTCAAAACCCTTTACAATTTAGCTTAGTTCCCTATACTGCCACGGGTCACGTCGAACTGGCCAGTAAGAACGAAGTCTTTACCAGTATGCAACAATATTTTACCATTACAAACTCCTTTTATTTGTTGCATTACGAATTATTCGCTTGTTGCTCGATGAAATATTGGCAGTTATCTTTATTTGTATGGCTCAGTTGTTGCCGACTGCCGATGGCGAATGGACATTCCACGATGTAATTTATTGCAGGACTAGAGATAAAATCCTCCATGTTCAAGGCTTGGTTTATAAGACTACTAGCTTTTGCCAGCGGCTTCGCCCGCTTGGAGGTCGGTGTATTAAACATATAACAATAGAGTATACTATAGTAGAATACTCTCGTATTATACCTTCCTCTTGAATCACCCTGTCTATTAATGACAACCGCATTAAAATCCACTGCGTAGCTTGAAAGATCTAAGCGTACAAACACGAAAAGCGACTTTGAACTATGTACAGAAGATGATTTATAATCTTATTATGCAAAGTGGCTTGGGGAAGAGCATGCAATGAAATGTCGAAGGACTGTATGTACAGTAACGTGAATATAAACCTTTAAAAAAATGCACATCTGTACATCTTTGACAGTCGTTACGGGTAGTCAGAAGCCCGAAAGTCTGACAACCAGTCTTACCAAGGGGTATCGTATTACCCAATTACTGTGTTGTGGAGATCAGAAGACTAATTCTCGTAATTTAAAACTTTCACAATCTAGTCGCAGTTTCATTTCGGCGTCAATCAAATGTCAAAAACTTGTCAAAAATGTATGGAAACTTGAGGTATTTTGACAGATTGAGACTGAGATCAGACTGTGAAGGTTCTTAAAATTATGAGAATAGCCACTCTGATGGCAGTCACTCTATGTAAAAGACTAGATCAGCTGCATCCGATTAGACTGGAACACGACACCAACATGGTTGGGAAAACGGAAGGGCCAGGGAGACTGATTGTATTCAAATGGAAAATGTGATCATTATTTATCCTTTTGATGCCATTAAATGCAACGTTCGAAAGTTTAACACACTGGCTCCGACAAATGAAACTAGCCCTAGCCTTTAGGAAAAGATTGGGTCCCTAATTAAACTTTTAAATACAAAACTCGATTGTTTTTATCGCTGCAAAATACAGAAAGCTACATTACGACCCGCATGCCACAATAAATTCATTCAGTTTTATTGTTTTTCACATTAAACGCCGACATTAACGCATTTATTTATGTGAAGCGTTGTGTTAATTACTTGAATTTAATATTCGAACAAACTAAAATGTTGCTTGTCGTTACGTTGTTGTAAGAAGTTTTTAAGACTTCAAGAGTAACTGTGAGACTGCAGTTCTTATCTGCATGAACAGAATCTATCTGCAATGGGCTGGCTCCCTAAATACACTGGCAAATGTGGCCACTCACCTCTGCCTGTCCTAAGGTCCTGTATTGTATGTAGACATGTACAAAAACTGAAGTTACAGAAATATAAGCGACACACCCCTTGGCATGGCTGCAACGGCGACAATTTATGTACTTTATCTATGCAAAAAAAGTTGGTTTTTTTTGGGTGGGAAATCATCAAATAACTTCTCCCGCTCTGGGTGGAGCAGGAGGGCGTGTCAGACTTTTACTGATTAAAACCCACCCGTGTTCCCTCAGTAAGTAGCCTGTATGCCAGGGGCGGCGGTATCTCTTTCGAACAAACCCGCACACCTAGCAGGCATCGGCCCTTGCGGGCCCCATCACTTTGAGTACGTAAACGTTTCGTAAGGTATTTTCATTTTTTTTTTGTTGTTTGGAGCCGTTTGGGGTCGAAAAGCTCTGGTCATGAGGCCCGAATGCACGGGAAATTTCTCGCTGAATGGCGGACACTTCACGTGATCAAAGAGCTGGGTTGTTCTTTTGCCAAAGAATTTGCATTGCCATCACTTATTGCTACTAGTTTTTTGGGCACGTTTCCGGATGACAGCGATGCGGACTAGTACTTCGACGTCTAAGTGTCCTTTCGTTTTTTATTTGTAAAGTTAGTTATTTAGTAACACAATTTATTACCTAGTGTAAAATATTGTAAAAGTTATGTAAGTAAACTGATAGTTACCCAAAATTATCTAAATTATAGTGGAAACCGCATCAAATCCACTGCGAAGCTTAGAAGAACAACGTGGTCACACAAACAGACATGTAAGGTTATCATCTTGTTTTATACTTTATTCGCATCCCATAATCATTATATTCACATCTGCATACCCAGAATGTAGTGGAACCGGTCCCTCATAAAAAGACGAACAAACATTTTTATCAGTACCATCTGTTTCGGAGTTGTGTGCATAAAAACGCAGCTAAACTAAAGGTTTTATATGGCTGTTCACATTTACTGCTTCGCTAAGAGAAAGTACAATATTAAGCTTTTCGCGATATGGCGACAAAGTGCCGTTTAATATTTTGTTCAGTGCTTTCCGCAGTATTCTGTGTAAAAATTCCGAGAAAAGTTACCCACTGTTAGTATATAGAGCGAAAATAATAAGAAAAACATTAGGTTCTGCATAAGCATAATCAGCCTATATCGTCCCCACTGCTGGGTCAAAGACCTTCTCTCTATGAGAGGGAATGGGCCATAATCCACCACGCGGGCCCTGTGCGGGTTGGTGAGTGTCACATGGCTCCGAATTTTTGTTTCTAGGACATAGGCCGGTTTCCTCACGATGTTTTCCTTTAGCGTTTTGAGAGCAGTAGTGCTGAAATAATTTACACAAAGTAAAGCGCCTGCCTGCATGGGTTCGAACCCACAGCCCACTCGTGAGTCGCGGCCGGTTCCTCTGGGCCACCACTGTTCCCACCAATCTCCAAGGAAAACAGGAAAGTGCGACTAGTTACATACTAGTTACATTTCCAAGGCAAACAGGTAATCACAGCAAAGAAAGCCTCTTGTCTCGCCTTGCCAAGAATTATAGTTATCGACTGTAATCTTACTTTATAGACCAGAAAACAAGTAATAGGTCATCATTTGCTTATGGCTGAATTCCAAATAGCTCGCCGCGTTTTGTATTCAATAAACAAAACCGAGACACAATGTTGGCCACACTTAACAAACATGAGGTCATGAGCAATGTTTTGTCGCCAGAACGTTACCACTTGATAAAACAAGAATTTCAATTATAATTATTTGGGTATTGAAGAGGAGCCCCTGTGGCTAAGAAATAACAGCTGCACGTTAAGCTACGCTTGCTGTGTTTGGTTTGTGGATGGGTGACCATCTTAACATACCAACACCCCTCCCTGCCTCGGAAAGCACGTTACGCCGTTGGCCCGGCTGTCATTTGTGGATCTTTGACAGTCGTTAAGGGTCGTCAGAAGCCCGAAAATCTGACAACCAGTCTTACCAAGGGGTATCGTATTACTTAGCCAGTAACTGGATTGTGGAGGTCAGATAGGCAGCCGCTCCATGTAAAATACTGGTATTTTTTGGCCTTAAATGTTTTTGCGGCTGTGAAAATGTCAACTGTCACACACTGTCACTGTGTACATCCTGCTGACAGACAGACGACGGATGAACAGCGGAGGCTTATAAATGGTCCCGTTGGCTCCCTTTGGTTACGGAACTCTAAAAACACATTCGTTTGTACAAAACAATGAAAGATCACAACAGACTTTTGCCCTGAGCTCTGAACTCCATAACTAAGTAGAACAGGCAACCTAGATCTTCAAACGAGGCTCAAATAGTTTCCTCACATCATTCATCAGACATTCCGTCCACGTTACTCCCTGAGGCACCATTGAACTGTTCCTCTACCCAACTCACGCACCACACCATATCATCACGCCTCCAGAATCGGTGCTAACTGTAAACTGATCGACAATGCGAAAAGGACTCTATAAATGTAGGAAGTAGGTTGATTATTGAGGTTATTGTGGTGTGGTGGGCTTTATCTGCTTCCGATTTGAATGATTGATGATGTGTTTGATTTTAGTGTAATTTTTTGAAAATAGGTGTCAATACTGCGTTCGCAACTTAGTTTCCAAACTTGTAAACAATTTTTCTTTTGGAAAAACAACTTGAATACCCACACATAAAGTTCAGTTCCTTAGTTAATTTACCTACTTATAGTTTTGATTTTGGTCGTAACGTCAAAAATTTAATGCAGCAAGAAACTATATCATACTAATCGTTCCTACTTTTTGACATTGTCATTAATTTGTAACTTAGCTGTTGGTGTCTGACGCAGCTCTTATCAAATCAACAATCAATATAATTCTGTATTTACAGTTACATAATAGCCATTAACTATTGAGATTGTTTCGATAACTGGTTAATTTATGACTCGTTGTTGTATAACTACCAACTTTTTTGAGGTCAGGTCATCAGTTCATATATTCTACTTACACACGAACGTAAAAATATCGCGGCGATATGTTTTCGTGCTTTGGTTTTCGACTCACTGCGAGTTAAAAATCGAAATCGGTTAGTCCTAATCCATTGCTTCATATGTTTGAACAATTTTTGTACTCAACAACGCCTGTTGTTCAACTGTCAAAATGACAGCCCTTTCTGCTGCTATAGTGAAAATATTACATTAAAATATCAAGATCGCTGAAAATGGACATAAGTACAGAAAATTACCTATACTTTTTATAAAAAATCAACCCTGTAATGGTATGTTGAAGTATTTATCGGACAATCTGATAAAACCAATGCAGATGAAGCCGGAAATAGCTAGTATTCTTATTCCTCTAGATACTCAAAGAACATTCACTTACTCTTAACATTAAGTATTCTGTCGAATTCACATCCCAAACTTTCATGTAGAGAGAAGTTAACAAGAAAATTCAATTTTACTTCCCTACTAACAAGTTTTAATGTAATTTTCTTAGAACTTCGAGCTCGCCTTAATACCGTGTGTTACGAGTAGAGTCCGATCGAATTTCGTTTTCGGTTTTCGGCAATTTTCGCCCGACATATGTAATTTCAGATTGCACCAGTAAAAGAATAGTACCATCAATTAATTTATTCAGAGCTAATCGATAGTCACAACAACTAAAAGTATAATAACAGTGAAAACGCAGAAAAAGTATTTTTATCGCTTATAACTTTGATTACCCATAGTGTAATTGTTAATAAGTAATTACTAGCTTTCCCCAGCAGCTTCTCCCGCGTGGTATGTCGATAAAAAGTATGCATTATGTAAGGCCGTATCCTTTTACCAAACAACGAAATTGGCACATTGACAAGGCATTAGATTTTTATCAAAAGAAAAATAGTTTTCGGTTTTTTGGCCGAAAAAGCAAATCAGGCCGAATTCGCGTACATTTTCAGCCGAAATAAACACATATGTTTTCGGTCGGACTCTAGTAATGTGCTAGTTACGAGTACCTGGGTAATGAAGTATACTTCACCTGGTACTAAGAATAACAAAGTATTTACTTTGTCTGTCCTAGGAATGTTGTTTTATTAAATGTAGAACTGTATTATGGCTGCAGGAATTCATTACCTTGGTTTATTTTGCTTTGTGACATTGTATGTTTGATAATACAATAAGGTTATTCATAAATTAGTTGTTATTGTTTCTCTTGTGTGGTTTTTATTACGGAGGTGGTTAAAAACTGCTCATGTAAATCAGAACATACCTACTTAGATTTAATCTCAGGATTTTTTAAATTTGAAGGACCTTTAAAGGAGAATTTATTAATTTAATTTACTTTCTTTTGAATGTCAGGCAATAAATGAGATACTTAAGGTCCGTCCCAAAAGTCTGTGTTAAAATGTAAACAAATCCTGTTTACATAAAATTCTTACGCAATCACTCTCTAAATGGAATTAGAAACACATTCATCTGTATCAAGAAAATTTCACCTTTATGTGTATATCGCCACTTAAAAACAGTGTTTGATTATCATTATTAAATTGTAATTAAAAAAAAAATAATCTCAACTGTCAAATTAAAATCATCTATCTATAAGGTGAAATAAAATTAGAATGTTAAATATTCAAATAATCACATCAAAGGACTATGAATACTTCAATTTATTTACACCTTAGCCATCTTTAGCCTTATTATACAATATTATAAAAAGACTAACTAACTTACTACACAAATAAATACAATAACAAAAGGACACTTAGGCGTCAAAGTGCTCGTCGGCATCGTTGTCATCCGGAAACTTGCCCAGAACTGGCAAGTATTGCCACGTTGAATGCAAGTTTGGGTAAAGACCAACCCATCCCTCTTCAATAAATAAGTAAGTGGCATTTCAAATAAGCATGACCCACAGGTACGTTTCCCGATACATTTGTTTACATTTTTATTAAATACTTTTAGAACAGCCTATAGGCAGTTAAATTAAATATATAGCATTAGGTACATTAAGTCACAGTAATATTTAGGCCACTATTGCTCAAACCGACAAAACATTAGGACTCGGAATTAAGGAACAGACACACCACACCATTTGTGTAAACTAAACCACTCGTCCCACTTACACACTTCGATGCTTAAACAATAGAGCATCGAGCATTCGAGCATCGCTCTCTCGACGCAACCAAGTTTAATAACAAACGTCAGTTATTTAATCATTAACGTGTTGCGTATCCTTCCGTGTTGGCTGTAATTAAAGCATTTCTTTTAGTTTTTGTGGCGTTGCATCGGGAGTTAATGATGGAGTGCTATAATTGATACGGACAATGTGAGTTGAGCTGCATGATTAGTGATTACTGACAAATGCGTGCACTGGTTGGAGAGGTCTACTCAAACTGAGTGTTTTTTTCAATCTACATGGTCGTGACATGATCTGGCCAAGATTACGTCTGGAGTTTAAAAGGGACTGTGATCTGTGAGTTTGTTTTGGCCTTTCTTCTCAGAGTAATCGGTTATGTAACGCCGACCTCATCTGTTTTAAAATATCTTTGACGAGTAAAAGTGTTTGTAAAAACCTACTTACAGAAATAAAATTATTTATTATTTTATGTTTATTAAGTGGTAAACTTGTAGATCAAGTCCGTCTCTGTACTGGTGGAAATAGACTCAATTTTGTGACCTCATCGTATTCATGTATCATTGGCACCTTCTTTCACCCGGAAGAAAGTGCCAATGATACATAACGCTTCATGCTGATGAAGCAGTGGGTACTGCTTTGTATAGGCCTCCTCTCTCCTGTGCCATGCGTCCCTGCACCCTAATTGCGTAACTCACGATTCATCATAATCTGTATCGTTTTGAAACGGATTGTTAAACCATTGCTTCATATGTTCGAAAAATGTGTCTGTTCGACAACATAAATAACGCAATGAATATTGTTTAACTGTGAAGACGAAACCAATTATGATCAATCGTGAGTTACGCAATTAGGGTGCTGGTTTGTGCGAGTCGTACCAACACCCTAATTGCGTAACTCACGATTACTCATAATCTGTTTCGTTTTGAAACAGATTGTTAAAGCATTGCTTCACATTTTCGAAAAATTTGTCTGTTCAACAATGTAAATAACGCAATGAATATTGTTGAACTGTCAAATTGGAACGGATTATGATTAATCGTGAGTTACGCAATTAGGGTGCAGGTCTACCATCTTCTATGGGTGATCTTCTATAGGTCGTCCGTCGAGTCGTGAGTGACTTACTGTAATTTAATGTACAGGATAGCAGCTGCCATTTAGAATTTTCATTTTGACTTCAATATCGGCTTCAGCACCCTCGAAAACCATGAAAACGACACCATTAACAAAAAAAAAAAAAATTCGCTGTCATTTTGGATTATAATTTTTACGTCACTATTGGTTTCAGCACCCAGTACTATTATACAGGTTGGCAAGGACATTAACGCGAAGCGCAAACGGCGTACAAATCTTTCGCCTGTTTAAAAAAATATCAGCTGTTTCAAAGAAAAGTGCAATACCTATTTTTATCATGTCAGCCTGTATAGAAACATGTAAGTGTGTTAAAAAACTAATTTGCTGGTCCTTGAACGCTAAGAATTAACTAAGAGAAGTGCTTATACACAAAGTGACAACTTACCAGATATATATTCCTAATGCATAAGTTGTGTACTTGACAAAGAACATGTCACTCTCAGTTTCTGTTAAGTATGAAACGACCGGAATGGGAATTCCATGTCCAAATAAAGTCATGGACCCTCTATGTTTTGCAGCAAACAAACTGTAATGATTACTGCACTTCTTGATCAGCAATTTAAACTCATAATCATTACTCGGTTTCGTAACACTTCTGAGAGATAAAATCAAGGAAATGGTCGATGCAGTCCAATGCTTTAATCAAATCAAACCTTTCTACGTAAGTCGTTATGTCTGAATTCTCTCGACTTATCTGCATTACATTCTTATATTTCTACGTATAGAATAAACTGCGTTGCTCAGCTTTCCTATCTTTGCTTATATATCTACGTATAGAATAAACTGCGTTGCTCAGCTTTCCTATCTTTGCTTTTATCTAAGTGATGCCACGACGCGCGACGCCCTATAGAGAGTACCTAAACTTACTTGTGTATTCCTCTTTGGTATGGGTAGGTTAGCAGATACAGGTTTTTTATATAGATTAGTATTTTGGAGAGTGGAAAATTTTCGTCGGTTATCAAAAAGAAATCAACTGTTGCATAGAAAAGTGTCATACATGTACATGTACGCTGGAGGTTGCAATTGAGAATAAATTTATAAAAAATCAGGCTTCGAAGGTCCAAAGCATTTTGGTATTACAAATAAGTAGAATACTACGTTAGTTAATTTGGCTTACACGTAGAATATTACAGCAGTGGTGGCCCAGTAATAACGACCGCTACTTACAAATTGTAGATCGTATGTTCGAACCCAGACAGGCGCTTTACTATGTAAATTACATGATCATCACTCCTCTCATGACGGTGAAGGAAAACATCGTGACGAAAAACGGGACGTCCTACAACTAAAAAGATTCGAAGACATGTGATATCTACCAACCCGCACTGGGACCGTGTGGTTGATTACGGCCCACTCTCTTTCTCACAGAGAGGAGGCCGGTGTCCCAGCAGTGGGAACATTATAGGCTGATACGTGGAATATTAACATATTCCAAAAAAGAACGTCACAAGATTTATCATGCGCCATTTATCACTTACATTTGCGAATATCCTACCACTAAAGACCAACGAGGTACTACCAACCAGTAATCTACTGGTGTTAGCATCTGGTAGTTGTAATAAATTGTATCACATAAGCACTAAATAGTCTAACAAGGTAGAAACTAAACAACTTTGAATAACGAAAGGTCCTCTAACAACTACTGGGTCTAAACACCCGTATTCACTTGTACAATCATATATCCTGTCTGTTTCCATAACAAACAGTTCATTGGACTTAGATAAGGACTTTTACCATAGAATAAAACGACATAGTAGCGAAACAATCAACGACAAAAGTCGATTCAGTTTTTTTATTGATTTTTTTTTTCTTCATTTATAATTTATGTTTTTACTAGCTTTTGCCAGCGGCTTCGCCCGCCCGGAACTTTCATCCCCTATTTAACTCCCTTAGGGGTTGAATTTCTAAATATCCTTCCTTATTCCTTGTCTACATTATAAAGGAAACCTCTGTGCAAAATTTCAGCTTTCTAGGTCCAAGGGTTTGGGCTGGGCGTTGATGAGTCAGTCAGTCAGTCAGGACTTTTCTTTTTATGTATATAGATTAATAATATATTGTACAAGACTTTTATTTTGACGGAGACCCCAAAATCGTATCTTGGTGGTTGGACTTGGAACATAATAAGAGTCATGGATTGTAACATAAACTAAATTCAACATAAAATAAACATTGCCAGCGTGAGATAAAAGCAAAATAGAATCATCAGTTTGAATTAAAATCTGAACAGAATTAAAATCTGAAGAATATAACTCCTACAGCTATTACATACAATGCTGAAATACAATGTAAGTATCGAATATGCCTGTGTCAATTTAATTTATGTATAAAACTGACTTTTGTCATACCGTCGACTTAAGAACCATCAAGAAGGTTAATCGTTCCGGAACATACTGGCCACATATGACACGGATTTTAGTCGGGATAAGACATAACTCTAGAACTGACTAGTTTTAGACTGCGTTTGTTCACCAGGGCCTAGAGACAAAATACATTTATATTAACGTTCACGCCAAACGCTACGCCAAAATGTATGGGAATGATATTACCTGCGGAAAGGTTACGTCGTGTGCTTTCCGCAGGTAATGTCACTCCCATAAATGGCGTGAACGCTAACAGAAATGTGTTTTGTCTAGGCGTGCATGGCCGAAATTGTAAGCATCTAAAGGATTCTAGATGCTTACAATTTCAGGCATCTTCTGTTTCAAACGGATGTTTGAAACAGAAGTTCCGCATCTATTCCAGCTGTATTTAGGTAGGTACGAGTACCTACTTACTATTTCTTTGTCTATGCTTTTACCGAGGAAAGCGAAACAGATCAATGTAGACGCTTCTTTATAACTACGTGCATAGAATTTTAAGATAAACAGACAACAAGCAACTGTACCAACAGTTTTGGAAGGTAAATAGGTATTGTTATGTGTTGTGGAAGTAATGATGGTAGATTAGTATGCGAGACGGGTGAGGTTGATTCGCTTAGTTACATCCTGTGATTGGATGAATGAGGACGAGTTGGTAGTGAAAAGTGGAGCTGCAGTTGAGTCGAGAAGTTTTATTGAGAACATGTGTTTTTGATGGGTTTTTTTTTATTATTTATTTCTTTCGCCACTTCTTCTTCCCAGCTAAAGTATAGGGAGTGGGCGTTTTGGGGGACTGTCTTATGTTTTTGACGTTCAAAAAGTGCTGGCTCTCAGCCTAGTTTGAATAAACGACTTTTGGTTTGATTTTGATTTAATATTATAAATGTGAAAGTTTGTATGTTTGAATATGTACATGTATGATAAATGATTTCATTTTTGTAAGTAGGTTTGTAGAAACCACTAACACAAAAAAAACAATTAGATGTTTGTAACTCAATCACGTAATAACGGCTAAACTGATTTGGATGAAATTTCGCACACAGATAGATTATAACCTGGATTAACACATAGGATACTTTTTATCCCGGTAACACGTTCCCGTGGGACAAATTTCAACCTGCACGCAGGCGAAGCTGGTGGCATAAGCTAGTCTATTATAAATAAAGAAGGACAAAAATAGATTTATTTGTCACAGAAACGTGCGTACAAAAATATAAGATCACATTTAAAAACATGAAAACAAAACACTTACGAACTAATAGACGGCAACTGCAAGTCGTGACTGTGACAAGAAGGAACACATATATGTGAGCACCATGCATCTATCATAAAATTAATTAATCTGTCATTGCTTCACTTTAATTCTTTTTACCTATTTTGGTGTGGTAATTTTATTCCGGGTGCATCGTTTTTACACATAATTATGTAATTCATTACATAATTATGTGTAAATAATGGTAAATATTGTAAAACAATTTAAAATAGTAACGGTGGAGTTTCTTGCCCATTCTTCTCCATACGAAACTACATTTTGGAAGGTGCGACTAGAATCAATTGTATTTTAATGAAAATATTGACGTTCAAAACTGCCTTTTGAGTGCCTACTTGAAATAAATGCTTTAACATAGACTGAAGGCTTCCACTCAGCACGATGCTGTGCTATGGGACCTACAGCACAGCGCTGACATTCAGTGGTTACCCTAAAACGGCGTAGAAAATAAAGTGAGGATATTAATAGATTAATATACGAAACAAAAAAAATAAACAGTTTTATAATAAACAGTAAGTACAGTCGCCAGCAGGTCAAGCTATTCCAAACAGTCAAGTTTTCCCAATTGAACATAAACCTTATTCCTTTGTAATAAAGTTGAAAAACTATCAAAGAAATTTGACAAATTGGGGTAGTTTGATGTGCTGGCCTCTGTACTTGGAATTTATAAGTAACTAGCTATTGCCAGCGGCTTCGCCCGCGTGGAGGTCGGTGTATTATACATATAAACCTTCTTCTTGAATCACTCTGTTTATTGATGACTAGCAGCGCTCCGCGGTTTCACCCGCATAGTTCCCGTTCCCGTGGGAATACGGGGATTAAATATAGCCTATGTCACCCGGGGATAGTGTAGCTTCCCAAGAGTGAAAGAATTTTTCAAATCGGTTCAGTAGTTTCGGAGCCTATTCAATGGAAACAAACAAACAAACAATCAAATCTTTCCTCTTTATAATATTAGTATAGAAAACCGCATTAAAATCCGTTGCGTAGTTTAAAAGATCTAAGCGTACCAACACTACCAACCAAGATGGGCACGCCACGATTGCGGCGGTAAGTCCCCTCTTTGAGGAGTGGCTTGAGAGGCGGCATGGCGTCCTCACCTTCCGCCTGACGCAGGTCCTCACCGGACACGGTTGTTTCGGGAGGTTCCTGTTTCGGATAGGGCGGGAGGAAACGCCCGGGTGTTTCCATTGCGAAGATCGCCCTGAGGACACGGTGGAGCACACGGTGGCGGTCTGCCCGGCTTGGGCGGAGCACCGCCGTGTCCTCGTGGAGGCGATCGGCGGCGGCGATCTCTCGCGTCCGGCCCTGGTCCAGGCCATGGTACGGAGCGAGAGGGCATGGGGAGCCGTCACCTCCTTCAGCGAAGCAGTGATGCTCGCGAAGAGGGAGGCGGCGCACGTGAGGGAGAGGCAGCATATGCGCCCTCGCGACCCCAGCCGCCGCAGGATACGGAGACGCCCTGGGCGTCGGGAATCCCAGGCCGATTTCCGGCCACCGTAGGCATGGGCTTGCGGACGGCGAGTAATGGGTAGCTCGCTGTCCGGTAAGGACCAAGCCCAAGTCGACGGCGCGTTGTGTTCCACGCGCGCCTCAAAGAGATGTCAGCACAAAAATGATGGGGCCCGCAAGGGCCGATGCCTGTCAGGGGTGCGGGTTCGTTTGAAAGAGATACCACAGCCCCTGGCATACGGGCTAATGAAGGAACACGGGTGGGTTTTAGTCAGTAAAAGTCTGACACGCCCTCCTGCTCCACCCAGAGCGGGAGAAGTTATTTGATGATTTCCCACCCAAAAAAAAAAAAAAAAAAAAGCGTACAAACACGAAAAGCGACTTCATCATTAAAATATTTTTATTAATATTTTAATGATTTATCTTATTGGTTGTACGGTTCTATCCTTACATAGTATAAAAGCGTTTTTTTTTAATGTTTAAAAATATTTTTTTAAAAACGCGTCTACCGGGAATTGTCACGAGAAACAAACGTGTGTGCTTTTGAGCCCGATTATCAGTGGAAGTGGGTGAAATATTGATTGCAAAATTCCCTATTAAGTGAAGTTATATAAAAGCTTTTAAAAATAACTATCATCATCATCATCATCATCATCAGCCTATAATGTTCCCACTGCTGGGACACAAGCCTCCTCTCGGTGAGAGGGATTGGGCCGTAATCCACCACGCGGGCCCAGTGCGGGTTGGTAGATGTCACATGTCTTCGAATTTTTTTTCTAAGACATGCCGGTTTCCTCACGATGTTTTCCTTCACCGTTTTGAGAGCAGTGGTAATGAAATAATTTACACAAAGTAAAGCGCCCGTCTGGGTTCGTACCTACGACCTACAACTCGTAAGTCGCGGCCGTTACCACTTGGCCACCACTGCTCTCAAATAACTATCAATAAGCAAAAAATATTTGGAAGAGAGCATTTAACATAAGGGCCATCTACCAAATAGAACATTTGTATAATTATCAATGCCAAAATGTCTGCCATTATATCCATGTCTGCCACTGCCAGTTGAGATAACTGGCAAGAGCCAGTAGCCACATACCTACTTATGACTGCAAACAGGCGCGGCGCGGCCCGTGTAGAACAATTTCTATGAAAACTTCATGGAAATTGTTCATGGAAGTGTCGCATCCCAGATCGGAACTGTGAACAGTACGAAGGCTTAAAACAAATTCCTAATTGATTAACGAAGACGTTAATTATGCAGTCGTTTTCACGGCCAATGGCTTGATGTGACTAATCGAACGTCCCAGTCGCCCTTGCATTGTTTAGTACTAAGGCGATGAGTACAAACAATAATGAATAAGTGTAAACTACCGATCCATCGATGGTTGATATAACAGTTTAATTAAATTGAAAGAATGAAAGGCGACTAACATAAGGTATTTACGAGGGAGATGTGTGAGTAGAAACGCCGGGAGGGGACGCCGTAGAAGGACATAGAGACCTTACTGCAGGCTTACCAAGAGAACACACACACAGAAGCGTTTTGTCGACGGAAGAGTAGACAAAATGACAGTTTTGTACCGAGAAATGTAGACAAGCAATTTCTATTCTATGGTAGAGTAGAAATAGAAACCGTCATGCTAAGCCTGGTGATGTTCTTCAGAACGGTCAACTGCGTAGTACTTACATGCAACCACGGCGTGGTGTATGTATGAACAGCAACCTACTATCAATCACAATCTGAATTATTTTGAAGGTTATTGCTAATCCGTTGCTTCATATTTTCGGAAAATGTGTCTGCTCAACAACGTAAATAACGCAATGAATGTTGCTGAGCTGTCAAAATTTCCTAGCGTTAGTGTTTTACACAAATCACACGCAACAGATGAATGCACGTAAATGAAGCAAAAAGGAGTTTGTAGATAAAGATCGTGGCACGTGACGTTCTGCAGGTTCTGCATTACCTTCTCGTGATAGAATTACAAATCCACCTCTCTCCCTGACAAAGCTTCTGCTCCTTGAATTTGCTAATTAACAAATTGCCATTGAATAAACCTACAAGCAGATGCATCATTTCAAAAAGCAACCCACACCAGAATTAAAACGAAAAGTAAATGAACCTTGGCCACACCTTCGATTAAACACACACACATATTTTCAAATCCAAGGAGAGTTAAAATCAAGATACTAATCGCTGTAGGAGTCACAATTTAAATACTTAGAAACAATATGGTGGAGGAGTGTGCAGTAATACGTCTTCATGTCATGAGGTGCTGCCTGCCAACCTTGGCATAGTCAATCTGCTGATTGTAGCTGCGATTTCCTTTGCATATGCTTGTAATTGTTGAGATATGGTATGTAGATTGTACATATAGTTTGGAGGTGCTACAAGCTATGCAAATAATTCGTTGAAAGATAAAGCAAAGTATTACCTATAATATTTTTTTTAGGAAAACTAAGTTAAAAAAGTCTACAAAGGCGGACGTTATGCCCGAGGCATTTTCTACCTGTCAACCTTAGGGTGATGCAGAGACAAAACAATATGGCAGGTGCAACATGAGGGATAGATAACTCGTACAAGAATAGGTACATGCTAATATATAGATATACATACATATCACGAAAATAAACTTTGGAAAAATAACGATAGGTAAAGGAGAAAACGAATCCAGCAAATCAGCGCGTGGATAATCCTGCCATAGGCTTCTATGCTTAATATTAATGTGGATCAAAGTCAAGCTCAAAAAAAAAAAAACAATTTGTAGACATGATGATAGAAGATCGTTCTTAAGACACGAATAGGGAGTGTTCTACGTAACAATCCTTCGCAGTTCGAATGACCATGACGTCATCCCCATGACGTCCAAATCCCTTCACTCTTGAATTATTAGAGTCAACTTTTGAATGTCAACACTATCATCATTCTCATCCGGTCGATAGCTTTGCTGGACATAGGCCTCCCAAGCGTCGTCACATAATATATCGACAGGGACAATTTTATCGAGCCAAGTGAGAGCCTTCCGTCTGGGCTCGCGTTACCGTGGCCGACTTGGAAAACTCTATTAGACTTACTACTCTACTAGAACCCAAGTCGGCCAGAGCAAAGATAATCTCCGCATGCGGTCCCTCCTTGGTTATCCTGCGCCCTGTCAACTCTGCAATTGATGATTTCATGACTGGGTCAGTTGAATTTTGGGCAAAAATGTTTAAACTTTTTGCCATCGATACGCTAAGAAGAAAATCGACCAGTCTTCTCCATTATCATTTAAACTTCGTTGTTTCTACCACAAACTATTAATCAACGTTCTGTCGTTCTATGGTAAGGAACATAAACTGGCTCAGAAATAGACTGTACCGCCAGATTACCTTCTGTGTCCACTGTCATCAAAAAGACGTAATGGTCAGATAAGTACTTAAGGTAACGGTTCATAGAGACATTATCTTTTGGTTCCCAAAGTCATAAGTGGGGTAATTGACAACATTCCGAGGGCACGCAGTTTTAAATTGTCATAGGCATAATAATGCATAATTCTATACAACACTATACCTAGGTACGTGTAAGTAAATTGTCTACAGATAATCCTACTGCATTTTTAGTGGTTCCTGGTAATGCAACATGCTTCTAAAGTATAAGTGTCCTATTAAAAATAGGACACATTAACTTTACGAATGCTCTATCGTAGTTGTCTCGTTGCAAAACATGTTCGGAATGCAAACAAAATCTTAGGGAGTTACCAAAATAACAACAATAAACAATGTGTATGTCATCATTTCGCAAAGACATAGTGAATTTGTTATGCCTACATTTACATTCAGGCTGATTCAGGCAATACAATATTTATGACGACATTGATGAAGAAGTTATCTATGTATACAACATACATAGAGAACTTCTTCCCATGAAGAAACTACAGAACGCCACCTGCAAGCTTAGATTTTTAAAAGAGTAATCCTGGAGTTTCTTGCCGGCTCTGCTCCATAGGAAGCGATAAATTGGAACCATGCACCTAGCTTCTGACGTTTCATATGTGCCCATGCAGGTTAATGTGAAATAAAAATATTTTGATTTGATTTGACGCTTTCTATTTCTACTCTACCGTAGAATAGAAATCGCTTGTCTATATTTCTCGGTTCTAAACTGTTAACTGCCTACACGGAAACGTCATTTTTGTCTACTCTTCCGTCGACAAAACTCTTCTCTAAGGGTCTCGTGCTAAGCCTGCTGCTACGATCCTTATTATATTGCAAACTCATTTTGCCTCGTTAACGTTCATACACTTAATAGATAATTATAATTTGAACATTATGTTGAAAGTGACTTCGTACTTTTTTTTGAACTTACCTAAAGTAAATATCTTGAAAAATTATGTTTGAAGTTTGAATGCGAATCAAGTCGGTGGCAGCTGGCAGCTAACATATTATGCCTATTAAATTATTAAATAAATCATCCAGTTTGGGTAATGAAGTAATGAACTCTAAATAAAACAACTCGTTTAACAAGTCGTTAAGTATTAAAATAAAACCACTTGATTAACTTAACAAGAAGGCGTTACGTTTACTTCGCTTTCTACACTCATGTACACAATTTCAATGACCTACATATTATACAAATTTACTGCCAAACAATAATTACGATACCCGACATAATTTTCTACAATTCAAAGTGTTAATGCGTATGCTGCGAGGTCGCCGAACGCCTGAGCATACTACGAATATAAAGTACAGGTTCCGATGCGAGCGACGATATGACTGGAATTTGGAACGACTTATTTTAAATTTGGAGCGATACTAAAAATAGCTTAGAGATTGAAAGATGTTAAGGTCCAGCGTAGCTCGTGAAATTGAAATTTTCATACGTTTTTTGCAATTAATTTGCAGGTGAGCGCCTGATTTAACTTTCATTGAAAAACGATTCACGACTGTAACACGTCCGTATTTCATTATCATCATCATTTCAACCGAAGGACGTCCACTGCTGGATATAGGCCTCCCCCATAGGGAAGGGGGAGTTGACATAATCGCCACGCTTGGGAGGCGGGTTGGCGATCGCAGTATGGTGGTAAAATGCATAGAAAATGCTGCTGCCCATTCTGTCGTAAGTCCCTTAGTCGCCTTCTACGACACCCACGGGGTGTATGGGATGGTGCTTCTCTTTACGTCCGGCACCACATGCAATACCTATAATTAATATATGAAAAATTGAAATCTAAATATTGAAAGTCAAACAGACGCCAGTTTACTACAATTAAGTTTATTACGACGCATATTAATATTGCAGTTCGAACACCACAAAGTTCAATAAATACCACAATTTAATCCTTCATGATAATGCTCACATCCTGTACGAAATAATTATCACAAGAACTTGTTACGCTAGTAGTACCTAGTGTCTCGTTAAAGTATGTCAAGGCAGGCTACTAATCCTTGTGAAATGGACTGTCCCTTCTGATACGCTGTAGAGTTAGTCGGTTCACAAGCCATTGTGGAGTTATTCAGTGATACATTTTGGTGCTTTCAATTTATCAATACATATCAATATTAGAAAGCTTAATTAGAAAGCCTGCCTACGGTCACTCTACGAGATATTTATTCGTTTTAAAGTTAAGTTTAGTATCTACAGTCAGTGGTCGATATAACCTCACTTCACTTCCACTCTTCTTCTTTGTAAGAAGGGTCAGATAATGCAGAGCACTAACCTTACATCGACGTTCAAACAGCGTCTGTCTTTCAGAATAAAAAAGATAATACTTGTAGACAGAAGTTCTAAGGTTAGGTCCCTACTTCCATCTATACGCCCGAAAAACATGTAATTGTGATTCCTTTAATTAGGTGGATATTCTAAACTTTCTGCTTCACTGTCGATTTTATCTTCACACGAACGGCGAATCACGTTGAGTAAATTTATACCCTACAGAATAGACGACTGTGCTTCCCGAATCCCGACACATTTCATGCCTGACCTTGCTGACTTGCTGTTGAGATTTTCATTCAAATCAAATCAAAATATTTTATCTATCTTTTATAATTAAATAAAAAGGGAAGTCCTGACTGGCTGACTGACTGACTCATCAACGCCCAGCCCAAACCCTTGGACCTAGAAAGCTGAAATATTGCACAGAGGTTCCCTTTATAGTGTAGACAAGGAATAAGGAAAGATTTTTCAAAATTCAACCCCTAAGCGAGTTAAATAGGGGATGAAAATTCCGCGCGGGCGAAGCCGCTGGCAAAAGCTAGTTTCACATAAACCTCCATTGGCTCTGATGAAACATCAGAAGCTATGTGCACGGTTCCAATTTGTCGTTTCCTATGGAGAAGAACCGGCAAGAAACTCCACGGTTACTCTTTAAATAAAAATAATTGGCTTTTACAATGTTTTCCAATTCCAGTGATAATAGGTATGGGAGGACAGTGCAGGTCTGTCAATAAGTACCAGGTACTTAGAGGAATGATTGTTTACACATTACACATAGATATGTACATTAATTGTACCCCCTTCCAAAGTCCAGGGGCTAAGCAGAAACCACAAAACGTCACCTGCATCGATCCTAACGTACTTCCTTTTGCTTCGCTAAATCGGGTAATACACACCGAGTGCTTTGCGCCTTACCGTTCTGAAGAACATCACCAATAAGGTAAGATACCTACTATTGTCCTTTTAGGGCTGCTCTTCAAGTAAATACCTCTTGTTAGTCGCCTTTCTCATCCTGTCTACAACTGTCGTTCCCAAATCCCGAGACATTCCACACCTTCACTTTCTGATTGAAGCATTATTCATTGTGTATTTGTTTTTATTTACGAGTATCTCCCTTTTTATACCTACCATATACAAACTCAGCCTATAAACGTTCCCACTGCTGGGACACAGGCCTCCTCTCCATGAGAGGGAATGGGCCGTAATCTACCACGCGGGCCCAGTGCGGGTTGGTAGATGTCACATGTCTTCGAATTTTTGGTTCTTGGACATGCCGGTTTCCTCACGATGTTTTCCTTCACCGTTTGCGAGCAGTGGTGATGAAATTATTTACACGAAGTAATGCGCCTGGCTGGGTTCGAACGCACGACCTACAATTCGTAAGTCGCGGCCGTTACCACTGGGCCACCACTCCTCCATATACCATATAGGTACATTCAATCAACACGAACTCCAATTACAATATCCCTGAGAATTTCTACAAACTCACAAAGGGGAGATTTGCCTTAGGTACTTAGAACAACAATTCAATTACACGTTCAGTTCCTCCGCTTTTTTAGAGACCCCAGCTTTACAGCGGTTGATGTATAAACACCATTTTGTGTTCACAATTAGATGGGTTCCCACCATTCATGACACACTGGTGTTTCCCATGGAGTCAATGATTCGGCCCTTGTAGGTACTGACTGAATCGAGATGTATTAAGGCTATTGCTCTGCGATTATTTGCATTTGATTTCTTGTGTGATTTATTTTAATTGGCTAGGAAGTTATATGTGAGAAGTATACTATCCAGCTTGACACCTAATAGAGGGTCCCTTGCTTTTTCCATCGGTGTTGCTTATCCAATTTATCTATGCAAAATTGTACATTTGGTCTACCTGGAGTTTCCGTGGCTTGGCACCAGTAAAATGTTTGCAATGTGAATGAAACGATTGTGCTGGACTCCCACACTTTATCTAGCTTGTGTTGTTAAATCCTTTAAATATTTTCTAAGCAGATATCATTTACTTAAGACTTGCGCAACAACAGACAAGTAAATCACAATCTCGGTAAATCTTATGGGAACTCAGTACTTATGCACAAAAAGACAAGTCTTTTACGCAACAGAATTATCCTATCAAGTACAAATTGACTCATTATGTACAATCAAAGTACTAAGATTATACCAAACACACTATAACAGCTGTATTCCTCGAAAGTAAAGGTATTTAATTAATTATAATACACACACATTTATTTTACCAGTAATGTTTTGTTCCCATGTAAAAGGCACAAATTTAGGAAATCGCCTTTCTTAAAGGAAAGAAATTGGTAGAGAGCAGGTCAAGGAAAGGAGTGACCCAGACTTAATGAACAGAGTACCTACCTTAGAAATTAATGAAGCATACTCTTTTCGAAACAAAAATTAATACTTGTAACGTGTATACCTATTACAAATTTTACTATCGGATGGCTGGCTAGGTTAAAAAAATAACTGGTTTTTATTACGACAAAAACATCGAATTATTGGTGGCGGTAAAAAATGTGATATAGATAGACGTTGCAAAGTGCTGCACGTTTTGCAGTATTGCAACCAACATAATTATCCATTTCTACATTGAATTCCGTCATAAAAAGTCTAACCGATACTTTGTTTTTTGGGGAACTAGTTAAGTCTGAACCCCAGACCCAGAGCATATACGAGTACGGGAGGTCAAATATTTGTTAAATATTGCACGTTGTAGGTGGGACTTATGCTTAAAAAGTTATCTTCTCATTCGAAGAAACCCACAAAGAAAGCCACGACTAGCATGTTTATGTTCGTTTGTTGGAAAATATGACGTGGAAGTTGCAGTTTCCTACTGCATGACTACCCGATATATCACTCTCCTCTATGTGCATGATAATCCTTGTTTAAAATGTGACTCCAAACGTGATATAGAAACGCACTAATATTCATTATTGTAATAATCTTTTTTATGGCTAGATTGCAACTCTGCCTCAAGATGTCTGTTTATAGTAATAGATTTAATTACGCCTTTTTTCTTTTCCAGATAATCGCCGCCACCTGAAGACATCCCGAAAACCGTTTTCTCATTCTACTGAGAAGATGTAGTATTTCAAATCAAAATAATCTTGAAACCTTTTACATCCCTATAGTAGTCCCACTTGAATTGAAACCATGACAATGATTAGACAAAACAACAGACTAATACATCACCAAGAATTATGATAATCAACGAAAGTTCTAGATTATTTACCAGATCATCAAAAACAGAACTAAGCACTTACTGAAGAATAATGAGAAATATCGAAATTTCTACAGCATTCCAGGTCTCCAGGAATGTAAAAAGGTTGTTTTAGAAGTAATTGTCCAAAATGTCGACGAGTAACGAGCTGAGTGACTTGGAGGCGCCAAAACTGCGAATGAAGCCGGCGATAAGCAGGATATTCTGCTGCAGTGTAACTGCTGCCTCGGGATTCATTGCAGCTTACGCATTGGTAAGTATCTAACTTTCATCATGAATGGAGCAAGATATAAAGGGTTTTGCTCATTAGGTTTTACCAAGATTTTATAAATAAAGTTAAAGTAATAAGATACTTTGATATTGCATTTTCCGACACTTGGAAATTTTAAGTCTCTTGGTGTCCCTCAGGGACTTAGCATTGGTCTTATCCATATCCATATAATCAGAAAATTATCTTGAAGGTTTTTTTCTGATAGTTAAAGTCATTGCGTGTGTAAAACTCATCATTAAGGTAATCTTATGTCTTATCATGCTGTTTCCGTTGAAGGGAAGTGACGTGTGGTCATTAGTAAGATACGAGTACCGACTGTGTAGTTCCTTCGATAATTACTTATAACGTTATGTTTTGTTTTGAGTCTATAGATTTCACCCAAAGCTTTAGATACTCTCATAGATAGAAGCTTTGTTTTATTTTATTTACAACATTTGGTTCAAGCACTAGCATATATACAATATCAGTAATTTAAGGATGCAATGGCTTTATCAACGTACGTTAGTAGATTATTACCACAATGTTATCAACTCAATATTTTTTGCAACGGCCACTACTTAGCACGAGGTCCTGGTTCTATTCGAGCGTTCTATAGGTAGGTAGACCCGAAGGGTTAGGCAGACCTAACCCTTCGGGTGAAAGACGCGAAATTTTATGTATGTTATGTTATTTTCTGTTATCATTGAGAATCGAACTAAGTTACTTGTTGAAAACACCAGTAATCGTATCTATAGAACAGGAAAATACTATGTAACGCTTAGTTGGCGAAGGTAATGTCTCACCTCCATTTACCTTGAGGTCACAATACATTTATGATTAAAGTGTTACATCACAATATCCTCCAATCTTTTTCCATCTTCAACAAACCAAGCTCGACATAAAACTTATACGACAAAATCATTCGCTTATTTAAAATTCACCTGACATCGTACGAAGGAAGTATAAGCCGAACCTACCAGAATACGTTGATCCCTCGCCACGTCATTTTGTTTCGGAGGGTATGTGGTTTTGAATGCAAAGCTCAGTCCTGTTAGACTGGTCAGCTATAAGGCCGTGCATTTATCTTGGGAGATGACGACGCAATAGTGAGAGTAGACTTACTGGAACTGACACTAGTCTGAGATGTTGTGTCATTATAATGATGTGTTTGTAAGATGGTGCTTTATACTAGCGGAGAAAATGTTTTAATTATAATCCTCATATATATTCAAAGGGTCATTGTTAATTCTCCTATAATAAGAAGAAATGGTCTCGTAGGGAGATGGTTTTTTTTTTGGGTGTGAAATCATCAAATAACTTCTCCCGCTCTGGGTGGAGCAGGAGGGCGTGTCAGACTTTTACTGACCCACCCGTTTTCCCTCAGTAGCCCGTATGCCAGGGGCTGCGGTATCTCTGTCGAACAAACCCGCACCCCTGGCAGGCATTGGCCCTTGCGGGCCCCGTCGCTTTGTGCTGACATATCTTTGAGGCGCGCGTGGAACACAACGCGCCGTCGACTTGGGCTTGGTCCTTACCGGACAGCGAGCTACCCATTACTCGCCGTCCGCAAGCTCATGCCTACGGTGGCCGGAAATCGGCCTGGGATTCCCGACGCCCAGGGCGTCTCCGTCTCCTGCGGCGGCTAGGGTCGTAAGGGCGCATAGACTGCCTCTCCCTCACGTGCGACGCCTGTAGGGAGATGGTTCTGATCAATACCAAAACCATACCATAATCAGCCTATATATTGTTCCCACTGCTGCAGGGAGAAGGCAACAATTCACCACGCGGGCCCAGCGCGGGTTGGTGGATGTCACATGTCTTCGAATTTTGGTTTCTAGGACATGCCGGTTTCCTCACGATGTTTTCCTTCACCGTTTTGAGAGCAGTGGTGATGAAATAATTTACACGGCCGCGAATTCAAGCAGGCACTTTCTGCTTGAGTTCGCGGCCGTTACCACTGGGCCACTACTGCTCACCGCGGGCTTTTGATAATAATCACTTTTAAAAATAACGGGAATACTAAATAAATTAAAGAGCTAAAAATATATTAATTAGCTCTTATTTGGATTTTATATTTATGGAAAGCCCCTGAGGTGAAGGTTTCCTGCAGAGAATGCCAGCTTTCTATGTCTTTTTTGACGACCATCCACTGTGATCAAGCTATACGCACGATCTCGTCCTCCCAGCGAGTATGTGGTCCTTCTCGTTTACGTTTGCCAACCGGTCCCATCCAGAAGTAATCTTTTTGACCCATCTATTGTCGTGCAATCTTACGAGTGAGATGGCCGGCCCATTTTCAGATAAGTTTGAGTGCCTGTGTAAGAGCAAAAATTCCATCCAAAGCAATCGTGCTTTGCATGTACAGAGGCCAGCACATCAAGCTACCCCAATCTGTCAAATTTCTTTGATAGTTTTTCAACTTTATCACAAAGGAATAAGGTTTATGTTCAATTGGGAAAATTTTACAGTTTGGGATAGCTTGACCTGCTGGCGACTGTACATATTTGGAATTTATGAGTGAAAACTCTATGCTGTTTTTTTTTGTGTTGAGCATACTGTGATCCTTTTTTTTATAGTCAAGAAACATAAGTAAAAAAGAAACACATCTAAAGAGCTACATTGTTCAATCAGAAAAAAAGCTCTATTGAATCTTGAACATACACAATTACAAAACAACACCGCACCAACTGAATTAGCCTGCAATGATGACAAAGGGGAGACTAAATAACTACGCCAAAATGTAATGAGGCACTGATCAAAACCCAACCACTTAAATCAACAAAGTTTATCCTCTACTTTTTTTTGGACAAATAGACAGGTACCTACGACGTTCAAAGGTTTATAGAGAATGACAAAAAACCATTGGGTGTCAGTGTGTTTACAACCTGATTTATTTTTACGAAATGGTTAATTAGAACTGTATGCAAACCAGTTTGTTCATTGAACGAAAACAGATTTTTTCCTAGTGACTAGTCGTGTTTCTGATTAAATATTTCACAAGTGCTCAATCACATTATCACCTTCAGTTTCACCGCACAAGATACACTGGATAAGGTCATCATCCTATGCTTGATGATGATGATACAATATGAGGGTAGGCTTTTTTTTTTTTTGGGTGGGTAATCATCAAATAACTTCTCCCGCTCTGGGTGGAGCAGGAGGGCGTGTCAGACTTTTACTGACTAAAACCCACCCGTGTTCAAACTCAACTCAAACTCAAAGCATTTATTTCAAATAAACCAATTACAGGCACTTTTGAATTGTCAAGGACGGTGAGTTAGAAAGATGAAGCTAGTTGCCCATTCCAAAGCGTAGGTACCTATGGAGAAGAACGGGCAAGAAACTCCATGGACACTCTTTTAAAATCAAGATTTTGTTACAAAAAGTTGGTTACATCATTATGTTGAAATTATCAATGTGAGAACGATGTAAAAAGTGCACATTAAAAGCGTAGGTAATTAAAATAAAATAACAATTAAAATAAGCCGTGGGAGCTAAGAGATGACCAGTCCCTACTGGCGGCGCCCGTTCACGGACATGACGTATGCATCAGCACCATTCAGCTCAACCATTTTGAAGGGAACTTAATGATCCAACACACACGCCACCACCAGCGAGACATTTGAGTGAGCATGACATACTCTCAGCTGCCAGGGCACATTCAAGTCAATGAAAGACGTACCCTGTAAATGTTTGCTTTATAGTAGGAACATAGTGCTCACACATATGCTATGCAATTATACAATACAAAAATTTGAATTTATACAATGCAAAGATATGTAGCTTTTACAGTCTTCAGCAGCTCCAACAATGTTTTCAATGTTATCCAATTTAGTTTAAGCTACCTTGTGGAGCAGGACAAGCAGCGTTTAGCCAAGCATTTTTGTCAGCGATGTAATCCCCCAACTTATAATAAGCATGGCTGCATAGTGTGCGTTTTATACAAGATTTAAATTTCGATTCATTCAGTTCGAGTATGTGAGGAGGTATTTTATTGTAACATTTTAAACAGTACCCCATGAAGGATGAGTCTACTTTAGCCAGTCTGAAGCCTGGTTGAACCAATTGGTGCCTATTTCTCGTTCTAATGGTGTGTCTTTCACCTCGTTTACTGAAAAGATTTAAGTTTTTCCTAACGTACATGATGTTCTCATAGATATATTGACAAGGTACCGTCATGATATTAATAACTTTGAACAGTTCCCTTAGAGAATCCCGCGTACGGAGGCCATATATTGCTCTAATGGCTCTTTTCTGCAGAATAAAAATAGACTCGATATCTGCAGCCCGTCCCCATAGTAAAATACCGTATGACATGATACTATGAAAGTAACTGAAATAGACTAGCCTCGCGGTTTCTACATTAGTGAATTGGCAGATTTTTCTTACAGCATATGCTGCTGAACTTAGCCGTCCTGCAAGAGCTGTTAAATGAGGACTCCACTGTAGTTTTGAGTCGAGCGTGATCCCTAGGAAAACAGTTTTATCGACGAATTCTAGTTTCTCTTTATTCAATACTACGTCACAATCAGTACTTTTAACATTTGGTAAAGCAAATCTTATGCATTTAGTTTTTTTCCCATTTAACACTAAATTATTAGCAGTGAACCAATTATGTACCAGCAGTAGGGCATTATTTACGTCGTCAAGATTTGATGCACGTCTATTTATTTTAAAAATTAAGGATGTATCGTCAGCAAATAACACCATTTGTGGTTGGTTTTTTAATAAATGGGGAAGATCATTAATATATACTAAAAAGAGGAAAGGACCTAATATTGAGCCTTGTGGAACACCCATTTTTATTTTTAAACCATGTGAATTGACACCATTTATATGAACTTTTTGCTGTCTATCATTTAAATAAGATTTTACTAGACTGAGCGCAAGTTTACCTAGTCCGTAATGCTCAAGTTTTAAAAGCAAGGTTTCGTGATTAACGCAGTCAAATGCCTTGGAGAGGTCACAAAAAAGTCCTTTGGTGAAACCATATTGCTGATCGTGTAAGATTTTGTTGGTATTAAAATGATTAAGCATTTGATTGAGCATTATCTTTTCGAACACCTTGCTGAATACCGGCAGCACGGATACTGGTCTATAATTGTTGGCGTCTTTGCTGTCCCCAGATTTGAATAGTGGTAGAACCTTACTATATTTCATTAAATCTGGGAAGACTCCTTGATCCACACACAAATTAAATATTAAAGCCAAGTATGGTGCTATGGTCTCGATTATGGATGTACAAACTTTTATAGACATTCCCCATAGATCTTCGGACAATTTGATTTTGATTTGCCGAAAAGATTTTAAAACTATTATAGGGGTTATGTGCTTAAATTGAAATTCAACTGGACAGCTTGGAACGTTCGCTCTTAATAAATCAATTGAGACATCGGGGGACGAATTTAAAGAATCCGTCGTTTTAGATGGTATATTAGTAAAGAATTTTACAAATTCTTGAGCTACTTCTATGTTAGAGCTTATGGCACCACGCGAAGTCTCCAATGTATAATCCGTATTTCGTATTTTTTTCCTACCAGTTTCGTTATTAATTACTTTCCAAACTGTTTTTATTTTATTCTCTGCTGTTTGGATCTTGTTGCTAATGTACAAGGCTTTAGCTAACTTACAGGTATTTCTAAAAATTTTGGAATATGTAGCAACATACTTGTTGAAAGTTTCGGTATTTATTTCGGTGTGGTTCCTTCATTAGCCCGTATGCCAGGGGCTGTGGTATCTCTTTCAAACGAACCCGAACCCCTGACAGGATAAGAGGGTAGGCTCTATTATGACTACGGGATAACTTTTGAAAAAGCTAACGTTTCATCTGCTATGTAGGTATTTGCATCCGAATACGGCAAAGCAAAAATGAGAATAACTCTCATTTTTGCTTCGCCGGCCGTAGTCGATTTGACCGGTATGTAAGTATGGTACGTTCATCTGTTTCCTGATAACTTCGAAACTATTTGTCATAATTTGACCATTGTGGTATCGTTGAAAGCGTCTTGATACGACCACGGCTTTCAGATTAGAATACTTTCTGGTTTCATACTTTTTAGACCGTAATTATTCAGAAGTCGGGTTTTCGTTTTTAAACTTACTTTTATGGTACATGGGCCTTAGTACTACCGAGCTAAGCCAGGGTCTATCCAACGAAATTTACGTAGTTCTTTGTACATACAGCTTCCCTCCCATAGTTCGCACATAGCCCGGTGACCTCCACCATGAATGGTTTCTTCCCAGGCTGTCAGATTTTAGAATGTAGTTCCTTAATGAATGGAACACAGTTCGCTTAAAGGATGTCCGGTGTCGTGGCTGCAATTACGCCCATTCGCGCACTAGCCAAATAGCAAGCTATTTAGTATTTATTGCCTGCAATCTTTATGAAACGCAAATTACTTGAATTCGGCCCACGATTGAGATGCTGATGCACGTGATTGATGCTGCTTTTATGAAGCCATAGATAACTCATAAAAGAAATTAGCAAAAGAACCGAAAGAATTTTTGTTTCTCTTAAATTTAGGTTAGATTTAGCACATCGCCAAGTTTTAGAAGAAATACAGATTGTGAGACATCTCTCTTTTCAAAACTCGATTTGCTATGAACGCCCGTACTTGTCCTTGTGTACCTGCCTTTACTACAAAAAGTTTTAACTCACAAAATCATCAAAACCTGCCAACAAGGTCACTGAATCGTTAATTATAATACAGTTAACACATTTGAGTCCTTTTTGGCAGCAAACTATATGATTCCAACGTTAAAATCCCTTTTCAAGTTGCGTCCCGATTCACCGCTGCATTTTTCACCAAGTTTGACTGAGTTTAGCCCACGATCGAGGTGCGGCTGTTTAAATAACTCATTAAAGATATTGGCAAAAGGACCGATGAAGAATCTTTGTTCATTTTTTCTCTTAGATTAAGGTTTCCTAACTGGGTACGTCATCGATAAGTTTGAGAAACCATACATCTTATGAGAAATCTCGCTTTTCAAAACGAGATGTCTCACATCGATGTGCCATAAACGCCCGTACTTGTACTTGTGTGTAGGTACTTGCTTCTACTCCAAGAAGTTTTAACTCCTCACAAAATCATCAAAAACTTAGTACTTCATAAATCAGCTAACACATTTTATATGTTATATTCCAGGTGGCGTACGCGATCGCACTGATCTACGAGATAGTGTGGGTGGTGGAGTCACAGAGCGGTCTACCGCTTGCGTCCGCGCTGCTCATGGTGTGCTACTGCATCGTCATCGCCGCCACCGTCGTGCTGGTGCACGGACTCATATCTGTGAGTATCAGAACCAAAATCTGGGCCCCTTTGTTATCATCAGTCAGCCAGAAGTGGTCCTCTGCTGAGCTAGGATCTCGCAGTTGCATATGATCATTAGCTATTTACGAGCCCCTCTAACATGCAAAGTAGCAGGAGATATGGACGCACAGCATGTAACTAGCAGGCTTAGCATGACGCTTTCTATTTCTACTCTACTGTAGAATAGAAATCACTTGTCTACATTTCTCGGTTGAAAACTTTCGACTGTCTATACGTAATTTTTGTCTACTCTTCCGACGACTAAACGCTTGTCTACGGTTCTCGTGCTAAGTCTGCACGGATTCAGTACATGATTCTGGAAAATTTTGATCGGTAATTTAAAGTGCAATATCTACGCGATCAAAATGTGGAACAGCTCATTTTATTGTAAGGCTAAGTAATCACGAGCGAACATTAACAGAACAATTGAGTCAGAAAATACAACTCTGTCAAAATAGTATAGAAAGAAGTGTAGTTGGAGTCAAGAGAAGAGACAAAGTGAGATAATAAGAAATAAAATGCATAACCAAGTTTTAAGATGCTTATAAATTATGCAAAATACAAAAATGGGGATGGACAGGACATAGGAAAAAGAGAAATGGACCAAATTAATAACAGAGTGGTACCCAAGGGATGGAAAAAGGAGCAAAGGACGACAAGCGAAACGATGGGAAGACGATGTCAAAAGAGTGGCGGGTCCTGAGTGGATTCGGCGGACGAGAGACAAAGAGAGATGGAAATCTTCAGAGGAGGCCTTTGTCGAAAGACAAGCGGTTTAAGAACAGTGCACCGAACGCCGATACTTTAAGAAAATAATTGTAGAACCAACATTAAAGGCTTATTTTATTTTATTTTTATCTACGCGATCAAAATGTGGAACAGCTAATTTTATTGTAAGGCTAAGTGATCACGACCGAATCGATCCATCAGGTTAAGCTACGCATTGGGTTGGGCCGTGGACGGGTGACCATCTTTACATACCGAAACTCCTCCGTGTCTCGGAAAGTTCCGTGCGGTCATTCGTGGATCATTGACAGTCGTAATGGGTCGTGTGACAACCGGTCTTGCCAAGGGGTATCGTATCACGCAATAACTGGGTTGTGGAGGTCAGATAGGCTCCATGTAAAATATATTCAGCTGCATACGTTTTGACTGGAAGACGACCTCAACATAGTTGGGAAAAAGCTACGCAACTGATGAATTAACGCTTGTCTTTATTATTTTGCAGAAAAACAATAGATGCCTGCTGGCGTGGTTGATAGCAGTCATACTAGTTCTCATACCAGAATGTGCTCTAGTCTTCTACATGTCTATATGTCATTGGGTAAGTTTCAACGTTCAATAATTATTGTAAATAAAAAAATTAAAAAACCCCCGAGCCTATAAATATTACTATTTTTACTTTTTAGAGTTTTTTTTAGGGTCGGGGGTTTTTAAATTTTAAATTTAATTTTTATTTCCTGCTTTTTAAGCTGAATGTCTCACTCGCTTAAATCTAGGCATCGTTGCGTATTTTTCCCACAGTGAAGTTTGTCACTAATTTATTCTCATTCCTTGTCCTGATCACTATTTATCTATAATCTATTCATTGAGACCTTTTCAATGAGCCCAAACACGATACTTTTGCTGTTTGATGGTGATTAACTTGGGGATTCTGGAAATTCCAGTTGTTTCTCCAGCATCAGTTCAAGGTTACTTTGTTCGTCTAATATCATTGAAGTAATAGAATACCAAATTTCGAGTTGATCAGACCTGTGGAAGATGCTCAAATCCCTTCATCAACCAGAAAAGAGCTGATAATTTTCAACGGCTGAATCGATTTTGATGAAACATGTCTAAGAACACTGCCGACTAATACACCTTTCAAACAAAAAAAAACAAAATCAAAATCCGTTCGGGAGCTACGTTGCCTCAGACACACACACACACACACGCACGCACGCACGCACGCACGCACGCACGCACGCACGCACGCACGCACGCACGCACGCACGCACGCACGCACGCACGCACGCACACACACACAGAGAGACGTCAAACTTATAACACCCCATCGTTTTTGCGTCGGGGGTTAAAAAGAAAAGAAAGAAAAAGTATTTATTAGACTCGCACAGGAATATCACAAACATAACTATAACACAATAAAATTAACACTAAAACACTACTATGCTACGCTTAAAAAAAGTAAAAATAAAAAACAAGATCCTGTACGAGGCCAAAAGGCCACTATCTCAGCTCGATGCTGCGACATTTAAAAAGTTTCGCAGCAGCGCTGAAAAAAACGTCTCGTAACTCCTAAACGTAACTCTCTATATAAAAAGCTAGCAACATACCTACGAAGACAAAGAGCCGCTTTATCCACAAATTAAAATTAAAACATTAAAGGGGGTTTCCATGCAAGAAACGTGGTTTTCGGCTATTTTGGCACTGTGGCTCTTGTTGTGCGAGTCCGACTAGCCGGTTTCATTTCGCGTTTAGAGTGCGCTTCGCAGTACTGCTTCATGCCTCTCATCTTCTATGAAAATGCACATTCGTTTTAATCTATACTGATATTATAAAGCTGAAGAGTATGTTTGTTTGCTTGAACGCGCTAATCTCAGGAACTACTGGTCCGATTTGAAAAAATATTTCATGGTTAGATAGCCCAGTTATCGCAGTTTTAAAATAACATCGCAGAAAAATAATGAACAAGTAGGTCGGTACTGCTCGCGCGCGTGGTTGAACGCGCTAATCTGAAGAACTACTGGTTTGAATAGAAAAATATTTTAGAGCTGGAAACCCCATTTATCGAAGAAGGCTATCCGCTATATAACATCACGCTAGGGCCCTCAGGAGAAGAGCAAAAAGAAAAAAGTCATGAATACGAAGTACTCGCACGGCCAAGCGATTCGTTGCGACGGGGTGGGTCGGGGAGCACGAAATTTAACGCAGATTTAATTTGCGGGCAGAAGCTAGTGATGAGATATAGACAAATTGTAATTGCCTTGTGTTTGATTCCAGGGTCTTCAAGGAGTGTATGGCGGTGCTGAGCTGGCGTGCTACGTGGCGCGGCTACCTGCCATCGTGTGCGGGGTTGTGCTCGTGCAATCAGCATACGCACTTAGGGAAGCCAGGTGAGACAAAAAAAACTCTAAAAAGGGGCTACTTTGCACAGGTTTTGGCAGGGTAATGGTATTTCCTCTTTGTAACACCCAAGATTAATGTTTTTTTTTTATTCCAACAGAACAATGTCTTTGGCTATTAAACGCATCCCATTATGAAGCCCCACAGGCACCCCAATGTTTTTTTTAAATGTTATCACAGTTACGCGGAAGTGGGGTATCTTTGAAAAAGCATTAAAATGCAACTTATGTCAGAGATTTCAAATGTAAGGGTTACTTTAACATCTTTTAAATTTTACTCTTTGTAACGTTACTTATCTACCAGTGAAAGTCCTGTCAAAATTGGTCCAGATGTTTAAGAGATTAGCCGGAACAAAGACACACACAAACATTTTAAAAATGGGTTTTAATTACTTTCATATGCATTTGTGCTGTCAAAATAACAGCTTTGTACTAAATACAAAGCTGTTATTTTGACAGCACAAACAGACACTTCAATTTTATTTAATTGTTATGAAACACAGCTTCCTTATGTACAAAGTTTCATAACAAGCCGCAAAAACAAACACCAAGCGTAAATACCCTAGAAAAACCAAATTACATTTTACTTCCTCGTACTTTTCCAGGAAAGCCGGTTACAGCGCAGGCGGAGCGGTGAGCGGGAGCGAGTTCGACGCAAGTCACTTTGTACCCGACGCGCCGAATGCTTTTACCAATGACGGCTTCCTACAAGACAACGGTAATGCGGAAATGAAGCGTGGAAGTAGATTATTATGGGTATTTGGTAATAAAATAACATCAAGCCTGTACTCTTTGAAGCAGTAGGCAGAGGTGTAAACGTTACGAGTGACGATACCTTAACTTATCAGAACAAAAAATAAAGCATTGAAAAAAAAATGCGTCAACGTCTGTGAAAAAAAAAAACAGTATTTTTATTTTATTGTCTTATCATATTTGAAACCCACTAAATATGTTCACTTTTTACGCAGTCTGGTTGCTTAATTTTTTTTTCAATTAACTTTATTTTTATTTATTTTTGTAATATTTTGAATCACAGTGATAAAATAATTTGTGTGATAACCATCATACAAATAATTTTGTTCGGAAAAAAGCGCAGCATGACAGGTCACTTGAATCTCTCTTCAGGTAATAAAATATTACCTGAAGAGCAGGATAGCCCAGATCCCTTTCATCCCTTGCAAATATTTCTTCGATATTCATTAGTCCGTATTTGTAAAAAGAATTTCCAATTTCCAGGTAAATCCGGCTCCATGCCAGATCTCCGTCGTCACCTCGCCAGCCGGCAGTCCATGAACATGGGCTATCCACCACACATGCTACCGCAACCACCTCCAGCATACTGGCAACACCTTGCTGACAGGCAATACGCAGCCAGCCTTAGAGGCTACCCCAAGTCCTATCAGTCCCCACAAATGTATGGCACCTGGGTAGGACCCAGATCAGGGCCTTACGACAACCCATACAAACGAAGACACTCCATAGTCGGCGCATTCCAAACAGACGAGTACCCACCAAAAGGATATGAATACGAAGACAGAATGGACTGCAAAAGCGAAATGGCTTACCCTTACTACCGCACCTCTTACCCTTACGACCCAAGAGTTTACCCTCCGGATTACGACCCAAGATTTTACCCCGAATATAAAAGAGAGGATGCGGCTTATGGGGTAAATCTGCTAAGACATGAACCCTATCATTTTAGTGGGTCGAGAGAAAGGGTATTTTATGGTTTACGAAACAGTCATACGTCTGTAGGTAATGAGTCGGATGATTTGACTAAATATAAGGATGTAGCTTTGTAGGAAACTACAATTAGGTACATGATACGAATTATTTTTATCCAACTGCGGCGAAGCCCGAATGGAGGGTAGTACCTACTTAGAGTGTGAGCTGTCTTTTTAAGCAAGAATAAAATGTTATTGTAAACATTATATTTTCACCGATTACTATTTGGGTTTTTAGGGTTCCGTACCTCTAAAGGAAAAAACGGAACCCTTATAAGATCACTTTGTTGTCCGTCCGTCCGTCCGTCCGTCCGTCCGTCTGTCAAGACCGTTTTTCTCAGGAACGCGTGGAGGTATCAAACTGAAATTTCTATATGATACTTAGTTCTACTGTCCCTGGAAGCTGTAGAAAAATCAACCTTCTAAGTCAACGCAATCAAAAGATACAGCCATTTAGGCCGCAGATTTCCGCAAATTTTCGAAACTCGCACGGGAATCAAAACCTACAGGGTACTTCCCGTGAACTTAGAATCTTGAAATTTTGTACGAAGTCACGTCTTATAGTACAGATATAGGAAAAATTACGAAAACCGTAAATTTTTAGTTTCGTCATATAAAAAAAAATATTTTTGACAATTTTGAACTTTTACTTATATACCCACAGGTTTGTACGGAACCCTCGGTGCGCGAGTCCAACTCGCACTTGACCGGTTTTTTTTGCTTAAGAAGACACACAAGAATTAAGCTTAAACATTAGCATTTTAAGTAGACATTATTTTTAGATTTGTGTTCAGGTATTAGTGTATTTTTATAAGAGTTTATTAAATAATCTGAATCAGTGTAAGAATACTAAAGTGTTATTTTATAGCTAGATAAGTTACCTAATTAACCAAAGGTATTATACAGTTAATTATAAGTAGTTTTTTTAGATAACAATATTATGTAAATCAACATGAAATCAGTCACTACTTTTTATAAATTGAAACAATAAATTGAATTTGTGTTAAGATTTTCTTTTTTCTTTTTCCCGTTGGTACAGACGCCAGCACATCAAGCTACTCCAGTCTGTCAAATTTATTTTATAGATTTTCAACCTTAAACCGTAATTGTAAGGTTCATGTTCAATTGGGAAAATTTGACAGTTTGGGGTAGGCGTCTGTACATTAGAGAGAGAGAGAGGGTTTTTCTAAATCTAGAGTCCAGACAACGCCTCTGTGGAGCTTGGAGATATTGAGTCATTTCACCTCTACTGGACCATTGAAGTTACTCCTCAACTCCTCACACACTCCCCCGGTCCGATACACCAAACATCTCTTATTTTGTCAAGGTGTCGCGTCGCTATCACTCCATTGGTAAGCGGCTCTTGGCAGCACATAGCTACATATTAATAATTTAAGTAAATAATAATTGTGTTAAAGCTATGTACAGTAGAAACACCTTTTCCCCTTGTAGGCAGACTTCTTATCTACTACCCAGACTTGAAAAGGTAGCGTCACTAACGTCATTGTTATGCAGCCCTTTGCTCATGAGGTGATCAAATAGAAATCAGGCATTGTTCGTGGTTATTTTTTAATTTTACCCAACTTTTTTGATCAAATTGTTTTGGTCCCACACCCACGACATTAAACCGTCTATCCGTTGTTGTCGTGGCCACGCACGGAATTTATTCTAAGTGAAATGAAAAGAAACCTTGAACGAAACTGCGTGTAAGTTCAGCAGTAAACAATAGAATGGCTGTGAGTTGTGTAAGACAATAATCATAATAACGTTGAAATCAAATTAAAGGCAGCAGGGACACCTAAGATAGATTTGTTTAATTTTTGGGAATAAACGATCAAAGTTTTCTCAAAAGCCTTTGTGTCAATGTTCCATTTAATTTCAAAAGTTCAAAACGCTTACTTACTCAGCCTCGGCCATCGATCACTAATAATAGTGATCGATGGCCTCGGCAATAAATTTTGATTCGTTTTCTTTTTACTTCAAAGATATGGAATTAAACTCAACACAGAGCCCAAACAACACTCGAACCTATTATAAGTTAGTTTTTATAATAAAACTACCTTACAAACGAAGTTAGTGTGATCTTGGGGAGGCGTAAATCACAGATCGATTTACGCCACCTCAAGATCGCACTTACCGAAGCAAGAGCAATAATTAAACGCCTTACTTCAGCATCGGTGTTGCTACCATCCAATTAGTAAATTGGTTTTGCCTTTTATTGCATTGGCATTTTTTTTTTACTATCAATTGTATGGAAACATTTTTAGTAAGAACGAAAGAGCACGACATGCAAACAAACTATGTGTGGTACCTTGCTAAATCACGCTGATGTATGTACAGTCGCCAGCAGGTCAAGCTATCCCAATCTGTCAAATTTTCCCAATTGAACATAAACCTTATTCCTTTGAAATAAAGTTGAAAAACTATCAAAGAAATTTGACAGATTGGGGTAGCTAGATTTGCTGGCCTCTATACACAAGCATATTTTGCAAGGCTCCACATATTTATAATAAGCTACCAGCCAAATTAAAGAAATCAAATAATGAGTCTTATCTTAAAAAATAACGGCGTATCTTACTCTTAGAGAAATGTGAACTTATTATATAATTAATTAATATTTTGTAAAAGTTCCAAGAATAGATCCCATAGAGTCTAGGCGGTACATTTTTGGAACTTTTCAAAGAAGGGCTAAGACTTTTACATACTTTCTACATCTATGTGAACCTAATCCATTCCTCATATTTCTAACTTTCCCTGTAGGTGTTTCGTGTGTTTTTTTGTTTGAAACTAGGCCAACTGTACATTCTGCACTTTTGTACGGTGCTATGAATGAAATATTTGATTTCTCGCAACAATGACAATCTGACATTTTGGAACAAATAGGTATTTTATATTATATAATTATATATATTATTTTATAGTTTTATATTTTCCCCAGAAAAGGGTAAACTTTATGGAAACTGGTATTAGCTACATCTTGTTTTCCAGCTACGTGTAAAGATAACTTAAACTTACAAAACAAGCGATTATGAACTCTAGACCAACGAGATAAGGTATCTGACTTACCTACAGTATATTTTGAATGACACTGTGCTTGTTTACGGTGTGGAAACAACTCAGCCGGCCTGCATTGCATATCGTGCCATCTCTGTCTATCAGTCAAAAATTCAAGAGTATAGCTGTCGACACGGCTAAAGTTTTAAAGTTTTTACGATAATCCAAAAGTTACTTTGTGCATGTAATTTTGTGTTTTGAGGCAACTGTTTATCTTGGTAAAGTGAATAAATGGTGTGTGATCAATGTGAAGTTTGTTTTTGTGATGTTTGAAGGCTGTGTAACTGTATTGTTTGATGTGTAGGTGGCTACCTCTGTTGTAGTGGGTCCAATGTGAAAGTGTTTTGGCATAAAATTCAGATCCCATTGTTCGATCTTTCCGGGTATACGCTGGGAAAAACGCTAATAAGTGTGACTTGCGTAAGACGACGCTTAATATTGGTGAAATGTGTGTTATTTTAGTGTCTAACTATAATTAACCATTTAATTTAATATTTGGTAAGTGTTCAATCGTGAAATTCTTTTTAAAAATATTCAAAATACTGTAAACACTCCACATTATCAATCCACAACATTACTATACTCAGATTTCCAATGTTTTAAAACTTTATAATTGAAACAAAACTTTTTACAAGTTGTAAATGCGGAAAAAGGAATCCCACCCACTTATTGATGGAATATGTCAATAGATAATTCACCTTTTATCTGAAATGTCATGATTGTCAATCGAAACTAAGAGGAATATCATTGATAATTTAGTAAATAGTTCATAGCTAGTTTGCCATTATTAAATGTAAGTGTAAACACATCTTGGATCTGAAATGAATGGCCAACACCTGTTGCATAAAATAAAAATCTTTATTTCAAAGATCTTAACTTATGGTTGTGGTTCCCATGAAGAAGTCTGTTATATTTGGTAAAAATCTACTGCAAGCATTAATTCCAGTGTATTGAAATGAGTTTTTAATAAATATTACATTACTTTTGAGCTTCACAAAGTAAGGTTAAAAGGAGGAGGTTCACATTAAAACCACACAAAACACACTTGATTGTATGTATATCTTTGACATTTTCCAACATATCAATAATATTATTTTATTGAAGGAAGAATATAAAAACTTTTTTGAAAATAGGGATTATAAATTTAATCCAAAATTATCTAAATATTAATACCTGAAACGAACACTTTGCTTTTTATGAAAATTATGCAGACATAGGAGCATGAAATTTGCCACTTTTAAAGTTTAAATGGAGATACCAGGTAGGCAGGAATAAAATTTACATGTATTTATGGTTGAATTTCGACCATTTGGCATAGTAATAATAATCATATTGTAGGTATCAACTTCCTAGATAGTTCCAGGCACAATTATTTCCTGCTAGGGGTGCGGGATGTTCGAAAAAGATAGGTTGGCTCTTGGCACACAGGCAACTGAAGGAACACGGGTGGGTTTTAGTCAGTAAAAATCTGACACACCCTCCGGGTCCGGCCAGAGCTGGCGGATATAATTTCTTTTTATACTGTAATTGAATGCCCCAAACAATGACGATAATGGACAAAAGTCATAAGGTGTTTATCCAGTAAATCATACATATGTAGCTATACCTATTTTCAACAATAAATAATTCTAGCCTTAAATGTTCTAGAAAGTGTTATTGTACAAGGTTATGCAACCAACTTGCACTGCGTAAACAAATTCAAAAATCAAAAACCATTTGTTCAAACAAGGCTGCTAATCAGCACTTTTTGAAAGGCATAGTTACTTGATTCCCTCAGAACATCCACTCTTCACCACTTCCTACTACTTTAGCTTGGAAAAAGAAATTGGGTAACAAACTCCCCAGCTGCACAGCTGTCTGTTGAGTAGAAGAACCTTATTCTATGCTATAATATGAAATAATTTACATTACGAAACAGAACCCACACATAAATTATTTGCCATATGCCACCTAGCACATGCCGATATACCAACATCCAGTGGTTCTCGTATCCAGCGGATTCCTTTGGCCATCACCAAGTCATTGATCCACCTTGTGAGAAACCCCTGTGCCTCGGGAAGCACATTATGCCCTTGCCCACATAATGCCCCCTTACATTATTCCCAGCTGTCATTTGTATATCTTTGACAGTTGCTATGGGTAGTCAGAATCCCGATAGTCTGACAACCAGTCTTACCAAAAGGGTATTGCGTTACCCAATAACTGGTTCAGATAGGCAGTCGCCCCTTGTAAAATATGCATATACAGCTGCATCCGGTTAGACTGGAAGCTGCTAAGTTGATTAGCCATGGGGCATTATGATGATGATCTTGCCTGATGCTTTGTTAATTTTATTCTGCTTGTTAACCTACTGCTATATTATAAATTCCTAACAGTTGTTTTGAATACTGTGGGAACGTTGGCTCTACTTATATCTATTTTATTTACTACTAGCATCGCTCCGCGGTTTCACCCGCGTAGTTCCCGTTCTCGTGGGAATACGGGGATAAAATATAGCCTATGTCACCCGGGGATAGTGTAGCTTCCCAACAGTGAAATAATTTTTCTAATCGGTTCCATAGTTTCGGAGCCTATTCAATGGAAACAAACAATAAAACCTTTCCTCTTTATTATTGGATGTCAGATAGACTATCATAGTATCCAGTAACTGGGTTGTGGAGAAATAGGCAGTTACTCCTTGTAAATTACTGTTATTCAGTTATACAAAATAAATCATTATGATCTGCCTAGTCGCTACGCAGATGATAATGATTGATTTTGTGTGGCATTGGCAAGTTGAATCGCAAAAATAAGTACTGTAATATTTTCAGTTTCTACTTTTTTACTTTTAGTGCGGAGAACTTGTTTGTCTCCTGCATTATCAAATATTAAAATTTCTTAATTCTCATGTTTCAGCATGGAAGCCACCGCAGCTACAATGAATTTGCAACCTTTGGAGAATATATTTTCTTCAGGTGAGAATGTTTTATTTTATTTATCCCACAAATCAATAGCTTTAGATGTAGAAATAACTGATTGATCAAGATTCTACTGATAAACTTAGAACTTGATAAATCAAAATCAGTTCAAGAATTCATGCCTGTATTTCCTGGAAATCCCGGAATGCAGAGATGGGCGCTGCAGTAGCGTTAGGCAAGCCCACCGATCGTACTCTACGCTTACAGTAAGTCAAATGCTCCCACAAAAAACAAGTTCTCAAACATTATGTATGCAGCTGATTTAGAACTAACTGCAACTCAAAACCATGTGAACCAGACAAATGCAATACAAACGATAGTGTAAAAATATATCTACCAACTTTAAACAATTATAACTTGTCATTATCAACTGCTAGCTATGCATTGTCTAACGGCATCCATACACGTCCTAAACTAATTACCTTTTACATTTACGAACAATTAAAGCCACTATTTCATAGGTTTTTAAGTTTACAATCGCGTGTGACTCACTGATAGTTGTGTCGCGATTGTAGTGAAATAAATGAGGTATTTAGAGAATCCCATTCTGGTAGTCGTAACTTTACAATGGAGACTGTTTCGTAAGTATAACTGTGTTACTGTTAAAATCTCACGTTGTTGCAAGAATTTCTTGTGGCAGCTACTTCTGTTTGTATGCGCGGGAGTTCTTAGCTTTACGACTACTTACAATATTCACCTCTGTTCGGCACCCTAATTGCGTAACTCACGATTCATCATAATCTGTATCGTTTTGAAACGGATTGTTATACCATTGCTTCATATGTTCGAAAAATGTGTCTGTTCGACAACATAAATAACGCAATGAATATTATTTAACTGTGAAGACGAAACCAATTATGATCAATCGTGAGTTACGCAATTAGGGTGCAGCTTTTGTCCAGAGAAAACAACGATTTTGTATGAGATGCGTACGCATGCATTACGCTTCAGCCGCGAAAAGCTGAACGGACTCTATACAAAATCGTTGTTTTCTATGGACAAAAGCTGAACAGAACTGAAGAAGTGTGAGTAGTCCCTAAATCGTTTCTTGACATGCTGCGATCAAAACTTTTTGGATTTTTGGTTACAAAGCACAGCCCCAAAACCCTTCAACGCCTCATAGCGTTTTAGCTGGAAAGAAGTGGCGCGCAACTAAATAAATCCCCTACAGAAAAGAAAACGAATCAGTAAATACATTGAACATACTCGTACGAGCGACCTGTAAACAAAGATGAGATGATCGAGAATGAATTCTCGATTTAGCGCGAAGTTTATCTCACTACGAGTTAAACCTCGCGCTAAATCGAGAATTCATTAAAATCGGCCAGTGTCTGGATAGTTCCTATCTATAGGACTCCGAAAGAGAAGACTAGAAATAATGTGCCTTTCCCAATTTTTTTTGGATTCAGGGTCTGACTGTGGCGCTATATTTCAACTAGCAGTCTCTCGAATATAATTTAATACAGAAATCACCAGAATACATACATTCTCAGCCTATAACGTTCCCACTGCTGGGACACAGGCTTCCTCTCAGGGAGAGGGAGTGGGCCGTAATCCACCACGCGGGCCCAGTGCGGGTTGGTCACCAGAATGTCCCCCCTAAATCTCGACGGTTTAATCTGTTAACAATCGGCCAAATGGGATTACATTTTCATTCATGTTTTCTGAATGTCGAAAAGTTTTTCGCATGTAACCAGTCTGCGGACTGATCCAATCGACAGAGAGTGTTGAATACTTTAGCCTCGGTCAGATATAACCATTTGTTCAATCACATGACTCCCATCTTTCTTCGCCAATTCTACGCACACACACGTAAATTTTGTTCGCACAGAATTTAACGGGGAATCGAGCGACCCCTCACAATATTCGTGACGTCAACTCAGAATTTTATGTACAATAGCGTTGCGTTTGTGTGAGTATGATGCGTGACGAATTTGGGGAGTGGAGTATCTGAGTAGTTACGTATTCCGTGCCTCACTGGAAGGCTTCAGAGGGATCGATGCCGCGCGTGCGCCCTCGTCCTCGCCCGTACAAAGGCAAGGCTGCTCCCTAGCAAGCTGGGCCTGTCAAAATAATACTCGGTTTTCGCGAATTTCGCACGCTAGCCTCTTAATATTGTTTAAAAAATAATTTCTCTTCAAACTCGTGCCCAAAAATGTTCTTAGAAAGTATTAAACGATTAGTTGTCCCCTAAGTTTCTATTATTGATTCCAGTTTCTTACTTTGGACGTTTTTAATTTTTTTTGTTTGTTATGTTTAATTTCTGATGTGATGGTGTCTTTTTGTGTTCGACAGTTAATTGAATTAGTGGAGTCTTACAAAAATGTAGCTGGTTCGGTTTTTGCTGTGTAGGTATGTATGAGACTTGTAGCATTCGTTTACTTGTTGCGCTTGATTTTAATGTACGGATTACGTAATACATTATAAACTTTAATGAAGCGCCGAGTGTTGTTGAAATTTCGTGCTGTCCATAAAATGGGAGCGACATTTTGTTTTACTGCTAACCAGAACTGTTAAATAATATTTACTTTATAATTGGGTAGAATTATGACACATAATTTAGCTGGTTTTTGAATGAGTCCCACTTGGGCGCCACTATGTTGTACAACACTGCGGATCAATGAATTACTGGAAATCTAAAAACTATATTTTCTTTCTACATATCTTAATTCATTGAAATATTTGGTTTTGTTTGTTTCCATTAAAAACAAACATTGTAAAACACATTTAGGGAGAGCCCTAACACAAGGCCTTTTGGAAAGCCGGAGAGCCCTAATACGAGGCCTTTTGGAAAGCCGGAGAGCCCTAATACAAGGCCTTTTAGAAAGCCCAGGTTGCAAAGACTTTAGAACACCACAACCCATTCAAAGACTAAAAAGCTATTCCTTGTTGCGGGAACAAGGAATAGTTTATTATTCTTTCTATGGGTGTGGCAAATAATGCAACATACAAAAAGATACACGAATATATACATATAGGTATTATATGTCTGCTTTGGCACATAGCTTTTGCAGCCCCCCAACCTTTTACGCTGCACTAGCATAGTCTACGATGCCCTGAGAACACTAGAATTCAATTATACTCGCCCAGGACCAATAAAACAAATATCTGTGACCTTCGTCACGCATTAAAAGACCTTTGGAGGGGTTAAATGTCTGCAGTCGACTTTTATGATCGCCTTAACGTGCAATATTTCTTAAGAAAAGAACGGGTCTTATATTAACGTCACATTACCTGAATTTACTTCCTAATTGAAGTCTAATATGTAATTCCCTCTGAGAGAGAGGAGGTATGTGCTCCAGCTGTAGGAGTGTTATAGGCTAATTATGATAGGACGATACCGGAGGAACCTTTAGCGAAAATTGGCAAGAATTTTTGAGAAGAAGAGGGTACTAGGGTTTTTCGTTTTCAGGTTAACCTACGCGTGCTGCGGTTTGTTGTCGGTGGATGAGTTTGCGCCTCGTAAAACACGTTAAGCCATTGGTCACGGCTGTCATAAGTAGATCTTGACATTCGTACCCAAAGGGCCGTCAGAAGCCCGAAAGTCTTGACAACCAGTATTACCAAGGGGGTGGAGTAGGCTACTCAGCCGCATCCGGTTAGACTGGAAACCGACCCCAATGAAGTTGGGAAAAGTCAGGCAGATGATGAGGGCAGGGTTGTTCGTTTTTTGCTCCGCCTTGTTTACACTGCTACTCCTCCTGACTTTAAAAGATCCATATCATACCATACCATACACCCCCCCCCGAGTGGGTTCCCGCATTGTCGTTGCGGGGGGGCTTAGTAACCGTGGTCTCCCATCCACGGTGAAGCCAAGAGGAACCCAACGGTGGGGCCGCTCGTCAGGGCTTTTGCCTTCAAGCCATTGACGTAGCGGCCAAAAAGTAGGTTGCGGTGAGGTGCACCGCAACTGAGGTGGGCCGCGATGTCGAATGGGAGGCATCGCGGCTGAGGGTTACAGGCTGCGGTAGAGGAGGAGTGCCGGTGCTTCTGAGCAGCGCTCTTCCCTTCCGTGGCCTGGACGGGGCCGCCACCGTTTGATGGCGGACGCGGTGGGGCCGCAGGGGAAGAGGAGTGTCGGTATAGCGTCAGCCGCTCTCCCTATCCTCTGCGGCCGAAAAGTGGTAGACGGGACGGCGCGTTGTGTTCCTCACGCGCGCCGTCAAAGATGTCAGCAACCACAGGTGGGGTCCGCAAGGGCCGATGCCTGCCAGGGGTGCGGGTTTGTTCGAAAGAGATACCACGGCCCCTGGCATACGGGCTACTGAGGGAACACGGGTGGGTTTTAGTCAGTAAAAGTCTGACATGCCCTCCTGCTCTACTCAGCAGGAGAAGTCATTTGATGATTTCCCACCCAAAAAAAAAAAAAAAAACCATACCATACACATTTTATAGTTAATTGCAATAACGTTTTTGTGGCACTCATGATCGTGTAATGAGAAATAACAATATTAGAGATGTGAACTCGAGCTCAAAGCATTTATTTCAAATAAACCCAAATAAAGGCACCTTTGAATTGTCTAGAGGTCGGTCAGTCAGAAAGATGAATCTAGTTGCAGATGAAGCAGTCAAGGAAGCCTCCACAAGTCATCATGACTTAAGAGCAGCACACCAAGTGATTTGCGAAATAATTGCGATAGTTTGATCCCTTGCTGCATCGTTATTACTTAACGTACACTATTAAAACACAATTACTTGCGGTATTCTCGATAGTGAAAAAAAGAAAGTTATCTCTGAAAAACTTAAAAAGTTTACTATAACGTCTAATTTTTTATTTTTTATCCTGGGTTTATTTTAATCATACGAAGGAAATATCTAAATTAGCGCGCGAACCGCCGAACCTAGCCAGAGTTCTAATTTCTGCCAGCAGTTCAGTGTGCTCCGTCGTACATACGTCCGGCACACCCTGATATACTCAACCCTGCGCTTCCTTGCTGTTTGGCTAATCTTTTACCACGATGATCTTGGCTCATGTCACGATAGAAGAAGTATAACGATAGCATTACATAACATCACGCCTGTAGCCCTGAAGAGTTAGGTGGAATAGTAACACTGTAGTGCCATCTACAACGGTAACTGCAAACTACGCATCAGACTGACGTCACGAAAATCCTGCATCGCGCAAGCGAAGTTACCGCACAACTAGCATGTTATATACAAAGTCCTGAAAACAATCGTCAGGCAGATGCCCAGCGGGTACAATACCCGCGTTTTCCATAAGGATGACTGAAGTTTACACCCTGTTCCTCATGCCTCCAAACCATTAATCGGGCTGCTACTAAGAAATACAGAGAATAACGATATTCAGTCCAATTTCAACGCACATCACTTAAATCCCTAAGCGGCACACTTCAGGACCACTCATTGTCTCCCATATACAGCACATTAGTCTTCTCATAATTCACTTGAACTAATTAGAAACGCTTTTGATTATTGTCCATCGTACTGACGGACCGTAACTGGAAAACTATATTTGGCTATTGTGTCCGTACTGGAGTCTACATAATGATCGAAGTCTGTCAGTTTAAGTAGGACTGTAAAAGATTTGTTAAAGGTAAATTGAATGAAACCCATACAGATGAACGCGTCATTATTGTTCTTTTTTCTATTCTGTCTCCTAGATTTTTTACAAAGACATGTTTTCTTCCATGTGGCTTTGATCTGCGCTAGTTTGTCCATGATTTGTTCTACTTTTAATCATGTTGAGACGGTTAGAAACGATATTTCATCTTGCATTTTCTGGTCCTTTGTGTGCTAACGCCATTACATATTACTCAATCCCTGTCACACTTTTCTATACAGAATTCTGATAAGACCGTGTTTTACTTGCTGGAGAGTCCAAATGCCCGTTCACTTGCCCCTTTGATGACCTAAAGAATGCCAGTAATTCCACTAATACCGCAATCAACGGGGCCAACTCATCATCATCATCTGCCTAGCCTTTTCCCAATCACGTTGGGGTCGGCTTTCAGTCTAACCGGATGCAGCTGAATACCAGTATTTTACATGAAGCGACTGCCTATCGGACCTCCACAACCCAGTTACTGGGTAATACGATACCCCTTGGTAAGACTGGTTGTCAGACTTTCGGGCTTCTGACGACCCGTAACGACTGTCAAAGATCCACAAATGACACCCGAGACCAACGGCTTAACGTGCTTTCCGAGGCGCGGAGGGGTTTTGGTATGTAAAGATGGTCACCCATCCACGGACCACCCGCGGCAAGCGTAGCTTAACCTGATCGATCGACCCGTGCCATCATTATCATCAAAGATTTCCACTGCTAGACATAGGCCTCCCCCAGGCTCCGCCACTTCGACCGGTTCTGTGCTTCCCGCATCCAGCGGATTTCTGCGGCCTTCACAAGATCATCGGTCCACCTTGTGGGAGGCCTACCAACTCAATGCCTTCTGGTATGCAGTCGCCACTCTAGAACCTTTCAGCCCCATCGGCCATCTGTACTGCGAGCAATGTGCGCTGCCCACTGCCCAAAACAAAGAAGTAAAAACAAAGTACCGTGTACGCAAAAAGAAGAAGAAAAATTACTGGTTTGAATCTCTCCTCATAAGCTTACTTAAACGAAATAAGTATGTGATATTCAAGAAATATATTCAACTCTTTGGTTAACGTTATACATTCGTCTCGCTGGATTTAACGTGCTTCACGCATACTGATACGTTCTGCGGTTCGCCGTTCCAGCGATTTGTTACTGACCATAATTATGTCTTTGTAGGTTTACGAAATAGACGCAATTTGAACAGTAAATGTAGACACCTACGCGTTATTACGAGATGTAATGTTCGCAGTGTCTTTAGAGTGGTGAATTTAAGAGGTCATAACATAATGATATTATGGACTAAAGTTGGTCATGCGCGGTCTTGCGGACGGCGAGTAATGGGTAGCTCGCTGTCCGATAAGGGCCAGGCCGGGTCGACGGCGCGTTGTGTCCCACGCGCGCCTCAAAGACATGTCAACACCAACTGGTGGGGTCCGCAAGGACCAATGCCTGCCAGGGGTGTGGGTTGGTCGGAAAAGATACCGTGGCTCCTGGCACACAAGCAACTGAAGAAACACGGGTGGGTTTTAATCAGTAAAAGTCTGACACGCCCTCCTGCTCCGCAGGAGGGCGAGCGGGAGAAGTCATTTGATGCTATCTCACCGTCAAAAAAAAAACTGATAGTTCTGAATTCTGATCTCATTGAGAAAATTCTTTCACTGACTGAAAGATACACTAATTGCCGAGTGCTATTTATAATCATAATTAGCCTATAATGTTCCCACTGCTGAGACACAGGACTCCTCTCTTTGAGAGGGAGTGGGCCATAATCCACCACGCGAGCCCAATGTGGATGGTGCGGACACATGTCTTCGTATTTCTGGTTCTAGGACAGGCCGGTTTCCTCACGATATTTTCCTTAACCGATTTTGCTATAGGGTGTTGAACAGTATAGTTCAACGCGGGCGAAGTCGCGGGTACAATACAGTCTCGTTAGCTAAAGTTAACGATGATCAGTTGTATAGGGCGTTCCTGGTCTAGAAGCTACTCACTAAAAGCCTAAGCCCCAAACTCTGATATAACATTAAATAACATTCGAAATATCACAAATAACAGCAATGTTTCAAATGGAATAACTCAGTTCAATACTAAAGTTAGGGTACGCTACATTTTCTTCGAACCCGAAATTGGCTAAAGGCAATGGATTAATCCAATTTTTCCAATTTGTCCTTACAACTTCGCTCTTCCATTAGGGGTCGCTTCTTCGTGTATTTTGTACATTTTCGTATGATTTTATGTACTAATGTTAGTATTTTTTTTCGGGTTAAGGCCCTGGTAATTTTGAATGTACTCCTCGTATTGTTGTTGTGAGCGATAATAGTCCTTACTGCAATCCGAGACGGGTTAAAATCTGTTGTGCTTACTAAATTCGAATAATAAATGTCCTAAAAATAGTAATTGTCGTAAAATTAGATATTAACTATGTATTTGATAATAAATAATCCATCACTGGATGCAGTTTGGCATGGTATATTATTGAAGGGATAAACTGGTTTTAAAGATAACTGATGATTTTTTTGATGCATTATAGTATGTTTAATTATGTTTTGAGTTCCATCACTGTATGCAAGAAAATATCATATACAGGATAAGTTTTTATCCAGTGCGCAAATTTTAACCATGAATTCAGCATATCATTCTAGAGCCCCTAGCGCAGAAATTTTTCGCCGGTTATACAAAAAAAAAAACAGCTGTTTCATAGAAAAGTGCAATACCTACGCGGTCAAAATGTATGGAACAGCTGATTTCTTTTTGTATACCCGGCGAAATTTCTGCGGTAGGGGGTCTAGAATGATATGCTGAATTCATGGTCAAAATTTGCGCACTGGATAAAAACTTTTCCGGTATATTTTTGCTTTCAAAATTATTTACGGTTAAAGAGATACACTGGTTTAAAAAACCAACATTTTGAGCGTTTTCAAGAAATCTCCGCCTTAATAGGATTCACAATTTTACTTTGAAGAAGGATTATTGACGTCATCATCAGCATGTGCAGCCTTGTCCCACCCACTGCTGCGTATATATGCCTGCTCCCTTTTGTGTCCTGCTTTCCTGGTCTGTGCGAGTCTCATCCAGGTATTCCCCGCGATCTCCTTCAGGTTGTCTACCAACATGGCCGTTGGTCTGCCAATGCTTAGGTCTACCGTCTCTCGGGTACCATGTCGTTAGGGCTCTGCTCCACCTGCAATCACCGCATCTAGCTAGTGTACAACAATACAGCACTATATTCAGAATATTTATAAACTTCGCAGTTAAACAGCATTTAATCAAAGTAAATCACAAAAAGGCACACAGGGTTAATTGTACATCAAAACTCTGCATATTTCCAGGAAATCGCAATATCCTGGCTGTAAAAGCCGTGCGATTTTTAATGGGCGCCCCGACAGTTTCTTTGAGCAATATGAAACCTGGAAAAGGGGCCGGAAAACGCCCGAGCGTAGCAGAAAATCTTTTCACTGCCATTCGTAGGGACAATCTCGAGCAATTTACTTTTGGAGTCGAATAGACTCCCTTTAAAATCATTCTCGAAGTCTTGTAAGCCAGTAATCAAAGCATGACCTTTAGAGTAATCTTTATTATATGTATCCTCCATTATAACCGAGACTTTGTAACCAACAAATCGTAAACCTGCGGTCGTTAATATGGGAATATGCAATAAACGCGTATTATATCACACAACACAACCCGCGGCACGTGCCGACATAATCCCGTTATATGACGTGGTGTTAATTAGATTCCTCAAATATCGTCCAATCGGAAAATTAGAGCCCTTTGCCCTTGGGTGAGGAGTACTCAAAGAGCCCTTTTAGTGTAGGACAGGCTTAAGATTAAGGGTTTAAGGATTAATAGTGGTGTGGCAAAACATGCATTATGGATAAGACAAGTTTCTTACAAAGAGCAGTGGTAGTCCAGAGAGACGAGTTGTAGGTCGTAGGATTTGCTTTATTTCATCACCACTGTTCTCAAAAACGGTGACGGACAGGATCGTGTCGAAACCGACATATCCTAGCACTAAAAATTCGAAGACATGTGTCATCCACAAACCAGCATTGGGTCTGCATGGTGGCCCACTCCCTCTCACAAAGAGCAGGCCTGTGTCCAAGCTGTGGGAACATTATATGCTGATCATGATTATAATGAAGATTCTACAGAGCGTTTATGAATTCGAACGCAAAACAATTATTTTCTCCTTTGTAACAAATCGTTTGTAATAAAATATTCTGCTATGTTGAAGAATGCGAAAAGTCCGAAAGAAGTTAAAATTAGTTCTGGAATAACTCTCTCTTTTGTGATTGCTGAATACGGAACGCTGAAACTAGAAGAATTCTAAAAGTTCGAAAATACATTCGGTACCTGTTACAGTTGGGTGACTGTTCTGGCTTCGGAAATGAAAACAGAGCTTTAACTCACCTTTTGGAAGAATACCAAGTATCTATGCTAATATCATAAAGCTGAGTTCCCCCGGGGGAAGAAAAAAAATGAATGGAAAAATGGATAAAAAAAATAGTGCCGTCCTTTATCTAGAAAGAGTTGTTTCCGAGAAAATGGCGAAAAAACGCGCGAATTGTTATTTATTAAAAACTGTGACACGTTACTGATTGCAGGATCAATTGATGCTGGATAATAATCATTTCATCCGGCAGTTAGAGTTAGTTCTAGATAAAAGATGGCAGAATTGTTCGTAAGTTTGTTTGTAGGGTAATATGTGGAACCATCAGACTGGTAAAAAAGAAAAATGACAGCCCAAAGAACGCTAAGTGAAAACGAAGTAATAGCGAGGGTGGGTAATTGCATACGACGCGGCGGGATGGGGGCCAAAATTTCACGCGGATGAAATCGTGGGCAAAGGCGCTAGTATTAGATAAAGCGTAAGCCCACTATTTTGAATTTTGTTGTGTCTACACTTCAGGAATTTGCAATGCTATCTTGCACACACGTGTTTTCTATCTCTTATCTATACTGCCCTACTGACCGACGATCTTAAGCACACGTTCGCACGGAAGTAAAAATATCGCCGCGGGATTTCTTGCACTGGATTTTCAACTCTCGATCATGGGCCGAGCGTTGGCAATCTAACAGACCGCATTCCACTGCGTCAAGTCGACCATATCACTATATGACGGTAGCTTTAGAGCGAAACGATTGAAATTGTGGCTTCTCCTGTGTGGTTTCTTTGTGGCTGACTATGTAGAGCTTGCAGAAAGACTTCCAGCGGGCCACAAACTGCTATGGCAAGCCTGGAAATCTCTTAATCGACTAAGCAGCCAGGTGAGCCGCTGTCGGCTTGGTCTGGTGGGACGCAGTGCGACGGTGGAGCCACATCGCAAACTATGCCTCACTTCTTGTCGTGCTCTCTGTGCACTAACACCTGCACTATGGAAGACTTTGCAAGCCAACGTTAACGTTCTCGAAGTGGCTGAATTCTGGTCTGAGCTTATTTAATATAAAAAAAATGGTATCAACGACTCGAAGAAGAGAAGAAGCCTGTCAAAAAATAAAAACAACGTTTTCAACTCTCGGCGATAAGAAGTGCGTTGATAATTCGGCGCGCGAAAAAAATCGCCTGTGCGGTCATGGACCAAGTCTATCATCAGTTTTCTTAACGTAAACGCTAAAGAAAGCGATAATATTTATCTGTTTACTCACCTCCACGCTCGACTGATTGCTTTGACTTGAAATTCAATATCTGGGAATCTCGTTATCTGATATACACCCTGACATAGTTTCTCACAAGCAAACTAAAATGTGCCTGTGCCTCTGCGGTATTTCTGCACATTCCAGGAAAATCGATTATTTATCATCCTAGTCTGAACAATTTTTCTGACAAACGCAACATTTTGATCTTAAGCTTAGAAGCTCTCAGAATGTCGTCTTAAATATTTGAATGCATAAATATCTGCCTTAAATTCAGCCAGATAGCGCACAGCTTAAACCACTGGGTCTAGAAGCATGAAATTTTGCACAATTATCCATCAACAACGAAGGTGAACACAGGGATGAATGTTTAAATGAACGTTCGACATTTTTGCCGATACGAAAACGCATCGACGACACATTCGACACAGTTTGTTTCTAATAAAGATGTCTTGATTTTCGCGTAACATGTTAGTCAGGCACTGTTAGTGTGTGTGTAGTGTAGTAGACCTCATAGTGACCTCTTACAAGTAGGGCTCATGGCTAAATGGTAACAGCTGCATTGGTCGGTCGAAAGCTAAACTTCGCTTAATGCTGTCGGTTCGTGGATAAGTGACCATCCATTACATATCGAGACCTGTGCCTCGTGCTTTGGAAAACGTTAAGCCGTTGGTCCCGGCTGTTATTCGTAGACAGTAGTTACGGGTAGTTAGAATCCCAAAAGTCTTAACCAACGGGTATCCTGTTACCCAGTAACGTGATAAGCGAGATAAGCAGTCCCTCTATTTAAAATACTGGTATTCAGCAGCTTCAGGGTACACTGGAAGCCAGCCCCAACATAGTTGGGAAAGGGCTAGGCCCATTCATTGATTGAGTTTTAAATTATAGGGCTCGAAACATATTATTAAGTTTAGTGTTACCAAGGTTTTACCTCTTCAGAATCTTAAAGTTGCTCTTGAAATTCCTTTGATAATCTCTAGGGATATTTAAACACTTCGCAGCATCTTACTCCATTCACGGATACTCTTAAATGACGTCAAGGGGATAAAAAGCTTAAAGCGTTATTGTCTATTCACTGATGGCCCTTTGTCTTTGGTATCGACCCCTGAGACCTTGCCTTTCAATAAAACCCCAGGAGACTGCTTTTAGGAGCTTAAATCTGTGACCGGAAATCACATAAGTGTAAAGCTGTAGTTGATTATAAACGTTGCTTAAAGTTAAGAGACGTTTGAACGTCAGAAATGCATGGTTGTGCAGTTGATATTATCTATAAGCAACATACATACATTATACATAAACGTACTCTTGCTAAAAGCAATATTTATGAATATAGGAGTATGTATACAACATAGATGTTTCAGAAAGGTGTGGTCATATTCAAGGGTGTGACATACACACCATCAATCAAACCGAACAACTTTCTCCGTGCGATCAACATCGTAATCACAAACAAATTCTGTACTGCCCTGATACATGCTGTATTTGCAGGATGCGTTATATTCACGTGTAGCACAAATAATAAATCACAAACATGACCCAGATATCGGCCCAATGGCTGCGTATCGACTGTGAAGTGACTTCGAGTCGAAACTACGGCTTCACGGGCACTCCGGGTGGATTTAACCGAGTTCAGTCTCATCCTTTGGGTTTTATTACGTATTACACTAGCCTTACCCGAAAAGTTGGGGCCAGTGTGTGTCGATCGACGAAAAACAACGTTCGCAACAGCTGCGCAGTTCTTTGAGCCAATATTGGCGTTTGTTGGGTCCAATGTGTGTAGTCGGGGGTAAGCTATGTGCTCAAGTATATATTAACTTTGTTAAGTTGCTTCTGAAGTTCCGAAGGTACGTGTAGTATCTTAATTTAATGAAAACAGTTTGCGATGTAGACAAAGAGGCGTGTAGCAGAAAATTATACATGGAATGGAATACAGACATGAAGTTGGTGGAAGTATGTTTTAGTAGGGTGTTGTAATTATTTTCATCTGGGAAAATAAGGTAGAACAACGGTTGGGAACATGCATTACCATGTTGTTGGAGTAAAAAATGCCAGGACTAAAACCATGCTGAGCGGTATTTATCAATTCTTATTTTTTGTGAGCTTCGCGTTGTTGAATTTTGGACGAAAAGTTATTAACCGACGAAAAAACGGAGGAGGTTACTCAATTCGACGCGTATTTTTTATTGCCATCGACACGCTAAGAAGAGTGTTTAATTGCACTGTTTTATTTAGAGTCTATAACAAAAGATAAACACGTATTCACATATTATGACCGAAACCCCATTAGTTATCTATTAAAGAACTGCTATCGATCCTCCTCATTCTCTGAGGCTAGCTAGCTATGGACCAACAACAACGTAAATAAATGTAGGACCCAGAAAAGTCTCTCTGTGAAAGTTCGGATAGCAGGTTGACATTGCAAAGTGGCGACAAAACTCCGGGGCTCAGATTTGGCATCGTGCCCGTTGTGTTAGGCTGGTATACGAATGCGAATGGTCACATCTTAGAATTATCCGCCTCTTACATAAACATTTCCGTACTTAGGCGTTGTCTGTGTCACAAATTCTTCTCTTAGACGGTGATGGAATGAGGTTTCTAATCAAGTAATGTAGGAAACTGAATAGAACATTGTATTTTGAAGGTCTTTCGTGAGCAGAAAATTTTGATGATTATGAATGATATTCAATAACTTACCGGAGCAGATAAAGAAGTGTGTTAGTATCATCACCATCATCATTTCAGCCGAAAGACGTCCACTGCTGGACATAGGCCTCCCCCAGGCTTCTCCACTTCGACCGGTCTTGTGCATCCCACATCCCGCGGGTTTCCGCGGCCTTCACAAGGTACATCAATCCACTTTGTAGTATGCCTTCCCACTCTACGTCTTCCGGTACGCGGCCGCCACTCCAAAACCTTTTGGCCCAATCGGCCATCTGCTCTGCGAGCAATGTTTCCCCTACCCACAGCCACTTAAGTTTGGCAATTCTTCGGGCTATGTTGGTTGCTTTGGTTCTCCTGCGGGTCTCTTCATTCTTAATAGATAACGTTAGTGGTCATCATCATCATCATATCAGCCGAAAGACGTCCACTGCTGGACATAGGCCTCCCCCAGGCTCCTCCACTTCGACCGGTCTTGTGCTTCCCACATCCAGCGGATACCCGCGGTCTTCGCAAGGTCATCGGTCCACCTTGTGGGAGGCCTTCCTACTCTACGTCTTCCGGTACGCGGTCGCCACTCTAGAACCTTTCGGCCCCATCGGCCATCTGTTCTGCGAGCAATGTGCCCTGCCCACTGCCACTTAAGTTTGGCAATTCTTCGGGCTATGTCGGTTACCTTGGTTCTCCTGCGGATCTCTTCATTTCTGATTCGATCGCGTAGGGAAACTCCGAGCATAGCCCTCTCCATTGCCCTTTGGGTGACTTTAAGCCTTCTGATAAGGCCCATTGTGAGCGACCACGTCTCTGTACCATAGGTCATCACTGGCAACACACACTGGTCAAAGACTTTCGTCTTGAGACACTGTGGTATTTGGGACGAGAAGATATTGCGAAGCCTCCCGAACGCTGCCCAGCCGAGTCGGATTCGACGATTGACCTCTTTCTCGAAGTTGGACTTACCTAACTGGACAGTCTGTCCTAGGTAAACGTACTCGGCCACAACTTCGAGTGTAATGCCTCCGATCGTCATGGGAGTGGGTGTTACATGGGCATTCGACATGACCTTTGTCTTCTCCATGTTCATTTTAAGACCCACTCATTCGGAAGCTCTACTGAGGTCATCGAGCATTGCACTGAGGTCCTCCATGGTCTCAGCCATGACGACTATGTCATCGGAAAACCGAAGGTGAGTGATGTACTCGCCATTGATGTTGATGCCAGCCCCTTTCCAGTCCAGAACCTTGAAGACATCCTCCAGTGCAGCGGTGAACAGTTTCGGAGAGATAACATCTCCCTGTCTCACACCTCGCTGCAGAAGAATAGGTTTCGAAGTCCGGTCCTGGAGTCGGACTGACATAGTGGCGTTTTCATACAGACTGAAGTGTCTGTATGAAAACGCCACTATGTCAGTCCGACTCCTCCTCGATGTACCGATAGTCGATCTGGCACCGTTGAAGAGACTGCAGTACAGCCCATCCATGTCTCGATCGAATCGAAGGCTTTTTCGTAGTCCACAAACGCTAAGCAGAGAGGCAGGTTATACTCTTCGGTCTTCTGTATAACCTGCCGCAGCGTATGTATGTGGTCTACGGTGCTAAAGCCTTTACGGAATCCGGCTTGTTCGGGAGGCTGGAAGTCGTCAAACCTGCGCGCGAGACGGTTCGTGATGACTCTCGAAAACAGCTTGTAGACATGGCTCAGAAGTGAGATGGGCCTATAATTCTTTAGAAGAGTATTATCACCCTTCTTAAAGAAAAGTACCACCACACCTCTGTTCCATGCCTGTGGCGTTTTGCCCTCGAGTATGACGGAATCAAACAGCTTCTGGAGGGCCTTAAGAACGGGTTTTCCGCCGGCCCTCAGGAGTTCGGCCGTGACTCCGTCATCACCCGGCGCCTTGTTGTTTTTAGCTGCTTCAGAGCCATCCTAATCTCGTACAAGCTAACGTCCGGGATATCTTCGGTGTAGTGTCGGGTCAATCTGGCTCTTGGGTCGTTTGCCAGATCCGTAACGGGGTTGCTTGTTGACGTGTATAACTGTCCATAGAAGCTCTCGATCTCTCTCAACAGCTCAGGCTTGGAGGAAACGATCCTGCCATCATTGGTCTTCAGTTTCGCAAGCTGACGTTAGTGGTAGTATGTATAAACATATTTAAAAAGAATTATAACGTCACCAGAGGCAAATAATTAATAACTATAATGAATTTGATGTCAGCACTTTTGTATCTCATTCTAAGTGAACTGTTATAGTTCTTATGGGAAATAAATTCTTTAAACCTATTGAAAAAAAAACTATGGTTGAATTGAAAATGCCGTGTTGTAGCACTAATGATAAACGATAAAATAACCAACTACTTGATAAAAATATTTAATATCCGATGACAGGCAACTAGAACTAGAAATAGAAGCATGAAATTTTGCACTAGAGTTCCTTAACGAAGGTGAGCCCTAAGAAAGGATAATTGTTTATTTTATTAATATTACATAGGTACTTACTCAAAAAAAATAATCGGTTGTCTGTAAAGTCTGTTTACTGACGATAGTTGAACGTGACAACGTCATAAGATAATACTATTGTTTATTATTGTATAGCAGCTGTCCACACAGACGCATCGCTTACTCAAGTAGGAGAGAGACTGATGTCGATCGCTGCTGAACGCGGAGGCCGATTGTGCCTCTTTGTCGCTCGTTCCGCGCTCTCGCTTGCACTTCTAGCCTTAAATGGAACGCCTCAGAGCGAGGTAACGCCGCATGAGTCATGTTTTTTCGTGCGTGCAGCCGGCTCCATCGAATTATAAGACGTTGTCACGTCAAAAGTGTTCCCCGAGAGATAGGGAACGAAAATTTATATGAATGTTCGTCATTTATGCCGATGGGAATTCTTAATTACTGAAATGTTGAAATAAGTTACATCTTTCAGTAGAATAAATTGTTTACGACAGTTATGCCTAATATGAATGACAGAGAAAGTACAACTAAAACTATGCATACACCACTGAAGATAGAAACACTAAAACGAGAAGCATGCATAGATCCTCCTTAGATATAAATGAAGGTGCGCAAAGAAAGGACTTTAAACCCAATGGTTGAAACCCACAGAGGTCTAATTCCAATGGAAGGGGTAAGTATTGAAGTTTGTATGCGAACAAAGTCGCGGTCGACAACTCGTCAATTAATTACTTGAATATTTTAATTAGAAGTGAGAACCGAGTGGAATGAACCATTGTTATCGTGTCACAGAATGTCAATTAACATGAACTAATGTTATGCCGGTGTCGCACGACACTCGAAACTAGGTAAAGGGGTTCATTTATCGCTACTGAAAATATTATTTTGACATTCTTGTATTTATTTTTGACATTTCCGTGGTGAAGAAGATACCAACCAAGAACCAACTTTTACAGAATAGATATTGTGTAAAAGTTGGTTAAGGCGGATGCAATAAGGAAACCCACGTAGTTCAAATTTTCTTGCGGTTTTGTAATTTCCAGGTGAGTGTCAGTTTGTAAGTTGATTAAGGCGGAGATTTCTTGAAAACGCTCAAAAAGGTGGTTTTTAAACCAGTGTATCTCTTTAACCATAAATAATTGAGAAAGCAAAAAGTCATTTTTAACCCCCGACGCAAAAACGACGGGGTGTTATAAGTTTGACGTGTCTGTGTGTGTGTGTGTGTGTGTGTGTGTGTGTGTGTGTGTGTGTGTGTGTGTGTGTGTGTGTGTGTGTGTGTGTGTGTCTGTCTGTCTGAGGCAACGTAGCTCCCGAACGGATGAACCGATTTTGATTTAGTTTTTTTTGTTTGAAAGGTGTATTAGTCGGGAGTGTTCTTAGACATGTTTCATCAAAATCGGTTCAGCCGTTTGAAGATTATCAGCTCTTTTCTGGTTGAAAAACGGATTTTAGCCTCTGATCAACTCAAAATTTGGGATTCTATTACTTCAATGATATTAGACGAATAAAATAACCTTGAACTGATGCTGGAGCAACACCTGGAATTTCCAGGAAACCCAAGTTATTCACCAACAAACAGCAGAAGTATCGTGTTTGGGCTCATTGAAAAGGTCTCAATGAATAGATTATAGATAAATGGTGATTTAAGGGAGACATTAAGTTTAAAAAGCAAGAAATAAAAATTAAATTAAAAATTTAAAAAACCCCCGACCCACACAAAAACTCCAAAAAGTAAAAAATAATATTTATAGGCCTTTTAATTTTAACGTAATATTTTCATCAGGGCATTGTCAAGTCGGGGGACGGTCAATGAAAACGCCAAACAGAGGCCTAGCCGTCCCCCGACTTGACAATGCCCTGATCAAAATATTACGTTAAAATTAAAAGGCCTATAAATATTATTTTTTACTTTTTGGAGTTTTTGTGTGGGTCGGGGGTTTTTTAAATTTTTAATTTAATTTTTATTGCATACAGTGATGGAACTCAAAACATAATTAAACATATTTTAATGCATCAAAAAAATCATCAAAGTCACCTCTTAATTATCTTTAAAACCAGTTTATCATTTCAATAACAATTATTATTATAATTAAAAATATACCATAAAATTCCAAATGCCAAACTGCATCCAGTGGTGACTTATTTATTATCAAATAGTTAATATCTAATTTTATACTATTTCATTCATTTGCGTTTTTACGACAATGCTTGCTCATTTATTATTCGAATTTATTACAGCAGATTTTAACCCGTATCGGATTGCGGTAAGAACTATTATCGCTCATAACGACAACACGAAATATCTTAAGGCACTGGTAATTTTGAATGTACTCGACATTCAAAATTACTAGGGCCTTAAGATATATTTTGCAACTGTAACACGTATGTATTCTTCTTCTTAGCGTGTTGATAGCAATCTAAATACAGTCAGCCTAGAATCTGGCTACTTGACACGTGTTACAATTTACAGAATTATAATAATGAAAATCGAAAATCATCAATACAACCCTCTCATTTCATATAGGTAATACCATTGAATGATTATTTCGGGATAAAGTCATATTTTGTTAAAAATTACAATCACTAAATAAATCTCACCGTTTTTGGATTATTTGGGGATTAAGCTCACGTTTGCTCGAACGTAAAAATATTGCGACAGGATTTTCGAGCCAGCCGAACATTCAGATTCTAACAGAGCGCAGCTTAGAGCGCCAAAAAACGACACAGTTCGATTTTCAAATCTCGGCGCTAAGCAGTGCGTTGTAAATCCATTGCGAGAAGAGAAATCGCCACGGGAAAATTTCGTCCGTCCGAACCTGGGCTAACCGTACAGGGTCTATTTTTAACCAGTGCGCAAACGGTGACCATGAATTCAGCATATCAACAATCATAATCACAAAAAAAATCAGCTGTTCCATACATTTTTACCGCGTTGGTATTGCGCTTTTCTATGAAATAGCTGATTATTTTGCTGTATAACCGACGAAAAATTTCAACGTTAGGGTGTCTAGAATAATATGCTGAATTCATGGTAACAGTTTGCTCACTGGTTTTTTTTTTTTTTTGGGTGGGAAATCATCAAATGACTTCTCTTGCTGAGTAGAGCAGGAGGGCGTGTCAGACTTTTACTGACTAAAACCCACCCGTGTTCCTTCAGTAGCCCGTATGCCAGGGGCTGTGGTATCTCTTTCGTGTGGTATCTTTTCTATCCCCCCCGATTGGGTTCCCGCATTGTCGTTGCGGGGGGGCTCAGTTTGCGCACTGGTTAAAATTTATTCCTGTGTACTCCTGGTATAGTAACTGATATCTTAAAAGCATTATGAGAGATCTTTAGATGATGAATGCCTTAATAGGACACCTAATGCGTACTGTTGGCATTGATTTTGATAGCATAATATTTCCTGCCTCACGAATTTTGCCTAAGGAAGGCATCGATTGTCTTATCCTTCACCTTAAACATTCACGACCAACACTAAACCAAAACACTTCTGTCTAGCATTTTGCTCAGCGTGTAGTCAAAGCGTACTTTGCATAGAAACTAACCAATATCGCCTTGTGTTCGAACACGTTACAAGATCGATTTCGTTATGGCTTTATTCTTTGGTATCCCTTTTTCTTCAAGGGATAAACGTTTGATGAAGAATGAAACAGCAGAAATAGAAAGTTAAACGCCCATATAGATGCCATTGCCAATTTGAGCAGGTACCTTATACATACATTGTCTCTCTCTACCTCTTAAGATGCCCACGCAGAACCTGGCTATTCATAAATCCAAGCAATTCACTCTCAAAACACATTCAGCCATTTGTATCTTGAGAATGCACAACAAAAGCATGACAAGACAGTTACAATTTGGGATATGTCCAACTTTAGAAGAGCTGTCGCCATTCTGCTAGTCTCAGTTCTCTCAAACCTTTTGTTTGGGTGTCACAGCGCAGTGGGTTCTACTTATGTTGGTTCAGCTTCACGTTCAACAGGGTTGTATTCTAAGCCTTGACCCCTAGGAAAGTGGGTCAGGCCAGGCGGCCCCGTCTCCGGATGATTATGCATTTTGTATGGCGCTAAATGGGGAAATATGGGATGTGTTTTCCTTTGTTTTACTTTTTTTTTCTGCGTGAGAATATAAGGGATCTGTGTTAACGAGGTTGTATAATGTTTTGTACGTGATTTTTACAACGATGGCGGTGTGCTCGTGTTGGGATATTGGCTTCTGATATTTTTATAAGGTGCTTTGTTTGTTTGGGTTTTGAAAAGATGATGAAGTTGATTCAAGTAACCGATCTATGATTTTCAATCGTGCCACTGAATTCCTATTTAGAAACATGGCGTTTTAAATGACTTTAAAAAAGGGGGTTCTCAATTCGGTCGTATATTTCTATGGTTACCTCCGAGCTCCGTCATTTATAAACCGATTTGAAAAATGCTTACTTGTGGTTTCTGAGTTAGCTTCAGTATTATGTCATTTTCCCACTTAGTTTATGTTGATGATTTTATATTGTTACTAGCTGTCCCGACAGACGTTGTCCTGTCCATCCAAAAGTCATTCATACAAAATCCATACCCTACCTACCTACCTACGCTACCCTTTCTACTCTACACTACCATACCCTTTTGTACCCTATACTACCCTACCCTATCCTACCCTACCCTACACTATCCTACCCTACCTACCTACACTATCCTACCCTACACTACCCTATCCTACGCTATCCTACCCTACACTACCCTATCCTACGCTATCCTACCCTACCCTACCTACCCTAAACTACCTTACCCTACACTATCCTACCCTACCTACGCTACCCTACCTACCCTACACTACCCTACCCTACTCTACACTATCCTACCTACCCTACCTACGCTACCCTACCTAATACCGGGATAAAAAGTATCCTATATCCGTCTCCTGGTTCTAAGCTATCCCCACCAATTTTCAGCCAAATCGGTTCAGCCGTTCTTGAGTTATAAATAGTGTAACTAACACGACTTTCTTTTATATACAGGAAAAGTTTTTATCCAGTGCGCAAATTTTACCCATGAATTCAGCATATCATTCTAGACCCCCTACCGCAGAAATTTTTCACCGGTGATATAAAAAAAATCAACTGTTCCATACATTTTGACCGCGTAGGTATTGCACTTTTCTATGAAACAGCAGATTTTTTTTTGTAAAACCGGCTAAAAATTTCTGCAGACCAGATGTCTAGAATGATATACTGAATTCATGGTTAAAATTTGCGCACTGGATAAAAACTTACGCTGTATATAGATTAATAACTTCCTTTCATTGCTGTTATTTACTTAACAAGTGAAGGTATACGAATTTGTATGGGGTAGGTACCACAACCAAAAAGTGAAAAAATAAAAAAATCCAATCGACTTCCTAAACCAAAGACCACCGTCTTTCGAAATTAAAGTTATTTTTCTTTTTGTAGGGTTATTTTTGGAAGTCTGTAATTTTTTTACTTATTAAACCTTTTTATTTCAGCACGTGTCGCATAAGAAAGTCGTTTAGACTTTAAGTATCAGAATAACTATCAACGAAACTGTCGAAGCCGGAGCTATTAAAACAATCGCTTGTAAACCCTAAATCAACACTACATTACGCGTACCAAATTAGAATTAACGTACCGCCTGTTTATAAGCCGTTCCAATAATAACATACGACCAAATCAAAGATTAGTTACTATTGATATACCAAAAAACCGAAGATGCACAGTCACGAACAAAAGTAACACTTAAAAGTGTCCCCATTTATACGTCAGTTATGATCAGTGATCGGAATAGGCTGACTATATTTGCCTAAACTTCAGAGAACAGAGACAGAAAGTGGAGACTTCCTAACGACTATATTTGTTTTCCCGGGATTTGGGAAAAATCTTCAGTAAGTTGAAAATAAGCTTCATATAAGATGTGTAAAAGCTATTTTTAACTAAACTTGCAATTACCAAATTTTCGGGATTTTGAAGTAAAATCCCGAAATAAATAATCTAACTTTAATTCATGTATTCGAATTATATTTACCATCCAACTAACCGTTGTATCAAATCATGAATTAAAGTTAGATTATTTATTTCGGGATTCTACGTGAAAATCCTGAAAATTTGGTAGTTGTAAGTTGAGTTAAAAATTGCTTTTTTACATCTTAAATAAAGCTTATTTTCAACTTACTGAAGATTTTTCCCGAATCCCGGGAAAAAAAATATAGTCGTAAGGAAGTCTCCACTTTCTGTCTCTGTTCTCCGAAGTTTAGGCAAATATAGTCAGCCTATTCCGATCACTGGTTATGATAAAACATTTAATTTTTTTGCACATTCAACGTCACGCTTACGCATGACTTTTTACAAAAAAAAAAAAAAAAAACTTTATTTCAGACATGAACACATACATGAACAGTCCATACATTGGTTAGTGAAACACAAGGACAAAGCAATGTCCAAAAAGACTGACTGAAATATGACTGACGATACTATTGACACCAGCGCACATTGCGCCCATCTATCTATGTGGACATTTTTGAGGAGCTGATTGTGGTCTTTCGTTTATCAATGGTAATTTCCGATGAAACCTCTAGTAGTCGATTCATCAGTAAGCTGGCAACCTTTTCATATTTCCTCCGATAGGGATGTCCAACTTGCAACTAATATCCGTTTCCGTTGTCTGGATCTGATAACTTCCACGCGATGGATTTATTCGTATTCAGCTCTCGGAGTTGTTCTGAAGTTTCCTTTATATCCGATGTTGATAGTATTGTTAGAAATGTTGCAGAGATTTGTAAAGATTTGTCAGGCAGAGGCCAAGCCGTCCCCTATCAAGCAGATAGGGGACGGCTTGGCCTCTGCCTGGTTTCTGGGGTGTTTTAACCGAAATTTATCTATTCTTAGTTTTATATGTTGGGTATACTGTACGCGGTTTGTTTACGATGATTGGTTTGTATTTATCGATCATGTATTACTTCTTTTGCTTATGGTCTTTTGTGCCGACCCTTTTTGATTTTATTTTAGTGTTTATCAGCGGTAAAGCGCTTATTACACTTGGCTGAATTTAGGCATCTAAATTCAGAAGCAACTTAAAAGCAAATTAGAAGCTTCTGATTACACTGTCCTAAATTTAGTTACTGAATCAATTACCAGTTAAAGCGAGAAGGAGTTGGACGTGCCGTGTACGAGAATGGCTCCAAATTATCAAGACACCAAAAAATTGGTCTTTGCGTAGCCCTGGCCGTTGACTCAATTAAAATATACTTCTCACAAAAATTAAGGAAAGAAAGAAAAAAAAAATATTTTGGTCGATTTCAACAGGCTGAAGAAAAATGGTCGCATAGCAAATTTAAAAAAGAGATTGGGTTTCAAATTTTGTTTCTCGTCAAAACAAATCAAGTAATCGCTCGAAAACTACTGACAAAACAATTATTATATTTTTCTTGGCAACCAATGATCGCACAGGAAGTTTGAGGTCAAAAATTTGAATAAATCTACAATGATTAGCCAATACAAAAATTTTAATTACTCATTACATGAATTTGCAAAGGCAACAAAAAAAGGCTTTTCGTATCTAATTTTTTGAAAAATCAGGTGCCCAATCAAAAATAATGAGGAAACCACTAATGTTAAGTACGCCTTTTACAGATCAATATACCCAAAAAAAAAAAACCTACAGAGTTTCAATTTAATCAACCAAGCCGTTTTTTTATCTCACTCGATTGAATTTTCGAAAAAAATTAAAGGCGCATGATTTTTGCTCTGAAAAGTTCACACTTAAAAACAAAAGTTTTTAGCATTTTTTACTCAGTTTTGCATCAGTAATACAAAACAAAAGTATACGTCCTCAACTCCTCACGCACGGACAGTTACGTAGCGACTGAAGAGTAAAGTCAGTACTAAATGCGATTACACCTTCCTAAATGCGTTTCTAATTAGGCTTCTAAATGATTTAGTCAGTCAGAAACATCCTTGCTTCTGAATTTAGGATGCTAACTTGCTAATTGCGATTACACTTGACTAAATTCAGTAACGATTGAATTTAGATGCCTAAATTCAGCCAAGTGTAATAAGCGCTTAACTTGTAAATAGCCTTTAATTAAAAAAAAAATAAGAGCACTAATATGTTGGCTGTAAGTTGTTGGGACAGAATATAATCTTCTTCTTTTAGTGTCGATGGGTACTCGTATACTTTTTTCTAATATAGGTTGAGCCCAGTATGTGGCCACGTTAATTGCAGCATTCTTTAGATCATCCGTGGTGCATGTGAACGACAGTCCAGCGAGTGGGGCATGCTGTGATAAGAAGCACCGCACTCGCAGATTATAATAAAATAAATGTATTGCGTTTTTGAACAATAATGGAAATAAATCAATAATGTCGAATCAATAGCTAATGAGTATTCATCTCGGGACTTCAGAAACTGCGAACTGTGAAACAGCAATGAACGAAAAGATAAAGGGACTTACAGATACCATTCTTAGTAAGCGTCACGTCGCCGCGTCGCGTAAATTTCATTTTAAATCAAAGGGAGCAACTTCTTCTTCTTACAAAGTATATTCTTCGTAAAAGTACCAGTACAAAACCATGTCATGCATTTGCAATTTTATGAAGCCGTAAAATTCTTTTTCTTTGTACAAGGTACAACTTCTTGGTACAACAATGTTTGATCAAACGAAAGGAGAGATTCCATCTTTTCAGAATTATTTTTAAACTTACCAAAGGGCTTGTTTAAGTATCTTTTGTAAGTAATTTCATTTACACAGGATAATTTTTTCCGCTATTTCATAGAAAAGTGCAATACTTACGCGGTCTAAATCTATGGAACAGCTGATTATTATTTTTTGTATAACCCACGAAAAATGTCTCCGGGTCTAGAATGATATGCTGAATTCCTGGTTACAGTTTGCGCACCGGTTAAAAATTTACCCTGTATTGGACAAAGTGGGCGCTAGGATAGTAAATGCAGTGACTTTGGCATTTAAACTGTGCCAAAGCATCGTATTACAAGGTGGTAGAGACGTCGACCCGCATACTGCGACCATGAATACAGCATATGATTCTAGATCCTCAAAACTAGAAATATTGCGTCGGTTAAGTATTAAAAGAAAATTCGGCTGTTTCATAGAAAAGTGCAATACCTCAGCATCTGCTTAGCCTTTTCCCAACTATACTAGGATTAGCTTCCATTCTAACCGATTGTAGCTGAATACCAGTATTTTACACCTTGGTAAGATTGGGCTACGGGCTAACTGACGATCCGTAACGACTGTGATTACGAATGACAGCCAGGATCAGCGACTTAAGGCGGTGATTTCTTAAAGGTGGTTTTTTAAACCAGTGTATCTCTTTAACCGTAAATAATTTTGAAAGAAAAAAATATATGATAATATATTTTGAAGTCTTTTTTGCATACAGTGATGGAACTCAAAACATAATTAAACATACTTTAATGTATCAAAAAAAACATCAAAGTCACCTCATAATTATCTTTAAAACCAGTTTGTCCCTTTAATAACAATTATTATTGTAATTAAAAATATACCATACAATTTCAAATGCCTAACTGCATCCAGTGATGGATATTTTTTTATCAAATAGTTAATATCTAATTTTATACGATTTAATTTGCATTTTTACGACAATGTGTGCATTTATTATTCGATTTTATTACAACAGATTTTAACCCGTATCGGATTGCAGAAAGAACTATTATTGCTCATAACGACAATTCGACGAGTACATTCAAAATTACCAGGGCCTTAACGTGCTTTCGGAGGCACGATAACAAAGTCACCCATTCAAGAACCAACCGCGGCAAGTGTAGATTAACTTGATCGATTGACCCGCGCTAATTACTTGGCCACAAACCCCTAAGTATACAATATCTATGCGGTCAAAATGAATGGAACAGCTAATTTCTCTTTTAATAACTTTCAACGCAGGGTTGTTAAGAATTATGAACTGAATCCATGATTAAAGGTTCTGCCAGGGGTGCGTGTTGTTCGAAAGAGATATCGCCGCCCTTGGCACACAGGCAACTGAAGGAATACGGGTGGGTTTTAGTCAGTAAAAGTCTGACACGCCCTCTCACTCCACCCAGAGCGGGAGAAGTTATTTGATGATATCCCACCCAAAAAATAAAAGGGTTACAGGTTGCGCGTCGATGTTACTGTCACCCTGTATGTGACTGCTTCACAAGACAATTATATTATCGCTATGTTTAGTACCTTCACAAGAATTTTGATGTAAAGAATCTAGAAAACAAAGAACGGCTTTTACTTTGATCACACTGTTAGTCTCAAGTACTAATATACTCGTAAAGTCCCTGTTTAAACATGTATGCATCCTCTCCCGGCATTAAATATTCCGAGCATGTTCACGTTTACACGTAAAGTACCACTATATTCTAAATATCTTTTCGCTTTAACTTTGCATGCAAACATCGGGTCGATTTTGTAAAAAATACCTGGGGCTCTATCTCAGAAAAATTTAAAATTACAATTTCTTATAAAATGTCTAGTACCACATAACTTTAAACCACCTGGTATAAGAAATAGGGTGTAAAATTTAATAAACCTTCATAGAAAAGGGAGGATCGTCCGACCAAACGGATATTGTCCGGTGGGCCACTACACGGCGTCGACGATTGATTTTCGGACATTGTATTTATGCTAGTTGTACGGTAAATTCTGCTTGCGCGATGCAGGATTTTGAGCGACGTCAGTGTCATGCGTAGTTCACATCTGGCGATGTAGATGCCGCTACATATACATACATACTCGTAATCTCACGCCCGAAGAATCCCATGAGGTTAACAAAACGCCACCCACTACGTTCCTTAGGAACTCCTTTTGCCTCGTTTACGTTCGTACATATACACGCACTCCGGTTGCGAGTACCACGCACCTGACCTTTCTGAATAAATGTCCTCTTAGGGCGTCCCCCTCCTGGTGTTAAGCCACATAATTGTAATGAAAAACCTATCATTTGATAGTTTTTTCCATTACAATTACTTACGGAATATCTTTTTAAAAATTTAATAATTTTGTAGAATTGTAGACCTGGCGTATCAAAGTACATTGCTTGAATTCCTTTCCGGAGTGAGGGCGAAATGGTGAAGTTCGCTTGTGAGGCTTTTGCCAGTGCTCGGGAAGTTACGCTTGGTAAACATTTGTGTTCAGTTTCAGAACACGGCTTTTAATGGACGAGATACGAATTGGAATAACTTTTTGAAATTAAATGAGGTCGAAGTTTTGTGCTGAAAGTAGATAAGAATAGTTTGAATGGGTATTTTTAGAGGCTAGCTGTACTGTAGAGCGTGTTGCCTGGCTGAATAGACCACCTTTGTGTGTCATATAGACCTAGATAGATAGAAAAGTCTTTGTTATGTACACCATAAAGATTACAGGTATAAGTGTAGAATTTTAACATAGGGCGACAATGGGCGGTATTATCGCTTAAAGTGATCTTTTACAGACAACCTTGCCAGGGTTGGCGCATACCCCATAGGGTGCTTAGTCTCTGGGTTGGCAAAGCACCATAGTGGCTTTAGTGCATGTGTAGCCATAGCTTGTTAGTGGTCACGTGAAATCAGGTCAGCCGTCTGTGAGACCATTATTATATGAAGAAGTCATTAGCGTATTGGATATTTACGGTTCTTTATTAAAAAGTAACAGAGGATGTCCAATCCAATATCTCAATCACAAAGCTTATGAACGAGCGCCAATTTCGAAACACGTGCCCCTTCTAACAGTATTATGAAGACATGTGTCAGCAAGGTGTTCGTTTGTACTCTCGACAGGCATATTCTTGTATCCTGTCGCCTGTCGATGCCTATTATACAGATTGACACCTTCGGGTAAAAGGGAGTATTATTCGGAACTGTCGATACTTCCATTGCTGTCGTTAAGAGCAGTTATTTATAGATATAGATGGAAGTATTTCGATCGAAGTATTGTGGGTGCTCGACTTTGGAAAGCCTATAAGTGTGTTATGTTGTCTTGATTTTGTTATGTTATGAGTTTTACATGCAATCAATATTGAAGACAAGATTTATAGCAATACAAACCGTGTGCCCGATGGGATTTCTTACCGGCAAAAATAACGAACTTCTATACAAACTTTCAAGCCGTATTAAACCTCATTAGGGGGTGAATTTACAAAAATACTTCTTAATAGTAAGAAAGTCCTGTGTAAAATTTCCTGCTTCCCAAACCCAGCTGAGACAAAACGCAGCGGTTAGGTTAGTTAGCGGTATGCGCTGACAGTTCGTCATCATCATCATTTCACCCGAAAGACTGCTGCACATAGGCCTCCCCCACGCTCCTCCGCTTCGACCGGTCTTGTGCTTCCCACATCCAGCAGATTCCCGCGGCCTTCACATGGTCATCGGTCCACCTAGTCGACCACCTTGTGGATAGTCTCTCACCACAATATTACGAAGAAATGTGTTAGTGAGGTGTTTGTCTGTTCGCTTTGACAGGCATATTCTTGTATATCAATGCCCATTAAACAGATTGAGACCTTCGGAGAAATGGGAGTAGGTATTATTCAGAAACTGTCGATACGTATTCCATTGGTTCCGTTAAAGAGTTATTTATAGATGGAAGTATTTCGATCGAAACTGTTGTTGTACGAATTTGGAAAGGCAATGTTTAACAGTGGTCTGTGTTCATTTAGATACGAAGGTGAAAATTGATTGGTTTTTCATATAATTTAAAACAGTATTATTCGATATTAACTGTCGAATTCAAATGCCTTTTCTTATTTCATCAATCAATGCTCACAAACGATAGTAACAATCACGAATACTGTGTTCCTAAAAACATCACTTATAGGCATGCACTACATTCTTATTTAATAAGAGACAGTAAATTAAGTTAATAAATCATGACAATAGCAATAACATAGAACTGTCAAACAATACATACAGCCTATCGTAGTCCTTAGCAGCTTGGATTAGACGTAGACCAAATTACGCCTCATAACCCGTCCTTCGCCTTCCGCATCCAGTCCATTCCGGCAACGGTTTTTAAGTTGTCGGAAGTGTTCCTTATTATCATGAGTTACTTACTACTCCTAATAATAAGGAACATTTCCGACAACTTATACGTTTTTGTTTCTCGGCAATAAATCTGCCGGATTAGTAGATCGGGCCAGTGATTACCTAAGATCCTACCTTAAGTAGGTAATTGATGGGCACGCCACGATTGCGGCGGTAAGTCCCCTCTTTGAGGAGTGGTTTGAGAGGCGGCATGGCGTCCTCACCTTCCGCCTGACGCAGGTCCTCACCGGACACGGTTGTTTCGGGAGGTTCCTGTTTCGGATAGTTTCCACTGCGAAGATCGCCCTGAGGACACGGTGGAGCACACGGTGGCGGTCTGCCCTGCTTGGGCGGAGCACCGCCGTGTCCTCGTGGAGGCGATCGGCGGCGGCGATCTCTCGCGTCCGGCCCTGGTCCAGGCCATGGTACGGAGCGAGAGGGCATGGGGAGCCGTCACCTCCTTCAGCGAAGCAGTGATGCTCGCGAAGAGGGAGGCGGCGCACGTGAGGGAGAGGCAGCATATGCGCCCTCGCGACCCCAGCCGCCGCAGGATACGGAGACGCCCTGGGCGTCGGGAATCCCAGGCCGATTTCCGGCCACCGTAGGCATGGGCTTGCGGACGGCGAGTAATGGGTAGCTCGCTGTCCGGTAAGGACCAAGCCCAAGTCGACGGCGCGTTGTGTTCCACGCGCGCCTCAAAGAGATGTCAGCACAAATAGTGATGGGACCCGCAAGGGTCGATGCCTGCCAGGGGTGCGGGTTTGTTCGAAAGAGACACCACAGCCCCTGGCTTATGGGCTACTGAAGGAACACGGGTGGGTTTTAGTCAGTAAAAGTCTGACACGCCCTCCTGCTCCACCCAGAGCGGGAGAAGTTATTTGATGATTTCCCACCCAAAAAAAAAAAAAAAAAAAAAGTAGGTAATTGATAAATGATGAGATGAGATTTAGAAGAGCTTAGTAAGAACAGCCGTACCTATCGATTGATCAGGCTAAGCTACGTTTACCACGGTTGATCCGTGGATGGGTGACCATCTATCCATACAAAGACCCCTCCGTGCCTCGGAAAGCATGTTAAACCGTTGGTCTCGGCTGTCATTCGTGGATCTTTGAAAGTCGTTCGTGTCGTCAGAATCAGAAGCCCGAAAATCTGACTAGTCGAGTAGTAGTACCAAGGGGTATCGTGGCACCCAGTAACTGGATATGGAGATCAAATAGGCAGTCGCTCCATGTAAAATACTGGTATTCAGCTGCATCCGGTTTGATTCGAAGCCAACTATAACATAGTTGAGCAAAAGCTAGACAGATGATGATGCGATGAGATTTATTGGTATGAGCCTGTTGTGTCCCACGGCAGGGCAAAGGCCTCCCTTCCGTCTTTCCATTTTCTCTCTCTCTTTTGCAATTCTCAGGTCGTAAATATAGCATTATCAGCCTATAATGTCCCCACTAACCAACATTTACTAAGCCGCACTGGCCCGCGTGGTGAATTTATGGCCCACTCCCTCTCTTGCTTGTGGCTCTCATAGAGAGGAGGCCTGTGTCCCAGCAGTGGGAACATTATAGGCTGATAATGAATGCCCCCACTGCTGGGACACAGTCCTGTCGGTGATATGGATCGTAAATATACTCCTAAAAATTATACACCCAAACTGCAAACAGGCGAGACTCGAATCGTAGAGCAATTTCTATAAAAAGTTCATGGAAATTGTTCTACATGTGTTACGTCTTGCCTGTCTGCAGGAGCCTTAAGGCATCTTTAATCTCTTTCTAATTAGACGATATTACAACAACGTTCTACCCAAAGCTAATAACTTGATTGCGCTACAGACGAGCCGCGCCTAACGTGTTTACGGTAACCGCTTAGCAGTTGCCAATGTAAACAACAACACTATGCTCATTATAATACGTGTGTTTTCAGTATCAGATGGGGCTGATGATAAACAGATTTCTAGTATTTTGGTTGCTTCTTTGAATTTATGAGTTCTATTATGGGAGTTTGTTGGTTTTAGGCAATGATAAAGAATGTAAGATACGGCTCCTATATCTGTCTCAATCAAGAGTATTGTAAGTTGATGATAAATTATGGGGTTTGTTCGAAAAAGATACCGCCGGCCCTGGCATACAGGCTACTGAGGAAACACGGGTGGGTTTTAGTCAGTAAAAGTCTGACACGTCCTCCTGCCCCACACAGAGTGGGAGGGAAAAAAAAAAAAACACTGACGACCTGCTCAAAAACTAAACTACATTTGAGCGAGCTATCTTAGTGCATCCTCCTTTAGTGCATTTTTCTTTTGAGATGGGCTATTATTCGTTCTATTTATAAAGACCACAGCCTTATTATCCCTTTTTATTTATGAAACATTTGTCCTACCACCGAAATGAAAAGAAACGATGATGGCGTCGATGAAGTCTTCCAAAGAAACGATGAATGGTTTGTCTAAAAGCTAAAACATTAGATAAAAGATCGAACATAGGCTAGAAAGAGGTTAACTTCTGTAATGATGGTTAATAGAGATGTATGGTAGAATGCCGTCCGAACTGCCCTTATATGGGGATTGTGATAACGGGGTGGAGACATCAACCGCATTCTTTTTTTTTTACCGTTTCTGTTTTTTGGTTCCAGACGAGGGCGGCGGCAGTTCGGACTCGCGCTCGGATAGCAGCGAGGACGAGGTCACTGAGCACGTGACGAGATCCACGCCACCACCAGACATGGCCGCCGCCAGGGCACAGGTAAAACTAACGGTAAATCTCGAACAATACAGAATTATGAGGACATTCTTCTTCCTTCCTTCCTTCATGATGTGAACTGCAAGCAGAGGCATCCTCGCCGAAACACGACATTGGTGGGATAACCTTATTAAGATTACCTTTAAATATAAATCCTACTAAAGGACATAGTCCAATGTGAGCAGTGGTCCAGTGGTAACGGGTCGAACCAAAATGGCTGCATTTATTTGTAAATTATTTCATCACCACTGCTCAAAAAACGGTGAAGAGAAACATCGTGGGGAATATCCAGGTCCTAGAACCAAAAATCGAAGACATGTGACATCTAACAACCCGCACTGGGCCTGCGTGGTGAATTATAGTTCACTCCTTCCTCCTTCTGTTGATAGGGCCAGTGTCAAACAGTGGGAACATTATAGGCTGATAATACTAATATAGTACAGTCCAATGCTGTTCAAGGGATTTTATCAATTCTGTTCCAAAGTATCTGATCTAGGAGAGTATATGCTATTTTTAACGTTTCAACTTTAGATCGAACCATCTTTTTATAAGAAAAACACCTTTATCAGTATAAATATTTATGCATTTAAACTCTTACCCACATACAAACCAATACATATAAAATAAAATTCGTTTATTTCAGACTATCAAATTGTCCATATTTTGTTAGTTTATCAATATCTTAAAAACTATGTTAGTCGTGACGAGATCTATTATATTTAAATTAAATTAAAAAAGGTTAATTAAAAATTAAATTCAACTAAATTACAATAAAATTAAAATAAATTTGAAATAAATTAAAATGAAATGAAATAATTTGAATTGAAATAAATAAATTGAATTGAAATAAATAAAGATAAAATTGAAATAATTATAGACAGTCAGGTAACATGCAGCCTGATCAGCCTTCCCACAACCGCCGATATTGGCCTTTCTGCAATCATCCTTAGGATTCTGTTGCCGCTCCCTCGCATTCGGCGAATAAGTGAGGCTGACTTTTTGCGCATTATAGCGTAAAAGTCATCCACCCTCGCATCGGCAAACATGCCCGAGGCACTGCAAAATCGAGGTAGTCGCATCAGAATCCTAAAGACGTTGTTATACTGAACTCTGAGAGCATTGTAGGCCCGCTGCGTGTAGTTGGTCCACAGTGCACTGGAGTAAAAACTTTGGCAGTAGGCTCTGAACAAAGTTATCTTTACCTGTGCTGTGCACTTTGCAAACCTATGTACCAACATGTTAGCGCGCACCGACAATGCTCTCCGTTCTCTCTCAATGTCTGCGTCATCATGTAGGGTTTCGGTCACAATATGCCCCAGATACTTAAACTGAGAGACCCGACTCAAAGATACCCCGTTGAGATACACTGGTGGTATATGCTCAGGTTGTTTAATATTACCTCTGATGAGCATATACTCACTCTTGCCAACGTTGTACGTTAAGCCGTGCTCCCCAGCATAGGCCTCACAGATCCCTAACAGCTTCCTTAGCCCTCCGACGGATGGACTAAGCAACACCATGTCGTCAGCATAACTGATGTTATTGACGCAAACGTTGTCTATATGACAGCCGACATGGCTGTTGCTGAGCTCACCTATCAGCTGATTGACGTACAGATTAAAAAGTCTTGGAGAGGTCAGTCCCCCTTGCCTTACTCCACACTTAGGTGAATATTCATCTGAATATGTGTTTCCCCACTTAACAATGTTTTTTTGGTGGTTATACCAAAAAGAAAATATCTGTGTTAGTTCGACGGGGGCCCCAACCTCCCCAAGCTTAGTCCAGAGCTTATTATAATCGACTAGGTCAAAGGCCTTCGATAGGTCCAGAAAGCAAGCGTATATAGGTGTTTTCCTATCAACATAGTAACTGACTGTGTGCTTGAGTGCCAATATAGCACTTTCAGTTGACAGCGTTTCACGAAAACCAAACTGGGCATCGTGTAGATTAATAAACTTGCTGAGCTGAGCATCCAGAAGACCATCGAAATCTTTTGCCAAGATAGTAGCCAAGGAGATAGGTCTATAATTATTCTTGTCAGTTACATCACCAGTGACATTCTTTGCTATAGGCACAACAATAGTTTCCATCATCTTAGGTGGTAAGTATGAGTGACGTATGCAGAAAGTAAACAACATAGCCAGTACTCTAAATAAATGGTTACCCGCTTGCTGTAGGTGCTCAATGCTGAGCCCGTCACTACCTGGAGATTTACCACGTTTCATATTATTAATAATATTTTTCACATCTTTAGAAGAAAATCCAATTGGCTTCTCACAGACAGTGACAGTACAGTGTATGAAACTCTTGAACTAGGTATTCAACATAATAACAATTTAGACTTCTTGAGACAACCTTCACACTTCGAAGCTAGCAGAGAACTAACTTAGCAAACTAGGCGAATCCCCCAACATCATATTTCCATTTCGTTCCGTTAAAACAAACCAGTACTTTTTCGATAACTGTCAAATGAGATAGGTACTCTTTAAAACGTCACTACATTGATACAATATCATTTGAGGGAAATTAGATACTTTCAATTTGATAAATATTATTACAAATCTTATTAATTGGAAATCATGACACTTTTGTAACAATTATTGTCTGAATAAAAATAGTAAATTGTAAAAAATATATCTACGAGGTTATTAACCTCAAATGTCTAACGTAAAACAAAATTAAGCTGATTTCAAATTAGAATGCCCGGATTAAGTATTCAAATAATCAAATGAAAGCACTCGATTTGTAAGTGGCACTGCAAATTGACATCCACCTACAAGTACGTTTTCTGCTCCATTTGTTATATTTTCATCAGATATTTTTGGAACACACTATGAATTAACAGATTTGTAATACTAGAAGTCATTTCGAGGTCATTTTTATTGGGACGCTGGTTGGGCTGCCCCATGCAATCAATGCATCATACCACGCAAAAGCCTGCATCGCGCAAGCAGTGTTTACGGCGCAACTGGCATATTTAGCGTCCTGATATCAATCGTTGGGCAGTATCCCACCAGACACAACACCCGTCTGGGGATAGAGACAAAACACATTTCTGTTAGCGTTCACGCCAAACACTACGCCAAAATGTATGGGAATGACATTAACCGCTGAAAGGACACGACGTAATCTTTCCGCAGATAATGTTATTCCCATAAATTTTTTCGTAGTGTTTGGCGTGAATGCTAACAGAAATGTGTTTTGGCTAGGCCTGCTGGTCTGATGTTCCTCTCTTTTCTATGGTGGATGAGTGAACTTTACATCCTGTTCTTCATGCCTTGAAAAGATTTAGTAAGCTTTTTGCGCCATCTATCCATCTTCAGAGCTCCTTCAGCTCATTTTGGAAATCTACAATATTGTGTGAGTTATGATTGCTACAGTTGTATGTACTTACAGGTGCCAACGATAAGCGTAACCCCGCACAGCCCGGGGTTACTTGAAGACAGCTTGCAGCAGCTGCGACGGTTGCATGCGGCTGTGCAGCGCATGAGAACTGCGCCACTGCCATTACTGGTAATTATAATAATTTTAGTTTTAAGTGTATTTAGGCAACGGTTATAGTTAGGAGTTTCTGGAGAAAAGAACGAAGCGATAAGATCGTGCAGCGAGGAAAATAGCCTATCTTCAAATTGATAAGATTTAGGTAAAAATAATATAAAATGTTCTGGAAAAAAAAAACAACAAATTTCTGTTTGAAATAGTAGCCCACTAGCATCGGTAACAGATTGACGGAAATACTATAATGTTGAATAGGTAATATACTTGTACGCGAGCACATCAAGCTACCCGAATCTGTCAAATTTCTTTGATAGATTTTCAACTTTATAACTTAATCTTATGGTTCATGGTCAATTGGGAAAATTTGCTTGATGTGCTTGCGTCTGTACATCGCGATCATACTTAGGTACGTTGAACAGAGCCGTTTCATCTGATTATATTGCGTATACTTACTACAGAAGATTCAAATTCATGCGCGTGTGAAACTAAATTTTTTCCTGGGTTGCTGCGCCCTTTGAATGTGGTTTTTTCGCGGTGTTGATGACAATTTGGTAAGACACAGGTACTAATCATTCGAAAGCCGCGAATTTCAACTTCGATCGATCTATAGTTTTCTCGTTAAGAGTTTGTGTTTGGTGTATGATTTCATACAGCAAGCATCGACCTTTCGTTTTCTGTTTCGAGTCTTTCTATCAAGAATCCAAGGCTTAGTCTGTTAAAGATACTCGTCACTGTCTGATATTATATCTTCAACTAGCTTTTGCCAGCGGCTTCGCCCGCGAGGAACTTTCATCCCCTATTTAACTTATAAAGGGAACCTCTGTGCAAATTTTCAGCTTTCTAGGTCCAAGGGTCTGGGCTGGGCGTTGATGAGTCAGTCAGTCAGTCAGGACTTTTATTTATATAGATAGAAGATACATAGAATCATTGTACCCAGACAGGCGCTTTACTTTGTATAAATTATTTCATCACCACTGCTCTTGAAACGGTGAAGGAAAACATCGTGAGGAAACCGGCATGTCTTAGACCCAATAATTCGAAGAAATGTGTCATCTACCAACCCGCACTGGACTTGCGTGGTGGATTACGGCCCACTCTCTCTAAAAGAGAGGAGGCCTGTGGCCCAGCAGTGGGAACGTTATAGGCTGATTATGATGAATTATTTTTGTTGAAAGATTGATTTTATTTGATTTATAATAGGTCTTTACCTATGAAATTGCCGTTTTGTATGAAAAAATTTAAACGAATTTTTTTCATGAATTTTTTATTTGTATTAATCGAAGTAATCACCCATGCAATCAATGCATCTTTGCCATCGCAGTGGCAGTTTATTGATGCCCTTCTTAAAGAAATCAGCTGGACGGGAGGCAACAAATTCTTCAAAGGCATTTTGTACTGCCTCTCGGGTATTAAATTTTTTTCCCGCCAAGAAGTTATCCAAATTCTGGAAAAAGTAGTAGTCTGTAGGCGCAAGGTCTGGTGAGTAGGGCGGATGACGGAGAGCTTCCAACCCCAGTTCTTGCAACTTGGAGACCGTCTGCTGTGCAGTATGAGGTCGCGCGTTGTCGTGCAGGAGCAGCGGAGACGAGCGATTGACCAATGCTGGTTGGAGATGCGCCAGCTTCTCCATCATTGTGTTCAGTTCTTCACAGTACACATCTGCAGTAATGCTCACCCCGTTTGGTAAGAAGCTGTGATGAATCACACCGGCGCTAGACCACCAAACAGTGACCATCACTTTTCTAGGGGTAAGTTTTCGTTTAGGGTATTGTTTAGGTGCTGAACCAGGATCCAACCAACTTGCTGAGCGCTTACGGTTATCAAACAGAATCCATTTTTCATCGCAGGTAACAATGCGGTTCAAAATTCCTTCATTTGTGTGTCTGTTGAGCAGTGCAAGGCACGTCTCGACGCGTACTTCGCGCTGGCGATCATTGAGTTCGTGGGGCACCCATTTGTCAAGCTTTTTTACCTTGCCAATTTGACGCAAATGGACCAATATTGTTTTGACGCTAACGTCGAAAGCTGCTGCTAATTCAGCCGTAGATTATGTATCATCAGCTTCCACAATCGCCTTTAATTCGTCATTGTCGACCAAAGTCTTCGGACGACCGCGAGGTTCATTTTTCAGGTCGAAATTTCCAGAACGGAAGCGAGCAAACCAATAACAGGTGGTGCGTTGGTTTGTAGTGTTAGCTCCGTAAACGTCGTTGATGTTGCGTGCCGCTTGTGCCGCGTTGCTGCCACGACGGTACTCATATTCCATAATTACTCGAATTTTTAACGTATCCATGATGACGAAAAAGATTGAAATGCGATGAAAATGTAACACTAATCAATAAAGAAATGACTACTTTTAGAAAAAAAAATCCATGTTTTTAAAATAAAATTAATTTGAAATTAGAATTCTTAGCCAAACAAAAATTATTTTGATTTGAAATGGCCAGTACTGCAGAACGGCAATTTCATAGGTAAAGACCTAATATTTGCCACGAATGTAAACAATAGTACCTACCTTTTTTGTCTTTGTTCAGGCTGCGACGGGCACCAGTCGTCTCAGCACGTCATGTCCCTCACTATGTAAGGACGGCGCGGTGGAAGTAGACTGCTCGTCACCGACACATCTCGACTTCTACCCACAGAGCCGGAAGGGCAGCGGTGAGTTACGTTATAACACATCTCCTAGTTTAAGCTATTGTGCAGGCGACAGGCGGCAGTCGTATCACTTCGTAGTCCGTCACTGTGGTCCGTCAGGACCTTTGTATTAACTCCGTGGTCAGGACGGTGTGGTGGAAACGGCTTGCTCGTCGAAATTTAAAAACCAACGGACCAGCGACACGAAAAAGAAGACATTTTTATTTTGTCTGTCTGATTATTCCTGCTAATCTTGAAATGGCTCGACCGATTTTGACGGGACTATCACTGGCTGATAGCTGGCTGGCAATACCGGGAGTTGATGCTATATTATTACATATATATAACCCAATATAATATACTGTGGAATATAATTACAGGTGAATCCCGACAATGGGGTCTATGGGAACGCCGCGACGAGGGCCGCCGCAGCAGTTGGGCGGCGCTCGAGCCCGTCCCCCGCACACACGACGCGCACAGGCAGCGCAAGTATGTAGCTCTGCCTCTTTCTCGCACATACTCGTAACAAAGTCCTGCCTGCCTATCCTATAAAAATCTCACCGTGAGAACTTTTGTGGAGTGAGCTGTGGTCCCTCGAGATGCTAGGGACTGACACCGTTATAAGGCCTGTCATACTGTAGGTATTGATCGGAATACTCGGCCGTAACGAAGACTGATGCAAATAGATTGAATGCAGCGGAGATGAGGATGTGTCGAATGACGAAAATGGATGGATGGAGGAATGGATATATCACAGAATACGGTGCAGACGGGATTGGTTCTATCGACGTTTACCATAACTTTATGTAGGAAATCGTAAACAGCCATATTTATAGTTCGGTTTTCTCTGAATCCTTTTTGTTCGTTGAGTAGTATATTATGTTTTTCTAAATAAGCACTTAATTCTTCATATATATATAAAAAATATAGGTATATAAATATATATATATATATATATTTCAAATATTTTGGAGAAAACACTAGTAATCGAAATAGGTCTGTAAATTTCCGTGGATTCTCTATTTTCTTTTTTAAATATAGGTTTTACAATTGATTTTTTCAAAGCATCAGGGAATATGCCAGTACTTATGCTTAAATTAATCAAATGACTTAAATGCGTACAAATTTCTGGAGCCACCAACATAACTATTTTTGTTGATATTCCGTCATAACCCACGCTGTTCGTATTTTTCAATAGTTTGATTATTCTAAACACGTCCTGCGGTATACAAGGAGGCATTATTTGGGATATTTGAAGTGACTTGATTTCCTGAATCAACAAGTGGGACTACTTTTTCAATGAAGTAGTTGTTAAATTCGTTGGCTATTTTCATTTGTTATTAATATTTTCATTCTTATTAAATTAAAATTAAATCATGATATTGTTGTTAACAATTTGTTACAGAAAGTTGGTTACATCATTTATGTTCAAATGATCAATGTGAGAACGATGTAAAAAGACGTGCATATTAAAAGCGTCCGATGTCAACATAACGCAAGACCTGATTCTCCCCAATTAGAGTATTGAGTTAAAAGCATAATACAATGACCAAAACTTCTTTTTTAAGGAAACTGTTATCAATTATAATTAGAAAAACGTGTTGACCCAAGAATTACTTAGAGGTTTTTTTAGATTTAATTCTCTTTGGCCAATCAGCGGTAGGTATGGCAAAAATCTATTCGATACGATAATTGTTCCGTTTATTTCACGCTTGCGTGTTTACAGCCACGCGCCTGCCGTAATACTGTCTTTTCGAGACAAAATACCTACCTATTCTAAATAAATGAAAAATTCTTAAAATTCTAGAATGTCCGATATGATTTAAGTTATTTTTCAACACACTTGCTCGTAAAGTGAGCCTTATTACATCGTTCTTAGGGCGAAAAAAAAAGGGCCATAAACCGAACTATAACACACACGTGCATAATAATATTACGCATTAGTGCATAATAGAATTATCCCTACAAAGTTAAGTTAGTACCTAACTGCAAATTATATGCGAGTAAACAGAGCATTTTCAATTTAACAACATTTTCAATTTACAAAAAAAAAAAACTACTACCCAGTATAGTTTTTTTCTTTTTTGTAACAACAAAGAGGTTTTATGCCGCTGAAAATCCAAAATAATTTTTGGAATTAATAAATGTGTCCTTAATTAAGACGAAAAAAAATTTCATCATCATCATCAAATTATTTTTTATTGACAATAATTTGTTATAAAATGTTTGCATTATATCACTAAAATGATATTTTTTGAAGTAGGCCGCATGGCATCAATCACCTTGCATTTGGCGCGCGCAAAAAAAAAAAAAAAAAATACTTGTGAGCCATTTTCCATAGTTTTCATATTTTGTTTGGAACGCATTTGTTGCTGTGTGGTAAAACGATTTATGCAATACAGGTTTGTTTTTCCTCGCAAGTGTGTTGAAAAAGTGCGTATGAAACTCGTGAGCAACTTGCTCACTAGACACTCGGCTGATTTACGCCCTCGCCTACGGCTCGGGCTGCAATCCACAGCCTCGTGTATAATGAGCAACTTAGCTTACTTGTATCATAATATACTATTATCAACAGCCAACATTTTGGACATTTCAAGCAAATAAAAGCGTGTTAGCTAAAGTGCGCCCCCCCCCAAGATATTATTCACTTGTCTCGTCTTTCGAAATACATTGTGTTCTATATTCCAGTGCATTGAATGGTCACAGTGCGTCGCTCTCCTCAATGGAGTCAGAAGGAGAGGTGCCGCGACCAGTCAGACATTCTACACACTCGCTCAACGACAATGATCTTGCTGTAAGTATTACCTAGTTTTCATGGATTTTGCAGTAAATTCGAAGAATAACTGACTATACAGGGTGTAACAGAAACCCTATTGCTATCCTTAAGCACTAAAGATAACAGCTGGTATAGAACCACATAGTATCAGCTCAACAAAATAAAAAATACTCTTAGAATTTATACCAAATTTTCGGTTTCATATGTTTCTTAAATTCAAATCATAACAAACGTGTCACCGTACTACGTATGTCAATAACTTTCCACGTTACTTGCCAATATCACAATAGATCTCTTCAGAGTGATGTGTTTATTTCAATTTGAAAAGTTCTGGTATCAATATATTAAAAATTCTCATAACTTCCGAACATTTAGAGATAGGATTAAAAAAACCCTTTCAATATCGTTTGATATCATCCAAAGAAGCCGTGCCCTTGGTATGTATATACACCCTTTCCGATACACGTTGTATATGATCTATATGCTAATAAGAATTTCTTTGAATTTACCGTTGAAAACCCTTCCAAATCCGAAGCTATAAAATTGATTCTGATTTCTAATAGTTAGTTTCCGCTGGTTTATTTCTCGACTACTCGGGAACCAGGAGCTAGTTGAGATAAAAAAAAAGGAAATGCTCGATAAGGGTCCTTGCTGAGCATTATTTCTTTATGTTCAAATTTAAAAGACTGATTTTGTTTTAAGAGACAGGTCAAATGTACAGCTGATTAATTTTTAATTTTCTGGGGTCTGACACCAGAAAATTTAAAATTAAGCAGCTTCCTCTATTGTGTGATCAATTTAACCTCGTATCAAGGTTGATACTGTATAAATTTTTGCTCAAAATATCGCCATCTAATCCAGGAGGGGCTTGTGGCTAACTAATATAAGCCGCACGGGTTGATCGATCAGGTTGAATAGGCTCTGAAACGACTGAACTGATTTGAAAAATTCTTTCACTGTTGGAAAGCTACACTATCCACGGGTGACATAGGCCATATTTTATCCCCGTATTCCCACGGGAACGGAAACTACGCGGGTGAAACGGCGGAGCGCTGCTAGTGTAAAATACAGGTATTCAGCTGCATCCGGTTAGACTGGAAGCCGACCATAATTGGGAAAAGGCTAGGCAGATGATGATGATCACTTTCAAATCTAATCTTTAACCCACAGAAGGACTTTGAGAAAGTGACAGCGGCCCTCCGCGCGGGCGGTATCCCGGCGGACGCGCGCGCGGCGGGCCCGGCGGAGGGCGCGCGACTGGCGGCGCGCCTGCCGCTGCAGAAGTCCGTGTCCACGCCCAGCATCGTGGCCGCGGTCCAGCCGCACCTCGCGCAGCCGGCGCCTAATGTGTACGTACTATTAAGGTTAAGTCTCCAATTATACGTTTGGTTAACGATTTTAGACTTTAAGGTGGGGTGCAGTAAGCTCAATTTTGAGGAACTAAAGTAGGTCATTCGCGATCGACGTTAAATTAGTAAATTGTTGCAATTTAACTCTTATCTCCTTAAAGTAAGGTGTAAATTATTATCTAACTTACGGCAATTAATCTAATTTGTTCTTTATTACAATGAGATAAGGCGTACGTTGCAATAACTTTTTAATTTCTGATCATACTTTAGTGACCTAAGCGGGGTCTAAGTCCAAGATTTAAAAACGTTACAGTGCTTGTGTCTTGACTTAGACATGTTCCCGTCTCTGTCTTACACTTGTAGTTTGACAGTTGTGTAACAGTAATAGAAAGAACTCGTCGTTTGTAGATCTTTGCCTTAGATTCTATGTTCGATCTTATCAGGGAAGTAAAAGGCTATACTAGAGTATAGGTACACTTTGGTGACACAGGTTGATCATACAAAATATAACTCATTTAATTAATGAAACAAGCTTGTATGTATTTTATATAAACATAAAGCTAATAAAAAATTATCATAGTTGGCGTAGTAATAAAATATGGTTGATAACTTCAAAAATGGTGAAAGAAACTAATAATACCGTAGAAAATTAAATAGTGAGACTGACAATATTATTTACCGATCGAAGATAATTCAATCTAAAGACATCGTTTTCCTTTTTTTTTAATGACTTAATGAAATACTAATCTAACATTATTTCATCAATATTGTGTTAATAGCAGTGGCCCTAGTGTGAGTTTCATTTAAACATCTGGATCTAACGCATCGAGCGCGTTCGGCGCTCCGATTGGTCCGTTACCAATTTAGGGCCAATCGGAGTGCCGAACGCGCTCGATGCATTTGATCGAGATCGTTAAATGAAACTCACACTAGGGCCTCAGTAGTCTTAAAAAATAGATTTCCCCGTATCAAAAGTTGAATCATTATTAGTTGAAGAGCAGACTACGCTCATGACACACAATTAGACCAAAGCCCACTATTACACAAACTATACTGGTATATGTATTTTACATGCTTTAAATACAATAAGGTATTGAACTGGATTTTTTAAATTTTATTTTTGATAACCTAGGAAAATATTAAGACACAGTAAAAAAATGTTTAGTTATCACAACAAATGGCGAAGTTCAATGCGTTTAAAAGTTTTGGAAAGAGGCAGCACTAGTAGCATCTGACGTCACAACACAGGAACGTCATAGTAATTTGAGCCACGCAGTACAATGATCTTTTGAGTGGCGAGTTTAGAAGAATAACTTCGAAAACGTGTAACTTATATACATTTCCATCGATGATGTTCATGTTTTTGCAAATCCTTTTTTTTTTTTGTAACGTTTTGAAAATAAGCATTGATTCATGTATATTTTTAACTAGCTTTTGCCAGCGGCTTCGCCCGCGTGGAGGTCAGTGTATTATACAATAAACGGGAGGTTTATATGTATAATACATCTTGAATCACTTTGTCTATTGATGAAAACTGCAATAAAATCCGTTGCGTAGTGTAGAGACATGAAAAGCGAGTTTATTTTATACTATGTAAGGATAGTAGTCAAATACCCTATTGTACTAGCGATATAATAATAATAATATATAATAAAAAGAAGAAAATAAATAAATAAATAAAATAATACAAATCCTATATTATTCAGAACCAATTTCACCAATGAAGCTGAACGCGATCGGCACATCTTAACCGCGTTCAAGAGCTGTCAGTGTCAAAGTTCCACAACTATGATAACACTGACAACTCCTAAACGTGGTTTAGAATTGATGTTCTTTTTGGGTTCAGTTTCATTGGTGAAATTCGGCCTCAGTTATTATTGTCTATCTTCCCCGTATGTATTCGTTTCCTGACATTTAGCTTGGACCTAGTTAGACTACAAACGTATAGTGACGCAATATTATTAGATACGCATTTTGAGTCATACTAGAAATAAAAAAGAAAACTGCAACATGTTTGAAGGAAATTAATAGCAAAACTGCAATGTTTGAAATATTGAAGAAAAGTAATGTCACAGTCAAAACTCCATTCAACACGAAACCAAACCTGAAATCGCGAAACAAAAAACAACTGTTCCTTACATTTATGTTCGGATAACTCGTCAAAATATAGGGAACAGGTGATAACAGGTGATATTTTTTCCGCGATTTCACGTTTGGTCCCATAGTAAAAGTTGTTCATAATGATGAGTACAATGACCTCTTAAGAGGTTGTTAGTGTTTTTCCAATAGCCCTGTATAACAGTACAAGAATCTTTTAGCGCCTGGCAGAAAATGGAACTAACGCCGATATCTTGTTTTTTCAATACCATTTCACAAATATAAACCAACTACGCCCCCTTGTTAATGTCAAAAGATTCTTGTAGCAAAGAAATGTTTAATAAAACTCATGTCAGAGTCACACCTCCATTTACACACAGTATGATAACTTTTTTAGTAAGTCCTTAGAATATTTGTGGATGTCCTGTAATCAAATTGTCCAGTTTTTTTTTGTCGTTGTTTTAGCTCATTTTCAATGAAAAACCGACTTTCATAGTAGACCCAACATTTATCTTTAACCTTCTAACTCAGTTGCTTTCATTAAACGTGAGAGAAGGAATGAATATAATCCAAGAGATTTCTATAATTATCGCTCCTGCGTCTTATGACCGCGGCTGCCACTAACACTCACTTGCAGAGTATGTGTGCAAGCGAGATAGAAACATTTTGAACGTAAGTGGGCGTGGCGAAAGTCTCCTCCCATTGATTGATAAACTTAAAACGTTGGTTCTAATATGAAGTTGGTGTTATGCATGTGAGAGTCAATGTTTTTGATTTGTTGTCGCACTGTGGCTTTGCTCAGGTTGAATTTGATAGCACTTCCAAATCATTACACAGACAAATGTTTGTTTTTTACATTTTTATTTGCACTTATAATGTATTACTATCGTGATTTATCATTTATTTCACTACAAGGGGCTTTTTCCCAGAAACATGTCCCCTTAAATTATTTTTTAAATAAAAATTAAACGTAGCTGTTCCCTGGTTCCAACTTTGGAGAAAGATGAACATTGCCAATTTAAAAAAGCTAAAAAAATTAATAGCCAAAAATACGTCAAATTGTAACGTTTGTTCTTTCAATAAAAAAAAACATGTCGAATTTATAACCTTTTTCTTTTTGAAGTCGGTTAAAAACGGTTTTATTTCGGGCTTGGAAATTATTCACAGGATAGTAACAGTCATATTATTTTGATAAAACCAATGCAACGACATGAGCTAAAACTCCTCTCCAAATGACGCCATTTTTGAATCTACGTGAGCTCCAAATTCTATTTCAATTGGGCACATAAAAAGCCGTTTTGTACGGCAAAATTTACAAACAAAAAAACATGTTTGATTCTAGTTGCCCTTTCTAAAAGTTATTTTCTTTTGGAAAAAAATGGACAACACTACATAGTTCCTCTTTATTTATTTTTTACAATATTTTGGAAACATGAATTATTATAAACACAAAACAGTTCCTAAATGTCATACTGTTCTAAATGGACTAGATCCAAAACTCGTCCCCATATGACCTCAGTTTTGTATCTGTATGACCCCCAAATTCTATCTCGGCCGTCCCCCAAACATTCTACCCGTCACCCAAAGCCCCCAAATGAATCACGTCAGTACATACATACACGAGCATCATACGCGTGTGGGTAGCGGCGGCGCTGCAGGCAGCGACTCGGAGAGCGACGACGCGTCGGCCGCTACTGTGGGCGTCGCGCAGCCTGCCCGGCACGTGCCCGCGCAGGACCATCTGGGGCTGCACCGACTTACGTTCTTGGAACAGTGAGTATCGGAGACAGGCAGGAAAAAAGTCATTCGCATTCTAGAAGTATACTTCTGTCTCTGCCTTAGGTTAGCAAGCAATCAGGCGTTCAGGCAATAATCTACCAGGTGATGGTTATAATCGCTCGCGGGTTCCATTCCAAGGGGAGACTTCCTTGGAATGGAACCCGCCACCAAATATGGGGGCAAAATTAGTGGCTGAAGTTTCCAAAAAATGAAGTCGAAGTTCCCAAATGGGTGACTTAAGCCTATAAAATAATGAAATTGTTAAGTCATTAAGTCTTTCATTATTATATCGTCAAATGTGTGGTTAAAATCCCGTAAATGAGTAACTTACGAATCCGACAGATTGGTTATCGCACCTATCCGCCATCTTGAAATTATTTTTATTTGGTAGGGATTTTCCCATTTTAGCAGTAAAACAGATTACTAAAGGCATCAGAGACGACTACATAGACAAAGTAAGTATAAAATGAAGAAAAGAGGCTCGAGCACTTATTTTAATTATTAAAACTAGCATGCTAAAGGCACAGGCTTCGCTTGATGTGTTCGTTTGAGTTTACACTTATTTTTATTACGAAATAAAACGATTATTGTTATTGTTATTTTTCGCTTTTTTTCTGCATGTCACAGAAACAATACACGAATACATTTTACACGGAAATAAAAGGGCGCTCTAAAAGTTCAGGAAAGGAAAAGTGAGGTTATGTGTTCTCATTGTATTTAAAATGTTGATTGTTTTAAACAGAGCCGCTTTCGATCATCACGCTGAGAAGAGGCGAAAACGGGGCAGCTTGTTCTTCAGGAAGAAGAAGGTATTAAGTGTTTATAATACTTTATTAATTTGTGTTGCCAAGCAGCGTTATACTTTGTTACGCTTTGAAGGTTATTTTAGCTTTATCGCCTGACTGCTTTCTTGTATGTGTGTATGTGTGTGTTACTCAGTAATAAAATTATAAATAAGTAATCTACCATTTCCTATTGTATCATTTGAGATTGGCAACTTCTAAAGACTAGTGCATATTATTCCGTATTGCGTCGCACCGCATTACATCGCAGAAAATCACTGTGTGGAAAGTGGCATGTCCTAGAACCAAAGATTCGAAGATATGTGTCATCTACCAAAACGCAATGGGCCCGCGTGGTGAATTTCAGCCCACTCGCTCTCGAAGAGAGTAGGCCTGTGTCCGAGCGGGGGAAAAAAAGGCAATGGGCGTGGCCCGCAACGCACTTGGCCGGTTTTTTAGTTAGGAACTTTTATAACCACAGTGCGTATGACAGTCCTATAATACCCTAAATCTATACTAATAATAAAGAGGAATTTTATGAGATGTGCCTACATCAATGAAGTGGTAATGCAACGCATGTTGTATGCAATGGTCCATAAAAATGATAAATCAGGAGTATTTTTTCGAAGTGCGACGTTGCGGCGCGGCCCCGCCAAAATGTGACATAGCTGTCGCTAAACTAAACTAGCCATCTTTAAAATTAACGGATAATTGCCAAAAAAATTGTGGCGAATAAAAATAAATATTCACGGTTCCCACTCTTAGTGTGGTGGCAACACTACTTTGTTTCTAGACGAGATGTCTATGGTTCACGGGAAGAAACCAGTGGGACTAGGATTTTGAATCACAATATAAGACAGACCTAGTAATATATTTACGATATACAGTGCAATTGACTACAAGTTTCATATCCTGTACTTGGCAATCAGTACCTATTATACGAGTATATATTTCCTCCGCTGTCGTATGTTTACTGTGTGATGAAAGAAATAAACATCTAATATACAACCTTTTGAAGAAAGTTTCATCTATGCAAGAGGGCGCCATAACGCGCCTAAAATTAATTGGCAAAAGATTGCACCTCGAAGTAACATCCGGATAAAGAACGTTTCACCAATAAAGTGTCACGGTGCCATTGGAAGTACAGTCTGTTCATACGTTCTAGGACAAATCCCGTAAGACTGCGCATGCGTGGTCCGCGGCTTGCTCCGGCGGCGACTGCGACTGGTGCGGACGGCCGTTGGCTGATAAACCCGCCTTGTATTGTGACAGTAAGTGTTAATTATGAACCTTATTTTCATACGTGTAAGAGTTATTGTAAATGTAAACCTTATTAACAGGCTTGTAAGAGTTATTATAATAGGTCTTTACCTATGAAATTGCCGTTTTGTATGAAAAAATTTAAACGATTTTTTTTCATGAATTTTTTATTTGTATTAATCGAAGTAATCACCCATGCAATCAATGCATCTTTGCCATCGCAGTGGCAGTTTATTGATGCCCTTCTTAAAGAAATCAGCTGGACGGGAGGCAACAAATTCTTCAAAGGCATTTTGTACTGCCTCTCGGGTATTAAATTTTTTTCCCGCCAAGAAGTTATCCAAATTCTGGAAAAAGTAGTAGTCTGTAGGCGCAAGGTCTGGTGAGTAGGGCGGATGACGGAGAGCTTCCAACCCCAGTTCTTGCAACTTGGAGACCGTCTGCTGTGCAGTATGAGGTCGCGCGTTGTCGTGCAGGAGCAGCGGAGACGAGCGATTGACCAATGCTGGTTGGAGATGCGCCAGCTTCTCCATCATTGTGTTCAGTTCTTCACAGTACACATCTACAGTAATGCTCACCCCGTTTGGTAAGAAGCTGTGATGAATCACACCGGCGCTAGACCACCAAACAGTGACCATCACTTTTCTAGGGGTAAGTTTTCGTTTAGGGTATTGTTTAGGTGCTGAACCAGGATCCAACCAACTTGCTGAGCGCTTACGGTTATCAAACAGAATCCATTTTTCATCGCAGGTAACAATGCGGTTCAAAATTCCTTCATTTGTGTGTCTGTTGAGCAGTGCAAGGCACGTCTCGACGCGTACTTCGCGCTGGCGATCATTGAGTTCGTGGGGCACCCATTTGTCAAGCTTTTTTACCTTGCCAATTTGACGCAAATGGACCAATATTGTTTTGACGCTAACGTCGAAAGCTGCTGCTAATTCAGCCGTAGATTGTGTATCATCAGCTTCCACAATCGCCTTTAATTCGTCATTGTCGACCAAAGTCTTCGGACGACCGCGAGGTTCATTTTTCAGGTCGAAATTTCCAGAACGGAAGCGAGCAAACCAATAACAGGTGGTGCGTTGGTTTGTAGTGTTAGCTCCGTAAACGTCGTTGATGTTGCGTGCCGCTTGTGCCGCGTTGCTGCCACGACGGTACTCATATTCCATAATTACTCGAATTTTTAACGTATCCATGATGACGAAAAAGATTGAAATGCGATGAAAATGTAACACTAATCAATAAAGAAATGACTACTTTTAGAAGAAAAAAAACATGTTTTTAAAATAAAATTAATTTGAAATTAGAATTCTTAGCCAAACAAAAATTATTTTGATTTGAAATGGCCAGTACTGCAGAACGGCAATTTCATAGGTAAATACCTAATATTAGCCCTATCATACGGCTTTGAATTGTTCCACTTTAGGAGACAGGCTTCTTCTCATTAAGGAAATAAAATGAATATAGAAAACGACATTGAATGTGAACAATTTGAGAAAATTATATTTATGTTTCCTTTATGTCTAAAAGACTCACTTGGCTAAGCCAGATTGTTTTTTTGTTTTGTTTGTTGAGGGTGGGAAATCATCAAATAACTTCTCCCGCTCTGGGTGGAGCAGGAGGGCGTTTCAGACTTTTACTGACTAAAACCCACCCGTGTTCCTTTCAGTTGCATATGTGCCAGGGGCCACGGTATCTCTTTCGAACAACCCGCACCCCTGGAAGCCAGAGAGCTCAAGTGGAATTATAAAGCATATAATAATGTAATATCAAATTTCTTAAGAAACTAGGTTTATTTCCTTGGATTTTGATCTCCGCTGGGTATTCCAACACTTCTACTATAGTTGTTTCAATTGTAAAATTTTAATTTCAGATTGTACAAAGACGGTGCACCAGAATGTATGCAAAGACTACTTCGATTGCAACAAGCCAAAACCATCAAAGGTATGTACCTTTTTACGCAGAGTAAATCTACTCACTCCTCATATTATTACAATAATTAAAGTAATCAATATAACCCTCAGTTTTTTTATTTCCACTATTTGAGGAATAAAAGTAAATCCTCACTGAAGTATTTATTAGATAAAGTGAGTGAAAATAATTTGCAATGTTCATTTATTTGAAAGATGACCACAGACTACGGAGCATAGAGTAGCGCTACTAGTGAAGTACTTTTAGTAATATCTCTATGGCAGTGATGTAATAATTTTTGTAGGAGAAACGTTTAAATTTGTAATTACAACATTCACAGACTTCAGTGGCCAAATCACTGAGCGCAAACAGCGGTAAGAGCAGCAAGCGTAGCTCCGTGTCCAGCGCATCACAAAACACAAATAGGTAAGTACGCCATCTGCCAGCACTCTGATGACCTAAATCTTGAGGTGATACGTCTTGTCGCTGCTCCTAATAACTTTTGTTTCTCAAATCTCGACAGTCTGAGCAGGTTTTTTTTTTTTGGGTAGGCTAGGATATTAAAATCGTAGAATAAACTGATGAAGGTTGCTTACTTTAGAACTTGCAAAAACCATGTAAAACGTGATGTTTTTGACATAGTATTATCATAACACTTTCGAATATGGCTTGCTTAAAATAAACCAATGGTGCTAACAAAATAGTGTACGGTACAGTTTTAGTATATATAAGTTCTTCCATCATAAACAACACGTGTGTGTTTATGCGCAGTTTGTTGGCCCACTTCTTCTTTCCAGCTAATGCCCTAGGAACTGGTGAAGGGGGCATTTTGAGGGACTGTCTTATGTAATTTGGACGTTCAAAAATAACTGAATCACAGCCTAATTTGAAGAAATTATTTTTGATTTTGAACACTAAGTCACACTCAAATAGGATCAGAATCGTACTTAACACATTTTCGGCCAAATTCTGCTTTTATACGCAGTTTTTGTGTGAGAAAGGGTCTTTTCGTGATTTGAAAAGCAAAACAAAGTAAGGAGAAGCGACTAGAGTGTCCCCTCTAATACGATCAATAAACAGTCTTATGCCAGAATGCGTAGTGACTTATATGGCATATGTTTTGCAGCTTTATATTTGATTGCCGACGTCGGCACCGCGCTGATGCATTTTTATTGTTTTGCGTGCGATAATAATGTAATAATAATATGCAAATAAATATACACGGTGTTGGGAATTTGTGCGTCCTCTGGTTGGTGGTTTAGAAAGAAATAAAGGTAACGGTATTTGTTGGAATCTTGTTTTGTTTTGGGCGATAGAGGGCAACATTGGCTTGCCCAGAAATTAGTCATAAGACACATCTTTATGTTCTTATTAGTCCATGGTCAAGTGTGGATAAAACTCATTCGATAAATGATTTTATTTCTGTAAGTAGGTTTGTACAAACACTTTTATACGTCAATCATAGAATTTAAAGAATTTAAACTAGATGAGGTCGGTGTTTCGTATCTGACTACTCTGAGAAGAAAGGCTGAAACAAACTCAGAGGTCACAGCCTCTTTTAAAATCCAGACATTATATTGTTCAGATCATGTGAAGACTATTCTGATTAGTGAATAAAATGAACTTTTGAGGAAAGGACCTCACAGATTGATTATACGTGCCCAGTCAGTGCACGCATTTATCAATAATGATGCAGTTCAGCTCAGAAGGTTTGACGAACAATACCAAAGAAAGGACATTCATTACCTGATTTAAAGTATATCGAGATATAGCAGTATTCGTAAGAGCGTCTAGCAACTTTGCTAGATACAATTTAACATCTTTAGCAATAACTTTTTTCCAAGTTACCTATCAAACGAAACTAGTCAATTTTCCCAACACCTTACGATTCAATTTCGAACAGCAACATACATGATAACAGGACATAGATTCGTCAAACTCAATCTCATACAATATAAGAGATACACAGGGTATTATTAAGTCTACACCACAGATTATATACTATATAGATACCTCAATTTCACATAACTTGGCATACTAGATTTCACAAGGGCCTTATCATGTTGGTCGATTCAACATCGAAAGTCGGTATTTAAATTCACTGCACAGACATACATATTTTATTGAAGTTCATACCATTGAAACATGTACCTTAAGTCGGGACACATTGTTTCCCTTCAAAATCGTCATGATTAAGAACGAATTGGCAAAGAAAACTCTTTAACGAATAAAGTTTTATAAAAAATAGTCAATTTTACTTCGTTAAAACAAGGCAAACAGGTAGCTTGTCATTAACATAGAAAGAAAGAAAAATATTTTATTTGAGATACGCACAGGCAATACAAACTAACAGGAAAAAAAATAAAAAGGTAAAAGGTGAAATACAAACCACACGCGAGGCCAAAAAAGCTCCTATCTCAGCATAATGCATATTTGTAAAAAAAAAAAAATCTACCGCAGTGCTGTTATTATGATAGGGCCCGCTGTGACACGCTTCATAGGCGATCGTGTTTTGTTTCTAAAAGTTTTAAAATCTTTTTTTAGGCCATCAGCACCGATGGCAAATGTAAGAAGTGAGCTATCTGTATACTACGTAATCTGTGCCAACACTATCTATATTATACTTTGCTTCGTACTCTCGCTATTTATTTACTCTTTGTATATACTTTCGAGTTTCGACTTCAGCTATTTCTATGCTATGTTATGTTTCCTGTAAGCTATTACTTCGTGTTTTCGTTGGTTTTTTCATTTTATTTCGGTGAACGGAATGGTTTTTCTAAAAGTATCATTTGGGTTGTGGAGATGTTGAGGTGGCATACTATGGAAAATTACTGATGAAAGATGACAATTATATTAAAATAATTTGTCAAATGAATGCATCTCACTCCATAGTTTATTTAGTTTACGTTTCTTGGCTGTTTCTTATTACAACTTCTATTTTTCATTACCTCGACCTCTCCACTCGCGTCACAAACGTACCAACAATAAAATATATACCAAAAACTGCCAAAATCCACGCACACATATGTACCCGTGTGTTATTCGTGTGTTCGCGGCAACCATAGCAAGAAGTCCGGATGCTACTCGCCGTGGCGCCGCGTCGCAACCAAGCTGGGCGTGCAGTAAGTTGCGGGAATGCTGCAAACAAGCTGCCTATATATTTCTATCTCTCTCATCCATACATACATTCACATACATCGTTGTTTGTTAATGTTCTGTCTCTGTCTTGTTCACTTGTTATGTGCGGTTGTCTTGTGTCATGTGTTCCTGGTAGGACGTGGGTGTTTGCAGGGTCTGTTGTTGTGTTTTGTGATGAAGTTTTAAAGCCAAGGTTAGTATAAATTAAGATAGCCAGCTAAAAAACGATTTGAATTAAGTTGTTATTAAGAATATAAAGAAATAGAACCATACGACCTTTTGAATTATTTGATTTAAGAACATAGGTAATTACATTTATTTGGTGATATGTGAAGCAAGAGTAAGTTAACACTTTCAATGTTCGCGAAACAGACGCTACTAAACAATCGCCCTGAACATTTTAAGGTTCATGAGGCAGGATGAGGAATAAGTATTACTAGGTTTATGGTAGTAGAAATAAAGTTTATATTACAAAAACCGAAATTATCAAACTTTTAAGTTAATAGGCAGCTTAGTAGCCAGGGCTTCTCGCACAGTATTGTAATATACACCTACTTTCGTATTGTTGCACAAACAAAAGGTCATAAGGCGCACAGTACGATCAAGGTACGGTCCAGGCTGTAAATATGTCACATCGAGCCTTAGACAAACTGCGGTTTTGTAGAGCGCTGTCTCTGTCACCAAGTCTCTTCTAAAGCTCGATCGATGTATTTATTATATCAACGCCCGGATACGGTCTCCTTACGAAAATGATGATCACTTTTGGGACTTTGTCACATTAAACCCGTTCACGGACGCGTCATGTTTTTGACGGAGCCATGTGCATCGTATAATATGACAAGGTTCTAAGTATGGTTAAGGTTTTCGTTAGTTGTCCGTACAGTACGTACGATCATTTGCTTCTTTTCGCGAGAACACCGCGCTAAGTCATGACGTCATCACATCGACCAGATTCTTCTAGAACGTTCTCTCGAATCATCCACGACGCCTTACTTGTGTATCTTTCTGTCTGTAAAGACGGTAGTTTGAACTTCTCTTTGACATTGTCGTAGCTCTTGTTCAATTTAATACGTTTTTTTATTGTAATTTGTCAAGTTATGCTGGAGAATATTTTCTGTTTATTGTTTCTTATAGGTCACAGGTGTCTGTGAGAGGTTCTTAGCATGAGTTCGCCTGAAAAGGGATTTTTATATATATAATTTTCGACTTCCTTCTATTAAGTTTCTTTGTATGAATTGGCATGTCGTTATTAACTTATCTGATAGTTTCAAAAATTGTATAAAACAATCTACTATCACTTTCTACACAAGAGCCTAAAAACATGGTCAAATGCTGCAAGGTTATACCAATAAACAACTGAACGATTTTCTGTCAGTCATTATTAAGTCCCGTATGTGTCGCCGGGCGTAAAAGAATAGCACCATCCCATTTCTTCCCGTGGGTGTCGTAGAAGGCGACTAAGGGACTTACTAGAGAATAGGCAGCACCGTTCTCTATGCATTTTACCACCATACTGCGATCGCCAACCCGCCTGCCAAGCGTGGCGATTATGGCAAAACCCCCCAAAAATGTGGAAGAGCTTGGGGGAAGCCTATGTCCAACAGTGGACGTCTTTCGGCTGAAATGATGATGATGATGATGATTATTAAGCATAATCAGCCTATAATGTTCCCACTGTTGGGACTCAGCCTTCCTCTTTGTGAAAGGAAGTCCATGCAGGCCCAGTGTGGGTTGGTGAATGTCACATGTCTTTGATTTTTTCTAGGACATGCTGGTTTTCCCACGATATTTTTCTTCACCGTTTCGTGTTACTATATCAAGGTGAATCGAATCAAAATCAGTGTTTATGACCTTACTGCTGTGAAGGGTATCATGTCCGTAAGCTCTTAAATAGATTGTAACAATTAAAACTGTTATCATTTCACAACTTTAGATTTTTCTGATCAATGAAAATAGCACCTTAATCCCTTTTCAGTACGACATGTTTTACCTCGAACAGATTGTAGAATTTCTTCGACGCAGCAACGAAGCTATCTTTATATTTATAAATATTTTATTTTTCATATTTTTATCAAAATTCTGCATGACACGTATTGTGAGTTCTGTGCTTCTTCTTATTATTTAGGCTTTGCTGAACTATAAATATAAGAATTAAATAAATTGAGATTAATATTTATGTGTAAGAGAGTATTTGTAAGGTCCAACCAGTAATGTCTTTTGTCACGTGTTGGTTGAATTGACCCTGTCTTTGTCTTTCGATATTTTTGTATGGCAACACAGAATAATAAATTTGTTGTGTGCAACACTTTTAATGGCAGTTACCGGCTAACTTACTAGTTTGTGTTCTATTTACGAAAATAAATGTTTAAATAAAAAATAATTGAACATCTTTATTTATCATCTTGTTCCACAATTCAACCAGTTGGTTCCTTTTCTTATCCAAAAAAGTCAACAATTAAATCATTATATTCATTTAATAAATTGCAATTATTCTGTGTTGTCTCCTTCATTAAGTTCTACCATTGCGACAAATATTGACGTTCTATTTGTATTTACAGCACAAGCCACATTTATAACGACGAAAAAGATGGCTCGGACCACAAACATGACCAGAGCAAGTAAGTATATTAGGATTATTATACCTACTACGCAATTGGAACCGTCCACCTAGCTTCTGACGTTTCATAAGTGCCCATGTAGGTTTATGTGAAATAAAATACAACGATTTTAAATTTTTAAGCAGGAACAGAACTGTCATAAGGCCCTTGTAAAAGTTCTTGTACGGGGTAGCACTAAACCAAAGGTTAATCTCTCGCGAAGCAACATAATTATGTAGCTGTAATTTTAGGAAGTCAACGGGACCTGTTATGTGGGGATTGTAGCTAATAAATTACTGCGGCACAGTTCGATCGATCTAGTTCGGTTGGTTCGTGGATGGGTGATCATCTTTGCATACCAATTCCGTGCCTTGGTAAGCACGTTAAGCTATTGGTCCCGGCTGTCAGTCATTACGGGTCGTCAGAAGCCTGAAAGTCTTGACAAACGGTCTTACCATGGGGTGTTCCACAAACCAGTTTCTGGGTACCTGGGTAACTGAAACCTTGAATTCAGCATATGATTCTAGGCCGTGTAGTGTAGAAATTTTACGCCGATAATAAAAAAAAATCTGCTGTTTCATAAAAATTGCAATATTTACGCGGTCATAATGTATGGCAAGAACTAATTTAAAACGAAAAATTTGAATGCAGAATAATTTAGTTACTTACTTAAAATCTGTATTCTTTCATTTTTCCAGTGCATCAGACGACGCAGGCGTATCAGAGTGGCCGGAGGTGTTCCTAACGCCAGACCAGTTGGGAGATGAGGCGATACGTCTGGGGCTAGGAGCCTGCGAGCCCGACACGTGGGCTGCAGGAGCACCTAAGGGGTTGGCCAAGTAAGTCATCATCAGTGATCGGAATAGGCTGACTATATTTGCCTAAAGTTCGGAGAACAGAGACAGAAAGTGGAGACTTCCTTACGACTATACTTTGTTTCCCGGGATTCGGGAGAAATCTTCAGTAAGTTGAAAATAAACTTTACATAAGAAGTGTAAAGGCTATTTTTAACTAAACTTGCAATTACCAAATTTTCGGAATTTTCATGTGAAATCCCGAAATATACTTATTGACAGAACGTAATGATTTCAATGATTTGATACAACAGTTAGTTGGACCGTAAATATAATTCGAATACATGAATTAAAGTTAGATTGTTTATTTCGGGATTTTACGTGAAAATCCCGAAAATTTGGTAATTCCAAGTTTAGTTAAAAATAGCCTTTACACATCTTGAATAAAGCTTATTTTCAACTTACTGAAGATTTTTCACGGATCCCGGGAAGAAAATATAGTAGTAAGGAACCCAAGTAACAAAATTTGGTACTATAAAAGTCCTGAGAACGTTTGGGAACGTGCTAATTAGTGTTCATGATTAGTACTATAGTGGTGTTGTAAACGTTTACAAAACCCCAAAAAGGCCCTAGTTTTATCACTGATTTATTCTATAAACATTTTATAAAGGCTCTCATGGTGATAAATCAGCTCTATAATTGAAAAGTAAAAGTGTCGAGAAACGCTTTTTAGTACTAAAATAGTGCTGTCTGCAAAGTTTATGTCACAAATTTGCACTATGAAAGTAACCAAAACATGTTTATAGTGCTATTTTGCACCGTAAACGATTCCAGTGATCTTTTTTATCACACTTGTCGTGAGTGTTCCCCAATAAAAAATATATCGGTAAGTTATGCTTTATGTCATTTGCCATTGTTGCTTAACGTAACATGTACCTAATAAAATGGACATACTACAAAACATTCATGAACCGTAACTCTGCCATAACTTACACTTGCGAAAATTATTGCATCGATAAAATCATTACGCTGATTTCAAATTTGACAATGCGCCCTCATAATTTTCGTGTTATAATTAAATTTAAATTAACAAAATAAGGAATTGTCTCGACTATGGCTGCTATAATACACATTGGCTCCAGCCGTGCTGCTAATGTGCTATCATGGCAGAAAACAGCAGCCATTTAAACTCATTTATAACTATTTAGGATTTAAGTTATTTAAAAACTGCGCCAGGAGTCGCTATGGTACAATTGAGTACTACAGAAGAGTTTTCATAATTTTTACAGAACTAGCCCCATAGCGATATTACAGTGCAACACTTTAAAAATTCTTTTGTATGGTCTTGTAAGCGTTTTAAGAGCTAAATTATAGAACTTAAATGGTCTTTAATCTTATAGAACCAAAACGCTCTGTTTAAAACTTTTATAGTTCAAGCAGTCACAATGGTTACCATTATAGGTCTTCTATATCACTGTTTGGTGACAAAACGCCTTGGTTATAGAAGCTTTTGTTACTTGGGAAGTCTCCACTTTCTGTCTCTGTTCTCCGAAGTTTAGGCAAATATAGTCAGCCTATTCCGATCACTGGTCATCATAAACTAAAGGACAGTAAGCGTCTAAATATTCGTCCACATCGCTGTCATCAGGAAACGTGCCCAGTAGACTGGCAGTATTGCCACGTTGAATGGCAATATTACGTCTCTGGCCAAAGAACGACCCAGCCCTCTGGTCACGTGAAGTGTCGACCAGTCGGCGAGAAATTTTCTTAAAGAGGAGATGGGCATTCGGAACCTATGACTCGAGCGTTTCGACCCCAAACGGTTCAAAACTGTAGTTAGCCATAAGGTTGCAGTATTTGCGTCGCTTGAGGGTCTCAGCATGCGCAACACAGCCAGCCGTGCTAGGGTCATGAGGTGGCACAAGGTTGGCGACGCATAGCAGAGTCCCGGCCACCGTAAGCGTGGGCTTGCGGACGGCGAGTAATGGGTAGCTCGCTGTCCGGTAAGGACCAAGCCCAGGCCGACGGCGCGTTGTGTTCCACGCAGCAATAATTGAAGAGATCCGCGAGACCCGGTGCGTGCCAGAGTCGAAAGAGTTACCGTAGCCCCGGCACAGACAACCGAAAGAACACGGGTGGGTTTTAGTCAGTAAAAGTCTGACACGCCGCCTCCCGCTCCGCCCAGAGCAGGAGAAGTCATTTGATGATTTCGAATCCAAAAAAAAGGGTGTCGACGCAGGTTGCGTCCCACACCAGAGGTCTACCTACTTCCAAGGCAATAATTCAATTATAAAAGGCAATTCTGTTTGAAATAAGCGCTGTTCTCTTTTGGATTTGAAGCACATTGTTGACCTTGTATTTATTTATTTCTAGACAACTTGGCGACAGAGAGACAAAGCGACAAGAACATATTTACGAGTTAATATTGACGGAGAAACATCACTGTTTGACGATCAGGCTGATGCAGAAGGTATGTTTATATCAATGTTTATTTCGACTAAAAGTCCTGTGCTCCCTAATTGCGTTACACACTATCGACAATTTTTTTGAAGAATCTTGCTGATCCGTTGTGTGTTGTATGTTCGAAACAAAAATCTGCTCAACAACGTAAATATCGCAATGAACGTTGTTGAACGGTCAAATGAAAGTCTTTCCTACTGTGTGTTAAGAAATTACAATATGATCTCTTCTCTCCCAGATGTTCGCAGAAGGCATGGTCCGCGGCGCCGGTGTATCCGCCGCGCAAGTAGCGCGAATGTTCCCGCGAGTGGACGAGCTATGGGCTCTTCACGCCGCGCTACTAGCCAGATTGAGGGCTCGGCAGAAGACCAACCCGGCTGTGGCTACTATAGCCGATATACTGTGCGATACTTTCGCTCCGCCAGCGCATCACAAGCTGAAGGCTGCATATGGTAACTATAATGTCACCAATTTTTTTTAAATCACCAAAACATGTTTGGAAGAAAAATACCAATTCCGCCGGTCCCAATAACCCTACAAAAAACAAAAGCTTGTCCGGTAACGATCTACCCTGATACTATATTAAACTTGCTCTCTGCAGGTGAATTCTGCTCCCGCCATCGTGACGCAGTGGAGGTGTTTAAGGAATGTTGCACGCGGGAGCCGCGCCTATCCCGGTTCATAAGGAAGTGTCAACAGAACCCACTGCTTAGGAAAAAGGTAATCATGCTACCAGGATTACCTAATTTAGTTCTAACTTGTAGGGACGCATCTAAAGTAGCCCGCCAAATACTCAACTTTTTTACAACAACATTACGCCTTCTTTCTCCGGCATAGGTGAGAGGTGTACCTATAGTTCACCCACAGGTCACCAGTTATGTTTAAGTCCCATGTAATGTGGGGCGAGCCTATGGCCATCATCATTCATCGTCATCATTTTAGCCGTAAGACGTCCACTGCTGGATATGTCTCCCCAAAAGGGGGGTTTTGCCATAATTGCGACGCTTGGCAGGCGGGTCGGCGATCGCAGTACGGTGGTAAAATGCTCTTCCCTTAGTCGCCTTGTACGACACCCACGGGAAGAAACAGTATGGTGCTATTCTTTTATGTCCGGCACTACACGGAAACCATGGCCATACAACGGGCACAAATCCAGAATCCGGGTTGATACTGAAAAATCCCAAATGGAAAAATAACACTTAGACCAACCCGGGAATCGAATCAAGGACCAAACACTCAACAGTAGTGCTTGCGTCCACGAGACCAAAGAGGCAGTCAGCATTACTTTAAGTTTTATTGTATATTCTTTTCTAGTAGATTAGAAGAAATTAAGAAATTTATTGTAACGCGAACGTACATGTATAGAATCATAGCAATAAATGTAAACGGAACGAAGGGGCCTGGATCTCACGACACAGGGAATCCTAGTGTGAGTTCCAGGAAGCAACGCATTTGAATGTAACTTTCAAGACAATAAATTATTTTATTATATTCTATTCTATCTTATGACGTCATATTATATCTACAGGGTGTCCCAGAATGCGTGTTGTTCGTCGCACAAAGGTTAACCAAATATCCGCTACTATTGGAGCCGCTGTTGAAGACGGCGGGAGATGACGTCAGTGAGAGGGAACTGTTGCAGAAAGCACTTTGTGGTGTCAAGGTAAATATAACTTGTTTACTTACTTTTTTGGCTTTTGAGAATATACCGAATATAAGGGCTATAAACCTTTTATGCTTTTTGTAACCAGTCAGAACTCAAACTGCCCTTAGGATAAGCATAATCAGCCTATGACGCTCCCACTTCTGAGGGGAAGTGGGCCGTAATCTACCACGCGGGCCCAGTGCGGGTTGGTAGAGCTCACATGTCTTCGAGTTTTTGGTACAGACCATGCCAGTGACGAAATAATTTACACTAAGTAAAGCTATTGTGTGAGGTTGAACCTACGATCTCCAACCACCCTAACTGGTGTGAAGAAGAGGTATAATGATTCTCCGACCAGACGGGTGTTGTGTCTACTACCCGACGATTGATGGCGCGACGTTGTTTATCTGTTATTTACGCTGTAAACATTGCTTGCGCGATGCAGGATTTTGCGTGACGTTACTGTGATGTGTAGTTCGCATGAGGCGATATATACAGGATAAGTTTTTAACCAGTGCGCTAACTTTAATCATGAATTCAGCATATCATTCTAGACCCCGCAGCGTAGAAATTTTTCGTCAGTTATACAAAAAAAAAAAAACAGCTGTTCCATACATTTTGATTTGACCATACACTTTTTTATGAAACAGCTGATATTTTTTTGTATAACACAGGAAAAAATTCTGCACTGTGGGGTCTAGAATATGCTGAATTCATGATTACAACACTGTCAAAGACAAATCGTTATTCCGCTCAATATTTTCCTTCTAGGAAATCCTAGTCGATGTGGATAACCAAGTAGCCGCTAAGGAGCGCGAAGACCGTAAACTGGAGATATACCACCGAATTGACGCGAAGTCTTTCGCCAACTTCAGGGGACGCAAGTTTAAGAAGAGCGATATCCTGCAGGGGAACAGGAGCTTGAAGTGAGTATACACATAGTATAATACTAGCTATTTCCCGCGCCTTTTCCTGCGTGGAGGTCGAAAATTATCTGACGAGAACGTACTACCGGGATGAAAATATATCCTATGTATTAAGCCAAGTGAACTATCTGTGTGCCAAATTTCATGCCAATCCGTTCAGCCAATTTTGTGTATGAGTATCGAGCAGAATAAGTGTATGTTCGATACTCATACACGCTGAAATTTTAATGGTTGTTTTCCCGCGGCAGAACAACTTGCCATAAGGAGTCCCTTCGAACCATAGAGTAAAAGTAAAACAATAAAGATTTTTTTTATTTTAAAATATTAAAAAAAAATATTCATCAACTCGAAAGCGTGAGAATCAATAGTAACACTGGAGGTAACTTGTAGGTATTACTCGAAACGCACGCGCCGCCGCACCGCCGCGCCGACAAAGGAACAATGATGAATAAATGTTCAAAGCAAAATAAACTCTCGCACGTGGTAATACGGCATAAACTAGTTTGCAGTCAACAACACAAAACACAGCCTCGACGCAGGACAAAGAAAAGACCGATTTATAAATGTTCAAAGCAAAATAAGCTCTCGCGTGTAGTGATACGTCATAAACTACAAACTAACAACAATTACAAACCTAGCAACGCGCCGGCTTCCCATTGAGCGAACCGGCGGCGGCGCACTTAGTTTTCCCGCGAATGTCGTACGCGAAACACGCGTTATCAGTGTAATGGATCGCCATTACAATTATTGCAATTTGGAGTACGTCGCTATGGTGCAACTGTACGCTAGGGCTGATTATGACTCCCATGATGCCCGTCGACTTTACGCGGAGCTGCCACACTTGGAGTCGCTTCGTCTTCGCGGGGTTCTGAACCCCCAAGTGCCATCGGCCCGGACGATCGTAGCAGCGACACAGCGGCTACTCAACGATCATGAGCAGTTCCGGAAATCAGCAGTTGCACAGGGCAGAGGTCGATCGGCCGTTATTTCGCCAGAGCTCGAAGAAGAGATCATCGAGTACTTCGAACGGGATCCTCGGCGAAGTACGCGTAAGGCTGCGGCTAGGTTTGGCGTAAGCCAATACTACGTCTGGAAACTACTCAACTCTGAAGGATTTCATCCTTATCATTATCGCAGAGTTCATGCATTCCATGAAAACGACGCGCAGAACAGAATTGCTTTTTGTCAGTGGTTAATCGACAATCAAAATGCGAACATTTTCTGGACAGATGAAGCAATTTTTACGCGAGTTAAGACTCTTTAACCAGCGTAACGAAAATTTTTGGGTGTTAAATAACCCACATGTTATTCGCGAGTGTGCGCATCAAGAGCATTTTAAATGTGTGGGCCATAATTAATGGCCACCTCATTTCAATATCGTAAGAAGTGACAGAGACGCCTTATTAAAATTAAAGACCATCAATTAAAACGTGCTCGATTGTGTATTCAACGCAGTGGGCTGCACTTCGAACAATTAAGTTACTGGGAAGTGTAAGTACCTACTCGTACTTTTGTAAATTATGAACATTTAAAAGTAGTGAAATTAATTAAAATTATTGTAAATAAGTTGATTACAATTTTTGAAATACGCCTGAAATACTTTTTTAAGGTACCTAATTTTGAAAGTTATGATAAACCTGTTATTATTAATTATGATTTATGTTAATTTCTTGTTTAGTAAATTGCAGCTAAAAAAGTATTTATGACGGTCTTAAACCCGTAAAAGCATGAAGGAAAAATTTTAATAACTTGTTGGGTGCAGCTTATTATTATCAAGAATACGATCAGCTGATTGAAAAGCACGCGGGGCAACGGCCGCGCGGCGCCCGCTTGCGCAGAGCGTAGGTATCGGAACTATTGGTTCGTGGTCGCTTTCGAGTTTTGTTTTCCACAATGGTTCCATTTTTTGTTTCTAATATTTTATTTGTTTATAAAACTATTGTATTACCAAGACAAAACCATTTCGCTGCGGGAAAACAACCATTTAAATTTCACCGTGTATTAATAGTGAATGCATGATAAATGCTTTTACATTATTTCTGCAACTAGGTTTGTACAAACACTTTCGCACGTCAATCATATTTGTAAAACTACATAAGGGTCGGTAGTAATCTATAACTCACAGACTCTTTTACATAATCTTGGTCAGATTATGTCGATGACGACGTTGAAATGATACTCAATACTCAATTTTTTATTGCATTCCATATGTATTTAATAGATGGTACAAACAGTGAGAACAATATGGACCCTGTCGGGCACAGCAAAATTAGGAGAGAGGAAGAGGGCTACGTACAAATTCAAGCAATTCAATTCATTATTATTATAAAATTATTAGATGTATAATTGAGTGTATAATTAATTATCTATCTTATGTATAATTATGTACAGGTGTATATATATATTATGAGGTTTGTGTATACAACGTGTAACGGAAAGGGTATATACATACCAAGGGCACAACTTCTTTGGATGATATCAAACGATATTGGAAGGGTTTTATATTCCTAGCTCTACATGTTCGGAATTCATGAGAATTTTTAATATATTGATACCAGAAACCGAACTTTTCAAATTGAATTAAACACATCACTAGCACTAAGTCAGCTGATCGGTGTCAGCGAACTATTTGTAAGTAAAAATAAACCTCTTACTCCTGGTATTTCTGAATAAAAGGTTCCGCATGTTTATATTTTGTTTACAAAATATTATTACAGATTTTTCCTTAACTTTGTTTATGTTTGTGAACTAGCTACAATACAATTAATTTGTCTAGGTAGGTATCAACATTTAACGAAATAATATTTAGATACCTGCTTGCATTGTCCGGTATCATTTACACACCTGTTGGTTTTTTACGTAGTAGTCCTTTTGTAGAAGATTACTTTGTTGATAAATTATCTACATAGTAATCTTCCACCCACCTTACCACTGTACCTACAACACAGTAAATACCGAATTCAAGAACAATATTCCTGTAAATTTCCTTACGGTATTCCTAACCTTTTATTTTGGTGGACATAAGGATGAACGATGTTCTGCTTTAAATCGATTTTTTATTCGATTCACAGATCGAATCCAGTGCTTTTGAAAGAATCGATCTTCTAAAAATTCATTCAAAAACCTTACCTATTGAATCAATTTGCTTGAAGATCGCATTAACACGAATCGGTTTGATAAATCGTCAGCTCGTACAATTAAATCGATCATAAAAATCTGAACCTTACGTGCATCCTACCAGGAATTAATTGCTTAAATAATCATTAATATTTGCCATTAGAACTTAGAATAGAAAAAGGATTTAGTCACAATTTATGTCCAACTGAACCCAAAAAAATATTTAAATTCACCTCTTTGCAGCTTATTCTTCTCCTAGTACAAATAAATTCACAGTGGGTTCCGTTCATAATTTTTAAAATAAGGGCATTGAAAAAATCAAACAAAATAAAAAAGAGTGCGCCAAATAAAATGGGCCACGAGAGTGGTTGGGGGCGTGTGTACCTATTTATTTATTTGTTCCGATAATAACCACGGCGTTCGTTGGTTTAAAAAAACCACAGTTTAAACCGTTGCGGCTATGATTCAAATGTAGTCAATAAAAAATGTCGCAAAACTGCATCTAATTGTGGAAAGAAATTAATAAAAGTACTAGGACCGCATGAGTAACAGGAATTGTTACTGATGAATTGAAAATCATTTGCTCACAGAACCCTGATTACGACATTACACACACAATGTAATTATCATAATGTGTGTAAACCCAATGGGTTAGGGTCTTAGGGTATATTAACCAATTGCAGTCTGTCCAATTACTCCTGGTAAATACAACTTCTAATTCAGACTTCTAACGAAATAACGCGGCCCAATCATATGATCTTTGATGGATTGAAATTAATGATTTTCCGGAGTTGCGGGAATTTCTGGGGTTGCTAGAATGTTCTAACGATATAACGCGGCCCCGGAATGCAAGGGCAACTAAAGGAACAGAAAGGTTTTCAGTCAGTAGATACCTACTTCCACGCCACCCAGGGCGGGGTAGGTATGTAAAATAATCTTAAATTCTTGAACAATATTTTTTAATAGTAGTGGACACTAATAGGACTAGCTACCCTATAGGTTAGGTAGTAGTCATTTTAACGAAATAATATTTAGGTACCAGAATAGCAGGGACTAGGAGCTTTATTTAGCATTTTTCTTAAATCTTATTTATTGTTTTGCTCGTCAGTCGTATTCTTTTCCGCTTCTAGTGCACTCGTTTCTATCCCTGTGATACGCGCATCGGTTCAGTTCGGCTACACCTAACAATTTCTTTTTAGTTGTGTTTGCAAAATGTCTTTAAGTAATAGCGAATATTACGAAATGATGTGTGTCGGAGCAGAAGATGGTAATTTGCGAGCTGCCCGAGAACTGTACCGTCGCCGTTTTATTGCGGGTAGACCAGATGCTGAGCGTCGAGAACTGCCTTCGTCGGCATGTTTTAGTCGGATGGTACATCGTCTGTACCAAACTGGGTCATTCCACGCACCTGCTTCAGAGGGTCGCCCGAGTACTACCGATCCAGAATTTGAAGAAGCTGTATTGGAGCATTTTGAACTCAATCCACGCACTAGCACACGTCGAGCTGCATTAGCGCTGGGTGCCTCTAACCACATACAGGTATGGCGAGTGCTGAGCAATGACGGTCAGCACCCATACCATTTCCGTCGCACCCAGGAGCTGATACCGGCAGATTTTTTACCTCGCTTGGCCTTTTGCGAGTGGTACCGAAACCAGTTAGAAGCTTCGCCAGATTTCGGTTCAAGAGTGCTATGGACTGATGAGGCATCCTTCACGAGAGCGGGAATAAGCAACATCCACAACGAACATGTTTGGTCTCACACGAACCCGCATGCTTCGACAGAGTCGTCATTCCAACACCAATGGCGACTGAACGTGTGGGCAGGTATAATTGGAGACGTCGTCGTAGGACCAGTTTTCTCGCCGCAAAGCTTAAACGGCCAAAATTATTTAAGCTTCCTGAGGAATGAATTAGACGATGTCCTCTCAGTGCTACCAGTGTTAAGTTACATTTATCTTGTGATGGAGAATAATTTAATTTTTCAACACGACGGTGCACCGGCACACTTTGCTCGAGATGTGCGCCATTATTTAGATGCGCGCTTTCCCCAGTGGGTTGGGCGTGGTAGTAGAAGCGTGGCTTGGCCTCCGCGATCCCCAGACCTAACCCCATTAGACTTTTTTTTGTGGGGGTACATTAAAAATGTAGTATACGCAGTGCAGTGTGATACAATGGAGCTTATGAAAGTGCGCATTGAGGCCGCTTTCAGGACAATAACAACAGACATGCTACGCAATGTTCAGGTGTCCATGAACAAGCGAGCGGCCTTGTGCATACAACACCAAGGTCACCACATCGAACCCCATCTTTAAAAATGTAAGTTTTTAAAAAAAATAAAGCTTTAAGATTTTACTGTTTACTCGGTAATAATAAGAAATAAGGGCTGAAACTAGTTCCTACCTAAACTTTGTTTCGATTTTTAGGGTTCCGTACCTCTAAAGGAAAAAACGGAACCCTTATAAGATCACTTTGTTGTCCGTCCGTCCGTCCGTCCGTCCGTCCGTCTGTCAAGACCGTTTTTCTCAGGAACGCGTGGAGGTATCAAACTGAAATTTCTATATGATACTTAGTTCTACTGTCCCTGGAAGCTGTAGAAAAATCAACCTTCTAAGTCAACGCAATCAAAAGATACAGCCATTTAGGCCGCAGATTCCCCCTTCCCTCCGGACCTCGTACACGAGTAGACGTGCTAGTGGATTTATTCTCAATTCAATTTAATATTTAAATACATTTTGTAAAAAAAAAACTGGTCAAAAAAATAGGAGTGCATAAATGAAGAGGAGTTAATCAATGCGCTTCCTACTGCTGCCGTAATACAACGACGAGTAAGCTAGTCAATGCGTCACACTACTGGCTCCACCCTTGCTCCGCCTTGGTCTGCAACGTCAGAGACACCAACCAACGCCGCGCAACGCAGCGCTCATACCTGGACATCGTGCTATCTCGGTCGTCCACGACGAGTCCCCGCCCCTGCTGGAGTCTACAAGCATAGGACGCAAGTAAGCACCTCCTACCGATTTTGATCTCCTGGTACTCGAAGCGTTGTGCTGGTGACCTCCATAGTGTTTTTGATTTTGGAAACCTGCAAGTTTACGACGACGAGACGACGACCCATCAACCATCAACTGTCTTGAACAATAACGGTACCTACTATCCACAGTACTATCGCAATATCCTGCTATTTTTATGTTTTCCTAGTGCAAATTACCGTTCACGCAGCATTATCTTAAGTGAGTTACGTACCTACATACACCAAGTATTGATCATACTTATGAACAAGGAAGTTCGGTGATATTGTATTATATGGTAATAGAACTCGGTATTCAGATAATCTCCACTAGTTTATGAGAACCTAGTACTAAAATGTTGCGCTCGCCTCCTACGTCAAAAACCAACACCAACCTGTCGCGTTCCGAAGCTGATATAAGCAAACTCTGTGAAGATGAGCTAATTGGCGATCTGAGCTCTTCATATGTTACGCAAAGAGCTAAACGCTTCAGGTCTTCGAGTGCTGAAAAATCAGTCGAAAAATTGGATTTTAGAACAGAATTGAGAGAAATGATGAAGCAATTTATATCATCTCAAAATACCAGACTTGAAACCCTTGAATCTCATATTATGGACCTGAAACTACATTTCACAAAGATCGAGACCTCAAACTCTGCTTTGGCGAGCTCTCTGAACGGCCTATCAGACCAAATGTATTCCTTGGAGTCCAAGATAACAGGTCTTGAGAAAGAACGTACTGATATGTGCACCCATTTATCAGCCCTTGAGGAAAAGATCGACACTCTGGAGCGAAACTTGATTAAAACGTGCGTTGAAATCAGAAATGTCCCACTACGTCAAAAAGAGTCTAAACAGGATCTATACGAAAACATTTCTGTACTGTCTAATGTCCTCGGCATTAATGTTAAGTCAGACATTAGAGACATTTCTAGGTATAGGATTGACAAACAAAATAATTCCTCTGCGTTTCTCATAGAATTTACTAACACTCTTAACAAAAGCAGATTTCTAGACTCTGTGAAAAGCTACAACAAGGGATACCCTACTCAAAAGCTCAATTCAAGCAACCTAGGATTCACAGCAAAAGCTGTGCCTATCTACATAGCAGAGCAGCTGACAGCACAGTCTAGAAAATTGTTTTACTTGGCCAGAAACTTTGCTAAAGCAAATAAATACGATTATTGTTGGATTTCAAATGGCCGTATTCTGATAAAAAAAGTTAAGGAATCACCATACATTGTGATTAAAAACGAACCTCAATTGCAACAAATGTCCAAAGTACCCGAAGTATGACTATCTTCATTAATTAGCCTTGCTTATATTAGTTTTTCTTTTTTGTATTGCACTTTTATGTAGATTAAGTAAATGTATAATCTGTGTAACTTATTACTTAAAAACAACAATATTAATTTCGCATGTTAATTTTTTCATCAGAATAAACAAACACTTTACTCTACACTTTAGTTCACACATATTAATCTATACACACAGCAACTCAAATAATATCCAATCACTCACCACTACATCTCAGATTCATTTTACATACATCACGCCTTACTGTAATCCCTTAATATTGCTTCTTTTACCTGAAAACCAAGAATCACTCTACGAACTGTCCCCCAAATCATTTTTAACTAAACCTAAACATTCAATCACATAAAATTGTTAGGTGACAACCTAGACGATTTTTCTGTATCTAAAGTGTATCAGTGCACACCAGAGGACTGTTTATCTACCTTAAATTCTCCGCATAGTTACCTAAAAGTTCTCTCTCAAAATATCAGATCAATTAATCGAAACTTTCATGATTTTGAAACACTACTTTCCCGTCTTTCTTTTGAGTGTGACGTAGCTGTTCTAACAGAATGCTGGCTTCCTTGTCTCAGTAATACCACCCTTCCCCAGCTCCAGGGTTATTCTTCGATCCACACTACTAAACACCGTAATCAGAGTGACGGTGTAGTCGTGTACATCAATTCAAATCTTGAATTCAAAGTACACGAACCTGAATTTCATGACTCTGCTTCTGGTTTAATCATCGAACTTCCGTCTGATGTTGCTATCCTCTGCGTTTATAGATCCCCTTCTAACGAGAGTATTGAAATCTTTCTCAAATCCTTAAACGAAATACTATATTCCTTGACCACCTTTCAAACTGTAGTTATAACAGGTGACATAAACATAAACATAGATAGCACAATATCAACTATGAACAATTGGTCGCACGAATACCTTAACTGTCTTTCTTATCACGGGTTTTTACCTGCTCACCACCTACCCACAAGAGGTAATAATTGCCTTGACCACACAATCCTTAAAACTAAATTACCCTCTTCTACCTTTATTTTTGATTCCACAATTACTGATAACTTTTCTACCCTCCTTTGTTTTATTTAAAATTACCCTGTAATTTTTCCAATACCTCAATCATAAAGACCGACTTTGCCTCACTTGACAACTCTATGCAAAATCTGGAATTCACGCATATTTATTCCATGGATGATCCAAATGCTGCTACTGACTGTCTAATCCAAACTCTATCGCAGGAGATTAATAATCACTCAACCCTGAAGCCTACAGCTAAACGCAAGAGAATCCTGAAACCATGGATTATTCCCGGACTCCTCCGATGCATGAGGAACAGAGACACTTTACACAAAAGATACAAACAGTCCCCTGATAATGTAATCCTTAAAGCTACTTACACAAGATACAGAAATTTCTGCAACAAGATTCTTAAAAAAATTAAAAGACAGTTCGACTCAAATGAAATTTCCAAAGCTGGTCGTAACACAAAAATGTTGTGGGATACAGTCAAGCGTGTCACGAACACAACTAAAATTACTCACCCTCCCACGGAGTTACTTTCCTCCTCGGAAACCCCTACTCAATCTCTTAACGATGTTAATTCATTTTTTGTAAATATTGGCAAAGACCTCGCTGATCGTATTCGGAATGTAATAGATGACTGCCCTCCTAATTCCCAGTTCAATAACTCCAATAGTTTGAGTTCTTTCGTTCTCTTGGAAACAAATCCGGATGAGATTGCTTCTATTATTGGTTCTCTAAAGCCCAATGCTGCAGTGGGTTTTGATGGCATTTCTACAACCATGATAAAAAGGTACTCTACAATCCTCGCACCCGTACTTTGCCATATTTTCAACCTATGCCTCGTCTCGGGTACCTTTCCATCTTCTTTCAAAAAGGCCATTATTCATCCCATTTTTAAAGGGGGTGACCGTGCATCTGTCAATAATTACCGCCCTATTGCGGTGCTGCCTGCCATGTCCAAAATCTTAGAACGACTGATTAATAATAGACTGACCTCATACCTTGAAGGAAACAATTTATTGTCAGCCAATCAGTTTGGATTCAGGAAGAAAAGATCAACTTCTGATGCAGCCTTGGCACTGATAAATGGAATAGTTGATAAACTAAATCAACGCAAATAATGCCTCACAGTGTTCATTGACCTTGCAAAGGCATTTGACACCGTTCCTATTCCCTGCCTTCTTACTAAACTAGAATGTCTCGGCGTACGTGGTATGCAACTCCAGCTCTTCCATTCATATCTTTCAGACCGTAGGCAGATAGTCAAAATCGACGGTTGTCTTAGTGAGGAGCTGCCCATTGCATTCGGAGTACCTCAGGGTAGTGTCTTAGGCCCTACTTTGTTCCTGGTGTTCATAAACGACCTGTGCAATATGCACCTGAGCACTGGTAACATTGTCTCTTTTGCCGATGATACTGCAATTACCTTTCATGATGAATCCTGGGCTGGACTGAAAACAACTGCTCAAATTGGATTTGATATAATATATAGATGGCTTATCTCTCACTCACTCACGCTAAACACGAATAAAACTAAACTCATAACATTCTCTCTAAACTCCACTACGCAACCCTTGACACCCATCACTCTAAAAGCTCACTCCTGCCGGGCCAATCTGGCTACTTGCAACTGTCCTACAATTTTCTCTACTGACACGACTAAATACCTCGGTATCATCCTAGACAAACACCTTAACTTCAAAGCACATATCACCCACCTTACAGCTCGAGTTCGTAAACTCATATATATTTTTAAAACACTCAGACACATTGCCAATACTTATGTGATACGCACCATGTATCTTGCTATTTGTCAGTCAGTGATTTCGTACTGTATTAATATTTGGGGTGGAGCTGCGAAAACTACACTCAAACCTCTGGAAGTGGCTCAGCGAGCCATTCTTAAGGTTGCTACTTTCCGACCAATGCTCTTCCCGACCTTTGAGCTGTACAAAAAATGCAAAGTTCTAACGGTCCGGCAAACATTCTTTCTCAACACTTTATTACAACAACACACACAAACTCCTTTTACACAAACTCAATCCTTACTTAGGCGAAAGAACGAAATTTGCAAAGTACCCTTCACACGCTTTGCTTTTACTAAACGTTTCTTTTACTATCTTGGCCCATTTTTATATAACAGAATAAACAAAACTATCCCTTTACATCAATCCTCTTATAAAATGAGTAAAAAAATTATAACAGACTTTTTAACCACTTTAAACTACGACGACACTGAATATCTGCTCACTTCACAATCGTAATGACTTCTCTAATACTCCGTTTTTAAACTCATCCTCTTTCACTTCCGTTTACACACACTACACCTACATCATTGAACACAGACACACACAGCTACATCACAAAACACACAAACAAGCACCACACCAACATCACAAAACATACACACACGTACTAACACTTAGTATAAGTCAAATGCGTTTGACCCTATAGTCTTAAGCAGTCTATTAAAATGTTTGTACCCCTGTGGGAACCCGGGCTGGCGAACCTTAATACAGGTTACCATGTAACCTAGCTAGGACGCCAGATTCAATAATGTTACTTTCTATTCAATTTAACCCTACATTGTAAAATTATATTTATTGTAACAGACTGTACCACACTTTTTGAAATAAATAAATAAATTACAAAAAATAGATTTCCGCAAATTTTCGAAACTCGCACGGGAATCAAAACCTACAGGGTACTTCCCGTGAACTTAGAATCTTGAAATTTTGTACGAAGTCACGTCTTATAGTACAGATATAGGAAAAATTACGAAAACCGTAAATTTTTAGTTTCGTCATATAAAAAAAAATATTTTTGACAATTTTGAACTTTTACTTATATACCCACAGGTTTGTACGGAACCCTCGGTGCGCGAGTCCAACTCGCACTTAACCGGTTTTTTTTTACGTGAATTTTGTTATCTAAATTTTTTCGTGCAGTTTCTGGCTTGATATCAATGAGTAAACTGTAAATCAATAATTACGCATTAATTTTTACATCACGGATTCACGGTAAAGTAAAGTAGGTATGGTTTAGTTAGTGCGCGCGCGCGCCGTCGCTTTGGCGGCGCGCCGGCGCCGCCCAACCGATTGTGCGGTGCCGCGGTGGCAACTTTTATTTCGTCAGTTCGTGCCGACAAAGAACACCGCCTGCGGTCGGCTACTAGGGTACTAGGCGCGCAGAATTGCGGAAGAGATTTATCGTGATATTGGCAAGTAACGTGGAAAGTTATTGACCTACGTAGTGCGGTGACACGTTTGTTATGATTTGAATTTAAGAAACCTAAGAAACCAAAAAGTTGGTATCAATTTTTAGAGTATTTTATTTTGAGCTGAAACTATGTATAGTGATTCTTTACCAGCTGTTATCTTTAGTGCTTAAGGATAACAATAGGGTTTCTGTTACACGCTGTATAGGTAAAGTACTCGTATATTTGTTATTAAAATTGTATGTATTGCACAAGAATTATTATTTGTTATTAATATTTTCATTAGTATTGAATTTTGTTGTTATTTATTAGTAATTAATTATTATTTTATTTACATTACATATTATTTATTTTCACATTCATATTTGATTTTCTATATTCCGTATTATATTGTACTAGCTTTTGCCAGCGGCTTCGCCCGCGCGGAACTTTCATCCCCTATTTAACTCCCTTAGGGGATGAATTTCGAAAAATCCTTCCTTATTCCTTGTCTACATTATAAAGGGAACCTCTGTGCAAAATTTCAGCTTTCTAGGTCCAAGGGTTTGGGCTGGGCTTTGATGAGTCAGTCAGTAAGTCAGGACTTCTCTTTTTATTTATATAGATAATATATGTCATATTGTTTGGTCAATTAAAGAGAGATAATTTTATTTTTCAATTAATTTGTCATCTAAAAACTCCTTTACTGAGTAGTATGTCTTAGATTCTAGAAATTGTTTCAATTTATTAATAAATATATTTGCTTTCTTTACTTCTCTGATGTAATTTGGCAATTTGTTATAAATTTTTATGGACATAACTAAAGGGCCGGTTGAGTGCATTTTGAGTCGGGATTGAGGTATGTTTATTTTGTTTTTGTTGTGTCGAAAGGTGTATCTTGTTTGTGTCTCTTCGCAAGTGGTGTAGAACGTTTTCTGACAAATTTACATAATTCTAAGATGTATAAACAGGGAAGTGTGAGTATTTTATGTTTTCGGAAGTGTGGTTTGCAGCTATCTGTTTGTTCTATGTTGGTAATTATGCGAATTAATTTCTTTTGTAAAATAAAAATGGTTTCTGAATCGGTACTATTGCCCCACAGCATGATCCCATATTTGAGCCATGCCTGGGCATATGCATAGTAGGTAATAAGTGCAGTTTGCTGGTTGGTAGTTTTTTTTGATTTCGCTTAGGGCATATGAAAATTTTGAGAGCTTTGCTCTTATTTTCTGTATATGGGATTTCCATTTAAGTGGGTATCCATAGACAAACCGAGGAGAGTGAATTCATTTACTTGTTCTATTTTTGCATGATTAAAAATTAAATTTAGTTTTAATGGGGATTTTTGATAGGGATGAAAAGTAATTAATTTTGTTTTGGTGAAGTTAATTTCTAAATTATGGTTATCCATCCAGCTTACAGCTGTTGATAGAAGGGAACTTAATTTGGCGTTTATATTGTCATCCCTCTGGCATGAGGTGAGCAGAGAGATATAGTCCGCAAATAGAACACATGGTCGGTTTATAATTTTAGGAAGGTCATTTACATAAATAAGGAACAAGAGGCGGCCCACCACACTCCCTTGGGGAATTGACGCGTTAACTGTTTTACTGTCGGATCTTATTTTTATTATTTCGCATGTGCTGTTATCAAAATATTCAATTTCCACTAGTTGTACCCTATCCTTTAGGTATGATGCAAACCATTTAAGAGCTTTTCCTCGTATCCCTATCCCATGTAACTTGTCCAATAGTATTTGAAATTGCACCTTATCATAGGCTTTGGTCATATCAAGCAGCATTCCTATGGCATAGTTTTTATTATTAATAATAGTTAGGGCCTCTTGCACGTATTTATAGACTGCTAATATTGTAGACCTGTTTTTACGGAAACCGTTTTGGCAGTCGTCAAGTATTCCATATTTTTCGCAAAAAGAGTATACGCGGTCGCACATAGCCTTTTCAAAGATTTTAGACGCAGTTGGTAACAGGGCGATAGTTATTTGGGTCGGTTTTAGAGTTTTTCTAATGTATGGGTTTTATCAGTGCGTTTTTAAGTAGATTGGGAAAAGTTCCCTCTTCAAACGATTGGTTAATTAATTTATAATATGATATAGATAGATTGATGTCTGAAATGGTCTTTAGAGGAAAATAACCACACAGATTAAGTGGTCCTGTCCAGTCAGTGCAACTGTTAGCCAGCAAATTAATAGAAAAAAAACAACGGTTCGATATCTAATTCTTAAGTAGCAAATGACATTAGGACAAATAAATTCAAAAATATTCTTATTAATTCTCAGGTTCGAAGGCGTAGCAACTCTAATGCAGGGCCGCAGCAAGATGCAGACGTTACTCGTGATAGTACTGACGGACGTGCTGTTCTTTTTGCACGATAACAACAACAAATATACATTCTTTACGCCTGACAATAAGGTAAGATTTAATACTAGCTATTGGCGTGCAGTCCATAAAGATACTGCCTATCCTACCTATTTTTTATTAAAATATTTAAAGCTTATATTATTTTATTAAGTTATGAACTTGAATGGCTATGTCATGGAAAAGGAGGGTTGTATTGATGATTTTAATATTTCCTTTATTCCGCTAAATATACATATAAATTACATTTTTAAATATTATTATAAAAATATAAAAACATTTAAAAATATAAAAAATAGTAGCCCAACGGTATCGGGAACAAAGTCCAAGCTACCGGCGGTCAGGGCTCCAGAGAGAGGAACCTCCTAACAATGCGAGCCGTGTCCAAGAGTACCGCTTTCTGGATCAAGCCCTTGACTCAGCTACCCAACGAGAGCCTCCTCAGATGTTGGTCGAGGTTCTTGGCTATCAAGCCATTGGCTGAAACGACTATCGGTACAATGATCGCTGTGTCCACATCCCACATGTTGACAACCTCGCGAGCCAAGTCAAGATACTTGATTTGTGTATCTTTCTCGGCTTTCACGAGGTTCCCGTCATGCGGGACGGTTATATCAACGATCGTACGCCGCTCTAGTCGATCCACCACCACTATATCAGGCTTATTGGCAACAATAGTCCTGTCAGTGATGATGGATCAATGCCAGTACAGTGTGACATGTACATTTTCGACTGCTGGGTCGGGCACATACCTGTAGTACGGCACTTCTGATTCCACAAGGCTGTATTTTAGAGCAAGTTGCTGGTGGATAATCCTGGCTACAAGGTTGTGTCTATGAAAGTACTCCTCATTAGCTAGACGAGAACACCCGGAGATTATGTGTCTGATTGATTCTCCCGGACGGTGACATGCCCAACAGATGCCAACCGAACCATCTTTCACAATAAATCTCCGCTAGTTGTTCGTCATGATAACTTCGTCCATAATTGCACAGACAAAACCTTCGGTTTCCCCAAGGTCACCGAAACGCAGCCAGGCTATGGACGCTAGTAAGTCTACATCGGGTCCATGTAGGGCCCGGAAAAAGCGTCCGTGAAGCTCCTTACTCTGCCATACCTCCATGCGATCCTTAGTGTCAGGCACTACAGGCTTGCGCCAGTTCTCTTTAGCCAAGGAGAGCGGGGTGAGACCCTTGTCCACCGCGACCACATCTCGATGCATCCCCACGTCGGCTTCTAGGCAATATTCCCTGAGACTGCATACCTCGCGAATGTGGAGGGTCTTAGCGTTTAAGAACCCTCGACCTCCACACTTTCGCAGGATATACAGTCTCATTACCGATGACCGTGGGTGATGCATTCGATTTGCAGTCAGCAGCGTATGGACCCTCCTATCCAGGGCGTCGAGTTCGGTCTGAGTCAGTTTGAGTATGCCGAAAGAGTACATCAAAACCAGCATGACCCAACCGTTGAAGGCGCGCGCCTTGTTTCCGCCTGATAAAAGACTATTAAATACTTTCTTCAGGCGGCCAAAGAAGCGCTCCTTCAACGATTGCTTCATGTCAGTAACATTGATGCCCAACGCTTCCGACATACCCAATTACTTATAGGTTTCGGTTGCGGAGAGGGTTCGAAGGTTTATGGAATCCGAGAGTTGGGTTCCCACGGATTCCCTAGCTTTACATGCATGACCGCACATTTATCCACACCAAATTCCATCCTGATGGCGCTACTGAAGGTTTCAGTTACTTTCAGTAGCTCCATCAGTTGCAAATTGTTGGGGGCAAAGAGTTTTAGGTCATCTATGTAGAGGAGGTGAGATATAACCTGACCACCTCTCCTCAGCCGATAGCCTATACCTGAATCCTCCAGCAGTGTGCTTAGAGGATTCAGGCCTAGGAAGAACCAAAGCGGACACAAACTGTCTGATTTTAATCCTTTATTCATTTTAGTTCTTATTAAATACATTTTTAAATATTTTTATAAAACAAAACATTTAAAAATATATAAAATAGGGATCCGCCGATATTGGGAGCAGGGTCCAAGCTACCGGTGGTTAGGGCTCCAGAGACAGGAACCTCCTCACGATGCGAGCCGTACCTATCGAGGAGTACTGCCTTCTGAATCAGGCCTTTGATCCAGCCGCCTAACGAGAGCCTCGAGAGATGTTGTTCGAGGCTTTCGGCCATCAGTCCATTGGCTGATACGTCAATCGGCACAATGACAGCCGAGTCCACATTCCACATGTCAACAACCTCGTGTGCTAAGTCGAGATACTTCATTTGCTTCTCTTTCTCAGCTTTCACGAGGTTCCCGTCATGTGGAATGGTAACATCGACTATAATTTTGCGGCGCGCTAACCGATCTATCACCACTATATCAGGCTTATTGGCTACAATAGTCCTGTCAGTAATGATAGATCGGTCCCAGTACAACGTGACATGGTCATTTTTAAGAACTGGGTCGGGCACATACTTGTAATACGGTACCTCCGAATCCACAAGTTTATATTGCAAAGCAAGTTGCTGGTGAATAATCCTGGCTACTTGGTTATGCCTGTGCAAGTATTCGCCGTTAGCCAGACGAGTACAACCAGAGATAATATGTCTGATGGACTCACCCGGACGGTGACATGCCCGACATACGTCCACCGTCCCGTCCTTCGTAATATGTCTCCGGTAGTTATTCGTCAAGATAACTTCATCCATAATTGCACAGATGAAACCTTCAGTTTCCCCGAAAAGGTCACCAAAACGTAGCCAGGATACGGACGCTAAGAAATCAACTCAACCGGGCTCGTGAAGAGCCCGATAGAAGCGCCCGTGAAGCTCCTTGTTTCGCCATACTTCCTTGCGGTCATCGGTAGTTAGTATTGTTACGAGCTTGGGGTTCGTGACAATTAAAAACTGCCGATATGAATTACCAAAAATAACACTTTAATTAAACACACTATAACACAACACAATAGCACTACGGATCACTCTTTAGTCGCACTTGAAGATCGCTTTAGATGTTCTCGCATGTATCGCTTCCAATGAACTACCCCGTGACGCGCTCCGTTCCCGCTTATATAGGGCCCTCGGATAGTTCCAGAACCTTCTACCGTAGAAGCATCTAGAATGTTCGAGTACATATCGGCCCTGACCGAACACATGTCGATAGTTCCAGAAAGTTCTAGCATCGAACTTTCTAGAAAGATCTTGACGATTAACTCCGCTACTCGATACGAGATATCGCTAGTGGCAACCAAACATTAATTGTGCGGCGCAACAGTATTATAGGTTTGCGCCAGTTCTCTTAATTATTATTATTCTGTAAAGCCATGACGATTAAGTTAGCGAACCATTTTTTTTTAAACCCAAAAGGTGGAACGCGGCTTACATGCCGTTTCGTCCCACCCCGTCCCTTACTTCCCTCTTCCGGCGTCGGCGTTGGCGTAATAAAAGGGGAGGCGGGATTTTTTCGCGCAATAAATTTTCAACGCTCTCCTTAGCGCTATTTTCTTTTTTTCATTTTAGTCTAAACACAACAGTTTTTGAGTAAATACAGAAGTTTGAGTTTGACTTGTCAACCGATGAATTTGTAGTAACTTTTCCAAAATTGTAACGTTCTTGCTGTGTACAGACGGGCGTGGTGTCGCTAGTGAAGCTGCTGGTGCGCGAGAAGGCGGGCGCGGAGGGCCGCGGCCTCTACCTCATCTGCAGCGGGCCCACCGAGCCCGAGATGTTCGAGCTGCGCGTGCACCGCCCCAAGGACATACACAACTGGATACAGGCCATCAGGTAGCTGCACATCATCATCTGCCTAGTCTTTTCCCAACCGGCCTCTACCTCATCTGCAGCGGGCCCACCGAGCCCGAGATGTTCGAGCTGCGCGTGCACCGCCCCAAGGACATACACAACTGGATACAGGCCATCAGGTAGCTGCACATCATCATCTGCCTAGTCTTTTCCCAACCGGCCTCTACCTCATCTGCAGCGGGCCCACCGAGCCCGAGATGTTCGAGCTGCGCGTGCACCGCCCCAAGGACATACACAACTGGATACAGGCCATCAGGTAGCTGCACATCATCATCTGCCTAGTCTTTTCCCAACCGGCCTCTACCTCATCTGCAGCGGGCCCACCGAGCCCGAGATGTTCGAGCTGCGCGTGCACCGCCCCAAGGACATACACAACTGGATACAGGCCATCAGGTAGCTGCACATCATCATCTGCCTAGTCTTTTCCCAACCGGCCTCTACCTCATCTGCAGCGGGCCCACCGAGCCCGAGATGTTCGAGCTGCGCGTGCACCGCCCCAAGGACATACACAACTGGATACAGGCCATCAGGTAGCTGCACATCATCATCTGCCTAGTCTTTTCCCAACCGGCCTCTACCTCATCTGCAGCGGGCCCACCGAGCCCGAGATGTTCGAGCTGCGCGTGCACCGCCCCAAGGACATACACAACTGGATACAGGCCATCAGGTAGCTGCTCATCTCATCATCTGCCTAGCCTTTTCCCAACCGGCCTCTACCTCATCTGCAGCGGGCCCACCGAGCCCGAGATGTTCGAGCTGCGCGTGCACCGCCCCAAGGACATACACAACTGGATACAGGCCATCAGGTAGCTGCACATCATCATCTGCCTAGTCTTTTCCCAACCGGCCTCTACCTCATCTGCAGCGGGCCCACCGAGCCCGAGATGTTCGAGCTGCGCGTGCACCGCCCCAAGGACATACACAACTGGATACAGGCCATCAGGTAGCTGCACATCATCATCTGCCTAGTCTTTTCCCAACCGGCCTCTACCTCATCTGCAGCGGGCCCACCGAGCCCGAGATGTTCGAGCTGCGCGTGCACCGCCCCAAGGACATACACAACTGGATACAGGCCATCAGGTAGCTGCTCATCTCATCATCTGCCTAGCCTTTTCCCAACCGGCCTCTACCTCATCTGCAGCGGGCCCACCGAGCCCGAGATGTTCGAGCTGCGCGTGCACCGCCCCAAGGACATACACAACTGGATACAGGCCATCAGGTAGCTGCTCATCTCATCATCTGCCTAGCCTTTTCCCAACCGGCCTCTACCTCATCCGCAGCGGGCCCACCGAGCCCGAGATGTTCGAGCTGCGCGTGCACCGCCCCAAGGACATACACAACTGGATACAGGCCATCAGGTAGCTGCTCATCTCATCTGCCTAGCCTTTTCCCAACCGGCCTCTACCTCATCTGCAGCGGGCCCACCGAGCCCGAGATGTTCGAGCTGCGCGTGCACCGCCCCAAGGACATACACAACTGGATACAGGCCATCAGGTAGCTGCTCATCTCATCATCTGCCTAGCCTTTTCCCAACCGGCCTCTACCTCATCCGCAGCGGGCCCACCGAGCCCGAGATGTTCGAGCTGCGCGTGCACCGCCCCAAGGACATACACAACTGGATACAGGCCATCAGGTAGCTGCTCATCTCATCATCTGCCTAGCCTTTTCCCAACCGGCCTCTACCTCATCTGCAGCGGGCCCACCGAGCCCGAGATGTTCGAGCTGCGCGTGCACCGCCCCAAGGACATACACAACTGGATACAGGCCATCAGGTAGCTGCTCATCTCATCATCTGCCTAGCCTTTTCCCAACCGGCCTCTACCTCATCCGCAGCGGGCCCACCGAGCCCGAGATGTTCGAGCTGCGCGTGCACCGCCCCAAGGACATACACAACTGGATACAGGCCATCAGGTAGCTGCTCATCTCATCATCTGCCTAGCCTTTTCCCAACCGGCCTCTACCTCATCTGCAGCGGGCCCACCGAGCCCGAGATGTTCGAGCTGCGCGTGCACCGCCCCAAGGACATACACAACTGGATACAGGCCATCAGGTAGCTGCTCATCTCATCATCTGCCTAGCCTTTTCCCAACCGGCCTCTACCTCATCCGCAGCGGGCCCACCGAGCCCGAGATGTTCGAGCTGCGCGTGCACCGCCCCAAGGACATACACAACTGGATACAGGCCATCAGGTAGCTGCTCATCTCATCATCTGCCTAGCCTTTTCCCAACCGGCCTCTACCTCATCTGCAGCGGGCCCACCGAGCCCGAGATGTTCGAGCTGCGCGTGCACCGCCCCAAGGACATACACAACTGGATACAGGCCATCAGGTAGCTGCTCATCTCATCATCTGCCTAGCCTTTTCCCAACCGGCCTCTACCTCATCCGCAGCGGGCCCACCGAGCCCGAGATGTTCGAGCTGCGCGTGCACCGCCCCAAGGACATACACAACTGGATACAGGCCATCAGGTAGCTGCTCATCTCATCATCTGCCTAGCCTTTTCCCAACCGGCCTCTACCTCATCCGCAGCGGGCCCACCGAGCCCGAGATGTTCGAGCTGCGCGTGCACCGCCCCAAGGACATACACAACTGGATACAGGCCATCAGGTAGCTGCTCATCTCATCATCTGCCTAGCCTTTTCCCAACCGGCCTCTACCTCATCCGCAGCGGGCCCACCGAGCCCGAGATGTTCGAGCTGCGCGTGCACCGCCCCAAGGACATACACAACTGGATACAGGCCATCAGGTAGCTGCTCATCTCATCATCTGCCTAGCCTTTTCCCAACCGGCCTCTACCTCATCTGCAGCGGGCCCACCGAGCCCGAGATGTTCGAGCTGCGCGTGCACCGCCCCAAGGACATACACAACTGGATACAGGCCATCAGGTAGCTGCTCATCTCATCATCTGCCTAGCCTTTTCCCAACCGGCCTCTACCTCATCTGCAGCGGGCCCACCGAGCCCGAGATGTTCGAGCTGCGCGTGCACCGCCCCAAGGACATACACAACTGGATACAGGCCATCAGGTAGCTGCTCATCTCATCATCTGCCTAGCCTTTTCCCAACCGGCCTCTACCTCATCTGCAGCGGGCCCACCGAGCCCGAGATGTTCGAGCTGCGCGTGCACCGCCCCAAGGACATACACAACTGGATACAGGCCATCAGGTAGCTGCTCATCTCATCATCTGCCTAGCCTTTTCCCAACCGGCCTCTACCTCATCTGCAGCGGGCCCACCGAGCCCGAGATGTTCGAGCTGCGCGTGCACCGCCCCAAGGACATACACAACTGGATACAGGCCATCAGGTAGCTGCTCATCTCATCATCTGCCTAGCCTTTTCCCAACCGGCCTCTACCTCATCTGCAGCGGGCCCACCGAGCCCGAGATGTTCGAGCTGCGCGTGCACCGCCCCAAGGACATACACAACTGGATACAGGCCATCAGGTAGCTGCTCATCTCATCATCTGCCTAGCCTTTTCCCAACCGGCCTCTACCTCATCTGCAGCGGGCCCACCGAGCCCGAGATGTTCGAGCTGCGCGTGCACCGCCCCAAGGACATACACAACTGGATACAGGCCATCAGGTAGCTGCTCATCTCATCATCTGCCTAGCCTTTTCCCAACCGGCCTCTACCTCATCTGCAGCGGGCCCACCGAGCCCGAGATGTTCGAGCTGCGCGTGCACCGCCCCAAGGACATACACAACTGGATACAGGCCATCAGGTAGCTGCTCATCTCATCATCTGCCTAGCCTTTTCCCAACCGGCCTCTACCTCATCCGCAGTGGGCCCACCGAGCCCGAGATGTTCGAGCTGCGCGTGCACCGCCCCAAGGACATACACAACTGGATACAGGCCATCAGGTAGCTGCTCATCTCATCATCTGCCTAGCCTTTTCCCAACCGGCCTCTACCTCATCTGCAGCGGGCCCACCGAGCCCGAGATGTTCGAGCTGCGCGTGCACCGCCCCAAGGACATACACAACTGGATACAGGCCATCAGGTAGCTGCTCATCTCATCATCTGCCTAGCCTTTTCCCAACCGGCCTCTACCTCATCCGCAGCGGGCCCACCGAGCCCGAGATGTTCGAGCTGCGCGTGCACCGCCCCAAGGACATACACAACTGGATACAGGCCATCAGGTAGCTGCTCATCTCATCATCTGCCTAGCCTTTTCCCAACCGGCCTCTACCTCATCTGCAGCGGGCCCACCGAGCCCGAGATGTTCGAGCTGCGCGTGCACCGCCCCAAGGACATACACAACTGGATACAGGCCATCAGGTAGCTGCTCATCTCATCATCTGCCTAGCCTTTTCCCAACCGGCCTCTACCTCATCCGCAGCGGGCCCACCGAGCCCGAGATGTTCGAGCTGCGCGTGCACCGCCCCAAGGACATACACAACTGGATACAGGCCATCAGGTAGCTGCTCATCTCATCATCTGCCTAGCCTTTTCCCAACCGGCCTCTACCTCATCTGCAGCGGGCCCACCGAGCCCGAGATGTTCGAGCTGCGCGTGCACCGCCCCAAGGACATACACAACTGGATACAGGCCATCAGGTAGCTGCTCATCTCATCATCTGCCTAGCCTTTTGCCAACCGGCCTCTACCTCATCCGCAGCGGGCCCACCGAGTCCGAGATGTTCGAGCTGCGCGTGCACCGCCCCAAGGACATACACAACTGGATACAGGCCATCAGGTAGCTGCTCATCTCATCTGCCTAGCCTTTTCCCAACCGGCCTCTACCTCATCTGCAGCGGGCCCACCGAGCCCGAGATGTTCGAGCTGCGCGTGCACCGCCCCAAGGACATACACAACTGGATACAGGCCATCAGGTAGCTGCTCATCTCATCATCTGCCTAGCCTTTTCCCAACCGGCCTCTACCTCATCCGCAGCGGGCCCACCGAGCCCGAGATGTTCGAGCTGCGCGTGCACCGCCCCAAGGACACACACAACTGGATACAGGCCATCAGGTAGCTGCTCATCTCATCATCTGCCTAGCCTTTTCCCAACCGGCCTCTACCTCATCTGCAGCGGGCCCACCGAGCCCGAGATGTTCGAGCTGCGCGTGCACCGCCCCAAGGACATACACAACTGGATACAGGCCATCAGGTAGCTGCTCATCTCATCATCTGCCTAGCCTTTTCCCAACCGGCCTCTACCTCATCCGCAGCGGGCCCACCGAGCCCGAGATGTTCGAGCTGCGCGTGCACCGCCCCAAGGACATACACAACTGGATACAGGCCATCAGGTAGCTGCTCATCTCATCATCTGCCTAGCCTTTTCCCAACCGGCCTCTACTTCATCCGCAGCGGGCCCACCGAGCCCGAGATGTTCGAGCTGCGCGTGCACCGCCCCAAGGACATACACAACTGGATACAGGCCATCAGGTAGCTGCTCATCTCATCATCTGCCTAGCCTTTTCCCAACCGGCCTCTACCTCATCTGCAGCGGGCCCACCGAGCCCGAGATGTTCGAGCTGCGCGTGCACCGCCCCAAGGACATACACAACTGGATACAGGCCATCAGGTAGCTGCTCATCTCATCATCTGCCTAGCCTTTTCCCAACCGGCCTCTACCTCATCCGCAGCGGGCCCACCGAGCCCGAGATGTTCGAGCTGCGCGTGCACCGCCCCAAGGACATACACAACTGGATACAGGCCATCAGGTAGCTGCTCATCTCATCATCTGCCTAGCCTTTTCCCAACCGGCCTCTACCTCATCTGCAGCGGGCCCACCGAGCCCGAGATGTTCGAGCTGCGCGTGCACCGCCCCAAGGACATACACAACTGGATACAGGCCATCAGGTAGCTGCTCATCTCATCATCTGCCTAGCCTTTTCCCAACCGGCCTCTACCTCATCCGCAGCGGGCCCACCGAGCCCGAGATGTTCGAGCTGCGCGTGCACCGCCCCAAGGACATACACAACTGGATACAGGCCATCAGGTAGCTGCTCATCTCATCATCTGCCTAGCCTTTTCCCAACCGGCCTCTACCTCATCTGCAGCGGGCCCACCGAGCCCGAGATGTTCGAGCTGCGCGTGCACCGCCCCAAGGACATACACAACTGGATACAGGCCATCAGGTAGCTGCTCATCTCATCATCTGCCTAGCCTTTTCCCAACCGGCCTCTACCTCATCCGCAGCGGGCCCACCGAGCCCGAGATGTTCGAGCTGCGCGTGCACCGCCCCAAGGACATACACAACTGGATACAGGCCATCAGGTAGCTGCTCATCTCATCATCTGCCTAGCCTTTTCCCAACCGGCCTCTACCTCATCTGCAGCGGGCCCACCGAGCCCGAGATGTTCGAGCTGCGCGTGCACCGCCCCAAGGACATACACAACTGGATACAGGCCATCAGGTAGCTGCTCATCTCATCATCTGCCTAGCCTTTTCCCAACCGGCCTCTACCTCATCTGCAGCGGGCCCACCGAGCCCGAGATGTTCGAGCTGCGCGTGCACCGCCCCAAGGACATACACAACTGGATACAGGCCATCAGGTAGCTGCTCATCTCATCATCTGCCTAGCCTTTTCCCAACTATACTGAGATCGGCTTCAAGTCTAGCCTAATGCAGCTGAATACCAGTATTTTACAAGAAGCGACTGCCTATCTGACCTCCACAACCCAGTTATTGGGTAACATGATACCCCCTTGGTTAGACTGGTTGTCAGACTTTCTGGCTTCTGACGACCCGTAACGACTGTCAAAGATCCACGAACGACAGCCGGGACCAACGGCTTAACGTGCTTTCCGAGGCACGGTGAGGTCTTGAAATGGAAAGATCGTCACAGCTATTATTACTTAGCTTCAATCCCCTCCTCCCCAGCGTCTTTATACCCAACTACCTTTTGCCTGTGGCTTCACCCGCATGGAAGTCGAAAATTATCCTTGCGGAACCGTTTATCGGAATGAAAAGTATCCTGTGCTAATCCATGCTATAAACTATCTGTGTGCCAATTTTTATCGAAATCCGTTCAGCCGGTTTTACCTAATCTAGTGACAAACATCTACAGTCCCATAGATAAATAGTTTGAAAATAACAAAAATCTTATTTTTGCATACAACATTTCAACATAAAATTTGTCTAATATCCTTACTATTCAGCTACTACAATCTTTCAAAGACTTTCTAACTGATTTTCCTTTCACCAGGGCGGTAGTCCAAAGCTGTCCTGACGAGATAGAAGAGTCAGAAGTAGGAGCCACAGCGCCCTCCGCTGAGGAACGGCAGCGGCAACTGGACGCTAGGCACGAGAGTATAAGACTGATCACTGGTATGTATGAATCTGAGCCTTATTTGTAGATAACGAAGGTTTTATGTGTAATGTCCATAATATCAGCACTTTATTACCTTCAGATTTCGTGTCTAATAAAAGACTTATTTGTTTAGCAGTAAAGTTCAATTTGTAACACCCGTATTTCAGTACTTTCTACATTTAAATTTGGAATCGAGATTATTCCCGAGTTCAGAATGCAAGTTTAATTTTTAAATATTAACTGAAAGTATTCAACCTTTTGTATGCCAGTATGAATCTCAATTTTATTATTTTTATAAAATTTAACCTGCATGTTTTCGACTCGTAACAAGATATATTGGCCTTTTTTCATTCTACGACAAAAGACGGCGTTTAACTCATTAAACGGGTGGTGAACTTCGTTTGGGCCGCAAACACGTATTTAAATAAATTGAACTTGGAATTTTACGACATTTTGTACTTTATTTTCTCGGCTTTAAGAGTTATTTTGTAATGTCGTAATTTGACTTCATTTTGAACTTTATTTTCTTAGTTTTAAGGGCTATTTTGTACTGTCTTGTAGCATAAAATTTTGTCTTTACTACAACACGTAGGGACGACGATTGGCACCCACTATTATACATCTCTTCAAAATTATTTTACCTACTTTGAGTCAGTATGGAGTAGTCGATCAAAAGTGAGTACCATTTATACTTTTGTATAAATTGTACTTTAGGGTCAAATCACATTAACGGCAATACGAATGTTATCATCGTCAGCCTAGCATTGTAATTATGTAACTTATCAACAACACAAAACCAATCAATAATGGTTCACAGGAAGTAGGCTATAATTTAAAAGAGTAACCACTGGCTCCTTCATAGCAATTCACAACCATTCGACAGACTCCCGAGTCGAAAATGACTCATTTTCATTTATCTGATTTGCCTAGCCGTCGCGCGTCGTCAGAATAGTGGTCGTCTACTTCGCTTAAACTGTCAATATTTTCTCAAAACGGTGAAGGAAAACATCGTGAGGGAACCGGCATATCCTAGAATTCGAAGACATGTGACATCTACCAACCCGCACTGGGCCCGCGTGTTAAATTACGGCCTCGGCTTACCAAGAAGGGGCTTATATCGCAGTAGTTCTATAATTAGCCTAGAATGTTCTCAACATTGTAGGCAGTGTTTGTCAGTCATTTGTCAACAGTTTTTATTTTGAAAACTTTGATGTTCGATTGGACATGAAAGCGTACCGAATGGTTGTGAATAGCTACATTAATTCCGGTTTTCAAAAGACAGATCAATGAAATTAGATCCTTTTGCCGTATTTGTGATTCGACCCTTGTGTCAATGTAAATTTGAACAACAACAAATATCAATTTTGTTATCAAACAGAGGAGACACCGCGGTGGCAAATAGAAGGTGATACAATACTGAGTTATAAATATGCCTGTTGCATGACAGCATGTTGCGTTGCAGTGCGTTGTGCAGAGGTTGTCCTTTGGTAGCGGTGCAAAATTTCATTGTATACCTAGATTTCTTCCCAGAGGGGCAATAAAGACAACTGAAAAATTCCAGAGCAACTTACTGGCTCCAGTGAAAATAGGACCCTACTACCAAAATCTAAAGTAGAAAATTGTATGAATATCGACACAGTCGGCTCGCGCATGCTCGCGACTCGGTTGTTATTGGTTTGAAGTGCGGCCAGTGAAAGTTTTTTTTTTTTACAAAATTAGAGTGTAGATTAAAACTGAAAAACTCATTAGTAAATAAAATATGTAAAACTTTCTATAGTGTTTTAAGTTGACTGACTTACGAAAATTAATTGGAAAAAAATACTATTTCTTTTTAGCTAGGTACTACTGAGTACATTATTACTGCTATAGTGTTTGGGCCAACCTTTTCTGCAAAATTTGGGACAGCTAGGGATCGAAATTATAACGGTCACCACTTATGGGCTATTGCCGCTTTTTAACCGACTTCAAAAAGAAGGAGGTCATCAATTCGACATGCTTATTTTTTTAATGTATGTTTGGGCATAACTCCGTCATATATAGACGGATTTGCAAAGTTATTTTTTTGTTCGAAAGGGGTTTATTCCGAAATGGTCCCATTTCATATTTCGTATAGATTTGATGATGCGTTTCGGAGACAGACAACGGATCTCTTCAAAAAATGACAGCATACCAACTGCAATTGCTGCTATCGCATAAATATGCATTGTTTTGACCCCCGGGATGATGTTATTTCGATTTGGTGCGGGGTACTATAGCGAAAAAGTGAAAAATAAAAACAACCTACTTCCGCAAAAATACTACAAACTGAAAAATAACTTTAATTTTGGAAGGCGGTGACAAATTTTTTTTTTATACATATCTAAAGTCACCGATTTCCGAAATTAAAGTTATTTTTCACTTTGTAGTGTTTTGCAGAAACCGGTTGTTTTAATTTTTAAACCAAATATGCTCATAATCATTACTACAAATGGGCTAAGATGACATTAGATAATACGAAATGCCGAAAAATCTAGGGATGAGTGTTTTTTTTATCTAATTTTTATTGGCCTGAACATCGTAACCGCTACCGCTTTGGGCAGCCTTTCGATTGATGTACTCGAAAAAGGTTTATTTCCATTAAAGATTATTTTATATTAAGCTATGTGGATTAATTTACAATATGTGTAGATTTGGTATAAATGTTTTATTTCGTCGGTATATTAAATGTAAATAATGATAGCCCTTAATAGTGTGGATATCCTTTGTGAAAAAAAAAAAACAAATCGCACTCAATCCATTTGTATGAATGTAAAGAGAAATAAATGGCACTTCTTTAGAGCATTTTTACTAAAGACGGTATACAAATGTTGTCTAGACGAATTAATATAACACGTCCAACGCAATCCCCAGAGCACGAAAATTTGTGAACTGTCGTGAAGTGGTTAATCACACGGAGTAATTAGTAAATGGAGTGCTCATTCATCATGTCATATGGAAATAAATATATGTCTGCTGCATACCTATGCAACATCGATCATCGATCGAACATCGATCGAATGTTATCGTTGCCATATAAACGTCTCTAAATCCGGAACCCGTTAATTTTGTCAATTTAAATCAAATAGACGACCGCTATTCTTGCGATAGCTGTTTGCTGTCTCAAGCACGGCAAATAAGGTTATCGAAATGTGTCATTTTCGATACGATAGCCTGTCGAATACTTGCGACTAGCAGTGCTGATTGATTATTACCAATGTGACATTAGGTCTACCTTAAATCTAAAAACGTGCTTATATATTTGAACAGCTATAAAAGTCCAAACCACCTAGCCACCGGCATACCTCACGACTGTCAGGACTTCTACAAACTGTGTTGACGCGAAAAATAAAGGAATTTTTTGAACTCCATTTACTTACTACTCCGTGGTCTATCGGGACGCCAATACATCAAAATTACGCACCTAAATGTTCCACATCCTATAGTAAAACGCAAAAGCACGAAAACCGTCAGTGTAAATGCTCTAAGCCGATATCAGACGCTTCACTTATCTTTCATTTTTGTCTTTCATTCGGCATCTTTTTCTCCAAGTGAAACGTCTATATGAATCCAAAGCGAACAATCAATTTATTTGTGAATCGATCTAACGAAAATGGAGATCGGCACCCGCGTTCCAAATCATGGAAAAATTAAATGAAAGGAGCAGTTGAACGTTCTTTCCTATGTAATTTGGTCAATGACGTGTGACAGTGGAATGAAACAAAAATGAACATGCGTCTGATGTCGGCCTATATCATCGAAACCATTTTATTAACAATTTCTATACATTGCTTGTTTTGTTGGTACAGAGGCACTAAGGGCTAAGGACAGGGAGCATGCTACATTGTTGGAAGAGAAGATGGCATTACAGATGAAAATGGTTGGCATTACGGATGAGTCGTGGCTTACGTTGCCACATACAGGTCAGTTGCGTTAGTATCGATCCATTATTTAGTATTTTGATTTCTTTAATATTTTTTGTTTGTTTGTGTTTTACTTGTTGTAGCATTTGTTTGTCTATTTGTGAAGTTAAATGTATATTTTGGTTTTGTATAGTGATTGTTATGCTTTGGAAAATTGTGTGTGCTTTTTACCAGCTTTTTTCTTTCATCAAGGGTCAAATTGAAATCAAGCTCAAGTTCGATCAAGAGAAAATATACTGCTAAAATAGATATTTTCTCTATAGGTACTTTTGTAAAAATAGTAGGAATCAATTATAACTACTGCCTGACTGGTACTTCTGCTATGAAAACGGCAAGCAGACATATTTACAAATCGATAAAAAAAAAACTCATTGGCTTGTTGCCAGTACATAAACCCTTCATACCTATAAATTCTGTTGACCAGTCCTTAATTTTTATTTGCTACAAAGGCTATTTATTGTGGTGTTATTCAACACGATATAAAACAGAAGACACTAAAATGAAATGTTACGTATTCAGGAAGCAGCACTGCATTTCCTGGACTAGAATTCCCGGACTACGTGCGACTAGCGGCGCCGTCAGCTGACAAGTACGCGCTTTGGCAGGACGTCTGCAAAGTTGTTATGGTAAGTCATGTTTATAATTTGTAGGTACCGTTAAAAACGAAACTAGAAACAATATTTGACTATTTACAGAGGCCAGCACATCAAACTACCCCAATCCATTCAATTTCTTTGATAGTTTTTCAACTTTATTAAACAGAAATAAGGTTCATGTTCAATTTGCTTGATTGAAGAAAGCTTGATGTGCTAGCGTCTGTACGATCTCTTCCAACAATTTCCCTATATCTGTCTTTAACTTTTTTCACCCCTAGGATGCCCTAGAAGCCAGTAGTGGGCCCTGGCAGTGTGGCGGCGCTTTAGGGCGCAGTACTAGCTCGGCCGGCGAGAGACACTCCGTCGCCTACGAGAGCCCTGCGCTCCCGCGACGAGCGGACACCTTCGCGGGCTTCGACGCCAGTCGCCATAGAGGTGTGTATGTACTATAGTGAGTTGCTAGAAGCTGGCAGTACTAGCTCGGCCGGCGAGAGACACTCCGTCGCGTACGAGGGCATCGAAAAGTCGTCTTTCGCTTGGTCTAAATCAAATAGATCATGAATCCGAATTTGCCACTTCATCCGAATTTTCACACAACTACCCAACCCTGTCTGTCTCTCCTTCTCATCATCTAAAATTCTTAACATATTCTGTATTAATCATAAACATATTATTCACCAGTTTCAGGCGTAAGCCTCCGTATGTCAACGGACACGCCCACCGAGGGTGGAGAGCCCGAAGTAGAGCCGAAGATTGCCGAAGGTGAACGACCCGAAGTGAGCGGCGAGGCGGCGCTCAAGCTACAACATGCCATATACACGCTGACTTGCATCGTGTGGCAGCAGCTTACTACCATACATAGGTAAGTGAGAACATACATACATAAACTTGGTGGTTATAGGATATAGCATAATCAGCCTATAATGGTCCCCCAGCTGGGACACAGGCCTCCTCTCTTCGAGACATGTCGTGAGTTGACAAACTCAAGACATGTGACATCTACCAACACGAGAGAGTGTTGGTAGATGTCACGTCTTGAGTTTTACTGCACGTTTTTGAGAGTAGTGATGATGAAATTATTTACAAGTAAATCTGTCTGGATTCGAACTCACGACCTCGTAAATCGGGAATATTACCACAGGGTTACTACTGGTCAGTAAAAATAATGGGCGTAAGAAGTATGAATCACCAGGCTTCTCAAAATTTTATCTGCACGAAGTGTATCGGTGACTTTAGGCGAGAGAATATGGTTAAAAATGTTTTTCCACGCCATTGTATGTAGATTACAAACTATACATAGTTCCCGTAATTTTGACCTCACTGTTGGCTTCAGCACCCTCGAAAACCATGAAAACGACACCCGTTTTTTTTTTGTAATCGCCTTCTTGGATTTTCCTTTTGCGTGGTTAAAGTTTATACATCTGGTCATACACGAGTAGATATTTCTACTCAATATTTAAATCTTTGAACCATTTCCCTTCCAGCCTAGAAGCGCAAGTGAGTGCGTGGCGCTGGCAGGGCGGCGGGTCAGCCCGGCCGCCCGACTGGTCCGACGCGCAGCTGGAGGAGCTGCGACATGCGCAGGCGCGCCTCACGCGGGACCGCGCCGCCTTCGACGCGCAGCGCGCCGCCGACCACGCCGCGCTAGCTGCAGGTACCACTCCCTCTACAGCCTAGCTGCCCATGCGCAGGCGCGCCTCACGCGGGACCGCGCCGCCTTCGACGCGCAGCGCGCCGCCGACCACGCCGCGCTAGCTGCAGGTACCACTCCCTCTACAGCCTAGCTGCCCATGCGCAGGCGCGCCTCACGCGGGACCGCGCCGCCTTCGACGCGCAGCGCGCCGCCGACCACGCCGCGCTAGCTGCAGGTACCACTCCCTCTACAGCCTAGCTGCCCATGCGCAGGCGCGCCTCACGCGGGACCGCGCCGCCTTCGACGCGCAGCGCGCCGCCTTCGACGCGCAGCGCGCCGCCGACCACGCCGCGCTAGCTGCAGGTACCACTCCCTCTACAGCCTAGCTGCCCATGCGCAGGCGCGCCTCACGCGGGACCGCGCCGCCTTCGACGCGCAGCGCGCCGCCGACCACGCCGCGCTAGCTGCAGGTACCACTCCCTCTACAGCCTAGCTGCCCATGCGCAGGCGCGCCTCACGCGGGACCGCGCCGCCTTCGACGCGCAGCGCGCCGCCGACCACGCCGCGCTAGCTGCAGGTACCACTCCCTCTACAGCCTAGCTGCCCATGCGCAGGCGCGCCTCACGCGGGACCGCGCCGCCTTCGACGCGCAGCGCGCCGCCTTCGACGCGCAGCGCGCCGCCGACCACGCCGCGCTAGCTGCAGGTACCACTCCCTCTACAGCCTAGCTGCCCATGCGCAGGCGCGCCTCACGCGGGACCGCGCCGCCTTCGACGCGCAGCGCGCCGCCGACCACGCCGCGCTAGCTGCAGGTACCACTCCCTCTACAGCCTAGCTGCCCATGCGCAGGCGCGCCTCACGCGGGACCGCGCCGCCTTCGACGCGCAGCGCGCCGCCGACCACGCCGCGCTAGCTGCAGGTACCACTCCCTCTACAGCCTAGCTGCCCATGCGCAGGCGCGCCTCACGCGGGACCGCGCCGCCTTCGACGCGCAGCGCGCCGCCGACCACGCCGCGCTAGCTGCAGGTACCACTCCCTCTACAGCCTAGCTGCCCATGCGCAGGCGCGCCTCACGCGGGACCGCGCCGCCTTCGACGCGCAGCGCGCCGCCGACCACGCCGCGCTAGCTGCAGGTACCACTCCCTCTACAGCCTAGCTGCCCATGCACAGGCGCGCCTCACGCGGGACCGCGCCGCCTTCGACGCGCAGCGCGCCGCCGACAGGCCTATGTCCAGCAGCAGACAGCTAAAGGCTGATGATCTGCCAAAGCGGGTTCATATCTCGTACTTACCCTAGCCATATTGTAATTGGAATTAGAACAGCCAATCAAATTTACCTGACGACAAAAAATCGATGCCCGTTTCATACCTACATTATGTGAGTTTAAACGAATGACATAAATATTTGTATTTTTAGAGCTAGTCCCTATAAAAAGTTCAATTTTTTTCATGTACTACTCTCCCTTAAAGTATATCCGTCGTTGTGCGGGTTGTTCAAAGAGATACCGTGGCCCCTGGCACACACGCAACTGAGGGAACACGGGTAGATTTTAGTCAGTGAAAGTCTGACACGCCCTTCTGCTCCACCCAGAGCGGGAGAAGTTATTTGATGACTTCCCACCCTCAAAAAAAAAAGTATATCCGTCGTTTGACCCAACACGCTGTATATACTTTTTACTTCATGCAATCTTTTCTCATATAAAATCTAAAATAATGCTGTAAATTAATATCGACAACACCCCCAAACTTATACTAAAATTTCACAATATAACAATATTACGTTGCAACACTATAAGATACTGTAACGCGTTACAGAACGCCAGCAGTTGCAAGCAGCTCGACTAGAGCTCGCCGAACAACAGAAGGACGTGGAGCAACAACGAGAGAGGCTGTTCAGGCGGCTGGAGCGGTTGCAACAACATGGTATGTTATATTTTTGTAGATTATTATTAGGTACCATTCAAAGAACTCTGCTCTTAAACCTTCAAAAGGTCATGGACATCTTGGTCACCAGCACAACTTTGTGCGTGGGCACAAATAAAACCTTTTAAGAAAAAAAAAAAATACTTCTTAAAATGCTGCTAATGATAAATGATTTTATTTCTGTAAGTAGGATTGTACAGACACTTTTACACGTCAATCATGATTATTGACGTGTATTTTAAATACTAGACGAGATTGGCGTTTCCTCTCTGACCACTCAGAGAAAAGAAAGGCTGAAATAAACCCAGAGGTCACTGTCTCCTTTAAAGTCCAGTTATAATCTTGATGAGATCACGTGAAGACCACATAGATTGAGTGGTTTTTTCCAGTCACTGCGCACATTAATATCTTGTCCAGCGTGTCTGCACGCTACAGGAGCGAAACGCTGCTAAAAGTGCGAATCTCGTAGCCAAATTCTGGGCTGACTGTATTAAGATTGCTATCGATACGCTAAAAAAAAGTGGACACATTTCTCAGTAATCGTGCAGCTCAACACATAACTTAAGGTTATGATGAAAACAACGTAGTGTGAACTAATCTAACGTGTATTACAAAATGATATCAGAAACGGTTAGAGTGTTTCCTGCAGAAACGATAGCCAATAACCTAACTGCAGTATCAGATTAATCATATCTACAATAAAAACGTGTTGTCACCGGATTGGAATGAGTAAACAAGGCTGCAACTTGATAGGCCAAAAGTAAGTAAAAATAAGCTAGAAAAAATCCTTTTCAACATAGTGAAACTATATAAAATACAGCAGAACTACAGATTACCTGAATTTTCTCTTAGCAGGCGGTTCTCAGGAGGAAATAGCGAGCGTTGGCACTTTGTCACCGGACTCCAGTGTCAGCGATACGACGCGACGGAAAGAGCCCAAGTGGCGAAGTACGTTCATATACTGTTTCCATATGCATGCACTACTTTTTGCACTTCCAATTACTTACACCGCGCACGCTATCTATCTCTTTCTTTACACACTTTTTCTACCTGTCACCTTATGGTAAACAAGGCGCCGGTCTTATTCGGACACATAATATTACCGAAGCGCGCATATCCAGGGTTGTTGGGGCTTCCACGTTAGTGCATCAGGAATGTTTGCCGAAGCACATGCTGACGGTTTAATACCATCCTGCGTAAAAGGATTGCGTCCATGATCCACAGAGTGCGTGGGAGCGTCAACGGCATTCTGAAGGTCATCAGTGATAAGCGTTGTTGCACCAGTATGGCGCATCGGGTACATACATGTACACACGGCTACACATCAAGTTATACATTTCCGGTTAAAGCTGATCTCGCACTCTACGGAATTCCTATACAATGCGAGATCAGCTTATACTGGAAATTATAGCTTGATGTGTAGCCGTGTGTACATGTGTATGTATCCGGGGCGTCAAGTGAGTGCAATAGATATGTTTTTTTTTTTTTTACTAACGTAGCTCAAAAGTAGTATGCATTACTAACACCATATAGATCAAGCTCTAAATTGAGGTATTTTTTGTTTCTTTTAATAGCTTACATCTGAGTACTTAAAGTGATACTCACTTTTTACAAATTTTAGTACGAATGATTTATAAAATGACATGATTTGTATTGAATGGTTGAAACTTAGTTATGGTGGGCGTTGAGGGTAAAAACAGCAAAGAAAAGCAAAGCTATTAACAAAAGTAACGATCTCCTTTCTCTGTTACAAAGTATAGCATTATGTTGTGATGCTCTGCCAATGTCTGTCTCTTTCTGTCTTTTTCACCTAATCATCTCTTTCTCGCACTTTTTCTATATACCGGTTTGGGAACTAGCCAAGCTCAAAAGGTTTTGGTAGTGTTAATTATTGGCATGATACATGACTATAACTCTTATACACATAATTTTAAGGCTTGAAATAACAGGCGGGACTAACACAGTAGATGTAGGGATCAACACTTATTATGGGAGTGGAAATGTAACTATCTCTATACCTATTTGGCTTCGGCTTTAGCTGCGTTTGTATACTACTGAAATTGATATCACTAACACAATCTCACTGGAAAACATTTCGCTAAATTTAAATTTCAGCTTTTTGTTAAAGTAACTAAAGTCGATATTCAATTATTATCTGCCTCTGTGGATCTTCATTAAATGGCCGTCACACATTAGCGACTCAAACTAAGCTAGACTTTATAAAGAATACATTTATAATGCGTTCAGTCAAGTTGATGTTGAGTTTTTTCGGTGTGTGATGCCTAAATCACTAAAAATCTTTGATATTAGGTCTTTACCTATGAAATTGCCGTTCTGCAGTACTGGCCATTTCAAATCAAAATAATTTTTGTTTGGCTAAGAATTCTAATTTCAAATTAATTTTATTTTAAAAACATGGTTTTTTTTTTCTAAAAGTAGTCATTTCTTTATTGATTAGTGTTACATTTTCATCGCATTTCAATCTTTTTCGTCATCATGGATACGTTAAAAATTCGAGTAATTATGGAATATGAGTACCGTCGTGGCAGCAACGCGGCACAAGCGGCACGCAACATCAACGACGTTTACGGAGCTAACACTACAAACCAACGCACCACCTGTTATTGGTTTGGTCGCTTCCGTTCTGGAAATTTCGACCTGAAAAATGAACCTCGCGGTCGTCCGAAGACTTTGGTCGACAATGACGAATTAAAGGCGATTGTGGAAGCTGATGATACACAATCTACGGCTGAATTAGCAGCAGCTTTCGACGTTAGCGTCAAAACAATATTGGTCCATTTGCGTCAAGTTGGCAAGGTAAAAAAGCTTGACAAATGGGTGCCCCACGAACTCAATGATCGCCAGCGCGAAGTACGCGTCGAGACGTGCCTTGCACTGCTCAACAGACACACAAATGAAGGAATTTTGAACCGCATTGTTACCTGCGATGAAAAATGGATTCTGTTTGATAACCGTAAGCGCTCAGCAAGTTGGTTGGATCCTGGTTCAGCACCTAAACAATGCCCTAAACGAAAACTTACCCCTAGAAAAGTGATGGTCACTGTTTGGTGGTCTAGCGCCGGTGTGATTCATCACAGCTTCTTACCAAACAGGGTGAGCATTACTGCAGATGTGTACTGTGAAGAACTGAACACAATGATGGAGAAGCTGGCGCATCTCCAACCAGCATTGGTCAATCGCTCGTCTCCGCTGCTCCTGCACGACAACGCGCGACCTCATACTGCACAGCAGACGGTCTCCAAGTTGCAAGAACTGGGGTTGGAAGCTCTCCGTCATCCGCCCTACTCACCAGACCTTGCGCCTACAGACTACTACTTTTTCCAGAATTTGGATAACTTCTTGGCGGGAAAAAAATTTAATACCCGAGAGGCAGTACAAAATGCCTTTGAAGAATTTGTTGCCTCCCGTCCAGCTGATTTCTTTAAGAAGGGCATCAATAAACTGCCACTGCGATGGCAAAGATGCATTGATTGCATGGGTGATTACTTCGATTAATACAAATAAAAAATTCATGAAAAACATTCGTTTAAATTTTTTCATACAAAACGGCAATTTCATAGGTAAAGACCTATTATAAAACACTTTTCTGCTAACCATTCAAATAACCTCCTTCTTAATGTCTAACTCCTGTCTTCTGAGGTTTCTCAAAGTTTATTTATTCGATAGTGCTAAAAAAAACACATGTCTTGTTTTTGAACACTCACCGTCTTTTTAATTTATTTTAACGTTTTAATTATAAAAAAAAAACTATTTATCGAGAACCTCAGAAGCCTGATAATTCGTGGCAATTCTTATTATTACCCTAAAAATCATATCTTAAATTAATTATGACTACAGATAACCGCGGCTCGACGGGTTCAGAATCGTCCGTAAGCGCATGCAGCGTGCGGAGCGGAGTACTGCCTCCCCCACAGCTACTGTCTGCGCAGAACGAGACCCGCGCCACGGTGCATGCCTCGGCTATATCCGTGAGTATTGTGTGAGACACTTCTACTGATAACAGCAAGTATTTTTGAATTTAGAAACTTGGCAGTTGGTACTTAGACTTTCGTTTATTTGTAAAACTTAATTTTGTCTAATTTTGGGAAGCTCCCGAAAAGTTTCTAATAATCAATTAATATCAAGCAATCTATCCTTAATTCTAATCTATAATTTATCCTTAATTTTATCTTATCGTATCTTGCATTAATAGCAAGAAATTATTTTCTGTTTTTTTAGTTTGGATTTTAAAGCGTGTTTTTATTTTTTATTTATCTATTATTTATTAAGTAAAAGTAAGTTAAATCATATTTTTTGGAAACTTGGGATAAGTTTCCAATGGGGGTTTAATAGAGAATGACATCTGGTATGGAAGTTCGTCGTATTTGAAGTCAGAACCGTAGAAGTTAGTATTTAGACTTCCGTTTATAAGTAAAAGTTTATAGTAATCGTTCTGTCACGGCATCTATACGTACTGCCACATGCGAACAACGAAAAACCTGCATCGCGCAAGCAAAGTTTACCATGCTACTAACAACGTCCCGACATCAATTGTCGAGCAGTAAACCCGTCAGGTCGGAGGTTCGTCCCTTTTCTGTGGAGGATGGCTGAACTTTACACCCTGTTCCTCATATCTATGAAGGTCTTTTTTTGTTACCAAATAGGCCTGCTCTTGACCTCGATCACGCCTGAGAAGTTCATCATCATCATTTCAGCCGAAGATGTACACTGCTGGATATAGGCCAGCCTCGCCTCTAGCATTTGGGAGGGGGGGGTTTCCCATAATCGCCACGCTTGGCAGGCAGATTGGCGATCGCAGAATGGTAGTTAAATGCATACAGAACGCTGCTGCCCATTCTCTAGTAAGTCCCTTAGTCGCCTTTTACGACACCCAAGGGAAGAAATGGGATGGTGCTATTCTTTACGTCCGGCACCACACGGAACCTGAGACGTTGCAGATGGAAAATCCAAGCTGGAATAAGATTTGTACACTAATTAATATAGTTTTTATTACATTTATTACAGCAAATGGTAAAACAGCAGCTGCCACTGAAGCTAGCTAGCGGCAAGAGTCAACAACCGCCGCCCGGCTACCATCGACTGCATGAGTCTCCTAGCGATGTGAGTACTTCTAAAAATTAACAAGTGTTTGTGTGTGTGTGGGCTCTTTGTAATTATTATTAAAAGCTTTGCTAGTCGGGAATAGGTCATAATTATGTTATATTTTACCGCGCCGTTTTTGCAAAACTATACAAGGTGACATTAACGGCATATAAATAAAAAGTCCTGATTGACTGCCTGACTCATCAACGCCCAGCCCAAACACTTGGACCTAGAAAGCTGAAATTTTGCACAGAGGTTCCCTTTATAATGTTGACAAGGAATAAGGATTTTCCGAAATTCCACCCCTAAGTAGGGTTGCCATACGTCCGGAATTTTCCAGACGTGTCCGGTAATATAGGTCTGTGTCCGGAATGCGGAGGGAATCCTAAACCGTCCGGAATTTCAACAATTTTATGACAGTATTTTTTTTTTAGAAATCAAAAGTAACACAATCAACATTGTATGTTATTATTCATTTTAATGTCATTAAATATTTGTGCAGCTATTGTTATTTGCTTGTGGCTAAATAACAATAGCTGCACGGGTCGATCGGCCAGGTTAAGCTACGCTTGCCGCGGTTGGTCCGTGGATGGGTGACCATCTTTAAATATCAAGACCCCTCCGTGCCTCGGAAAGCACGTTAAGCCGTTGGTCCCGGCTGTCATTTGTGGATCTTTGACAGTCGTTACGGGTCGTCAGAAGCCCGAAAGTCTGACAACCAGTCTTACCAAGGGGTATCGTATTACCCAGTAACTGGGTTGTGGAGGTCAGATAGGCAGTCGCTCCATGTAAAATACTGGTATTCAGCTGCATCCGGTTAGACTGGAAGCCGACCCCAACATAGTTGGGAAAAGGCTAGGCAGATGATGATGACAAGAAAGTCAGGAATTTTTATCGAATGTCCGGAATTTACTCCGGAATTTCGATATTTTGATCTGGCTACCCTACCCCTAAGGGAGTTAATTAGGGGATGAAAGTTCCGCGCGGGCGAAGCCGCTGGCAAAAGCTATTTTATTATAAACGTAATAAGTATGGTTGATGACAATATGCTCACCCCCCTATTACATGGGACCTAAAAATAACTGGCGAAATGTGGGTTCCTTCGTGGAAAAAAGGGGATATTATGTTATGTAATAATTATTTTGTTTTTGAATATTTCTTTCGTCATTGATATTTTATAAATAGATTCAATTTACTAAACTTAAACTCTTTTATCTATTAAACTTAAGTACATATTGCGCAGTGGTAACGGCCGCGATTTATGAGTTGTAGGTCGTAGGTTCGACCCCAGACAGGCGCTTTAATTTCTGTAAATTATTTCATCACTACTGTTCCCAAAACGGTGAAGGAAAACATCGTGAGGAAACTGGCATGTCCTGGAAACAAAATGTGACATTTACCCACCTGCACTGGGTAAGCGTGGTGGATTATAGCCCACTCCCTCTCGAAGAGAGTAGGAGTGGGTTGTAACAGATATAATCGCATATCTGTTCCGCCTTTTCCCGTTCCATGTAAATAGCCGCTCCTAAAACCTGTTACAAAATAACAGGCTGTTGTTTTAATTGTGGGAACAAACTATAAAATCGCATATCTGTTCCGCCTGTTCCTGTTCCATGTACACATAGTGGTTACTTCTCTTTCTAACTAAGATGCTACACCACTGCGAGAAAAGGAAAGAGCTTGTGACGATGTAACAGGCTAACAGTAACAGGTTTTATCTCATTCTAACGATGGTAACTGTCATAAGCATGAATAGAGAAAAGCTTGTGACTCATAAATGATAAATGCGTGCACTGAATGGACAGGTCCACTCAATCTGTGTGGTTCTTTCCTCAAAAGACCATTTCAGACACCAACCCACATGATCTGACCACGATTATGTCTGGACTTTAAAAGAGACTGTGACCTCTGATTTTGTTTCGGCTCTTCTCAGAGTAGTCAGATAGGAAACGCCGACCTCGTCTAGTTAAAAAAAAAAAAATGATTGACGTAAAAGTGTTTGTACAAAATTACTTACAGAAATAAAATCATTTATCATTTACTGTCGTGTGTAAGGGATTGTATTATTTCGGGGAACACTAGCTGTTATTTCAGTTTGTTTGTCACAGTTACAATCTGTTATCATCAGATACCTGTTATATTTAGCTGTTACGATAAATACGCCTCATTCCTAGAAGATAGGAGGTCTGTGTCCCAGCAGTGGGGACGTTATAGGCTGATTATGCTTATATTTTGAAAATAGAATTTATTTAAATTATTTGTTTGTCATAAATTAGATCATTCTCTTATTCAAGTTTTCTGTGATGCAGTGTGTTTGTTATAGTAGCAGATTTAATCATGTTATGTAACATAACATGGTTGCATTTATGATTTTAAAAACTACCCTCGAATAGTGATAATTCACAGTTGTATAGTTTAAGGTGGATACGCTATGGTTTCACGCCAAATCCTAATTTTCTTACGTTTTTTTTTTGTAATTTGCAAATCAGTTTCAGGTTGTATGTTTAACAAAATATGATTCGTAACCGTAACAACGAGCAATTCTTGTATATATAAATGTGAATCTCTGAAACGGTTCCAACGATTTACATGAAAACTAAATTTTCCCTGGCGCTTCCACCTTAACATTCGTTTTTAACCAACCCATTACTCAAATAAGCAGCGAAACAGATCAAATGGTTGTTGCCTGTTGCAGGAATTCGAGTATCCGAACGTATTTTAACGTGAATATTAGTTTATACTGTAAGTAATATTAATGTTCAGTAGAATTGAGTGTACAGGACGGTACATGCACACAGCACATGGTTCTAGAGACCCACCTAAAGTCCCCGTCACGAGAAGCTATACATTTTGTAAATACACATTCAGGGATTCAAATGTTTACGTTCCATGAGTCAGACGCGTTCTATCGCGCTTATATCGTTAAAAAATAACCCGACCAAGTGAAATTGCTCGTAAGTTTGGTATTACACATGTAGCGGCACTACAAAATAAATACTTCGCAACAAATATCGAAAAACGCAAAAAGAGAAGTGGCGACATCTACAATGGCACAGGCGAACTATTCTAAGAAATTCTACATCGCGCAATCAGAGTTTACGACGACACCCAGATAGGTACAAAATCCCGACATCAACTGTCGGGCAGTTGCCCACCAGAGCTACTTGGTAGAAATTCTATCGTTAACAAAATTTATAGGTTCTCGTGACGGGGACTTTTGCGTAGAATTCTTTAACGGTTATCATTTAAAAAAAAAAACTGTTGTTTCATAGAAAAATGCAATACCTACCTACACAGCTGATTTTATTTTTATTAATCGATGTATAATTTCAACGCAGGGGTTTCAGAATCATGTACTGTATCCCTGGTGACAGGTTGTGCGTGGATGTCAATGGCACCCTCGTAATTGTACACTCGTATTTGTGGTAAATATGTGTTAGTTTGAAGTTGTAGATTATTACATGGCGCTTAGTTAGTTACCTAAGTAATAAGGGATGGGTATTTTGATTAAGTTAAAATCTTATGTAGGCATAAAGGGTAAGTTAATAGGGCCTACTTGAATCTCTAAAAGATAAGACTAAGCTATAATTTCGAAGGTGAATCGCTAAAAGATGAACAGTTAGAATCTTACAAAACAATGGTTTCGTGTTATCCTCATTTTGGGCTCCGCGACAGTCCGGTAAAAATTTTCTGGCTTGATTCTAACAAAAATATGCATAGAAAGACGCATACCACAGACTTAACAGTCTCTCAAAAAATAAGTTAAATTAAATAGGTATTTTTAAAAGTATTTTTTTACTTCTTTTTACCATGCTTAAAGCCTAAAGCACCAATTTTTAGGCATATCTTCAATATCACCGTTATAAAAAAAAATACAGAAGTATTATATTCTACTTCATAAAACTCTTAAATTAATTTACTCACTGACAGATAACGCACATGCTAAGCCCACGATCGTGCACTAAAAATATCGCAGCTGGAAATTCAACGCAGTGCCTACCGCCGAGAGCTGAAAATCGAATAATATGCTTTTCGACGTCAACATCGAGAGTTGAAAATCTAATGCGGGATAAAATCCCGTCGCGATATTTTTGCGTCCGTCCGAAGGTGGTTTATACCGCTCCTTCAAGAAGCATAAAATTTTGCACTAGACTTCATTTTATAACGAAGGTGAGCACTAGAGAAGGAATTTAAAAAATGGATCCCTAAGTTAAATACCTTTGTGCTCACTAGTTCTTTTAGCAGTTCCTTTGAAGGAACTATACTAGTCATCGTTTTGGCGGTAAATTCAAAACAACGAAAAATAAATTTGATTTTAATCATTTTTAATTGAGAAAATGGATATTAATCAATTTATTTTTATTTTTCTGTCACATATTTCGTCCCAATCTTCAAATTAAAATAGTTTTTAATAAATTGGAAAATACCCTATTCCTTTGCAAAAGCTAAACGAACTACTGAGACTAGATAGTTCCTTTAGCAGCCTTTGAAGGTAACAAACATAATTTATAAATCTTATAAACATACATATTATGCCTATTCATGAACCCTGAATACTTGAAACTTCATTTTTAGGCAGTCGTGTAAAAATGATAACAGAATAAGATTAGGTATTAATATTAGGGGAAAAAAAAATGTAAATTTTTCATTGGAGGTCATCATTCTTGCCTTTGGGAAATCCCACCGAGCACACGGCTTCTAGGTACCTAAATTAAGTACGCGCCCACTGTAGCTTCGGTAGTTTAATCTGTACTATACCACCGCGCAATAATTGGCTTCCACGTCTATTTTCTTCAGTATTCGATGTCCACAACCATTTCGTCTGTTCCGCTTTCGATGTTAGAGCATGCTTCGCTTAGATATTTATCCATTATATTAAGATTAAGAAAGTGCTTTTATTTGATGTTTATTAAATAAACCAGTTTCTACTCGCGACTTCGTTTGCAGGAAAGTCGGCCCACGAGCCACCGCGTCGCATCATATCGCCCGCGCTCTTACGTTCTTTCTTTTTGGTCGGATCCTAAGGGTCGCAGTGTTATGTTAATAATAGGGTATTTTCCGATTTGATAAAAACTATTTTAATTTGAAGATTGGGACGATATATTCAACAGAAAAATAAAAATAAATTTATTAGTACACATTTTCTCAATTAAAAACGATTAAAATCTAATTTATTTTTCGTTGTTTTAAATTTACCGCCAAAACGCTCCTTACGATGACTTTTTATCACGTGATATGTGCCGTCAACTCTGTGTATACGGCACCGGTACAAATACTTAGTTTGGCGCAGTTTTAGAAGTATTTGTGCATAGAGGCACCGCACACCAGTAATATCACTTTCTATCCATTAAAAATCTTGTTAATTATAAACTCGACATTCACTTATTTCCTTACTAACTACTTTAGTTTACACAAAGTTGACGTCACGTGATAAAAAGTCATCGTAAGAAGCGTTTTGGCGGTAAATTCAACACTACGAAAAATACGTTTGGTTGAAATCGTTTTTAATTGAGAAAATGGATAGAAATCAATTTATTTTCATTTTTCTGTTAAATATCTCGTTCCAATCTTCAAATTAGAATAGTTTTTGAAAAATTGAAAAATACCCTATAGGCCTATAAACCTTTCTTATAAATTGAAATTACTTTACCCACGTGTTGGATATCAAATCCGACAAGTAATGGAACAAAAAAATTGATTTATTTATAATTTGATGAGCGACGGGTCTATGGCCGTAATTGGCTGGTTTTGTATTTTTTCCTAGCACTAGGACATTTTTTATGAATTACAACTAATTAATACTGTTTACGAAAAACTATAATATAACAGTAGTTTTGTTGCCATAATGCACTTGTCACAGTGTCATTAAAAGTTTTGAATAAAGTTGGACGTTGAAAAAATTAAAAAAAAATTGTATTGCATGCCTATTGGTAAAATATGGCTGAACCATGTACTGTACCCATATTTGCAAATAAACGACTTACTTTCTTCTTACTTTGTTTTTGGTCCATTCGTTTTTGATATCGATGCTCAACACGTGGGTTAAGTATTGCCAGCTAATTTAATTTGAACCCGTATTAATTTCTTTTTCACACAAAGTTTACCAACAGATTCAATGAACCGTCGTGGAGTAGCTGGAGGGTTTCGTCTTTAGATGTTACTTTTTCATGTCATTCAAATCAGTGATAACATTGTGTATGTTCCAGCTCCAGAGCCAAGGGCTAGTGATCCAGCACACTCGCACTGGCAGCTCGCCCGCCCCGCTGCCCTCGCAGCAGCAGATCAACAACAAAGCCACTAGGTAAGGGAACTTTAAACTGCAGACCTTTCATATACAGTGAAACCTGGTTAATTGGGATCTCAAGGGACCAAGGATTTTGTACCATTTAAAGAGGTTTTCATTTATCCAGTTTTCCAATTAGACAGGTTTAAAATTTAGTTGTCTCATTTACAGAGGGCCCGCTTATAGAGGTCGAAATGTACCGTTATTCCATTTATAAAGGTGGAAATTTTGTGAAAGAAATTCAAATGTTTATAAACAATCGTGTCGTAACCTGTCCCAACCTGATAAATTGTCTCACTTATAAAGGGAATTCAGCTCCAGAGTCCCAATTATAGAGGTAAACATCGAAAAAATCCTAGAAATCAAATCTCATTTAACCAAGTTCGAAAAGTCCCATTAACAGAGGTAATTCGATGAAAAAGTGCCGGGACCTCATTGTAGTTCTCAATAATAGAGGTTTCTCACTTATCCAGGTCCCACTTAACCAGGTTTCACTGTAAATAGGTAACGTAAATAACTCCTGTTGCTGTATGAATCCACGCACTACAAACCCGAACATATTATTATTTTTACATGATTATATCATAGTTTTTATACATCAGGGTGGCATAGATGCGCAAACAGAAAAAATCTAGAATTGTTTCGCCGGTTAGTTAAAATAAAACAGCTGTTTCATAGAAAAGTTCAATTAGTACGCGGTCGAAATGTGTGGAACAGCTATTCTTTTTTAAATAACAGACGAAAAATTTCACTGTAGTATCATGTTCTGAATCTATGGTTACTTGTTTGCGCGTCGATGTCCCTGAAATCGGCATGTCCTTGAACCAACAATTCGAAGTCGTGTGACAGTACCAATCCGCTCTGGGCCCCGCGTGGTGGATTACGGCCCACTGCCTCTCACCGAGAGTTTTGTCCCAAGTGCGACATTAAAGCCTGATTATGTGTAATCGAATCCAGTTCGTACTCGTTATTTATTCAGCAAAGATGAAAGTATGTTAGTATTGCAGGTTGCCGATTTGTAGTTTGTGCCTTCTTCAATAGGAAAAACGCGTGTTTTATTCCTATCTCTTTCCCCCGCAGAACAAACACGTACCCCAAGCTCCCGGACAAGTTCCGCGTGCGCTCCCCGGACACGCCGGCGCCGGCCGCGGCCCCGGAGGAGGAGGTGATCTTCTTCTGACACCCGCCACACGCGGCGCCGCACACGCGCTCCTGAGACTGTCGCCTCTCATAAGACCTTCCACACTTATAGCGCCCTGGTACTTTTTAATTTTGTCATGTAGTTTTTTGTTGGATATTCTGCAGGTTATGTTGCCTTCTGTAATGTTATGAAACCTTGGTAGCCGTCTAGTCTTTTATATCTTCGTCAGTTTTTCAAGTCAGGACACTTTATATTTTGAAACTACGGCAATGAGCAGACTGTTGCAAAGAAAACTGTGCTTAATCATTTGATAACAAAGATTAAAATAACATACACCTTTGACCGACTTCGTGAAATCAACCTAAAAACTTTTTAATGGCCTGGCTATAAAAAAAAAAAAAATCAACTATTTTTAAATTTAACTGTCTTTTTACCAGTGACACATTTTTAATTCGGTCCGACGTGTCCTCATCTCCTCATCTCTAATGAGGAGAGGAGGATGATGAGGTAGTTGACATTACTATTGACTGTATTCAGTCCGTTCAGTGGCAGCAGCTGATATTAACAACCTAACAGCAACTTTATAGACTTGAGAATAAAGATCACAATGATTTTGACTGACTTGTCAGTAGCAGCAACCTTATGAGAATGAGCATAAAGATCACTATGAATTGGACAGTGATGAAAGGACTGTAAGTGTAATTCTGAATCAGTAAAGCAGATTCTATCGGGTATTGCGCAGACAGAAAAAAGGTGGGAAAGTTGACGAACATATTTTGGATGTGACTGTACTTATGATTTTTTTTTTTGTAATTCTGTTGTATTGTTTCTGATAATGTTGCCTTCCGCGATATAATGAGACCCTAGTACAGTTAAGGTAAAATAAAACATGAAAAGTTAAGCAAGATCCAGAAGCCGTTTTGCACTAAAGTTGTGGATAAATTGTGGGAGATATTTATGCTATTATAGTGAGAATAATAGTTCAACTTTTGGATAAAACCGCTTTTGAATTTAGCTAAGTGATACATATTTTTGCCTTTGACTACTTTAAAGTTGATCTACAATAAATATTATTTTAATTTTTTCAACCGATTTGATAACGTTACCTTCTTCAAACTACTATTCGATCGATTCAAATTCACTTCATACGAAAAAACTACAAGGATCTAAACACAAAATTAAAGTATTATTTTAACTAAACTAAATAATTACTACCGACTGTCTTTGAGATTGGTTAAAAACTACTCTAGTCAGTATTTATGACTGACTAAATGCATAAATAACTTCTTATTTTAACCTTACCTTCATAGTTAATATTAGTGTTGCGGGCAAAGAGTCATTTATACTGTCTATTTTTTTATCGATATATCGAAAACTATCGACTATGCAATCAGCGCATCCCTAGTCTAAATACTAAATAATTATTACTATAGTAACATTTTATTCATCATGCATCTACATTATTTAATCAAAATAAAATAAATCAATAAACTTATTTTTGCTGACCATTTTAACTCTTGAAACATAATCATTTACAAAATCTTTGGAACCATATTATGTTTTCTAAACAAAGATTTTTTAAAGTTCTACAGCAACACGATTAAAATACAATGATTAAAACTTTTATATTCATTATAGAGTACAAACAAACAATACGAGCTTAAAACAACTATCAGACATTCCATTTTAACTAAAATGATCTCTATTTTAACCCTATGAAATCTATTTTACTGTAACAGTATTTTAATCGCAGCTTTTTTTTGAGGCAACTATTTACACTGTTCCTTTTTTATTTAAATTATTTATATTTAATAGGAAGGTCGAGTGAGGTGAAACTTAAAATATTTAGATTAGATTAAACTTGATGTATACAAACAATAATAAAAAGTGACGATTTTAGTCGAATGCTTAACCAAACGTCGGAGAATCGACTAAGAAGTGGTATATGTAGGAAAATAATACTAAATTACGCGAGAACGGACTATGCGTTCGTGTGGAAACGCATTTAGACAGTAAACTAACCAAGACAATTCTTGTGGTTTGTGTTAAAGTTCAAAAAAATGAAGATCTGAGAGCTAAATAAAAAATAAATTACGGCTTCTGTAAAAAGCCGTCACTTTAGAATGTGTAACGAAATGTATATTAAAACCAATAGAGCAAAGACGTGGGCGATAACATTTATTCGAGTTCCCTATTACTAATCAATGGTTAGTCGATTTATTATGCTCGATAATCGATTCGTGTCGGCTCTGAAATCCTTCAGAACTGTGTAAAGGTAAATAAACTACGTTCACTGAACATGAATGCTTAATTAATCGATCTCTTAATCGATTTTGTATCGAGTCCATAATCGATTGACGAAGTATGTGAAAGGGAAAATATTCTAAGATTTTAACTGTAGAAAAATGTCTACACCTAGCGGTCTATAGGTAAATAATAGAAATTGTTACATTAGATGTTTTGAAATAAATGAAAAATCTTGTTGTTGAATATTATATATATATTATTATGTATATTGGGAGCATTTATTAATATACTGGCAATATAACCTGTGATGAAAGAACATAAGACCTTATAGAAATGAAAATAATTGATCCTAAAGTACGATAGTACATATTGGTAAATGCTTTCAATACTAGGAATAAAAATGTTTGAAAAATTTAAAAAACTCGTTTGTTATGAAACATTTTACATAAATTATAAACTTTTTGAATCACTTTTTACTCGGTATTATTGCTATTATTTGTGTTGGATTGAAATAAGATTGGATATGACATACTATGGTATGAAAAACATGGGTTTAGCCAGGGTAGGGGACGGGTTAAAAGAGGGCAACAAAAAAATCTTTGCTGGTTTTTGATAACTGACATGTCAATCTAACAAATGAAAGAAAAGGAAATATACTTATTCACTCGTGTGACGAATGTAACAACGGAGTAGAGACAAAAAGAAATGTGACTTAGACATGCGACACGTCCTTCATCTTAAGCTCAAATAAGGCATGTAATTATGATAAGTTGACTAGTGCCAAAAGATTTTGTGACGTAAATATATAATGGAGAAAGTACTTATTTGCTTGACCTTGGCTAAGTCTATGCACAGACAAATTTTCTATAAAAATAAAACTATATTTCATGACTACAGAATAATCTTAAAGCACGCTGTTTCAAATCAAATACATATGTAATTATATATTTTCAATAGAAATGTAATTGTTACATTTTATAAGCAACTACGTTTTAACTTAATAAAAAAAATAACTGTTAACTGTATATATGTTGGCATATTTACTATTATATGTAACAGAATGTTATTCGAATATACTTGTAATAATATTAATAAATAATAATTAATGTTTCGGATTGGCAATTGCATGTTTTGTAAAAACGCTATTACGGATGTTTGCGATGCTTGACTGTGCTGGATAAAGGTTTTGCGGTAACTGGACAGTTTAAGAGCTTATTAGGGTAAAATTAACTTCGAGAAATGACCGGGGTTGGAAGAAAAATGTGTGAAATTCAGTCGAATTTGTATCGAAAGATTACAAAATGTTTTTTCATCATGTTTGTTAAGGAATAACTAACTGCTGAAGTGCCGTAAAGCCTTTTGAGTAACGACATTCAATTGCTAGTCTGCCAGCCGAGTTCACAGACTCACTTCCTAATAGACCCAAGCCAAAATCGACTTTAAACTAACTTGCTCAAGGTTGATTTTCCTTCACTAAATACTTTTTCGTCTGTAAATTCGGCTGCTCCCATTTATTCTAGGTTTGTGTGCAGCTATTGTGTGTTTAAAAGTTTCAATAATTTGAAACTATGGCGGGGGCGTCTTACGGCAATAATCAGAACTAAAAAAAAAAATAAGATTCTTTGTAAAATATTAATTTGTCGTGAACATAGGATACCCGCACACAACAGTTGTTTAGCTCATTTAGGGCGGATTTCACCAAATAAACTTAACGCGATCAGCATATCTAAACCACGTTCAAGAGCTGTCATTCAGTGTCATCATTGTTGTGGAATATTGACAGTTGACACTGACAGCTCTCAGATGTGCTGATCGCGTTCAGTTCCATCGGTGAAATTGGCACTTAGAATACTGTTGTTATTTAAAAAAAAGACGCATAAGACTACTTATAACTATTTTTCGTGCATTTACTGTAATCCTTTTTACTATTTAGTCTTTAGACGAGGTGATATTTAAAATCTATTTTCTTGTTTAGAAATACCTTTTCATACTGTGTGTATATATATTGACGTTGATGTTTGAACATATTAATCTTAAGATATATCTTATAAACCGTTCAATGAAGTTAGGTTTCTGTCGTGAGATCGAAATTCTCAACATGCAATAAAATTATAAAAAAAATAATAAAAAGTTTATGGCAATTTTAAATTAGTAGTTAAAAATGTTTAAATTTAGAGATTATGATACTTAATTTTTATTATTTATGTAGATTGTCGGCTGTACGCCGGAGGTTTTGACTTTAAACATCATGACAATAAAATTTAAAAAAAGAATGTTCTATTTTTCTGAACGAAAACGACATGTTTCAAACTCATGTTTGTTATAAAAACCTATTTAAAGATCGCTATACATATAACTTTTATTTCATGATGCTTACGACACGGCCATTGATAATATTCGAATCAAATTATACGCTTTTTAATATTTCCATTCCAATGGCCAGAAAAGATGCATTTGAATAAATAATTGTTCCTTAAATAGGATATAAATAAAGTTTGTCTTATTCATTGAGTATTTTGCTATTATAGATCTAAGCATAATATTGCATTTAGATAATTGAACTGGAACCAGCAAGGGGCTTATTTTTATTAAATGATCTACTCATAAATATGTACTTCATCTTTATCAAATAAAAATATTTATGTAGTGAGCAAATAGAGTATTATATATTCACAGAATATTTTTTCATAACATTCATGAATCTATGATGATGACGCATCTTTATCTTTGCATCCTTATATGCCTCATAAGCCAGTCTTATTACTTAAAAACGTTGCTATTTCAAAGTTTTAAAACATTTAATTATATTAAATGCGAGCTTGTAGTGCAAGACTGGTTTGCAATACGCCCTTGCGTACAGGAACTCAAGAGTCCGTGCCTTCTATAATAATTAAATTCTGTCAACAGCTTTCTGTTCTGCAATTTGGATTATTTTCAACCTACTTATAGGTTTTTTTTTATGATGACCCTTTGACTGCAGCGGTAAAACCAGAAACAACTAACCGTCTTGTATTTTAAATTGATTCACATAATATAGAAGATGGCGATTGGGTTAACAAATTAATTGAAACCACGTATTTTACATTGAACTCTGACAGGCGGTTTACTTTGTGTACATTATTTCATCACCACTGCTCTCAAAACGGTGAAGGGAAACATCGTGAGGAAACCGGCATGTCCTAGAATCTGTCAACCCACACTGGGCCCGCGTGGTGGAATACGGCCCGCTCCCTTGCACAGAGAGGAGTTCTGTGCCCCAGCAGTGGGAACATTATATGCCGATTGTGTTTATTCCACATTATGTATTTTATACATACCCAATTAAAATATTTAATTACAATTAACAATCTAGCCGTGAGACCACCATTTTTCCACCATCACACATTAAACTGACTTTTGTGATTATCATTTGGTAAAAATACCATTTTGTGTTGAAATGTTGATACCATCGCCCCGCGCGTGTGTACTGACTTTATCAGAGGTGGTTTAACCGTGATTTTTTTACAACTTGGAATAACCGCTGTACTATTTATAACCTAATCGCCACCCTGTTTAAAGTATTTTATCTTTTTCTTTAAAATAATAAAAAAAAAAAACATCATATAGAAAAAGTGAGAATCAATAGTAACACTAGAGGTAAATTGTAGGTAATAATCAAATCGCACGCGCCGCCGACAAAGGGAACAGCGATGCATAAATACCAAGACAACCATTTCGCTGCGGGAAAACAACCATTAACATTTCTTGGTGTATATTATGGTCCCAAGTTCTCAACACACAGTCAAAGGGTTTCAATTGTTCAAGTAAGTGGAAGATACGCAATCATCACTAATATCTATCTATGTATTTACTTTGACTGCGCATTCAGTATTTATAAACCGTCGATAATACATAGACTTTATGGACTTAGTGAGATATAAATCAGTACTTAAAACTGTAGCCTTAATTTAAGTTCACTTGTTGCAATATTTAAAAAACTTATGTAAGCTTTAAAGTACTTATATTTATATTTTAGTTAATGTGTTCCCTCCAAATTTTTTCCTATTATTTTGTGGCAACGACAATATACATTGTGTTGCTCAAATTATGCTCATTTTTAATTAGTCCTTGTACTTATTTCTAGTGATATTAATATTTTATTTGTGTATGAACAGTTTGTATCGTTTGACTATTTTCAACTTTTGTTTGTGTTTAATATTTTGATCTGTGAAGATTAGCGGGCTATGCCTGCATTGTATTTAGAATAGTGACGGAAATAAACATTTACCTAGTATCATTTTATGTGTTTTTATTTAGAAACAGAATAAACAATGGCAGTTCAACGGATTGTTAAGTATTAAAACACTGCCAAATTCACTGACCACACTTTCACTTCACTGCTAAGTAAAATATGAACATTATTGGTATTAGAATTAGGTTCTTATTAGGATGAAACTCTTCATATTATCGTTCATAGGAATAAAAACATCAACAACTTAGCAAAGTCAAAGTACAGAGGCCAGCATATCAAGCTACAACAATCTGTCCAATTTCTTTGATAGTTTTGTAACTTTATTACAAAGGAATAAGGTTTATGTTAAATTGGTAAAATTTGACAGTTTGGGATAGCTTGACCTGCTGGCGACTGTACAATCTGTGAATTTTGCCCTTGGTGTTAGCAAAAGTGTAGTCTCTGAAACGATATATGAAAGCTAGTGGATATACGTTTAGTTGCGAAAACTATACACATTAATATAACATAACAGAACAAAATTAAAGCAGTAACCAGTTGAATATAATGTGTATTCCAGTCACTTTTAAATTCAGTCTTACGAAGTTCTTACAAAATCACGAGAGTAACACATTCGAAGAACCAAGAACTGATGAAATCCACTCAAACCATTTAATTTAAATACAAACAGCAATAAGGGGTCAGTTCTAATAGAACGGAAAAATGCCCGAGCAATTTACTGGCTCTGTTGAAAATAAGACCGTATTACCATAGCTTAAAGTACATTTTTTTATGAATATCGACACAGTCTGTTTACGCATGCTCGGGACTCTGTATGAATTGCAGCCAGAGAAGGCTCGAGCCTGCGCGAGGATTTTTTGTTCTATCTGAACTGATCCAAAGTTGCTTTTACATTGACGAAATCGTTGACAGATTTTCTGTTAAGTGCGTCATAAAGTTGTTTGATCTTAGTTTTAGAATACCGTACTGGACTAGGGATATTTCGAATACATTATCATTAATCTTGTAGAAACTACGTGAAAGTAACTAAGTAATCTAGGTACTAAAGTATTAGTTTTTTGATCAAAAGTAATGTGGTTATAAGTATTTGTGAACACGCTGTGCATCTGTGGGGTCGCGAGAAGTTTGAAAGGGTAACACTTGCGAGAGGTGCTTCAAGGAAATATGCACCCAACCGGTTGATCTAAGGTACGTAAATCTTACTGGCTAGAAAGTTAAGGAAATAGAAGACTCATGTTAAATGCAACCAAAATAAAATAATACTTTTTCACAACATCCAGGATTTGATTACAATACTGGCTCTCACTATAAGTATGCAGAAAGACCTAAAAAGGAATTTCTTTTCATCATAGAAAAATTAATAATTTATTTCAGCAAAACATTTGGAGCTGGTGTTTTTTTTGTAGTGTGTTGTTTTTTTTTCTATATTTCTACGGAGTACCCACAGTCTAATAAAATTGAGATAATCTCTTAGGAGATGCCATGTGGTTCTCCAAAGAGGTTATCGCTGTTTTTTTAGTGTAGCATTCCAATCAAGGCTTCAATAATAGGGTATTTTCCAATTTTTCAAAAACTATTCTAATTTGAAGATTGGAACGAGATATTTAACAGAAAAATAAAAATAAATTGATTTCTATCCATTTTCTCAGTTAAAAACGATTTAAACCAAATTTATTTTTCGATGTTTTGAATTTACCGCCAAAACGCTTCTTACGATGACTTTTTATCACGTGACGTCAACTTTGTGTAAACTAAAGTAGTTAGTAACTATGTGAATGTCGAGTTTATAATTAACAAGATTTTTAATGGATATAAAGTTATATTACTGGCGGGCGGTGCCTCTGTGCACAAATACTTCTAAAACGGCGCCAAACTAATTATTTGTACCGGTGCCATTTATACAAAGTTGACGTCACATGTCACGTGATAAAAAGTCATCGTAAGGAGCGTTTTGGCGGTAAATTCAAAACAACGAAAAATAAATTAGATTTTAATCGTTTTTAATTGAGAAAATGTGTATTAATAAATGTATTTTTATTTTTCTGTTAAATATATCGTCCCAATCTTCAAATTAAAACAGTTTTTATAAAATCGGAAAATACCCTATTTCAATAACTAATTCAATCTTGTTCTGAGATCTAAATCATATACTCCAAATAGTTATAAAACAAAATAAAGGGATATATCCTAAGAACTAGTTACATTTTTACTTTTAAAGACTGGTAGAACAGGATCAGCGATTCTTCAAAAAGCAGTCTTATTTTTCTACATTTAAGAATGAAAATTGAGTAGGAATCTATCTAGCTAACCACCACTATAATCAAGGCACATCTTAACGATATTCTATAACGATTTATATTCATAAACTAGCTAATATCATAGAGAAAAAACAATGAAGTTGAAAGACAACATAAAAAAAAAAAATCTTAGCTTGAATTTAATAAAAACAAAGTGCAGTATAAAAAATCATCATCATCTTTTCAGGCATTGATATGACATGTAGCCATTTCTTTAAATTCAACAAATCTTTATCTTCAGATAGCAATCTTAACATTAAAATAATTTGGTGTGCTAAATTCCAATAAATAACAAATTGTTCATGGTTACAATCTTTGCTATATTTAGTCACGACCAAAATACAAGTTATGTCTAATATACAGGATAAGTTTTTATCCAGTGCGCAAACTGTAACCATGAATTCAGCATATCATTGTGCACCCCCCGGGACAGAAATGTTTCGTGGGTTAAACAAAAAAAAAATCAGCTGTTCCATACATTTTGAACGCGTAGGTGTCGCACTTTTCTATGAAACAGCTGACTTTTTTTGTAAAACTGACGAAAAATGTCTGTGCTGGGGGGTCTAGAATGATATGCTGAATTCATGGTAAAAATTTGCGCACTGAATAAAAACTTTTCCTGTATAATGGCAGTTAGGTCACAACTATTTTAAACTAAATTGTTATATATTTGAGCCAATACTATGTCCTAATGAGGAAAACTATTTGTGACTCAAAGCATTCTGAAAACTACCTAAAATGGAAATTTTGCTTGGCATTCAAGAGACTAATTTATTCTCTTGATTTTATAATAGGTTTCTATACAATATTCTATCTTCAATCCTATTGATTTCATATTCATAGCATGTCCCTAACAATTTCATTGGAAGTCTTCTCCCAAATCTTGCCTGATCTATACAGCCTATAGATTTTATTGCTAACTAAATTCTGCCCATACTTTATCATTGAACCTTCGAACTTGTGCTGGAACACTTGCATTTGTGTCTCGTTGTATCCCACCCCACTAGGGTTGATTATTTTAGGATCCCTACATTCAGTATACTTATGAGATGCTAATATTTCTACTGGCAATACCTTAATACTCGCGTTTACAGTAAATATATCTTCAAAAGTTTGCATGGCATCTAAATTCCTAACATTTACAGACTTTAAGTCTTGAGACATTATATTATTATAGTAGTGCGTCTTCTTCATAATATCTGGGTATCCTTCTTCTGTGTTATCATCATCAGCTTGATTCAAGCAAAACAAAAGAGGTTTTACTTCCAAAGTCCTGAACTTCCTTGTTGGGTCAAAATCATTGAATATTTCCTTTACATTGTTGTGGACTCTTGGTACCAAGAACTCGTCCCATGCCAAAACCATTGCATGACTTACTTTTTCAGCTTCTTCTTTATCAAATGTAAAATGTCTGAATAAGCAGTCCAGCTCAATAGCATCTCGTACAATGTTGTAAGACTTAGCAAACACAAATGGATAGTTTAGAGGAAAGAATTGTATATTCCACTGCGTAATGTCAGGAGGCAGTAAGTTCAGTCTCCGAATAATATCTTCAGATATCATGCTGTCATATATTATGAAGAAATTCACTCCCATCATATGGTGGAAAACTAAGAACTCGATGAATGCATCTCTTGATACCAATGGCACTTGGTTTGGTATGACACAAATGGCAGGTTCTATGTTGTTCACAAATTTAATGCTACTACTCTCCCTGGGTTTTCTCTTAGTGTTTACTTCAATAACTCTGTTAATTGGGGCATGGATCGGGTTGATGTTGTAATCATTAACATAAAAGCTTATACCCTTTGGCTTTCCCAAATTCTTGTTTAGTGAACACTGGAAGATGTATAAGCGGAAATCATTGATGGGTTCTGATACAATTTTGTAATTGAACCTTCCTGCTTTCGGCTTCATTGAGTTCTCCAACCAAATGTTGCACCTAAAGTTTGGTGGGACGTGCGCCTTGCCGATAACAATAGTGTCAATGTTATGAGCATGGGACGGCGTCAATTTGTCATACTTTTGATATGATCTCAAGAATGACGAATACGAGTAGAAATTTTCATCAATCTGTTGAAACAGGGGCGGCGTTTCGCGGATTTCCAACGACGAATTACGAAGGATTTCGGACAGCATCGTCGCGTTAAAGCCGGGGCCGCAAAACTCGATCTCCGAGAGTCCTGGTTTGCCGAAGAAATTCAATACTTCAAGCACATACCTAAGCCTGTAGTACTCATGGCGGTAGATAAGTAATGTTACGATGCTAATAAAGCATACTATGACGAGAATAAGTTGATAATATTTCCTCATTGTGGTGGTCCCTGATGAGTTACGAGAAGTCTTCATTTATTCACCGGCATCTAAAAGCATTCCATCCCGTTAATAAATTGGACAGCCATTTTACACAAAAAGTTACTATACAAAAATGCTTACCAATTCATTTGAGAACGCAAATAAAAGTAAAACAATAGCTTTCAAAGAAAATCATTTCACAGCATTGCAGATGATTGTGATGAATGAACTCGAATGAAATGAACCAAAGAATTATGAATGGATTTATTTCACAAACACAACTGTCACAGTGACGCCTGAATGACCGTAACGCACTGACGTATGATTTATAAGTCAGTGCCGTAACGTCGGTAACTTTCTGTATGTTGGTTCTGCTATTTCTACGTTATGGTTCAATAGAGGTGGAAATAGGGTATTTTCCAATTTATTGAAAAGTATTCTAAATTGAAGATTGGGACGAAATATGTAACAGTAAAATAAAAGTAAATTAATTTATATCCATTTTCTCAATTAAAAACGATTTAAATCGAATTTACTTTTCATTGATTTGAATTTACCGCCAAAACGCTCGTTACGATGACTTTTTATCACGTATCAACTTTGTGTAAACCAAAGTAGTTAGTAAGTAAACAAGTGAATGTCGAGTTAATATTAACAAGATTTTTAATATACAGACGCCAGCACATCAAGCTACTCCAAACTGTCAAATTTTCCCACTTTCCCACAAATTTTGACTGCACAGAAAGTGGAATTACTGGCGTACGGTGCCTCTGTGCACAAATACTTCTAAAACTGCGCCAAACTAAGTAGTTGTACCGGTGCAGTTTACACAAAGCTGGCGTCACGATGTCACGTGATAAAAAAGTCATAGTAAGGAGCGTTTTGGCGGGAAATTCAAAACAACGAAAACGAAATTTGATTTTAATCGTTTTTAATTGAGAAAATGCATATAGAGGCCAGCACATAAAGCTACCCCAATCTGTCAAATTTCTTTGATAGTTTTTCAACCTTATTCCAAAGGAATAAGGTTTATGTTAAATTGGGAAAATTTGACAGTTTGGGATAGCTTGATCTGCAGGCGACTGTACAGACGCTGGCACATCAAGCTACCCCAATCTGTCAAACTTTGGTAGATATTCAACTTTATAACGTAGGCATACATTCAGTCCCAAAAGAAATGAAATAAATACTGATAAGACTGTCTATGCTTTTACAATAGACCTCGTTGGCTATCACCTCTACTAAATGTCAATTCTGCCAAAGTAACAAAATAAAACCAAAAGCGAGCAAGTCATCGGCGTTTTCATGGAATGTCTTGATAGTTGAATAGAAAATAAAATAAATTCTAAATATGTCCACCAATAAGGACGAGACTTTGAGACAGTTTTGCGATGTTACTGGCGCCGATGAGGGTCGCAGCAAGTTTTTCCTGGAGTCATCTAACTGGCAGTTAGACGTAAGTGAAGTCCTTGTTTTAACACCTTTTTGCTATTTTTCTCCTCATAATAACGTATTAACTGCTAAGAAACAACGTCAATGGACAGCTTAAATCAAATAACATCAGTTTTGTTTTGGTTTTGACCTCATTTTGAGGTATTCATTTCTGTATTGGTTAAATTTTTGTTTTGCTTGAAACAAAGATCATTATGCAGCTAATTTAGGTATGTAGCAATTCTACATACTTCTATTATAGTTATGTTGCGTTTCCATGAATACTGAGTTGTGCTTAATCAATAATTTCGCACGACCCTTGTATGAATCAATGAACTATATTTCTGAAACTAAATGGTTGCTTTGTTGGCCATTTGTTCATTGTTGACTTATGTATTCACGATCGACGTCAACAATGAGTCTTGTATTTAAATTAATAGTAACAAGAATATTACTAGCATGACATACAGGCCATCACAAAATACAATTTAGTCTTCACTGTATTCATTTTCCAGTGATAAACTGTAACATAATTTAATTAACATCACACCTTGTTTCCCTGAAGGGTTGGGCAAAGGTGTAACTGAGTAGTATACCCACATTTCGTAAAAGGGGGCAACCCTATTGCCATCAACTGGACACTAATCCAGACTCCGAGTTGCTTGAAAAATTTCAGATAGAAAACCTCAACATCACCTTGCCCAATCTGGAAATCAAATCAAAGACCGCATGATAAGCAATGTCACCTTACAACCTATAATTTGTTTACAGATAGCTCTATCCAGCTTCTATGAACACGGGGGCAATGCAGACGAGGCCCCCGCAAACCCTGCAGCCACAGCATCATCGCTGCCTACTCTCTCAGACAGTGACATGGAGTCACCTCCAGGGTCACCACTAGCGCCTCCGAAGAAAGACAAGAAGAAGATACCGGGCCAGAAGTTTGCTACACTTGACTCGTTGCAACAAGAGAGCTCAAGTGATGAGGAAGAAGGTGAGTACCTATTTATTCATAAAAACTTTTTTTGTTGGCATTTTCACTGTCTGCAGATCCAGATTTTGTTTTATCTGCAGTCAGTGACAGCGACACTTCCTTGGTTTCGCACAAGATTTTGGAAAATAGAATATGCCAGTAAGCAGTAAATTGATAGTTGGTTGGCATCCTTAGTTTGCAAATTTATTTAGTCTACTCACTCTATAATGTTTTCCAAAGGATTGATTTACCCATAAATTACCTACATAAGAAATTCTCCAAGTATAGTAAAAAACAGTTAAACTGCCCAAGTCAATCCCAATAGATTATATAGAGACACAACACACTAGCTTTCTACCAATATCAAAAGAGACCACAACAATGCAGCTGTATAACAGTATTTTACATGGAGCGACTGTCTATCTGACCTCAAAACTGAGTTACTGGGTAACACAATACTCCTTGGTAAGATTGGTTGTCAGACTTTTGGGCTTTTCTGACTATGCTAGAGTGATACATAGTGCCATCTCTATATAAATGCTTAAGAGCATTCATTCCACGCGGGCTAGCAATAATGCATTTAAATTTGGTTTTCGTGATTATTTCATTAAAAACAAACAAAATTATTATTTATTTCAACCAAGCTAGATCTTTGGTATTTATAATTATTTTTTACATTTACTCTTTAACTAAAACATTAAATCGTACTATGTAATGCAAATAGAATATAATTGACGGTATGTAGATTTTTATAAGTAAATACCAAAATAACTTAAAAAAAGTAGCATAAAAACTTGAAAATACCAACGGTCTAGTGCATGGCTGAAAAAAATGTTTACTTTTGTTTGTATTTAATGAAATAATCACCGCAAAAAACCGCTATAAATGCGCCGTTGCCAGCCCGCGAGGGATGAACGCTCTTAAGGAAAAGTGCAAGTGTAGCCCGCAAAATTCAAATTTTTCTTTTCAAGACTATTTCATGAAAAAGTCATTCAACGGGATTAAAAAATGAATTTAGAGGGATATAATTATGTAAAGCCATATTCTTTACGGTTTTTTTTTGAGGGTGAGAAATCATCAAAAAACTTCTCTCGCTCTGGGTGGAGCAGTAGTAGTGTCAGACTTTTACTGACTAAAACCCACCCGTGTTCCCTCAGTTGCCTGTGTGCCAGGGGCCACGGTATATCTTTCGAACAGCCCGCACCCCTGGCAGGTATCGGCCGACACAACGCGCCATTGACCTGGGCTTGGTCGTTACCGGACAGCGAGCTACCCATTACTCGCCATCCGCAAGCCCGCGCCTTCGGTGGCCGGGTAACAGCCTGGGATTCCCGACGCAATTTTTTTACGGTTGGGAATCATACTTTAATCAATATACAACCTGACACTGACCTGAGGGGCAATTCTCGTAATTTTAAGAACGTTCACAGTCTGAAGGCCAATTCCACTAATTAAAAACGTTCGCAGTGTCATCTCGGCGACAATCGAATTTCAAAATTTTTACAAAAATGTATAGGATTTTTTGACAGATTGACACTGAGATCAGACTGTGAACGTTCTTAAAATTACCAGAATTGCCCCTCTGATCTCAGTCTCAATTTGTCAAAATTACCTAGAGTTTCCATACATTTTTGACAAGTGTTTGACATTTGATTGGCGCCGAGGTGAGACTGCGACTAGATTTTGAACGTTTTTAATTGCGAGAATCGGCTTTCAGCAAATTGCAAAAAACGGAAGGAATTTTGAATTTCGCGAGCTACCTTATCGCATCCACCTTTAAATAGGTTTTTGTTTACAGCAAAGTCAGAATAGAGATGATTTACTAAGAAAATAAAAATGACAGTGAATGATTTCTTTGGCAATACAGCTAAGTGTTCAAAATGCGACCGAACACCAACACAGACAGTTAAGGATGAGTTCTCAGAAGATTCTGAATATGTGCATGAGATGAATAAGCTGAAAAAAGAAGTGGAGAGATTGTTATGTGAGAATAGTGCGTTAAGGAAAGAGTTAACAAGAGTGACTGATAAGCAACCTCCCGATGAGAATGAGGCAGGTCTGTGTGTTATTCTGTCTTGTAGTGAGTTGAGTGTAGAAATCCTAAAACGACCCACTGACCAATGAAGGGCTTAGCGTGAAGTCTTGCAATGTCACGGTGTCCTGCGATTTTGCATATCACGCAATTTTGCACGATATCCTGCGATTTCGCACAATAACCTGTGATTTCTCGCGATATCTTGCGATTTCGCACGATATACAGCGATTTCTCGCGATATCCTGCAATTTCAAGCTTTAAAATAAGCACTGCAGACAGATTGAATTTGTTAGATAAAATTAAATAAAGCACTGGTACATCTCAAACTTTGTTGAAGCTTGATGGTAGGAACCTGCAGACCAGCCAAGTCTCTGACACATCATAATCCTAATATTTTTACAGGTCCAAAATTTCACTATTACTTGTTTTGGTCATATTACTGCAACTCTCGGATCTGATCATATAAGTGCATTCTAGATCAGTGGTGGCCCAGAGGTACTCGTACTTATCTAGATCAGTGGTGGCCCAGAGGTACTCGTACTTATCTAGATCAGTGGTGGCCCAGAGGTACTCGTACTTACGAGTTATAGGTCGAAGACTCGAACCCAGATAGTCGCTTTCCTTTGTGTAAATTATATCACCACTGCTCTCAAAACGGTGGAGGAAACCATCGTGAGGAAACCGACATGTTGTAGAAACAAAAATTCGAAGACATGTCATATCTACCAACTCCCTTTCATCGAGAGGAACCCTGTATCATAGCATTGGGGACATTATAGGCTAATCAAGAATTGAGTATTGGATATTATATTAGTTAGTCCATTTAAATTAGTTGTTTAGCCAGTATACCGTAGTTACCAGTTTGTTCAAAGAAAGTTTTCAATTGTTTCAGGTCAAGCGTTCTATGCGGGTGGGTCGGAGCGCTCCGGACAACAGATTCTTGGACCAGGGAAGGGGAGAAAGGACATAGTTACTGAAGTGTTTAAAAGCGTTAGAGAGTGAGTTGCATTTCTTATTCTAAGCGATGTTTTTGGCAGCTGTTTCGCTAATTGTCTTGTGTGACGAAAGTGCAACAAAATTATAATTACCTACGATACTGGTTGAAGATGTTGGACTTAATTTAATTTAATTCTCGTTCCTCTGAGAAACCGACGGTGATTATTGTCGATTTCTCGGAGAACGACTTTAAACAATTTATGGATTATAAATACCGCAGTCTTGCTTGGTATTTCACTTTAATTCGCATGTCCATAATTTTAGGGCCACCATCGACCAAGTATAAATACAAAAATATTTTTAAAGAGTAACGGTGGAGTTTCTTGCCCATTCTTCCCCATACGAAACTACATTTTGGAACGGGCGACTAGAATCAATTCTATTTTAATGTAATGTATGTTGACGTTCAAAAGTGCCTTTTAATTGCCTAATTGAAATAAATGCTTTGACCTTGAAGCCAAGTCGTGTACTTTATTACTTTTAAAACATACAGATAGAAAATCATACGATTGAAGGATGGCATTAACAAGTTATCACATTTGAAGAGAATTTTCAGTAGACTGGTTCCAGTGATCTGAAGTACTTACTTAATAAATTTTCCAGTTTAGGGCTTCTTTAGCGAATTCGTCCAGATATTAGGCAAGACTGTAAGTGTAACGCTAAATTGTTGGATTATAAAAACAATATCTTATGAACAGGCGTGGTGCGGTGGTGTTTGAAGATGAACCGTCTTCCACAAGCCGAGGGGGGCGTTCTGCGTTCAGCGGTGTGGGATATAGACTTGGTGAGTAAATTAATTTATATTATAACTCGGTTCCTCTAGATCAGCCTTTCCCAAAGTGGGCGATAACGCCCCCTTGTGTGCAGTCCTAAAGGGGGCGGTAAGGAACCCGCTAACTCCGCTCAATCTTAATTTGAAGTTATAGTGGTTTTTAAGTAGGTGAAAAAATGGGGGCACTAAAATAATTTATTCTCAAAGTAGAAAAAATAAGTTTGGGAACCCCTGCTCTAGATGATAATATTATTCACAATCTGAATCAAATTGAACTATGTACTTATGTATATTGCTAATCAATTGCTTCATATGTTTCAAAAGTTCGTCTGCTCTGCAATGTAAATAAAGCAACAGAACTGTCAAAATTAAAGCCAAGCCAAGTCCAATTTGTACTTCACGGCAGCTTTGAAGTGCGCTACTCGCTGCTCAGTACCTCACCCCACCCCTCACCGCCGCTGACACGTGAAATTGTTGCTGCGCAGTGACTCGCCTCATGTTCCGAGCCGCCATATTGTTTGAATCAGGCTACAGCCCGATTCTACTCTGTTACAGTAGAGTAGGCTGATTATATTGAAGTCAAAATCCACTACTTTGGCTTGCTTAAAAATCATGGTCTCTGAATACAAATATGATAAGTATATGATTTTATTTCTGTAAGTAGGATTGTACAATTTTTTTTACACGTCAATCATATTTTTAAAAACTAGATGAGTTATCTGACTGAAAGGCCGAAAGGCTCTTTTAAAGTCCAGACATTTTCTTGCTCAGATTATGTGAAGACCATGTGGATTGGTGTCTGAAATGGTCTTTTGGCTTTTGGCATGAGCGTGAGCTATGCTAAGTTTTTTTTTGAGGGTGGGATATCATCAAATAAGTTCTCTCTGGGTGGAGTAGAAGGGCGTGTCAAACTTTTACTGAGTTCTTCTGTTGCCTGTGTGCCAGGGGCTATGGTATCTCTTTCGAATAACCCACACCCTGGCAGAACCCCCCCGACTGGGCTCCCGCATTGTCGTTGCGGGTTTGTTCGAAAGAGATACCACAGCCCCTGACATACTGGCTACTGAGGGAACACGGGTGGGTTTTAGTCAGTAACAGTCTGACACGCCCTCCTGCTCTACTCAGCAGGAGAAGTCATTTATGATTTCGCAACCAAAAAAAAAAAGCCCCTGGCAGAACACCAGTAGTTTACACGAAGCGACTGCCTATCTGATCTCCACTACCCAGATTCAGTTACTGGGTAATACGAAACTCTTTGGTAAAACTTCAATGACTATTGACGAAAATCAAGTGCTGACTGCCAATGTCGTGTGTTACAGGTCAAACAGCAGATGATGCCGAGACAGCATCCGCTGATGCTGGTGGGAACGCGCAGACACCAGAAGTAAGTCTTTGGTGATTACTTTCAGAAAATCACGTGTCGTATTTAACCATTTATGAACATACGCCAGCACATGAAGCTACCCCAATCTGTCAAATTTATTTGATAGATTTTCAACTTTATTACACAAGCATAAGATTCATGTTCAAATGGGAAAAATTGACAGTTTGGGGTAGCTTGATGTGCTGGCGTCTGTACACACAAATATAAACAGAAAAATAGGCACAGAGGCAAATAAGCATTAGCTTATTTCTAATGAAATCTCTTCCAGCAAACTTGCCATAAAAGTGCAAGATAATAGATATGTAGACAGCGTGTGTAAGAGTAAAAGAGAAAATAAAATACATACAGGATAAGTTTTTATCAGTATCAGAATTTTTTTTGCAGTTTGTCTAGAATGATATGCTGAATTCATGGTTAAAATTTGCGCACTGGATAAAAACTTTTAGTGTATTAATAAAATTAAACAACTTAATAAAATTAAACAACTTCATAAAATTAAACAACTTAATAAAATTAAACAACTTAATAAAATTAAACAACTTCATAAAATTAAACAACTTCATAAAATTAAACAACTTAATAAAATTAAACAACATGTTTTGTGTTAACTTCATCATTAGAGATCGGATATTCGGATGCATATTCACCTAAAGTTGAGATGTTAGCTAATATGGAATGCGCTTGTATCGAAAAAATCGGGGGTTAAACGTTAGTTTTTAATAAATATGCGTATAAATAGTTAAGCAATACTTTTGGATTGTGGATTGCATAACAACAACACAAAACAATATTAAAATATTATTATATATATTAAAATATTATTATAAATTAATATTTTTTCCGAAGTCCCTTTCGAACTATACGCCCGACTAGTTATGCATTCTCGGTGTTCCTGGCATCTCCAGATTTTTTTACAGAAAAAATATTTTAAGAAGCCGCCTAAAGAAGCGGCTAAAATTCACTTTAGGTAAAAATACTTCCCAATATCCGATCTCTAATTGTCATCCATAGCCCGAAAAAAGCAGCTTGCAGCTTGAACGCCCTTACCACGGAGTAATGAAAGAAGCGGAGATGCCTCAAAGCAAAATCTCTTTAGAAAGCGTCGCCTAAATGCGGGTTAGAAGGGGACGGGGCACGGCGTACCTGCCCATTTTTTGTAAATCCATCTAGCGGTGAAAGGAATTATGACAATGTAATTGAACTAGCTGTTTGTCATTTTAGTTCGTCCACTGCCTGGCCACTATGGCGTTACAAAGCATGACGCTTTGGTCCAGAATATTCTATGCACATTAGTATGACGGGACCACATTATTTATTACCCAACTGAAATGGAAATGTCTAGCCTGTTTGAAATGTTTTTTTATAGTGTCATGTGGGGTGTTGGGAATATATAGGGTGAGGTAGGTAGTTAAATCAAAAAGTTATTAATATCATCAATCTTGATTGGACATATGTCCATCCCTTCGACGACAGATGTCACTAGCTACAATCTGGCGATCAAACGAGAAAACGTGATTTAAAAAAAAAAAAAAAATTTTAGGTACTTACACGTGAAATGTTATGCCATCAATATGTTTCAGTTTTAATCCTGAACAATTTTTGCATCAAAAACAGTACACTTCATTATTATAACAATTAAACAATTCAAAGCCATCAAAATATAAAAGATCTTATCCCGATGACGATTCATTCAAAACTAAGGGTTTCGGCTCCGCCCACTGTGACGTCATTGCCCAACTGAAGGCGCTCGACCTAATTGCCTTGCAGCATCTCCGCTTCTTTCTTTTCTTCGTGGTCCTTACACTTTAAATTAAGCCGCTAGCTTTTAAAGAAATATTAAAGATCTGTTTTCGTAATTTTTATTTAGTACTTTTTAGATCATTAAAAGTTTTTTTTTTTTACATTTTGTAATTTTTTGCATTTGAACGTGTTTAAATATTTCTACCACCTTCACTTGAAAGGTACTTTTAAAGACAATTCAACGAACTTAAAATACTCTTACACAAGTCATGGAGCCAAACGAGTTGCACTATAAGCTATGCCATACTTAAGAATGGGCTATCAATAAATCAATCAATCAATCATTTATTTGCAATGAATGTAGGTTACATTGAAATACAGGTGGAGTAGATAAGAGAGTGCCATGTACATTCTGCCTGGAAATAGGCACGCAAAAATTATAAATATAAAATAAAAAAAAAAAAAATGTTAAGAAGCTAATTACAAATTAAAATGTCACAGTTAGAATTATTACAATTATACATACATACATTCATTAATATATAAAAAAAAAGTCAAATTAAAATGTTGAAATAGGATAAAATTAAAAATAAATGTATAAGTATTTAGGTCCATATTTTCAAGATAACACTAATTATATTTATTATACACATTGCTGTTTAACAAGTTTTGTCCATTAAAAAATCATTAATTGAATAATAACATTTATCTATTAGAAAAGCCACCAATTTCTTTTTAAAGTTTTTAATTGTATCATTTTTCATTACATCTGGCAATTTATTGTATATGGTAGGACCCATACAAATAACACTTTTTCTCAACAGCGCTGTGTTACAGGACTCGATTTGTAATAAATTTTTGTATTGGTTTCGGACAGGTCGTTTTCTAGTTTCTGACATAGTAGGAAATAGGTTTTTATTAGTCTTTACAAACATGGCCATTTCCAGAACATACAATGACGGAAATGTAAGCACTTTTAGGGACTTAAACTTTGGTTCGCAACTGTCTGTGGTTTTCAAACTACACATCGCTCTAATGCAACGTTTTTGCGCCTTGAATATGAATTCCCTTGAGCTGCAATTGCCCCAGAAAATAATACCAAATCTTAGAACTGATGCAACCAGACCATGATAAGCTACCAGTGTTGTTTGAATGTCTACTTTTTTGGACAGCTTTGAAAGGACATAGGCCGCTGTATTCATCCTTTTGCAAATTTCCTCTGCTTGTGGCTGCCAGTTTAGTTGTCGGTCAATGTAAATCCCCAAAAATTTTACTACTTTAACTTGGTTAATTTTTTGCTTATTGTACTCCACAGATACTTCTTTTAAAATTGTACGTTGATGGAAGTGCATGATATTAGTTTTTTGTAAGTCATAAATCATAATTGAAATCTTATACAAAATTTCGTGCTGGTACTGTTGACCGTTGCTTAGTTCCCTCGACTGGAGTCCATCCTGGGTACGGCAGCCAGGTTATGGTGGAATTTAGGACGGACTATGATAATTAAATGCGTATATTGAATTTCGTGACTGTGCCGTTAACGGTTAAGGAGTTCCTTTGTCTGGAGCCAATCCTGGGTGTAGAATCATGTTATGAATAATAAAAGTGCATTGTCCTCGAAACAGAATCCTTAGGCTAAGAGGAAGTGGATTTAATTTAGCTTGCAAGATTTGACCCGAATAAATATACAAACATTGCAAGTTAAATAAAAGCTGTAATTTTTTTTGCGTGTTGTGTATCCTTAATAGGGGATTTTTAATAAATAAAAAATGATGTCTATCTAGGGTGCCGACCAGCCACGCTCGGTGCGCCTGCGCCTGTACCGCGAGGGCTTCACTGTAGACTCGGGCGCGCTGCGACACTACACGGATCCTGACCACGCCGACTTCCTCAACTGTATACGCCGGGGGTGAGTACTGTTGTACTATACTAGTAAGTATCTCACAATGGGCATAATATAAGAAGGCTGAAAGTCTTCTTGGGTGACTTGGAGTTTTCCTACGCGATCGAACAACAAATGTTAATTTTTTAACCGACTTCAAAAAGGAGGTTATTAATTCCACATGTTTACATATTTTTTATTTTTTTTTATGTATGTTCGGGCATAACTCCTTCGTATATAGACGGATTTGCAAACTATTTTTTTTGTTCGAAAGGGGTTTATTCCGAAATGGTCCCATATCAATTTCATACAGATCTGATGATGTGTTTCGGAGACAGACAACGGAACTCTTCAAAACATTATAGCAAATCAACCGCGAATGCGGCTATCGCATAAATATGCATTGTTTTGACCCTGAAGATGATGAAATTTCGAATTGGTGTGGCGTAGGTAACTAAAAAGTGAAAAAAAAAACTTTTTTCAAAAAAATATCTACCGACTTCCACTTTATTGCTCCGTACAATAGTTAGTCTTGCTTTGGTATGTGCAAAGAGCAACGTTTAAAACCGTAAACAGAATTAGTAACATATTGTTATGTTAATAATTACCGTATAATAATTTCGAGGTGGCGCGGGAAAAGAGTACCTGGACGTACTTGAGGGAGGCCTTTGCCTAGCAGTGGGACAGTATACATACATACACAGCCTATTACGTTCCCACTGCTGGGACACACGCCTCCTCTCTGTGAGAGGGAGTGGGCCGTAATCCACCACGCGGGCTCAGTGCGGGTTGGTAGATGTCACATGTCTTCGAATTTTTTGTTCTATGACATGCCGGTTTCCTCACGATGTTTTCCTTCACCGTTTGAGAGCAGTGGTGATGAAATTATTTACACAAAGTAATGCGCCTGGCTGGATTCGAATCCACGATCTACAACTCGTAAGTCGCGGCCGTTACCACTGGGCCATCACTGCTCTGTTACAGTGCTCTGAGTCTGCTCTGGGACAGTATAGGCGAAACAAAAAAAAAAATAGAATACTTGTTTAAATATAGCGGCCCTATCAAACTCGTTTGCAAGCCAGGTAGGGACCAGTAACGGTGACAATTTACATTTGTCTCATATGTCATAATAGGGTATTTTCCGATTTTATAAAAACTATTTTAATTTGAAGATTGGGACGATATATTTAACAGAAAAATAAAAATAAATTTACTAAAACACATTTTCTCAATTAAAATGTAATTATTTTTTCGTTGTTTTGAATTTACCGCCAAAACGCTCCTTACGATGACTTTTTATCACGTGACGTGTAACGTCAACTTTGTTTATACGGCACCCGGTACAAATACTTAGTTTGGCGCCGTTTTAGAAGTATTTGTGCACAGAGGCACCGCACACCAGTAACTTCACTTTATATCCATTAAAAATCTTGTTAATTATAAACTCGACAATCACTTATTTACTTGCTAACTACTTTAGTTTACACAAAGTTGACGTCACGTGATAAAAAGTCATCGTAAGAAGCGTTTTGGCGGTAAATTCAAAACAACGAAAAAATAATTACATTTTAATCGTTTTTAATTGAGAAAATGTGTTTTAGTAAATTTATTTTTATTTTTCTGTTAAATATATCGTCCCAATCTTCAAATTAAAATAGTTTTTATAAAATCGGAAAATACCCTATTATGTTACAAATCGCACGATATTGGCCTGTTATAAGATGGAAAACCTCCAGGACATAAATCTCTGTCATGACGAAATAATAATGAATTTTCTTATAATTTTCAGTGAGATCCCTCCCGAACTATCTGGCTCGGGCGGCGAGGTGCGCGTGTCTCTAGAAGATCGGCGACACGAGGAGTGTCCGCGACACATCGCCAAGCCGCAGCCTTTCTCCGGCAAGGGACATCTGCTCGGCAGGTAAGGAGTTCATAAAACCTCTAAATTACCCTATTTATTATTATCTAATCAATCATCTATTTTCTATTCAATCATCTATTTTCTATTCAATCGTTTTTGTTTTCCTTCTACTATCATTACGTATAGAGTGAGTTCTATGGCGCAACAATATGTCCCACGAGGCAATCTTATGCCCCAAAGTGTAATTGTAATGTTACATTTTGTAGCCTTATAAAAAAAATCTGTTCCATACATTTCTATAAAACGCACATTTTTATCATTTTAGTTTGCCAGAATGTGACGTGGACTTGTGCAGCAGATATAATTTTGTTGAGTTCCATCTCTTGCGTACATATGAGTGATTTCGTCCCGTAGTTATAGTGCCCCGGGCACGGCCAGTCGGGGCCGTCCCCGACGCAGACCGCGTCTGTCCTATATCTCCTAACTGCACATCTCAAATTGCCAATTTTTTTCTTTGATGCATCCGTGTCCTATTTTACATGTGACTTGCTTGTATCCCCAGCCCCACGCCCACAACGGTGGGCGCTACCGCGTCAGTAGCGGGCGACGTGGCCGACCGCGCCGCTAACCAGCGCGCCGCGCAGGACGCGGTGAAGATCAACGACACAGAGCCCGTCACCACTATACAGGTAACGTTATACTTATAGCACTGCAGCAGTAGTCACCTCCACCACCGATGATTATCTGGTTTTCACTCCCGACTATCCGGCTCGAAGATGCCGAGCCGATGCTTCGAGCCGGATGATGGTAACCGTGTAGGGAACACAGACGTTCCACACTTCGGCCGTACGCATAATAATTGTCGACATGAATGATACTCGCATGTTTTATACACTTACCCTCTTACTAATAAACACGGAATAAAGTTATTTCCTTCAATTTCATGTATGGTTATTCCTTTGTTATTCCTGGTATAACTTTATTGCGTGATTGTTAGTAAGATGGAACATGTTTTTCAGAATTCTTTTTACAAAACTTGCTGAAAAAAATTATCACAACTTTGTAAGTACGGATACTATACCATCTTTAAATACAAATGCAGTATGAATCGAGAACTCCATAAGTTATCCTGAAATCTCCGTTTGTTTTCAGTTCCGCCTTGCAGACGGCAGTCGGCTGACCGGCCGTTTCAACCACACACACACAGTCGGCGACCTACAAGCCTACGTGTCTCGCGCCGAACCGTCATACCAACTCCAAGCGTTCGCTCTCCTCACCACGTTCCCGAGCAGAGAACTAGCCGACCCCGCGGCCACCCTCGCGCAAGCTAACGTCCTAAACACCACGCTGCTGCAGCGGCTCAAATAGGAGCTTGTGAAGGTGGCATAAGGTCCAGTTTCGGTTGGCGGTGCCCGTTCTTGGGTGTTAAACTTCTTGGCTGTTTTTTTTGGGTGTCTAGTTTTTGCAACGAGGGTTGTCGTTTTATAAATCCTCTCGAAATCGGCTATAACTACAAGAATCTTTTAGCGCGTGACTGAAATCGGAACTTAGGCCGCTATCTTGTTTTTCCATTACAATTCCAGTTTTTTCTTTAAAAAAACGCCCCCTTTCAAGCGCCACAAGATTCTTATAGCAGTAATATAAGTTACTTTCCATATTTTCATCTAACTGCGTTAAATCTGCGCAAAATTACATTTAGTGAGTTCAGAAAGGTCAAGAAGTTTAGCGCAGTCTAAACACACGAACGGAATGCTCCAAAACGCATTTATAGATATCGGCTTTTAGGATTTTTTAAATATTTAAAATATTGGTACGTTTTGTTCGTGTGTAGTTCGTGTATTTTTATACGTAAGTGTGAACGGGCTGGAGCTATTGTTACGCGATCTCGCGAGTGAAACAGTGTATTGGTCAATAAATAAAGTTTTTAAGTTCCTTTGTGATTGTTTTTTTCTTCACAAATACACTCAAAAAACCTATTGGTGGTACAGTGGAAGATCAATTTTAACTGCTATTATACCCTTGGCCGCGAAACCCCATGAAATTAAACGAACAGGAGTCATTAATTTTATACTGATGCCTTCAAAGTACCAGGTTGTCATGACTGAGTAGGAAGCTCACCTAACAGGTTTGTCAGCTAGAAAACGGTTTATGCCTTTGAAATACCAGATTGACATTACTTGGTAGGAGCTCACATAATATACATAGGTGTCTCAACTACAAAACGGTTTATGTGCCTTGAAATATCAGGTTGTCATAAGTCGGTAGGAGCACACCAAACATTCTTGTGCCAGCTAGAAAACGCTTTATGCCTGTGAGGTAACAGGTTGTCATAACCCGGTAGGACCATACCTAACATGTGTCAGCTATAGAACGCTTTATGCCTTCAAAGTACCAGGTTGTCTTAACTCAGTAGGAGCACACCTAACGTGTGATTTATTGATTTTTTTAATGAGATTTAAATTAATGACACCTCTTCATATAATTTCATGGGGTTTCACGGCTAAGTCTACAGTCGAAGTTCAGTAATATATTGCCACTGTCAACAATTCAAAATATTGTGAACGTTGGATAGCTCAATAATTTCATAGAACCAAAAGATCAAAAATGTCCTCATGTGAACGGTTCAATAATATATGCTATGCATTAGGCAATCATTTGAAAAATGATGAGAAAAATCAGTCACATTAATTAATCTAAATCTTCACCATAATTTATAAATGCCTAAAGTTGTCACCCTACTATTAACATTTTTGACGTTCATATATTTTTGAAGCCTGAAAGGGCCAATATATTAATGAACTCGACAGTACATCGGTTGAAATAGATCTTCGAGTATACCATCTAGGGAACAGCCAAGAGTACACAGGAGAAGAACGCAATCTTCAATACTCATAGCGATAGGAATAAGCTGCTTGGCGTGTCGTCACACTGTGCGAAAGGAATAACTTGCAATAGGCACTGCAAAAGGGATAAAGGCTGCAATAGGCACTTCATGAGATTGGGTTATCCTGTATGGGCACTTTGTGCAAAATGGATATCTAACCCACAACAGACGCGTTGTGCTAAAGTTGTGCTAAAAGTAATCTAGAAAAGGCAGTCAATGTATAACTGCCTTTTCTAGATTACTGCACTTTATTAATACGCACTTTGTGAAAAAGGACAACTTACAAAAGCCATTTTCGTGTGAAATGGTATTCATATTCATATTCATTTATTGCATTCCATATTGTATTAGAGATGTTACAAAGGGCTTAAAGCTAGGTACAGAAATATGGACCCTGTTAGGGCACAGCAAAAACAATAAAATTAAGATTACCTATTTAGAACAAAATCAAAGCTACTACATAAATAAAAATAAAAATCCAGGTATTTAAATTAATATAAAAATGATAACATAAATTGCAAACTTTTACTTTAACACATATACAGAGACATGGTCATTATGGCACATTATCGGGCACAGCAATGTTAACTACATAATTAGTTTGTATAGAATAGTTTATTCGTATATAAAATTAATTAAATTCTGTAAATGTAATTTAATGAAATGAAATTTAATGAAATGAAATTTAATGAAATGAAATTTAATGAAATGAAATTTAATGAAACAACAATAATTAAAAAACAATAAAGTACCCACCTACTAGACGAAAATAATAAGAATCATATAATTTAAAATTGGTCAATTAGAAATTCGTTTATACTATAATAGCATTTACATAAAAGAAATTGTTTCAATTTATTTACAAATGTGTTAAATTTTCTTTCGTTTTTAATGATTTCTGGCAATTTATTAAATACTTTCATTGACATCACTAGGGTACTTGTTGAGTGCATTTTTAACTTAGAGCTTGGTAGGTTTAATCTTTTTTTATGGCGTAATGTGTATCTTGTCTGTATATTTTCTCTTGTAGTGTAAAAGTGTTGATACTTTCGAACAAATTTGCATAACTCTAGAATGTATAGGCAGGGCAGGGTTAGTATTTTATGCTCTTGAAAGTGAGGTTTACAGCTGTCGGTGTCTTCTATGTTTACTAGGATTCTTATTAATCTTTTTTGCATTGTGAAGAGTGTGGGTGCATCTGTGCTGTTTCCCCACAGTATCACGCCGTAACTGAGCCACGCAAATGCGTAGGCATAATAGGTGACAAGTGCAGTTTTAAGATTAGTAGTCTTTTTGACTTCACGAAGGGCGTATACGGGCGTATAAGGTAACCCGCAATACGCACGTAGTGCGCAAGGGATAATCTCACAAAGCCTATTTATGATATAAAACCGTAAATAAAGCCAACTTTTTTTGTAAAAAAAATCTATTTCATCATAACAATACAATATTCAATTTTATAAAAACAATTTAATATATATCGTAATTTACTGCTAATAATATTCAAAATTATCCATAACACTATGTTAAATTAATTTATAATATAATAAATTCAAACATGATTTGTTTACCCTGCAGTAACCGTTTCTCATGGGCTCTCATCTGAGCTCAACCGTCAAAAGGCGCAATTTTATATTCCTACGCTTAAATTTGGAACGTCTCGCAATATGGCTACTAACAGCAAGCCGCTCTGGGGAAGTTGCACGCACACGGGTCGGTTGTTATACACTCCGCGGGACATATGCAGCTGCAAGCTGGAACATTAAACACGAAGATTAGAATATACCCCTTCCACATTAGGAATATTTGATTACTATCATCAATGGAGACAAAGGAAAGATTTTAACCACCACGACTACCGTGCATTGTTCCATGTCGCGCTCGGCTGCTTGCAGCGTATTGTGCGATTAAGTGCATGGATAAATAAATTATGAAATGTGTTTGGATCGTGAAAGTGTCGTCGCATTGTCTAGAAACAGGTTTTTTTGATGTGACTCCTTTCAAAGCATTCCTTTCTTTGTACATATATTTTAGCGCAGGTCTGATCATGTGACCGCCTAAATTATTTATTTACGAGCCTATTTGTTCTGTTTTGTTTCATGTGTCATACTCAAATTTTCAAAGTTAAATCGGTAGGTAAGTTGACTTACTTCTTATCTTTTACAACATTTAACACAACTATTATTCTGTTAAGTACCGCCGTTAAGGACTAAATCTAAGTACTTTCTAACAAATTATATTATCAATAGCAACATCTCACTAGTTATGTACTTAGGGTTGCCAGATCGATTCTTCCTGTTATCGGGATCAATAACCGATTTTTCTGGATTTTAGGGCTTTGGTCGGGAGAAATAAAAAGAATAGTTAATAATATTAACATAATATATTAAGTAAACAAACATATTTTTGCATTGCACTGTAGAAATAAGAAAAAAAAACATAGTAGGTATTTGTGACACATAAGATAAGAACCGAATGAGCATGTTTATTGTTTTTGTTCTTGCCATAAGTATTTGTCATTTTTTTTTTACCGCGTTTAACAACTTTTAAGCTTTATCGCTATTCAAAAAGGTCTTAAAATTTAAACAATTTTCGTCAAAATTCAAACGAATGATTAATTCCGCCTTTATTAAATCCATGCTCATTCGGTTCCTTTCTTTTGAGTATAAATTATTAAATTTTTAACTTCAACGCAGTTTCTTATAAAATATGCCCATAGCTTATCATTTTAGTTTTATCTTCTGGAAGGCGATTTAAACTAAAAACTTCTTTTAAAGAACAATAATCACTGTACAAATGGTCGGTCAATATCAGTGTACGTTACCCTAGCAAGAAAGTGTCTCCTAGAGTTATATGAGTAGAACGTATAATGTGTGCCTTATCTGCTGTAAATGTGCCCCAACATAAAAAATGTGTGCCCCCTGTCGTTTTGGAGAAAAACTGAAAAAACGATTCTTGCTGGGGTAACGTTTTTCTAGCAGGAAAATTCTAAACGAATGATCGGAGAGAGAAAAATTGTGCATGGCCAGAGAGCTTATATGTGTGCCAAAATGTGCCCCCAAAAATAAAATCTGTGCCCCTTCAGGTTTTTGAGATATTGCATTTCCTGCTGGAGTAACGTTTTGATGAATCGTATATCTCTAAAACTATTGCATGTGCCCCTGTAGAATAAACATACACGAGTAGCTCTTAAGGGGCACACCTTAGTGCCCTAATTAGATTTAAGAAAATATTTATAGTTTTCAAGTTATCGCGGTTTTATGAAAACCCGAAAAAACATCGCAGCGCCTAAATGAGACAAGGCACAAGTTCGCTGAAAATTGTATTCGGTCCTTCTTGACGCTATTAATAACCATACAAAGTTTCAAAACTGTTCATGCATGCGTTTTTGAGTAATCTTGCTAAAAGTCAAAACGATGGTGTCTTAACTTTGAAGGCAAAATACAAGGAACCGGCTCAATCCCAGATGTGTAGGTGTGAACCAAAATTGTGTGCCTTTAGTCAAAAATATATGGTGAAAATATTCAGCTTGGAATGTTTCGCATTAAGTTAATATTAACAAAAAACCAAAATATGTAAACAACGGCTGGTTATCCGACCAAATTTGAATGACTACTAAAAAGCGACGGATTCATACATATCGATGACCTTCTTTATTTGACGTATTATACCTAAGCCGTTGTCCGTACAGTCGCGTTCAAAAGATTTGGGGGCTAATTAAAAATATATATTAAATGCGTCTTGTGACTATTAAATGAAACAGCTTGTTGATGTGGAAATTATTATTTTTATTCCCTTAATTTTAATTCTTAATTCTTAAAGTAAGTATTGCATCAAATCACAGATTAAATTTCCTAAAAAAATAAATAAATAGGTAAAGTAATGAAAAAAATCCAAGTACTTGATAAGTGTACAAGCATTTTTAAATAAGTCAAAACAATGCCATTAAATACTTACCACTGCAGATCGTGCTATAAAATTCACCACCCCTACAACCACATAATTGTTATAAAATGCTTAATACTCCACTTTCAACCAACTTAAAAAAAAGTAAACAAACAGTATCAGTGCAACTGCGTGACTCAACGTAACAGTGTCCTTGGCGTCATAACATACTCGTAACTGCAACTGTTTACCAATACCAAGTAATAATCCAAACGGACTTCCTAGTCAATAAACACTTCGTACCTATTATTCAAATTAGAGCGACGTTACACGTAACTGTCTCTGTCACACTAACACCGTACGCGTACTAGCTGTCTCACTTTCTCCAAATTAGACAAAGCGACTCCTTGCGACACGACGTCAGCGGATGCTGCGGGGCCAGAGATATCTGCAGCGGTGTGAGGAGGCGAAAAAAAGGAATCTTCTTTAAGGCGAATGCTCCAACCAGCCCGCGAAATTCAAATTTTCTTACGTTTTTTGGAATTTGCAGGCCAGTGCTAGGTTGTATGTTGATTAAAATATTATTCACGGCTATAAGACATATGTAGTTAAAGAATTATAATCATCAAAATCATCAATACTACGCTCTAAGTTCATAAAGCTATAGGAATGACTTTTTTTTTTTGTTCCTACGCCTCTGTAACTACATACGTCTTACAGCCGCGAATAATATTTTAATCAACATACAACCTAGCACTGGCCTGCAAATTGCAAAAAACGCAAGAAACTTTGAATTTCGCGGGCTGGTTGGAGCATTCCCCTTACTGATGAAAAACTTACTGTTAATTTATCTAACCTACGGCTTATCAATAAATATAATAAAAACAGCAAGTAGAATATAATCCAATAACAACTTTATTTTATTAAATGACTTATTACTTTTCTACTTCAGTGTACTCAGGCACAACACGTGTCAACGGGTTAGTGAGTAAAGTAAAGAAGGTCATCGATATGTATGAATCCGTCGCTTTTTAGTAGTCATTCAAATTTGGTCGGATAACCAGCCGTTGCTTACATATTTTGGTTTTTTGTTAATATTAACTTAATGCGAAACATTCCAAGCTGAATATTTTCACCATATATTTTTGACTAAAGGCACACAATTTTGGTTCACACCTACACATCTGGGATTGAGCCGGTTCCTTGTATTTTGCCGTCAAAGTTAAGACACCATCGTTTTGACTTTTAGCAAGATTACTCAAAAACGCATGCATGAACAGTTTTGAAACTTTGTATGGTTATTAATAGCGTCAAGAAGGACCGAATACAATTTTCAGCGAACTTGTGCTTTGTCTCATTTAGGCGCTGCGATGTTTTTTCGGGTTTTCATAAAACCGCGATAACTTGAAAACTATAAATATTTTCTTAAATCTAATTAGGGCACTAAGGTGTGCCCCTTAAGAGCTACTCGTGTATGTTTATTCTACAGGGGCACATGCAATAGTTTTAGAGATATACGATTCATCAAAACGTTACTCCAGCAGGAAATGCAATATCTCAAAAACCTGAAGGGGCACAGATTTTATTTTTGGGGGCACATTTTGGCACACATATAAGCTCTCTGGCCATGCACAATTTTTCTCTCTCCGATCATTCGTTTAGAATTTTCCTGCTAGAAAAACGTTACCCCAGCAAGAATCGTTTTTTCCGTTTTTCTCCAAAACGACAGGGGGCACACATTTTTTATGTGGGGGCACATTTACAGCAGATAAGGCACACATTATACGTTCTACTCATATAACTCTAGGAGACACTTTCTTGCTAGGGTAACGTACACTCAATATCATTTCAATTTTTTAATTTTTCTACAAGTTCTAAGATCTCACTCCATGTAAACAGTTTCTTTTTTTAATGAAAACTTAGAGAGCATTTTGTATAGACTCCTCACTAAAATCAAAACGTTCTTACTAATACCTAATGGCCCTTTGGAAAAACTGTTCTGCTTCTTTGTTAAAGTTTTCTTTTTCGGCGTTTGGCAATTTTGTTAAAATTAACCTATTTTTACTGCCATAAAATTTGTCCTGTAATCGGCTTTTTAGCTGGTTCAACAGCTTTCTCATAATACCATCTATTTCCAGGACAGTACATCCATCATTTTCCAATGTCAATATCGCCGTCTGAAACTCTAACATAACGTTATGTACAAAATATAAATACACTTCAGAAATTCCTTCACAGTAACATTCATCAACCCCTTCATTATTATCAAAAGAAGTAAGATTTTTAGATACAAAGTCCCATATTTCTTTTCGACATTCATCTTCTCCTTTTAACAAGAAGTAATGAAGTAATCGTTCTAAAGCAGGCATAAGTGACAGCCACCTTGTTGGGACATGCCGAAGAAGGTTTTTAAATTCTACACTTGCAAACAAAAAACACTCTTTTAGCTTCTCGGTTTTCGTAGAGGATGAGCTAAACCTTTGAGCTAAACTCATTGAATGGAGTGCATTGCAATGTTTTTTCGCTCTGCGCCAAGCGCCCAAGTGGTTTGCAAGTTTCGTTTGACGAAAATGTGAACTTAAAATTATCGAACTGGTTTTTCGGGAGATTATTTGCTTTGTCGGGAGTCGGGAGGACATACAAAAATTCGGGAGAATCCCGCCAATTCCCGACCGTCTGGCAACCCTAACTGCTCGTTGCTATTTATTTATTTGTAACTGACACAAATTTTATTTAAGTATGCTGATTGACATCTGTCACCTCACACTACAGGTCCAGTTGAAAACCAGCGTCAGACACAAGCTGTCTGGCATTTTTTGCTGAACTGGGCCTTTTTAGCGCAGCCGTGGGCCAAATTTTAATAATGCTAGTTTTAACATCGCGCTTTACACTTTTTGTTGTTTTGAATTTTTAGTTTTATTTTTTGCTGTATCTTGTGTGCCTTTTTTAGTCTGTGCTAAATAAATGTATTTTCTTTCTTTTCTTTCTTTCTTTCATTTTTCATTGTTAAAAATTGCTGATGGCAACTCAAGTTCTCCATGAAGTTAGGCAAAAGTAAACACGGTTGATTAAAAACAACGGTTGCTTATCAATCGGTGTTTTGATATAGGAAATACACAATATTGTGTAGTCAAAGTTATATGAATAAAGAAATGTTCCTTAGTTCACCAGACCGAGTTTTACAATTTTAATTTTAATTCGCTGGTAACACGGATGAAAATTTTGTTATACGTCTGATTTTACTTACTCCACCTATTAACTCCAAAAGTGACTCCAATCTGGCAAGGAATCGTTTTCTGGCGCTACACAGATAAACAACCAACAGATACTTCTGGTACTTACGTTTACAGTCACCGTACTGACACGGGTCCATGTATTCTGTGCAATCTTCGCCGGGTGGCAGGAAGGAAGACCGGTACACTGTTGTGGCTTCCAACTGCGGACAGATATCAAAAAATTAACTTTTATCTATATAAATAAAGAGAGAAGTCCTGACTGACTGACTCATCAACGCCCAGCCCAAACCCTTGGAACTAGAAAGCTGAAATTTTGCACAGAGGTTCCCTTTATAATGTAGACAAGGAATAAGGAAGGATTTTTAGAAATTCAACCCCTAAGGGAGTTAAATAGGTTACGAAAGTTCCGCGCGGGCGAAGCCGCTGGCAAAAGCTAGCTTACAGTAAAGTAGATTATAGAATATTTAGTGCACTCTACCTAATCATCATGATCAGCCGAAAATGTTCTTACAGCTAGGACACAAGTCTCTCTTTGAGAGGATGTGGGCTGTAATCTGCCACATGGCCCCAGTGAGAGTTGGTAAATGAAAATGTAGATGTCACATGTCAAGTCTTCGAATGATTGGTTCTAGGACATGCCTGTTTCCTCACAATGTTTTTCTTCACCGGTTTGAGAGCAGTGGTCATGAATTTTTTTACAGAAAGTAAAGCGCCTGCATGGATTCGAACCCACGACCTACAATTCTTACGCCAATGGCACTGGGCCACCACTCAGTGTACTACCTACAGAGCTATTTTTCATTTTCGTTTAATTACCAAAATCATCAAAGATACAGCTAGAGTTTGAATTCATGACGTCAATCATAGATTACGGAATCATCGCGCATGCGCATGCGCAGCGACTAGAGATTGCATACTAGTAGAATAATTTACGTCACGGACCGCCTTACGAACTTAGTTGTTGCATGCTGTGTAGTCTGTGGTCAAAATGGATATTTGTTTTGTAACTGACCTTTTGGCATGGCTTAACGTACTGTCCCTTGCACGCCCATGGCGGTTTCTGGGGCTGTGCCGCGCACACCGGCTGGTAAGACATCTTCTGCGTCGTTGAGCACTCCATTTTAGCTGAAATATAATATTTTTGTTGACGGCAGTAAGCTTTAGTTTACGCCATGTTTATTGACTTCAAAAAACCGCCGGCCGCCACCGTTAAATTAGAAAAGACATGCTTTTGGTTTAGGTACAGACGCCAGCAGGTCAACCTACCCCAAACTGTCAAATTTTCCCAATTGAACATGACCCTAATACTTACGTTATAAAGTTGAAAATCTATTAAATAAATTTGACAGATTGGAGTAGCTTGGTGTGCTGGCGTCTGTACAAAACTGTTACAAACAAAAAAAAAATAATTGCAAGGAAACGAATGAAATAAATACAAAAAAATATCAGCGGAGCTAAAACCCGCGAAAATTTAAACTTCTGTTATAATTAAGAAAAAACGTGTTGATTCCAGCATCACTTAATGCATTTAAAATTGAGTACTATTGCCTTGAAATAAGATTGAATTTTCTTTGGCTCAATCGGTACGTAGGTCAATTTTGAAAAAAGAAATACCCTTATTAAAAATTACTGAAATCGATTCAGTAGGTTAGTCAATTAGGAACAAACTACTTTCAGTTCTTGCGTTTATTCTGTTACCTTGTACAGAGGCCAGCATATCAAGCTACCTCAATCTGTCAAATTTCTTTGATAGTTTTTCAACTTTATCACAAAGACATAAGGTTCATGTTCAATTGGGAAAATTTTACAGTTTGGGATAGCTCGACCTGCTGGCGTCTGTACCTATACTTTTAAACTCTTTACATTATCATAAGGTTCCTTTGCAACTCAAACTAAAATAACAACAGCTCACCTGCGGGTTTTTCATAGCACTTTTGTGGAGCGTAGGAGTTGGGTATTGCACAATGGCCGGGGTCCAAGAATGACATGCGGTTGATGGTTCGATCTGTGGACAACATTTTAGAGATAAAACACGTTAGAATTATCTCACCGATCAGTATTACCATGTCAGCAAACCAAAACGTAGAATAATTTGGGCTGCTAACTATTCTGAGAAAAACGAAATCAAACTTGAAAACATATTGTAAAGAGCTTGATAAAGTTGGACGAGCTTTTAGAGATACGGTATTTAATCGCATTGTGTAAGCCAGGCTTTAAGTCCCGGTATTGCACACCAATCGCTCAGAAACGATCTCTTCTCCTGCCAAAAGCTAAAACGGAACTCACTTTCAAACGGCTGTTCAACGCAATGGAACTTATGTGGGGGCTTGCAAGAATCTCTGATGGCGCAAGGTTTTGGCACGTAGTCGTGTCGTTGTGTCGTGAGGTTCTGCATGGGCCCCTGACCCCACATGTCGTGGTGACACGGCCGGATCGGTTGCGTCACGCATGTCGGGTTTGGCAGGTACGATAGCTGGAAGAGTGGTCAGGAAAATATTAAAATTAAACTGGTGTGGTTACTTACAATTATATAATTGCAAAAAAATGTATAAGAGCTCGCAATGCAAAAAAAAAAATCGGCCAAATAGCGATCAGTAAGTGGAAATCATGGTGGAAACTGTTATTTTCTGCTGATTGTATTGATAGATTTTGATGAAGCTCGTAAGTATACCTAATTGGCATTGTGCCGGCATCTCCAACGCCACATGCGAACTACGCTTCAAAGAATTGACATCACACAAATCCTACATCGCGCAAGCAGAGTTTACCGCGCGACTCGTCTATATACAACATCCCGACATCAACCGTCGGGCAGTTGCCCACCAGACACAACACCCGTCTGATTGGAGGATCCTCCCTTTTCCATAGAGTATAACTTTACACCCTGTTCCTCATACAAACATGGGAAGAAACTGCGAAAGAGGTGGTAAGACTGACATGTTTTGATGATAGACATAAAAGTGGTATTTTAAGTCTATTCATCCTTAGAACAGAATCGTCCTAAGACTACTAGAAGATAATATTTTTACCAGCTAAGCAAAAACATAATGGATTCTACCTTTTGTACAGTATCGCCTTCCATTTGCGCTGTAGAGGGCACCAGGTTTGGCAGAGGTTTTATAGGCGTCGGGATAGGACACTTCGTGGGCAGGTAACTGTGGAAAAGTTGGTGTTAATGCAGCCTCCTAAAGTGGCTTATGATATGATAACATTATATGGATGCACCGAACGTGTCCGTAGCTTCATTAGCGACCTTGCTGATCGGCTAACCATTTCACCACGATATCATCGGGTAGGTACAAAACAATAATGCGCTTAGAACGATGATGCGGCTGCCCCGCCACTGTAGTGCATCACGTATGTTTGCAGAGGCGCGAATCGATTGCTTCTACGCTACTCTGCGCAAGCGGTGCGCGTCGATGCTGAGTAGAGTTCGGGCTAGTCGCAACAGCGTTTTAAGGACGATTGCCAGTAGAATTTATACATATATTTATGTTCGAGCATAACTCCGTCATAAAAAGACAGATTTGTAAATGTCTTTTTTTTCATCGAAAAGAGTTCATTCTGAAATAGTCCCATTTAAATTCCATATAGATCTGATGATGAGTTTCGGAGACTGACAACCGAACTATTCAAAAAATGACAGCTAAACAACCGTGGTTGTTGGTATAAATATGCATTGTCTTGATTTGATTGACTTTGAGAAATAAAAACTGAAAAATAAAAACTTTTTCCAAAAAATTAAAACCGACTTCCGAAAAAAGTCGGTGCCTTTGGATATTTATTTAAATTTTTGTCACCGCCTTCCGAAATTAAACTTGTTTTTCACTTTGTAGTGTTTATTTCGGAAGTCTGTTGTTTTTTTTTTGTTGGAAAATGTTTTTCTGTATCATTCCTGTTGTCATTAAAATTCCACTTCAGATTTCCATTTGGCAAACATCTAAATTGGCCACACTATCATTGAAGTCAATAATTAAGATTAAAAAAACGAAGTTTTACTCGAATTAAGACGTTGACTACCAACCAATAATTTTAAGATATTTGTTCATGTATGAAATCAGCCATTTTACCTGTTTTTATAGATGGTTTGAGTTTCAAAATTTTTGGACGCAGTAACGGGATTCAAGCAGCTGTCGGGAATTATGGCTCTTCGGCGGCAATCACTCGCTGCGTCCAAGTAACTGGAAAGAAGGAGCCAAACTATTAATACTTTATTTAAATAGGTTAATTTTATTTATGTAGATTATTTTACATATTAGGAAGGCCTCCCACAAGGTGGACCGATGACCTTGCGAAGACCGCGGGTATCCGCTGGATGTGGGAAGCACAAGACCGGTCGAAGTGGAGGAGCCTGGGGGAGGCCTATGTCCAGCAGTGGACGTCTTTCGGCTGATATGACGATTTTACATATTGTGAATGAGAGAACGTTGTAGGCCTTACAAACTGTAGATTTGTAGACGATTTTCTATTCTGTATTCGTCTAAGTACCTGGTACTTATTGACAGCACATTGCACTGTCCTCCCATACATTTTATCTCTGTAATTTGGAGACATTGTCAAAGCCAATTATTTTTAAAAGAGTAACCGTGGAGTTTCTTGCTGGCTCTTCTCCATAGGAAACAACATGTGAAATTAAATATTTTGATTTTGATACTCCATGACTCATATCCTACAAATATCAAATAATGTGAAGTTTAACTGTGCTCGCCACTGTCTCAGGCGAGTGATTGTTCTTAGCACATCCTTGGAGATAACTGGCCACTGAAATATGAATGAGAACAGGCTATCAGCCTTGGTCGAAAATTAAAAGAGATGAAACATGCTTGTTACCTCATAGTGTAGGTCGTATTGCCTTCCAGTTTCTGACAAGGCTTTTGGTATTGTCCTTTGCAAGCCCATGGTAATGGCTCTTTAGGCATAATCTGAAAATTAAATACATTTATTTTTTACTTACTGCCCTAAAATTTGAGAACAGGAGACAGTGCCCAATGCAATAAATATAATAAAATGTCAACCAATATTAAATAGTATACCAATGGTATGTATTTGCTGCAAATTCAGGTTTTACCAGATGTAAAAATTCATGGTTTAATCACACTAAACAGTCCATATTTTGCCTGTTTAGGGCATGCTATGGACTTTTCATTTTGTCGGGCACAAATTTATGGATTCAGCGTAATATCGTTGGGGGCCTAAAATCAGAAGTACTCGGCTTACTTAAACCCGGTATCTGATTAGTTTGAGAATTTTAATTTCGAGGCCACATTGAAAGAATCTATTTTAGAAGGTAATGTTAAAGGCAAGTTCTCAACTCGCAAACTATCAATAAAATTCAGAAATCGGGTACAGTACAGGATAATGAAATATTGAAGTGAAGAGCATACCTGGTTAGGCATATAGCTCATCTTCTGTGTAGTGGTGCCTTCCATCTTGGCAGCAGGTCGTTCGTAGCAACGCTCGGGCGCGAAAGACTTGGTCGGCTCGAGCTTCTCAGGAGGTAGATATGATAACTTGTTAATTGTGCGATCTAGAACATCGGGAGTGATTTGAAAAGGATAATATAAGCTGTTACAGATTTGGGTGGCTTGCCGCATTGCAAAAGCTTCCTATGACACTTATGTACAGTCGCCAGCAGGTCAAGCTATCCCAAACTGTAAAATTTTCCCAATTGAACATAAAGCTTATTCCTTTGTAATAAAGTTGAAAAACTATCAAATAAATTTGACAGATTGGGGTAGCTTGATGTGCTAGCCTCTGTACATTTTGTATAAATCATTGTACACAACAGCCAAATCGGGAGATTGTGTATTGGATCTATGGTTACAGGTGGCGCGTCTCTGCCACCCTAAATATAACAAATTTATTTTCTTTCTCTTTTTTGTACTGAAATGCGATGCACTACACTACGGTCCGAGTCGGCTGTAACATGCGCTTAGCTTTAGAATGACGTCATCCATCTTCAATCATAGTGTTCTCTCGTTACTGAACATATGCCTCCTGTAACTGACCAATCAGAATGGGATATTAAAGAACAGTTTTTGTCATTCAATGTACAAGAGGATACTACACATCCAATGGTATCTTAGCGGTTCTGTTACGAAATAGTTTTTAAGTGAATTGAGGGTACTCAACATTGTTCTGTCAACCAGCTAAGATCATGTCTATAAATACCGTTAGTGTGGACTTTTCACGTTATTTGTTTTTTTTTGACGACACAAAGTTACTTCACGAGCAGTTCTGGATAGAACTTAAAAGGGTATCGCTTCCTAACTTTCAAAGGGCTGTTCGACGCAGTGGAACTTTGGAGGCGGCTTGCAACTCTCGCGAAGGACGCAGGGCTTTGGCACGTAGTCGTGTCGCTGTGTCGTGAGGTTCTGCATGGGCCCCTGACCCCACATGTCGTGGTGACACGGCCGGATTGGCTGTGTCACGCATGTTGGGTTTGGCAGGTACGATAGCTGAGGAGGAAAGACAAGTTTGGGTATGGATTTAAGCTGAAAAGGCAGGGCTGTTTTAAAAGTAAATGGCGCAAAATTACGACGTCATGTTGTTTTGTAGAAATCTTAAAAAGCATGAGGTAAATTACAATCTAAGATGGCCATCACCGGCAAAGCACCGAGATATTGAAGCTCAACGAATCCCGGATTAAAGATTATTTTAACTGTCTCGGCATTCGCAGCAAAATTAATCAAAAGAACAACGGAGTAGGTAACCTTAAGGTGAATCTAGTCCACATTTTTTTCAAACAAACTTCGGGAGTGTATTACTCCATTGTTTGACGATTTACATCAAAAAATAAACATGGTATGGTTTTGTCTTATTATTAATATTGTCTGTACGGAAACAGAAAACTAAAATTAAAAACCATTAAAAAGTTAGGAGCCAACAAGATTCGTTTTTCTTGCTAATTTAACGTAACTTTGGGCTTGTTTAGGTAATAAAACAAGTGTAAAATCTCCAAAACTAAGTCCGTACCGACAAAGCTCAATTATCGAAAAGTTCAATAAACTTGATTGGTCATTGATTTATGCAGTGTTTTTTTTTTTCAGAAAACCCGATCTTCCGAAGGACTTTTCTTAATTTTAACGCGCCATTTTACTATAACTGATCCTGCAGCTCACTCGATAATGTTGTGCGTGTAGACTAATGTCTAACTGCTCATCGCGGGTACTACCTCTGTCGGACACGAAGCCCGGTGAGACAGCGTGCTTCTCAGCCAGGTCCACCAGTGAGTGCCCGCGACTAGGTTCCCTTATAGAGTGATCACAATTATCGACGCAGGATCGGCTTGAGCGTGAACGTCATTCACCTCGTTTTTATAAGTTTATTTTTTTCGTTACTGTGTGGGTCTGCTTTTGATGCCTTGATTGACCTAACCTCGATCACGCCTGATGGAAAGCGATGAATGAGAGGTCTATGTTGGAACGAGCGTACCCAGAAGATGCCTGTTCCCTCTTGCTTTAAAGGCAGACGGGTTTAATATGGCAGACGCAGGCAGAGACGGCGGTTCGGACAACGTGCCTCGATGACTCGATGCCGATTCGGAATAAACGCGACAAGCGTGATGATCAGTGATCGGAATAGGCTGACTATGTTTGCCTAAACTTCGGAGAACAGAGACAGAAAGTGGAGACTTCCTTACGACTAATTTTTTTTTCCCAAGATTGGGGAAAAATCTTCAGTAAGTTGTAAATAAACTTTATTTAAGATATGTAAAGGCTATTTTTAACTAAACTTGCAATTACCACATTTTCGGGATTTTCACGTAAAATCCCGAATTCGACAAAACGTAATGTATTCAATGATTTGATACAACAGTTAGTTGGATTATAAATATAATTCGAATACATGAATTAAGTTTTTGTTATTTCGGGATTTTACGTGAAAATCCCAAACATTTGGTAATTCCAAGTTACAATAAAGCTTATTTTCAACTTACTGAAGATTTTTCTCGGATCCCGGGAAAAAATATATACTTAGTCGTAAGGAAGTCTCCACTTTCTGTCTCTGTTCTCCGAAGTCAAGGCAAATATAGTCAGCCTAAGTATTCCGATCACTGGTGATGACACATGATCGGCTCAAACCGATTCCACATCGATTAAGTCTGGTCACTCCCTTGGTCTCTCTTCATTGCATCTTCATCATCTTGGTGATGCACCTTGCTAGATTATTTATGAAGACTTCAGTATTACCTTCTGCACAGTACATCCCTCCATAGGTTCGCAGCTGGGCACGAGATTAGGTGCAGGTCTGCGGACTTCTCCGCGCAGGTTACGACACCCATCCGTGGGCAGGTAAGACAGTTTGTACGTCGTGCAGGACTCGACTGGCGCCGTCGGGCGCATGTAGCAGCGCCGCGGGGCATACGAGTCCGGTATGCGAGGTTGTTTGTAGCACTGGAGGCAAGAAATGACTTATAAGAATCTAGTTTTTTACGACATTTGTAAAATTGCAGTCAGATTTAAAGAAGAAACAAAGAGAAACTACGTTTATTTGGCACCGTGTTGTAAGGATAAACGATGAAGACAAACATCATTTGGCGAAGAAGTAGATAAACGCCCATTTCCTACAAACAGCAGTTTTTATATTTTCTCATGAAAATCATTAGATTTATCGAGTCAGGTCAAACCACGATGCGGTTGGTGCAAGTCATTTATTCATTCATTCTTTCTGTTACCAAAAAGTAAAAAAATATAGTTTCAAAACGCAAATACTTCTAAAACCACAGTAGGTACTTAGTTGTACCCTTAAATCTATTTCTGAAACTCTTCCTACGGGATTTATTTTGATAAGACGAAAGTTTCACTCCAGTTGAACGAAGTTTGTTTAAATGATGTCGACGTCTGAAAGTTTCTTGCAAGCTTGCTTAACAAGGGACGGATGTTATTTTTGTACCAAAACCTTGCCAATTAGGTTAATAAGAGACCTCTAGGTGAAGCTTATGGAGTATTTTAAGAAAGATAATAATTCTTCTTCTTATCGTGTCGATGGCAAAAATAACACGAAAAAATATATAGAAATGTATAGTTTTCGAAATAAATTGGCCCAAAATACTATAATAATTAAGTTTTATGTTTTTTTGGAATATTGAAGCTCTCCAATATCGGCATCAGAAAAAAGCTTTTAAAACAATCTAAATAGGTATCTTTTGCACATTGCATCTTGATACAGAAAATGCCGTGGTTGACTTACAATTCCAAAATTCACGAGTTAAGAAAATCCGTAATTAATTGGTGAATTTGGTCAAAGTAAAAATGAAATTGCTACATACAATAGTCTCTTTTACAGCGTGTTTTTTTTGTCCATTCACTCTAGCGTATCATGCTGTTATTTAACAGTTTAGTTAATGGTTACGGTTCGTCAAAAGCCCGAGCAAGTGGCGTTCTGTAGTTTAAGCCTACCGCCCATCCTGCCAGGGGTGCGGGTTGTTCTAAAGAGATACCTTGGTTCCAGACACACAGGCAACTGAAGGAACACGGGTGGGTTTTACTCAGTAAAAGTCTGACACGCCTTCCTGCTCCACCCAGAGCGGGAGAAGTTATTTGATGATTTCCCTCCCAAAAAAAAGCCTAGATCTCATGGGAAGAGGGCGTCAGTTTATGTATGTCTTTAATCAGCCTATAATGTTCCCACTGCTGGGAAACAAACCTCCTCTCCAAGAGAGGGAGGGAGCCGTAATCTATCACGCGAGCCCAGTGCGGGTTGATAGAAATCACATGATTGTCTACGAATTTTAGGTTCTAGAACACGCCGGTTTCCTCACAATGTTTTCCGTCACCGTTTTGAGAGCAGTGGTGATGGAAATAATTTACAAAAAAGTAAAGCGCCTGGGTTGGAACCCAAGACCTTACAACTCGTAAGTTACTTAGGAACAGTTGTGGCCAGTGGTAACGGCAGTACCGTTACCACTGGCCACAACTGTTCCTAAGTTTCCTCTCCTCCTGTGTTTATTTTATCATTAGCGGGTTACCCTGTCGCTTTGGTCTTTTGAGGAGTTGGCAACGTGGATCACATACCGGTTTCGCGGCGGTAGGCTGGCCACAGCAGCAAGTCCGGCAGGGGCAGGGGTGCTCCTGGTTGCCATCAATAGGCTTCCCGTCGCGCAGCCCCGATTTGATGCCCGCCGACGGAGCGCAGGGTGCCGCCGCCGGGCACGGTACGCAGCACCTGCAATCATGGACGAGGGAATTAGTTAATCTATAATCTTATAGTATAGTTCCGTGTGGTGCCGGATGTAAAAGAATAGCACCATCTCATTTCTTCCCGTGGGTGTCGTAGAAGGCGACTGAGGGATTTACTAGAGAATGGGCAGCAGCGTTCTCTATGCATTTTACCATCATAGACACTGCGATCGCAAATCCGCCTGCCAAGCGTGGCGATTATGGCAAAAACCCCCTTTTGGGGCGGCCTATGTCCAGCAGTGGTCGTCTTTCGGTTGAAATGGTGATGATGATGATGATAATGTTTTTTGTTGATGGCAGAAAATATTTTGGTAGTCTAGTAAAGTAAGCCAATGATAAATTATATGGTGGGCGATGGAACGCAGCATTCTGGATGTAAAAAGATAGAACATTCATTCTGTAAGTAGGTTTATACAAACAGACAAACGCTTTTACACGCCAATCATATTTTAAAAAAAGCTGGCTGAGGTCAGCGTTTCCTAACTGACTGCTCTGAGAAAAAAGGCCGGAACAAGACCGGACGGTTTTTTTGTAATCACCTTTTGTATAGAATTTAAGTCCAATTTTTACCATAACAATACTGTTTTCCTTTTGTCGACTCACGGAGTCCAGTATGTACAGACGCCAGCACATCAAGCTTCTCCAATCTGTCAAATTTATTTGATAGATTTTCAACTTTATACCATTAGCATAAGGTTCATGTTCAATTGGGAAAATTTGACAGTTTCGGGTAGGTTGACCTGCTGGCGTCTGTACCTTTAAACTGCATGACTTATTTTTGTATATCTCATATTTTAAGTGAACTGTTTGTGTTCTTTATGAGAATAAAATTCTTTAAACCGAACAAACCTGAGTTTGTTTCTATCTTTTTTTTGTGACCTCTGAAGGTCACAATATCTTTTTAAAAAGTTCAGACAATTTTGGTCAGATCATGAGAGGAATAAGTAGATTGCTATCCGAAATGGTTTTTTAAGGAAATAAACCCCACATATATGAGTGGAATTGCCCACTGTCTTTATGTAACATTTTTTTTAACAAATGCCGAGGCCCGCAATCTGTACCACAATGTCATCTAACCTAAGTTTATCTACACACAACACGTCAATAAAATATTCGGCTAATTCGTGAAGAGATAATGTAAAGGACAAAGCTTTATCAGTGTGCCCTTTACCTTGACCCATAGCTGATGTAACAATAATATTAGTAATCAGTTGACGTTGATAAGTGCAACACGCCTCTTGTCTTGTCTAAAATAATTACGGTAGTTTAAATTTTTGGGACTGTGATAGCGCTACGGACGATTGGTAAGTCTGTGTGATGATAATGACGATAAGGAAAAAGCTATTTTTTGTTCAAATAAAGTACCGACGCCAGCACATCTGGATAGGGATCTGTCAAATTTCTTTGATCGATTTTCAACTTTATCACATAAGCCTAAGGTTCATGTTCAATTGGAAAAGTTTGACAGTTTTGTGTAGCTTGATGTGCTGGCTTCTTTACTAGGCTAGCAGGACGTTATTGCATTTGTTATTACTGTGCTGATAACTTTATCTATGCATTTGTGATATGATGTCATAATTTCTTGGTTATGGTTATGGTTCATCATGGCTGCAGAACACGACATTTTGATATTTTGTTAAAACCTGAACGCAGTTTTTAGCTGTTACATCTTGCTGCTCGCCCCTTATAATATTACATAGGGATGAAATCAGGTGCATTCGAAAAATATAGCCTAAAAATATTTTTGGTACTTACTCTGTCATAATTTTGTAATAATCCTTATGCTAAATCCACTGTTTATAAAAATGTTAAATAAAAACTAAAGCTAATATGAAATTAACTAAAAATAATTTATAAAAACATTTCAGTCTAAAAAGAGATCTTACAAAAAATGACAGTTTGTGAAGTTAGCATTTGTTTAGGTTTTTTTCTAGAGGGTCGCATTCCTTAATTGAAAAAACGTAAGTAAAAAGTTTTACACACATGTTTGTCCTTAAAAGTTTTAACGTCTAATGGTGCATCCACACATGCAGCCGGCTTTTAGGCAGACTGCATATGCGGTTTCGAAGCTGAAAGCAAACTGCCGCCGGCAACCAAAAGCCGCGCGTGCCGCAGGTAAAAGATGCGCGTGCTGGCGGCCAGGCCGCCGGGTTTGCCGCCGGCCGTGCCGCTCGGCATGTGTGGATGCGCCATCAGTCTTAGAAACATTATTTTTACAATTTTCTCAGCCGTCTAGCTGGGCAATGCAAAGCGTATGGAGGATTCACTAATATAGTCCACGAAATTCAATTTTGCGACCAGGGATGAAAATAATAGGGGCCAATAGCGGCACTTTATCGTCAATAAACTTGACACTTCAAAACTACCCGCAAAGCAAAATAAGTTTGACGGTCTGGCAGTTCTTGTTCCTCACCAACTGTACTTGCAGGAATACTTTTTCTCCTGATCGTACTTTCCTGCAGCGTAATTTTCGGCCTTCCACGCGGGCGAAGCCAAAGGCAAAAGCTAATACTAATATATTTTAATAGACAACAAAAACTGGGGTATTAAGTTTATAGATACGAGACACTAGGCAGTATCTATGGTCAAGGCAAGCTGGCGCATTCCATTGCGAGCTACATTTTTTTTAACGTTTTCTGCATAGCACCAGCTAAGTTATCGGTACCAGGCAATAGTTATTGCGTTAGCTTCGAAAATATGTATTTAATCCACATCATGTATTTTTCGCTGTAATACTTCCTGTCATTTGGTTTACTACACACACGTGGTAGTTAGTGATATACGAATTAGGTCTGATTTTTCAGTAGTCTGATAAGAATGAATCTGACAGCTTGACATAATTTTCTAAACAAAAGCTGTCAATCCGAAATAATATTTATTCCTCAGATAAAAGTTACATATCTGACTGTTGAAAAATCAGCCCTTAGTGTAGGGTAGGCACCATAACTGAAACGTATAAAATACCAAAACTAAAAAAAACACTTCAACGAAAAAAAAAAAAACTTTAAATTTCAAGAGTCTTTGGATTTGTGTTTCAGTTTTTTGTCACTGACTTCCGAAACACCTAAAAGTAATTTTCCACTTTTTCGAGTTTCTTTTTGGAAGTAAGTTTATTTTTATTTTTTATTGATGACATTTTGTAAAAAATACATGCATGTTCCCTATTTTATACTATAGGTACTATAAAGTCACAAGCATATGTACCGTACACTTAGATAAACCCATTGGCGATTTTCTTTTTTTTTAAAGTAGTTACTAACAGTTATTTTATGGTGTTCCCAACTTAATATAATCGAAACCACACCAATAAGAAAACTTACTCGCAATTTTTACAGATTTCAAGAGCCGTTGGTCCCAGCTGTCAATTGTGGATCTTTGACAGTCGTTACGGCTCGTCAGAAGCTCGAAAGTCTGACAACCAGTCTTACCAAAGGGTACCGTATTACCCAGTAACTGAGTTGTGGAGGTCAGATAGGTAGTCGCTCCATGTAAAATACTGATATTCAGCTGCATCCGGTTAGACTGGAAGCCGACCCCAACATAGTTGGGAAATGGCTAAGCACATGATGATATTATATCAAGAGAAAATAATTTTGAGCAACTGTAATATCATCTCGTGCCTCATTCGTGACCACATAATATAGATGATTCATTTACGTCATTCTAAAACTTAGTTGTAGAGTTCTTTGTGATGCTTGTCCGGGGAAGAAACTATCGCAGCCATATTTATATAATATATCTAGTTACATATTAAAATGAATTGACGTTTGTTGGTCTCACAAAAACTCGAGAACGGGTGGACTGATTTGGCTAATATTGGTTTTGAAAAATTTGTGGAAGTCCAAGGAGGGTGTAAAAAAAAAGGTGAGAAAATATAAAGAGATTGCAAGGAAAGTAGTCAAAACAATTATTTTAATTTGACAACTCCATTGTCGGTACGATGTTCACCGGGTTAGCTATAGTATCTATATAGGTACTTAGAGAGGGTGGCAGGATAATCGACGCATAAATTGTAACTATGATAAATGATTTTATTTCTGTAAGTAGGTTTGTACCTACAAACACTTTTACACGTCAATATTTTTTTTAAACTACATAGGTGAGGTCGGCGTTTCCTATCTGACTACTCTGAGAAGAAAGGCCGAAACAAAGTCACAGGTCACAGTCTCTTTTAAAGTCCAGACATAATCTTGGTCAGATCATGTGAAGACCATGTGGATTGGTGTCTGAACTGGTCTTTTGAGGAAAGAACCACACAGATTGAGTGGGCCTGTCCATTCAGTGCACGCATGTATCAGTAATCATACGGTTCAACTCAGAACTTGAGGAGCTCAACGATTTGACGGATAATAAATACCAAAGAAAGGACATTTGGGTAAGCCGCATAAAGTACTCAAACTGCCAGATTAACATTAAAAACGAACTGAGAAAGAGATGAAACAGAAAAACAAAAATACCACATAGTCCTCACATTCACAATAATTAAAACAAAAATAATATTATACTTCTCAAAGTAAATATTCATGTCAAAGTGTATATAATAATAATCAAATGTCAAAGTGTATTTAATAATAATCAAATGTCAAAGAGCAAAACAAAAACAAAAAAAAAACAACATACATATAACATTGGAGCAGGTCAATCCCAAGCTTTTATGTCCTCAATATAATCTTTAACGGTATAAAAGGCTTTCAGGCACAACTTACGTTTAATGAATGATTTAAATTTATTGAGACTTAGATCTTGAACTCTAAACGAGTCTACGAACGCTAAAATTACATGGTCAGCAGAAGAGCCTGATATCTTGACTTCGGAGGTTGAGCATGCCATAAAAGCTCTCAAGTGCAAGTGCAATCACCAGGTAAAGATGGTATAACAGCCGAAATACTAAAAAACCTAGGTCAACGAGGCACAAAAGTTATCACAGAAATATGCAACACCATTTGGAAAACCGGAAGATGGCCAAGAGACTGGACAGAATCGGTGTTCATACCCCTACACAAGAAAGGCTCTTCCAAAGACTGTGGTAATTACAGGACGATAGCGTTAATTTCTCATGCGAGTAAGATCCGCCTTCATGTTATCAATCGACGTCTTAACTACTTTTTAAGCCGACAGATACCCGAAGAGCAGGCAGGTTTTGTTAAGGGCAAAGGAACGCGGGAGCAGAAACTGAACGTCCGCCAAATCATTGAGAAGAGCAGGGAATTCAACAACCCCGTGATCCTGTGCTTTATAGACTATACCAAAGCTTTTGACTGCGTAAAATGGGACAAACTATGGAAATTGTTGCTGGAAATGGGAGTTCCTGAGCACCTTGTCGCTTTAATCCAGAGTCTATACATAGATAATCAGTCTTTCATTAGGATTGGTACTGAATGCTCTAATATGTTCCAAACTAAAAAAGGTGTGAGACAGGGTTGCATATTATCCCCTGCCCTTTTCAACATATATGGAGAGTACATAATTCGGAAGACCATCGAATACTGGGAGAAGGGTTTCCCTATAGGTGGAAAAAGAGTATCAAATCTCCGATATGCCGACGACACCGTTCTCCTTACAACGTCCATGGAAGATATGAGTGAGTTGTTCCAGAGACTCGAGAGTGAAAGTGGCAATATTGGCCTCCCAGTGAATAGAGCGAAAACCAAGGTAATGATTGTGGATCGAGCCGGGAAGCTAACAAATGTCACTTGCAATATTCCTGGCGTTAACATCGTCAACTACTACACCTACCTTGGCTCGCAAATCTGCAATGATGGTAGCTGTGTCCCCGAGATAAAAAGGCGTATTGGGATGGCCAAAGATGCTATGACCCGTTTAGGTAGCATTTGGAAGAAGAGAGGAATTGGTATCAAAACCAAGAGCAGATTGATACGAGCCCTAGTATTCCCTATCTTCCTCTATGGAGTAGAAACGTGGACGATTTTGGCCCGAGAAAGGCAAAGGATTGATGCATTTGAGATGTGGTGCTGGAGACGAATGTTGAGAATACCTTGGACTGCCAAACGCACCAATGCATCAATCTTAACCCAGCTTCGAATAAAAACCCGCTTGTCAACCACATGTCAACAACGCATTCTCTCCTATTTCGGCCACATAGTACGCAGAGGTGATGAAAGTTTGGAAAAACTGATTGTGGTTGGGAACACCGAAGGCAAATGATCGCGCGGTCCAACACGATGGACCGATCAGGTGAAGGAATCATCGTCCTCTAAATTCTACACGGTGGTGAGGGATGCGCTGGACAGAAACCGGTGGAGGCGGATCATCCGCTCCAGATGGAACTCCGAAGCTGACCACGATCCTCAGATATGAGGGACCGACTACAGAGAGAGAGAGAGATCTTGAACATGGCTTGGAAGTGTATTAAAAAGCGTATACATTGACATCTGAATGACTCGCTTATTTTCTTGAGTCTTGTTGATGGTACAACAAATTTGTGTTTGTTATGGATACAGTACATGATTCAGGACCTACCTGCGTTGAAATTGATCGTCAATTATTAAAAAATAAATAATAGGTCTTTACCTATGAAATTGCCGTTTTGTATGAAAAAATTTAAACGAATTTTTTTCATGAATTTTTTATTTGTATTAATCGAAGTAATCACCCATGCAATCAATGCATCTTTGCCATCGCAGTGGCAGTTTATTGATGCCCTTCTTAAAGAAATCAGCTGGACGGGAGGCAACAAATTCTTCAAAGGCATTTTGTACTGCCTCTCGGGTATTAAATTTTTTTCCCGCCAAGAAGTTATCCAAATTCTGGAAAAAGTAGTAGTCTGTAGGCGCAAGGTCTGGTGAGTAGGGCGGATGACGGAGAGCTTCCAACCCCAGTTCTTGCAACTTGGAGACCGTCTGCTGTGCAGTATGAGGTCGCGCGTTGTCGTGCAGGAGCAGCGGAGACGAGCGATTGACCAATGCTGGTTGGAGATGCGCCAGCTTCTCCATCATTGTGTTCAGTTCTTCACAGTACACATCTGCAGTAATGCTCACCCCGTTTGGTAAGAAGCTGTGATGAATCACACCGGCGCTAGACCACCAAACAGTGACCATCACTTTTCTAGGGGTAAGTTTTCGTTTAGGGCATTGTTTAGGTGCTGAACCAGGATCCAACCAACTTGCTGAGCACTTACGGTTATCAAACAGAATCCATTTTTCATCGCAGGTAACAATGCGGTTCAAAATTCCTTCATTTGTGTGTCTGTTGAGCAGTGCAAGGCACGTCTCGACGCGTACTTCGCGCTGGCGATCATTGAGTTCGTGGGGCACCCATTTGTCAAGCTTTTTTACCTTGCCAATTTGACGCAAATGGACCAATATTGTTTTGACGCTAACGTCGAAAGCTGCTGCTAATTCAGCCGTAGATTGTGTATCATCAGCTTCCACAATCGCCTTTAATTCGTCATTGTCGACCAGTCTTCGGACGACCGCGAGGTTCATTTTTCAGGTCGAAATTTCCAGAACGGAAGCGAGAAAACCAATAACAGGTGGTGCGTTGGTTTGTAGTGTTAGCTGCGTAAACGTCGTTGATGTTGCGTGCCGATTGTGCCACGTTGCTGCCACGACGGTACTCATATTCCATAATTACACGAATTTTCAACGTATCCATGATGACGAAAAAGATTGAAATGCGATGAAAATGTAACACTAATCAATAAAGAAATGACTACTTTTAGAAAAAAAAAACCATGTTTTTAAAATAAAATTAATTTGAAATTAGAATTCTTAGCCAAACAAAAATTATTTTGATTCGAAATGGCCAGTACTGCAGAACGGCAATTTCATAGGTAAAGACCTAATATGTTTATTTATTATAATGAATTAATACAAAAGCTACAGCTATTTCTTACAAAAGTACAATGACTACAGTCAAAATGTATGGAACAGCAATATTTTTGATCCAGTCCTAAATCTATGGCATGTCTTTCAATTTGACAGTTCAACAACATTCATTGCGCTATTTACGTAGTTGAGCAGACACATTCTTCGAACATATGAAGCAATGGATGATCCATAAAATACTTGAGATTCCGATTGATAGTGCATAGTTAATTAATGGCGTAATTAGGATGCAGCTCTGTGTCCTACTCATTGTAATAGCATCGCTCCGATACAGGAACTAAATTGTCATTCAAGTTTAGATTTTAAATCAACTGGATTAAAGTAAATTTTACGATGACAATACGGATTAGTGGACAGCTACTGCGCGGGAGTTGAGCGGTAATGAGTGAGGACCTTAGTGTCCGTGCCTTCGTCGCAGTGTCTAGACGTCTGTTGACGTAATTGCAATATTCAAGGTTAGTCTATCAATAAATGATTCGTTTTTCTTATTTGTGTTTAGAACAAACACCGCTGCATCGTGTGTAAGACAATATTTGGGATGTTGTTTTTTATTTATAACTAGCTTCTACCAGCGGCTATCTGTTTGTCAAATTTTATCTAAATGCGTTCAGCCGTTTTTGCGTGATTAAGAAACAACATCTAAACATACAAACTTTCACATTTATAATTTTAGTAGGATATAGTTTTTTTTTCTATTTTTATGATTAACTAGTGCATAATTATCAGCCTTTAATTTTCCCACTGCTGGGACACATACCTTCTCACTTCTACAGGGAGTGGGCTGTACATCTACCACTCGAGCCCAGTGCGGGTTGGTAGATGTCACATGCCTTTGAATTTTTGTATCTAGATACAAAATCATTTCATCTCACGATGTTTTCCTTCACCGTTTTTAGAACAGTGGTGATGAAATTATTAACACAAACTGAAGCGCCTGCGTGGGTTCGAACCCATGACCTACAACTCGTAAGTAGGGGCCAAAACCACTGGGCCACAACTGCTTCACTTTAATTTGTCTAACCATATACGGGTTGTAGGTGAACAATTTCTACCAACACCTAGTATGTTATTTCAAACAATTACGTATTTTTAAATAGTAATCAAACATATTTTGTAGTACAGTTGTACCATTACATTTTCTTATTTTGCCTGAAACCCTATAGTTTTGACGGTCGTCGCCACAGTAAAGAATGATCAGTATGATAAGACATTTTAAATGTCTCAAGTAACTAAGTAACTAAACTTTCAATTTTGGGGACACTAGAGCACATCGTCGTTGGTCCTGAATATTCATAAAACAGGCATAAAGTGGACATCATCATCATCATCAATTCAGTTGAAAGACGTCCACTGGAAAAGGGGGTATTGCCATAATCGCCACGCCATCGCAGTATGGTAGTAAAATGCATAGAGAACACTGCTGCCCATTCTTTAGTAAGTCCCTTACTCGCCTTTTACGACACCCACGGGAGGAAATGGGATGGTGCTTTCTTTTCACGTATGGCACCACACGGAACAGTGGACATACTTAGGTCCAATCAACCAAATCAGCCAACTTTATTGATTGATAATTAGAACGGAGACTGTAAAACAGAGTCAAGTGGTAGTTTGTGACCTCAACTGTCAAGTAATTACAACAATTACTTTTCAATTGTTATCGACCAGTCAGCTTGGATAACAGATTTTTCAAAATCAGTTAGGGCCGATTCCTATATTTACGGACAGTTAGTAGTTAAAATTAAGAGCCTTGTATCTTTACAAATAATGAAGTAAAGACCTCATAGATTTACACTGTAGATTCTCCCATGTATGGAAGTAGCTGTCACTAGGTACCGTATGGTGCCGGACGTAAAGAATAGCATCATCCCATCTCTTCCCGTGGGTGTCGTAGGAGGCGACTAAGGGACTTACTAGAGAATGGGCAGCAGCGTTCTCTATGCATTTTACCACCATACTGCGATCGGCAACCCGCCTGCCAAGCGTGGCGATTATGGCAAAACCCCCCAAATTGGGGGAGGCCTATGTCCAGCAGTGGACGTCTTCCGGCTGAAATGATGATGATGATGATGATGTCACTAGGATCTTATGAGCATAATAGATAGTTATTGCATAATTGGTCCATTGTATTTACGACTAGCTTTTGCAAGCGACTTCACCCGCGTGGCGGTCGGAAATGATCCCACAGGAACGTGCTGCTTCCCGGGATAAAAAGATCAGTAACACAAACATCCAGGTTACAAAATTTGGCGTAAAAGAGCGCGTTAATAAACACCGAAACACACAAACTTTAAATTACGCCTCGTTTCCCTGAAGAGCAGGGCGAGGTCTGTTTAAGCGCTATGTAATAGGGGGTGAGCCTATTACCATCAACCGGGTACACATCCAGAACCTGGGAACCGAACCCAAGACAAACAGTAGCGTTTGCGACCACTAGATCGATCGACGCAATTTGTATTAATAGTAGGATATCATATTATACAGGATAAGTTTTTAACCAGTGCACAAACTGTAACCATGAATTCAGAATGTCTGTCATTGTATAACCGATGAAAAAACTCTGCGCTGGTGGTCTAGAATGATATGCCGAATTCATGGTTACAGTTTGCGCACTGGTTAAAAACTTATCCTGTACAGTAGCTTAAATACCTAAAACTAGGCACTTATTAACATGCAAAATAATAACTAACATGAGTACTAACGACTCAAATTACACTCTGCGAATAGTTCTCAATTGATATATTGTGTAGGTTTCCGATTATTGTTTATCTAACGCTCCGTGCAAGCTTAAAGTAGTCACAAACTACACAACCAAGTACGTGATCCTGGGTTCGGTTACCAGATGTTTATCGATTACCATTGTGTTTGTTTTGACTAACTTTGAAGATATTTTGTTATAAGTTTGGAATAGTTCCTAATTAGTTTAATTTAGAGGTGTGATGGGCTAGTAGAGCAGTGATGGCTCAGTCGTAACGGCAAAGAATGGTGGGTCGTATATTCGAACCCAGACAGGCGCTTTCAATGAATCAATCAACTCAGCCTATCGCAGGCCACTGTTGGACGCAGGCCTCTCCCATGTTTCATCACAACACCTTACCGTTTGCCTTCGGCATCCAGTCTATCCCAGCCACCTTCTTTAGGTAGTCGGCCCGTCTAGCTTGGGGGAGTTCGACGCTATGCTTGCCGATACGCTGTCGTTCGTCTCCACCGGCCATCGGTCCTTCGACAGACATGGCCAGCTCACTGACAAGCGCTTTACTTTTTGTAAATTTTTTCGTCACTATTGCTCTCAAAACGGTGAAGGAAAACATCGTGAGGAAATAGGCATGTACTAGAACTGAAACATCAAGGACCTACCAATCAAACTGGTTCCGCATGCTGGGTTACGGCCTACTCTCTCTCAAAGAGCCTGCCCACCAGCCCAGCAGCCTAGCAGTGTGGGCTTGTGACCCAGTAGTGTGAACATTAAAGGCTTACTAAAACCATTGATCCACCCCTCCGTCAGTCAAGATTTTTATGGATCCAATGCTTCCCATTCAAGTATTTTTATAATTCCGTATCTTAAAAACCTTTTGTACTTCTATAACAGATGTCGTTATCCATATATTAATACGTTAAGCAAATAATTTGAGCCCCTTTTTGACGTGTCTGTGTGTGTCTGTCTGTGGCATCGTAGCTCCCAAACGGATAAACCGATTTTGATTTTGTTTTTTTTTGTTTGAAATCTGAATTAGTCTGGAATGTTTTTAGACATGTTTCATCAAAATCGGTTCACCTGTTTGAAGATTATCAGCTCTTTTCCGGAATTTGAGGATCTGATGAAGGGATTTGAGCATCTTCCACGGGTCTGATCAAGTCGGAAATTGGCATTCTATTCATCATTTCAGCTGAAAAACGTACACTGCTGTAGGTACATAAGCCTCCCCCAAAAGGGGGGTTTTGCCATAATCACCACGCTTGGCAGGCGGGTTGGCGATCGCAGTTTGGTAGTAATTTGCATAGAGAATGCTACTGCCCATTCTCTAGTAAGTCGCTTATTCGCCTTCTACGACACCCACGGCAAGAAATGGGATGGTGCCATTCTTTTACGTCCGGCACCACACGGAACGGTATTCCATTACTTCAATGATATTAGACGAACAAAGTAACCTTGAACTGATGCTGGAGCATCACCTGGAATTTCCAGGATACTCAAGTTACCTACTCATCAACAAACAGCAGAAGTATCGTGTTTGGGCTCATTGAATATGTTATAGATAAATGGCGAACAGGACTAGGAATGAGGATAAATTAGTAACAAACTTCACTGTGGGAAACATACGCAAAGCTGCGCAGATTTAAGCGAGACATTAAGTTTAGAAAGCAGGAAATAAAAAATAAATTTAAAAATCCCCCGACCCAAACAAAAACTCTTCAAAGGAAAATACTAATAATATTATTGGCCTTTTTAATTGTAGGTAATATTTTGATCAAGGCATTGTCAACTCGGGGGACGGTCAATTTTCACTTGCCGTCACCCGACTATGTATGGTTGAATTTCGACCAATGGCTGATCGCTACTCATTTCAGCCGAAAGACGTCCACTGCTGGACATAGGCCTTCCCCAAACTCCTCCACTTCGACCAGTTTTGTGCTTCCCACATCCAGCGGATTCCCACGGCCTTCACAAGGTCATCGGTTCACCAGGCCTTCCCATTCTATGTATTCCGGAATGCGGTGGCCACCCCAGAACTTTTTGGCCCCATCGGCCATCTGTTCTCCTGCGGATCTCTTCATTCCTGATTCGATCACGTAGGGAAACTTCGAGTATAGTCCTCTCCATTGCCCTGTGGGTGATAAGGCCCATCGTGAGCGACCACGTTTCTGTGCCATAGGTCATCACTGGCAACACACACTGGTCAAAGACTTTCGTCTTGAGACACTGCGGACGAGAAGATGGCGACAGCTAGTTATACTAAAATCAGAAGCATATTTCGTTGGGAAGACTCTGCATCAAATGTTCCCAATCGTGTTGGTACTAAATGATGCCAGTAGCAGTTCAATTGAATGGCGTGCCCGACAAATTTCTCTACCAATTTGTCCTGTCACTTGAATTTATCTGAAAGTGCATTCGCAATATCGTATCTTTCCCTGCAATCAAATTTTAAATAATAATGTATTTATCTTCTATCTTATTATTAGCATTTGGTATATTAGAGAGAATGATTTCAATTAGTTATTCAGTTGTTTTGTGACTGCATTTCCCTCACAGTGGAAGACCGACTTACTTCCGACAACACTGAAAGACTATTCGCCAGGGAATCATAACTAGTAAGCGCTAAAACAGACTCATGAACCCTCTCAAATACCCACACACACACCCGTTCACAGATTTAAAATAAATAGGTAAATAATTTTCGATTTCGATTTTATTTTTTTGCTTTTTTTTATTGTTTTTTGATTAAATAAAAAAAAAAGCTGTTCTTATAATATAACCGTAATTTAATTTGAAAGACCAGAAATATTTGTATCATTATCATTACAATTATTACAAAAGCAAATCATTATGTCTCGGCTTTTTTTTGGGTGGGATATCATCAAATAACGCTCTGGGTGGAGCAGGAGGGCGTGTCACACTTTTACTGACTAAAACCCACCCATGTTCCCTCAGTAGCCTGTGTGCCAGGGGCCACGGTATCTCTTTCGAACAACCCGCACCCCTGGCAGATTATGACTCGGCTTAGGTTACGTATCACCATTAGCGTTAATTTTGTGCCTACCGCTAAATCATTACTACCTTCCTGCTCTCATTATAATTTTTTGAATGTTGATACAGTACTTAATTTTCTTATTATGTTTATGTATGTCTCCATCGATTTGATCCATCAAATCGTTCTTGTTGGATAGAGGAGAACCATATTCACTGAGATGGCGAAAAGTGATCATATACTCCTATGTAACTCTTGGCGGATTCGTGATTCTTCACTAAGTTATATTTTTACTTACTGATCTATTTTATGTGAAACAAGCCAAGCATGAGAGCCGTGGTGGCCCAGTGGTAACTGCCGCGACTTATGAGTTGGAAGCCGTATTTCGAGTTTAGAGAAGGGTTTTATTTGGTGTGAAAATTTCATCACCACTGCTCTCAAAACGGTGTGGGCAAACATCGTGAGGAAACTGACATGTCCTAGAACCATAAATTCGACGACATGTGACATCACCAACCCACACTGGGCCCGCGTGGTAGATTTATAGCCCATTCCCTCTGACCGAGAGGAATCGTGTGTCACAGCATGGTGAACGTTCATCATCATTTCAGCCGAAAGACGTCCATTGTTAGACATAGGCCTCCCCCAATTTGGGAGGGTTTGCCATAATCGGCACGCTTGAAAGGCGGGTTGGCGATCACAATATGGAGTTCAAATGCATAGAGAACGCTGCTGCCCATTCGCTAGTAAGTCCCTTAGTCGCTTTCTACGACACCTACGGGAAGAAATGGGATGGTGCTATTCTTTACGTCCGACACCACACGGAACGTTATAGAATATATGTGAACGTTATAGACTAATTATTATGCTAAGTTAAGCCTTTGCAAGTTTTCCCAGTCATCCCTTTGTTTAACGATGTGTGCCAGATCTTCTATGAGGAGCACGTGACATATTCTGTAACTATTTCTAAATTTGTTTTGATATTGTTTCAGACAACTAAAAAAAGATGCAGTGCGATTGTGACTACGTGACGACTGGCAATGAGAACCTGGAGGCGCACTACGAGAACTGTCGCATGATGTGGGATGAACTGCATCCGGAGAAACCGTGCCCCAAGTAAGTATCCTCCTATTATAATGCTTTGGCTCCTCCTATTTTTTTTTGTTGCCAGTGTTTGAAAAAGAAAAACAAACTTAAAAAAAAAAAAACTAAAAAAGTAGAAAATAATTTCAAAAACATCAAGCGTTTAATAGCATGTTTTTTTTTTTTTTTTAAAAGATTATTTATTTTACATTTTTTAGTTCGGCTAAGGACAAAAGCGAGTTTTTTATATTTGTTTTTTGCCCAGCGTAATAGAACAAAATTAAATTATTGTATTATCACCGGTCCTTGATTAGTGTGCAAAGTTTCAAATCAATCCAACGTTTTGAAGGGGGTGAAAATCACATTCAATGATTCCGTTACATAGATACATACCAAGCTGATAAAAGCGTGTTAATAAGTTTAACTCAAGGGCTTATTAGTCGAATCGCACGCATTTACACTTTTCAGTAATATTGTAATATTTTCTATGGGCGACTCGATGGGCGAAAAGAATATGCTTAGATACTCGTAGTTTGTTCATGTTCAAAGGATGAATGAAGGGCAGCTAACAAAAGGTATTTACAAGACATTTGATAGGAAACACCGGGAGGGGACGGCCTAGGTGGATATATACTGACCTTATTGGTGATGTTCTGCAGCAGAAAGGTCACGTACGTACATAGTACTCCAATTGGTCCGTCACCAATTCATGGCCAATCGAAGCGACAAAAGCGGTCGATGCGTTTTATCGAGCTGGTTAAATGAAACTCACACTAGGGCCTCTGATGTATGGAATGTAAACGCGGCAAAAGGAGTATGTATGTAAGGAATGTAGCAGGTGGCGTTCTGTAGTTTCTGCCTACCCCCATGGGAAAAAATCGTGAGTTTATGCATGTATGTACTATCGAAGAAATCCGTATCTATACAGCTTGAAAACAAAATCCCGTGAACACGATGACCACATCTGTTACCCGCCCCTTACAACCCTTTTTTTTTTTTAAACGTTGCCCCACACTAGGAATTTCTCCTGTATTGTGGGTGCATTAACAAACATTTAAAATCACATACACAAACAGCCAGACCCGGAACAACTAATTGTAGGTCATACAAATACTTGTTCCGTGTGGGAATCGAACCCGCGACACGCAGTGCAAAAGTCAATCGCTTGCCGAGCACTGCAAGCAAAAATAGTCCTTAAAGGTGTATGGATATGGATATCTAGACCTAGGTACATAAAAGTCATAAATAGTCTTCTCCACGGTATGTTATGGAGTCACAGAACTCGTTACTAGATATATTTATTAGTTGCCAGTAATATAACTGTTGTAATAGTATCACGACATACTTACATTGTAAAGTTTGTTTGCAGGAACAGCGATGGCTCTATCAAGCTGCCGAACAAACACCTCCAAAACCTGGACGTGGACATCTTGTATCATCTGGGATATGATACGCACAACCATGACCTTCCCGCGCTGTTTGGAGACGTTAAAGTAAGTCCTTATCTTAAGGAATTACAAGGAAAACTCTAAGGAGAACGCCTTTTAAATCCGCAACGAAGACTCTTGCTCTCCCGAAAGGGTTTCCGCATTGTCGTTGCGGGGGGGCTCAGTAGCCGTGGTCTCCCAGTCACGGTGAAGCAAAGAGGAACCCCCAGGTGGGGCCACTCGTCAGGGCTTTTGCCTCAAAGCCGACGACGTAGCGGCTAAAAAAGTAGGTTGCGGTGAAGTGCACCGCAACTGAGGTAGGCCGCGATCTCGAATGGGAGGCATCGCGGCTGAGGGTTACAGGCTGCGGCGGAGGAGGAGTGCCGGTACTTTTGAGTAGCGCTCTTCCCTTCCGTGGCCTGGACGGGGCCGCCACCGTTTGATGGCGGACGCGATGGGGCCGCAGGGGAAGAGGAGTGTCGATATAGCGTTGGCCGCTCTCCCTATCCCCTGCGGCCGAAAAGTGGTAGTCGGCGGGGCCACTGTGCTGACCCGCCGCAGGGTGACCGTGGGGTCCACGAGGGCTGATGCCTGCCAGGGGTTGTTCGAAAGAGATACCGTCGCCCCTAGCACACAGGCTACTGAGGGACCACGGGTGGGTTTTAGTCAGTAAAAATCTGACACGCCCTCTTGCTCCACCCAGAGCGGGAGAAGTCATTTAAAAATCGAAGACTTGCAGGTTTTTCAAGCAACTAGCTCTGCGTGCACTGGAGATCTTCTCTTTCTTTTATTTTATTACTAGGTTTTGCCAGCGGCTTCGCCCACGTGGAAGTCGCTGTATTATACATTATAACCTTCCTAATAACACTGTCCATTGATGAAAACTGCATTAAAATCCCTTGCATAGTATGAAAGATCTAAGCGAAAAGCGACTTTGTTTTATACTAGGTAAGGATTAGAATTTTGTTCTTTGGCAAGAATTGCTAATGCTTCCTTATTTCGTTATCAGAAAGCCTCCCATCCAGACACAAGTTACCGTGGCCTACTTGGAAAACCTAAAATAGACGTGGTACGCACGGCTACACATCAAGCTAAAAATTTCAGGAGGCCGTTATGAAAGACATAAATAATCAAATAAAATTACGATACTTGCTCACTAATGAATACATACTTGTTTTTTTCGTTACTTAAATTTAACAGTATTTCAGAAAACACCTCTTTCAAAGAACAGAATCGCCCCGTTCCGTATGCGGTAGGCAGTGTCGCATCAGAATCATTAGCACAGTTACCTCCTTGAATTTGACGAGGATGCAAAACAACATGTTGTATAATGCGAGATCAGCTTACACTGGAAATGTATGGCTTGATGTGTAGCCGTGTGTACCCAAGTAGACCGCAGCACGGAGAACCTTCTTAAGTAGATATAGGCGGCTCAGACTTCCGATGTGTATGCGGCGTCTCTCCATAGATATTGGATCATCTTCTATCTTGCGCGGTATGCCCTGTCACTTGCACACACGAGGACCTAATGGCTATCTAGCGTTACTGAATTTTAGGCTAAAAAAAATATAATTTAGAAAACTATCCATACAAATTTTGATGTTTTATTTTGCCATTGACACGCTAAGAAAAAAAAAATTGTTTTTATCGTTTGATTCATGTGAATTGTAAATCTTAGGATGCCTATTAGCGGCGGATGTGTTGTTACTTTTAACATACTAATATTGTACCATATCCTACGAATAAATATCTTTGTCTGTGTCTCGTATCAGCACATTCTATACGAGAATAATATCGTTGTTGAAGATTCTAAGTCAGCAAAGTTGGTAGAGGGACCCAGTGTGACCCGGATATGCCTACTTCAGTAAATATTTTGATCACACAAATTCTGTTTATCACTTAGAATCTTAGGTATTAAAAAGCTCAAAAGTCTGTCAACCAGTCTTACCCCGTAACTGGGTTTTGGAGGTCTGATAGGCATGTCCATGTCTTTGGATTAACGCTAGGCAGATTGGTTGATTTAGAACCTTAATTGCAACCATTAGAACATTAACAAAACATGTTCTATCACGTTATAACAAGAACGAAAATATTCTGCTTATCAGAAAACATGATATCATAGGTTGGACTTCAAAATGAAATGTTTTCCATATAATGCAGATCTTCACTTTAATAAATTGCATTAAAGTGCATTGTTTTGATTACCTATTATGTTTGTATATTAGGTTTATCATTATCGTTATCTGTTATCTTGAAGTGAGTAATCGTTGCTAGTTGCCTCATCTGCACTTCTGTTATCTTGTCGCTATGAACACGCTCACGTCGACAGAAAATCTTTGAGCCGTTTGCCATTTTATCGACATCATACTTCCCGTTGATCATGAAATTTGGCAAGAAGCAAGGTTTCACAATAGGTAAAAACAAAAAAAAAAATACGCGGCGAATTGAGTAACCTCCTCCGTTTTTTCGTCGGTTAAAAATAAAGAAAAACGTCGGAAAATTGATAATTTGTAATTTAATCACATAAAAAATATTTTTTTGCGATGACAACTTGTCGAATGCCATGTAAAAACCACTCCCATGACGATCGAAGGCGCTGCACTCGAAGTTGTGGACGAGTACGTTTACCTAGGACAAGCTGTCCAGTTAGGTAGGTCCAACTTCGAGAAAGAGGTCAATCGTCGAATTCGACTCGGCTGGGCTGCGTTCGGGAGGCTTCGCAATACCTATCTTCTCGTCCCAAATACCACAGTGTCTCAAGACGAAAGTCTTTGACCAGTGTGTGTTGCCAGTGATGACCTATGGTACAGAGACGTGGTCGCTCACAATGGACCTTATCAGAAGGCTTAAATTCACCCAAAGGGCAATGGAGAGGGCTATGCTCGGACTTTCTCTACGCGATCGAATCAGAAATGAAGAGATCCGCAGGAGAACCAAGGCAACCGACACACCCCGAAGAATTGCCAAACTTAAGTGGGAGTGGGCAGGGCATTGCTCGCAGAACAGATGGCCGATGGGGCCGAAAGGTTCTGGAGTGGCGACCGTGTACCGGAAGACGTAGAGTGGGAAGGCCTCCCACAAAGTGGACCGATGACCTTGTGAAGGCCGCGGGTATCCGCTGGACGTGGGAAGCACAAGACCGGTCGAAGTGGAGGAGCCTGGGGGAGGCCTATGTCCAGCAGCGGACGTCTTTCGGCTGAAATGATGATGATGATGACAAACTTACATTTGCAGTTGAAGATGACGTATATCGATGCATGAGAGAACATGTTTTTCAACTACAAAGTTAGAAAACTTGGGATAAATTCATCCTAACTACGGAACTCTTCATTGTGCGTGGTCTGATATGTACTTGGCCGGTTTCTTCAAAATCTTTGGTCTACTTTCCTCTCCTCCATCCATTATCACTAATCACCACTCAGCATAAACAGGCTTAACGACACAGTCAACTAATAATGCTTTTGCTACGTTCCAGTTCGTTTGCATGGGCGGTACCAAGCATCGAATGCGGGAGTTCGCGCAGTACATGACTGAAGTGCTGAACCTCCCCAACAAGGGAGAGAAGCTGGTCAACCTCACAAAGCACTCACAGAGATACGCCATGTACAAAGTGGGACCCGTACTGTCTGTTAGCGTGAGTATTTTTTCTTTTAAGGCGCTAGCCCACCGCGATGCACGTTGTGCACGGGCACGTTGCGCATTTTAGCTGGGTGGGTTTGTTTGTTTGACAACGTGGGTTAACGTTTCGATTGCATCACACACTATAGGGTCAAATTAAATTAGCTGTCATACTTTCGCCACGAGTTGGGGACGATATCGAAAAGAAAAAAAAAAAAATTCCCTTTGATGGGCGAAGGTTCAATGCTCGTTATCAATTAGCTGTTTTAATCATTTTTCGTGGAACATAGACGTTAATACGAATTTCAAAAAATCTAATTAAAACAGGCGTATGGGTGCCTTATTGTAACATGCCAGTGTCATTTAAAGTTTTGAATAAAGTTGGAATACCGAATGACAAAAAAAAAGTTTTTTTCTTAAATTACTAAAGAGGCCTGCTATTTTGGCGCTTGCCTTATTACAACAGGTCGACTGTTGTCTCACACTATTGCGAATATCTATGAAACTAAACCTTCTAACTCTCTCATTATTGTTGCACAGTGAACACAAGACACAAAAAACACCATTCTACTAAAAAGAGACTTCCACAAAGATATTTAATGTTGATGATGATTGGGTAATTATTTCCAGATTTTGGATAAAGAAGAAATTACTAATGGAATAGTTATGTCTAAATGGTCTCCTGCGATGAGCCATAGTCAGTTTTTAATAATTTAACAGTCTTGTTAAGCAAAATACTTTTCCAATTAATCCTGAAAGAGTAGCCACTGATTAAAGTATGTACCTAATGGATAGATGACGTTAAACCATTAATTGCGGTCTATTAGTAGGAACTAATAAGCCTTAATAAGAAATTAATTAAGTAAGTGTTATTAGAACCGTGAAAATATTCACGACTAGCTGCGCCAGTGGTTTCACCCGCATAAGTGTCGATCTCGTGTCAAAAGAGGAATAAAAAGTATTATATGTCCTAATCCAAGTGATGGTCTACCTCTGTGCCAAATTTCATCTAAATTCGTTAAGTCGTTTCAGCGTGAAAGCATAACAAAAAACATACAAAAAATTAAATCTTTTTTCTTTAAAATATTAGTCTGTTTAGTTTATGTCGATTTGCAGAGAATATTACTTACTAAAACGTTCTTACTACAAGTGCTTCTTGTCTATCTTTCAAAATAATCGGTTAAGAAAAAAGAAAGAAAAATGCGTCTACGTGTATTTTGTTAAGAAGGTTTCATTTTTAACTACAAGTAATGATGAGTTCATTAAAATAAACTTTACTCCGTAATTAAACTAAAATTAGTGGTAAAAGAAACGAAATAAAGAGAGAAAAACATTTATTTTCGCACAAAAAGATGTTCAGGACAAAATGCAAATCAGCTCATTCCCTGAACGAATTCGTTCGTCGATACAGATCTTTATATTACTCCTGGGAAATTAACTAAACGCTTCTAGAAACAAATACTCAATCCTTTATAGACGGAACTAATAATTATAGATTTATTTGGAGGTGAAGCGAAACGAAAGAATGAATGATATGAATGAAAGAACCTTTGAGAGATATGTTTAGACCAAAAGGATTAGTTTTTTCCAAGCTAATATCTACTTTATTCCGAAAAAAAGCGGGAGATTCTCAAGTCGTTGCCCAGACAATGGCAGGGACATCAAAGCGCATTCCGTATCCTTCAATTCAGCACACAAACAAAAAAATCTATTGTTTCATGCAAAAGTACACTAGCATGAAAGAGTGGTCGAAATTGTTTATGCTTTAGTGAAGCGCCAAGTAAACAATCAACGAAGATCAATGAAGATTCCATAGTTTTACACTCTACGTAAGCGGTTGTCCATAAAAATCAAAGTAAAGATTTTTTCTACGTCCAAAGGACGATGGCCACGCGACTATGAACTCCGTCCCTAATTTTTTTTTTTGACCAACAGACTTTATTTTTGTCTCATATTTTCCATTACGGATTACATACTAACAAGCCGTTGGTTGCATTAAATATATGGGGTTTCCTGAAAAAGTCATCTTTCATTTTCATTTGTCTAACGATGTATGGAGTGTAGGCGCAAAATATCAACAACACCTACGGGGTGGGTATACAAGCGTGAAAATGTTATTTAATTGAAAATAAAATACGTTATGAAGTATTTTACGTAAAAAAAAAACGGTTTTCACGATGTTTTAGAAATTAAAAATATTTTGTACTACAGTTGTACCATTACAATTTTTTATTTTTCCTGAAAACCTCATACTTTTAACGGCCGCCGCCAAAGTCAAAAAATATCAGTAAGCTAAGAAGAGAGAATAAGACCTTTTAAACGTGATACGTCTCAAGTCTGTTGACTGAGTTTTAATTTTGGGGATGCTAAGATAAGTTTGTCAACTTCTAATCTAAGTATCAATGAACACATTTGCAGCACGGCGTCGGCATTCCATCAATGACGACGCTCCTCCAGGAGGTGATCAAGCTGGTGTACTACGCCAAAGCTAAGGACCCCATCTTCTTCAGGATCGGAACCTGTGGAGGCCTCAATATACCCGCTGGCTCCGTCGTCGTGTCCTCCTTTGGGTTGAACGGAAACTTGGAGAAGACTTATAATGTTGTAAGTAAAATAACATGTCATTACATTAAACTTGCGACGGACGTACGGTAAATTACAAACTGACGTACTTAATTGTACGTTCATCGAATTGGTTGTCTATTGTTTGCCCGAAGATTATATGCCATAATCATCATTTTCCCGAATTTCATTTACCCGAATTTCATTTGCCCGAATGTTTCATTTGCCCTAAAAGACATATGACATACTTTTAATTGCCCGAATTTTAGATACCATAAGATACGAATGCCATAAGTATTGTTTGCCTTATTTTTATGTGCCATAATAATTATTAGACATAATATTTAAATGGCATACAAAAGAAGAATTTTTGCGAGCTTTAGCATCAAATTTGTTTGTTTTTTTCTGTGCATGGTTGATGGTGGGCTAGGTCGACGGAGCCCCGCTTCGCGGGGCTCCTACTTCTGTGTGGTTTATAAAAAAATAACCACGAAGGGGATGGCATCGCATCCCCTTCTAACCTAACCTGTCCGAGTCGGGGTGCCCTAAAGTCCTAATTGCATCCAATTTCTCTTGATATAAACAACTGTTACACACCCGATGTCGATGGCAAATTATGTTATGGCATATCTTAATTATGGCATGTGATAATTAGGGCTTACAATGATTATGACAAATGATGTTATGGTAAGTGACTTTATGGGAAACAATCATTCTGGCACGTGACTAATATGGCAAATGAGAGTAGGGCAAATGAGTATTATGTCGTATGATATTATGGCTGTTGACTATTATGGCAAATGATATTAGGGCAAATAAAATTCGGGTAAACGGCGGTATACCCATCGAATTGCAATCAGTTATGATTTGACTTTCTTTGTCCTGCAGAAAATTGTTATCTTTGTATTGAAGGACAAGGAAAGTCAAATTTTCAGGTCATCAATAGATTATCATAAAAACCTATTTATTATGTTTGCATTATATCAACTCTGGGAATTGTGAGGGAATCCCCATTATGTTAAATCATGAATGTTATTCCGGTCAGAATCCTAATGATAAGCTAATCATTAAGCATATAATATGCAATATATTCATATGAAATTCGTGGACTGCATTCTGATACATTATACATTTGATATAGCACGGTATTGCGTTAACTGAGGTAAGAGAAACAGGCTGTAAAGTTTACTCGTCCTCCATAGTAGGAGAGTCCACTGGCCAGACGGGGATCGTGTCTGGTGGGGTTCTGCCCGACGATTGAAATCGAGACGTTGTATGCCAGTAGCGCGGTAAACTCTGCTAGCGCGATGTTGCTTGAACTTTGGGTGACGACAGTGTGATGCGCTGTTCGCATGTAGCTATGTAAATCTCGCCACTCCAACATTGATGGACATGGAGATGACATTATAAAACTTTATCATTTTAGAAAACAAAACTTATAATTTTAACGTAGCAGACCGGAATCGTAATTTGTACCCTGTTATGCGCACATAAGGTCCCTATTACTTGGGATTACTTAAAGGTATGAAATGTTTTGTTCAGTTGAACATTTAAAGAAAATTGCATGGTTGATTTTGTCGGTTTGGGGTCCAGAAGATGATTATAATTATCGTTTGTTGAATCTTTCAGCCAGTGCTGGGCAAGACCCGCAGATGGCCCGCGATCCTGGACACGCGGGTCTGTCAGGAAGTACACTCAATGGCTTCTGACAGTGATAATTTCGGCACTTACATCGGAGGAACTATGGCAGCTGATGACTTTTATAGAGGTTATTTATATTTGAACTTTTGGGTTTGCTTAAAATTAGAAAAAAAAAGTAAAAGTTATAATAATTTTGAACAAACAAAATGCACATAAGAAATACATAAAATACGAAATGAAGAAGCCAAAAGCCTCGTATTAAAACAATTAAAGTTTGCCAATTTTGTCCATTGCTTGATGGCAGGGCCAAGGACCAAAGACAACATTGCTATATAGAATATTAGGTATTGCCAGTGGCTTTGCCCGCGTGGAGGTCGGTGAACCTTCCCCTTGATATTGATGAAAACCGCATTAAAATCCGTTGCGTAATTTTAAAGATCTAAGCGTGATCGTGGTGACATGGAGAGAGCGATTGTCACAACCCAGTGCTGGGCACGCCACGATTGCGGCGGTAAGTCGCCTCTTTGAGGAGTGGTTTGAGAGGCGGCATGGCGTCCTCACCTTCCGCCTGACGCAGGTCCTCACCGGACACGGTTGTTTCGGGAGGTTCCTGTTTCGGATAGGGCGGGAGGAAACGCCCGGGTATTTCCACTGCGAAGATCGCCCTGAGGACACGGTGGAGCACACGGTGGCAGTCTGCCCGGCTTGGGCGGAGCACCGCCGTGTCCTCGTGGAGGCGATCGGCGGCGGCGATCTCTCGCGTCCGGCCCTGGTCCAGGCCATGGTACGGAGCGAGAGGGCATGGGGAGCCGTCACCTCCTTCAGCGAAGCAGTAATGCTCGCGAAGAGGGAGGCGGCGCACGTGAGGGAGAGGCAGCATATGCGCCCTCGCGAATCCAGCCGCCGCAGGATACGGAGACGCCCTGGGCGTCGGGAATCCCAGGCCGATTTCCGGCCACCGTAGGCATGGGCTTGCGGACGGCGAGTAATGGGTAGCTCGCTGTCCGGTAAGGACCAAGCCCAAATCGATGGCGCGTTGTGTTCCACGCGCGCCTCAAAGAGATGTCAGCACAAAAAATGATGGGGCCCGCAAGGGCCGATGCCTGCCAGGGGTGCGGGTTTGTTCGAAAGAGACACCACAGCCCCTGGCTTAAGGGCTACTGAAGGAACACGGGTGGGTTTTAAAAGTCTGCCACGCCCTCCTGCTCCACCCAGAGCGGGAGAAGTTATTTGATTTCCCACACTAAAAAAAAAAAAAAGAAAGCGTACAAAAACAAAAAGTGACTTAGTGTTGTACAGACGCCAGCACATCAAGCTACTCCAATCTGTCAAATTTATTTGATAGATTTCAACTTTATACCGTAAGCATAAGGTTCATGTTCAATTGGGAAAATTAGACAGTTTAGGGTAGGTTGACCAGCTGGCGTCTGTACTATTTAAAGATGTATGTCTTTGAAAGCTTATCTAAGGCTCAAAAAGGGGAGCCTATATTCAACAGTAGATAGATCAAAGCTGTTAAAATGATGACAATTTTATTATGTTTAAGAAATAGCCCTAAGAAATATTGTAACTTCTGTTGGAAGGAAATGTTATGTGTTCATGGCCTCAACTTCCTTTAATGTACTCCTGTGTCTGTTACTCCAGTCTCGGTATTCATTAATTGTGAAGCTAATTATGTCTTCATGTTTCCACAGTTTAACATCTATTTTGAAGAAAACTCCCAACTTTAAAATCTTTATAATTTCAGGTCAAGCACGTTTAGACGGTCCCTTCTGTGACTATAGCGAATCAGACAAGATGTCTTTCTTGAAGACTCTCACTAACCTCGGAGTACTTAACATTGAGATGGAAGCCACTGCCTTCAGCGCGTTTACCAGGGAGGCAGGAATAAGAGCCAGTATCGTGTGTGTGACTTTCCTCAACAGACTTCAGGGAGACCAGGTTTGTGAGGCAACCGATAGATGGCGCTGTTTTGGGTTTAGGTTACAGACGGTTTTGATAGATGGGGTTGTAGTGACACGGTAGCTCTGACACAGTTACCAGAAAACCAGATACCACATAGTGCACATACCACCTTAAACAGATCAAAGTTTGGTTCAATCGAGTTCAGTTCACAATAGTTTTATTTAAAGAGTGCCTACCCCACACAAGTAGAAAAGCGACCAGAGGCTTAAATTGGACATTTAAGCCAATTGAAAGCTGAATTTGAATGCTGTGATATTATATTAATACATTGTGATGACTGCCTTATTGATCTAGAAATCGCAAGTGCGACTGCCAAGAGTGGTCATAGGTTCGAAGTGGCGTTCGAACCTCAGTTCGAGCAGTGCCATTGTTTTTTTTTTATCAGGGATTTTTATATGGCAGCCGGAGTCATATTTCTTGCCCCGTTAGTGAAAGTATGCTAGATCTTGTAATAACTATAGACTACTTATAGAGTTAGCTTTAAATTAATAGAAGAAAACTATTCTTACTTCCAGGTGACGCCAAGCAAAACCATGTTGACAGAGTGGCAGAAACGACCAATGATTGTTGTCGGTAGATACATCGCGAAGTACTGTGAGAAGAAATGACTTTAAGTTGAACAGAGGCATACTTACTTAAATAATTGAAATAACCCATATATTTTATACTACAGGAATTATGATAAAAAATAAATCATATTTTAACCATATATGGCTTGTTTGTTGGGGTGTACCCTACATCCCTACATAGTCGATGTTGTAATCAGATTCTGGAATCAGTTTTTGCAGTATCTATACGTAATTAGGGCCGTAAGATCAAAAGCAGTTGAAACGATGGATAACGCAATCTACGGTGAAATATAATAATATATGGTTTAATCCCATTTCTCCCCGTGGGTGTCGTAGAAGGCGACTAAGGGGCTTACTAGAGAATGGGCGTTCTCTATGCATTTTACCACCATACTGCGATCGCCAATCCGCCTGCCAAGGAATGCAGAATGGAGAATCCGACACTCCTCTTCCCCTGCGGCCCCACCGCGTCCGCCATCAAACGGTGGCGGCCCCGTCCAGGCTACGGAAGGGAAGAGCGCTGCTCAAAAGTACCGGCACTCCTCCTCCGCCGCAGCCTGTAACCCTCAGCCGTGATGGCTCCCATTTGAGATCGCGGCCTACCTCAGTTGCGGTGCACCTCACCGCAACCTACTTTTTGGCCGCTACGTCAATGGCTTGAAGGCAAAAGTCCTGACGAGTGGCCCCACCTTTGTGTTCCTCTTGGCTTCACCGTGGCCGGAATCCACGGTTACGGAGCCCCCCGCAATGACAATGCGGGAACCCACTCGGGGGGGAAGAAACTATGGATGAAATGTGTGATTGATGATAATGGTTACAAAGGGAGTGATTACGGAGATGACGACTAATATAGAAGTATGGAACAAAAACACATGTTCCATCGACCCCAAATAAATTCGGATAAGCCAAAAGAATGATGACGTTTAAATTTTAATACAACAGGCTCATCATAGCTCTCTCTCTTCAAAATCAAAATCAAAGAAAAATTATTTCATATAAACCTACACTAGGTGGGCACTTATGAAACGTCAGAAGCTAGGTGCACGGTTCCAAATTGTTGCTTCCTATTGAGAAGAGCCGGCAAAAAACTCCACGGTTACTCTTTTAAAAATAATTGGCTTTAACAATATTTTCAAATTACAGTGATAATAGGTATGGGAGGACAGTGCAGGCCTGTTAATAAGTACTAGGTACCTAGAGGAATGAAAATACAGAATAGCAAAATCGTAAAAAAATGTCGATATTAAAATTGATGTATAATGTCAAATAATGACGAGAATATGTCAGCATTGTAAAAATAAAAAGAGTAAAAAGGAACATTGTAATTTGGGAGCAGTTAATAGATTTTCACATAGTTATGCTGTTAATGAGGTACCAGGGAAGCCACATGTGCAGAAGGAATTAATGCCAAACTTCCCTCTCTTCAACGTAGTCTTTTATCATATAATGTGCTTTTCCTATTGTACATCATTTAGTTAATAGTCATGTCTATTCTTCCGTCGACAAATCGGTGCTCGTGCAGGACTCCAATTTAACCCCTTATATTTATGGAAAATGTTTCGAGTGTAAGTATTTATGTACGCTCGCTTTCATATTGTATGCTTTTATAGGCTAATACATGCCGTAAGTGCCTTCTCTTGCGTAGAACACCACATGTGGCTTAACTAATGTTATGGCAGAACGTATGCCGTTTTCCATATTGAGTAGAACATGAAGTAGGGCATAAATTAAAGTAAGAGATTACATACGTGTTGTTTTGCATACTCGTCAAATTCAAGGAGGTAACTATGCTAATGATTCTCGACACGAATCAATAATAAAATAAGTAGTTTTTTTTTTCATAATTTCGGAAATCGGCATTTGTAATTTTTTTTTTCGGACACATGTTAAAACGCGGCCCGTGTGATACCGCACTGTAACACACAGCGAAATAGTCGTGCGACACTGCCTACCGCATACGGAACGGGGCGATTCTGTTCTTTGAAAGAGGTGTTTTCTGAAATACTGTTAAATTTAAATAACGAAAAAAACAAGTATGTATTCATTAGTGAGCAAGTATCGTAATTTTATTTGATTATTTATGTCTTTCATAACAGCCCCCTGAAATTTGACGAGGATGCAAATCAACACGTTGTATAAAGGGCCGACTAAATTAGCTGGCGGAACTTCACACACGTGATGGTTTTCGATATTTCAACATGAAAACACGAGTTATTTTGCGTGTAAGGCGTATATGACATTTCCATTAAAATCGGCAAAAACAGACAGTCAGTTTAATATTATGTCAAAAAGTATTTTTACGAAGTTTGTCTACAATGGGGTGGATTTTAGATTTTTTTTTGTAATTGGACCAACTTCCACGAATCCTTTCCCATAAAATAAAACTTTAAAAAAGAAAATGGTTAGCCTTACTTACGGCTACTTGTGTATTTTACCGTCGGTTTTAAAATAACTTACAACTGCAAAAATCTTGGTACAGCAGGCAAAACCACGTAGCTAGTACAGAAACGGTGTTATTGTCTTCTGTCTAAGAAAACACAAAAAATCTGTCCATTATTTTGTGACATAACGTAATTTATTCTAACAAAACATGGAGAAAATTCTAGGACGAAAAAATGTAACATAAAAGGTTCCATAATTGAGGGGCTCCTTCTTAATAATAGTCCTATGTATTCGGCTAACCGTATTCACGAGACGTAGAGAAAAAATGCGTTCCTGCCAATATTCAGTGGATTTTGCCAAATGGTTAGCATCCCGTCGTGAGAACAAATGAATTTTTGCAAATGGACGCCCAGACCGATCGGCCTTAATCGGGCCCACGATAATGGGAACGAATTTAATCGAACGGGTTACGGTTAAGTGGACTATTGTCGATTTGTTCTATAGGAGGTGTTATGGCATGGGGAATATGAGGCCCCGTTCCCATCGTTCATAATCGTGTCGTCTAAAGCGCTGTGGCTTCTTCATTTACATTGAGGTGTTCACATATAGGACAACACGAATAACTGTCGATTTTTTTTTTGCAATGATGACATATTGTCATGTCTATGGAAACGGCTAGCACAAGAGTCGTAAAACGATAAATTACTCATAACGACATAGAGAACGCGCCCTTATTCAATTAACGCTGGAATCTGGGAAAAATCTTAAAAACCTGTGGGTTACAAAATGTACCGTCTAGATGGTGGATACGGGGGTTTTTTCCAGTTCATTCCCCATGTATATCTATAAATTGTTGGAACTAAGTTCTTTAACGCAACTTGCGGTAGGAGTTTACTAGTAGAAATAGTCACGTGACGAAAAAGCGTTAGGCTCTCCATGAGATTATTTACTTTATTTATTAGAAAGAGATAGAGAGATAACGTTTTCTTAGTTTTCGAGGGTGCTGAAGCCTGAATAGTGAGGTCAAAATGAAAATCCACCATGGCGGCTGTAATTTTTTTTTTAATCGTCGTCATGCTTGTTGTTTTTATGATTGTCGAGGGTGCTGACGGCAGTAGTGAGGTTAAACTGAAAATAAAAGATGGCGACTTTATGTGAGTTTCTTAAAACTTATACTAGATGGCTCTGTATTAAAAACGCGTATTGAATTCTCACTCTCTCTCTCTTTCTTTCTCTTTTTCATTCTTTCCTCGAAATACCGTTTCAGACACCAATCTACATGTCTTCACATGATCTAACCAAGATTATGTCTGGACTTTAAAAACACTTTGACCTCTGAGTTTGTTTCGGCATTTCTTCAAAGAGTACTCAAATAGGAAACCCAGCCTTAGTTTAAAAATATGTTTGAAACATATAAATGTGTTTGTACAAATCTTTACTCATAGAAATAAAATCATTTATCATGTACGAGAGTGTGTGCGTGTGAGTATCGATGCTTGGATGTGGGATGCGATTGCGCAGGTTGATTGTTTTACTCTTTGCGTTAGTTTGTACACGCAAACGTTCGTTCGTTCGTAGATCGTTTTTTTTTTTTTTTTTTAAGAAGAAAGTTGATCGACTTTTGTCTCGCATTCCACTCACTCGGTCGGTTCAGTTTAGCCAGAACTTTATGAATGGGTACCTATTCCAGTTACTGATCCCTGCTACTAAAAATGGTGGCAATGACATGAAGCTAAGAAACAAAATGTCTGGGGTCGGTGTACCTCCGTCAGCACAGTTCCTTAAGACGAGGGCCCCAAGGTAAGGACACGAAATATTTCTGAAGATGGTACGATTAAAAGCGGTCGTCTACAAAACCCTATTTAGCTGGTTCAGCCTGATTCTAAGTCTTAGCTTATAAATTGTGTTTAGATTAAAGTAGTGCTTGGCCCGGGGAGGCCGTTTTGTTGACAATGGAACCTTATCCTGGCCCATAGTACTTGTGTAGTTGAAATATAAATGTGGGTTAATTTAGAGAGTCATCTTTTGTGCGTGCCTTTATTTAGAGGTTGTGGCTTGGTCATCGTTTTTGCTAACAAAACCACACTAATACCAAAAGAGTTATGATGTAGGAATTAATCTTTGGAAGTTGTGTTCCGATGTTCAATTCTTTTAGTGACGGATAGCTACATTATTGTTGTGTCATAGTGCTTTATACAAAGCATAGTTGATTTACGCGTGAAGTCACGGGAAAAATCTAGTCTATCTCATCATTTGAAAGCCATTTCCCAACTATGTTGGGGTCAGCTTCCAGTCTAGCCAAATATAGCTGAATACTAGTATTTTACATGGAGCGACTGTCTATCTGACCTCCACGACACAGTAATTGGGCAGTACGATACCCTTTTGTAAGACTGGTTGTCAGACTTTCAGGTTTCTGATGTCCCATAACGACTGTGAAATATCAAGGAATGACAGCCGAGACCAATGGCTTGACGTGCTTTCCGAAGCACGGAGGGGTCTTGGTATGTAAAGATATAAATATCTATATCTATATAATATTTATAATATATATATCCACAGACCCGTGCCGTTACGTAGCCACAAATCCCCCAAACGCTTTTCTATCTTTAATTCAGCAATATACACACATAGCACTGAGTTAGTAGTCAAGCTTGAGAATCACGATATAATATACAGGGTGTAACAGAAACCCTATTGCTATCCTTAAACAATAAAGATAAATAGCTGATATAGAATCACTATGTATAGTTTCAGTTCAAAATAAAAATACTCTAAGAATTGATACCAGATATTCGGTTTCATATTTTTCTGAAATTCAAATCATAACAAACGTGTCACCGGACTACGTCAATAACTTTCCACGTTACTTGACAATATCACGATAAATCTCTTCCGAGTGATGTGTCTATTTCAATTTGAAAAGTTCGGTTTCTGGTATCAATGTATTAAACATTCTCCTAACTTCCGAATATGTAGAGATAGGATTAAAAAGCCCTTCCAATATCGTTTGTTATCATGTCATGTTTGTTTTTTTGGTATGTATGTATATACCCTTTCTGTTACACGTTGTATAAGTAAAAACGAAAAAAAAAAATGCATTAGTTTTTGCTTAGCTTGTCACTTATACCAAAAATCACACGCGACCACTGATTCCTAAATGTAAACTTAATAGAATTATTTTATATCCATAGCTTCCATGTAAACTTCCTGCCTCTGTTATAAACCAATTATCTAGACTATATAGCACAATTTTTGGCACTACGCGGCTACGCCGTAGCAACGTAGAGATGCCGTAGCGCGTAGACTTGCTACGTGACTACGGGCTCGTAGCAAATTAGGGTCGGATTTATATTTAAATTATTGTAAGAATATTTTGTGAGAATGTTACCAAGTGAATTCTATCTAAGGTTGGTAAAATATTTGGACTTTCTATTGTTTATTTGATGGCAAGTGGTTTATCCTTTAACTTAAATTGACAAGAGAAGAAATGGAAATATTGTGCATACGGCGCGGCAGCAGGGCCCGATCTAGGTATTTAGCCGCTCCGGGCAAAAATAATATTCGCCGTCCCTTACACTAACACCATATAAGTCATGAGCTGAAATGTTACCTTACACTAATACTTAGAATAAGTTAGTTGCATGTATACCTAAACAAGTCCTCTTCCTTCAAATTTTTCTTACCACCTAAGCATATACATTGTGGAATGCAATAAATGATTGAGTATTGAGTATTGAGCTTTTACCAAAGATGGTATGAATTATGATATATACTCGTATGTGATATTCTTTTAATTATATAATATTCACATACGTTAGTCTACTACGGCTTCTGAACAAGTATACAAAAATTCATGAGAGTGTGTTTATAAGTTTACATTTTGCCGCCCCTCATTTTTTCCGCTCTGGGCATTTGCCCGGCTTGCCCCCCCTTAGATCGGGGCCTGCGCGGCAGAGGCCTATGTTCAACAGTGGACTGCGGTAGAGTGTGTTGATTGCTTGCAGCATAAAAACGATAATTGCCATAAATAGACGCACGCAAACACCAACACCCATATTACAAAACAAGGTTTTTATTTAGATCAAATGGTCAATATTGTCGTAATTAAAAACGTTCAAAATCTAGTCGCAGTGTCATCTTGGCGACAATCAAAAGTCAAAAACTTGTCAAAAATATAAGGAAACTCGAGGTATTTTCGACGGATTGTTGCGGAGGTCAGACTATAAACTTTCTTAAAATTACAAGAATTTCCCCTCAGGTTTCAACCACTAAGCCAGTTTTTTATTTTATTAAGAACCCTTTAAGTATAGAAATGCAGTACTTTTTACAAAACTGACAACTTTTTCTGGCGCTAAGTTGTCATTTTGTATTAAGAACTTTACCCAAATCGAAATAAAAATGGAAATGCAAAAGCTGGTTCAGAGCATTAGGCTAGAAGGCCAATTCTACTAATTAAAAACGTTCAAAATCTAGTCGCAGTATCATCTCGGCGACAATGAAATGTCAAAAACTTGTCAAAAATTTATGAAAACTTGAGGTATTTTTGACAGATTGAGACTCATCATCATTGTATCATCAGCATAATAACATATATATAATAAAGAACATAGGTTTTAATCTTTTTCTTCCGACTCACTAACCTAACACACACAGTACAGTCAGTCACACAACACGATCATAATAATTTTTTTTATATTAATAGGATCTTTACTCACTCGACTCTAAAGTTTTATTTATTCTGTAGCCATTTTTTGTTGAACGCCCATTGCTTCGTATTAATCATATCTATGAATTACTTTGGCCTTAATTTTTTTGTTGTTGTTTATTACTTTGACATTGGGAGGTGATCACATAGCTTGCGCTCGCGTCCCTTCGTTTGTCATAGACCATTGTCTGTGGCATGGACCAGCGATGTTGGAGTATCGGGTCTGGGTCGATCTTAATGTTTATTGATTTATATTTGTAAGAAGTAGTTCTTATTTACATTTGTATATTTAAATTATTTGTATAATCCTAGTGGATTAATTGTTATGTAAGTGAGTTCCTGGCATCACAGCGGGCCCTATCTGAATACCAGGGCTGCGGTAGAGGTTTATTTTTAACAAATATCGCAGCATTATGATGACATAGGAGCCTTTTTGGCCTCGCACTCTTTTTTTATTTTATTGTATGCATTATTTTCTTATTTGTTTATGACCGTTATGTGTTTCCTTACTGCTTGTATTTCCTGCGCGTGTCTCAATTAATTTTTTTTTCTTTATTTCTAATATTCATGATTACATTATTTTTAATGTGTGTGTGTGTTGTGTGTGTAATAAACCCCGTCTTATTTATGTTGGCCTCGGTTTTCTTATAATTAAACGACAACAACTTTGTGCAGCCTACGTACACTATAATCTACATAATTACACCTCATACAAGAAATACTTTCTTATTACACCTTCATACTCGTATGTTACGCCTTTCCGTATCAAGTGATATTAATGTGATCGCCACTAACGCCTTTCCCCTAGACTGAGGAGGATCCTCTGATTTATCCCCAATAGCTTAACATGATGACGTATGGCGTTCTATATGTAGGTATAGTCGTTGCAAATCATGAACAATATGAGTCTTATGAGTACTGATATAGGGTTTGAATTACAATGACTTATGTGCGTCATTGTGTAGCAACTATACTTACTTTAAGATGTATTTTAGTAATGTAGTAGAAAAAAAATCGTGTTGTCAATAACTGATTGAATATTTTCTTTTGAGATTGAGCAATTCTAATGATATTATAAAGTAGCTTTTGCCAGCGGCTTCGCCCGCGCGTAACTTTCATCCCGATTTAACTCCCTTAGGGGTTGAGTTTCAAAAAATACTTCCTTTTTCCTTGTCTACATTCTAAAGGGAACCTCTGTGCAAAATTTCAGCTTTCTAGGTCCAAGGGTTTGGGCTGGGCGTTGATGAGTCAGTCAGGACTTTTCTTTTTATTTATATAGATAGATGTGAAAGTTTAGATGTTTGTTACTCAATAACGCAAAAACGGCTGAACGGATTTAGATGAAATTTGGCACACAGATAGTTTGTAACCTGAAATAACACATAAGATACTTTTTATCCCCATAATCCGTTCTTGTGGGATAATTTTCGACGTCCACGCGGGCGAAGCCGCTGGCTAAAGCTAGTGTGTCATAAATTAGTACAATTAATTTAAGTACTTACTGTCATAAGTTTTTCTTGCAAGTATGGTTTTCTTATACAAATTAGCTCTCTTATTCATAACCGTTACTTAAAGTAAAGTAGTACCAGCGACTATTTAATCATACATTTTGACGTTTAAACATGTCTTAACTTTGAGCAATGTTTAAAATTTCTAGTTAAAAATAAAAACGTGTGGGGTCGGGGGACCCCCGTCAGGAACATTCCTCAAGCGATTCTCGCACACACACACTGGTATATAATAGAAAGAGAGAAAGTCACATCAACTCTTTTCTCCTAACCTCTCCTGTTGACGTGTAAAAGTGTTTGTACAAACCTATTTATCATTTAATGAAAAATCCGTATGCCTGATGGGATTTGCCCTCTAAAAAATGTCGAATTTCGCAATTAATCCCTTCAGGGAATGAATTTTCAAAAATCTTTCCTTATATTTGATTTAAATTAAACTCCCATGCAAAATTTCATGATTCTACACCCGCCAGGGGTGCGGGTTTGTTCGAAAGAGATACCACAGCCCCTGGCATACGGGCTAATGAAGGAACACGGGTGGGTTTTAGTCAGTTAAAGTTTGACACGCCCTCCTGCTCTACCCAGAGCGGGAGAAGTTATTTGATGATTTCCCACCCAAAAAAAAAGCAGTTTAGGCTGTGCGTTGTCTGTTCATGAATGAATGATTTAATGAGTTCAAGATTTGTGAGTCTTTACGCGGCTCGCGGTAGGAGTCGATAGACGGGGATCCCCCCAAGGCATGCGTTTTTAGTAGAGATTTAATTTTGCTGTTAGAACAAACCATACTTGTAAAATGAGATGGAACGTACTAATTAAATATCACATTGTTAAATAAAAAAACAACCTGCGCCACATACTTACATACACAATAACCACACAACTGTCTGAGGGCTCATGACACACACACACACACACAGCACACAACACACATCTACAGCTGTCAATCGCTCAGCCACTGCGCCATCGCACCATCCAGGCACAGATGGGATGCTAATATTTGTTCGTCTATGTTTCACGCGAAATATGAATAAAATAACAGGTTAGGTTAGAACCTATACAACTTCACAGTTCAACTTCACCAAATTCTTCACAGCCTTTTCAATAACCAAGTATCAAAACCTGATGGTCGGCGTTTCGTGCGCAAATCTATTTCCCTCCAACTTGCTTCGGGTTACGTGCTACGTCAGTTCGTAGCGGCGCTCGTAGCGAGCGGGCGGGTCTACGCAGGGTCTACGCCACCCCAAATATTATTGCAAATGTAATTTACTCTATGAAAATTCCTGCTAGTGATATTTTTTAGTGTGTGTATTTGTACAGTGGGTGAATTAGAAGTGATTTGTGTCGAGATAGAAGTGAAGAGTGAACGTGAATTTGGTGTTAAGTCAAGGTTTTCGAAACGTGAGATAACGTTTATTTTTGCTCTGGGTTTCTGTGTTTTATCTGCATATATTGAGGACAGATCAGATTGAGAATCATGTGTAAGTATTATAATTTTAAAATAGCATATAGGATTTATAAAAACAATTATCTTTGTGTGACTTAATTTATATTTTATACAGGGTGACTTAACAAAGGCTGTCGTATATATTTGGGTGTCGTGTTTACATTGCTGCATTTTTAAGGCTTCAAACAAAAGAGGTCGTAATGCCTTCTATTTATAAACCAGCGACCTTCCCATTCATGTTCGCCACATAGAGGTCAATATCTCATGAATATTTTTATTTCTTTAGATTTTCTGTTGCATTCCCCTCATTCCAAGTAGGTGTACAGGCAGAATTCGTTTTTATTCCTTGCGAGCAGAAGTCTTACTGCCTTGTGAACATGATTTGGATATATTCAATACCAGTATTTCTCGGCTTAAGGATTGGGTTCTTTACGGAAAGTAATTATTTGCGTCTTAATGATTGTTAGCGTGTATACGTAGATCGTGTACTATTTATATCATAATTTGTGTTATAGGTATTTTATCGACCTTATTTTTGATTTAATTTATTAGTGGAAACTTGTAAATGACCTTCAATTTCACATTGTTGAAGAACACTGAATAGAAAAAATAAAACAAATAATAATACTAATACAGCTAGCTATAGAATACATACTAGGTATTCAGCTCGAACTAGTAAGACTGTAAAATAAATATTTTCGGTACGCATCGTTGAGAAAAAGCCTACAGTAATATGGCCTGGCAATCTGACAATTTCTCGTATGTTTAGACTCTCAGATTAGAGATTCAGTAATCTGAGTTTAGACTACTTTTGAATCGAAAGTAGTCTAATCTAATTTAAAGTCTAAGTTCTAAGTCTAATTTTCTAATCTCATAACACGACCCGTTAACATACGTCAACGGGTCGTGTTATGAGATTAGAAAATTATTTGCTGCAAACCCTTTTTTTCTCTACTATGACACTCATGGTCGAAAGGAGGGTAAAATTATGTATCATAGAACGTCATCATCAGGCTATGCTAAATAGAAAACAATCATCACTTCAAAGAAATTATTTAAAAACTTAAAAACGCATGTTAAACTTTACCTGTGGAATAAATTTTACTTGAATGTACAGACTTATTCCATGCAAAAATATATTTATTCCTTACCATGGATGAATATATCTGGCATTGATATAATCAGCTCTTAACGTAATGTAACTAGTTGGCATAATACAAATAAGCAAGTTTTGAATTAAAATATTTTGTAAGTATTTACTACGAAGTAGGCCACGGCGAAGGTATGGTTCGATTAATTAGGTTAAGATTTAAGCCCGCTTGCCGTATTTAGTCCATGGATGGGTGTCGTTGCTCGGTTCCTTTTTGTTTGACGTTTTCTAAAAACGAAACCTAGCTAGATCGATTTATCGCCCCCGAAACCCCCTGCATACTCCATTTCATGAAAATCATTGGAGCTGTTTCCGAGATTCCGTTTATAAATACATACGAGAATTGCTCGTTTAAAGGTATCAGATATATTCGACCTCTTAGTGCTAAAAATCGTGGCTCATCTTGTCCCGCCATAGCGCTAAACGTCGCGGTCCTGGGCCATTCTTTTAAGGCTTTTTGAAAAGATAATCTGACTGGGTGGTCAACAACCCAATTTAATTAATGTCATTGAACTGTCAAAATGTAGGGCAATTACCTTTGTTACTAATTGCATGCATTATTTCGCGGCTGTCAAATTGAAAATTTCAACAAATAGGATTAATAAATTGTTGTTTGATAAAGATACTAGCTTTTGCCACCGGCATCGCCTGTGTGGAGATCGGAAATTATCCCATGGGAACGTACTACTGGTACAAAAAGTATCCATATAAAAGATTTAATATTTATAATACTAGTAGGAAGTATAAATACAGTAGGATAAATTAATGATAAGAAAGTGATGGGATTGTCATTAAACTCGGCATTGACTATGATGCCAGTCCCCCCCCCCCCCCCGAGTGGGTTCCCGCATTGTCGTTGCGGGGGAGGCTCAGTAGCCGTGGTCTCCCAGCCACCGTGAAGCGAAGAGGAACCCAAAGGTGGGGCCGCACGTCAGGGCTTTTGCCTTCAAGCTGATGACGTAGCGGCCAAAAAGTAGGTTACGGTGAGGTTCACCGCAACGGAGGTGGGCCGCGATGTCGAATGGGAGGCATCGCGGCTGAGGGTTACGGACTTCGGCCGAGGAGGAGTGCCGGTGCTTCTGAGCAGCGGTCTTCCCTTCCGTGGCCTGGACGGGGTCGCCACCGTTTGTTGGCGTACGCGGTGGGGCCGCAGGGGAAGAGGAGTGTCGGTATAGCGTTGGCCGCTCTCCCTATCCCCTGCGGCCGAAAAGTGGTAGGCGGCGGGGCCACTGTGCTGACCCGTCGCAAGGGCCGATGCCTGCCAGGGGTGCGGGTTGTTTGAAAGAGATACCGTTGCCCCTGGCACATAGGCAACTGGGTTTTAGTCAGTAAAAGTCTGACACGCCCTCCTGCTCCACCCAGAGCGGGAGAAGTCATTTGATGATTTACAACTCCAAAAAAAAAAAACTATGATACCAGTATTCTACCAAAAGAACAATTTAGAGAAGTAAATTTATGCTGGAGCACCCTTAAATGCGTAACTGATATTATTACGAAAGGTACACTTTATAAATAATTGTGCCTAAAAAGGGTTCTTTAACGGTTTAGGGTCACAATACATTTGCGTGGGTCGCAATAACCAACGGTTTGAATAAAATCTTTGACGAGCAATTTGACAATTTGTTTAGGGCGAAATTTTCGACAGTTTATGTAATATTTTGGTCGAAATGCCGCGATCATTTGCCAATTAGGGCGCCGTATGTAGGTTATACATAATTAATTGTTTCAATATCATGGAGCAAGTAATTTGATGTTGTGGTAGGAATAATAAAATCATCCGCCAAACGCCGCGAAATTGGTAAGTTCGATTGTTCATTAATTCATTGTTTCAGTTCTTTCATGATTAAATTGTTGAATACATTATTTATCATATTTGTTTTTTGATGCCTTTTGAATCTGAATAAAATATACAGAGTGTAAGGGGAACGCTTCCGAAGCCAGAACGTAGGTTATATTCAACCTAAATGCAAACGGATACCAATAACCTTTCGTCTTAAATTGGTTATTTTGCATTAATTTAAAACGTTTGACGCTTCTGTAATGTGACCACTTATTTTATTTTGGTGGTACTATCTAGGGTCGTTTTTAAATGTGTTTAATCTCAAATAATGGTTCATTTAACTGTTCTCATAGCATAGTGTACAAAAATTTGGTAAAAATTGTATAAAACGAGATTTTTTTATGGTAGTGTATCGAGAATCAATAGTCCTATCACCCGTCTTCGTTTTCGGAAGCGTTTCCCTTACACCTTGTAGAGTGTTAATTAGCTTCTTTGCAATGTATTTATAATTAGCCCTTAATGGTCTCACTGCTGGAACACAGTCCTCCTCTCGGTGAGAGGGCCGTAATCTACGACGCAGGCTCAGTGTGGTTTGGTAGATGTCACATGGCCCTGGTTACGCATCGTTTTTACGATTTGGCAAAACATCGACATTTCTTTCTCATATTAAAGTTTAATGTTAATCTATACAAAGGAATACAATTGAAGTGACCGTTTATAATAGCTTTTTACTGAATGCACAATAAATAATGCAAATATCGTATTTTCACCAAAAATATTAATTTTCCAATATTTGTCTGTTTGTTTGCTCCGGCTAATCTCCGAAACAGCTGAGGCCGTTTTAATGAAATTTGGTATGAGGTTTATTTTGACCCCTGGGAAAGGTGATAGTCTTATTATTGACTTAATATAAACCCGGGGTGGAAGCTAATGTGTGATACACATAAACCTTCCCCAATAAATTATCTATATAATAATATGATCGTGAAAACTGCATCAATAATACGATGCGTAGTTAAAAAGAACTACGCCTTCACACAGATAGAATTGATGTATAATATGTGCATAGTTGCAATCACTATCACTACATAATATTATAAAACAAAGTCTCCCGCCACGTATGTCTGTCTGTTCGCGATAAAGTACTGAACTGATTTTCATGCAGTTTTTCACTAATAGACAGAGTGATTCATGAAGAAGGTTTAGGTGTATAATTTGTTAAGATTTTGTTTAAATTGGTTAACGCGAGCAAGCAAAAGCTAGTCTTTTATCTATATCTATATGTATATATAAAAGGAGAAACTGACTGACTGATCAATCAACGCACAGCCGAAACTGCTAGGACTAGGAACGTGAAATTTTACAAACTGCTTCCTTATATAATGTGGGGGAGCACTAAGAAGGGGTTTTTGGTAATTCGACCTTTAAGGGGGTGAAAAGGGGGGATTTTGTTTGTATGAAAAATCTTATTCCTTGAGTTAATAAGCTTGAAACTTGGCACAAGTACTTATCTAAGTAAATTATAAAGTTGGTAGTATATGGTTTTTCTAAACTACCCCCTAAAGGGGGATTGGGGGGTGTCAAAGTTTGTATACAAGAATTTTAACGAGCTGTCTGATTAACTCGAAACTCAGTAGTTATGTCTAAAATCAAATAATAGGTCTTTACCTATGAAATTGCCGTTTTGTATGAAAAAATTTAAACGAATTTTTTTCATGAATTTTTTATTTGTATTAATCGAAGTAATCACCCATGCAATCAATGCATCTTTGCCATCGCAGTGGCAGTTTATTGATGCCCTTCTTAAAGAAATCAGCTGGACGGGAGGCAACAAATTCTTCAAAGGCATTTTGTACTGCCTCTCGGGTATTAAATTTTTTTCCCGCCAAGAAGTTATCCAAATTCTGGAAAAAGTAGTAGTCTGTAGGCGCAAGGTCTGGTGAGTAGGGCGGATGACGGAGAGCTTCCAACCCCAGTTCTTGCAACTTGGAGACCGTCTGCTGTGCAGTATGAGGTCGCGCGTGGTCGTGCAGGAGCAGCGGAGACGAGCGATTGACCAATGCTGGTTGGAGATGCGCCAGCTTCTCCATCATTGTGTTCAGTTCTTCACAGTACACATCTGCAGTAATGCTCACCCCGTTTGGTAAGAAGCTGTGATGAATCACACCGGCGCTAGACCACCAAACAGTGACCATCACTTTTCTAGGGGTAAGTTTTCGTTTAGGGCATTGTTTAGGTGCTGAACCAGGATCCAACCAACTTGCTGAGCGCTTACGGTTATCAAACAGAATCCATTTTTCATCGCAGGTAACAATGCGGTTCAAAATTCCTTCATTTGTGTGTCTGTTGAGCAGTGCAAGGCACGTCTCGACGCGTACTTCGCGCTGGCGATCATTGAGTTCGTGGGGCACCCATTTGTCAAGCTTTTTTACCTTGCCAATTTGACGCAAATGGACCAATATTGTTTTGACGCTAACGTCGAAAGCTGCTGCTAATTCAGCCGTAGATTGTGTATCATCAGCTTCCACAATCGCCTTTAATTCGTCATTGTCGACCAAAGTCTTCGGACGACCGCGAGGTTCATTTTTCAGGTCGAAATTTCCAGAACGGAAGCGAGCAAACCAATAACAGGTGGTGCGTTGGTTTGTAGTGTTAGCTCCGTAAACGTCGTTGATGTTGCGTGCCGCTTGTGCCGCGTTGCTGCCACGACGGTACTCATATTCCATAATTACTCGAATTTTTAACGTATCCATGATGACGAAAAAGATTGAAATGCGATGAAAACGTAACACTAATCAATAAAGAAATGACTACTTTTAGAAAAAAAAATCCATGTTTTTAAAATAAAATTAATTTGAAATTAGAATTCTTAGCCAAACAAAAATTATTTTGATTTGAAATGGCCAGTACTGCAGAACGGCAATTTCATAGGTAAAGACCTAATATAAAGAATAACGTGTATCAGAGATTTTTCAAAAATCTACCCCTAAAGGGGTAGAAAAGGGTAGTCCGTAATATTATAAATGTGAAAGTTTGTGAAGATGATTGGATTTTTGTTACTCAATTACGCAAAAACGGCAGAACAGATTTGGATCAAATTTGGCACACAGATAGATTATAACCTAGATTAACACACAGGATTCTTTTTATCCCGGTAGTACGTTCCCGCGGGGTAATTTACGACTTCCACGCAGGTGAAGCCGCGGGCGGAAGCTAGTTGTGAATAAAAGTGCAAGTAAAAAAAATTGAACCATCCAACATTTAGCACATATAAACATTTCGAAGTCAGTAATAAGTTTATCCGCACAGTTCCGTTTCTCTTGTAATTCAACGCAGCCGTAATGACGTGTTTGCGTGCCTACATTTGCGCAAAGCGTTCCAACCGTATTGAGTTTCATACAATTCAAGCCTTTATTATTACTACGTGTGTTTTTTCTGGTATTTGCATTTTAATAAAAAACTACACGTTTGTAACGATCGTTTAATGTTAAGATAACATAAAATACTCCTGATTTACTGTGAATAAAGGTGATCGACTATGCACGTTAAGCCATTCCCGGCTGTAATTCGTTGATCGTTATCAGTAGTTACTGACATCTGAAAGCTTTCCACCTAGGAACGTATCATCATGCCTGAGTTGGAAATCTCTAAGTAGACTTCGAACCCAAGTCGGCCGGAGCAACGACAGTAAGTAAGTAGGCAATTAAGTAATCGTTTATTTAACAAAATACTTAGCCTAGGTAACATTAGAGATTGTTTAGTAAGAGATATTGTGTGCGGGTGTGGTATTTACAAAGTTACTTGGGAAAATATCTGTCTAGAAATTGAAAAATTATTATGGTATTTTAGAGTTTAATTCGTAGAATGGATGAGTTCCTCCGTATCAGAATAGTTAAGGTTTAAGAGGAAAGTTAACAGTTTTCTTTTTATTTCGAAAGAGGAAAGATAATCTCCAAAGATGGGGGTTCATAGATGGCTCAGGTCTCAGGTGCGTACGCGGCACCTTCACACGGACAATGGCCCACCTTCCATCCTGCGCCGCATTTCCTCAACACGTAAGCCACGCTTATGTTCGTAGCCATATGACGTCATATTGCTCGGTTTTGATGTGAGGCAGGCGAGATATTGAGTAGCGGTGGCCCTGTGGTAATGGCCGCGACATACACATAGGTTCAAGCCCCTGCCAGGGGTGCGGGTTGTTCGAAAGAGATACCGTGGCCCCTGGCACACAGGCAACTGAAGGAACACGGGTGGGTTTTAGTCAGTAAAAGTCTGACACGCCTTCCTGCTCCACCCAGAGCGGGAGAAGTCATTTGATGATTTACAACTCCAAAAAAAAAAAACTATGATACCAGTATTCTACCAAAAGAACAATTTAGAGAAGTAAATTTATGCTGGAGCACCCTTAAATGCGTAACTGATATTATTACGAAAGGTACACTTTATAAATAATTGTGCCTAAAAAGGGTTCTTTAACGGTTTAGGGTCACAATACATTTGCGTGGGTCGCAATAACCAACGGTTTGAATAAAATCTTTGACGAGCAATTTGACAATTTGTTTAGGGCGAAATTTTCGACAGTTTATGTAATATTTTGGTCGAAATGCCGCGATCATTTGCCAATTAGGGCGCCGTATGTAGGTTATACATAATTAATTGTTTCAATATCATGGAGCAAGTAATTTGATGTTGTGGTAGGAATAATAAAATCATCCGCCAAACGCCGCGAAATTGGTAAGTTCGATTGTTCATTAATTCATTGTTTCAGTTCTTTCATGATTAAATTGTTGAATACATTATTTATCATATTTGTTTTTTGATGCCTTTTGAATCTGAATAAAATATACAGAGTGTAAGGGGAACGCTTCCGAAGCCAGAACGTAGGTTATATTCAACCTAAATGCAAACGGATACCAATAACCTTTCGTCTTAAATTGGTTATTTTGCATTAATTTAAAACGTTTGACGCTTCTGTAATGTGACCACTTATTTTATTTTGGTGGTACTATCTAGGGTCGTTTTTAAATGTGTTTAATCTCAAATAATGGTTCATTTAACTGTTCTCATAGCATAGTGTACAAAAATTTGGTAAAAATTGTATAAAACGAGATTTTTTTATGGTAGTGTATCGAGAATCAATAGTCCTATCACCCGTCTTCGTTTTCGGAAGCGTTTCCCTTACACCTTGTAGAGTGTTAATTAGCTTCTTTGCAATGTATTTATAATTAGCCCTTAATGGTCCCACTGCTGGAACACAGTCCTCCTCTCGGTGAGAGGGCCGTAATCTACGACGCAGGCTCAGTGTGGTTTGGTAGATGTCACATGGCCCTGGTTACGCATCGTTTTTACGATTTGGCAAAACATCGACATTTCTTTCTCATATTAAAGTTTAATGTTAATCTATACAAAGGAATACAATTGAAGTGACCGTTTATAATAGCTTTTTACTGAATGCACAATAAATAATGCAAATATCGTATTTTCACCAAAAATATTAATTTTCCAATATTTGTCTGTTTGTTTGCTCCGGCTAATCTCCGAAACAGCTGAGGCCGTTTTAATGAAATTTGGTATGAGGTTTATTTTGACCCCTGGGAAAGGTGATAGTCTTATTATTGACTTAATATAAACCCGGGGTGGAAGCTAATGTGTGATACACATAAACCTTCCCCAATAAATTATCTATATAATAATATGATCGTGAAAACTGCATCAATAATACGATGCGTAGTTAAAAAGAACTACGCCTTCACACAGATAGAATTGATGTATAATATGTGCATAGTTGCAATCACTATCACTACATAATATTATAAAACAAAGTCTCCCGCCACGTATGTCTGTCTGTTCGCGATAAAGTACTGAACTGATTTTCATGCAGTTTTTCACTAATAGACAGAGTGATTCATGAAGAAGGTTTAGGTGTATAATTTGTTAAGATTTTGTTTAAATTGGTTAACGCGAGCAAGCAAAAGCTAGTCTTTTATCTATATCTATATGTATATATAAAAGGAGAAACTGACTGACTGATCAATCAACGCACAGCCGAAACTGCTAGGACTAGGAACGTGAAATTTTACAAACTGCTTCCTTATATAATGTGGGGGAGCACTAAGAAGGGGTTTTTGGTAATTCGACCTTTAAGGGGGTGAAAAGGGGGGATTTTGTTTGTATGAAAAATCTTATTCCTTGAGTTAATAAGCTTGAAACTTGGCACAAGTACTTATCTAAGTAAATTATAAAGTTGGTAGTATATGGTTTTTCTAAACTACCCCCTAAAGGGGGATTGGGGGGTGTCAAAGTTTGTATACAAGAATTTTAACGAGCTGTCTGATTAACTCGAAACTCAGTAGTTATGTCTAAAATCAAATAATAGGTCTTTACCTATGAAATTGCCGTTTTGTATGAAAAAATTTAAACGAATTTTTTTCATGAATTTTTTATTTGTATTAATCGAAGTAATCACCCATGCAATCAATGCATCTTTGCCATCGCAGTGGCAGTTTATTGATGCCCTTCTTAAAGAAATCAGCTGGACGGGAGGCAACAAATTCTTCAAAGGCATTTTGTACTGCCTCTCGGGTATTAAATTTTTTTCCCGCCAAGAAGTTATCCAAATTCTGGAAAAAGTAGTAGTCTGTAGGCGCAAGGTCTGGTGAGTAGGGCGGATGACGGAGAGCTTCCAACCCCAGTTCTTGCAACTTGGAGACCGTCTGCTGTGCAGTATGAGGTCGCGCGTGGTCGTGCAGGAGCAGCGGAGACGAGCGATTGACCAATGCTGGTTGGAGATGCGCCAGCTTCTCCATCATTGTGTTCAGTTCTTCACAGTACACATCTGCAGTAATGCTCACCCCGTTTGGTAAGAAGCTGTGATGAATCACACCGGCGCTAGACCACCAAACAGTGACCATCACTTTTCTAGGGGTAAGTTTTCGTTTAGGGCATTGTTTAGGTGCTGAACCAGGATCCAACCAACTTGCTGAGCGCTTACGGTTATCAAACAGAATCCATTTTTCATCGCAGGTAACAATGCGGTTCAAAATTCCTTCATTTGTGTGTCTGTTGAGCAGTGCAAGGCACGTCTCGACGCGTACTTCGCGCTGGCGATCATTGAGTTCGTGGGGCACCCATTTGTCAAGCTTTTTTACCTTGCCAATTTGACGCAAATGGACCAATATTGTTTTGACGCTAACGTCGAAAGCTGCTGCTAATTCAGCCGTAGATTGTGTATCATCAGCTTCCACAATCGCCTTTAATTCGTCATTGTCGACCAAAGTCTTCGGACGACCGCGAGGTTCATTTTTCAGGTCGAAATTTCCAGAACGGAAGCGAGCAAACCAATAACAGGTGGTGCGTTGGTTTGTAGTGTTAGCTCCGTAAACGTCGTTGATGTTGCGTGCCGCTTGTGCCGCGTTGCTGCCACGACGGTACTCATATTCCATAATTACTCGAATTTTTAACGTATCCATGATGACGAAAAAGATTGAAATGCGATGAAAACGTAACACTAATCAATAAAGAAATGACTACTTTTAGAAAAAAAAATCCATGTTTTTAAAATAAAATTAATTTGAAATTAGAATTCTTAGCCAAACAAAAATTATTTTGATTTGAAATGGCCAGTACTGCAGAACGGCAATTTCATAGGTAAAGACCTAATATAAAGAATAACGTGTATCAGAGATTTTTCAAAAATCTACCCCTAAAGGGGTAGAAAAGGGTAGTCCGTAATATTATAAATGTGAAAGTTTGTGAAGATGATTGGATTTTTGTTACTCAATTACGCAAAAACGGCAGAACAGATTTGGATCAAATTTGGCACACAGATAGATTATAACCTAGATTAACACACAGGATTCTTTTTATCCCGGTAGTACGTTCCCGCGGGGTAATTTACGACTTCCACGCAGGTGAAGCCGCGGGCGGAAGCTAGTTGTGAATAAAAGTGCAAGTAAAAAAAATTGAACCATCCAACATTTAGCACATATAAACATTTCGAAGTCAGTAATAAGTTTATCCGCACAGTTCCGTTTCTCTTGTAATTCAACGCAGCCGTAATGACGTGTTTGCGTGCCTACATTTGCGCAAAGCGTTCCAACCGTATTGAGTTTCATACAATTCAAGCCTTTATTATTACTACGTGTGTTTTTTCTGGTATTTGCATTTTAATAAAAAACTACACGTTTGTAACGATCGTTTAATGTTAAGATAACATAAAATACTCCCGATTTACTGTGAATAAAGGTGATCGACTATGCACGTTAAGCCATTCCCGGCTGTAATTCGTTGATCGTTATTAGTAGTTACTGACATCTGAAAGCTTTCCACCTAGGAACGTGTCATCATGCCTGAGTTGGAAATCTCTAAGTAGACTTCGAACCCAAGTCGGCCGGAGCAACGACAGTAAGTAAGTAGGCAAGTAAGTAATCGTTTATTTAACAAAAGACTTAGCCTAGGTAACATTAGAGATTGTTTAGTAAGAGATAGGAATGGCTAATACAGGTGAGTAAGACCCCTGCCCTTCAAACTAGGAGAATCCTGGATTGACACATTTTACAAAATTGTACATAATTGCGTTACAATACTGATGATCACATACATATTTATTGAATAGGCTTAAAAGATAATAGTGAGGAGTGATTGTGTGTTTTTGTGTAGTTGTGGAGTTTGACTGGTCCGTTGTTGTTTGTGTGTGGGTGTGGTATTTACAAAGTTACTTGGGAAAATATCTGTCTAGAAATTGAAAAATTAATAATGTATTTTAGAGTTTAATTCGTAGAATGGATGAGTTCCTCCGTATCAGAATAGTTAAGGTTTAAGAGGAAAGTTAACAGTTTTCTTTTTATTTCGAAAGAGGAAAGATAATTTCCAAAGATGGGGGTTAATAGATGGCTCAGGTCTCAGATGCGCACGCGGCACCACCACACGGACAATGGCCCACCTTCCATCCTGCGCCACATTTCCTCACCACGTAAGCCACAGTTATGTTCGTAGCCATATGACGTCATATTGCTCGGTTTTGATGTGAGGCAGGCGAGATATTGAGTAGCGGTGGCCCTGTGGTAATGGCCGCGACATACACATAGGTTCAAGCCCCTGCCAGGGTGTGGGTTGTTCGAAAGAGATACCGTGGCCCCTGGCACACAGGCAACTGAAGAAACACGGGTGGGTTTTAGTCAGTAAAAGTCTGACACGCCTTCCTGCTCGACCTAGAGCGGGGGAAGTCACTTGACGATTTCCCACCCTCAAAAGAAAAAGGTTCAAGCCCAGGCGAGAGCTTTACTTTGTGAACATTATTTCATCACCACGGCTCTCGAAACGGTGAAGGAAAACATCGTGAGGAAATCGGCATATCTTAGAAGGAAAAATTCGAAAACATGTGACATCTACCAACCCGCACTGGGCCCGCGTTCTGGACTACGGCCCACTGAGAGGAGGCCTGTTTCCCAGTAGTGGGAACAATATAGGCTGATTGTGATGAAAAATGATAATCTTTTAGTAGCAATAACTTGTTACCTGCCAGTTTATTAGTTTGATGCCATTAAGTGGGGTCTAATGACATGTAATAAAGGTTTTCCTAAAACCTAATTCAGGCACCAGCACTCACAATGTGATTTTTTATAGTTCATAACTATCAAGTGCTACAAAACCATTCTTCATCTGCCTAGCCTTTTCCCAACTATGTCGGGGTCGGCTTCCAGTCTAACCGGATGCAGCTGAATACCAGTATGTTACATGGAGCGACTGCCTATCTGACCTCCACAACCCAGTTACTGGGTAATACGATACCCCTTGGTAAGACTGGTTGTGACTTTCGGGCTTCTGACGACCCGTAACGACTGTCAAAGATCCACAAATGACAGCCGGGACTTAACGTGCTTTCCGAGGCACGGAGGGGTCTTGGTATGTAAAGATGGTCACCTATCCACGGACCAGCCTCGGCAAACGTAGCTTAAACTGGAGACCCGTGCAGCTATTGTTATTTAGCCACAAGCCCCTCATGTTACAAAACCATTGTTAGAGAAAATAAATAAACTCACATAAGATATCATTACGGCTTGTTTCCCCGAAGGCTTGGGCAGAAGTGTACATAAGTAAACCAACATTTATTTTTAAGTCCCATGTGTAGGGGGTGAGTCTTACCGTCCACCACAGACATTACCATCCACCTAAAAAAAAAAATTGCTGTATTTTATTTTACTTTCGTTTTTTCCTACCTACCCAAATGGCTTACCTATAAAAACGTAATCCGTTCACACGTCATGTTCTTATTACGGAATCCGGAAAACAAACTCGTAAAACATGTGAATTCCACTCATTCATTTTGGAGTCCTCTGAAAATTTTTCCCCGCGGGAAAGGTACGAAACACACAATTTGGAATGTAATTTTTCACCAGCGACATCTGAACTCGCGGTGTCCCGTGCTTTTGAAACTTTATGGCACAAAATATGTATACTTAGTGAAGGTCAGCGCTATACAACAAGAGAAAAAGCACGTACACTTACTAACATGCTTCACGTACAGAAAATGCGAATGTACGCACCTCGACTCTCGTGTGGGATAGTTTGAGATCTGCAGACAGATCTCGGAAAAGTACGCGTTTCGGAAATCATCGTCTAACTTCGGAAATACGAATGTACGACGATAAGATCTCATATAGAGCTTGTTGACCATGGAAGTAAATTATAGATTAACAACTCTTTGAAATTCCGAAAATCTTTTTAAGACAACGTCGTTGGTCTAGTGGCCGCAAACGCTACTGCTGAGCATAAAGTCCTGGATTCAATTCCCAGTCGGGCAAAGTGTTATTGAGTTTTCTCAGCAGAAATTTCTCAGTAACCGAGTGGAGTCTGGATTGTGCTCGCTTTTCATGCCCATGTGACGGTAAAATATGGAGAACTTTATAATGAAAACATATATGTGTACTATACCCATGTTTGCAAATTAATAAATGATTTGATTTGATGGCAATAGGCTCACCCCTATTACATGGCACTTAAACATAACTGGCGAAATATTGGTGTATTATAGGTACCTACATCTTTGCTTAACTCTTCGATGATTATTTGACATTATACATCAATTTTAATATCGACTATTTACTTGTGATTGTCATGGAAAACATGTCACTTGGTTCAAATAGGAGCATTTCCGCCATTTGGCTCCCAGACTGGAGCGAGCCTTGAAGCGGCTCCTGCCCAATCTAGGGGGGCCAAACGCCTCCTGCTGGAGGCTCTACGCGGGGGTCGTGCGGTCCATGGCCATATACGGGCACCGGTGTGGGTGCCTACTTTGAGGCGCCAACCAGCACGCCGCGCCGGTTGAAGGCGTCCCATTGGGTCATTGCTATCCGAATGGTCCGGGGATACCGCGCGATCTCCGGTGAGGCGGCGGGAAAAAGGATTTATGATTTATTTATTGGATAAAGTTTTTATTTTTCACTTTTAGTTATGGTATCTACCGCACACTAATTCGTATACCACTACTTGCTATGTATACAACAGTGACGGGAAGCAGCAGAATGTCATCAAGATACATAAAGTGGATTATAAACGTATTATTGAGGCTAACGCAAAAACTACCGAAGCAATAAGTTTAAAGAAATTAAATGGGCCACCCCTGAAGCATACCTTATCCTTTAAAAAGATTTTTCGAAATCCATCCACAATAAAAGGAGATATCGCGGAAAAATATTACATATTGGGAACCACCTCCTTTTTGAAGTCGGTAAAAAAAAGCAAAGAAATCGCGACACAATCTCCCATCTTCTTACTTACATACTTTAATAGTATTTAACCTAGCAATTCAAAATTTCATCGATTTACAACACCATTCATTGTCTGTAACCACTGTTACACAAGACTACGATTTCTTCAATAAAACTTCCTCATTTCCATGTTTCATTCGACGCTAGACTTTTATTTCTTTTGTTTCCCTTTAGGGCGGTTCTCCATAGCAGCCCGGAGCTAAGCTACTCATGCGTACTTCGCTTTATATATATGTATTTTATAAATGTAGGCGGAATTACTTATGGTACAGAAACGTGGTCGCTCACAATTAATCTTATCAGAAGGCTTAAAGTCACCCAAAGGGCAATGGAGACGGCTATGCTTGGAGTTTCCCTACGTGATCGCATCAGGAATGAAGAGATTCGCAGGAGAACCAAGGCAACCGACATAGCCCGAAGAATTTCCAAACTTAAATGGCAGTAGGCAGGAAACATTGCTCGTGGAACAGATAGCCGATGGGGCCGATAGGTTCTGAAGTGGCGACCGCGTACTGGAAGACGTAGCGTTGGAGGCCTCCCACAAGATAGACCGATGACCTTGTGAAGGCCGCAGGATTCCGCTGGATGCGAGAAGCGCAGAACCGGTCGAAGTGGAGGAGCTTCGGGGAGGCCTATGTCCAGCAGCGGACGTCTTTCGCGCTGTGATGCAGTCAGTTGGAATTTCAAACCTTGTTTCTACACCGAGTGTTGAACATCCAGTAAAAATCAAAATTAAAATATTTTATTTCATATAAACCTGCATGGGCACTTATGAAACGTCAGAAGATAGGTGCACGGTTCCAAATTGTCGCTTCCTATGGAGAAGAGCTGGCAAGAAACTCTACGGTTACTCTTTTAAAAATAATTGGCTCTAACAATGTTTTCAAATTCTAGTGATAATAGGTAGGGGAGAATGGTGCAGGCCTATCAATAAGTACCAGGTACCTAGAGGAATGAAAATAAAGAATAGAAAATCGTCTACAAATCTACAGTATGTAAGGCCTACAACGTTCTCTCATTCAGTGCGCAATAGAATCTTCGCTGCAATATTTTTACGTCGCGGTCTGAACGTGGGCAACGTGGCAAACCTCTCCGTTGTGCATGCACAATGCACATTTTTACCACAGTCCGTTCACACTTACTCGACATTCACGCATTGTATTTTTGACTCCATGTGTTGAATCCAGCTTTGAGAATTCAACAAAGTGCAGCGCTAGTGAGCCTCAGCGAGTCGAAATAACGCAATGTTCGTGTGCGTTGAAGATTCAGTGCGCGAAAAAACCTCACCGCGATATTATTACGTCTGCGTGAATGTCGACTTATTTTGCCTCTGATTTGGGCCGCTGTCCAAATCAAAGTGATCTTTATTCTCGTTACTATAAGGTTGCTGTTGGGTTGCTGCTGTCACTGCTGTCAGAGGTAAAATAAATGGTGAACGGAAGGTACCTACGTAGCAGTGGACGGTTGACTCTAATGGGAATAAAAGAAATATTCTCTCTTCTTTCACGATTGCGTTTCCAGACCATTTGTTACTGAAGGAATTAGTTTGAAGTATCTATTTATATTTTCCGTTTTTCTGTTCTTTGAATTATCTCAGTAGGTACAAGGGACCTCCTTACTATTATTTAACACTACCTGTGCCTCGCGGTTTCTACCTGATATAGTCTCGATTCTATAAGAATATCGGGATAAAAAGTATCCTATATCCTAATCGAGGTCATGGTCTACCCATGGGCCAAATCATCTAAATACGTTCAGCCGTTTTAGCAAGAAATCGTAACAAACAAACATGCAAAAAATCGAATATTTCTCTTTATAATGTTATTGACTGTTTCCCGCGATCTTGTTTGCGATCCAGGATTAAAAGAAAGCTATGTCCTTCTTCAGATCATAGTCTACTCATGTACTAAATTTCATCCAAATCCATTACAACCGTTTTAGCGTGAAAGCGTTACAAACAAACAAAAACTTGCGCATTTAATTAGTTAGAATTAGTAGTTAAGTTACATTGGCCAAGGGATGTTATTGTCACCAGCAAGTTTCTTCACACATAATGACCATTCGAATGTAATAATCATTCCGGAATGTGATGATCCATATAAATCATACGGGAATTATGAACAAGTGTATTAATGCAGTTCAGTTTTCTAACACACTAGAGGGGAAAAAGCAGACTTGTATCTACGTGAAGTCGACAATATTTTGATAATAATTAACCATATATCGAAAACGTTAACAAATATTTCTGGCAAATGTCGCTCTGGTTTTGATTTTTATTATTGTTTATTTATTTCAATCAACATTGGATCATACAATTAAAATAGATTACAAATTATTGAATAAGTTACAAAATTATAAAAAATAATTAATATTAATAATTACATTTAAAATTGAAAATTATACATTATTATATTCTTAAACAAAATTAAAACAATATCTTAACATTAGTCAGTACGTGAATCATGCAGCAGTGGTTCACGTACTGACAGTCAAAACGTTCAGCAAAAGCGTTCAAGATACTGTTGAGGCTGGCCCGCACCCTCCCTACCAGGGATGTGCACCGCTTGCGCATGATTGTGTGGAAACAATCCACACGCGCCGCGGCAAACATCCCTGACGCACTGCAGAAACGAGGCAGCCGCAAGAGCACCCTGAACGCGTTGTTGTATTGGACGCGTAGAGCGCTGTACTGTTTCTGCGTGTAATCCACCCACAGACTGCCAGTATAAAAGGACGTACAAAACGCCCTAAATAGGGCTATTTTGACGCCCCTCGAACACCGAGCAAATCTGCGGGCTATCATATTCGCACGAACAGACAGCGCCCTACGCTCCCTTTCAATGTCTGCATCGTCTTTCAGGTCAGAGGTTTTGGCAGGCATAAAAGCACTGGCAAAACCGCTAAACAGCCTATATAAAAACTCTTTCTCTTTTCTCTTTGCGGAGATGGAAAAAAAAATTCAAAAGAAAAAAAAATAGTGTGGTAATGTAAACTAATATAGAATACCCAAAAAAGAAATATTTCTGTTTTACTTTTTACTGTATTTAGAATAAGTTACATTAAAAGATAAACTATAGGTCCACATCTCTACCTTCTTTTCTTTTGCTTTGCCCGAAAGGATCCACAATTGTGTCTTTAAGCTAATGTTTACCACCTAAGCATTCACATTGTGGAATGCAATAAAGTACTGAGTATTGAAAAACACGAGTGTTTAATAAGCTGAATTATGAACCCAATTGCGTGGCCATAAGACTTACTTTACAAGCTAGTGTGTTTAAAAGAAATAAAACCAACTTCTATCTAATTACAAGCAAATACTCCAAGGAAATTATATAGAAACGGTTATTTACCCACTGGAGTAGCTACTAGTTACCTTGACTTACACAGCCTCGTGAATATTAATCATACAATCAAGTCTCTGAATATATTAAGTTAGGTACTGTTTACAGTTGAGTCGTAGTAATATGATCTCAACAAACTCCGTTTATTGCTGTGTTATTCCTAAGATTAGCTAAGGGTCAACCGCCATGACAGAAGCCGGTAACCGAACGAAGTGGACGAACATCCTACTATAAATGTGAAAGTTTGTGAAGATGTTTAGATGTTTGGTACTGAATCACGCAAAAACGGCAAAATGGATTTAGATGAAATTTGGCACACAGATAGATTATAATCTAGAGCAATAAATATGGTACTTTTTATCCCGGTAGTACGTTCCCGCGGGATAATTTCCGACTTCCACGCGGGCGAAGCCGCGGGCAGAAGCTAGTAATACATAAAGCCATGAAGGCCTTCAGGGACACGACCTTCAGTAATGAAGTACGCGACCAAGAAGGAGAAAAAGAGCTCAGAGTCCATTTAAACGCCACCCTTGCTCTTTAAACAACGTTTTTCTGATGAAACCTGATATTAAAAAAATGAGCTTTGTTAACCTTTTATCTTAATTTTACCAAAAACTATCTTTTGAGAGTATTTTTACGAATGTATGCGAAGTCTAAATGCAACACGCACATCCCAAGTAATAATAAAAATGCGAAAGTAAGTTTGTTTGTTTGCTACGCTTTTACGCTAAAACAGCTAAAGGGATTTGGATAAATTAGACACAGATAGACGATGACCTGTGTAAGGACATAAGTCTTTCATATTGGATCGCAGACGAAGTAGCGGGCAAAGCGGTAACACGTATGCATTTTCAGATTATTATCATCTTCATTATATAATTAAAATTAATTATCAATGCAACGCAAAGTTTATTTAATCAGATTAAATGAATTGTGAATGAATGACTATTTCATGAAAAAGGTTTGGGAGCATTTTTTGGCACCGTTTACGGTCACAGCTGTCATAAAAATTAAGGCAGAGATATTTGCAGTCACTTTAGACGGCCTTCACTGCGGCTGCAAAGTAGCGGCCACCGCTCTTCTAGGGAACCGACGCTTTAGCAGCGCTATCGTGTCTTCGACGTTTCATCATCATCATCATTTCAGCCGGAAGACGTCCACTGCTGGACATAGGCCTCCCCCAGTTTGGGGGGGCTTGCCATAAGCGCCACGCTTGGCAGGCGGGTTGGCGATCGCAGTACCGACGTTTACAAAAAAGGAAAAGTACAAATCAGCAAAAGAAAATTGCGTATACCTTTTGAAGAAAATATTTTAGTAAAAGTATTCTACAAAAATCCTAGCGAAAAAACTTACCGGAGTTATTTTTAGAAAGAAACATTTCAACGTTTTTCTTCGCAGAGTTTAGAAGAGTTCTTGTGGATTCAAACTTTAACTCCATTGGGAGTTTTTGCCTTTTTTTATTAAAAATTTCAACATGTTCTTAGGTCGGAGCGAGGGCACTTGGCAGTCCCTTGAGAAATATTTTACTTTCTAAGGGCATACGTCGACAACTGTTAAACTGCTAGGGTCGAAAAAAGAAAAATTATTACCTACATATTACAGGTTACTACATATTAAAGGTAGTTATGTACAGTCACCAAAAGAGATAAGAAACCGATTCGAATAAAATTGAATTGAATTGATAGAAAATAAACATTTACCCCCTTATTACAAAACAAGGTTTTTCTTTAGGTATGGTTTAAACCGTCGAGCCTGGTTTTTAAATAAGAACCTAACTGAAATCGAAATACAGCTCCTTTTACAAAATTGACAAGTTAGTCCAGTGCTAAATTGTCAGTTTTGTAAAAGGAGCTGTAATTCTATGTCAGTTCTAAGTTCTAATTTCAAAAACAGGCTCGGTGGTTTAAACCATACCTAAAGAAAAACCTTGTTCTGTAATAAGGGGGTAAAAGTTTATTTCCCATTTACTAAACACAATACACACATAATATTGAACATGAGGTATCTACTGGGTCAATTCCTGTGTGTGAAAAACAGCTATCACCAGAATTAGCTTACCTACTGACAGGTTATATGAGTTACTCCATAGCATTGTTTATTTTATTTGAGTGTATAAACCATTTTTTAAATTTTTTTATGAATGAAATTTTCATTTTTTGATGACAATGAATTACTTACCTACTATTGTATAGAATCAAGTTCTTCCAACTTATCAGACAGCTGTGCTGCTGGGGAGTATGTTACGCCACTTCTTCTTCCCAGCTAAAGCACTAGGAAGTGGTGACGGGCGGGCGTTTTTGGGGGACTGTCTTGTGTAATTTTGACGTTCAAAAAGTGCTGACTCTCGGCCTAGTTTGAATAAATGACTTTTGATTTTGATTGAATTGTTCCATCTGGAATTTTGCAGTATCAACCCGGAGTCTAGTTTTATATTATATTCACCTCTGCCTTACTCTTCAGGAAATACAGGCGGTTTTTTTTGAGGGTGGGAAATCATCAAATAACTTCTCCCGCTCTGGGTGGAGCAGAAGGGCGTGTCAGATTTTTACTGACTAAAACCCACCCGTGTTCCCTCAGTTGCCTGTGTGCCAGGGGCCACGGTATCTCTTTCGAACAACCCGCACCCCTGGCAGGCATCGGCCCTTGCAGACCCCATCAATTGATGCTGACATCTCTTTGAGCAACACAACGCGCCGTTGACCTGGGCTTGGTACTTACCGGACAGCGAGCTACCCATTACTCGCCGTCTGCAAGCCCACGCCTACGGTGGCCGGGAATCAGCCTGGGATTCCCGACGCCCAGCGCGCCTTTTACGGTGACTATGGCCGTGAGGGCGCATATACTGCCTCTCCCTCACGTGAACCGCCTCCCTCTTTGAAAGCATCACTGCTTCGCAGAAGGAGGTGACGGCTACCCATGTACTCTCGCTCCGAACCATGGCCTGGACCAGGGCCGGACGCGAAAGATCGCCGCTGCAATACAGGCGTGATGTTATGATCTTTGGTTTTATGAACCTAATCTTTTCAGAGAAAGAGGTCACCTATTCTTTTACTGGGAACTACCCATGACATTAGCATAACACTACTTATTTTAATGCATGAAAATGCTATCACACTTTAATTCCTAAAGGCGTATTCGGCCATTTTCGCAATTCCGCCATTTAGCAGCGGCAAGCGAAGCTTATCTCAATGCACTGGGCACAGTTCCAAACTGAAACCCCGAATATAGTGGAAAGTTTCTAAAAGGGAAAAAATCGAATGCATTCGATCAATATGGAAGTGAAGATTATTACCCAGTAACTGGGTTGTGGAGTTCAGATAGGCAGTCGCTCCACGCAAAATACTGGTATTCAGCTGCATCTGGTTAGACTGGAAGCTGACCCCAAACATAGTTGGGAAAAGGCTAGTCAGATCATGGAAGTAAAACATTAGAAGAGCTTTCTAAGTGGTAGGACTATGACTAGTTCTTAACATTCATAGACTTTGATTTCAGATGAATAAAAAAACGACCTTTGAAAGAAAATGAAGCCTTCTTCTCTTTGGAAAACTTAATCAATGAAGTGGAGAGTTTAGGTGAAGCACAATTTGAACCAGAGCAGTGGTGGCCCGGTGGTAACGGCCGCGACTTACGAGTTGTAGGTCGTGCGTTTGAACCCAGCCAGGTGCACTACTTTGTGTAAAAAATTTCATCACCACTGCTCTCAAACGGTGAAGGAAAACATCGTGAGGAAACCGGCATGTCCTAGAACCAAAAATTCGAAGATATGTGACATCTACCAACCAGCACTGGGCCCGCGTGATAGATTACGGCCCACTCCGGAGAGGAGGCCTGTGTCCCAGCAGTGGGAACGTTATAGGCTGAGTATGTATGTATGTACAATTTGAACCTAATATTGGACTGGTATATTTTACTAGGGCATCAAACTCCTTGAGTCCTCCCTACATAGGTGAAGTTTGTTTGTTTGTTTGTTGTTTGTTTGTTTGTTTGTTTGTTTGGTGGTTGTTGTTTGTTTGTTTGTTGTTTGGTGGTTGTTTGTTTGTTTGATAACCTTTTCATTCTTCTTCTTAGTGCGTCGTTGGCAGTCTAAAAAATGTTCCGTCTGGGTTCGAACCTAGAACTTGTAAGTCATTGCCGAAGCCACTATGCCACTATTACTTTCAGATAGACTGCTCTAGATTAATTAGTCAATCAAAAAGTAAACAAGTGTAATTTATTTCGTAATTCCAACAAAGTTACTCCAAAAGAAAAGTTTAATGAACTTAGAACTTGTTTCCGTGTTAAAATAGCTGGACTATGTTAGTTGTAAGTTCGTTACAGCAACATTTATTTATTGGCATTTTATGTTAATTTTGTGAAAGAAAGAAAATCATGACGTACTTAGTTAGGTGTGTTGTACTTTTATCGTCACACGCAATTTATTGTTGCCTGAGGAATACCGGTAAATCCCATGATGTGTCAAAAGCGGCATTACTTACCCGTTGGCTACGAGTATGCTCAAGCGACACGCGTCAAGACGCGCAAGCGCCAGTTGCGTGTATGATATGATTGGGTAGCTTTATATTTTTATTATTTCCATACATTAAGATGTTATTGTTAGTTGCATTATGTGTAAGTGAAGTGCAGTAAGTGAAAATTGTGAAAAAGTGTCCGCACTAATAAACCATAATTGTAATAGGTATTATTTGTTCTGTTCCCACAGACAAACCATAAAAATGTAAGATATTTTTTATAAATTTTTTTCTATAAATAAATAATAATAAAAAAATTAAACAATTTGCCACGCGTTTCTTTGAAAAATACTGTTAACTTGTAAAGAGTTCATAAGATGAAAAGACGATTGAGATCATGCATTAAAAATACGTTTTTCGGATGTCATATCATTTTTTTCTCCACAACATTAACCACCCGGTTTTTCCATATTTTTGTCCTTCTTCTTTGCACTCAACAAATCCCGTGAAACAGACAAAGCTGCTAATAAATGGTGGACTGGCACGCTCTCAAAGGTAAAGTGATTAGTACAACGCTTTGTCGTCTCCTGCAGGCCGCTGGCTTCAGGATTCACAGGAAATCCGGTACTTCGTTGCATTTGCTTTGACGTAGGGGACCAACACGGTTAATGAAAGGGTTACTCGTATGTCCCAGAAACAATTATCTCTACTCGTATCGGTGTATGATTGTATGAAAGTAGCTCATGCAGTTGAAAAGTTAATAAATTAAAAAAGTAAAATTTAAGTAAAGTAAGTGTAAGTAGTAATAAAGTTAATTTGTTAAGTTAAGTGAAGACGTCCACAAAGAAAAGAAAAATGTGTGTTGGATGTAAAATTTATGATTTTCATGGTACTTTTTACACTATACCTATTTCATTTTAAAATATTTTAATATAAAAGTAGCGATGTCGGAAGCATGGCCCAAGTTACTGGTGGTTTTTTTTTTGGGTGGGAAATCATCAAATAACTTTTCCCGCTCTGGATGGAGCAGGAGGGCGTGTCAGACTTTTACTGACTAAAACCCACCCGTGTTCCCTCAGTAACCCGTATGCCAGGGGCTGTGGTATCTCTTTCGAACAAACCCGCACCCCTGACAGGCATCGGCCCTTGCGGGCCCCATCATTTTTGTGCTGATATCTCTTTGAGGCGCGCGTGGAACACAACGAGCCGTCGACTTGGGCTTGGTCCTTACCGGACAGCGAGCTACCCATTACTCGCCGTCCGCAAGCTCATGCCTACGGTGGCCGGAAATCGGCCTGGGATTCCCGACGCCCAGGGCGTCTCTGTATCCTGCGGCGGCTAGGGTCACGAGGGCGCAAAAACTGCATCTCCCTCGCGTGCGCCGCCTCCCTCTCGCCTCCACGAGGACAGGGCGGTGCTCCGCCCAAGCCGGGCAGACCGCCACCGTGTGCTCCACCGTGTCCTCAGGGCGATCTTCGCAGTGGGAACACCCGGGCGTTTCCTCCCGCCTTATCCGAAATAGGAACCTCCCGAAACAACCGTGTCCGGTAAAGTTACTGGTGGTTAGGGCTCCAGAGAAAGACCACGCCTTCACAATGCGTGTAATATCGTACCGCTTTCTACGCCCTTGATCCGCCGTACGAGAGAGATTTTAGTTGAGGCCACAATGTCGACTTGTGCTAAGTCGAGATATTGAACTCAAACTTACTAATATTATAAATGTGAAAGTTTGTAACTATAGATGTTTGAATGTTTGTTACTCAATCACCAGAAAACGGCTGAAAGGATTTGGATGACATTTGGCACACAGATAGCTTATAACCTTGATTAACATATGGGATATTTTTATCTCGGTTGTACGTACCCGTGGGATAATTGCTGATCTCCACGCGGGCAAAGCCACTGGCAAAAGTTAGTTTGCTATATTTTATTATTGTCATGGGCGCGGTCACTCAGCAACATGAAGCTAGTTACCCATTTCAAACTCCACGGACAGTCTTTTGTATCAAAATGTGAGTAAAAAGTCATCAAATTAACGTCATCATCATCATCATCATTTCAGCCAGAAGACGTCCACTGCTGGACATAGGCCTCCCCCAATTTGGGGGGGCTTGCCATAATCGCCACGCTTGGCAGGCGGGTTGGCGCAAATTAACGTATCTTTCAGTAATTTCGTTATTAGTCCCAGCATCTGACTTTCTAATTACGAACTCCGGAATCCTTTTTAGTCTCTTCACTACGTTATCGCTACGCTGACACTCTCCATTCACCGAATTATGTCTAATCCCTTTAGGCACTTTCGACAACGTTCTCGAGAAATGTTGGTCGCTCATTTGGTGTTTGGCTTAGAAAATGTTCGAGTTGGTTGAGAGTCTTATCTGTCATAATTATATATTAAAATCAAAATCGCATAAAATATTGTGGAAAAAATATGTTACTATTTGATTCATATATAAAATTCTGTCCAAAGACACATTCCGCTATGCAGTGATGGCATGCAAATTTTGAATAGATAAAGAATGTCCACTGTAAGCCCACTACTGGGACACAGGCATCCGCTTTGTGAGAGGGAGTGGTCCATCACGCAGGCCCAGTGCGGGTTGTGTGTCAGTGGATCACACATCATCTGCCTAGCCTTTTCCCAACTATGTTGGGGTCGGCTTCCAGTGTAACCGGAAGCAGCTGAATACCAGTATTTTACATGGAGCGACTGCCTATCTGACCTCCACAACCCAGTAACTGGGTAATACGATACCCCCTGGTAAGACTGGTTGTCAGACTTTCGGGCTTCAGTGGATGTCACATGTCCATTATGGTTCTAGGACATGCCGGTTTCCTCACGATATTTTCCTTCACCACCACCGTTTTGAGAGCAGTGGCGATGAAATTAAATACATAAAGTGCCTGCCTGGGTTCGAACTCACGATCTACATCTTTTAATAACAATTTTAAGGTATTAAATATCCTACTTGTGTACGTGTGAGTATGCGATTCAAAAATTCTTGGTTGTAGCCTGTGTGACGGTCTGCTTCTAAGGCACGATCCAGGTTATATATATTTGCCCCGTTTACTCACTCTATTTCCTCTATCCTATTATTACACGGTTCTATTTAGTTTCAGGATTCGCAGAAACAAATTTTAAACCACTGCCTCTTGGTCTATCAACTCCATACTTTGTAGACTCGATCAATTAAGAGGGTCTATTCATACACTCACACTACACACGAAATTTGTAGTTTCCGAAATCTCTAGTTTGAGTTACGGAAGTTTCCTACTCCGTATCAGTTACGAAGGTAAGATTAGTTCAAGGCCCGGACTACGGATGGATAAGAACACAATTTTACAGTCGTCCCCAATCCCGATGTGTGTGTGTCTATCCGAAAGAGAGAATTTGTGACTTGTTTTGACGGATTAACTGCTTCCGGATGTCAAAGTCAAAGTTTATTTCAAACTAGCAGCGCTCCGCGGTTTCACCCGCGTAGTTCCCGTTCCCGAGAGAATACGGGGATCAAATATAGCCTGTCACCCGGGAATAGTGTAGCTTCCCAACAATGAAAGAATCTTTCAAATCGGTTCAGTAGTTTCGGAACCTATTCAATGCAAAAAAACAAACAAACAATTAAATCTTTCCTCTTTATTATTAGTATAGATAAGCACTTAAAAGGCACTTTTACATTATATACGTCAACATTTTCATTAAAATAGAATTGATTCTAGTCGCCCCTTCCAAAATGTAGTTTCGTATGGCGAAGAATGGGCAAGAAACAACACCGTAACTCTTTTAAAATGTTTCAAGTACAAACTTTAACGTACATTCATTATTATGTGTGTGACCTCTGAGGACAATACGTTTATTTGTTAAGAGACGATTTGATGCTGGCCAAAATCGTCTCAGTCTTAAGGATTTTAAAAGAAAACATTCTAAATTTGAAAGCCGTGGTCGTATGCCACTTTTCCCTAAAGCTTATGATCGCTTTCTACTGTTAGAATGTATTGATTAGGTGGCATACGACCACAGCTTTCAGATGCTGAAAAAAGTAATTAACCGTTTTTTTTTTTGGATTGTGGGAAATCATCAAATGACTTCTCCCGCTCCGGGTAGAGAGCAGGAGGACGTGTCAGACTCCTACTGACTAAAACCCACCCTCAGTTGCCTGTGTGCCAGGGGCGATGGTGTCTCTTTCGAACAACCCACACCCCTGGCAGGCATCGGCCCTTGCGGAACCCACCAGTCGGCGCTGACATCTCCGATAGCGCGCGCGGAACACAACGCGTTGTCCGCCTACCACTTTACGGCCGCAGGGGAGGGAGAGCGGCCAACGCTATACCGACACTCCTCTTCCCTTGCGGCCCCACCGCGTCTGCCATCAAACGGTGGCGGCCCCGTCCAGGCCACGGAAGGGAAGAGCGCTGCTCAGAAGCACCAGCACTCCTCCTCTACCGCAGCCCGTAACCCTCAGCCGCGATGCCTCCCATTCGACATCGCGGCCCACCTCAGTTGCGGTGCACCTCACCGCAACCTACTTTTTGGCCGCTACGTCATCGGCTTGAAGGCAAAAGCCCTGACGAGCGGCCCCACCTTTGGGTTCTTCTTGGCTTCACCGTGGCTGGGAGACCACGGCTACTGAGCCGCCCCGCAACGACAATGCGGGAACCCACTCGGGGGGGAAGTAATTAAGCGTTACGTGTAATTTATGCATTGAATCGGTTAGCATGATATTTGCGTTTGTTTAGTATGCAAATATAAGCAAGTTTTGATTAGGAGGAATATAAACATGAATAATTTTAGTACTTAAACCCTAACGAGCTAACTCAGGACATCTGGGATAAAAGCTGTATTTGACAAATGTGGAAATGAAAAGGGTGACTGGGTAATTAATTGCTTGTGCAATATTTTGTTTCTGTTACTTATTAAAACTGTTTAAAGTAATTTTTCACTTTGTAGTGTTTTTCGGAAGACGGGTAGGAAACTTTCTACGCTAGGGGGCCTCCCTAGCGTAGAAAGTTTTAATAAGTTATACAAAAAAGAAAAAAAACTGATGTTCCATACATTTTGACCGCGTAGGTATTGCACTTTTCTATGAAACAGCTGTGTTGTCCTAGAACCAAAAATTCGAAGATATGTGTCATCTACCAAACCGCACTAAGTGGGCCCAAGCGTGATGGATTTGGCCTACGTGGACAACTCCCTGTCACCGAAAGGAGGCCCAAAGGTGTGTGAACCAGTGGGAACATTATAGGCTATTCATGTATTACATTTTCTCCGGACATTGACTACGCCAGTTTTTTCATTTACTTAATTATTATGTCGCTCTCTTGACATTGAGGCCTAACTCTAGGAACCACCGGCTTATTCCGTCTTTTGGTGTAAAAACATCCATACCATTTTGATGAAACATCCCTATTGTCAAATATAGACCCTCTTTTACGCAAAGTTTCACAGAAATAATAATCCCGCAGCGCCACAGTGTATGTGACCGCATAAATTCAGAGGATCAATGCCAGTGTCCCTGATTGACGCTCTTCTAATTGGACAGACTGTGGCCCACAGGATGGCACGTATTCTAGGTCAATTAGGTACCTAATGTATGTTCGTATGGCATATAATTTGCGTTGTCTATTAGAATTTGGTTTATCCAGCACCCTAATTGCGTACCCACTGTTAATCATCATTTTGAAAAATATTCATAAGATCGAAAAATTAGTCTTCTGAATATCTATATAAATAATAAACTCCACCATTTTTGGAAGTCGGTTAAAAAGAAAAGACGTAACTGACTTACTGACTGACGCATCAACCCAGCCCAATCCCTTGAACCTAGAAACCTGAAATTTTGCCCAGCGGTTTCTTTTATAACGTAGACAAGGAAAAAGGAAGGATTTTTCGAAATTCAACCCCTAAGGCAGTTTAATAGGGGATGAAAGTTCCGCGCGGGCGAAGCCACTGGCAAAAGCTAGTCGTAAATAACGTAATTATAATGTGATTGAAGTGTCAAATGAAAGCCATTCCTAACCTAACCTAAAATTCTAGCAAAGATTTGATCTTCGCGGGCGCACATAGCGGTGATGACGTCGACTTCTGTCTCCCATGTGACTACTGTGTCTCGGAATTATATACCTTACGAAGAATATACCATGGGTCTATTATTGAAGTATACTGCTTCATGAAGCACACGAGTCATAAACACGCCGACAGAGTAGCTGTAAGAACCGCTGCGGCAAGGCTCCTACGGAGCCCAACGAAAAACTGCGTGCTGCGAAGCCGAGGTATATTTCCCGTCTTCACTACACCACCGACGCGGAAGACATCGTATAAAGTACGTGCGCCAAAGGCAGAATTACGCACCGAGAGTGCAGGTGCTGGAGTCGCATCGCAACGTCAACTTTAAGGCGTTTGTGGTGCGCATACCAACATGCTACCTGAATCTGGTGATGGAAGAAAGCTTTTGGCTACAGGATGTGGTATTTCGTCGCTTTCGCGGACTAGTGCCACCGGAACGCACAAAGACTTAGTGCAAAAAACTGATACTAACATTTTTTTAAGTTTTATTTACTAACATAATTTGTTATTACAATATGTATATATAGGTTAAGGTATTTATCTATGGGTCTTTGTAACCTGAAAATAAATGGTTTTATTCTACTTTATTTATTTATAAACACCAATAAGCACATTCTTTGTTTGTTTTTTTTAAATTTATTTTTATAGGTTTATCATCATGTGTTTTGTATAAAAATCTGTGTAACTGGCTGCCAAGAAGATTTTCTTGCGTCATAAAAGCTTCAGCTCTCTTAATAATTGTAAACATATCCTACCTAGATTTCTGTAGGTACCAATCCATTCAGCGTCCATTATTCGATTTTACGACATCCACAGTAAAAATCACCGAGACATTAGCGTCCCCAAGTGTCTCGAAGGATATTACCGTCGGGATTCCGTTAATAGCACCAAATCCTCTTAGAACTGGAGTGTCGACCGTTTGTTAGGTCAAGGTTAGGCGGTCGATTACCGCATTGGATCCTTCTGTTGTCTCACAGATGCTGTTTGTATGATACTGGTGCCGATTCTTTTCTTCACTACTTAAAATAAGAGTATTGCTATCTCTTACTTCAGACCGCGAAAGAACACCAATGATGGACTTATTAGTATGTTCACTAAGTACTTATGAAAAAAAAAAACATACATACAAGAAACTTAAATATTTTACAAACTACATACTTATATATATTGCTTCTTTTAAGGGGTATCGTATTACCCAGTAACTGGGTTGTGGAGGTCAGATAGGCATTCGCTCCATGTAAAATACTGGTATTTAGCTGCATCCGGTTAGACTGGAATCCGACCCCAACATAGTTGGGAAAAGGCTAAGCGGATGATGATGATTGCTAATTAATTCTTTCAAATGTTCGAAAAAAAATGTCTGCTTAGCAACGTCAACAACGCCATGAATGTTGTGAAAATGTCATAATGAAAGCGATTCCTACTGATAGTATTTAGCAATTCTAGACTCTGAACGCGAGCCAATCTATTTTTATTTTATTTACTATTTTTGTATTTATTTAAAAATAATATATTACTAACATACGATTGACTCATGGTACACACGGCTACACGTCAAGCTATACATTTCCAGTTTATGCTGATCTCGCAATGTTCAGGATTTCCGTACAGTGCGAGATTAGCGTAAAGTAAAAATGTATAACTTGATGTGTAGCCGTGTGTACGTGCAATTTTGATACTATTTTGTACTGTATATGAGAAAAGACACTAAATATGGTTTTGAAATCGATTGATTTGATCCTGTATTCGTTTTTTTTTATCGAGAAAATTACAATTTAACAACAACAAGTTAACCATCAATTTCAATGAAACAAGGATATATCTACAGCATTTGGTTCTTTAGGACCTATAAGTATACACTAATTTAACTTTAACCATTTAAAACAGGCCAATTTGGATAACCCCTTAACACGTAATAAGCAGTAATAATCTTTTACTTGTAAGGATTCATGACGCAGGTCTGGAGCTTAACACAGAAAAACTGACTGAGTCGTACCTAGCCGTCTGGCTTGACAAGTTCACACGATTATTCTGTAGAAGTGTAGTATTCACCGACATTTTGCCAATTTAACTGACTTTTAAATTTACATCTTTGTGGATGTGGAATTCTCGGACACTGAAAACTAAAGAGGTCGTTTTCGTTAACGTTAACGTACATACATACAAAACTTCTTGTTTAACACAAAAAGCTTTTTAGCATCCCCGAAACAGCTGTTCCATTAGCTCAGGTTTACAACACAATGCCACTTAAAACATTACGTGAATGTCTGTTAGTACACTCAGCGTCAAAAATATCGGGTCAAACAGATGGTTCATTATGATCTAGACAACCTAAGATGTGATTTTTTCACTGTCAAATATTTTTTCAATGAATATACTATCAGCCTATCGCTTAGAGAAAAAATATTGCAATGATGTTAGACGAAAAAACATCATGATGAAACCTGGACAAATAAGTAACAAAATCGCAGTCCACTGCAGGACATAGGCCCATTGCACCGCGACTCCCTGTCCTCTGCTTTCCACAACCAGTGTGTTCCAGCAACATTTTTAAAGGTTTTTAAAAGTCCACCTAGCTGAGGGGCGTCTCACAATACGCATGTAGATACGAGGTCTCCACTCTAGGACTCGTCTGCTCCACCGGTCACCGGTCTTTCGACAAACATGGCCAGTCCACTGCCACTTTAGCTTGCTTACTATGCAAACTATATCGATAGGTAACTCTCAGATATCCATGAATTGCCGATATCTGTTTTTTATTTTGTAAAAATTGACCAGATAGATTGAGACAAAAAAATAAAATTATTCCCCGTCTGATTTACCAAGAATCTGCCCTTTGTGGTTCAGATCGTGAATGAACAAGGGTCGTTTCAGAATGAAACCCTCGACAATTGTCATTTTGACAAGAATCATAATATTCAATTGAGATTAAGTTTAGGTACCTTTCTTATTGCCGATTAGCACATTTGAACCGCGTCCAGGAGCTGTAAGTGTCATCATTGTTGTGGAATATTGACACTGACAACTCTTGAACGTAGTTTAGATTTGCTGATCGCGTTCAATTTCATTGGATAAAAACGCCCTTAGTTGTCGACAAGTGAACCGCTTGTTCATCCGAAATAGTTTTCACGCTAACTGTACATACAAACATACATGGAGGTTCAAGATAGTAACATAAAACGTTATCATGACGCAGGATTCCGCCGTTTCGTTAAGGGACATAAAACTTGATGTCTTAATACAAAGGAACATTAAAGCAATCATGTGTAGGTATTGTTTTATATCTTCATTGCCTTAATAAGTGAGATAAACAGTTTATCGTTTGATACATTTTTTTTTTAATTATTTCTTTTCATGACATTTTGTGAAGGATCAGCCCTGCGATTCCCTTTTTACCCAATTTTGTAAAGAGTGGTTTATCTGCCAGTCCACTCAAATCTGTGTTGTTCTTTCCTTAAAATACTATCTCAGACACTAATCTGCATGATCGTCTCTTGATTTGACCAAGATAATGGCTGGACGTTTAAAGTGACTGTGACCTCTGAGTTTGTTTTGGTGTTTTGTCAGAGGATAAGAATTGGCATCAAGTATTAGTATCCTATCTAGAATATAAAAATGACAAAGCTGGAACTTTTGTTACTTAAACTGCTGAACGGATTTCGATGTCTTAGCCTATTGCTGGCATAAAAACGAACATCATTGGCTCAAAATGCGGCGGCGCGAACTTCGCTCGCTGACGCAGTCATAAGATCGTCAAATGCACAAGTAACAGGCTATGCGGTGCAGGATGTAAGGTGAGCCATTGTCTGTGGGGAGGGGCTGTAATCGCACTTGAGATCTGAGTCGTCCGTGAACCCCCATTTGTGGAGATTGTCTTAGCCTAGGTAGGCTATAATCTGTATTATTATCTACATGACAGTAGTTCTAGTGCGGCGCGACTGAAACTGTGGCTACTCTAACACTACCCTCCAGCTTCCATTGGGCCAACTGCCATGGCTCATCTGGAAATCTCTTAATCGACTAAGAAGCCAGGTGAGTCTCCGATGAGATGCAGTGTGACTATGGAGCCAAATGTAAGCTATGCCCCACCTCTTGTGTGCTCTCAGTGCACTAACACATGCAATTTGGAAGACCTTTGTGAGGTCAACGATAACGCGGTCGAAGGGTATTTTCCAATTTATTAAAAACAATTTTAAATTGAAAATTGGAACGAGATCTTTTACAGAAAAATAAAAATAAATTGATTCATATCCATTTTCTCAATTAAAAACGATTAAAATCAAGTTCTTCTTTTCGTTGTTTTGAATTTACCGCCAAAACGATCCTTACGGTAACTTTTTATCATGTTAGTCACGTCACACGTGGCGTCAGATTTGTGTAAACGGCACCGGTAAAAATACTTTGTGTGGCGCAGTTTTAGAAGTATTTTTGCACAGAGGCACGCACCGCACACCAGTAATACCATTTTCTTTCCATTAAAAATCTTGTTAATTTGACATTCACTTGTTTACAACTACTTTAGTTTACACAAAGTTGACGTCATATGTGGTCAGGTGATAAAAAAGTCATTGCAATTTATTCTGGTCGAAGCTTATCTAAACCAACAATTGGAATCATCGACACGGCGAAGAAGAAGAAGGATGCTTTACATCCGGGTACAAGTAGCAGTTTCATTATATATGCGTCTGAAATCTGCAACAGTTAGAACAAGATAATCTCTACTAAAGCCTGCTAAATTCACGAGTTCAATTTGGCTTACAAGCGACAAACACCACACCACAGCCTATTTTATAGCGTGCTTATAACCTCATCCAGCTGCGTCACATAAACTATACAAGTAGGTATGTAGGACAACAAAAGCCGTATATTTCCGCGTAACTGGTGTACCGGATATCAAAAACAGTTTTAACAAAAAATATAATCATCCTGTGGCATTGTTGGCTCGGTTTTTGTTAGCGGAATATTAATTGATTGGCGGTTACGATTTGCAAGTTACATGGAAATTGGTGTAGATACACGTGCTTTTTAAGCAAATGGTTCTCTTCGGAATAATTTAGTATGGGTTTGTATAAAGGCACATTTGGAAAACGGTCTTGCGTTTAGAAAATCAGTGGTTAACATTATATTACATCATGCCTGAAATCTTCGAAGGATGAGGTTATGTTTCCGACCCATGTAAAAGGGAGCAATCCTATTGCCATCAATCCAGACTACCAAACTGCTACCAAGAAATTCCTGGTGGAAAAATCAAAATCTCTTTACTTTTCAAAATAATGGAGACCCAGACTTCATGGTCAGTAGTAGCGCTTACGATCGTTAGACCAACGAGGCTGTTCAAACTGGTACGGGTACTGGTTCTAAAATGAATCAGTATTATTAAGATGGATGGGTTATAGTAGTCCGCGAAAGTATTTTTTGGTTTTTTCAAAAAATGAAAGCATAATTTTTCGTGAGCTATCCTGTTGAATCCACCTTAATAGAAAATTGTTATAAAATAAGCCTTTTTTACGGCATCTACGAAATGGAAAACGTTGCTTATCCTTTGTTCGAACCCCTTCTGCTTCCGTCGTGTCCTTGTGGAAGCGATCGACGGCGGCGATCTCTCGCGTCCGGTCTTGGTCCAGGCCATGGTACGGAGCGAGAGTTCATGGGTAGCCGTCGCTTCCTTCTGCGAAGCAGTGATACTTGCGAAGAGGAAGGCGGTGCACGTAAGGGAGAGGCAGTATATGCACCCTCACGGCCCTAGCCTTCGCAGGAGACGCCCTGAGCGTCGAGAGTCTCAGGTTGATTCTCGGCCACCGGCCGGGTCGACGGCGAGTTGTGTTCCACGCGCGCCTCAAAGAGAAGTCAGCACAAACTGATGGGGCCCGCAAGGATCGATGCTTGCCAAGTGTGCGGGTTGTTCGAAAGAGATACCGTGGCCCCAGACACACAGGCAACTGAAAGGATACGGGTGGGTTTTAGTTAGTAAAAGTCTGACACGCCCTCCTGCACCACCCAGAGCGGGAGAAGTTATTTGATGATTTCCCACCCAAAAAAAAAAACGGTTAAAGGCTACGAGCATATGTGCTCCTTATGTTGTATTCAAAATATTCTTAAAGATGCCCAAAATAGGAACAAACATGTCTGTGTATTACTTTCAATGGACACCCATAAATTATGAGGTTTCCGACTTCTAACGCTATTGTGCTTTAAGTATTATATACTGGTACGAGTATATGTCTTGATTCTGTAGTCTGAAATATATGAGAAACAAGACAACAGCAGTAAATAAGACTTTTCTCGTTGAAGCTCATAAAACAGACGTTGAGGATAAGTAGGTTAATAAAGAAGGATTAATTAGGGAAGCAATATTGCTGGCTTACTTCCAGTTTGATGCCGGAAAGGAAACAACGATCCTGCAATTAGTTCTGTTTCATTAAAAAGAAATCGTACAACTCAGCACTGAGAGTAGTGGTAGTCTATTAGTAACGGCCCCGACTTACAAGCTGCAGGTCTTGGGTCCGAACGCTGGCAGGCTTGACTTTGTAAATAATTTCATCACCACAGCTTCCAAAACAGGGAAGGAAAAACTTTTTAATAAAAAAATTGAACCGCCGAAAAACCGAAAAATAAAAAATAATAAACTAGCTTTGTCCAACCCCAATAACTAAGTTCGGAAGGCGGTGACATATAATCAAATACGTATAACGTTACAAATACGTTTTTATTTTATAATTTTTTGTGGCTATAATCTACTAATTACTACATGCTTAATTTTTGATTTAATACACGACTCAGTATTAAAATCTGTGAGTAAACAATCAATCATCCCCTGTTTTCTTACCCTTAGGGTTGGAATTTTTCTTCGAAATTTATATGGGACCAACTTCGAGGTATACCCATTTCAATAAAAAAAGAATTATCAAAATCGGACTACTCTGGAAAAAGTTATGCGTGGTCATACATAAAAAAAAAAAAAAAAAAAAAAAAAAATACGCGTCGAATTGAGTAACCTCCTCCGTTTTTTCGTCGGTTCGAAAATATCGTGAGGAAACCGGCAAATCCTAGAGCCAAACATACGAAGACATGTGACATCTACCAAACCGCACTGGGCCCGCGTGGTAGACCCACTTCCTCTCGAAGAGAAGATGCCTGTGTCCCAGCAGTGTGAAAATTATAGGCTGATAAAGCAGCTGGTGATAAAATATTTACAGACAGACGTTGACACAACCGTTTACTTCAAAATGATTCAGATTGTAATTGATAGTGTGTTATGCAATTAAATCAAGTAAGACCATCGTTTGCCAGGAGTGCGGGTTGTTCGAAAGAGATACCGTGACCCTTGACACGCAGGCTACTGAAGGAACACGGGTGGGTTTTAGTTAGTAAAAGTTTGACACGCCCTCCCGATCTACCCAGACCGGGAGAAGTTATTTGATGATTTCACATCTATAAAAAAAGACCATGATCGATCGGACCATTATTTTGTAACATCAGCATCATTTTGATATGTTGTATTGTTTTATAGAACACCCACACCATTTCTGTAACTGCGTATATTTTAGACTCCTTTGAAATACAATTCACAATAATTTTGCTAAGCGTGTAGGTGTCAAATATACTCGTTATTTATATTTCTGTGTGAGAACTTGAGATTCCTGATATTTTCAACCACCCACGAAGTAAGCCATGTTTATTTGCAAGCGTTGTTACAACTGAGCGGTGTGGGTAGAACATTATTACAGTACACGGTCACGTCTTCATTTTATTTCACATTTAAAACGTGTTTAAAGCTAAACCAGCTGGTTTCTTTATGTTACTTTTCTCAACATTCTATTCACGTTTCGTGTGTTTTGTAGCGTTTTTTTATTAAAGACAGTTAACGATGTCCACATGACACAAACTAGGCGATAATGAGCGACCGAATGTGCTTTCGAAACATCTTGTGCCAAAACGAGACATCACTTTCCATTTAAACATCTGTAGGCACGGAATGAATCACGATGATGCGGTTCTGGGGCACGTCACGATTGCGGCGGTAAGACCCCTCTTTGAGGAGTGGCTTGAGGCGAGTAATGGGTAACTCGCTATCCGGTAAGGACCAAACCCAGGTCGACGGCGCGTTGTTTCCACGCGCGCCTCAAAGAGATGTCAGCACAACCTGCTGGGGTCCGCAAAGGCCGATGCCTGCCAGGGGTGCGGGTTGTTCGAAAGAGATACCGCCGCCCCTGGCACACAGGCTACTGAAGGAATACAGGTAGGTTTTCGTCAGTAAAAGTCTGACACGCCCTCCTGTTCCACCCAGACCGAGATAATAAATTTGATGATTTCCCACCCAAAAAAAGAACCTTCCTCATGAGTCACTTTGTCTATTGGTGAAAACCGCATGGAAATCTGTTCCGTAAGTAATTTTTTATTTTTATCGTGAACAGATAGACAGAAGCGGTAGTAGACTTAGTTTTTAACCGACTTCAAAAAGGAGGAGGTTCTCAATTCGTCGGAATCTGTTTTTTTTTGTATGTTCCCCGATTATTCGATGATGGCTGGACCGGGATTTGTAGTTTTTTTAAATAATATGTAGTGATAGTGATTATTCCTATTAAACTTCAACTTTTTTTTACTTACCTGTTTTGTTCACAGTACCTACATGTAATTTTTTCATACATAATACAAATAGGAATATTTCAATAGTGTACAATGCTGCAAAAGTTTTGAACATAAACGCTAGTTTAGACTTTATACGTGGGTTCCAACGTTGTTTCTGGTATACGGACATAACTTTGCGGTATAATGCTGCCCACGTCATGTGCAGTTTTGGCTACAAATAATATATGAGGTAGTACTTTATTCTTATTTCTGTTGTTAGGACTATGTCTTCATAATCCATTGGACTTCGTGAAGAAACTATAGACTACTATAGATGACTACGGAAATCACTTGTAGGACAAGTCGGCAAAGTCTCTTCTTAAGGTGGAAAGTCTGGGGTAGTCCGCATTTCTATATTTCCACTTTCATTTAACTCGATTGAATGACATTTGACATTGACATTTTAGCCGAAAGACGTTCACTGCTGGACAACGGCCTATGCCATCCTCCGCCACTTCTACCGTTTCTGTGCTCCCCGCATCCGGCAGATTTCTGCGGTCTACACAAGGTCATCGGTCCACCTTGTGGGAGGCCTTCCAACTCTAAGTCTTCCGGTACGCGGTCGACACTTCAGAACCTCTCGGCCCCATCGGCCATCTTTTCTGCGAGAAATGTTTCATGAAATAGTCATTAGAATTAAATGAAGTTTGTGGTGATGACTTAAATGGATATGATTATATTATAGAGGTCTGAGGGACAGGGAGTAAAGTTCACTCATACTCTATTGAATAGGGAGAATCCTCCGACCAGACGGCTGTTGTGTCTGGTGGACAACTGCCCGACGGTTGATGTCGGGATGTTGTATATATACGAGTCGCGCAGTAAACTCTGCTTGCGCGATGTAGGATTTGTGTGACGTCAAGTCTTTGATGCGTAGTTCGCATGTGGCGTTGTAGATGCCGCCACAATATAAAGCCATATTATTAAAACAATGGAACAATGTATGAATGGTTGAACAATGGTTCATTTAACTGATTTAAAAACGAATCCAAGTCCAGGCGGCAACTTTAGGTTTAGGCATTCTTTGTAAAGCGCCGCCAAAATATAATAAACATTACAAAAGCGTCAAACGTTTTAAACTGATGCAATATAACCAATTTAAGACGAAAGGTTATTGGTATCCGTTCGAATTTAGGTTGTATATAACCTACGTTCTGGCTTTGGAACACGTGGAAGCTTCCCCTTACACCCTGTATAAATAAATAGTCCTCCAGACCGAATTTCGGCCATGGCGGCTAATCACAACGGAGACTAGCCTTCGATGTGGGAGATATTATAGTGCACAAGTGTGTAGTGTAGTCCTAAGCGACGGTAATCCGACACGACCGGAGAGAGATCAGGCGCTTGACCAACAACTTAGCGTGATTTTCGAAGCACGGGGGTATCACATCGCCAACTTTCAAAATCCGGGCTGTTACTAAAAAAATCTTTATGGAACGACCCAATAATACTTTTCCCGATCTGGGAATCGTACCCAGGACCCCACGCTCACCAGCCGCGGTTACGACCACGAGGTTACCAGGGCAAAAAATCAACATACAACCTGCAAATTGCAAAAAAAAAAGTAAGAAAATGATTATTATTTAACCTGAAAACTAATGTTTTGGGCAAAATTATAACGCCACTTATTCATTCCAGAAAGTAGAACCTACCTATAGACCTACATCTTTACAGTTTTTTGAAGTGAAAACTTCTCGCGACACTTACTGATACCACTGACAACACGAACGTACGAACGAACAGCGTTGAACGTACAGACGCCAGCACATCAAGCTACTCCAATCTGTCAAATTTCTTTGAATGATTTTCATCTTTATTCCATAAGCATTAGGTTCATGTTCAATTGGGAAAGTTTGACAGTTTGGGGTAGCTTGATGTGCTGGCGTCTGTACGTTGATGTTGTTTAATCTGACGATTCAAAAATAGCTTCTTACGATTGAAAATACACACGTAATTGTTCAAGTTTTCACTTCTGTAGGCCCGGAGTGCCATTGTTTTTTTTTAGTAAAGTAGCTAATTCTTTCTCAGCACGATTAAAATCATAGAATTTTAATTTAGACTAAAGAAATTACTAGGCACATGCAATTTGCATAATATTTGAGCATGAAATATAGTTTATGAGTTCTTCTGTTCTGAATATTAAAGCTACCTGTTTAATAAAAACAAACGTTCTTTAAATTCTAGTATAAAGGCAAGCAAAATGAAATTGCGACTATAAAGGCAGTTTACATCACTGTTATAAAATTTGATAATAAATAGAGAAGGATTTCAGTTATTAAAGTTACGCTATTATAGCGTGATAGTTGGGATATGAAAAGATTAATTAATTTGTGAACTTTTGCAGGCAATTTCGAGGAAGTAAACTACATTTTGTGATCGATATCATGATACTGAACTGAGTAGCACATAAAAAAATCTTATGCATTATTTATTTAAGTTTTCTTAAGTATTTATTATTACTATATTCAAGTATGTATCCATTTTCCGTCGTTTGATGCGCGGACGAGATCAAACGACGCATGGCTATCACCAGGTCCTCCATGGATCGGCTTAGAAAAATATGGTGAAGCAGAAATGTCACAAAGGCCACTAAAATGCGACTTGTCAGGGCATTAGTGTTTTCCATATTTGTTTACGGTGCTGAGACATGGACTTTAAGGGAAAGCGAGAAAAAGAAGATAGACGCCCTAGAAATATTCTTTTGGAAGCCTGAATGTCCGTCAACCAGTCTTACCAAGGGGTGTCGATAGGTAGTCACTCCATATAAAATGGAGCTGCATTCGATTAGACTGGAAGACGACCCCTACATAGTTGGGAAAACGCTAGGCAGATGATGACCAGAAAATCAACCTGTTTCTAGTTTTGAACGTGTTAAAGTGGCACTCTGTGAACATTTGAACTGTCTACCTATTGTACCTATCTCATGAACTGTTTCATGAGATACAGCCGGATAGACAGCGGTGGCTTAGTAATAGGGTTCCATTGGCACACTATGGCTACGGAACCCTAAAAAGAAGAAAAGAGATCGTTTTACATCATTATTTTTAGCTTTCGTTATTTATTTTACCAAATGGTTTTATGAAAGAAAATTCTGTTATTTAAACCACTGTACAATCTGTGTGGGTGTGGCGGAATAAAATTACTTATCTTCCAACGAATTACGCGTAAAATGATTACATTTGAATAATTTAAATATTACTTCGCTCAGTAGAATTATGGACGTTGTACACCTTTTGTGGGAAAGACTGTAATTTTCTACTGTTACCCTCAATTGGTTTGTTTATTTTAGCTTAATCCAACGAATTTTATAAATGTTTGTGAGGATAAATGGATGGATATGCATGTTTGTTACTCTTTCACACAAAACGGCCCAACGGATTTGAATGAAATTTGGTACGCAGATAGCTTGTAACATGGGTAAACACGTGGGTTACATTTTATCCCGGTAGTACTTTCCTGCGGGATAATTTTCGGACTCCACGCGGATGAAAAGGTAATATTAAGTATGCGAAAGTAAGTTTGTTTGTTACGCTTTCACGCTAAACAGCTGAACGGATTTGAATGAAATTTGACACACAGATAGACCATGACTTGAGTAAGGACGTAAGCTACTTTTTATCCCGGATCTCAGACAAAGTCACGGGCAAAAGCTAGTTTATGAAAATGTTACATTTATTGTATGGTTCTTTATTTTTAGAACTTTTCTTCTTTATCTAAGATGGGATAGACTTTTGCCCATCCACTGTACAGCATAGTTTTTTTCTAAAATACACGAGAGTATGGAGAGACATACTTATAACGCTACAAGATTATTTTGGCGCACGGGCTAAATTGGAACTGCCACCGCCATTTTGTTTTGTCGAAACGTTATCAGTAGAATTTAAAAAAAAAACCAACAACAGCCCCCTGTCAATATAATTCATGGCGCGAAAATAACTTTGTGGGTATACCGCCGTTTACCCGAATTTTATTTGCCCTAATATCATTTGCCATAATAGTCAACAGCCATAATATCATACGACATAATACTCATTTGCCCTACTCTCATTTGCCATATTAGTCACGTGCCAGAATCATTGTTTCCCATAAAGTCACTTACCATAACATCATTTGTCATAATCATTGTAAGCCCTAATTATCACATGCCATAATTATGATATGCCATAACATAATTTGCCATCGACATCGGGTGTGTAACGGTTGTTTATATCAAGAGAAATTGGATGCAATTGGGACTTTAGGGCACCCCGACTCGGACAGGTTAGGTTAGAAGGGGATGGCAGGGTCGTGTGAGCGAGCGAAGCGAGCGAATAGACTCCGCCATCCCCTTCGTGGTTATTTTTTTATAAACCACACAGAAGTAGGAGCCCCGCGAAGCGGGGCTCCGTCGACCTAGCCCACCATCAACCATGCACAGAAAAACACAAACAAATTTGATGTTAAAGCACGCAAAAATTCTTCTTTTGTATGCCATTTAAATATTATGTCTAATAATTATTATGGCACATAAAAATAAGGCAAACAATACTTATGGCATTCGTATCTTATGGTATCTAAAATTCGGGCAATTAAAAGTGTGTCATATGTCTTTTAGGGCAAATGAAACATTCGGGCAAATGAAATTCGGGTAAATGAAATTCGGGAAAATGATGATTATGGCATATAATCTTCGGGCAAACAATAGACAACCAACTTTGTGACATTCTCAACAAAATGTTAAGCGTTTAGAACAGCGTTTGCAATCGATTTTGATTAAAATAACATAGAAATAAATAACAACGATCATCATCATCTGCATAGCCTTTTCCCAACTATGTTGGGGTCGGTTTCCAGTTTAACCGGATGCAGCTGAGTAGCAGTATTTTACATGGAGCGACTGCCTATCTGACCTCCATTACCCAGTTTGCTGGATAACACGATACCCCTTGGTAAGACTAGTTGTCAGACTTTCAGGCTTCTGACAACCCGTAACGACTGTCCATCCACGAATGACAGCCGGGACTAACGGCCTAACGTGTTTTCCGAGGCATGGAGGGGTCTTGGTATGTAAAGATGGTCACCCATCCATGGACCAGCTGCGGCAAGCGTAGCTTAACCTGATCGATCGACCCGTGCAGCTGTGCACTTAGCCACAAGCCCGACGATCAACCCTTAAATAAACTTATATTCGGATGACAAATCAAATCGATCACAAATCAAAAGCAAGTCACAAACGAAATACCCTGATTACCAGGACTAATTGGATCTGGCTGAAACCTTTCCCTTGAGAAAGGGTAAACATCTGGCTAGCCTATTCCAACTTACTACAGGATACATTTTTTACCAGTGCGCAAATTGTAACCATGAATGCAGCATATCATTATAGACTCCATAGTATAGAAATGTTGCGTCAGTTATAGAAAAAAAAAATATCAGCTGTTCATACATTTTGACCGCGTTGGTATTGAACCTTTAGTGTTTTGCTGTACACTAATCATGTGCTTGTGTGGTGAGCAGTTGTAAATAAAAGATTGAAATTTCTTACTCACGGTTATAATTGTTCCAACACAATACACAGACGTTCACAGAAGAAAGGCACATAAGATCGACATACACACACAGATAGTTAATACACGGAGAAAGTTATACACAGTTTGTACACTAAACTATTACGCTAATCCTGAAGGATTATACGAATAAATTATGAAATGGAATGGCACAAGTTACGTGGGCTTAGCGTCGCGATAGCGAGATCGGACTAAAGGTCACCCAAGGTGGCCGAACGCGCGCTGAGCGGCGCGACCCCACTCCGGCGCACCACTACGTCACAGCGTGACGTAGACGCGGCGCGCTTCCACAATACCGTATTGATTGTGTATGATGGTGATAGATTTAAATAAACAGTATTAATATATATATATAATATAAAAGTGTAGGTATTGTATTGTGTATAATATGTCGTGTTTATGTATGTGTATTAATGTTTTGTATAAATAGTTGTGTCCAAGGATCGCCACACACCATTCAATTTTTTTTTGTAACCGACGAAAAATGTTTACACTAGGAGGTCTATGTATAATGATATGCTGAATTCATGGTCACAGTTTGTGCACTGGTTAATAATATTTACCCTGTATATTGGGGTCGTCTTCCAATGTAATCGAATGCAGCTGTAGGTATACCAGTATTTTACATGGAGCGACTGCCTACTGCAACTGACCTCCACAAACCAGTTACTGGGTAAGAAGGAAAAAAAGAAAAATATTTCATTTGAGACATGCACAGGAAGTACTAACAGTAAGAAAAAAAACATAAAAGTGAAATACAAACAATATATTAACAAAATAGTGAAAAAGATTAAAGAGGAAGACCTGTGCGAGACCCAAAAGGCTTCTATCTCAGCATAATACTGCGATTTTGTAAAAAAAAAAAATAACTACCACAGCGCTGGTATTCAGATAGGGCCCGTTGTGACACGTTACCTCTTGGCAAGACTGGTTGTCAGACTTTCGAAGAAGACTGCCAAAGATCTACTAATGACAGTCGGAACCAAAAAATTCTCCCTCTCCCATGTCTGTATATTTTTGAAGATTGTCTATTTGTAAAAAAATACCTTCACTTTTTTCTTTTAAATGAACAAGTTTCCGAAAGACTGAACGAAAAAAAAATGCCGGGAAATTACTAGTACCGGCTCAGACATTGCAATTATACAGTAGAAATGCCAGTTGTATGACAATTTATTAAAATTAAAATTTATAATAAATTACCACCTGCCCTGAGAATGTTACCAATTAATAAGTTTAAATGTTTTTGATTGGCTTTTAGACATGTGTTTTTATTCCGTCAATGAATTTTTAAATCATACTTTTTGATAATGTAATTTTAATTTTGACATTGTGATTTATATTTTTGACATGATTTATTCTTTGACATTATGATTTATATTTTCGAGATTATGACTTATAGATATTTTTGATTTAACCATTACTATTTTTGACATTATAAATAATGCTAACTAGTCGAATAATTTGTAAAAATCCAGGATTTCATAATTTTATAAAATATGCTCATAAATACCCAGTTCTGATTTGTAGTTACTAATTAATATTTCTACACCAGCAATGGTAGTATGTGTGAAACAATGTATAATGTAAGATCTCAATGTACCATATACTGAGAAATAAATCTAATTCTAACCAACTGTTTAAAGAGCTTTCCGAAGCACGGAGGGGTCTCAATATGTTACTGAGATGGTCACATTGGTCACCCATCCACGGAACAACCTAGGCAAACGTTGCTTAACCCTGAAAATCAACCCGTGCTATTACTAACTACAAGCTCCTCGAACGGATAGTGAAAGGCAATAAATCGTCAGACCAACTAACAGGTGGATCCGTAGCTAAAACGCGTTGATTAACCACGTACGGATAGTTAGGGGCGACCCCTTCGCACCCTCACGACATTAATTCTTAACCAATATTTATGTTCAACTGACCCCTGAGAATGTTTGAACGTAATTATGTAGGTCTAAACGTTTGCTTGTATATGTATAATTGTATAATTAGGAGTGGGGAGCATTGAAATAGTCTCTGTAACAACCTTAACTTATGTGGTGTATTACCAGAACAGATGGCTGATCGCGCCAGAAGGTTCTAGACTGGCGACCGCGTCCTAGAAGACGTAGCGTTGGAAGGCTCACAAGATGGATCGATGACCTGGTGTAGGCCGCAGGAATCCGCTGGATGCGAGAAGCACAGAACCTTGGGGAGGCCTATGTCCAGCAGTGGACGTCTTTCGGCTGAAATGATAAACAACCTTATTGGGAGCTATATATTTGAGCCATTTGGATTTGAAATACTAAGGCCGTGGGGTCTGAGTGCTCATCAAGTATTTCGGGACATCGTCAAGCGGTAGGTAGACTCTTCACGTGACCGAGGGCTGGCCAATTTTTAGGTCAAAGAATCAGCATTGCCATCCAACGTGGCAACGCTGCCATCGTTTTGGGCACTTTACCCACTGACAGCGATGCGGACGTATTCTTTGATGCCGAGTCAGCGCTTGCCTTTTTTTAACCCCCGACGCAAAAAGAAAGGTGTTATAAGTTTGACCGCTAATTATGTGTCTGTCTGTCTGTGTATGAGAATGGGTGAAACGATTTATTTGGTTTTTATTTAAAAGTAGTCCTATGAATACTTGCAGATAATATATTAGTCCTAGGTGGTATATTGGAATAAAGTCCTACTTCAACACAGTCAATGTAGGTACCTGTCTTTTCCCAAATATGTCAGCTTCCTGTCTACATACGAGTATTTTACATCGAGCGGCTGCCTATCTGATCTCCACAACCCAGTTACTGGGTAACATGATAACCCTTGTTAAGACTTGTGGTCAGGCTTTCGCACTTCCGACTACCCGTTACTCTCTGTATTTTGTGCCGTAACGAATGTCAATGATCTATGAATGCTGGGACCAATGACTTAACGTACTTTCCGAGGCACGGAGGGGTTTTGGTATGTAAAAATGGTCAGCCATGCTCGGGGCAACCGCAGTAAGCGTAGCTTAACCTGATCGATTTACCCGTGCGGTTTTTATTTTCTGCCTTTACCAACCATAAAGGCTTCCTCAAAAAGGCGCGACGCAAAAGCGCTACGTGATACTTGTAGAACAATTTCCACGAAGTTTTCATAGAAATTGTTCTACGAGTGTCGTGTCGGGCCTCTTTGCTATAGCTATAGAGGTATGAGGAACAGGGTGTAAAGTTCACTCATACTGTATGGAAAAAGGAGGATTCTCCGACCAGATGGCTGTTGTGTCTGGTGGGCAACTGCCAGACGGTTGATGTCGGGATGTTGTATATAAACGAGTCGCGCGGTAAACTCTGATTGCGCGATGTAGGATTTGTGTGACTTCAAGTCTTTGTTGCGTAGTTCGCATGTGGCCTTGTAGATGCCGCCACAAAGCCTTAAAAGAGAATGACGTAAACGGAGACGTAGGGACATCGATGTGCAAACTGTAATCATGAATTCAGCACATCAGTTGTTTCATAGAAGTGCAATACCTACGCGGTCAAAAGGTATCAAACAGAAATTTCTTTTTTAAATCGACTAAAAATGTCGTCGCAGGGGCTTGAGACCCTTGTAAATACTGAATCCGTGGTAACAGCCACCCTATAATTTAATTTATATATCACAAAAATAGACTCTAGGCAATTAAATATGATAATAATTATGTTATGAGAACTTTGTCCCACTAAACTTAATACAACAGTTTGTTGACCCAAATATTTTGGCAAGGAGCGTGCCGAGTTTACAGACGAGGCAATAAAAATGTTTGTGTGACAGAGACAAGAAGATACACGAGCCTAGTGCCAGAAAGAGATGAAAGATGCCACCAAACGGTATGACCCCTTAGCGTACACTAAATTTATTCTAGAAAAAATGTATGAAAATGCCGGGAGAATATAAATTGAGCAAAATTATTATGCCTATTGCAAATGGAATATAAACAGTCTAGGCGAGTATTCAAATAAAATATCAAGACCTAATTTTCTGTCTCGCCAATGTTATTGAATCTGAAATATTTGACGACATAATTCAAGACATTTTTTCGTATTTAGCTTGGGAATGCTGATTGCGAAACTGTGTTTTTGATTCGTAAAACGTTAAGGGCCAATAAAGTTGCAGTAGGCTATAGAGTATAGAGATGTACCTATTGGCAGCCGCTGCCTCAGACGGCAACCCTATCCACAAACCAAGCATATCATCGTTTATTTGCACAAGTAATAATAGACGTCCCCCAGACCGTATTTCGGTCAATAGCGGCTAATTTCAGCGGACAGTAACCATCGCGGAAGATATTAATAAGTAAGTAATCATTTATTTAATCCTCCAAAGATTTAGCCTAGGCAACATTAGATAATGTTTCAGTAAGAGACAGGTATGGCTAATACAGATGAGTAAGAGCCCTGCCCTTCAAACTAGGAGAATCCTGTATCTTGAAGGACAGTGTACTTAAGAGGGATTGACTTTAAAAACATATTAATTGTGTAACAATACTGATGATCCCATATATATTATTTAACGGGCAGTGAGGAGTGTTTGTGTGTGTAGTTGTGGAGTAAGATTGGTCCGTAGTAGTTTGTGTGTGGGTGTGGTACTTAATATACTTGGAATTACATATAGCGCACTAGTGTGTGCGTAGAAACAGGTCCACTCTCTCATCTCTTACTTTCGTAGTACGATGAGACGGCAATCCGGCACGACGGAGAGAGATCAGGCGCGGGACTAATGGATTGTCGTTCTTTCCGAGGTATCACACCGTCAACTTCCTAACTCCAGGTTGTTATTGTTACTGAGAAATCACTTGAAATACGAGATTTATAGGAACCTTCAAAATATTCCTGACATTACATTCACACCCATTGAAGAAAAAAATGATCCTCGCAAAATTGGAAGTTTACAATATGTGAGCGGGTATTTTATTAATAGTGCCAAGAAAAGAGTCTTCAAGGGGTGTAATCAGTGTAATAAAGATTTGATATCTGAACATGAGCCTGAATATTTAAAGTACAGAGAATCATCATCATCATCATCTGCCTAGCCTTTTCCCAACTATGTTGGGGTCGGCTTCCAGTCTATCCGGATGCAGCTGAATACCAGTATTTTACATGGAGCGACTGCCTATCTGACCTCCACAACCCAGTTACTGGGTAATACGATATCCCTTGGTAAGACTGGTTGTCAGACTTTCGGGCTTCTGACGACCCGTAACGACTGTCAAAGATCCACAAATGACAGCCGGGACCAACGGCTTAACGTGCTTTCCGAGGCACGGAGGGGTCTTGGTATGTAAAGATGGTCACCCATCCACGGACCAACCGCGGCAAGCGTAGCTTAACCTGATCGATCGACCCGCGCAGCTATTGTTACTTAGCCACAAGCCCCTTAAAGTACAGAGAATACGCCAGTAAAAAATGGCCTTGCAGTCCCAGCGATTCTTTCCTAAATTGTATTTCGAATCTGCAGGATATTAATTATATAATGTTAGAGGAAAATTTAGAAAAAAGAAATATAAAAGAATTTATCAAAACTATTATATTAATGCATGTAGATTTTAATTTTGTGCAATGCACAACTCACAATGAGGCATTAATTGATTTTTTGATAAAAATATCCTGTAGTTTCTTCACATATAATTATTGTAAAAATTTAAATAAGATATTAATAAATAGGAGAGAGTGTGATGATGATACGGATTTGTATAAAATAAAAGCCAAAAATCATTTTAAAAAGTGTTTGAAGAGAAAGAAATAAACGAATGTATAGTAATCTGACAATGTTGTTTTTCTTTACTTTTTTCCAGTATTAAGTACTGTAACATTTGAGTACAATTATATAAATATATATATAAAGGTCGGCGGACGTACTTGTTGATATTAGTTCCAAAACCAGCTTTCAGAGGGCGCTACTTGTAGTTTCTCTTTTAGGCGCTGAGTTATACCTCTATTCCCTATATATAAAATGTACTCTGTGATAGGAACTGACGCTTTGAATGGCGACTGTGACAGAAGTAATGTGCTCAACGCACTTTCGTTGTCATTAACTTTATTTATATCTTCTTTGGCGCGTCGATTCCTTGCTCTGTACAGTCTGCAGATTCAATTTTACACTTGGTATGATCTGTGCTACGTTAATTAAGCATAGGTTCGTCAAAAGCTAATGGAGCCGTACTTCACGTTTGGATGAGTAGAATCGATAATCCTTCATCCATCCAGACGCGGGAAGATTAATTAGCAGCGCAGTAGGCCTCACGTCAGTGCTAATATGAAAACCAGTAGAAGCGGGCCTCTCTTTCTATTGAAACTCCGTACTACGCTAGGCCAACCCAAGGTTAAAGGGTAACCCACTGACGTGCTGTCGACTGTAACTGACTATACTTTTGTAATTTTACCTGTATACCTGTGTCCAACGGTATTCAAGATGATTTTTCATACGGTTTTCACGTGTTTCTGTGACAATAGAGCATGTTTTTTTTCTTTCTAGCAACTATGTGCTTCGGACAAAAGACAGAGCCACGTTCCTGAATTTGGGACCTTACTTTCAACAGTCATAGATAAAGGACGATGAGCGCTACCGTCCTCAAGTTAACAGGCTTGAGACGTATTATTTCTTTATTCTGGCGGCGACCGCCAAAAGTATTGGGTTTTCAGAGAAAATAAGGAAATGTAATGATACTACTGTGTTACGTAATACGTTTGATTATAAAAAAATAAGTAATAACATACTCACGCTTGCACACCTCGTAAACGTAGATAGATATTGTGTACAGATACCCCAATATAAAAAAAAAATCAACAAACTTGGAATAAATCGTCAAAAGTGGAATAATTTCTCCTGTTGTAACTGTCGTACGTACTGGCCACCAACATTAGTAAAAGCTATTCAACAAAAATTGAACATTTTCTTTTTTCAATTTTATTGGTTTATATGTAAAATATTGCCAACTTTTGAATTTGAGTTAGTTGTGTTTATTGTGAATTGTTACTGTAATAAACTGAGAATGCCAGATCTAATGCGAGACTAAATTTGCTAGGGCTGTAAACTTTAATTAAAACTGGGCAAAGCTACAAACATTACCCATTTCAGTAAAAGAAAGAAAAGAACAGCAAGCTTCATTAGACTTTTCGGCGACGAGTCGTGTCGTTGAATCGAAAATGGAACAAAAAACAAGAATGTTTCGACGTGGGTGAATACCCTACAAGTGCGGTCTTAATGCATAACTTAGAACCTAAATAGTATGTGGGTTCTTTCGTGTAAATTGTCTCATGCAAGGACTGAGTTTAAAAATCCTTGGGATGAGGTGCTAATACGCACGAATGTATTGTCAACATTAGATAAACTTCAGTTAGGTAGGAAAATCCTATTGATATTATATTATTTACTAAATTAATTAATTCACTGGCAGATAACGCACAGCCTAAAACGAAGGATTTAGAAGCATGGAATTTCGCAGAAGAGTTCCTTGTATTGCGAAAATGGGCAATATGGAAGATTAAAACAAAACCGTTATGGTGTTAATCGGGGATAAAAGTTTGTATGGAAGTTTATAACTTCTTCCGATTTGAAATCCCATAAGGCAGTATGGCTTGTCATCATCTGCTTAGCCTATTCCCAATTATGTTTGGGGTCGGCTTCCAGTCTAACCGGATGCTAATCTGGCCTGCACAACCCAGTTACTGGGTAACGATACCCATCGGTAAGACAGGGTGTCAGACTTTCGGGCTTCTGCCGACCCGTAACAACTCTCAAAGATCCACGAATGACAGCTGGGACCACCGCTTAAGGTGAATCTTGTCGACATTTTTTCCATACAAACTTCGGGAGTATATTACTGCGCTGCTCGACCAATGTACATCAAAAATTAAACATTGTATGGTTTTTTCTCTATCTGTGTGGAAACAGAATAAAATAAGAAGCCATTCAGAAGTTATGAGCCAACAAAAATTCGTTTTTCTTGCTAATTTAACCTAACTTTCGTGTTTGAGTAATAAAAGAAGTGTAAAGTCTTCAAAAGCAAGTCAGTAACGAAAAAGTTCAATTATCGGAAATTTCAATAAACTTTATTGGTCATTGAATTATGCAGTGGCTTTTTCATAAAACCCGATCTTCCGAAGGACTTAACTTATAAAATATATCAACGCGAAACTCATAAATCGTGTTGGTATAAGCTACGTCATATAATTTATTAGTATTTTTGCTGTATATATATAAGAAACACGAAAATAATCTAGAAATATTTTCAAAAGAAAACCCCGCGTTTTTTAAATATGATAACGGATTTCCGATCTCAAGTATATAAGGCGGAAAGCCAGATTTCTAAAGCCACATCGGTATTAATTCAGTCCGCACGGATCAATCTTCTAAAGCAAATTAACCCTGTTTCAGAGGTTTTCAGGAAGAAATTGTGCTGAAACATCAAAGCATCAAAGTACATGACGTTACCTCGTTATGGCTTTTTGCTGGAGTTTATTATCGTAAAAGTTTTAGAGAACACTTTTTCCGGCAGTCTTTAAGATTTATATTTTGCATCCATCTTGTAAAGTTGTTTGGGTAAAATCCGTATGCCCGATGATATTACCCATCGGAAAAAATGACGGAGTTTTCTACAAAGTTTGACCAACCCTTACTGGAGTTGATTTAAAAATAATCCGTAAGACTTTTTTCTGAAAATTTCGTTTATGTACAAGTACTGCTTCCAAGAGAGCTAAGTCCGTTTTTATTACCTACCTACAGGCACTTGAGGTGTGATATTACTTTTTAAACTATAGTAAAGGTGCGTTTGAGTTTATATTATCAAATAAAATCAGTGTAGTTGGCTCTCAACTCCCTTTAAGTTATTTTTGGCGTACGCCTCCAGCCTTCATAAAAAAATGAACTTCAAATTAACAAACACAAGATAACCTATAAATTATAAAGTGTTAATGGCTTCTCCACTAAAGCTACTTTCTTACCAGTGCTGTGGTAGGCGCTTCCCGTTTACTTAGCTCGTCTTTTAATATGGCTAGACACCAAGTCTCATGTATATTTACTAGCTTTTGCCAGCGGCTTCGCCCTCGCGGAACTTTCATTACATATTTAACTCCCTTAGGGGTTCAATTTCGAAAAATCCTTCCTTATTCCTTGTCTACACTATAAAGGGAACCTCTGTGCAAAATTTCGGCTTTCTAGGTCCAAGGGTTTGGGTTGGGCGTTGATGAGTCAGTCAGTCAGTCAGGACTTCTCTTTTTATTTATATAGCTAGTTTTTGTTGAATTTGTGATCGACACAAAGGTAAACAATCCTGACTTGCAGATAATGACCTGTGCTGCCACCTGTAATGTCAAACTCAAAGCATTTATTTCAATGAAACCATTTTTAGGTATTTCTGAATTGTCAAAAAGTCGATCTGTTTGAAAGTTGAAGCCAGTTGTCCATTCCAAAACGTAAATCTCTATGGAGATGAACGGGCAAGAAACTCCAAGGACACTCTTTTAAATCAAGATGTTACAAAATCCCGGGTACATTATTCTTATTACTTCTGCAAGTGAGAACAATGTCAAGAAATGAATAACAATTCTAAAAATAAGCCCTGGAAATGAGGAGATGACCAGTCTCATTTGCAATATCATAGTTATATCTCCCAAATTCAAGGTTTCGTATACCGTTCAGTATCTACATAAATTCGAAGTGGGGTCGATCCAATAAAACAGGTGAAGTGTGAATGTGCTGCCATGATTAATGGGCCACATCTCAGCTGTCAAAGTGAGTTCTTGTGTTAAACCACCATTGAAATTGGATCCCTTCTTATCTTCTCATTGGGCGATTTTCTGTTGTCCGGTTTGGTGCTTTTATTTAACCCTTTATTTCGTATTTTGTATCATTTAGCAATAAGTTTACTGTATCCGTACCATTCATGGCAAAGAATGGGTTGATATAGGAATGGATTTTAATTCCTCAGATAAACGGTTTTTTTTTTTTTAATTACATTAAGGAGCTATACCTAAAATAAATGAATTTGGTCACTTACTTTTGTTTACTTTAGGCACTTTTATTGTCTTGTTTCTTTTTTTTTACCGTTTTTTTTCAGAAGTTGGATTTTAGTTTTTGAACTCACTTTTTATTTAAATTATTTTGAAGTTACCAAACAACATAAATATATTTTTGGAATGTGCCAATTAAGCTGATTCATTTGAAACCTAAACACGGCATTATAAAAAAAATGTTTTAGTTCGTGACTTTAAGTCCTCTAGAGGGCGTCATATTCAATTTAATGTGACATTATCAAGCATAATAACCAACGGACAATCAAGATTGTCTGAACGATACCTCAGTTGTCAAATCAATATAAATAAAAAGAAAAGTCCTGACTGACTGACAGACTCATCAACGCCCAGCCAGCTGAAATTTTGCATAGTTTCCCTTTATAATGTTGACAAGGAATAAGGAAGGATTTTTCGAAATTCAACCCCTATGGGAGTTAAATAGGGGATGAAAATTCCGCGCGGGCGATGCCGCTGGCAAAAGCTAGTTAGTAGTTTAGTAGGTTTGAGGGATCGGATAAACATACATTTACGTGCATACCGGTCAACATCATTATGACCCTCCTTTTATACTTCGCCGTTATCAGGTTATGAATAAATGATGCATAAGAATGATACTTATCGACAATATAAAGAAGCCACTTTCCTTGATCTTAAGTACCAACTAAATCAACAACCACTTTATTAAATTATGTCTTCGAATGAAAGTAGGTACCTATTTCATTCAAACGCAACACTTATGTCATTACATCCAATTGATCAAATTCTCTCCGACTTTATTCAGTCAATTCCTGAATATAGGTTGAATGAAAATTGGTCAAGTTATGTGGTTTGGCTCGTCAAATGAATTGACGACAAACATAGGAAGGCAAAATTGTGTTGATCATTTTGAAAAGTTTGCTGCCTTTTGCTGCCTTTTTTGTCAGATATACAAAATACGACGTAATAATCCAAATGTTTTATTTCAAATTAATCTACATTATGGCACTTATGAATTGTCAGAAGCTAGGTACACGGTTCTAATTGGTCGTTTCTTATGGAGAAGAGTCAGCAAGAGACGCTCAAAAATCCCATCTTGATATTTTTACGTTTGTGTGGACGTGGAGCTAGACATAACTGGCGAAATGTGCCTGTACTGTACTCCTGCATTGCTACCTCTGATTGAAAATCGAAAACTGTGTTTTTTCGACGCGCTGACACTCACTCGCAGTGCACTCTGTTTGATTCCATTGCTCGGTTCGATACCACGAATTCAAAGTCCAGTGCATGCCACCGCGACGCAAATTGTGGAGCGATGGATGGAACAGGCAGCCTACTCCCTAATTCCGTAAACGAAGATACGGGCCTGTCCAAAATTAGTTCGAAACTTCGAAGTGAATTAGCCGATTATTTAACTTTATTGGACGGGCAAAACAAATCGGGAGTAGTGAAAACTGTCAAATCGTGTTGTCATTCATTCTTACTTTGGCTTAATCTTATTTCTGTAAGTGATACGGAGTAGGAAAGTCCGTCACTGTAGCTGGAACTATGGACTTCGTGCTTAGGGAGTAGTACAGTCCCAAGGTGTGCCCCCGTGTCGCTTGTCGGAAGTCGCATCTCAAGTCGCATTATCCGAGACGGTGAATGGGGCACAAGTAAACTTGGTTTCTAGTTGGGTAACGGTAAAAGCCCCTCTTAACTTGTTCTAGACTTTAACACTATACTAACGAGGTACATTAGTTAGGTCTAAGTATATAATACTTTAGGTCTTAAAGATGGTGGAGACTATTGTAAGTGTATTTGAGAAATTAGCCTTATAAAACGTAACTCAGCTTGTAATGTTGGGGTTGTTAAGGGTTTCTTGTCCTGATTTTGTACAGTCAGAGAAATTAATCTTCTACTATAAAAAAATAAGTCGGGTTTTCCTTCCTGACGCTATAACTCCAGAACGCACGAACCGATTTCCACGGTTTTGCATTCGTTGGAAAGGTCTCGGGCTCCGTGAGGTTTACAGCGTAGGTAGGGTAGGTAGGGTAGGTAGGGTAGGTAGGGTAGGTAGGGTAGGTAGGGTAGGTAGGGTAGGTAGGGTAGGTAGGGTAGGTAGGGTAGGTAGGGTAGGTAGGGTAGGTAGGGTAGGTAGGGTAGGTAGGGTAGGTAGGGTAGGTAGGGTAGGTAGGGTAGGTAGGGTAGGTAGGGTAGGTAGGGTAGGTAGGGTAGGTAGGGTAGGTAGGGTAGGTAGGGTAGGTAGGGTAGGTAGGGTAGGTAGGGTAGGTAGGGTAGGTAGGGTAGGTAGGGTAGGTAGGGTAGGTAGGGTAGGTAGGGTAGGTAGGGTAGGTAGGGTAGGTAGGGTAGGTAGGGTAGGTAGGGTAGGTAGGGTAGGTAGGGTAGGTAGGGTAGGTAGGGTAGGTAGGGTAGGTAGGGTAGGTAGGGTAGGTAGGGTAGGTAGGGTAGGTAGGGTAGGTAGGGTAGGTAGGGTAGGTAGGGTAGGTAGGGTAGGTAGGGCAGGTAGGGCAGGTAGGGCAGGTAGGGCAGGTAGGGCAGGTAGGGCAGGTAGGGCAGGTAGGGCAGGTAGGGCAGGTAGGGCAGGTAGGGCAGGTAGGGCAGGTAGGGTAGGTAGGGCAGGTAGGGTAGGTAGGGTAGGTAGGGTAGGTAGGGTAGGTAGGGCAGGACAACGTCTGTCAGGTCAGCTAGTTATTTATAAAATTAACACTCAAACACCCAGTTGCACAAAGACAAACATTAATGCTACATTACATACTAGATCATTAACAATAATGATATCATTAATTTAACAATTTTGCACAAAACACTTTTAAGGAGCTAATGGTTCTTGCTTTATGCAACAAAAACAGCGACAGATTTCCATTTGACACTTCGTTATTTGAAATTAAAGAAACATTAAAATCGAATCTTAAGTTGCTTTCTGCAACAAGTTAATAGAAGATTTAATCTGGCTGTTTATCGATTTGCCAGAAAACGTAAGTAGGTAATCATTTCGCTATAGTTTGGACGCTTTCGCATGGCAATAGCGATCATTGGACTTTGACTAATATCTCACCGAGAGTTGAACATAAAATGTGCGAACATGGTCTCAATCAACTCAGAATATCACAGTCCACTGATGGACATAGGCCTCTTCCATGTGGCTTCACAACGCCCTGTCCTTCGTCTTCCTCGTCCAGTCTGCCCCAGCCACTTTTTTTACATAGTCGGTCCATCTAGCTGGGGGACGTCCCTCACAACGCTTGCCGATACGCGGTCTCCACTCCAGGACTCGTCGGCTCCACCAGCCATCGGTTCTTGGACTGACATGGCCAGCCCACTGCCACTTCAAGCTTGCGTACTCTGCAAGCTTGCACAGCATGAGAACCGTAGACAAGCGTTTTGTCGTCGGAAGAGTAGACAAAAATGACGTTTCCGTGTAGTTGACAGTTTTTCACCGAGAAATGTAGACAAACGATTTATATTCTACAGCAGAGTAGAAATAGAAAGTATCATACTAAGCCCGCCGAACGTCTGCCAGGGGTGCGGGTTTGTCTGCCAGGGGTGCGGGTTTGTTCGAAAGAGACACCACAGCCCCTGGCTTAAGGGCTACTGAAGGAACACGGGTGGGTTTTAGTCAGTAAAAGTCTGACACGCCCTCCTGCTCCACCCAGAGCGGGAGAAGTTATTTGATGATTTCCCACCCAAAAAAAAAAAAAAAAATTAAAAAAAAATTAAAAAAAAAAAAGCCTGCCGAACGTGGTGTGTGGTCTGTCTCGTGTATAAGGGGTTGAGTCTATAGGCGCTTTTAATTGATAGGCATTGATTGGCGTTCCCCTGATAAAACAGCTGTACAAGAATAGAATAGAATATATTTATGTGTAAAACATGAGTATACATCAAATAATATTGTGCAAGGTCTTAAAATATCAGATAGATCTGCATGTTTGCCATTTATGACGTACAGACGTCAGCACATCAATCTACCCCAATATGTCAAATTTCTTTGATAGATTTTCAACTTTATTACATATGTTTAAGGTTCATGTTCAATTGGGAAATTCTGACAGTTTGGGGTAGCTCGATGTGGAGCTGGCGTCTGTACAAAATAACATATTTTTAACCGACTTTATTAGTAAGTATAATAAATCATTTAAAAGATTGGAGTCTACACAACAAAATGAAAATAGAATTGATTCTAGTTTTACAAAAGGTAGTTTTTATGGAAAATAAATTAAGTTTGGCCAAATTTTGCCATTTACATCAATTTAGGAGCTTAGTTACGAAGGCATTTTTTTTTTTGTTAAAAAGTTTTGTTATCTTGATTTTTTTTAGCGCTACACATGCATGGCATAAGTTTTCATTATGAGGAGAATTAATGAAAATTTGTGTCGTGCAGCCTCCACGGCGCGGCTTTACACAGCTACATATTACTTAATTTTCGACTGTGAGTTGAAAACTCGTATGTATGGAACGTTACACGAATTTTTTCAGCAGTAAAAAATGTAAGGGTGAGATGAAAATGTGGCGTTCTTTCTTTATTTATATCTGTCAGCTATTTAGTGTTATGTAGCCTTATTAATCGACTACAAAAAAGGTGAGGTTTTCAATTCGATTGTTTTTTTTTTTGTATATTTATAACGTGGTATCTCCGGTAATTGTGGGTCAATTTCGATTTTTTTTAATGGATAAGCTGTGCTGCAGGGATGATCCTATACTAATTTGAACTTTGACTATGCTTATGTTGATTATGACTAAACGTACTTTTTCCACTTAGAATTTTTTGATAACTCATACAAATAATTATTTATTATAATTAATTATTTTTAAAATAACTTATATAAATAATTATTTATTATATATTTTTTTCTTATATAATAATTTATTATAATAACCCGTCACTATTATTTACATAGCAAGTAGCTCTGCTTTTATCTTGTACCTTAATGTTAATCTTTACCTATTAATAAGCTAAAGTGTTTGTTTGTTTGAGCGAAATTACCAGTCGTATTTGAACATTTTGATGAACTCCAAAATTCAATCAAGTTCCTCTGCAGTGTGATAAACGCACTTATTTGAGTAATATAAAGTGGAATTTCCCTAAATCAAAACCATGGCTTGTCATCTGGCTAAATTATGTGACAGTTTTATCACTCCGCATACAATAGGACGGAACCCGTTTCATTTAGGTAGGAGGTAGCACTCCATGTGGTTAGCGGACTGGATTCATTTGTGAGACATTTTCTATCCGTTTTAAATGCTAGGCGAATATTTAAAATTATATTTATTTTCTCATAATTAGTTCGTGGTTTGCTTACCTATACAAAAGCGGTACATGAGTACCTACCGTAGGCCTTATTAGCATAACTGCATGCTCCCTGGGAGAGGGAGTGGGCCGTAATTCACCAAGTAGCCCAGTGCGAGTTGGTGGATGTCACACGTCACTCTAAAATTATGAAACATGAAAATATTCTCATCTGAAAGCCAAGGTCCCATGGTACTGATTTATCAAATAATGATAAATAGTTTCGAAGTTATGAGTAAACAGATGAACATACATACCGGTCAAAATCATAACCCTCCTTTGTGCTTGGACGTAGTTGGGTAAGTCGGAGGGTGCACGTCGTCTCTTTCTCACTCGGCTTTTAGAACATTCTAGAAGCTGCGTTCTTATTGGACGAACGGATTGCAGCAGATGCGATTCGAAATAGGTTTGCGTTAAGACTCTTACAGACAGACGGGACGCGTCGGTGCGACGTGATTCTGGTAGAAAAAATTCCATTAACTTTTCTTAGAAATTGTTCTACTGGAGTCGCGTCGCACCTTTCTGCCTTTATACTTTTATGTTTAAGTAGCACGTACCTCATCAGACAGGCACATTCAGACATCTTTTCACACGTGCCCCTTTGATGTTGCTATCTTTTATAATAGGTCCCTTTTACCTACCTTTAAACACGCTCGAGGCTTTTCTATAGAAATATTGCGAAGGTACCTAATTCTTGTGTGATTGAAGTTTTTCTGAATGTTTATGATGGGATTGATTTAGAAAGATTGGATTCAAAGCCTCAACATAATTTCATAACATATCATCTTCTGGTAGCGGTTTAACTGCGTGGATGTCGAAAATTAGGTATACCACGGGAACGTGCTACCGGGACAAAATGGAGCCTATGGGACTATTCACACTTATTCAGCTCTGTTTATCTTTTGTCCATAGAAAACAACGATTTTGTACAGAGTCCGTTCAGCTTTCCGCGGCTGAACTGATGCGTACGCATCTCGTGCTTCCCTAAGATGTCATCTATCTCCTTGCCAGTTTTGATCGAAATCTGTTTAGTGGTAAACCACCAAAGTAACAACCAAAGTAACTCTGTCTGTCAGAGTTACTTTCGAATTTATAATATAAATAATCAGTTTTTGCCTGCGACTTCATGTGCAATCCAGGATGAAAAGGTCATGGTCTATGTGTCAAAAAACTCATCCAAATCTGTTCAGCCGTTTTTAGCGTGAAATAAATAAATAAAAAATAATCGTTTATTGAGAACAAATAAACATAAACTTACAAAGACAAACAATGTTAAACGATGATAGCTGCAAAAGTTAAAACTATGGCGCCAACAGCCGATTTCTAGTAAGAGGGTAGGTTGTTCAAAGACTAATACATTACAAAGGTATTTAAACAAGAACATAAGGTAAAAGGTAAAAAATATAAAATATTAAAAAAAAAAATTGTGATAAGTGCCGTGTGCATGATGAGTACCTGATGTCAAAGTCAAAGCATTAATTTCAATTAAGCACTTAAAAGTCACTATTGAACGTCAACATTTACATTAAAAAAGAATTGATTCTAGTCGCCCGTTCCAAAAAGTTTCGTATGGAGAAGAAGGGGCAAGAAACTTCACCGTTACTCTTTTAATGTAGAGTAAGGGAGGGCGATGGTGTGATGTGTGACGTGTGTGTTCCAAGGTGTTAAATTTCCACAAGTTTTTCTGTTGCGTCATAAGTGCTCAAAAAAGCTTAAAAAGGGATAGGATTTAGGATATTAGTGTGGATAAATAAGGATTCATCATCCTCCTACCCTCATCTTCATCATCATTACAGCCGAAAGACGTTCACTGCTGGACATAGGCCTCACCGAATTAGGGGATTTTCCATAATTGTCACGCTTGGCAGGCGGGTTGGCGATCGCAGTATGGTGGTAAAATGCATAGATAACGCTGTTGCCAATTCTCTAGTAAGTCCCTTAGTCGCCTCTAACGACACTTACGTGAAGAAATGGGATGTTGCTATTCTTTACGTCCGGCACCACCTTATCCCAAATTATTTGTGGTCGGCGCAACATGTCTTTTTCATCCACACCTCTCTATTAGTCGTCATCTCCGTAGTCATCACCCTTTATAACCATATCATTCACACAGTCCATCCATCGTATGGATTAGTATGGACTATACATACAAAGTAGATCTAATTTAAAAGCATGTCGCAAGATTTATTTATTATATATTTGTATTCGTATTTACTTAGATATAAGAGTACTTAAATATTGCGACAAGCTTTTAATATCATAAAAATTGTGAGATGTCGTTATAAGTTGATATTAAAAAGTTGAAAGCATTTTTTTTTACTTATTTTTTTTACAGTTATTTTCAACAAGCTCTTTCATTTGATACCCATATTGTAGGTGTGCATTAAAAAATAATAATAGTCCGCCTAACTTAGGTGTTTCGCCATGTTGGATTTAGAATGAAGTCACACAGCTAACCACGCATTGTCATCCAAACTAAACGTGTATACAAAATTTCAGCTCAATCAGTTAAAGATATCTGCTTCAAAATTGAGTTGCAAGATTCCACCCGTACATACGTAGTAACAAGCTTTTATTTAACTTGCAATGTATGTAACATTACAAGTTAAATAAACGGTTGTAAAAACAATATTCGATCAAATCACTTACCATCGAAATAACATCGTTTATTCTGACGACAGTTATAATTTATCGTCGTAAGTAATTCGCAATTCAGTAGCCTTACAGGAAATTGGGTGAGAATGTTGAATAACAAAATAAATATTATTCTGTTCACATTTTATATATAATTAATAGCCATGCAATATAAAATTACAATATTGTACGTTGTGTTGTCCGGATCTCGGGCTTTGTAGTTTATTTATTGAATCAATTCGGTGTGTGCGAAATATTGAATCATTGCCTGTGTTTTATTTTTTGGGGGATTTGCCATAATTGCTACGCTTGGCAGGCGGGTTGGCGATCGCAGTATGGTGATAAAATGCATAGAGAACGCCCATTCTCTAGTAGGAAATGTGGTCGCTTACAATGGGCCTTATCAGAAGGCTAAAAGTCACCCAAAGGGCAATGGAGAGGGTTATGCTCGAAGTTTCCCTACGTGATCGAATCTGGAATGAATAAATCCGCAGGAAAACCAATACAACCGATATAGCACAATTTAAGTGGCAGTGGGCATGGCACATTGCTTGCAGAACAGATGGCCTATGAGGCCGAAAGGTTCAGGATCGGCAACTGCGTACCGGAAGACGTAGCGTTGGAAGGCCTCCCACAAGATGGACCGATGCCTTGTGAAGGCCGAATCCGCTGGATGCGAGAAGCGAAGAACCAGTCGAAGTGGAGGAGTTTGGGGGAGGCCTATGTCCAGCAGTGGACGTCTTTCGGCTGAAATGGTAATGTTTTATTTGTCAACTCGCAGCCAATTCATTTAAACAGAATACGTTTGAACATTTGACTGCCTCGTTAGTCTAGTTGTTGCAAGCGCTACCGCTGAGCATGAGGTATGATTCCCAGGTCGGGCAAAGCGTGATTGGCTTTTCTATTTGGAATTTCTCAATAGCAGCCCGTAGTATGGATTAGTGCCCGGTTGATGGCAATAGGTTCGACCCCTATTACATGGGACTTCAAAACATAACGGGTAAAATGTGAGTGTACCTAGAGGTGTACACTCACATCTTACCCGTTATGTTTAAAGGAACCTATCGGGGAATACCTACAGGCGGTGTTATGGAATGTGTACTTTAAAATTGTAGGAATTTGAGCATTTTATTTAAAAAAATATCACTGTCCCAATACTGAGCAAAGGCGTCCCCCAGGCATCCTATTCCACCACCGGTACCGCCTCGATCCAACCCTCTTTTTACTACCACTAACTCTCTGTAAATCGGCGATTTCAGACCATTGATTTCAGATTTACTATTAATATCTCACCCACCAAAACTCAAAGGTATATTAGACTAACAAGAAAAGTGCATTAAGACATTAGAACAGTAAGTTTGGGAATATGCCAGGTTTTACACCCACAAGATAGTAAGTACTAAAGAATTCGAAGTAATTCAAAAGTTGTCTTGGTTCCGTCTAGCTCGGAACCAAGACAACTTTGGACTACCTACATTATTTATTTCTGTCTTCTGTTCTTTTTTGTCGTCAATTTATGGTTAGGTGGTTTTTGTTGTAGTTACTACTGTTATAAGTATTAGTGCTCAATTATTTATTGGTTACTTGACAGTTTTTCGTGGTACTGATGACGGTTTCGAGATTCTTTAAAGTTTAGCGGCGCAGTTACCGTAGTTTTGATAACGATGCAGTGGTGACCCAGCGGGCTCGGCCTCGACTGAAGAGTTGTAAGGTCGTGAGTTCGCACCCAGGCGGCGCTTTACTTTGTGTTAATAATATGTGTGTGATACTCTCAAAACTGTTAAGGAAAACATAGTGAGGAAACCGAGATGTCCTAGAACCAAAAATTCGAAGACATGTGACATCTACCAAACCGCACTGGGCCCGCGTGATAGATAACACTAGTTCATTCCCTATCACCGATATGAGGCCTGTGCCCCAGTAGTGGGAACTTCATAGGCTGATAATCTATACTTCTATATTAATATATACGTATAACTTAATTTAATATCAATTTCGAATTTTTTTTTTTTTTTTTTTTTTTTTTTTTATTTAATTTTTTTTTTTCTAATGCTATGGGTGTACGTCTAAAAAACTTGCCTGAAATAAATGAATTTTATTTTATTTCATTTATTTATATATTTTATATTTTTAATATAACCTGAAGAGTTTGTTTGATTTTTTGCTTGAACGCGCTAATCTCAGAAACTACTAGTCCGATTTGAAAAATTATTTCAGTGTTAGATAATTCATCTATCGAGGAATGTATAAAATCACACTAGGGCCCTTAGGAGCGAAGAAAAAAGAAAAAAAGTCACGAATACGAAGTACTCGCACGGCCAGGCGATTCGATGCGACGCGGTGGTTCGGGGAGCAAGAAAGACACAGACGAAGTTGCGGGCAGAAGCTCGTGCTTTATAAATGCTGGTCCACACAATTCATATTTTTAGGGCTCAGTACTTACTAGAGGTATTTGTGCCATTTATTAACGGTTTCTTGTGGTATATATTGGTGACGGTTTCGAGATCGTTTAATGTTTAGAGCGGCCATATTTTTAAATAGCTGCCCATCCCGGCTTCGCACTTGTGAGTCCCTACGGGTGGTCCTTTTTTTCGTTCGACCATTTTTTCAGGTTAATATATAGCCTATGACACTCACAAAGAACGTGGCTAGCTATTGGTATTTCTTTTTTCAAAATCGGTACCATTTCACAAACTTTACCTCTTTATAATATTAGTATAGAAGCATAGTGTTATGTGGGTACCTACTTATTTATAATTAATTAATAAGTAGGGTAAACTAGCAACTAAGTTTTGCTTCAACGACTGCTGCGTCAGTCCAATATATGAGCTTGTACGTATCGGTTGTGTTATTTCATCTCCACCCCCCTCCGGTTATAACACATAGATAACGTTCGTATTCTAAACAATCTCAATCTGTAAAAAAATCTCTAATTTACCACGAATTTTCCCACATTTTTGACAGTGATTGTCGCTTTTTGACGTTTACTTAAAGTACGGAAATGGCTGTCAGGTGTTCAAGCACTTGGCACAACCTGTTCAATGGAACCACTTTCACCACACTTGCATTTGGTGACGGTGGTATGAGTTGCCTTATTTTGCCAAATTGTGATTGCAAATGGGAAATTCGTATACCTACATACAATTTCGAACACATCTTTAATTATCATGTAATGTAATACTTACTAACAAAAAACCCTTTGAATCATGAAAAGAAACTAAAGCCAAACCTCAATTTTTAGCTCGGCTGCTCCAACCGGTCTACTTACGAAGCAATAAGGCGATTCACGGCTCGGATCCAACCCCATGGGACAATAATTATTGGTTTAGATTACGACAACGTTATTGGTATTGTAGATACATACAGAAGGTCGGCTCTATACAACGATCTAAAATGGGTAACACACACACAGACGCATTTAAAAAACATAAAAGCCTTTTGCATCTGAAAACTTCAAAACAAGGTCATATTCGCACATGTATTTTTATTCAGATTATCGACGTATAAAATCTGCCGTTATATTTTTTTTCAAACAAAACGGCAAAACGTAGCCATGTCCAGCAATTAGGATGTTTCGGGGGTATAAAGAATCAAACAAACTAAGATATGAATCTTTTGTATTAATATGTGAAGCAAAATCTTTTTACCCCTTTTTAGGAAAATTACGCAGACGGAGGATTATGAACTTTAGATAAAGTTTATATGGAGACATTAGAAAATGCCTATGGCCTCTGTACACAAATGTGTGTACTTAACGTGCTAAATAAATAATAACGTAAAAACTTAAAATACAAATGTATAATAGTCGAATTTCGAACACTGAGCGATCACATAGATACGCATAAGAAGAAACCTTGCCTTTGCTGTCGTGCAGTCGGATAATAGGTATGGCTTGATCTCAAAAAAATGCCAGTCATGAGTGTGGTTGCACTCGCTGTACGTGAACCCTGTCTATGTGTGCGTGAGTATTAGCTCGTTATATGGAGTAAACCTTCTGTTCATATCTATTGTTACGACTTTAGATATTGAGAATAGTGGATGAAAGACATGGGGAGGGGATGGGATCCTTTGTGGTTGTATTGGTACCTTAATCTTTTATGAGGTTAAGCCGAAAAGGAAACAGTAGCATTAGATGGTACAGTTTAGTGCAGGGACACTAAAAGACATTCCTCTTAAGTTTTTAGCCGCATTATTATAGTAAAATAATCACATGATATGAGCCTAAGGTCTTTGCAAATCACTCCATTATTATAAAACAAGATCCTCACGCCGCGTCTGTCAAAAACTCGCGAACGGATTTTCATACGGATTTCACCAATGAATGGAGTGGTTTCACGACGAAGGATAATCTTAGTGACCTTTGGAGCCTTTATAGCTTATTTAACATCACGCTATGACCGTTGGGGGCCTGGTAAAAATACAGAAAATAACATTCATCTAAAATGATGTAGGTAATAAATAGTGCGGTGGGTTATGCGATAATTATATGCGGTGTGTCGTAGGCCGAAATTACATGTCAACGGCAGAAACTAGCAGCAAGTTTTAAAGTTAAATAATCTGCTAGAAAATCTATCAGACTCTCGACTCGTATAAATAATTTGTGTGTCTTAGAAAAGTTTTACGTAGTAGGTAATTTAACTGCGAAATTCCCAAATTAAGCGTTTCTGAGTCGAGCATACTTTGAAACTAATCAAAAGCTTCGTCACAAGTAATCTTTCGTTTGTAGACTTTAAATCATTTTGAGAGACCGATTGTTTTGTACGAGTTTGACGAATCACGTCCCTCAATCGGGCTTACAATCCTATTCGAAATAAACGACTTTAAAAAAGTTTAATTGATTTAAATTTACATTTCGTAGTTTTACAATGTTGGTGGGGCTTCCGCGCTTCTGCAGCGTTTCGCAGATGTTCACGGAAGCCCGTGTTAATGATTTTCATGGCATTATGAGGTAGAAAACAGCATCAATCATGGGTAGGTTGCGCAGAGGTTCCAAAAGCATCTTAAGAACATTATTTGACAAAGTTCACAGTCCTTTTATAAGGCGCCGGACGCGGAGGCACGTGCCAACGTATGTTGTGCCACGTAATTTTTAGTTTGTTTTTGTTAACATCGTTTTTTAAGTAATTGTTATTAATACTACAATGGATTGTGAGAACCAACTTGTAATCTGAATTAAAGATTATCAAACCAAATAGGTACAATAGTTTGCGAAGATGAGGTGATGTATGGGACAACATTATGTTATTACTTCTTTCTAATAAATTTCCGTGGGACTGGAGTAACTGTAGGTAAGCCCAGTTGAGTTGAAAATTCAGTCCTTGAGAACGTGGACTAAGCCTTTTACCACTAACCGAGCTCAAACCCACACTCCTAGAAGCTTCTGAGAATGTCAAAACCGAAAAACCCAATTACACTTTGACCGACCTGTGATCAAACGTAGAACCATTAGCCGCGCGCAGTTTTGGAAGTTTTCTTCAACAAAAGTGTTAACATTTTAATAGCTAAACACACAGTTGCACAAAGGCAAACATTAATGCCACATTACGTTATGAATCATTAACGCTAATGATTGAATTAATTTAATGACCAAAAACAAACAACAAAAAAAAATACTTTATGGCGGCTTTGTGCAACAAAAGCTGTGACAGAATGCCTCGTTTGACACTCCATTCAATAAAATTAAAGAACCATTTAAATCGAGTGTAAATGCTGCTTTCTGCAACAAGTTAATGAGAAATTAGTATTTAATGACGGCTTAAAAAGATTAAGTTCGTTTCTACCTGGCTGAGATAAAACTCGGCTTACCTAAAATATTGTAATATTTAAACGTTAATTATATATAAGAAGATTACCTACAAGATAAGCCTCTTGATATTGCAGATATTTCTCTTAGAAAGGCTTAACGCTGTGAGCAGAATAAACGTTATCCTTCTTAATAATGATACGTATTCAAGATTAATTTTACTAATTAAGAACGTTTGGAGTCTAAATCATCTTAATTCTGTCCTGTGAATATTTGCTGGTTAACATTGTGCCTTCTGATCTATCTATATATAATATATTATATTATCTATCATATAATAATGAATCCTTATTTCCATTGATCACAGCATCACAGGTGAACGGATGGACCAATTTTGCTAATAGGGTATTTTCCAATTTGATAAAAACTATTTTAATTTGAAGGTTCGGACGATTTAATTGACAGAAAAATAAAAAAAATAAAAAAAATAGTTTGGCGCAGTTTCAGAAGTATTTGTGCACAGAGGCACCACACTCCAGTAATAGCACTTTATATCCTTTTAAAATCTTGTTAATTATAAACTCGACATTCACTTATTTACTTACTAACTACTTTAGTTTGCACAAAGTTGACGTCACGTGATAAAAAGTCATCGTAACGAGCGTTTTGGCGGTAAATTCAAAATAACGAAAAATGAATTTGGTGTAAATCGTTTTTAATTGATAAAATGGATATTAATCAGTTTTATTTTATTTTTCTGTTACATATTTCGTCCCAATCATCAAATTAGAATGGTTTTTAATAAATTGGAAAATACCCTATTCTTTTTTTGTTGTGTTTGTCATTGTCAGGAGAAGGTTCTTATGAAAGGAAAAAATAAGAAACTTGTGCATAACATACACTCAGGGGCACATTTAACCGGCCACCTACATTTTGTCGATTATTTCAAAATTGTATCGGATTTTAACTAATTTTGTTATAAAATTACTTTGGGTGAATCTTTGAGAACACAAATAAAACATGTGTAAGTTGTGAAATGGTTTAATCAAGATAAAAAAAAATCAAAATGCGAAAATGCAGTTTTCTGACCAAAAACGACATTTAGCAAAAAATTTATTTAAAACAAAAGTATGCTCTAACTTATCGCACTAATAACGTGTATTTCCTCCTCTGGCCCTAATCACCTCTTGTAATCGATTTGTAAGCCCGTCCATTATGTCTTGGATGTCGCTTTGTGGAATGTTCCTCCACTCCTCAACAGCTGCAGTTTTCAGTTTACTGATGGTCGTAGGAGCTGGTGTTCGACTCCGAATTCGTCTTTTTAGGTTGTCCTATACATGCTCTATCGGGTTCAGGTCAGGACTCCGAGCTGGCCATGGTAATCTCTGAATATTGATGGCGTGCAAGTACTCTGTGACAATTCTCGCGGTGTGTGTGTCACGAGCGTTGTCGTGCATTAAAACAAAATTATCGCCAATGAATGGAACAAATGGCATCACATGTGGTTCTAGGACTTCTGTCACGTACCTGTGAGCATTAACGCTGCCTCTGTCGAAGACCACCAACTCTGTACGGGCCTCGTAACAAATGCCACCCCACACCATAATCGAGCCTCCCTCGTAGCCCACTGTTTCAACCACAGCACATTCAGCAAACCTTTCACCACGGCGTCTATACACCCGATGACGTCCATCAGGACCTCGTAAAGCGATTCTTGATTCATCAGAGAAGAGAACTGCTTTCCATTGCTCTGACGTCCAATTTAAATGTTCTCGACCAAAAGCAAGTCTCGCTCTTCTGTGAGTTGTCGTTAGCTGTGGTACTCGAGCTGGTCGAAATGATCCCAGATCCCTCTCTGCTAACCATCTTCTTATTGTTCTTAGGCTCACACTTACATTTCGTACCTCAAATAAGCGGTTACGCCGTTGTGAACCGATTTCGAAGAACGTTCGAGACGATGTAACGGTCATCTCTGTCTGATGTACACCGTCTACGACCTTGTCCCGGTCTCCTTGGGTAGGAACCGGTCTCTCTAAAACGCCGGATAGCATCTTGGATAGTGCTTCGTGGATATCCAAGCATTCGTCCAATCCGACGCCGGTTGAACCCAGCGTCTGCAAGTGCTACAGTCCTAGCTGCTCCAGCTGCGTCTAGTGGCATTTTTTTGGTGTAAATAAGGTCACAGCACTTCAATACCTCGGTTTTATTCGAAACAATGGTAAGGCAACGTTGTAAAACAAATTTATCCTTCACACAACACGAGGGGCGAGACTGTCAAATTTCTACTGAACTGATTATTGTTGAATAAAAACCACAAAACTTAAAAAAACGCGGGTATGTGTGTTTTCTTTATCTCAGATATACCCACTCATAAAGTTACGCCCAGTGTTGCCAATTTTGCGACTTTGTCGCAAGAAATGACGACTTTCGTTTAAGTCTTAGCGACAAAAAATAGGATTTGACGACAAAAATGTTTTAGCGACTTATCTGACGACTTGTGGAGTACAAGTCAAAACAGTTTTAGGACTTGTAGTAAATACGTGTTTTGTTAACTCGACAAACAATTAAATAGTGCCAAGAGATATATATGGAAAACGCAAACGCGATTGCGCGCCAAGTGCAAACTTAAAGTTGGATTCGTTTATGTTGTAGCTTCAGCTATTTAAAAAATATCCATTCCATTCCATTTTTTTTACTCTAGCTCTAGTCAAATAATAAAAATTTGAGAACGTTCGGAAATCGTCTAGTTTAAATAAACATTAGAATGTTTTTATGTATATAAATTATAATAAATTACCACCACTAGCCTCTTATCCCAGAACAAAATTCTGAGAATCAATTTTAGCGACTTTCTGGCGACTTTTGATATTGAGTCTGGCGACTCGAATTTTTAGGAGTTGGCAACACTGGTTATACCTAGTAGTCAAAGCGCAAGTTAACATGAACAAACGATATGGAACTTCAAATGAGTGGACGGTTAAATGTGCCCCTGAGTGCATATATATATCAATATTCATAGTTAAGACAGGACAACCTCTGTTGGGTCAACTAGTTAACACGGAATTTAAGGTGATATTGCGACTATGACAACGGGTAGCAAACAAATTTGGTAAATCACTAATTCCTACTGTCCCTACTAATATTATAAATGCGAAAGTAACTCGTGTCTGTTACGTTTTCACGCCTAAACCGCTGAACCGATCGTCATGAAATTTGGCAGAGACATAGCCTGGGATACGGAGAAGGTCATAAGTATTTTTTTACGCTATAACCAACAACCACGCGGGCGGAGCCACGGACAAAAGCTAGCATTATAAACGGCAAAGTTTGAATGTTTAGATGTTTGGGTGTTTGTTACTCAATAACACAAAAACGGCTGAACGGATTTGAATGAAATTTGGCACACAGGTATTTTATAACCTGGATTAACATATAGGATACTTTTCATATCGGTAGTATGTTCCGACCTCCACGCGAGCGAAGCCGCTGGCAAAAGCTAGTATTATATTCATAATTATTGTACACATCTAAGTAGGTTTAGAAATAAAATCATTTAACATTTGGCTTATTATGCGTTTAGAAAATAGCACCATATTATGCTAATAACTGACACAATTTGCGCAAAGCAATCATTGTTTGTAATCCATTTCGTAAATGGATGTTAGTAATTACAAATGTTCCTTGAAAATGACTATAAATAAAACTAACAACCAATTTACATTATTTTCTGTATGGGTGCGGCATTTATGCTTAAAAGTATTGCTTATTAGGTTTTGTTTTTTTTGGGTGGTAAATCATCAAATAACTTCTCCCGCTGTGGGTGGAGCGGGAGGGCGTTTCAGACTTTTACAGACTAAAATCCCCCCGTGTTCCTTCAGTCGCCTGTGTACCAGTGGCCACGGTATCTCTTTCGAACAATCTGCACACCTGGCAGGCTCAATAAACATTGATGCGACGGAAAAACAGACAACATGGACTCAAAACATGATTGTGTAGGTACCGCCACGATGATTATAAAAAAAAAGCATCTGTTCCATACATTTAGACCGCGTCTGTATTGGATTTTGCCTACGAAACCACAGATTTTCCTTTATAACTGACGAATTATTTCAACGCAAGGTGGTGTCATTGTGTATACTCAATTATTAGTCATATTAACTTTTATCTTATAATATTATACCTATCGATTATTGATCATAATGCTGATTCATACTAAAGGCTCCTGCAAATAGCGCGACGCGACAACGCGACGCGAATCACGTAGAACAATTTCTATGAAAACGTCATGGAAATTGTTCTACAAGTGTAGAAATTCGACCACAATGCATTTAAATTTTAATTAACAATAATTAAATTAGCTTGCTGCACTCTTCTAAATAAATAAAAAGAGAAGTCCTGACTGACTGACTGACTCATCAACGCCCACCCCAAACCCTTGGACCTAGAAAGCTGAAATTTCTCGCAGAGGTACCCTTTATAATGTAGACAATGAGTAAGGAAGAATTTGTCGAAATTCAACCCCTAAGGGGGTTAAATAGGGCAAGAAAGTTCAACGCGGGCGAAGCCGCTGGCAAAAGCTAGTCCTTCATTTAAACTTTAAATGTGCTAAACTTCATACTACTCCATCTGCGTAATTTTCGTAAGAAGGGGTACAAAGTTTTGCTTCACGTATTAATACATAGTTACGCAAAACACTAAACAAAAAAGAAAACAAAAAAAAAAAAATAAGAAGGTAGAGAAGGTCACAACAACCCCAAATATAATATAAAACCCTCAACAATAAATGACATTGAAAACAGTTTCCTTGCCCATTTCGATTCAGCAACGTCATAAAATTTCAACGCAGTATTCATATTTCCGCGTGAATGGTCCGCGAAATGAAACAGCTGTGTTCTATTCTAACGCCCGTTGAATAGGCCGGTTGGTGTAGTATAGTCAGTTTCAAAAGTATCAGGTGAAAATGTAAACATAAAACAAAACTGTATGGTGCCATTGTGTTGTGCCACTTACACTTATTTATTTTTTGAATACTTAATTCCGGAATTCTAATTTTGAATCACCATGAACATCTTAAAAAATATATTTTGGCAATAGAGGTTAAGCCCACCGGAGTCTGGACTTTCGCCTAGCCTATTAATTGCAAAAGGATCGGTCCTTTCTACATGGGGTTTAAACAAATGAAGGTGCAATATTTGCAACTCTAGGCAGAGTTGCAACACAAAATACTACAACTCACTCATTGTAAATGCAAAATTACGGTTACAAAATGGCTTCTTACACTGGACTATGACATGACTGAAAACTTATTATACTAAAAAACAAAACAAAAATTGGACATGCAGCGCTTTAATAGGTACAGCTATACATCTCTATCTCTATTTATATACTTATTAGTTAGTTAATAACATAAACTACAACATTATTATATACATCCTCAGGCAAATTCAGACAAATTCCCTCAACACCAACACAACTAACTACCTTAACACATACACCCACACAATCACACACCATCAGATATACACACAGTCACACACCAACAGATATACACACAGTCACACACCATCACATATACACACAGTGTCACACACACTATAAAATCACAAACAACACACATTAACAACATATTAGGTTATTTATTCTCTATTCTCTTTTTTAATTATTTTGATTTAAGATTATTTGTTTTATTGTAAGTTTTTATTGTATATTCTTCTCTATAGATTAGAAGAAATTAAGAAATTTATTGTAACGTACCATTATCTACATGTATAGAATCATAGCAATCAATGTAAACGGAACGAAGGAGCCTGGATCTCACGACACAGGGGATCCTAGTGTGAGTTCCAGGAAGCAACGCATTTGAATGTAACTTTCAAAACAATAAATTATTATTATTCTAGTTGCAAATATTGGACCTTCATGTGCTCACTTCACCTCTTCGGGAAACACATTGGAGTTCTGATACATTAGTAGTAGGTATATCATGCCTCCAAGTACGTAGTTTTGTTCCTAAGTCCAGCTGAAGCGTATGAAGCCAAAAATTCTGAACAGACTAGGTGCAGTTATATCGAAAGTTTTAAATCCTTCCGAATATTTCTTATAATCTTAAAGTATGAAACTTTAGCGATCGTTCGGGGAAGGAAACACTTACAAAAGATAAGGAAAGCTTCGAAATGTCTGGGAACGAGAACATAAGTCATAAAAGTTGACATGAAAGTGGACAGTTTCACAATAAAGGCTTAGATTTTGTGAAGTTAGATTGTTGGACATGGAAGCCTAAGGCGAGGTGTAACAGAAAGTAAGTTGTTTTCAAGTTTGTTCGCCTTTCTGGGAGGACAAATAAAAATCGTATTATTATATCTGTGTGATTCTTTCCTCAAAAGACCATTTCAGAGACCAATCCACATGGTCTTCACAGGATCTGACCTAGATTATGTCTGGACTTTATAAAAGTGATCTCTGAGTTTGTTTCGGCCTTTCTTCTCAGAGTAGTCAGATAAGAAACACCGACATCATCTAGTTTTAAAAATATGATTGACGTGTTTGTACAAACGTACTTACAGAAATAAACTACGTACTATAGTGTAACTGAGTTTCTAACAGAGAAAAATGTATTAGTTGAATAATTGATATAATTAGTGGTAATTTTGATTATAATGATAATTGTAGTGATGGATGATATTTGTAATGATAATGGTAATAATAATTGTGATGATAATTGTAATAATGATTGTAATTGTAATGATAATTCTATTGATTATGATAATTGTAACGATTTTTTATTTTTTATTTTCTGTGGTTTCAAAATGTAAGTACAACTAACATAAATAATGTAAATGTTTGCATGCCGAATGGTAAAATATGGCTGACCTATAATGTATATTAACAACTATTGTGTACTACCCATATTTGCAAAATAAAATCCTATTCTATTCTATTCTAAAATAATTTATCATTTATACTTACATAAATAAAATCATTTATCATTTATACTCACAGAAATGAAATCAGTTATTATATTTCTTTATAGAAATAAAATCATTAATATTTTATACTTACTGCCTTGTTTCTCATAAACTATATACCTAAGGCCGCAATCTCATCTACGTGTAATTTCTTGCTCCTCCGACCCACACCATTGCATCGCATCGCCTGCCCACACTTTTACTTCGTTTTCGCTTAGCGTTCTTAATCTGTTAATCCCGGCTAATGAGACACAATTAACTTTCTATTGTAATGAAACCGATAGGTTCCGCGCCGGATTTAACCGGCTAACCGACTTCAAAAAGGAGAAGGTTATCAATTCGATTTTTTTTTAAATAAATGTTCCGTCATGTTTAAACGGATTTGCAAAATTCTTTTTTTTTTCGAGAGGGGTTTATTCCGAAATGGTCCCATTTGAATTTCATATAGATCTGATGATAAGTTTCGAAGACAGACAACAGAGGGGCAATTCTGGTAATTTTAAGAACGTTCACAGTCTGATCTCAGTGTCAATCTGTCAAAAATTCCTATACATTTTTGTCAAATTTTTGAAATTCGATTGTCGCCGAGATGACACTGCGAACGTTTTTAATTGCGAGAATGGGCCTTCAGCACTCTTCAAAAAATTACAGCAAATCAACCGCGATTGCTGCTATCGCATAAATATGTATTGTTTTGACCTCCAGAATGACGAAATTTCGAATTGGTGTGGGGTAGGTAGGTACTATAACTAAAAAGTGTTTTTTTTTTTTTTTCAAAACAAAAACAACCGACTTCCGGAAAAACACTACAAAGTGAAAAATAACTTTAATTTCGGAAAGCGGTGAAAAGAAATTAATAAAATACGTATCAATAGTCACCGCCTTCCAAAATTAAAGTTATTTTTCACTTTGTAGTGTTTTTCCGGAAGTCAGTTTTTTTTAGGAACTATTTTTTTCTACCTATTTTTCATTTTGCTCTACTCCTAAGGGTCCTAGTGTAATGTTAAATATCCTATAGCTTTACACAAAAATTGGGCTAGATTAGCGTGTTCAAACAAACAGACCCATTAACTTTATTATTAGTATATGTATATACAGGAAAAGTTTTTATCCAGTGCGCAAATTGTAACCATGAATTCAGCATATCATTCTAGACCCCCTACCGCAGAAATTTTTCTCAGGATATACAAAAAAAAAACAGATGTTCCATACATATGGACCGCGTAGGTATTGCACTTTTCTATGAAAGAGCAGATTTTTTTTTGCATAACCGGCGGAAATTTCTGCGCTAGGGGTTCTAGAATGATATGCTGAATTCATGGTTACAATTTTCGCACTGGATAATTTTTTTTCCTGTATAGATAGGTCGTTAACCTTTGTAAGTAACGTAAAAAGATGAAGGAAATAAGTATCTACTTTTTACTGCGTGTCATTTTATAATGAAAATATCTAGAAAGAAAAGTAGCCCATATCCTTCCTCATGTCCTATAGTCTATCAATCTGTCAACGTTCTCAAAGATCGATTCAGTATTACGAGTATTATAGTTTGATTAGTTTAGTAAAAATACAGTTTTTTCATTTCTTCGTTTTATTTTGTTACTAGTTTTACATTATTAATTAGCGCACATCTTTTAACCTCAGTTTATTCTTTGAGTTTGGTCACCGAACTTACAACCACAGATAAAAATAATAATTGCCATTCGTTTAAAACATTCAGATGTGACAATTGACATTGATCCTCAACAAGTATTTCAGGGTTGTTATGATAACATCGCAGACAGACTGGCTGGAGACAGACTTATTGTCGCGTGTGTTTTTTGATCTATGGATTTTTCAATCGAAATAAAGGCAAAATATTTTTACTAGATCTCAGAATAAATAACAGAATAATAATCCTAATCACAATTTATTTTGGGTCCTTTATTGAATAAATAGAAGAAGTACATACCTACACATATATTCGAATAGAACCTTGTAAGACCAATATATTATTATATTGTATTAACATAATTTTTTCGAAATCAACGATAGTCTTTAAGTGATGGTACTAAAATGTGTCGATAACCTTGCGCCATCCCATCTTCCTAGCATAGCGTGCTGTGCTGGGGCGGCTGCTGCTGGTGTGGAAAACCTGAAACGGCGCAAAAATTCCTGTCTTATTGGAAATTAGATATTCGAGCCGTTTGGGGTTGAAACTCTAAGGCCATGGATCCGATTGCTCACTTCGATTTTTGAGAAGAACGCAATTCTACAGTTTGGAATGGGCAACCAACTTCATCTTTTGTCTGACCGCCCCCTTGACAATTCAAAAGTGGCTGTAATTGGCTTATTTGAAATAAATGCTTTGAGTTTAAGTCAGACTCCGTAGGAAAATAACCTGCAAATATTTCGTTTTCAAAAAGCGGATTCTCGAAGTTTCCGAACCTGGAGGCGTAGTTCTAAACGAAGGTTCCGCTTGCTGAGCTCGAAAAATACAGGAATTCGCAATATACCACTTGGGTCTCGAGGTATCTGCTTACGTAAACAACTTGCTTGAGAGAAATATTTGGAAAGGCTGGCGTATTTAGATAGAGAAGGTATTCTATTAAGGGGTGAGAAATGTGCTATATGTAGAAAAATAATATCATTATTTTGTCAGCATGTAGTTTCTGTGGCATACAAAAACAAGTCTTAAAAAAAAACACTACAAATTAAAAAATTACTTTAATTTTGGAAGACAGTGTCTTTCGTTTTTGTATTTTGTCTTTTCCACCGGGATCACACTTGGGATCTCAAGGGGCCATTACGTGTTCTTATATTGGCCAGTGACGGAAACAAGTTTATATTGGATCTTACAAAAATTGCCACCATCATCATCATTTCAGACGGAAGACGTCCACTGCTGGAGATAGGCCTCCCCCAATATGGGGGGCTTGCCATAATCGCCACGCATGGCAGGCGGGTTGGCGATCGCAGTATGGTGGTAAGATGCATAGAGAACGCTGCTGCCCATACTCTAGTAAGTACAAGTCCTCCAATATGTACAAATATGGAAAAGTCAGTATCCTCGGAGACCGAAACACAGTTTCACAGCTGTCTGTGCTTTTAAGGTTTGACATCGGTTTAATAGGTACACAGTTTTTGAGCCTTTTAAGGCAAGTGTAACTGTAGTGAGAGAGAAGTTTTTTAAATCCCCGGGCGCCTAAGGGCCATCGCGTGATGTTATATATCCTATAGCCTTCCTCGATAAATGGGCTATCTAACACTGAAATAATTTTTCAAATCGGGCCAGTAGCTCCTGAGATTAGCGCGTTCAAGCAAACAAACATACTCTTCTTTATTATTAGAATTAGATTAGATATTAGAAAGGCACATAAAAGGCACTTTTGAAAGTCAAAATTTTATTCTAGTCGTCCCTTCATCGTCATCATCATCATTTCAGCCGAAAGACGTCCATTGCTGGACATATGTCTCCCCCAAGCACCGTCATTTCGACCGGTTCTGTGCTTGTCGTATCCAGCGGAATCCTGCGGCCTTCACCAAGGCATCGGTCCATGTTGTGGGAGGCCTTCCAACACTTCCAGTACGTGGTCGCTACTTCAGAACCTTCCGGCCCCATTGGCCTTCTGTTCTGCGAGCAATGTGCCCTGCTCACTGCCACTTAAGTTTAGCAATTCTTCGGGCCCCTTACTCGCCCCTTACTAAAATATTTTCGTATGGAGAAGAATAGGCAAGAAACTGTACTGTTACACTAATAAAGTGTTTCACAAAACTTTAGATAAGTTAAATGAATAATTATATGTGAAAACGATGCACCTCCTAGAAAATTACCATACCACAATAGGCGAAAACTAATTTAGCAATGACAAATAAATTAATTATATGATAGATAGATGGTATTCACATAATTTACAAACATTTTTCATAGATACGATAGATAACATTTATTGTAAACCATATACACATTATAGTTAGGAACTTTGTAAGAACACAGGCTATGATAATGGACGGTTTTGTCGATATAGCAGCGGTCTTTTACGGACAACCTTCGAATAGACTTATAATTCCTTTAATGAAATCTCCAAACAAACATTAACTTTAGTTTTGTTACTTTTCTTGTGGCTTCTTTAGACAAACAATTGAAGATATTGTTATAATTAGTGCCTTGTTTTACAATAAAGCTATTGTATGAAATTTCATTACTAAATCATTACTTTTGGCTCCAAAGAGCTTTTGATTTTCATCTTTTAAAGATAACATGAGGCATTGTTTTCCAAAAACTCTTTTTCATGTACACATTACATTTTATGTAGGTATTAAAAAAAGTAATATGACATACATTAGGTATGTAGTAAGCAAAACGATCTAAGAAACACTAAATCGAATCTAACCATTTCGAAACCAATAAATCCATGCAGGTTTAGATGGTGCGTAAAATTGGGCAATCTGAAACTGCAATCCAAACATATACATATGAACAAACAAATAAAACTGAGTGTCTATTTGTAATGTTGCAATAGCAAAGTTTTACTAAATGCATGTGAAAGTGTGTACGGTACTTACGAGAAAAAATTTTTGTTTAAATTTTCGTCTGCCTACCTATTCTTTTTTTGATCCATGTAATCGCCAAAATGGCTGGACCGCTTTTGCTGCAACTTTATGTGGCAGATAACTGATGTTATAAGGGCAACTCAGCATAAGCATAGTCAGCATAAAATGTGCCCATCTCGCCATAGGCCTCCACTCTGCGAAAGGGAGTAGATCGAAATCCACCACCAGTGCGGGTTGGTAGATGTCACATGTCTTCGAATTTTTGGTTCTAGGACATGCCGGTTTCCTCGTGATGTTGCGGACACGAATCATGCGATATCACCAACTTAGGTTACTTATATTTTAGAAAAAGAATTAGGGTTCCCCCCCCTTCATCCACATCCAAACGGGCGAAACCGCGGGCAGAAACTAGTTAAGAACTAAAACTACATATCCCATTCAAGTTTACACTCAAGCTATCAAATTTTTCAATACGATCTCATATAAAATGTTTATCCGATACCACAGAACAAGGAAAACCGTGCAGGGAGCGTTTAGAGACAGCAATTCTGATAAAATGCATGATATTATGCCTTGTTTCCCTAAAAGGTTATGCATAGAGAGTACCCATCGTAGGTAGGTCACCATCCTCCACACCTCGCCAGTTATCTTTAAGTGCCACGTAATAAGGGCGAGCCCATTACCATCAACCGGGCACAAGTCCAGAATTCAGGCTGCTACTCAGAAATAACACTTTGCCCGACCTGGGATCAAACCCAGGACCTCCTGCTCAACAGTAGTACTTGCGTCCACTGGACGAATGTTGTAAATGCGTTGAGCACACAACTTCTATGACAGATCCATTGCACGCCATAGTTGTTCTTGTTACAAAAGTGGATAGTTTTCACCATAGACTTAGAGAATGGACTGCGCGTTCCGTATTCAGTTGTGCAGTGAATCAGACCGAAAAGTACGAGAGAGGCAAAGCGAATGTGCGGCTATAATTGTCTCTTTCTAGTATATTGTACTATAAAGTGTATACTTTACGTGTAAAAGTGTTTGTACAAACCTACTTACAGAAATAAAATCATTTATCATTTGCAGAAAAGAGACAGGTATTGGCCGAACAGTCGCTTTGTCTCTTTCTAGAGAGTGGTCACTTTTGTGAGGATAACGCTCAGTCCATTCCTGTCTATAGTTTTCACTCTGCAATCGGCATCTTGTTTTTGTTAGCCAATAACAAAACATTTACGCAATGTGTATTGTCTTTGTTCCTGGCCATGACATCTAGCAATAGACAAAGTAACAAACTTCAATTGGTTGAAAACGAGCCTTTTTTAGGGTTCCGTACCTCTAAAGGAAAAAACGGAACCCTTATAAGATCACTTTGTTGTCCGTCCGTCCGTCCGTCCGTCCGTCCGTCCGTCTGTCAAGACCGTTTTTCTCAGGAACGCGTGGAGGTATCAAACTGAAATTTCTATATGATACTTAGTTCTACTGTCCCTGGAAGCTGTAGAAAAATCAACCTTCTAAGTCAACGCAATCAAAAGATACAGCCATTTAGGCCGCAAAATTCCGCAAATTTTCGAAACTCGCACGGGAATCAAAACCTACAGGGTACTTCCCGTGAACTTAGAATCTTGAAATTTTGTACGAAGTCACGTCTTATAGTACAGATATAGGAAAAATTACGAAAACCAAAAACTTTTAGTTTCGTCATATAAAAAAAATATTTTTGACAATTTTGAACTTTTACTTATATACCCACAGGTTTGTACGGAACCCTCGGTGCGCGAGTCCAACTCGCACTTGACCGGTTTTTTAGATTAAGTATGTGTGTATTTTGTGTTTCTTTTTGTAATGTGCGTTTTTTGTTTCTTTCTGTCATGGACCACTTTCAAAACTGTCAGTTTCTATACGTCATTTGTGTAATAATGCGAGAAAACGGTGACAGTTTTGGTTTGTAAAACATGTGTTCAAAATGCCGCCTCTAGCAGCGGGTGCCAGGGCTTTTCCTAGCTCTGTGATCCGATACTATGTATATTTAAAGCCTTTCTCTTAAATCTTCGCATCAATCTCTGAGATAAAACCATCAATCTGAACGGTGGGACGACAGTTTTGAAAGACCGTGATTGGTCGCACAGCTTTTGAGAAAGCCCGTGATTGGTTGGAAGCCATTTTTGAGAACTTCGACAGCTGACCGTAATGCGCCTTAATAAAACTTGCTAACTACAAAGTTGGCGATGTCGAGTTAGACTCGTTATAGAGAAATGGGTCATAACTTCAGAAGTTTGTGCGGAGTAAATAGTTGTGGTTGTTCTATGGTACATTTACTTAAATACAAATTCAAGGGAGAGAAGTGTTAAGATAACTCTACGCTATTTGTTTTGAAAATAACTCTGCAATTTCCGTGTGGTGCCAGACGTAAAAGAATAGCACCATCCCATATCTTCCCGTGGGTGTCGTAGAAGGCGACTAAGGGACTTACTAGAGAACGGGCAGAAGCGTTCTCTAAGCATTTTACCACCAAACTGCGATCGCCAACCCGCCTGTCAAGCGTGGCGATCATGGCAAAACCCCCCTTTTGGGGGAGGCCTATGTCCAGCAGTGGACGTCTTTCGGCTGAAATAATGATGATGAATTTCCGCATATGCATACCGACTGGTGGCCGTCCTGATATCGAAAGGAACCGTATTCCAAAGAAGAATGGACTGATTATGAAAAGAAGAATGAACTAAATCTAAAAGATGAGAAGTATAGAGTAGGAGAACATTGTTAGGAGAACGCAGAATCTTAGCATGAGAAGAACGAATTAAAAAAAAAAAAACATGGAATGTATTGCAAAACTATGTCCGACATGGCAAACTGAAACCATTAAAATGAGACATTTTAGTTGCATCTGGCACAACTACATACACTCTCATGCAATTCCCTTCAGAAAAATACTCGCGACAAGAAAAACAAATGCAATACGCTTAGTTACTCGTTCTAAATGACAGCATTTGTTCTTTCTTGCTCCCAGAACGGGTTGATAATAAAAATACTTGAACCATTTCTATTCTCTCGCGTCCTATGCTGTTTTAAGGCGTAGTTCCATTGCTGCTCACGGCTACGCTCAGCTCGTTTTCTAGCTTCGGTTCGTAGGAAAATATAAGCTGGAATGTCTACTTTTGTGATCCACGGCTGCGCTATAAAGGGTTAATTGAAAATGGCTAGCTTAATTCCGCAGGCGTGATGTGTATTGATGTTTGAGAATGATAAAAAAATGATATTTTTTTGGGTATCATCGTCATTCCTAGCAATTATGCAACATTCAAAAGCGAATTTGTCTTTATGATAGACTTTTTATGGTGTTACCAACAGAATATTATCGAAACTATACGAAATTGGTATTTTTTCAAACTTGCAATTTTTATTTCACGTAAGGTCTTTTTTTTTAGGAAGCTCTGTCAGGGTCAGCTACGCTTGCCGCGGTCGAACCGTGGATTGGTTCGGAATGCACGTTATGCTGTTGGTCCCGGCTGTAATTTGTGTATTTTTGACGGAAGTTACAGGTAGTTAGAAGCCCGAAAGTCTGACAACTAGTCTTGCCAAGGGGTTTCGTGTTATTCGCATATCCAGTAACTGGGTTGTGGACGCCGGATAGGCAGTTGCTCCATGTAAAATACTGGTATTCAGCCGCATCCGGTTAGACTGGAAGTCGACCCAATATACTTGAGTAAAGGGCTAGATAGATTGTACAGTAACGTATTTATGTTCGTGACTATACCAATGAATTTGTTGCTAGCAAACAAATTAAGTCGCACAGCCAGCAACCATTCAGCTGCAATTATTCGTAACACTCTCTGACCTTCGTGTACATCCAACGCAGCAGTGGAGTTGCGCCTTTATTCTCGGATGCAGATACGAATAAACTATTATAAAAGTGCTGATGTTATATTATTAAAAGAAGTACTTGTATGCGGGCGCGCGGGCGCCATTGTTTTAATGTTTTTATCTGTTTTAAACTTTGTTCTTATGCTTCATTAACTACTTTGGTTGTATTTTTATTATAGTTTATTTTTAATACATATACAACAATCCGTTCCATCACTAAAGTAATTTGATGTCACTTGGAAAGCTCCCACGCTTAGTTAGAATTAGGCTGGACATATTTGCCATATGTCAGACGATCAATGGGCCAAACTTACGGCACTGCGGGTCCCGCTTAATGGCAAACGACATCGCGGCAGTTCCAGACGGAGATGGCGGGATGAGTTGGACTCCTTTAACTCTTTCGCGAGCATTGGCAAAATATATGCCACAGCAGTATTTGAATCTGGCGCGTAATCGATTTGAAATAATGATATTTTTAATGAATAATTTAATCGTGGGCATAGGCAAACATATTGCCACCCCCATAAAAGTAAATAATAATATCTGGGGGATGTAATTGTTCAGAAATGTTATGTAGGGGACCTCTAACTTTCTGCCCGTTAAAGGGTTAATAAATAAATAAAATCCATTTATTTCAGGTTCCCCCATATATAGACTATAAGTACTTTCTGTTAATAACTCATCACTAACCAATCTATGGACTGTTTATGTATGCGTTCATGTCTGAAATAAAGATTTTTATTTATTATTTATTTATTATATTAAAATCACAAGTTACAATCACAGAATAAAAATTTAAAATACAATGTCATCTAATTATTATAAATACAATGTCAAATAAAAATCTACATTTATAATTATTCGAAAATTAATAATCTAAAATACAAATTAAAATAAAAGTTTAGGGCAAACTTAGTATAAAAAACATAAATTAATAAAACAGCAAATACTTAACACATCGTGACATCACTTAGTTAACATGCCCTGGCTATATGCCTACTGCAACACTTCCTAATATAGGCGCAGTCCAATCGTCCAGCAATCATCACTAGGACAGCGTTGGGGCTGAACCGCACCCTGCGCACCAAGGACGCGCACCGCTTGCGCATTTTGGTGTGGAAACAGTCAGTGCGCGATTCCGCAAACATGTCCGAGGCACTGCAGAAGCGGGGCAGCCCCAATACCGCCCTGAATGCGTTGTTGTACTGGACGCGGAGGGCACTGTAATAAAGGTTGGTCTTTGGCAGCTCTGCACAGAGAGAGGTGGAGAGAGAGTAGGGAAGTCTTTACCCAGAAGTGGGACATTATTGGCTAATCTATACTAATATTATAAAGAGGAAAGATTTGATTGTTTGTTTGCATTGAATAGACTCCGAAGCTACTGAACCGATTTGAAAAATTCTTTCACTGTTGGGAAGCTACACTATCCTCGGGTGACATAGGCTATATTTTATCCTCGTATTTCCACGGGAACGGGAACTACGCGGGTGAATCCGCGGAGCGCCGCTAGTAATAAATAAATAAATCTAATCCAATATATAAAATTTCCATTTCACAATGTTAGTTACCGTACTCCTCCGAAACGGCATTAGCGATTTTTACCAAATTTTATATGCGTATTCAGTAGGTCTGAGAATCGGCTACTATCTATTTTCCATACCCCTAAGTGATAAGGGTTAAGGCAAAACAACGTTTGCCGGGTCAGATAGTAATACATAAATTTTTAGATAGAGGTTATGGCAGTAACAAAGACAGTTATTTTACGCTAAAATCTTTCAATATACAACTCAGCCTATTGTACTGTACTGCGGGAAATAGGAACCTCCCAGGATGCAAAAAAAAAAAAAACACACAAACTTGCGTGGGCCCTTATGAAACGTCAAAGCTAGGTAGGTACACGGTCCCAATTGGTCGTTTCCTATGGAGAAGAGCCGACAACGAACTCCACGGTTACTCTTCTAAAGATGTAGCTTTCACAATATTTTTAAATTACAATGTTGCGCCTGCGCCAGAGCAGTATGTCCTCCACCTTCTGCATCAAGTCACTCCCAGCCACCGTCATCATCATCATCATCTGCCTAGCCGTTTCCTAAATATGTTGTGGTTGGCTTCCAGTCTAACCAGATGCAACTGAATACTAGTATTTTACATTGAGCGATTACTATCTGACCTACATCACAAAATGACTGTGTAATATACCATACCACTTAGTAAAACTGTTTTCAGACTTTCGGGCTTGTGAAGAACCGTAACGACTGTCAAAGATCCACTAATGATAGCTGGGACCAACGGCTTAGCGTGATTTCTAAGGCACGAAGCGATCTTTGGTCTTGGTATATTGTAAAGATGGTCACCCATCCACGGGCTAACAGCGGCATGCGTAGCTGATCGATTGACCCGGCTGTCGCCTACTTAATCATGAGTCCCTTGCTTGTATTTGAAGAAAAACATGGCTTTGACATAAGCAAAGACCCATGGTTCATTCGGTTTTTTCTGTACCTACACAAGAATCACTTAAATAATCTAGATTTTTTTTTAAACGAATACATCGCGGTTTTGGAAGAGGGGTTTGTGGCTGCACAAGCCCCTCTTCCCAGCAACCTTCTTCCTTCATTTCTCTTTAACTAACATAAATTCGAATCCATTTACAACCCATCCATTGTTAGATTCCTAAATAGAAATAATTCTTTATTACGACCGACTGCCATTAACGTAATGTTGCTCGTCGATAATCAAGAGCAATCGGCGCAATTGCTCGGTAAAAGGAGCAATCAATAGCGTATTGTTGGTATTTATGGCCTATTGAATCGCTCAGTTGCATTGAAGGTACAATTTCTATTCAATTGATGTCAATAGAGCCTCCACGGTATAAGTGCCTACATCCCGTGCATCGTGGGTGGTCAGACCAGTAGCCAACAAAGAAAAAAATGGGAGATCCACCGAGGGCGAAAAAAAAAAATGGCACCAAATATTTTTGTGGAAATTGTGACTGGTTAGACGGCGGCCTATGATATGGCTATACGCAGTTGTTGTTGCGTAGCGTGCGACGTAGCTATGTTATATGTAGCAGTTGTGAAGCAAATGTCGTAGCACTCGAATACGCAATTCTCGTGAAGGTTAAGAATGCGAAGCTATAAACTGGCGTAGCTCTGGAATACGTAGCAGTTTTGTAGCAACTAGCGTAGCTCTGAAATACGTAGCCATTGCGTGGTAATGGAATACGTAGCTTTTCGTAGCAACTTGCGTAGATCTGGAATACGTAGCTTCTGCGTAGCAATGGAATACGTAGCTGATTTGTAGCAGCTAGCGTAGCTCTGGAATACGTAGCAATGGAATATGTAGCTGTTATGTAGCAACGTGAGTATATCTGGAATACGTAGCTGTTGCGTAGCAATGGAATACGTAGCTATTTCGTAGCAACGTGCGTAGATCTGGTATACGTAGCTTCTGCGTAGCAATGGAATACGTAGCTGATTTGTAGCAGCTAGCGTAGCTCTGGAATACGTAGCAATGGAATATGTAGCTATTATGTAGCAACGTGAGTATATCTGGAATACGTAGCTGTTGCGTAGCAATGGAATACGTAGCTGATTTGTAGCAACTAGCGTAGCTCAGGAATACGTAGCCGTTGCGTAGCAATGGAATACGTGGCCATTGCGTAGCAATGGAATATGTAGCTGTAGCAACTAGCGTAGCTATGGATTACGTAACCGTTGCGTAGCAATGTAATACGTAGCTGTTTTTTAGCAACTGGCGTAGCTATAGAATTCGTAGGCGTTGCGTAGCAATGTAATACGTAGCTGTTTTGTAGCAACTACCGTAGCTATTCGCTAAGCACGTATTTCACGTTACTGTTGCTTAGCGAATAGCGTAGCAAATGTCTCTGTTGCGTGGGAATATTATGACAAACAAAAGCACTGTATAAATAACTATTCTTGATATAACAGAAAGGGTCAAAAATAAATGTTACCTAATCACTTTCATAGCAGATTGTTATTAATTAATTATCATACAGAAGGAAGCTACCATAAAAAAAAAACATCGCTTTATACTACATCCACAGTGATTGATAGCACTCATCGAACAAAAACAAAGTTTGAACTAATATTGGCCAACTTTGACGGCCTGTGCCGGCCACACAGTTCGCTCAGGCGAATTCCAGTGGTATTTTGTGTTTACTTTACCGGCAAACTGAGGGCATTGATGTTTCCCCATAGCTGGTTTTTAAGCAAAGTTCGAATGTTTTAATGCATTCAGTAAATACTCGTAGAGTTAGGGTTTTCTGTAGTTGTACTAAAGTCCGCACTATGGAGTTACATGTAATAATTCAAACTCAATCTTCATGAGCCCGTGTACCCCCGAGGATATCGTTCAAATCATAAAATCCCTAAAAAATACAAATAGTGCGGGGTATGATGGAATATGTACTAAAGTGATTAAGGTAGTGGCGGAAATAATAGCGCCGGTATTGTGTCATATAATAAATAAATGTATTGAAGGTGGGGTCTTTCCAACAAAATTGAAATTATCAGTTGTCATTCCAGTATTCAAAAAACAAGATAGAGAAGATATGAATTGTTATAGACCAATATCTCTAATACCTATCCTATCAAAAGTTTTTGAAAAAGTTATCTACAATAATTTATATAGCTATATGGAAAAAAATAATATTCTTGCGGAGGAACAAATGGGTTTCAGGAAAAATAAAACTATCAATAACGCATTTCACTCTTTCTTCAAAACGGTACTAAAAGGCATGGATAGTAAAAAACATGTCTCAGCGCTTTACATGGATATGACAAAGGCCTTCGACTGCGTCAATCATGAAGTCTTATTAAATAAATTAGAAGCGTATGGAATACGAGGAAACGCTAGAGATCTCATTAAATCATATCTAAGTAACAGAGAACAACAAACTGAAATATCTAGCATTTCACATACCACAAAAGTCGAAAAGAAGCACTTATCGACACCAATCATAGTCTGCAAAGGTGTACCACAAGGGAGTATTTTAGGTCCTCTGCTCTTTATTATTTATATTAACGACCTCCCCAAATCCATCAAATCGTCCATGGTACTGTATGCTGACGATAGTACTGCGATAGTTGTATCTGAAGACCCAATAACACATGAACATGAAATTAACAATACACTATCATCTATAGTTAAGTGGCTAAACTTAAACGAACTTAAAATAAACCTACGTAAAACATCTGTAATGACTTTCAAAAATAAGAATTCTAAATTAAGGACATTCAAAATAAGTTATGAAGACATAGACATAGAAAAAATAAATACTACCAAATTTCTTGGACTACACATAGACTCGGATATGACATGGAAGACACATATTGAACAAGTATGTACAAAACTGAGTCGGTATTCGTATGCCATCTATATGCTTCGTAAAGTGGTAAATCAAACTGCATTACTATCTGCTTACCACGCTTACGTTGGTTCAACACTGAGGTATGGAATAATGTTTTGGGGGAATGCCACTGATAGAGAAACAGTTTTCAAAGCCCAAAAGAAGTGTATCAGGGCAATCTGTGGATTAAAACCGACGGATACTTGTAAACCACATTTTATAAATTTGAAAATATTGACATTCCCATCATTGTATATTTATGAACTAGCATTAGACATTAGAAATAACTTATATAAATATGAAACGTTAAAAAGTACCAGGCTTGCCAGTACACTTCGAGCAATACGCCATAGAACGGCTATGTTTGATAAGAGTGCATTCTGTATGGGGCCTAAAATATATAATAAATTACCTAATCATGTAAAGGAAGCAACGAATCTTAGGGCGTTTAAAAATAGGTTAAAGTTTTATTTATTAAATAAAGCATATTATAATGTTAATGATTATTTAAATGATAAATGTAATTAGTTAGTATTAAATTTTTAATTGAGTAAGGTTATTAAAATTATGCAATTAATAACTGTCCAATAAATGCTCATATAATAATATTTGTTTAAATTAATGTTTGTAGAAGGATTAATGTAAAATATTTCACGCAACCGTCGCCGTCTGGGCTGCGTTTGTGACCGGACGTGTGAGCGTAAACGAGGCAAAAGTAGTATGTAAGGATCGGAACTGGTGGTGATGACGGTCTGTAGTTTTTGCCTACCTCCATGGGAGTAATGCGTGCTTTTTAATTTAATTTATAATAATGTGTTTTTTAATAATGTGTATAATTTAGTACAATAGATATTTGCACACCTATTTAGGTAGGATATGGTCATCAGCACTTTTATTATTGTATATATCACCTCATGTAACTACCCATTTCCAAGCAAATAAATGATTTGATTTGATTTGATTTGATTTGAAACTCACAAAATGCTAATGAAGCTGTGGAAAAATCTAGTAAGATATTATTTCAGAATGAAATCAGTATTTTTTCTCTACTGTGCAAAGGAAAAATCATAAAATGGAACGGGACATTAACATACAGTTTATATAAGATGTTACATTTTCCACGTAAAATATACAGTCACCATCGTTATCTTAGTACTCGGAGCGGACGATTTCTTAGTTTTATAGTTACTTAGCAGTTTAAGTTATATTTAAATTACTTATTAGCTAATAGGCTAGATTGTAATATGAATAAAGTATCATCTATTGTGATACTTTATAAAGGGGAAAAAAAAAAAAAAAAAAAAAAAAAAAAGTACTCGGAGCAAAAAAAAAGAAAGTAATAAGACGTTGTATCATGTCGTATGCTTAATGTTAATTATAGCAACAGACAGACTTGCAAATGTTCTAACGAAGTTAATTATGAGAACGAGCTCAAAAGCTTTGAAATGATTCTGTTTTGAAGTTTCATGTTTCGTAATCAAAATAATTTGTGCACTCAACTCTTGATAATGCTTTTGCCGTACGAAGTAGAGAATAGATGTACTTCTTCTTCTTATTTTCATGTTGATGGTACTTGTACACTTTTTTTTAATATAATTAGAGCCCAGTAAGTGCCCCCCCGAGTGGGTTCCCGCATTGTCGTTGCGAGGGGGCTCAGCAACTGAGGTGGGCCGCGTCGTCGAATGGGAGGCATTGCGGCTGAGGGTTAAGGGCTGTGGCAGAGGAGGAGTGCCGGTGCTTCTGAGCAGCGCTCTTCCCTTCCGTGGCCTGGACGGGGTCGCCAACGTTTGATGGCGGACGCGGTGGGGCCGCAGGAGAAGAGGAGTGTCGGTATAGCGTTGGCCGCTCTCCCTATCCCCAGCGGCCGAAAAGTTGTTGGGCGGGACGGCCCACGCGCGCCGTCAGTGATGTCAGCAACAACTGGTGGGGTCCGCAAAGGCCAATGCTTGCCAGGGGTGCGGGTTGTTCGAAAGAGACACCGTCGCCCCTGGCACACAGACAACTGAGGGAACACGGGTGGGTTTTAGTCAGTAAAAGTCTGACACGCCCTCCTGCTCTCTACCCAGAGCGGGAGAAGTCATTTGATGATTTCCCACCCTCCAAAAAAAAAGCCTAGTAAGTGACCATGTTTATGCGGCATCAATGGCATTGTTGAGATCATCCAAGGTGCAGGTGAACGGGCACTTAGGGCACTTAGGGCACTCCAGCTAGTGGGGCACGGTCTAATCAGAAGCACCGCACTCGCACTGGGTGTTGGATGAGTCAATAATCCCCCAGTTTGACAAATTGTGTCTGCAGCGGCCTACTTGGGTACGCAATCGATTGAGAGCGTTACATTTATTTTGATTCTATTAATAATTTTAATTTTTTTTTTTTTTTTTTTTTTTTTTTCGGCCAAAGAATCAGCATTGCCATACAACGTGGCAATGCTGCCAGCCTTTTGGGCACTTTTCCCATTGACAACGATGCGGACGTATTTTTTGATGCCTTGTGAATATTTTCTTTTTTATGTATCTGTACATAATTTTAAATTGAATTTCATATTCTTATTTCGATAATGATTTTGATTGTTTATTTTTTTAAAGTTTAATTATGTTTCTAGTATCGCAATATCTTCTCGTCCCAAATACCACAGTGTCTCAAGACGAAAGTGTTTGACCAGTGTGTGTTGCCAGTGATGACCTATGGTACAGAGACGTGGTCGCTCACAATGGGCCTTATCAGAAGGCTTAAAGTCACCCAAAGGGCAATGGAGAGGGCTATGCTCAGCTATGCTATCACGCGATCGAATCAGAAATGAAGAGATCCGCAGGAGAACCAAGGCAACCGACATAGCTCGAAGGATTGCCAAACTTAAGTGGCAGTGGGCATTGCTCGCAGAACAGATGGCCGATGGGGCCGAAAGGTTCTGGAGTAGCGACTGCGTACCGGAAGACGTAGAGTAGGAAGGCCTCCCACAAGGTGGACCGATGACCTTGTGAAGGCTGCCGGTATCCGCTGGATGTGCTGGGGGAGGCCTATGTCCAGCAGTGGACGTCTTTCGGCAGAAATAATGATGATAATTCTAGTAATAATTTTAAATTTTTGTTATTATTTCAAAATTTTACTTTAATAGATGTACTAGGTATGGTCTAGTAGCCGACTAGTCGCAAGCGCAATAGCTGAGACTTCCGTTCTCAACATCAAGCCCGAAGTTTGGATTTCTGTCTGGGTGGTAATAGGCTCGCCCGAATTTCTTTGGACTTTAAAGTGTACCTAATAATACTTGGTATGTTCATCATCATCATCTGTCTAGCCTTTTCTCAACTATCTTACAGTCTAGCATATTCACTACATTCGGTTAGACTGGAAGCTGACCCCAACAGCTTCCAGTCTAATCGGATGCAGTAAATACCAGTATTGTACATAGATCGATTGCCTATCTGATCTCCACAAACCAGTTACAGGGTAATGATAAATGATTTTATTTCTGTAAGTAGGTTTTGTACAAACACTTTTACACGTCAATCATATTTCTTTTACTAGATGAGGTCGGCGTTTCCTATCTGACTACTCTGAGAATAAAGGCCGAAACAAACTCAGAGGTCACAGTCTCTTTTAAAGTCCAGACATAATCTTGGTCAGATCATGTGAAGACCGTGTGGATTGGTCTCTGGTTGGGTAGGCCGCATAAAGTACTCAAACACAATACCCACAGGTAACACGATATCCCTAGGTAAAACTGGTTGTCAGACTTCTAATTGTGTGTATTTACAGATTTAATAAACCTGTAGATTTCGGAATGCTGAAACAAATTATTTTACGTAATTTTTGGTTTACGTAAAATAATTTGTTTAATATTACGGTTTTAATTTTAACGATAGTAATTTATAGGCTCGAGATTGTTTTTTAAGAGTCTCTTTGAATTTAACAATAGTATTTCTAAATATCAATCATTATCGACCAGTCCCTGCACGGCACGGTTATTATGGCTTAATAATATATCGATTTCTTTGTTTAACGTAAATTTAATATAATGTATTATACACTTAAATCTTTCGAAGTAAATTTTTTTTAATGATGCTGGAAACCGCATGAAAATCCATCGCACAGTTTAGAAGAACCACGAGGTCACATGGACAGCCACAAAAATATACATAAAATTCTTATCTTTTATAATTGTCTGTCCGTTGTTTATTAATACTATTGAAACACTTAATATCAAACAGCTACATTTTTTACAGTTCGTTAGAACATTCTCAAGAACTGGTTCAAAGATTAAGAACTTTGTACCCCGACCGAGTTTAACCCACGCAGCTGTAGATAGAGGTTAAAGATTCGAGAATGTTGATCAACGAATAGCTAAAATAACTTACGTACTTTTATATTTTTTAACTTATACCACAAAAACAAAATAGACTTAGGAAATAAATCTGTAGTCGAAAGTTAACAGACAAAATATGGTAAGTTTTTGTTAGATGATTAGACTACAAAATATTATATATCACTGAACAGCATCTCAATTTTGCGTGTGAGTGACGTATATGTAACTCATACACTATCATACAGAGGGAAAGACACACACACAGAAAGACAGAGACACACGCACAGGACAAGATTCACAGCCCCACCTTTGAGTAGTTTGCTAAGTAAAATAAGCCGAATGTGAACATTTTTCTTAATGGCCATAATCAAACAAACTCTTGCTTACATCTGCACGAATTTGAACATTGAAATTATTAGAATTTTGAGAATTTTGCTTCCTTTTTTAACCGACTTCAAAAAGAAGGAGGTTATCAATTCGACATGTTTATTATAAATGTTTTTTTATGTATGTTCGGGTATAACTCCGTCGTATATAGACGGAAAAATCTTTTGTTCGAAAGGGGTTTATTCCGAAATAGTCCCATAAAAATTTCATATAAATCTGATTATGCGTTTCGGAGACAGACAACGGAACTCTTCAAAAAATTACAGCAAATCAACCGCGAATGTTGCTATCGCATAAATGTGCATTGTTTTGACCCCAAGGATGATGAAATTTCGAATTGTTGTGGGGTAGGTAACAAAAAAAATAACAACCGAGTTCCAAAAAAACACTACAACGTGCAAAATAACTTTAATTTCGTAAGGCGGTGACAAATAATTAAAATACACATCCAAAGTCACCGACTTCCGAAATTAAAGTTATTTTGCACTTTGTAGTGTTTTTTTGGAAGTCGGTTGTTTGGTTGGGAAATCATCAAATGACCTTTCCCTCTCCTGGCGGAACGGGAGGGCGTGTCAGACTTTTACTGACTAAAACCCACCCATGTTCTTTCAGTTGCCTGTGTGCCAGGCCACATCTCTTTCGAACACATCCGCAACCCTGAGTGTGTGTGTGTGTACCTCTGTGCACTAGGAAGTGTCGAAGGGTGGGCGTTTTGGGGGGACTGTCTTATGTTTTATTTTTTTGACGTTCGAAAAGTGCTGACTCTCAGCCTAGTTTGAATAAATGACTTTTGATTTTGATTTTGATTTTGTATATGTATGTGTTTCTCCGTTATACTGCATGGTGGTACTTGCCACTTGATGTGCCACATTAACACCAAGGCACCCTACTGTATTCAATACGACTTATTCATCAACTAACAACAATTTAATCACCAGATAATATTTTACACATCGATACTACGCACAGTACAGAGGCCAGCACACCAAGCTACCCCAATCTGTCAAAATGTATTTGATAGTTTTTCAACTTTATCACAAGTGCATAAAGTTCATTTTCGATCGGGAAAAGTTGACAGTTTGCGATAGCTTGATGTGCTGGCGTCTGTACAAACGAGTATTACTTGTTTTACATGTGTGTAGGTAATATATCGCTGCGAAAACTCGACGAAGCAGTGAACATTGTGTCATCTATCACCGTCAGTTTTTGTCGACTTTTTTTATCGTCCCGGAGGTGTTTGGGTAGAAATATAATGAGCTATGAAAATAGGTTTATGTTCTTATATTGTAAAGGTAGGTGAGGAAAAGTGTGTCGGATATGATACTCGTAAAATATTTAGTGGTGTTTGTAATGAAATGCTTTTTAACAAGATGGCGAAGCATAAATTGTTTTACAACAGTTAAGAGCAGAAATTCCAAAACTTTTCTTTCTCGTAGACCATTTAAAAAAATGTACTGGTATCAGTAGACGCCCCATTTCTACCATATTCCCAAAACTCGTCTAAAATAAACTATCGAAACCCGTGGAACAAAAAAAAAGGATTGTTTCACGCAAACGTAAACTCCCGTCGAGTCTCCCGTGGCTGGACCACTTTGGGAATGACTAGGTAGTAGACTAGTACTGAAAATTGTTGTTGTTGTTTCAATGGTATGTTACATGACAACTGTGTGGCCAACAGGGGCTAAGGCACAGATGAATGTAGTACAAGTGTTCTACATAGGACATATAACGTCAATTCAAAAGTCCCATGTAACAAGGGGTAAGCAATATAAATTGACCTGCCATTTTCTCTCAACTGCCTCGTTGGTCTAGCATGAGGTCCTGGGTTCGATTCTCAAGTCGGACACTGTTATGGGTTTTTCTTTTTTGGAATTCCTCAGTCACAGCCCGAAGTCTGGATTTGTGCCCAGTTGATGGCAATAGGCTCGCCCCTTATTACATGGGACTTAAACATAGCTGGCTAAACGTGGGTGTAATATAGGTATACCTCTGCCCTACCCTTTGGGGAAACAAGGCGTGATGTCATGTGTATGTTTCTCTAACAATCCAGTTTATATTCCAAAAATAACTTTCCCAATGTAATGGTCGGTTCGCAATCCTTTTGGTTCAATTATGGTAAACAATTCCTAAAATCCCCATACATTAATAAATGTTCACAGTTCAGTGGCTGCCCAAACCCTTTATACCATGGAGTATGAAGAAATGAAGTGCTCATTACCGGGTGATAGCTTCTCCAAGTTGCGATTGAAATGAAGACACGTTTTTCAGTTTTAATATTTATGCATTTACACTATTTTCCACTTAAAAGCCTGGTATTCCAATTTTCAAACTATTTAATTAGGCATTCGACATAATAACAATATAGACTTCTCGAAGATAACCCTTTAATTTCGAAGCTCGGAGAGAACTAACTTAGAAAACGAGGTACCCTTAACATCATATTTCCATTCTGTTTCTTTAAAAAACAGCATTTTTTCGACAACTGTCAAATTATATACTTTTTAAACATCAGTACAATGGTAAAAAATCATTTGAGGCAAATAAGATAGTATCAATGTCGTAAATAATTATGTAAACTACAAATTCTTTTAAAAATTTGGATATCATAAAACGATGCAAAAATATACTTAGGTCTGCAGCATGGGCAGTCAGAACGCCTATCACGTCGTTGACTGGTTAATAATTTATAACCGTCACACTACTTAGGAAAAATAACATGAACTCACTGTGCAGACCAGTGCAAGTGGCATTTATTTGCCTTTCGTGTTGATCTTTACACAATTTAAAGATACGTTTTGTTATATTTTTAATGCAGAAAACGCAGTTTGTGTTTCCATTCCCATGTACTTTAGATCGTCATTTTAGGTTTTCGCTAAGAATTTTATATTATACATATTTTATGTTATATTATATCATCATAGCTGTTGCCCGCGACTTTATTTGTTATCCGAAAAGAAAAGAAGCCTAAACCCTTCTGTAGGTTATGGTCTACCGATGCCAAATTTCATGCTAATCCGTTCAGCTGTTTTAGTGTGAAAGCGTGAATAAAAAAATTTACTCACCTTCGTAATTATCATATTAGTAAGGATGGTTTCACGTTTGCAATAAACGACCAATCAACAATCATACATAGATCCCTTTTTCAAAAGACGAAACAAGTTTTGAAAAAATGGAATGCTAATAAGTGATTTGTCCTACTAATTTCACTTATTAGCACTCCATTTCTTCACATTCCATGCTCCATACCCAACATTCAGCAACATTCACTAACAAAAGACACACACAAGCATAATATAACAGCTACGGATGTACAACTGTTTTACCTCCATTTGCAACAGCCGACAACCTCACTTTTAATTAAATTCAAGGCTTACAGACGGGTGGTCAATTAAGGACAGGCAGTCGTATGCATGTTGAATTTGTGTTTAGAGATACGACTTTTGCACGCGGTGTTGGGCGCTTCCAATTAGGTGGACACACACCCTTTAATGGTGGGCAGGGCACATTGCTCGCAGAACAGATGGCCGATGGGGCCGAAAGGTTCTGGAGTGGCGACCGCGTACCGGAAGACGTAGAGTGGGAACACAAGGTGGACCGATGACCTTGTGAAGGCCGCGGGTATCCGCTGGATGTGGGAAGCACAAGACCGGTCGAAGTGGAGGAGCCTGGGGGAGGTCTATGTCCAGCAGTGTACGTCTTTCGGCTGAAATGATGATGATGATGACACCCTCTAATTTATGAACGTTGCTTAAAGTTAAGAGATGTTTAAACGTCAAAAATTTATGTTAAATCAGTCGCTAATTATAACTTAATTTTAAGCAAAATGCTTACTAATATTATGAACGCGAATGTTTGTATGTATGGATGTTTGTTCCTCTTTCACGCAAAAACGGCCGAACGGATTTGGATGAAATTTGGCATAGGTACAGATAAATTATAACCTAAATTAACACATAGGATACTTTTTATACCGGTAGTACATTCCCGGGGGATAAAAAAGAGAAACAAATAAGAAATGTTTACTTAAATAAGTAGATCTTTTGTAAATTGGTATTCTGAACGAAGTACCAGGTTGTCATACCTTGGTAGGAGCTCACCTAACATAGTTGTGTCAGCTAGAAAACGCTTAATGCCTTCCAAGTACTACGTTGTAATAACTCAGTAGGAGCACACTTAACATAGTTAGGACCCAGTGGAGCGCCATCATCTACGCTTCAAAACAATTTTTGCAAGGCGTTTCTTTTGCTATCTAGGTGGCTACTTATACAATGAAACACATAAGGTGTTAAATATCTTTAGTCTCACAACGAATAAATGCAAAAAGAAGCTAACTGACTGGCTACTAAAATTTAACTATAATGATACTAAGAACATCCTTAGAATGACCTAAACACACAATCACACACTCTCTCGCACCCACACAATAACACACCCACACAATCACCTATACTACACATCTACTAACATTCGTGTCGCATACTTATCCTAGATTATAATAATAATACAAAAAATATAAATGTATAAAATGTCGTATGACTCGTTACTACATTCTGTCAGCGCGCTTAGTACAGTCACGAGCAATAATATGAAAACACATCGCCAAGTTCAAAAGCGATTTTCTTTTAAATAGCGATTGCAGCTTTGAGATAACTTAGATATTTAATTACAGTGTGGGTTCCAAAATATTATTTTCATAATAAAATAAGATTACAATTAGTAAATGTGGAGAAAATCACTTTTAAAAGTTGGTAAGCGCATACATATTATTGCTCGTGACTGTACATAGTTTATAAAATGAAAATGTAAAGCCCACCCCTTTACATTTTCATTTCCATCCTGGTGTCCACAGGCCATGAGCCTAGCTTAGGCACCAGTCTCCCACAATATATACTTACCTGAATTGTGTATCTTTGTCGAATCTAACTAATGTTAAATAATTTATGTAAATTGTGGTGAAGAAAATAAAGAAATAAAATAATGTCAGAAAACGCTTTATGCCTTCGAAGTATCCGTGGGATAATTTCCGAACTGCGCACGGGCGAAGCCGCTGGCAGAAGCTAGTTTAGAAATAAAGGGGTACAATTACAGACCCTATTTCTATGGAGGTAATTTAATTAGTATATGTTTTAATTGTAGTGTTCTCATATTTATTGAGGGGTCTGTGGCTAGGTAATAACGAACGCCCGAGCCAATATCGTGAAAAGCAACGCCTATGCAGTTGGTCAGTGGATGGGTGACATTAGGCACCTAGACAACGGGACCCTATTACTAAGGCTCCGTATATTATGCGTCCCTTAGGGGGCGTCCATTAATTACGTGAGGCAATTTTGGCGATTTTTCGACCCCCACCCCCGCTTTGGTGAGATGACGTGAGATTTGGCTCAACCATCACCCCCTCCTCATAATCTCACGTGAGATATTTCAAAAACGTGCTATTAGTGTAAAAACGTTAATCTGTGCCTATTCGCGTTGGACTTATGCGTTGCATTTGGCTGGCTTGGCTGGCCGGTGGCGGTTTAAACATCGAGGAGCTACTGTGCTACTTTTTGGCGTTCGCATAACCGCGATAAGTATTATTTTGTAGGATTTACCCATATTGGCGGAAAAACATGTTTTACTTTATTTAACCCGGTTTTCTCGTAATGTTACATTGTGTCTTTGCGGTTTTTTTAAATTACGTGATAATTGCGTAGACCCCCTCACCCCTACGTGAGATTGAGTGAGATTCGACTCGACACCCTCCCTCCCCTAAACGCCTCACGTAATTAATGGACGCCCCCTTATAGTATTATGCGTCCCGTATATTATGCGTCCCGTATATTGTCCGTCCGTCTGTCCATCCGATCCGTCTGCCTATCAGCGGGCTGTATCTCATGATCCGTAATAGGTGGACAATTAAAATTTTCACAGAATGTGTAATTTTGTTGCCGCTATAACAACAAATAATAAAAATAAAAACAAAGTCATAAATTAAAGGGATACAAGAAACGTGTTTGTTTCGCCGTTTTTTTTACCCCTTTGTGTGAGAGTACGACTCGCACTTGGCCGGTTTCTCACTTTAATAATACGAATGAAATACCTAAATTAGCGCGTGTTAATTCTAGCGAGAGCCGCCACGCTTCAATTAGCGCCAGAAGCTCAGTGCGGCTTTAATCCCGTCCTGCCATTTATAGACAGTATCAACAAATCCTTGTTATTTACTTTTCGATCATCGAATAATTTCATTTCTCATCCAAGAAACTAATTAACACCTTAAACTGTACGCCATATTCACCCTTCGTTTGCTAATAATAAAGGCAACTTTCGTATAAAGTTTCAGTTCCATTCTACGAATCAGACAATGGTGTTTTGTCTCAAAAACTGGTTGAAACGTAACGGTTCATTTTGGAGAAGTACGCTGTCCATTCAGCTTTTATGACGTATTTTATTGAAGCACTCCTTCATTTTTATGTGAGCCTATATAGTACTTTTTCTTTGGTGGGCCATTAATGTTGCACTTTTTATGGGACAATGGCAATAGGAACCTATACGTTAGAAACTGTGATTAAAGAATATTTTAGTTGACTGCGCGACAGCAAAGACAGGGTTATGCTCTACAAGTGTTTCTTACTATGTGGGTCATGTTGAAGCATCCTAACTGGTTCGGTGGAGTTGAATATCTAATGTGTACTTAATCAACGTAGACGAGGGTCTAGGTGGTGCGATGGTTATAGCTGTGGATATAGGCTAAATTGGTTAATTGTTGTTGACAAAATATTCGAATTTTTGACGTCAACGAATGTTGGATATCGACATAAATGGCTTGTGGAGACGATTCAAAAAATGTGACACACTAAAAGAATTAATATAAAATATGGGATTGAATTTCTATTGTATTTAATTTTGCTTTCTGAAAAATAGAAACGTTCACCAATTATATTGACGTCCGAACTTTACACTGCCATAACTTTATTTATCTTGTTTTCTGTTCATACAAAATATCAGAAAATGGCTTCTATATTCTGTTATCAAATATTATTTAGTTCCTTGGGATACGTAAATACAAAAGTATGTAATTTTATTGTAACCCAGTAAGTAATATAATCAACTTATATACCGCAGACAGAGCTAAGAAAAGTCTGTGTTTAATCAAAACTTATACAATTAATATATTAATGAGTTAGTAACAAACCACAAAGATGTTTTATTTATTAGGCCGAAGTTAGACATAACAAGAAAATAAAGAAGTTTAAGAATTAGGCTGAGATGTAGGCACAGGCTCGTTTCACTGGTAATGATGTAATTTTTTGTAACCAAGTGTCTTTATTATCGATTACAATTTATTTTAGGAATTTTGTTTTCCAAGCTTTTATTTAAGTTGCGGTCGAAGTGGAGGAGCCTGGGGGAGGCCTATGTCCAGCAGTGGACGTCTTTCGGCTGAAATGATGATGATGATGATGATTTAACTTGCAATGTACATATTATGTATGTAACTATGTTTGTTCGGGTGGAATCTTGCAACTCAATTTTGAAGCAGATATCTTAAACCGATTGAGCTGAAATTTTGTATAAACGTTTAATTTGAATGACAATGCATGGTTAGCTGAGTGACGTCATTCTAAATCCTATATGGCGGAACACCGAAGATAGAGGACTATATTTTTTTTATGCACATTACAATATGGGTATGAAATGAAAGGGCTTGCTGAGAATCTCGAAAATAATTAAAAAGTAAAGAGAAATTAAAAGTAAAAAATCTATTTTAAAACAAGCTTTTATTAATTAAATGCGCTAAAAACTACTATTTAAGTACTCTATATCTAAGTAAATACGAGTACTTAAATCTTGCGACAAACATTTATGTATACTTCTATTATAAGAGGTAAAGTTTGTGAATTGTAAGTTTGTGCGGTTGTATCTCTAGATCCACAGAACCGATTACCACGTTATTTGTGAGTGTCATAGGGGATGTTTCTTATGAACGCTGCCTTAACGATGAGAGATATACATATGATTGAGTCTGAGATGTATAACTATTATGTCACAAAAAGTAGTGTTTGTGTAAAAATCATTTAGATGGTTACGTCATGTCATAATATCAACAATTTTGAATTCTTATCAAAAACAAGTAAATTTATCGTCTGAAGTGTTTAAAACAAAAGACTTTCCCTTTTACAGCATATAATTTGAACGAATAGTTAAAGAGATAATACGACATAGGTATGGAACCGCGTCCGTGTCGTAGGTAATCTATTGATAAAAATGTTTACCGCCCAACGAAGTGGGCACGGGTCAGCTAGTATCATATAAATTATGTAATGACGTCATATTGATCGTAAAAAGTTTAAAGGATTTTTTTTTTCAGCGCATTTAAATAAAAGCTTGTTGTAAAATAGTTAAAGCTTTTTTACTTTTAATTTCTACTGCTAATTGACTGAAGTGAAAATATTTTGAAACGCCTTTAGCTGGTATAGACTGACCGATACCGCTGTACCGCGCCTTAGGTATGCGCGGCGAGGCGGGGGACGGACGTTGTGAGTGGTGACGAATGAGCGGCTTGCACTGACGAATGAGCGGCTTACACTGACGAATCAGAGGCCTGCACTGCTTCCCCGTCACGCCGCGCCCATACCTAAGGCGCGGTATAGCGGTATCGGTCAGGCTATAATACGAAATGCGAAACAACAAACAGAGCAGTGGTGGCCTAGTGGTATCGGCTCCGACTTACGAGTTACATACAGGTCGTGAGTTCGAACCAGGCAGGCATTTTACCTTGTGTATTTAATTTCATCACCCCTGCTCTCATAACGGTGAAGGAAAACGTCGTGAGGAAACCGGCATGTCCTCGAACTAAAAATTCGAAGACATGTCGTGACATCCACCAAACCGCGCTGGGGCCGCGTGGTGGGTTATGGCCCACTCCCTCTCACAGAGAGGAGGCCTGTGTCCCAGCAGTGGAACCGTTATTAGCTGTTTCTGATGAAACATCAAACTTGGAGAAAATTAAAACAATATGTCTGTGAGTTGTGACAAAAAGATGTGTTGCTGGAGAGTTACCTAGTTGCGTCACACTTTCTTTTCAGCTAAAGTTCAAGAAAGTGGTGAAGAGTGCGTATTTTGAGGGATTGCCTTTTGTAATTTTAACATTTTTAAAGTGCTTATTCTCAGCCTAATTTGAACTTAAAAAAAATGTGAGTTTGGGGTACCCCGGTTAGGAACGAAGCTCCTTACGAAGATACTCGCACTTACTCAAGACCGATTGACCTCACTATCTGTGCACTAGCTGTGCTGCTGGGGAGTTTGTTGCGCCACTTCTTCTTCCCAGCTAAAGCACTAGGAAGTGTCGAAGGGTGGGCGTTTTTGGGGGACTGTCTTGTGTATTTTGACGTTCGAAAAGTGCTGATTCTCAGCCTAATTTGAATAAATGACTTTTGATTTTGATTTTATCGACTTCAGCATCCTCAAAAACATTTTCATGGTTTCACGGTTCACGACACCCATGATGAAAATTTTTCGTAGACGCCATCTTTTATTTTTTAGCACCTTCGCAAAACCATGAATATTATATTTCTCTCGCTCTCTGTTTCTTTCTATTATTTAGGTACTTAAAAAGTTGCCGTAGGGGGTAGTATATTTTTTCGTTCCGTGATGATTTTTACTACCTACTGCGTTAAAGAAATTCTTCAACTTTGATTTCGATTTCCACAACACTCGAAACCTTCAAATTCAAATACTGTAAGTCTGTGACGTTGCAGCTCGGCCGTAGAAATAAGTTTTTTTTTGAGTGTGGGAAGTCATCGAGTAGCTTCTCCGGCTCTGGGTGGAGCGGGAGGGCGTGTCAGACTTTTATTGACTAAAACCCACCCGTGTTCCTTCATTTGCCTGTGTGCCAGGCAGGGGCCACGTTATCTCTTTCGAACAACCCGCACCCCTGGCAGGCCGTAGTTAAGTTTAGTTTCTTACAGAACCATTTCTACCACCCGAGTAATTATTTAACACATACAGTAGGAATGTCTTTCATTTTTTCAGTTTAACATTGATTAGTATTATCGTTCTCGCTGCTTAGAAATACTTTCGCCTACGAAACACTTAAAGCTTGCATGTTATATGCTACCAAGTTCATTTGAAAGTCGGGCCATTGATATAAAGACTTCGTGTCGAGGTAAAGGTCAGACAAACAAATGGCCACCAGTTGCTAGTCTCCTATTGACATTGTTAACGAACTGTCTCACTCCACTAACGCTTTGCAAAGATTATATTTTTAAACCGGTTTCTTTATTCAACGAATGTGTTGTGTGGTTGGTAATTTAAACGAACAATATTAAAGGGATCTGAAGGACTCATGGCTAATTTATAACAGCCACACTGGTCGGTTGAAGGTTAAGCTTGCCGCGGTTTGTTCGTGTATGGATGACCTATTGGACATCCATTAAAAATCGCGGGTGTCGTCCCTAGAGGGTCATTAAGTCCGCCTCTATACATGTATGTGCATAAAGTATAAAATAAATAAATAAACCCCATTCTACCGTTATTTACCACGAGGGCCTAATGCAGGTTGATAGGTAGATGTCACATGTCTTCAAAATTAAATGATCTATGATAGGTCGGTTTTCTCACGATTTGTTCCTTCACCGTTTCGAGACCAGTGGTGAAAAAATAAATTGCATAAAGTAAAGCGTCTGCCTGGGTTGAACCCACAGCTCGAAGACAGGGCGCTACCATTGAGCCAACACTGCTCCTCTGAATATGATGAATCTGGCAACCTTCACTCGCTGCAGGCAGACCCTAGATAAGCGACCATTTTAGAGTCTTTTGTGACTTGGAGCCTCATCTGATTACTAAACTGTCAGTTAGAAATAAGGCAGCTGACAGTTGATAACCCTTTTACGAAAACAGACAACAATAAACATCTCAAAGCTCAAGATTCAAAACAATACCTTTACAAGCAGCTGGCAGGGTTGCCTCTAAGAGATAAGCAGTCGGGAGGAAAGAGGTGACATTATCTGTTATGATTTGTACGAGGTGAACCGTCACTGGGCACGACGCGACGGCTTTCTGCGTGATTCTTTTGTTTTCAGTTTTTTTTAAGCCCGAGACCTTTTGTCTAAGGATTGAACGGGTAAACGATTTTGTTTTTTTTAATTATAATGGAATAACTTAAATCTAAAGTGAAGTTTTATAGTTTAACGCTATGGCTAGATAGATCCAGCTCGAAGGACCAACTAATGTAGGGGACGTGGGTGTGCACAGTGAAACACGTGAGATTATCGAAAGGGTGAAAGTGGGGAAGACGTATCGACACATACGTCCGTGCGCAATCGTTCGTAGAGAACACTAAAAAAACTGTTTAATAGGTTGCGGCGCCGCTAAGCAGCGTGCTCCCTTCCCGCTACCATGCGTCTCCCGCGCCTTTTACCAGACCTGGATTTATTGCATATCAACAGAGTCAATCTAGGTAGGTACACACAAATTGAACAAATTAAAATACAAAAACTATAAAATATCGATACGATCACGCGTCGCCTACACATAGGTAGAATATAGAATACTCTTTAAAATGTACACCATAAATATTACAGATATTACTGTAGTAATTTTACAGGGTGAACTATTTTTCTTTTTTTTTAGGTTGGGAAATCATCAAATGATTTCTCCCGCTCTGGGTGGAGCAGGAGAGCGTGTCAGACTTTTACTGACTAAAACCTACCCACGTCTCCTCAGTTGCCTATGTGCAAGGGGCGACGGTATGTTTTTCGAACAAGCCGCACCCCTGGCAGGCATCGGCTTTTGCGGGCGCCATCACTTTGTGCTGACATCTCTTTGAGGCGCTCGTGGAACACAACACGCCGTCGACCTGGGCTTGGTCCTTACCGGACAGCCAGCTACCCATTACTCGCCGTCCGCAAGCCCACGCCTGCGGTAGCCGGAAATCAGCCTGGGATTCCCGACGCTCAGGGCGTCTCCTGCAGCGGTTAGGGCCGTGAGGGCGCATACTGCCTTTCCCTCACATACGCCACCTCCCTCTTCGCGAGCATTACTGTTTCGCTGAATGAGGTGACCTGGCCTGGACCAAGGCCGGACGCGAGAGATCGCCGCCGCCGATCGCCTCCACGAGGACACGGCGGTGTTCCGCCCAAGCCGGGCAGACCGCCACCGTGGCCCAGTGAGGGTTGGTAGATGTCACATGTCTTCGAACTTTTTGTTTCTAGGACATGCCGATTTCCTCACGATGTTTTTCTTCACCGTTTTAAGAGCAGTGGTGAATAAATAATTTACAGAAAGTTAAGCGCCTGCCGGGGTTCGAACCTACGACATACAACTCGTAAGTCATAGCCGTTACCACTTGGCCAACACTGCTCACGACGATTAGTAGGTTTCACAAACAGTTGGTAGCTTCAATAATATGTCCATGTATCTAATTAAAGAGAGAAAAGAATCACAGGGCATCAACAAATTCGTCCGCATCGCTGTCAATCGGAAAATTGCCCAAAAAGGCTGGGAGCAGTGCCACGTTGTATGGCGATACTGATTCGGTGTGTGGTACATTGTTCTAGTGATAAATAGTGACCGAGAGGAGATGTATGTGTCTTATCCTGATTAATGAAAAACGAGAATGAACGACACGTGGACATGACCGTATTCGCTTTGGGTTTTCTCGCTAATATTTTGTGTAAGAAATTAGTTTGGGCGATAGTTATTTGTTTTTCTTTTGTAAATGTATTAGCCGTAGCAGGTCTGAGGGGCAATTCTCGTAATTTTAAGAATGTTCACAGTCTGACCTCACTCTCAATCTGTCAAAAATACCTCGAGTTTCCGTACATTTGTGACAAGTTCTTGACATTAGATTTGCGCCGAGATGAGACTGCGACTGTCCCTGGAACGTTTTTAATTACGAGAATTGGCCTTTAGGTCAAAATCTACTGTATTTAAGTAGCGTAAACGTGTATAGGATAGTCATATATCGTATCATCGTCAGCCTACTGCAGTCCACTGCTGGACATTGCCATTGCACGCCATTTTTTTCGATTCTCGGCAACTCTCATCCAGCAGCTACTACTAGCCACTCGGAAAAGATCGTCGCTCCATCTAGCTAGAGGGCGTCCTACCTAACGTTAGCCGATTCGCGGTCTCCACTCAAGCACACGTCTGCCCGTTGGTCATCGGTTCTACGGGTTGGTAACATGGCCAACCAATTACCACTATTCGGTGATCTATGTCAACAACTTTGGCTCGTATGTTGGTTTGATCGTCGTATTTACCGTGAATATTCAGTCGTAAAACTAAGAGGTACCTATCGTGTTACCCGGTAACTGGGTTGTAGAGGTCAGATAGGAAGTCGCCACACATATTATTTTATTTCTGTATCTGTCCGTGACATCACAGGGGGCATTAAAGCGCTGCTACACTTTTTTAACTGTCGCAGCATCATGCTTAAATCGGACAGGACTTTGTTTTAAATTTTACTTTTTAAATATATATTTTTTATTTAAATTTTTTGCTAAGCATATGTACTTAAGTTTGTGTTATTCCTGTGCGAGTCTATTAAATACTTTTTCTTTTCTTTCTTTATTCAAAGCACTGATTTAAAGCTACATCTGGTTAGTTTTGTAACCGACCCCAATAGCTGGGAATAGGCTAGACTAGACTGATTAAGTCAAGTTGCGACGCAATCTCATTCCCTGGCTGCATGTATGTGTGTATAAAATATCATGTAGGTATGTGTTATGTGCTTAATAATAATACACATATTTCCTGTAAGTAATATCGTGGTGAATAGCAGATGGCACTAACTTCCTGTGCCAAAATAAAGTGTGTGTGTAAAATATTGAAATTCAGGCACATCTGGTTGAACTCAAGCCAATCCCAGTTTATGTTTGGATGAAAATGTGTATGTTGTACGGTAGTTCTCGTGGAAACTAAAAAATTTAAAAAGATAATTTAAAAAGTTTAGCTATTGAAACTGTAGAGACGTTTTTATTTTATCGTGTTTTACCCATGGATAAAACTCTCTAAGAAATAAAAATAAAAAAGTTATAACGTATTTTCGGGGGGTTGTTACTTTAAGTATAAGATGAGCCAATCTGTTTTCTTTTGTTTTTTTATAAGGTTAAACATAAAACAGATTTTTATAAAACTGATATTACAAGTGTCTACACTAACTGCGGTCGTTGACCCCACATAAAAAGCTAATGTTATGCTTAGTCAATCCCTAGTATTAGTGAGATGACACTGACAGCCTAGCTCACTCCACGCAACTTTTCACGGTGAAATTTTTACAGCATGCTGGTTAAAACAAAAAAAAAAAAAAAAAATGATGAGAGAGAACAACAACAGACTGTTCTGTGACTTTGCAATAAATTCTGGTTTTCATTAATTCGCAAGCCGAATGTAATAAATTGAAACATATCATGTATATATTCCACTTACCGTGACTTAAACTACCGACAAATATACAACATTTCGGTCGAGTCAGAAATTATTACACACAGATTGCTTTCGTTTCGAAAGTGCAATAAAAATCGCAACAGAAATGTGAATTAATTATGATCAATTTGTAAATCAACATATTCAAGGGGCAACAAACATTGCAGATATGCTTTGCAAAAAAAATATGCACAATAAGTGTGGACTTGGAGGAAGTTTTTGCCCAGCAGTGGGACAGTACAGAATAAGTAAAAATAATATGAGTTTAAGTATGTACCTAGACTGTTGCGGATAGATCTCGATCGACAACATCGTGATATAATTTTGAGACACTATTATCATTTACAGTGAAATATTTTTAGGCAACCATTGACGTCGACCGTGAGTAAGGGCCCTCGCCTACGGCGACTTTTTGTAGCGATGCTGTCGCGCGTTTCGTAAACGCGCGGCAGCATCGCAACTAACGCGTGTTAGTCGAATTTGCAACGCGCTACAGAAGCGATGCCTACGCGTTATTAACGTGCTACAACATCGCGACTGTATCGATGCAAACGCGCGACCGTGTCGGACGACATCGGGGAGAGAACGGAGGGAGGGAGGCGCGGGAGAACCGAGCATCAGTGCAACACAGACAGGTCGAGAGCTGCTTACGTAAAAGCAACACCAAAGATAACGTGACTAATGTTGCCTCAACGCAGTCCATCTTGCAACTGTAGCGATCGCAGGTATTTTTGTGCCGTTACTGAATCGCGTTTGCATCGCGACAGAAGCGCGACAGTATCGCGTTTGCATCGCGACTGAATCTGGGCCCGTGAGCGAGGGCTCACAGCTAGCGACCGCTTCGCGACTGTATCTATGCGGACGCGTGACAGCATCGCTATTGCATCGCTACAAAATGTCGCCGTGGGCGAGGGGCCTAATATGCATAGTTGCACCCTAAAGGCTAGCGCAGATTAGAGCGGGTCGCGCCGCGCCGCAACGCAACGCATTGCATTTTTTTTTTGCAACCCAACCAATTATAGGCATTTATGAATTGTCAAGAAGTCGGTTAGCTAGAAAGATGAAGCTAGTTGCCAATTCCAAAGTGTAGTAGGTTCCTATAGAGAAGTACAGCTAAGAAACTCCATGCACTATTGGCATATTCGAAAGCCACGTTTTGCATTTTATTTATTAGAAATACATGATTTAACAAGAATATGAAGCTTGACTAGTTTTTCCTACTATTTCGCTACAAGCTCAAAGCATTTATTTCAAATAAACCAATAAATGGCACTTTTGAACTGTCAAAGGGTTGTTTAACAGAAATGAAGCTTGTTGCCCAATCAAAAGCGTACTAGGTACCTCCACGGGGGGCTTGTGGCTACATAACAATAGCTGCATGGGTCAATCGACCAGGTTAAGCTATGCTTGCCGCGGTTGGTCCGTGGATGGGTGACCATCTTTACATACCAAGAACCCTCCAAGCCCGGAAAGCACGTTAAGCCGTTGGTCCCGGCTGTCATTTGTGGATCTTTGACAGTCGTTACGGGTCGTCAGAAGCCCGAAAGTCTGACAACCAGTCTTACCAAGGGGTATCGTATTAACCCACTAACTGGGTTGTGGAGGTCAGATAGGCAGTCTCTCCATGTAAAATACTGGTATTCAGCTGCATCCGGTTAGCCTGGAAGCCGACCCCAACATAGTTGGGAAAAGGCTAGGCAGATGATGATGATGAGTAGGTACCTCCACGGAGACTCTTTTAAATCAAAATATTGTTACAAAAAATTGGTTACATAATTCATGTGGAAAAGAAATTAAACGTGAGAACGATGTAAAAAGACGTGCACATTAAAAGCGTCTGTAATAAAAAATCATTCAAAAATTTAAATAAGCCGTGGCAGCTAAGAGATGACCTGTACTGAAGGCGCCTTTTCACGAACGTAACGTATGGATCAGCACCATTCAGCTCAACCACTTTAAAGGGAACTTTATGATCCAACACACACGCGACCACTCAAAATTAAAACCAAAATATTTTATTTCACATAAACCTGCATGGGCACTTATGAAACGTCAGAAGCTAGGTGCTTCTAGCGCACTAGCGAAACTTATTCTCTCAGCCGCCAGGGTATGAGGGTACACTCAAATACGTATTTCCAGATGAACAAAATGTTTCTTATTGGATACAAGTTCCTGGCACAAAGAAACAATTATGTCAGTTACAAAAGGAACTCATTACTGTTGTTTGCCGAATCCGCAATTAAGTCGGTAGATAATAAGGGAGAGATGTTAAGCACTCCGATTTATTAATCTGAGAGAGATTTCCGCTTGGCGCCTCATGGAATTGTACGCAGGCGCGATTTAGAAAAAAGCTTAAATAAGTATTTGATTATTTATCCCGAGAATTTGTTTCGATCAGAGATTAGTAGGGCGTTTTAATAAGAGTCAAATGTAACCTATATTAAAGAATCAGAGGATTTCTAAAAGATAAATAATGATTTAAGGCAACGAATACTATTTAAGGCTAGCACACCTGAAGAAAAGATTGTCGGACCATCTTACTGGTTAATCTGCGGGGTAATTTCGTAACACATTTACATTGCGAATGAATCAAAATCAAAAGTCATTTATTCAAACAAGGCTGAGAGTCAGCAGTTTTCGAACATAATAAGACAGTCCTCAAAAACGCCTGCCCTTCACCACTTCCTAGTGCTTTAATGTCATTTATTTTGTTGGATAAATTCATTGCGTTATTTACATTGCTGAGCAAGCGAATTATCTATCTTCTATATATCTATCTATCTATATATATAAAAGGAGAAACTGACTGACTGATCAATCAACGCACAGCCGAAACTACTTGGACTAGGAACGTGAAATTTTGCACACGGCTTCCTTTTATAATGTAGGGGAGCACTAAGAAGGGGTTTTTGGAAATTCAACCTTTAAGGGGGTGAAAAGGGGGGATTTTGTTTGTATGAAAAATCTTATTCCTTGAGTTAATAAACTTGAAACTTGGTACAAATAGTTAAGTCAATTATAAGGTTGGTCATTTATTGTTTTTCTAAACTACCTCCTAAAGGGGGATTGGGGGGTGTCAAAGTTTGTATGGAAGAATTTTAACGCGCGGTCTGATTAACCTGACAGTATTTATGTCTAAAATCAAATATAAAGGATGACGTGTATCACAGTTTTTCGAAAATCTACCCCTAAAGGGTTAAAAAAGGGTAGTCCGTAATATTATACCTAAATGTGAAAATTTGTGAAGATGATTGGATTTTTGTTACTCAATTACGCAAAAACGGCAGAACGGATTTGGATAAAATTTGGCAAACAGATTATAACCTAGATTAACACACAGGATACTTTTTATCCCGGTAATACGTTCCCGCGGGATAATTTACGACTTCCACGCGGGCGAAGCCGCGAGCGGAAGCTAGTCGAAACATAAGAAGCAATCTATCTATTATGTGCCCCGTATGTGTCGCCGGGCGTAAAAGAATAGCATCATCCCATTTCTTCCCGTGGGTGTCGTAAAAGGCGACTAAGGGACTTACCAGAGAATGAGCAGCAGCGTTCTCTATACATTTTACCACCATATTGCGATCGCCAACCCGCCTGCCAAGCGTGGCGATTATGGCAAAACCCCCCATCCTGGGGGAGGCCTATGTCCAGCAGTGGACGTCTTTTGGCTGAAATGATGATGAATCTATCTATTGAATATAATCTGATCTAATCTAACTAGCCTGTATTGTTCCAATGCAGGAAAAGGCTTCCCTCTCCCTGTTCCATATAATCAAAGCTACATAATAATAATAAAATAGAGACCAATTCCGGATCCCTTAGTTTCATAAAGACATAATTTCAGAACCCCCGGGCCATAACTGCCACAATAACCTATTTGAAAATCCGATTATTTTATCCTCAAAATTATTCGGAACTCGCTTGGTCGGACACACAGGTAATCGGATTCCTACGGCGAGTTACGAGCTTGAATTTGGGATTTTTCCTGTATTACATTCTGTTGTTAAATATTTGGGATCGTTGAAATTGAACTTAGTCATGTGGAAAGTTTGATTAGGGAATGTCATGAGTGTGATGGTGCTATTTATGGTAACTACCTGGTTGGTTTAGTGGTCGCAATCACTACTGCTGAGCTTGAGGTCCTGGTTTCGATCCTGGGTCGGATCTCGACATGTGGCCGGCTGAAGGCATTAGACTCGCCTCCTATTACATGACTGAAAATATAATTGGCGAAATATGGGTTTACTGTTTATACACTACACCTCTGCCCAATCTTTTAGGGAAACATTTCGCAATATTAGGTCTAAGCTTCATAGCAAACGATTCTAAGTTCTTGGATGAGTGGCATCAATTTTTATCGCATTAAGATGATACTTCATAAGCTGTACATGTGATGTTTTTTACTGTTTACTTAAGTGCCAGAGCAGTAGTGGCCATGTGGTAATTAATATAATAATAATAATCATTTTATTGTCAGGCAACTAAGGCCCATAGATAAATTACAGAATAATCTTAAATAACAATGACAAACTACATATTAAGAACCTTATTTAAACTATAACCATACACGTAAAGTTGTCGGCGTTCTTTTTATAACGCTTTTATTAACTCGGGTTGTATGTATGTATGTATCTATGTATGTAACGGAATCTTTGAGCCTAATTCTCACTGGTTTCTAGACGTCTGATCAACTTGAAACTTTGCACACGTCTTAAGGGCCGATGACAATGCAATAACCCGATAAAAATTTTCAACATTTCAAATTTTTTTTTTTTTTTTTAAATCAAGTTTTTAAAATTTTCCCGATAAAAATTTGATCTAACTAAAAAATGGAAAATAAATAATAGTTTAAAAAAACACGCTTTTATTGCTGACCGAACTAAAAAGCAGAAAATATTTTTTAATTACAAAGGGTTTATGTTACAGTAGTAGGAAGTCAATAATTCAATTCAGAATAAAAAGCGTGGGGTGCTTGATATTTTAATTATTACAACTATTCTATTGGCAACCATCTATGAGAGGAGAGTCATGAAAATATAGGAAAATGCACCCCACGCTTTTTACTCTGAATTGAATTATTGACTTCCTACTACTGTAACATAAACTCTTTCCCCCTTATTACAGAACAAGGTTTTTCTTTAGGTATGGTTTAAACCGTCGAGCCTGTTTATTAAATAAGAACCTAACTTAAATCGAAATACAGCTCCTTTTACAAAACTGACAAGTTAGTCCAGTGCTAAATTGTCAGTTTTGTAAAAGGAGCTGTAATTCTATTTCAGTTCTAAGTTCTTATTTCAAAAACAGGCTCGGTGGTTTAAACCATACCTAAAGAAAAACCTTGTTTTGTAATTTGTAATTTAAAATTATTTTCTACTTTTTAGTTCGGTCAGCAATAAAAGCGTGTTTTTTTAGTTTTTTTTAAACTATATATTGTATTCTGAGGCGTCGTGTTTCACTGCGAGGTGTTGCGTAATCGTCCTCGAAAACGTCGATATACGACACCTATCGGCCAAAAGTCTTTCTTCATACAATGCTGTAGATGGTAGGTTGGAACTCGTACCACGTAGTGCGATTCAGACTCCAATAATAGTCACGGCTTACGAGTTGTAAGTCGTGTGTTCGAATACATGCAGGCAGGAACTTTACTTTGTTTTAATTATTTCATCACCACTGCTCTCAAAACGGTGAAAGAAAACATTGTGAGGAAACCGGCATCTCCTAGAACCAAAGATTAAAAGACATGTGACATCCAACAACCCGCACTGGGTCCGCGTGGTGGATTATGGCCCACTGCTTCTCCCAGAGAAGAGGCCTGTGTCCCAGCCGTGGGAACATGAGGCTGTTTGTGATGAAACATCAAACTTGGAGAAAATTAAAACAATATGTCTGTGAGTTGTGACAGACACATGTGTTGCCCACGTGGTGGGTTATGGGTTCTCTTCCTCTCACAGAGAGGAGCCCCAGCAGTGGGAACATTATCTGATTATGATGATGAAGATGACATAAATGTGGTACAGGTGTTTTTGGCAATATCGATGTAGGTATGTAGTTTTTAAAACATTAGGTACCCCATGATACCGTTGTTAACCAAAAGAAAATTAATACAGTGAACTTATGAGAATTTCGGTCATAAAAAGATGAGTTGACTGAAAATGATGTGTTCACAAATTACAGGATTTAGTAAAACGAATGATGGATAACTGGAGAATTTGAAAAGATATTACTTTCAATATATTTCATCTACATCTTTCTTTGTCCACAGCGTTCAGTGCAAGCCGTTGAAGAAGCGGTGCCCCAAAAGCTGAGCAGCTGGCGTCGCAAGCGCCGGCTGTGGCGCGTCCACACATACTCAATGATTGCGTGCGTGCGCTGTGATAGCTGACATGAGCTGAATGACGTCATGTCCACCAAGAAACACTCGCCGCAACCCAGTAAGTACTATTCTCTATTATATAGCATAGAAAGGAAAAAAAAGAATGTCATTTATTTAGCAACAGTTCAATTCATGAAACACAAAATACTAAATTAAAAGTAGTGCTTTCAAAACGTAAAATATGTGGTTCACGACTGCGCCAAAAGAGTCCATTTACATCATAATCAGCCTATGATGTCTCCATTGCATAGACACAGGCCCCCTGTATGCGTGAGAGCGTATCTTCTTGTCTTCGAATTTTCAGTTCTAGGAGATGCCGGTGTCCTTAATATTGTTTTTAACGTATCACATGCATAGACACAAATATAGCCAGTGAGTTTCATAACCCTTCCCCTTTGCCGTAGTCTGGTAAAAATTTACACTAATTAGGTAATGCAAAAAAAAACAAGTATCATTTTTGAAAGTTTTTATCACTTTTAAGACTGGCATATAAGAATTTATTTATGACCACAATTGACCACTCTTGACTGTCAATAAAACAAAACAAATAGCTCATTGACAGCAGCTTGAAAGCTCCGTGTGAAATACAAATAAAGTTTATGTAGTGTTAAGTGATAAATATTAAAATAAATCGCAAGAATGTTAAGGTGCATCTCAAAAACACAAGGCGGGAAAGGCAACGAAGGTATGTTTATTGAAAGAGATCCATACGGTATAGTTGCTGCGGGCAAAATTTCAGCGCAACCCAACTTACATGTAGCAGAACTTTTCAATCATTACTCACTTCAAGAAGAAGTAGGCACATTTATTAATGATGCTATCATACCAGAACCAAAAACGCAACCGTCATGTATAAGAAACTCTAAAACGAATGTCGGTGATCTCATCAACCCACCAATGAAAACTAAATTTCAAAACCTAGTTAATGAAATAAAGGAAACCACATATCATTCCTATTGGAAGAAACCGTTAGGAAAATCACGTGATCAAGCACCGTTTTTACCTGCTGGTTGTGACATTAGTAAAGAAATTTTTGGAAGAAAAACTGCGACTTCCGATTCTGCTTACGGTTTAATATTTCCAAAGAATACTCCCATTGGTACATCCCCGCCATCGCTAGATCCTGGTTACCAACTTGACCGCAGGTACTGTAGACCACCGTACGACCCTAACCAAGCTTTTGGCATCATTTGTAAACCTGACCAAACGGGTAAACACGCAGGATGTTGCTTGTCTGATGACAAAATTAAGTTAGGAAATGCTTTTTATAGGCCCATACATTCTGCAGAAGTTGACATCAAAGCTAAGATGGTTGGACAACTAGGTCAGTCTGCAACACCAAACGAAAATATTAAACGTGTTCCAATTGGCCATGCATTTGGAAAACTAAATCCTCCTTCTGACAACGTTTCTAATTGCCTTGCAGCATGGAGAATTGATTCTAGAAGAGAATTCTTTTTAAAATGTTTCGGCCACTTGAACACGTTGCGAAAATGTTTGTCAAAATTTTTTGACGAGCAGTTCTTCAGAGAGTTTTACTCACAAATGAAATACTTTGATAAAGCTAACAGCGGATGGCTGCCTAAAGATGTAATTTACAATTATTGTTCGACGCAAGATATCTTAGTGAATCCGACTCTGATCGAACCTCTCTTGAAAATGTGGAATAGCTTCGACGGTTCTCAAATACAGTATCGGATATTTATTGATGCGATTAATTATAGAAAACCTCCACTTAATATTCCAAAATTACCAGATATGATCGACTGCGTTGAGTATTCTACTACATATAACGACATGGTGAAGTCCGGTCAGGAGGTGGATAAGAGGCATAAGGCAGGTCTTCCTTCAGCGAGGTATTTTGATAGAGACGATGTAGGAACACCAGCTGGTTTATGTAAGGCAGATCATATTAATCTCCCTGAAGAGTCTGATGTAAGATCCTGTGTGAATCCATCGCAATTTACATGTTTAGGCATTAGTCATCGGGACCTGTATGCTAGGCGTTCTCCAGACGTAGTACGGAGAGTATTTGAGGCAACTGGAGAAAGATTTACTGACCAAAAGTTCGATGAACTTTGGGATGAGGCGAAGAAATATCATTCTCAAGGATGGGTTTGTTTTGCAACGTTTAAGAAAGCCTTAGATAAGTAAACTAGGAGGTATGGTAGAACTGAGGCTACTAACTAATCTTGAAACTATTATTTTCAGGTTTTATTTCACAGTTTTGGGTGTTTTATTTTATTTTTAGGTATTAGTTGTTCCATTTTAAGCCTAAGTTGTTTCATTTTAAGTATTACTTGTATTATGTAAGGTTTAAGTGTTAGTTGTTTTATTGTAAGTTTTAGTTATTTCATTTTAGTGTTGTTTTATTTTAAGATTTAGTTGTTTCATTTTAAGTTTCAGATGTTTTATTTTAAGTTTTATTTATTTCGTTTTAAGTTATAGTGTTTTAATTTTAAGTTTTAGTTGTTTAATTTTAGGTTTTAGTTATTTAAGTTCTGGAAGTTTTTGTTTATTTGTTATTTTTTTTTGGTATTTATGTTTTATTTTAAGTGTTTGTGGTTTTGTTATAACATTTATTTATTTCCTTAAACAGGAGATCAGCCATTTTGGGCCCAAAATCCAAGATTTACTTAAAGAAAACAGCTGAAGGACTGGTCGTAAAGATTCGGCGCGATTGTTCAAATAAGATAAGGAAGACTTCCCCGAACAGGGTCACATATTTTCTTTCGCCCAAAGTGTCATGTGTGTGTGTGGGTTTTGGGCCCAACCTTGTATGAAACGTTACTGGTCTCCTTTTTTTTTCATACACTTGCAAGCAATAAACTGGAATCACTTCATCGGGCGTTGCTCAAAACAACTTTTACAATTTCTATACAATGAGCTGTGGATTGTGGTAACAGATTTAAAAATAATTACATTTTCTAAGTTGTGGACGTCTAAATGAATAGGAAGTAGTACTCGTATAAGAAGATATTTTAATTTACAATTTATGTTATTTGCCCCTTAACAATTTGTGTTACCCCCCTTGGCCCTAACGACTGCCTGTTAACGGTTTTTCACTGACCGAATGAGTTTCCTGATGAAAATTCCTGTGGGATTTCCTGCCACTCTTCGACTAAAGCGATTATTGACGCCGGAGCTGGACATCTTCCTCGTACCCGCCTTTTCAGCGAGTCCCATATATGTTCAATCAGATTTAAGTTAAGGCTGAGGGCTGGCAAGTGTAGTGTGGGAATCCCGATTTCCACAAGGTACTGTCTAGTCACTGCAGCGGTGTGGCAGCGTGCATTATCGTGCATTAGCAGGAAATCTTCGCCAATAAACCCGGTGTAGGGGAGCACATGACCTAGCAGATTGTCGTTGATGTATCTTTCTGCGGTTAGCCCCCCTCCCCGACCTTCTCCGGTCTCCTATAGACTCTCTGTCGACGCTCGCTACCACGCAGGCACATCCTAGTTTCATTCGAGAACACGACTCGCCTCCATTGCAGTGAAGTTCTTCCGTTGAAGTGCATCGCTGTCGTCCAAATCCTAGTCTATTGACTAAGTTTCCAGTCTCCCTGAACCTCTTGTATACCTTCGAGACACAAGACTGGCTCAAATGAAGCTGTCAGGCTATAGTACGCTGAGACAATCCTTGCTGGATTAGAATGCCGACTTGAGCGGCTTCTATAGGTGTGGTTTCCATTTTATTTTAGGTTCAGTATTCCCAGTGACATAAAATATTGAACTGATGACGCCCCCTTTTCATAGGGTATCAGGACTACCAAACAATATGATGTTTTGTTTTATAAATTTATGTTTTTTTTTACGTTCCATGACATAAGGTGAATAATCTTTAGTTATGATATTGAAAGAGGTTAAAACTAACAAAACTGCCTTGTAAATTATATGCCACAATCTATAGTTCATTGCAAAGTTGTAAAAATTTATTTATTTATTTAGGTTGAAGTGATTCCAGTTTTTTGCTCGCGAGTGTAGTTTATCAAATCTTATGTGAAGGCTTAAATAGCCTTCAGATAAGATTTGATAAACTAAAACTATAGCTTTTTATAGATGTTAAATATAAGCCTTATCGTTATAAATAATTGATTTTCCCTATATAATCTCTAAGGAAAAATTTACATTAATGATACGTTTTAAAATTTTAATTTATGTGCTTTAAGACTAACTCTAGGTTGTTAGTCGTTAAGCAACTTAAAACTATTGATTTTTGCAAGTTTTAGTTGTTTTATTAAAGTTTGTTTTTGCAGTGTTTTAAATATATGTGTGTTTAAGTAGAATAAGAAAAAAATAATATAACTTAAGGCTAACCATTACAGCTAGGTTAAAACTCTATTGTTTTAAGATATTCGTGTTTTTGTTCTTAGTCGTACATCATCATCTGCCTAGCCTTTTCCCAACTATGTTGGGGTCGGCTTCCAGTCTAACCGGATGCAGCTGAATACCAGTATTTTACATGGAGCGACTGCCTATCTGACCTCCACAACCCAGTTACTGGGTAATACGATACCCCTTGGTAAGACCGGTTGTCAGACTTTCGGGCTTCTGACGACCCGTAACGACTGTCAAAGATCCACAAATGACAGCCGGGACCAACGGCTTAACGTGCTTTCCGAGGCACGGAGGGGTCTTGGTATGTAAAGGTGGTCACCCATCCACGGATCAACCGCGGCAAGCGTAGCTTAACCTGGTTGTTCTTAGTCGTATATAAAAATAAATATTGTTAAGATTAACTTCTTTTTTTTTCTATTAGATAATGTTCTGAACACGTACTTATTTCACTTTAAACATGAATATGGTACCAATTTGTTAGAAAAAAAAAATGCAGTTCCACAAATACTCGTATACTTAAAGGTTTACTATAAAGTAATATGAATGTAATAATTTTCACTTTCGTTGAACAATTCTTCAATAAAAGATTTAATTAACAATACATGAACACCACCGGAGGGTCTTGTGGCTAAATAAAAATAGCTGTACGCAAATGTCCTTTCTACCTTAGTGTTCGCCGAATCGTTGTGCTCCTTATGTTCTGAATTGAGCTGCACAATTACTGAAAAATGCGTGCACTGACTGAACAGGTCGACTTAATCTATGTGGTTCTTTTCTTATAAGAACATTTCTGACACCAATCTAGATTGTCTACACATGATCTGACCGAAATTATGACTGGACTTTAAAAGAGACTACCCAACCGATGAGTTTTTTTAGGCCATTCCTCTCAGTGCAGTTAGATAAGAAACCAGATCTAGTTTTTAAATATTATTGACGTGTAAAAGTATCTTCATCATCATCATCATCATTTTATCCAAAAGACTTTCCACTGCTGGACATAGGCCTCCCCCAGGCACCTCCACTTCGACCGGTCTTGTGCTTCCCACATCCAGCGGATACCCGCGGCCTTCACAAGGTCATCGGTCCACCCTGTGGGAGGCCTTCCCACTCTACGTCTTCCAGTACGCGTTCGCCACTCCAGAACCTTTCAGCCCCATCGGCCATCTGTTCTGCGAGCAATGTGCCCTGCTCACCGCCACTTAAGTTTGGTAATTTTTCGGGCTATGTCGGTTGCCTTGGTTCTCCTGCGGATCTCTTCATGTCTGATTTGATCGCGTAGGGTAACTCCGAGCATAGCCCTCTCCATTGCCTTTTGGGTGACTTTAAGTCTTCTGATAAGGCCCATTATGAGCGACCACGTCTCTATACCACATAAGTCATCACTGGTACACACACACTGGTCAAAGACTATCGTCTTGAGACACTGTGGTATTTGGGACGAGAAGATATTGCGAATCCCGAACGCAAAAGTATCTTACTGAAATAAAATCATTTAACATAATTCATCATTAATGTTTCTTAGCGTAATTCGCTAAGCAGTTCCCAGCATATTTTTTGCGGCGGATGTGTGCCCCGCGCGTTCGTGTTAAGCCCACTTTTCAACAAAAAGTATTTCCTAGTACCCCACTAACGAACTGTCAATGTTTTAGTTTATGTTCCAACAACCGGCACGCTACTCGAATATGTAATTTTAAAGGAGTGCCACACGCCACAAGCGTTTTATGTTATTTTGTAGTCACGCAATGTGCTATGTGTTGAGTCTGAAAGTGTCTTAATAGATGTTGATAATAATTGTTTTAATACCTGAATGTGAGACGAACAGAATTACTTACCGTATTTTTGACGGCACGGTTGGCGCAGTGATTAAGCGATTGATTGCTGCGCTGCGTGTCGCGGATTCGATTCCCGTTCGGAACAAATATTTGTGTGACCTACAAATAGTTGTTCCGGGTCTGGCTGTTTGTGTATGTGTGTTTAATTAAATCTTTGTAAACGCACCCACAATACAGGAGATATTCCTAAAGTGGGGCAACGTTAAAAAAACAGCCTATCTGACGTACACAACCCAGTTACTGGGTAACATGATACCCCTTGGTAAGACTGGTTGTCAGACTTTCGGGCTTCTGACGACCCGTAACAACTGTCAAAGATCCACGAATGACAGCCGGGACGGATAGTATGCAAACACAGCCTGTAGTATTTGGGTTACAAACATATTATATTTTTCATACACATACAGTTATTCCACACCTCATACCACATACTATAGCCATGCTTAATACTCACTTTAAATCCACATTTACTGTTTCACCTTTTACCGTTTCGCGTACAAGTACGCGAACAAAAAATATGAGGGTTTAACACACTAAGCCGGATTACCTTCATTTAAATGTTCGTGGAATCCAACGACGCACATGGATTTGTAATATACAGGATAAGTTTTTATCCAGTGCGCAAACTGTAACCATGAATTCAGCATATCACCCCCTGGGACAGAAATTTTTCGTGGGTTAAACAAAAAAAAATTCAGCTGTTCCATACATTTTGAACGCGTAGTTATCGCACTTTTCTATGAAAAAGCTGATGTTTTTTTGTAAAACCGACGAAAAATTTCTGCGCTGGGGGGTCTAGAATGATATGCTGAATTCATGGTTAAAGTTTGCGCACTGAATAAAAACTTTTCCTGTATGTAACATTCATACAAATAAATAAAATTGAAGTATCTGTTTGTAATGCCAAAATAACAGCTTTCTACTAAATGTATATGAACGCAAATACGGTAGCTATAACAAAAAAAAAAAAAAAAATAGAAAAAAATGTCTCTGTGATTGTTTCGTCCGATATCCGAAACCTCTGGGCCAATTTTGACTGGACTTTACCTGGCTGATAGCTGATGTTCCTATCTCTACATGTTCGGAAGTTATGAGATTTTTTAAATACAGTGATACCAGAAACCGAACTTTTCAAATTGAAATAAAAACATCACTCAGAAGAGATTTATCGTGATATTGGCAAGTAACGTGGAAAGTTATTGACCTACGTAGTGCGGTGACACGTTTTTTATGATTTGAATTTAAGAAACATGAAACCAAAAATTTAGTATCAAATTTTTAGAGTATTTTATTTTGAGCTGAAACTATGTATAGTGATTCTATACCAGCTGTTTTCTTTAGTGCTTAAGGATAACAATAGGGTTTCTGTTACATCCTGTATATAGCTCATGGAAAGCGTTCGGTAATGATGACGCGAGTTCCATGATTTTTGTTCACCCAAAAAGTGCTCAAGTGCTAAATGACTTATGATTTTGATTTCTTAGCCATTGGCCAAGGTAAGAACTAGCTCTTGGGCCACGGAAGTGTCAAGCAGCCGTTTTGGGATTTCCTTGAAGAGACCATGAGCACTTGGAGCCCAGGGACCGTGGGTTTTCAACCCCAAACGGCTCGAAATGTTATCCTACTAATATTTTAAATGTGAAAGTTTGGATGTTTGTTACTCAATCACGCAACAACGGCTGAACGGATTCAGATGACATTTGGCACACATATCTATATATACTAATAATAAAGAGGAAATATTTGTTTGTTTGGATGTTTGTTTGCATTGAATAGGCTCCGAAACTACTGAACCGATTTGAAAAATTCTTTCACTGTTGGGAAGCTACACTATCCCCGGGTGACATAGGCTATATTTTATCCCCGTATTCTCACGGGAACGGGAACTACACGGGTGAAACCGCGGGGCGCTGCTAGTGGTTTATAATCTGGATTAACACATAGAATGGTTTTTATCCCGGTAATACCATGCCATGGGATAATTTTCGACCTCCACGAAGGCAAAGCTGATGGCAAAAGCTAGTGACCAATAACGTTGTTATATTTTTCCGTAGTCGCAGCAGCAGGGCCACAACACAGGACACTAAGCCAGGAAGATGGTTTGGCGCAAGAGTATCGACACACGTTGCATCCCACACTAAAGGCTTACCCACCATATATTGTTCACGATTTAATTTTAATTTTGAAGCATTTTGTTACAATTTTTTTAATGTGAGTACCATGTAGTCTTATAATATGTTGTTTTGATGTACGTCGACTTGAAAAAGCGTGGTAGTTGAGAGTAAGTCATGCTCACTTAAATGTCTCACTGATGGTGGCGCGTGTGTTGGATCATTCGGTTCCCTAGAAAATGGTTGAGCTGGATGGTGCTGATCCACGCGTCAAGTTCGTGAACGGGCGCCGTCGGTTGAGACTGGTCATCTCCTAACTGCCATGGCTTATTTTGAATCTTATTTTTTTTTTTTTTTACATTGTTCTCACATATAGAAGCACCAAGAATAATGTTCCCAAGATTTTTTAATACCCATGATTTAAAAGAGTGTCCTAGGAGTTTCTTGGCCGTTCTTCTCCATAGAGATCTACGTTTTGGAATGGGCAACTAGCTTCAACTTCGATTATTTTTTGACAGTTCAAAAGTGCCTGTAAAAGGTTTAATTGAAATAAATGCTTTGAGTTTGAGTTCTATGAAAGTAGAACGGCTGGAAGCTAACAGAAATTACACAACTTAATGAAGAAATCACTTTATAGCGTTTCTGCCAAAACGAGTTTGAAATCTGAAATTCCCATTAAAAAGCTGTCATGAAATTACTACGAAAATCAAATAGGGTTCCATATATTCATGTTAACTTGCTAGACCAGTCAGATAATACCAATTAATATCTTCAAAAGATACGTAGGATCAAAATGACTGATAATTTGTCACGTAGCACTGCTACGCCATTTCATCAAAGAACGTTTCAAATGACGTAGACTATTTGCTACGGGTTCGTAGCAGTGTCGTAGCTCCGTAGACACACAGAATTTTGTACGTTTCGAAAAAAACTTCTGTATATATTTTTTTTCTATTGAACTTGCTGCCATATTAACTCTTCTCCTGTAGGGCACATCCATTTAAAGTTTTTTGTCCTCCAGTACTCCTTAACACACTTATGAACTCATAGGTTATACTTACTCATAGGATTTAATTGCTTGTGGCATACATAACTTAAAAGAACAAAAAATGTTGCACACAGATAGATAGGTAGGTTTTATCCGGATAGTACGTTTCCGTGGGATAATTTTCGTCCTCCACGCGGGTGACGATGCTGGCAAAAACAAGTAAATAAATAAAAATAAAACTTGCATCGGGTAACTGTGGCTTAATTCCACTAACACATTTTCATCTTTTTTTTTTTTTTTTTTTGGGTGGGAAATCATCAAATAACTTCTCCCGCTCTGGGTGGAGCAGGAAGGCGTGTCAGACATTTACTGACTAAAACCCATCCACCCGTGTTCCTTCAGTAGCCCGTATGCCAGGGGCTGTGGTGTCTCTTTCGAACAAACCCGCACCCCTGGCAGGCATCGACCCTTGCGGGCCCCATCACTTTTTGTGCTGACATCTCTTTCAACGCGCCGTCGACTTGGGCTTGGTCCTTACCGGACAGCGAGCTACCCATTACTCGCCGTCCGCAAGCTCATGCCTACGGTGGCCGGAAATCGGCCTGGGATTCCCGACGCCCAGGGTGTCTCCGTATCCTGCGGCGGCTAGGGTCGCGAGGGCGCATATGCTGCCTCTCCCTCACGTGGGCCGCCTCTCTCTTCGCGAGCATCACTGCTTCGCTGAAGGAGGTGACGGCTCCCCATGCCCTCGCTCCGTACCATGGCCTGGACCAGGGCCGGACGCGAGAGATCGCCGCCGCCGATCGCCTCTACGAGGACACGGCGGTGCTCCGCCCAAGCCGGGCAGACCGCCACGGTGGAGACCGTGTCCTCAGGGCGATCTTCGCAGTGGAAACACCCGGGCGTTTCCTCCCGCCCTATCCGAAACAGGAACCTCCCGAAACAACCGTGTCCGACGACGCCATGCCGCCTTTCAAACCACTCCTCAAAGAGGGGACTTACCGCCGCAATCGTGGCGTGCCCAGCACTGGGTTGCGACAATCGCTCTCTCCATGTCACCATGAGATCCCGCCGGAGCTCTGTCCGCTGTGCCGCGATTTCCCGCGGTAGCGGAGTTACGCCCTGGCGTTTGGCCTCCTCGCGCCACTCTCACATTTGCGCGAGGACCTTTGCCTCCAGATCCCATGGCGGTAATCCGGCAAGGAGGCCCGCCGCCTCGCCGGAGATCGTGCGATATCCCCGGATCATTCTGATCGCCATGACCCTATGGGACGCCCTCAACCGGCGAGCTGGTTGGCGCCTCAATGTAGGCGCCCACACCGGCGCCCCGTATAGGGCCATGGACCGCACGATCCCCGCTTAGAGCCTCCGGCAGGAGGCGTTTGGCTCCCCTAGATTGGGCAGGAGCCGCTTCAGTGCAGCCCCGGCCCGCAACACATTTTCACCTTAAGGTGACACTTGTCCACATTTTTTCCATACAAACTTCGGGAGGGTTTTACTCCACTGTTTGACTATATACATCAAAAATTAAACATGGTATGGTTTTGTCTCATTATCAATATTATCTGTACGGAAACAGAATACTAAAATAAAAAGTGATTAAAAAGTTATGAGCCAACAAAGATTCGTTTTTCTTGCTAATTTAACCTAACTTTGAGCGTGTTTAAGTAATAAAAGCAGTGTAAAATCTCGAAAACCAAGTCGGTACCGACAAATCTTAATTATCTAAAAGTTCAATAAACTTAATTGGTCATTGATTTATGCAGTAGTTTTTTTAGAAAACCCGATCTTCCGAAGGACTTTTCTTAATTTTTTTCGCGCCTGTTTTCTATAACTGATCCTGCAGCTCACTCAATAATGTGGGGCGTGTAGACTAGCGTCTAACTGCTTATCACGGGTACTACCTCTATCAGAAACGAAGCCTGGTGATACAGCGTGATTTTTAGCCAGGCTCATCAGTGAGTTCGAGCCCGCGACTAGTGTACCTACCCTTAAAACAAAACACAACTGTCTGACTAATGCGTGGCGCACGTCTGCGGCAATTCCCTAAACGAACATGTAGGTACAGAAGCTCTTGACATGCTTCTAAAATATTTCACGTTTGTGTTACAAGTACTTTTAACATTTTTGTTGTAGTAAGCGTGTCTATGTTGATTGTAGCTAAAGTAAACTGCAACTAGGTACACGGTGACAGAACTTAACAAAAATAAACGAATGATAAAGTTACGAATCACCTGTAATTTGTAGCGTGTTGCAAGTTTCTTACCACAGCTACGTTAGTAAGGTTGTAGATAATTCTGTATCGAGTCGATACAGTTTTTGAAAATATCGATAAAAATTTTTAAGTGCAAATCAAATCGTTTATTTGCTTGAATGTGGTTTTTTTTTTGAGGATGGTAAATCATCAAATAACTTCTCTCGCTCTGGGTGAAGCAGGAGAGCATATCAGAGTTTTACAAACTAAAACCCACCCATGTTCCCTCAGTGGCCTGTTTGCCAGGAGCGACGGTATCTCTTTCGAACAACCCGCACCTCTATTCACCTACCCATATTCTGAATGGGTAGGTGAATAAGGTGAAACATACAAAAAAGTTCTAATGACCATATCCTACCTTAATAGGTGGACAAATATCTATTGTATTAAAAATATACACATTATTATATGTAACTAAACGCACGCCTTCCTCCTATGGAGGTATGAAGAAACTACAGACCGCCATCGCAATATTTCAACGCCTTACTTAATTAACCACGAGTGTTCAAAAATCGAACACTGTGTATTTTCGACGCGCTGGGATACACTCTTTTGGATTCTCAGGCTTAGCACAACACCGAGAGTTGAAACACGAAAGTTGTCTGAACCAAATCACACATTACAACTGCAACAACGAGCCGCAGATTAAACGCATTTCATACAAAAAAGTGCGGCGCGGCCCGCCTGTAGTGAGTTGGAGAAAATGTACGAAAGTGATGAATGGAGTTTTGGTTAATGTGTCTCGCCCTAATTTGCGCTAGCCTTCGGTTGACCATCGATAACTTTTTCAGGCGATCAATATTGACTGCTCTATTCGTGAAATAAATTACTTATAGTACTTACCATCTCGCCAGAATTCGCCGAAGGGTTAGGTTTGGGGTCTAAACCGCTTATTTCAGACATAAATAACGTCAAAATAAAATGTTGCTTTTATAAAAAGCCAGATAAGATAAACGAGCCGTTTAAAAAAAGATTTGCCAGTCAGCAAAGCTGGTAGCAAGTCAAATCCATTTTTAATGCAAATATTAACATTTTAAGAAAGCATTTTTATTCTAAGCACAAGCACTTACGTATTTCGATTAAACTAATACTAAACGCTTTTTATCTTTGGATAAATATAATGGCTAAACATTTTAGGTTAGTCCCATAATCTTCCATCGATTTATTTAGACTAGTGGCCGCCAAGTGATCGAAATTCGACCATAATACATTTTTTTTTTAATTAGCTTTCTGCTCTCCTCCATATAATAATATAATAATTGTAATTTTTGTAAAAAAGGGGTACATTTTTGTTGCTTCACGTCTTAATATATAAATTCCTGTGGTCATAAATACACCTTGTATTTTTTTTTGTTTTATGTAAAAGTTTACGTTTTGATGGAGTAGACGTGTCTGATGGTCGTGTAAGTTTCGGTTTAACAACAAATCCGGTGGAAAAAATAATTGTTCGTATCATGTAGGTGCCTAAAAAATTTCACGTTGTGGGTTTCATAATTTCAGTGACTGTGACAGTTTTTCTAAATGTTTTATCACAGAGCTTGTCAGTAAAAGGCTCGATGTTTTAAAAACAGGGTCCATAGTTTAAAAACAGGCTTGATCATTTAAAAACAGTCTCACTGATTAAGAAACTGACTGGATGATTTAGAAACAGGCTTGATGGTTTAAAAACAGGTTCGAAAATATAACAACAGGCTCAATGATTAAGAAACTGGCTAGATGATTTAGAAACAGGCTTGATGGTTTAGAAACAGGCTCAATGATAAAAACATGCTCGATGATTTAAAAACAGGCTCGATGATATAAAAACAGGCTCGAAGATTTAAAAACAGGCTCGATGATTTAAAAACAGGCTCGGTGGTTAGAACCATACCGAAAGAAAAACCTTGTTTTGTAATAAGACCGTATAGCCGTTAGCCATTAAAAGTGAATATAACAGTTTGTGTGCGTGTAAATACTATTCTTTAATGTTTATTCACTGTGTTTGTCTTCATCGCGTCCTGATAAACACCGCAGCATTTACCCACACATTGTTTAATTATGCATAAGCTTTCGTGATGGCTATCTTCGGCCAAGTCTCTAGAGACTGGTTGTTAAAACAGTGTAGGAATAAACATTATGCTACTAGTTAAACAACGGGGACGAGCTTAGCATTCATGCAAGACATCTAACATGTAATTAAAAGGTTATTTATACAAAGGTTCACAGTGAGAGTGAAGTGAGTGACGAGTGTCGCGGCCCAAAACTTACCTCTTATATTTACACTATAGTTTGCCTTTAATGAGCTCACTGCTGGGACACTGGCATTCTCTCTGTGAAAGGGAGTGGGCCATAATCTGCCACGCGGGCCCAGTATGGGTTGGTAGATGTCACATGTTTTCGTGTATATAAATATTCAACTGATTGAAAGCCCCAGTTCAGTTAAGTTAGCTCAAAATAGCTTGAAACTAATTTCATTAATAGACCTTTGGCATTCAGAATATTTCAGTCCCTAGACAATTTGTGGCTTAAATTCGGTACAATTTACGATCTGATTTAATTTGTCAAGTCTCTGGTTCTATGAAATTCGGAATTGTTGACAACTTATTGTCAATTCAACCCCTCTTATGCCTTAGAGACAGGCAAACAATTTGCACGAATTAGACAGATTTACAACGGCACGGATTTTTTTTCTCGGTGGGTTCTCATCAAATGACTTCTCCCGCTCTGGGTGGAGCAGAAGGGCGTGTCAGACTTTTACTGACTAAAACCCCCTCAATTGCCTGTGTGCCAGGGGCGACGGTATCTCTTTCGAACAACCCGCACCCCTGGCAGGCACCGGCCCTTGCGGACCCCACCAGATATTGCTGACATCTATGACGGCGCGCGTGGAACACAATGCGCCGTCGACCCGGACATTTTTTTTAACGTGGAGAAATGCCTACTGCGCTACCACGGGAAGATAGCGCAGTTGGCATGTTTTTTATGTGGAACTGTAACCCACTAAAACTCCACAGTGTCACGGAAACGCGCAAGCCATCTGCGAACCCGCCGCGGCTGTCCGTCACCGGACCCTCCTCGGAGGAGAATAACCCCTATCGCCGGCGCACCAGAACACGGCACAGTGCGGTGTAGCAGACGGGTCCTAGACTTGAGACCGTGTGTATGTGTAAGCGTAGTGTGGTACAGCCAGTTGGATGGACCGACGACCTTAAAAAGGAGGCTGGTGAGGCCTACGTCCAGCAGTGGACTGCGATTGGCTGATTTGTTTGATTGATTGACATGAATTCTCTCCTTTATATGCCTGGGCTTTAAAACCTTGCCGCTGAAACACATATTTCGCAAACTTCGCACATCTCGATTCTATACATCAAACTGTGTGAATTGTGCTCGAAATTTTTAAAAATTCGTAAATTATATACAGTCGATACTTATATAAATTTCCAAAATGTATTTATTTTGCTACTAATAGTACTAACCTGCTCTTCCTAGCTGGTTAATTTCTTAACCACGGCTTAAGAGGTAAAATTCTCGCATAGCCCGTCATCGCCACACACGCAGATCATGCAGACAATAACTGTTTAACTACAAGTTGATGTGATCGTGGTACTGGAGTCCTGCTAACCGTGTTTGACCATTAAACAACATAAAAGCGTACATCACAGGCAAGGCCGGACTTGTCCAATGAGTTCGCAGCCATTTGAAGTAGTTGGGAACTTTCAGATATGCTACCTGCCCATTACACGTAGCCCGTTGGTCGTATATAGTTGTAATTTACGGCCCACTTCATTCGTGTGGAGAAAAGTTTCGTGGGTATGTGCTAATGTTTGTGGTTTTACTTTTTGATGGATGGACTCAACACATTTCATATGTGAAGTACTCGAAATGAAATACTTGAGATTATACAATTTTAAATGTAACTACAAATAAAAGTTTATTTAATAAATATGTATAAAACTTAGCTCATTAATTCTGTCTAGCCTTTTACCAACTATATTGGGGTCAGCTGCTAGTCTAACCAGATGCAGCTGAATACCAGTATTTTACGTGGAGTGACTGCCTATCAGACCTTCACAAAATCAAAATTCATTTATTCAAACTAGGCTCAGAGTCAGCACTTTTTGAACGTCAAAATTACATAAGACAGTCCCCCAAAATGCCCGCCCTTCACCACTTCCTAGTGCTTTAGCTGGGAAGAAGAAGTAGCGTAATAAACTCCCCAGCAGCACAGCTGTCAGTTACTGGCACAACTCAGTTACCTACTGGGTAATACGATACCCCTTGGTAAGACTGGTTGTCAGACTTTCGGGCTTCTGACGACCCGAAACGATAGACAAAGATCCACAAATGACACCCGGGACAAACAGCTTAGCGTGTTTTTCGAGGCATGGAGGAGTCTCAATATGTAAAGATGGTCACCCATCCACAGACCAACCCCGCCAAGCATCGCTTAACCTGATGGATCGACCCGTGCGGCTTGTTATTACTTAGCCACGAGCCCTCATGTACATACAGGAAAAGTTTTTATCCAGTGCGCAAATTTTAACCATGAATTCAGCATATAATTCTAGACCCCTACCGCAGAAATTTTTCGCCGATTATGCAAAAAAAACAGCTGTTTCATAGAAAAGTGCAATATCTACGCGGTCAAAATGTATGGAACAGGTGTTTTTTTTTTTTGTATAACCGGCATTAAAATTTGCGCACTGGATAAAAACTTATCCTGTATAATACTTATCTACACATTATAAACTAGTTGCTGTGTCCGCGAATTCGCTCGCGTTTAAGTTTTTTTATTTATTTAATTTATTCACGAAATGTTACATAGAAAAAAATACATAAAGCTTCTGCCAAACTGCTGTACAGTTTGTCGGCAGTATTCTCGTGGATACACTTTGTGATTTTCTACTTTAAAATACAATATACACGTGGACGCAAAGTCGAAACAACAAGAAAAAGGAAAAGGGTTACACTAAATATCTAATGATGGGCTAACTTAGGTCGTCTTGCCCACCAGGCTGGCATGAACAACGCATGCACACAACAAAAAAAATAAGAGACGCCTCGGCCGCCGCCGGAGGGAGACAAGCAACCCAGCGCGAGCGAGACGCCCCGCCCGCGCCGCGACGGCCGCTCGAGCGATGACAATAACAACACACCGCGCGCGCATGCCAAACTGGCCGGCCAGCGTCTGCCTCACAACGTCATTGCCTACATAACTGTACTATATTATACTCCATTTGAAATAAGATCAGACATTTAAACAGGGGGTTCATCCGATCCCGACCTCCATTCCGCAAGCATAAGGATGGCATTAAAAGCAAACAAATCGTGGTTACAATACCAACTGTTTACTGCAGATGTCATTTATCATGCTACCAGCGCAATAGAAGCCACAATGGGCTGAACCGACCGCAAAAACACCTTCCTCAACTGACCAATCCCATCCCAAATGGAGCATAGATTCTAACGCTAAGGACATAAACCTAAATAGTGCTTACGCAGGACATTCTTTAAGATATTTTTGTTTGTTGCTTCAGTTGTAATTTCTATAGGTAATTCATTTAGTAATGTTGGAATTAGCCATCGCTGCGTCCTTTGACCGAAATAATTATTAACTTTAGGGACTAAATATTTATTTCTTTGTGTCGCTTTACGGGTTGGCCGGTTGTATATTCTCTTAATTTTGTGTTCATTTTTATCATGGTGTCCCAAGATTATAGTTAGCTTTACTTTAAATAACTTTTCATACTCCTTATTGATTTTGTCTTTAGTTGCCTTGTTCGATAGTAGTTTTAACAGTCTAATTTGCAACTTTTTTATTTTGTTTAAATGTACCGGAAACGTCAGCCCATAAGCAGCCAACCCGTAATTTATTGTTGCTTCTGCGAGTGCGTGGTAAAGAATGTACAATATTCGCTTACTCACTGTATATTTTAAATTATTCAGTTTCCCTAGTACTGAGCGTAGTCTACTACACACAGTGTCTACATGTGCGTCCCAAGTAAATCTTTCGTCGATTGTTAATCCTAGGTACTTATAGTTCGCTACGCGCTCAACACACTCACACTGACAATTTACCATATCGTCATGAAGGTATTCATACGTGTGGCCTTTTACTGAGATATAGGCGTTTTTAGCTACATGGTTGTACGGAGACGATATCAACATACATTTGGTCTTATTTAAATTGATAAGAATGCCATTATCGTGCGCCCATTTGACTAGATTATCCAGATCTTCTTGCATTGCCGACTGGATCAGTTCACAGTCCCGACCACTGTATGCCAAGCACGTGTCGTCTGCATACATATAGCTATTACAGTTTTTGATCACATTAACCATACTATTGACGTGCATGATATACCCAATCGGTCCATAAACCGACCCGCACCCTAATTGCGTAACTTACGATTGATCATAATTGGTTTCGTCTTCACAGTTAAACAATATTCATTGCGTTATTTATGTTGTCGAACAGACACATTTTTCGAACATATGAAGCAATGGTTTAACAATCCGTTTCAAAACGATACAGATTATGATGAATCGTGAGTTACGCAATTAGGGTGTTGGTCGGCACCCCATAATTGACTTTACCGAGTTCACTGTCTGCTCCCTTAACCCTAACTTTTAAATATCTGTTGTGCAGATATTGCCTGAACCACCCTTTTACAGGCCCTCGTATTCCACACTCGTCCATGGCCTGCAGCAAGCCCTCATGGTCCAAAGTATCGAAGGCTTTTTTAAAATCAATAAATGTTAATAAAACCACCTCTTTCGAATTTAACGAACTATTTATATCATCGGTGAACTTACTTAATGCCGTTGCCGTACTTCTATTTGGCCTGAAACCATGTTGAGTATCAGTTAAAATATTATGATTTTCCAAAAACACTGTAATAGTGGACAATTAGAACGTGCTACGTTCGATAATACTGCGTGTGTGAACACCATATAATTTCTACCAATCATACAAACAATCGCTATTGAATCTTGGATCCAAGTACAACTTATTTATGTTTCTGTGAGTAACCCACAAACCTACTGTATAAGATAATAGATTTCTAAAAGGATTGTACAACATTCCCTAGTGGTATATTGTAACGACCGTGGCTCGGTTAGAACAGCGCAATATTGCCTGTAGTTATAGTTACAGAGCAATGGAACGCAATATTACGTGGTATCGTGAAACGTATGTGCCGTTGAGAATACGTTAATATGAAATTCTGTTTTTGTTGTCTAGTGGAAAAGGTTTGACCTAATCTAGTGATTCGAATTATCTGTTCTGTATCATCACTGCAGGGATTTTATTTTATACTAGCTGACCCGACAGACGTTGTCCTGTCTTAGCTATGAATATTGAATTGGCATTAGCTATACAAACCTTGTCCTGACAATAAGGAACACAAAAAAAAGAATCATCCAATTTGGTGCAGTCGTTCGGAAGTTATGCGTACATACATTTCGGCGATTCATTTTTATGTAATATATATGTTTTTAAACCTAACGGACACTGTTCAAGGTCTCTCCCTTATTTTTCGTTTTATTAACCGACTTCAAAAAGAAGGAGGTTATCAATTCGACATGTTTATGTATATATTTTTTGTGTCTGCTCTGTCATAACTCCGTTATTTATTTGCAATTTTTTTTTTTTTCAAAAGGGATTTATTTCGAAATTTAAATTTCATATAGATCTGATGATGCGTTTCGGAGACAGACAATGGAACTCTTAAAAAATTACAGCAAATCAACCGCAATTGCTGCGATCGCATATTAATATTTGCATTGTTTTGACCCCAAGGATGATGACATTTCAAATTGATGTGGGGTAGGTAGTATAACTAAAAAGTGAAATTTTTAAAACAAAATTTAAAAAATAAATAAATTATCACGGGGATGTATTATCGAGATAAAAAGTATAATTTATGTTATTCCAGGTTACAAACTATCTGTGTGACAAATTTCATCGAAATTCGTACAGCCGTTTATGCGTGATTTAATAACAAAACATCCGAAAATTTTTTTTTTAAACATCCAAACATCTTAACGTATAAACTTTCATAATATTAGGTAGGCTAAACAGGGTTAATAATGCTTGGAAGGGTTTTTGAAGTTAATCGACACTGTCCAAATCCTGGGCATTTTCCTTTTATATTTTATCAGTCGCTTTTTCCGGCCTGCCAGTCATGAAACTCCTAGTCAACGCAGCAGAGTCCCTTGCGTTATCTATCTAAGTTACCTACAATTCTTTTAGTTGACGGGATGCACAGAAACGGTCGAATGGTAAAGCTTGGGGGAGGCCTATGTTCAGCAGTACACGTCTTTCGGCTGAAATGATGATGATGATTCTCACAATACTATTGTAGTGTTTGATTCTAACGTTAATAGTGCAACGAAATGGTATCCTCTCTCGCACATGATGTTTTGAACAATAGGGTATTTTACTCTTTAGGAAAAAAATGAAATAATATATTATCGAGATAGCTTAAGCAAAATGCAGTCGGAAAATGTGAGTTTTGGTTCATGAAATGGCAAAATAAATGTTAAAATTCAAATCAAAGATTTCAGTTTTATTAATCTGTTTGCCATGTTATTACGTCATACGGCGTGAACTGAAAAACTTTGTGCTTTTATTTTTTTCGTAACCAAAGTAATTTTATAAAAATAAAAAAAATGCATTCAGGAAACAGCAAAGCAACGATAAGTAGAATAACAACTCATTTTTTAAATTGTAAACAATTATCACATAAAATATCAGTGCATTTGTTTACACAGTAAACTGACGTCATACCCACAGAGCAATATGGAGTCCACTCCGTCCAGCGTTTTCATCAATACGCGCGAAATTTGAAAATGTTAAATTTAAATGCACTCATCGATTTTTTTTTTGTGGTTTATTAGCACTTTAGAATTTAATTAAGACATTTTTCAAAAATGGGTGTAATACCCTATTGCCTCGATGGTTTAGTGGTCGCAAGCGTTACTGCTTATTCTTATGGGTTCGATTCCCGTGTCAGACAAAATGTAAATGGGCTTTTCAATCTGGAATTTCTCAGTAGCCGCCCAAAGTGTCGATTTGTGCCCGAATGATGGCAATAAGCTCCCCTCCGTTACATGGGACTTAAAATAACAGGCAAAATGTGGGTGTAACGTATTATAATTGGTGCACCTGCGACTAATCCTACGGGGGAGATAGGTATGGTGTTATGTTGTGAAATGGCCGCCTTCTCTCTCGCCAGTCAAAGTTTGTAAGCATAAGTTTAAATTTCCGTTGTTTATATATTTATTTGGGCTTTAATGTAAATATGGGCTGTAATACCTCTACCAGCAACTGGACCAGTAGTTCTTCAGGCAACAAAAAACTTTCTCAAAAATCAAAAGAAGTCGGTTGTTTTTTTTTTTTTTTGGAAAAGTTTTTATTTTTCACTTTTTCGTTATTATAGTAACTACCCCACACAAAGTTGAAATTTCATCATCTTTGGGGCCAAAACAATGCATAATTACGCGTTAGCAGCAATCGCGGTTGATTTGCTGTCATTCTTTGACGAGTTCTGTTGTCTGTCTCCGAAATTCATAATCAGATCTATATGAAATTTAAATGGGACAATTTCGGAATAAACCTTTTTCGAACAAAAAATAATTTTGTAAATCGGTCTATATATGACGGAGTTATAGCCGAACCTCCACCTAACTCTTAACCGTTAAAGAGTTGTACCTTCCTTCATCAGCTCAGCGTCATGAGATGATGATGACCATACGAAAATGTCTCAATAGCTTTAGAAAATAGATAAAAAACATTGGTAATACCTATGACATTTGAGGGTTGCCCTCGATTTCCCTGGGATTCCATCATCAGATCCTGACTTGGTGCCAATGGAATCACCTCAGGAGTATAATCTTTCAAATAAAAAAAGAATTTTGAGAATCGGTCCACAAATGAGGGAGAAATCGGTGAACATACATTAAAAAAAATACATACAGTGGAACATAAATAACCTCCTCCTTTTTTTGAAGTCGGTTAAAAAAAGCATGCCATCCCAAGCATCAAACTATGCACTTCACACTCACCAGTCATTCAGAACCACTAGACTGATTAATGTTTTGCATAAAAATAAGTTTCGTTCTACTACCTAAACACAGTTCAATGTACGCCATTGTATTCGTGATAAGTTGCCGTGTAACTTGGGAAGTAGAGCTTAACACGCAACTGAAGCAGATTTTCAATTGGTTAATATTTTGATACAAACTTCATGGTTTCAACTTCCAACTCCTCTTATTGATACCCGAACTTACGACATAAGATTATGATTTATTTCTCAACGATATATTATTATAGAGGTGTGAGGAACAGGGTGTAAAGTTCACTCAACCTTCATAGACAAGGAAGGATCCTCCGACCAGATTTTTTTTGGGAATGATATCTCGAAGGTCAACCTTCGGGAAGTACCCGTATTGCATGAACAGGGAGCGGACGCTCGGTGTCACCACTGCATCGATTATAAGGAGGACACGGCTCGGCACACGCTGGCAGAGTGTGCCGCTTGGAAAGAGCCGCGCCGTGCTCTCATCTCAGGAGTCGGCAGTGATCTCTGCCAGCCGTTGTCAACTCTATGGTCGGCAGCGGGGAGTCCTTTGAAGGGGGGGTTTTTTTTCTCAGAAGGAGGCTGCGGATATAGCAAGAGATCGCTTACGCTAACCCGATCCTCAGCGACGCACCGGCTGTCGGCGGAGGGCAGACAATGCCTTCTTCCAGCCCCCTAAATGGGTCCAGGGGCAACGGATAAGGGGAAATCCGTCACCCCTACTCCTTAGGACCCGACATCGCGGGGACATAGTCAAGAACCTATTATTTTAATTATATTTAGGGTTGGTGAAACATATCTTTTTCTTTTATACTTGGAAAGACCCCTGACTCTACTGTACGTGTGTTATGACTTTGATTTTTTAATCATTTGTTTTTACTTCAACATAAAAAGACAATCTGTCTGTTTTATCACTGACTTTGACACAACGGACACCTAGACTGAATCCGGTGCGAATGCGGTGCTTAGAGTTTCCATATACCTGCACTTCTGAGGACCTTCAAGATGCCGCGATTGGCGTGGCCACCTGCTGATCCCAACTCATCTCTAACATTTTTGAAGTGAAAACTTCTTTAGGCGCGTTGAGCACTTTTTGGGTGAACAAAAATCATGGAATTCGCGTCATCGTCACCGAATGCTTTCCATGAGCTATATGTATACTGTTTATATATGGGTGAACGAGCACACGGATGAGTCGCACGTTGATGTCTTTTGGAAAAGTCCCTTTCTTTAATTCGTTTTTTAAATAGCCTACACTGACCCTCAGCTGAGCAAACGTCTCCCCCAGATCCTTCCAGGCATCGATATTTAACTTTACCGACTCGAACATTTTAAGAACAAGACTTACTTCGTCAGCGTTCACAACTTTGACGTCATAGAATGTTTATATTGACATACCTGTAGTTGCACCTCTATTTGTAAGTACCACTTACGAGTATGTTAGTTTAATTGCCATGTAATCTCCTCCACCCTTCATATCCTGCCACACAAGATGCTATTCACTAGTGCCTTCCGCATACCCCACGTGAATGCACGCTTAACTTAATTAGCGGAAGCACGCTATGTGCCGTGCCACTTAGCAGTTTCACCACAATATGTGTCACTGTAGGTAAGGGTTTGTTTAGTTGTACCACTTCAGGAACCGGAAAAAAATGGTTGGGTAGTTGCTTGTGGGCGGGAATTAGTTCACGCCACGAGCTACAAGCTCAAGTAACACGCGTCAACAAATGAAAGAAGTTGTTTAAAGCACGCCACAAGTCACCGAGACGCAACATGCAGAGCGACAGAAGGATAATGCAATTCGCATGTCTGTAACTTGCAATAAAAGTATGCAGCCAGCTTGCACGCGGTGTGCCATCACAACTTCTGAAAGGTGAATACCATAATGGCATCCAATCTACTTGCATCATCATTTCAGCCAAAAGACGTCCACTGCTGGACATAAGCCTCCCCCAAAAGGGGGGTTTTGCCATAATCGCCACGCTTGGCAGGCGGGTTGGCAATCGCAGTGTGGCGGTAAAAAATGAATAGAGAACGCTGCTGTCCCTTAGTCGCCTCCTACGACACCCATTGGAAGAAATGGGATGGTGCTATTCTTTTACGTCCGGCACCACACGGTACCTGCATACCTTTATGCAATTTGCAGGCATGTGTATTCTGAGCTACACAGGCGACGCGTGCACGTGTTGCTTGACGCAAGTCGCATCGCTCGAAGCGGAGAAAGAGACGTGAGAAATATTCTAGTATCGTTGCTTTGTGGTCACTCACTATAGGGAGGGCACGTTATATGATGTGCCACTTAGCAGGTTTAGCACTATACGTGTCATTACATAAAAGAGTTTGCTTAGATATACCACTTTAGAAACAGACAAAAAGGGGTCGGGCAGTTGTTTGTTTGATTTGGGGAACTATTGAGACTTCCGCGGTTCCCTGCTAGTGGCGGCCCGCCTCTGCGGGCCACCTCGCGATAGGGGGGGAGTGAGGTGTTAAACTCCCCCCCACATCAAAGAGAGGCGCGCGTGGAACACTATGCGCTGCCATCTCGGGTCCTAAGAAATAGGGGGCGACGGATTCTCCAGTCCGTCGGCCATTTAGGGATCTGGAAGAGGGCGTTGTCCGCCCTCCGCCTACGCCCGGTGCGTCTGCTGCGGATCGGGTTAGCTGAAGCAATCTCCCGCTCCCTCTCCGCAGCATCCTTCTGCGAAATAACTGTTGCGCAGAAGGACACCACCGCGTCCCAGGACTCCTCGCTGTCGACCATCGAGTCGACAACGGCCGGCAGCGACATGTCGCTGCCTACTCCTGAGATGAGGGCACGGCGCGGCTCCGTCCAAGCGGCACACTCTGCCAGCGTGTGCCACGCCGTGTCCTCCCGACAGTCGGCGCAGTGGTGACACCGAACGTCCGGTTCGAACCTAGCCTAACCTAACCCCGCGGCCACAAGCTACACGCTCAAGTGATGCGCGTCTAGCAACAACAACTGCAGAAGAAACCAATGAAAGAAGTTGATGACAGCGTGCCACGAGTCACCTGGATGCAAGACACTGAGCGACGGACGGATAAGCCCGGAATACACGTGCCTAACTTAGAAGTGTACAAGTAGCTTGCATGTTGTGTGCCATAACAACTTTTCATTAGTAAGTACCATAATGGCATGCAAGCCACTTGCACACTTTTGTACAAGTTACAGGGATGTGTATTTCTATATTTTGTAGTGACTGGATTGTTCCCATTTAACTTTTGAACTTTTCTAGCCCCTCGGGGAATACAGGTGTGACGGGTTATAACTTCTGCCCGTGACTTGTCCGGGTGAAATTTCTTGTTCCCCTGACTGCCAGCGTAATTTTTTTTTTTTTTTTTTTTTTTGTTTACGCGCCATCTCGAACCAGGCCTCGTGGTACGCGTGCAAGTCATCTTGCCACCCCTTTGCTGCGCCGACCGCGGCGGCTTCGTCCATCTTTACGCACCTATTGTGTAGGGTTAGATACGCTATAACTTAATTTTTCTCACGTTCTTATTACTTTTTTGCATTTTGCTCGCCTAAAAAGATTTTTTAAGATTAATGCGTACAAACAAACAAACAAACAAAACATACTCTTCAACTTTATTATTCATATTTAGATAAGATAGATTACGAGCATGCGCAAAAATGTGACCTAGAGATCTGCGTGACACCACGTTTTTCATTACCAGCCTCCAATAACATCACGTACTAACAATTTGTTTAAGTCATACAATGTCCTATATGGCTGTGTGCCTTAGAGACGCCACACACTAGTTCGGCTCGGCATGTCGTAGGCCTGCGGTAAAATGGAATATTATAATATGAAAAAATATGTTCTGGAAAACCCGCTGGGCTTAGCTCGAATTGTGCCGAGCCAAACCGAACATGATTCAGAAAAGATAGACACCGAACGCAGTTTGCCGATCGGCACGAGTCGAATAAAAGCCGATGTTGTTGGGCTTTATTTTTACCCGACTATAGTGAAGCAAAATGGAGGGTTATGATTTTGACTGGTATTTATGTATGCATGTTCATCTTTTCCCTCAAAACTACTTTTCACAATTTGACAAATGAGTCACGTTCAAAGCGTCTTGATCGTCCGCTGGTTATGTGACATCACATTAAATTGAATATGGTGCCCTCGAGAGGATTTTTTGAGGCAGCGACGGGCAGTTATTGCTCTGTCGTGACGTGTTTGGTGAATGACGACCTTTAGTAGCACTAATCGTGCAGGTCCGACCCTCTCTTGGAGTCTCTTTTGCTGCTCAAATGCTACTCAAATGATTACTTAAAACTGATCTGTCTGGAGAGGACTTCGAATTTGGCAAGTTCCCAACTGCGACGGTCAAGGCCAAAAAAAGTCTTAGTTTATTGATTAATCCTATAGGATCGCACCTAAGAACAATGTTAGCCTTTTTGTTTTTTTAAGGTAAAAAATTAATTGTTTTAAGGTAAAAAAAAAAAAATTACAATTTGAAAGATTTTTAAGGAAATTGCTGACCCCGCTTCATATCCAAATTCGTCTTTTCAATAACGTAGGTAAATAACGCAATGACTGTGGTTGAACTGTCAAAAATGAAGGCATTGCTATTGTAAAAAAAATGTAAAAAAAAGCGCAGACCCAGTACGCTATTATTATTTTTTGAGGTTAGGAAATCATCAAATAACTTCTCCCGCTCTGGGTGGAGCAGGAGGGCGTGTCAGACTTTTACATCTTAAATGAAACTCACACTAGGGCTCCAGAACAATTTTCCACTACAAAATTCGCATGAAATTGCAATTCATTCCCATGTGTTTTTCTCCGAGAATTAACATGGAAAATACACCGGGATCTAATTGAAATTCTCACTAAGCTAAATGTATTTGTGTAAGTAATGAGTTCGCCACCAGATTTAATTGTAACATTAATTTTAAGCGGAATGTTGTATCAAAGTTTTTAGGGGTAATTCCGGGGTAAAAGGGGAAATGGCTTCACGGAATTCTCATTCTTTTACTGTATTTTGGTGTTTTTCTTTGAGAAAAATAAGAGGAAGAATTCCTTAGTTTACTTCCTTGGTTCTTGGTTGGTTCTATACAGAGTCAAATTGGATTAGCTTGCAAAACGCAGACGTTATGGATAGATATCGTAGTCTAAACAAAATAAAATGCTTAATTTAAAATAACTACAGCTCACCACGGGGTCACCGGCCGCTGTTAGTTTAGATTTTTTTTTTTTCGGCATCAGATATATCGATACTTTTGCGTAGTTTTGACCCTGCTTATGAGGGCTATTACAAATCGAAGTGATCTATTTTAGGAAAATATATCGGCGCGTGGTAGCCGATCGCGGGTGTATGTCTAGTGAAGTACGCTACGCACACATGCTATCCGCTAGGTATGCATTGGACGCCCAGGAACAAACCAGCGCGGACAAAAAGCTAAATCCCGCGTGTCCCGAGTTTTATTACTGATTTACATCGTTGCATCCAACAATTGTTTAAACATATTAGTGTTACTTTTAAATTTACAATTTTTTTTTTCTAGCAAGCTGACTTAGTAACCTTAGTTACAAAATACTTTTTGTTTGAATTTCGATTAAAAATATACAGATAAAAAATATAATTTCAGACGAAAAAAATTCATAAATTCTGTGTTTTACGGAATTATTTTTGGTGAATTAATGTATGAAACATAAAAAATTGGTTTGAGCATTCCAAAGAACAACGAATAGTCCTACCATAGACATTTTTATAAATTACTAAACTATTATTATATTCCATGTAATAAAGCATCTAAAGATGCTCGAAAATACAATTTTATGAAACATAATTTGCCGAGACAAGGATTTTACTGAGTTATGTAAACAAATTTTAAAAATTTGTTTAGAACACTTCGTAGACCAATAATGAAATTTTCTAGGACATATTTTTGTTTTGAATGTTTGGCTATATAATCTAAACCATAATTACTCAATTATCGAGAGAAACGCGAATGGTCTTTGCTTTTTCAACGTATTCTAAACTAGCTTTTGCCCGCGGCTCCGCCCGCGTGGATGTCGGTTATCGCGTAAAAAAGTAGCCTATGTCCTTACCCATATCCCAGGCTATATCTCGGCCAAATTTCATGACGATCGGTTCAGCGGTTAAGGCGTGAAAGCGTAACAGACAGACAGACAGACAGACAGAGTTACTTTCGCATTTATAATATTAGTAGGGATTTAAATTAGCAAGCGTAGGGAAAAGGAAAAAATTACTGCTAGTACTACTGCATTGCGGAATTAAGCCTTTAATGAAATTAAGATTTCTAGCACCGCTCCGAAAAAATTAGAACAACGAAAGATCTGTCAAGAACAGATATTGCCTATATTTTATTAAAAACTGCACGGCATTGGCTTTACTGTATATGGCTTTAGGCTAAATTGGTAAATATTCAGTCGTAAAAACATATTTCCATTTAAAAGTAAATTTTTAAGTAACCATTATTTAAAACTATTCTATAGTCGATAACATTAGTACTTTCCAAAAAAAGCAGCTATGATGACAGATTCAGAAACAAAGTCCGAGACCATAAAGATTCTTTTTTAGCCATTTTGATACGGAATCCTAAAAAATTGCAAAAAAACTTTAAAACAAAATGAATTTCTCGGGCTACCCTGGGGCTTCCACCTGAAGTTGAAAACGCCAGGGTATCCCGGAGCCTGGACCTGTGCGGCTGTAGTTATTCAGCAACGATCCCCTCCCCTCAAGAATGCAGCACACATTATAGAAATTAATTACAGTAAAACCACAGCAACATTCCATCAACATTTATAGTTTACAGTATAAAAACTATTAGCGGGCCGCACCTCGGAAGTGTTGACCGGATTTAAACTGTTGTAATTGCCGGGGCAGGAAACTAATTAGGAAATGGTTCATGTGTAACCTCCGCGGGGTCAGTGGGGTCAACAAACATTGTGCCTAATTAAACGGACACGCGGTTAGTATGGCATTTAATAAATTAAGGGTAGTTATGACTAGGTACATAGTTTCTGTATTGTCTCAGTTTGGTTTGTAATTGTAATTTCATAAGGTATTGCTTTCATGTATTGTAACGTACTGTAGAATTTTATCCGGGATGGATTTTTCATACAATCTTCACGAATGATGGATAACTTAAGTCAGATAACTTTTATCAAAATAATGATTCTGACGGGGAGTTTATGGCGAGATCGCGTTGGAACATGTCGCACGATTAAATTGTATAATGTTGGTAGTGAATTATTCAATTTAGTTACGTGTGAGTGCACAAGTGTAGTGAAGGTGAAAATAAGTGACTAACGTGGACTTTTCGTGTTCCTCCCAAAAACTCCTAATAGGTTGTTGTAAAGATACTACCGCTTTACAAAAACTTTGACTTGACTGACTATGACTTTTTTGTAACTTCGTGCCTGATATCGGGCCATTTACTTGATTGAAAAGTAAAATTACTTGACAATGGCTAAATGCACAAACCGTGCCAAGCCAAAACAAAAAAAAAAAAAACTGATAGTTTGGCATATTTTCGATACAAAAGCTGTCAAACCGACATAATTATTCCTCAGATAAAACTTATTTGACTGTTGAAAAACCAGCCTTTAATGATATATAAGATGAGAAAAACGCTTTATCGTCAACTTGCCTTTTTCGGTTTTGTGGTCGGCTTTCAGCCTAGCCGGATGCAGCTGATTACCAGTACATTTACATGGAGCGACTGCCTATTTGACCTCCACAACCAGTTGCTGGGTAATACACTGGCCCTTGGTAAGACTAGTTGCCAGACTTTCGAGCTTCTGACGACCCGACTGTCAAAGATCCAAAACTTATCAAAATAATCGCCGTGTGTTCAATTTTATAACGAAGTAGATGACCCGGCGAACTTCTTACCGCCATTATTTTATTTCTCCAGTCGCGATTGAGGAAATATAACCCTTCCGGTAAAATCAAATCAGTTGAATTATCAATAATTTCACAATAATTCTGATCAAATATTTTTTTTTTTTTAATTTTCTATATAAACAAACCTTGTCCTGACAAAAGAACACATCAAAAAAGAATCATCCAATTTGGTGCAGTCTTTTGGGAGTTATGCGCGTGTTAGATTATTTATTTTATTATTGTAATATTGTGTGGTGATAATGTCATCTGTCACATAAACAAAGCGTTGAACAAATGTAGAAGTACCTAATTTGACTACATGTTTACAAAAATAACTATCTTAGCTTTTGAAAATAACTTGGATGTTGTTACTATAAATGATTACGTAGTATTTAATTATATTTGTATTTTATTTAAGGTTTTCTAATGTTATTTAATATAATACGCTGATTCAAATGACTGGCAACATACTCACAGTTCACATTGATAGATACTTCTAATTGTCTTGAATTACGAATCAGTTCTTATTAAATTGCTTAATTACCATAAAATGTTTTAAAATGGTTTCACTACTTATCCTTTGTTTATTAATATCTGTGTTAGAAGTTATTAAGGCAAAATGTGTGACGATCTATAACTTGTTCAAAATGGCGGGAAATGTTTAACGTAAATTGTCATTGGTAGGATATAAAAACGATTGTAATGACGTTATCGAGACAGTTGCTCAGTAGATATTCAGCTGGTTAGTCATATTGCCGTTGTTGTGTGGAATAAATCAACCAGATGCCATGTAAGTTAAGTAATTTGTTATTATACCATAATAGTTGCTTATTAAATACCATGTTGTTGTAATAATGCCGAGTTATCTTGGATAAAGCTTCAAGAGTTGTAATTAAATGTAATAGCAATGTAAGAGATATGTTGATGGAATATATCTGTACTGTTTCCATGGAGTTTCTTGTCCTTCTTCTCCATGAAAGACCTAGCTTTGGAACGGACAACTAGCTTTCTGATTTAATAATGACAAGCCTAATTTAAATAAATATCTAGTCTTGTCTTTCTGTGCTTTACTTCATGAAATCCTTTCCCTACATGTTCATAAGAACATTCATACACAGTAAATAAGCAGTAACCATTCTGACATTCAAACTTTAATATTTGTTTTTACATATGCACAACTATAAATAATTATACATACATATAACCACATCATTTTTTCTGACACGCGTATATACATTTCGGCGATTTTTATATTTATATAAATATAGATTCTAAGTTCGCTTGTGTGATCGAATGCAACCAGAGTCATTTTTCTACCAGCCAGCATGATGTAAGATTCCGTTTTACAGACAACCTATACAGCAGGCACGTAGAGCTGTGAAATTTGATGGTATGAAAAGCAGCGTCTCGTTACAAATGATTTAATCTCTCAAATTCAAATAACATTCTTTTTTTTTCTCTTCACAAACATCTCATTATCTTTGCGAGTAGGTTTGTACAAACAATTTTACATATTGTTACGCGGCACGATTAATGTAAGTTCGATGCTAGAACTAACTTTCTAGACCTATCGACATCTGTTCAGTCAGGGCCGATATGTACTCGAACATTCTAGATGCTTCTACGGTAAAAGGTTCTGGTTCCGAGGGCCCTATATATAAGCGGGAACGGAGCGCGTTCCGAGTTAGTTTTTGCTAAGCGATACATGCGAGAACATCAAAGCGATCTTCAAGTCCGACTTAAGAGTGATTAGTAGTGCAATTGTGTTGTGTAATTAGTGTGATTAATTAAATTGTCATTTTTGGACATTTATATCGGCAGTTTTTAATTGTCACGAACCCCAAGCTCGTAAAAATATCTAACATTTTTTAAAAACTAGATCGGCCTATTTTATCTGACTAAGAACAAAGATTCAGAAGAACTCAGAGGTCAGTCTCTTTTAAAGGGAAGACATAATCTTGATCAGATCATATGAAGACCATGTAGATTGGTGTGTGAAATGGTCTTTTGCGGAAATAACTACACATATTGAGTGGACCTATCCAGTCAGTGTATGTCTCTAACAGTAATCGTGCAGTTCAACTCAGAACTTAGGGAGCTTAATGGTACGATGATCAATATCAATTTAAGGACATTCAGGTCATATAGTCAAACTGCCAGACTGTGAATAAAACTGAGAAAAAACCCCAAAAATAAGACCCACGTAGTCCTCACATTCACAATAGTTAAAAATAGTATAATACAATTTTAGAAGATAGCTACTAAACACGCTCTGATTTTTAACCAACGAAAAAACGAAGGAGGTTTTCATTGGAAAGGGTATAAGTACACCGAAGTTGGTACCATATAAATTTCGAAAAAAAAAAACCCCGAACTCATTGTCATAAAAGTTTTTATTTAGCAGACAGTTTTAATCATCATCATCATCATCATTTTAGCCGAAAAACGTCCACTGCTGGACATAGGCCTCCCCCAGGCTCCTCCAGTTCGACCGGTCTTGTGCAGTTTAAATAAAATAAAAAAATCGATTTAGACCTCCTTGAATGCTCAATGTATTTTTTGCATGCCTTAAAGGCAGAATGTACAAGGACTATAACATTATTTGTACCTAATACCTACATTCTTTGCAAATAAATATATTCTGTTCTACATTAACCGTTTTGAGAGGAAAATATAAATCTCACTAAAAACTTAATCGTTTTGAAATATTAAATAAGAGAATTTTTAACACTTCAGTATTATAAACACACGCTTAACATAAAATCTAAAATGATTACATTAAAGAACATCACAAAGCCGAGAATCGCTTACACTTTACGTCTCCTATAAAACGTTCATTACAAAATCAACGGCAGCCTTTCAGGAGAGTTTGAGCTCTGTTGACACTGTGCACATATGGCCGATACTTACGCTTGCTTGCGAAAATCTTTTCATTCCGTATAATAAGGGCGTGAGGCAAGACTAGGGCGAAATGAGATAGGTCATGATGAAAGAGCGAGACAGAAGTGCAGTTTAGAAGTTTATGGGAGATGAGTAATATTGTCGTCTTCTTATGAACAGATGCTTCCTACAAAGTGCAATCCTACCAACGCGATCAATCGATGGAAATTGCCATCACCATGCATTTAAGAGTAAAATTAATAGTATGTACAAGAAAAAGTTTTAAAAAGTGGAGTCGAAAAATTCATCCCCATCGCTGTCGAGTGGTAATGTTCCCAAGAGACTGGCAGCATTACCACGTTCTATGACAATGATTAGCCGCTGGCGAAGGTAGAAACTAGCCCTTGGGTCACGGGAAGTACCAACCAGCCGTTTCGAGATTTCCTTGAAGAGACCATGAGGGTTTCATATAAAATCTGAGCGTCCTGAGCAGGTTTCGAAACCCTTAAAAGTGGTAAAGTGGTGGTGGTGGTGGTGGACTTACAAAATTAATTACTTATGAGGAATTACTTACAAAATTAATTAATTAATTATGAGGGCTATAAAAAGCCCTCATAATTAATCAGAATCCATAAATAACTCAGCACGAATATATCTAAAGTTAGTTCAACTTCAAAGAAGAATCAATATAAGCTTAACACTTGGTTAATTTGAGCTACAAACTTCTCTGAGTGAAATTTCAAAACGTTTAACTTACAAGTGTTAAGTTATTTGAGGTTAAGAAGACTTAAAGCTGCTATTATTGTTAAAGGAGATTATCAATTGGATTATAATGACTGACGTTAATTTGTTGGTTATGTCAACTTCACGTAAACGTAAACATTGAGATTCTGTTATCTTCAACTGTTTAAAAAAAAAAAAAAAAAACAATCATAAAGTATCTGTGGCGTCATCTACATCGCCACATACGAACTACGCATCACACGGACGTCACTCTAAATCCTGCATCGCGCAAGCGAAGTTTACCGTGCAACTGGAATATATACAACGTCCTGACATCAACCATCAGGCTCAACACCTTTCTGGTCGGAGCATCCTCCTTTTTCTATGGAGGATAAGTGAATTTCTTTACACCCTATTCGTCATACCTCTGAATTTCATCCAATTCAAAGTATTTTAGGGTAATTACATGCCAAAGATACTCGCGTAGTTTCAATCTCGGACAACATGAATGGCTGGCGGTTCGAACTTGTCAGTTGTAAATATGCCAGTTGCACGGTAAACTAGAATCTTGTCAGATGAATTGGTGCCTATTAGAAACAAGAATAAATTAAGAGTACTGTCAAATGATAAAAAAAGCCTTATTAACAAAACAAAAAAAAAAAATAAAAAAAAAAATCACGCTAACACAATCTCAGAGCTCAAAAAAATACTTTCATCATAAAATTCTCAAAAGATTGAGCTTAAACATTATCATATCATATTTGATTTAATGGTTTTTCAGCCACCTAAAGAAATACCTTATAATTATTCCACTGAGCCGTGTATTTATTTTTTATTAAATTAAAACTGGCTTGAATCGAATAACCAACAAAATATTACTACAAATAGATATTTTTGTTTGTTATTCCACGAACGTCAAACGCATCGCCATTTTGAACCTTATTTGTAGCCGCTTTAGTTTAATACCTAAAAAAATACTTCTTTTCGCGCATTAACATCGTGTGTGTTTCAGCATTTTCTTAAAAAAAAATATTCCCACGGAATACCTTCAATAAATAGGTACTTCTGTTATTTCTACACAGCGTCAAGTCATGCGAAGCTTTCATGTTTTATTCATGCTTGCAAGAACACGGGAAAGGGTTTATTTATAGAACCACAACTTACCTATTATAGGTTGTATATGTTTTATGTTAAACTTCAATGAGATCTATAATGAAATGGGTACATAAGCGCCCAATCAGACTCAACACACTTTCTGAAATAATAATTTGCCTTTCCGCATTCATGGTTTGGTTTTTTTTCTTGGGTGGGAAATCATCAAATAACTTCTCCCGCTCTGGGTGGAGCAGGCGTGTCAGACTTTTACCGAATAAAACCCACCCGTGTTCACTCAGCAGCCTGTGTGTCAGGGGCGGCGGTATTTCTTTCGAACAACCCGCACCCGGCTTCATGATTTGAGTTGGCTTGTAGTGTAATCAGATGTGGTTAAATAAGTGACTTATGAGGGGTTTGTGGCTAAGTTATAACAGTCGCACTGGTAGGTCGACTAGGTTAAGCTACGCTTGCCGCGGTTGGTTCGTGGATGGGTGACCATATTTACATACCAAGACCCCTCCGTGCCTCGGAAAGCACGTTAAGCCTTTGGTCCCGGCTGACATTTCTGATCTTTGACAGTCGTTACGGGTCGTCAGAAGCCCGAAAGTCTGAAAACTAGTTTTACCAAGGGGTATCGTATTACCCAGTAACTGGGTTGTGGAGGTAAGATAAGCAGTCGCTCCATGGAAAATACTGGTATTTAGCTGCAGCCGGTTAGACTGGAAGCCGAACACAACATGGTTGGAAAAAAGCTTGGCAGATGATGATGTGACTAAATGAGTATTTGTATTTTACATAACACTTCGCCCGTAACTTTGCTTGAAAAGGCTTTATTTAAGCAATGTTTTAAATACCTATAGTGAAATTAAAATATTTGCGCTCATCATTGACATTTTTAATTTTAATTATCTAGGTAATGTGACAGTTTTGGACATTATATCCCATTACATTTTTGTTTGTCTTTATGCCAGGCATTATCGTGCGACGCCATTTTGAAAAATAATCAATTCAGCGAACACGGACGAGGCCAGTCTCCGTACAATAAAGTTCGATGCGATATAGCTCATGTTACTCCGGAATAATGTAACTTTCCATAAGTAAGAGATTTTTTTAAATCGGTTAGTCGGTTTTGAGTTTATTCATTCCATTCCAAACAATTTTACAAACAATCAAATCATTCCTCTTTATAATATTAGTGTAGATGATAAAACGAATACAATAAGAGGAGGATAATTCCCATTGCCAAATGTATTTAGTGAACACATACACAACTGAGAGAATATATGTATGTCCAGAATAAGCTTTAGGTAATATACCTATGATATCCACTGAAAGCATCACTATAGGTCGATCAACTTTTTTAGGGTTAATCATAATACCAAAAGGAGGTTGTGTCGTATGTTTATAAGCTTTACAAGTATCACAAGCTAGAATATATTTTTGAACATCATTAAACATCCCTTTCCAAAAATAGTGTTGTTTTAATTTATTTAAAGTTTTATGAATACCAAGATGACCAGAATTAATGTCATCATGATTAGAACGAATTGTTTCTAAAATATGTTTTTTAGGAATAACTATTTTCCAATTAAGATTACTATTAGGATTTAATTTATTTGGTAAGAATTTGATTCATTCGAACTGAAAATTAGCGTGCCGCGTGTTGCGTTGAACTACATTTTGGAATGGGCGACTAGAATCAATTCTATTTAATGTAAATATTGACGTTCAAAAGTGCCTTTTATGTGCCTAATTGAAATATATGCTTTGACTTTGACTTTTGATAATATTTTAAGAACGATTGAATGATAATCTCTTTAAAATATGATTGACGTTTATAAGTGTTTGTATAAACTTACTTCTACAAAAAAAAACTTTAATTATTTAAAAGATAATAGAATTTCGAGGCAAAATACACTTCGTTTACAGTTTAAACACAAACTGCTATCACTGCTTCTCTACAACATAAGTCAAGCAACAAAACCGGCTTACTATGACACCCGCAGTCTCTTTTATCTTGATCTAGTCACCACCGCGTCCGGTTACCATCCGGCCGCTATCCGGCTATGAGCCGACTAGTTTTATCGTTTAATCCGGGAAGCGTCGGCATCGCAAACACGACGTACAGATTAAGCGGTGAGTTAGTAAGTGTTGTGTTTGTTGTGTCACACGGCTATATGACATCTATACAGGGTAAAATTTAAACCAGTGCGTAAAAAAAAAAAAACTGCTGTTTCATACATTATGACCACGTAGGTATTGCACTTTTCTATGAACCAGCAGATGTTTTTTTTTTATCCTGTATGGTAAACGGTCCCAAGATTAGTGCTTCACCAAGAAAGGCTAAAAATAGCACAAGCGAAACTGTCTTATTGGCTAGTGCTAGTGGTCTCAAGCGCTACTGCTGAGCGTAGAACCCTGGGCGAGATGAATGATGAGAACAGATAGTCGATGGGGCCGAAAAGTTCTGGAGTGGCGACCGCATACCGGAAGACGTGAGGTTGGAAGGCCTCCCACAAGGTGGACAGATGACCTTGTGAGGGCTGCGGGAGTCCGCTGGATGCGAGAAGCACAGAACCGGTTGAAGTGGTGGAGCTTGGGGGAGGCCTATGTCCAGCAGTGGACGTCTTTCGGCTGAAGTGATGATTACTCCGTTGCTATAAAATGTCAACAAACAAATCAGCCAAATTACTTTCAATTGAATATTATCTTTATTGCAAGGCAACAAGTCGGACTTTTGCATAGCAACGGAGTAACGTTATTTTCGTTACGGAATTTCTGGATTCAGTCTCCACGTTCAAGGCCCGCGATAGAAGCTATGCAATAGCTTAAAAAAATTGTAAACCTTATTTTTTTTAAACGGAGGTTGCTTTCTTGTTCAAACCTTTTCAAAAACATGCTTGATAATCGTTCTTTCTTTCAAGGTCTCATGTACGTGGATATCTTAAAAATTATTGAAATTAGGACCTACAGATCAATTTGAGGTATCTACCATGTGAGCGCAGTGCAGGTTGGTAGATGTCACATGTCTTCGAATGTTTGGTTCTAGGACATGATCTATGCTTAGTAAATGGCAATTGGCTCGTGTTTCATAGGACTTCAAACTAACTTTCGAAACGTAGGTGTAACGTGTGTGTGTACAATATACATTATATACATAAACCTTCGGGGAAAACACAGGCATGATTTTAGATGATGTTAAAATAATAAAGTACTCGGTAGCAGTGGAATGGGCGTTTGAGTATGAAATTTTGACGTTCAAAAAGTGCTTATTCCCAGCCTAATAGATATAATTGAATAAAAGACTATTGATTTTGCTTTTGATAACAGGTTTAGGTGAATATGTAAACATGGAATAATTGAAACATCTTGCGTTTATCGGAATTCTGTTACGGATCTGCAATATTGTAAGCAAGCTGCTTTTTTATTTTATTTAAAAAAGTATATTTATACTTTTGAACAGTCGCGTAATAAAGTTAACGCACTCTGAAATTCAGTGTCGTGTCTGTAACTAGCGCACGTAATGTTGCGTGATGAATAAACTCTATTTTAAAATGAAATACCCATGTTTATTTAGATTTAATTATTACCTCCACTTAAAGTATTAACATACTTCTAAGTAGGCGTTAACGATGTGAGAACTTCAAAGTTACAATTGAAGAGTCCTATATTCAATAACCAAAAGTTTAACTTATTAATGGAACGTTGGAGTGCCTTGATCACATGAAAGCTTGTGTAATGTTGTAGAGACTTCATTTCTTATTTAATTTTTAATGTACCCACAAATACAAACAGACAAGAAGAAGAGAGCAGAAGAAATGGTACAAATAATCTCCTTTATTCATAAGCGTTACTTAAAGTTAAGTAATGATTAGCGACTGTTAGACCAAACAGTCTCTTAACTTTAAGCAACTTTAACGTTTACAAATAAACCACGTGATGATTATTCCTAAAGAAATTGCTTCCAGTTTCTCATATCTATATGTCGCGGCCATATCGTAGATTTGCTCACTTCATGAAATGGCCATATCTTAATTTGCTCACTTCATGAAATGTTCGAGAATTTCATGAAATGGTCGCATAATTAAATTCTCGTCTTCTTCTGGTTCCTAGATTACAGAAGAAGACGGTAGTCGTCTGGTTGACGGAGCCCCACTGCGTGGGACTCTTATTTCTGTCTGCAGGGTTTAAAGGAACCTACACCACGATTGCGGCGGTAAATCCCCTCTTTGAGGAGTGGCTTGAGAGGCGGCATGGCGTCCTCACCTTCCGCCTGACACAGGTCCTCACCGGACACGGTTGTTTCGGGAGGTTCCTGTTTCGGATAGGGCGGGAGGAAACACCCGGGTGTTTCCACTGCGAAGATCGCCCTGAGGACACGGTGGAGCACACGGTGGCGGTCTGCTCGGCTTGGGTGGAGCACCACCGTGTCCTCATGGAGGCGATCGGCGGCGGCGATCTCTCGCGTCCGCCCTGGTCCAGGCCATGGTACGGAGCGAGAGTGCACGGGTAGCCGTCACCTCCTTCAGCGAAGCAGTAATGCTCGCGAAGAGGGAGGCGGCGCACGTGAGGGAGAGGCAGTCTATGCGCCCTCGCGACCCTAGCCGCCGCAGGATACGGAGACGCCCTGGGGGTCGGGAATCCCAGGCCGATTTCCGGCCACCGTAGGCATGAGCTTGCGGACGGCGAGTAATGGATAAGCTCGCTGTCACGCCCTCCTGCTCCACCCAGAGCGGGAGAAGTTATTTGATGATTCCCCACTCAAAAAATAAATAAAAAAAACAAACCAAACCTCGCGATGCCCCGACGAAAACAATATACCAATAAGTATAATTTTAACAAAAGTGTTAATAACAGAACGAATTCTCTTCTTTAAATGATACTTGCTTTTACCTGTGACTTTCGTTCGCGTGGTTTTCAACTACCCAATGACAATCGGCAATTAAATAGTGTAGCTTTCTATCAGTGTAAGAATCGGATCACAACATCCAGAAGGGCGGTGGTGAAAACCGATTTTTCAAACGTAGAAAATGCTGTCGTCATTTGTGTATCCCTGACAGTCATTACGGGTCGTCGGGATCCAGAAAGTCTGACAACCATACCTTAATAGAAGGTATCGTCAGATAGGCAGTCGTTCCATATAAAATACCGCTAATTGCTGCATCCGGTTAGACTGTAAGCCAACCCCAATATACTAAGGAAAAGGCTAGGCAGATTGATTTGATTTGTACTTCCAGAGATTCTCTTACAAACACAAACAAAGAGTAACGGTAGAGTTTCTTGCCCATTTTTCCCCATACGAAACTACATTTTGAAAGGGGCAACTAGAATCAATTTTATTTTGATGTAAATGTTGACGTTCAAAAGTGCCTTTTAGGTGCTCATTTGAAATAAATGGTTTAACTTTTTTTTACAATTTTTTCCCGTTACAAAATCAAAATCAAAATATTTTATTTCACATAAACCTGCATGGGCACTTATGAAAAGTCAGAAGCTAGGTGCACGGTTCCAAATTGTCGCCTTCCACGGAGAAGAGCCGGCAAGAAACTCCACGGTTACTATTTTAAAAATAATTGGCTTTAAAAGTGTTTTCAAATTACAGTGATAATAGGTATGGGAGGACAGTGCAGGCCTGTCAATAAGTACCAGGTACTTTGAGGAATTAAAATACAGAATATAAAATCGTCTACAAATCTATAGTCTGTAAGGCCTGCAACGTTCTCTCATTATGTAAAATAATCTACATAAACAATATAATATAACTTTACATGTTTAGACAGGCACATAAGTAAGATATAAAAACGTTAGGTTCACATAAGTTGCTTTAGCTCATCCACTTGAATGACCTCTTTGACGCTCATAACATCTAATAGAGTGGAGCGACAGAGGATCCGAGATAGCCAGAGCCAAGTGTAAATTTTAACGTGTTTTGAATAGAAAATACAACTATCCTACTGCATTTTAAAAGCTTTTCCAATTCTGTTTAATGTTCATTGTTTAATAACTTAATTAAAATAAATTATTATTGCATTCCACAATAGGAACTAATAATATGTACAGGCATCATAAGTCATCAAATAATACGTCCACATCGTTGTCAATGGGAAAAGGGTACTTTTCCAAAAGGCTGGCAGCATTGCCATGTTGTATGGCAATGCTGATTCTTTGACCGAAAAATAGGCCAGCCCTTTGATCACTTGAAGATTCGATCAACCGCTTGGAAATATATCTCACTTATGTTTCTCACTATTTGTTTTAATTTTTTTTCCATCGAAATGATAACCGCAACAAAAAAGTACCGACCAATCAACATAATTAGCCTATAAAGTTCCCACTGCTGGGACACAGGCCTCCTATCTGTGAGAGGGAATGGGCCGTAATCAGCCACACAGACCCAGGTGTGGGTTGCTGAATGTCAATCAGCATTTGTACAATCTATACATATACATACACACGTATGTACGTGCATACATACATGTCGTGGCCATATCGTGGATTTGCTCACTTCATGATATGGCTATATCGTTGGGCACGCCACGATTGCGGCGGTAAGTCCCCTCTTTGAGGAGTGGTTTGAGAGGCGGCATGGCGTCCTCACCTTCCGCCTGACGCAGGTCCTCACCGGACACGGTTGTTTCGGGAGGTTCCTGTTTCGGATAGGGCGGGAGGAAACGCCCGGGTGTTTCCACTGCGAAGATCGCCCTGAGGACACGGTGGAGCACACGATGGCGGTCTGCCCTGCTTGGGCGGAGCACCGCCGTGTCCTCGTGGAGGCGATCGGCGGCGGCGATCACTCGCGTCCGGCCCTGGTCCAGGCCATGGTACGGAGCGAGAGGGCATGGGGAGCCGTCACCTCCTTCAGCGAAGCAGTGATGCTCGCGAAGAGGGAGGCGGCGCACGTGAGGGAGAGGCAGCATATGCGCCCTCGCGACCCTAGCCGCCGCAGGATACGGAGACGCCCTGGGCGTCGGGAATCCCAGGCCGATTTCCGGCCACCGTAGGCATGGGCTTGCGGACGGCGAGTAATGGGTAGCTCGCTGTCCGGTAAGGACCAAGCCCAAGTCGACGGCGCGTTGTGTTCCACGCGCGCCTCAAAGAGATGTCAGCACAAAAAGTGATGGGACCCGCAAGGGTCGATGCCTGCCACGGGTGCGGGTTTGTTCGAAAGAGACACCACAGCCCCTGGCTTAAGGGCTACTGAAGGAACACGGGTGGGTTTTAGTCAGTAAAAGTCTGACACGTCCTCCTGCTCCACCCAGCAGAGCGGGAGAAGTTATTTGATGATTTCCCACCCAAAAATATAAAATTATATGGCTATATCGTAGATTTGTTCAGTTCATGAAATTCTCGTCTTCTTCTGGTTCTTTTATTAGAGAAGAAGACGGTCGACGAAAGGATGACGGAGCCCACGGATGGTCACGACATACACACATATTTGTACGTGTGTATTTCGTAGCCATATCGTAGATATGCTACTACTACATACATTAAAATTGAAGTGTTTGTTGTAAAGTCAAAATAACAGTTTTTTACTAAATGCTAAAAGTATAATAAAAAATATAAAAAACTATTTGTTCCTGCTAATCTCAGAAACGAACGGACCGATTTTGACGGGACTTTACTGGCAGATAATAAATGTTATATGGAGTAACATAGGCTTATAAGCTTAAAGATGCTCTTACACGAGCAATTTTTTGATCAATTATTGCTTGGCAACACCAATGGATCAATCTGGACTAAGTGGAGCCATCTGGAGCAACAACAATAAAATGCGGCAATTGTTTCAGTAATATTGCTTCTAATTGCTCCATATATTTCATACTAGCTGTCCCGACAGACGTTGTCCTGTCCATCCAAAAGTCATTCATACAAAATCCATACCCTACCTACCCTACCTACTCTATCTACGCTACCCTACCCTACCCTACCCTACCTACCCTACCCTACCTACCCTACACTACCCTACCCTACCTACCCTACACTACCCTACCCTACCTACCCTACACTACCCTACCCTACCTACCCTACCCTACACTACCTACCCTACCCTACCTACCCTACACTACCCTACCCTACCTACCCTACACTACCCTACCCTACCTACCCTACACTACCCTACCCTACCTACCCTACCCTACACCATTCTACCCTACCTACCTACGTTACCCTACCCTACACTACACTATCCTACCCTACACTACACTATCCTACCCTACACTACACTATCCTACCCTACCTACCTACGCTACCCTTCACTACCCTACCATAGTCTACACTATCCTACCTACCCTACCTAATACCGGGATAAAAAGTATCCTATGTTCTTCTCCTGGCTCTAAACTACCTCCCTGCCAATTTTCAGCTAAATCGGTTCAGCCGTTCTTGAGTTATAAGTGAAGTAACTAACACGACTTTCTTTTATATACAGGGTGTCCAAGAACCTGGCGTCCAACTGGATTCCCACGATGCCCCAAGTTCTAACAGTACTCAGAAAAATATTTTAAAAAATCCACCCCATGTACTTACAGAATTATACTGATTTCAAAAAAAAAGGGGAAATGAGCACCCTGTGACATACTTTTGAATGCTGTGACTGCTAATGCTGATAATTTCGATATTTCTTGGAGGTTTTGTAATCTAGGGTATTGCTGTGTCTAAATAGAATGTAAAAATAAAGTACTTATTGTACCATTTTAAAATAAAATATTATTTTAACTAAAGGTGATATGGAAAACTATTGAATTTCGCAACTTTGACCGACTGTAGTGTAAAAAAAATGTACCAAAATAGTATGGCAAGTGACGTCAAATTTTGACGCGTTTATTCCTCTTTTTAAAAAGGTATAATACTTACACATTAATTTGAAAAAAAAAATTTTGATAATATTTTTACTCAACAACCCAATTTTTACGAAGTGCCTACCTACTAACGGTAACTGTCGGACCCTTTCTTATCTTAGAAACTGTTATGTTACTACTATTATTTACTTCGGTTCCAAGAGTGAGCAAGAAGGAAATACACACAGGTAGATGGGTTCCCAGTAGAATAAAAGCAAAGAATGTTAGTTTAAAGATATTTTATTACAATAAATGTTCAAAATGTTGACCACCCGCGGCAATACAAGCTCTCACTCTCCTTAAAAAGGACCGCTTTATGTTTCGCGAGTAACTTTTTTGACGTATCACCTGCACTGCTTGTGTTATCTTCTCACGAAGGTCAGCGATGTCATTAATGGGCTTCGCATAAACGAGCTCCTTCATAGTTCCCCAGAAAAAAAAATCCAGCGGATTTAAGTCAGGTGAGCGGGCTGGCCACGGGATTGTTCCTGATCGCCCAATCCACCTGTTCGGGTATTGCTCGTCCAAAAACTCTCTAACGGATACGCGAAAATGTGCTGGACAGCCGTCGTGTTCATCATCAGCCTATAATGTTCCCACTGCTGGGACACAGGCCTCCTCTCGGTGAGAGGGATTGGGCCGTAATCCATCACGCGGGCCCAGTGCGGGTTGATAGATGTCACATGTCTTGGAATTTTTGGTTCTAGTACATGCCGGTTTCCTCACGATGTTTTCCTTCACCGTTTTGAGTGACGCCGTCGTGTTGGAACCACATATCTGGTGGGGTCTCTTCTAGTAAGTTTGGCAAATCATTTTGAAGAAAATTTAAATATGATTCGCCAGTCAAATTCTCGGGCATCTCAAATGGACCAATAATATTCCCACAGAGAATACCGGTCCACATGTTCACTTTGAACCGGTACTGGGATCTATCTTCTCGCATCAAGTGCGGATTTTCCACATGCCACTCGTGCAAGTTGTGTAGGTTCATGTAGCCATCCTTCTTAAATGTTGATTCATCTGACCACAAAATTTTGTCGATAAAGTTTTCGTCTTCTCGATGTTTTTGCAGGATTGTTTCACAAAACGCGACTCGGCTCGGATAGTCTCGAGGTAAAAGACTTTGCACTCGCTGTACGTGGTACGGATGATATTCTTCTTTTTGGAGAATACTGTGTGCTGTGCTCTTCGGTATCCCCGTATCAGCTTCTATTCCTCGCACAGAGATGCTTGGATTTGCCGACACCGCCTCTAAAACTTCATCGCGTATGAAGTCATTTACGGGTCGTCCTTCACCAGCTACTTGATTGGGGAACCGCCCGTCACATAGTGATCTGTGCACATTAATGAAAACTCGATGGTCGGGATATCGCGTAGCCCTCGGATACCTTTCTCTGTAAAGTCTCGCTGCAGCTCGTCCATTACCTCTACATTCTCCATAAATGTAGTGCATATTTGCGTATTCTTGCGGAGTGTAGGTCGCCATGGTAGCACACACAAAACACAAACTGTCCAAACACAGGCAAAGGTCGTCGTAAAGAGTTCGTTTCAAAGTCCAGAGCACAAAGAGTAATCGAGTCCAATAAACAAAGCTTTAAATCGTAGTACGTGATCAATGGTAACAATAAGAGAGAGGTGTGTAGTAACGGCAGGAGGCAGTGACGCGTACTGACCGTACTGTTATCCTAAATAGCACGATCCCAGATAGCGTCACTATCTATCTCACTCGCACCTCTAACCTTTTTCTCCCTCACTCTTACCTGAATAATGGGGTACCATAAAGAAGAACCAGCAAATCGCAAAGATAGTTTCTGTCTTGCTCCCTCCTGTTGTAATAACGAATCACTATGGTGAGATGCATGCACATACCGTCCCTTACGGTCTAACCTGTTTTTTGAGAGGCCTGTTGTTATTTTTATGAGCATACAATAGTAATTCTTTAGAGGTTAGATTCAATTCGTCGTAAATTTTTCTTTCTAAGAATTCTGTAAGACATCGTAAAAATTGGGTTGTTGAGTAAAAATATTATCAAATTTTTTTTTTTTCAAATTAATGTGTAAGTATTATACCTTTTTAAAAAGAGGAATAAACGCGTCAAAATTTGACGTCACTTGCCATACTATTTTGGTACATTTTTTTTACACTACAGTCGGTCAAAGTTGCGAAATTCAATAGTTTTCCATATCACCTTTAGTTAAAATAATATTTTATTTTAAAATGGTACAATAAGTACTTTATTTTTACATTCTATTTAGACACAGCAATACCCTAGATTACAAAACCTCCAAGAAATATCGAAATTATCAGCATTAGCAGTCACAGCATTCAAAAGTATGTCACAGGGTGCTCATTTCCCCTTTTTTTTTGAAATCAGTATAATTCTGTAAGTACATGGGGTGGATTTTTTAAAATATTTTTCTGAGTACTGTTAGAACTTGGGGCATCGTGGGAATCCAGTTGGACGCCAGGTTCTTGGACACCCTGTATATAGATTTCTGAATGTCGCCAATATGAGTTGCGGAATATCCAATCGGTTTGGAAGTTTTTTGTCAATTTACTTTCCATCTCGTTTGTACGTATAACTACGTCTCGTCTTTGTGAGAGGAACCGGCCGGCGGCGGCGGCGGAGGCGCCGGGGTCGGGCGTAGTGCCTAGTTTTTTTTTTTAAGTTGCTCCATGTTGCATGGTAATGTGTGGCCGAGTTCCGTGTGGTACCGGACGTAAGGAATAGCAGGTTCCCATTTCTTCCCATGGGTGTCGTAAAAGGAGACTCACTAGAGAGTGGGCAGCAGCGTTCTCTATTCATTTTACCACCATACTACGATCGCCAATCCACCTGCAAAGCGTGGCGAATATGGGACCCACCCCCCCAAATTCTTGGGGGAGGCCTATATCCAGCAGTGGACGTCTTCGGCTGAAATGATGTGTGGCCGAATCTCTGGCATCAGGTTGCCACTGTCCTAAAATGCTGGATGTAGTCGTGACGTCACAGTTGACGAGAATTGATCAGGATGGAGCAATTTTAGTTGCTCGTGTAAGTGCACTTTAATGTCCCGGTAGCACGTTCCCGTGGGATATTTTACGACAAACACGCACGCAAAGCCGAGGGCACAGCTGCTTAATCATAAAAAACCTAAACGAACACCTAGGTACTTAGTTATCTAACTCATAAATTCTCAAAGAAAAACCTCTGAATATATCCGGTACTAGGGAACAAGACGTGCCTAATACCGAATCTACGTGATACAGGAATTTACGACATGTCGAGTGAAAAACGACGTAACTTACAGCTTTCTAGTTTCGGTGGGCCTGTAAAATTTGTTTAAGTGCGGAATAGATACGTGGTTCCGTAGATACGGACTGTGTTTATATTAAACATGAACTTTGATCTTGAACGGGTTGGTTCAGTGCAACTTTTCTGTAAATGATAAATGATTTTATTTCTGTAAGTAGGTTTGTACAAACACTTTTACACGTCAATCATATTTTTTTAAACTAGATGAGGTCGGCGTTTCCTATCTGACTACTCTGAGAAGAAAGGCCGAAAAAAACTCAGAGGTCACAGTCTCTTTTAAAGTCCAGACATAATCTTGGTCAGATCATGTGAAGACCATGTGAATTGGTGTCTGAAATGGTCTTTTGAGGAAAGAACCACACAGGTTGAGTGGACCTGTCCATTCAGTGCACGCATGTATCAGTAATCATACGGCTCAACTCAGAACTTGAGGAGCTCAACGATTTGACGAACAATACCAAAGAAAGGACATTTGGGTAGGCCGCATAAAGTACTCAAACTGCCAGATTAACATTAAAAACGAACTGAGAAAGAGACGAAATACAAAAACAAAAATACCACATAGTTCTCACATTCACAATAATTAAAACAAAAATAATATTATACTTCTCAAAGTAAATATTCATGTCAAAGTGTATATAATAATAATCAAATGTCAAAGTGTATATAATAATAATCAAATGTCAAAGAGCAAAACAAAGAAAAAACAACATTCAGTATACAAAATTGGAGCAGGTCAATCCCAAGCTTTTTTGTCCTCAATATAATCTTTAACGGTATAAAAGGCTTTCAGGCACAACTTACGTTTGATGAATGATTTAAATTTATTGAGACTTAGATCTTGAACATGGCTTGGAAGTTTATTATAAAAGCGTATACATTGACATCTGAATGACCCACCTATTTTCTTGAGCCTTGTTGATGGTACAACAAATTTGTGTTTGTTCCTAGTATTTATACTATGGATATCACTGTATTTTTTAAACAATTTAATATTTTTATGAGCATATAAAAGATTTTCATAAATATACTGTGAAGGCACAGTCATTACATTTATCTCCTTAAATTTATCTCTGAGAGAGTGTCTCGGACTTAATTTATAAATTGATCGGACAGCTCTTTTCTGCAAGACAAAAATAGTCTGAATGTCGGCGGCATTTCCCCACAATAGAATACCATACGACATTACACTATGAAAATAGCTAAAGTACACTAAGCGGGCTGTCTCTACATCAGTTAAATTACGAATTTTTCTAACAGCGTATGCTGCAGAGCTTAGCTTTTTCGACAATTTAGCTATGTGTGGGCCCCACTGAAGCTTGGCATCCAAAGTTAAGCCCAAGAATACAGTGCTATCTTCAGGATTCAATTCTTCGCCCTTTATCAACACATTAGTTTTCACCTGCTTAACGTGAGGTAGCGTAAACTTAATGCATTTGGTCTTTTTTTCATTAAGAAGCAAATTATTAACATTGAACCAGTGAACTACTTTTGAGATTGCGCTATTTACATCGTCATTAACAAGTTGCTGACGTTTAAGTTTAAACAAAAGTGAAGTGTCATCCGCAAACAACACTATATCATGATTATCCTTTATGAGGTAAGGCAAGTCATTAATATAAATAAGAAACAAGAAAGGACCAAGAATTGAGCCCTGTGGGACTCCCATTGATACTACGGATCCCGGAGATCTTTTTCCGTTTACATCAACACACTGAATCCTATTACACAAGTATGAAATAAGAAGATCCAGAGCGGTGTTCCGGATCCCGTAGTGGCGGAGTTTCCTGATTAGAGTTTCATGAAGCACGCAATCGAAAGCTTTAGATAAATCGCAAAAGATGCCCAAGGCATCGTATTTATTTTCCCATGCATTGTAAATATGCCCTAAGAGTTCAACACCGGCATCGGTAGTTGAACGACCCCTTGTGAAACCGAACTGTTTGCTATGTAATAAATTATGTTTATTAAAAAATCTTTGCAATTGGTCTAAAATTAATTTAATGTAGGTAGTACTGAAATAGGTCTATAATTAGTGGGGTCTGATGTACTACCTGATTTAAACAAAGGTATTATTTTACTATTCTTCATTAGGTCAGGAAACTCCCCACAGTCTATACAATTATTAAATATAAGAGCTAAAGTAGGTGCTACAATGTCAATAATAGACTTAGCAACTTCTACAGAATTACCCCACAGATCTGCAGTCTTTTTTACATTTAAAGTGTGAAAGGTTTTAATTCTATCTCTACAGCTAATATGTTCAAAATGAAATTCTGAATCACAAACATTAACATTTTCCTTAAGCAAAGACTCAGCAACTGAAGGTGATGAGTTTAGTGATTTTGTAGTTGAAACGGGAATATCTGTAAAGAAATTTTCAAAAGCCGCGGCAACTTGCGAGTCCGATGTGATTATGTTGTCATTGATAGACAGGCTGTAGTCAGTATTTCGGTTGCTAGACCTTCCCGTTTCACTATTAATAATATTCCAAGTCGTTTTAATTACATTACTACTGTTTTTAATCTTTGAACTCAAATAACGCGACTTGGCCATCCAACAAACTTTTTTAAATAATTTGGAATAATTCCTAACATATAAATTAAATTCAGCAGTGTTTACAGAAGTCCTTTCATCGTATAGCTCATAAAGTCGTGCTCTACTTTTATGAATACCAATGGTAGCCCAATCACTGAAAGAGACGTTACTATTAATCGAGATAGTCTTGGGAATAAAAGTGGAATTAAATTGTTTACAATATATCTTAAAAAAATCATCATATAGATGATTAGGATCAGCATTTGCAGACAAAACTGGTAATTTATTTTCGAGTTTAATTTTAAAGGCCTCTAGGCGAAATGCAGTTTTGGGGTTAACAATGATATCCTTTTTACCCATTTTTTTATTTTGATTTTTAATGGTAATGTGTTGCCCGCAATGATCAGAATCTAATAAATTAATAATTTCTTTGTGGCTCGGTACAACATCTGTAAAAATATTATCTAGGCATGTGGCACTACTAGGGGTTATTCTTGTGGGCTCCATAAATAAGTTTACAAGATTGTACGACTGAAATAAACTTATTATTTTACTACAATAACCTGAGTTATCCAATAAATTAACATTAAAATCACCGCAAACAATAATGGATTTGTTCGAGTTACAAATCTTGTGTAATACTTCATCCATTACCTTTTCAAAGCAGTCATACAATCCTGAAGGTGGTCTGTACACACTTAATACAACAAACTGCTCCAATTCTAAACAGGCTATTTCAACTGTCCGCTCAACAGAGAGGCTCACGATATCCTTACGTTCTTTAAATTGTAACAGGTTACTTACTAAAATTAATGAGCCACCATGTATAGCATTTACTCTGCTGAACGAACTACCAACCTGGTGATTATTAAAATTAAACATGAACTGGTGGCATTTAAGCCAGTGTTCTGTCATACAAAGAATATCTATATTGTTACAATTAAGGAATAAATCGACTTCTAAATCTTTGTTCAAAAACCCTTGAATGTTTTGATGCACCAGGTTGATACCATGTAATTCTTTTACACTTTTGCAAGAGGTTGCCTCCATTGTCTTACTTTCTAATTTAAATGAAGATCAATGTCAATATTATTTGCCAAATTATTGGCAGTACAGTTTAATATTTCATTGCATTGCTCAAAAGGAGCAAGTTGTTTAGCCAAATTTTTGGCTGAAATAGAAAAAAAATATGATAGCGACACAGCTATCTGTCTTCTGTGATAGTTAGAAAGATAGTACATCACAATATTATATCTATCTTTTGTCAAATGCAAATTATTACCAACATAATTGTTGGGATCAACTAGATTAAACAAATTATTATTAAAAGTCAAATTATACAAAGTCATATTTATCTCATATCTTAACCTATTTTCTTCCTGTGGCAAACCGTTGCTATATGGGAATGTAAACAAAACTATTTTTCTTAAACTAAGATTACTCAGGGTTCTATAATACTGGAGCAATTCTCCTTTGTTCACTTTTCCCCTATTACCCATAAAAACTATTAATGTGGTGTCTCGGCTAAAATTACATTTAATAATTTGTTTCATAATATTAAATAATGAACAACCAGGCATACAGTAATTTATTATAGAGTGACCTGGATATTCCTCTGTCAACAAATCGCCTAACTCTTTTCCAATTTCATCACAGAATAACACTATGTCATTTTTTTCAATTGGCTTACACTGTTTTTTGGAACTGTAAATATCAGGAAAGCTCAAATCAACACAGGGCTGTGGTAAGGTGGATTTGCATGTTGTCAATGAACAATCCGGTGTAGGTACATTGGATGGTGTTTGACACTGCTCACAGTTGTTTTTTTGTGAGTTTACCAGCTCATTCATTGCCAACACGTATTCCCTCATGATATCTTCTGAGGTATCATATCTTTTAGTCATTGAACTTAGTTTTTCCTGTAAATGGTCAAGTTCAGATTGCAAGTTCTCTGTGTCAATGTTGTACCTCCTAGTACTTTGCTCCAAATTTGAAGAATACATATCTAATAATTTAAGCAAGTTTAGTCGTTCTCTATTAAGTTTCACATTTTTTATGAAGAATTTATGTCTTTTCACTAACTTTTTCGTTTTAACAATGTATTTATTGATCTTTATGTATTTTTTAAGTTTATTGTTACTAGTTCTTACCCTCATTGAGTTACCTGACTTTGAATCGCTATCACCTGTCAAATCTATAGTGTAACATGGTTTTATGGCAGAAACCATTGAGGGGGCGACCGGCATCAACTCATCGAACAGACTTTGATTCAGCGAGGCGGTGATGTTAAGATTTGTAGTCTGAAGTTCAGTTATTTGACTATGAGCCTCAAGTAGCTGCTGTTGTAGTAAATGTTTGTGACTAAGAGCTTGTTCATACTCTATGCTACACTGGCTGAATCCGTCCACAACGAGCTGAAGTCTGTCGCGTTCTTCTATGGCATCAGTGTATTGAGTATATATCTGAGCCATTTCACTTTTCAACTTCCTATTCTTTTCATGGGCATCAAAGAGCACCCTTTCATTGTCATCTATTTCCTTACTGAGTTGGTCACAGGACTTCTTTGACGCCTGTAATTCGCTCAAAGCCTGATTGAGTTTGGACTCTTCGAGGCGAGCACGGGCGCTGCGAGTCATAATCATGACTATAACTAATAAGGAAGCGACAAGAAAGTGAAAGAGAGAAGGTAGTTATGCCAGCAGTCTAGGAGATGATTATTTTTAGTGGAAATATGAAAGTTAGATGTAAAGAAGGAGTCCTGTCACCAAACCAAAGTAAGGTTATGTTTACGTTCAAAAGTCACTGGCATACGTAGCCGAAATTAAAAAGAGTACTTACAATGTAACAGCTGGTAAAAAAAAAAGAAAGAAAGTACGCAAACAAACTAATAGCACGTAAAATACAAAGTATTGTACCTGATATCAAGATGACAATGCAAAAATTCACTTGTGCCGGCAACTGTCAACGATTCACATTGAAATATTTACACTTATTTTACACTCGTTACGTGAATCTAATACGTAATACACTTTATTATTCTGTTTACTTGAAGAGTTATTGGAAATAGGCCATAAAAACAAAGAAATCTAAAGTTAAAAATTAAAATTACGAGAGCAAATTTAAATCAGCTGTTAGCTGTAGTGTTGCCACAGGAAGCCTGTAAAAATGTCATAGTGAAAAATGAGGTGAAGTGACCTTAGGGGCCATTCTCGTAACTTTAAGAAAGTTCACATTCTCATATCAGTCTCAATCTGTCAAAAAAACATCGAGTTTCCCTACATTTTTGCCAATTTTTTGACATTTGTTTGGCGCCGAGATGAGACTGGTTGATTTACGAGAATTGGCCGTCGTGACGTGAGCTGTCATCGAACCTAATGCTTAGGGATTGAAACTATCGAAAGCTCACTTTCACGTCACCTAAGTGTTCAGTGGCACTAGTGTGAATTTTATTTTACTCTCTTGATCAAATGCATCAAGCGCGTTCGGCGCTCCGATTGGTCCGTCACCAATCCAGGGCCAATCAAAGCGCCTGCCGGACTCGATGCGTTTGATCAAGAGAGTTAAATGAAGTTAGTGGTGAGGTTTTTACAGAATAGTACATAATATAATGTAACTTTTTTTTCACGCCGTGTATATGCTGTGGTAGGCAGATTTTTGTCGGAAAGTTTCTGAGGTTAATCGAAAAACGTCATTAATGGAAGCTGTTTTATATAAGGAAGTGCGATGTACAGTCAACAGAAATATAAATGTTAATAGGGTCTTCGTTTATAGTTGAAGTTTAATAATAAACCGATGGACGTTTGCAAACGAATTTTTATTAGATAAATGCACTGTTTGTTTCTATTAATTAAATTTCATTACAAAACATCGATCCGTTTCTTACTAAACTTCGACAATATGCGATCCCTGGTTACTTATCTCTTTGGTGACCGCATGTGCCTCTTGTTTTTGAACTGAAAACTTCTTTAGGCACATTGAGCACTTTACCAGTCGACAGCGATGAGGATGAATTTTTTGACGCAATTTTTTAATTTGTGATTAGGATTAGTTAAGTTAGTATTTTATTGTTTTTTAATAATTATGTTACTTGTTAATTTCCTTCCTACATAAAATAAAAATATCTATGTTTTCTTTTTGGATGAACAAAAATCATGGAACTCGCGTCATCGTCATCGAACACTTTCCACGAGCTATATGTATACTCTGTATATATGTACATAGATATAGGAGTGTCAAAGCGTCACAAATAATAATCTAATAGCTCGACGATACAATTTACAAGTTATTTAGTTTTTTATTCTATTTAATCAGATTATGAGCCACCGCAGGGGTCTATTTAAAATGTTGGTTGGGTGAACGAGCTGACGGATGAGTTGTGCGTTGATGTCTTTTGTAAAAGTCCCTTTCTTTGATTAGGAAATTCTAATTCTTTTATCCCTTTCTTTCTCATCGTATTTTTACTGTAAAAATCTGTGCTGTTACCTTTAAGGTGACACTTGTCCACATTTTTTCCATACAAACTTCGGGAGGGTTTTACTCCACTGTTTGACTATGTACATCAAAACTTAAACATGGTATGGTTTTGTCTTATTATTAATATTGTCAGTACGGAAACAGAATACTAAAATAAAAAGCCATATATTAGCCAGTTATGAGCCAACAAAGATTCGTTTTTCTTGCTAATTTGACCTTACTTTGGGCGTGTTTAAGTAATAAAAGAAGTGTAAAATCTCCAAAACCAAGTCGGTAACGACAAAGTTCAATCATCGATAAGTTCAATAAACTTTATTGGTCATTGATTTATGCCGTGGTTTTTTCATAAAACCCGATCTTCCGAAGGACTTTTCTTAATTTTTTCGCGAAAGTTTTGCTATAAATACTCCTGCATCTCACTCAATAACGTTGTGCATGTAGACTAGGGTCTAACTGCTCATCACTGATACTATCTCTGTCAGATACGAAGCCTGGTGTGACAGCGTCATTTTTAGCCAGGCCCACCAGTGAGTTCGAGCCCGCGAAAAGTGTCCCCTTAATGGCTGAAGTCGATCGCTCGTTTATCATTTTTTACCGAGAGCAATCAGGACCCAAGGATCCAATGTGAAATCCTGTATTGACGATGAAAAAAAAAACACACGTAATTGTCCAAGTTTTCACCTCTGTCGGTTCCACCGACACGTGTGTGTCGCACCACCTTCTGTCGGGTTCTCGGAGTACCACTGTTTTTTTTTGTACCAATTTATTATTAGGTTAGTGGGCTATGAACGACGACTGTTATATATAGTCAAGCAGGCAAACAATCTTTGCACAAGGGTCACAAGGGCCTTTTACGTAAATCTGTGTACTGCGGAACCCCAAAAGGACAACACGAAGCTTTCTATTTGGACATGTTCATAAAAAACAGGCTCGGTTTCTTTGCTATCGAAAGCATAGCCTGAATACGGGCTTTCGTATTGAAATACCTACGTGAAATATCTCTTTGGACGAGGATTTTCCAGTTTGACGCGTATATTTTAGTCTGGCTCGTAAAAGTTCAATGTATTTTGCTTCCTGCAATGCTTGCTTACCAGAATAAAAACGCATTGAAATTTATCAGTATATGTTAAACCCCGTATCTTTTTAAAAGTGTTGCGATTCGTTTTTCTACCTCTGACTTGTTACGAACTTCCTGTGTAAGTTACTCATTGTTTATGCCAACTTTAAGTAACCATTTCCCATCACAGATATAGCTAAGTAATTAAACTGAATAACATGCTAACTCTATTCCCAGCGACAAACCGCAGTAACGGTTTCAAGGCGCATCGTTTTAAGGCCCGGTAATAAGCAAAATTTTTAGGAATTTGACAATGCTAAGCGCATTTGATGTCAGTTGAATGGAATCGAATGACCACCAAAAAAAAAGTAATCTTGCAATAAAATTAAATGCACGGCTTAGTGGAACAATATTTTGGCATTTCTTTTGGTTGATTGACTTCCCTTTATTTTTAACAAACAATATAATAGTTTATGCACAAAAGTTTGAGAATTATGCGACTTAAAATATTTTTTGAGTTTTGTTGATATCATGATACTATTAATTATTTATTATGAAATTAAAATATTTTGTGAAAATAAAATAATCTATACTTAAGGTATTTTCAGAATAATTCTTTTCTTTGAACATTTGACAATACATTTTTTTTTCAGGGTTTTTTTTTGGGCAATACTCATAACAGTACGACAAAAAAATACAGCCATTCTTTACATAAAGATGGCCACCGATCCACGGACCAACTGTGGCAAGCATAGCTTATCTTTATCGATCGCGGCGTGCGTACACATTACATAGCAAAAAGCCCTTACTAGACACGAAATAATAGGTCTAGACATCAAGTGAAAAATTGGTATTATTACCCTCATTCTAGCATTAAGGTAAATACAGATGAGCCGGCCGTAAATCCTAAGCCTCCCCGGGCTACGATCCCTTTATAAAATATTCAGAGTTAGTGAAATCACGGTGTTAACGGCTAGTCAGTGTGATACCAGCTATAGTTACCATGTTGTTACTGTATTTAAAACTTAAATTCGGTTTAAGCATAAATAATTTAAGTTTCAACCATCAATCCACGACATATATATGTATGCACATACATATGTCGTGGATTCATGGCGCCAAAGTACAGCGGACAGCGCCATCTAACAATTTGATTCGTTAACGAATAATCATGTGACCGGAAACGCAAGCGAGCCTTACCGCTTGGACACGATCGTCGGTGGAGGGGATGCAGCGAGGACTAGCGGAGAGACCGGCACCCTAATTGCGTAACTCACGATTCATCATAATCTGTTTCGTTTTGAAACGGATTGTTAAACCATTGCTTCATATGTTCGAAAAATGTGTCTGCTAACAACGTAAATAACGCAATGAATATTGTTGAACTGTGAAAACGAAACCATTTATGATTGATTGTGAGTTACGCAATTAGGGTGCGGGTGCGGCGACAGTCTACAGTTGACAGTCGAGTCGTTTCTTTAAGATGTTTTCCTTCATAGTTTTGAGAGCAGTGTTGATGAAATAATTTGTTTCAGAAGTCGACCCCAAATAGTCACTCAGAATAGAAAATACGTAAAACTCTTTCTCAGGCCACTTGTTCATACTTACGAAAAGAACAAGACGCAAATGGAAAGGGGCAAATATTGATTCTGTATTGAACAAATAATAATGGACCAATAAATGGTCAGTGTTTGATAAAACGTGTTACGTATTTTCTATTCTGAGTGACGAACAACTACTCCTTATCTGCCTTATAACATTTTTTCCAACTTTGTTGGGGTAAACCAGTATAACAGAAAGCAACTGAATACCAGTTTTAGTGAAAATTACCTAGTTATGTCCAACCGAATCAACAATGTTTAATGATATCAGAAAGAATCGGTTGTAAAAAGATACTTAACGAAACCGAGAGTCTCTTGTAGTCCCCGTCAATATCATATTTATTTTGTACTAAACCATGCTTGGGAAACTTCTGGTTACGGCGATATTGAAGGTCAAAATTCCATCTTTTACTGACATTTTTTTACGAAAACCAGTTTTAATGATAAAACACAACTTTAGATACAGGGGGTACTGTTACATGCACCCATAAGTACAACGTTTTGCGTGCGTTATTTTGTACACTACCCAAACAGAAAATGTTGACACCAAAAGTACAAGTTGTTTCCTAGCAATTATTTTGGTGCAATGTTACTTTTTTTGATGTACACAAAGTGTAGTTGACGGCTATGTGATGTGTCGCTTACCTGTTTAATACAGGCCATATATACCTATGTAGGTTGATGTTACCATAGATATTGTGTTGTTATAGCCTGACCGATACCGCTGTACCGCTCCTTAGGTATGGGCGCGGCGAGACGGGGGAGCAGAGCAGGCCGCTGATTCGTCAGTACAAGCCGCTCATTCGTCACCACTCACAGCGTCCCGTCCCCCGCCTCGCCGCGCATACCTAAGGCGCGGTACAGCGGTATCGGTCAGGCTATAGCTTGTCAGTAGAAAAAGTTGGATGTAGGGAAAGTAAAAAAAACTATTTTCAAAAAAATAACAACCGACTTCCAAAAAACACTACAAAGCGCAAAATAACTTTAATTTCGGAAGTTGGTGACTTTGGATGTGTATTTTAATTCTTTGTCACCGCCTTCCAAAATTAAAGTTATTTTGCGCTTTGTAGTGTTTTTTGGAAGTCGGTTGTTATTTTTTTGAAAAAAGTTTTTATTTTTCACTTTTTAGTTACCTACCTACACCAATTCGAAAATTCATCATCCTTGGGGTCAAAACAATGCATATTTATGCGATAGCAGCAATCGCGATTGATTTGCTGTAATTTTTTGAAGAGTTCCGTTGTCTGTCTCCGAAACGCATCATCAGATCTATATGAAATTTTAATGGGACTATTTCGGAATAAACCCCTTTCGAATAAAAATAATAATTTTGTAAATCCGTCTCTATATGACGGAGTTATGCCCGAACATACATAAAAAAAAACATGTCGAATTGATAACCTCCTTCTTTTTGAAGTCGGTTAAAATTCAAAACTAAACGCTTACGAATAATGGAGATTTCTTAATTTAAGTCCAATGGAAGAGCTGTTGAAAAATATACAATAGGTAATAAAACAACTAACAAGGCCTTACCTGTCGGAATTCCCTATTCCCTGCCGACTAAACGTACCGGAGATAAGAAAAAGTAAATGCCTACTTTTTCTAGTACGTGTTTTTCTCACAGTGTGAGAACTTAAAGATGGCCGCTCAATGTCGCTTTAAAAGCCTTCGTAAAACTTCAATTATTGTTAGGTATACAAGACACTTCGATTACGTTTCAATGTATGTCGATGTGTCCAGTGTGATTATAGATACCAGGGGTGGTATAAATAGAGATTATTAGATATAAATATGAGTTTCTCCTATACCGTGGTTTATACAATAAACGATCTTATGTAACATTGCAAGTGTTTGTGGTCTAAACTGTGTTTTTTAATGTCCTAAACGACAAAATTGTACTAATTATTTCAGCAAAAAGATGTCCACTGCTGGACATAGGCCTCCCCCAAGCTCCGCTACTTCCACTGGTTCTGTGCTTGGTGCTTGTCATTATGGCAACCCCCCACCTCCCTTCCCTCCTGAATCCGGCACCACACAAACTAATATTTTGCAATAATATTTTACTGAAAGGTGCAACATGCTATATTTTTCAAAGTTGTTTAAAGTGTTGTAATTTAAAGCTTTTATTAAATACAAGTAAATTGTCTTTAAACGAGTAGTCTAAAGTTTTTTGTATTAAGAAGCATACATGGTTCTAATCTTGAGCATAACTTGAGTAAAAATCTTTCGTTCAAGCTCAAAAGGATAATATACAGAATCGAGACAACTCCCAATACCTTAGGTAATGTTATTCCAGATTCAGAATAATCTCTTCCATTTGCATATTTAGAGTTCCTTACACAAGTGTGAGAGCAGTGTTGGCCCAGTGATAACTGACGCGACTTACCGAGATGTAGGTCGTAGGTTCGAATCCAGATAGGCGCTTTATTTTGTGTAAATTATTTCATCACCATTGCTCTCAAAACGGTGAAGGAAAACATCGTGAGGGAACCGGCATATCTTGGAACCTACATTTCAAATATATGTGACATTTACCAACCCGCACTGGACCTGCGTGGTGGATTACGGCCCACTCCCTCTCACAGAGAGGAGGCCTGTGTCCCAGCAGTGGGAACGTTTATAGGCTTATGCTGATGATGTCCCAAAGTGTGCCAATGGGGCCCTATTTCTAAGTGCTTATTCAGAGTGCTCGGGCGGGGGCGGGCGCGGGCGCGCATGTCTTGGCGTCTTTATGTTCACAGTGGCAGAGCGGCTGATGTGACGCGTTAGCTACTAACAAGCTGACTGAGCCAATAGAAACACCCGCGCGTAGTCACGCCACCTGCGCCCGCCCTCGCGCTCATGCAGACGCGCAAACACGCGGCCAATGTCAAAGCGAGAGGCCTCTAGAAACATTCAATCTACCCGTACCCGCACCCGCCTTTACTCTGATTGAGGCCTTATGATTATTTTTTCCGGAAGATACTCCAATTCCCAGAATTGTCTCAGATTGATGCCGTCATCGTATGATGAGCTAAAACTACTGAGACACACTTGAAGTGAAATAGGTGTATTTTGGTAGCATGAAACCTCACCCATCATTATATAACCAAAGATACTGTTCATAGCCATCGGTGAACCGGGTGGACCCTTGATCACGTGACATAATAGAACTTGGGATAGTATATCCGCACCCGCGCCTGCACCCGCCTTTACTCTGATTGAGGTCTAAGGAGCCACTGTCCATCCGTTCGTTTACCATACTGCCGTCAATAGCATAGTTGCAGTAAGTGCGCTCCAGACGGTTTCGAGAAAAACGCAGTTATAGTTTTGGTGACAAAATCTTCTATAAATCCTTTGTTTGTAATCAGATCATGATGGTGATGACCTTAAATGAAAGATGACCGCAGCACCTATCTATTACATATTTATTTATTATAAATAAACAAATAAATAAAAATTTGGAAATCAATACTGAGTAATTGAAAGACAAAATAAATTCATTCAGACGAATGGGTAAGATAAAAATTTAGATATCGTATCGTGATCTCGGTTGTATATCTAACTCATTTTTGACAAAAATCCGACTTACTGTAACTATGCTATTGAGGGCAGTATAGTGCTGTATCCATTCCTTTGAACCGATAAAGGCAAACACTTAAAAAATTGGAGTGAACTTATCATCATCTCATCTGCTTAGCCTTTTCTCAACTATGTTGGAGTTGGCTGCCAGTCTAACCGGATGCAGCTGAATAACAGTATGTTACACGGAGCGACTGCCTATCTGACCTCCACAACCCAGTTACCAACCCCTTGGTAAGACTGGTTGTCAGACTTTCGGGCATCTGACGACCCGTAACGACTGTCAAAGATCCACAAATGATAGCCGGGACCAACAGTTTAACGTGCTTTCTGAGGCAGGGAGGTTTTGGTTTGTATAGATGGTCACCCATTCACGGGCCAACCGCGGTAAGGGCAGATTAACCTGATCGATCGATTAGTGTGGCTATTATTACTTAGCCACAAGCCCACTAAAATTATAAGTAACAAAAATAAAATAAAATTGAAAATTAAAGGGCGGTACCTACCAGCAAAGAATTTTTTTGTAAATGAAGTACGTTATATGTTGAACGGTGATACGAAACCCTTCATACAGTTGAATCTGGTAAGACACGAAGCCGACCCCAAACATAATTTGGAGAAGGCTAGGCAGATGATGATGGTACGGAACCTTTCGCGAGCGAGTCCTCTCGCACTTGGGCGCTTTTTAATATTACCTTAGAGCTTCGGTTAGAATTATCGACATCTTTCGATTCGATCGTTATTCAGGATTTACATAATCGGTTTATTATTTGATCATATCTGAAATACGGTAATGCGTTTCCGATAAGCATAAAAGCACTGTAATCCATCATTAGAATTATGAGCACAATAAGTATCACCTAAAGATGTAAAAAAAAATACCATTTGTGCTAGCGGCTTCGCCCGCGTTTTGTTTACCCAATTAAACAATTTAAACAAAACCTAAAAAAATGATGAACCTAAACCTTTTTAATGAATTCTAGTCTATTGGTGAAAACCGCACGAAAATCCCCGCAGTTCTTTTGAGTTTATCCCAAATCAATCAAATCAAAATATTTTATTTCATATAAACCTGCATGGGCACTTATGAAACGTCAGAAGCTAGGTGCACGGTTCCAAATTGTTGTTTCCTATGGAGAAAAGCCGGCAGGAAACTCCACGGTTACTCTTTTAAAAATAATTGGCTTTAACAATGTTTTAACAGAAGCGGCTGGGAACTTTGTTTTATAATATGTAGTGATTTATTCAGCTTACACAACGACCTTAAATCGTTGGTCTCGGCTGTAATTTGTAGATCTTTGACAGTCGTTACGGGTCGTCAGAAGCCCGAAAGTCTGACAAACAGTCTTACCAAGGTGTACCATTACACAGTAACTGGGTTGTGGAGGTCAGATAGGCAGTCGCTCCATCTAAAATACTGGTACTCAGTTGCATCTCAGTTGCATGCTAGTTTGACTGGAAGCCGCTTCCAAAATAATTGAGAAAAGATTAAGCAGATGATGAAGGTTCATAAATATACAAGTAGTTTTTATGCACGGTATGAAATTCTTACTGACAGAAAAATTTGACAGATTAAGCAGCGTTTCCCAAACTAGGCACAACTTGTTTCTCGGTGACCCAAACACTACGCAAAGTCTTCTACCTCCACTTCTTCATGCACGTTGGTCTTCTTAAAGTTACAATAAAATTAAAAAAATCGGCCTACGCATTTGGTCTCACGGTTAGCATAAACACATTACACTAATTTGCGTAGTCACGTTAAACAGAAGGTGTGTGCTTATGACTATGTGATAGCAGTGAAATCTGTCAATTTGAGCCGAGTATACCCGATCCCGCGTCACCGACCGACTAGAGCCGAGTATACCCGATCCTGCGTCACCGACTAGCTAGCTAGAGCCGAGTATACCCGATCCTGCGTCACCGACTAGCTAGCTAGAGCCGAGTATACCCGATCCTGCGTCACCGACTAGCTAGCTAGAGCCGAGTATACCCAATCCCGCGTCACCGACAGACTAGAGCCGAGTATACCCGATCCTGCGTCACCGACTAGCTAGCTAGAGCCGAGTATACCCGATCCCGCGTCACCGACAGACTAGAGCCGAGTATACCCGATCCTGCGTCACCGACTAGCTAGCTAGAGCCGAGTATACCCGATCCCGCGTCACCGACAGACTAGAGCCGAGTATACCCGATCCTGCGTCACCGACTAGCTAGCTAGAGCCGAGTATACCCGATCCTGCGTCACCGACTAGCTAGCTAGAGCCGAGTATACCCGATCCTGCGTCACCGACTAGCTAGCTAGAGCCGAGTATACCCGATCCCGCGTCACAAACCAACTGGAGCCAAGCATACGCAATTCAGCTTCACCTACCAACTAAAGCCGAGTATACTTGATTCAGCGTCACCGACCCGAGTATGACGGTTCAGTTTCGTTCACTGTTCGAGCGCAAAGTGGGCGTAAAGAAGTTTTCACTTCAAAAATACAACGTTTAAAGTAACAAAGTAAGAATTTAATTCCCTCTCATTTAGTCCTAACTAAAAAATAAAATAGCAAGAATTAAGCAGCATAAACTGCGAAGCAAAACTTTCACATGTGTAGCCACTTCGGACTATTAAGTGACTACCCTCTGCGGTGCTTCAACGTTGTCACAGTACAAAGACTGAACAGTGAGCGAAACGCGAACAGACACCCGATTTGATGTAAGTACGCAGTAAAACAGATAATTAGGTATATAGTGTTGGGACCTAGACAACACTATACTAGTTTTATGGAGCGAAAAGGAGAGAGAACAGTAATATTCAAACGTTTTGCATTTCTTTAAGACTTCTTGTTCTAAATAAATAAAGAAATACTTGTTTTATTTGTAGGGAGCTTTGAATCTTCAAACTTAGCTGGGCCTGTCGCGAGTACTGAATAGTAATAGTTTCGACTGGTTCTGTGCTTCTCACGCCCACCGAATTTTACCGAGCCCAACCTACACTGTTTGACATTTTAATTAAAGAACTCACATTACTGTTTACAAACACACTGTGACGCAACCCCGATACTGCAGCTGCTGGTTTTTGTCCGAGGTCACGACTGAAAAACCACTTGTTTTCACTGAAAAGCTTACCTCTCCCACACCGTTCCTTTTTGCACAGTTTCCTTTGTGAAGGTTAAATACTAAAAGGAGTGAATGGTTTAACGCGTTTGTATGATACCGCATGTTTTTAAAATCCAGGTACTTTTTAACTCATTTTTTTTACCGCCTCGTTAATCTACTGGTCGCAAGTGTCTCTGCTGACCAAGAGATTCTGGGTTCGATTCTCAGGTCGGACAAAGTGTTATTTCATTTATTATCTTGAATTTCTCGGTAACAGCCCAGAGTCTGGATTTTTGTCCGGTTGATGGCAATAGGCTCGCCCCCTATTACATGGGACTTAAACATAACTGGCGAAATATGGGTGGACCATAGATATACCTCTGCCCAATCTTTCGGAGAACAAGACATAATATTATGTTATTTTAAGTAAACTAATTAATTGAATATATTAATTACTAGCAGCGATCCGCGGTTTCACCCGCGTAGTTCCCGTCCCCGAGGGAATACGGAGATAAAATATAGCCTATGTCATCCGGGGATAGTGTAGCTTTCCAACAGTGGAATGTTTTTTCAAATTGTTTCAGTCGTTTCGGAGCCTATTAAATGCAAACAAACAAATATTTCCTCTGTAAAATATTAGTAATGAGAAGTTGGTTTAGGGCAATTTTGGTTATTAGAATTAGAAAACTGCATTAGTAATGAGTTTAATTTACTCATTAAAAGAATGCTGCTAAAGCTTCTGAAACCGTAAAGATACTGTGAACGTTCTTAAAATTACGAGAATTAATCAATCAGATAGCGAGCCTACGTAGCTCAGTGCTACGCCGTAGCTCACAGCTACGACGTAGCACGGCGCGTGGAATACCGAAGCGCAAGCTCTTGCGGTCCTCCCGGACTCATTACTAAAATATTATATTTCAAGCTCAATTAGGCACTTTTGAACTGTCAAGGACTCACCGGCCAGTTAAAAATATGAAGTTAGTTGCCATTCCAAAGCGTAGTAGGTTGCGAGAAACTACATGGCACAGCTTTTTTAAGAGCGTTCATCCCATGCGGGCTGACAACGGCGCATTTTTCGCAGTTTTTCGTGATTATTTCCTTAAATACAAACAAAGCTAACATTTTTTTCAGCCAAGCACTAGATCGTTGTTTTTTACAAGTTTGTATGCTATTTTTTACATTACTTTTGGTATTTACTTATAAAAATCAACATACCGTCACTTATTTTCTATTTAGATTACTTAGTATGTTTTTTATTTTATTAAATAGTAAATATTAAAATAAGTAATTACAAATACCAACAGTCTAGTGCTTGGCTGAAAAAATAATTTTTTTTGTGTGTACATAAGTTTACTATTATTGAATTACTTCTGACTGAAACAGGTACCTGTATTTTTGTTATTGACTTTTTTATGAATGATTTTTTATTTACCGTTGACATTTTAAATTTATTATTATTTGTTGGATTAATTTTAATTAATGTATATGGACTTCAAATTAATTTATTCAATCAGAATCATTCATATTTGCACGCCATTGTATGTGGCAAACATGTCTGAACCTATAAAATTCTCAGTATGTTATCCTGCATACACGTTTATATTCTTGTATGTCTACACATGTCTTAGCAAATTAATATTATCTTATCTTATCATATTTAATGAAATAATCACAAAAAAACCCGACTGCCTAAAAAGTGAACTTGAATTAGTAAAAATTGAAACCAGAAACTTAATTTAAAAGGATAACTATTACACTGAATACTATAAACAATCTCATGCAGTCGCAGGGATCTTCTTAAATTTGACAATAGAGACCTTTATTGCCTCGAACCTCGACCTTTATACACTTGAAAAACATAACCCTACTTCTGGCGCAGTCGGGTAAAAACTACTATAAATTCGTTGTGGCCAGCTCGCGTGGGATGAACGCTCTTAAATCAACATATTGTTACAACAGAGCCGTGGTGGCCCAGTGGTAACGGCCGCGACTTACAAGTTCATAGGTTCGAACCTAGACACTATTTTATCACCACTGCTCCCAAAATGGTGAACATTAAAGGCTGATTACGCTTTATATTGGGTTTTGTATGGAAATTCAATATTTTATGCGTAACCAAATATCTCCAAAAACTCAACAACCAGAACTGATGAATTCAAATACATTAGGTAAACCCGTTGAGCATATCAAAATATTTGATAAAGGCTCGATGCGGGTACCCTCGGAATGCGCGCATCAATGCGTTATCAATCAAACGCTTCGTTTGATTTACTCGTTCGTATATTTTTAGTCGTTTCTCTTTTTTATTTTTTTGCTTATCAATTCGAGGGTTGATGGTTGCTTTGGTAGCGACAAAGGGTTTTGAAGACGGTTTATTCTGACATTTATGTGTATTATATACAATATTACAAGGATGGTTGCTCAAAGGAGTAGGTAGGGATCCTAATTTCATGTTTCTTCTGAAAGTGTCGATAGTATTATTATTTATATCCTTTATCTCAACATATACACATATAAATTACATTTTGAAATATTAGTGTAAAAATATAAACACATTTAAAAATATAAAAAATAGTAGCCCACCGGTATCGGGAACAAGGTCCAAGCTACCGGCGGTCAGGGCTCCAGAGAGAAGAACCCCCTAACAATGCAAGCCGTGTCCAGAAGTACCGCTTTCTGAATCAGGCCCTTGACCCAGCTGCCCAACGAGAGCCTCCTAAGGTGTTGGTCGAGGCTCTTGGCTATCAAGCCATTGGCTGTAACGACTATCGGTACAATGATCGCTGAGTCCACATCCCACATGTAGACAACCTCGCGAGCCAAGTCAAGATACTTGATTTGTTTATCTTTCTCGACTTTCACGAGGTTCCCGTCATGCGGGACCGTTATATCAACGATCATTGTACGCCGCTCTAGTCGATCCACCACCACTATATCAGGCTTATTGGCAACAATAGTCCTGTCAGTGATGATGGATCGATCCCAGTATAGTGCGATATGTCCATTTATTTCATCATCATCTGCCTAGCCTTTTCACAACCATGTTGGGGTCGGCTTCCAGTCTAACCGGATGCAGCTGAATACCAGTATTTTACACGGAGTGACTGCCTATCTGACCTCCACAACCCAGTTACTGGGTAATACGATACCTCTTGGTAAGACTGGTTGTCAGACTTTCGGGCTTCTGACGACCCGTAACGACTGTCAAAGATCCACAAATGACAGCCGGGACCTACGGCTTAACGTGCTTTCCGAGGCACGGAGGGGTCTTGGTATGTAAAGATGGTCACCCATCCACGGACCAACCGCGGCAAGCGTAGCTTAACCTGATCGATCGACCCGCGCAGCTATTGTTATTTAGCCACAAGCCCCTCTATTTATGTCCATTTATTTATATTATTAATATTAAAAAGCTAATGAGATTGTTTTTCTGTTTGATTGAACGCGCTAATCTCAGGAACTACTGGTTCGAATTGTAACGTGTTTTAGTGTTGGATAGCTCCTTTATCGAGGAAGGCTATAAGCTATCTAACATCACGCTAGGTCTTTTAGGAGCTGAGCAAAAATAAAAAAAGTCACAAATACGAACTATTCGCACGCGCAGGCGATTCGATGCAACGGGGTGGGTTAGGAGAGCAAGATTTTGACGCGGGTGAAGTCGCGGGCAGAAGCTAGTTACTTCAAAAGATCAAACATAAACTAAATGAATTTATCCGGAAAAGCATCGGAGTTACGGACATAACATGCAGAGTGAGCAAACTGAAGTGGCAGTGGGTTAGCCATGTTTGTCGAAGGAAAGATGGCCGGTATAGCAGAGGAGTCCTGTAGTGGACCGCGTATTCTCAAGCGTAGTGGGGATTCCCCCGAGCTAGATGGATCAAAGCCCCTAAGGAGAACCTAGTCGCGGGCTTGAACTCACTGATGGGTCTGGCTAAAATTCACGCTGTCTCACCAGGCTTCGTGTCGGACAGAGTCAGTACCCGTGATGAGCAGTTAGTCGCTAATCTACACGCGCAACATTATTGAGTGAGATGCAGCATCAGTTGTAGTAAAACAGGCGCGTAAAAAATTAAGAAAAGTCCTTCGGAAGATCGTGTTTTCTGAAAAGAACCACTGCATAAATCAATGACCAATAAAGTTTATTGAACTTTTCGATAATTGAGCTTTGTTGGTACCGACTTAGTTTTGGAGATTTTACACTTCTCTTATTACTTAAACACGAACAAAGTTTGGTTAAATTAGAGAGAAAAACGAATCTTTGCTGGCTCCTAACTTTTTAATGGTTTTTAAGACATAGCCATACCATGTTTAATTTTTGATGTACATTGTCAAACAGTGCAGTAAAACACTCCCGAAGTTTGTATGGGAAAAATGTGGACTAGGTTCACCTTAAGGGGGTGGCTGGGATAGACTGGATGTGGATGGTGGAGGATAGGGTGTTCTGGCGTAGCCTGGGAGAGGCCTATGTCAATAGTAGACTGCGGTAGTCTGAATTGATTGTTGATAAATATGAACTAGAGAGTAACTGGGGTGTAGAGGTCAGATATGCAGTAGTTCCATGTAATGAATTGGTATTTAGCTGCACCGGCTAGACTGAAAGCCGATCAAGGAAAAGATTTGGCTCCAGATCTAAATTTCATGTTTGTAATGCAAATGATCTATATTAATAAAAGGAAAGGTCCTGACTGACTGCTTGACTGACTCATCAACGCCCAGCCCAAACCCTTGGACCTAGAAAGCTGAAACTTTGCACAGAGGTTCCCTTTATAATGTAGACAAGGAATAAGTAAGGATTTTTCGAAATTCAACCCCTAAGGGAGTTAAATAGGGGATGAAAGTTCCGCGCGGGCGAAGCCGCTGGGAAAAGCTAGTTATAAATAAATATAACTCTTCATAAGATCAACTATATGAACAACCTCTCATTGTATAGCTGTGTTTATTTCAATACTCTTTGAATCTCTTCAAAAATACGTCTAATTTAGCTGTCGTTTGTTTTTATTAGTACAATCAAAAGCAACACAGGATTCTTTAAAAAAAAGGAGATTAAAAAAAAAAACACTTTCCAGCATATTTTACAAAATCTACAAATAGCTTTCCATCTTATAGATTCCTTTGTTGTTTTTTATTAGAATCACGACTTACATCTACAATTTTCGTTCCAATCAAGCATAAGTAATTTATACTCCGAGTACTCCGACAACAATACCGCTGTAAATTCAAAATAATCTGCTTTATCCTATAACTAGCTTCTTCCCACGAATTCTTCCACGTGTGATTTATATGTAGATACATTTACATAAAATAAATCCTATTGCATCGCATAGCCCACTTGCGATAGATATTACTTCATTTTCTCTTAGCTTTCTTCCTAATATATTTTTTGTACTCGACCCCTTACGTTTGTAGCATCTATACCTATAATATTTCTCGCCGGCTGGTCGACACTTCAGGTGACCAGAGGGCTGGGTCATTCTTCGGCCAAAGAATTATCATTGCCATTCAACGTGGCAATGATGCCAGTCTTCTGGGCACATTTCCTGATGACAGCGATGTGGACGAATACTTCGACGCCTAAGTGTCCTTTTGTTTTTATTTGTTTAGTTATTTAGTTTACATTTTTGTGATAAGCTTATGTAATATATGTCAATAAACATTCCGAAATAATACGTGAAGCAAAAACTTTGTACCCGAATTTACGAAAATTACACGGACGGAAGAGTATGAAATTTGGCACAGTTAAAGTTTATAAGGAAACAGAATGCAGAAAACTAACACTTTCCATGTATTTCTATTTAAATGAATTATGGTCTTAATTACTATTTTAAATAGAAATAAAAAATATTTCAATTACTATGTTAAATAGGCTACCTTCCTCATGAATTTTGCTCGGAGAATTTTTTTAATCTGACTGGCACTTCCAAACAATACCCTCCACCTACAATCTTACAAAAAAAATTTAAAAAAAATTAAAATGCCGAAAAAACTGAAAAGCACCGACTTCCGAACTTCGTTATTAGGCTTAAACAAAAAAGAAATTATTTTCGATTTTCAGTTTTTTCGGCGGTATTTTTTTTTATTAAAAAGTTTTTATTTTATAATTTTTTGTGGCTATAATCTACTCATTACTAGATGCTTAATATTTGATTATTTTTTGTAATACACAACTCAGTATTAAATTCTGTGAGTAAAAAATCAATCATCCCCTGTTTTCCTACCCTTAGGGTTGGATTTTTAGTACAAAAATTGATATGGGACCAATTTCGGGATATACCCTTTCCAATAAAAAAAGAATTATCAAAATCGGCCTACTCTGAAAAAAATAATGCGTGGTCATACATAAGAATAAAAAAATAAAATACGCGTCGACTTGAGAAGCTCCTCCGGTTTTTCGTCGGTTAAAACACATTTCAGCTCTTTATTATTTAGTTATACACGCTGTATAAACATCTAATGTAATCTCATCTTGTTAGCTGGTACGAGCCTTGGGCGGCCCACGCTTATACAGCTTTCGCGAAAGTACCGGAATGTTATGGCTAACACTCGGCGACAACGCATCCGTAAGATATAGGCCTTAGTAATAAGAAGTTTGTATTAAGATTTAAGCTTAAGCTAAGTTAGTCTCCAAAAAATTTTTAGTTTACAAAACTAAAAAACATGCTTTAAAAGTGAACTAAAAAGTAGAAAATAATTTAATTCTATTAAAAATCGTGGGGTGCTTTTTGAAGTATTTTTGTAATCAATTAATGTCAAGCACCCCACGCCTTTTAATAGAATTAAATTATTTTCTACTTTTTTAGTTCGGTTTTGAAAACGTGTTTTCTTTTTTCGTTTTTTAAAGCTATTATTTATTTTCTATTTTTTAGTTCTGCTAATTACAAAAGCGTGTTTCTTTTTTCTCGTCTTTTTGTTGTTGAAATTACTGAATTTCCATCCTCGATTCTACATAGTTTAAAAATGAAATCTGACCGTTTGAAGTGGGTCAAAATTACTTAAGTCCGAAAAAGGAATCGGTTACAAACATTCAGGTGAAGCTAATAGTGTTAAAAACCATATTTCATCTTTTCATAACTCTAATGTTTTCTTCTCAAAAACCCTCGGCAACGCCTCCCGGAGTTAACTTTATTAAGTAAAGATTTACCCACTAAATAAATTAGTAAGGCTTTATCTAAATATATATCTAAAAATATATATTTATTAATATATATTTTATAATATATATTTATATTTAATATATTTATGTAAATATATCCCTATTATTTACATAAAACGTAAAATTATGTTACGCGAAACCCACTAAGATATGCTTCAGAGCTGAGCTTCTTGCTTTCAAAGGGATCCAATCTCCATCTCACGCATAATATACAAAGAGAAATTTGTGAATTTTCCCGTTTGACTGTATTTTGGTAAAATACGTTTAAGCAAAGTCTAGGCTTCTTCAGTAAATACATTTGGGAAAACAAATATTATTGAGGCGTGTGATGTGTTTGTTTAGCCTATTTAAATGTGGCATTTCCTTTTAAGGTTTGGTTACTTTGTATTGTTTTTTGGGTCCCGTACACAAAGGGTTACATCGATACCCTAAGGCTTCACTATCCATCTGTGTGCTACTGAATTGTACCTTTTCAACTAAAATAGGTAGATACTTGACAAATCATCTGCCATCATCTGCCTAGCCTTTTCCCAACTATGTTGGGGTCGGCTTCCAGTCTAACCGGATGCAGCTGAATACCAGTATTTTACATGGAGCGACTGGCTATCTGACCTCCACAACCCAGTTACTGGGTAATACGATACCCCTTGGTAAGACTGGTTGTCAGACTTTCAGGCTTCTGACGACCCGTAACGACTGTCAAAGATCCACAAATGAAAGCCGGGACCAACGGCTTAACGTGCTTTCCGAGGCACGGAGGGGTCTTGGTATGTAAAGATGGTCACCCATCCACGGACCCACCGCGGCAAGCGTAGCTTAACCTGTCGATCGACCCGTGCAGCTATTGTTATTTAGCCACAAGCCCCTTGACAAATAATACAATTAAAATAAATGTAAAATTTAAGGTTGGAGGAAATATTCAATTGAGGGAAGGAAACAATTTTTGCCCGATCTCGTAACGGAACTCTTCGTGTGAGCGAGTCCGACTCACACTTGGCCGCTATTTCTCTGTGTTTTTGTAATGTGATAGGTTGTTAAATAACTTGATGGAATGCTGTTACTGCCATACGAGTATTTTTTGCGACATCTAGATGAATATTTACACATTTTCGTTAAAGTAACCATTTTAGAAAGGAGCGTGCGTGTGCCATAAAGGTGTAAGTAAGGAAATAATACAGATTAATATAATATTCGTTTGATACAAACATTTAAATGTTTTCAAAATATATAATTTTGTAATCTTATATTACTTTCATTGTTCCATGTAAATTAAAAGAAAGTTATCAATGTTCTGAATACAAATCATATTCAGAACATTTGATAATTTCCTAAATAAAAATGAATTTGGGAATTAAAAAAAGAAACACTCGATCAATGCACACGTTGATACCTTTAAACCCTTTTACAGACTGTAGGTATTTTTACAGCGCTCGTTTGTCGAGCAGTCGTCGTATAATATATTATATGTATACTCATCTAATAATCATACATCTAACCAGATTAGCACCAGTATTTTACATACAATCTAATACTCCTCTAATAATCATACATCTAACCAGATTAGCACCAGTATTTTACATACAATCTAATACTTATCTAATAATCATACATCTAACCAGATTAGCACCAGTATTTTACATACAATCTAATACTCCTCTAATAATCATACATCTAACCAGATTAGCACCAGTATTTTACATACAATCTAATACTCCTCTAATAATCATACATCTAACCAGATTAGCACCAGTATTTTACATACAATCTAATACTCCTCTAATAATCATACATCTAACCAGATTAGCACCAGTATTTTACATACAATCTAATACTCCTCTAATAATCATACATCTAACCAGATTAGCACCAGTATTTTACATACAATCTAATACTTATCTAATAATCATACATCTAACCAGATTAGCACCAGTATTTTACATACAATCTAATACTCATCTAATAATCATACATCTAACCAGATTAGCACCAGTATTTTACAAACAGTCTAATACTCATCTAATAATCATACATCTAACCAGATTAGCACCAGTATTTTACATACAATCTAATACTCATCTAATAATCATACATCTAACCAGATTAGCACTAGTATTTTACATCCAATCTAATACTCATCTAATAATCGTACATCTAACCATATTAGCACCAGTATTTTACATACAACCTAGTTACTGGGTAACACTATACCCTCTGGTAAGACTGGTTGTAAACTTTCAGGATGCTGACGACCCGTTACGACAGTCAAAGATCCACGAATTACACATTTAATTAATAAAAATAAAATAAAAAAATATGAATAAATGAATGCACCATGCCGATTATCGTTGAACTGTAATACCTATGTTAAAAATCTCTCATGTTATAATAATGTTGCATGCTTAATATAAGGTAGATTGTACAAGGATCACCCATATTGTAACTGTCGTCTTATTTACTGTACCTACCTGCAATCTATGCAAATAAATTTTTACTTTATATACTTTACAGCCGGAACCAACAACTTAACGTTCAACAAAAAACAAACAAACAAATAAATATAATTATGGACTAAACACACTTCACAACTCGAGCGATCACGCAATCCTACAATCGCGTTATTCCTCCTATTAACATTTAAAAATCCCATAACCTAATTTACGACACCAGTCTATATGCAAATCGGCTTGCAACAGCTTAATGTTGACTTGCGAGGTAATCTCTCCGTCGAGAAGCTAAGCGGTCGAGTGGAAAATGGCGGTCCCAGCGTAATTGTTAGCGTTTTGACGAGATATTAAATTTAAAACGGCGATTTTTTCTGTTTAACTTATTTGCTAACTTACTTTAAATAATAAAAAAAAAAAATAACTAAAGGCGGATATTGACTTGCAATGTTTGTTTGTAATGTATCGAGTTTTTGTAACGCATTACAGTACCTAATCAGTGCAGCGAGCCGAACCGCTCCGCATCTCGCCATACCAGTAACCAATACAAGAAAAGAAGAAACGTGAACAAGAACCGTGTTTTTCGGCGTTTTATGCCTTGTGGTACGAAACCCTTCGCGTGCGAGTCCAACTCGCACTTGGCCGGTTTTTATCAAAGTGAATTTTAGTTGAACCGACTTATTCATATATTTCTAGCTGACCCGACAGACGTTGTCCTGTCCGTCCAATATTAAATGATAAAAATAATAAAAAAATCATACAAAATCCCTACCCTCCTACCCTACCTACTTTATGCCTTCAAAGTACCAGGTGGTCATAACGCGGTAGGAATTCATAAAATTGTTGCTACGAGTACTTTGATTTCCCATGCAATTTTTCCATAATTTCTCACCGTTTAAACCTTCCCTGGACTGCCACAAATATTTCAAAACCAAAATTAGCCAAATTGGTCCAGCAGTTCTCGAGTTTTAGCGAGACTAACGAACAGCAATTCATTATTATATTTATAGATTGGGTGAAACCAAAACGGTGCACCTCTTTTGTACGAAAATTATGTGGACGGAGAAGCATGAAAGGCACGATTAAAGTTTATACTACTTTATACAGAGGAGTGCAGAAAGATAATACTGTTTAAAAAATGGTTTAATTTCGACCACTGGGCAGCGCTGGCACTTGACGACCAGGGGCCTAAGTCTGCTTTTTTTATAAATTCGTCATTCCAACACGATCCCATTGTCATTTTGCTAAAAGTTCGTAATCTGCTAAATTCATAATGGTCGATCAGTGGTCGGTCAATGGTCTCATAATAGAAATGTGTTATAATTGCACTGTCGTATTGCCATTCATTTGGCATTATGTACGAGATTACCAATAAATACCACTTCTTTCAATGGAGTGTCAGTGGCTGACCACTGGAAAGTCATAATGACGCTATTGTATTAGTAGATTACCAAACTTGTCAAAATCAACAATTATGAAATCAATGATAGACCATTCTGAAACTATTGTAATAGCAGACTTGAGGCCCATTGGTATGTATTGCTATAACAATGCATTTGCAACAGAAAGTTAAATTCACAAGCATACCTAATATTCGAGCTTACCAACAAATTAGAAACACTAACAAGCCTTCCAAAATTAAGCGTAGCCTAACAACATATTCAAACAAGGATTAGAAGCGCTCCTAATTAAATTCGACAAGTTTAATTATTTAAACAGAGTTGCGTCCGTTTTCAGTTGACCTGACTTGTAAGGAATTTGTCTAAGTAAGCTCTGTTGCATACACGAAACAATTGTGTGGCATATTGTCCTAATTCATCGATGAAGAATTATTTTTCGTCTGGCACTTTTATTTAATAGAAAAATACGCCGTGGTTGGTCCGGGGACGGTTATCTTTACATACCAAGACCCCTCCGTGCCTCGGAAAGCACGTTAAGCCGTTGTTCCCGGCTGTCATTCGGGTTGTCAGGAGTAAAGATGGGTATTGTATTTACCAGTAACTGGGTTGTGGAGTTCAAATAGTCGGGCTGGAGCTCAGTCATCATCATCATCAGCCTATAGTGTTCCCACTGCTGGGACACAGGCCTCCTCTCGGTGAGAGGGATTGGGCGATAATCCACCACGCGGGCCCAGTGCGGGTTCGAATTCGAATTTTTGGTTCTAGGACATGCCGGTTGCCATGGTTCACGATGTTTTCCTTCACCGTTTTGAGAGCAGTGGTGATAAAATAATTTACACAAAGTAAAGCGCCTGTCTGGGTTCAAACTCACGACGTACAACTCGTAAGTCGCAGCCGTTACCACTTGTTTATTCGTAAGTTGGTAGTAGCTGCCATGTAGCAGTGGCTACCACTGCTACCCACTGCTACATGGCAGTAGAGCCCCAGAAACGCATAGTTTTTTTTTTTGAAGAGAAGTCATTTGATGATTTTCCACCCTGGAAAATCATCAAATGACTTCTCCCGCTCTGGGTGGAGCAGGAGGGCGTGTCAGACTTTTACTGACTAAAACCCACCGGTTTTCCATCAGTTGCCTGTGTGCCGCACCCTTGGCAGGCTCGGCCCTTGCGGACCCCACCAGTTGGTGCTGACATCTCTGACGGCGCGCGTGCAACACAACGCGCCGTCCCGCCTACAACTTTTCGGCCGCAGGGGATGGGGAGAGCGGCCAACGCTATACCGACACTCCTCCCCTGCGGCCCCACCGCGTCCGCCATCAAACGGTGGCAACCCCGTCCAGGCCACGGAAGGGAAGAGCGCTACTCAGAAGTACCGGCAATCCTCCTCCGCCGCAGCCTGTAACCCTCAGCCACGATGCCTCCCATTCGACATCGCGGCCCGCCTCAGTTGCGATGCACCTCACCGCAACCTACTTTGTGGCCGCCACGTCGTCGGCTCGAAGGCAAAAGCCCTGACGACCGGCCCCACCTTGGGGTTCCTCTTCGCTTCACCGTGGCTGGGAGACCACGGCTACTGAGCCCCCCGCAACGACAATGCGGGAACCCACTGGGGGGGAGAAACGCATGGTGTAACGTGTTTTAAGTCTAAATTCTGAGTAATCGTCTAGTGCTTTAACTAAAGTTCCGTACATTTGTTCAATTCAATTTAAAGTTGTGATTATTACAAATTATTTGAGACGCAAGCTACAACGAAGTGGTCCTAAAAGTAACCGTCGAATCGAATGGATTGGATTTTGTTCTGAATCAAAATTCAGAACAAAATCCAATCCATTCGATTGCATTCAGCTTAGAAGGTATGGGTATACCTACTTCGGAATAAACGGTTCGTACTTGATAGAAGTAACTTAAATTGTTAGCTCATTCAAGCTCTTGTACTTTATGTAACTAAGTACACATCAAGGACACGCGCGTGAAATGCAAATCCTGTTTGCAAAACCCGCGGTTCCCCTGTTTAGAGTAAAGCGGGAGTAAAGTTTTACTGTGGAAGCATAGAGGCATACGTTCGAAACACTCTGTTCAATGAGAATAGTGAGTAGTTGCACTGGTGTAGAAATCGCAAAACAATCAATAATTTTTTAACCATAATTTGCACTCGACCCCCCCAGTTATCCCCCCCGAGTGGGTTCCCGCATTGTCGTTGCGGGGGGGCTCAGTAGCCGTGGTCTCCCAGCCACGGTAAAGCGAAGAGGAACCCCAAGGTGGGGCCGCTCGTCAGGGCTTTTGCCTCCAAGCTGACGACGTCGCGGCCAAAAAGTAGGTTGCGGTGAGGTGGGCCGCGATGTCGAATGGGAGGCATCGCGGCTGAGGGTTACAGGCTGCAGCGGAGGAGGAGTGCCGGTACTTTTAGCAGCGCTCTTCCCTTCCGTGGACTGGGCCGCCACCATTTGATGGCGGACGCGGTAGGGCCGCAGGACAAAAGGAGTGCCGGGATAGCGTTGCCCGCTCTCCCTACCCTTGCGGCCGAAAAGTGGTAGGCGGCGGGGCCACTGTGCTGACCCGTCGCAGGGTGACCAAGGGGCCCGCAAGGGCCGATGCCTGCCAAAGGTGCGGGTTGTTCGAAAGAGATACCGTCGTCCCTGGCACACGGGCAACTGAGGGAACACGGGTGGGTTTTAGTCAGTAAAAATCTGACTGCTCCAGCCAGAGCGGGAGAAGCCATTTGATGATTTCCCACCCAAAAAAAAAAATGTGCCCAGTGATTTGAGAAACCTTCTATAACATAGCTAATCATAGTATTGCTAATCGAAATGTAGTGGTGTTGCTAATTAACAGCACTAAAATGGTGACCTTGGATTTGGGTGTAGTTTAAAAGCCGTGCCGAGCTTCAACCACGGAAGGTCTTCTGAATCATCACACCTGTGAATTTTCACAGCTGAACTAGTCTTGTGTCTTTGTAGATCGCTTTTACACCTCAGCTCCTGTGGAAATTTTTAAAATAAGTTTCTAAATATGTAACAAGTCGAGAAATAGATTGAAAAAGAAATATACATAAGCCTTTTGCCCGCGGCTCCGCCCACGTGGATGCCGGTTATGGCGTAAATATAGCCTATGTGCTTCTCCATATCCCAGGCAATATCTCTGTCAAATTTCATGATGATCGGTTTTGTGGTTTAGGCGTGAAAGCGTAACAGACAGACACAGTTACTTTCGCATTTTAAATATTAGTACAAATTTTATAATGTTCTTGAACTATTTTCTTCTAAACATACACAATTATTTCCAGAACGTTCGGAGGCGCTAAGCGGGCGGCTGTCGAAGTCAGCTTCTGAGCTATCATGCGCGCCCACCGCAGCTTCTTCCCCGCCCCGCGCCCGCTCTGCTCATCACCACACACCACTGTCCGTAGTACATAGAACGCAGCATTTCTTTACTAATTTAAAGGTAAGTGATGCATTATATTCAGTGCAAGAAGTAGAAACATTCTTGCTCCTGCATCATCGGCATGTTTTACATTTCAACCAGCGGAGTAACTGAGAATGAATGTAAAGAATGAAACAGTAGGAATGGTTTCATTTTGACAGTTCAACAACATTAATCGCGTTATTTACGTTGTTGATGATACATAATCACCCTATAATATTCCCACTGCTGAGACACAAGCATCAGTGACAGTTCTTAGAAATATCGGTTTCTTCACGATGTAGTCCTTCACCGTTTTAAAAGCATTGGTGATAAAATTATTTACACAAAGTAAAGCACTTATCTGGGTTCGAACCTACGACCTAAACCTTGTAAGTCGCAGCCGTTCGACGGAACCGCCACTGCTGTCCTCCTGTCAGTAAAGATTAAATAATATATAACTAATCCTACAATAAGCTACATGATTCCATTGCTACCCCTACGGTAAGCTGTATGATTCCATTGTTACCCCTACAATAAGCTATGTTATTCCATTGTTACCCCTACAATAAGCTACGCTATTCCATTGTTACCCCTACAAAATGCTACGTTAATCCGTTGTTACATCTAGCTAAACACAACACTGTAACATTAAACACAGCCACCCTTGTAGTCTGCTAAAAGCTATTAATAGATAATAGGTAGCGAGAGAGCACTTAGGGCACTAAGCCAAGCTAATGAGATGCAACTAGCTCGTGACGTCAAGGGAGCTATCAGAATTTACGAGAGAGGGTTACACAGACAATACTCGCGAAAAACTGCTATAAATACGCCGTTGCCAACCCACGTGGGATGAATACTCTTAACAATAAGAAAAAAGTATAAGAAGAGGCAGATGAGCTAGAAAATAGGAATGCCTAAATAAAATAAATATTAGCAATTGGAAAATCCGTCAACCAATTTACCTACGTCAAATGCAAACTGATCCCAAGCTAGGGGTTCGATCCCTGTTTATAACAGATATTTATGTGACCTAGATAGTTGAGGTAAAATATATCTAGTTGGGAAAGCATACTACAGTATTTTAGAATTTTTAAATGACAAAGTAATATTAAGAATTTAACAAATTAATATTTACTTGTATTTTATAATTTTGACAATTTATAATTATAATATGGGACAATTTTATTGTATTAATGTTTTGTTTATTTTTTAGTTCGTGTAATAATTTAATAATTATTTTTGCTTTGTTTAAATGGTCATGAATTACTTTTCTTACCTTTATATATTTGTATGCCACAAAGGCCGAACATGACGGATCTTTCTTGTTTATGAACAACCTGCATGCCTTGTATGTATACTCATGTTTCTACAAATAAATATCTTGTCTTGTCTTGTCTTGTCTTGTCTTGTCTTGTCTTGAGGTCAGGTCGGGTTTTAAACACACGAGAAATCTTACAGAAGATAATCTTCTTCAAATAAGAAAATATATTATTTATAACTTAAATACGAAGGCAAGATACAAGAGAAATTCACAATGGATTAAAAACAAATGATTTAAAAAAAAAACAGTCAGGCACGAGTCGGGCCTCGCTTTATTATGGCTCCGTATATGTGACCAACCATGTGGGGATTGTGGCTAAGTAATAATAGCCGCACAGGTCGATCGATCAGGTTAATCTACGCTTGCCGCGGTTGGTCTGTGGATGGGTGATACATACCAAGACCCCTCATTCGTGGATCTTTGACAGTTGTTACGGGTCGTCGGAAGCCCGAAAGTATGACAACCAGTCTTACCAAAGGGTATCGTATTACCCAGTAACTGGATTCTGGAGATCAGATATGCAGCCCCTCCATGTGACATACTAGTGTTCAGCTGCATCCGGTTAGACTGGAAGCCGACCCCAACATAGTTGGGAAAGGGCTAGGCAGATGATGACATGTGACCAACCATTCCGTACACGTACTTAATATTTAATTAGAAAATGTTTTCAGTCTTGGTTCTTAAGTAGTGCTAAATTGAAACCATTCTTGAAAACAAATACATAAACTATGAATGGGTTTGCCTCCAAAAAAAAAGAGTGAACTGAATTGAATTTTTAATCGACTTCAAAAAGAAGGAGTAGATCAATTCGAAATGATTTTTTTTTTTTATGTATGTTCGGGCATAACTCCGTCATAAATAGACGGATTTGCAAAATTATTATATGATGCGTTTCGGAGGCAGACAACGGAACTCTTCAAAAAAACGTGTGGCACTCGGAGACTGCCGCGGTAAAGTTATTGCATAGCATTTTTTATAAACTCATGCAATTATAATTGAGTGAGAATTTTTGAAGTGAAAGTGCATATTTCAAGCATGAATACGTATGTAAAGTTAATCAACTTTCTATTTATCTATTAATTGTAAGCAGTTTAATATATTTACGCATGTATTTTACGGAAAAAATTGCATGAGGTGAAAAAATGGCCGCCATATAAAATCATAAAATATTTGCGGTGACTTTTCGTATGCGTATTTTGTATGAAATGGCTAAAATACTGCTAAAATGGTAAGAAAATTTCATAAACTATCCATAAATATACGATGTTGTGTATGAAAATTCAGATAAAGCAGTCAACATTGCAATTTTAACATGTCATTCCTCCGTTGCTATGCAACAGTCCGACGTGTTGCTACGGTCGGAGTGGGGGGTGTTAGGTTATTTTGGTTACGGAATTTCTGGATTCGGTCTCCACGCTCAAGGCCCGCGATAGAAGCTATGCAACACCCCAATGATGATAACATTTTGAATTTGTGGTAGGTATAGCAAAAAAGTGAAAAATTCAAACTTTTTCCAAAAAAAAAAACAAGCGACTTCCGGAAAAATACTACAAGGTGAAATATTACTATAATTTTAGAAGGCGGTGACAAAAAACTTAAAATACATATCCAAAGTCACAGACTTCCGAAATTAAATTTAAGTGTTTTTCCGGAAGGCGGTTGTTTTTTTTTCTGGAAAAAGTTATCAAGTAATTTTTCGGTTTTTGGGTCAAAATGCAGAATGTACAAATATCCTTTCAGGTTTATAACTCATTTCGTTTAACAGTTAGAAAGCTATGACATTCTGACAGATAGACCAAGTGACAGCAATATGGTTCTGTTTTTTGCCTTTTGTTTTAGTAAGAACCCTAAAAAGCAGTAAATCTCACAAAGTTTTCTTGTTAGATTTATATTCTCAGCTGAAACAAAATATAAAATAAATCTAGACTAGATCTAGTCCAGGTTCACGTTGTCTTACCCTAAACCATAAATCTCCAAAACTTTTACAAGACGAATAAAGGTAGGTCTAAATCCAAGAAGAAAAACGTATTAGGGGTGTCACACACGTTTTTTTCGCCGAGATTCAGCACAGCCCAGCAGCAAAATCGAATAAAAGAAAAAGAAAGAAAATTCGTGTATTCTGCACCAGTCAGTGGGCCATACGTTCCTTTGGTGAAATATCTTTTGCATCAATCTTTTCGACATATTTTCTGTAATCTAATGAGTCTTCACCTGAATCTTGTTGATTGAATAGATTGAATGAGTCTTCACCTGAAAAGTTATTGTCGGGGTCTACGAGACGTAAATTAGGCGACTCACTCTGTTCCCTATCAGGCGACGTTGTTTTTTCGTTGTCGGAAAGATCGGGTATTAGGAGGCTCTCAATCAGTTTCGACTATTTCTACATACGAATCAGAGTATTCTGAGCTCGACACAGTATTGTTGACTAAGTGGAATCCAATATCGTCAAAACGAAGTAAATTTGGTGGGAGCTTAACCCCGACGATAGCCTGAATTGCCTGCCATGAAAGCTCCTGGGAGTTGTTTGTTCTTTCTAAGCACGACATCTGTATTTTCAGCTGAAGCTACAGGCGTTTCCTACTTCATATCGCCTACGGACTATAAGATTAGGTCGAGGATGAGTGAGAACACGATTTGACAATTCTGGTCTGTATCCTTACTTCCGACGTGTTTTTGCTTGTCCGAAAAATCAGGAGTACGGTTCACTCCGGAGTATTGAATTCTGTCCTATCGTGTGTATTTTCGTTGACGGAGTTAGAGAGTATGCCCCTGAGGCCCTGAACATACATTAAAATGTAAACAATTCACTTAAAAGTAAAGTGATTAGATATGTTTTCGGGATATCGTCGTTCGGCTTTTTAGCTTCAATTATAGCGAGCCTATCTGAACATACGTAGATAGACTAGAGTAGATTCAAAGCAAAATTTGCCGATTGATACGAGCGAGAGATACGTATTTGTATTTGTGTAGTAATATCTTCGGGTCGGCTTTGTTTTCAAAAATTACAGCTGAATTGAATGTACCGACCCGCACAAGGACACACACAAGCACACCCCTTACAAACAAAACTTGGAGCCGCGTGCCGTTATAAACTTTTTAATTTACGATCGCATTTCGGCTCTGATTCACCACAATAATCCTCGGTTGGAATAAGGGTTTGGTGTAAACGAACTCATTTTTCATTCGATATACAAAAGGTGTTGACCGATTTTGGTTATTATTCATTTGCAATAGAAATGAATGTAATTTGGTATTAATGGTCTTAGAACATGATTTTTGATACTGAATTTACACGAAAGGTTTTTTGAAAACAAATGAAATAGACTAGAATATCTATTTTAGGAGAACTTGCGGCTAAATAACAACAGGTTTTTTTTTTTTGGGTGGGAAATCATCAAATAACTTCTCCCGCTCTGGGTGGAGCAGGAGGGCGTGTCAGACTTTTACTGACTAAAACCCACCCGTGTTCCTTCAGTAGCCCTTAAGCCAGGGGCTGTGGTGTCTCTTTCGAACAAACCCGCACCCCTGGCAGGCATCGACCCTTGCGGGTCCCATCACTTTTTGTGCTGACATCTCTTTGAGGCGCGCGTGGAACACAACGCGCCGTCGACTTGGGCTTGGTCCTTACCGGACAGCGAGCTACCCATTACTCGCCGTCCGCAAGCCCATGCCTACGGTGGCCGGAAATCGGCCTGGGATTCCCGACGCCCAGGGCGTCTCCGTATCCTGCGGCGGCTGGGGTCGCGAGGGCGCAAATGCTGCCTCTCCCTCACGTGCACCGCCTCCCTCTTCGCGAGCATCACTGCTTCGCTGAAGGAGGTGACGGCTCCCCATGCCCTCTCGCTCCGTACCATGGCCTGGACCAGGGCCGGACGCGAGAGATCGCCGCCGCCGATCGCCTCCACGAGGACACGGCGGTGCTCCGCCCAAGCAGGGCAGACCGCCACCGTGTGCTCCACCGTGTCCTCAGGGCGATCTTCGCAGTGGAAACACCCGGGCGTTTCCTCCCGCCCTATCCGAAACAGGAACCTCCCGAAACAACCGTGTCCGGTGAGGACTTGCGTCAGGCGGAAGGTGAGGACGCCATGCCGCCTCTCAAACCACTCCTCAAAGAGGGGACTTACCGCCGCAATCGTGGCGTGCCCAAGGGAACACGGGTTTAAGTCAGTAAAAGTCCGACACGCCTTCCTGCTCCACCCAGCGCGAAAGAAGTTATTTGATGATTTCCACCACCACACCGTCAAAAAAAAAAACCATTATGATTTTTTAAAAAAACGCCACATGCGAACTACGCATCATTGACCTAACGTCACACAAATTCTACATTAAGAAATCAGAGTTTACCGCGCGACTATGTTAACAACATCCTGACATCAACCGTACCCCTCGGGCAGTTGCACACCAGACACAACACCCGTCTGGACGGAGGATCCTCTTTTTCCTATATAGTACCTATGAGTGAACTTTACACCCTGTCCCTCATACCTCTACATAATCATCAGAGAATATCAGAAAACAAGATCATTGACACACAAAGAAACACTTAAATCCATAATTAATACTCCTCCATCATAATTCCTAATAGCACAACTTAGCGTCATGACGAGCACCTTTCATTGCTAACTTTGGAGGCCTCTGTGACCGATCGATCGGAGTGAGCAAGCGTTTTTGAAATATTTCGAGAGCCGACTAAAGCCGTGAGGGTCGTGATAAAAGGTTTTTTGCTGTCAAACGTTTGTCAATTTTTTTTTTTTTTTGCAATGTATAAGTAAATTCTACCAATAAGAGCTTGTTGTCCCGTGAATGGTTCACCATATATCTTTACGTACCAAGATCCCTCCGTGTAATGAAAAGCACGTTAACCCGTTGGTTCCGGTTACCATACGCTGATCTTTGAAAGTCGTTACGGGTCGTCAGGAGCTCGAAAGTCTGACAACCAGTCTTACCCAGCCTTTCCCAACCTACAAAAAAGGGTATCGTATTACCCGGTGACTGTGCTATGGAGGTCAGATAAGCAGTCGCTCCTTGAAAAATACTAGTTAAGCTATTCAGCTGCATCTAGTTGGACTGGAAGCCAACCCCAACATACTTGGGAACTGCCAGGGGTGCGGGTTTGTCCTGCCAGGGGTGCGGGTTTGTTCGAAAGAGACACCACAGCCCCTGGCATACGGGCTACTGAAGGAACACGGGTGGGTTTTAGTCAGTAAAAGTCTGACACGCCCTCCTGCTCCACCCAGAGCGGGAGAAGTTATTTGATGATTTCCCACCCAAAAAAAAAACATACTTGGGAAAACCTAGGCAGATTGATTGAAGTAAATTCTATCACATTATGTTCATGTTTGGGGTATATTTTCTTAGTCAGTTTCTGGGTTCGGACTCAACTGAATCTGCTGAACTTCTGTATGTTACAAAAAACAAAATCTATTATGTATTGTTTTTCAAACACTGCACAATTCAAAATATTTTCCCGTCAAAACCTCGTCCCGTTGGGCTTCGTATCGCCTACGTCACGTTTCACAGCTGATTGCGCCCGCCAACACGCTCGGCCAATCAGTGATTGGCGCGAATCAATTGATGAGGCCTCCGGGCATCCGATGTCATCGCTTTATGCCCAATAGACGTTGATTAATAGTCCCGTCAACTGTTTGATATTAAACTTGAAGTCAATTTGTGAAATGGGCTTTTTTAGGGATAAATAGTGGTGTATAGAAGTTGGCTAAGTAATAATACCCGCATAGGACAATCCATCTTAGGATGAGAGACCATCTTTACCTACCAAGACTAAACCGTGCCTTGGAAAGCATGTTTTTTTTTATTGATGTTGGCATTGATTTAAATAGTAAAGATACGGTCGTCCGAACATTTGACGGACGCGGTCGCCCTACAAATAACACTAACGCCATCTATTAAAACTACGATGTCAATCGGCGTGTCTGCTCCTAGACGTAACCTTGTAAGAGCGGGGTGTGGTATTTTTCGAGGTACATAGAAATAAAATAAAAACCTTATATTTTTCAAAATTTATATTTGTTGCAGTTTGTTTGTGTTATTAAGTTTTCATTGGCCTTCGAATAAAACAATTTTAAAAAAATCTTGTTTTTTTGGTAATCTGGACATATTTTCCATTTTGGATTCGTAGTGTTTCTGACGCTGGACATTTTAATTTGCTTTTAATAAACAATAAAAATCAATTTTGTACAAAATTTAATCATAGAGTAATATTAGGTCTTTACCTATGAAATTGCCGTTCTGCAGTACTGGCCATTTCAAATCAAAATAATTTTTGTTTGGCTAAGAATTCTAATTTCAAATTAATTTTATTTTAAAAACATGGATTTTTTTTTCTAAAAGTAGTCATTTCTTTATTGATTAGTGTTACATTTTCATCGCATTTCAATCTTTTTCGTCATCATGGATACGTTAAAAATTCGAGTAATTATGGAATATGAGTACCGTCGTGGCAGCAACGCGGCACAAGCGGCACGCAACCTCAACGACGTTTACGGAGCTAACACTACAAACCAACGCACCACCTGTTATTGGTTTGCTCGCTTCCGTTCTGGAAATTTCGACCTGAAAAATGAACCTCGCGGTCGTCCGAAGACTTTGGTCGACAATGACGAATTAAAGGCGATTGTGGAAGCTGATGATACACAATCTACGGCTGAATTAGCAGCAGCTTTCGACGTTAACGTCAAAACAATATTGGTCCATTTGCGTCAAATTGGCAAGGTAAAAAAGCTTGACAAATGGGTGCCCCACGAACTCAATGATCGCCAGCGCGAAGTACGCGTCGAGACGTGCCTTGCACTGCTCAACAGACACACAAATGAAGGAATTTTGAACCGCATTGTTACCTGCGATGAAAAATGGATTCTGTTTGATAACCGTAAGCGCTCAGCAAGTTGGTTGGATCCTGGTTCAGCACCTAAACAATGCCCTAAACGAAAACTTACCCCTAGAAAAGTGATGGTCACTGTTTGGTGGTCTAGCGCCGGTGTGATTCATCACAGCTTCTTACCAAACGGGGTGAGCATTACTGCAGATGTGTACTGTGAAGAACTGAACACAATGATGGAGAAGCTGGCGCATCTCCAACCAGCATTGGTCAATCGCTCGTCTCCGCTGCTCCTGCACGACAACGCGCGACCTCATACTGCACAGCAGACGGTCTCCAAGTTGCAAGAACTGGGGTTGGAAGCTCTCCGTCATCCGCCCTACTCACCAGACCTTGCGCCTACAGACTACTACTTTTTCCAGAATTTGGATAACTTCTTGGCGGGAAAAAAATTTAATACCCGAGAGGCAGTACAAAATGCCTTTGAAGAATTTGTTGCCTCCCGTCCAGCTGATTTCTTTAAGAAGGGCATCAATAAACTGCCACTGCGATGGCAAAGATGCATTGATTGCATGGGTGATTACTTCGATTAATACAAATAAAAAATTCATGAAAAAAATTCGTTTAAATTTTTTCATACAAAACGGCAATTTCATAGGTAAAGACCTATTATTATTAAATCTTTTCATTTCATCGGCTACAACGAGCGCCGCTGCAAAGTTATGTTGCGCTTTTACGCGACTTCGCGTCGTCTTTGCCAAAGGTCGAGACAAATAAGAAAGAAAATTGTTTTAAATAATGTTAGAAGTCGATAATGACATATTTTTAACTTACCGGGGATATGAAATGTTATCATTTTTTTAATGTGCTTTTTGTCGTAGTTCACGCAACCCTTCACGGCACAACTTGGCATTTTTGCTTGCAAAATCGCGTTCTAGTTCACTTCGCTATCTAGACCATTTTGGGACCAAGTTCGAGGCGTCATTGTAACGTGCGGTCCGCCCAGTCCTTATTTATATATATGTCAATGGATGTTGGGTAAGCCCCGGCTGCCATTTGCAGATGTAGTTTTGTTTGTTTGTTATTTTTTATTCTTTTGTAATCTAACAAAATCGTGAAAGCTAAGAATAACAATAAAAGAAACATCAAACTATAAGTATCTATGGTTAAAACCACAGCCTCTGTTCAGTCGTTACGGGTTGTCAGGCTCGAAATTTTGACAACCAATTCTACAAAAAAAAAAAACGAATTGGGAACCTTTTTGCCGACGACGGTTGGAAAAAACATGGCGGCGTTGGTTCCGATTCTGGCTACGCGCCACCAGCTTCGATAAATTATTATTATTCTACAGCCTGAATACTGAAAAACTAACCTCAATATCATATACTCCCTCTTCCAGAGCCGCTGGCAACGCAGTCGCAGTCGAGAGCGATGTCCTGCGGGCACCATCTTCACGCTAGCGCCGGGGCAGGACAGCAGTGGCACAGAGTACGGTGGAGACCAGAGCTCGGAACACAGCACTCCTGCCAACTCGCCCCGACATAGAATTAAGAGGGGTGAGTCTAGTTACTAGATATTATTTTCATGGCGGCTTTATAAACTGGTGGGAACATTTGTGATTTTTATACTATCGTGAGGGATACAAATTGTCAACACGCGTTGAGGTAAAGCAAGATTCACCAAATGACAGACCTATTTTGTGCGGACCTTAAAAGTGTTTGTAAAATTACAAAACCATAATCTGAAGAAAAAAATGTGTAATTTCTTTTAGCCCGCGCATTATTTTGTCGACGAAAGAATAGACAAAAATGACGTCCCGTTGTAGACAGTACGACGGCAGCAAAGTAGACAGAGTCAACTGCACTTTTTACGAAATTCACTCTTTTACATTAGGCATAAAATTCGAAACAGAATTTTGATTTTGATCACAGGATTTTTTATTTACCTATTTTTGTACATTCTCTTTTAACTACAAACTAAAAAACTTTGTCGTGCCACAAACAAGAAAATCTTATAAAAATTACAAAATGAAAAGAATAAAATACATAGTTTAAGAGTTAAAGTTTCAAGAGAATTAAAGAAAAATGTATTTCTTTTGAGAGAAAGTATTTTAATCCCACGCAAAATGAAAAGTTTATATTTCGTCTCAAGATAAATATTTCTATTAAATTGACTTCGTTGAGTATTAAAAATGCCCGAGGGTTGAGTCTGAGGTTACTCGGCTGAAAATGAAACGAAACGTTATTTATATAACCTTTCATTTCGTTATTTTTGTAGAAGTTTTTTTATTTATTTTCAAATCAAAATATTTTATTTCATATAAACCTGCATGGGCACTTGTGAAACGTCGGAAGCTAGGTGCACGTTTCCAAATTGTCGCTTCTTATGGAGAAGAGCCAGCAAGAAACTCCACGGTTACTCTTTTAAAAATAATTGGCTTTAACATTTTTTTCAAATTACAGTGATAATAGGTATGGGAGGAAAGTGCAGGCCTGTCAATAAGTACCAGGTACTTAGAGGAATGAAATTATAGAATAGAAAATCGTCTACAAATCTACAGTCTGTAAGGCCTCTCAATCACAATATGTAAAAGAATCTACATAAATAAAATGAACCTATTTAAACAAAGTGACATGATTTCCATGACAAACACTTTTACATTTTTTTTTTTTACATATTTGATTTGGTTTTGGGAAATAGATATTAAGTAATAAAAACTGTTAATATTATTAATTAAAGTTGTTTTTCGTGTTTCTGTGTGGTTGCAACGGATTCTGCATAGCTGTTCATAACCATTCGACAGGCTATCGCACCCTAATTCAACAATATTCATTGCGTTATTTATGTTGTTGAGCAGACACATTTTTCGAACATATGAAGCAATGGTTTAACAATCTGTTTCAAAACAAAACAGATTATAATTAATCGTGAATTACGCAATTAGGGTGCTGATTTGCCTTGCCCAGCAAACAGCAGTGCAAAGAACAGCGGTCGTCTATTTACTAAGGGTTGATTTTCAATAGTCAGATAGTTTTTGTCTCAAGAATAAATCTGACAGTTTGACATAATATTTTCTATACAAAAGTTGTCAAACCGAAATATTAATTCCTCAGATAAAAGTTTATCTGACTTTTGAAAAATCAGCCCTTTTAAAGTGACAAAATTTTCGGGTTTTACATTTGTGAACAGCGACAGCGTTTATAAGACTCCTAGGTACCATAACATTGATTGATGTTCGATTCGATACGCTTTTCACCATTTTTGAGAGCATCCATTCCGGACGGTTTATATTCTTAATTCAACTTACCTACATTAAAATTATCTCAATGCTTTATCAATTCGTTAAAATTGTGTGAACCAGGGTACACCAATAGCATAATAATAATTGAGACTAACATCAGAAAGAAGAAAAACAGAAGAGAAACCAATAATTGAGATAAACATGAAACTTGAAGCTATAAAAAGCAATGAGAAAGAAATAAATGAAAAAAAAAAGAAATAAAACAAAAGAATAACGTTTTATGTGAGACACACACAGCAAATACAAACAATAAAAAAAGACAAAATCGTGAAAACTAAGAATTGAAAAAAAAAAGCATCTACGGTTAAAACCACAGCTTCTGTTCTGTGGTTAAAACCGACAAAATTACTAACAATTATAACTTGCACCGACCAAAAAATTACATTCCCTTTGGATAGCAGATTATTCCTCCACAAATATTGCTCGGTTTTTCTGCCATACCAATCATAATATTCTGAAAGTGTCTTTAGGGGTAAGTCGTAAAAACTTTATTAAAAAAGTCGGGTACAAAGACATCTTTTTGTTGAAAATTCTTCGTTATTCTTCGTAACTCGCTTCGGTCAGTTTCCTTTAATACTGATAAGATTTAAGGTACTGACAACCAGTCTTACCGAGGGTTATCGTAGTTATTACCCAGTAACGGGGGTGTGAAGATCAGAAAGAAAGTAGCTCCATATAAATCAAATCAAATTATTTTATTTCATATAAACCTGGATGGGCACTTATGAAACGTCAGAAGCTAGGTGCACGGTTCCAAATTGTTGTTTCCTATGGAGAAGAGCCGGCAAGAAACTCTACGGTTACTCTTTAAAAAAAAACCCCCGACCCTAACAAAAACTGTAAAAATAATAATATTTATAGGCCTTTTAAGATGAAGGTAATATTTTGATCAAGGCATTGTAAAGGCGGGGGACGGCTAATGAAAATGCTAGGCCTCTGTTTGGCGTTTTCATTGACCGTCCCCCGACTTGACAATGCCTTGATCAAAATATTACCTTCATCTTAAAAGGCCTATAAATATACATAATTATTTTTACTTTTTACAGTTTTTGTTAGGGTTGGGGGTTTTTTAAATTTTTAATTTAATTTTTATTTCCTGCTTTTTAAACTTAATGTCTCGCTCGCTTAAATCTGTGCATCGTTGCGTATTTTTCCCACAGTGAAGTTTGTTACAAATTTATCATCATTCCTCGTCCTGATCACTATTTATCTATAATCTATGCATTGAGACCTTTTCAATGAGCCCAAACACGATACTTTTGCTGTTTGTTGGTGAGTAACTTGGGCATCCTGGAAATTTCAGGTGTTACTCCAGCATCATTTCAATGTTACCTTGTTCGCCTAATATTATTGAAGTAATAGAATACAAAATTTCGAGTTGATCAGCCCCGTGGAAGATACTCAAATCACTTCATCAACCAGAAAAGAGCTGATAATCTTCAAACGGCTGAACCAATTTTGATGAAACATGTCTAAGAACACTCCCGACTAATACACCTTTCAAACAAAAAAAAAAAAACAAAATCAAAATCGGTTCGTCCGTTTGGGAGCTACGTTGCCTCAGACACACACACACACACATACACACACACACACACAGACACGTCAAACTTATGACACCCGTCGTTTTTGCGTCGGGGGTTAAAAATAATTGGCTTTAACAATGTTTTCAAATTACAGTGATAATAGGTATGGGAGGACAGTGCAGGCCTGTCAATAAGTACCAGGTACTTAGAGGAATGAAAATACAGAATAGAGAATCGTCTACAAATGTACAGTCTGTAAGGCCCACAACGTTCTCTCATTCACAATATGTAAAATAATCGACATAAATAAAATGAACCTATTTAACCATAGGGACATGATTTCCATGACAATCACTAAAAGTAGTCGATATTAAAATTGATGTATAATGTCAAATAATGACGAGCATATGTCAGCATTGTAAAAATAAAAAAGAACATTGTATTTGAGAGCAGTTAATAGACTTTCACATAGTTATGCTGATATTGAGGTTCCAGGGAAGCCACATGTGCAGAAGCAATTAATGCCAAACTTCCCTGTCTTCAACGTAGTCTTTTATCTTATAATATGCTTTTTTGATAAGGACACGTTTGATGTGAGTTTTAAATTTCTATCGCTAAGTTCTGTAACCGACTTTGGCAACTTATAGAAGCGGATATTGTTTATTAGAAATGACTTGCTAGTTTTAGTCAATCTAAATTTAGTCGAAAATTCTTCGTTATTCATAGTAACTCGCTTCGGTCAATTTCCTTTAACACTGATAAGATTGAAGAATCTGCCAACCAGTCTTACCGAGGGATATCGTAGCAACCCAGTAACTGGGTTGTTAAGATCAAAAAGACAGTCGCTCCATGTAAAATACTGGTATTCAGCCGCATCTGGTTAGACCCCAACGTAATTGGGAAAAGACTAGGATGATTGAATGTTGCTATTCGTATAAACTTCGCTTCGTTATGAAGGCAAAAGCCAAACATCAGAAACTTTAAAAATATTGAAAAATGTGCTTTATATGAATGGGATATGAATCATATCTTTTTTTATTTTATTATTTGCAATCGGTCGTTAGACCATAAGCGAATTTGTTGTGGGATAATATGGCTTTTCTGGTGGAGCGGCCAGCGCCGCCCCTACCAGTCAAATAAGGTGGCTGCTTCTAAGTCTCTTGACCACCGCAGACGGGTCCAACAAATCAGCTATTAGTGGATTTTGGTGTGAGGTTAGTCGCTGTATGTGTTGTTTCCTGTGCCGCTTTATTTCAGATGTAACGGTCGGCACGTTAAGATATTCATGAATTTCATCATTTCTTGTGAACCAAGGAGCGTTAACTATTGTCCTCAGGATACAGTTTTGTACTCGTTGTAAACAGAATATGTTGCTCTTGCTTGCAACACCCCACAGCTGGATTCCGTAGGTCCAAAGTGGTTTTAATATCGAGTTGTAAATAAGAAGCTTGTTGTCTATTGACAGTACAGAGTTTCTTCCCATGAGCCAGTGCATATTACGAAACTGGTAGTTGACTTGGTCTCTTTTTTGTTTTATATGGTTTTTCCACGTTAAACGCCTATCAAGGTGGAAACCAAGGTATTTCACACAGTCTGAGTGTGGTAATATGTCGTCGCCAAGTCTTACAGGAGGACAGGACATATGAATCATATAAAACAGCTTTTTTTAAATACTATCAACCAACCAATAAAACGTAACACCGCATACTTTGATTTTATTAATTACAAATTCCAATTTTAAACCCACCCAGATATAGCGGTTTTTTAACAAAATCAAAAATATATAAGTGCACAATCAGAATAGCAAAAGAGACAATTCATAAAAACACTTAAACGATTTTTATTCAGTCTTATTTGAATTAGTAAAATCAGCACCTTTCAACATTGTTCCATTATCAGACACAAAACAGGAACCAGTGATTGCCTTCGCTTTGTCGCTAGCTAGAAACAGGATAAGATCGGCTATTTCTTCAGGTTCAGAAACTCTGTTTAATGCTGTCATGCTCCGCATTGATTTCTCAATAGCATCTGTCGTTTCTACAGGGACACCCATATTTTCCACGAAATCAGTCCGAACTGGTCCTGGGTTCACAATGTTTACGCGAATTCCACTTGAAGCTAGTTCCTGCGCAATAGCTCTCGAAAAATGATCCAGACCAGCCTTCGATGTGCAGTATGAAAAACTACCCTGTCCAAATACTTTGGTTGAAGCAATGCTTGATATATTGATGATGTTACCTTTGGTCTTCACAAGGTGTGGGGCAGCAAGATGCGTCAAGTAAACTACTGAGCGCAAGTTTGTCGACATGACTTGATCAAAAACTGCCATAACATGGTCGTCTTGAATCCCTGCTTGCTGACCCATACCAGCATTGTTTATCAGAATATTCAATTTTCCAAATTTGCTTAAAGTTTCACTGACAATTCTTTTGACATCTGCATCTTTAGACAAGTCAGCCACCAGCACTAAAGGATTGCCACATTTCTTTGCGACGTTGTCAAGCTTCGTCTTGTTCCTTCCTACTATAGCGACCTTGGCACCTTCTTCAGCAAACTTGATGGCTGTGGCTGCCCCTATGCCAGAGCTGCCACCAGTCACGATAACCACTTTGTCTTGAAAACTCATGTTATGCAAAAATACCAAATATGGTACTGAGTCATTGTTACGAGTATATCAGCAACCATTTATAAAATTCCCCAATCTAATCTTTAAACAATATCAGTTATTATCAGAAACTTATGAACGCATGCAATAGATTACCATGTGATGATTACGTATATTAGGCAATTTAGGCTAGTCATTGTTTATTTTATTTATACAGGCACTAAAGTATTTCTTTTTTGTTTTTGGAGTTGTCTACTTGTTATTTGAAATAAGCAACTTGACTTAACTTGATTTTATTTTAAGTGTAGATTTTTATAAGATGAAACTAAGCTCCATTCAATTGAGAAGGACATTCGCTTTACTTAATAAACACCTCAATTACGAATAATAACTCAGCGCTGGTAGACTTCAGAGTACATACTCAGCCTATTACGTTCCCACTGCTGGGACACAGGCCTCCTCTCCGTAACAGGGAGTGGGTCGTAATCCACCATGTGGACCCAGCTTGGGTTAGTCGATATCACATATCTTAAAAAAAATGATTCTAGGACATACCGGTTTCCGCACGATGTTTTCCTTCACCGTTTTGACAGCAGTGGTGATGAAATAATTTACACAAAGTAAAGCGCCTGTCTGGGTTCAAACCTACGACCTATATCTCGTAAGGCGCGGTAGTTGCCACTTGCCCACCACTGCTCTTCAGCGCAGTCATTATGCCTTTTAAAAATTTAAAATGAATAGAATAAAATAGGACAGCTCAGCAAAACTTTTTGCAAAGTTTATTTCGTCTGAGTTCAGCAATGTTGGTAACTTGATAAACAGACAACAGCGTTACCTAAACGTTAGCCACTTTGTACCTTCGCAGGATGGTCTAATTAAGTTTTAGATTAGATGCCGCCATTGCGTAAATTAAGTTAAGAGCTTTGTTAACTCAGCCATCAGTACAGATACGCTTTTGACTTTGATAAACTCTGCAATAAAATTAGAGAGACTGGTAAAATAAGAGACACTGGTAAAATTAGGGAGAGTGATAATATAAAAGCGAAACTAGAAACTACCTGTGGATTAGTTGAAAACTAATTTATTTGGAGTTGATATTTAATAGTCAAAAGAGATGAATAAAAGGCAATTGCACGCAACTGAAATGAGAATGTTAAGACGGATGTGTGGTGTGACACGAATGTATAGAATAAGAAATGTGTATATAAGAGGAAGTTTTAAAGTGGCACCGATAACTGAAAAGAAGTGTGGAAATCGGTTGTCATGGTATGGACATGTTATACGAAGGAATTAGGAAAATGTCATTAGAAAAGTTTTGATTATGAATTTCGATGGCTATAAGAGTAGGGGGACCAACGAAACGATGGATGGACTGTGTGAATGATGATATGGTTAGAAAGGGTGTTACTACGGAGATGACAACTAATAGAGAAGTGTGGAAGAAAAATACATGTTGCGCCGACCCCAAATAAATTAGGGTAAGGACAGGAGAATGATTATAGTTTATTTATTACCAAGTTGGTTTGAATGCAGATCAATTTAATATTATATTCACAAATTTTGTATTATTATATTCACTACATTTCCAAATTCAATATTATATTCGCTACTGCATCAGGTTTAGCACGAGAACCGTAGAAAAGCGTTTCGTCGACGGAAGAGATAATGACGTTTCCGTGTAGACAATTGACAGTTTTGTACCGAGAAATTTAGACAAGCGATTTCTATTCTACGGTAGAGTATAAATAGAAAGCGTCGTGCTTAGCCTGCTGGGATTTAATTTAGATTTCTTTCATCGTGATATAAGCTCATCAACTCGTGCAAACATTAAAGAGGAAACGGCTGTAAAAGCAGCATTTTACCCGAATTGACAGGTTTGTTTGGATGACGGATCGAAAAAGAGTTATTATAATAGAAAATGTGGTCCTTATCAACAAAGAGAAAAACGTACAGGCAGCGACAAAACTGCTAATTATTTAGATCATCTAACTTGATACTGAATTATTTGATACATTGTAGGTATTTCAGCATATCATAATAGAAAAAGTTTATATTCTTTTGATTTGACGTCTATTCTGATTTTCAATTATTGTACTTTAAACAATTCAGTTTTCAAATATATTTAAAAACTTAATTGTTTAAAGAAAGCAAAATTGTCAGAAGCCTAGTATTCGACAAATATAAATAATATTAAAACAATCAGAAAATATTTAAAAGTTCAAAGTTTCTCGACTTCTGTCGCTGACTGTACAAAAAAAACAATTCAAACCGAGTCAATCATTCTTGTCAACGAAGTGAAATTGTTAAATCGAATTTGTTGACCAACACAGGAACCCATTTCAATTTAAAAACACAGGGCACAACAAAGCACTGTGTTGTTTTCAATCTAAATTGTTAGAGGAAAGAAAGCAAAGTGTATTGTAATTGGAAAACCAATTCTTGTTTATAGAACTGGTGTCTTTCAATTAACGGGCAGAGAATTAAGTGAATTTAATGTACTTTACATTTGCCTGCCTTTATAGGATGTTTTAAGTGATTGATGAGATATCGTTGGGCCATAGTTGTGTTGAAATTAAATGGTACCTACTCTTACTCATTGATTTTTTGTATTTGTACATAATACAAAATGGTTTATTTCTCTCTTTTCATCATCTTCAGCCTACAGCAGTCCACTGCTGGACATAGGCCTCTCCAATAGCACGCCATTCAGCTCAATTCTCGGCAACTCTCATCCAGCTGCTACCAGCCACCCTGCAAAGATCGTCGCTCCACCTAGCCTGAGGGCGTAGTGAATCCTACAGCCAATTCTTTTGGGCGGGAATACACATCGGGCGTTGAAACAGCTGTCAAATCGTGTTATTATTAGTTCTTATTCTTAGTTCGAGCCCCCAACCTCATGTAATTTTATGTCCGTAAGTGATATTTCTTGCCGGTTTTTCTCCATAAGAAGCGACAATTTGGAACCGTGCACCTAGCTTCTGACGTTTCATAAGTGCTCATGCAGGTTTATGGGAAATAAAATATTTTGATTCGATTTGATACGGAGTAGGACGCGCCCGTATGTTAGGCCGAAACTACTGACTTCGTGATTAGAGAGTAGGCCTCGAGGTTTGTCGGAATTGTGGTTAAATTTGTGGCAAAATTACAACCTATTGGTTACTAGCTTTTGGCAGCGGCGTCATCCGCGTAGAGGTTGAAAATTATTCAAAGTATTATAATAATATGTGTTGATACAGGCTATAAACTATCTGTGTGCCAAATTTCATTCAAATCCGTGCATCCGTTTTTGCGTGATTGAGCTACGCAATGACTGATGCATGCATGCCGTCTGTTAGGACCGGTCAGCTCAAAGCTCCAATGTCTCTTTCTTCAAATGAACCTGCCAGATATGGGCATTGTTAGACTAATAATATAATGTTTGGACTTCAAAAGAGACCATGACATATGAGTTTGTTCATGAATTTCTTTTCAGCGAACAGTCATCTAGGAAATACCAGCGCTGTCTAGTTTTAAAATATTGACCAACAAAATATTGACGTGAGAAAGTGTCATAAAAGATTTACTTAATAAATAAACATTTCATTTCGATGAGTTGTAATATTGTTAAACAGAATTCACGATCTCTGAGAATAAGTACGGTTATACAGTAATAGTAAAGTTCAGCTCGCTGCAGAGATTATGCGGCAAAACTTAACAGCTACGCTTAACAGATTAGCTTTTCATGCATTTAAAAGGTAGAGAACGATCGTCGAAAAGTGCTAACTAACATTTCAGCCACCCATAACTAATTCCATAATACTGTCCAATTTCAATATTACAAAGAGAGCTACCTGAGGGCCTTGAAAACCTTTTGATTTCAGTCGTAGTTTTCACGTTAAATCGAATTTCCTTCAAAGTGATGATATTAAGTGTAAATTGATGAAAATGGAGAATTTAAGTATGAATGTTGTTAGGTACAGGAGAATACTAAAGAAACGCTGGATGGATTGTGTGAATGACGGTATGCTTAGAAAGGGGGTGACTAAAGTAAATGTTGGCGTTCAAAAGTGTTTTTTGTGACTATTTGATATATCGTCATAACGAGATGATACGGAAAAAAATACATGTTGCGCAAACCAAAATGAATTTGGATAAGGACAGGAGAGTTACGATTTTAAACTGTTGAAGTTTATCTGATCTTGTAACTATCTTCTTACACTTACACAATACTCCATTAAAAATAAAATTAGACATTTAAATAAACATTTTTTACAGTCCGTTTAACCGATTTTAACTTCTATTGCGTTGGTAGCATGATAAATGGCATCTGCAGTAAGCAATTGGTATTGTGACCACTTTTTTGCTATTAATGCCATCCTTATGCCTACTAAAATTACTTATTAATCTTATAGACTAGATTGTAATGAATTATTAAGTACCGGGTTCTTTTTATAAAGGATAAAATAAAATCCTTTTGCCTACGGAGTACAGCCCAAAATCATCAAGCCAAATTAAATTTGTTCAAATGTCCAATTTTATTTCAAACGGAGTATAAATATACTGAGGAAAGACGATTTTTTTTTAGCTTGTAGGTACGCTATGTTTATTAAATGTATGTGAGTTACGGCAAAATCCTTTTTTGGGTAACTCCCAACGGGTTACCAACGGGACCCTATTACTAAGCCTAGTCCGTCCGTCCACCCGTTTGACCCGTCTGTCTGTCAGCGGGCTGTAACTCATGACCCGTCTATTACGGGTCATGAGTTACAGCCCGCACACACACAGTTGAAATATTTCACAAAATGTGTATTTTTGTAGCCGCTATAACAACAAATAATTAAAATTAAAAACAAAGTTAAAATTATAGGGGTACAAGAAACGTTTTTTTGGGCGTTTTTTTCCTTGTGGTACGAAACCCATCGTGAGCGAGTCTGACTCGCTTTTGGCCGGTTTTTCCGTCTTATCGTTAGTCCCAATTAAAAGGTTAAATAAAATATTCCGTACTTTAGGTAAGTACACCCTTCTCTAACAATAAACCTTCATGTTAGCTTTAGCATGAACACCTCGAAGGCGTTATAAATGTAAATTGGAGAGATAAGCCAGCAATGTAAATTAACACGTTGTATAGTCACGACATTCTTGGTTGAATGAACTCATTCAATCGTTCAGTCTTTCTTTTCTGTTTTGATAAATAATGGTGTCAATTTTAAGTGAACTATTTGAGTGTTTCATGTTACATAGGTTCCGAATATACACTGGAAACGGCATATATGTATCTCAATGTTATGATTAAGGCCCTGGTAATTTTGAATGTACCCGTCGTATTGTCGTTATGAGGAATAATAGCTCTTATTGCAATCCGATACTTGTTAAAATCTGTTGTAATAAGTTCGAATAATAAATGAGCAAGCATTGTCGTAAAAATGCGAATAAAATCGTATAAAATTAGATATTAACTATTTTATAATAAATAATCCATCACTGGATGCAATTTGGCATTTATAATTTTGTTTTATATTTTTAATTATAATAATAATTGTTATTGAAGGGATAAACTGATTTTAAAGTTAAGAGGTGACTTTGATGATTTTTTTGATGCATTAAAGTATGTTTAGTTATGTTTTGAGTTCCATCACTGTATGCCAAAAATATTTGAAAATATCACATATTTTTTTTCTTCCAAAATTATGTACGGTTAAAGAGACTGGTTTAAAAAACCGCATTTTTGAGCGTTTTCAAGAAATCTCTGCCTTAACTAGCTGTGCCCGCGACTTCGTCAGCGCGGAATAGTTAATAAAAATAAATACAATTTATAAAATAATAAAATTAGCCTAAGTTACTTCTTATTACATGGGCTATCTACCAGTGAAAGTCCCCTCAAAGTCGATCCAGCCGAATCAAAGTTTAGCCGGAAAAACAGACAGACAGAATAAAAAAAAAAGTTATTTTGGTATTTTTACCGTGTATACACCCATATGCATTTAGTAAAAAGTGGTTATTTTAATATTACAAACGGACACTCCTATTTTATTTACTCGGGTCTTTAAAGATAGACGTATAGATAGATAGATAGCAGTGGTAGCCAAGTGGTAACAGCTGCGACTTACGAGTTGTAGGTCGTGAGTTCGAACCCAGACAGGCGCTTTACTTTGTGTAAATTATTTCATCACCACTGCTCTCAAAACGGTGAAGGAAAACATCGTGAGGAAACCGGCATGTCCTAGAACCAAAAATTCGAAGACATGTGACATCTACCAACCCGCACTGGGCCCGCGTGGTGGATTACGGCCCAATCCCTCTCACCGAGAGGAGGCCTGTGTCCCAGCAGTGGGAACATTATAGGCTGATGATGATGATGTATAGATAGATTAAATGACAACCAAAGTCAGACCCGAGGGTTAATTTCGAAATACACTATCAGCAGGAATCGCTTTCATTTTGACAGTTTCAGAACGTTTATTGCGTTGTCTACGTTGTTAAATAGACGAATTATGCAAACATATGTAGCAATCTATGGAAGCAATGGACTAACAATAAGCTTCAAAAACATTTTCCGAAAAAAAAAAAAAAAAAGAAACAACTGACTTCCGGAAAAACACCACAAAGTGAAAAATAACTTTAATTTCTTGTCACCGCCTTCCGATTTTTTTTTTTGCACTTCTGTTTTTATTATTTATCGGAAAAAGTTTTATTTTTCGCTTTTTAGCTATAGTACCTTTCGCACACCAATTCGAAATTTCATCATCCTTGGGGTCAAAACAATGCATATTTATGCGATAGCAGAAATCGCGGTTGATCTACTGTCATTTTTTGAAGAGTTCCGTTGTCTGTCTCCGAAACGTATTATCAGATCTACGAGTATATTAAATTTAAATGGGACCATTTCGGAATAAACCCCTTTCGAACAAAGAATTTTGCAAATCGGTCTATAGATATATGACGGAGTTCTGCCCGGCCTTCTACCTAACTCTTAACCGTTAAAGAGTTATACCTTCCTTCATCAGCTCAGCGTCATGAGATGATGATGACCATACGCAAATGTCTCAATACCTTTAGAAAATACATGAAAAAAATTGTTAATACCTATAACATTTGAGGGTTGCCCTCGATTTCCCTGAGATTCCATCATTAGATCCTGATTTGTTGCCAATGGGGGAAATCACCTCAGGAGTATACTCTAACAAATAAAAAAAGAATTTTGAGAATCGGTCCACAAATGGGGGGAGAAATCGGTGAACATACATAAAAAAATAGACTGTAGAACATAGAACCTCCTCCTTTTTTGAAGTTGGTTAAAATGAGTCAGATCGAGAGTCGTAGGTTCGAACCCAGACAGGCGCTTTACTATTTATAAACTACTAGCAACGCTCCGCGGTTTCACCCGCGTAGTTACCGTTCTGTGGGAATACGGGGATATACTCGTATATAGCCTATGTCACCCGGGGATAGTGTAGCTTCCCAAATAAATAAATATTTTTTCAAATCAGTTCAGTAGTTTCGGAGCCTATTCATTGCAAACAAACAATGAAATCTTTCCTCTTTATTATCTAATAAAATGTCCATGTCACAATGTTAGTTACCGTACTCCTCCGAAACGGCTTTACCGATTTTTACCAAATTTTATATGCGTATTCAGTAGGTCTGAGAATCGGCTACTATCTATTTTCCATACCCATAAGTGATAAGGGTTTTTTTTTTTTTTTTGTTGGGTGGGAAATCGTCAAATAACTTCTCCCGCTCTGGGTGGAGCAGGAGGGCGTGTCAGACTTTTACTGACTAAAACCCACCCGTGTTCCTTCATTAGCCCGTATGCCAGGGGCTGTGGTATCTCTTTCAAACGAACCCGCACCCCTGACAGGCATCGGCCCTTGCGGGCCCCATCATTTTTTGTGCTGACATCTCTTTGAGGCGCGCGTGGAACACAACGCGCCGTCGACTTGGGCTTGGTCCTTACCGGACAGCGAGCTACCCATTACTCGCCGTCCGCAAGCCCATGCCTACGGTGGCCGGAAATCGGCCTGGGATTCCCGACGCCCAGGGCGTCTCCGTATCCTGCGGCGGCTGGGGTCGCGAGGGCGCATATGCTGCCTCTCTCTCACGTGCGCCACCTCCCTCTTCGCGAGCATCACTGCTTCGCTGAAGGAGGTTACGGCTCCCCATGCCCTCTCGCTCCGTACCATGGCCTGGACCAGGGCCGGACGCGAGAGATCACCGCCGCCGATCGCCTCCACGAGGACACGGCGGTGCTCCGCCCAAGCAGGGCAGACCGCCACCGTGTGCTCCACCGTGTCCTCAGGGCGATCTTCGCAGTGGAAACACACGGGCGTTTCCTCCCGCCCTATCCGAAACAGGAACCTCCCGAAACAACCGTGTCCGGTGAGGACCTGCGTCAGGCGGAAGGTGAGGACGCCATGCCGCCTCTCAAACCACTCCTCAAAGAGGGGACTTACCGCCGCAATCGTGGCGTGCCCAGCACTGGGTTGCGACAATCGCTCTCTCCATGTCACCATGAGTTCCCGCCGGAGCTCTGTCCGCTGTGCCGCGATTTGCTGCGGCAGCGGAGTTACGCCCCGGCGTTTGGCCTCCTCGCGCCACTCCCATATTTGCGCGAGGACCTTTGCCTCCAGATCCCATGGCGGTAATCCGGCAAGGAGGCCCGCCGCCTCGCCGGAGATCGTGCGATATCCTCGGATCATCCTGATCGCCATGACCCTATGGGACGCCCTCAGCTTGCGAGCTGGTTGGCGCCTCAATGTAGGCGCCCACACCGGCGCCCCGTATAGGGCCATGGACCGCACGATCCCCGCGTAGAGCCTCCGACAGGAGGCGTTTGCCCCCCCTAGATTGGGCAAGAGCCGCTTCAACGCAGCCCCGGCCCGCTCCAGTCTGGGAGCCAAACGGCGGAAATGCTCCGCGAAGTTCCACCGGCTGTCGAGGACGAGTCCCAGGTACTTCATGGTCGACTCGACGCCGATGTGAACCCCTCCCACCGTTATCTGGGAACCCGTCGGTGGCGCATTCCGAGGACCATGAAACCACATGGCCTCGGACTTGTGCAATGCCACCTCGAGTCCCAGTTGCCGGATCCTATCGACGATTGTCGCAACCCCTTGTGTCGCTAAGTCGGCCGCCGCCTGGTACGACCTCCCTTGCGCCAGGACCAGCGTGTCGTCAGCGTAGCAAACTACACTGACGCCGCTAGGGAGGTCGGCGCGCAGCACCCAGTCGTACCCGATGTCCCACAGATGCGGCCCCAGGACCGATCCCTGTGGGACACCGCACGACATCTCTCGCCAGTTCCACTCTCCGAGGTGACCGGGGTAGATGACGGCCCTGTCCGTCAAATAGGCCTCGACCGACAGAGGTAGGTCGGCATCCGGTGATACCGGAGTGCCTCCCTTATGCAACTCCAGGGCAGGGTGTTGAAGGCATTGGCGATGTCTAATGACACCGCCAAGATGACCCCACCCTGGGCCACAGCATCCCCCGTCGTGAAGTGATAAGGGTTAAGGCAAAACAACGTTTGCCGGGTCAGCTAGTTAGTATATAGATTTCACCAGCACGGCTCTCAAAACGACAATCCATGACATCATTACACTAACATTACATCAAAATACACAATCTATGGCCTTTGAAGATGCCTTAATACTATTTGAATAGACGTTTCAATTATGTAGTACCAACATACTTACAAAGTAATTTAGTATTCCACCGTTTGGTAGGTTTGTGGGACCGATGTTTTGTTTATTAATAAGCTGGTATCATTCGGTCATTAATAATGTATGAACCCGTTCGTGTGATCAACAAATTGTATTTACCACTTCAGCAGGTCGATAGAACGTAAATAAACATTATTTTTCCTTTAGATTCTGTTGAGGGATTATTTTGAATGCCAATGGAAATATTGATAGCTACGAGTACTTAAGCCTGTATTCAGACAAATATGCAATATATACAGCCCTATTTTTAGTATATGCGAAACCCGAAACACCTGTCTAGTATTTTTATGTAAAGAATCTGTCTACGGAATTTCAAAACGGTGTCAAGAAAAATTACAAAGATATACTTAAGGGTACACTAGTCGCGGGCTCGAACTCACTGGTGGGCCTGGCTAAAAAGCACGTTGTCTCACCAGGCTTCGAGTCTGACAGAGGTAGTATCAGTGATGAGCAGTTAGACGATAGTCTATACGCACAACATTATTGAGTGAGCTGCAGGATCAGTTAAAGTAACACAGGCGCGTAAAAAATTCTGAAAAATCCTTCGGAAGATCGGGTTTTCTGAAAAACCCATTTCATAAATCAATGACCAATTAAGTTTAATGAACTTATAGATAGTTGGGCTTTGCCGGTACAGACTTAGTTTTGGAGATTTTACACTTCTTTTATTACTTAAACATGTCCAAAGTTACTTTAAATTATCAAGAAAAACTAATCTTTGTTGGCTCATAACTTTTTAATAGCTGTTAATTTTAGTATTCTGACAATATTAATAATGAGAACAAACCATACCATGTTTAAGTTTTGATGTACATTGTCAAACAGTGGAGTAAAACCCTCCCGAATTTTGTATGGAAAAAATATGGACTTGTTTCACCTTAAGCTTGTTATGTTACCTAGTCTGCACCCTAATTGCGTAACTCACGATTGATCATAATTGGTTTCGTCTTCACAGTTAAACAATATCCATTGCGTTATTTATGTTGTCGAACAGACACATTTTTCCAACATATGAAGCAATGGTTTAACAATCCGTTTCAAAACGATACAGATTATGATGAATCGTGAGTTACGCAATTAGGGTGCTGTTGTCTACACAAACATGGTCATCACGCGGCTCCCCGCGCCGCCCGCGCATCCAGGCTCGTATTGTGGTCATTGATAAAAATTAGGCAGTAGGTAGGTACCTCATCGTACGTCGATTGTATTGTAATTAACTGGTGATAACATTTTCCATCACCCTTGCAAAACTTTTTTGGAAAAAAATGTAACATGGTGTAAAAATTATTGGAATCGATTCAGTTATCTACTTATACTGAACAAAGCATATTCAGGTTTCGCATATATCACAAATAATGTTGTACCTATACATACAAACCATTAGTCTTAGAAGAAGGTACACTGCTGGAGGCTTTTCCAACTGCAAGTAAATGCTGTCTATCTTTGGCCACTTCAATGATTATTCAACCAATCCCATTGAATGATTTTTCATCAAATAGTCATTCAATAGCGTTAGGTAAATGTAGGTACTTAGAGCCTTGTATTGATGATTTTTATGGTTATGTTTCTGCAAAGCCGTATTTGTTATGGTGCGCTTAGCTACACGAGCAACAAAAATTGCTCCACCCTAGTCAATTCTCGTCAACTATGACGTCACGACTACATCCAGCAATTTAGGGCAATGGCAACATGTAGCAACCTGTTGCCAGAGATACAGCCAGACAATATCATGCAATAAGGAGCAACTTAAAAAACTAGGCAATGCGGGCGCAAAACGAGATGTAGTTATACGTACAAACGAGATAGAAAGAAAATTGCTTAAAAATTTCCAAACTGATTGAATATCATGAAATATATGGAGCAATCAGAAGCAATATTCGTGAAACATATCAGCAATTAATTGTTGTTGCTCATAATTGGTCAAAAAAATGTTCGTGTAAGAGCGCCTTTACGGTCGAAAATCATATTTTAATCCACATACAACCTAACACTGACATGCAAATTGCAAAACACAAGAAAAATTGAATTGCGCGGGCAACCTAAACGCTTTCACCAAAATCAAAAGTCATTAATACAAACTAGGCTGGTGTCAGCACTTTTTGAACGTCAAAATTACTTAAGACAACCCCCAAAACGCCCACCCTTCACCACTTCTTAGTGCTTTAGCTGGGAAAAGAAGCAATGGCGCAACAAACTCCCCGACTCAACCTTAACTCCTGGGCCCCCGACACATGGTAGTAGAAGGAACAGTGAGGTTTTAGTCAGTAGGAGTCCGACATAACCCTCCGTTGTTCCCAGATGGAGGGCATCCATGAGGATTTTCCCAAGGAAAAAAAGGATAGGTAATCTACAAGGTGTAGGTGACCAGTTACCTACCAAGTGCTACTTGCTACTCATCAGCTGGACTAAATGAAGCATCTGAGTAGAAAGATCTAAAAACCTGGCCTGATCTTAGCTATCCTCGCGCAATTATAATATAAATACCTTGGTATAATAATGGATGAAACACTTTCTTTCAAACAACATATAGGAGCTTTAAATAGTAGAATTCGCAAGTTGATTTTTGTTTTTAAAAAGTTACGCTATATTGCTGATCCAAAAATAGTTAGACAAGTTTACTTTGCTCTATGTCAATCGATATTAACCTACTGTATTAACACTTGGGGTGGTGCTGGTAAAACACTGTTACTAACCATCGAGAGAGCTCAGAGGGCGATTCTCAAAGTGTCTACTTCCCGCCCTTTTCTCTTTCCTACTAACCTACTATACAAATCTTGTGAAGTATTAACAGTTCGACAGTTATTTATAATGGGCATTGTATTAAAACAACACACAGCTTTACCTTACAGTACAGAATATAGTAATAAAAGACGTAAAGGTATAGTCTGTCCGCAAATTATAACTAAACATGCTTTTATATCCAAATTTTACCTGTACCTTGGTCCTCTCCTCTATAATAGATTAAACTCGAAAGCAAACATTTATTCCCTGAACTACACAAATTGTAAGAGAACTCTCAATGATGTTCTCCAAAGTATGTCTTACGAAGAAACAGAGAATTTACTAACTGTGTTAAAATAAATATTCACCTACGTTAAGTATTTATCAAATTTAGAAATTAAGTGTTAATTAAGCTACTCAATATTAATATAGTTATTTGTCTATTGTCAACTTTTAATTATTCATTAACTTTTAAAGACTATTTTAGCTCTTCTTGCCTGAAACACAGGATTACCTAGTTCAGGCACGTAAATCTTAGGAATATAATTTACATTTAAGCAAAACTGTACATATTTTTAAGCCTTATAATTTTTGAATAAATATATTATTATTATTAATTTATGAGGCCCGGGGAAAAGCTGACGATGATAAAATTTTGGCATAACCCAATCGCTAGGGTGAACGTCGCACGACACGCACCACATTTTGGTTGGCTTTGTATGTCTCTCCATGGAGCAGACTTTTAGTATCCTCTTCTCACTACTATAGCTCTGAATATAATTTGTCTTCATTTTACGAATTTGCATTTCAAATTAGGTTCATTTACTCGTAAATAAAATGAAAAAGAGAACTGAAAAAGACTCGAGACTTTTTCGGAATTAATAATCTCGTTGGCTGGCACAATCTGCAATTTTTTTCATAATTTTCTCTTCACAGTAAATATACTTCTTAAGAATCTTTACACAACATGATGCTTTTATTTCTCGAGAGAGTAAGATGAGGATTAGGAATATTATGTACATTTGGAAGACAGTGTCATGACAGTGGTCTGGTGGCTTGCACACTCGTACTGTAAGGGTTTGAAGATACCTCTTCACAGTCTCCCAACAGACCGTGAAGAGGCGCAGATTCGCCCTAACAGACATTGCACAGAGCGGGTCTGATTGCTCTTTTAAGAGGAAACCGTGGAGTTCCAAGTGCAGATGGTGAGCACTTGGGTGGTGGAAGTGTAGTAAAAATCCGACACTTCCTAGTGCTATCCCCAAAGCCTAGGCGTCACATAGAACACACATTCCACCAGTTTTGCCTGGCTCACTTAGAGGTCGAGATTTTTTCCACCAAAAAGGCTCAACGAGACTCCGTGCTCCATCAAATTAATTACTTTTGCCGCATCAAACCTTGGATGCTGTTGATTTTAATACTCGGATCAAAATGAGGGCGAATTGTTAATCGGAACATATCGTTTAACAAACTTCAAGTTCAGTAGGTGTGCGACAAAACAGCCAACTCCGTTCTCAATCTGTTTCCAGCAATTACATAAAAACCCTTTACCATGGCATTTTTGTTTATCGATTAAAAATACTTAGCAATACAAAATCGGCACCCTAATTGCGTAACTCACGATTGATCATAATTGGTTTCGTCTTCACAGTTAAACAATATGCATTGCGTTATTTATGTTGTCGAACAGACACATTTTTCGAACATATGAAGCAATGGTTTAACAATCCGTTTCAAAACGATACAGATTATGATGAATCGTGAGTTACGCAATTAAGGTGCGGTTCGCAGATTGGTGTTATGAATATGAATTCATGGGAAGCCGATTGAAGTTGTCGGCGTACTTCAGTCGACTTCCTATGAATTCTCCTCAACTAATTATTTACTAGCCTATTCATATTCATGCGGTACAGTACTCTGGTTTGGGCTTACTACTAAAACTGAATACTAAGACATTGCGGTGTCTTCGGGAAAACTAATTGTACCTAAAGGAAAATTTGTTAATCTCGCTAACATTAACAAATCTTCCAGAATTAGCTAAGTACTTGAAACTAACTAACTTTTTTACAATGTTGGACCAGCGGGATAGTTGCGTATCATACTAGTAACAGGAGGAATCACTTTCATTGACAGTTCTACAGCATTCATTGCGATATTTAAATTACATTGTTGAGCAGACAAATTTTACTAACATACGAAGCAATGAATTAGCAATATGATTCAGATTGTGATGTTGTTGATAGTGTGTTACACGATTATAATGCTACTCTTGACCATCACGATTATCAAGATTAATTAAATAAATTTTAAGCTTTCTTTAAAAAAATATAACGATAAAAAAAAAATTGACATTAACACGTATGCATGATCAGTCCATAGGTTGGTTAGTGAGTATGTGTGCATGTGTGTTGATAATTTCTGTAACTAACCTAGTAACAAAAAGTTGTTATAGTCTATATTAGTATTGTTAGTAAGGACGCAAACACAGTTAAATTGCCTAAGCCCGCCCTTCAGGCGTGTGGAAGCATCATAGGTATGTACATTTACGCCTCCGCCTAACTCTTGAGGAATCACAGGCATGACGTTATGTGACGGATTTATTATTTATTTACGTGTATCTATAGCTATTTCCACCCAGTGCCGTTGTATAGGACAGTCTGGCCTGTTAACAATTATCTTCAGAATGCCGTTCCGAGTGTTACGCAAGCGCTACAGCAATGAAGCCGCTTTTTTTCGCACGATAGCGTGAAAACCATCTGTGTGAGCAAACATGCCCGAAGCACTACAACGCCGCGGCAGCCGCAACAGTATCCTGAAGGCGTTGTTATACTTTACGCGCAGGATAATGTAGGCTCGGCTTGTATATGACACCCACAGGCCGCTCGAATATAAGTACTGGCAGAACGCTTAAAATAAGGTTACCTTGACGTCTGCCGTGCAGCGAGCAAACCTGCGGGCGAGCATATTGCTCCTCACACACAAACAAAGAGGATTAACCTTATCTAAGTTCCGCTTAAAACGCGCTGTAATTGATTGAATAAAGCTTTGATCTATCAACTCAGCGTATCGCAGTCTACTGCTGAACAAAGGCTTCTTTCTCTCAATCATACACAGCCTGTAGTGCGTCTCACTGCTGGGACACAGCCCTCGTCTTTTCGAGTGGGAGTGGGCTGTAATGTTTAGGGACTCAACACAAACACTGACACACATACATAATGACATTTGTATGTATTTGATTTGAATGACATTTGCATATTATGGAGATACATACCTATATTATTTATATTTTAATTTTAATGTTTTAGGTTTTATTTTAGTGTTGAGATTTTATTATGACATTAGAAGTATTAATTGAATTTAATTAAATGTTTTTGTTGTTGTTGAAAATAAATGAATAATTACTTTTCATTATTAACTGCTAAACGTGTTCTAATAATTCAAATAGACCCGAAACACTTTCATACACTAATTAACGCAGCTGGTCAGTTCCCAAAGATTCGAATCCTAAGTGCTTATTAAAAACACTGTAGGCTATATTTTGACCACTATATTCACCTGAATAGCCCACTCGATTCTTCGTAATAGCGTCATTAGGCGGAACGTAAGTTATGATTCATTAATAATGTTTGGAATACAAGAACTGGCTAAAACATTTGTGAAATACCAGTTTGTGTTTCTGTAAATTAAGTCTAATACCAAGGAAAGCCATTTTACCCCTTGCTACAATGTTAATTGTTCAAAGAATTTCAGTGCCATCGAATTTCATTAATTTTTAAACCAACTCATTTCTAAGTAAGTAGCGGAAAACCACGTACATTGTTTTTACGAGCAGACATGGGCATGACGCTTGGATGGTACGCCCTAGGAAGATATAATAGTGACATTATTGGTAATTTACTTCAGAAAGGTCAGGTCCATAGTACTCGCAACTGGCGTGCTTCTATGACCATCAGGCTCAGAACATGACGCTTTCTATTTCTACTCTACTGTAGAATAGAAATCGCTTGTCTACATTTCTCGGTGAAAAACTGTCAACTGTCTATACGGAAACGTCATTTTTGTCTACTCTTCCGACGACAAAACGCTTGTCTACGATTCTCGTGCTAAGCTTCCAGAGGCCCTAGTGTGAGTTTCATTTAACCGTCTCGATCTAACGCATCGAGCGGGCTACTGAGGGGTCACGGGTGGGTTTTAGTCAGTAAAAGTCTGACACACCCTCCTGCTCCACCCAGAGCGGGAGAAGTTATTTGATGATTTCCCAGACAAAAAAAAAACGCATCGAGCGCGTTCGGTGCTCCAATTGGCCCTCGATTAGTGTAGTACCAATCGGAGCGCCGAACGCGGTCGATGAAAAAATCGAGTGGATTAAAAGAAACTCACACTAAGGCCACAGATGTATGAACATAAACGAGGCAAAAGGAGTGTATGTAAGGATCGTAGCTGGTGGTGTTCTGTAGTTTCTGCCTACCCATGGACAAAGACGTGAGTTTATTTAAGTATGAACGATGTATGTAGGTACCTCGACCGGCATGAAAATAAACAGCATTGCTATTCTGTAAAGATCTCACCTCGTGAAGTGAGCGTGGAGTGAGCTAACAGTGTCATTCCACCTAATGCTTAGTCAATCACTAGCATCAGTAGGATGACACTGACAGCTCACTCCACCCTCACTTCGCGCGGTGAGATGGTTATAGCACAGATATAATATAATACTAGTTATAGTATCACTATGCTGTATCTTCAATGATATTTACTTAATACCAATACCAATTATTTATGTACCCACAAGTACTCGAATCACTGTAGCGGAACTAAAATAAACCCACCTACGAGGTATTATGGTAGGTAAATATAAATAAATGCGTAGTAGCGTTTGTACACAGGCAAAGACAACCTATTATTACACAAAAATATCCACATACATTTTAATCATGTATTTAGCTAACCACTGCTCAATTTCTTTTTCACTCATCCTTACCAAGTTCGCTGCGCAGCTCCATCTGTTTTTAACAGATCAAACAACGACACAAAAACGCTTTCGTCACAAGCAGCGCCATCTAGTTGTTGCTCTCGGTACTATGCATTGCCATTGAGGAAGAGGCGGCTGCGATTTTCCTCAACTCACCCCTAGGTGGTTCTCTATGTGCTAAACCGATGAAAATGTTTGTTGAAAAGTACGGGTACATAAATTGACTAGCTTTTACATGCGGCTTCGCCCTCGTAGAAAATATCACACGGAAACGTACTACTGGAATTAAAAGCACTTTCTACTATCGTTTTACGCTGCGCACACCAGTACACCTCCCAGTCAGCTTAATTTTTCCGACATCCAAAAAAATCATCGTCTTATGTCAGCCAACTTACATATTACCATAATGACTTATATTCTTACACGTTCCTCGTGAATCACTCCGTCCAGTGGTGAAAACCGTATGAAAATCCGTTCGGTAGTTTTAAAGTTTATCGCATCAAGACAGACAGACACGCTGACACAATAGGGGACTCAGTTTTGTTTCAAACTAGCTTTTGCCAGCGGCTTCGCCCGTGTCGAAGTCGAAAGTTATCCAACGTACTCGTACTACCGGTATAAAAATTATCAAAGTGTTGTTTTTACTATTTACAACGCATTTTTTTTTTAACCGTCCACGTGCCTTGGAAAGTACGAAAAAGAAAATTAGCCGTATTGGTCGAGCCGTTCTCGAGTTTTGCGCTTGGCAACATTAATTTTTATCTGTAGGTTTAGAAGACTAGCTTTTGCACGCAGCTCCGCCCGCGTGGATGTCGGTTAAAAAGTTGCCTGTATCCTTCTCCAAATCCCAGGCCATATCTCTGCACAAATTTCATGACGATCGGTTTAGCGGTTTAGGCGTGAACGCGTAACCAACCAATCAATCAATCAAAATATTTTATTTCACATAAACCTGCATGGGCATTTAAGAAACGTCAGAAGCTAGGTGCACGGTTCCAAATTGTTGTTTCCTATGGAGAAGAGCCGGCAAGAAACTCCACGGTTACTCTAACAGACAGACAGAGTTACTTTCGCATTTATAATATTAGAAGTGATAGTAGGGATAAAGGCTACGAAGATTGATTGATACATCGCCAAAAATTTCAGCAGTTTCATTAGATTTAGTTAGATGAACTAACTTGGGTCTTACATTCGAGTCTCATCGCCTACTCGTATTTAGATTAGAAGGGACCCACACTTATAGTTTATATTACTTTCCCCATTCGAACAGAATCCTCTGTCGGAACCGTTTATGTAACTTAGTTAACTGTTGGGTCTAATTGAGTTTATTTATTGGGGTCATAAACTTGTGTTTGTGACGTTCACGATCATCATTAAGACGTTCATTAAAGGAGCTATGACGTCATTGTGTTCGATTCGGAGATTTAGATTTTTTATGATAAACGTTACTTAGTGTTTATAAATAGAACTACCTGTCCTCAAACACTTTACTTTTGACAGCCGCAACCAAAAAATAACTGTAAAATTAGTTGCGAGAATAAAGATCATTGAGATTTTGACAGATTTGATAGTGGCAGCAACTCAACATCAACCATAATCCTAGGAATTCGGTTTAGCCACCTGGATCCAATTCGATCCATTACAATAGAAAACCAATTGTGTCTCATTAAAGGTACTTGACAGTTTAAAAAATGAAATGTGGGTAAAACCAAACAACAACTGTTGCAGTAGAACCTAGCAGGTAAGTACAACGGGTTACAAGGGTTGACAACCTTTTTGTTCTATGCTTGGAAGCTTTATCTAGCTGTTAAGTTTCAGAGACCGAAGTCTTGAAAATAAAAGATGAAATCCTGACAAATAGTAGCTCTAGGCGAAGTAAAACCGTAGGCTTTTGATTTGACTGAAATACTTACTTTTTTATATTAATTTTCTAGCTTTTGTCAGCGGCTTCGCTCGAGTGGAGATCGGATATTTCCCCACGGAAACGTATTACCAAGATTAAAAGTATCCTGTGTGGTATTCGTATTCGGACGTAAAAGAATAGCACCATCCCATTTCTTCCCGTGGGTGTCGTAGAAGGCGACTAAGGGACTTTACTAGAGAATGGGCAGCAGCGTTCTCTATGCATTTTACCATCATACTGCGATCGCCAACCCGCCTGCCAAGCGTGGCGATTATGGTAATCCCCCCCCCCTTTGGGGAGGCATATATGTCCAGCAGTGGACGTCTTTCGGCTGAATGATGATGATGATGATGTGATTCTAGGTTATTAACTATCTGTGTACCAACTTTAATCTAAATCGATTCAGCCGTTTTTCGGCTAGTTTAATAAGTACTACGCGGTCACGCGACACACGAAAAGCGACTTTATTTTACCTTATTATTCTTCTTCTTCTTAGCGTGTCGATAGCATTTGAAATAAAGTCAGCCCAAAATTTGGCTATAGCTTGGCAGACAGCAGCACACACTGGCCAAGATATTAAGTGCGCCATTGTTTGTGGGACCACGCCATATTTACACTCCAGGGCCTCAAGTCTGCTATTGCAATAGTGTCAGAATGATCGATCATTGATTTCATAATTGTTGATTTTGACAAGTTTTGTAGTCTACTAATACTTATAATGGCGTCATTATGACTTTCCAGTGGTCAGCCAATGACACTCCATTGAAAGAAATGGCGTTTATAGATAATCTCGTACATAATGGCAAATGAGTGACTAATTGCTAAAAAATTTACAGTTCCTAAAATAATAATTAAAAAATAAAAAATATACACAAATGTACATAAATGAATTCTGGCATGAATAAATGTTCAAATTTAGTAGTATTTTTTCTAAAATCATTTCTACAAACGGGTTTTATAATAATGGCAATACGACAACGCCATTATAACACAATTCTGTTACGAGACCATTGACCGACCACTGATCGACCATCATGAATTTAGCAGATTACGAACTTTTAGCAAAATGACGATGGGATCGTGTTGGAATGACGAATTTATAAAAATAGCAGACTAAGGCCCCTGGGTCCGCCCATCTATGAATCTCCACCTAAATAATCATCACTATCCCACCACACAATAATAACAGACTTTTGATAATTTTACATTCATATAGTACAGAATAATAAATTACATTAAAAATTACCGTGATGAAACTCTTATAATGTTTATTGTTAAAAAAAAAAAACATTGCATGAAGAAATAAATGTACAGACGCCAGCTCTTCAAGCTCCCCCGAACTGTCAAATTTTCCCAAGTGAACATGAACCTTAAAGTTATGCATTAAAGTTGAAAATCGATCAAAGAAATTTGTCAGATTCGGGTAACTTGATGTGCTGGCGTCTGTACCATGTTATTTTAAATAATTTCAATTGTTAAGAATACATTTTATTGACTATAAATAGCATGAAGGAATCTAATATATAACAAATTAATATAAATTATCAACAGTCAATTACGCACAATATTAATACCATTGAACTACCAAAAAAAATTTTTTTAATTGACTGATGTACAGACGCCAGCAGGTCAAGCTATCCCAAACTGTCAAATTTTCATAATTGAACATGAACCTTATTCCTTTGTAATAAAGTTGAAAAGAAATTTGACAGATTGGAGTAGCTTGATGTGCTGGCGTCTGTACATACAATATAAGGAATTAATAAAGCTATTCTTTTTCTCCACCACTAAACATAGGCTTCCAAATTAGTGTTAAAACAAACGATTCTCTCATCGCTGATAAATGACGGTTTAGTCAAGCTAATGATCGCAAAAAATGCTGTCCTATATACGAGTATTCAATTAATTAATTAGTAGCTATTCTGAATCCCACGTACGGGTGTTCATAATTTTTCGGCTTATTAAGGCCATTAGCGACGCACTCGCTCACAGGTTCTAATTCTTAACGATTAATCACTGGAGCAGTGGGCCAAATGGCTTGGATTCTATGGTATTTAAAATGTATGTATTTTTTTTATTAAGTTCTATCAAAGTTAATATTAGGTAGGTACTAGCTGCCTCCCGCGGCTTCAAGGGCATAAGTCTTGATAGCGTGGAAATACCGAGATGAAAGTATCCAATGTCCTAATCCAAGTCATGGTCTACCCATGTGCCAAATTTCATCCAAAGCCTGTCGCGTCCGGACGCGCAGGGCCGGCCCTGGTCCAGGCCATGGTACGGAGCGAGAGGGCATGGGTAGCCGTCACCTCCTTCAGCGAAGCAGTGATGCTCGCGAAGAGGGAGGCGGCGCACGTGAGGGAGAGGCAGCATATGCGCCCTCGCGACCCTAGCCGCCGCAGGATACGGAGACGCCCTGGGCGTCGGGAATCCCAGGCCGATTTCCGGCCACCGTAGGCATGAGCTTGCGGACGGCGAGTAATGGGTAGCTCGCTGTCCGGTAAGGACCAAGCTCAAGTCGACGGCGCGTTGTGTTCCACGCGCGCCTCAAAGAGATGTCAGCACAAAAAGTGATGGGGCCCGCAAGGGCCGGTGCCTGCCAGGGGTGCGGGTTTGTTTGAAAGAGATACCACAGCCCCTGGCATACGGGCTACTGAAGGAACACGGGTGGGTTTTAGTCAGTAAAAGTCTGACACGCCCTCCTGCTCCACCCAGAGCGGGAGAAGTTATTTGAAGATTTCCCACCCAAAAAAAAAAAAAACATTTTCAGCTGTTTTAGCGTGAAAGCGTAACAAACATGCAAAAAATCAAATAGTTTTTTTTTTTTGAGGGTGTGAAATTATCAAATAACTTCTCCCGCTCTGGGTGGAGCAGGAGGGCGTGTCGTGTCAGACTTTTACTGACTAAAACCCACCCGTGTTCCTTCAGTTGCCTGTGTGCTAGGGGCCACGGTATCTCTTTCGAACAACTCTCTCTTATATTAGTTTAGATTAGCTGTTGCCAGGGACTTCGCCCGCTTGGAAATTATCCCATGAGAACACAGGGACAAAAAGTATCGTACGTGTTAATCCAAGTTACAATCTATCTGTGTGCCAAATTTCATCCAAAAGTAAGAAGTAGAATAATGCACAATTTTATTCTACAACATGTCTGCGCAGTGGCAGTAAGGTCACTTTGAATGAAACAGTCGTCAGTAACCTATTCAGTAATTATTGTTGTCTGTCTAGTGCAGCCTTTCCCAAAGTGGGCGACAACGCCCCCATGTGGGCGCCGCAGGCCTAAAGGGGGGCGGTAAGAGACCCGCTAATTCCGCTCAATCTACGCTAATATAGCCCACAATAATTAATTTAATTTGAAGTTCTAGTGGTTTTCAAAAAATGGGGGCGCTAAGAAATAATTTATTCTCAAAGAGGGCAGTAGACAAAATAAGTTTGGGAACCCCTGGTCTACTATCTACCCACCTATTGTCTAAAAAATTAATAACCTCCCAGTGTGCTAGCAATGGGATTCAGTATCTAATATTGCGTCATTTTCATGTCCAGGCGAGACGTATAATTGACCTTTCAGTTGAACTGAAATAACATCTAGACAATTGGGTATGAATTCAGAAGTACATAGTTGTGATTTTCGTCTAGATATTTTGCAAACCGAATTCTAACGGAATAGACATAATTTTAGAAAGGGGAGAAACTAAACCCGCTTCTATCACAAAAGGGAAGCGAAATGGTAGCGCGTTAAATGAAAATTTTCTAACGTTTTTTTCCAATTTGTACTGTTAGGATATTTGTTGAATAAAATATAATCCGCGACAGTAACCAATGTGTTTTATCAGAAATAAATAGAAATTCTTTACTATCACCAATACAACTCCCTAAGATCATATAATATTATGACTATTTTTATGAAATATTAATCAATAGGGTTAAGTAAAATCAATAGGGTTATTTAGGGTTCTCTGTTCTTCCCTTTCCGTCCCTTATTTTATTCCCACTTATCAGGCACAGTCCGCAGGCTGCTAGTGATACCTACTTAATCGAAACAACCGAACACTTCGTGCAATCTGGAGAACAAACTCAAAACATTCTGCTCTGAAATTGAGCTTTGGAACACTTCGATTTACACGGAAGCCCAATTTTAAAATTGCTTAAAAACTTAATCATAAACACAAAGTAAAGTTTTTAATTTCAAATAAATCATTTTTTTTTCGAGGTTAACATACATAATCAGACTACAATGTTCTCACTGCTGAGATACAGGCCACCTCTCTGTTAGAGGGAGGGCCAACATTCACCGCGCGGATCCAGTAAGTACGGGTTGATGGATGTCACACGTCTTCATCTTTTTTTATTCTTGGACATGCCGATTTCTGCACGATATTTTACTTCACCGTTCTGAGAGCAGTGGTGATGAAATAATTTACACAAAGTAAAGCTTCTGACAGAGTTCGAACCTACGACCTACAACTCGTAAGTCGCAGCCATTACCACTGGGCCATAACTGTTCTTCTATCCTTCTCGCCTATTCCATGCATCATTCATCATCATCATTTCAACCAAAAGACGTCCATTGTTGGACATGGGCCTCCCCCAGTTTGGGTGGGTTTGCCATAATCGTCACGCTTGGCAGGCGGTTTGGCGATCGCATTATGGTGGTAAAATGCATAGAGAACGCTGCAGCCACTCTCTAGTAAGTCCGTTAGTCGCCTCCTATGACACCCACGGGAAGAGATGGGATTCCATACATAGTGTCAATTGATTCTAAAACAGATCGATCAGCCCCACTGTGACATCTTGCAACACAGCGTGAAATGTAACGACATGGGTTTTGCATTTAAATACACGAAATGGCCTTGGTTTAGATTGCTATCTTCTGATCGATGACGGCCTATTTGAATTTCCAATTCAGTTTTGTAAAACGATTACAATGTCACATCTAGATTATTCTTTATTTTGTGTAGGTATGCAATAAAACTTCTGATGTCATGGTCATGCACTGTTTCACCACTATTCTGGTTTACCGAGAAACAGTAAATTTTCTCTGAAAATTGTCTGTGGCTGTTAGTAGTCTGTTCAGAAAATCTTTTTATTTTTTTTTATCTTAATAGCTAACTCACCACCTCCAGCTCGGCTGGACAGCGTTGGGGAAGCTACGCAATATCTTCTCGACCCTCATACCGTAGTGTCTCAAGACGAAAGTCTTTGACCTGTGCGGTGTGCGTGTTGCCAGTCATGACATATGGCACTAAAATGCCCACAATGGGCCTCATGAGAAGGCTGAAAGTCACCCAAAGGGTAATGGAGCCAGGGGTGCGGGTTGTTTAAAAGAGATACCGTAGCCCCCTCCTGCCGGGATCGTATCAAGAGCGAAGGTAACCGATATAGCCCGAAGAATTATAAAACTTAAGTGGCAGTGGGCAGGGCACATTGTTCGCAGAACAGTAGCCGATGGGGCCGAAAGGTTCTGGAGTGGCGACCGCGTACCGAAAGACGAAGCGTTTCAAGGCCTCCCACAAGATGGACCGATGACCTGGTGAAGGCCGCAGGAATCCACTGCATGCGAGAAGCGCAAAACCGGTCAAAGTGGCCGTGCCTGGGGGAGGCCTATATTCAGCAGTGGAAGTCTTACGGCTGAAATTATGATGATGTTGATGACTCATCACGTCTGAAGAGTTTTGCTAATTAGTCAACTTTACCCTCTTTACAATTTTCGAGGTTAAGCTGTTGTTCATTATTGGTATCCCTTGGCCGAAGAAGAAGAAGCCCGAAAGCCTGAAGAGCAATCTTACCAAGGGTCGTATTGCACAGTATTTAGCTGTATTGTACTATCAAGATTCACAATAGCAGTCGCATACTAAGGGCTATATTGCTATGAAGTGGCGGTCCAGGCCGTACCTACAGCTGTGTGTATAAGTGATGTATTAACACAGAACGCTCACCGCTGCACTCACACACAAACGTTCTGTATTTTATACATACCGTCGGCGACGCACAGACATGACCTTGGTCGGTTCATACCATTGCTAAAATTAACTTGTATAATTAGGGTTCCGGTAGCGTGCAGCGTATCGTCTTGGATTAAGAAACTCATAGGTCTGGGTTCAAATCTCGCGATGAAGCTTTAATTTTTCTTTTCAACAATCATCTTCATCTGTTCTTTTATTATTCGATTTATTAATATACCAGAATAATAATGTAACAATTTTTTTTTATTACTCGTATTGTTATTTAAATAAAGGTTTAACAATAATAAATGATTACAAAATGTTTATTCGTTATAACTTCATGAAGAATGTAAAAAATAACTAATAATAACTTCTTGTTAAAACAGTTTATTTTCTCATAAAGAACAATTTATTGAAGTAAATAAGCTAGTTGGTGAACTATGATAATCAGGCTATTGTATCTTAGTAATATAATAATATTGTGCTGATTACTACTGTGTGTCGGTACTCTAAATAAATCACAATATTCTACAAAAATCTACCCACGTAAAAGTAACAAATGCAGACAAGTTGTCACAATACAATTAAATGACTCAGTAGTACTACTTTTATTCTACTGCGAGTTCGTTCTAACTCAAACCTCAAAGTTAACAAATCGTATTTAATAGGACTTAAAGAGGTTATAGCTGTGTTCATTTTCATTCCGAAAAGAAGATTGAAACTAAACCTCAAAATAATCCAGATTACGGATAAGACAAAATATTATTTGAATATTACTAAAATAAATAAATATTTGTAATTTATAACTTAATGTTAATGTTTTTTCTATATTACTATGTTTTTTGAGCAGGTTCTCAAGCTGGTTTTCGATGATGCCTTGAACCTTCTGCGTTGAGTGCACGGCGCACGGTTCGTGAAGATGTGTCGAATAATTCGGCAAAATGTCTTGTCGTTTTGAAACCACTTGTTTCAAATTCGCTGAACGTGTGCCTGTTATAGGAGCTGGGGTCTTCCACTTTGCTTTCCACGGGCAAGGCTACCGCCTTCCTCGTATCTTTTCACCCACCGACTCACAGTATTTCACTAAAACAAAAAAGGGGTACTGTTAGGCTAATAAGCAAAATACACACTTTATGTATTACCTACTATTTAGAAACAAAATTATTTAAAAGGGCAATTTCACATAAATATTAAGTATAATGTTATTTTTAATCGTTCTATAATCTAGGAAATAAATTTACATCGAAATTTTATATTTTTATTCTATTTAGACATTATGATATTTATAAAACGTTTTAAAATAACTACAAGGATCAGCAGTTATACTTTAATTAAATAAATGTTTAGTAAAATATTTAAATCATAATACTCACACTCAGTCCGGTTTCATCACATAGGTATTTGTGATATAGGTATTAAGTCCACTTTTATGCAGCGCAATAATATTCGCTTTCATTTCTATATTTAAATTTGCTTACATTTCAAAATGAATTAGAAGAACGCTAATAGATGAAACACACGTCACTAGCACACAATATCAACCAACACCGTTCTATAAGTCGCGGTGAATGAGTCGTAAATCATTTAAATTTATTTAGGTTTCTGTGGGTATAATGATAAAGTTTTACGAGTTTAGTGAATACGACGAACAGAACAAGAAACTATACTCAAAAGTGATTTTTAAAACAATAAAAAGACTATCACACAGCGAGTCGGATTCGAAACCGCGACTCGCTGCGCTCAAACGCGATAATCAAGTGCGGTAACCGCTCAGCTATCATGCCATTTGCTTTAACGGTTGAATTTAGGAAATACATTCATTCGTAAACGTATGAGAGTGTGTGTGTATATAGTATTATAGCCAATAGAAATTGCTTATTATAAGAAGGTCGTAAGTTAAAGCGAAGTGTCAATCTATTGCTTTTTGAGATTGGGGCACCATTAGTGGGGGCTACTGTACCTAGGGGTCAAATTTGTTTTTGAGAGAGGTCAAAATTGTTCCGTGTGGTGCCGGACGTAAAAGAATAGCACCATACCATTTCTTCCCGTGAGTGTCGTAGAAGGCGTCTAAGGGTCTTATTAGAGAATGGGCAGCAGCGTTCTTTATGTATTTTACCACCATACTGCGATCGCCAACCCGCCAGCCAAGCGTGGCGATTATGGCAAAACCCGAGGTTTCTGTCCAGCAATGGACGTCTTTCAGCTGAAATGATGAATGAGAGGTCAAATAATCATTCGCTCCATGTAAAATACTGGTATTCATCTGAATCTAGTTAGACTGGAAACCTGAGCAGATGAAGATGATAAATTTTTCGAGTTTAAGGCAAAACTTAGCCCCGGGTGATATTCCTTTCCCGGGATATTGTAACATGCACAGCTATTAGAAGCGATAGGCCATCTGCGAGTATCTACTTTGATATCCTCTATTTTGAAATCAATTAAAATAAAACTGCTGTATCCAGGAGACTGTCAAGTTTTTGTATCTTTTTTCTTTATTTATTTGTACGTCATAAAAGGGGAAATTTCAGCAGAGATTTTATTGTTTGTAAATAAAAAACCGGTCAAGTGCGAGTTGCACTCGCGCACCGAGGGTTCCGTACAAACCTGTGGGTATATAAGTAAAAGTTCAAAATTGTCAAAAATATTTTTTTTATATGACGAAACTAAAAATTTACGGTTTTCGTAATTTTTCCTATATCTGTACTATAAGACGTGACTTCGTACAAAATTTCAAGATTCTAAGTTCACGGGAAGTACCCTGTAGGTTTTGATTCCCGTGCGAGTTTCGAAAATTTGCGGAAATCTGCGGCCTAAATGGCTGTATCTTTTGATTGCGTTGACTTAGAAGGTTGATTTTTCTACAGCTTCCAGGGACAGTAGAACTAAGTATCATATAGAAATTTCAGTTTGATACCTCCACGCGTTCCTGAGAAAAACGGTCTTGACAGACGGACGGACGGACGGACGGACGGACGGACAACAAAGTGATCTTATAAGGGTTCCGTTTTTTCCTTTAGAGGTACGGAACCCTAAAAACTACGAACTATATAACTCGGAAGTTTTGTTACTTGTGCGTTTTACTGCTTCAGAGCTGATGAATATTGTAAGTAAATCTCTCCCAGACTAGCTGATTAATTTTGTAGCAGCTCGTAAAGTTAGATAAATAATTAATTAACTAGAAAAGGCACCTGAAATGTTTTTAGAATAATATGATAGTCTTTTCCTACTGCCACTAGATGCACATGCATCTAGTGGCCTTTCTGGAGGCAAACACTCTAATCAAAAACTTTTTTACAGAAATAAACAACCGGCTTCCACAAAAGTAAGTAGGTAAGTAGCAAAAAACCGAAAATACGAAACCAAATATACCGACTTCCGAAATGCAAACAATTTTTACTAAGTATTGTTTTTTTTTTTCTGGAAATTGGTTGTTTCTAGTGGTGGTATTTAACTGTCTAAATAAAAATAAAAAAGTCCTGACTGACTGACTGACTCATCAACGCCCAGCCCAAACCGAAAGCTGAAATTTTGCACAGAGGTTCCCTTTATAATGTAGACAAGGAATAAGGAAGGAATTTTCGAAATTCAATCCTAAGGGAGTCCTTAAATAGAGTCCCATATAAATTCATACACCACTACTTGTTATGTAAACATCAGTGACAGGAAGTTATCATAACATCATCAAGATACACAACGTGGAAAAATACGTAATATTCAACCTAACTCAAATAATACCCAAACCACATTAATAAATTGGTTTGGGGCCATCCTTGAGGCATACCCTATCCATTAAATTTTGGAATTTTGGAAATCGATTCACAATCGCAGATATTGCGTAAAATATTGTGTATTTTTTCTCCTTCTTTTTTAAGTCGATTAAAAATGCTAACTTACCACCATTTTTTTTTGAGCTTGGGAAATCATCAAATAACTTCTCCCGCTCTGTGCCTGGGAGGGCGTGTCAGACTTTTACTGACTAAAACTCACCCAGTTCCTTCAGTTGCCTGTGTGCCAGGGGCAACGATATCTCTTTCGAACAATCCGCACCCCTGGCAGGCATCGGTCTTTGCGGACCACATCAGTTGGTGCTGACATCTCTTTGAGGCGCGCGTGAAACAAAACGCGCCCGCCGTCGACTCGGGCTTGGTCCTTATCGGACAGGCAAGAAAACTGCATATTGGGTCGAATTAAAACAAACAGACGACAAACGTATTCGAGGTATAAGATCCTCATTTATTAGGGAGAAAACAAATGATTGCCGCTTCATAAGACCAGGAAATCCAAGTTTCGTCAAATATTCCTAGACCAAAGTCATTTTGAGAAGAAAAGTAAGAAGATAAATGATGAGCCACACATTTCTTACAGCCGAAATCACTATGCATAACCTTGGCTCACTCACTAAGAGCTAATTTATTCAATTGCCTCCTCTGCCCGGGAATCATTACGATGAAGTTACCGTCTTTATGGAGATGATGTCACTAATGAACTGTTTTATTTTCTTGCTACATTACAGCTCATATACCATTTGAATTAGTGTAGTGTTTTAATAGTCAATAATAGTGACAGTGATGTGCCATACATGTAACACATGAACAAAATTATTCTTTTTAATTAACAGACTCAAAGAAAGTGCTACGGAATTGTGTAAAAGTGCAAAATAACACTATTCTTTGTTATAAAGTAATCTAACACGTAAAATGTTAAGTAAGAGTTAAATTGCTTACGTATTAGGTAGTATATTAGGCTAGATTATAATAAATTACTAAGAACTCTAGTTCTTAGTAATAAAAAAAAAAACAGCTCGTTTATCGAGCTGACCTTCGTGCCTCGGAAAGCACGTTAAAATTTAGGTCCCGGCTGTCATTTGTGGATCTTTGACAGTCGCTACGGGTCGTTGGCGCCCAAAATTTTGACAACCAGTCTTGCCAAGGGATTCCGTGTAACCCACTAAATAGGTTGTGGAGGTTGAAGAATATGGAAGCACTTGGGTAACTGGAGTGGAATAAAACGATGACTTGACAACACAGCGTATAATCGCAGACTGGCGTGCCTCGAGAATGATGGCCGGTACAATATTATATTTAAAGTCCTACCCACTATAAACTAATTAATATCGAACACATACATTACAGAGGTCAGACAGTGATTCGCTCTATTTAAAATACTGGTATTTAGCTGGTTCCGGTCAGACTGAAAGTTGACTCTAAAATAAATGGGAAAAGGTGAGGCACATTGATGCGTTTTCACAACTATGTTACATTGGCTTCCAGTCTTTCTGGATACCGCTGAATACCGGTATTTTACATATAGCGACGGCCTTTCTGACCTCAACAAGGTTTAACTTAAATAACGTACAACCTCCAAATCCACAATTTTCCATACAAATTTCGGGAGGGTTTTACTCCACTGTTTGACAATGTACATCATAAGTTAAACATGGTATGGTTTTGTCTCATTATTAATTTTGTCGGTACGGAAACAGAATACAAAATAAAAAGACATTAAAAAGTTATGAGCCAACAAGGATTCGTTTTTCTCGATAATTTAACGTAACTTTGGACATGTTTATGTAATAAAAGAAGTGTAAAATCTCCAAAACTAAGTCGGTACTGACAAAGCTCAATTATCAAAAACTTCAATAAACTTAATTAGTTATGCAGTGATTTATGCAGTGGTTTTTTCAGAAAACCTGATCTTCCGAAGGACTTTTCTTAATTTTTTACGCGACTGTTTTACTATAACTGATCCTGCAGCTCACTCAATAATGTTGTGCGCGTAGAATAACGTCTAACAGCTCATCACTGATACTACCTCTATCGGACTCGAAGCCTGGTGAGACAGCGTGCTTTTTAGCCAGGCCCACCAGTGAGTTCGAGCCCGCGGCTAGTGTACCCTTAAGGGGTCATTGTACTTATAATTATCAACAACTTTTACTATGGGACCAAACCATAAACTGCGAAAAAGAAAATCTGCTGTTCCCTACATTTTGACGAGTTATGCGAACATAAATGTAGGGAACAGCTGATTTTGTTTTCGCGATTTCAGGTTTGGTCCCATAGTAAAAGTTGTTCATAATGATGAGTACAATGACCTCTTAAGAGGTTGTGCGTTACACCTTGTATAACCCAACTACTGGTCATTCATACTAACCCTTACTTACGAACGACTATACTTGGTACTTCTATTCGGGTATGAGTTTCACAGCGAATGTTTCTAGAAACCCCCTTGACGGGTGATACAAAGTGACTAAATCGCTGAATAAGAACTTCGTGAACATCGGATGCTCCAATGAATGCTAGCAAAACACGTCAACTACTGGACAAAACCACCGCCGGCTGGACCTGCAACCCTTGTCTAACTAACTTTCAACTCCAATCGTAACCGTATCAAGATAGAGAAGAAGAAGAATAATCCATTGCTTAAAATGTTCGAAAATGTTGCCTTCTCACCAAAGTAAATAACGCAATGTACGTTTGTTGAAACAAACATGAAAGCCAATTACCTCGTTGGTTTGCGTCTATCCTATCAACCTTGAGAGTTTTGGGATTTAAAGTAGTAATTATTATCTCTAAATATGTTACAAAACGGGTTCCTTTGACCTTTGACGCAAACGTTACCGTCGTTTTGATAATATTATTAAAATTGACAAATAGTAGAATGCTATTGAATAGTTCTTAAAGCATAGAGTTGTAAAATCTATTCGTGTGTCATCTTGCAACTAAAGTATATCTGTTTTCTTTATACTTACTACGGACATTGCAAATAATTCCAATTATCAAGTCAAACTAAGTTATATTACATTCAGTAGAAAATTAAATTGCATATCTACGTGTCACAATTCAATGCATATAAAAATAGCGAAACAAAGTGGAATCACACAATCTACATTTGACGGCGGAGATTAGAATACATGTGGGCGAGCATTTGAACAACCCAGCTTCAATTAAATTCAGTCAAAGTTTTCCGCGATGTCACACGTCTATACTCATTTCAGTGTGCCTCTGTACATAGTATACGTAATGTAATGATTGATGTGATCGGGGTCTTTGCATACCTGACTGTTACCACCAGTTAGCAGTGAAATCAAGTTGAAGTAGACACCGAAAGTGATGTTTTTGTGGTTTGTTAAAAGAGATTTTTTGTGAAGTGACAATGATGAAGTTACTGAAAGCAGTGGACGAGATTGCAGGTAAATATATTTATGAGTTAAGTAAATAAATCGTAGGAGAACTATGGTAACCGACATAGCCTAGAGAATTGCCCAATGTATATGGCAGTGGGCAGGCCACATTGTTAGCAGAACAGAGGGCCAAATAGCAGATAAGGCCAAAACGGTCTGGAGTGGCAATCGGATACCGGAAGACGTAGCGTTGGAAGGCCTCCTACAAGGTGGGCTGGTGACCTTGTGCTGGCTGCAGAAATCCACTGGATGCTAGAAGCATAAAACCAGTCAAAGAGGCGGTGCTTGGGGAGGCCCACGTCCAGCAGTCTTTGGGATGAAATGATTAGTTAAGTCTGAAAAATTAAAATATTAAAGAGAATAATTGTGACTACTTTACTTCAAATTATCCAACTTTTTGGCAGAAATGCACTGGGGCGTGCGGCAAAAGTAAACACGCTCAATAATTTGAAATCGATTCAGATCGTTATCAAAAAGTTCTTAATGGACTGATAAGCTGAAAGTTGACAAATATTTTCAGAATGGAAGGGAAATGCTTGTCACAAGAGTATTTGCCGCTTCCAATCAATTTGCCTAGCGTTTGCCCAAGTATGCTGGGGTCGGCTTCCAGCCTGATTACATGCAACTGAATATCAGTACTTAACATCAAGCAACTGCGCTTATCTGACCTCCAAAACCCACCACCACCACCAGTTACTGAACCCAGTGCTGGGCACGCCACGATTGCGGCGGTAAGTCCCCTCTTTGAGGAGTGGTTTGAGAGGCGGCATGGCGTCCTCACCTTCCGCCTGACGCAGGTCCTTACCGGACACGGTTGTTTCGGGAGGTTCCTGTTTCGGATAGGGCGGGAGGAAACGCCCGGGTGTTTCCACTGCGAAGATCGCCCTGAGGACACGGTGGAGCACACGGTGGCGGTCTGCCCTGCTTGGGCGGAGCACCGCCGTGTCCTCGTGGAGGCGATCGGCGGCGGCGATCTCTCGCGTCCGGCCCTGGTCCAGGCCATGGTACGGAGCGAGAGGGCATGGGGAGCCGTCACCTCCTTCAGCGAAGCAGTGATGCTCGCGAAGAGGGAGGCGGTGCACGTTAGGGAGAGGCAGCATATGCGCCCTCGCGACCCCAGCCGCCGCAGGATACGGAGACGCCCTGGGCGTCGGGAATCCCAGGCCGATTTCCGGCCACCGTAGGCATGGGCTTGCGGACGGCGAGTAATAGGTAGCTCGCTGTCCGGTAAGGACCAAGCCCAAGTCGACGGCGCGTTGGGTTCCACGCGCGCCTCAAAGAGATGTCAGCACAAAAATGATGGGGCCCGCAAGGGCCGATGCCTGTCAGGGGTGCGGGTTCGTTTGAAAGAGATACCACAGCCCCTGGCATACGGGCTAATGAAGGAACACGGGTGGGTTTTAGTCAGTAAAAGTCTGACACACCCTCCTGCTCCACTCAGAGCGGGAGAAGTTATTTGATGATTTCCCACCCAAAAAAAAAAAAAAAACCACCAGTTACTGGGTAATACGAGACCCTTTGGTAAGACAGTTTGTCAGACTTTTGGGCGTTTGATGACTGTAACGACTGTCTGAGATCTATGAATGGCAGCCGGGACCAGCAGCTTCTAATACTTTTAACATCATTCATAAAATTTCGTTATCAAAACACACAGTAGGAATATTAAAACATAATTTTACATAACAAAACAAAAACATAATTAACGGTTTAAATACAGAAATGTTTTCACGAATTTCTGAACTAAAAGGATTTTGCAAAATTTGTTTCTAAATCCCAACCCAAAAGTTTTTGATCAGTTAATTTTAATATAATTTGTACTACAGAATCCTATTGGGTTTGTGAAGATAACATTACACGGTTCACTGAATCCGTTCAATTTGGATGAAGCGTCCAATTTGAATAGACATTCAAAGCTACTTTAGGCTCATGACGTCACCCAAAACTTCACAGAGTATTTTTTAAAGCTGTAGTAAAAGAGCGTTTTGAAGTGACTTACATCAGTACATTACTTATCAACCCTCTTTACACAGCGGCGTGGTGGCATAATGTACGACGCTGTTGCGGCCTATTCAGTCTTTTGCAGTCCATTGCTGGACATTGGCCTCTCCTAGGCTGCGCCACAACGCAGTCCAGGTCTGTCCTGGCCACTTTCATAAGGTTGTCGTCCCAACTGGCAACTAGCTGGGCATCCCACACTACGCTTACGATAGGCGGTTTCTATTCCAGCACTCGTCTGCTGCACCGGCCATCGGTTCTTCGAAAGCCATGGCCAGCCTACTGCCACTTCAGTTTGCTTACTCTGCGAGCTATATCGGTAACTCCGGCTCTTTTCCGGATAATTTTATTTCTGATTTCCGTCAAAACAACTCCGAGCGTAGCCCGCTCCATAGCGACCTTGAATTTGTGGACCAGTCCAACTGTCTGTGTTCACGTTTCAGCATCGTATGTCATAACAGGCAGGACGCACTTATTGAAGACCTTAACATGACGAAGTTTCCCAAACGTTGCCTAACTGGACCCTCTACCAGGGGTGCGGGTTGTTCAAAAGAGAAACCGTGGCCCCTGGCACACAGGCAAATGAAGGCACACGGGTGGGTTTTAGTCCGTAAAATTCTGACATGACACGCCTTCCTGCTCCACCCAGAGCAGGAGAAGTTATTTGGTGGTTTACCCCACCATCAAAAAAAAAAACCAACTGGACCCTTCTGATGACTTGCCCTACGTAGACATACGTTTATTACGAGATTAGGGGCACATTCATAAACGATGATTAGAGTTAAGAAGTGTTTAAACGTCAAAAATGTATGGTTAATCAGTCGCTTACTTAACTTTAACCAGCATTTATAAATAAGGCGGTAAATGTCATCAGACGTTGATAGAATACTTCACAATAAACACAATTTGTAGCCACGACCATTCAGTTTCGTTCTTTTTTACGCTCTTGCATCCTGATGACTCAACTTGGTTGAACCGTGTAACGTTACCTTAATGTTAAATAATTTAATTTTTAATTGAGTTACGTCGAAACAGTGGCACTTATGGAGGCACCAGCCACTTAACTGACATTTGAATAGACAGGAGTAGTAAATTAGATTGTGGCTTACTTTACTTCCAATCCGCTGCTTGCTTTACCGAATAGGAACGATTTGTAAGGTTTTTTTTTATGTAAGTGTTATTAAAGTACACACCGATTGACACGATTGCCGATTGCCGATTGCCGATTGGTTCTAGACCAGCAGCTGTTTTCTTGAACCAACCAATCTATCTTCCTTCGGGATTGGAATGTTGATAACTTTTAATAGGAGGCTTTAATTCTCTCTAATTTCAGCAACATGTTTCCGTTTCACTGACGAATTTTTCGAACATACAACAATGGATCGTGATTAATAGTGTGTTACACAATAACACCGCTGAAGAGTTGGAAACTAATGCCGCGCTATAGTAGGTAGACAGTTTGGATTTTAGTAATATCTTTATAGTTCAATATTACAGCATAACGCTCTCCAATTTTGCGAACCGCGGAAATAATTCTGGAAAGTGTGTGCGCTACGTGGATTGTAGGATTGTATAAAATGATGTGAGTTTAAATCCATTTCCCTAACCTACTTCCTGATGTTTAGATTATTTTGAAAGTATTTCGATCCAAAATCTGAATTGAAAGGGTACAGAAGAAGTTTTTACGGTCTATGAACTATAGGTGCACCCAATCAAAGGTTCTTTACGTGCAGCTTCTGAAACGGTATGGCGTTCTGGATTTGGGATCCAGGCGGGTGTTACTTGATGCCATGACACTGCATGGCATATGCAATAACAAATTTGACTGTATTGACCTTACAAACAAATTGTGTTACAAGGTAACCAGAAGTGTTATTCGAAGTGGGGTGCGCGTGCCTCAACTGTACCATACAGCGCCTTGTTGATTCTTACTAGACGCATTTAAGAAAAACTGGTTATATAATATTTTGTCAATCTAAGCAATTATTTAAGAAAATGGCTCTTTATTTAGCGAGTAATTGAAGTAAAATTAAGCTAAGTAACACAGCAGTATTGTAGCAGCGACTATCGTTTTATTTTATTTTTTTAATCACTTGTATTCAGCACTTCTTTTATCCTTTAGTTAAATTGTGGACAATGGTGTGGGTTACATGTTTGATAAATCTTAAATATAAAAATGAATTGCTGTTCGTTAGTCTCGCTAAAACTCGAGAACGGCTGGACCGATTTGGCTAATTTTGGTTTTGATATATTTGTGGAAGTGCAGGGAAGGTTTAAACTGTGAGAAACATAAATAATAAGTAAAGGAAAATACTAAAAACGTCAATTTAACTTTCCAATACATACTGTTCCTAGCTATGAAACATTTGATGTCTTTTATCTTATATTGTCACTTGGTCGTCAAATATTTATAGGTGCGTTCAGAAATTTGTCTATTTCATAGCTGGTAGGGTAGGTTAGGGTAGTGTAGTGTAGGGTAGGGTAGGGTAGGGTAGAGTAGGGTAGTGTAGGGTAGGTAGGGTAGCGTTGGTAGAGTAGCGTTGGTAGGGTAGCGTTGGTAGGGTAGGTAGGTAGTTTAGATAGGGTATGTAGGGTAGGTAGGGTAGGTAATTTAGATAGGGTAGGGATTTTGTATGAATGACTTTTGGACGGACAGGACAACGTTTCTCGGGTCAGCTAGTTCGAAATAAATGCTTTGACTTCATCATTTCAGCTGAAAGACCTATGTCCGCCACTTCAAAATGGACCTCGTATATATTCTTGAAGGAACGTACTGAGTTCACGGAAGCGGAACGTGAAGCCGACTTACAGAGGCCATCACATCAAGCCACCCCAATCTGTCAAATTTCTTTGATAGTTTTTCAACTTTATCACAAAGGAATAAGGTTCATGTTCAATTGGGAAAATTTCACAGTTTGGGATAGCTTGACCTGCTGGCGACTGTACCTAAAATCGTGAAGGAACCAGTGGTTTGGGTTCCGTTTACATCGTTAGAGTCATCATCATCTACCTAGCCTTTTCCCAACTATGTTGGGGTCGGCTTCCAGTCTAACCGGATGCAGCTGAATACCAGTATTTTACATGGAGCGACTGCCTATCTGACCTCCACAACCCAGTTACTGGGTAATACGATACCCCTTGGTTAGACAGGTTACATCGTTAGAGTATATATTCTTGTGTATTTGACCCTAATTCATTTTAAAAAAAGTCACAATGACATATAACTTAACGCTTTAATTAAATGATCAAATACAACAAAATAATAATGTGGGTAGAAAAATGTCAGACACAATATTACACGGAAACGATGTTGTCTCGACGATGGCTGGCGGCGAAAAAAAAGGGCCGTCACTGGTGTGCGCCGGGTTTTTATAGTCTCGGTGACACCGTAGTGATGTGGTCTCCCATACGGCCTCTCCTGACAAGAGTCCGTCCTCGGGCTCCTTCAGCTCTGCAGGTCAGTTGTGTCCACAAGTAGGCTCATGAAGCTCTTGTTCTGGGCTTTGAGAGCTCCCGTCCTCAGTAGTAGCTCCTGTCGCTGGCTGGTCCTCTTGCAACTCGTGGGTGAAGCTGTCATGCATCTCAGCAGCTGGTGTGCTTGGGGGCACGCCACCCTGCACTCGGAGCGTGCTGGACTGCTGCCTCTCACTGACAGCTGGCTCCGTGGCTCTGGATGGTGAGTTGTTGCCGTGGACAACAATTGCAGTAGACTCCTTGTGATTCGGGCTTGCATCTGTGTAACGTGTACATACAAGAAAATAAGTTTATGGCTTTCAAAACAATGATATTTACAGGGCACAGATAACTAAGTCAGAGGCACTGCGTGAAGCTATAACTTAGTGGGTACCATAAAAATACAAGCTAAGATAGAGGCACTACGTGAAGCATATCTTAGTCATGCAAAATAGGGGAAAAATCAAACTAAGATAGAGGCACGACGTGAAGCTTATCTCAGTTACATAAAACAGAAGAAAAACCAAATAAGATAGAGGCACTACGTGAAGCATATCTTAGTAACACAAAAGGTCAACTAAGTAAGAGGCACGACGTGAAGCATTACTTTGGTTATGACCAGCTCAAGCCAGAGGCACGACGTGAGGCAAATAACTTAAGCTACGGTTGAGAAAAGAGGCACGACGTGAAGCTTATTCACAACCTTTAGGATAGTAACACAGCATGTCACTCATCCCAACTGAAAGTCACTCTCCATCGAAGAAAGCAGCACAAACAGTCCACTCTCCATGCCAAGGAATCATGTATTCCGCAGCTGCCCGCGTGTACTTCCCATACGAGCCGGCCAGGAGTTGCAGCGCCCTTGTCGCAGCGTCTCCACGATGCGGTATACAGGAGTCCAACTTTCCGGTCGATTGAGCCTGCTTTCACACAAAAATCAAAGAGTTTAATTCAGAAACTCGGGGAGGCTACCTCCCTTGGTTAACATAAGCATCTTGCTGGAGCTCGGTCGTACCTGACCTTGGTTAATTCAACGTCTTAAATACTCAATATCAGTCGTTAAAAAGAAACATATTCCCAATTGACAGAAAACCCAGATTTTTTTAAAGCTCTAAGTACCTGGCTCAAAAGATCGAAGCCCTGGTCCATTGTCTGGCTCAAAATTAGGAAATCATCTATGTAAACAAGTACATCTCCAGAATCAATAAATTTGTGCAGTATTTTTTAGATAATGCGTTGACACACCACCGGGCATTTGCCAATCTATAGACGATCTAGATGCAATCATCAATTTGATTCGCGGTAGCGGAAAACGACCCTTGACTGTGACTTGAATTAACTTACGGAAATCTACACACATCCATCTGATCCGTCTTTCTTTTAACAAAAAGAATTGGGCTTGCATGGTCAGATTTAGATTCGCGAATAACACCTTTTGCGATCAAATCTTTAATTATCTCACGAACACGAAGCAAAGTGTTTCTGCATAGGACATTCGATAAGGTCGGTATTTGACGGGAGTATTGTTACTCAACTTAATTGTCATACACCCTGTATTGACAGTCGATGTCGCGGTACCGGATATGAAATATGTAGAAAACTCATTGATCATAGTGAGCAAGCAACCTATGAAAAGCGTGGTAATTGATATTGGCTCATCGTACTGAACAGTCATCACATGTTGCGTACTGTCTATCTTTCTAGTGAGTGACTGAAAATTGCGCGTGCGAATATACCGAACACCCTCCCTATTCAGCAGTAACGATGATATAAGCGATATGGTTAACCCAGTATCGATAAACACAATCCACCGGGATACCTTGAATAACAGCTACTACGGCGTCGTTATTGCGGGTAATCTTATTTTCTTGACAAAATTAATGTAATTTTTGTTGCGCAACTCTGATTTTGTTTTGCGAAACAGTTATCCTATTTGTGACCAGGTTTTTTGCAAAAGAACAAGATTCAGATTGTAACGGCACGAACACTGGTTATGTGACGTATTTACTCGTATTTGAATCGACCCTAGCTTTCGTATTGCAAGCAGCCTGTTTATGTCCGACCATGCCACATGAAAAATACTTGCCCTCCTCAAGCCTATTGCTTTTTAATAACATTACTCGCATGATTACTTTTAACGGAATTATTTTGTGACATAGGGTGTGAACTGTGTGTCTTAGAAGTAGATGGTTTTACATAAATGGACAAAAATTCAACTGTGTCGTTGGGTGATAACTAAGCATTAGTAGTTGATGCTCTAATGTGAGGGTCTACAATACCACGAAAAAAATCGCAGAAATAACCTCGTCACTGAGTCCGCGCGAAAAGCGTAATCGAAGGTAATTATCCGGATTTGTGTTCATTACGTCGAACAAAATATTTGCAATGTCTGGCGTTTTCGTACACAAGGGCTTAAATTCCTTTTTGAAACCGCACCACGTACGATCACTCGTAATCCACTCGTATAACCACGTACGAACATCACCTTTTAAACAATTGCCTATTCGCTAAAAACATTCATCATCGCTCTAGTTATTTCAAACTTTTGCCTGATCAACTACGTCACACCAATCACTAATATTAGTCAGACTAGGATCGAAACTAGAAATGAAAAAAAATGTTGGTCCGATCTCACCCGATTATTGATGGAACGAATCGCGTCCACTATGCGGTCCGTTGCGGTGATATAACTAGCAGCACCGGAGTGTTCCAACAAGGACTCGAGCACACTAGGCGGCGCAGACGGCAGGGGTAGCGTACGTGACTGCGGCGCTTGCGCAGATCGCCCTGGCAACGGCGACTCAAAGCGCTCGGCATAGCGCCGTGATGTCAAGGTCGTCTGGCGCCGACCGGGCGGGGACGATGCGCCACGCTCGGATGATTTATGTCGAGATACCCTCCGTTTACGCGTGCGTTTCGACTGTGCAGACGATGCCTGATCTCCTAACATCTTCAAACGCACTCGCATTACGTGCAGTTCCCGCTGGAGGTCGCTCTCCGGGGTCTGTGTACGATCTCGATGCCTGCTATGTCGCTTACCTGGCTCATGAGGCAGGCTACTGCGACGACTTCCACAGCGATCCGGCATTTTATTTTTATTGAAGAACAAACACAATTAACAAAAACAAATTGGATCGAATTTGGATATGCAAAAATTTTGATTTGACCATACCGTGGTGTTGATTGACTTGATAACATCAACAATCCTTTCTGTTACCGATGACTGCGCTGTTACACTCGCCTCCCTGTCGGGACACTCCGAGCTGTCTCCCAACACTCGGTCTGGACATGACTCGCTGAAGGACGGTAACGCGGGCGGTTGCGATGGCAACACCTTCGCTATGGACGGCTCGGTCACCTGCGGCGCCGTCTCGGACCACGCTGATGACGGTAATGTTGCATACCTTTGCTGTGGCGGCGGCGGGTGCCCACGCCGCGCGCCGGCTACATAACGGCGGAGTGTGGCACCTCGGTGACGGCGACCGGCGGCGTCGTGATGGCGGTGAGGGTTGGCTTGTACTGTCAAGCGCTCGCGGCCCATGTCGTTCATGTGATCGATAGGGTAGCGCTGCGGATCGCTCCTCGTAACGCTGTGAGCCTACTCATCATCGTTTCCATCATCTGCCTGAACTTACCATCAGGCGTGCGGTGGCGATGTCTTCTCGAACGTCGAGCCGAACTACCACGTTGGCGGCGACGGTACTCACCTTCAGACCCGTCTGACATTTTTCTTTTGATTAATCAAATAAACAAAAACCAGGTGGGCGAGATAGAATCTCAAAGATCCTATCCCACTTCTGATCTTGTGTATTTGACCCTAATTCATTTAAAAAAAAGTCACAATGACATATAACTTAACGCTTTAATTAAATGATCAAATACAACAAAATAATAATGTGGGTAGAAAAATGTCAGACACAATATTACACGGAAACGATGTTGTCTCGACGATGGCTGGCGGCGAAAAAAAAGGGCCGTCACTGGTGTGCGCCGGGTTTTTATAGTCTCGGTGACACCGTAGTGATGTGGTCTCCCATAATATGTATTATATATATATTGTTCTGTGTGTGTATATGTCACTGAACGCCTCCGTATACGGCTGGAGTGATTTTGATGATTTTTATCGTGTACTGAGTCTATCTTAACAAATTGCGCGTCGATGTCCCTAGCACCCTGTTTTATAAAAATACGAATATTAAAATAGTTTTATCATCAAAAAATACGTTTATATTTTTTTGCAAATTCAACCTTACACGCATGACTTAAAGTGGTTTTTACAAAGCAATATCCAAAAAGACTGAAAGATGACTGACGATACTATATTGACACCTGCGCACATTGCGCCCTATTCATGCGGACTTATTGAGACGCTGGTTGTTTAACTTTGTTTTTTTTTTGTATGTCAGTGCTATTGGTATATTTTCGAGCCGTTTGCGGTTGAACCCGCATTGTTCTGTTATGGAAATCTCGAAACGGCTGGTTGACACTTCCCGTGACCCAAGGGCTGGTTTACCTTGGCCAGAGGCAAGCTGTACAACGTGGCAATGCCGCCATCGCCAGTTTCTTTGGTACGTTGCCAGTCGACAGCGATGAGGATGAGTTTTTCGACGCTTTGCTTTAGTTAAGTTAGGATATAGGAAACTTGTATTTGTTCACTTAGTAAAGTTAATAAATGCTAATGCCATAATCTTCGCCAACATAGACTTCTTATAGACGTAAACGTGCACACGCTCTCATGGCTTCATCCACGCTTCATCCTTACAAAGTTCAGCGAGTGTGCGAACGCTTTTAAGCTAAAAGTATGCAAATTCTTGTCCCCTGAGTTTAGACGGAATTTCTTACTTCTTAACTTGGTGTGAATTTTTCGGCTAAAGAATGCAAATTATCTACTTTGCCAGTCTATTTTTGGGAACATTTATCATCTTTTAGACGCGAGAGATGGTCCCAGAGCTGATTAGAATATTTTTGGAAAATCGAGTATTGAGGCTAAGTAATAAGAACCGCACGAGTCTTTGCTGCAGTTGATCCGTGGATGGGTTACCATCTTTAAATATCAAGACCCCTCCATGCCTTTAAAAGCGCGTCCCGGCTGTTATTTGCAGTCGTTACGGGTCGTAAGAAGCCCGAAAGCCTGACAACCAGTCTTACCAAGGGGTGTTACCCAGTAACTGGGTTTTTGAGGTCAGATAGGCAGTCACTTCTTGTAAAATACTGTGATTCAGCTGCATCCGGTTAGACTGGAAGCCGACCCCAACATAGTTGGGAAAAGGCTAGGCAGATGATGATATCTATAGGCCTATCTAAATAAATTGATACACGTACAGACGCCAGCACGTCAAGCTACCCCAATCTATCAAATTTCTTTGATCGATTTTCATCTTTATAGCAACAACATAAAGTGCATGTTCAATTGGGAAAATCTGACAGTTTGGGGTAACTTGATGTGCTGGCGTTTGTAGGTACCTACAGTTTGAAGAATTTTGTGACAACAGAATCGGCACTATTATTTTTTTATTTAGGATCTCCAACAAAGGATACACATAAACACATTAATTTAAATAGTAAAGATACGGTGTGATGTCAATCGGCGTGTCTGCTCCTAGACGTAACCTTGTAAGTGCGGGGTGGTATTTCGAGGTACCAAGAAATAAAATAAAAATACTTTTCAACACACTTGCTCATAAAATGGCTCTAATTTCACTGCAATTAGGCACATAATGACACCTATTATCAAACTGTGACTTTTTCATTACTATTATTCACTAGTGAGTTATAGAATCGGTTGAGTTGCTTTGTTCTTAGTGAGATAAGGTTGTTTTTTAATTGGTTGAGTTGCTTTGTTCTTAGTGAGTTATAGGTTGTTTTTTAATTGGTTGAGTTGCTTTGTTCTTAAAAACAACGATGATGATGATGATGTCGATGACGGCGGTGATGATGACGATGATAATGACGATGACGTTGACGATGACGATGACATGACGATGACATGGCGATGACGATGACGACGACGATGATGATGATGATGATGATGATGATGATGATGATGATGATGATGATGATGATGACGATAACATAACGATGACGATGACATGACGATGACGACGATGACGATTACGATGACAATGACGACGACGATGATGACGATGATGATGACGATGACATGACGACGATGACGATGACGATGACGATTACGATGACGATGATGATGAAATGACGATGACGATGACGACGATCATGATGACGATGACGATGACGATGACGATTACGATGACGATGACGATTGCGATGACGAGGACGATGACGATGATGATGACGATGACGATGATGATGATGATGATGATGATTTTGTAGTATTATTTTCTTCGCAAGTGTGTTGAAAAACGTCGTATGACACACGTGTGTATTGATGATTATCGTCCTCGGCTCTCTTAAGACGTTACACACTTGTACCATAATGTACTATTATTTATTTTACATTTATATTTGTTGCAGAGTAGGTACTCTATTTAAAATTTTGACAATCATCCCGTATTACATAGTGAGGTTCTCAAACAGAACCCTAATTAAACTTAAGATAGCAACGTAAATTACAACTGACAAGAATTCTGTCTAGTGTGACGGAGAATTTATGTCTGACATTTCGAGAGGACGTGTTGGTATTCTTAATGTGGGGTCTTCATAATCTTAAACTAGGTAGGAACTTTAAATTAAGGACGTTTTCAAATTCCAGTTTATTTTGCCACGTTTACCAACAATTAAGTATTTTTTTTTATCATGTCTGTTTACTATATTTGCAACTCTCTCTCTTTCTCTCTGCGTAGTCTTAACTCATTCATTTGGTTTTCTTTTCAATTACGTCTTGGGGCATCTTTTTGATGTTTTGTAACCTTCTACAACCAACCGAGTTTATTTTTAAGCCGAGTTAAATGAGTTCTATTAGGTAGTTACTAATCCACCCCTATTAAGCATTTTGACATTCATTTTTGTGCGAGCATTGGTGGCCCAGGGGGCGCGGGTTCGAACCCAGACAAACGCTTGACTTTGTGTAAATAATTTTACCACCACTGCTCTCAAAACGGAGAAGAAAAACATCGTGAGGAAACCGGCATGTCCTGGAACTAAAAATTAAAAGACATGTGATATCTACCAACCAGCACATTATTACAGCCCACTCCCTCCCGGAGAGAATAGGCCTGTGTCCCAGCAGTGGGAACATTATAGGCGAAGCATATTTCAAATTAGAGGATTATATCCAAGATAAGAATGCTTGGAAACATGCTGGTCCTGCTCCATAGGACAATCTAGAGTCTAGACAAAATCAAACTGGTTGCTAATTGAATTGTATAAATAATTATATTTATGAAATTGATTTACACTAAGTGATTACTGTACTGTAACTCACACACTGACTTATTACTTGATAATATTCTAGGAAAATCGTATACTTACTTTTAAAATGTTTGTAAACATGTAAGCACCATGTATCTGTCATAAAATTAATTTATCTGTTATTGCTTCATTTTAATTCTTTATTTTGGTATGGTAGTTTTATTCTGGGTGCATCATTTTCACACATCATTATCTAACGTTAAAATATATTGTACATAAAACATTTTAAAAGAGTAACGGTTGAGTTTCTTGCCCATTCTTCTCCATACGAAACTACATTTTGGAAGGGGCGACTAGAATCAATTATATTTTTAACCGACTTCAAAAAGAAGGAGGTTCGACATGTTTATATTTTTTTTTTTTTTTTTTTATTGAGAGGAACAGCAAACAGTTACATTATATGGACTTACAACTAGTTTAACAAAAAAGCAATTTGGTTATAAAGTAACCCACAACGCTGTCCACAAGTAGGCATAGTAGTTTAAGAAAAAAAAAGAGCTAATCGCTAGGAAAATTAATAGCAGTACGTGTGGCAAATACTTAAATAAAAGTTAAATGATAAAAAAAAAGACTATTAGGAAAGAAATTAAATAAGAAGTATATGAAAATAAAGTAGAATAATTTGTTCAAAGTTAAAGCAAAAATATAACTAAATTATACAATATTACTATGTTAAGGAGCACTTGATGTGATATCTAATAGGGAATGGCGAATGAGGCTTTTAAATGTACTTATTGTGCAATTAAAGATATCTATGTTAACAAAGGTACTGTTGTATGTGTCAACCATACGGCGGATAGGTGAGCGCAGGCCTGAGTTAGTTCGGCAAGTGTTCAAAGCGAAAAGAGTACCTGCGCGTACCCGCCGCCTGTGAATTTTTTTTGGGAAATTTTTTATGTATGTTCAGGCATAACTCCGTCGTATATAAACGGATTTGCAAAATTGTTTTTTTGTTCGAAAGGGCTTTACTTCGAAATGGTCCCATTAAAATTTCATATAGATCTGATGATGCGTTTCGGAGCAGACAACGGAACTCTTCAAAAAATTACAGCAAATCAACCGCGAATGTGGCTATCGCATAAATATGCATTGTTTTGACCCCAAGGATTATGAAATTTCGAATTAGTGTGGGGTAGGTAACTAAAAAGTGAAAAATAAAAACTTTTTTCAAAAAAATAACAACCGACTTCCAAAAACAACACTACAAAGCTCAAAATAACTTTAATTTCGGAAGGCGGTGACAAATAATTAAAATACACATCCAAAGTCACCGACTTCCGAAATTAAAGTTATTTTGAGCTTTGTAGTGTTGTTTTTGGAAGTCGGTTGTTATTTTTTTGAAAAAAGTTTTAATGTAAATGTTGAAGTTAAAAAGTGCCTATTTGTAATAAATGCTATGACTGTGATTTTGAACAATATAGCTCTTAACAGTGTGTGCTCAAACTGCCTCTTATCACAACCCCCTACATGTAAATTTAATGTTCTTTGAAAGACTCTCTTTGAAAAACTGCTCTGAAATTTTATTCCGTCTACAATTTCCGTACCATCAATCACACATCAACCATGATTGATATCTTTCCTGCGTACCTATGTGCTGTTAGCTGAAGTCTTCGTAAAGCCTTCATATTCATTTCTCTTTAACAGGAGCTTTACAATATTGTAAGACGCTTTTCACAGGTAATTTGCTTCGGGTATCAATATTGTCTCGGCTTAGAAGAATTGAAACAGAGCGGTAATTGCGTTACACGCTAACATTGGGTAAATCTTTCATTTTTGACAGTTCAACCTCATTCATTGCGTTATTTACGTTATACAGGGAGTAACAGAAACCCTATTGCTATCCTCAAGTACTAAATATAACAGTTGGTATAGAATCACTATACATAATTTCAGCTCAAAATAAAATACTCTAAGAATTGACAGCAAATTTTCGGTTTCATCTGTTTCATAAATTGAAATCTTAACAAACGTGTCATCGCACTAAGAAGGTCAATAACTTTCCACGTTACTTGCCAATATCACGATACATCTCTTCCGAGTGATTAGTGTTTATTTCAATTTGAAAAGTTCGGTTTCTGGTATCAATGTAGGTATTAAAAAATCTCACAACTTCCGAACATGTAGAAATGGGATAAAAAACCCTTCCAATATCGTTTGATATCTTCCAAAGAAGCCGTGCCCTTGGTATGTATACCCTTTCCATTACACGTTGTAGAGCTGGCGAATTTTTCGAACGTAAGTATGAAGCAAACGATTAGCAATTTATTTCAAAATTATTCAGATTCCGATTAATAGTGTGATACACCATTCTTTTCACAGGGAATGTCCTTTGGGTGGGTACATCAATATTTTTCTGGGCTACAGAGGTTTGAACAACAGCATACGAATTGCTAGCAATTGTATTTTTTTTTTAGCCCGTTTCAACTGTCCTTTACAAAGTCAGTGTATACCTATGTACAATTATAGGCATCGGCTTGGTGTGTCGTTGCTCGAGCAGTCAGACTCAAAGAGGTGGCACGCAGTAAGTATGCGGTCGTGGGATCGGCCGCACTTGATGATGGGGCTCGTTAGGCATGGTGAGCTGACATCAGTCGGGGTGCGGCGAATGTACAAGTATATCCCTGGCCCCCGACACATGGTACTAGAAGGAACAGTAGGTTTTTAGTCGGTAGGATAAATGATAAATGATAAATGATCATCGATTAAATCATCATCTGCTTAGCCTTTTCCCACCTATGTCGGTCGGCTTCCAGTCAAACCGAATGCAGCTAAATACTATTATTTTACATACAGTGAATGCCTATCTGACCTCCACAACCCAGAAATGGGTAACACGATACCTCTTGGTAGAATTGGTTGTCAGACTCTGCGGGCTTCTGACGAGACCCATAACGATTGAAAAAGATCCACCATTTATAGCCGGGACCAACAGAATAACGTGCTTTCCGAGGCACGTAGGGGTCTTGGTATGTTAAGATGGTCACCCATCTACGAACCGACCACGGCAAGCGCAGCTTAATCTAACCGATCGACCCGTGCAGCGGTTATTACTTAGCCACAAGCCCCTCAACACACACACACACACACACATTTGTTTTTGTGTGTTATTGTTATTTTGCTACCTACGTAAATAGTTACCCTCACAAAATCAAATGGTCATTTATTTATTTATACTCTAGCTTCCGCCCGCGGCTTCGCTCGCGTGGAAGTCTGAAATTATCCCGCGGGAACGTACCTACTACCGAGATAAAAAGTATCATGTGTGTTAATCTAGGTTATAATCTATCTGTGTGCCAAATTTCATCCAAATCCGTTCAGCCGTTATTCTATGATTGATTAACAAAGATCCAATCATCTTCACAAACTTTCACATTTATATTATTACGGACTACCCTTTTTTACCCCTTTAAGGGTAGATTTTCGAAAAATTCTGATACACGTTAATCTTTATTTTTGGTTTTAGGTATAAATACTGAGTTTCGAGTTAATCAGACCGCGCGTTAAAATTCTTCCATACAAACTTTGACACCCTCCAATCCCCCTTTAGGGGGTAGTTTAGAAAAACAGTAAATAACCAACTTTTTAATTTACTTGGATAATTATTTGTGCCAAGTTTCAAGTTTATTAACTCAAGGAATAAGATTTTTCATACAAACAAAATTCCCCCTTTTCACCCCCTTAAAGGTCGAATTTCCAAAAACCCCTTACCCCCTTTCTCCTTTTATATATATAGATAGATACCGTTTTACTAAATAAAATATAAACGCAATTTTCCATAGCTACCAACACTTTGCTAGAAAGGAATAAAAAGGTGTTCGCTTTCTCATTGAAAATCCCTCTGTGCCAGAAGTGTGAGCATTTCAAGTGTTTGCACAGGTCTTACCTACTTCGCTGAAAGCGTTCTATATAGACTTAAGTTTTCTGAGCATTTGTTGAGCAATTTATTTGAGAAAATTTTCGTTGTAATGAAATTTTTCCTTCTCAGAAGGGACACAACACAATTTCTCGTGTCCCAGCAGTGGGAACATGCGGTTATACAGGCAAATTAAGTATGCTTTTGCTAGAGGATTTTTTCTGAAACCGAATATGCACTACAGTTTAAGTTAAATTTTATTCATCCCCAATTGTTTCCTACCTACCTACCTACCTTAGGTAAGTAAAACAATGTATGTAAGACTTGTTTACACCTAATTTAAATATGTGCTTGTAAGATGGGTCGCGGGAGTCACAGGACGTGTTCTATGTAATAAAAACTTTGTGAATGATGTCATTTCATGTTATGTTTACCGGATAAATAGATTCACAATTTCGGTCACGATTACAAGTCTTCGGTAGTATAGTGGTAAGTATCCCCGCCTGTCACGCGGGAGACCGGGGTTCGATTCCCCGCCGGAGAGAAACTTTTTGCATTTCTATTTTAAAAAATTGACCCCTAAATTAAAGCCCGACCCTTTGTGGCTTTAACCCCCGGATCAGAGGGTTGAAGAGGGTCCAAGGGCATTTTTTATATGAATTGTTATCTAACACAGAAGATCACGTATATCCTAAAAGCATGACACGAGTTCGATGTTTTACATGATTGGGTATGAATTTATCACTATTTTATCTTAATCACAGCTATTTTAAGAACAAATTATGCTTTCTTACATTTTGCTAAAGCAATTTTAAATGTTTGTTACAGCGCCATCTTTTGACAACTTAGCTTACAATATAGTTTAGCTAGTGGACGACAGATGGCGCTATTACAAAGACACCAGCGTGTTACGAGTTCGCGAAAATTCATATTATTCAATGCATTTATTTACATCCAAAATAACACCTTCATTATTTACTATTTACGCAAAAATTTTCAAATATCCAGTACCTTTATCTCCAAACGCAAAAACTTCTCTATAGTCGAAACCACAGGCTATTGAATGGACATGAGAATAGTTTACACTATACCTAGGTAGAAATACTAACAAAGTGCCTATAGTAAAATAATGAAACAAAAACAACTGGACCTATTAGTACTGTATTTCTACAACTCCAACCTTTCTTTATGAGCTGGGAGCGCAGAGCGTGTCTATAATAAACTTTATCACGGTCCTCTGTCAGCGAGTAATGAAGGCACTCGGCTGTTCGTTATTGTCACTGTAGACCTGAATGTAGCCGGAATTACGGATTATATATATCTGTTGTATTTTACGAGATGTTTCTGGATGTATTTTTCAATTTTACTTTTGTGAAACCAAGTTAACAGTATGTCACCTACCTAAGGTGACTTAACTAGTGCAGTTGAGTTAATGAAACTACCAATATTAGTTAAATAGGTAGGTACCTACTTAAGTACTTAACTTAATTAATTGTAAGGGTAAGTTCAACAGTTAGAATAAGTTGATATGCAACGCAAGAATTGAAGATACTTGAAATGCAGATAGGTAGGTAGCATTCAAAAATGATGGCGCCATTCAAACTCAAACTCAAAGCATTTATTTCAATTAAACCATTTACAGGCCCCCCGAGTGGGTTCCCGCATTGTCGTTGCGGGGGGGCTCAGTAACCGTGGATTCCGGCCACGGTGAAGCCAAGAGGAACCCAAAGGTGGGGCCGCTCGTCAGGGCTTTTGCCTCAAAGCCGACGACGTAGCGGCCAAAAAGTAGGTTGCGGTGAGGTGCACCGCAACTGAGGTGGGCCGCGATGTCGAATGGGAGGCATCGCGGCTGAGGGTTACGGGCTGCGGTAGAGGAGGAGTGCCGGTGCTTCTGAGCAGCGCTCTTCCCTTCCGTGGCCTGGACGGGGCCGCCACCGTTTGATGGCGGACGCGGTGGGGCCGCAGGGGAAGAGGAGTGTCGGTATAGCGTCAGCCGCTCTCCCTATCCCCTGCGGCCGAAAAGTGGTAGACGGGACGGCGCGTTGTGTTCCACACGCGCGCCGTCAATGATGTCAGCAACCACCGGTGGGGTCCGCAAGGGCCGATGCCTGCCAGGGGTGCGGGTTTGTTCGAGAGAGATACCACGGCCCCTGGCATACGGGCTACTGAGAGAACACGGGTGGGTTTTAGTCAGTAAAAGTCTGACATGCCCTCCTGCTCTACTCAGCAGGAGAAGTCATTTGATGATTTCCCACCCAAAAAAAAAAAAAAAAAAAACCATTTACAGGCACTTTTGAACTATCAAAAAGTCGATCATTGGATAGTTGAAGCTAGTTGCCCATTCCAAAACGTAGATCTTTAGGGAGAAGAACGGGCAAGAAACTCCACGGACACTCTTTTAAATCAAGTTGGATATTACAAAATCTTGGCAAACATTATTCTTGTTGGTTCTGTATGTGAGAATAACTAAACACAACTAAATACTTAATTAGGATGTCACCATGAATAAACATACAAACTTCTTGAAACACTATTAGTTCCGCTCACCCCATACGAGGGCGAAGCTGAGCGATGCGAACTAATACTGTAATAGCTAAAGTTACTGTTACGCCCAGAGAAATGGCACAACAACTTGGGACATTGCAACTTTATCTCGAAGGAACAGAGCCAATTATTTGTCTCTAAGTTCTTACTTCTTCCGTGGTGTTACAAGGAATATATGTTTTTGTAACTTTACCTCTCAGATTATAAAACAAAGGCATATAGACCGCGCGGAAAACCAAGAGTGAGGCCAAAAAACCAAATACTAAAGCGTCGCATTTTATGTAACACTAGCTTTTGCCAGCGGTTTCGCCCGCGCGGAACTTTCATCCCCTATTTAACTCCCTTAGGGGTTGAATTTCGAAAAATCCTTCCTTATTCCTTGTCTACATTATAAAGGGAACCTCTGTGCAAAATTTCAGCTTCCTAGGCCCAAGGGTTTAGGCTGGGCGTTGATGAGTCAGTCAGTCAGTCAGGACTTGTCTTTTTATTTATATATATACTAGCTTTTGCCCGCGGCTTCGCCCGCGTGGATGTCGGAAAATATCCCACGGTTACGTACTACCAGGATTAAAAGTACCGTATGTGTTAATCCAGGTAAACAATGTCTTCTCGCACTGCTTATATAGTATCCGAGGAGCTGCGCGTGGATTGATACATGATTGATGGAGGATCATCATCATCATCTGCCTAGCCTTTTTCCAACTATGTTGGAACTGGCTTCCGGTTCCGTCCGGTCTAACCGGATGTAACTGAATAATCAAATCAAATCAAAATATTTTTATTTCATATAAACCTGCATGGGCACTTATGAAACGTCAGAAGCTAGGTGCACGGTTCCAAAATGTTGTTTCCTATGGAGAAGAGCCGGCAAGAAACTCCACGGTTACTCTTTTAAAAATGATTGGCTTTAACAATGTTTTCAGGTAAAAAAATGTATGGGAGGACAGTGCAGGCCTGTAAATAAGTACCAGGTACTTAGACGAATCCAGAATAGAAAATCGTCTACAAATCTACAGTCTGTAAGGCCTACAACGTTCTCCCATTCACAATATGTAAAATAATCTACATAAATAAAATGAACCTAATTAAACATAGTGACATGATTAACATGACAATCAGTAAAAAATAGTTGATATTAAAATTGATGTATAATGTCAAATAATGACGAGAATATGTCAGCATTGTAAAAATAAAAAGAACATTGAGAGCAGTTAATAGACTTTCACATAGATATGCTGTTAATGAGGTACCAGGGAAGCCACATGTAAAGAAGGAATTAATGCCAAACTTCCCTGTCTTCAACGTAGTCTTTTATCTTATAATATGCTTTTTTGATAAGGATACGTTTGATGTGCGTTTTAAACTTTCCATCGCTAAGTTCTGTAACTGACTTTGGCAACTTGTTATAGAAGCGGATACTGTTTATTAGAAATGACTTGCTAGTTTTAGTCAATCTAAATTTTGGAATCACAATTTCATCTTTACTACGTGTATTCAGATTATGGAAATCACATCGTTTTTTGAAAAGGCCTAAGTTTTTGCGAACGTACAAGATATTTTCTAGGATATAAAGAGACGGCAGAGTTAGAATATCAATTTCGCTGAATTTGTTTCTAAGAGACTCGCGAGGCCCCATTTTATAGATTGCGCGGATTGCCCTCTTTTGTAAAATGAAAATTGAATCTACGTCAGCTGCCGATCCCCACAACAGAACGCCATAAGACATAATACTGTGAAAATAAGCAAAGTAAACTAACCTAGCTGTGGCTACATCCGTCAACTGCCTTATCTTTCTTACTGCGTAAGCAGCTGAGCTTAATCTACTTGAAAGAGCTCTAATGTGAGCACCCCATTGCAATTTTGAATCTAAAGTAATTCCCAAAAATACAGTTTCCGAAATAGCATCTAGTTTCTTCCCATCAAGTTTTAAGTTTAGACCTACTTGGGGTACATTTGGTAACGAGAACTTAAGACATTTAGTTTTGTTCGCATTGAGTAAAAGATTATTAGCGGCAAACCATTTCGAAAGAACAGCTAGACTATCATTGACATGTAAGACATCTGTATCTTTTCTATCTATTCTAAAAATAAGAGAAGTGTCATCAGCGAATAAAATTATATCCGAGAAGTTAGCCATCAGGTAAGGAAGGTCATTAATATAAACTAGAAATAAAAAAGGGCCAAGAATTGAACCTTGAGGCACGCCCATCTTAACTAGAGACCCCGAGGACGTCGCCCCATTAACGTTTACTTTTTGCTGCCTGTTTGATAAGTAGGAAAGTACAAGATTAGCAGCCTGTCCACGAATTCCATAGTGGTGTAATTTACAGATAAGTGTATTGTGGTCAACGCAGTCAAACGCTTTTGAGAGGTCACAGAAAATGCCAATCGCGTCCTGGGAATTCTCCCAGGATTCCAAAATGTGACTGATGAGTTTTACTCCTGCGTCAGTCGTCGACCGACCTTTCGTGAAACCAAACTGTCGACTATGTAAAATACCATTTGAGTTAAAATGTGACAACATCTGGTCTAGCATGATTTTTTCATAAATTTTGCTCAATGCTGGAAGCACAGATATAGGTCTATAATTAGAGGGATCACTCTTACTACCTGATTTGAAAATTGGTACTACTTTACTATGTTTCATTAAGTCAGGAAACGTACCGTTGTCTAAACATTGATTAAATATGCCTGTTAGGACAGGGGCAATTGTGTCAATGATATTTTCGAGAACCTTAACGGAAATCCCCCATAAGTCTTCAGTGTTTTTTATGTTAAGACTTTTAAATGCTGTTTTAATTGTGGCAATAGAAATGGGTTTGAATTCAAAACTTGGAATGTCCTTGCTGAAGTTTTCTTTAAGAAGAGATTCAGCTAATACAGATGATGAGGGGAGAGATTTCGTAACTTCTATTGGGATGTTGGTAAAGAAATTTTCTAGAGTCTCAGCAACTTGTAACTTATCTGAAATGATTTCATTATCAATTTTTAGAGCTAACTCATTCTGATCTCGCTGTTTTGTGTTTCCAGTTTCTTTGTTAATTACCTGCCACACAGCTTTTATTTTATTTTTAGAGATACTAATTTTGTTACTTATTAATTTAGATTTAGCGTGAGCGCAGACTCTTTTGAATATTTTAGAATATTTTCTTACATAATTATGAAGGGCCTGATCAGAAGTCAATGATTTTTCGTGATACAAATTATATAAGATATCTCTGCTTTTTCTAATGCCAGTAGTGGCCCATTCGCTAAATTTTGGTTTAGTAGTTATTGTAACTTTTTTTACAGGACATGCTTTATTGAATTCTTTGCATACTGTAGAAAAAAATGTGCCATAGTTTATATTGGGGTCTTGTGAATCAAAACTCGCTGTTGATAGATTGCTAAGAACATTATTATTAAAAGATTTCAGTTTATTTTTGGTCAGAGGTCTCAATTCAATGGTTTTATCTAGATGTAACTTTTTATCTAAGTCAAACGATACAAGCTGACCAGTATGGTCTGACCTGACGCCACTAATTAAGGATGAGTCCTTTATTTTGTAATTGGTAAATACATTGTCTATGCATGAAGCTGTGGTTGCTGTTATTCTAGTCGCTTCATTAAATATACATTTTAAATTGAATGATTTAAACAAAGAGATAAGCTTACTTTTTTCTGGTGAATTAACTAATAAATCAATATTTAGGTCACCACATACAAAAACTAATTTATTATCTTTGAATATTTTACCTAATATTTCTTCCATAACTATCAAAAATGATGACAAGTTCGTGGCTGGTGGTCTATACACAGACAAGAAAGTATGGCCCTCAACCTCTGCACATGCTACCTCACATAAGCGATCAACAGAGCAAGCGGTGATATCCTTTCTTTCCTTATATTTAAAACAACTATTACACAATATCAAAGTACCACCCCCCATCGAAGACCTATTGTACGCACTGGCAACTGAAAAATTATTTACATTAAACAACATCCTATCCGGTTTTAACCAAGTTTCAGTAAAACATAAGATATCCATATGATATTTATCTATTAACATTTCCACGTCTAGGATTTTGCCAGAGAAGCGATTTATATTTTGGTGATACAGTAAAATACACTTATTATGCTTCTCTTTTGTCGTGTCTAAAAGTTTAAAGAATTAATTACAGTATTATTAGAAGTACTAGATAATACTGTTTCGTCACTTAACCTAGTCTCAGTTAAATTATCAATAACTGCGTGTATATTGTAAGCTAACAAAGTAGCTAATACATGTCGACTAGTCTTGGGAAGAAACATATGTTCCCGAACTAGTACAAAATCTCTAACAAAATTGTTAGTATCAAAATACAATAAACGGTCACTATGACGACATGTCAAAATATGCATTAAATTATTTAGGCTAAAAATGTAATCATTTTCTTCATAATTCAAATGATTTGAATATGGCAAAGCACATAATATTATTTTTCCTAATTTTAATTTAAGTAGGGTGTCAATACCATTAACTATGTCCCTTTTAGTTAAACTCAGACTGTTTCCAATTAAAAGAACTACAGTAGTCTGCTCATTCAATTTTGTGTGTTTTATTTTATGAACAAGCTCATTAAAATGCAGGTTATGGTAACAACAATTAGTAATAGTATGTTTGGAGCGGTTATTTAACAATGATCCAAAACCTGTTCCTAATCTATCAGAATATACCAAAACATTACTTTGAGTGGGATAGACACTGTCTAGGGTAGTATGAGTCAAAATGGGTGAAGCGGCAGAAACAACATGCTGTGACATGAGAGGTGGTGGAGTGGGAGCACAACTACAGGTGAGATTGTTAGTCAGTGACTCATACCTCTCTGCATTGTACTTAACCAGGTCCACCAACTCACAGGCCTCCTGCAAACGTTCGCTCAACATTTGTTGACTAGACTCATACTTACAAGATATTTCTCTAAGTGTATTTTCCCTGCTCAGTAATTCCTTATGAAGGTTTTGTATGTCAACATTATACATTAATCTGCTTGTTTCCAAATTATTATTACATACATTTAGTTGGCTTTGTAAGTTGACACGTTCTTTCCTAAGATTTAGGTTAAATTTGTAAACACTTTGTGTCTTCAAAAGTTTCTTATACTTTTTAATATTCTTACTTATTTTAATATATTTCTTAATTTTATTATGACTAGTTAGAGTTGGACATCTAGTTATGGTATCGTCCCCAGTCAGGTCTATGGCAACGGTGGGCTTCACATACTCCAGTCCGGATATACTACCAACCAGCTCATCGAAAAGGTTACTGGTGTTGGCAACCTGTTCGCTGGCTTTCAGAGAGTTGATAGTGGAAATTGTGTTGTTGGCCTTGCATAATTCTGCTTCAAGGCCTGATATCCGTTTCAGTGCCTGGTCATGAGTGTCACTGCAATGTTGGAAGTCTGACACTAGTAGACGAAGATGGCGATGCTGGTCAAGTATGTCCATGTGCTGAGTGTGAAGTTCAACAAGCTGGCTCTTGAGTTGAGTGTTTTTGTCAATTATCTTCTTCACTTCAATCTCACTGTCCTCTCTTTCCTGTAGCAGCTGGTCACATTCTTTTCTTGATGCCTCCAGCTCCTTCAGCGCTGCTTTCAGCTTGTCACTCATGTCACGAACGGTGGCTCCGCGGGTCATCATATTTATAAATTACCCCAAGTAGCACCTGGAATGTGACAAGAAACAGCTAAGTGTATGAGGAAGCTAGATAAGTTTAGAACTTGGGAAGATAATTATGAGAGTAAAATTGGAAGAAATAGGTAATTTAAAATAAATAAAAATAACAGACAAAAGATGAAGTTTAAGAAGAGAATTTAAAAAATAAAATAAAAATGGAGGTACTTATAAGAAAAAGGGAAGCTATTCAATTTATTCTGGGGCTTATCACAATTTTAACTGTTTACAGGAAAACTTGTATTATCGTTTAAGATAATAACTGGGCTAGCTAATTTCCACAGAGAGAGTAATGTTATCAATGTGATAATGTATTTGGACATGAGATTAGTACCTACATAATAAATTACCATTAATTAAACAAAAGTCAATCAATTTGGGATAATTAATATGTGTGAAGTAAAGTTTGTAGTGTTGGTTTTATGTCTGGGGCAAGTGTTTTCGTCTTCGATTTTGCTTCCACAATAATTGTCAAGCGAAAGGAGACAAACGGTGCCGGTGTGTACTGGACGTTGCTCATAACCCTGAGCAGTATTTGCAGATGTTGTATTGTGTCAACATTATTAGAACAATGAATATTATAAAACAAAATACTCCCCGGGTTTGATGAATTCAAATCCGCAGTCCAAAGTTTCAAAAGTTGACAGCCGGTAGATGATTTTTCGAAGTGTCGAATATTATGAATAATCACGACAAAAACACGGCACAAACACTTTGTGAAACACTTTATACTTAGATTCTAAGATAAACAATAGTTTTAACATACAATAAACACAATTTTTAAACTAATTTATTAATATTTAACTACGAGGTCGTTTTTTCACGACCTGTCACCAGTGTTGCCAGCGCAAAAAAAATAAATACCATTATTTTACATGGAGCGACTACCTATCTGACCTCCATAACCCAGTTAATGGGGAATACGATACCCCGGTAAGACGAGTTGTCAGATTTTCGGGCTTCTGACGACCCGTAACGACTGTCAAAGATCCACAAATGACAGCCGGGACCAATGGCCTAACGTGCTTTCCGAGGCATGGAGGGTTCTTGGAATATAAAGATGGTCAACCATCCACGGACCAACCGCGGCAAGCGTAGCTTAACCTGATGGATCGACCCGTGTGGCTGTGATTACTTAGAAATAATAATAGAAACGGAATAAATAACGGAACGGAAAAACTACTTGCATGCCAAATTTGAAGGCAACTTTAAAGTTAAATATTAAATCCACTTTATTCTCTATGCTGTGAGAATAAGAAAAAAAAATCGTTACGTAAATAATAACAGGTATGTAAATAGCGGACCAGACCTCGAGACTTATCCTCCTGCAGCGAGGGGTGAGACATGGAGACGTTATCTCTCTGCTGCATTGGAGGATGTCTTCAAAGTTCTGGACTGGAAAGAGATTGGCATCACCATCAATGGCGAGTACATCACTTCTACTTCTACATCACTTCTACCTTTGGTTTGCCGATGATTTATTAGTCATGGCTAAGACTATGGAGGACTTCAGCACAATGCTCGATGACCTCAGTGGAGCTTCCGAAAGAGTGGGTCTCAAAATGAACATGGACAAAACTTAGAAAATTTCGAATGTCCATTTAACACGCACTCTTATGAAGATCGGAGACTCTACACTCGAAGTTGTAGACGATTATGTTTACCTAGGGCAAACTGCCCAGTTAGGTAGATCCAACTTCGAGAAAGAGGTCAATCGTCGAATCCGACTCGGCTGAGCAGCGTTCTTGAAGCTACGCAATATCTTCTCGTACCACATCCCGCAGTGTCTCAAGACGAAAGTCTTTGACCAGTGCGTGTTGCCAGTGATAACATATGGTACTGAAACGTGGTCGCTCACAATGGGTCTTATCAGAAGGCTAAAAGTCACCCAAAGGGGCAACGGAGAGGGCTATGCTCAGAGTTTTCCTACGTGATCGAATCAGGAACTAAGAGATCCGCGCGAGAACCAAGGCAACTGACATTGCCCGAAGAATTGCCAAACTTAAGTGGCAGTGGGCAGGGCACATTGCTCGCAGAACAGATGGCCGATGGGGCCGAAAGGTTCTGGAGTGGCGACCGCGTACCGGAAAACGTAGCGCTGGAAGGCCTCCCATAAGATGGACCGATGACCTTGTGAAGGCCGCAGGAATCCGCTGGATGCGAGAAACGCAGAACCAATTGAAATGGAGGAATCCGCTGGATGCGGGTAGCACAGAACTGGTTGAAGGGGTGGAGCTTGGGGGAGTCCTATGTCCAGCAGTGGACGCCTTTCGGCTGAAATGATGATGATGATAACGGAAATAAGGAAAATGTAAGAGATAATATTTTTGTGTTCACCAAAAATCTAAAGGTACATCTATGTATGCATTTCTAAAATATTGATCTTAAACCCGTTTAATTGTTTTACTATAATTAAACTACAAATATGTTACATCAAACAAATTCCAAATTAACACCAAGATATAACACTTTTTAATTGTAGTGCGCTGCAAATATTCTATTGTAAGAATAACTATTTTATTCTTCCCCGAAAAATACTGATCGTGCACCAAATATTCCTGAATGTTACATGTGCTGACATCTCTTTGAGGCGCGCGTGGAACACAACGCGCCGTCGACTTGGGCTTGGTCCTTACCGGACAGCGAGCTACCCATTACTCGCCGTCCGCAAGCCCATGCCTACGGTGGCCGGAAATCGGCCTGGGATTCCCGACGCCCAGGGCGTCTCCGTATCCTGCGGCGGCTGGGGTCGCGAGGGCGCATATGCTGCCTCTCCCTCACGTGCGCCGCCTCCCTCTTCGCGAGCATCACTGCTTCGCTGAAGGAGGTGACGGCTCCCCATGCCCTCTCGCTCCGTACCATGGCCTGGACCAGGGCCGGACGCGAGAGATCGCCGCCGCCGATCGCCTCCACGAGGACAAAAAAAAAATGTTACATGTGCTTAGTTGCTGTTCGGTGTATTTTGTCCATGGTATTTTATTATGTTAGTGACAGAAACGAATCGCTGCACTCCACGTAGTCTCGTCTGCCCTACCCCTAGAGTGTAACCTAAGTCCGCGTAGGCGCGGAGGGGCGAGGCGGCCCGCGAGCTGAGGAGCAGGTGGTGAGCGTTAAGCCATCTGCGACGATAAGCTCGCGTGGGACCGCCGGAGCCTCGCAGCGCCGGAGCCGTGACAGAAACCATGCCTGCTCGCTTGAATTTAAACGTTTAGATGTGGCGTGTTTTTTCAAAAAGATAATTATATTTATCATCTGCAGTCATGTGGCTCGCGCGGAAACGCGTCCTCCGACACCTCGCCCGTGCGCCTAGCGTATATAGCCACTTTAATACTTACAATTTATCTTTGTTCCATGTAATTTGTAGCCATCAAAATCTACCTAAGCGAACCAAGTTTTCGTAGAATCGTCCTAACTTTGCTTCCTGGTGACGCATTTTGACGCTGTTTTTTGCTACGTTATTAATAATTAGGCTCCCCGAGACCATCCGAGTCGAAATATGGACGAAAACGCGAAAAAAATTTTTTTTTATTAATAAAGCTACATTGGACATAAATTGGTGTTTGATTCAAATACATTTTGCAGTGCATTATCTGAAGTAAAACTAAAAAAATAAATGCTTGTTTTTAAAATTAGGTGTATTACTATTTTTACAAATTTGCAACAGTTGTTAAACAGATGCTCGTTATGACATATTTTGTTGAACATATTTTGGTGCACATTCAGTATATTTGGTGGAACACAGGCAAAATTAGGTAAATGAAATGGGAATAAATTGAAGTACTTTTAAATACCATCCAAATGTAAGTATTTATTACTCACTGGAGCCCTTAGTAAAGTTATTGTTCTCATAATTACGAAGGTGTCTTTGGCGATGGCGCAAAATTGGGCTGAGCGATGATGAGTTAGTAGGGTTTTTAACTGCTTAGGGGATGATTTCACAACAACGCCAAAAGGCTTTTGTTACCAATTTTATTGGGAGGCTTTAAAATTTACGGGTTTCCTAAAAAAAAAATTCATTCCCTCTATAACTTTTTACCCTCTTCTGGGATGATTTTTCAAAAACGCTGATACATGTAATGATTAATTATTACCAAACAAAAGGCTAAATAAAAATTTTCATGGTTCGAACAACAAAACTAACGGGTTTCTCATTTTTACTTTCATCCCCTATTTTACGCTCTCAGGGGATGATTTCCCGAAAACACTGAAACACGTGGTTTTTTTTTATTTTTAATCAGAATGAGAAACACCAATTTTCATGGTTATAACTACAAAAATGTAAATTTTCCATACAAACTTTCATCCCCTATTTAACTCCTTTAGGGGTTGAATTTCGAAAAATCCTTCCTTATTCCTTGTCTACATTATGAAGGGAACCTCTGTGCAAAATTTCAGCTTTCTAGGTCCAAGGGTTTGGGCTGGGCGTTGATGAGTCAGTCAATCAGTCAGTCAGGACTTGTCTTTTTATTTATATAGATAGATATATAGATACAATGCGACGCTTTAGTATTTTTTTTTTTTTTGGTTTTCATTAAAAAACATAGGCAGATAGACCGCGCGGAACACCCAAGAGTCAAATAAACTAATGCTAAAGCCTCGCAATATATTACAATGCGAGGCTTCGCTCTTGGTGTTCCGCGCGGTCTATCTGCCTTTGTTTTGTAATCCGAGCATAACCTCTTGTGTTACCGTTGTTTGTAAATTCGGAGACATTATTCATCAAATTGACAACCATTTATTCAATAACATTGCGTGGAGGTTGAAAATTGTACCATGGGAACGTACTACCGAAATAAAAAGAAAATTATGTGCTAATCCAGGTTATCTATATCTATACTAATATTAATTTAACTATTAAGAGGTAAAGTTTGTGAGTTTTGTGAGGTTGTAAGGGGTAATCTCTGGACCTACTGGACCTATTTTGAAAATTCTTTTACCAATAGAAAGCCACGTTATTTGTGAGTGTCATAGGCTATATATTAACCCAATAAATGAATAGACTTTTTCGTGGTAGTCAGATTTGCAAAGTAAGTCGGAGAAAAAACGGTCGAATGAAAACGTTTCTTACGAACGCTGCCTTGAAGAGCTAGAGGTGTACCGTTAGTACATACGGCCAATAAACATCAAGCTATACATTTCCAGTACAAGCTGATCTCGCACTGTACAGGATTTCTGTACAGTGCGAGATCAGCGTAAACTGGAAATGTATAGCTTGATGTGTAGCCGTGTGTATACACATTAAGCTATATAACAAGCTATGTATATAACATTTTACCCTATTGTCATCAACCGGGCATGAATCCAGAGCAGGGGCGCAGCCACCATACAGCCCGATTCCTATCGGCTTCCCTTTGGAAGAAACACTCTTCTTAGTATCTACTATTGTTAAACAATATGTAACACGTGTGTGTATCAAATCACATTAGATACAGATATTTCATACTAGCTTAAAACATATAAGATTATAAAACATTACAAAAATGCAATTTTTTATGTCTAAACCTAGAACTCCGACCATAGCTGCCGTTAAATTTAGAAAAACCGGCCAAGTGCGAGTCGGGGTCGCGCACCGAGGGTTCCGTACAAACCTATTATACATTACTTAACTTATTAAATCATCATCATCTGCCTAGCCTTTTCCTAACTATGTTGGGGTCGGCTTCCAGTCTAAACAGATGCAGCTGAATACCAGTATTTTACATGGAGCGACTGCCTATCTGTGCTAAACATACATACACTTGAAAAACATAACCCTCCTTCTGGCGCAGTCGGGTAAAAATAGCTTTTAAGTAAAGAAAGATACGCGTTGCAAGATGTACCTATTATTTCCTCTAAACCTCTCAGCAGAACTGGATGGAACTTTCATTAAAGATGCGCTAGAATTCTTCCTAGCGTTCGAAGGTGAGAAATATTACGAAACCCACTTTGTGGTGGTGATGTAACCTTCATAAAATATCAACATACATTTTTATCTTTAGAGATTTATGATTGAAGGTTTTGATATATTAACTTTAAGATAATATATGTTAGACTTCATTCATTTATGGGTAATTGTATTTTTCCATGGCTTTATGTGTGTCTTGGTACAGCCTCGTTAGCTTCGCTAGTGGTTGCAAGTATGAGGTCCTGGATTCAATTCCCGTGTCGGGCAAAGTGTTATTCGGTTTCTCAGTAGCAGCTTCGAATCTATATTTGTGCTCGAAAATTCTTTCACTAATGAGAAACTACACGCGCAACCGCGCAACTAGCATATACAACTTCCCGACAAGTCCGATTAAGTAGCCGATAACCTCATAAACAGTAAAAGTTTTGAACCAGTGCGCAAATTGTAACCATGAATTGGTTGGGAAAGTTTTTACTTTCCCTGTATATCGTACACTTAATACATCGAGTCCAAATATCGAATGTTTGTTTGATCGAGCATTCAACGCATCGCATTTATGTTCGATTTATTAATCATTCGATATTATGAACATTCGAGTATATAAACTTTCGATTTATAGTGGTCGATCAATTGATATTCGATTATTTGGCATTCGATTTAGCATAGTACCTACACCCACGAGATACCATAAAAAAAAAAGCAATCCTCACCCAGTAGCGTCCGTCTGGTCAGAGGATTCCAACCTAGCCTAGCAAATCGTTTCAATTGAGTATTCTAGTCGAGCCGACATTCAGAGGAAAGCAGTCTTTGTATAAGTATGCAAATACCTGTACCTAGTATTTACTGAGTTTCCCTTTGTGCGGGAAGGTAAACAACCTAACTATTACAATATAGTAGTACTAGCTGTTGGCTGTTGCCTGTTGTTATTATAATAGTGTCAGAATGGTCTATCATTGATTTCATAATTGTTGATTTTGACAAGTTTGGAAATCTACTAATATAGTGGCGTCATTATGACTTACATTTATATGAAATCTGGCATGAATAAATGTTCAAATTTAGTAGTATTTTTTCGAAAATCATTTCTACTAACGGGTTTTATAATTATAACACAATTCTATTACGAGACCATTGACCGATCACTGATCGACCATTATGAATTTAGCAGATTACGAACTTTTAACAAAATGACGATGGGATCGTGTTGGAATGACGAATTTATAAAATAGCAGACTAAGGCCCCAGGATGGAAAGTCTAGGTGTGTCCTTACTCAAGTCGTGTTCTACCTGTGCCTAATTTCATCAAAATTCCTGAACATTATGGATTTTCTATTCCTATTATACATTGACATAGTAATTTGTTATGCAAGGCTGCAAAGTTGTTTTTTGGTGCGAATACTTGTATTGAAAGTTGAGCATGCGAAGGATTCTAGGATTGAACCATGAGCGAAGCGTGCTGTGGTTCAAATATAGAATCCTAGCGAGGCTTTAAAAGGCACGAGACACACCTTTGCTGCCAAGCGAAACACTCAATTTTTCACCTCACTACAGCGAGGAAAATGCTAGGTGCAAGAAAAACAGCCTAAAAATATATTAAATTACTGTAGTTCAATGAAGTATGATAGCATTGCATTGTAGTCTTCGAAAATGTTTTCACGCGTTTAGAATGTTTTCATGCATTGATCAAATAGTACGCTTTTATATACTTTTCGCGCAATTTTTCCGGAAGATAATTCGGCATAATGTACCGTGATACACCGTGACCTGGGTAACGACATAGGTTATTTTTATTTTCAGGATCTCAGAAGAAGTCGCGAGCTACACCTAGTCCTATTCCTACTCATATAAAAAATGTGAAATTTTGTATGTTTAGATGTTTCTTCCTCAATCACGCAAAAACGGCTGAACAGATTAGGATGAAATTTGGCATTCAGATAGTTTATAACTTGAATTAACACATAAAATACTTTTTATTCCAGTAGTACGATCCCATGAGATAATTTTCGGCTTCCACGCGGGTGAAGCAGCTGTCAAACACTAGTTATTAATAGTCTTTAGAAATTAACGTTATAAAATATATTTTTTCTGTTACACCGATAAACAGACATAACACAAATCCCCTCTGATTTGAAAATACCATTTAGTAAAATATTGTTTACGAAAAAGAAATGGGTCCGATCAACGCATTTGATACCGAGGGAAGGTCGAAAAAACAAAATAACTGACTGTAGACGTTTCTTTATTGAAAGAAAGAAAGAAAATACATTTATTTACGACGAAACGATTGATTTTTATTGAGTTTGGTAACCTTTTGTAAATATATATTATTAGTATTTCAGCAAGCAAACAGGAAAAGTGACCGCTATAATAGCAGAGTCATGTTGGAATAGTTAGGGTCGTCACAACCTTATTCAATTGAATAAGGTTGTGACGTCCCTAACTATCCCTATATAATATCCCTATTATATAATTGTATCAACCAGGGTCCCAATTTCGTATGGTTAAAATGATTCCCCGCGGAATCTTACCACGTTCAAGCTACGTCAATATCGTTTCTTAGAAATCAATGTAACGGTAAGGAATCGAAATGTCATATTCTATATGTTCCAAGACAATTTGTCGATATTATTAATACGTTATTAGCAGATTTCGTGTGTGATTGACGTGTTTACGAGTAAGGAATCGTTAAGTGGTCATTGTAAACTCAGGTCCAGTTTTTCATGATTTCAAAAAGGTCTAACAAATATGGCTTTACAAGCAATTGTTATAAATAAATAATAATCCCACTGAATGATCTTGTGCATGTCTTTTGGACTATTAAATGTATTATTGTCTATTTTGAGGGGCCTGGCGTTTTATTGGCCGAGACAAAGGACTTGTCCTACTTACACAGCTACAAAGTACCTACAAGCTTGTAACCTTGTGTAATCTGTTGTATGATTTTTGGTAAAACTAAAGAGTTTTTGAAGACTAAGTACCCACTTTTGTTAATTATTGGATTGTAGAGGAAAACCCGACTAAGTATAGAGCTTATAAAAAAGGGCACGTCATTAGTAATGACGCCCGGATTTTCACTTAGGTACTCCAAAATTATAACAATGAATGAAAACTATGATGCTTTTTAGTACCGTTCTCCAAACTTCAGTAATTCAGGGACTCAATACTAACACCACACATTGTAGTAGAACCTTCTGAAATCAGGCAACATTTCAGTTTACGCCCGCCCCCTGAGCGAGGCAGACGCGTCGCTTCCATTTACAAATCGAATTTTCCCGCCGAGGTTTTACCGCGCTTTTTATTTTTATTTCGCATTTTGACGCCATATTTCAATGATATTATAAGTGTCCATATTTAGTGTTCTTTGTTTAAATTATGTGAAGTTTTGAATTGGTGATGAAGCAAAGTTTTTTGTGTGTGAAATGTGGAACGTGACTTTTTGAATGGATCTGTGGGTTTATCAATGGCCATTCATAACAGGATGAGATTGTGTCATTGAGATTTCAGTGGTTTTAAAGTGTTACGGATTCCGTGTGATTTTGGACAACGAATACAGTTTGTTGGCTTGAGGTAGAGCTGCAAAGATTTTCTAACAGCTGGCAATGATAATTTGATTACTCTTTTATTCATTCTACCACAATATACTAAAAATTCGGAAAGCGTAGGATGAAAATGAAGCAATGAATAAAATAAGCTTGTTACTTTGAAATATCCATTCTTCGTCGCGTATGTAGTCGGTTTGGTATCGTATTACCCAGTAAATGGGTTGTGGAGGTCTGATAGGCAGTCACTCCATGTTTAATATTAGGTCTTTACCTATGAAATTGCCGTTCTGCAGTACTGGCCATTTCAAATCAAAATAATTTTTGTTTGGCTAAGAATTCTAATTTCAAATTAATTTTATTTTAAAAACATGGATTTTTTTTTCTAAAAGTAGTCATTTCTTTATTGATTAGTGTTACATTTTCATCGCATTTCAATCTTTTTCGTCATCATGGATACGTTAAAAATTCGAGTAATTATGGAATATGAGTACCGTCGTGGCAGCAACGCGGCACAAGCGGCACGCAACATCAACGACGTTTACGGAGCTAACACTACAAACCAACGCACCACCTGTTATTGGTTTGCTCGCTTCCGTTCTGGAAATTTCGACCTGAAAAATGAACCTCGCGGTCGTCCGAAGACTTTGGTCGACAATGACGAATTAAAGGCGATTGTGGAAGCTGATGATACACAATCTACGGCTGAATTAGCAGCAGCTTTCGACGTTAGCGTCAAAACAATATTGGTCCATTTGCGTCAAATTGGCAAGGTAAAAAAGCTTGACAAATGGGTGCCCCACGAACTCAATGATCGCCAGCGCGAAGTACGCGTCGAGACGTGCCTTGCACTGCTCAACAGACACACAAATGAAGGAATTTTGAACCGCATTGTTACCTGCGATGAAAAATGGATTCTGTTTGATAACCGTAAGCGCTCAGCAAGTTGGTTGGATCCTGGTTCAGCACCTAAACAATGCCCTAAACGAAAACTTACCCCTAGAAAAGTGATGGTCACTGTTTGGTGGTCTAGCGCCGGTGTGATTCATCACAGCTTCTTACCAAACGGGGTGAGCATTACTGCAGATGTGTACTGTGAAGAACTGAACACAATGATGGAGAAGCTGGCGCATCTCCAACCAGCATTGGTCAATCGCTCGTCTCCGCTGCTCCTGCACGACAACGCGCGACCTCATACTGCACAGCAGACGGTCTCCAAGTTGCAAGAACTGGGGTTGGAAGCTCTCCGTCATCCGCCCTACTCACCAGACCTTGCGCCTACAGACTACTACTTTTTCCAGAATTTGGATAACTTCTTGGCGGGAAAAAAATTTAATACCCGAGAGGCAGTACAAAATGCCTTTGAAGAATTTGTTGCCTCCCGTCCAGCTGATTTCTTTAAGAAGGGCATCAATAAACTGCCACTGCGATGGCAAAGATGCATTGATTGCATGGGTGATTACTTCGATTAATACAAATAAAAAATTCATGAAAAAAAATCGTTTAAATTTTTTCATACAAAACGGCAATTTCATAGGTAAAGACCTATTATATGTATTCATCTGCATCTGGTTTAACAGGAAACCGACTCAACCATAGTCGGGAAAAGGCTAGGCAGATGAGACCTCGGAAAATAATAAGCGTTTACAAAACAAAGACCTGTAATCACACACACACACACACACACACACACACACACACACACACACACACACACACACACACACACACACACACACACACACACACACACACACACACACACACACACACACACACACACACACACACACACACACACACACACACACACACACTCACACTCACACACATCTCGTTTCTCACCACTCTACATTATACCGGCTAACATTACACATACAAATATTATGTGTTTAAAAATATAAAAAATGTGTGTCTTATTTTATGATAAGACTCGTCTAAAGAAAAGTTTAGAAAAAAAAATCATTCTCGTATTTTGTGTTGGACGTTGATAGTCGCGCCACAGTATTTTTTATAAACAGCTATCTTTGTGTCTTTTGTTATGTTATATCTAAATTGTTTCTAATAAACATTTATTTATCTATCCTGTGGGCATCGTGATGGGCTTTTGGGTTGGTAATAACAGCTTCACGAATCGATCGATCAGGTACAACCTCTCCGTGCCTCGTAAGATCGTTAAGCCGTTGCCTCCGGCTCTCATTCGTGAATCTTTGACAGTCGGTATGTGTCGTCAGAAGCCGTAAAGTCGGGCAATCAGTCCTACCAAGGGGTATCGTATTACCCAGTAGCTGGGTTGTAGACGTCAGATTTGCAGTCGCTTCATGTGTAATACTAGTATTCAGCTCCATTCGGTTAGACTGGATGCCGACCCCAATAAACTAAAACCAAGTTTACAATTTTATGTTATTTTTATATTTTAATAATTTATATATTAAAACTTATGCAAAAAGAATACATTTAGTCAACATTAGTAAATTTTCCATACAATTATGGTGCCTAAAAATAAACTATTTCTACAATATTTTTAATTCAAGTGCAAGCGATAATGTTTCGGAATTAGAATGTTAGGTAGCGACCCGCCCGGTCTATGTAGATTTATTCAAACCTGTGTTTCGGGCCTTCACTTTACATTTCAATGAAATTGGTATAAAAATAATCTATTAACAACTGTAATATAAATCATATTGGTAATTCAACATTAATACCTACAACTAAGCCAATCTAAATACTGCAAAAGTAAATAATTACGAGGGAATTAATTATCGTCATGACATAATTTCTAGAAGATTTTCTGTGTCTGTGTGATTGTTTATACCTAGTTATATTCAACTTTTGCTGTACTTTGCTTTGTTATAATATAACGCCTCGTTTCCCTGAAGGGCTTGGCAGGGGTGTACCTATATTGTCCCATCAGTAGCAGCCCAGATTATTTATGCCCGGTTGATGGCAATAGGCTCGTCCCATATAACATGGGACTTTAACATAACTGGCGAAATTTGAGTGTACCTACTATATATAAGTACACCTCTGCTCATTCCTTCTGAGAAGCAATACGTGATGTTAAGTTTAAAAATAATAATATCAAAAATAATAATAAAATAATAATATAGTCCGGTCAAAATATACATACACCCTTACATAAATTCTTAAGAAGCTGATTTATTACATGAACGTTAGGGGTAAAATTATAATGAAATTGTGAAAAGTCCCCATCGATCCCATGTGTGCAATATTTTTTATTCAAGGTTAATGTTCGCCAAAACGGGTTTTTTAATTTTTTTGCGAAACGGTTACTTTTGTGATAAAAATAGGTCCAACAAAAATTGTAGACCACGCACTTATCTACAAAACATGTTCTGACATCTCATTCCTAAGATTCACCATGTCTGAGAAAACGCGACCCACCAAAAACATTTTCATGTAAAATGTTGCCAAGACGAGACCATATATGAATTGCACCTCAGATTATAAAACAAGGCAGATAGACCGCGCGGAACACCAGAGTGAAGCCAAAAAACCAAATACTAAAGCGTCGCATTGTATATAATGCGAGGCTTTAGTATTTGTTTTTTTGACTCTTGGATGTTCTGCGCGATTTAACTACCTTTGTTTTATAAACTAAACTAAAAAACAAAAACAAATACTAAAGCGTCGCATTGTATGTTACATAAAATACGACGCTTTAGTATTTGTTTTTTTGGCTTCACTCTTAGTGTTCCGCGCGGTCTATGTGCCTTTGTTTTATAATATGAGACTCGCACTGTCAAAAAATTATTAGAAGATCTCATGTCGAGCCAAGCTTCTAACTCTACACGCCCTAACTCTACTCGCTACAACTACCTACTTATTGGTATCCCTAACGTTGATGTAAAATTTCAGCTTCTTGGGTATTTATTCAAGGATACCCCTATTTTTCGGGCTAACCTGACCAGGCCATAGGCAGATTGATTGGTACATAATCAGCCTATAACGTACCCACTGCTAGGTCACAAGCCTCCTCTGTGAGTGGAAGTGGGCCATAATCCACCACGCGGGCCCAGTGCGGGTTGATGGATTGATTAGTTATAGTGAACAAATGAAGTAGAAAATAGGCGGCAGTATTTTAATATTCGTAGAAACACAATTAGCAGTGATCACTTGAGAAGTCTGTAATGAATGACTTTATGGCATATTTTTTCATGCTCGTTGCACGTTCATTGTAGGGGTCAATTAGTAGGTCAGTGTGTACCTACCACTGGTTTATTTGCGAGCTGTCATAATACTTACGAGTCTATTGGTGGTGATTTAAGAATTCAGTCATCTTACATTGGACATGACATCACGTCTGCATTCCCTGGGCCTGAATTCACTCAGGCCACTTAACGACTTCCTTACTCGTAACCACGTCAATCACACAAGAAATCTGCTGATATCGTATTAATCATATCGACAAATTGTCTTGGAACATACAGAATATGACATTTCGATTCCTTACCCTTACATTGGTATCTAAAAAACACGATATTGACGTAGTTTGAACGTAGTAAGATTCCGCGAGGAATCATTATAACATACAGAATTGGGGCCCTGAAGTGACAGCTTAGAGTTTCTTGCCGGCTCTTCTCCATAGGAAACAATCTTTTAGAACCGTGCACTTCGCTTCTGATGTTTCATAAGTGCCGATGTAGGTTTTTACTTTTATATAGAATTCTTATGTACGTGTGTATGTCACTGAAATCTACCTAAACGGCTGGAGCGTTTTCGATTTCGTTTTTTGTGTGTGTTTGAGTGGGACGCCCTGAAAGGTTTGACAATTCAAAAGTGCCTGTAATTGGTTCATTTGAACATGCTTTTGCCAGCGGCTTCGCCCGCGCAGCACTTTCATTTGGTTGAATATCGAAAAATTCTTACTTATTCCTTATCCATATTAAAAAGGGAAGTTCTGTGCAAAATTTCAGCTTTCTAGGTCCAAGTGTTTGGGCTGGGCGTTAATGAGTCAGTCAGGACTTTTCTTTTTATTTAAATAGATGTATGCTTTGAGTTTTAGTTTAGATCCACAATTGGACCCTCTAGGTGGCGCTGCAATCGTGTTCTAGGAAACAGTATAACGTCTGTCTGGTCAGCTAGTTTGTAATAAAATATTAAGATTTTAAGAGGGGTACCGTTCACCCATTCTACGCTAATTTGTAAGTCTCATGTCATAGGGGACATTAAACGTGTGTTTTACTAAATGCGCCTTATTAATTTTATCCATTGCATTTAAGCCAAACTTGATCATGTTAAGCTACGGTTGCAACGGTTGGTCCGTGGATAAGTGCCCATCTTTACATACCAAGACCCCTCGTGCCTCGGAAAGTATGTTAAGCCGTTGGTCCCGGCTATCAGGTAGGTAATAATGATGCAATAAGAGACCAAACGAATGCAATTATTTCGATAATTCCTCGGTGCGCCCTTAAGGGAAACATAGTCGCAGGCTCGAACTCACTAGTCGGCTTGTCTGAAAAGCACGCTGTCTCACCAGGCTTCATGTTCGACAGATTTTATGAAAAAACTACTGCATAAATATATGACCAATAAAGTTTGTTTAATTTTTTTTTTCAATAATTGAGCTTTGTCGGTACTGACTTAGTTTTGGAGATTTTACACTCCTTTTATTACTTAAACACGCCCAAAGTTAGGTTAAATTAGCAAGAAAAACGAATCTTTGTTGGCTCCTAACTTTTTAATGGTTTTTAATTTAAGTATTCTGTTTCCGTACAGACAATATTAATAATGACAGAGGACCATACTATGTTTTATTTTTGACATACATTGTCGAACAGTGGAGTAACAAGTACACTCCCGAAGTTTGTATGGGACAAATGTGGAATAGGTGCACCTTAAGTTTCATGTCATAGGGGACATTAAAGGCAATTACACAAGTGGTTTCAACTGGCAGCCTGCCACTAAATAGTGCCATATTAATTTTAGCCATTGCACGTAAGCTAGTCGTGGTTTTAAATGGTAATTTGGCAATAATCGTCACTTGGCTACAGTTAGCGTATACTTACTTTGCACTTAAATAACATTGAATGCAGCAGTGCACGTTACAGCACAAAAACAGCAGTGGATGTTTTATGGCTGAATTATTGACGGTGATGAGAATAGTTTGTACAATTATTAATTTTTAGCTTTAACAAATGTTATCATTTGTAACGGCATCGTGCTTCCCACTACCAAACCCATTCGTTCATAATTTTCAGCCGAAAGACATAGGCCGGGCAGGCCTATGGCCAGGCCGTGGAGGCCATTCATTTAGGAATTGGGTAGGAATTCTTATTCAGAAAAAAATTTCTTAAGTTCAAATTTTTTTACTTGATATCATTTCAGCCGATAGACGTCCAATGCTGGACATAGGCCTCCCCCAAGCTCCGCCACTTCGACCGGTCTTGTGCTTCCCGCATTCGACGTATTCCTGCGGCCTTCAGAAGGTCATCGACCATTCGTTCAATCTGCTGTAAATCTCACACCTGGACATGAGTTGCCATGGATTATTTTAGACTCGGGTTGGACGAAGCAAAAAACGACTGCTCAGGTGGAGATTCACAGATGACTCGGCCCTGCAGAGTACACACAATGGGGCACTTAATACGAGTATCGTGTCTAGCATATTGTCCTGTTGTCTGCACGCTACAGGGACAGATAGAAGCTACTGACGGTGCCAAACTCGTAGCTAAATTATGTGCTGACTCTATACAGGGTCACATTAAATTAGATAGGAAAACTCTGCTTACGGCTCCGGTATTGAAAATGAAACAACGATTTAAAAAAAAATCGTTATTCGAACTATGTCCAAAACTTTAAATTACTGTTATGTTCTGGTTTTTGGAAATTCGTGAAATAACCTAAGTTCCACGATAAATTACAAAAACAGCTGACCGATCTACGCGCCCGGCTGTCACGGTTCGCTGACCGATTACGGGCATAGGCCTTCACCCATGCAATATTTTTATATTTTTTGTTATTATTTGTTTTACTAGTTTTTAATATCGATACCCAAAACGTGGGTAAAGAATTGCTAGCTAATTTAATTCTACTCAGTACAGATTGCCATAGACACGCCAAGAAAAAGAAGGTAGGTACACCTACCTACCTTTCAGGGAATAACAGATGTGATGTTATGTTATATTATTATGATAACAATAACTATCATTCTAGTTTCATAACTCGCATAGTTTTCCAAATTACTTAGAGATAACAATAGACTTTTGAATAATAAAACCAATCTTATCTTGAGCAATAAAAGTGAATTAAAATGGTTTGAAAATAGTAAGGTTTTATTAAAATAACATTTTTTAATGATAGTTTTCATTAAAAGTAACATTAGCCGCATGGTTCCATCGATCAATTTAAGCTATGCTTGCCGAGGTTGGTCCGTGGATGGGTGAAATAATTTACACAAAGTAAAGCACCAGTCACGAATGAAGAGATCTGCAGGAGGACCAAGGCAACCGTCATAGCCCTAGGAAGCAGGGCTGATTGCTCGCAGAACAGACGGCCGATGGTGCCGAAAGATTCTGGAGTGGCGACCTACCAGAAGACGTATCAATCAATCAATCAATCAAAATATTTTTATTTCATATAAACCTGCATGGGCACTTATGAAACGTCAGAAGCTAGGTGCACGGTTCCAAAATGTTGTTTCCTATGGAGAAGAGCCGGCAAGAAACTCCACGGTTACTCTTTTAAAAATGATTTGCTTTACCAATGTTTTCAAATTACAAAGATAAAATGTATGGGAGGACAGTGCAGGCCTGTCAATAAGTACCAGGTACTTATACGAATACAGAGAAAATCGTCTACAATCGTCTGTAAGGCCTACAACGTTCTCCCATTCACAATAGGTATGTAAAATAATCTACATAAATAAAATGAACCTAATTAAACATAGTGACATGATTAACATGATAGTCACTAAAGCGTAGAGTTGGAAGGTGGGCTAGGTGGGCCGATGACCTTGTAAAGGTCGCAGGAATCCACTGGATGCGGGAAGCACAAGACCGGTCAAAATGGCGGAGCTTGGGAGAGGCCCACGTCCAGCAGTGGACGTCTTTCGACTGAAATGATGATGATGATGTTGAAAGTGCCTGTCATGGTTCGAACCCACGTTCTACTTTTACAACACGTAAGTCGTAGCCGTTACCGCTGGGCCATCAATGCTCTCACCCTGGTATGTACGGATGCCAGCACATCAAGCCACCCCAATCTGTCAAATTTCTTTGATAGTTTTTCAACTTTATCACAAAGGAATAAGGTCCATGTTCAATTGGGAAAATTTTACAGTTTGGGATAGCTTGACCTGCTGGCGTCTGTACGTTGGCTTAAATATGGATCTGAAAATCTTTTTTGAGAATAAATATCTTTAAACCTAAAACCTATCAAAACTTTATTATTTTGCAGCTCAACCGTGATCATAACATTGAGAAACTATTTATTTTAGGCGACATTTTAAACGAGTGTTTGTTTTTATGAGCTGATGGCAGACAGAGATTACTTAGGACCTACCGGTATATTAGTATGCTACACCCGCGCAACTCATTTTGTTTACATTTTCATATCAGCGGGAGATAAAAATTTATTATGATTAAAAGGTTAATAGTTTCTATATTTGGAAGGGCTTGTACCTAAGTAATAATAGCCGCACGAGTCGATTGATAAGGTTAAGCTAAGCTTGCCGCGGTTGGTTCAAGGATGGGTGACCATCTTTACATACCAAGTACTCTGTGCCTCGGAAAGCATGCTAAGCTGTCGGATCGTCAGAAGCCCGAAAGTCTGACAACCAGTCTTATCAAGGGGTTTCGTGTTACTCAGTAACTGGGTTGTGGAGGTCAAATAGGCAGTCGCTCCATGTAAAATACTGGTATTCAGGTGTATACGGTAGCTGGATACCGACCCCAGGATAGTTGGGAAAAGGCTAGATGATGCGTTTCTAAATTTAGATTTCATTAAAAACGTAGTGTTCCCGTTGGCAAAAAATTGGAATGTCCATACAAACTTTCATCCCCTAGTTAACCCCTTTACGGGATTAATTAAAAAAAAACACTGGCACTCCGGGATTGCCGACAAAAGTAAAAACTGAAACAATTTTTTTTGAACAGTGTCGCGAGTTCAATTGTTTTTCCCATCTCAAAAAATCCCAACGCGCCTAAAGAAGTTTTCACTTCAAATTCGTAGGTACAGAGGTGTCGGTAACGGTAACGGTAAGTTCAATGGTTTTTTCCTATCTCAAAAAATGCCGACATGCATGTGTATCTAAGCAAATATAAGTACATACATAATGTATGTACATCCCTACTAATATTAATGCGAAACTAACTCTGTCTGTCTGTCTGTCATGCTTTCACGCCTAAACCGCTGAACCGATCATCATGAAAATTGGCAGATATATAGCCTGAGATATGGAGAAGGACATAGGCTACTTTTTTACGCAATAACCGACATCCACGCGGGCGGAGCCGCTTGCAAAAGCTAGTACTTACAGTGGTGTCGGTAACGGTGACAGTGTCGCGAGTTCAATGGTTTTTTCCCATCTCAAAAAATGCCAACATGCATAGACATGCACATAGATAGACATCTATATACGTACATACACAATATATGAACACGTATATGCTTATATACAGAGGTATCGGTTACGGTAACAGTGTCGCGAGTTCAATTGTTTTTTTCCTATCTCAAAAAATGGCCGCGCGCATTTTCACTTCAAAAAATACTTTTTCACTGCTCACTTAGGAAATCTTGCACAAAATTTCGACCTTTTTGACCGAGCAGTTTGGACTATACGTTGTGTATATTTCAGACAGATAATTTGGGACGTGCCGAGGTATTGGATAGGCTATCTCTTCTGTCTATTGTTGACATTTTTATAGCAGCGGGGGATAATAATTCATTACATAAGTTTCTGAATTCATAAGCAAAAATAAAAGTTCGGTCGTTGTTTTAAAGCACTAGCTTTTAGCAACGGTTTCACTCACACCTGAAGCAGGTATGAGAACGTCTTCATTAATAAGAGAGGCTTCGAACCTTTTATAAACATGCGAAGTTGGAGAGTTCGTTATGTGCGGAAAACTGTAAAAGTCCTTTGCGGTGTTTTTTTTTAAAGAGCTTATTAAATTTAAGTGGCTGTGCTTTTGCAGTAATGTAGCTAAGTACACACATAAATTCACGCCGCACCTGATTTTTATGGAGTTAGGCAGGAACCACAGAGCGCCACCTACTACGATCCTCAAATACTCCTGTATCCTAATAAAACAAAAAGGAAAGCATATGAATTGGTCCCATACAAATTTGTTCAAGTTCTGATGAGTGGTAATTGAGTAAGCTTCATTTATATACGTACTGTCCCGTATGTGTCGCCAGGCGTAAAAGAATAGCACCATCCCATTTCTTCCAGTGGGTGTCGTAGGAAGCGACTAAGGGACTTACTAGAGAATGGGCAGCAGCGTTCTCTATGCATTTTACCACCATACTGCGATCGCCAACCCGCCTGCCAAGCGTGGCGATTATGGCAAAACCCCCCAAAAATGACAAGCAGCCCTACAAAACGGCCCCTAGTACCCGGCGGCCCGCCTACCCATGGCTACGGTAACGGTGAGGCAAGGGGTGCTAAGAATCTCCGGAAGAGATATACGTACTTCTCCACTTAGTGCCTTTAATGCATATTGATGATGTCACTGTTAATTATCGATCTAGTGAAGGTATACGAATTTATGTGGAGTAAGTACCACGCCTAAAAAGTGAAAAAAAAAACCTTGATTACTTCCAACAAAAAACAACCGACTTCCAAAAACTCACAAAATTCAAAAAAATCTAATTCAGATTAATTTATTATTTTCTAAACATTGAGTAAAAATTATACAGATGTTATATAAAACTATGTTTGTCCATACGATGTCCCGCCACAAGGCATACAAAATAGGGTGGTAAATTGAATGTCAATTAAAATAATTAAAACAAAAAAAACAAAATCAATAGGTAAGATGTCACAATTTCTTTCCAAACACTAGTATCTAATTAATAATATGTGAATAGATTGAGACGGCACGAAACAAATATATAATATTTGTTCACAATTTCGCTTAAAATAATAGATGCTATAAAAATGTCAATAAAGAAAAAATGAGAAAAATAACTGCAATTTCGGAAGTCAGTGTCTTTGGTTATGTATTTTCTTTTTTTGCAACCGACTTTCAAATTAACGGTTATTCTTAACTTCGAAGTAATTTTTTGTGGAAGTCAGTTGTTTTTTTTTTTTTTGTAATATAGTTTTTAAGATTCGAAAAACAAGTTTCATACAATCATACCCTATGCAACTTATTGTACTTCACAGTAATAAGCTAAAGCTAGGAAGTGTTGTAAGTACTATTGACGTCTATATATAAAAAAATCCAATTACGTCACACACCTTGACCATGTGCATTTCAATGTATTCACACTCTATTTATATTAAATCAAGTACATATGTCCAGTAAAAGTACAAATACACAGCGTATACATATGACATATAAAACATTAAAAGGACACTGTCATAAATGACAGATCAGGCCCCAGTGAAAACCTCATTTTTCGATTTATTGAGTGTGCGGTATATTGAATGTTCGATTTATTAACCATTCGATATTATGAACGTTCGAGTATTTAGACGTTCGATTTATAGTGGTCGATTAATTGATATACGATTATTAGGCATTCGATTTGGCATAGTACACCCCGGGAAAATACGATGCGCCAGGTGGATTTGAAGTTTTGATCTCAGTTTAATCTAGTTTATTTTTCTTCATTTTCAATGAGCTGTAAGAATTTTGAATTAAGTGCCTAAATCGAATGTTATGGTGAAAGATTTAGCACGCGTACACAGACAGTGGCGGTGACATTTGTTCAGGCGATTCTGTATGGATGACGATACCTATATACGGGTGGGCAGGGACCCTTTGTTATAGCTCTATTCTATTGGTCAGTCAATAGTGCCAGCCTTCCAGAGTTTAATTAAAAGCATACAATAGAATATTGTCTGTATTCTGTGAGAGCCTTCTACCGAGGATACAAAGAGATTGTGCGAAAGATTAGTATCCGGTACTTAATGAAATATTTTTGATACTAGGAGTTCATGGCAAAACAGCAGCAAGGGTCGATTGAAGGCTAAGTTACTCTAGCCGCGGTCAGTTTCGAAACCCCTCCGTGCCTTGGAAAGCGCGTTAAACCGTTGTTTCCGGCAGTCATTTGCAGATCGCAGTCGTTACGGGTAGACAGAAGCCCGAAAGTCTGACAACCAGACTTACTACGGGGTATTGTAGTACCCAGTATTACTACAGGCTACTGGAAGCCGACCCTAACATAGTTCGAAGAAGGCTAGGCAGATTCTTTTTTATTAAATACTAACTTCTGCCCGCAACTTTGTCTGCGTTAAATTTCTTGCTCCCCGACGCACCTCGTCGCATCGAATCACCTGGTCATGCGAGTACTTCGTATTCCTGAGTTTTTTCTTTTTGCTCGGCTCCTAAATGCCCAAGCGTGATGTTATATAGCCTATAGCCTTCCTCGGTAAATGGGCTATCAAAAACTGAAATAATTTTTCAAATCGGACCAGTAGTTTCTGAGATTAGCGCGTTCAAGCAAACAAACTCTTCAACTTTATAATATTAAGTATATTAATAAATAATATAGTATAGATTTCTTTGCAAATCGAAATTCCTAAGGATAATCTACACTGAACTGGTCGTCATATAATAAGAATCAGAATGACATAATCTTCATTGTTTTTTATCATACCTAAATCTAAATTAAAAATATTAAATTTTATAGCCTTTTCATGTATTTTGGTTTCAAATGTTCGCTAAGGAAAGATTTTCCGAATTTCCTTCCCTGAGGGTGGATTCAAAAGGGGCATTATCCTTATTTATACAAAATGTTGAGCATCTCCGTCATAACTTCAGTTGTATTTATATAAATGCAAAAAATACATTACCTAGAAGATACGCAAGGACGAACAAGAGATTTATGAAGATAACTATTCTCGTGATTTCCATAAAACAAGAGTCGGTCTGTGCTTTCGCGAATTTATTAAGTTCGTTTTGTTAGGTCACGAACACGATGCTCCGAGTTTTCACGAAGATTCTCGGGGATTTACATTGTTCCCAGTACCTGGGTCGTGGAGGTCATATAGGCGGTCGCTCCATGTAAATACTGGTATTCAGCTGCATCCGGTTAGACTGGAAGCCGACCCCAACTTAGTTGGGAAAAGGCTAGGCAGATGATGATGATGGTACTATAGGAGCTTTAAGGTCTCCCTGTACCGGGATCTGATATTAAACACGTTTGTGCAGTTAATTCCGTAAGTATGACTATAAGAGTAGGTATTGTGCAAATCTTCTTGTTAAATTATTCCTTACGCTTATCAGCGCAATCTGTTGCCTACAGTTTTTTTCTTTATTGAAGTGAAAACAGGCGCTTTGCGCATTTTTAAGATGGGAAAAAACAATTGAACTCGCGATACTGTTACCGACACCACTGACAACATGAACGAGCGAACAACGTTGAACGTCGAACGTTGTTTAATCTGACGATTCAAAAAATATTTAATCATGTAATTGTTCAAGTTTTTTATATTCTAAATTAGTTTAATTCGTTATTATAGCCAGCCTATAAAACCGTAAGGTCGTCTTTTGCAGATAACCTCTAGTCTTTAGATGATGCTGGCTTTTGCACGATGGTTCTAGGCACCACATACATTGGCTATTATATATCCGATTTAGCTTTTACCCGGAATATCATCCACGGGGATTTCGTTCCTACTTACAAACTTAACATTGGACTGTTCTAAAACAAAAGTAAAGGCCAAAGAAACATTGCAGAATAGTCGTTATACCACCGCCACAAAATCGAGTTTACGCTGGTTCGCTCTAGCTATCCCAAAATGTATAACGTTCATGCATACGTATACATCACGTTCACCACTTTGTGTATCTCATCCGATAAAATATAGCTTGATTTGGAGACTAGTTGGATGCGACTGGAACAGCGTAGTAAAATAAATCAAATATTCTCCAGTAGACTCTTGTGGCATATAAAATATGAACACGTATGAATTTGACATTACTTTCAGCGAGGTCGTCCGATTTTGTGTACCTACTTACAGTACAATTTTAAACTTGTCCACACGATACTTAGATGTACACCCAACGCAAAGAGGGCCAGTCAGTCCCTGTACCAACTCGCTGACTGGCTATATTCCGACAGAATGTGCTTCTCCAACGGTGAAAAACGGCGGAAATCATCGTGAGGAAACCGGCATGTCATAGAACCAAAACTTCGAAGACATAATATGTGACATCTACTCGCGGGTCTTATGGCTGAGTAAAAATAGCCACATGGGTCGATCGATCAGGTTAAGCTCCACTTGCCGCGGTTGGTCAATGGATGGGAGGCCATCTTTACATAACAAGTGCCTCGAACATTATATAAGCCATCGTCCGGGCTGTCATTTGTGGATCTTTGAGAGACAGATAAAAAGAAAAACTAAATATTTTTAAATAAGTCTTTTCTTGGAACATTTGATAATACAATTAATTTGTTTCTGGCTTGTGTTATGTACCAATAAGCCTAACTGTTCGCCAAGATTCTGAGCGTTTTACGTTTGAGAAGCGCCTTAACATCTTGTAATAATAACGTCTTACCGTAAGTTTAAGAGACAACAACTACAAACGCGGTTACTAAAGAGCAAGACGAACTACAAGTAAACTCCTAAGTCCTAACAACATCCTCATCTTAAGCACAATTTACGTGAACTGACTCCAGAACAAAAATTCTACTTAGTACATTAATATCTGAATTTGTATGGTACCTATACTACAACAATTTGTCAAATTTCTTTGATAGTTTTTCAACTTTATTACAAAAGAAAAAGGTTCATGTTCAATTGGGAGAGTTTGACAGTTTGGGATAGCTTGATGTGCTGCTGTCTGTACATAATAAATAGTGTTTAATTTGTATTCCTATCTATCTATTTTAGCTTAGTTTTAAGGGGTTTAAAAGGTACTGAGTTATTCGCACAGTTTTACATTGCATAAAATCAAAGTAAATATGTTTACAAATTTTTACACTTGGCAGTCTTAGGCGGTTACGAATAAAGAATTAGGAGACTTTTTCATTTAAATGTCTAAAAGTTAGCAATGGCAACAAACAAAATTTTCTCTGTCCCGTTTAAAAACGCGGTGTTTGCAACATTATATTATACGTTATTTATTAGCAATACTCATGTTTGCCGCGGAATTATAGAGAAAATTTACAGGAGTAGTGAAGAGAACTCCAAAATTAAATACAAAAGCACGGATGCAGGCAATTAGATTCGCTTCAGTTAACTCGGGAACACAAAACTACTACAGACTACTCGAGTTACGTACAGTCAACTAAATAGACAAGTATGCAGACACTGAACTTTAAGGCCCGTTCACGATGTCGAGCGACACGACTTGCGTCAAGCCACTTGCACGCGCGTCTCCGGTTTACGTCCGTCGCTCCGCAAGTCGCGTCGAGGAGACTCTTGGCATGCTCTAAACAACTCTTTTATTTGCTTTCTCCGCAGTTGCAAGATGGTTGTCGCTTGATCATGTCGCTCATGGCCTCGGCGTTATCTCTGCTTTACCCATAGGTATTGTGAACATCAACTTATAAACTCAGGCTATCGCTGTCCACTACTGGAAATAGGCCGCTCTCAAGTTGCGATGACGTAACACACGTGTCCTCCACCTTCCGTATCCAGACATTCCCAGCCAGCTTATAAAGAGGTCATCGGTTCATTTATCTGGGGCGTTTCACATTACGCTTTTTCAGATACCCTAGGTCGCCTTCTCTCAGGAACTCGTATGTTCTTGACAAACATGGAAGTTCAGTAGGTGGAACACTAGTAACACTACTGATATTGTTGTGTAGTTGCAACCTTCACAAGTTAAGTGCAACGAATTCTATAATGTTGTGCTAAAGAAGCCTGGTATGTTATGGTTTTACATGCCTGCACATCAAACACATTTGTCGACTATACCTGTAGATAGAAAATTGTATTTCCACATTGCAAGCCAGCTCGCTTGAAACCGATCCACTGCGTCAGGTCGGTCGTAACGACATGTCACTTGCATTTAGTTGTAGCAACTTCATTCATTCATTGCCTTTAAAATACACGAAAGGAATTTGAGAATTAAAAAAAGTAAACGCACTTCGAAGTTATATGTGTATGTAAATCTATAATTTGGTTAAATCTATGTTGAGAGGACGAGATCGAAGTGATAAACGAATTTATAATTGAATTATAAAGGAGATGGGAAATCCTGGGCCCAGCAGTTAACTAGTTGAAATGTGTATTAAAAAAATCGTTATATTTTTCTAAAGGAAATCACAAAATACAGTACCAAGTTTCTATCTAGGAAGCGAGAAAAATGAAATTAAGTTGTGATACTAAATAATCGATTAAAACATTCTTGAATTCTTAGTAATCGATACTAAATAAATCATTAAATTCTCAGTATATGTATGAAAATCGAGTGACAAGTGCTAATCGATCGTTTCGTGGAATCGATTTATAGCGAATCGAATTCCTTTATTTTTTCTTCAGTTGGCAACATTGGTCACTGACTGACAGATGACGGGCAGAAAAAAACCGTCACTCGTTCGTTTTCTTTCGTTCTGAGTGCTCACGTATATTCCATGTTTTATTGTATAACCCCACGACCTCGGCTTTACATATTATAAAGGACTGTTCGACGGATCTTGCTTCTTTGAATTACCTGGCTGGCTCTCTATTTTGGACAGCTGATTACGCCTATCGATCGGTGACGACATGGATTTCTGCGTGAATTGTACCATTGCGACTGGTCGCAGTAACTCTATTGGCAGAAGAGTCTTGTATGATGAGGCGATTTTATCAGTTATTCGTCAGTGCCGTGCCTGTATGTATCTATTAAAATCGAGCGACGTATACAATCCCGCAATATAAGTCGCAAAACATATTTCGTTTACATTTTAGTTGACAGCTGTAAAAGAGGACGAGATTCAATATTAGGCTATTATTGTAATTGTATTGTAGATAGAAGGACTATAGGCTGCTATGCCAACGTAATGCGCTTAATGTGGTATCTCAGTTGGGCAAGATACCAAGAAAATATAGTACCTCCTGCACAATTCTTAGACGATATTCTCATAATGATTGAAGATGAATAATAAATATTTTATAAATATATTAGTCTTGTATTTTACTTCCCCTTCTCCCTTTTTCGAAAAGTAAGTACCTACTGCTTCTAAGTAAGTCTTGTCTTCGACTGTAGCGACTGTCCAGGGCGTGCCAAACGTGTCAGATCTTCGACACGTCGCGCATGGAGGCTCTCTACTAACACTCCATGCCTAAAACCATTACACAACCGAAACCATTCAAAAATAATTCGTAAATAACATAAAAAACTACAATGTATAATGTAACCTCACTTTTACTATACTTCATATAACTTGATTCCTGGATAGCCAAATTTCACCAAATTTTCAGTGAGGCCTTGTTATTATATCCTCTTACAAATAAGGCTAGTTTGATTGAGTTAACACCTGGGCCCAGGAAACTATGGAGTCGTTCCTTTCTCCTTTATTAATGATCCATATTCAAATTACGATCTTATTGAAATGTGTAAACTAACATTAACGTTCACGAATTATGTAGAAACCAAGGCAAACTAGCATAAAAATCACTAAAATATTAAACATTTTCATCGCTAGAACAATGATTGGTCAGCGAACAAAATAATTATGTTTTTACTCAATTTTTTCTCCACGCGATTATATCCAAGGGGAATAATAGTTAGTATCACAATTAGCTCATTTGGTTTCAACGCACCTTTAGAATAAAGCATTTCTCTCAACAAACCAAATATTTATGTTCTTTCCACAATTCCAGCACTTTAAAACGCTCCTGCATTCGAACTTTCGGATCATTAGCGACCCCCAGGGCATACGTGGGTTAAACGTCTGACAATTTGTTCAATGCAGTACAACAAATGCTTGTACTGGGAATCAGAAATCAATTGGAGTTCGCGTATGGGTTGTGCAAAGAATATATTCGATGTTCCTTTGGTTTTAAAAACTCTATCGTCTGATGAGCTTATAACTAAAAGCTCCGGTCGAGTTCGAAACTACGTAGTCTCAAACCCGAACTGAAACCAAATAAACACGTTATTTATCCTTACAGTTTTAAAAATAGTGGTGACGACGAAAATTGCATGAAATCGCCATACAAAGTTATACCTTCATAAAAAAAAAAAACAGTAAATACATTATTATTGGTATAAACACAAAGTCTGACAACCAGTCTTACCAAGAGGTATCGTATTACCGAGGAACTGGGTTGTTCACAACCAGATAGGCGGGTCAGATAGGCGGTCGCTCTATGTAAAATACTGGTATACTCAGCTGCATCCGGTTAGACTGGAAGCCGACCCTAACATAACAGGGAAGAAAAGGCTAGCAGAGGATGATGATAATGGCATAAGCACAGATTTCTGAAAAAATGTGAAACCCTCATTCCAGAGCCAAGTTAGAGTACCTACCTGAATTTCAGGAGCCAGAAACAAACCTTTAATTAAAATTGATCAAGCAAGAAATTAGTTAATTTACCAGTTCATTTCAACGAACAACCGACCGATCCTACGAATATACCACCTCTGTCACGGTATCAAGCTTTTCCCGATAAAGAACAGACGGAATCGATTAATATGATAAGTCTTTTTGTAATTAAACATTTGGGAATCCAATTTCAAGAGAGTGAAAAACGGTATATTTTAGGTCAGTGTTGCCGCGAATCGCGCTAGCGCTTTCCGTGTTGTGCCGGACGGTTCCGTTTAGTGCCGGACGGTTCCGTGTGGTGTCGGATGGTTCCGTGTGGTACCGGACAGTTCCCTGTGGTGCTGGATGTAAAGAATAGCACCATCCCATTTCTTCCCGTGGGTGTCGTAAAAGGCGACTAAGGGGCTTATTATTGGGCACGCCACGATTGCGGCGGTAAGTCCCCTCTTTGAGGAGTGGCTTGAGAGGCGGCATGGTGTCCTCACCTTCAGCCAGACGCAGGTCCTCACCGGACACGGCTGTTTCGGGAGGTTCCTGTTTCGGATAGGACGGGAGGAAACGCCCGGGTGTTTCCACTGCGAAGATCGCCCTGAGGACACGGTGGAGCACACGGTGGCGGTCTGCTCTGCTTGGGCGGAGCACCGCCGTGTCCTCGTGGAGGCGATCGGCGGCGGCGATCTCTCGCGTCCGGCCCTGGTCCAGGCCATGGTACGGAGCGAGAGGGCATGGGTAGCCGTCACCTCCTTCAGCGAAGCAGTGATGCTCGCGAAGAGGGAGGCGGTGCACGTGAGGGAGAGGCAGCATATGCGCCCTCGCGACCCTAGCCGCCGCAGGATACGGAGACGCCCTGGGCGTCGGGAATCCCAGGCTGATTTCCGGCCACCGTAGGCATGAGCTTGCGGACGGCGAGTAATGGGTAGCTCGCTGTCCGGTAAGGACCAAGCCCAAGTCGACGGCACGTTGTGTTCCATGCGCGCCTCAAAGAGATGTCAGCACAAAAAATGATTTGCTTATTTATTTATTGTTAATTAAAACGGTAACACCAATTACATTAATTAACATAGAGATACAGGTATAGCAAATACAAATATTACAAATAGGTACTAACAAATAATAGAGGACAACCTAGCATACTTACTCTCGCAAAACATAAGACATACACGCATAATTTTGCTCCATTCATCAGCAAACAGATCACATTCAGGTGGTCAGGAGGGTGTTAAGCATCCTTAAAGTACGACACACAGGAGACTCAGCTCTGGCAACAGTTTTAGACAACGGCGGCGCAAACAGATTGCGTCGACGGCTTTGACGATGACCGATGAATTTGTCGGGAACAAATAGTCGACAGAAAACTTCGAGGAGTTCGGGACTGTTGATGCGTCCTCTGAGAGTTTTGCAGGCTACTGTGAGCTGTAGAAAGCCTCGTCTAACTTCCAATGACTGGAAGCCTAAAGCACCAAGGAGATAATTAGTCGGGTACATGAAAGGAAAGAAGTGAAACGTCTTTTTATACAGAAATCTAAAGAAAGTTTTCTGTACGGTCGCGGTCAAGAGTCCATTCTCATGCTAAGGGTTATATTGCTATGACTCGCGGTCCAGGCCGTACCTACAGCTGTGTGTATAAGTGATGTAACCAGACCGCACACCACAGTAGGTACTCACACACCACTGTCGTCGAAAGATACAAAAAACATACCGTCGCACAGAGTACTGTCTCTGTCTGTACTGTGTTACGTAGTAACTACGTATGACCTTGGTCGGTTCATATGATCGCTAAAATTCACGTCCCAATATCAAGTCTCGGTAGCTCGCAGCGTATTGTCATTGATTAAGAAACACAAAAGTCTGGGTTCAAATCTCCCGAAGAGACTTTTATTTTTCTTTTCAACAATTTCATCAGTTCTTTTATTATTCGTTAAACGAGAATGTTTTTTTTAAATTACTTAAATTATTATTTAAACAAAGGATTAAGAAGATTATGTGATTACAAAATGTTTATTCGTTATAATTTTATGAAGTAGGTATAAAAATAACTACTAATAACTTCTTGTTAACAGTTTATTTTCTCATAAAGAACAATTATTGAAGTAAAGTAGCTAATTGGTGAACCATGATAATCAGGCTATTGTATCTTAGTAATATAATAATATTGTGCTGTAATTACTACAATGTGCGGTACTCTAAAGAAATCACATTTTTCTACGCAAATCTACCCACGTAAAAATAACAAATGCAGACAAGTTGTCACAATACAATTAAATGACTCAGTAGTACTACTATTGGAATAAATCTACTGCGAGTGAGTTAGTTCTCTCAAACCTCAAAGTTAACAAATTGTATTTAATAGGACTTATCGAAGTTATAGCTTAAGTAATCATTTTCATTATTAAAAGAAGATTGAAACTAAACCTCGAAATAATCCATATTACGGATATGCCACAATATTATGTGAATATTACTAAAATCAATAAAAGTCAATAATAATAAATATTTCTAATTTATATCTTAATGTTAATGTTTATGTTTTTTGAGCTGGTTTTCCATGATGCAAACCTTCTGCGTCGAGTGCACAGCGCACTATGAATAATTTGGCAAAATGTCTTGTCTTTTTGAAACCACTTGTGCTGTCGCTTTCTTTTATAAGCTGGGGTCTTCCACTTTGCTTTCGACGGGCAAGGCTACCCCCTTCCTCATATCTTTTCATCCACTGACTCACAGTATTTCACTAAAACAAAAAAGGGGTACTGTTAGGCTACTAAACAAAATACATACTAATATGTATTACTATTTAGAAACAAAATTATTTGAAATATAAATTTCACATAAATATTTAAGTAATCTAGGAAATAAATTTACTTTGAAATTTTATATTTTTCTTCTATTTAGACGTTATGATATTTATAAAACGTTTAAAAATTACTACAAGGATCAGCAGTTATACTTTAAATAAGTGCTTAATAAAATAATTAAATCATAATACTCACACTCAGGCCGGTTTCATCAGTTATTTGTGATATTTAAGTCCGCTTTTATGCAGCGCAATAATATTCGCTTTCATTTCTATTATTCAATTTGCTTACATTTTAAAATGAACTAGAAGACCGCTAATAGATTAAAAACACGTCACTAGCACACAATAACAACCAACACCGTTCTATATGACACGTCGAATGAGTCGTAAGTTAACTATCATTTAAATTTCTTTAGGTTTCTGTGGGTATATTGATAAAGTTTTACGAGTTTAGTGAACAAGACGAATAGAACAAGAAACTATAGTCAAAAGCGATTTTTAAAACAATAAAAAGGCTAGCACATCGCGCGTGGGATTCGAACCCGAGACTCGTTGCGCACGATGGCACTAATCCAAGTTCAGGAACCACTAAGCTATCACGTCATTTACTTTAACGGTTGAATTTATGGAATACAATCATTTGTAGACGTATGAGAGTGTGTGTGTCTACAGTATAGAAATTACTTAATATAAGAAGGTCGTAAGTTAAACCGTAGTGTCAATCTATTACTTTTTGAGATTGGTACTCCGCTTTTGGATCCTACTGTACCTTCTCCAACATTAATGTATGAGCCGCGTAGGGATGCCAGATACAGGCACCAGCCTCAAGTTTACTACGAACCAAATTGGTGTATAGAAGCTTAATTACATGTGGGTTGTGAAAATCACGGGCATTTCGCAAAACGAAACCCAAACGCCTAAAAGATTCCTTGGCAAGGGTGGAGACATGATCTCTAAACGTCAGACCAGTGTCAAAGGTCACGCCCAGGTCCTTTATTTTGGTGACGCGACTTATTACTTCAGTGCCCAATCTGTAGTTATAGTGCAGTGGTTGACATTATCGACTGTACGTCATGACGTAACACTTACTTGTATTAAAAAATAGTTTATTGACCACGCTCCATGGCCGATGCCTGCCAGGGGTGCGGGTTTGTTCGAAAGAGATACCACAGCCACTGGCATACGGGCTAATGAAGGAACAAGGGTGGGTTTTAGTCAGTAAAAGTCTGACACGCCCTCCTGCTCCACCCCGAGCGGGAGAAGTTATTTGACGATTTCCCACCCAAAAAAAAAAAGGGGCTTACTATAGACAATTGGCAGCAGCGTTCTCTATCCATTTTACCACCCTACTGCGACCGCCAACCCGCCTGCAAAGCGAGTCGATTTTGGCAAACCTCACCTTAAACTGAAAAGCACTAAGTGGTGGAGCTTGGGAGAGACCTATCTCCAGCAGTGGGCGTCTTTCGGCTGAAATGGTGATGATGCTAGCGTGAATCCTGTACATTTCAGCTTTAATTTAGTTTCACTTGTTAATACGTTCACGGATTCTTACAAACGAGTTTTAGACTACCTCTTGGTCTCTTTCTCATTAAAAACTTTTCCAAAGTCAAATAAAATCCAGCCAGCGTCATCTCAACACTTGGAAGTTCTCTTAAGACTACCAGTATGTTCCTAACAATTAATATCATCATCATCATTTCAGCCGAAAGACGTCCACTGCTGGACTCAGGCTTCCTCCAAAAGGGGGGTTTTGCCATAATCGCCACGCTGGGCAGGCGGGTGGGCGATCGCAGTACGGTGGTAAAATGCATAGAGAACGCTGCTGCCCATTCTCTAGTAAGTCCGTTCGTCGCCTCCTACGACACCCACAGGAGGAAATGGGATGCTATTCTTTACGTCTGGCACCACACGGTACCGGAACCACTCCACAATATTTAATATGCACATGGAGATTCGGTAGCAAAACGAAAAATCATTATGATAATCAACTTCTTTTTGATAACCTTTTTGAGCTGTAGCTAGGTAACCCGCGTGCCTAAACTTCGTTAAACCTTTCTCATAAAAATAAAAAAAAACTAGTCTACGTAACATAACTTCGAACGATTTGACTAATAGACGTAATAATCTAAATATAGCCTGAAACGATAAGTTACATTGAGGCGTCTAGCCGATCAGTTTGACCTAGAAAACACTGTGAAATGTTTGTTACCATCTCCTCCGCCGCTACTCTTTTTCAAACTACAGACATCGTTTTTTGTCTATTCATTTAAAACATCGTTGATCGCAAAAAAATTAACTGTACGCACAGATTTTTTGGGATGTTGTTAGGATCAATACCAACCAACCAATACTTTAAAACCAAGTCTGCAGCTCGTAAGACCTGTCCTAACTGCGTGGTGTTCGAAATACCTCGAAATGTTCTAACTTTTTTTGCTTATAACTTCTAAAATATTGGAAAACTTGTTATTACATTTTTAAAGTAAACAGCATGTATTACAAAATCAGCATAGCTGTAGCTCTGTAGCTCCAAAAGAACCTGAGATACAGTACTTCAAACATAGCCCGTTTTTTTCAAAAGGGAAGTATTTTCTGTCCTTTAAAAAAAGGGGGTGCAATCATAGTGTGTCGAACAAATTGTAATAAATATCTGACGACGCGCCGTTTACTATTTTCTTGCTCACAAATTCCTGTGAACTAAGGCTTATCTCCTTGGCTTATCTCCTGTTGGCACGACGAACTATTCGAACATAGATCGTGTCTATCTTAGGGAAGATTTAGCAGAAAATCACTGTGCTGCCAAGGATGTTACCGGGACTGCTACTGGGATCCATAGGGTCATTCCGGACGGAACAGAAAATGCCCAAGCAATTTACTTGCTTATTACCGTATTACCTAAAGTAGAAAATTGTATGAATATCGACAGTCTGCTCGCTGGCAACCCTGCAATTCTAGGTTATGTTGCAGCATCAGTTCTTCTAATATTATTAAAGTAATAGAATATCAAATTTCGGCTCGAACAGACCTGTGAAAGATGCTGGAATTCCTTCATCAATCAGAAAAGAGCTGATAATCTTCAAACGGGTGAACAAATTTTCTTGAATCATAGCTCGGTTTTGCCGATTGGGAGCTTTGATGCCACATACAGATACGGAACACACGCATTAAACTAACAACAATCCTCTTTTTTGTCGGAGATTAAAAAAACAAGATGGCGGCGTTCGTTCTGATTTTGGCCAGGCGCCCAAAAATCTTTGCAGCGCTATTTCTTCACTTGTGAAGACTTTCGTTGCAACCTTTTTGTATGTAAGGTGTATTAGACTGATAATTCTATGATATCCTATTTTTTGGCAAAGTTGGAGATAGCGTAATTTTCGCTCAATCGGTAACGAATTTCTCAAAATTGTCCTCCAGACCGTATTTCGGTCATGGCGGTCAATCTCAACGGAGACCAGCTTTCGGTGCGGAAGATATTAAAGCACACAAGTGTGGAGCAGACACAGGTGCACCCTCTCTTCCCTCACTTTCATAGTCTCAAAGTAGTAGGTAAATAGGAAAGAGAGTGCCCATTTTCTAGAAAAAAATCCTTTTACACCTCAATATGAGAGACCTTGTTTGTCGAAAATTAATATTACTTTGGGTAACTTCCTTATGGAAATGAAGCGCAAATAAGTAAAGGACGTGACTGAAGTCTGGATTATGTAGGCGGTAAAACTTTTCTTGTTATTCTGGTCCGACCTTGCTTTAAGGGTTCACTCAGTAATAATTTATGATGGAGGTACTTTCTATTGGTTTAAATGTTATGAACTAAAATTTCGTCTGAAGACACTTCACAGTGTTGGTTTTACTAAAAAAAAACAAGGGACTTAAAAAGTAACACCACAAAGGGAAAACTTACTTTATTTTCGGTAGTCGGTGTCTTTGGTTTTGTATTTTCGTTTTTTCTTGCGACGGACTTCCAAAGTTAAAGTTATTTTTCACTTTTAGTACAGCCTTTTTATTTTGGAAGCCAGCTGTTTTTTTATATACTTTTGATTTTAGTTGCGGTACTGTAGAGGTTGTTCGGGTCACGGGCGACCTCACATAATTGCTGGCAGCCGATATTTAGGCTGTGTCTATGTTCGAATAATCGAGAAGTTTTTATCTTTAGAATGTCAAATTATTTTACTTCGGTTTTTTTGTGGAAGCTTCATTCGATTGTCAGGCGCGACGTCCGCATGAGCTAATTCTTGATTAAAGGTGGAGTCCCACCGTTGAAGACCACCAAGTTTTTCATTGATTACACACAATAACTACCAGTACCTTGGGAGCTCAGCAGAGCTCCCACAGTACCTACCCCACGCAAATAATTACCTTTAATTCGTTGCTAAGTAAATAACAGTGTCAGAAAGTTATAATAATGCCAACAACTTAAACAACGTGAAAAAATAAATGCGTATATTATTGAAACAAACACCAAAACCACTAATCTATAACCCACTATATCGATTAGTGGTTTTTGAGTTTGCTTTAATAATGTACGCATTTATTTTTTACTCATAAAACTCTGCATCAGGCTTGAACATAAAATTCTCAGCACTTAAACCCTTCTTCCTACGCTAGGAATATGAAAGTTTTGATTCCACGGAAAGCCCAAACGATTCGACGTACTAATTGGGTGTTAAAATTTTGCGGAAGTTATGCATAAATTACCTACCAAATAAATGATAAATTTTAAATCATCATTTAGGTACCGCTAATTATGGGTTTATTGTGACCTTCTTTTCAGTTAATACTCTGGAAGAAATGGCCCACAACCTCTCTCCCCATTCGATATATAGGAGTTTACTAAGGCATTATCTATGTTAGGGCAATGGGTAACATCGTCTCTGCTAATAAAGACAAATGGCTATCATGCACGTGCGCATACGCCCTCAGGGCCCAAGCTTCCGTAGGAGACGCCCTGGGCGTCGGGAATCCCAGGCTGATTCCCGGCCACCGTAGGCGCGGGCTTGCGGACGGCGAGTAATGGGTAGACCGCTGTCCGGTAAGGACCAAGCCCGGGTCGACGGCGCATTGTGTTCCGTAGGCGCTTCGAAGATATGTCAGCACCAATTGGTGGGGTCCGCAAAGGCCAAAGCTTGCCACGCACCCCTGGTTGTTCGAAAGAGTTACTGTGAGCCCTAGCACACAGGTAACTGAGGGAACATGGGTGGGTTTTAGTCAGAAAAGTCTGATACTCCTGCTCTACGCATAGCGGGAGAAGTTATTTGTATAATTTCCCATGCTCAAAAAAATGTCTACCATAGCAATTATCTACATCGCCACATGCGAACTACGCATCTCACTGACGTCACACAAATTCCAGCATGGCTCAAGCAAAGCTTACTGCGCAACTAACCTAGGTATAATCATCCCGACATCAATCGTCAGGCAGTTGCCAACCAGCAAAGACATCCGTTTCGTCGGAGTATCCTCCCTTTACCAGGAAGGATGAGTGAACTGTACACCCTGTTCCTCATTCCTCTATTTAATAACATTCTGAAATTCATTCATTAATTTATTCACTGACAGACAACGCACAGCATAAACCAATGGATTTAGGATTGCACAAGACTTCCTTATGTAGATTCACTCCCTAAAGGGGTTAAAAGGGAGATAGAAGTTTGTCATTTTTGCTAAGTGGAAATTATATCGGGCACATGAATTGTTATTAAATATCTTTTGAGTTTCTGAAAGGATCTGGTGAGGCCTTTGCCAACAATTTTTTTTAAAGCTCATTGGGTGGACCGTTTTTGGTGCGTTTGCGAATGTACCTATTCCATAGTCATTTACAGAGATTCCTAACATTAAAAAAAATGGAAATGTTTTTAAAATTGTACTTTCGGAACTTCCGTAATAATCGTAAGTAACACATTGTTTATGTTGGCAATCTCCTTAAGTGACCTAATGTTGCCAACTGAATAATTCAAACGCATTTCAATTAAAGGTAGTGTTGCCCCTGAAAAATAAATGTGCAATTCCTTTTTGTTACGGCTATATTTTTGTCCCAAACCCCAAAGTGAGAGAATGTGGACGTGCCTTGAGATAAATCCTATTCCCGAGGGTTGGACCCGAAACAAGTTGTTTGAACTTGAATATTCAAGTGTCTGTTCACAATTTGTGTTGTGCAAAATAATTCAAGCTAGTCAGTTGTGTTTTAAAGGATTATTAGTCGATAAATATAGTCAATTTAACCGACCGACAATCGGCACGATTTGAATTTTATGCAACAAAGTTACGAAAAAAGTTCACTGCAAATACATTGCTAATACGCCTAACACGTATTTCTAGAGTTTTCGACTCGCCCACACATAAATTAATTTCATGCCAATTAGTCGACCGACTAGTCATGAGCTATCCGTGTGTCAAAACTCTTAATAATCGTCAGAGATTGTTTAGAACGGTCACCAATCCTTGTAATAACCGTAACAAGCACAGCTAAACCTTTCAAACTAAACAATACCTCGTAGCATAAGCATGGACTAATCAGCCTATAATGTTCCCACTGCTGGGAATCAGGCCTGGACCTCAATTCTGTATGGTTAAAATGATTCCCCACGGATCTTACTACGTTCAAACTACGTCAATATCGTTTTTTTTAGAAACCGGTGTAACGGTAACAATCGAAATGTCATATTCTGTAGGCAAGACAATTTGTCGATATTATTAATACGATATTAGCAGATGACGTGGTTTCGAGTAAGGAATCGTTAACTGGTCATAGTGAATTCAGGCCCTGCTCTCTATTAGAGTACAGACAGTACTGGGCCCGCGTGGTGGATTATGGCCCCCTTCCATAATCCACCACGCGGGCCCAGTACTGTCATGTGGATGTCACATGTCATCGAATTTCTGGTTCTAGGACATGCCCGTTTCCTCACGATGTTTTCCTTCGCCGTTTTGAGAGCAGTGGTGATGAAATAACTTACACTAAGTAAAGCCACTGCTGCAGCAGCAGCTGCTGAGCAGTGGTGGCCAAGTTTCCGCGACTTACGAGTTGTAGGTCGTAGGTTCGAACCCAGACATGCGCTTTACTTTGTGTAAATTATTTCATCACCACTGCTCTCAAAACGGTGTTTTCGTGAGGAGACCGGCATGTCCTAGAACAAAAATTTGAAGACATGTGACATCTACGAACTCGCACTGGGCCCGCGTGGTGGATTACGGCCCAATCCCTCTCACCGAGAGGAGGCTTGTGTCCCAGCAGTGGGAACATTATAGGCTGATGATGACATTAAATCCACTGCTTGGGTTCGAAAGACTCGTAAGTCGGGAAGGATACCACTAGGCTATCACTGTTCTCGATACCTCGTGCTCCTCAATAATCGATGAACCAGCATTCAACTTAAATAGGCTGAATAAATACTAGTGAAGCTACAAAATCTCCTCGTCAATTTATTATTCTATCGACTTTTGACTCCGAACCATTTTAGTGTAACTCCGGGCTGGCCATGTTTATTTCTGTAACAATATTGACATAAGGCCTTTCTCTTCTGGAATTTTGAACTTTGAAGGAGTTTTTTATTCGTTTGAAAAGTTTTCTTGTGTTAATATTGTTAAGGCTTGTATACACGCCAAGGACCTTCAGCATTTGAGCGCACTAAAGTGGGCAAGTGCGGGGTGATGTAGCCGTGCAGTCTTTAATCGGTCGCTTTTTTATTTTATTATAACAAAAATAATGCATATTTGTAAAAAGTAACAAAACCAAATCATCATCCTTTGTACTACAAAGCAGTAACTAGTTTTTTTTTTAAATAAAGGAGTAAAATGGTTCCATCTCAACGATTATGAGGTGATTTTGTGTTTTTTTTTCTTATTATTTGACACCCATAGAAAAGTTATGCCCAAACCAAATGACGTATCATATTATGTAGATTGCTAACTATTTTTTTCAAATGTAATTTCTTTGTAAATGCCGACGAAAAGTGGTTTCATCTGCATGCTGTTTTCAACCATTTTTTGAGAGGGCAGCTTTAAAAATGAAACACAAAAAAGGGTGTCCGCTTATATCAATTCCATAGATGTGAAAACTTACGTGGAGCCAAGTATACCGATTCATCTATACAGATAAATAAAATTGTATTGTCTGTTTGCAATATTAAAATAACCGCTTTTTAATAAATGAATATGGATGTATACACGGTACATTAACAATATTTTTTTCAATTTTTGTCTGTCTATTTGTTTGTTCCGGCTAATCTCTGAAACGGCTGGACCGATTTTGATGGGACTTTCACTAGCAGATAGCTGATGTAATAAAGGAGAAACTTAGGCTACTTTTATTTTAGAAATTTGTTAAATCCCACGAGGACGAAGTCGCGGGCACAGCTAGTAATATTAGAAATGTGAAAATTTGTGAAGATGTTTGGATATTTGTTACTGCATTTCGAAAAAACAGCTGAACGGATTTGGATGAAATTTAGCATACAGATAGTTTATAACCTGGATTAACATATCGGATAGTTTGCATCCCGGTAGTACGTTCCCGTGGGATAATTTTTTACCTCCACACGGGCGAAACCTAAGGCAACAAGCTAGTTCTCATTGTATAACCGTCAAAGCCGTCGACGCAATCTGTTTGCGCCGCCGCCGCCGTTGTCTAAAACTGTTGCCAGAGCTGAGTCTCCTGTGTGTCGTACTTTAAGGGTGCTTAACGCCCTCCTGTTCACCTATCCTGAAAGTGATCTGTTTGCTGATGAATGGAGCAAAATTATGCGTATATGTCTGATGTTTTGCGAGAGTAAGTATGCTAGGTTAATTGTCCTCTATTATTTGTTAGTACCTATTTGTAATATTTTTATTTGCTATACCTGTGTCTCTATGTTAATTAATGTAATTGGTGTTACCGTTTTAATTAACAATTAATAAATAAATAAATAACATCACGCCAGTATTCTCCAAAGAGAATTGAGAAATTACATATAGAAAAACCAATTTACACTTTGCCTGACACGCCAAACGCACCCAGGAACTCTTGCTTAGCAAGCTTAGAAGGACGCTTTCTATTTATACTCTACCGTAGAATAGAAATCGCATTTTTCGGTTAAAAACTTTCAACTGTCTACACGTAATTTTTGTCTACTCTTCCGTCGACAAAACGCTTCTGTACGGTTCTCGTGATAAGCCTGCATCTGTAGCGCGACCGTCCACTAGATCTTCGAGGCAGTTGCACTACTTGTTATAACACTAGCTGCTGCCCGCGGCTTCGCACATGCGGGCGTCTGAAATTGTACCACAGAAACGTGAAACCAGGACAAACCGCCAGTATTCTTCAAAGGCTTTGAGAGGTACACCTATCGTACATTAACATTTTGCCAGTTATGTTTAAGTCCCATGTAATTAAGGGCGAGCTTATTGCCATCAACCGGGCACAAATACAGGCACCAGGCTACAAAAAAAAAAAAAACGACGAAGCATTCGCACTACATGAAGTGAAGTTGGCCGTTGTAGTACAATTTGTTGAGCTTTTCAAAAAGGGAACTCACAATGCCTTATAAATCCAACCACCACCAAAAAGGTATAAAACCTCGTTTTAGTACATAACATAACTATTTTAATGGACCATTAGGAAAATGGGACCGTTTAAAAAAAAAAAGAGACAGCAAACTGGCACGTCAGTACACCCCGGATACTAGTATTAATGGGTGTCCATTAAAACTAGTAGTTGTTATGCCTAGCCTTTTCCTAACTATGTTGGAATCGACTTCGAAACTAATCGGATGCAACTGAATGCTTTAACATGGAGCGACTGCCTACCTGACCTCCATAACCCAGTAAATGGGTAACACGATACTCTTTTGTAAGACTGGTTGTCAGGATTCTGATGACCCATAACGACTGTCAAAGATCTTCCAATGACAGCCGAGACTTCAAGTCATCCACGAATCGACTTTAGCAAGCGTACCTTAACTTCAATCGCCTCAAGTCTGCTATTACAATAGTGTTAGAATGGTTTATCATTGATTTCATAAATTGTTGATTTTGACAAGTTTGGTAATCTACTAATATAATGGCGTCAAGATGACTTTCCAATGGTGAGCCATTGAAAGTAATGGCATTTATTGGTAATCTCGTACATAATGACAAATGAATGACTGACTTAGGCGGTAATCTGCAAAAATTTTGGCAGTTCCTAAAAAAATATGTAAAAAATAATATGAACGATAAATATAATGAAATCTGGCATGAATAAATATTCAAATTTAGTAGTATTTTTTCGAAAACCATTTCTACTAAAGGGTTTTATAATAATGGCAATACGACAATGCCATTATAACACAATTCTGTTACGAAACCATTGACCGACCAATGATCGACCATTATGAATTTAGCAGATTACGAACTTTTAGCCAAATGACAATGGGATCTTGTTGGAGTGAAAAAAATATAAAAATAGCAGACTTGGGCCCCCGTACCGCTGTTATGATTTAGCCACGAACTGACAATTTGGCTTATTAGTCGAGACTCTCACTAACTTACCCGCCCGGCACGTTTTGAATTTTATGCACTTCATTGCCTAAAGGCTTACCTCCATTTGCCAATGGCCTAATACGTATTTCTGGAATTGTCGAATCGCGCACAAATAACTTACCTTCGAGTCGTTTAAAGAAAATAATATATTGTTTAAAAGTGTAAATTCGCACGATTCCGGGGAAGGAAACTCGTGCGAATAGACCAATAAGCTGACACTTATAAAGAAAACACTTGAAAGCACCCACAAAGTTCCATTACTCCGTGCATTTTTTATTTTAACTATTTTACGAGCCATTAGCAAAATAGGACAGTTTGTTTTACAAAAAGAAAAACAAGGAAACTAGCACATAATTACACCCCAGATGCGAATAATAATGGCCGACCATAAAACTAGTAGTCAACGTAAAATAATGGGGGCTTCATTACAGTCGTTGTCAATTCAATTTGCTGACGGCATTTTATGTAGGAGAAGGGAAGGCCTATGTCCAGCAGTGGACGTCTTCCGGCTGAAATGATGATGATTTCATGTAGTGTACAAAGGGATGGGTGCATTAAGAATGTCAAGTCTTTGCAGTCTGCACTAGGTACTTTTCTTTTTCTCATTAAATTATGACAGCCAAACAAATACTCATGTTGTCTATACCTTAAATGATCCCATCACATACATAATTTAGTAGTTCCTATAACCGATAGAATCTTCATTTTATAGCTTCGACCTCCGCACATCGATTTACTTTTCGTTAAATATGCATATCAAACGTTTTCCTTCATTTGCGAATCACTTGCATGTACGCAATCTAGGCGCCCAAAAATGTGTTTATTTACGACATTACAAATATTTGAAACCGTTGGCTTTTCTCTACTACAATTTGTATCTTCTTTTTAGCGTGTCGATAGCAATCTTAATACTCACTGTATTTTGATTTATTTTTTACCCTGATTATGGCCACGAGCACTTTCAGCAGCGTCCATCAACCCGTGTAGCGTGCAGACAACAGGACACGCTGGACAAGATATTAAGTGCCACATTGTTTGTGGGACAGCTCCACATTTACACTCCAGGGGCCTAAGTCTACTAATTTATAAACGTTACAATGGTCTCTCAATGGTGTGTTTTTGACAGTTTTTGTATGGCAAATCTGTCAAAAACTCACCATTGAGAGACCATTGTGACGTTTATAAATTAGTAGACTTAGGCCCCAGGATGGAGTCATCTGTGAATCTCCACCGGGGAAAGTTTTCTTCACTTCTGCCTACTTGATTCCGGAGTCTATTTAAAAACTTCCAGGAAAGCCAACGCAACTCATGTCCAGGTGTCCAGGTGCGAGATTTTCAACAGGTGGAACGAATGGGTTTGGTAGGGAAGCACCATCTCGCCACAGGCTTAATCGTTCCTTAGATAGTTCGCAAGTGAGTAGGAGGATAGCCTTTAAAAATCCTTTACGGCTTTTCAGCCTTTGAGACACGAGGATGTATTACACATAAACCTTTCAGAAGAAATTCTTTAAATACAAGTGAAAACCGTATTAAAATCCGTTGCGTGGTTTAGAAAAAGTAAGCGAGGAACAGACAGATGAAAACAGCGATAATACTTTATACTATTTAGGGATTAGATATGTATGTAATACTTTATATTCTGTGAAAGAGATTATAAATTAAATTAATTAGTAAATACTTCCTATAACAAACATAATACGTGCCTAAAACCAATAGAATCTTTATTTCATAGCTTCGACCTCGATTTACTTTTCGATAAACATGCATATCAAACGTTTTCCTACGTTTACGGATCGCTTTGCAAAAAAATCCAAAGGGGTCGTAATACGTTTTTCCAGTAGAGTGACGCCAAGAGTAAAAGGTAGGTACTCCTTTTAATGGTCAATCCAAATGGGTGGACATTATTTACACATCGAGACTCTAATGTGCCTTTAATCGATTGGTTAATACCAAATTCTAATTAAAAAAACCTAAGAAGTTCAAAAGTTTTTACTTTTGAACTACTTACGTTTTTTTACCAACTACTGAAAAAAAAATTTACGCCGAAAAACTGAAGTCGGTGACTTTGGATATGTATTTTAATTTTATGTCACCGACTTCAAAACTTAGTTATTAAGGTTAAACAAAGCAGGTTTATTATTTTTTACTTTTCAGTATTTTCGGCGGTTGAATTTTTTTGTTAAAAAGTTTTTATTAAAAAAAAAAATGGCTGCAATCCACTCATTACTACATGCTTAATTTGTGATTATTTTTTTGTAATACACAACTCAGTATTAAAATCTGTGAGTAAACAATCAATCATCCCTTGTTTTCCTACCCTTAGGATTGGTTTGGTGGAAATTTATATGGGGCCAACTCCAGGGTATACCCTTTCCAATAAAAAAAGAATTATCAAAATCGGACTACTCTGAAAAAAGTTATGCGTGGTCATACATAAAAAAAATACGCGTCGCCTTGAGCTCCTTCGTTTTTTCATCGGTTAAAAATCATGAAGAAGAAGCAAGGCGCCTCTATCTGAGGTTACTCAGGTGGAGACTTTTTTTATGGACAGGGTATGCTTCAGTTCATGCTTTATTGATTTTCTCAAAAAATACTGATGACCAAATGACCTATGGAGCTTTAGAAAGAGACAGCACACACTCAAACAAATAGGCATGAGTGAGACAGGCAAAGCTCTACGAGTAAGTTTTCTTTTGCAAGGACGTAAAAATAATTATCGCGACAGGGGTTATTTGAGCACTGGATCTTCAACTCTACTGCTTAACACTGATAGTTGAAAATCAAATAGTTTTTTTTGTGGGTGGAAAATCATCAAATAACTTCTCCCGCTCTGGGTGGAGCAGGAGGGTGTGTCAGTCTTTTCTGACTAAAACCCACCCGTGTTCCTTCAGTTGCCTGTGTGCCAGGGGCGGCGGTATCTCTTTCAAACAACCCGCACCCCTGGCAGGCATCGGCCCATCAGTTGATGCTGACATCTCTTTGAGGCTCAAAGAAACTCACACTAGGGCCACAGGTCATACACGCATGCTGTTTTCGATTACCGCGCATCTGTATTTTCTGAAGCACATCACCAATAAGAGTCGCTATACGTCCTCCTTGGGCATCTGCCTTCTAAATACCTTTTATACCATTTTCATCTACATTTTAATACATGTGTTTATCTCTTGTTTTGATTAAATACACAAGAGCTTGGTAGGTCAATGTTTTCGTCACGGGTCGCTAATATTATGCAAATGTTTAAGGCCTAACCGGCGTATCCCGTTATGTATTGGGGACAGCCAAACGCAATATATTTATGTATGTATGTATGTACCAGAGCTCGGTTATTTCACCCGAGAAATTTGACAGAATATATGTAGGTATAAATGCGAGAGGACGGTTTTTTCAACGAAAATATACCTACAGAATTACAGATGTAAAGTGCTGTTGCTACTATCATTTAATGTCACTTTTTCTTTTTAATATGTGGAAAAGAAATGTCCAGAAGTATGCTTCGGTAATATTACCAAGCATACTTTTGTTATGCAGACTACACTTCTCAAAGTAGGTCCTTAATAGTATATACAGAGGCAGCGGTGGCTCCCTGCCTCATCAACGCATAACGTATCACAAGGGATTCAGCACATTATTCTGAATCCCCGGCGTTGAAATTTCACGTCGACGGATTTCTTTTAAAATTAACTCTACTCTACATTTAGTCCGCGTAGATTTTTTTTGTTGATAACCAACGAAAAATGTATGCTCTAGGGGTCTAGAATCACGTGTTGAATAGGTAATAGGTAAAACAGGCTCTTGTCCGCAACTCCACGTCAAAGCGCGTATTTTGCGTACGGGTGGGAGAATCGGTCATTCGACCCACCCCAGCTCTTCGAGAAAGGCCAGCAACGCCTTGGTGTTGCTGATAATCTCACGTAGGGTACCTGGGTCACCGAAGTATTTTGCCCTGTAAATAGCAACCACCGGGCAGTTTAACAGCACATGAGCCGCTGTCTCGTCGTTCTCCATGCAGGCCCTGCACAGCGGACTGTCTATTACTCCTATGACAAAGAGATGTTTATTAAATGACCCATGGCCAGTTACGGCTGCTGTAACTGTACGCAGCTGTGGTTTTGTTAAACGGAGAACCTGTTTCGTGAGGCGGACATCGAACGCAGGAAGTGCTTCCTTAGCCTGCCTATACTCACTTAGGTCCAACCATATTTTGTGATGAATTAATCGTTTCAGTTTTCACGTCGATGTCCTTGCCAGCTAGTGAACGTAATGCTGTTGTTATGTCCTGTATAAATGTGAACATAAATCAATATCTGTGTCAGTCTGTCTGCGTATCTGTTACCTTTTCACCTCTGTACTAGCTAGCACCTATCTCATAAGTTGGTACAAAGTATGTATCGATATGGGCAAGTAAATCAATTCTCATAAAGACCAATCATCTTTTTGGCCAAGAAAAAAAAAACCTTCACTATAATTGCCATTTCACAAGGCAATCTCATCTCAGTCCCGTAACTCACAAGGTTTCATTTCCATTATTTTATTGCATTTCCTCTCTTAATACTTTCATGACATTTTCGCTTCCTCCTCGCGTACAGAATTCATTATTGTCGGCACTAAAGTGACCGTTCCTTCATTTTCCTCACGGAAGGCGACTTTTTATGGGTTTGCGACGAAATGTTCACACGACGACGACTGATTTTTATAACGCTTTTATTAGCTCGGGTTGTATGTATGTATGTATGTAACGGAATCTTTGAGCCTAATTTTCACTGGTTTCTAGACGTCTGATCAACTTGAAACTTTGCACACGTCTTAAAGGCCGATGACAATGCAATAACCCGATAAAAAAAATCAAAATTCATACAAAAATTTTTTTTTTTTTTAATTCAAATTTTTAAAATATCCCGATAAAAATTTGATCGAACTAAAAAATGGAAAATAAATTATAGTTTAAAAAGCTAAAAAAACACGCTTTTACTGCTGACCGAACTAAAACGCAGAAAATAATTTTTAATTACAAAGAGTTTATGTTACAGTAGTAGGAAGTCAATAATTCAATTCAGAGTAAAAAGCGTGGGGTGCTTGATATTTTAATAATTACAACTATTCTATTGGCAACCATCTATGAGAGGAGAGTCATGAAAATGTAGGAAAATACACCCCACGCTTTTTACTCTGAATTGAATTATTGACTTCCTACTACTGTAACATAAACTCTTTGTAATTAAAAAATATTTTCTACTTTTTAGTTCGGTCAGCAATAAAAGCGTGTTTTTTTAGTTTTTTTAAACTATCATTTATTATTTAGTAGGATTAAAATTACATGAGGAGTGTAATATTAATCGTTATTTAATAATTCAGGTACAGACATAGCATAACATCATCATCATCATTTTAGCCGAAAAACGTCCACTACTGGAAATAGGCCTCCCCTAAAAGGGGGGTTTTGCTATAATCGCTACGCTTGGCTAGCGGGTTGGCGATCGCAGTAAGGTGGTAAAATGCATAGAGAACGCTGCTGCCCATTCTCTGGTAAGGCCCTTAGTCGCCTTCTACGACACCCACAGGAAGCAATGAGATGGTTCTATTCTTTTGCATCTGGCACCACACGGAGAGAAGCCTACTCACTTCCTGAATCCAGTAAAATGTTGTTATTAAGTCTGGTGGTAGTACTTATTTTCCGCATGCTTGTTTCAACCTGCTTGCCTGCTTCTTACCAAACGATTTCCTTAAGACTATGAAGACACGTTGAAGTCAGAAGATAAGTAGAGCGGTACGGAGCAGCAATGTGTTTTAGAGCATAACATACACCGTTCATATCTGAAGGGTTATGCAGAGGTGACCTATCGCTGTATATCTAAAGTTACATTTCGCCATTTATGTTTACATTCTAAGTGATAGGAGCCTATTGCTATCAACAGGAAAAAATCTGGGCCTATAGACAAAACACATTTCTGTTAGCGTTCACGCCAAACGCTACGCCAAAATGTATGGGAATGACATTACCTGCGGAAAGGACACGACGCAATCTTTCCACAAAGTCAAAGTCAAAGCATTTATTTCAATTAGGCACTTAAAAGGCACTTTTGAACGTCAACATTTACATTTAAAAAATAGAATTGATTCTAGTCGCCCATTCCAAAATGTAGTTTCGTATGGAGAAGAACGGGCAAGAAACTCCACCGTTACTCTTTTAAAATGTTTTACATACAATTTATCATAGTACATTCATTATATAATTATATGTGAAAACGATGCACCCAGAATAAAATTACTATACCAAAAAAGGTAACAAAATGCAACTGAAGCAATAAAGATAAATTAATTCTATGATAGATACATGGTGCTCACATATTTACAAACATTGTAAGAGTAAGTATACGATTTTCCTAGGTATTTTCCACAGGTAATGTCATTCCCATAAATTTTGCATTAGCGTTTGGCGTGAACGCTAACAGAAACGTATTTTCTCTATAGGCCCTGAGCTGCTACTGAAAAAATCGAGGTGGAAAATCAAAATAACACTTTGCGTTAGGCAATTTGGGTTTTTCTTTCTATTTCTACTCAGAAATTTGGGAAACCCAATAACATTTGCCCAAAGTGGGAATTGAACCCGTCCTAGATTCCCTGAAGCCTTTACGGCCACTTGATCTACCAGGCAACATTATTTGATTACGTTTCCTGGCATTGCCTTCCGTAATACTTTCACGACATTTCCGCTTCCTCTGCGCGTTCAGAATTCATTATTACGTCACAAAAGTGACCGTTGCTTCATATTCCTCAGAGGAAGCTACTTTTAATGGGTTTGCGACGAAAAGTTCACAAGACGACGCCTGATCTTTATTTAGTAGGGTTTTAAAAAATACATGAGTAAAGGAAAGTGCGCAATGAAAACGCACACATCTGAGGGGCAATTCTACAAATTTTAAGAACGTTCACAGTCTGATCTCAGTGTCAATCTGTCAAAAATACCTCGATTTTTCATACATTTTTGACATTTGCTTGTCGCTGAGATGACACTGCGACTAGATTTTGAACGGTTTTAATTACGAGAATTGGCCTTCAGAAAAACATAGGTTGGGGTTATTTATGTAAGCCTAGCTGCGCCCGCGGCTTTGCTCACGTGAATGTTTGAAATTATCCCATGGAAATGTGTTACCGGGACAAAAAACATTACATCAGCTATCTGCCTGTTAAAGTGTTGTCAAAATCGGTCCAGCCATTTCGACTGTTTGTTTATAAGTAGATACCGTATAAGCTTTCATATACTTATAATATAACGTTGGTAGTAGTACATGAAGCTATACATTTCCAGTATAAGCCGATCTCGCATTTTATAGGATTTCCGTACAGTGCGAGATCAGCGTAAACTGAAAATGTATAGCTTGATGTGTAGCCGTGCGTACCTATAGTAAATGTTTTATTTTAGTAAGATATTATGTATAACATTTAATCGTACTCCTGTTTTTTATCCCGAAATAAAATAAAATGAAATACTTAATTTTTTTGTAAACTAATGTTATTTTAACTTTACAAACAGACACATTTAATTTGATTTATTTCTATATAGCTACCTATAGAAGATTTATGTAAGACCCGTCAAGGTTTGACGCCTAGTTACCATCTCCTTTCGAATTATAGAAATGATTAAGCCTTCGTCTTATCGGCTCAACTAAAACTTTTCTCATTTTCCCATCAATTATTCAACAAATTAATAGCTGAGATTTCGTAAAATCAACTTAAGTTAAATTAATTGAGAACTGGGTTCTGGACCGGTTGAAGTTGGGAGGAAGTTTTTGGAATTAAACTTGGACTTGAAAAATGGAGGTAAAAATATTTAAGAGTTTTTTTCTACCTTCAAAACAAGAGTGAATGGGCATCTTCTGGGCATGCTCGTTCTATGATAGACCTCATCAATTGCTTTCCGTCGAGCGTGATCGAACTAAGAGCAGGCCCATCGAGCAAAAAAAAAGGAAGAAAAAAGTACCTACTTACTTAGCTTAACTTTTTAATTACCAGTTCTTCACAATCATTCCACATGTTCGTACTTCCGTAGCGAATCGAATATCCATGTATGTCATCGAAAAAGTCCTCTAAACACTACCTACACATACGATACTCCAAAATGGCGGTTTAAATCAAATAGACCAGCCTTTCCCAAAGTGGGCGATAACGCCCCCTTGTGGGCGCTGCAGGCCTAAACGGGGGCGGTAAGAGACCCTCTAATTCCACTCAATCTCCGCTAATATAGCTCACAATAATTAATTTAATTTGAAGTTATAGTGGTTTTTAAGTAGGTGAAAAAATGGGGGCGCTAAAAATAATTTATACTCAAAGTTGGCAGTAGACAAAATAATTTTGGGAACCCCTGAAATAGACCAACCGCCATCTTTCGACAACTATTTGCTGCCAGGGTTAGGTAAATCAGGTAACCGAAAATGGGTCATTTTCGTCTTATAAGCCTGTCGAAGAGCAGTGGTAGCCAAGTGGTAACGGCCGCGACTTACGAGTTGTAGGTCGTGAGTTCGAACCCAGACAGGCGCTCTACTTTGTGTAAATTATTTCATCACCACTGCTCTCAAAACGATGATGGAAAAAATTGTGAGGAAACCGGTATGTCCTAGAACCAAAAATTCGAAGACATGTGATATCTACCAACCCGGACTAGGCCCGCGTGGTGGATTACTGCCTATTCCCTCTCACTGAGAGGAGGCTAGTGTTCCAGCAGTGGGGAACATTATAGGCTGATTATGGTGACGATTGACCTTGTCGAATGGGTGTGAATAGCCGTGCTAATTGAGCCAGGTTTCGATTCCAAACTACTCTATCACACAGATCTATTATAATCATTCGATTAAAGTCAACTTTAGTTCAAAATCTATTGTTAGCTCTGGCTGAAACTTCGTATTTTGTATTCAATTCGGGTTTGAACAAGGAACGTGGAATACTGAAATGTTAGGAAACTGGATCTAAATGTGGGTAGTTAGTGCTAGCAGCTGCGATTGCGTTACTTTGCTATCTACCCAGTACATATACAGGGTTATTGGAAAAACACCAACAACCTCTTAAGAGGTCATTGTGCTCATCCTTACGAACAACTTTTAGTTGTTCATAATGATGAATACAATGACCTCTTAAGAGTTTGTTGGTGTTTTTCCAATAACCTGTATACACGAATAATAAAACTGAAGAGTTTTTTTTTTTTAATTTGTTTGTCTGATGATCTCTGGAACAATCCGAATAACATTCAGTTGGATTTTGGATCTAAACTAATATAATTACATAAAGATAAAAGAATAGATTTTTTGTAAGTTACACTAAAACAGCAAAACAGATTTAAATGACATTCAGCTCATGGGTAAATCATGACCTGGCTTAGAAAATAGGATATTTTTTATCCCGGTATTCTCACAGAATCGAGATTTACGCGGGTGTAACCGCGCTGCGCAGCTGTACTAACTGAAATAAATAAAAACACGACCGGCGGGCACACCCAACAGACAGGCGCCAACGTAAATGGCTAACCTTAATGACTTGTTAATCTTTTCGCCACATTTATACGCTATACTAGTAACTCGTAAAACGTACGTTGAACTGCTAAGACGCCGCTGCACAAGTTAAATAATTACCAATTAACTCAACATTAAATAATTGCAAAAAAAAAACTAATATAATATATAGGGTGACTGGTAATTAATTAGTCAAAAACATTTAAACACATGATTGTACTCATAATTATGAACAACTTTTACTATGGGACCAAACCCATAGTAAAAGTTGTTCATAATAATGAGTACAATGACCTCTTAAGAGGTTGTTGGTGTTTTTCCAATAATCCTGTATAAATAATGCAAAAGAGCTTTGTGCATTTTAATTCATTATTTTTAAAACAAATCAGTAAGGATACTTGGATCAAATCTTGGTCCCATAGTAAAAGTTGTTCATAATGATGAGTAAAATCATGTGTTTAAATATCGGTCACTAATTACTAGTCACCCTATACAGATATATACAAGGTGTAACAGAATAGACCCAAGACCTGAAAGTAGTTTGTTCCTAATTAACTTCTGAATCGATTTCAGTAATTTTTAATATGGGTATTCTTTTCAAAAATTATGTATTTTGTCATAACTACCGCAGATTGAGCCAAAGAAAACTCAATTTTATTTCAAGGCAATAACACTCAATCTTGAATGCATAAAATAACGCTTGGGTCAACAAGTTTTTCTTAATATTAACAGTAATCTTTGAAAAAAATTAGTTTTGGTCATTGTGTTATGCGTTTAACTCGATACTTTAATTGGGGTGTATAAGGTCTTGCGTTAATTATGTTACACGTTGTATAATAGCATCATCAACAGTGCTTGTAGAAGAATGCATATTTCACCCACAATTTCAACACTTTTGATCCAAGTTTCCTCACTGATTTGTTTTAAAAACAATGAAGTAAAAATGCACAAAGCTCTTCTGCATTATATATACAGGGTTATTGGAAAAACACCAACAACCTCTTAAGAGGTCATTGTACTCATCCTTATGAACAACTTTTACTATGGGACCAAACTTGAAATCGCGAAAAAAAAAATCAGCTGTTCCTTACATTTATGTTCGTATATCTCATCAAAATGTAGGGAACAGCTGATTTTTTTGCCGATACCGATTTTGGCCTATGGGTGTTTTCGAGTAAAGTTTATTTACAGAAACTTTTGAAGTGTCAAAAATAGAAAACAAACAGATATTTTATCAACATTTAATTTCATTGGAAAAAATCCATCGGTTTCTTACTAAACTGCAACTATACCCAACGGCCCTAGTTACATAAAACAGAGTAGGTATATAAAACTAGGAATTTGTTGATCCAAACCAACCCCCAACCAACGAAACCAACTTACCTAATTAGCTAAAACATTTACCGCAATCGAAACAGAGTACAACAAACTAATCAAACAAGAAAGCTCTACTTGACAAATTGCACAAGACAAAACTTCTGTCCCACTATTGTACAGGTGATGTGTAATCAAGGGAAAAGCGTGTTTTCAAGAAAACCGTCACAACACCGCGCCATGCCAATATGAGCTTTGAAGACCGTAGAATGTACACCGCCAACCAATGAGAGAGAATTTCTCGAAGTAGGGACTTTCTTTTCTTTGTTTTTGGGATATAATGAGGATAGCATTCGAAGATGTGAGAGCAGTGGTGGCCAAGTGGTAACGGCCGCGACTTACGAGTGAGGTCGTGAGTTCGAACCCAGCCAGACATCGTGAGGAAACCGGCATGTCATAGAACCAAAAATTCGAAGACATGTGATATCTACCAACCCGCACTGGGCCCGCGTGGTGGATTATGGCCCAATCCCTCTCACCGAGAGGAGGCCTGTGTCTCAGCAGTGGGAACATTATAGGCTGATGATGATGATAATGATTCGAAGATGTCGGACATTTTTTTCATGGCTATTTGTTTTAGTAAATGTTTTGTTTTGACTGCCATGTTGGGCTCGTAAAAAAAAACTCAGTAGCTAAAATAATAATCTGGTTCATGAAAATCTGGTCTAAACCCATATTTCCAAAAAAAAAAACCATTTCACAAAAAAAAAAAACAAGGCGGGATCAATATGGGTCGATTATACTAAGGTAGGCAATATTTATTTGTATACATACATTAGGACCGACTGTGACGATTCATAGTAAGTACCAGTCCATTACAGAGGACATAATATGTTTAGCAGTTATTTAATTTTGGATTTTAATTACGAAAGCCTGTACCTAGGTAGAGGCTGTCACGGTCCTTCAAGTAAATAAATCCTAGATACTGATAACTTCTGATATGAGCATGCTTGTGGCTAATCACCCGCATGGGTCGATCAATCAGGTTAAGCTACGCTTGATGCAGTTGGTCCGTGGATGGGTGACCATCTTTACGTACCTACCAAGACCCCTCCGTGCCTCAGAAGCCACGTTAAGCCGTTGATCCCGGCTGTCATTTCTGGATCTTTGATCTCTGAGTCTGATAGTCAGTCTTACCAAGGGGTATCGTAAACTCAGTAACTGGGTTGTGGAGGTCAGATAGGCAGTCACATCATGTAAAATACTGGTATTCAGCTGCATCCGGTTAGACTGGAAGCTGACCCCAACATCGTTGAGAAGGGCTAGGCAGGTGATGACTGATAAGTTCTGATATATTTCGAGTACTTGTCCACTTAACATAATATTTCATTCTATCTTATCTGTGACCTAGCGTGAAATGTCAACTTGCATGTAATGCATAATGGTGTAATTATGTTACATCATTGTAAAGCATCAATATTAAACTACACTTGAAACTGTATAAAAATCATGAAATTTTACGGAAAGACAATTACGTTTGTAGGGTTCCAAAACTCAAAAAGAAAATACGGAGCCCTTATAGAATCACTTCGTTGTCCGTCGGTTTGTCTGTCAATCCGTAGAAACTCTATTTCTCAAAACGTGTGGAGATATCTAGTTGAAATTGATATCAAATAGGTAGGTCTACGGTACCTTGGAGCTCTAAAATCAAACACAACAATAAAAAAACAGCCATTTACGTGACATATTTTGATACTCGCAAACAAATCAAAACTTTACGTGTATGTAGCCTTCCCATTGACCAAGAATCATAGTTTTATCATATTATAAACAATTGTTTGTGATTACAAACTTACATTTGCAATTGCAGAATCAAAGAAAAAAAAAAGAGGAAAGAATACTATTTATTTGGACACAATTCGCGAAACACAAAATCATCATCATCATCATTTCAGCCGGAAGACGTCCACTGTTGGACATAGGCCTCCCCCAATTTGGGGGACTTGCCATAATCGCCACGCTTGGCAAGCGGGTTGCCGATCGCAGTATGGTGGTAAAATGCATAGAGAACGCTGCTGCCCATTCTCTAGTAAGTCCCTTAGTCGCCTCCTATGACACCCACGGGAAGAGATGGGTTGATGCTATTCTTTACGTCCGGCACCACACGGCAAACACGAAATACAATAACAAAAAAAAGTGAATGTGTAGCAGGTAGGTCATCAATCAATGGTCAAGTTCTCTTAATTAACTAAAAATCTATTAAAATAAAAATATTATATCTTAAACACGTACAATAAATATATCTACATATTTTGCTACGACAGTGCTACGGCGCTACGTAAGTGCTACGAAAGTTGTTTACCTTAAAAGTAGCTCAGTAAGAAGGAAAAATGTAGTTTATCGAAGGTATATAGTTATGATTATCTTGCCAAGCCATTTCCGATTCGGTTTTACCTGATTTCCGAACTTTCTAGGTCACTCTCCACGCTTATCAATATTGAATCAGACGGCGGCGGCGCTACAGCCAGGTAGGAAGTGGGTATACGAAAACCGCTACCCACAGTTATTTATTTATTGTTTTATTATTGTAACAAGGTCATCCTCCGTATTTATTCGATACTACCTTTTGACGGCTTCGCTCGTACACACGTATGTCGGAAATTATATCTCGCAAACGTACTACCGGGATAAAAAGTACCCCATGTGTTAATCCTCGTTATATACTATCTGTGTGCTAAATTTCATCTAAATCCGTTCAGTACTTTTTGCATTTTTACAATACTAGGTTTTGCCAGCGGCTTCGCTCGCGTAGAGGTCGAAAATAATCTTACGGGAACGTACTACCGGGGTAAAAGTATCCTATGGAACAATCCAGGTTATAAACTATATGTGTGCTAAATTTCATCCAAATCAGTTCGGCCGTTTTTGCGTAATTGAGTAACAAACATTTAAACGTACAAACTTGTACATTTACAATATTAGTAGGATAGGATAAAGACGATCATAATATTGAGCTAGTGTCTCGGACTGCCTCCTTGGTGCAGTATTTTTGCCTGTTTGATGACGATAGGCTCGCCCCTATTACATGAGACTTGAACATAACTATTCCGTGTGGTGACAGACGTAAAGAATAGCACCATCCCATTTCTACCCGTGGGTGTCGTAAAAAGCAACGAAGGGACTTAAGTACTAGAGAATCAGCAACAGCGTTCTCCATGTATTTTACCACCATATTGCGATCGCAAACACGCCTGCCAAACGTGGCGATTAGGGCAACTCAATGGGGGCCGGAAGATTCTGGAGTGGCGACCGCGTATTGAAGGACGTAGCGTTGGAAGGCCTCCCATAAGACCGATGAAGGCCGGAGGAATCCGCTGGATGCGAGAAGCTCAGAACCGGTCGAAATAGCGGTGCTTGGGGGAAGGCCAATGTCCAGCAGTGGACGTCTTTCGGCTGAAATGATGATGATGATGGTGATGACACATAACTGGCGAAATTATGGTGTCCTATTGATACGTAAGTGTATTATTAAGCTAATGAGTTGTAGTATTACGTGATTACAAATTAATATAAGACTACTTTTACTTTTTTTCCGTACTTATAAATGGCAGACATTTATTTATTACACAGTGACGCTTGATGTATTTGAGAAATCCGTTTACATTAGGGTCTGCCAAGAAACGGGTAATACAGCCTAATGGAATTGTTTTGGGACACAATTCTTCCCGTCAAACGGATTTATCAAGTCCTTACTGAGTAAAGAGATCCGAGTGGCTTCTGCTTTTGGAAATCGAATCGTGAATGTTCGTTATATAAAAAAATACTAGTTTTTGCCAACGGCTTCACCCTCGTGGAGGTCGGAAATTATCCCACGGGAATTTACTACCGGGATTAAAAGTATCCAATGTGTTAATCCAGGTTATATGCCAAATTTCAACCTGTTTGGCCGATTTTGCGTGATAAACCGGTAAAACCAAGGATACGGAGACGCCCTGGGCGTCGGGAATCCCAGGCCGATTTCCGGCCACCGTAGGCATGAGCTTGCGGACGGCGAGTAATGGGTAACTCGCTGTCCGGTAAGGACCAAGCCCAAGTCGACGGCGCGTTGTGTTCCACGCGCGCCTCAAAGAGATGTCAGCACAAAAAGTGATGGGGCCCGCAAGGACCGATGCCTGTCAGGGGTGCGGGTTCGTTTGAAAGAGATACCACAGCCCCTGGCATACGGGCTAATGAAGGAACACGGGTGGGTTTTAGTCAGTAAAAGTCTGACACGCCCTCCTGCTCCACCCAGAGCGGGAGAAGTTATTTGACGATCTCCCACCCAAAAAAAAAAAAAAAACCGGTAAAACCAAACATACAACTTGTACGTTTTGTTGCATATTCAATGTACACCGGCTTTCAAACTAATGCAAATTAAAGGTAAAGTCAATTGTAAATTCAATACACGACTACTAATATATATATCACAAAGCTAAAGAGTTTGTGTGACTGTTTGTTTGGTTGGTTGAACGCGCTAATCTCAGGAACTACAGGTTCGAATTGAAAAAATATTTAAGAGTAGGATAGCCCATATATCGAGGAAGGCTATAGGCTATGTAACATCACGCTAGAGCCCTTACGAGCCGAGCAAAAAGAAAAAAGTCACGAATACGAAGTACTCGCACAGCCAGGCGATTCGATGCGACGGGGTGGGCTCGGGTGAGCAAGAAATTTGACGCAAACGAAGTTCCGGGCAGAAGCTAACTTATAATATTAGTACGGTATAGTAGGATGACTGACTAAATAATAAGATAGTGATGAATGGAATATTTACATACAAAAAAAATTTTTAATAAAAAAAAAACCACCGAAAAGTATAAAATAATAAACTTGCTTTGTCCAACCCCAGTAACTAAGTTCGGAAGGCGGTGACATAATAATTAAATACATATCCAAAGTCACCGACTTCCGAACTTAGTTATTGGGGTTTATTTTTTGTGACTATAATCTACTAATTACTACATGCTTAATTTTTGATTACTTTTTGTAATACACAACTCAGTATTAAAATCTGTGAGTTAACAATCAATCATCCCCTGTTTTCTTACCCTTAGGGTTGGAATTTTTCTTCGAAATTTATATGGGACCAACTTCGGGGTATACCCTTTCCAATAAAAAAAGAATTATCAAAATCGGACTACACTGGAAAAAGTTATGAGTGGTCATACATAAAAAAATACGCGTCGAGTTGAGTAACCTCCTCCGTTTTTTCGTCGGTTAAAAAAACATAACATCACGCCTGGTTTTGCGAAGCGACCTTTACTACTTACACCCATATTTTACCAGTTATGTCTAAGTCCCCTTTAACAGCCGCACTGTTCGATCGATCAGGTTAAGCTACGCTTGCCACGGTTGGTCCGTGGAGGCGCAAATGCGTGGATACTGTTTATTAGAAATGACTTGCTAGTTTTAGTTAATCTAAATTGGAATCACAATTTCATCGTTCCTACGTGTGACTTCCATCATTTCTGATGATATTGTACCTATTTATTTACCGAAGTCAAAACAGGTTTTTTGGCAGTCTTTTTTTTTTTTTTTTTTTTTTTTTTTTGGGTGGGAAATCATCAAATAACTTCTCCCGCTCTGGTTGGAGCAGGAGGGCGTGTCAGACTTTTACTGACTAAAACCCACCCGTGTTCCTTCAGTAGCCCTTAAGCCAGGGGCTGTGGTGTCTCTTTCGAACAAACCCGCACCCCTGGCAGGCATCGGCCCTTGCGGGCCCCATCATTTTTTGTGCTGACATCTCTTTGAGGCGCGCGTGGAACACAACGCGCCGTCGACTTGGGCTTGGTCCTTACCGGACAGCGACCTACCCATTACTCGCCGTCCGCAAGCCCATGCCTACGGTGGCCGGAAATCGGCCTGGGATTCCCGACGCCCAGGGCGTCTCCGTATCCTGCGGCGGCTGGGGTCGCGAGGGCGCATATGCTGCCTCTCCCTCACGTTCGCCGCCTCCCTCTTCGCGAGCATCACTGCTTCGCTGAAGGAGGTGACGGCTCCCCATGCCCTCTCGCTCCGTACCATGGCCTGGACCAGGGCCGGACGCGAGAGATCGCCGCCGCCGATCGCCTCCACGAGGACACGGCGGTGCTCCGCCCAAGCAGGGCAGACCGCCACCGTGTGCTCCACCGTTTCCTCAGGGCGATCTTCGCAGTGGAAACACCCGGGCGTTTCCTCCCGCCCTATTCGAAACAGGAACCTCCCGAAACAACCGTGTCCGGTGAGGACCTGCGTCAGGCGGAAGGTGAGGACGCCATGCCGTCTCTCAAACCACTCCTCAAAGAGGGGACTTACCGCCGCAATCGTGGCGTGCCCAGCACTGGGTTGCGACAATTGGTTCAAAAAGCAGGAAATAAGAGTTGAATTAAAAAAGAGTTTTTGTTTAGGTCGGCGGTTTTTAAAATTTTAATTTCAATTCTTATTTTCTGCTTTGTCTCGCTTAAATCTGCGCAGCGTTGCGTATGTTTCCCACAATGAAGTTTGTTACCAATTTATCCTCATTCCTCGTCCTGATCACTATTTATCTATAACCATTCAGTGAGACGTTTTCAATGATCCAAAACACGATACTTCTGCTGTTTGTTGTCGAGTAACGCCCGTCGTTTTTACGTTGGGGGTTAATAAAAAGGGTACCTAATAAAATATAAAGCTCTTTTATAATGAGGCTGACTAAAGCCTTTATCGTAGATGGAACAAGCCAACCCTAATTCCGAAAAATAAACGTCAGGCACTTCAGGATTATCCAACTTAGCCCTGAAATTGGCAATTCCTTTCGTGCCCTTAAGGTGAAACAAGTCCACGTTTTATCCATACAAACTTCGGGAGGGTTTTATTCCACTGTTGGACAATATACATCAAAACTTAAACATGGTATAGTTTTGTCTCATTATTATTAATATTGTCGGCACGGAAACTGAATACTACAAAGATTCGTTTTTCTTGATAATTTAACGTAACTTTGGACATGTTTAAGTAATAAAAGAAGTGTTAAATCTCCAAAACTAAGTCAGTATCGACAAAGTTCAATCATCGAAAAGTTATATAAACTTAATTGGTCATTGATTTATGTAGTGGTTTTTTTCAGAAAACCCAATCTTCCGAAAGACTTTTCTTAATTTTGTACCCGCCTGTTTTACTATAACTGATCCTGCAGCTCACTCAATAATGTTGTGCGTGTAGACTATCGTCTAACTGCTCATCACTGATACTACCTTTGTCGGACTCGAAGCCTGATGAGACAGCGTGCTTTTTAGCCGGGCCCACCAGTGAGTTCGAGCCCGCGACTTGTGTACCCTTGAGCGGCTTTCTATCAAAACAAATGTCAGCTTGTTTGCCAACCAATATGATGTTAGTCTATAGGTCTTTGTTGCAAAAAAAAAGTATCTCATGATGGATTGCCAAAGCTACCATCCTGAACAAACAAAGGAATCTGTAATCCGTGTAGTCCATTATACTTGTTCGTCGAGTGTATTTTTTTCTTTTGTTTTTTTTTACTCTATGAACAAAAATGACGTGATGAGGCATTGATATACAAAAAACAATCACGTGTCTCAAAAACGTCCGCATAAATAAGGCGCAATGTCAGTCGGCGCAATGAGGTGTCAGGTATATCGTCAGTCATCTTTCAGTCAGTCTTTTTGGACATTGCTTTGTAAAAACGCGTGTAACGTTGAATTTGCAAAAAATGCAAATACGTGCGGCACTCGGGGACTGCCGCGGTAAAGCTATTGCATAGCTTTTTTTAGCAACTTATGCAATTATAATTATTTATTTATTTTTAGTTATTTATGCAGTTTTTTTTTTCTTTGTTCTTAATTCAAGTTTTTCTTTGATGTTAATTCAAGTTACACTTTTGGTGCGTGGTGACAGATAAGAAAACAAATTTTACTATATCGTATATAGCCGTACCATATACATACACGTACCTAAAGCTACATGGTAGGCGGAGTGGGGGGTGTTTTATTTTCGTTACGGAATTTCTTGATTCGGTCGCCGCGCTCAAAGCCCGCGATAAAAGCTATGCAATAGCTTAAAAAAATAATTACAAAACATTAAGTGAAATTAATAATTACAAAAAACTGCTTACGTAATACTTGAATAAAATTGCCCCATGGAGTGACTGCCTATTTGACAACCCAGTTATTGGGTAATACGATACCCCTTGGTAAGACTGATTGTCAGACTTTCGGGCTTCCGACGACCCGTAACGACTGTCAAAGATTCACGAATAACAGCAGAGACTAACGGCTTAACAAGCTTTCCGAAGCACGGAGGGGTCTTGGTATGTAAAGATGGTCACCCTTCCACGGACCAACCGTGGCAAGCGTATCTAGCTTAACCTGATCGATCGACCCATGTGGCTTTTATTACTTAGCCACAAGCCTCGGGATGTGATGTGTATCAGAATACCAGCGCTGCGACACTTTTAAATGTCGCAGCATCATGCTGAGATAGTGGCCTTTTGGCTTCGTACAGGACTTTATTTTTTATTTTACTTTTTGTTTTTTTTTTTTTTTGTTTTTGTATAAATCTTATGTTAATTTTAATAGTAGTGTAGCATAGTAGTGTTTTAGTGTTTTCTCTTTTATGTGTTTAATTATCGTATTATACTGTAGCAAGTTTGTAAGATTCCTGTGCAAGACCAATATTTTTTTATTTATTTTTTAATGTAAAAATTCAATCAGTTTTTTTTTTTAAACGTAACAAAAGTGTTTTACTGGGACCAACAACCAGATTATTTTTTCTTGTTTCCCAAATGAGATTTATACAAGTTCTAACAGACCACAGACACTTCGCGCGGGACCCACATAGTTTTATTTGTCCCACCCACGGAGTTAATACAAAGAGGAGCTGTTGTAATCAGATTTCCCTAAGAAACAATGCGTGACAATTTGCGGGGTGAGGGGGGTGTTAGATCCCGCCCTTTAACTCGGTGATCCCGCCCACTTCTTTATTCCATCTACCGGTCAATAGCAAAACTACTCGCTCGTTCTGTTTATTTTACTTTGAAGTTACGTAACTATCTCACACTAGATGTCACTAAGTGCAGGATGCAACAGGGTCGTACTCAGAATAGGGTATTAAGACACATTTTTGAAAAATGTCTTTTATTTATATTCTAAAATGGTAATAAACCACCAAAAAAAAAAACACAACGTTTTTATTGAATCGATTAGTGCGATAAAAATGCATTTTCATTTTCATTTTTCGCGCGTTATTTGACGAAAACGCTGAACGCAGTGGACGCCATATTGCTCTGAGGGTATGACGTCAGCTTGCTGTGTAAACAAATGCCCTGATATTTTGTATGATAATTGATTTTAAATTTTAAAAAATGAGTTATTATTCTACTTATCGTTGGTTTGCTGTTCCTGAATGTAAGATAATATTTCAATAAAGATTACTTTGGTTACGAAAATAGTAAAAGTACATAGTTGGTCAGTTGATTAGTTTAAACAGCGTTATTACATAATAACACGGCGGTTACAATTTCATGGTGTTCAAAAACAGATTAAAAAACTGAAATCTTTGAACTGAAATTTATTTTGTTATTTCATGAACTAAATCATGAACGAACATTTTCGGACTGCTTTTTGCCTAAGCTATCTAATAATATGTTTATAGATTTTTTCTCATAAAGAGTAAAATACCCTATTGTCGTACCGGGAGTACTCGGGTATTTTTACTAATTTTGCGAACTATCCATATTTGTATTGAAATAGTGATATTAATTTTTGTCATCCATTGCTGTCTTAGATCATATTCGGAAAGAAATCTGAACATACTCGTACATCATTTAAAAAACTAAATAAATTAGGTAGGCTTTAAGATCTTTTGATTAAGTAAACAACAACTACCTACCATACTTAGCTGTCTCACGGAGAGAAAGTACTTTAAATACATTTTTGTAGATAGAATATATAATTTAAAGGAGATTGTATTTTTATGAGTAATTCCATATATGAGAAAGCCGCGGGAGATTTGGTTCACTAATTGGATTCTAATTACGGCCCTGTCTTTTTGTTATGTTTCCGGTTGTCGTTCATAGTTGACGACAAATGGCGACCTGCTTACAAAATGGTCTATGAACTACAAAAATATAATTTTGGCAACTAAAGGATATTTAAAAAATGAATGTTGAACAAATCTCAATGCATATGATTTTAAAATATGTTAACACTGAGCTCTACGTACCTAAATATTTTTATTTCCCATGACACAAAGTGTCGCCATCTAGTGTCGGGTAGAATTATATACTGAAAAGACCGACGCTTAGAGATTTTTCTAGAACTATGTTGATAAATTACGCATAAAATTACTTAGAAATGAAATGTGATGCCATCCATAGCAACAGAACGTCTATCTGAGTAGTTTTTACAAGATAAAACACAGCATTTCATTCTTTTTTTTTCTTTGAGCTCGATATTCTATAAAATGGGAATGTGTACAAAGTTGTGCATAGAACTTAACAGGACGAACGCCAACAATACACTGACTAAGGCCACGCCCACGTGATGACGTCAGGACCTGGTTGAGAATCACAGTACACAGTTGCTTAGGCCGTCTCCTCTTTGTATTAACTCCGTGGTCCCACCAGACCTTGAACTGGGCCAACCGCCCCGAAATAGTGGATCAATATAACGTAATGTCTGTTGCCTATAAAAATGTGGGCCAAACAGTCACAGATAAGTTAGATAATCGTGTTATTGCTAAAGTTTTTACGTCTCGTTAAACTGTTTGTAAGAAGTTTTACGCGTAACATAATTTACATTATGACACTTGGAGATGTTCAATAACCGGCTTCAAAGAAGGAGGTGGTTCTGTGTTCCACAGTAAAGATTTTTTCAATGTATGTTCACCGATTTCGGAAATGGATGGATTCCGAATAATATTTTTTATAGATAGGGTATATGCTTCAGACCTATTAAAATTTTATTTAACTTAGCTTCGGTAGTTTTTGCGTTAGCCTCGATAGTACGTTTTTAATCCACTGTATGTACCTACCTCGATGACATGCTGTTTCTTCCTGTAACTGTGGTTCACAAAGCGCGTAGTGGTATAAGAATTGGTTTGGGGTAGTTAGGTACTATAACAATAATTGAAAAATAAAAACTTTTTCAAAAAAAAAAAAAACAACCTGACTTCCGAAAAACCACTACAAAGTGAAAAATAACTTTAATTTCGGAAGTTGGTGACAAAAAACTAACAAATACATTGGACAACAAACAGCAGTATTATTATTTATTGCCATTAAACAGGTTACAGAATAATGTGAGACCAGAGGGGCAATTCTTGGGCACGCCACGATTGCGGCGGTAAGTCCCCTCTTTGAGGAGTGGTTTGAGAGGCGGCATGGCGTCCTCACCTTCCGCCTGACGCAGGTCCTCACCGGACACGGTTGTTTCGGGAGGTTCCTGTTTCGGATAGGGCGGGAGGAAACGCCCGGGTGTTTCCACTGCGAAGATCGCCCTGAGGACACGGTGGAGCACACGGTAGCGGTCTGCCCAGCTTGGGTGGAGCACCGCCGTGTCCTCGTGGAGGCGATCGGCGGCGGCGATCTCTCGCGTCCGGCCCTGGTCCAAGCCATGGTACGGAGCGAGAGGGCATGGGGAGCCGTTACCTCCTTCAGCAAAGCAGTAATGCTCGCGAAGAGGGAGGCGGCGCACGTGAGGGAGAGGCAGCATATGCGCCCTCGCGACCCCAGCCGCCGCAGGATAAGGAGACGCCCTGGGCGTCGGGAATCCCAGGCCGATTTCCGGCCACCGTAGGCATGGGCTTGCGGACGGCGAGTAATGGGTAGCTCGCTGTCCGGTAAGGACCAAGCCCAAGTCGACGGCGCGTTGTGTTCCACGCGCGCCTCAAAGAGATGTCAGCACAAAAAGTGATGGGACCCGCAAGAGTCGATGCCTGCCAGGGGTGCGGGTATGTTCGAAAGAGACACCACAGCCCCTGGCTTAAGGGCTACTGAAGGAACACGGGTGGGTTTTAGTCAGTAAAAGTCTGACACGCCCTCCTGCTCCACCCAGAGCGGGAGAAGTTATTTGATGATTTCCCACCCAAAAAAAAAAAAAAAAAAAAAAGGGGCAATTCTGCTAATTTTAAAAAATACTGATCTCAGTCGCAATCTGTCAAAAATACCTCGAGTTTCCATACATTTTTGACAAGTTTTTGACATTTGCTTGTCGTCGAGATGACACTGCGACTGGATTGTGTTACGAGAATTGGCCTTCAGGACTCCAGAGCTAGGTTAAAATACCTGTCTTTCAGGAGCCAGTGACTTCATCCATTTAGGTTACAATTAAGCAAACCTTATGCTACAAAAGGTGATACAATTATGTTACTTAAAATTAAGTTCAATAAGTACCTACAAAAAATAATGAAAATGTAAGTAAATTATACAATCTCATTAAATCAAAAAACTAAATTGGAATAAAATCAGGAATAAAACAAAATTTGATTAAAATTTAATTGAAAACAATATAATTAAATATTAAAAACTTGTTACTTCTAAGGTTAAAACAGGTAATAAGCTGTCATTTAGAATGTAAAATACGAGGAAATGATACCGATTGCAAAAAGAATATAAAGATATATGTGAGTTATCGCCATCGGCGACATTGAGCGTGTGCCAAATAAGTCAAGGTTAGAGGAAGAGGAACTTTATATGAGAGCCAGTTCCCGTTTGGTGGCAGTTGGTATTCATTGCTATATAATATATATAGTGGTATAACTTGGATACTTAATTAGTACTGAATTAACTTGGACACCGGAATTATCTCTGAACTAGCTTCCGCCCGCGGCTTCGCCCGCGTGGAAGTCGGAAATTATCCCGCGGGAAAGTACTACCGGGATAAAAAGTATACTGTGTGTTAATCTATGTTATAATCTATCTGTGTGCCAAATTTTATCCAAATCTGTTCAGCCGTTTCTGCGTGATTGAGTAACAAAGATCCAATCATCTTCACAAACTTTCACATTTATAATATTACGGACTACCCTTTTTTACCAAAAATTCTGATACACGTTATTTTTGGTTTTAGGTACCTATAAATACTGAGTTTCGAGTTAATCAAACCGCGCGTTAAAATTCTTCCATACAAACTATGACACCCCCAATCCCCCTTTAGGGGGTAGTTTTGAAAAACAATAAATTACCAACTTTATAATTTACATAGATAAGTATTTGCGCCAAGTTTCAAGTTTATTAACTCAAGGAATAAGATTTTTTACACAAACAAAATCCCCCCTTTTCACCCCCTTAAAGGTCGAATTTCCAAAAACCCCTTCTTAGTGCTCCCCTACATTATAAAAGGAAGCCGTGTACAAAATTTCACGTTCCTAATCCTAGTAGTTTCGGCTGTGCGTTGATTGATCAGTCAGTCGGTTTCTCCTTTTATATATAGAGAAAAGAAAGATAGAAAGATTATCTCGGAAAGCTCTCCATCGTTTCCGTACACAAGAAAGAATTTGTCGAGTTTCTTGCCCGTTCTTCTCCATAGGTACCTACTGCACTTTGGAATGGGCAGTTAGCTTCATCTTTCCAACTCTTTTACAATTCAAAAGTGCCTGTAATTGGATTATGCTACAAATATTATAAATGTGAAAGTTTGTGTGATGTTTAGATGTTTGTTACTCAATCACCCAAAAAGGACTGAACGGATTTTGATGAAATTTGGAACACAAATAGATTATAACCTAGATTAACATACTGGATACTTTTTATCCCGGTAGTACTTTCCCGTGGAATAATTTCTGACCTCGCGGGCGAAGCCGTGGCGGAATCTAGTTTGAAATAAATGCTTTGAGTTTGAAGTGGGGCATTACTGACCCATCTAACTCTGAGTGCGAGTGTGGTGGTCTTGATCAGACCATGCCTCACTTGCTGGAGTGCCCTAAGTGCCCGTTCACCCACATCTCGGATACCTAAAAATGCCACTGAATCCGCCATAATCGTGGCAACCAGCTGAGCTCGAACTATATTGACGGCACGGTTGGCGCAGTGGTTAAGCGATTGACTGCTGCGCTGCGTGTCGCGGGTTCGATTCCCGCACGGAACAATTATTTGTATGACCTACAAGTAGTGGTTCCGGGGCTGGCTGTGTGACATGACTTTAAATATAAACGCACCCACAATACAGGAGAAATTCCTAGTGTGGGGCAAAGTTTTTACCGACTTAAAAAAGAAGGAGGTTATCAATTTGACATGTTTATACATACTATACATTTTTATGTATGTTCGGGCATAGGTACAAAGACAAAAAATTTAAATAGATATTCAAAGTTCTTCAAAGAACTTCCGAAATTAAAGTAATTTTTCACTTTGTAGTGTTTTTGCGGTAGTCGATAGTTTTTTTTTTTTTTTTTTTTGTTGGAAAAACAGTTTTTTACTAAACAAATAACAAAAAAAACAATACTCAACAAACAACGAGGAAGCAAACGTTTCTTAACCTAACCGATCGACAGTTGTTTTGACTTAGCCACAAGCCCATGACAGAATATCCCAAATTTGCCAAAGAATCAAATTTCTAGCATTTATACTGTAAATATTGCTTCAACAAGCCGAGAATAAACCAGATAACAACACCAGTGTCAACATTGGTCAGTACAACTAAATCCGGGATACAGATAATTCACAGAGATATGTTCGGAGCGTTGCGGTTTGCGCTGTATACCTAGAGTGGTATCTACCAACATTATACAGGGTGTAAGAGAAACGCTTCCGAAAACGAAAACAAGAAATTGTACACTATGTTGTGCGAACAGTTAAATGAACCATTATTGAGATTAAACACATTTAAAAAAGACCCCAGGTCGTAACGGCGACTTAATGTTTAGGCATCCTTTGTAAAGCGCCGCCAAAATAAAATAAGTAGAAACATTACAGAATCGTCAAACGTTTTAAATTGATGCAAAACAACCAATTTAAGGCGAAAGGTTATTGGTATCCGTTTGCATTTAGATTGTGCTTGTACGAAACCTACGTTCTGGCTTCGGAAGCGTTCCCCTTACACCCTGTATAATTTAAGCTATTTACATAAACCACATTTGGTCTAGAGATTTACGTAGGTCTAACGGTAAAGCCTTCTTATTTATTAATGCCCGGTTCCTGTAAATAAAAACGGAACGTTTTGCTGACCAATGGTAGCATTTTGTATTACCAAACTGGGCATTTTGTATTACCAAACTGGGCATTTTATATTACCAACTGGGCACTTTAGTCTAAGTTAAAGCTCACAGTTCACGTTGACAATTCACGAATACATAAACATATACACTTACTCACATACTTACCTATAACATAAGCACCAACACAACACAAATTACACCACAGTGTATTCACAATTTGTATGCCTAATGTACCTAATTTTACAAAAAATAGCCTGGTATTCACAACGCAGAGAATCCTAGTGTGAGGTCTAGGAATTAAATCTATTTGAATGTAAACCGGACGTAAAAGAATGGCATCATCCCAGTTCTTCCCGTGGGTGTCATAGAAAGCGACTAAGGGACTTACCAGAGAATGGGCAGCAGCGTTCTCTTTGCATTTTATCACCATAGACTGCGATCGTCATCCCGCCGCCCAAGCGTGGCGATTAAGGCAATCCCCTCCCCGTTTGGAGGAGGCCTATGTCCAGCAGTGGACGTCTTCGGCTGAAATGGTGATGATGAATGTAAACCTAGCAAAATAAAATTCTTATTCTTATTAAAATAGATTCTTAAATAATTTTACATGTGATAGCAACTTCCATATGGGAAGAACTAAGCAAAGCTACTTCATTGTTAGTAAAGATACAAGAGTCTTAATTTTAGAGGCAATTAGAACTAAGCTGGATTGAAAAGTAGCTATTAATACTCTGAAAGTACACAATATGTAGATTTCTATATACCGGGGTCTGTTTTGCGAAGCTCAAGTGTTTTCCGGTCACAAACTTTCTTTGTGGAAATTACGACTAAGGCATTAGAGCCGAGTAAATTTTCACGCCTGAAACGGGCGAATCGACACCTTAAATAATAATGTATTACCTTCTGTTGGTGTATCGTACGAAGTTAATTAAATTGTGAGTGAATCGGTCACTCCAGAAATACGTATCAGGCAATTGGGAAGTTCTCAATTGTATGCAATAAAGTTAACCAAAAAATACTTAGGTACTACATAAAATAAAAAAAGTCACTCATTCACACATTCATTCACTCACTGATCAATCGCGAATCTCAAAAACCACTGGACCGACGAAGATAAAATTTATTGCACAGAGGTAGATTATAAGTAGAACACGTTAGCTATGAAGGATTTTTGGAAACTCCCCCCTTGAAGGACTGAAATAGGTGGTGCAAGTTTCCATAAAAATTGTTCAACATTGGAGCCGCGGCCAGCAGCTAGTTACTTATCCGGGTCAATGCAGATTGCTAGTCAAATGTTACGGTGGTTTCCTTCACCGTTTTGAGAGCAGTCGTGAACTGGTGATGAAATAATATACACAAAGTAAACCGCCTGTTTGGGTTCGAACCTACGACCTACATCTCGTAAGTTGCAGCCGTTACCACTGGGCCACCACTCCTCCTCATCATCATCATCATCATCATCATCAGCCTATAATGTTCCCACTGCTGGGACACAGGCCTCCTCTCGGTTAGAGGGATTGGGCCGTAATCCACCACGCGGGCCCAGTGTGGGTTGGTAGATGTCATATGTCTTCGAATTTTTGGTTCTAGGACATGCCGGTTTCCTCACGATGTTTTCCTTCACCGTTTTGAGAGCAGTGGTGATGAAATAATTTACACAAAGTAAAGCGCCTGTCTGGGTACGAACTCACCACCTACAACTCGTAAGTCGCCGCCGTTACCACTTGGCCACCACTCCTCCTATGACGACGTAACTATTTTCTATGAAGAAAACGACGCTTTTGAATTGCAACTTCTCAGAATGCACTCAAAGCAGTGAAGTAAAACTTCCGAGGAAGTCTCGCTGAACGTACAACCTACTTAGCTTCTTCTCTTTCAGTTTTCAAGGTTTATTTGATCCAGTTTTTAATCAAACTGCACTTTACTTTAAACTGCGTGTTTCTTAATTTACTTTGTAAGAAACAAATGAAATACCTACGCAATACTCGATGATTTATTGCATTCAGCAATGTGTTTTAAGTTGGTAACTTTATATACAACGTGTAATGGAAATGGAATATACATACCAAGGGCACGGCTTATTTGGATGTTATAAAACTATATTGGAAAGGTGTTTTAATACTATCTCTACATGTTCGGAAGTTATGAGAATTTTTAATACATTGATACCAGAAACCAAAATTTTCAAATTGAAATAAACACATCACTCGGAAGAGATTTATCTTGATATTGGCAAGTAACGTTGAAAGTTATTGACCTACGTAGTGCGGTGACACGTTTGTTATGACTTGAATTTAAGAAACATAATTATGAAACCGCAAATTTTCTTATCAATTTTTAGAGTATTTTATTTTGAGCTGAAACTACATTTATAATGTATACATATAGTGATTTACGAGCTGTTATCTTTAGTGCTTAAGGATAGCAATAGGGTTTCTGTTACATCCTGTTTAATGAGATCATTTCGGACCCTGCCGTTAGAGAAAAACAGTACGACAGAGGAAGCTCTTAGCTCATCAGTTAACACTACCCTCAGATTATAATACAAAGGCAGATATACCGCGCGGAACACCAAGAGTGAGGCCAAAAAACCAAATACTAAAGCGTCGCATTTTATGTAACATACAATGCGACGCTTTAGTAGTTGTTTTTTTTTTGGTTTCGATTATAAAACAAAGGCCGACTGTCAGATAGATCGCGTGGAACACCCAAGAGTCAAAAAACAAATACTAAAGTCTCGGGTCTGTGTTTGGTTTTTTGGCTTCACTCTTGGTGTTCCGCGCGGTATATCTGCCTTTGTTTTATAATCTGAGACATTACCTATCTAATGTAATCTTCTTCGCCTAATTATGACTAATTAGGCCTCCCACAAAGTGGACCGATGACCTTGCGAAGACTGCGGGTATCCGCTGGATGTGGGAAGCACAAGACCGGTCGAAGTGGAGGAGCCTGGGGGAGGCCTATGTCCAGCAGTGGACGTCTTTCGGCTGATATGATGATGATGATGATGAGGCGAAGAAGATTACATTAGATAGGTAATTATCGGTAAATAGGTGACCCTAGGTACCTACCGTTAATGGACTGCAGTGAATTACTAGTGAGCGAGAGAATCATTATCTGCCTAGCCATTTCTGAATTACTTTGGTGTCAAATTTCGGTCTAACCGGATGCAGCTGAGTGCCATTATATTAACTTGAAAAAGCAGAAAACAACGGTATTTGACCTAGTACTCTCAGGAAAAGAAGAAAACACGGTGGGATGGCTGGGGTTAGAGATCGTACTGCGTTTTCAATGCTGCAAAATGTATATTGCTAAGCTATTCTTATTTATAACGCTTTATTACATGGATCAACTGCCTATCTGGCACCTCCACAACCCAGTTACTAGGTAATCCGATACCATTTGGTAAGACTGGTTGCCAGACTTTCGTACTTCTGACGACCCGTAACGACTGTCAAAGATCCACAAACGACGACCGGAATCAACGACTTAACGTGCTTTCCGAGGCATGGAGGGGTCTTGGCATGTAAAGATGGTCACCCATCTACGGATCAACCGTGGCATGCGTAGCTTAACCTAATCGATCGATCCACGCGGCTGTGATTACTCAGATACTTAAATAAAAATCGCATATTAGCTCTTACCTCAATACAACAGACATATTATGTAACTAGTGATGGGGCCAATACATCATAGACAATAGTCGATAGATGTGCACAATATGGCGCCGGAGAATAGCCAAAGCATTTCTAAACTGTGTACTGATGAAGAAACTTAAGTCCGCTGTGAGGAAGTGGCGGAGAATGCGCCTCTTCCGGAAGAGAGATGGTGAGTCTGTTAAAGGTTAGGGTCACTTTTATTCTTAGATATTGTGATTATCGATTGGTTTCTCATACCTATGTCTGCAGTTCAACCTGGTTCAACTGCGGATTTCATCAATGAAACTGACTGCGATCAGCACTTCTAAACCGCGTTCAAGAGCTGTCAGTGTCAATATTCCGTAACAATTTTGACACTGACAGCTCTTGAACGCGGTTTAGATGTGCTGAATGCGTTCATTTTCATTGGTGACATTCGCCCTTAGTGCTGCTACACACAATCATGTTTGCGTCAGCACATTTGAGTCAGCAATATTTTTTGTTGTACAACAAAGCCTAACCGAATCAATAACAACACATACTCGTCTTTCATTTGAATTGTTCTGATTGGCAGGAGTCATTCGGCATATACCTACTTTCACTTAAGGAAGATCCACTAAGGTAACTCGTGAAAGTCAAATTTTCTTACTTTTTCGTAGGTATCACTTTTCAGTGGAATTACTTCTATGAACTGAGAGAATTGCATTGATGATTTTGATGATCATAATTCTGTAAATACATACATACATACATTCATAATCAGTCTATAATGTTCCCGCTGCTGGGACACAGGCCTCCTCTCGGTGAGAGGTAGTGGGCCGTAATCCACCACGCGGGCCCAGTGCGGGTTGGTAGATGTCACATGTCTTCGAATTTTTGGTTCCAGGACATGCCGTTTTCCTCACGGTGTTTTCCTTCACCGTTTTGAGAGCATTGGTGCCGTTCCCGCGTTAAATACACACTAATGTAAATGTCGCGAATTATATTTGGTTCAACATAGACCTGACCATAGAGCCGTGGTCACCCATTGTTAACTGACGCGACTTAGGAGATGTAGATCGTAGGTTCGAACCCAGACAGGCGCTTTACTTTATGTAAAATATTTCATCACCACTGCTCTCAAAACGGTGATGGAAAACATCGTGAGGAAACCGGCATGTCCTAGAACCAAAAATTCGAAGATATGTGACAACTACCAACCCGCACTAGGCCCGCGTGGTGGATTATGGCCCACTCCCTCTCCCAGAGAGGAGGCCTGTGTCCCAGCAGTGGGAATGTTATAGGCTGATTTTGATACAGCCTGAAACTAGCCTGCAAATTGCAAAAAGATAAGAAAAAATTTAATTTCACAAGTTACCTTGGTGCTTGTACCATAATCATGTTTGGTTCGGCTTGGCACATGTCGACCCAAACCTAGCCACTTTTTCCAGAACATTCTTATGTCTATAGCTATTATTCAATTATGCCACACCCAGCCGTACTGAATCTTAGCAACCCGAGTATTATGTGAAGTACCCCTCACATAAGTGTAGAAAAGTATCAGGTCTTCAATCTGATATGGTTGCAAAATATCTAGTTATTTGTAATAAGGGTAAATAATTCAGGAGATATTTACAAGTCATCTCAAAATCAGCTTCCAATAAAAAAATCGTCATCGTAATGAAGATACCATTTTTTAAATCTTCACTTACTAAAAAAACTTATTTCTTTTGCCTGCAGACTCTGTGACGCGTCAGGTGTCCACTGATCCCGCACCGTCCACATCAGGCACTCCTGCGCATTACCCGCGACCGACGCCTTCTGATCTCTTGCAATTGGTAAGAACATAAATAAATCGCGAAAAAAAAAACAGCTGTTCCCTACATTTTGACGAGTTATGCGAACATAAATGGAGGGAACAGCTGATTTTTTTTCGCGATTTCAGGTTTGGTCCCATATTAAAAGTTGTTCATAATGATGAGTACAATCATGTGTTTAAGTGTCGTTCACTAATTACCAGTCACCCTATGTAAGTGGTAGGTATCACAATTAAAGCCGTTTGAAGGCCGTAAATCATTCCACGGGAACGTAGGTACTACCGGGATAAAAAAATATCATATGTCCTAACCTAGGTCATGGTCTATCACTTCATTTCATCCAAATGCGGTCAGCTGATAGGCGTGAAAAGCTGACAGATAGAAAGCATTTGCAAGGCTTGTATACGCCAAGGACCTTCAGCATTTGGGCGCACTAAATTTGTGGGTGAGTGCGGGGTGATGTAGCCGTGCAGTCTTTACTCGGTCGCATTTTTAATTTATTTATAACAAAAATAATGCATATTTGTAAAAAGTAACAAAATCAAATCATTTTCCTTTGTATTGCAAAGCAGTAGACATATTTTTTTACTCTTTTGTTAAAAAATTAAGTTGTAAAATGGTTTCATCTCAACGATTTGGAGATGATTTGGTGTTTTTTTTTCTTATTATTTGATACCCAAAGAAAAGTTATGCCTAAACCAAATGACGTATCATAATTATGTAGATTACTAACATTTTTTTCAAATGTAATTTCTTTGTAAATGCCGACGAAAAGTGGTTTCATCTGCATCTGTTTTCAACCATTTTTTGAGAGGGCAACCTTAAAATATTAAGTATGAAATGTGAATTGGTGTCTGAAATGATCTTTTGAGGAAAGCATCACACAGATTGAGTGGACCAGTCTGTGCACGTATTTGTCAGTAATCGTGCAGCTCAACTCAGAACTTAAGGAGCTCAACAATTCGACGAACAATACCAATAGATTGGGATATTAGTAGGTATTTTACCCATGAAACTGTGATTTTTCGGTTTGAAAATTGACCTGCGTTTGAACACTTCCTTGGCTACAAAAGCAGACGGATTTCACCACAGAAAAGGTATTAAATCAAACAAGATCTAACATAGTCTTTGTCTATAAATGAAAGTCAATTTTGTCAATGAATATGGAGCCTAACAGGATAATCTCTGTTAGATTTTTCCTTTAAATTTTAAAAGATCTTTCCTGAAGACAAGAGAGGAATTTAAAGAAACTCGTTAGCTAGTAGTTTAGGTATTAAGCTTTTTGCTTGGTTTGCATCGAGTTTCCGGTAGGATATTATGGATCCCGTTGATATAAAAAAAACGTAGCTAAGTGATTACTAATTACTTTCACAATGCCTTAAATATGACTTTTCGCCTTCGTTTTCATGAAGACGAATTCTTTTAATTCATTTATTTATTTATTTCATTTATTTTGCATTTTTTTCATTTACTATATTCATGTTTTGGACAGATAAAAGAATCGAATTGAAGGCATTAATATTCTTAAGGAATAATGTTTTCACTGCCTTTGACGGCCCTTTTAAAAACCGCCATTAGAACACAATGTTACCATAATCAACTAGATTAACAAAACATATTCCCCCTTATTACAAAACAAGGTTTTTCTTTAGGTATGGTTTAAACCACCGAGCCTGTTTTTGAAATAAGAACTTAGAACTGAAATAGAATTACAGCTCCTTTTACAAAACTGACAATTTAACACTGGACTAACTTGTCAATTTTGTAAAAGGAGCTGTATTTCGATTACAGTTAGGTTAGGTTAGCGCCTGGTGCAAAGGAAAGAGCGAATGTGCGTGTGTTTGCTCTTAAAATTTATTCAGGTCCTTACTGTAATCAAATTACATTATCATACGATTACATTGACGATTACTACCACTTTCGGTTCATGAATTTTATTTATATGTATTACCTCTTTGAAGACTGCGGTTATGTGACAACAGGGTGATATCAATAAATGGCGAAGCATGCAAGAATCACACAAACGTTGTCGGTAGTCTTAGAGACAGTGTTATTTTTAAGTATTCATTATAATGTTTTTTTTCTTGTCCAGGAGCCAGACGAAGGCCAAAAGCTAAGAGAACAGCAGCTGCGTACATACTCGTTCTTCCAATTGAGGGTACATTTAAAACGAGGCCAAAACTTAGTAGCTATGGACAAAAATGGTATGTTGGATCACCGCAACACTATAGGCTTCTTCAGACAGGCGTGACTACACGCACGACGCGACTCTTGTAGAACAATCTCCCTGAATTTTTCATAGAAATATTTCTACGAGAGTTGCACCGCGCTGTCTCATCGCGCCTATTTGCGGGAGCCTTATCACCAACACTAAAACACTAACATCACTGCTAGGCGATGCACAGCAAATAATGCATTCCTAATAATACACAGTTAATGCATAATAATACACAAATATCGATTGCTAATCAATATTGAAAATAATCTTGTCAGAGCAGCGTCTGACAAGCTTAATCAATCACTGTTTAAAATAGGGAGATGTTTCGATTGGAAATGTAGGGAGATGAGTCGATTAAGTGTAATTTTTAATGGCACTTACCTAGTCGAATAATCTACTAAATTAAGACAAGCGTGAATTTTTGTACTCGATAAGGCGGAAGCGCTTAGCCCGCTAAATTAGATTTTTCTTAAGCGTAAGAGAATTTCAATTTGTGCGCTTATAGGGGATTCGCGAGGATAGTAGCCCACCCTGGCGATTCCCCTATAAGCGCGCACGTTTCTTTCGCCGCAAGTACGAGACTTCACAAGTTGCATTACCCGAAGCCGTAAGCGAGGTCTTACGTCGCGTACTTATCAAAAGCGATCATCGCGCCAGCAGAGGACGTATTCCAGTTTCCCGATGAAAAAGTGACATAAGAACACGATGATCACGTTTTAGTGCGACGATCGGTTCTGTTGTGAATTTAGGCGTTAGATAAAGCAAGACGCTTGGACGACAACAATCAGTGCTAGAACTGCCCATTCACTGCATCTAGATGTCATTTCAGACAAATGCACCTATCTCACTACTACTAGGCTGCAATTTGTCTTCCAAATTGATGACCCCTTGTCTAAAGGTCGATACTGAACGTGTTTAACATTTGACATAATTTTGCTTAAAATGTTTCCTTTTTACACACAACACAACACCAACATTTATTCTGTTATTGTTATTTTGCATGTTATCTTTTGTTTTAACGCAAATAATGCTTTTGCTTTCGTACCATTAGATCACCTTGAACATCCTATTCTAATTTAAATACCTAAGAAATTAAGAACTCATCATGTGCCTAGCCTTTTCCCAATCACGTTGGGGTCGGCTTCCAGTCTAACCGGATGCAGCTGAATACTAGCATTTTGCATGGAGCGACTGCCTATCTGACCTCCACAACCCAGTTACTGGGTAATACGATACCCCTTGGTAAGACTGGTTGTCAGACTTTCGGGCTTCTGACGTCCCGTAACGACTGTCAAAGATCCACAAATGACAGCCGGGTCCTACGGCTTAACGTGCTTTCCGAGGCACGGAGGGGTCTTGGTATGTAAAGATGGTCACCCATCCACGGACCAACCGCGGCAAGCGTAGCTTAACCTTATCGATCGACCCGTGATGCTTAAGCTACTTAGCCACAGGCCCCTAAGAAATTAAGAACTACTCTCTCAAAATCTAGACTAATCATAATAAAGCTGACGAGTTTTTTTAAACGCGCTAATCTCTATAGCTACCAGTAGGATTTAAAAAAATATTTTGTCATTTTATTGCCCAATTCTTGAAGAAGAACATAAGCTATTAAACACCACGCTACAACCCTTAGGAACAGAGCAAAAAAAGAAACACTCGGATAAAGTCGATGGCAGATGCTATTGTACAGTCAGCGTCAAAAATATCGGGACGAACAGACTGTTCAAAATGATCTCAACGACTAAGGGCGAATTTCACCAAACTTTTATACTTAGACTATGTCTTATCCTGAGAATAAATGTTGAATTTTTGACAGATCTTCCATAGTAGAATTGTCAGACGTAAATTTTTCTCTACGGATAAAAGATATCTGACTTTGGTAAAATCAGCCCTAAGAAAATTATACTTTATCTCAATTGAATAAAGTTCTCTTCAGAATGATAGTTGTCGGTTTACTGTCTACATTATGAAACATTCCTTGTGTCATTGAGTTAATATTTAATTTTCATAGTTGCTTATATCATTTTGAACAGTCTGTTCGTCAAGATATTATTGACGCTGACTGTAAAATAAACAGAAACTGTCCACAAAATTAACTTAGATGTCGAACTTAGTTAATACAACTCCGAATCAAACTCACACCTAACACGTTAGACTAATCCAATTAGAAGTCTAACCCCAAAGTTAGAGATGAAACAATCAATATTACGATGTACAATCGTGTGACTTCGGAACCTGTCGGAGGAAAACGACCTCTCGAACTAAATCGTGTGCTTCCTCATTTCCTCAAGGATTACATTCTTAATTTGATTTATAATTAAGCTCGGAGCAGACGGCTTGTAATATTTTAGACGTCGGAAAAGCTTTGCCAACGATCCGATAAATTCGGAACCAGGCTTAATGCTGCTCAAAATTCGTCCCACGACCCTTTCCTCAGTATTAATAATGTAGTTATTACCCTGTAGCTTACTTAGATTTTCTACATTTATTTTTGCTTTTTCCTCTTCTAACTGTAGTGTTTTGTGGGGTCCAAAACCAGGTTTGTTGTCAGGCACGAGCGATCCCTACGTCAAGTTTAAGGCTGGGGGGAGACTGTTGCACAAATCCAAGATCGTGTATCGAGACCTTAACCCTGTGTGGGACGAGTGCTTCACTGTGCCGATTGAAGATCCTTTCCAGCCTGTGCAGATTAAGGTGAGAGATATTTGATTTTGTTTTAATAATGTTAAGGAAGGCGACTTAGGGACTTACTAGAGAATGGACAGCAGCGTTCTCTATGCATTTTACAGTATGGTTACTGCGATCGCCTAACCGCCTGCCAAACGTGGCGATTATGGCAAAAACCCTATTTTGGGGGAGGCCCATGTCCAGCAGTGGACGTCTTTCGGCTGAAATGATGATGATGATGAAATACGCCCGTGCATTATAGATTCTGGATGTCGAATGGGAGGCATCGCGGCTGAGGGTTATGGGCTGCGGTAGAGGAGGAGTGCCGGTGCTTCTGAGCGGCGCTCTTCCCTTCCGTGGCCTGGACGGGGCCGCCACCGTTTGATGGCGGACGCGGTGGGGCCGCAAGGGAATAGGAGTGTCGGTATAGCGTCAGCCCCTCTCCCTATCCCCTGCGGCCGAAAAGTGGTAGACGGGACGGCGTGTTGTGTTCCACACGCGCGCCGTCAAAGATGTCAGCAACCACTGGTGGGGTCCGCAAGGGCCGATGCCTGCCAGGGGTGCGGGTTTGTTCGAAAGAGATACCACAGCCCCTGGCATACGGGCTACTGAGGAAACACGGGTGGGTTTTAGTCAGTAAAAGTGTGACACGCCCTCCTGCTCTACTCAGCAGGAGAAGTCATTTGATGATTTCCCACCGAAAAAAAAAAAAAACCACCCCGCTGATTTCACCTAAAAATACAGAATAAAAAATAAAAACACAATTGGTTTTCAACGGCAATGAAAACCACATAAAAATTCAACCCAACCCGGCTTGAATATTTTATTACGCACAATTTACTTCCGACAGTGAATAAAATTTAATATTAACCCTTAAACGGTCCCTAGGGCGGAATAATGTTACTAAATATATCATAGCTTAGAGAGTCGTGCTACGACAAGGAGTTATATTTATTTTAAGGCGGGGATAGATGAGTTTTAAGGACTAAAAATTGAAGATCACGTCTAAACGGCTTGTCTCATGTATTTGGAAAAAATATATGTTAAACTAGACAATTTTCTTCATCATTTGATATGTGAATATTTTAAATAATATTTTTTTAACATAATGTAATTAATTGGTAAAGTAATGTCTATCGCGGACATAAAAATGATAATCACTCAGAAAGAAACATTTACCATGACCATGCATGCAGCAGGCATGCAGCATGCAAGCATGCAAGCAAGCATGCAGCATGCAACATGCAGCAGGCATGGTTTCTGTCACGGCTCCGGCGCTGTGGGGCTCCGGCGATCCCACGCGAGCTGCTCGTAGCAGATGTGTTTAACGCTCACCACCGTAGCTTCGGCTTGCTGGCCGGCCTAGCCGGCCAGCCTCAGCCTCGGCGGCGGGCGTTAAAACCACCTGCTCCTCAGCTCGCGGGCCGCCTCGCCCCTCCGCGCCTTCGCGATTTTAAATAACACTCTAGGGTAGGGCAAACAAGACTACGTGGAGTCGATTTTGCAACGATTCGTTTCTTGGGGGCACTATGAATAATAGTATGAAAGATGGTTATGTTGAGAAAATATAGGGAAACAAATAAAATTATAATAGATGTTTATTGCTTCTGACATTATGAAGTTGAATGCTTCGGAATTATGAACATTAGAGACAGAGTAGTTAGGAATTGTGATTGTTAGGATGAAAAATGTTAGGAAGAACATTTTCGGATTTCCAATTATCGGAGTTGAAAATTTATGTGAACTTTGGCGCACCCGTTTGATCTAGATGGTTAAATGAAACTCACACTAAAGCCCTGTAATATTTTCAATAATCGGCTCAACTATGTATGTGAGTTATGAAATCCAGTGCGCGACAAAAATCTTCGCGTTAATAAATCGCCCGCCTTAGGGTTAGATGGCTTGTCCACACATGCAAAATGTTGCCCGAGGAAGTAGTGTTGTTGTGTTCTCTGTATCTGATGTATAAAATGTTTTTAAACAGTTGCAAACACGTCCACACACGTCAACATTTGTTGATAAACTGATGTTTTCGCTCGCCGGGCGTCAACTGTGCAACATGGCGTGATCAACTCCGCAAAACAAGTGTTGCCCGCAATTATGTTGACAGCAACTCGGCAACATGTTAATGCAACCATGTTGCTAAACAAAATGTTTACCATGAATACGAGGCTTAACATGAATATTTTCATACAGTTTGTTCGTATGTAAGTATGTTAAAATAAAATATCGTGGCGGGATTTATCGCACACTGAAGGAAAAAAAAACACACACACAAACACCCTCGGTGTTGAGCCGAGCGTTTAGAATCCAGTGCGCAGTAAAAAATCGCCGCGATATTTTTACGTCCATACACAAATGAATGTCGCGCAAATTTAAGATACCATGAATACGATGCTTACATTTCGGTTGAGTAAAACTAAGTTTTAATAGAAATACAATCTCCAAAACAAAATTGTAAGACTCAACAACAGAGCAAACAGAAATCGTGAAAAAAATCTGAACACATTTTTCTCTAGGTTATACAAGAAAGCGCGTTCTAGATATTTTCAGCTGGGAATTCAAAACAAAATCTGTAATAATGTTTTCATGCATAATGGGATGTGTTCCCGTTTGCAGTCTGTGTAAAATCAATAATATGCTAATTCGTTCAGCGAGTCTACGTCTTAGTATTATACTGTTAAAGAATGAGACACCATCGTAAATAGGGCATTTTATATGCTGGGGATAACTCAGAATATATATTAGATGAAACATGAGACAGATTTATACAAGCAGGCTGCTAATTCAAGCAATCTGCGGAATAATTGCGTAACAGACTTATAGGGCAATCGATCGCCATTACGTTCAGTGTGAAAGTTTTTAGCACCCTAGAAAACCATAAAAACTATATCTCGCATAGAGGTCACATATCGCTTTTAAGTTATGTGACAATTTCATACAGTTTGCTCCTACCGCAAACGGCTTTAAAGAACTATCTTTAAAAAAACTAATCTTCTAAGTAACTACGGTTGTTGAACCCATCACATCTATAAAGGTCCGTCAACAATTTAATTTTACCCTGTAGACTCCTCCAACGTTTTAAAACCAAATCACACATACTTCGTCAACTTCACAGGTCTTCGACTACGACTGGGGTCTTCAGGACGACTTCATGGGTTCTTGCCACTTGGACCTGACCGCGCTAGAGCTAGGTCGTACCCAAGACCTGGTCCTGTGTCTCCGAGACCCTGGGAAGCCCACCCAGGATATGGGAGAGATCGTGCTGAATGTCACACTGTGGCCGAAGTCTCAAGAGGATAAGGAACAGGTAAGATTGTTTAATTTTTAGTATCTGATCTAGGTTGGGTGCATTGGCAAACTGTGAGCAAACTATGAGCAATGCAGGATTAAGGATGAGTTTTACAAATGAAGTTGAACGCGATCTCCAAATCCAAATTTCGTTCAAGAGCTGTTAGTGTCATCAATGTTATGGAAAATGAACACTGACCTTCCTGAACGGTCTAACTCTTTCCCAAGCTTCTCATAAAACTGTGGAAATATTTTTTAAGTACCCGCCGAATTTAGTTCAATTTCAGACGAAAGATTTTCTTCGAAAGAGAATTTCGCGAGAAGCTCAGACTTTAAGCGTTTAACAAATACAAAACTTTGAAATACATATTACATAAACACACTGGAATACCAAGAACTTCTTGTATTCGATTTAATTCTTGCCTACTGCTGGTACACACGGCTACACATCAGGCTATACATTTCTATTATAAGCTGATCTCGCATTGTATTGGACTTCCGTATATTGCAAGATCAGCGTAAACTGGAAATGTATAGCTTGATGTGTAGCCGTGTGTGTACTTGCTGTTATTCGTGGATCTTTGACAGTCGTTGCGGGTCGTCAGAAGCCCGAATCTCTGACAACCAGTGTAACCAAGAGGTATCGTGTTACTGGGTTGTGGAATTCAGATAGGCAGTCGCTCTAAAAAAAAACTGGTATTCCACTACAACCGGTTAGACTAGACTGTAAGCCGACCCCAACATAGATGAGAAAAGGCCAGGCAGATGATGAAGTGGATAGATCAGATGAGTTGATGGCAGTAAATGGGCCTTAACTGCGATCTCTTGCGTCCGGTCTTGGTCCAGACCATGGTACGGAGCGAGAGTGCATGAGTAGCCGTCACCGTAAAGTCATTCTCGCAAAGAGGGAGGCGCACGTGAGGGAGAAGCAGTAAATGCGCCCTCACGGCCTTAGCCTCCGCAGGAGACGCCCTGGGCGTCAGGAATCCCAGGCAGATTCCCGGCTACAGTAGGCGCGGGCTTGCGGATGGCGAGTAATGGATAGCTCGCTGTCCTGTAAGGACCAAGCTCGGGTCGACGGCGCGTTGTGTTCCACGCGCGCCTCCAAGAGATGTCTGCGCCAACTGATGGGACCCGCAAGGGCCGATGCCTGCTAGGGGTGCGGATTGTTTGAAAGAGATACCGTAGCCCCTGGCACACAGGCAACTGAGAGAATACGGGTGGGTTTTAATCAGTAAACGTCTGACATTGCCCTTCTGCTCCACCCAGAGCGAGAGAAGTTATCTGATGATTTCCCACCCAAAAAAAAACTGTCTGACGTGACATTCATAGACTAATACCTAAGTAAGAGCCACTTTTGTAACGGCAGAAGCAATCTTTCCTATTTCAAAATGAAACAATTCCTAAAATTGACTATCCGAAACGCTACGGTTCCCAGTCATAAAGTTTTATCGAAAAATTCTGAAAAAATATCTTCTCCAATATAAAATTTTATTACGATCGTAGTAGTAGACCGAGGATTTGATCAATTGAAGTTGTAAAAGTTTAATGGTCCATGCATTGTCGATGTGAAGTCTTTCCAAGGTAAGTATTAGCAAAAAAGTTTAGTATGCTATATCTAAGTGAAATGATGATTCTTTTCCTTCCTAAGCAAATCCGACAGAAATATATTTCGTAGTTGAAAATCGAACACTGTATTTTCGACGCGCTGACATGCACTCTATTGGATTTTGAATGATTTTTCGATTGCCTCAACGGGGAGGATCCTGCTCAACCAGTATGTAGCTATTGATATAGTTTGTCATATGCCTCTTTAAAGTCCTGATTGTGTCTATCCTTGTCCAAGCTTCTATTACCAGAGTAAGCCATGACTGAAAGACTTAGTAATCTTTGCTAAGTCTCTAAATATTGACCCGTAGATAGCCATAAATGTGGTACTAAGACAGCGGTAATTGGCTGTCTTTGTGAAAAATTGCGTCGTTACCTGACTTCATATTCTTACCAACAAACTGTATAGAGCTAGATACGGGTCGGAAACTTCTTCATTATTCCACCTTGGCATTAAAGGATTGACGAAACTGACTGTTTATAAGTACATATAGACAAGTCTCTGACTCTGTACCTAGTCCCTTTAACTGATATTTAATGTTAGTTAAAGGGATACCTAGGTATAGTATTTGGTCTTCTAGTAAATTAAGGCAGCTTTCAAAATACGTTCACATATAATACAATTTAAGTGTCTGTTTGCAATGTCATAATAACAGCTTTTTCTAAATGCATATGAAATTCGGTGGCTATAAGTTTATAACAATAACAAAACATTTGAAAAAAATACATCTTGTTTCCGGCTAATCTCCGTAAACGCTGGACCGATTTTAACGAGACTTTCAATGGGTGATAGCTAATGGCCCGATGAGTAAAATATTACAAGTAGTGATTTTTTTTCTTGCTACACATCAACCTATACATTTCCGGTATATGCTGATCTCGAATTGTACAGGATTTCTGTACAGTGTAAGATCAGCGTAAACTGGAAATGTATAGGTTTTTTTTTTTTTTTGGGTGGGAAATCATCAAATAACTTCTCCCGCTCTGGGTGGAGCAAGAGGGCGTGTCAGACTTTTACTAACTAAAACCCACCCGTGTTCCCTCGGTAGCCCGTATGCCAGGGGCTGTGGTATCTCTTTCGAACAAACCCGCACCCCTGGCACGCATCGGCCCTTGCGGGCCCCATTATTTTGTGCTGATATCTCGGCTTACCGGACAGCGAGCTACCCATTACTCGCCGTCCGCAAGCTCATGCCTACGGTGGCCGGAAATCGGCCTGGGATTCCCGACGCCCAGGGCGTCTCTGTATTCTGCGGCGGCTAGGGTCGCGAGGGCGCAAAGACTGCCTCTCCCTCACGTGCGCCGCCTCCCTGGTGACGGCTACCCATGCCCTCTCGCTTCGTACCATGGCCTGGACCAGGGCCGGACGCGAGAGATCGCCGGAAATGTATATATAGGTCGATGTGTGTAGCCTTTATGTACCACGTTCCCGTGAGATAATTTCTGACATCACATCACAGCTGGTGATATATAAAATCACTAGCTTTTGCCTACGGTTCCGCCCGCGTGTATGTCGGTTATCGCTTAAAAAACGTAGCCTATGTCCTTCTCCATATCCCAGGCTATATCTCTGACAAATTTCATGACGATCGGTTCAGCGGTATTTTTTTTTTTTTTTTTTTGGGTGGGAAATCATCAAATAATTTCTCCCGCTCTGGGTGGAGCAGGAGGGCGTGTCAGACTTTTACTGACTAAAACCCACCCGTGTTCCTTCAGTAGCCCGTATGCCAGGCGCTGTGGTGTCTCTTTCGAACAAACCCGCACCCCTGGCAGGCATCGACCCTTGCGGGTCCCATCACTTTTGTTTAGGCGTGAAAGCGTAACATACAGACAATGAGAGTTACTTTCGCATTTAAAATATTGGTAGGTAGGGATTTTATTTCAGACAGCCAAAAAGATCCATAAATGTAATGTAAAGAATGAAAGAACACAACACAGTACGTGATTTATTTCAGCGCAGTATTTATTTTATTGAACTCCACACTACACCAAAAAGGCAGTTCGGAGTGGTTGTTTTTCATTGGTTTTGTTTTTATGCCGTGGTCTAGGTGGGAGTTAAAATCGAGAGAATGGCATCGAAAAATCGAGACAGCGCCCTCGAAAACCACAAAATAACTGCATGTTATTTGAGTTGCAATCGAAATCCAGCGTTATTTTCAGCACTAATTAGTGATAAAAATGATAAATGATTTTATATCTGGAAGAAGGTTGTACAAACACTCGCAAGACAATCATATTTAAAAATAACTAGATGAGGTCGGCGTTTCCTATCTGACTATTCTGAAAAGAATGGCCGAAACAGACTCAGAGGTCACAGTCTTTTTTAAAGTCCAGTAATAATCATGGTCATCATAGGCAGATCACGTAAAAATAATCTGTCTAGTCTGTGCACTCATTTATCAGTAACCATGCGGTAGAATGACACTGTGCTATAAACTAAACCATCAGGGTGATTGCCTAAGAAACGTACTATAGGAATGCCTCTTATGTTGACAGTTTAACTTAATTAATTGCGGACACATGTCAAACATTATGAAGCAATTTATTATCAATTTCCGAATTGGGATTGGAATATAATATAATTTTTACCATCTGTAACTTGGTGACAAATTAATAGGGTATTTTCCAATTTTTCAAAAACTATTCTAATTTGAAGATTGGAACGAGATATTTAACAGAAAAATAAAAATAAATTTATTTCCATCCAGTTTCTCAATTAAAAAGGATTTAAACCAAATTTATTTTTCGTTGTTTTGAATTTACTGCCAAAACGCTTCTTACGATGACTTTTTATCACGTGACGTCAATTTTGTGTAAACTAAAGAAGTTAGTAGGTAAATAAGTGAATGTCGAGTTTATAATTAACAAGATTTTTAATGGATAGAAAGTGATATCACTGGTGTGCGGTGCCTCTGTGCACAAATACTTTCAAAACGGCGCCAAACTAAGTTTTTGTACCGGTGCCGTTTATACAGAGTTGACGTCACATGTCACGTGATAAAAAGTCATCGTAAGAGCGTTTTGGCGGTAAATTCAAATCAACGAAAAATAAATTAGATTTTAATCGTTTTTAATTGAGAAAATGTGTATTAATCAATTTATTTTTATTTTTCTCTTAAACATATCGTCCCAATCTTCAAATTAAAATAGTTTTTTTTTTTATCAAATAGGAAAATATCATATTGTACGTAATTTAACTCCTGGCTCTTAAACTAGGTTTATTGCCTGTGACTTGGGAGTCAGTGATTCCAAAACGTATGCTAACATAAACTGAGTACGATACACCAATAGACTTCTTATAAAGTTATGGTTACTAAAACCAAGAAACAGACAAAAAATTTGATAAGGGTTAAAATGTCATCTGTTGATTATCCCTTACCACCCCAAACAATTATTTTCGAAATATTTTAAATGTACCGAAAAGTTCGTTTACAGATTTATTATATGTATACTAATTTACAAATGCATTAGGGGGCTGTTTTGCGCAGCATGAAGCATTCATTCTGCAACTGGTTTTAAAGATAGCAATCTTGTCAGATTACAAGTCAAAATTTAGTTCCCGCTTTTTCTTTCAAAGCAAAATCACAACGACCTTGCCACGCTGCACTGCACTGCACCCAGTGTATGAAGCTCCTAAGCTTTAATCAATGGCATAATGCCTTCATACCTCCACATCCACAGTAAACCTAAGTGGGACAATGGCGGTACAGTCGACAAAAGGGAGAACCAGTCTTGAATAATAATATAACATATTATTTTGTATTCTCAATTCTTTTCTTCAACTTGTATTCACTAAAGCTATTATTATACGAAGGAATAAATATAAAAATGTTGCATACTAGTAGCTGTTCATACCCGGCGTGGACCGGGTGATTTTTCATAGGATTTTACGAACCTTGTCCTGACAATTACGAACACAATAAAATTAAAAACAGCCAAATCGGTGGAGCCGTTTTCAAGTGATGATCTCCCGTAGGTGTGGCAATTGATTTTATTAATGATAATCCATGTACAAGTACTATATACTCATGACTTTTCTCAAGACGTAAGTACATACTGATGAATCCAGATTTGTATATAGAAATTAAGAAAAAATATAGTTAAATTGTTACAACAATACTTGAAGACGCGACTTTTTTGAGCAATCGCTGTAATTAAATTGTTCTGAAATTCGTTCTCTAAATACTTAGATGCAATTGAAATTGCTAGAAAGACATTCCCGCACAACCACATACAATTAAAAGGATTCTTAGTTAGCTGCCTATTTAAAAATATTGTTTGTTGTCTGTACACACCTGCAATGTCGATGCATCGCGTGGCGTGCCACTAGGCATCACGCTCGGCCCGCTCCTATTGCGTCGCGCTTCGTCGCCTGCGAGCCGTCACGCTATGGGATATCTGTCGTATCTCGTATCAAGAGCTGTCATTTAGTGTCTCAGATACGAGCGGGTTATGTATGATACAATCGTGTTGGTAGATTTATAGTCTAATTATAAGGCCTCTGTAGCACCATGAAACATGAGGTCCCAGGTGCTTGTGCAAATCTTGGGGTTCATTCGATTAATCGAGTCTGGTCAAACCTTTTCATTCATTCATTTCACCGATGCAATCGGTGTATGACAATTCGTGATAGGTTCATTGTTCGGAAGCATTCAATCCCTACAGTTTTATTTTTTATTTTTTAATAACAATGCAATTGCTAACAAAAAACAATAAATTCATTTGGGTATAAATGGGTTTTTACAAAACGTGATTAGAGATGAGCTGCCCGGTTACGTAGCTCATGTGTTGACCGGACATATCTGCACTGTCTGCATAGCGTGGCGTGCCACAAGGCATCACGCCCAGCCCGATCCTATTGCGTCGTGTTTCATTGCCAGCGAGCCGTCACGCTTTGGGTATCTCACGTATCTCGTATCAAAGGCTGTCTAGAGTATCTGCGATTATTGAGATGATAGGTTTATAACGTAAGATATTCGTGTTGCTAATAAAAAGCAACTGTACCTATTATATATTTTGGAGTTCATAAAAAGAGCCTTCACAACACTGAAAACATCACGGCGTAATCCAGGAAGGACGGGCCACTCGTGAAGGTTTTTTTTTTTTCGGTGGGAAATCATCAAATAACTTCTCCCGCTCTGCAGGAGGGCGTGTCAGACTTTTACTGACTAAAACCCACACGTGTTCCTTCAGTAGCCCGTATGCCAGGGGCTGTGGTGTCTCTTTCGAACAAACCCGCACCCCTGGCAGGCATCGGCCCTTGCGGGCCCCATCATTTTTTGTGCTGACATCTCTTTGAGGCGCGCGTGGAACACAACGCGCCGTCGACTTGGGCTTGGTCCTTACCGGACAGCGAGCTACCCATTACTCGCCGTCCGCAAGCCCATGCCTACGGTGGCCGGAAATCGGCCTGGGATTCCCGACGCCCAGGGCGTCTCCGTATCCTGCGGCGGCTAGGGTCGCGAGGGCGCATATATGCTGTCTCTCCCTCACGTGCGCCGCCTCCCTCTTCGCGAGCATTACTGCTTCGCTGAAGGAGGTGACAGCTCCCCATGCCCTCTCGCTCCGTACCATGGCGTGTGATTAAATTACTCGTAATAACTAGGTACTGCCATTGTTTTCTGCGCACTATGAAAATAACTCCACACACACATAAATATAGCCGTAACGTCAACGTGTACCTAACCTAAGAAGGTACAGACGCCAGCACATCAAGTTACCCCAATCCCCTATAAAATCGCTAAAACTGATTTGACAGAGCGCATTATTACGTAGTGACTATTAAAAGAAAATAACTCATTATGCTGTGGTAAATACTTTTAATTATTAACACTTATTAGTATTATTACACAATATGATAACATTAATACTAAAAGTCTGTCCTTTACGGCTCGACAGTTCAAAGTATACTACCTCAGTGCCCAGTACCTATTCGATTTACTTGACAGCTCTGTGTCAACGTTACAAAGTGGGGCAAAGCGCGCGAATTTTAGGTCATTAGATAAACGTTAAACTTATGTAGAATGATAACGATTTATTAAATTAAGCATTATTACTTTGTATTTACATTATGGTTAATTTATATGTATTTAATCATAACATAATATTTAAACGCAGTAACATATTTATCAAAACAAATTACTGTTGCTAGTCAAGTTGCGTACTAATAAAATCAAATTCACGATGCAACATCTTAATTTATTTTGTAATTGCTTACACTATTAACTAACTAGCTATTGCCAGCCGCGGCTTCGCCCGCATGGAGGTCGAAAATAATCCCACGGGAACGTATTACCGGGATTAGAAGTATCCTATGTGTTAATCCAGGTTATAATCTATCTGTGTGCCAAATTGCATCCAAATCCGTTAAGCCGTTTTGGCAACATCCAAACATTCACTTTTATGATATTAGTAGGATCTGTGGTATCGTGTAAGAGAGATAGGGCGACGTGACCTCTTTCTAATTTCATCGCATACTTATCCAACTCAAAATTAGGTAAACATGCTTTCGTTACCAAATGTCCTCACACGATCACTTCAAAGTATCACAACTTCCAACCGCGAAATTATATTAATTAACAACACGAGTTAATTAAATTGAACTCCGCTAATTGAACGATTAAAAATCAAATTACACACAAACAATTGAGTTTGATGAAATTTGCAACGGTTTTGCGGTTATATTAGCAGATTAGGGGATCTGCGAAGTTGGATTAACTGTGGCGTACTGTAGCGGCATCTACAACGCCACGTACGAACTACGCTTCATACTGACGTCACGCAAAATCCTGCATCGCGCAAGCATAGTTTGCTGCGCAACTATCGAAGTCAATCGTTGGGCAATTGCTCACCAGACACAACTCCCGTCTGATTGGAGGATCCTCCTTTTTCAATGGAGGATGTGTGAACTTTACACCCTGTTCCTCATACCTCTATATTGGTGACCACGTCGAGATCTGAACACGCAGAAAATGGAAGTTTAATGGAAACTCTGTATCTGACATATCTAATTAAGACGACAATATTGTAACGTTGATGAAGATGAATGAGATTCGCACAAACTAGCACCCTAATTATGTAGCACAACAATAAATCACAATCTGAATAATTTCAAAGGATACTGCTAATCCATTGGTTCAAATGTTTGTTTATTTTATTTATTTATCAATAACCAACTTATATTAACAGTTTGCACCACACATACAAGTCATATCGGTCAACACTAGTTATGACAAGTTATCGGTCAACAACACATACAATCATAAAATATAGAACAAGGATTGCATATAAAACTAGACAAAAATGGAAGGATTAACGATTGAACAAAATTAGTCAAACTATGTTAAAAATGGATAACATTAGGTATAATTAGATAACATTAGATTACATCTTATAAAATTAGATAGAACTGGGATAAAAATAAGATACCAAATCATTATTAAGTAACGAGTTGAAATCGGGATACAGAATTATTAATAACAAGTTTGCATAATATGTCTGCTCAACAACAAAAAAAAATGCATTGAATGTCGTTTAACTGCCAAAATGAAAGCCATTTCTACTGTTACGCAACTACTCCGCCAGGAAACATGGCACAAAAGGAAGCAGGTCTTTACTCAGCATTGGGTGGAACAAGACTGTCAATGATAGTGATAATAAAAGTAAAATTATTAGAAGTAAAGAGATCGATTGTTGTTGTAAAGATCATTGTTTAATAAGGAATTTTATCACGTCCAATGCAAAAAACATTCTTAGTAAAGACAATATAATAGTTTTGGTAAACACAATCGGTAGCTCTATACTTACAATATATGCGTTACTGTAGAAGCCCAAACTTAGCTAAATATAAATGGTAAAAGTTCGAACTATTCTGTGATAATCTTTCAATGCAAACTTTTATGACATATATGTACAATATGTCATATCTTTCATGCGGGATTATGGAAACTATTCATAAAGAGGCCCAAGTTCATCAGAATTACAGTATGATGTCATGTCAAGATGACTCAACATGGTCAACATGCCACATGCAAACTGAGAAAAATACAGAACATTCTCGCTCCTCATTATCTTACTATTAAAGGTCATTACATAGATAATCAGAATATGTTATACATAATAGATACTGAAGACGACCCTAAACGTCCGTCACGACTTGCTGTTTACTCAAAACCGTGGTTTACTTACGAAGATTTAAATATTAATAATACTAACAAACAAGGAAACGTCATAGATGAGAACTGTATACAGGAAAATACATATTTGTTTTGAGTAACTATGCACATTGATTCAGTTAAAATTATCAATTAATTAGTTATTTGCCCCTTGTACGAGAAAACAATAAAACCCTAGGGCAAGTACTAACTAAAATTCAGAGTGAGGTAACGGCACATATACTTTGGTCAAATATATCATTAATTAAAGCCTAATCCCACAACCCGCGTGAGTGACGGAATATATCGTCCACGGGAACGGACTAACGTGATCAAAAGTACCCTTTAATTTATAACAGAGTTCTTTTGATCACGTTTATCCAAATTATCCAAGTTATAAATTATGTGTGTCCCAAATTTTATCCAAATTCACTCAGCCGTTTTTGAACCAATTTGAAATATATATCTAGACAAATGGACAAAAATCCTTCATTAAGTTATACTTTACCATTTTTACAGAAATAGATACATCTTCCAGGCATCTGTGAACCAACGTTTCCTCATAACCACTAATTATAGTAAGGTTCCTGAAGGGATTCCCGAAGTAAAACAGTAAAAATTAGTGATCTGCTAAAAAAAATAAGTTGTTAATGTATAGATAGATACATTTATCAAGGACTGGGCAGAAATTGCAATCAAATGGTTGCTGATGGGAATATAATCCATTATGCTGTTGACAAAAGACATTTCGATGAACTGGCAGATAAACTCCACCAACTGGATCTAGAGGCCCAAGAAGCAGAAGGAACTTATTTCAACTTTCGACCTTGTTCTCAGTAAAGAATATGTGACTAAGGCCAATAAAGATCAATTTAGTCAGAACTTACTAAGAATTGTTGAAGTAACAATTAACTAACAACTCTATTTTCAATTTCCCAAGGAACTATTCCACAAAGTATGCTCTTAAAGATACGCTCCATTAAAATCCTACTTAAAATTGACGACACCATAAAGTTGACATCATTTTCCGCTTTCACGAAGCATTCTCTAAAGGCCACGAATATTTTGTGAAGGAAAATGGTTGACTATAACTCACTGCATACACATTCTGTACTGCAGCAATTGACGAACGTCCTTGAGTCAGCACCAGCGATCAAGATACATACAATAAATTACTATTACCCCCGACTGGTGTACCAATACATGTGCTAACCTCGTTTTTTAGTCAGCCGTCCGACACCGTGGCGTATGCGCGTGCAAAATTGTATTTGTAAACAGAAATTGCGAAAACAAAATAAACTTCGCGAGTGTTTATTTTATATTTTTCACTTTCAACGCGTTCGAAGTTTAAAAATGTTATGTTGGTGTTGTGTTTGTTTTTTCCATAAAGGTGTGGTTTTATTCAGTGCCAGTAACTGTTATCCTGTTCTTAATATAAATTGCAAAAGTTTAGTATAGTGCGCGGAAGAGTGAACGATAGCCCGTTATTTTGGGACGCTATCTGAAAGAGTTGAACGTATGAATTGTTTTTAATTGGTGATAATTATGCTGTTCATTACACATACAATGTTATACGCAAAGTAACATCAACGTTGTAAACTATGAAGCTAAAACTAAAGTTTTAAAATGTTTAGAGAACTACAAATAACGAAATAAAAAATTTACGATAAACATTATGAAATAAAATATGATCTTAGCAAATACGATAAAAGTTACGATGACGATATAAACTGATACAAAAATATAAAACAAACTGCATAGAAAAATATAAAACAATTTAACTGCCATTTGGCGATCGAAAGCGGGTTCTACCTACTTTCTAAGGGCATTCACGTAGGTCACCAAACCAGTATTTCGTGTCCTTACCGAACATAAAACTGGGTCTGCGTTGCGCGTAATTTTTTTATTGCACAATATACTACATACAATTATGTGGCTATGTCTAGACTTAACTTATGAGTACTTGAATCTGTTAAGGCGCAGCAAGTAGTCACATTAAGCTTAGACATCACCATCATCATTTTCACCGAAAGACGTCCACTGCTAGACACAGACCTCCCTCAAGCTCCGCCACTTCAACCGGTTCTGTGCTTCCCGCATCCAGCGGATTCCTGCTGCCTTCACCAGGTCATCGGTCCATCTTGTGGGAGGCCTTACGGTTGCCACTTCAGAACCTACTGGCCTTATCGGGTATCTGTTCTGCAAGCAATGTGCCCTGCCCACTGCCACTTATGTGTGGCAGTTCTTCGGGCTATATCGGTTACCTTGGTTCTCCTGCGGATCTCTTTCATTTCTGATTCAATCACCTAAGAACCATAAAATATTGCATACTAGATAATTCATGCTTTCCTTAAGATTCTTACCCATTTAAGGGTGATCTCAAAGAAATTGCTTTAAGCCGACCAGCGGTTGAATGAATGAAGGAATTATATATTTATTTGCAGGAACATACGTAGCAGTAATATAAGTTTTTGAGATCTATGGGTTTCACTGTATCCGGCATTTCAGCCGTGCACATATTTAGATTTTACTATTTTATCTTAGTTATACTTATAGCATGCAGTATCTTTACAGGCTAATGTTTGTTGTTTCCTAACATTCTTCCTTTCACTGTATAATACAGTATATCTGTCTCTCTACCTACTCCAATGGTATGAAAATCTTGCATTTCATTGTAAATATTGACTACTACAAATTAAACATACAAATTATCTTGGACAGCTAAACACAGCTGATATTTTATCTCGTTCATTTCATAAGAAAACATACACATTATGGCTGTATAATTACTGGTGTATATGTATCATTAGTTACACAGTTTTATTACGACTGCTAGTCTGCTACCGATATTTTTAGATAGGTAGTCTTCCGGAAATGAGTACTAACATTCTCCATCCTCGTTTTTATTTAGCAATAAAACTTTTTTACACAACTAAGAATTGAAATACACATCCAAAGTCACCGACTTCCGAAATTAAAGTTATTTTGCACTTTATTGTGTTTTTGGAAGTTGGTTGTTACTTTTTTGAAAAAAAGTTAACCAGACTAATTCGACATTTCAGCATCCTTGGGGTCAAAACAATGCATATAATATTTATGCGATAGCAGCATTCGCGGTTGATTTGCTGTAATTTTTTGGAGAGTTCCGTTGTCTGTCTCCGAAACGCATCATCAAATCTATATGAAAAGGGACCATTTCGGAATAAACCCCTTTCGAACAAAAAAATAATTTTGAAAATCCGTCTATAAACGACGGAGTTATGCCCGAACATACTTAAAAAAAAAACGTCGAATTGATAACCTCCTTCTTTTTGAAGTCGGTTAAAAAAGAGGAGGTTATCAAGTCGGCGTGTATATGTACATTTATATTTTTTAGACTAAAAGGTATATTTTTTTGCTTTTTAGCTTATGTCTTCCTCACTTTTTTTAAGTTCAAAAACTGTTCAAAGAACCACCGATTGGGTCACACTTAGCGCACGACACCATCGCGGCAAGCTGAGACGAAGATGGCGAGATGAGCTTGACTTCATCCGCGTTTCGGACTAGCCAGCACTAGAAAAAAAAAATGTGTGTGAGAGAGAGAGGCAGACGTCTGTCCTGCAGTAGGAAAATACAGCCCAGTGAGATCACATTAGAACCATCTCAGCTCCATTGTCAATCAGAATTAGCTTGCGGAATTCAAAACAAGTGTTTCAATGAATGATTGACTTCAAGACATGTTGTATTGGGATATCAAGTGCATTATCAGCCTATAATGTTCCCACTGCTGTGAAATCCCAGTGGCCCAGTGCGGGTTGGTTAATGTCACATGTCTGCAAATTTCTATTTCTAGGACATGCCGGTTTCCTCACGATGTTTTCTTTCACCGTTTTGAGAGCAGTGGTGATTAAAATAATTTGCACAAAGTAAAGCGTCTGTCTGGGTTCAAACCTACGACCTACATATCGTAAGTCGCAGCCACTACTGTTATCAATATGGGTATAACAAAGTACTTTTATATTTCAAAATCAAACCAAAGCAAAGGCATAAAATATCTATGGCTTTGTAAAAACCCAGATGATGCATTTTATGGATGAGGTCACAATCTTTAATTTTATGGGTTGAGTTGTCCCTATGAAATTAACCTTAAAGTGACCTCATCTCGCCCAGGTAGGCACTTTACTTTGCGTATTTCATTTCATCACCACTACTCTCAAAACGATGAACGAAAACATCGTGAGGAAACCGGCATGTCCTAGAACCAAAAATTCGAACATATGTGAAATCCACCAACCAGCAATGGGCCCGCGTGGTAGATTACGGCCCACTCCCTCTCACTGAGAGGAGGCCTGTGTCCCAGCAGTGGGAACGTTATGATCTGATTGTGTGTTTTGTGACCTCAGTTAGTTTTATTTAGGTGTAACATTGACAAATGTTATGTATTGAAAGATTTGATGCAAGAACGGTTAGTTTAAGGATAATTCTAATACATCATTTAAGTTAGATTAGTTTTAGTGAAAACCCCGAAAATTTGGTAATTAAAAAGGCAAGTTTAGTTAAAAATAGCCTTTATACATCTTAAATAAAGCTTATTTTCAACATACTGAAGATTTTTCCCGAATCCCGGTAAAAAAATGTAGTAGTAAGGAAGTCTCCACTTTCTGTCTCTGTTCCCCGAATTTTAGGCAAATTTAGTCAGCCTATTTCGATCACTGATAATAAGTAAACACTTTGTAATCTTAGTAGAATCACAGTCCATATATTTTTATACTGTGGAAGAATTTTCAATTACTTACGAATCATTTACGAATTAAATCACTATGACAATTCATGACCCATTTTCTCTGCGGTCAGTTAGCTGAAAAACCACAAAGCAACTGCGAGTGTCGGAAAAACCATATTTTGGTATACAGGGTTATTTGAAAAACACCAATAACCTCTTAAGAGGTCATTGTACTCATCATTATGAACAACTTTTACTATGGGACCTAACCTGACACCGAAAAAGAAATCAGCTGTTCCCTACATTTATGTTCGCACATCTCGTCAAAATGTAGGGAAAAGAGGATTTTTTTTTCGCGATTTCAGGTTTGGTCCCATAGTAAAAGTTGTTCATAATGATGAGTACAATGACCTCTTAAGAGGTTATTGGTGTTTTTCAAATAACCCTGTAAAGATCATGATGGAGTTTAATGTACTGCCGTCCTTTAACGAGAAAGGAGAAGTTGTTTTCGAGAAAATGGCAAAAAACGCGCGAATCGTTATTTCTTAAAAACTGTGATACCTAGATACTTACGGTACTGATTGTAGGACACATCAATTGATACTAGATAATAATCATTTCATCCGGCAGTTAAGGCCCTGGTAATTTTATATGTACTCGTCATATTGTCGTTATGATCGATAATAGTTCTTACTGCAATCCGATACGGGTTAAAATCTATTGTAATAAATTCGAATTACAAATGAGAAAGTATTGTCGTAAAAGTGCAAATAAAATCGTATAAAATTAGATATTAACTATTTAATAAATATGAATCCATCATTGGATGCAGTTTGGTATTTGGCATTTTATGGTATATTTTTAATTATAATAATAATTGTTATTGAAGAGATAAACAGGTTTTAAAGAGAGTTTTAAAGAGGTGACTTTGATTATTTTTTTGATGCATTAAAGTATACTTAATTATGTTTTGAGGTCCATCACTGTATGTAAAAAAGACTTGAAAATATCTTCATTTTTTTTGCTTTAAAAATTATTTACGGTTAAAGAGATACACTGGTATAAAAAAAACACCTTTTTGAGCGTTTTCAAGAAATCGCCGCCTTAAAGTATTTAAATGTACATTTAGCTAAGAAGTGTTTCAAGTGATGGAATCATCCAAAATTAAGTTACTCGTTAAGTTTTTCATATCTTGGGAACTATTTGTATTATAAAAATGTTTGTTAGACAGAAAGATAGAGAATTTTGAACTCTCTTAGATTCTATTAAAAAGTAAAAATTTACTAAGTGAGGGATAACGCCTAAGGACGGCAGTATACTATAACATACTAGTTATTGCCAGCGGCTCCGCCCGTGTGGATGTCGGTTATCTAAATGTCAACCTAAAAGGTTATCAGAAACACAGTAGTTATTACTAAATGCTTATTTTTATACATATATCTAAGTTTTGTTAGCCAATTATATCAATATGATTAATATATGAACCAGATCGTCTCCAGTGCAACCAAAATAATGTAAAACTATGATTAGGGGGCCTGGTGACCTGACATACAGGTTTTGTAAAAAACTTAGTTTAGGCACCAGTCTTCCACAAATTAATTATGAAATTGTCTCTGTAGACTATTAATTATTAACTTTGTAATTTGTGGTAAGAAATAAATAAATTAATATTATTAAATTATTATTTTCTCGTTTATTTATTTTCAGTCCTTATTACTACATTTTTAAATATTTTTATAAAAGAAACTTATAAAAAACATTTAAAAATATAAAAATAGTGTTCCGCCGGTAACAAGAGCAGGGTCATTATTATTATTATGACCTTTATCTCACTTATATACATATAACTTACATTTTTAAATATTTGTATAAAAATATAAAAACATTTAAAAATATAAAAAATAGTATCCCACCGGTATCGGGAACAGGGTCCAAGCTACCGGCGGTCAGGGCTCCAGAGAGAGGAACCTCCTAACAATGCGAGCCGTGTCAAGAAGTACCGCTTTCTGAATCAGGCCCTTGACCCAGCTGCCCAACGAGAGCCTCCTCAGGTGTTGGTCGAGGCTCTTGGCTATCAAGCCATTGGCTGTAACGACTATCGGCACAATGATCGCTGAGTCCACATCCCACATGTCGACAACCTCGCGAGCCAAGTCAAGATACTTGATTTGTTTATCTTTCTCGGCTTTCACGAGGTTCCCGTCATGCGGGACCGTTATGTCAACGATCATTGTGCGCCGCTCTAGTCGATCCACCACCACTATATCAGGCTTATTGGCAACAATAGTCCTGTCAGTTATTATTATTATTATTATTAATTCCGCAATAATGTCAAATATCTGGATGGATAACCGATCTTTGCTCAGTTTTTGTTTTTTTGTTTGACGTTTTCTAAAAATGAAACCTAGCTTGATCGATTTATCGCCCTTGAAACCCCCTGCACACAAGTCGTTGGAGCCGTTTCCGAGATTCAGATTATATATACTAGAATTGCTCGTTTAAAGGTATTAGATGAAAAATAGGTAAGCAGGTACAAGTATTGAAAACCGACTACTGAAAAGCGCGCTCTAAAAAATATGAAAGAAAGAAATGTTCTCATCTAAAAGCTGTGGTCGTATGCCACCTACACGACAAATATCAAATCAATGTATTTTTTGTTTTAAAATTTTTAGGTATCAAAATCAAAATATTTTATTTCACATATGAAAAGTCAGAACCTAGGTGCACGCTTCCAATTGGTCGTTTCCTATCTTCGATCAACAATGCTAGCTCTTGGTGATCGAAGTTTCTTATGGTGAAAAACCGGCAAGAAGTTCCATCTATCGATAGCCATCGCATCTGCGGAGTTTCGCTAGCTAATTTAATTTGATCCCACCGTGATGTTTAGTTGTACACCTAAACACTAACATAAACCAAACCATTCACCTGGGGCCTAGTAGGGTAAGTTTTTGACAGATTTGCCATACAAAAACTGTCAAAAACACACCATTGAGAGACCATTGTAACGTTTATAAATTAGTAGACTTAGGCCCCTGTTCATCCTGTTCGCAATACATCGTTTTTGCACACAATGTTGTTTGCGCGCCATATATGGCGTGACTATATTAATAATGTCTCTCGTTGTATGTATATTTTATCCATTACCATCAATCATTAATAACATACTATTGTGAATCGCTAATAAATATTGTGATATCATAATTAATAATGAAGTCTTTAAAGATATCTTCATCGTATGTCTTCATCGTATATATTTATATTTTAAACGAAATTTCCTCACGGAATTTCCTCATTTTTCCGCATGGAATTCCATATTTTTATATAATTCCTACGATAGCCATACCAGGAAATACTGTTTTGATATTGTTTACCTGAACCGCCTGAACGCAATGCTAACGAAATTCTCACATTTTGATAACATTAGCACGTTTTAGATTGTTCACCGATGTTACATATTTAGTACCTTTAAAGACTGTTTGTGCTTTCAATAATAGTTCAATAACACAAACAGGTTCAATGTTTTTAAATAGTCTTGATTCAACATTACATGAACATTAGATGAAATAACATATTAAAAAAAAACATTTTGACACCACAGATGTTTTTTATACATAGGCATACAGAACATAAATAGTCGGCAGCTGCACGCCGTGACTGTGACAAAAAGGCTTCCACTCAGCATGATGCTGTGCTATGGGACCCACAGCACAGCGCTGATTTTCAGTGGTCACCCGAAAACAACGTACGAAAATCAAGCCAGGATTTTTACAAATTAGACAAAACAAGTAACAAAGTAAAATAATTATAATATATAGTATACACAATTTGATATTACCCTACAACAAATGGTATAAAAATGCTATAGTAGCTACCCAAAAATATAATAAGTACCTACACAAAAATGTACCGCGTTTCGTCTCGCTCCTACACAAACAAACCTTCACGTCGGCATCGCGATCGCCTGCGCGCGCGCTCACAATAAAATACTAGGTTGTTCTAGGGTAGGTATGCTAGGTTCCCCTTAACAACTCAGTACCGACAAGACGTGCTGGCGATGTAGTCCCGTGTTACGCCCACTGGATCTTCAACACACTGCCCAGCCCCTAAACTTGAAAATCTAATGCACGATGAAACCCCGCCGCGATATTTTTACATCTGGCGCGGATTACCTGCGCTGTGACCATTTCTTTCCGAAGATCAACGTGTAGCGATCTGTACCAGTAGGGTAATTCCGTAATAACAGTAGGATTTTGACAGTTCAAAAACATTCATTGCCTTATTTACGTTGTTGTGTAGACAATTTTTTCGGCTTATGTTCAGATTATGATTGATAGTGTGGTACGCAATTAAGGTACGGAAGTCGGACCTACACCCTAATTGCGTAACTCACGATTCATCATAATCTGTTTCTATTTGAAAGTTCAACAATATTCATTGCGTTATTTACGTTGTTGAGCAGATTTTTTTTCTAACTATTGATGCGATTGATTAGCAATATCTTTTAAAATTATTCAGATTACGATTGATAGTATGTAATATATACGTGCCAGTTCATTGATCCCAAATCTCTCTACCAACTCCGATCACTGTTCATTACCAATCATAATTCTCCTGCAGCATGTTTTTTATTTTATTCTTCTATATATTACTGGATAATTTTTCATCCAGTGCGAAAACTGTAACCATGAATTCAGCATATCATTCTAGACCCTAGCGTAGTTTTTTTTACAAAATGAAAATCAGCGGTTTCATGGAAAAGTGCAAAACCAACACGGTGAAAATGTATGTAACGGCTGACTTTTTTTTATTTTGTATAACCGACGAAAAGTTTTTACCCAGGGGGTCTAGAATGATAGGCTGAATTCATGGTTACAGTTTGCGCACTGGTTAAAAATTTATCCTGTATTAGTTGTCATCACGATAGTCTCCCCTTTTTTTTAAACTATATCTTCTATCACACAGTCCCAAGCAGCAATAGGTAGCATAAAAACATGGCCAATCTAGAAGAAAATTTTCAGGAAAGTCTATGCAACGAAACTAAAAGGCAATTAAAGGCCTTCTGAAACAAGGAGGAGGCTAAATGCTCCCCGGCAGACGGCTCGACGTAGAACAATTTCTATGAAAACTTCGTGGAATTTGTTCTACCAGAATCGCGTCGCATCATCACGTCGCGTGTCCACGGGAGTCCTAAGGGCCGTCCGTGCACGACGCCACTCCAAAGTAACCAGTTCTGTACAAGAGCCTCAGGGAGCAACAAGGAAGATTTTGAAAATTATCCCCAAAAGGGGTTTAATTTGTGATGAAAGTTTGTAAAGAGTTAAAAGTAACGAAGGTGGTTATTTTTGCCGATACTTTCGTTGTTCCACGGCTGCTGTGTTTCGTACGTTTAGTCTTAAATTCAATTGTTTTTTTTATTATATCTTTGCTGCGAATTTAAATTGTTTACAGATGTTATTGTATCCTATAAATAAATATGGTTCTCGGAATATTTACTCGATGTTTACGGCTCATAATATGTGCTAACGATTTCTGCAAAAATGAGAAACATATGTGTACGCCTAGACATTGGATGTAATGTTTTATATGACTTGCTTTTGCCCGCGGTTTCGCCCGCGTGAATATCGGAAAAAGCCATGCCTTTTACCGGGATAAAAGGTATCCTATGTTAATAATCCAGTTTTTAAAATACGTATATGCCAAATTTCATCAAATCCGTTCAGCCGCTTTTGCGAGATTGAGTAAAAAACATTCAAACATAGGAATTTTCACATTTACAATATTGTTTAGTACCTATAGGATATATTCTCTATTATATAACATTACATCAAACTGAAAAGGTACCTATTCTTCATAATATTACCTTTTTGTATTTTCTCATTACATCGATCTGACAAGGTTATTTGTGAAGCGTTAGCCATCATCAAATCTTCGTTTGTCTTACTAATTAAAATATCCTAACGACTTGAGAAAATGCAAAGAATTCAGAATACGATTAAATTCGGTAGTTGTTACAAAAAGTAAGGTTGACACTAAAAAATATAAAGATTTGTAATTGATCTATTGTCAATATGGGTACATGTACGAGTACGCCACATCTTAATCCGTTCTGCCAATTATGGAATGATTTTGTAACAAAAAAACGTACAAATTAATCCCTAAACCCGTTGTTTTCCATTCTATTCTGGTGCAAAATAATATCGATAGAAAAGTGTGTATCTGTATATGTCTGTTCTTTTAGTTCACAACCCTCATCCTAAATGGGCACTTCAAGAGTTGCTGACAAAGCTCTCAAAACAGGGCCATAAGTGGCTTTACAAGTTCTGAAAGACGCTAAAAAAATACAATCAAGGTCACAGTGTTTCTAAAAACATCTCGACTGTTCTTCCAGACGAGGTTGACCGACTTGTAAGGTAGTTGCTTAAATCCCAAGTAACAGGAGCGACGACGTTCCCTTTTTAAGGTGACACTTGTCCACATTTTTTCCATACAAACTTCGGGAGGGTTTTACTCCACTGTTTCACGATGTCATCAAAAATTAAACATGGTATGGTTTTGTCTCGTTATTATTATTGTCTGTACGGAAACAGAATGCTAAAATAAAAAGCTATTAAAAAGTTATGAGCCAACAAAGATTCGTTTTTCTTGCTAATTTAACCTAACTTTGAGCGTGTTTAAGTAATAAAAGGAGTGTAAAATCTCGAAAATCAAGACGGTCCCGACAAATTCAATTTTCAATAAGTCAATTCAAAATTTCAATTTACAATAAGTTCAATAAACTTTATTGGTTATTTATTTATGCAGAGGTTTTTTCATAAATCCCGATCTTCTGAAGGACTTTTCTTAATTTTTTCGCGATTTTTTTGCCAAAAATGCTCCTGCATCTCACTCAATAACATTGTGCGTGTAGACTAGCGTCTAACTGCTCACCACTGATACTATCTCTGTCGGTTACGAAGCTTGGTGAGACAGCGTGATTTTTAGCCAGGCCCACCAGTGAGTTCGAGCCCACGCAAAGTGTCCCCTTAAGTGTCGCAGCATATTTTTCTGAGATTGGTTGTGGATCCTTTGTTTTAAATAGGTTTATTTTATTTATTTAAATTATTTTATATCTATATTGTGATGAGAGAGCGTTGTAGGCCTTACAGACTGTAGATTTATAGTCGATTTTCTGTTCTGTATTTTCATTCCTCTAAGTACCTGGTACTTATTGACAGGCCTGCACTGTCCTCCCATACCTATTATCACGGTAATTTGAAAACATTGTTAAAGCCAATTATTTTTAACCTTGGACTTTCTTGCCGGCTCTTCTCCGTAGAAAGCGACAAATTGGAACCGTGCATCTAGCTTCTGATGAGTGCCCATGCAGGTTTATATGAAGTAAACTATTTGGATTTTTATTTTTTTTTGGCTCGTACGGGACTTGGTTTTTTTTACTTTGTTTTAAGTTATTTTTTCTTGCCGTTTCTCCTCCATAGGAAACGACCAATTGGAACCGTGCATCTAGCTTCTAACTTTTCATAAGTACCTATGTAGGTTTATGAGAAAAAATATATATGTATATTTTGATTTGATTTGAATATAGTTTTTCTTTTTTAGTGGGCAGAATCCTGGGCATATGATGTAAAATAACCAAAAATCCAGACAGTAACAATCAAGAAAGCTGAAATCCTTGGTATCAATACGAAGAATTTCATTCTAGTCAATAAAGGAAACAATCATTTATCGTTATTAGGAATTTATCAGACGGTTAGTAGAATCGCCTCAGAAGGACATAAACTTATTGGTAATGTCCTTTAGAAAGGTCACGGGCAGGTCAGGGATGTACGCGGAAAACAAAAGGTGTACCTATGTAATGTGAGTTTAAAGGTTTGTAAACGCACCCCACAATACAGGAGAAATTCCTAGTGTGGGGCAACGTTTTAATATTTAAAAAAATTGTCAATCTATTTCCTTAAACATCTTGTACAGGGTAGTAAGCAGTTAGGTACTTACATTTCATTACAGAAAACAAAACAAAAAAAAATAAAGTTTCTTGTTTTTTATAATTGCTCAAAACTAGAAAATACTTTAAAAAAATTGTCTAACCGACGAAAAATTTCTGCGCTAGGGGGTCTAGAATGATAATCTGAATTCATGGTTACAGTTTACGCACTAGTTAAAAACTTATTCTGTATAGTAACGAAGAGAACGTTATTATTAAAAAAATATGGAAAAAAGATCCCGGGATTATTGAATCTTTATTAAACCACGTATGTGTACGGATTTTTTCGATGCAAAAGCGCATTCCATGTTAGCCAACTTCTCGACTTTAGGTGAATATGCATCCAACTATCCGATCTCTAGTCATGAGAGTCATGACGTGCTCAAAATACTTATTAGCCAGTCGGTTTGAAAAAGTGACAGAACGTACTGGCCAGTATGCGTCGGATCGCCTCTCGAAACTCAAGAGTCTGACAGCAAAACAGTGCCGTATCTCTCCATGGATATAACATAGCATTAGTTTGAAGGCCAACTAGATTAGCAAATAGCGGCTAACAGCGGTTTATCTGTACTAGTCCGTAACTAAACAAACTTCCGATTACACGTGGTGGACTATAGTTAAGTATACAGACAAACAATGAACAATATACATGCACGCAACTGTAGTTAATATGGTTGTCATTGGTTGTGTCACAATAACAAGACACAGAGTCAGTTCAGAGAGAACGGAAAAATGAGCGAGCAATTTACTGGCTACATTGAATATAGGACCGTATTACCATAGCTTAAAAAAACTTATAACATTCCGATATTGATGATGATTCTATTGTATCTAAATTTACATACATACATACTTACTCAGCCTATAACGTTTCCACTGCTGGGCCACAGGCCTCCTCTCCGTGACAGGGAGTGGGCAGTAATCCACCACGCGGGCCCAGTGTGGGTTCGTAGACGTCACATGTCTTCAAATTTTTGGTTCTAGGACATGCCGGTTTCCTCACGATGTTTTCCTTCGCCATTTGAGAGCAGTGGTGATGAAATTATTTACACAAAGTAATGCGCCTAGCTGGGTTCGAACGCACGACCTACAACTCGTAAGTCGCAGCCGTTACCACTGGGCCACCACTGCTCTCTTAATATAGTTTAATATAATTGCTATGGTTGTCCTTCTAATGAAACATCTTCTATTTTCATCTCTTTTTGTCTTTGCTCCTGTCGCAGGTGTGCTGGAAGAGATTTCTGTTGAAATAAGCATCACCTCTGTACGTTATTTTCTTTTTCATTCTTCTTGTATTTTTCTATGTGTGTGTATAAATGGTTAAGATTTACATCAACGCAACTGCGAACGCCAAATTTAAGGCAATAGGTAACGAGCACGCGCTGTCACCTATGGCAGCACACATCGACTCCCTCTCACAGAGAAGAGGCCCATGTCACAGCTGTGGGAACAGAATAGGCTTTTTATGCTACTCATACCCTAATCTTTTCTATATAGACATTTGACTGTTGGAATAGCCTTCCAGTCTAACCAAATGTACTTTTAAATCAGTATTACCAACCGATTAACACTGACCTTCGTTCACTGAGCTCCATTTAATTGCAGACACATGGGCCCCTCCCTCCGGACCACTGAATGTAGTTAAGTCGTAAATTACTATGGATTAATCAATTAGTCCCAACTAGGTCTTATTCTCTTGAGGATACGATGGTTTATATGGGCAATACGGATTTTATTGACTTACGCTTACTAATTATTGATAGGATTGACGTAATTATATTTTGAGCACTGGTATCACAGATTATAAATTATAAAACAAAGGCAGATAGACCGCGCGGAACACCAAGAGTGAGGCCAAAAAACCAAATACTAAAGCGTCGCATTTTATGTAACATACAATACGACGCTTAAGTATTTGTTTGAGGTCGATATCCCAAGGGATAAAAAGTAGCGTGCATTGGTCTAGGTTATAAACTATTTGTGTGTCAAATTTCTACCAAATTCGTTCGGCTTTTTTTGCGTCATTGAGTAACAATCATCCACACATACAGACGCCAGCAGGTCAACCTATCCCAAACTGTCAAATTTTCCCACATGAACCTTATTCCTTTGTAATAAAGTTGAAAAACTATCAAAGAAATTTGACAGATTGGGGTAGCTTGATGTGCTGGCCTCTGTACAATCACGTTTACAATATTAGTAGGATACTCCAGATGCTGTATTTTGATTGGCAAACTATAATCTTCTTACTCCTGACTGCGACATCATATTTTATGTTCTTTTATTTAATTGTTAGCCATTAATGTCCAACTGCTAAGTGAAGGCCTCCCTCTCTCTTTCCACCTCTCTCTTTCCAGGCTTAGCTGACGCTTTCTATTTCTACGAAGAATAGACAGTGCTCTTTCAATACAAAGTCACATTTTGTTTCTCCGTTTTTGACATCGCACCGTAGATATCCTTGTACAATCTGTCATTTTGTCTTTCATTTCTACCGATCTTTGTCTAGGTCCTTTTATATGTAGACTATTTCAGAAGAATATTTCTTCCCAAACTGGCAAAATCACACTGACAACAAACTTTCTACTCGACGGGCACAAAGTATATACGATTATCTACAAAATCATGATATGTTTAGGACGCATCACTGTGATAATTAAGAAAAAAATAGCTAACTTCTCCTATTGTACATCATTTCGTTAAAAGTCATGTCTATTCTTCCGTCGACAAATTGAAGCCTGCAGAGCTGCCAGAGTCACTCTTCATAGACTGAGTCCAGAGGCCTTAGTAGGCCGTAGTTTCATTTAACTATCTCGATCAAACGCATCGAGCGCGTTTGGCGCTCCGTTTGGTCCTGGATTGGTGACAGACCAATCGGAGCGCCGAATGCTGTCGATGCGTTTGATCGAGGAAACTCCCACTAGGGCCACATTACATCCCGCCATGCCATCTCCGTCTGGCCCTGCCGCGAAATCGTTTGCCATTAAAGGGGACCCACTGGGTCGTAAGTTTTGGCCAAATGAGCTTTTGACATACGGCAGATGTGTCCTCAATTCCACTTTAGCGTTACAGCTTTCTGAGTGACATCATTTATTTTAGTGATTGTGGTATTCTTATCCCGGTTCACAGGGTTATTAATACCCAGAATGCTCCGTTCTATAGCTCCCTGGAAAACCTCGAGCGTGGACCTTTGCTCAATCCTTTTTTTTTTTGAGGGTGGGAAATCATCAAATAACTTCTCCCGCTCAGGGTGGAGCAGGAGGGCGTGTCAGACTTTTAGTGACTCAAACCCACCCGTGTTCCTTTAGTAGCCTGTGTGCCAGGGACCACGCCACGGTATCTCTTTCGAAAAACCCGCACCCCAGGCATCGGCCCTTGTGGACCCCAACAGTTGGTGCTGACATCTCTGACATCTCGTCTCTTTGAGGCGCGTGCGGAACACAACGCGCCGTTGACTTGGGCTTGATCCTTACCGGAAAGCGAGCTACCCATTACTCGCCATCCGCTAGACAGTGCTTACGGTGGCCGGGAATCAGCCTGGGATTTCCGACGCCCAGGACGTCTCCTGCGCGACTATAGGACCGTGAGGGTGCATATACTGCCTTTCTCTCATCCTCAATAGCACCACATCTGCATCCTACCGCCCGTGATACGCCGGAAAAATTTGCCAGGTCAACAACGCAATTAATGTTGTTGTACTATCAAAATTAAAGCCGGAACCTACTGTTGATGCGTTTCGCAATTATCCCTCTTGTGTTTTGACTTTATAATTTGTTACTTTTAAGTAGCGTCGTCGACGATTTGCCTTATATCAAGTTATCAACCCAGCTTTTTAAAAACAAAAGATTTTTCGGATTCTCAACATACATACGAAAAATATGGGATAGATTTCCGTGACATGAAATATGTTCCAAGTAAACGAATTTGCTTCGATTCCACTTACATATTTGTAACACACTATTTCTTGCAGTAGGTACGTAGGTACCTACTGCAAGAAATACTAAGCAAAAGTAGTTTTGCTTACACAAGGTGGATAGTGTGAGCTAACACTTACTATCAAGGGCGAACGGGATGAAATAGACGTCAATAGAATACAAAACATATTTTTGCTGTACCAATATACAGACTGGTACCGGCAGCATCATTGTTACACAATTATTTTTGTGTACAATAAAGAAATCCTACTTACTACTAATATTATAAATGGGAAAGTTTGTATGTTTAGATATTAGTTACTCAATCATGCAACAACGGCTGAACGAATTTAGATTAAATTTGGCAAATAGATGTACAGGAAAGTTTAACCAGTGCGCAAACTGTAACTACGAATTCAGCGTATCATTCTAGACCCCCAGCGTAGAAATTTTTCGTCGGATTTACAAAAGAAAATCAGCTGTTCTATAGAAAAGTGCGATACCTACGCGGTCAAAATGTATGGAACAGCTGTTTTTTTTTTTTTGTTAAACCAACGAAAAGTTTCTGCGCTGGGGGGTCTAGAATGATATGCTGAATTTATAGTTACACTTTGCGTACTGGTTAAAAACTTATCCTGTTTTTTAACCTGGATTAACACAGGAAACTTTTATCCCGGTTAAACGTTCCCGCGGGAGAATTTTTTACCTCCACGGGGGCGAAGCCGGGGGCAAAAGCTACAATAACATGAAATACCGTCACGCCTTGTTTCCCTGAAGGGTTGGCCAGAAGTACGCCCAGATTTCCCCAGCCATGTTGAGGTCCCATGTAATAGGGGCCGAGCCTATTGCCATCAACCGGGCACAAGTCCAAACTCCGTGCTGCTTCTGAGAAATTCTAGATAAAAAAACACAACAATACTTTACTCGAGGAATCAAATCCAGGACTTTATGCTCAGCAGTTGGCCTTACTACATCTAGATCAAGTAAGCAGTCAAAAAGAATTTGAAATTTCTACGAGCCTTTGCCAGTGGCTAGGCCCGCGTGAATGGCGAAAATTATCCTACGGAAACGTACTACTTACTAGGGTATTACATCCTTTTTAATCGACTTCTAAAAAAGAAGGAGGTTTTATGTTCCACTGTATGTATTTTTTTATGTATGTTCACCGATTACTCCCTCATTTGTGGACCGATTCTCAAAATTATTTTTTTATTTGAAAGATAGTATACTCCTGAGATGGTCCCATTGGCACCAAATCAGGATCTGATGATGAAATCCCAGGGAAATTGAGGGCAACCCTCAAAATTTGTAGGTATTAACAATGTTTTTCATGTGTTTTCTAAAGCTATTGAGACATTTGCATATGGTCATCATCATCTCATGACGCTGAGCTGATGAAGGAAGGTACAACTCGTTAACGGTTAGGAGTTAGGTGGAGGTTAGGGCATAACTCCGTCATATATAGACCGATTTACAAAATTCGTAATTAGATTGAAAGTGTCTTAATTAGATTCTAGAGTGCTAATAAACCACAAAAAAAACACATTTTTATTTAATCGATTAGTGCCATAGAAAATCATTTATATTTTTTTTCTAACGCGCGTAATTTGACGAAAACGCTGGACGTAGTGGACGCCATTTTGCTCTGTGGGCATGACGTCAGTTTGCTATTTAAACAAATGCGCTACATTTTTATAAGACAATTGTTTCTAATTTAAAAATGAGATATTTTTCTACCTATCGTTGGTTTGCTGTTCCTGAATGCAAAATATTATTTAGAAATTACTTTGCTTGCGAAAATAATAAAAGTACAAAGTTGCTCAGTTGACATGCCGTATATGACGTAATAATATGGCGGCTACTATTTCATGGTGTTCAAAACAGATTTAGAAAGCTGAAATCTTTAAATTAAATTTTAAAATTTATTTTGTTATTTCATGAACTAAAACTAACATTTTGCGCTGCATTTTGCCTAAGCTTTCACAACAATATATTTTTAGATTTTTCTCATATGGACTTAAATACCCTATTCTATTAGGTACCTACATACGCACGGCATTAAAAGTATCCTATGTGTTAATCTAGGTTAGAAACTATCTGTATGCCTTTCATTCAAGTTTGTACAGCCGTTGTTGCGTGAAATTTCACATTTATAATGTTGTATACATGTATAGTAGGTATGGGTATCCGCTGGATGTGGGAAGCACAAGACCGGTCGAAGTGGAGGAGCCTGGGGGAGGCCTATGTCCAGCAGTGGACGTCTTTCAGCTGAAATGATGATGATGATGATGATGCATGTATAGTACCTACTTATAATTTCACGATCTTAGTGTAACCAAAACAATATGAGGTTAACTACGTTTAAAGTTGAACGAAGGAAACATTATTTAACTTAAACGAGACCCAAACTTACCTCCTTGAAGATCGATTTTCATCTAAATGGGATTTTAATGAATATCGATCACAAAGTTTAATTAAGATTGGAACGAATTCGAGTCGTGAAAATTGCAGAAATTCTGAAGCAAGATTTAATCAAAAAGTTGGATTGAAACTTGAATCAATGGATTTAGAAGCGACATCAGTTTTGAATGGAACCCATTATATTTTCATGCTAATGAAAATTAATCAAATTCTCAGAGATTTTATTCATAATCCTGAAAGCAACAATTCAGAGTCCCGGAGTCCGGACATTTAATTCAGAGTCCCGGAGTCTGGATTTAAGAGAAGACATAAGAGCGTTTAACCCACGCGGGCTTGCCGGATTACCGCCATGGGATCTGGAGGCAAAGGTCCAGGCGCAAATGTGGGAGTGGCGCGAGGAGGCCAAACGCCGGGGCGACCAAGCCCAAGTCGACGGCGCGTTGTTTTCCACGCGCGCCTCAAAGAGATGTCAGCACAAAAATTATGGGGCCCGCAAGGGCCGATGCCTGCCAGGGGTGCGGGTTTTTTCGAAAGAGATACCACAGCCCCTGGCATACGGGCTACTGAAGGAACACGGGTGGGTTTTAATCAGTAAAAGTCTGACACGCCCTCCTGCTCCACCCAGAGCGGGAGAAGTTATTTGATGATTTCCCAGTCAAAAAAAAAAAAAAAAAAAACCCCCGCGGGCGTTTTTCGTAATTATTTCATTAAATACAAACAAAAGTAAAAAAATATATTCAGCCAAGCACTACATCGTTGGTTGGCAAGTTTGGACGCAATTTTTATTTTGACTTACCGTCAATTATTTTCTGTTTGCATTAATTAGTACGATTAAATGTTTTTATAGAGTAAATGTTAAAAATGAATATAAATAGCAACTCATTCCCTACAAAGGCATGTCACCTTAGTAGGGGATGAGTTTTCTGTGGAGCTGTGTGTACGTATGAAATAATCACGAAAAACTAGAAAAATGGGTTGTTGACAGCCCACGTGGGATGAACGCTCTTAAACACAACTGGCAAAATATGGGTGCACTAAAAGGTACCAACACCTCTGCCCGATCCTTCCGGTGAATACAGGTGTGAAGTTTAATTTAAAATACAATTGGTTAAATTGAGCAAATAAGTAGAACTAACTAACGAACTAACAGGCGAAAGTTTAACAACCATAATGGTAATTATATTTTCGAGCCGTTTGGGGTTAACCCCAAACGGGGTCCGAGTGCGCATAGTCTCTTCAAAGAAATCTCGAAACGGCTGGTTGACACTTCCCGTGACCCAAGGGCTGGTTTTTATCTTGGCTACCGGCTAACCATTGCCCAACGTGGTAATGCCGCCAGTCTCTTGGGAACATTACCAGTCGACAGCGATGTGGATGAGTTTTTCGACGCCATTTTTTTATTTGTGAATAGGTTTAGTTAAGTTAGGATTATATTTGTTTTATTTTTCTTGTGCATACTATTAATTTAAGACTGTAAGTTTCTATTAAAATAAGTAAATTTTAGAATCCTAATACGATATATTTAAAGAAATATTCCTTCGTTAACGGGAGCATAATTGAAACGATTCTGATTTCTGGAAACTAGAATCGCAAATGAGAACGCAATAACATCGAACGACGAAATTGACGGGCGGAGATTTTACAAGATTTTTTTCAAGGAAAAATGTGTTTAAAAAAGCCTTACATATTTTTAAAAAGGTTAGTCATTTAGAATCTCCATTATATGTGCGAGTTTTCGATGCAGTAGATGTTTTCTTCACTTATAAATGTATGAATACATTATGACCGGTAAAAGTTGAGATAAAAAATTGTTCAAAAAAAAAGTAAATTTGCAGAGGACTTTTTTTTTTCAATTTTTTTTTTCTGACATAAATATCTAGCTAAAAACCACAGTATATCTATCTGTGTATCCAAAATCTGGAGCAAAATTTGTAATAACGCCATAATCACATACGAGCGTATACATGAGAATTATGACGGATAGCTAGATATAGATATAGCCGCTTTTAATTAAAATGTTACGTGTAAACAATTGTAGGTTAACCAAATAAATAAATAAATAAATTTAAATAAACAATTTAAAAACATCACGACGTAAATCTGACGAAGTATATTATATTGACAAGAGCAAAGTTTATCTTCTTCAAGCGCCAATCTGTTCAGACAGATTGGCGGGTATTGCTACATCATGTTCGACATACTCTAGTAACTCACAATAATATCATTCGTCAAGGATAGTAACCATACTCATAGAATAAGATTTCCGTATAGAAGCAACATTTTGTTATGAATGTGGAGGAATACATCGTGAGGAAACCGGAATGTCCTAGAACCAAAAATTTTAAGACCAACCCGCACTCACTGGGCCCGCGTGGTGAACTACGGCACACTCTCTCACACAGAGAGGAAGCCTGTTTCCCCGCAGTGGGAACATTATAGGTTCTACACGAAAATACCGAAACTAAAAACACCAATGGCCAATGTAAGTTGACTAAACACCAGTATCGCCAAATAATCATCTACCGCATGAATATTAGTGATAATTTGGTCGACGGCTACGCACATTTGCTTAAAAGTAGTTGAGTACCTAAATAGGTTCATTCTCCACTGGAAGACTGGAGTGGCTATATACATTATATCCCATGCCAATTTTGGCAACGGTGATTGTTTTTGTTACCGACAAATATAGGTTACGAGCGTGTGCTCTGATGTGGCTAATATGTTACCTATCTTGACTGTAAAGGTGTGTGCACAGTGTGGACACGTTATAATACCATTGTGGTAATGATATTACATGTTGGATGATGGTTTTCTCTTGAGGTTATCTTGCCTGCTGTCGAGATCTCTCGTCCACTAGTCTTCAAAGTCACGAACATTTTGTTTAAGCGAACGCCTCCAAACTGGTCTATACTTTGCCAACACCTCTCAATGAAATACATAATTATCTTCATATGTCTTTTCTGAACGTCTTTGTATCTGAGGAACTGTCCGCCCTGTTCCTGCTTGTCGTCCATGAAGATGCGCTAAGCTGGCTCTCATCAGGCATCCTCACAGCATGTCCAGACCTGCACAACTACTGTCAGGTTAAAGCTATCGGGAAACGCACTCCAGCGAATTTCACTCCTTAGTTGTACGCACAATAAACGTATGCCCAAAACTTTATTATGCCTGATATATGTTACTGTGAGTTCGTCTGTGTTGAAAATTTCTTGTGCCCAGGAACTGAAAAAATATAGAATATGTTTAGATTGGGAGTCTCTCTTCTGTATAGTATAAAATTTTATGCTATGACACAATTAACGACTGGCAATCTAGCGTCTATTAGTGCTATGAGTCATAGTAGCTGTTTGCCGGCTGTAACGCTTGCTTATGGCACATTTTTGGCTAGTAACATTGTAAACTCTTTAGCTACTACCATTCGTTCATTGTGAGTTATATTTTTAGATTTCAAAACCGGTTTTGCTCCGAGCTATACTTGTGTTGCAGTTTTTTTTTGGGTCTCCTTCGAAGCGTGATCGATTATTTTCGGTTCGTCTGGTGATTTAGTTTCGTTTTGTAACCGTCTTGAAAGCCGTTTTATATCTTTACCGGCGTGGGTTATAAATAAAGCATGAATTCGCAGAGTTGCCCAGATTAATAGCTTTGCCTATTTTTAAATCAATTGAAACAAAACTGTATTAATGAAACAAGTGGATTTATTTGATTAATAAAATACTTTCTGAGAATACTCGTATTCATAATCATTATTTATCATCATCATTTCAGCAGAAAGACGTCCAGTGCTGGACATAGTCCTCCCCCAAATGTTGTCTCATGTCAATACGAGTATTAACATAAGACAATTTAGACTCACACATAACATCACGCCTGTAACCCGAAGGGTTAAGCAGAGGTGTAACTATAGTACCTAGTTTTGCCAGTTATGTTTAAGTCCCTATGTAATAGAGGATGAGCCTATTGACATCAATAAGGCTCACATCTAGACTCCTCGTCGCTACTGAGAAATTCCATATCTCGACTCGACGGGAATCGAACCCATGGCCACCTCATGCTCAGCAATAACACTTGCGACCACTCGACCGCTACAATTTAGATCTATAAATATATCCATTGTCATTGTTATCGTGACCTTTTATTATTGATTTTGGTCTGCCATTACACGATTATGAGTTTTAACATGCTATCAAAAATGTTTATTATTCGGCGCCAGTCGAGTAATGTTTCTCGTAACCTACAGCAATTGCTTTAGCCCACATCTGCTGTTTACATCCAAAAATACGTGGTTCTGAACTTGTGTATTGTTTTCCGCTTTATAAAATGTTAATTCTTCAGTATTCTCGGGAATTCAAACAAACTTGACGTCTCTGGTCTCAAATTTTGTTAACCATTACCGCGAATGAAAACAGTACCTACTCAAAAACTTAAAATTTAATTTACTACTTTGAAAGAACTTACATTATGTTTACACTCACTCAACATTTCGATTAAAACTTTAGTTTTAGCTTTCCTTAACAGAATTTCTTTTATCGTAAACAGTTGTTTCGTTACGGTGAAGGAGGAAACACGTGATGGTTTAATATTATTGTGGTGAAATAAATACAAAACAAAAATGACGGAAAATAAAATGGACCGGTTGAAGAATCGGTTCATAACTTTACAAGGGAAGTTTCAAGACCGAATGGACGAGTTTCAGGATCAAGTGCAGAACAAAATAGAGAAGTCGAAAGTGTCGAAATTTATATCCCACTTATCAGAAGAAAAGAGGAGTTCTATAGAAGATAATTCTGTTGAAAGTGCTGACAAAAGTTCTAGTGACGGTGGAGATGTTTCTAGCATACCTTCATTTGTTATTGATGAGCCATCTGAGAGCCAAGACCCGAAAGAACTCTGCAAGCATTTCATTAGTATTGAACAGGGAACTGTGCTGTATAAAAGTCGTTCAGCGTGCAACCTCGCGTATGATGATGAAACAAATAATGATAGCTCCAGCGAATCTTGCTTCTCGTGTCTTTCCTCCAGCGATGAAAGAGAAAGGTAATTTTTCTTCAAGCTTTTGTTTTTGCTCCTTTAAAACTTTTTCCTTTATAACTACCTTACTTTGTTTTTCTTGACCTCAATTTGTTTGGATCACTATAACTTTCTAGAGGAGAATTTTAAGATATTTTTCCATTTGACTGTTTTGTTGGATTTCCATTAGTCTTTGTCCTTTGAACGTGGCTTTGTTAAATAAAATACAAATTTCCTTTTTTTACTTCCAATTTAATTAGTTGATTTCCATGCTGAATTTTTATATAATGGCCTACTCTAACCGTACCAGCAGGATTATCTTCAACACAATATTCTTTTCTACCAGCTTTAAAATATCTTTGAATTATGACTACAGAGCTTCAGAACTGCGCCCAAGAGCTGGTAGTCTTCCGCCTGGAACAACTGCCTTGGACCAGCCGACACCTTTCCTGGCTTTGGATTTGATCGAAAAATTCAGCAATCGATTTCCGAAGCTCAGAAGCCAAGGCGATAGAATCCATAGGGTATTCAAATGTTTTAGCGATGGTGTTAACAGCATGTGTGTTTTACCTGCTTTTGTTATACAGAGTGGTGACGACATAACGACATTAAATGAAAATACGATTCCCACTAGTTAATCAAAACACAATAAAATTATCAAAATAGTTATTACACCAAAATTCGAAAATCTGATTTTTCAAACAATCTAAATGCGAAAATAATCTAAATTAAACACAACATCCTTTAAAATATTGTCCACTAACCTCATCTGGCCTGTGGGCAATTCACGTAACAGCGGCAACGTCGCCCCCGTTGGCGGTCCCTTTTTTCGCGTTCATTCATTCTAACAATGATCAAAAAAAAATATGGCGCGCGGCATCTATCCCCGCCCCGCTCGCTGCCTGCCGCCCGCCAGCCCGCGCGACTTTTCTATCACTAGGTTCACGTTTCATTTAAACACTTAAACATAAAATCTAATGTTACACACTTCAATAATGATTCATGACACACTAAATTAAATTTTTAATTGCTGAAATTGTCCACCGTTTACTCTAATACACATGTGACAACGTCTTATGATATTATTTCTTACTTTCCTTAACAATTCACTAGGTACTGAGAGACATGGCTTTTAATTTATTAAAAGCGTCAATTATTCTATCTCGCAGTTCCTCTACGGTATCCACATCACGAGCATAAACCTCATTTTTAATAAATCCCCATAAAAAAAAAATCCAGTGGTGTGAGATCCGGTGACCTTGCTGGCCACCAGCGAGGTCCATATCGGCCAATCCACTGCTGTCCAAACATATCAGTGAGGCACTCTCTGGCACTCACCACAGAATGTGCAGGTGCCCCGTCTAACTGGTACCATAGCTTTTGATGGACATCAAGGGATAATTCATCAGTGTATTCCGATATAGGGCCTCTGAGGAGATCCAGGAACTTGGCCGCTGTGAGGTTACCCTCAATGAACACCGGACCAATGATTTGATTTCGGTGAATCGCAGCCCACACGTTCAGAGAAAAACGGTACTGATGAGAAGATTCTCGGAACAAATGTGGATTTTCTTGGCTCCAGTAACGGAGATTTTGTCTATTCCAGATACCATTTCGTGTAAATGTGCTCTCATCTGTCCACATTACATTGTAAATAAATTCAGGGTCATCAGTCATTTTACTCTGTAACCATCGGCAATATTCTTCACGGATTGGCCTATCTCTCGGTAACAGCGCCTGAACTTTTCTGTATTTGTATGGCCGCCGTTTATCTTTTCGCAATATTTTGAGTACAGTTTTGTGATGTACTTGAAACTGGCGTGCGGCCCTCCGCAGACTTGAAGTTGGGTTGTGCGTAAAATAATCTAAAACTCTTTGTTCTAATGACACTGCTAATTCTTGCGGAGGAACACCCTCGCGAAGTGGGACCAAAGGCTGATTTTCCCGTATTCTTTGAACAGCCTGTACAATCGTGCGGGAGTTTACTGGGCATCTTCGGGAGTCACCATATACCTTTGAAGATATGTTCTTAAAGCCAGGGCCGCGTTTAGTTGACACTCACCATAAATCAAGATCATATCGGTATACTCCATAGCAGTGTAATTGAAACGAGGCATCCTGATCTTACAAGGAAATAACACGACACGTAACTATCACACTATTGTTTACACATTAGGTAGGTACGTAACCTACCAAACTCTCCTACACTTAAAACCTGTACACAACCGAATTATCAACAACACAACGGTAAAACTATTAAAGCTCTGCACTGTATGAAATTGCAACAAAGCAATTAATAAAAGAAAAACAATTAAGTATTACAATTGTTGCGCGCGCGGGAAAACACTCTTACGCATCGAAATTTAAAAAAAAAACCGTGCTCTCACAAGGGTAGCACGTCACGCACTACAGAATGGGCCAGGAGCAAACTCCTGGAAAAACCCTAGATGTATTTCTTTCCTTTTCTTGCACAATAAAAATTCGAATGCGGAAGTGATTACGAACTGTTTTTGCCTACACTTATTTTGTTTCAAAAATGTCGAATTGGCAACGTCGCAGGACTAACAGGACTTTCTTGTCAGTTAACAAAACGAACCGTGCGCTTAGGCAATCTTTGTTTGCTTAAGATAATAGGAATTTTATGGTTATGGTTTTTAGGTCTAAATTCAATCAGCAATACAATATAATATTGTATTGTTTCTGAGTAGCGAGTCGCACATTTCATTTGGTCATGTTTTACGCATGTAGGGAAAAGAAATTGTTTTGGGGTGAATGACCTAATGAACTTCCGTAGCTTAATCGTAATGTATTCACAGTATGTGTTAAAATTGTTAAAGAAAAAAAAATTACTGCGGCTATACCGTTGATTATAATTTGAAAATTTTTGGTATACGTACTACCAACGCGATACCCAGTATGTGGTTTCATTAAATGTCGTATTATCCCCACCTCTCTGTATATGTCTATTGGTTTAACTGCCTCACCCAGAGACGTCACTTGAAAATTTGAAAATAATAATCAGTCATTAACTTTAAATTGCCAAGTATAAATGAGGGAATTTAGTGATTCAGCGAAATTTTACAGTCGTGTTGGATTTAATGATACTTACGTAATAATTACACAAACAAAAAAGTTTTATGTACCAATAATTTTAAGTAAGTACTTAATTAGATCTAATTATGGTGTGTCAAGTGCCGCTGTTAGTGTGTTTGCTTATAAGATGAGTTTTTTTTTTTTAATTATTATCACTGTATCGACCCCCATCATGTCTGTCAGGTTTCATGAGGCAATTTATTTTCCCCTTTTTAGGGTTCCGTACCTCTAAAGGAAAAAACGGAACCCTTATAAGATCACTTTGTTGTCCGTCCGTCCGTCCGTCCGTCCGTCCGTCTGTCAAGACCGTTTTTCTCAGGAACGCGTGGAGGTATCAAACTGAAATTTCTATATGATACTTAGTTCTACTGTCCCTGGAAGCTGTAGAAAAATCAACCTTCTAAGTCAACGCAATCAAAAGATACAGCCATTTAGGCCGCAAAATTCCGCAAATTTTCGAAACTCGCACGGGAATCAAAACCTACAGGGTACTTCCCGTGAACTTAGAATCTTGAAATTTTGTACGAAGTCACGTCTTATAGTACAGATATAGGAAAAATTACGAAAACCGAAAATTTTTAGTTTCGTCATATAAAAAAAAATATTTTTGACAATTTTGAACTTTTACTTATATACCCACAGGTTTGTACGGAACCCTCGGTGCGCGAGTCCAACTCGCACTTGACCGGTTTTTTTTAATTGGAACTCTGTCAGTCAAAAATACTACTTATGACAAATTGAGAACAGTTCTTGTTGGCAGTATTATTCTTAGATGATAATTCTTTGGAGTAATTTTATAACCTATTAACAATTGCACTACCTTCCATTTTGAAAATTCGGCAACATTTGCTCGTTGCGTTATGAGCTGACGAATTTTTCAAACATATGAAGCAATGGATTAAGATTAGGTATCCATCAGATTGTGAGAGAAAACGTGTTACACAATTTGTGGTGCTGGACAATTTTTAACCGACTTCACAAATGAGGCGGTTCTCAATTTGTCTGTATGTTTTTTTTTTGTATGTAGGTTCCGCTATATCTCCGTTAATTGTGGATGGATTTCGAAAATTATTTTTTTATTCGGTAGGGTATGCTTTAGGGGTGATCCCATACAAATGTTATTAACTTTGCTTTGATAGTTTTTGCGTCAGCCCTAATAATACGTTTTTAATCCAGTTTGTATGTTTATGTTTGATTTATTTATAAGTGACGTCTCTGAGCCCGTCAGTAAGTACTCAATGGATAAGGTCATGTTTGGAAGTGTCGTCATGGCAGCATGTGGATTGCTTTGAGCTAACATTATGTACAGGCACCAAAAGAGATCAGTAACCAGGGTCGTTGGTTTTAGTTGAAGTTTTGTAAGAAATCGATTAATGTTTTTGAATGAAATTTAATTTAATAAATTAAATTGTTTGTTTTCTATTAATTAAATTAAATTTTATTCAAAAACATTCATCGATTTCTGAATGAATGTCAACTATATCCGACGACCTCCTATACTTATCTCTGTTTTTGACTGTACCTACTTACTAATAAGGTAATTGGTGTTAACAGTATCATGTACTGAGTTATTTGTCGACATTGCGTTTTAAAATGATAATTACAATTTTTAAATTCCGTTCGATTTTCAACTCTCGGTGGTAAGCAGAGCGTTGAAGACACAGTTCGTGAAAAATCCCGCTTTTATTACCTACATTCGTGTGTGGCGACGAAAAATTTTAACACTTACGGGTCTATCATGTATTCAATTTTAACGCTTACGGGTCTAAAATGTTCTCAATTGTAACGCTTACGGGTCTATTGTGCTTATTTCATGGTGACAGTTTGTATCAAGTTAATTCCTTTATTTCAATTGAGCAAATAAAATACTATTTTGATTATCAACATTTACATGAAAACAGAATTGATTTCAAGGAAAACATAATGTACAACAGTTAAATAATAGGTCTTTACCTATGAAATTGCCGTTTTGTATGAAAAAATTTAAACGAATTTTTTTCATGAATTTTTTATTTGTATTAATCGAAGTAATCACCCATGCAATCAATGCATCTTTGCCATCGCAGTGGCAGTTTATTGATGCCCTTCTTAAAGAAATCAGCTGGACGGGAGGCAAAAAATTCTTCAAAGGCATTTTGTACTGCCTCTCGGGTATTAAATTTTTTTCCCGCCAAGAAGTTATCCAAATTCTGGAAAAAGTAGTAGTCTGTAGGCGCAAGGTCTGGTGAGTAGGGCGGATGACGGAGAGCTTCCAACCCCAGTTCTTGCAACTTGGAGACCGTCTGCTGTGCAGTATGAGGTCGCGCGTTGTCGTGCAGGAGCAGCGGAGACGAGCGATTGACCAATGCTGGTTGGAGATGCGCCAGCTTCTCCATCATTGTGTTCAGTTCTTCACAGTACACATCTGCAGTAATGCTCACCCCGTTTGGTAAGAAGCTGTGATGAATCACACCGGCGCTAGACCACCAAACAGTGACCATCACTTTTCTAGGGGTAAGTTTTCGTTTAGGGCATTGTTTAGGTGCTGAACCAGGATCCAACCAACTTGCTGAGCGCTTACGGTTATCAAACAGAATCCATTTTTCATCGCAGGTAACAATGCGGTTCAAAATTCCTTCATTTGTGTGTCTGTTGAGCAGTGCAAGGCACGTCTCGACGCGTACTTCGCGCTGGCGATCATTGAGTTCGTGGGGCACCCATTTGTCAAGCTTTTTTACCTTGCCAATTTGACGCAAATGGACCAATATTGTTTTGACGCTAACGTCGAAAGCTGCTGCTAATTCAGCCGTAGATTGTGTATCATCAGCTTCCACAATCGCCTTTAATTCGTCATTGTCGACCAAAGTCTTCGGACGACCGCGAGGTTCATTTTTCAGGTCGAAATTTCCAGAACGGAAGCGAGCAAACCAATAACAGGTGGTGCGTTGGTTTGTAGTGTTAGCTCCGTAAACGTCGTTGATGTTGCGTGCCGTTTGTGCCGCGTTGCTGCCACGACGGTACTCATATTCCATAATTACTCGAATTTTTAACGTATCCATGATGACGAAAAAGATTGAAATGCGATGAAAATGTAACACTAATCAATAAAGAAATGACTACTTTTAGAAAAAAAAATCCATGTTTTTAAAATAAAATTAATTTGAAATTAGAATTCTTAGCCAAACAAAAATTATTTTGATTTGAAATGGCCAGTACTGCAGAACGGCAATTTCATAGGTAAAGACCTATATTAACCATCTAAAATAAAAGGCAAATTAATTGTAACAATAGTTTAATGTAAATGTGACCACAACGGAAATTACTGTGGCTAATTAAATAATCTAGGTGCAAAAATATGTACCAATAAACGAATGATAGATTGGTGAATTGACATTTTCCGGGTGCAATAAGGAGGGAATACTTTAATCACGTATGGTATGAAATCAAAAAAACAAAATATTTATTTCATATAAACCTACATGCACTTATCAAATGTCAAAAGCTAGGTTTCAATTTGTCGCTTCCTATGGAGAAGAGCCGGCAAAAAACTCCACGGTTACTCTTTCAAGAATAATTGGTTTTTACAACGCTTTAAAATTACAGTGTTAATACTCGTAGATAAGGTATGGGAGGATAGGAAAAAAATGAAAGAAATGAAAATGAAGAATAGAAAATGGCTTACAAATCTAGTCTGCAAAGCCTATAACGTCCCAGGCTGATTCCCGGCCACCGCAGGCGTGGACTTGCGGACGGCGAGTTATGGGTAGCTTGCTGTCCTGTAAGGACCAAGTTCGACGGCGCGTTGTGTTCCACGTGCGCCTCAAAGAGATGTCAGCACAATGTGAAGGGGCCCGCAAGGGCCGATGCCTGCCAGGGGTGCGGGTTCGAGCGAAAGAGAAACCGCCGCCCCTGGCATACAGGCTACTGAGGGAACACGGATGGGTTCTCCTGGTCCACCCGGAGCGGGAGAAGTTATTTGATGATTTCCCAGCCAAAAAAAAAGGCCTATAACGTTCTCACATTCTACATAAAATTAAATATAAGTGCACGTGTATGTGTTTTCTAGTGGTACTGGGATTATAAGCTTTTGTCCTCCTGGAGTTGATAAAAAGTACCCTATGTGTACGGTTATAAACTATCTGTGTGCCAAATTTCATCCATATCCGTTCTTCAAATTTTGCATGATTGAGTAACAAGCATCCAAACATACAAACTTTTACATTTATAATATCAGTAGGATTAATCCAGTTGCCAGTTGGTCTCGTGACCGCACGATTTAAGATTCCTGGGTCGAGCAAAAAGTTATTGAGTTTTCCTATTAAGAATTACTCAATAGGAGTTTGGAAGCATGTAGCGTGATACCTCCGGACTTCGGAAATTACGTAAAGCCTTTGGTCCTACGCCTGGTCTCTCCCTGGTCGTGTCGGGTTGCCGTCCAATCGGACTATGAGAGTAAAGGAACAGAAGGTGTATCTGCGTTTGCGCACACACTTATGCACATTAATATGTCCAGCGTACCTACCTAGCTTTTTTTGTTTTTGAGGATGGGAAATCATCAAATAACTTCTCCCGCTCTGGACGGAACGGGACCGTGTCAGACTTTTCCTGACTAAAACCCACCCGTGTTCCTTCAGTTGCCTGTGTGCCAGGGTATCTCTTTCGAAGAACCCGCACCTCTGGCAGGAATTATTGGAATCTCAGTTACTTATTCAAAAAAAACGACGTTTTGCACTCCAGGAGTGCCGGCAGAAGTGAAAACTTGAATATTAACGTTGTGCATTTTTGATATTTTGGAATGGTTAGGGAATAATTTTGCACGAATTGCTTTAATTATCAGTATAAAAGTACTATCATTCATGAAAAAAGCTTGAGAGAGCTTTTTTCAATTCATGTGTTCTTGAATATTGAAGCTACCAGTTGGCGCCACTTTGACAAGAGGTCTTCCAGTTTGACAATGAACTTAAAATATTTGATGTCATTCGTTTCATTCATTCGTTCACCATTCAGTCTGTAGGCGCTTTGACACTTGACAGGTGCCCGGACCTGACGTCCCTGTGCTGCCAGAAAACCCTCATTGTGCCAGTTATTTAATGAATAAATAATGTAAGTACAACGAAAAGAATTTCGTTTCAACTGATGGGGTAATTGCGTAACACACCACCAGTGGGAATGGGTTTCAATTTGACATTTCAACAACATTCATTGCGTAATTGACGTTGTTGAGCAGACAAACTTTGCGAACTTACGAAGCAACGGATTGCCAAAATGCTTCAAAATGCTTTAGATTTCCGAGAAAATGGAAAAAAACGAGCGAATCGTTATTTCTTAAAACCTGTGATACATACGTTGCTGATTGTAGAAAACATCAATTGATATTTCTTTCTGTTTATCCTAAAGAATCCCGGCCTACAAACTTTCATATCTTGGGAACTATTTGAATTGTAAAAATGTTTGTTAGACAGAAAGATAGAGAATTGTGAACTCTCTTAGATTTTATTAAAAAGTAAAAATTGACCTAGTGAGGATTAAAGGACGGGAGAATCACGGTGCTGGTGTCCCACGTCACCGCTCGACTGTTTTGTTCTTACTTGTACTTGTTTCAATGCAGGCATTAAGTTATAATGCAACTGGTGTAGCGAACGATCTTCTGGATTTTTATCTAACGCAGAAACAAAAGGTAACTAATTATTTCAAATTGATCATTAACAAACCAAGGTCTGTAATAACTTGACCAGCAAGGTACCTAATCAGCTCATAAATATTCAAGCCACCAGTTGGTGCCACTTTGACAAGTGGTATTTCAGTTCGACAATGAACGTAAAATATTTGATGTCATTCGTTTCATTTACATAGGCGCTTTGACACTTTTGACAAGTACCCGAATCTGATGTCTCAGTGCTGCCACCTAGTGAAAGTAATTTCAGAAAACCCTCATTGCGTAGAAGCAGACAGCTGATAGACGTGAAGCGACTAAGCGACACGACTTTAGTCAGTGACCGACGAACCTCTTAAAACTTTTTGCGCTTCGAATTATGCGCTTTTTTCTATATTTTAACCTCTTTTTAATATACTGCTATAACATGTATCCAAGTTAGTTGCAGTTACTTGGCTACGTATTGTTTGAAATCCAAAAAATTAAAATTTTTGAGTTCCATAAAAAGAGGTGTATACATTAAACCATCCTCTATAGATAATCACCGGCTAAAACCACCCTTTCAAACACCTGTTCATTTTCTACTAACACCACAGTGGAATACATTTTCTGCAAAAGCAAACAAATGAAATTAAAATGAAAATTTCACTCCGAAAAGACTATCGCACAACGTAACCGACAAGCTTCACTGTATGCACTACGATGGCACGATTCGAAAAATCGATTCGACGGAATTGCGATTTCAATTTTTCTTTTACAATCGCGATGGCTGAATTTAGGTATTTGTGTAGGAAATGACATAAGTAGGAGATTCTTAACTTTGACTTTTTTTTCAAAGAAAATATGACATAATATTACAGTGACCTTATTGGTTATTACTATAGTGATGTACAGAGCAGACCAGCACATCAAGCCACCCCAATCTGTCAAATTTATTTGATAGTTTTTCAACTTTATCACAAAGGAATAAGGTTCATGTTCAATTGGGAATTTGACAGTTTAGGATAGGTTGACCTGCTGGCGTCTGTACTACAGAAAGCGAGCCCAATCAGTAATGAAAAAATTCGAATATAAGAAGCAATATCCTTTGCAATATCCATCAAAATTATTCAGGTTGTTAATTATACAGGATAAGTTTTTATCCAGTGCGCAAACTGTAACCATGAATTCAGCATATCATTCTAGAACCCCCAGCGCAGAAATTTTTCGTCGGTTTTACAAAAAAAATCTGCTTTTCCATACATTTTCACCGCGTAGGTATTGCACTTTTATATGAAAGAGCAGATTTTTTGTATAACCGACGAATAATTTCTGCGGGGTTAGATTAGAATAATTTATTCTGAATTAATGGTTACAGTTTGCGCACTGGTAAAAAATCTATGCTGTATGAAAATACGTCTGTTCCTTGTGAAAAAAGAGTCGTAGCAGCTTTGAGTTGACCTGTCTCGACGACGCGCTGGGGGGTCTAGAATGATATGCTGAATTCATAGTTACAGTTTGCGCACTGGATAAAATCTTATCCTGTAGTGTGTCAGACGTATGAACGTAAATCAAGCAAAAGGAGTAGGTATGTAAAGATCGTACCAGGTGTCGTTCTGTCGTTTCTGCCTACCCATGGAATGAAGGCACAGCTATTGTCATAGATAAACTCACGAGTTTATGTATGTATGACAATAGCTAACGATTTTTAAGAAGAACTTTTAGGTTATGTTGTTTAATCGAGTTTAAACTTGCGTTGTACGCACGGCTGCGGCGGCATGTGAACGAAGGTGCTGAATTGTATAACAAACTACCAAATAACATAAAAAATGCAAAAACAATGTCAATATTTAAGAAACACTTAAAATTACATGTGTTTAATAAAAATAAAGCGAGCGCACCTTAGTACATTGCATACCACATCTAGTTGCGCTCGTTCCGTGTATGTTTACATTTTAGCTGCGTTCAATTTATTAGGGATTACCCTATACTTTTTGACTATATCTGTATGTTTTATTGTTTTTTCTCCCTATCAAAACTGTACGTTACACCAAAATGTTTTAAATCTCATATAAGTGAAATTTATTTTTTATGAGAATAAAGATATCTTTAACCCGATGTGTAGCCGTGTGTACGACTTAATTGTAATTCATCTTTGGAAACTTCCTGAAGTCCACGAACCCCACTGGAATTTCAACCCACTGTTTAGCGCCGAGAATTGAAAATCGAATGGTGTGTTTTGTCGCACTGGGATGCACTGTTGGATTCTCAATGCTCCGTTCAGCACCGAAAATAAAAAACGTTTTCCAAAAAAAAAAAACAACCGACTTCCAAAATACACTAGAAAGTGAAAAATAACTTTAATTTCGGAAGTCGGTGACTTTGGACATGTATTTTATTAATTTCCTGTCACCGCCTTCCAAAATTAAAGTTATTTATCACTTTCTAGTGTTTTTTGGGAGACGGTAGTTTTTTTTTTTTTTTTAAGTTTTTATTTTTCACTTTTTAGTTATAGTACCCACTCCACACTATTTCATCATCCTTGGGGTCAAAACAATGCATATTAGCAGCATTCGCGGTTGATTTGCTGTCATTTTTTGAAGAGTTCCGTTGTCTGTCTCCGAAACGCATCATCAGATCTATATGAAATTTAAATGGGACCATTTCGGAATAAAACCCTTTCTAAAAAAAGAATTTTGCAAATCGGTCTATATATGACGGAGTTATGCCCAAATCTGCACCTAACTCCTAAGTTAAAGAGTTGTACCTTCCATCATCAGCTCAGCGTCATGAGATGACGATGACCATATGCAAATGTCTCAATAGCATTAGAAAACATATGAAAAACATTGTTAATACCTATAAGATTTGAGGGTTGCCCCCGATTTCCCTGGGATTCCATCATCAGATCCTGACTTGGTGCCAAAGGGACCAGAGTATACTCTATCAAATAAAAATTTTTTTTGAAAATCGGTCCACAAATGGGGACAAATCGAGGAACATATGTACATAAAAATTAAAAAAAAAATACTTTCGGTGGAACATATAACCTCCTCCTTTTTTTTTTTCCACGCACAACGGACCGAATGGGAGTCTACGTGCGGAAAAGGGAGTCCCATCATCATCATCTCCTCCTTTTTTGGAAATCGGTTAAAAAGTCGAATGCGCGATATAATTCCGCCACGACATAGTCCGTGCGAACGGCCTTAGAAAGTTTGAAACTACGGTTTCTCTTGCGTTTTAATAGACTATAGTAGTTGCTTACTTTTACTTACAATTTGGTTCGACTGCCATCTTCAGCAGCAAAAAACATTAATGTTTTGAAGGGATTTGTGACGTCACAATACAATCCATTCCAATGATTTACTAACATTGATTTTTCTCGTGTGTCTCCGAAAACTGAGAATTTCAAATTGGCAGGAGGTAAAGACTGATTGGCATAAGAAAAGAGGGTCCTTTGCCCAGCTGTGGGTGAAGTTGGGCTGGATGACTATGCCGTGATAGTAACGAGAGCGTCAGACGTCGATATATCTACTAAAGTAATCTGGACCTCATTTTACATAATTTAATCATCATCATCATCATTTCAGCCGAAAGACGTCCACTGCTGGACATAAGCCTCCCCATAAGCTGGGTTTTGCCTTAATCGCCACGCTTGGCAGGCGGGTTGGCGATCGCAGTATGGTGGTAAAATGCACAGAGAACGCTGCTGCTCATTCCCTCGCCTTCTACGATACCCACGGGATGAAATTGGATGGTGCTATTCTTTTACGTCCAGCACCACACGAACCAATAATTGAATAAACGAACAATATTCAATGAATCAGCTCAGCCTATCGCAGCCACCGTGGATATAGGCCTGGCATAGGCCCTGCCCGGATCGCGGATTTGTTCGAAAGAGTTACCGTGGCCCTGACACAGGCAACACCCTGACTTCCGTCTAACACATCCAAAAATTGAGCTCCTTAAGTGCCGAGTTCAGCTACACAATTACAGACAAATACAAATAGACCAATTCAGGCACGAATCTACATTGTCTTCACATGATTATGTCTGCAGGCTAAGCACGAGAACCGTAGACAAGCGTTTTGTCGTCGGCAGAGTAGACAAAAATGACGTTTACGTACAGACAGTTGACAGTTTTTCACCGAGAAATGTAGACAAGTGATTTCTATTCTAGAGTAGAAATAGAAAGAGTCATGTTATGCCTGCTGGACGTTAAAAGAGACTTTGACCCTTGAGTTTGTTTCGCCATTTCTTCTCATATTGGAAATGTCGACTTCATCTAGCTTATTTATTAAAATAAATTACGTGCAAAAGTGAGTCTGATTTACAGAATACCTAAACAATTTCGTTTGGACATCATATTACATATTAACAAAGCAATTAAGGTGACACTTGTTCACATTTTTTCCATACAATTTTCGGGAGGGTTTTACTCCACTATTTGACTACGTACATCAAAAATTAACATGGTATGGTTTTGTCTCGTTATTATTATTGTCTGTACGGAAACAGAATACTAAAATAAAAAGCTATTAAAAAGTTATGAGCCAACAAAGATTCGTTTTTCTTGCTAATTTAACCTAACTTTGAGCGTGTTTAAGTAATAAAAGGAGCGTAAAATCTCGAAAACCAAGACGGTACCGACAAAGTTCAATTAACAATAAGTTCAATAAACTTTATTGGTCATTGATTTATGCAGTGGTTTTTTCCATAAAACCCGATCTTCTGAAGGACTTTTCTTAATTTTTCGCTATTTTTTTTGCCAAAAATGCTCCTGCATCTCACTCAATAACGTTGTACGTGTAGACTAGAGTCTAACTGCTCACCACTGATACTATCTCTGTCGGGTACGAAGCCTGGTGAGACAGCGTGATTTTTAGCCAGGCCCACCAGTGAGTTCGAGCCCGCGCAAAGTGTGCCCTTAACAAAATCTATGTACTGCTTTATTTGCAAGATCATTAACAACATACGTAATGCTTGATTGATGACATTTCGTCGCCAACATTAGCCATATCGATTTGTTATAATGTCATCAAAAATATGGCTCGTAACTCGATTTATGATCGCAATAATAACCGCATAGATAATATATTGATACTAACTTATGTAATTGTCAATAAATGGTTTTACTATGGATCTATTTAGCAAAACTAGGTCGTTTCTAATTAGGATGTAAATACATACTTTATAAGTCAATTTCTGATTTAGTGGATGAAACTGATGACCATGTTCATTTGTTAGAGTTATCATGTAAATGATCGATGCTATAAATAAATCTAAGGTTAAAACGAAAGTCAAAGGTTTTATCAAAGTATCGTATTACCTACAATATACAGGAAAGGTAAGGATACTTTATGAATATTAAAGTATCAAATTAAACCTAGCATTTTTTGAAAATGGTCTGAGGCCAATAGCCGTCAAGTTGATTTGGGTTCAAATCAAAGATTTTTAGCCCCTTTCCAACGATGCTCCCACAAATTTCAACATTATTAAAACTACGTAACCAATGAACTCCAAAAACAAGTACAATTAACAAAGCAACTTTTTCATCAGTCTTATCTAACGTGTACGATTAACGACAGTTCAATGTCATTTCTCCGCAAATAAAACATAATTCTCTTCCAACGTGGGCGTGGTATATTGTGCCAGCGATTCACGGAACAATATAGTTCAACTGCATCAACAGAACTGCATTCATCAATCACCCTGCTGTCCTTTGACAATAATGTCCGCTGTTGTATATTGTGCATTGTGAACGATGTTATCTTCAACAATAGATAGTAATTTACTGACTCACATGAATTTAATTATTACACAACAGCTTTTGTTGTTGTTGTATTTTTGTTGTAGCTTGTGGCTCGGGTCGATTGATTAGGTTAAGTTACCTGGTGACCATCTTAACATGTCAACACCGCGTGCCTCGGAAAGTACGTTAAGCCGTTGGTCCCGGCTGTCATTCGTAGCGATTAGATCTTTGACAGTTGTTACGGGTCGTCAGAAGTCCGAAAGTCTGACAACCCTTCTTACCAAGGGTATCGGATTACCCAATAACTGGGTTGTGGAGGTCAGATAGGCAGTCACTGCATGTAAAATAATAGTATTCAGCTGCGTCTGGTTTGCAACATAGTTGGAAAAAGGCTAGGCAGATGATGATGATTCAGATTTATCCGGTTAGACTGGAAGCCGACCACAACATAGTTGTGAAATGGCTACGCAGATGATGAGCTTTTGTTGTTATACAATTGGAAGGAATTGTAACACTCGTTTTCTGTGAACCTACGAGTAGCACGAGCCCGCGGGGACGTAACATATATTCGAACGATTTAAAATATCTACTTGATTCGTACATATTACTTGTACGACACGAGTATTTACTTAGGTTTCCGACTTTATGCGATGATATTTATTGTGTTTATCGTCAAAAAAATTACCAAAATACTATAGAATAGACGTATTTTAGATTTTAAAATTGACCCAATTTAAGTACGCAACTTTTACTCTTATTAAATGAACCAAAATGCTTAAGACCAGTTTTAGTTTTGAATCCGTACATACCTACATATAGTTCGAATCGACGCGACGACGTTTACAATTATGTTTTTAATGATTATAATTTTAATAATAATATTTAAATGTAACCAATAATATTTGCATGCTAAGATAAACATGTAGTTACACTCTATGATCATAAACTATGTTTTATGTAAATAGATATTATTTATACATATGTATTACCAAACTGTTAGATTGTAAAAAAAACTGGCAATGGTAGAGGTAAAGGCGGCAAATATTTAATAGCTTAAAGGTTGGGAAATGCTTTAATCCACCACTGCAAATTTGATTCGTTGAATGAAATAACAACAGTCGATCCAATCAGCTGAGATGTGGAAACTTACCTACATTGAAAACGCTTTCAGAAGGCTATGGACTAGTCTCACAACTTCGTGCTGTGGCAGAAAGTTGCGCGGCTGAACCAAGCTTCAAACCTTACAGCTTACTTTTATATTTTATAATAATTTGTGGCATTTACGTTCATTTCCTAATTCTTCTCTGCGGAATCTTTATAAGAATGTTTTACCCAATTTAGGCCAACACAAACTAAACAAAAGTGCCGTAATTTATCCAGCAATTTCTTTTCTTCAGTTATAACTAACTAAGATTAATTTGGATCTGGACAAATCTGAGTTGCAACACAACGGAAACTTGCTCACAATTTTTGGCTGATCAAATAGACACGCTTGCTTTGCGCACAGATATGACACACTTTTACAGATCACGGCACGTAAGTTGAACCAAAATGTCGGATTTTGTTTCAACTTACTTCCCGTGACCTGTATTTTTTTCGAAACTTACAGGAATGGCTTTCATTTTGAAAGACAACACTCATTGCGCCATTTACGTTGCTCGGCGGACGAACTTATTTATTTTTCGGGTCGAAATATTCGTCTGAAATGACGCAGATTGTGATTGTAGTGTGTATCACTCTACCTGTATGAGAAAAAAATCAAATAAAATGTTAGTTTTGGTTCATGAAACAGTAATATTTTAAATTTTAAAATTCAATTCAAAGATTTCAGCTTTTTTTATCTTCTTTTGAATACCATGAAATAGTAGCCCCCATGTTATTGCGTCATACGGCATGCCAATTGAACAACTTCGTACTTTTATTATTTTCATAACCGAAGTAATTTTTATTTAAATCATATTTTGCACTCATTTTTTTATTATAAACAATTATCTTATAAAATATCAGCGCATTTGTATATACAGCAAAACTGACGTCATACCCACAGAGCAATATGACGTCCACTGCGTCCAGCGTTTTCGTCAAATTACGCGCGAAATTTGAAAATGTACAATTTTAATGGATTTTTACGGCACTAATTGATTAAATAAAAATGCTATGTTTTTTTTTTTGTGGTTTATTAGCACTTTAGAATCTAATTAGGACACTTTTCAAAAATGGCACAGTGTTTTATGAAGCCCGATTTTCGGACATCCCATTTTTATTGAAAAGGCCGACAGAAATAATCATTTAAACGCAAGATTTCGAATCCCCGTTGAGTTACCAAGTCTAGTTTTTGAGTTATCGTTTTTTGAAAATCGTAATTTTTCCATCCGGTAATTAAGAAAAAAATTAATTACGCTTAAACTAAGCATGATACGAAATAATGATGTTAAGTACATTGATGGCGTATCTTATGCCGAGTACTTCAGTCCACAAATGAACCTCACAACTTTGCTAAATCCAGATTTATACGACATTTTTGGTTTTTAGTTTTTTTTTTTTTTCTCGAAAGTTCCGCCATTTCGGGAAAAGTTATTAATACAGAAATAATTCTATTTACTTCCCCAATACACCACATAATTATGAAATCCCAAATCCATGGAACTTAGAAGTTATTCCAATTTAACAATTTTTGTTAGGGTTGTCAAATTTTTATCCTTATTTTGTGGATCAAATTTTTCGTAAAAGTTCCGTACTCACAATGACAAAAAGAGCGTGTACCAGTTTACTAACAGCCTACCGATACCGAGGCCTTTCAAAGTATCAAGTTTCAAGTCCCCTTCAGGTTTACCTATTTGTTTGTTTGTTGGTAGAGACTAGGAAATAAATAGCAAATCAAGTGCATATAAAGTTAGGATTGAATGATATTGATATGATATGTTATGATATGATATGATACGAAAACTTTCGAATTTAGCCGTAGCCTACGATTCTGATTTCCGATTTTCACTTTATATTTAAATAAATCAAAAAACGTCTAATCTTGTCAATACTTTTTGTGAGGGCTGATTTTCAACGTCCTGTGTGTTCGCTGCTACTTCTGAAGGCTGAAGAGCACCAGCTTTGGTGCTATCCATAGCTTCGATTGTCAAATTGGCCACTTGCAGACCAGCATGTGGATTGGGATCCTCATGCCCCCCTGGCATTAAAGAGTCCTCTGACCGGGGCCCAGAAAGACCATCTCCAGCAGAGCGGGTCAGGTTCTGCTGAGGTAAAGTAGTCTCATGGGTAGTGACCGGCTCCATGATTACTAATAAATTCCGCTTACTATAGAGTTAAATATTTGGTGGCTGCTCCCCTGTGTTACCGGGTGGGCTACCGTGCCACTAAACAGATGTACGCAATAGACAACGAAAACAACATAAGCCCGAAGGCATAGCCGGAGGTCAAGTTATAAATATTTATGGGAGTTTTAGCCAGTAGAAACTGTTACCGTCTTCACCGCTTGGAGGTACTCCCAGCTTATGTTATTGCTACTGCATACGTGTATTTTGCGTGTCATTTATTACGCACCACAAAAATACTTAAATAACACAAAATGCCTGACTTTACCTTTTAATGCACAACATCGATGAATAATATTTTATTTAGATACCAAGCTGGTATCCTGGCGTCTTCTCGTCAGATAATTACTACCAGGTAGACATTTTTGGCAAATTTATATAAAATCCGGATATAAATAAATATCTGAGATTTTGACAACCCTGACGACGTAAAATCCGGATCAAACTTAAAATCGTTGTGGTTTCCAAGTTCCATGGAATTGGGATGTGAAATTTATGTGGTGCGTTGGAGAAGTTATCAAAATCATTTCAATATAAATAACTATTCCCGATTTAGGCTGCAGATTTATCCAGATCCAAATTAGCCATATTTGTTGATACTGGAGAAAAATAGTGTATATTTTGCGGAAACTTTCCTTAATTTCTTTGGCGTAAGTTGTGTTAATTATTGTCATAAGAAATTGCAGCCACTTTTCCTATCGCCAAGTTTAACCCAAACCATATAGGAAGTAATTTGGCGTGGCCCAGATTTTTATTATTATTATAGATACATGTGTGTGTTAACCTTAACAATAAGCGTTGTTTGAATTTATGTGTGTGCCAATATAAATACATAACGATAGACATAATATTTATGGTACTGTTTCTCTAAATCTAAATGTTTCTCTAACAGCGATGTAAGCTTGTCTTTCAGTCAAAACATTACTAAACAATCTTAAGTGGTTTCCTAAAAGTAATGTGGGTGTTGTGTGTTACTCCTATTCTACACTTTGTTCAGTGAGTCAAGGGGATCAAAAGACAATGTTTATGCCTTCGTAGATTTCTACAAATGTACAAATGAATAAATGTAAAAAAAAATACAAACAATTATTGGAAATGTTCCTACCAAATAGCTTAGTGGTTTTATTGTTGCGTAGTATTTTTCACCACGATTATAGCTGAGAAAAAATATCGTTGTATGTAAAAAAGTTCTTCATTTAAAAATATTTCAAGGCTATTCCAGCTTAGGTTCTTTATAAATACTAACAGTCTTCCTGAAGAGGTTTGAAGTTCTTAAGGAGCCAAGCCATTGTCCTACAGGCCTGCAGCGTAATTGCATAACACACTAAAAATATAAATCGCTTTCAATTTCACAATTCAACAACAATAATTGCGCTATGTAGAGGCCCATCCATAAATTACGTCACTCAAATTTTATGTATTTTTGACCCCGCCCTCCGTCATTGTCACAGGTGGTCACACTTGTACAACCCCCTACCCCCTTATGTGACGTCTCATATTTTTCACAATTTTATATTTAGAAGTAATTAAAACAGCAGTCTTTTTTTAAATTTTTATTTCATTAAAATTAAAAACAATCTTTAACAAAAGCAAACATAAAGTCAAATATTTTAGATAGATATAAGAAGCCTTATGTAGATCGAGTAGGTAATATTTTTAAGTTTTTGGTTCTCATTTAAATTTCGAGTTTTGGTATTTTAGATTTTAACATGTGACGTCACAAAGCTTTTGAACTCCCCTGTCCCACAATGTCACATTTCGTTGACCCTCCCCCTTTAACGGATGGCCCTTTACGTTGTTGATTTTCAAACATATGATTCAATAGATTAGCAATGTTCTTCAAAGGAATTCAGATTGTGATTGATTATGTGTTACGTAATTAGGTTGCTGGCATTATTTGGCTGAATAAGAAAATGGGCTATCCAATATTCCTGACATTATTAAAAGTTGTGAAAGGCTGTCCCTTTGTCCAGCTACTAAGCGAAAAAATCTTGTAAAGAAGCAACAATATATAGTTATTAACACTCTTCTTTTATTTCCAGTATTTACTGAAGAACACAAGGCTGAGTGACGTGAACAAACGCTTGAAGGCACAGATATGGAGTTCAGTCGTGACGATCGTGCTAGTGGAGGCTAAGAATCTTCCTGCGATGGACCTGGATACCAGGTCCAGCGATCCTTATTGTAAGTTTAGGTGAGTAATAAAAGTATTCAAGAATGAAAGATTTCAAACTTGCATGAACATAAGAATAGAAGAATAGAATAGAAAACATTTATTCGACACAGACACAACACAACAGCAACAAACACATAAAAAAAGAAGATAACGTTAAACATAACAAAAAAACATTCAGTATCAGTTGTGCTGAGCGTGTCCATACCGAAAGGGTTACCATCTCAGCATTTGCTCATAACATAACTCTAATCCATTTCTTCATATGTTTGTAAAATTCGTCTGCTGAACATCGTAAATACCGCAATGAATCTGCACCCTAATTGCGTAACTCCCGATTCATCATAATCTGTATCGTTTTGAAACGGATTGTTAAACCATTGCTTCATATGTTCGAAAAATGTGTCTGTTCGACAACATAAATAACGCAATGAATATTGTTTAACTGTGAAGACGAAACCAATTATGATCAATCGTAAGTTACGCAATTAGGGTGCAGGTTGAACTATCAAAATGAAACACTTTTTTTTTAAACGTTGCCCCACACTAGGAATTTCTCCCGTATTGTGGGTGTGTTTACAAACATAAACAGCCAAGAGATTTCTTCTGTTAGTGTTACGCAATCATCCCACTAAAACGTAATGCATCTGTTATCCAGTTTGTATTACTTTACATCTATATTTGTATCTATTTTGAGCAAAGATTGTAGCATAAATAGCATCAGCCTTTATATCTTTTTTTTACGCATTGAGTCCCTCTTCTTCGCTTCCATCATCAATTTTCAAAATGGAGTCATAATTGAAAGTAATTCTTTTAGGACATGGCTCTTTTGTAAAGTAGACATTTCAAGCCTTAAGTTTTCTTCTGGTTTGAAGACCCGTTCATCTAATCGGAAGGCAGAATACTCATTATTTTCCAGCCCTTATTCCAATTCATTTGGGGTCGGCAAAACTCGTCTGTCTTCCATACTTCTGTATTAGTTGTCATCTCGGTAATTACCCCTTTGTAACCATATCATCATGTGCCAGGGGTGCGGGTTCGTTCGAAAGAGATACCGCAGCCCCTGGCATACAGGCTCCTGAGGGAACACGGGTGGGTATTAGTCAGTAAAAGTCTGACACGCCCTCCTGCTCCACCCTGAGCGGGAGAAGTTATTTGATGATTTCCCACCCAAAAAAAAACCATATCATCATTTACTCAGAGCTCATACTCAATACTTTACTCTCGATCCTCATTATTTCGTATCATTTTCATTTTCAGTTACCGGTGCCACTTTTAGACTTCCTCTTTTGTACTCATTTTGTTTCTTTCACGAGGGATGTTTTTAAAATAATTCGAAGAAGCTAAGCTCCTATTACATTTCAATGTAGCAAAATAATTACCAAGAAACTTTCGGTAGATACACACTGTTTGTTTTCGAAGCGAGTTCAAATTGGAAATTTTGCAGACACCAAACCGATTTCCAGTGAGCATGAATTTGATATTTCACTCTTGCGGTATTTATATTTCCAAATTGCCTTGAACCATTATTTTACATCGTAATATTACTTGTTAGTTTTGAGTTGAGATTAGATGATTTCAAGCGTAGGCAGTCACCTGTCTACCTACTTATTTAGGTACTTATCGGGATAATTAGGACGACTTCTTATATAAGCTGTGTCCTAAACATGCATGAGAGAAGGGCCTCAAGTCTGCTATTACAATAATGTTAGAATGGTCTATCATTGATCTCATAATGATTGATTTTGACAAGTTTGGTAACTTACTAATATAATGGTGTCATTATGACTTTCCAATGGTCAGCCACTGGCACTCCATTAAAAGAAATGGCATTTATTGGTAATCTCGTACATAATGACAAATGAATGACTGACTTAGGCGGTACCTAATCTGCTAAAATTTTGACAGTTCCTAAAATAATTTATGTTAAAAATAATATGTAAAAATATTTATACATATTTATATGAAATCTGGCATGAATAAATGTTCAAATTCAGTAGTATTTGTTTCGAAAATCATTTCTACCAACGGGTTTTATAATAATGGCAATACGACAATGCCAATATAACACAATTCTATTACGAGACCATTGACCGACCAATGATCGACCATTATGAATTTAGCAGATTACGAACTTTTAGCAAAATGACAATGGGATCGTGTAGGAACGACGAATTTATAAAAATAGCAGACTTGGGCCCCTGAGGGGCTGCTGTTTTGTGGTAAATGGTAATTCGAATGGATAAACTTAGCAGTTGAGCCTTTGATTATTTTAACAATACTTTGTTTTTTTTTGCTCCACAGGTTAGGTAACGAAAAATTTAAGAGTAAGGTTGTATGGAAATCTTTACACCCATCGTGGCTGGAGCAGTTTGACTTGCACCTCTACGATGACCAGGAACAGATACTAGAAGTCACTGTGTGGGACAAGGATAAGCAAAGCAAGGATGACTTTATAGGAAGGTAAGAAGAACCAGACAATGGTGATGATTCTTTTGTGTGCCAACTTAATTTAGGCTATTGCTTTCTTTTTCTTCTGATGAAACAAGAAAGGGATTGAAATAAAGCTGTGGACTTAAATTGAACTAATTTTTTTTTTCGATTACTCAACAAAATCAAGGCAATCGTGACTTAATTTAGTTTGTTAGTTTGAAGCGTCACTTGTCATTTTCTTTCGCGGGTTGACAACCCGTAAGAGATAGCAATACTCATATATTTTTAGGTTAAGTGGTGAACAAAAGAATCGGCACCAATGTTGTTATCATTAACTTTTTTAAATAACGCTTGATCATCAAACAATCTTCTTTTGACAACAAAAATACAATCATAGATAGTAATTGGTCAAATGAATAACGTCGTCTTTATTAATTTGGTTAATATCAGCGGTGCTTAGGTAAGAAGTAGCATTTCTAATATGCCACAACAACTTTTTATACGGATTAAGCCTACCATTACTATCAATTTTATGGTTTTTCTCATTCATAAAATAAAAATAACCAATCGGGACCTACAGCTAAACAAAATAGCACAAAAGGACCTCCTCAACGTGAAATCAACAGTCATCCATTTTAGACCTGACAAAAATGCACTGCATTGCACGGTTACCATAAAACTACAAGGCCTTAACCTTTCAACACCTGTATCTAAAGTACTAACCCAAATTGGGGTACTTAATATTTTATCACGCTTAGCAATTAGGGGTTTAACCATTATGACACCCTAGAGGGAACCTAATGGGCGTAACATGATAAGCACAATTCCCTGTTCAGTAAAATGTTTATAAAGTGCTATAATCGAGGATGGTTTTGTAGAAAAATTCATCAGCCTGCATGAACTCAATGTCCGTTTGTGTATTTTGTGAACCAAAATTGGGATCTAAGAACGATCCTGCCAATCGCTTTCAATGCGTTTCGTATTCCTAAGTAACGTTTCGGTAGTTTATCCAATTCAGTTTTGAATATTTCATCATCACTATCGCTCATAGAATATTAATTTGTAGCAGATGTGTAAACCACTGTTATTATCAAGATTGAAAAGGAGACTACAACTAGATGTTATTCTAAAAGACGATTTTCCATAGTAACGGTCGCGTACTGCTATTAAATTTTGCAAGCACCACGCTAGTAACAGCCATATTATGCTGGACAATGAGCAGAGAACTAGGTACCACTGAAAATTGTATTTTGTTATCATAAGTAATTTATTTTACGACCAATTTATTCACATTGGTCCAATTTTCAGAGCGGAGGCCAGTGTCCTTTTGCCTTCAATTTTAATTAGGGTTTATATGATATTACCGATGCTCATTTTTGCGTTTCTAATAATAATAATGGTGTTTTTCGTCATAGTGATACCAATTTAATTTTACAGGTGTGCAATAGACTTATCAAGATTAGAAAGAGAGAAAACACATAACATTTGGAAGGACCTAGAAGATGGGAATGGGCAAATATTTTTATTATTGACCATCAGTGGGACGACTCAGTCGGAAACCATTACGGACCTCAGCAGCTATAAAGAAAATCCTAGAGACAGAGAGATTATTGAAAGGCGATATGTAAGTAGTTTTATGACTATCAATTTAATGTGAGACAAAACACAACCTAACGAGAGTGTAATTAAGAAATGCCGATGATACTACTGATTCTTATTCTAAAGAAAAATTTAATATAAAGAAAGTATAGGAAATAAAGGAGTTGAAAATTCTAATAACTACACTAAAATATGTTAAATGAATGTGACACGATTATATAGAACTTTCTAAAGAAAAGTTTTCACGAATCATCGTCGATGAGATAGAGCTGTTTTATAGTAACTCTATGGAAGTCGAAAAAACTTTAAAAAAATATTGAGTGATTAATGATTACCGAAGTAGTTAACCCGACAAAAATTAAAGTCCAATAGTACAAAGCGCGGTAGTACATAACTAACAAGCATTGCCTCTGTAGGAAGTTAATTTGACGCAACGTTCGTGCTAATTCTTAAACGCGAAGATTACCGAATCACATACATTTGTATGTAACTGATAATAAAATATATAATAGTTTAAAAATGTTTTCTTTTAGAACTGGTATAACATGAATGAGCAGTCAAGTGGAGTAGGATGGCTTTGTGTCAAAGTATACGGTGCTAAAGGTCTTGCTGCAGCCGATTTAGGAGGTAAATCTGACCCATTCTGTGTCCTAGAACTCGGAAACGCAAGATTACAAACACATACGGAATACAAAACGTTAACACCGAACTGGATGAAGATATTCACTTTGTAAGTAAAGCTTCAGATGAGGTTAAATGTATATAGAGGAAAGTTTATCAACTATTGCTTGAGACAGTTCTATAGAAATTATCTGGAGTTGAGAAATACACTGCATATTGTATTGTAGTCAGATTAATTAGAAATGGTTGTAACTTCAGTTGAATGGTAAAGGCGCGCAGCATTGTGCATTTCAATGGAACTTAGATAAGTTTTGTAGGAATTATTCTTCGAGGCTGCAAGTAGACGCTGAATAACTCCTCTTTTGCTAGGTATTTTTAAGAGTTAAAAAAATGAAACAAATATTGTAGACATTGGAGAGATTTTGAATGTACAGACGCCAGCATATCAAGCTACCCCAATCTGTCAAATTTCTTTGATAGTTTTCAACTCTATTACAAAAGAATAACTCATGTTCATGTTCAGAGAAAATTTGACAGTTTGGGATAGCTTGAGCATAACACTACTAGATAAGGAAAAATGTAAATCTTTGTGATGATAGTTATAGTGACCGCTGTTGCCAAATAATAACAAGAGTCAAGATTTATCGCAGTGTTTTAACTTTTAAAGTTGATAGTTGGCATTTCTAAATAACACTCTTTCCCTTTCAGCACAATAAAGGATATCACATCAATACTAGAACTAACTGTATACGATGAAGACCATGACCATAAGGTGGAATTCCTGGGCAAACTGGCTATCCCACTGCTTAGTGTTAGAAATAGTGAGAAACGATGGTACGCTCTGAAGGACAAAAAGATGAGGGCACGAGCGAAAGGGAACTATCCGCAGATACTTTTGGAGATACTGGTCATATGGAACCCGGTAAGCCACAAACACCTTACCTAATAACTTACACATGGCACAATTACCTAATCTAGCTGACAACAATATAAGTAGCCTGACATAAGCAACAAGACGGTTGAACTTTTTAAAAAGTATACGCGTCGTATTGTGAACTTTATGGAACTGGGTGTAAAGTTTACTCATTCTCTACAGAAAAAGGCTGGTGGGTAACTGCCCGACGATTGATGTCGGGGGGCTGTAAGCATATAAGCTAGTTGCACGGTTAACTTGCTCGATGCAGGATTTTGCGCGACGTCAGTCTGATGTGTAGTTCGCATGTAGCGCTGTAGATGCCGCTACACCTGAAAAGAAAACCATCTTTTGAAGACCGATTAAACAAAATCATAAACACTGTTATCAATTAACGTCTATTGTTACAGCTAAAAGCAGCCATACGAGCAGTTAATCCGAGGGAACCGAAGTACATGCACCAAGAAGCAAAGTTCAAGAGACAACTGTTTATACGAAACGTGATGAGGCTGAAAGCAATCATCATGTGGTTCATTGAAGTTGGGAAGATTTTACAGTTAGTATTTGCAAATTATATCGCTCTTTAAGAGTTTCCTGACCATCAAATGGTCATCAATTTTGTGTTAGATAATGATAACTATCATTTGGTATGACTTACGCCGAAGAAATCAACAAAAGCTTTAAAAAGATGGTGACAGAAAATCATACGTCGCGTCGTCTTATCAAATATTCCGACTCGTAAAGTGGAGTACAACTAGGACAGCAATAAAATGATAGGTGGTATCCCAATGGTTTAAGCTGTGAAAGGCTATCAGAATCACTCTAACACGTCATATAAAAAATAAGCTAGATGGAGTCGACATTTCCTATATGGCTGACTACTCCTTGAGAAGAAATGGCGAAACAAACTCAGTCTCTTTTAAAGTCCACACATAATTTTAGTCAAGATATAGCAAACTAGAAAAGAGAAATTCAAATTTAAACTTCGATGATTTTCTTAATCATTAAAATTGTTGGTAGAAACTACGTGCCCTATTCGTATACAATTGTGGAACTTATCTTCGTTATTAACACCATCAAATGTCCTTTCCAGAGATTGTTTCGAGTGGGAATCAAGGATACGTTCATTCCTGAGTCTGTTGGTGTGGCTCGCATTCTGCTACTACTACGAGATGTGGATGTTGCCATTCCTTATTCTAATGTTCTTCGGTAGAGCCTGGCTTATTTATAGGCTTACTGGTAAGTTACCGTTATAATAGTTTACTTTTAGAAGATATATACACCCGTACGTAAAATTCTAGGGACATGGTCTATGGGTTTGGGTGCATTCACAGTTTGCATTTGAATTTGTTTGCCAACATTTTGACTAAAAGCATTACTGTCAACAGTTATTTTTTAGCTGTTGTCATTACCAACTGTTGGGTTCCGATTCCCTTCTAGACCCTATGCTTTTGTCTCATTGTACGGACTTCTTGTACATTTTGTCATTTCTTTATTTCATATTTTGTGATTTTTCCTTTTCAATATTCTTTGTTTACATCATTTTTTGTTTCTTTTATTTTATTTTTAGTTAAATTCAAAAACTTCGTCAAATGTGTCAGAAGTGACCCGAAGGCTTATTTTTCATATTTATTTCTTAGTAAGTCTATAAATGTTGTGTCAATGCATGCTTTGTATTTAGTCTCGTCTTCATTTTGTGTTGTATTTTTACTAGACGTTACCTCACGTCTTATTAGAAAGCGATCAAAAAGTGACATATGAACGCGATCGTACCTTTTTTTTTTCGGAATGATATCTCGCTGGTAAACCATAGGAGTCAACATTGCAGTCAGTCAATCAAAGCAGCGCAGTCTACATAGGAAGTTGGCGGCTGCTTAAACGGACTTGTCTGTGGCTACCTTAATAAATTAAGGCCTCCAGAACTTTTAACTAGAGCGACTACATGCGGTCCGTACCCCAGGAGGGCCTTGCCCTGTGGGGTATGGATCGCTTAGGGTGTCGCTGGAAAACGATCGCGTCATTCCGATCCGTCCCTTACTGGACGGATTGGAATGACGTGATCGTCGCGTTCATATGTCAGTTTTTGTTTGGTTTCCGACGATCGCTAAAGCGGCCTTAGACATATCATTAACTATTAGGTAAATGTCAATACCCACGATAATATCCAAGAAGTTATAATGCTTCATTTTGTTAAAGTGCAGTTGTAAACTGTTTTTGTGAAACACGGTAAACCACTATTTAAAATAATGGGCAGTTAATAACAACGTGTTAATACTTTAAACTGCAGCTGCCTAAATATGGACCACAATATCATTTAGGTACTAATTGACTCCAAAACGGTAAATGTGTAATCACATCCTGCTGGTATTTTTCAACAGTAAGTTTCATTTCTAAAAATGGTTACATACCTGTATAATTCAAATGACATCAGACCATACGGATATAAAATAAGCCTTAGTCACATCACCAAACATTGATATAGCAACAAAATATTGTTGCAGCACGAATAAGTACATTAAGCCAAACGTCAGTGCTAACAATACCAGTATAAGCTGGCCTCTTATTCTATTGACACTGTAACTGTCATGGTAACTATGCTTAAGCCAGGTCAAAGAATTAGTCGACGTTCATTGTCTAGTCACTGGATTTTCAACTCTTGGTGTTAAACTGAGCTTTGAAAGTTCAACTTCTCAACACGTCGAAAATCTAACAGTGTGTTTAACCGGTCGCTTTTCAAATCTCGGTGCTAAGCAATGCCGTTGAAGATCCAGTTCTCGAAAAACTCCCGCCGCAATTTTATTACGTCGTGATCGTGAGGCGTCCTACATATATTTCAGTTAGCAAAACAGACAACAGGTGGCCGATTCTCGTAATTAAAAACATTCAAACCTAATCGCAGTACTCGCAGTGTCATCACGGCGACAAGCAGTTGTCAAAGATTTATGGAAACTCGAGGTATTTTTGACAGATTGAAACTAAGATCAGACTGTGAACGTTCTTAAAATTACGAGAATTGCCCTCAGGTAGCTAAGAAGAGAACTTTATGAAGCATAGGTGCCGATGTATTATGCAAAAATCTGTGAAAACTCACGTGAAGTGAGCTTGAAATGAGTTGTAATTTTATATGATGCTAGGAATCGACACTATTGACAGCTCACTTCAACTTTATTTACACGGTGAAATTTTCACCGAATACACCAGAACGTTTATACCTATTGTTCTTCTGCAGCTATGACTTTTTGCCGCACAAAAATCAGCGTCCCGGAAGTTTGATCGCCAGTCTTACCAAGGAGTATCGTATTACCCAGTAACTGGGTTATGAAGGGTAGAAAAGCAGTCCCTCCATATAAAATACTTGTGCTCAGCTGCATTCAGTTACACTGGAAAGCTTGGATGATGACAATGATGACAAATAACGTTTCTGTTCTAACCATGTGTCGCTTTAACTGTTTGGCCGATGACGTGACCCTGGCATATGATCTATGACCTAAAATACAAGATAAGTATGCCTCTCATTACAGGAGGAAATCCTCTATTAGTACCTGTCGATGACGAAGATCTGTTAGCTGAAGAAGATGATGAAGACGAAGCTGATAAGGTAGATAATTATGTTAGTAATTATTTATTTATTTATATACGCTTTATTGTACACCAGAAAATACATGACAAAAATAAAACAATAAACACTAAAAACATACAATGGGCGGCCTTATCGCTTTCTGCGATCTCTTCCAGGCAAACTTGGTAACCTACGTCATTTTAAATAGTTTAAATGCATAGCTACAAAAAGATTATTGCCTTGTAAAGAAAGACGCTTAAAGATGCCAATATTATTTCTGAGAATGGTCATGGAACTGTAAGCTTGTGATATTGTGGAATCTGTGGATGATACATTTTTAATTTATTATTATTGTGATGGCCGTTTAACGTGGTTTTCACGCACATATTCCCCAACTTGTTCTTTTTCGTGTTTGTGTCTTTGCGTCATCATTACCGCAAATAAACGTATTTTCTTTCTATTCTTACATACACCTGCTGCAATATCAAGTTTAGTAGAAACTTAATAAATTGACCCCATGGCAAAATTTAAGTTGCTACAGAAGTAGATAGATCTCGAGAAAAACCTCTGTGACAGACGGACAAAAACCAACTGTTATAAAAGTTCTGTATTTTTAAGTATTTTTCAAAAAGTTGGGCACCTCAAAAATTGCAGTAGTCATTTTTTTTTTTTCTGTGACTTTGGTAGGTCCAATTAAAGCCACCGGTCAAATGCTTAGCTGCACCAGATGTAGATAAGCTTGCTACATAGGTACATCTACGAGTAGCATTGTTCTTGACAATATCTTTGTTTTTACAGGAGGAGAAGAAATCTCTAAAAGAGAGGTTGCAGGCGATACAAGAAGTGACACAAACTGTACAAAACGCGATCGGTTACGTCGCCACTTTAGGAGAGTCGGTTAAAAAGTAAGTAACTACCATAGTATCAATCTTTGCCTGAACGCAGTTAAAGTTAGAATTTCCGAAAACGACTGTGCATAAATGTCGTAATTAGTCTATAATGTTCCCACTGCTGGGACACAGGCCTCCTCTCGGTGGGAGGGAGTGGGCCGTAATCCATCGCGCGGCTTGCGGAGATGCCATATGTCTTCGAATTTTTTGTTATAGGATATACCGGTTTCCTCACGATGTTTTCCTTTCGTCCACCGTTTTGAGAGTAGTGGTGATGAAATTATTTACACAAAGTAAAGTGCCTAAAGCTTCGAACCTACGACCAACAACTCGTACCTAAATCTCAGCCAAAACCACTGGGCCACCAACTACTTAAAGTAAAATTAGTATTACAATATGTTTTTTTTTAAGATAACATGTTCTATGAAACTAAAAATTATGCACATCTTTGTGCGCGTCAATTTTCTTGTTAGTTTGTATGACCTACCCCGTCGCATTTATCGCCTGCCTTTACTTCATATTCAATTAGCGTTCTTTGTTTTTTTTTTTTTTTGCTCGTCTTTCCGTTGTTTATGGTATACAAATAATAGACTCGTATCTGCAATTTTGCTTTATCTGGGCTACAAAAATTATACTACCTAATTGCCATCTACTAAAAGGAACATCAAAAGTTACGATCAGTAAGATCAACGATCCGTTTTATGAACGTAGCTATCGGGAGAAAGCTTATTGTAACCTTCGTTGTTGATGAAAAATCATAAAGAGGATGCGGTGTACCTCACCGCATCCTCTTTATGATGCACGCGGAATTCTATTTTCGAATGTTTTTTTTTTTTTCTTTTTGTTGAGGGGTTATTGCGTAATAACACTATCAGTAAATTCATTTTGACAGTTCCACAACATTTATGGCGTTGTTTACGTTGCTAAGCAGCATTGATTTAAATAGTAAAGATACGGCCGTCCGAACATTTGACGGACGCGGTCGCCCTACAAATAACACTAACGCCATCTATTAGAACTACGATGTCAATCGGCGTGTCTGCTCCTAGGCGGTAACCTTGTAAGAGCGGGGTGTGGTATTTTTCGCAGTACAAAGAAATAAAATAAAAACCACAAATTTATCAAAATTTATATTTGTTGCAGTTTGTTTGTGTTATTAAGTTTTTCATTGGCCTTCGAATAAAACAATTTTAAAAAAATCTTGTTTTTTTGGTAATCTAGACATATTTTCCATTTTGGATTCGTAGTGTTTTCTGACGTTGGACATTTTAATTTGCTTTTAATAAACAATAAAAATCAATTTTGTACAAAATTTTATCATAGAGTAATATTATTAAATCTTTTCATTTCATCGGCTACAACGAGCGCCGCTGCAAAGTTATGTCGCGCTTTTACGAGGCTGTGCGTCGTCTTTGCCAAAGGTTGAGACAAATAAGAAAAAAAAATTGTTTTAAATAATGTTAGAAGTCGATAATGACATATTTTTAACTTACCGGGGACATGAAATGTTATCATTTTTTTAAATGTGCTTTTTGTCGTAGTTCACGCAACCCTTCACGGCACAACTTGGCATTTTTGCTTGCAAAAATTTACGACCGCTCCGAAGACAGCCTGAGACAGCCGATCGCGTTCTAGTTCACTTCGCTATAGGGAAGACCATTTTGGGACCAAGTTCGAGGCGTCATTGTAACGTGCGGTCCGCCCAGTCCTTATATATATGTCAATGCTAAGCAGACTATTGTTTTGAACTTAGTCCAAAAAGTTCAATTCGTTAATCCATAAATTACGTCACACGTTAAGGGGAGGAGGGGATCAACGAAATGTGACATTGTGTGGCAAGGGACAGGGGCGTCAAAAGATTTGTGTCGTCACATGTAAAAATCAAAAATACTAAAACTCGAAATTTATATGTAAACCAAACAAATTTAACATTACATACTCGATCTATATTTATAAGGCTTAGAAGGTTTAACGTCGGCGAGAGAATAATAAAAATATGTGATGTCACACAAGGGGGGAAGCGGTTTCACAAGTGTGACTACCTGTGACAAGGGCGGGGAAGGGTCAAAAAACCATAAACTTTGTGTAACGTAATTTGTGGATGGTCCCTTATGAAAGGATGGATTATTAATAACCTTCAAAATGATTCAGATTCTGATTATTGTGTTTCGTAAATAGAGTGCTGCAGGCCTAGACAAAACACATTTCTGTTAGCGTTCACGCCAAACGCTACGCCAAAATGTATAGAAATGACATTACCTGCGGAAAGGTTATGTCATGTCCTTTCCGCAGGTAATGTCATTTCTGTACATTTTGGCGTTGTGTAATTTATCAACTTTACTAACAAGAACTTTGTTTATTTTATGAACCTACAAGTAATTTTATTTTATCAACTTTACCTACAAGAAATTTTATTTTATCAACTTTACTAACAAGAACTTTGTTTATTTTCAGCCTGACGAACTTCACAGTGCCATATCTAAGTTACTTAGCTATTATAATGTTATTTGGAGCGATGATGGTGTTATACGTCATACCTTTGCGGTACCTGCTTATGGCGTGGGGTAAGTTGAACTAGAAGTAGGAACAGAGGCCAGCACATCAAACTAACCCAATCTGACAAACTGATTGATAGATTTTCATCTTTAATCCATAAGCTTATGGTTAATGTACAATTGGGAAAATTTGACATTTTGGGATAGCTTTTTTTTTAATTTAACCATATTGCCACCGCGCCGCGCCTTGGCGTGCCGTTGATGACGCGTCGGCCACGACGACGCCTGCGGGTATAGGTCGCGCGCAAGGTCGTGTGTTGGGTTCGATTCCCAACAATCCTGTTACCGTGGATTTTCAGTACCTACATGATTCGGATAACACCGGCGTTATTGTTTTTTTCGTTACTAAAAAAAAGTGCTGTTCCATTCTAGATACCTACCTACATTTTGACCGCGGAGTTATTGAACTTTTCTATGAAACAGCTGAGAACCAAGAGCAAAATCCATGGTAACGATGTCGATGTCCATGTGACCCTGTTTAGAATACATAGCGTAAAAATTGCCACAAATAGCGCTACAAAGTTATTTTGGCTCATATCCAAAATGGGAACTAACGCATGCCGCCATGGAGGCATCGCGGCTGAGGGTTACGGGCTGCGGTAGAGGAGGAGTGCCGGTGCTTGTGAGCAGCGCTCTTCCCTTCCGTGGCCTGGACGGGGCCGCCACCGTTTGATGGCGGACGCGGTGGGGCCGCAGGGGAAGAGGAGTGTCGGTATAGCGTTAGCCGCTCTCCATATCCTCTGCGGCCGAAAAGTGGTAGACGGGACGGCGCGTTGTGTTCCACACGCGCGCCGTCAAAGATGTCAGCAACCACCGATGGGGTCCGCAAGGGCCGATGCCTGCCAGGGGTGCGGGTTTGTTCGAAAGAGACACCACAGCCCCTGACATACGGGCTACTGAGGGAACACGGGTGGGTTTTAGTCAGTAAAAGTCTGACACGCCCTCCTGTTCTACTCAGCAGGAGAAGTCATTTGATGATTTCCCACCCAAAAAAAAAAAAAAAAAAAAACGCATGCCGCCATCTTGTTTTTTGAATACATTTCAAGTGACATTTCACAATTGCTTACCGACAGCTCTCTCCTGTCAAAGTTATTTGAGTGCCAAAAGATGCTTAGAACAGTGTATTATCGGTCTAAATGGTCTAAGTACGGTCAGCAAAAAATATGAACTGACTAAGTAGGTTTTAACTCTTAGTCATATAAATTATAGGTACATAAAATTCTTAAAAGCAAAGCATCGAGACATTTTAGATGATTTATTTATGTAGAAGTAACACTCTTGATCGTGCTGACTGTACCTAGAAATACCTACCCGCTAAGTTGCGTGAGTGTTGCCTGCATCAAAGCTTGCAAAATAATTTTTTTGAACATTATCCGATAAATGACCCCTTTGCGCAACTGTTCTAAATGAATTGTTTTGTTCTAGGTGTAAACAAGTTCACAAGAAAGATTCTTCGGCCGCACACGATACCTAATAATGAAGTTTTGGACTTGTTATCAAGGGTACCGGACGATGAAACTTTGGTTAGTACCATCCTTCGTAATAAGTTATATTTTAGCAATAATTAACAACAAAACAACATCTTACGTGAACCACCTCAGCATCTCGTGGAAATATCACTTGTCCATCATCAGTGTTGGCTTTATTAAGATGTTGTAAATGTCATCATTAAGATGACCAAACCCGAATGTATCATCATATTTCAGGTTTTGCCCCAAGAACTTTTTTTTTTTTTGTAAACTAGCACGTGTGATATACACATAAATCAGGAGTTCAGAGTTCAATGAAATGTTGCCAACACAAACTCCCACTCTCCCACTAAAAGACGTAATTACATTTTCCAGCTGGACTGCAGAGAACTGAAGCCCCAACCACCGAACGAACACCGAAGGGACCCAAGGAAGAAGCACAAACCTTCGTAACATTCTCCAATCGCGATCCGGAAAAGGGTCCGACACTATGTAAGAAATCTCGGCAATAAGGACATGTAGAATATTGACGTGAACTTGGTAGGCTGCAATACCGGGCACCCTGAATTTATGGTTCGCAAGAAAGTTAAAGGTGCTCTTACACGGTTGGATGACCTGGCTGCAACAAAGGGCAATATTTTTTGTATGTGTCTATTGCTCGTTGATTGATGTTGCTTTCGACTACAAAATAGCGTGTGCGAAAGAGCTTATGCAAATTTTCGTCTTGTAACACTGAGGTGTTGGCCGAAAGTGTCATCACGAGATAAATAATATAGCCACTTAGATAACTGCCGTGTTCCGAAATGCAAAAAAAGTGATAATATCGCGAACCCGACCAAATTGAATAGTCAAAAAATTTAAGAGCTATCAGATCATTAGTACTGATTTTTATATTGGTTGGCTTCGCGATATATCACTATTTGTCTAATACGGAATGCGCCCAACATCGTAAGAGCACTGTATTAGACAGAGAGAAAATATCGTAGTTATTTGTATGATAAAAGTATCATAATTTTTAGGGGTAAGCAATGATACATCTTGTCGAGAAATTGTCGAGATATCGAAACAAATGTGTAGAAGGTAATAATTATGAAAATATGAAATGTATATTGATTGTCGTTGAAGCTATACAGCTTGACAAACATATCTAGAAATTATACTTTTTTTACTGGCAACACTACTAGCTGCCAAGCTGTTTCTACTTTACTTTGCAAAATATTTGTGTTGCCAAAAAAATTGTTAGCCTTTGTCAAAACTTATTAATATTTCTGATTGGCTTTTTACTTTATAGGTACTTATAATATTACTATCTAAATACGTTCATAATTTAGGAAAAATCTGTGATTTTGAAAGATCTGTTTATGGCAAATAATATTATTGTTTTTTATTAAATAAAAAGTATAACACCAAATATTGTGAGTTAATAAGCAATATTCATTATACAATGAGTACTGCAATAATAATATCTATTTAGGTAAATGTTTCTTCCAGTGTTTTTCATAATACTTAATATTAGCTAGAACATGCTAGTTGAATGTCTATTTAAATGTTTGTTGTGTACAAAACTGCAAATTCAGGTAATTTTGCATTATCAACCGCACACCTGGTCCTAGCCACTTGACAAAAGGTTGCATGTTAAAGGTAGGCAAAAAAGCTAGAAACATATTTTTCTTCTTGGCTACACTAATTTAGTGTCAAGTGAGAAGTGGCGCCACAATCGCAGCATATGCAGCGCCGCTATATTTCTTCATTTTTTGCCTAACTACACCAGTGTTACTAGGTAATGTTGTTCGGTCAAAAACTGCCAATATACTTAACAAAAATAATTAGATAAACACCTACGTAAATCGGCAGTTTGTTTACAAAATTAGCAACATTATACTTAGTGTGTAAATACTGGAGTTATCGTACCGGTATAAAGTTAAGAATTTTTAACAAAGCAGAGCTCCAAATTCCTCGTTAGATATTGCATTTAAGTCCCAAATTGTATAAAATCCAACAGATTATAATATTAACACGTAGATAGGATTTTTAATGATGCCATTTTTGTATGAAATATTATTGTTGTGTTGATGTTAATGTTTTAAAACATGAGTATTTACGAGAAATAAAACCATCATAGCATAGCTCATTCCTCAACACTCCACCATTATATTTATAGCATAAGACTGAGACCAATCTCATTAATTACTTGAAGAGGATAGATAGAAAATCATGTTTGTACTTTTATTCTAGTAGAGTACCTATTAAACTACTTATACGAAAATAAATCTATATTTCAGCTTTACTTTAGCTGATTTCTCATTCCAATTTAAAAACTAAAATCTAGTTTAAGTGTTAAGCCCGGTTCAAACGAATCTAGTCTTTAGTACTGAAGTGCAAGCCTTTAGTAGAACAAAGTGACTTGAAGCGTGTCACTTTCTGTATTACCTAATACCTACCTACTATGAGGCGTTCACACGGTTCGAGTTACTAAATTCTAGTGACCATAGACCATGTACTATCCTGAAGACTGGAGACGTTTGCGAAACCGTTAGATTATCACTAATAACTGTTGTTTCTATATTCAATCTATTTTAATCCGTGACACAATAAAAATCAATTTTTACAACTTACAATTGCCTCAAAATTGTCGCACAATATCATGCACAAAAATATATCTTTCAAATAATAATCTGTGATGTCTTCACTCCTAGTTAGTTTTCAAAACTTGCCAAGATTATTTAGAAAACTTTGTTGTTAAATACTTAACTTACTACTAAATACTTGGGTAAAGTTATGTGCTAAATGTGCGAAATAATGAGCTGAAAATTGGAGAGAGAATTGGCCAGTTAATAAACTATAAAGCCCAACCACACTGAAGCGAATCCCGTATGAGATTTGCTCGCATCCATTTTGCACATAGTAGTTGTATGCGTGCGGGTGAATCCTATACGGTTTGCAGCTCCATCTGTTTGAAACATAAATTGGGTATCAAATGCTTTGTCATGCTACAACCAGATATTCTAACGTATTATTCAGATATATTTTAAAAATTACCCACCTTCTACTACGAAAAAGAACCTTAAGTTTTCCTAGCCTTTACTACCAAACATAATCATAATAATAAAGAGTTTAAGAAAAAAAAAAACTGCAGGCAGTTACAAATTGTTTTTAGCGCGTGTACAGACCCCAACTAATTAGCCATGACATTATTTTAATCTGCAATTATTCATTTTGATAATTACTATATCGCACAAACGTGTTATTTGGGTTATTTGAATACTTGGACTTATGCCAACTGCTAATTACAAAAATATTTTGTTTTAAACTAGTCATTCGCTTTTTCAAGTTCCTGTATTCGCCATAATATAAACGAGAATAGTAAGTAAGCTAGAAAATATGAAAGTCCTTTTTTAAGTTCAAAACAACACGAAACATCAACATCGCAGAGAAATGTTACTTGCGCGATGTAGAAATCTGTGACGTCAGCAAAAAAGTGGCTCTGTCTAAAGCCTGCAGTTTGCCTGCTGTAGTTCTAATGAAGAAGCCTAGGTGGCGCTACAGCTGTGAGATCTTTATTACTAGCCTCGTTTGTAAAAAAGCTTTTCATAGTTGTTATGATGTCTTTATAATTTCTAGTACTTGTAATGCACGACCTGCACAGATCTCTAAGGTACAGTCGCCACCAGGTCAAGCTATCCCAAACTGTCAAATTTTCCCAATTGAACATAAACCTTCTTTGTAATTAAGTTGAAAAACTATCAAAGAAATTTGACAGATTGGGGTAGCTTGATGTGCTGGCCTCTGTACAATGCACCTAGCACATTTCATTACTTACCTAAATATATTTTGTATACCAGTGTATTTGTGATAATAAACAATAATTATTCTTGTTAAGAATATAATTATTATTATTATGTTATGTAGTAGATGAACGTTGTTATTATCGGTTTTGTGCAGTTAACAAAAGAGTAGGATGATGACCAGGCCAGGAAGAAATAACTGCACTACACAGGCAACAATCTGTCTATTCTAAATACGGGAAAGCACCACGGGCAGACCGCGAAACTCAAATTTGGAATTTCGAGGGCTCATTTTGCGCATCCTCCTTAAAAAATGAAGTGCTGTTAGTTGGTAACAGTATCACTTAAGAACGGCATGACCGATTTGCCTATATTTTTTTAATGATAGTAATGGTCCGAATTAGTTTTGTATGAAAAGAAAACCCGCCCGGGAACTTGTCCAAAAGTTTTTTGTAAGAACACAAGACCATATTGAAATTTTGACAGAACAACGTCTGTCGGGTCAGCTAGTTGTTCATAAAAACAGGCTAACACAGTTAAGAAATGCAATGGCGACAAACCTTGCTGCATACTTATCTCTTTTGTAGACTGTACCTATCGTTCATCTTTAAAATAAAATAATTGTCGAAGACCGATTCATAGTTATATAGAACAGCAAATTACTATACTTACTACAGATTTTGAAGGAAAACTATCGTTGGTCCTTGGCCGCGTCATATATTTTATTTGTGTAACAAAAAAAGTCACAAAAACATACTGAAATTTGCTTAACAAAATATCACCTCCAGTCCATTTCGACATTTTGAAAAAATATTTTTTTATGTAGCACAAAGTTAATATTGTTAACGCTTTCATATTTTAAAGAATTTAAAAAAATTATGAGAAGACTTTTTGTGCCTTTTATTATCCTAAATTCCATTCCCATTAGGTAACGAACAAGTATTGTGTGGTTGACTGTACCTACGGGTAAATAAGCTATAGGTACGTACAGACCAATAGGTACAGACAGACGCCAGCACATCATAGATTTTCATCTTTATTCGATAAGTTTATGGTTCATATACAATAGGGTATTTTCCAATTTTTCAAAAACTATTCTAATTTGAAGATTGGAACGAGATATTTAACAGAAAAATAAAAATAAATTGATTTTAATCCATTTTCTCAATTAAAAACGATTTAACTAAATGTATTTTTCGTTGTTTTGAATTTACCACCAAAACGCTTTTTACAATGACTTTTTATCACGTGACGTCAACTTTCTGTAAACTAAAGTAGTTAGTAAGTAAATAACTGAATGTCGAGTTTATAATTAACAAGATTTTTAATGGATATAAAGTTATATAACTGGTGTGCGGTGCCTATGTGCACAAATACTTCTAAATCGGCGCCAAACTAAGTATTTGTACCGGTGCCGTATAAACAAAGTTAACGTCACTTGTCACGTGATAAAAAGTCATCGTAAGGAGCGTTTTGGCGGTAAATTCAAAACAACGAAAAATAAATTAGATTTTAATCGTTTTTAATTGAGAAAATGTGTATTAATAAATTTATTTTTATTTTTCTGTTGAATATATGTTAAGTATGAGGACAGACGAGTGAAACAACTGCTTGCTAGTAACGCACTGCCCTTTATTCGCTTACTTACTTATCGGTGCGCAGGCACACGCACACATACTCAACATTCCTCCCTTTAGCTTAGAAATACAATTACAACAAATAAGCTTTCAAAACTTATAGCTAAACATACTTTTTTAATAGAATAATTTGTAATTGACTTTAGGCCGATTGCGTTTAGACCGTGGTGTAGGCACAGGCTCATTTGCCTGTTGCTGCGGTGGCGTTTCTATAGAATGTCCAGTGCTGGGAGATCCGGCTAAAGCCTCCTGGTACTCCTCGTCCTCTCCGGAATTGCCTGGTGTTATTGGCTGTGTGTCAACAACTGGAAGTGTACCTTGGGGTGTGGCTGCTTTTACCTGGTCGTACTGACCTATCCCCGTATCTGCAGCCATTGACGTGTCTACACTTCCTTTACTAGTGTCCGATGGCTGCAACTCTTCTGGAATCTGGGTCTCTGTCGTTGGGCCACTACTTATCTCTTCTAGGTCTATTTCCATGTCTTTATGGTCACAGCAATCGTCGCCTTTATATATTATTATTTGATTTTTATGTTTTTTTGAAATCTTCGAAGTTACTTCGTCTTTTATTACATACACCACTTTACCGATTTTTTTTATAACTTTTCCTTTACACCAAGTGTATTTTCCATTAACTGTATGTTTTTTATAATAAACTATGTCACCGGTGGCAAAAACTTGAGTGTTGTGTCCCCCCGTCTTATTTTGCGAATACTGTTTACGTTGAACCATATTAGCAAGAGCCGTGGAAGAAGGCGACGGCGATTCGGGCTTCAATAGATCAAGACGCGTTCTAAGCTTCCGACCATAGACTAACTCAGCAGGAGAAGACCCGGTTATTGTGTGAACGGAATTCCTGTAATCGAACAAGAATTTTAAAAGTTTGTTATTTAAATTTCGCGGCCCATTACCACTTAGCAAGCTTGTTTTAATACCCTTCTTCACTATCTTAACATAACTTTCCGCCTGTCCGTTACTGGCCGCGTGGTATGTTGGTGACGTCACATGTGAAATTCCGTTCACCCTACAAAAAGTCTCAAACTCATGTGACGTAAATGATGTGCCATTGTCACTAACCAGTGTATGCGGAATACCAAATCTTGACATAAAATCATATAACCTGTCAATTGTTGCTGAAGTAGAAGTACTGCACCTCATGTTATAAACCTCAACCCACTTGGTATATGCATCCACTACCACTAAAAAGGTGTTACCGTTAATAGGCCCCAGAAAATCAGTATGTACCCGGTAAAATGGCGTTGGAGGATATTCCCAGTGCGCAATCGGCGCCCGCGCCGGTGATGGACGCAGTTGCATGCACACGTCACACGATCCTATTAAACGCTCTAAAGCAGCGTCTATTCCCGGAAACCAAAACCTCGCTCGCGCCTCCGCCTTTGTCTTCACAATACCTAAATGGGATTGATGCAATTCCATTAGAATTTTTGTTTGTAATTTCTCGGGTATTACAACTTTATGTCCTCGCATAAGACAACCATTTTCATAAGACAATTGCGTCCTACATGCATGATACGGCGTCATATCATCACCAGGTATTTTCCTAGGCCATCCGTTCAACACAAAATGCACCACCTTACGCAAAGTCACATCTGCAATTGTCGCCTCGCGCAATATTTTTACGGTTACTGGTAGACTACCTTCCACCACAAAATTTATGTACGACGCGCGATCCAGATCGGGCAACGTCACGTCGACACCCAGCACGCCCCTGTCCTCACCCGCCCCCTCGGGCAGGCAAGCGCGAGATAAAAAATCCGCGCTGTTATTAGCGCTACGCACATATTCGATTTGATAATTGTAACCGCTCAAAAACAGCGCGTATCTCTGAAGTCTGTTTGCTGAAACTTCTGGTATACCACGATTTTTTTTTTTTTTTTTTTTTTTTGGGTGGGAAATCATCAAATGACTTCTCCTGCTGAGTAGAGCAGGAGGGCGTGTCAGACTTTTACTGACTAAAACCCACCCGTGTTCCCTCAGTAGCCCGTATGCCAGGGGCCGTGGTATCTCTTTCGAACAAACCCGCACCCCTGGCAGGCATCGGCCCTTGCGGACCCCATCGGTGGTTGCTGACATCTTTGACGGCGCGCGTGTGGAACACAACGCGCCGTCCCGTCTACCACTTTTCGGCCGCAGAGGATAGGGAGAGCGGCTAACGCTATACCGACACTCCTCTTCCCCTGCGGCCCCACCGCGTCCGCCATCAAACGGTGGCGGCCCCGTCCAGGCCACGGAAGGGAAGAGCGCTGCTCAGAAGCACCGGCACCCCTCCTCTACCGCAGCCCGTAATCCTCAGCCGCGATGCCTCCCATTCGACATCGCGGCCCACCTCAGTTGCGGTGCACCTCACCGCAACCTACTTTTTGGCCGCTACGTCGTCGGCTTTGAGGCAAAAGCCCTGACGAGCGGCCCCACCTTTGGGTTCCTCTTGGCTTCACCGTGGCCGGCATCCACGGTTACTGAGCCCCCCCGCAACGACAATGCGGGAACCCACTCGGGGGGGTGGTATACCACGATGCGGTCCGAAAATCGTCAACAGTGGCTTATGATCGGTCCGGAGAATAAAAGGTACCGACCTGCCGTATAAATATTGATGGAAACGCCTAACCCCAAAAATAATAGCGGTGGCTTCCTTTTGGATTTGCGAGTAACGTTTCTCCGCAGCGTTAAGCGTCCTCGATGCAAAAGATATCGGCCTCTCCGACCTATCGGGTTCCGCCTGCGATAATATTGCAGAAAGACCGACCGGTGATGCATCGACTGTTAAAATAATAGTAGCGTCTGGGTTAAAATGGGCTAGAACTTGATCTGACGCTAAACACGTCTTAATAGTGGTGAACGCTTCATCGTGTTCCCGTGTCCAACACCATCTGTTACCCTTTTTTAACAACTCATACAATGGGCATAAGATCGAAGACGCGTTAGGAACAAAATTCCTGTAATAATTAACCAACCCCAAATATGACTGTAATTGATTTACGTTAGCCGGCACCGGTGCTTCCATCATGGCTTTTATTTTCTGTGGCGATTTATGTAGCCCTTTTTTATTTATCACGTAACCTAAGTAATTGACCTCGTCTTTGAAAAATACGCACTTTTCTTTTTGTAACGTAAGTCCCGCGTCTTGTAATTTTTGCAGCACTTGATATAATCTATCCAGGTGCTCCGATTTAGTTTTCCCGGTTATCAAAATATCGTCGAGCATACAGAGTGTGCCGGGCACGCCAGCCAGCACGCCCTCCATCGCGCGCTGGAACACAGCTGGCGCGCTCGCAATACCAAAACATAGGCGCGTTTGTTTGAAAATTCCTCTATGCGTATTTATACAAGTTATTTCTTGTGAGTCGTCATCTAACATAAATTGGTTGTAAGCATTTGACAGGTCCAATTTAGTGAACTGCTGTCCCCCATACAACTTAGAAAAAAGTTCAGTTACTGTTGGCAATGGATACTGATCGATAACTAACTGTTTGTTTACACCGGTGGAAAAATCGGTACATATACGTATAGATCCATTTTGCTTCAACACAGGCACGATCGGTGAAGCATACCGCGCGTGATCAACCGGCTTCAATACTCCTAACCCTACTAGGCGATCTATCTCTTCATCTACTTTACTTTTCAAAGCGTAAGCCATCGGTCGAGCCCTAACAAATACTGGCTTTGCATCTTCCTTTAACTGTAATTTGACCTTAAATTTATTAAATAATCCTAATTTATCTGAAAAGACAGATGGATAACGGCATTTCAATGTAATAAATAAATCATCGTTATCTATTTGGTCACAATATTTTATCGGCAACAATTCTAAACCAAATTTTGAAATGAAATCGCGACCGAGAATTGGCGGCCCACCGTCTCGTACAATATAAACACACAGTACATGCGATGCGTTCGCATGACTTACTTGTAACTGTGCTGTACCCTCACAAACAATTTTATCACCCGTATATTAAAACAAACGTTTGCTAGTCAACGACAATGGCACATTCCTAAAATAGGTTTCATAGGTTTCCTTAGAAATTGCAGTTACGGCCGAACCGCTATCAATCTCGAATTTTAATTCGATTCCCGAGACCGATACGGTTTCTATCATCGGTTCTCCTTTTACAGATCGAATATTAAAACACTCACCGTCGTCGTCGCTTTCGTCCACAGCTCTCGATTCGACATAATTAATTTTTTTGCACATCTTACGCAGATGCCCCGTGGCATTACATTTCCTACATTTGGCCTTCGCGAATCGACACTGTGATGTTTCGTGATTATGATAGCCGCACACTTGACACTGCACTTTAACTCCCGAACTAGGCGCAGCCTCTCGGAGCGATGAGGTCGCAGACTCTGTCGTTCGCGCAATCTTGAACAGCTGATCGTGTGGCGCAGCTTGCGCCCCGGCGCCCGCTGCCGCACGTGCACTCCGCGCGTTCTCCGCCAACTCCATCGCCTTTGCTAATGTCAGGGCCGTAAGATCTTTCGAGAAAAGCTTCTCTCTGTCAGATCCCGGCAACATTCCCATGACGAATTTGTCCCGTAGGGCTTCTTGTACGTTAGAGAACCCGCAGTGCGCCGTCAAACCTCGTAACCTCGCGGCCCATTGTGCATACGTCTCCCCCTCTTGTTGCGTAGCCGCGTAAAACTTATACCGTTCACCGAACCCACACCGTTTTGGACTGAAGTGCTCGTCCAAGAGCTTAAGTACGTCATCATACGGTACGTCCTGTAGCTGCTTTGGCAACGCGAGATCCGTCGCCAACTTATGTGTGCTATCCGCGAGTGCGCTCAGCAAGATAGCTCGTCGCTTTGTTCCTGTAGGATCACTCGTTCCGGTGATGTCGTTAGCCACATACCACTGTTTAATACGGCACTTGTAAGTCTCCCAAGACTGTACATTGTGATCAAACACTGATAAAAGACCATAAACCGTGCCGGCCATTTTAACTTTTTCCTTACGTAGGTACTCGTCGCCAATGTTAAGTATGAGGACAGACGAGTGAAACAACTGCTTGCTAGTAACGCACTGCCCTTTATTCGCTTACTTACTTATCGGTGCGCAGGCACACGCACACATACTCAACAAACCCAATCTCCCAATCTTCAAATTAAAATAGTTTTTATGAAATCGGAAAATACCCTATTGGGAAAATTTGACAGTTTTGGGTAGCTTGATGTGCTGGCGTCTGTACTTACGTTTTGGCGCTACTTAGTACGGGTTCGAATCCCGCAAGGAGTAAAATATTCGGTATAGTGATACCTATTATGTGATATTTTATCGTATCACTATACCTGTTTAAGGATCTTATGGCGCGTGGCCAAAATCGGAACGAATAGGTACCCAACAGCGCCACCCCGTCAATTTTACCAAAAGATCTCTACCAGTAGGTACCAGTGTAGCTAACTGATCCGGGGTAGCATAAAGTGCAAATTAAGAAATACATTAACAAAATCGTATTCACTGTCGTGCCATCGACACGTAGAAGAAGAAGGAGAATTTAGTATAAATAAGCCGTGTCCCTGACGTCCCTTCAGCCTTGAGCCTTTTGGGAATGAGTTATAAAAAACGATGATACAACTCAAGCAAGGTCAATTCTGACTTTGAAATTGAAGAGATTTTTGAGAAAATGTTGACGGGTCCACAATGTTTTTCGTAGAAAAAACTGTTTTAAGTTGAAAAACTATCAAAGAAATTTGACAGATTGCGGTAGCTTGATGTTTTGGCTTCTGTACATACAGGAGCTGTGCCTGTGTGTCTTAGATTCGAAATCCACCACCTTTCCAATGTTTTACTTGGTAACACAAGCTAATTAAGTCGTGAAAATATTATTTTGATCTGGCTACAATTTTTATCCAACAGTAATTTACTCCCGTTTTTAAGGGTAAAAAGCCACTAGTCACTAAAAAGCTCATACCATACGTTTTTTTCCGTTTTGCTGTAGAATTGTTGATATTTGTCTACATGCTTCATGCGTGAATCATAATTATTTTAAATGGCAAAACTGTAAGTGTAGAAACATTTTCAACACTTTTTACAAAATAAGTCATTAGTTTTAGTTGTAATTATTTCTTAATTAAATTAAAAATAGGTATTAGAAATTTCTTATTATAATATTTTGTACATTGTATTTATTTATTTAAATCTGTCCATCTCAATACGAGCTTACAATGGACACATTTTATTGACCCTATTCGGGTAAATAAAAACTTTTACCTGGCAATACAATTAAAAAAATTAGGAGCCGCCATTATTTTTCTGTCATTATCTTGTCAACGAGCCGTGGTTGTACATTGCCACAGTGCCAATTTATAATTCCAGTAAAATATAAGTTCCACAAGCACAATGGCAGCCAAATTGCAAGATTATAAGGATGTTTTGGAACGCGCTCTAAACGACAAAACCAAGCCATGGGCGAAATACCTCGACAAGGCTGAACAAAAAACCGGCGTCAACCGGGTCTATCTCTTCGCTGGTATGTAAGTTTTTTATTCACGTTTATTTTTAACTTTAGCAGTAGTTTTGACGTTTTATTTTGTGTTGTGCAGGTATGGTCGCGTTCACTGGTTTATATTTAGTGTTCGGATTTGGAGCTGAATTGATTTGCAACTCGATTGGGTTCGTTTACCCGGCTTATATGTCTATGAAAGCACTTGAATCGCCACAGAAGGACGACGATACTAAATGGCTGACTTACTGGGTGGTGTACGCATGTTTCTCTGTGGTCGAGTACTTCTCGGACTTCATCGTCGGCTGGTTCCCGCTATATTGGCTAATAAAGGTTAGTTATTACTTCATATGTTACGTAGCATGGTTTACCGCGAGTGCTGTAGTTACGAAATCGTCACTAATAGTAATTGTCATGAATATTCCACTCATTAGCGAAATAATAAGAATATTCCACTGAAGTTATGTAGATACTGCAAAAAAACGTGTCTTACTTTCAATATGGTTACAAAAGTGCCTTTCACAATTTAGTAGGCATGACTCAAAAACTATGGAGATAAATTATCATTTTCCTTTGTCTGCTTCACAAGTACTTGATATTACTTTCATGATGGACAAAAGAAAAGAATGTGGTTTGTTATCACTTCGCCTCTGGAGAGAGTTAAACATGCATTTCTTATCTTTAAAACAGCAACCTACATTAAATGCATCTTTTTCCAGACTTTATTATCTTAATGAGATAGCGGCTAGTGGGTACCATAAATCATTAGATTACACAGTCTAAGATAAGGTTTCCGTAGTTCAAAGTCAAAGCCAGTCTATAAATTACTTTTTGTTTTAAATAAAATATGTTATCTGATCTATCGTTAGTGGGGAAACATTATTAATGACTAGCCTAATTATGTTATAATGGAAACTCGTTATGTTTTAATTATGTTGAACCAGTTTTTGACCAGTAATTAGGTTAAAAGTTAGAACATTGTGGAAATATACTTTCCTTAACATTGAATGTCATGTCACTTTATGAGCAAACATCGATTTTTTTATGTGTTTCCTGCTCAACAAGATCATTCTAATGTTAAAATTCTAAGTATCATGATGATCTGTGAGATTTCCTCCCAATATGTACTGATAAATTGCAGTTCTAAGGAATTGGATACCTACCTGTACTTGCAATTCAAGGAATTGCAATTTATAGGTAGGTATCATTTGAATTATTTGTATCTTAAAATGACTACCTCTCAAATTACACGGTACACATTTTAGATTCCATATGGTGGTCTATTCATGTCTGATCAATGTTTAATTGGCATGACCTGAAAAATACACACATCAACACAAACTACGGATATTTAACACAAAATTTGCCTGCAATATTTCCATCAAGTCCAACCACACCAAGGAGGGCTTTGCTCTGTGGCGGACAACACAGGCTTATAAAGATAACAACAATGAAATAACAAGAGATAGTACATTCTATTTTTAAGAAATTCATTAACAAACAAATGCACAGATACTGATAAATGATGACCTATGTGGGTTGTCACAATGTACTTTTAATGCTCACTCAACATGATAATGCAATGTTCATTAAAAAAAAAAACTTACAATGAGGTAGTTGGATAATTTCTGATTCATCAATCACAGAACACAGTACAAAGTTCAATGTTACATTACTAGCAACTGCTACTTCATAAAATTGTAAGGTAATCATTACATAGTATAAAACAATATCACTATTCTTGTCTGTACGCTTAGATCTTTAAAATTACACAACATATCACTCTGTATATTGATGAAAACTGCATTAAAATTAATGCAGTTTTCATCAATATACAGAGTGATTCAAGTGGAAGGTTAGACCGACCGCCATGCAGGCGAAGCCACTGGCAAAAGCTAGCATGTACAAGTAGATTGTTCTTATTTAACTCGAGTAGGTTCAAGAAAAATATTACAATGCATTATCTAATTAATTCCATTTGTGTATGCATGTATTGTTTAGTATACAGGAAAAGTTTTTATCCAGTGCGCAAACTGTAACCATGAATTCAGCATATCATTATAGAACCCTACCGCAGAAATTTTTCGCCGGTTATACAAAAAAAAAAATCTGCAGTTCCATACATTTTGACCTCGGGCCGCGTAGGTATTGTACTTTTCTATGAAACAGCTGATTTTTATTTTTATAACCGGCGAAAAAAATTGCGGTAGAGGTTCTAGAGTGGTATGCTGAATTCATGGTTACAGTTTGCGCACTGGATAAAAACTTGCCCTGTATACATATATAACACATTTATGTGTATTGGATGCCCTTCGATGTAGAGGTTAGATTTTTTATTATAATATTTCTGATGTATGCTAAATCTTTATCTTTAGAGCCAAATATTGGTCCAGTTTGGGCATTGAAACTGATATTTATTGCAAGAAACCAAACACTGAACTGAGCACTACTACAAGTAGAAAATTATCAACATTAATTATCATTATAGTTACATACTAGTTTACAGTTATATTTCTCTCATAAAGGTACATTGTTACAGTAATTTATTTATATAATTTTGCCTTATTCTAGAACCTTTGTGAGAGCTGGAGTCTGAACTAGGTTCGGGGGACCTGTAAGACAGATCTCCAGGCTCTCACCCCATTATTACAATTACATCAAATGATTTTATGTGATGCAGATAGCCTTGACTGACCTTAAAATAAGAGACGGAATAGATTTTTTAATTATTATCTAACTAGGTTTTTCCAGCGGTTCTGCCCATGTGAAGGTCATAAATTATCGCACGGGGACATACTACCGGGATTAAAAGTATCCTATGTGTTAATACAGGTTATAAAATGCCAAAATAAATTCAAATCTGGCCGTTTTTGAGTGATTGAGTAAAAAATCCGTACATACAAACTCTCACATTTATAATATTAGTAGGATTGGATCCTGTTATCAAGCATATGATATTATGATGAAATATAATTAGTTGATAATAGCATAAGATATATACAGATGCTATCAAGCTATCCCAAACTGTCAAATTTTAATGTGATAAAGTTTAAAATCTATCAAATTTGACAAATTGGGGTAGCTTGATGTACTGGCGTCTGTACTAGGATGCTAATGGACATACACTGTAGGTCCATTAAAATCCTTATTTAGGCAGTCTCAAGATATGCTTATGCATCAATATTTTTTTTTGTTTTGACTGTCTAGAATTTGTCCATACTAATTGTATAAAGAGGAAAGGTTTGTTTGTTTGAATTGCATAGGCTCCGAAACTACTGAACCGATTTGAAAAATTCTTTCACTGTTGGGAAGCTACACTATCCCCGGGTAATATAGGCTATATTTTATCCCCTTGTACCCACGGGAACGGGGACTACGCGATTGAAACCACGGGGCGCTGCTAGTGTCTAAACAAAGTGTAGCTGCAATTAAGTATGCATTGATGAAATCAATTTAATGGAACAAAGATTGTGGACGATTAATGATCAAAATGAAATCATGATGATTAAATGAATTCTTATCGACGTAGTACCTATACATCGTTTTGAGAATGACTACACTATGGCCGCATTCCGTATTAGAAAAATAGCGCTGTGAGCGCTCACATCGATATTTTGCGTTCCGAGTTACATATCACGATTATGACAGCTAAAAATGTCAACAATACGGAACGTTCGTGATCGCGATAAAATTGTTCACTCATCGTTAAAACATAAGTTAGCTAAAGATTCGATGCGACTCAAAACAAAACAGTACAACTGTCATTTTTGACAGCGCTCACGGTGATATTAATTTATCGTAAGATGGCGCATGTCATGACGTCATCTATGACGATTCGCGGGACCTCGTTATCGCGCTCACGCCGAGCGCGCTCAAATCGATATTATCGTATCTCGGAACGTGGCCTATGTTTAAAAAAAAAGGTTGTGTCTGTAGTGTCGTACTGTCGTCTTATCGCTCAAAGCTGTGACTAGTATTTTTCTAAAATTATGCCCCGGGTACTGTGAGGTGTGAGGAGTTTGTGGGTACAAAATACCAGCCGCGCGTGGGTTGATTGAAACATAACCTTCGCTTGCCGCGGTCGGTTCGTTGATGGGTGACCATTCATAACATATCGAGAGTTGACTCCGACTCCTCTGTGCCTTGAAAAGCACGTTAAGCCGTTGGTCTCGGCTGTTATTTGTACATCTTTCACTTCAGAAGTAGTCAGAAGCCCGACAGTGTGACAACCAGTCTTACCTAGGAGTATTGTATTACCCAGTTAGGAGCTGACCTCTTCAGCCCGGCTGAGATCAGGTAGGTAGTTCATCATCATCATAATTTCAGCCGAAAGACGTCCACTGCTGAACGAAGGCCTCCCCTAGGCTCCTCCGCTTCGACCGGTCTTGTGCTTCCCACATCCAGCGGATTCCCGAGGCCTTCACAAGGTCATCGGTCCGCCTTGTGGGCCGCCTTCTTACTCTACGTCTTCCGGTACGTGGTCGCCACTCCAAAACCTTTCGGCCCCATCGGCCATCTGTTCTGCGAGCAATGTGCCCTGCCCACAGCCACTTAAGTTTGGCAATTCTTCGGGCTATGTCGGTTGCCTTGGTTCTCCTGCGGATCTCTTCATTTCTGATTCGATCGCGTAGGGAAACTCCGAGCATAGCCCTCTCCATTGCCCTTTGGGTTACTTTAAGCCTTCTGATAAGGCCCATTGTGAGCGACTACGTCTCTGTACCATAGGTCATCACGGGCTACACACAGTGAGCAAAAACTTCGTCTTGAGACACTGTGGTGTTTGGGACGAGAAGATACTGGGAAGGTACTGTTATTAAGCTGCATCCGGTTAGACTGGAAGCCGACTCCAACATACATGGGAAAAGGTTAGCCAGATTGATTGATGCCCTTGTACCCACTGTGATTTGAGTCACATGCATTTCCTAAAATAACCTATATTGCATGATATTATGAAATATTTTGCAAAGCAACAATCTCACAATGATTTAAGGTTTAACTGTATCTAAAGTCTCACATCTTGATAATGACTATACCTACAATCATTAGATAGCAACATATAATAGAAAAAAAAAGATAAAGAAAATGTCCCGACATGGCAGACATAAAAATTTAAATTGATAATAAAACTTCTACAAAATTGATTGCATTATTTTCTGATAACCATTGCCGTTATTAGTAATTGCAAAAGATTATTGAACTTTGAGATAATGACTTTGGTATGAGAGTTATTGGAAGAACCATTCTTTACATACATAAGTACAGAGGCCAGCACATGAAGCTACCCCAATCTGTGAAATTTCTTTGATAGATTTTCAACTTTATCACAATATTCTTACGATATATGTTCAATTGAGAAAATTTGACAGTTTGGGGTAGCTTGATGGCTGTCGTCTGCACTTCTGTATCAGCTCATTGATGTAGTGTAAACTTTTTAAGGAGCATAGATATATCTGTACTTCCCAAATATCCATACATAGCATCAGCCTATAATGTTCCCACTGCGTGGACACAGGCCTCCTCTCTATAGGAGGTAATGGGCTGTAATCACGCAAGATTGTGAATGATAATGTTTTACGCAATTAGGGTGAAGGAACGGCAAAACTGAAAAAAAAAAACTCATCAAACGCGAGTCCCAGCACACCTACATTCATTAAATGTCCTCATACCCAAAGTTTAAACTACAACTCAATTGACTAAAAGCACTAATGTTTGTAGGTGCACAGTGCCAAGTACTCGCGGCTACACATCCAAGCTATATATTTCCAGTTTACGCTGATCTCGCACTGTACAAAAATCCTAAACAATGCGAGATCAGCTTATACTGGAAAAGTATAGCTATAGCTTGATGTGTACCTACTCAAACATTTGCTCAGAATTATATGTTATAGTTTGATGGCCTACATCAATCTAGTTAGTCTAGTAGATGACCAACAGTACCATGTCGCTAATTAATAACAGCTGCACGACACGATCGATGAGGTTTAAACAACGCTTGCAGCGGTTGGTCCGTAATTAGGTGACCATCATTACATTCCAAGACCCTTCAGTCTCTCGGGAAACCGCCCCGACCCTTTCTCGAGTCAGCCCGCGGTGCCTGATGCTTTAAATTCTTGCTGCCCTCTTCCAGGAACGCTCTAAGCCGAGGTCCGTAATCCATAGCTTTCAGCCCTGGCTGGAGGCCTTCATTTATTGATGCAGCCACAAGCAAGTCGTGTTACCCAGTATTTGGGTTGTGGGGGTCAAATAGGCAGTCGCCCCATGTAAAACACTGGTATCCATCTCCATCCGACTAGACTGAAAATCGACCACAACATTCGTTGTGGTCGATTTTCAGTCTAGGTCTAGGGTTCGTTCGAAAGAGATACCACAGCCCCTGGCATGCGGGCTACTGAGGGAACACGGGTGGGTTTTAGTCAGTAAAAGTTTGACACGCCCTCCTGCTCCACCCAGAGCGGGAGAAGTTTTTGATGATTTCCCATCCAAAAAAAAAAGACAATATAATCGTAGCTAGAAAAAGGCTAGGCAGGTGTTGAGTTTGATGACCTACAAAAGATATGCAGACTGAAACCAGACACCTATTTCTGCTTACCTTTGTTCTGTTCCGGTTTGCACGGCGTTTCGGTGACAAGCGCATGGGACTTCCAACTTTGTGTCTGAGCAATGAGGTCTAATATTTACCTGTGAAGTATTGCAGTTATAATAAAACAAAGCAGAGCTTGCCACATAACGGGTAGTTTATCTAACAGTTTCTTCGCCACTTATTAAAAATACTTTTTTTTCGACTGTCTCAGTTAACCTATCAATAGTGTAACAAGAAACTGCATCAAAAGTTACGTAAGTAGGTCCTGAGCAAATGGTAATATTCAATTTCAAGTCACTTTCGATTAAGGACCTGATCTTGAAGCAAGGTTGTAACTGTAGGTGCTAGGCCGCACGTCAGTCGTAAGCGGAACGTCACATAATCAGATAAGCTGGCAATTATATTCACGGGCAAAACCTAGTCTATATAATTTAACTAGCTTTTGCCCGCGGCTGCGCCCACGTGGAAGTCGGAAATTATCCCGCGGCAACGTACTACCGGGATAAAAAGTATTCTGTGTTAATCTATGTTATAATCTATGTGTGCCAAATTTCATCCAAATCCGTTCAGCCGTTTTTGCGTGATTGAGTATAAACAAAGATCCAATCATCTTCACAAATTTTCACATTTATGTTACGGACTACCCTTTTTTACCAACTTTATAATTTACTAATACAGGAAAAGTTTTTATCCAGTGCGCAAATTGTAACCAGGTATTCAGCATATCATTCTAGACCCCCTAGCGCAGAAATTTTTCGCCGAATATACAAAAAAAAATTAAGGTGTTCCATACATTTTGACCGCGTAGGTATTGCATTTTTCTATGAAACAGCAGATTTTTTTTTGCATAACCGGCGAAAAATTTCTGCTCTAGGGGTTCTAGAATGACATGCTGAATTCATGGTTACAATTTGCGCACTGGATAAAAACTTACCCTGTATAAGTATTTGTGCTAAATTTCAAGTTTACTTTAACTGCAGGAATAAGATTTTTCATACAAATAAAATCCCCCTTTTCACCCCAAGGTCGAATTTCCAAAAACCCGTCCTTAGTGCTCCCCTACATTATAAAAGGAAACCGTGTGCAAAATTTCACATTGCTAGTCCTAGTAGTTTCGGCTGTGCGTTGATTGGTCAGTCAGTCAGTTTCTTCTTTTATTATATAGATTTCAGCACTAGCATTGCGTGCGTTCCAGCAAGAACGTTATAATTAACAGAAAGCATTACAAAGAGTGGGCAGACTACTCATTGTTCGCAGTCATTCTAGTTTACGGTCATAAAGTGCATGTACTCATTATCGCTATCAGCGTCTTGCATAACACCTATTAGGGGGACAAGTCGACCACATCGGAGCAATGGGGACCCAGTGGAAACGGCCGCGATTTAAAAGTTGTAGTTTAGAACCCTGACAGACGTCGGATGTACTCTGCGTAAGCTACTTCATCACCGCTGCCCTCAAAACAGTGAAGGAAAATAAGAAACCGGCATGTGGGGCCCGCGTGGTGGATAACGGTCCACTCTTTCTCACAGAGAGGCCTGTGTCCCAGCAGTGCGACCATAACAGGCTCATTATGTGTAGGTATGTGTCGAGCAAATCTGGCACAAATGACAATCTGCGACCGGAGTAGGTAACCTTACAGAGACAAAACTTCATTATTATTTCAGCCCGAAACCACCCTCTGTTGAGTAAAGGCCTCCCCTTTTTCTGCCATACTTATCGTTTCCGTGCGTCCCTCATCCAGGTGTTTCCCGCGACTTTGACGATATAATCAACCAAACTCGCTTTTGGACAACCGTGGTTTCTTTTCTTTATTCCATCGGCCATCTCGTCTAACTAGATGTTTAGGCTCCACTTGAGGTGAATCGCCCCATCCTCGAAGACGTCGTAGACTTTCGACCGACGACGACGGATTTCGGAGTTACGCACTCGGTGTTATGCCAAGTATGACTCGCTCCAAGGCCCTTTGTGCTACTCGTATGCGGTGCAGTCTACTTTGTTAGCGTTTATGTTTCGGCACTGTAGACCATTGTTGGCAGGACACGTACAAATGCGCAATGGTAGGTGCACTGCTAAAAATTGCAGCCGTACAACTGTTAGAAGTTTAGTATTGCTTCTGTGGAGGTTTCACTGTGGCGCGCCATTCGTGCTAATTCGGAAACACGAAGATTACCGAAGCTAATTTTTTCTGGTTTAACTGTGCTAACGTATTATCGCTATCAGTGTCTTGTATTAACACCTGTCCATTAGGGCGACATGTGAAGCAAATCTGGTACATGATTTCCACTTTGTGATGTCATATTGGTTTCAAGTTGTGTGGTGTCGCGAACAGTAGAAATAAACCTGCTCATATGGAAACATGTGAGCAGGTGTACTCTAAGTGTGTTTCTATTGTTTTATAATGCCATGCGGCTCAGTTTATATGCTCATTGAATGACTATTTCATGAAAAAGTCATTCAATGGGATTATATAATAAATTTGGAGGATCGGATTGATGATTTTAATTATTATAATTCGGTAACTATAAACATTTTTCGGTCTTGAATCATAATTTCTTTAACATAGGTGCAGCCTAACACTGATCTACAAACAGCAAAATCTTAAGAAAACCTGAATTTCGCGGGCTACGGATGATACGGATACGGGGCAGGATGCTAGGGGTTGCAATCCTATGTATAAAACCTGAAATAGTGTCCGTATTCGGGGAATATTTTTAATTATTCGAAAGGGAACGGTTGCGGTATATGAAGAACCTGCACCGCACGTTTGGCAGTTCTTTTAAAGACTCATTTTCATTGGATGTGAGTCCCCGCACGGTTTTCATTCACCGACCAATGAACTTCATTAGTCGTTCTCTGCTACGCTGATTCGCCGCAGATGGTGTACCGACTGCGTTATCAATTTTTGACTTTAATTTGCCATTATGTACCCCGCATAATGTATATCGAGACCGAGTCATCAATATGCACATTTTGAACGTTTTATTAAATACGGGAACTGGCCGTCCAGATATAATTTGAGACCATAAAGATATTTCGCCAATACGTTCAAAACTAAAAAAAATATCTGCGTTTGACCACCAAACCGAAACTCATAATGAACCGCCTGTGTAATCAACATAATCTAAAGTTATTAATAAAATAGAAGTGTCTGTTTGTAAGGTCAAAATAACAGTTTTTACTGAATACAAAAGAAAGTATATGTTGTATACTTATGCAACATATACTTTCATATATTTCAAATAACATTTCAAAAAAGTCTTGTCTGTGTGTTCCGGCTAATCTCCGAAACTGCTTGGCCAATTTTGACGGGACTTTTACTTACTGGTAGCTATTATAAGAAATAAAGAAGTAACATAGTTTACTTTTTGTCCAGGTGGCACGTTCACGTGAAATTCACGCGGGCGAAACCGCAGTTACAGCTATTTTATAATGAAATTGAGCAGCAAAATGTGCGAAACATCTATTTCTAAAATATAACTTTTCCTTCCACAGTGTATTTTCGTCATATGGTGCTACATGCCAACAGACTACAACGGCTCGCTGATCATCTACAACCGCATCATCCGCCCCTACTACCAGAAACACCACGGCCGCATCGATGAAATGGCCAACTCTGGTATGTACTGTAGCTATTTTGCACTGTAACTGTAATTTCCCTTAAATACCATCTTCCCTACGGGTACCGTTGTACCCAGTAGTGTGTTTGTGGAGGTCAAATAGGCAGTCGGTCTATAAAATACTAGAAATCAGCTGCATCAGGTTATATTTTAAGCTAAAGCTCACATCATTAGGAAATCTTCCTTTTGATGTCATCATACACCTGGGTATAACGATACCCATTAGCTGGGTTTTGGAAGTCAAATAGGCAGTTGGTGCAAGTAAAATAATGGTATACAGCTGCATCAGGTTATGTTGGAAGCCGACCCAAGAATAATTAGGAAATGTCCATTTTATGCCATCTTACTAGCGGGTATCGTAATACCCTGTAGTTGGGTTCTGTAGGTCAGAATTAATTGCAGTTGGTCCATGTAAAATAATGGAATACAGCTACATCAGGTTAAATAGGAAGGTAACCCAACATCATTAAGAAAAAGTTGGGTTTGATTTTTGAAAGATGGCGTTACACAGTAGCTGGGCTGTGAAGGACAAACAGGCAGTCGGTGCATGTAAAATAACGGTATTCAGCTGAATACGTGACAATATAATTAGGAAAAGGCTAGCAAGATGATCATGTTCCCTTCACACCATCCTACCAAGGGGTATCATGTTACCCAGTGGTTGGGCTGTGGAGGTCAAATAGGCAGTCGGTGCAAGTAAAATAATGGCATACAGCTGCATCAGGTTAAATAGGAAGCCGACCCAAACGTAATTAGGAAATGTCTCTTGATGTCATCTTACCATCGGGTATCGTTACATCTAGCAGCTGGGCTGTTGACGACGGCCAAATAGGCAGTCGGGCTGAATTCAGCTGCAGCAGGGTAGATAGTAAGTCAACCCCAACGTGGTTGGAAATAAGCTAGGCAGCTGATCATGTCCCTTTCACACCTTCTTACCAAGGTGCATCGTTTTACCCGGACACCGAGTTGTGGTCAAATAGGCAGTCGGTCCATGTAAAATACTGTTATTCAGGTGTATCAGGTTAGATTGGAAGCCGACCTCAACATGATAGGGGACAGGCTGGGCAGAAGGACAATAGGGTGTTTTACAATTTATTAAAAACAATTTCAATTTGAAGATTGGGACTAAATATGTAACAGTAAAATTAAAATAAATCGATTTATTTCAATTTTCTCAATTAAAAACGTTTTAAACCAAGTAAAACTTTTCGTTGTTTTGAATTTACCGCTAAAACGCTCCTTACGATAACTTTTTATCACGTGACCTGACCACACGAGTAACGTCAACTTTGTGTAAACTAAAGTACTTGATGTCAAGTGAATGTCGAGTTTATAATTAACAAGATTTTTTATGAATAGAAAATGGTATCATTACTGATGTTCGGTGCCTCTGTGCACAAATACTTCTAAAACTGCGCTACTCAAAGTACTAGTACCGGTACCGTTTACACAAAGCTGACATCACGTGTGGTCACGTGATAAAAAAGTCGTTCTAAGGAGCGTTTTGTCGGCAAATTCAAAACAACGAAAAGTAAATTTGATTTAAAACGTTTTTAATTGATAAAATGGATGTAAATCAATTTATTTTCAGTTTTCTGTTACATATTTCGTCCCAATCTACAAATTAAAACAGTAAAAAAAATATGGAAATACCCTATTCCTGTAATTTAAAAATCTCATTCTAATCTCTATTTAAAATTGAAAGAAAAACCACAGGGGAATATTTAATAAGCACTAAAATTCGTTATTTCTAGAACGCCTTGAATTTTCACTCGGGATTTATTTGAAATATTTCAAACGGCTCTAATTTATAATAAATCACTGAGAAAACAATTTCGTAATTAACATCTTTACTGGCTAGAGTTAGAATGTTTTAATTAGCAAATAAAGTGAAGAAAATGTATTTTTGGAAGGGTTGACATGCGATAAAATACGTAATATACGATTGTACAGTAACTGTTAATAGACCAGGAAAATGCTATGATTTTCAAGGTCAATTAGGAACAGCTCAATTAGTAGATTAATAATCATTTTTGAGCATTGATACAGTATTACTTAAATCGAATCTATTTTACTCGTTTCTGGACCATATTTCAACCGGTATTTGGAGATATATTAAATAAGCACATTATGTCAGTCAAAGTTATTTTAAAATTCAAATGAAAATTCCCTAATTTTAGATCTGAAGGACATTCTGGACTCTGCCGACAAACATATTGATAAAACTGTTAAGGCATTTCGCAAAGTATTGAAGGAGCTTTAAAACAGGTACACAAAGTACATTTCCGCTCAGCAAGCTTTGCATGGCGAAGGGTATACATGCATTATATGTTTAATAAAAATGCTATATTATATGTTGCTAATTTGTGACGTAATATGGGTTGTTATAATTTGAGCAGGGTTTAATTAAATACTATTGTATTCCACACACTATTCTTGTATTAGATGTTGACATTCAATACACCATTAAATGGGAGTTTCGGTCAGTCTTTGTCTATTGTATTGGTACATGGCCGCAGTAACAGTACTGAATAAAATTCTGTCCTTTCTGGCTTCGCTGTAGTCTGGTAAAAGTCTACTCCTAGATTTTTTGTAAGACCTGCAGGGATCTTGCGTCACCACTTTTGACAAAAATTCCCAGCACCTTTTTGTTTAAGTGGGCGCTAGATGTATAGCCAACCTTTTAATTGTTTTACCACTTTTGACAAAAGGTCCCAGCACCCTTAAAGTGGCAGTTGACGAAAAGCCAGTCTTTTAATTACGTTGCCACTTTTGACAAAAGGTCCCAGCACCCTTAAAGTGGCAGTTGACGTAAAGCCAGCCTTTTAATTACGTTGCCACTTTTAACAAAAGGTCCCAGCACCCTTAAAGTGGCAGTTGACGTAAAGCCAGCCTTTTAATTACGTTGCCACTTTTGACAAAAGGTCCCAGCACCCTTAAAGTGGCAGTTGACGTAAAGCCAGCCTTTTAATTACGTTGCCACTTTTGACAAAAGGTCCCAGCACCCTAAAAGTGGCGCTAGACGTATTGCCAGCCTTTTACTTGCGTTTACACTTTTGACAAAAATCCCAGTAAATTTAAACTTCATTTAGGTTGAAATTATCTAACTCCACTTAGATAAATGACCTTTTTGTTTTATAACCTGCAAGTGACATACAACCTTAACTGACACTGTTTGTCCCTCGCCACTCAACGGGACGTCAACGACAAACGAGATTATTCGAACGTGCCGTCCCGTTGACGAACGTGCCATGGACACGAGGCCACAGTTCGCTACATCGGCGCCGTCATCTCGTACTCGTTGACGGTGCCGGTGGACAAACGGCCATAGGGTGGTAAAGCATTGATGAGGTCAACTATAATTACGTAAACGACTCACTTTAAATTCGATGACCTTTCCCGTCCATGTTTCATTCCAAAAAGTCGGTACCGACTTAGGTGGTCTCATGAACGGAATAATCATTCGCCGCTTACGTATAAGATTGCCAATTTTTTAAGTATTTATGTAAGTACTTAGTAATAGAAAAGTTCAAACAGTTTTGTTTTTATGAAAAGTTAATATTTTGATATGAGATTACGCAAACAGCAATACTATCAATGGACTTCCGGTTAAAATGTCAAAAGTGCAATACAATCATATGAAGTTAAATGGTTTATTTTGTAAATAAGATCGATAACGATCTTATTTACAAAATAAACCATTTAACAGAATTACTTCAACAAAACCTAGATGGAGTCGACATTTCCTATCAACTTTTGGGTCAGTCTCTTTTAAATTCAGATCGTGTGAGGATCATGTAGGATTAGTGTCATACATAATCTTTTGAATAAAGACCTAGACAGATTTCAGTGGACCCAATTAGTGCAAGCTAATAATAAAGCTAACTTTTCTTCTAAAAAATTGTTTGATCTTTTCTACATCAATAAATCAGCGCAATTTAATTTAATTTCTTTTAAAATAGGAACGCCAAGTACCCCAAGATATAGTAGATCTTATATTAATTAATAAAGTAAACGGGTTTATACATATTATGAGGTAAGCTAATTTCATAGGTAAGAGAGCAAATTCTATTTTTTATAGATTTTAAAGTTAGGTATGTCTTTGCTCAGCCAACTTACAAAACATGGCGCAAGGCGCAAGTAAAAAGATAGATGAAACAATCCGAAGAGTTAACCAGTAAGAAGGTTGAACGCGCCAAGATATAAATACTGCCTGCTGTATGTTTTATTCTTTTTTTTCTCGTAGTTCGGATTTCATCGTGTATTTTCGTTTTGCGAAGAAAATTAGAAGCATTTTTTTTTTTGCATTAGTATAGTTATTCAGACAAATAGGTTCATGTCACTTACAGTAGGAAATTAGCATCCCTATAGAACTTAGTATCCCAATATGTACTCTAAATATAACGATGGCTCCTGCAGCTGCAGCACAAGCATACAATTAAAATACTGCTATCTCTTACTGCATGGTAATATCAGAAAGAGACGCAAAAAAAAATAGAACACAAATTATTAGAACGTTTACTTACTTAAAATAAGACGGTTCAGAACATGTCAGTTAAGCATGCTGATGATTCAAATGCAAACGAATTACTTCCTCATCTCTTTCTGGTTGTTCTACTCAAGAAACATAACAATATGTTTCTTGAGTAGCCCATCAGACACTTACCTTGCCTACACTTAATCCCAATAAGGGTGCAAAGAACAGTATTCTTAACTACTAATTAAAATAATGTCCAATTTTGCACACACCATCAGAAACACTATGTAGAAATAGAATCCATTCTTTAGTTTGTATTCTCCAGTCCTAACTGAGTGACTTATCACTCATTTATAGGTAAACAAGAATAGAGCTGAAATAGCAATCAAAATTCAAGTTTGGTAAGTGAATGTAAAAAAAAACCGCTTCATGTAAGTTAATGCTTATCTGGCAGGAAATATTCTGGTTCAGTTTTTACGTCATTAATAAAAAATATACTTAGTCATTTTGATTTATCTTCCCACTGCTGGGACACAGGCCGTTATCCACCACATGGGTCTATTGCCGTTTGGTGAATATCATTTTAATGTGGCAAATTTTAAATAGACACAAATTTGCTTTTATTGGTGTAGGGTTTCCTTTGAGTTTGGAAAATTTAAAGCCTATTTTGTTGTGTTGTTTTATGTCCAAATTTTTTCTTTTTTAAATGGTGTTTATTTATTATATTATCACCAGTACTTGCCTTCTCTGGGAGTTTTTCGGTGGGTATGAAAAGAACCAATATGACGAATCTACGTTTTATGCACCACAGGTTTTCAAAAACAAAAAATGCTCCTTTAGACATCTTGGGCCATAGATACGTATATTTTTTGCCAGATAAAACCGCGGACTATTTGGATGTCGTAATTGTATAACCAAATAAACTTACTCTTCGTGATAGTCTAAAACCGCTCTTAACACTGCAACTGCGCTTTTTCCTGCAACGTATTAACCAATGTGTTCATTTACATGCATCTTTATTAATACATACTTATCAACATTCTCATTAAGTTGGTTTTTCATTTGATGTAGGATAATCAGTATAAAAATGTATGTATAGTCACTAAAAAGGGGACCTAAAAGGTATCTTGTTATTAGTTTTAAGTTGGTTTTTCATTTGATGTAGGATAATCAGTATAAAAAATTATGTATAGTCACTAAAAAGGGGACCTAAAAGGCATCTTGTTAATAGTTAATTTATACCAAATTGAGAATCCAATGCGTCACTAAAGTCCCACTTATACTACACTATACCTATACATTTGGCGCTAAGCGAATTTAAAACATCGTGCTATTTCAGTCAACCGTCTAAAGTTTTACATACCATGACACCACCGTGCCTCGGAAAGCGCGTTAGCCGATGGTTCCGACTGTCATTGACGGGTCTTTGAAAGTCGTAACGGGTTACGACTGTCGCATGTAAAATACTGGTATTCAGCTCCATCCCAATATGGTTGGGAAGAGGCTTAGCAGATGATAATATTTATAATTGACAAAGACGGAATGATGTTTTAACTATGCTTCGTGCTAGCAAAAAGCTTATACATAAAAGTGGAGGCCACACTCCAAACAAAAAGTGAAGACGACCTGTGGGCTAGCGCTCTCTTTTTGAATACATACATAAGAGAGAGAAAACACGTATCACTGTCTCGTTCTTATGTATGCATTGAGCAAGAGAGCGTTATCCCACAGTCGTATTCACTTATGTACTGTTGCCTCCACTTTTATCTATAAACTTCTTGGTGCTAGTTAGCAGATGATTAAAATTTGTGATGCCAGAGGTTCTAAATATAAATTGTGTATTTTTCTTAATTTTGTTTTTCTTTTCTTTTACAGCCAGCCGCTTGGTAGCAGACATTAGGAAGGCCAACTAAACCTATACATTTGAAATAAAATTTTGTGAGGAGCGAAAGTACAAATTTATTTCTGCACCCGCTTCTATCACGAGCTTTGCAGCACAATCACAGGCCGAATGAATTAAATATTTATATCGAATACAGAGCACTAGTGTTTCAAAACGTTTAAAAATGGCGGAGAAAAATATAATCGGCCCCCTGTTCATTTCAATGTCAATTAATCATTAGTGGTCAACATTCCTTGCAATTTATGGTATTGGAATAAATGTGTTGACGTGGTTTTGACTCTCAACAAATAAATGAATTGTTGAGTTTTACAATATTAAGTCTTAAATAATCACACTGCAATATTTGTGTTATCTTGCCACTGAAGCAGTAACGAACTATAAAACTGACCACCAATCTTTTGTAGCCATTGCAGACAACATTATACCTGATGACTTTATTTTGACTAATATGTAAATTTCCTACTGACTCGCGCCCTAATTGCGTAACACTATCAATTAGAATCTTAATCACTTTTTAAGGATGCTCATCATGTTTGTCTGCTCAACAACTTAAATAACGCACGTTGCGTTATTTAAGTTGTTGAACTGTCAAAATGCAGCCATTATCCTACTGTTCGTGTGTTGTGCAATGAGGTACCCCTAATAAGGCCCTTTAATAAGGGCGTATCGGTTTTAATGTTATTTTGTAAAGACCTTGTATTATTAGCTAAGTTGTTTATAATCGTGACACATTTTTATACTTCTAGATATAAAATTATTAGTTGAATCTATCTTCTCTTGGCTTGTATGTTCTTATAGGGATTTGGATCCTTAAAGGCGTAAAGCTACGGGTTTTTAAATCAGCTGTGACCGCCACATGTCATGTCTTACTGTCCAAACACGGAGCGTTTTTGACAGCTTAATGTCAAATACTGAAGAAAATGACAGATTTTCATGACGTCCGATAAAAATATGACGTAAACCGTAGCTTAGGTCTTAACCTAACAGCGTTTTTAGTTTCCCTATATTAAGATCTCTTATGTGAAACAATGAATTTCTTAATGTTTCTCTGTATTTTTGCAGTTATAGATTTGCTCAAGGATTGTTAGTAGTTGTCATGTTTAAGTTTGTCTTTTAAGGTTATATAAGTTGTTAGTGTTGCCAGCTTCAAAATATAGAATTGTGTTGCCATATTATCAAGAAAATTACCTCTTCCAAAACCAATTAAGAAATAATTATTTAGATGTATTTTTGTACAGTTTTAAGGATATAATAGCTAGCTTGGAGACGTCGCTATCTGTGCGTTGAAGCAGAAAAAAGAAACCCCAAAGTTTTCATACTGTAATCATGTTTTTAAGTGTTTGGTGTTAATGCTTGAGATGTAAAAATCCATTTTATGTGCCTTTAACGTTTGGCTGCCATCAATATTGTATTCACTCAAGGAATTGTTATACTTGTCATTTTTCACGTAAATAAAAAGGAATTCATTGTATTGCTGTTTTTTTTTTTTAATGCGCTCTTTTATAACGAGACCATTCTATCAAGAAGTACTTTCAAAAGTAAGTTCAAATCCTAAAAAAACACCCGGCTGAAAACACGAAAAATCACGCTCTAAAAAGTATGAATTAAGAAAATATTCTCATCTGAAAACACTACTTCGCATGTATTATTTTTGTTAGGGTAAGGTGGCATACGATCACTGCTTTTAACTCAATACCGTTCATGTGTGACGTCAAGTCATTTCCAACGATGCCTCATTTTTCAAATTATGATTAGCTGCTTAAAAGTTATGAGGGACTCATCTGAAAGCCGTGGTCGCATACTACTTTGCATGTATTATTTTGTTAGGTTAAGGTGGCATACTCGTACGGCCACGGCTTTTAATTCAAAACCATTCATGTGTGACTTCATTTCCAACGATACCTCATTTGTCAAATTATGATTAGCTGTTTAGAAGTTATGAGGGAACAGATGAACAGACAAACTGGTCAAATTCATAACCCACCTTTTTGCTTCGCCGGCGCAAAGAAAAGAAAAAATGCCTTTTATTAAAATGGTCTTTGACAGGTGTTATACGGGTGCATACCATATGATAGGATAGGTGGGTACCTATAAAGTAAAAATACCACCCGCGTAAGCCTTTAGAATCCGTTTATCCAACTAGGCCTAGGTTGGATTCCATACTGCCGTCTCGGTATGCAGTGTTCTGTGATATGCACAACAGCAGAATTAGCATGACGCTTTCTATTTCTACTCTAGTGTAGAATAGGAATCGCTTGTCTACATTTCTCGGTAAAAAGCTCAACTGTCTATACGGAAACGTCATATTTGTCTACTCTGCCGACGACAAAACGCTCGTCCACGGTTCTCGTGCTAAGCCTACAGGCAAGAATTACTAAGTATCTGCATACCTTCATCCTTTACTCTTTTTAGGACACAAACCGTATTACTACAGAACGCGATCTAGCTTTAGTTCTAACCCTTAGCTCTGAGTCAGTTTCCAACACGATCCCATTGTCATTTTGCTAAAAATTCGTAATCTGCTAATTTCATAATGGTCGATCATTGGTGGGTCAATGGTCTCGTAATAGAATTGTGTTATGATGGCATTGTGGTATTGCTATTATTATAAAACCCGTTAGTAGAAATGATTTTCGAAAAAATACTACTAAATTTGAACATTTATTCATGCCAGATTTAATTTATATATATTTAAGTCAGTCATTAATTTGTCATTATGTACGAGATTACCATTAAATGCCATTTCTTTCAATGGAGTGTCAGTGGCTGACCATTGGACAGTCCTAATGACGCCATTAAATTAGTAGATTACCAAACTTGTCAAAATCAACAATTATGAAATCAATGATAGACCATTCTAACACTATTGTAATCGCAGACTTGAGGCCCAGTTTTGTAAAATTAAATGTATTTCAACTACTATTAGGTTCTTAGTTCAAAAACATGTTCTATGGTTATGGGTTTAAACCATACCAAAAAAAAAACTTTGTTTTGTAATAAGACTAGGCGTTTTTTTTTTTTTTTGAGGGTCTGAAATCATCAAATAACTTCTGTTCTGGGTGGAGCGGAAGAGCGTGTCAGACTTTCTCTGACTAGAACCCACCCGTGTTCCTTCAGTTGCCTGTGTGCCAGGGGGCACGCTATCTCTTTCGGACAACCCGCACGGGCCGCACCTAGGTATAGATAGTCAAATATCATTTATTTGGGGCTGCATGGACGATGACGATGATGATGGGACTCTCATTTCCGTATTTAGACTCTCATTCGGTTCGTTGTGCATGGGGGTTCTGGCTAACAAAGCCAGCCTAGCTCCGCCCAAAAGTACAGGCTTCGCGGAGCGACCTCATTGTTCCGTGGATTTCTTCACGTTGAGGTGCCACGGCCTCGAATTCCAGGCTGATGCCTCGGGATTCCTACAAGGCAGCCCAGTATTGTAAAGATGTTTGCTAAGGGGGCTCCGGGTTAGGGCCGTAAGTAATTGTTTTCAGGATATCAGGCTTTTTTTAGTCTGCATGAAGCCAGCCCGCAATAAACCTAGAAGAACCTGCCAGCAACTTCAAGAGCAAAAGTAGAAAAGGTGCAAGTTGTTGAACAACTGATTTAAAAAAAAAAAAAAAAAAATTACAATAACATTTATTTGCCTAAAAACTACAAATAAACTAAAACAAATAAAACTAAAATCTATTAGGATGCAGTTTGTTTAGCCTGGGCCTGTTCAGCTTCCAACTTGGCAAGGTTCTCTTTCTCTGTTCTCCTGTTTCTCCAAGCTGTCATGTAGGACCGAGGGTGGATGGGGAAGAAGCCGGAAAGACCTGTAATTGTGAGAATGGTGGACTTAGAATTTAATTGAAGTAAGTACCTATACAACGTGTAATGGAAAGGGTATTTACATACCATGGACACAGCTTCTTTGGATGATATCAAACGATATTGGAAGAGTTTTTTAATCCTATAAGTATCTATATGTTCGGGAGTTATGAGAATTTTTAATACATTGATACCAGAAATCAAACTTTTCAAATTGAAATAAAAACATCACTTGGAAGAGATTTATCGTGCTTAGGCAAGTAACATGGAAAGCTACACGTATTGACCTACGTGACCTACGCAACCGAAAATTTGGTATCAATTCTTAGAGTATTTTATTTTGAGCTGAAACTATATAGGGTAGTGGCACCAATAGATGAACGACCTCCAATAGCTGAACAACCGACCGAAAAATGTAAAAATATAAAACACCCCGCTACTTACAGGTGTGCAATAATTTTTCCCGCTTAGGGCAACTTTTTATCTTCCCGGTTCCATAACAACTTTTATCGTGAGAACTCTGACGCGCGCGATGTCAGCCGTCGTGTGAGTGTCTCTCGCCAAAAATCAGTTTTCTATGGAAACCTACTTAAGGTAAGTGCCCTCCGAATTTAAGAATTTGGTCAGCTTAAAGAAAGAATTAATGTTAGATTTCAGTGGATTTAGTTATAATACAATCTTGTTATATTCGGCTTTGATTAGGTATATTGTTACATTTATACATTATTTATCGTATTTTTAGAGATATTTACTGTTCAAGTAATGGATTCAATTTTGTTCGCTTGATCCAATAGATGAACGGCGTTCAACTAATGGAGAAAAGGCATATTTTCACAACTATTATTACTTTTAAACTCACGCTTTGAGACCAAAACAAAACCACTCAAAGGAATTTTAATAAATGTATTATCTTAATGACCAAAAGTTGAACACATGATTTTAGTGGTTTTGATTATTTTTAAGGCTTTATTTTAGTATGAAATCTTGCACTGTTCAGCTTTAGATTTCATGCCCTAAATTTGAACTACACATTTTATTCGTTCAAGTTTTTGGTATCGTTCCAAAAGCTGAACGCTGAAGTGAATTTTATTCGTTCATTTTGTGGTTCCTTAATCCAAATAATGAACGATTTGAATAACTTAGTTTCGATTTTAGGTCTTTTTTTAGGATAAGCATAATCAATATTTCTTCTCTTTATTGATGTTATCTACATTACGAAAAAAATAAAAAAGATATGTCCAAAGTACTCTCGAAGAAGCTGTACGGATGGTACATACAAGCGCAACAGACAGATATCCCTGTCCAAAGCCAGCGTTGAATTTAACATTCCAAGGGGAAAAGCGCCCTCCAATGTAAAAAAGGGCCAGGAAAACTAATCCTAAACTTCATCATCATGAATAAGATAAAATTGCTACCTGTCAAAATTAGTTATCATGTCAACACAAAATATGATGTCAGGGAGACTTGCACACATTTTTGAAGCTAAGACTGATGTATTAGACAAACAATTAAAAGCCTTTAGTAATACCTACTTACCGTGGTTTTATTTATAATAAATTTACAAAACGTCCTCTACTACCATTTAAATGTTAGTTCAACTATTGGGTACAAAATGTTCATAATTAGGGCTCACTGTTCAACTATAGGGGAAAAACCCTAATACTTTTACAAAAAGCAACATAGAAAAATAAATTGTAGATCTAGACAGTTCTTTTTTTAATCTATCAATTCCTGAGGATTATGGAATACTAAAAAAAAATAAGCATACATCAATGTCGTGAAATAACTGAGTTACAAATATTTAAAGTTGTCAAAAACGCTCAACCGTTCATTTATTGGTGCCACTACCCTAGGTATAGTTTCGTTACCAGCTGTTTTCTTTAGTGCTTAAGGGGAACCTAGTCGCGGGCTCGAATTCACTGATGGGCCTGGCTAAAATTCACGCTGTCTCACCAGGCTTCGTGTCCGACAGAGGTAGTACCCGTAATGAGCAGTTAGACGCTAGTCTACACGCGCAACATTATTGACTGAGGTGCAAGATCAGTTATAGTAAAACAGGCGCGTAAAAAATTAAGAAAAGTCCTTCGAAGATCGGGTTTTCTGAAAAAAGCACTGCATAAATCAATGACCAATAAAGTTTATTGAACTTTTCGATAATTGATCTTTGTCGGTACCTACTTAGTTTTGGAGATTTTACACTTCTTTTATTACTTAAACACGCCCAAATTTGGGTTAAATTAGCAAGAAAAACTAATCTTTGCTGGCTCCTAACTTTTTAATGGTTTTTAATTTTAGTAAGTATTATGTTTCCGTACCGACAGTATTAATAATAAGACAAAGCCATACCATGTTAAATTTTTTATTTACATTGTCAAACAGAGTGGAGTAAAACACTCCCAAAGTTTGTATGGGAAAAATGTGGACTAGGTTCACCTTAACGATAGCAATAGGGTTTCTGGTTACACCTGTATAATTATTGTAACAATTATTGATTTTATGATCCATTATCATTAAATTTGAATGGATATGGTTGTGAGAAAATACAAATTCAATATTACATAACATCACGCCTTGTTCCCCTGACAGTTGTGCAGAGATGTAGGTACGTATAGTACACATATATGTTGCCAGTTTAAGTACCATGTAATAGGGGGGCGAGCCTATTGCCATCATCAAGGCACAAATCCAGATTCCAGGCTGCTTTTGAGAAATTCCAGATATACTTAGCCCACTTAGTAACAATTGCTGCGCGGGTCGATCGTACAGGTTAAGCTACGCTCGTCACGGTTGGTCCGTGGATAGGTGACCATCTTTACATACCAAGACCCCTCCGTACCTCGGAAAGCACATTAAGTCATTGGCCCCGGCTGTCATTTGTGGATCTTTGACAGTGGTTACGGGTCGTCAGAAGCCCGAAAGCCTGACAACCAGTCTTACCAAGGGGTATCATATTACCCAGTAACTGGGTTGTGAAGGTCAGATAGGCAGTCGCTCCATGTAAAATACTGATATTCAGCTGCATCCAGTTAGACTGGAAGCTGACCCCAACATAGTTGGGAAAAGGCTAGGCAGATGATGATGACTTAGCCCTACCTGGGAATTGAACCTAGGGCCTCAAGCTCATTAGTGGCTTGCAAACACTTGACCAACGAGGCAGTCTTATAGTTTGTCCAGTACTTAGTTATATTTATCAGTGACCTGGTAATGTATATGCTGCAATGAAAAAGAACCTTCTGTTTTGGGTAGAGAAAAATATTATTTTGTCACAAGGATTTGCTGTGGTATCTGGGGTGCCATGGTCACCAATTTGTTTGCCTATCATGTTAACTGGAGTTTATCCTATTTTTGCAATGATGGCTTCTAAGCATAATATGACTTGGCTGTCAACAGCATCGACAAGTAAGCATAATCAGCCTATATAGTTCCCACTGCTGGGACACAGGCCAACTCGTGGCAAGAGGGAGTGGGCCATAATCCACCACGTAGGCCCAGTGCGGGTTTGTAGATGTCACATGCCTTTGGTTCTAAAACATGCCGGTTTCCTTACGATGTTTTCCTTCACCGTTTTTTAGAGCAGTGGCGATTAAATAGTTGACATACAGTAAAACACCTGTCTGGGTTCGAACTTATGGCTTACAACCCGTAAGTCGCGGTCGTTTCCACTGGGCTACCACTGCTCTCAAGTAAGGCATAGGTAACGGAATTAAGAAACATAATCTTACCAAGCAGTTCAGCAACAGGATCAGTAACATGAGCACCTTTGCCTAGCCAAAACTTTAGTCTTTCTAAATTCAGGGCCACTAGCTTTTCATTGTTTGTGTTCGGCATGGGATCATAGGAACCTAGCTGCTCAATTACTGGCTGACTGTTTAGTCTCCTGCGCTGTAAAAAAAAAAAAAACAAAGTGAGCACCCAAGTAACCTAATAGGCAGCAAAATTGCTTTAAAATATGGCACTTTAAAGAGCGAATGAATATTATTACCGGGTAAACATTAGCTCAATATCGACATTGTTTTCGTGATTTGTAGTCAATAGTCAAGAAATTAAGGCCACTTACATGAGTTACAGAAATGTGAAAAAATGGTCTGTTTGTACATCCCTGACGTAACAAACGAATAGATTTGGCTGCTCTCGCAAAATATCTGCCGGTACCACTCGCTGGAGGCAAAGACATCTCTCAGATTTATGTAATTCTTTAATTTTATCACAATAACAAATTAACCTCAAAGTGTCGATTGAATAGGCGATGTTTTGCTGTTCGTTGCGAAATTAATTTTTGAAAGAAAATAACCAACAAATCTTTTTTAAAGTATTTTAATTCTTATCACTATGTAGAGGAAAAGTACAAAATATTTAATTAAAATACTATTGAGTAGTAAATAATAACAAGAATTTTGTTTGTAACTTTTTATAGAAAATTAACTTTTGTAATGTAGTAACATTTTACAATTTCTCAACGAAAGTAATTATGTCACCCTTTATCCATAGGCGGTAAAGTTGAAAATGTGATTAAGTTGAAAATGAACTTGAAATGAACATTACGTTTTATTACCCGGTTTTAGCGGCGGATGTGTCCTGAACGTAATTATGTTTGTCCTTTGTACCTACCATATCCGACGAATAAATATCTTTGTCTATAATTTAAATAGACAGACATTTAATGACATTTTATTTTACCTCTGACGGCAACCCATCAGCAATCCTATAGCAATTAGAATTAAGATCACTTCTCACTGTACTCGATGATAAACCAATATCAAACAATTTCACAAGGAAACACAATAGTGAAAGGGTAAAGGTAGAGTCCTTTCACAATTGTGCTTCCTTGTGATATTGTGTAAACTGATGTAAAAGAAGGCTCATCGGTAAGGGACATCTCTTACATCAGTTTTAAGCAACTTAATTAGGTACCCCACTATTTTATGTAGGTAGATATGTACTTATTTATGTAAGTAGGTAGTTAATTATTATTTGAGTTGATACGCTGTGGTACTCAATCCCAAAGAGCAGTTTTGTGCCACAAGGTCACCAATATTTGGGTTCTGCTGCCTATTTACATAACTGAGCTACATAATTCTAATTATCTATTATTGCTTAGCTGCTAAGATGCGCGTATGAATCTATTAGATCTGATACGTCCCCAAAAATTATTAACTGTTCGTGAAATAATAACAACTTTTTTCAAAAAAATAACAACCGACTTCCAAAAAAACACTACAAAGTGCAAAATTACTTTAATTTCGGAAGTCGGTGACTTTGGAGGTGTAGGCATTTTAATTTTTTGTCACCGCCTTCCGAAATTAAAGTTATTTTGCACTTTGTAGTGTTTTTTTGGAAGTCGGTTGTTATTTTTTTGAAAAAAGTTTTTATTTTTCACTTTTTAGTTACCTACCGTTATTGGTGTGGACCAATTCGAAATTTCATCATCCTTGGGGTCAAAACAATGCATATTTATGCGATAGCAACATTCGCGGTTGATTTGCTGTAATGTTTTGAAGAGTTCCGTTGTCTGTCTCCGAAACGCATCATCAGATCTATATGAAATTTATATGGGACCATTTCGGAATAAACACCTTTCGAATAAAAACCTTTAGAATTTTGCAAATCCGTCTATATACGACGGAGTTATGCCCGAACATACATAAAAAAAAAAATATATATATATAAACATGTCGAATTGATAACCTCCTTCTTTTTGAAGTCGGTTAAAAAGAAATATCGTCCTTTTATCTAAATAGGTAACCAACAAAACAGTTTTTTTTTTGCCATATTATAAAATCAAACGGTGTACCAGGATTTCATAAAACGCAGAGAGTGCTGAGCAAACCAATCGAGGAGCAGCTATTGCGACGGTGGCGCCACTAACGACCGCGACGGACCGACGACGACGGTGTAATTTTTTACGAGGCGCGCGCTGTTTGCGATTCTCCGCTTTTCATTCATCCTGCACTTCGCTCGATGTAGTGTTGGATGCTTTGTCGACTGAATGTGAGCACTGAAAAGAGCTACAACATCGGAAAATGTTGATTAACAGACGAGTTTTAAGCAAACATGTTTCTGGTGTGGGTCTGCTGTCCACACTGCAGGTTTTGAAGACAATTCTTCGGTTTGAACTATAAGTACCTAATAATAATTGTGTCCTATTTTGGTTTAATTTCAATACAGAAGAAACTCGGGATTTCCCGGTAAGAGACTTCAATTACTTCGGGAAAGCTAGAACAACAATACAATTAATTAAAATTGGGATTGAACTATTCGGTAATTTATAAATCGGGTTCCCAAAAGTTAGGTTTATGTAGGTAGGTCCTACCCCGTTTACAAGGGTCCGATGAACCTAAACGCTAGGTACCTATGTAACTGGGTAGATCCTACCTTGAAAACTGCCTACATTATGAAATCAACAAGCTGTGCCGAGAACTAGGTACCTACGCTTCTATTAGATTACTTCAAGAACGTTGTCGTTCTACTTACTGAAATTAAAATGAAATTCTCATAGAAAGATCACGTACGGGGGATAGAAAACAAATTAGACATGCTCTCGGAACATGTTCCATCGACATTGCCCCCATCACTAGCCTCTTCCCGATCGCTACCAGCGCCTCTGACCGACATAAGTCGACCTTACTATAGAGAGAGACAAGAATATGCCGAATGCACACACGCGATTGAGACAAAAAATGTAAGTGGGTCACGGGATGAGAGCCGTCTCCGTGCTACCGCTTTTATTAAGCGCTGAAACGCTGAAAAACACGACACCAGGGAAATGGCTGGTTGATAACAGAGGTTCTAAAAATAGATACCTAGGCCCTTTTGAGGAACCGAAACTATAATTAATTGAACTTGAAAGTATATAGAATTTTTCATTATTTTTTGACATAAAGTAGTAGCGTGGGTATTGTGCACAACGAATAATTAATTTAATATCAAATGGGAAGTAATGTTTCAGCTAAGTTTGTATTACAACTTTACTACTACCCAAGTTTAATTGGAAATACAATTAATTTCTCAGAACTGACGTCTACAGTCAGTTTCCAGGTCAATTATCTTACACGATGGAATGAAATGAAGATAAGAAAGATTTTCCCATAGAAATATAAAAAGCAGCAAAAACTTCTTTCTTAAATCTATGGATTTTCCCTTTGCCACCATAATTCAGGGCGTTACAACTTTCGACTTTCCATCTACAGTTTATGAAAGTTAGAACGATCAATACATCAAAGGCCATTTTAATGTAATTGAATATGTCAGAATCGCAATCAGAACTCGACATCCTGATTGAAGATTACCGAATCCGAAAATATCATATGATGTTAATTAAATTAGTTGCGAGTTTCGCGGCCGCACTCGATCCTGTCGCGCGACAAACACCGACCGGGAATCAATCGGTAGCGCTCCAGCCGCTAAGTTGTGCACGGACCGCGCATGCGCAAGAGAAGAGCGATCGATGCGGCGGGCGTTCCGTTCAGTGGTCGCGTACCCGTCGCGCAGTCCAGTGCACAATGCGTCCCCACTGACGCGGGAAACGAGCCAAGCTGTATCTCCGCGAGTACGCCGCGGAGGACGACCGGCCGCCGTGCCGGGAGGAGTGGCGCCGGGGCCAGGATTGGGCCGGCGGCGGTGGTGCGCGGACCCGCCTTCCCCAGGTGGACCGCAGCCCGTCCCGCCGAAGCCCCTACCTGAATCGAGATGACGAGCCCTCGCCGGCGCCCGACGAGCGAGGCCGCTCGGCCTCGGCCGGCGCCCACCACCGCGCGCGTCCTCGTCCACTCCGCTACCAATCTCTCGAGCGCGAATATGACCGGTCGTATGCTCCGCCTCCGCCCCCCGAAGAAGACTACTACCGACGCGAACAACCGCCGGGTATCTTCCTTGGAGAGCTGCAATCGCAGAATTCCGATCTTCACAGGGAACTGGGGAACCTTAAGAAAGAACTGGAATTGACCAATCAGAAACTCGGCTCCAGCATGCATAGCATAAAGACCTTCTGGAGCCCTGAACTGAAGAAGGAGCGGGCGTTGAGGAAAGAGGAAAGCGCCAAGTACAGCCTTATAAACGACCAACTGAAACTGCTCAATCAAGAAAATCAGGTTAGTTCTGAACTTTTTAATATAAACATGTATCTATATACATGTAGCCTCTATTTCCTTTCTATTGCAATTTCCCTAGGAAATTGTTTTCTAAATCCTGCCCTCGCTAAGATCCCTATTAACTTAGGTATGTATTTCTGAATCTGTGAATCTAAGCTGTCTCTCTCTAGCACAATTCGCGAAGCGTAGAAATGTCCTTATCATTTCATGCTTTCCAATTGCTCAAAATGTTCATCTTTCTCCTTGTTATCTATAGATTTAGACATTGGTTTAAGATGTTTTCAGAAAAATTATCTACAACTGTCAGAAATGCAGTTATTGTATGCAATAAGCATGTATACCTTATCAGCAGCAAACACCAACTCATCATCATCAAATCAGCAAGTTACCGCCCAGAGGGTTGGAAACTATTCTCTCTCAGCGTGGTGGTGAGGGTTACAAAAGGACCCTTAAGGAGGTCACATCCGGCGGTGATTTGTAATAGGCACTCATTATAAAAGCATTAAGAAGGGTTACGACGAGAACCTAGCAGTCAAAATCGAATCCCAACATATCTTACTTTTAAGCTGCCAAAAATTTCAACGAAAAATCGGTCAGGATTCGAACCAAATTCGACACAATGACTCATTTTACGCAGGAATATCTCCGAAAGCCGCGCTTCTTAGCCGTAGTATCTGAGTATCTTAACATACTGGACAAAATCAACAAACCGACATGATGACTCATATTAGAACCATCTAATTCGATACTTCTTCCAAATCTTTATTTCGTTGCGTCATACGCATGCTTGGGAAATTCTTACATTTAATTGATGTCAGAGTTCAGAGAACTACTTCTAGTAATGCACTGTTCTACTTTTTGGTCTTGTTTAATTTAATTTACTGACTAGCTGAAACATTATATATACCTATACATGCAAATAAATAAAATTCAACTGTCTGTTTGTAATGCCAAAATAACAGTTTTATTACTAAATGCGTATGAAAGTATTTACAGTACTTAGAACAAACGACATTTTTTTTTTCGGCTAATCTCCGAAACGGCTGGACGGATTTTGGCTGGCTTTCACTGGCAGAGAGCTGACGTTATGTTCCGGTAGCTTGTTCCCGTGGGATGTTTTCCGACATTCACGCGGGAAAAACCGCGGGCAGAACTAGTTATCTATCTATATAATAATAATAAATAGGAAATATTAGAGTGTTTGTTTGCATTGAATAGGCTCCGAAACTACTCAACCGATTTGAAAATTTTTTTTCCCTGTTGGAAAGTTACACTATCACCGGGTGACATGGGCTATATTTTATCCACGTATTCCCACGGGAACGGGAACTACGCGGGTGAAACCGCGTAGCGCTGCTAGTACAATATATTTGACACTTGAGATGATGATGGGTAAAAATAGCAATAATACCAAAGTAGCTATTGCCTGCGACCTCGTTCGCATACAAATCCAACCCCCTTCCCCCCGCCAGACACGCTCAGGGGTCGAGGTTCGAAAAATACTTTCTTATTGCAGCTCTACACCCTCTAAGGAAAACGTCTTGGCATGTTTCTATCTTTAGAGGTTTAGGCTATGCGGAGTCTCTCAGTCTGTCACGGGCCTGTTTGCATGAATAAAAGATACGCTCATTATGATTCCTCGAGAGTAGACTTTTGAAGATGGAATCTTCCTAGCTGGAAGTAGGCAACTACCTACATAACACGTTATATCACGCCTGATTTTCCTCGAAGGGTAAAGCAGAGGTATCTTTATTACACCCACATTTCGGCAACTGTGTTAAAGTCTCATGTAAAAGGGTGCATGCCTATTGCCATCAATCGGGCTTAAATCCAGAACCGGGGAGTAATTCCGGAAAACCTCAATATAATCCTTCAAGAAAACAAAATTCGATACCTTTGTTACCATTATTACCTGAAAATAATAAATAAATTAAAATGACTGATTTTGTTCGGAAAATAAACTTTTTTTTTACCGTTTGGAAGGTCATGACTATCTTCAACTCTTAATCTCTCGAATAAAAGAAACTTATATCATAAAATCGCTTTGATGTATTCGAAAGAGAAAATAATTCGAATAAACAGTCTTATTCTGTTTTGGCCACCTACGCAAAACGCTATCTTTTATTTAGTCTAGCTGCTATAATTAGCTGACTAAGTGGTCTGGTGGATAATATCTTTTTCTTCTCATATCAGTACAAAGACGTACAATGAATGACTACTGAGATCCTGACTTCTTCTTAGCGTGTCGATGGCAATTTAAATAGAGTCCTTTCAGAATTTGGTTACGAAATTGACTCCTTCAGTAGCGTCCATCGGCTCCCGTAGCGTGGAGACAACAGCAGGGAAATACGGAAGAACGATTGCGGTAGTAGATTTTCTATATGTCAGAAAGCGTTCTCTTGTAATTAATATCGAAGACGAAGACATGTTACACTGAGACCAAATAAATTGGGATACCTAACGGCAAGAGAAAGATACAGATGATCAGTACAACACAAAACATTACTCATCTTAAAAGTGGTAGATATAGCAAGAATGAGAGCACGAAACGCTAAAAAGATTTCCACATCGCCAACTAGGTCTGAAATAAAACCACTTTGTGGAAGTACAAGCAACTTTGCTCCGTTCGCTGCAATGGCGCCGTGAGACCGCCATTTATTTCCAGTGAGTTAATTTTCATTTAACTTATTTAAAAGTCTGTCACTGCCAGTTAATCTAGGTTCCACAAACTGGGTAAAACTACTGATTGAAATAGGCCGTTGTACCTAATTAAAGTTTGTCGAGTCTTTGTAGAACGGTCGATATAGAAACGCCAATGGTGAAGCAGAATTCCGATTATTCGGCGTCACATTTTATATGCGATGTAACACAGTAAATATGAAATGAACAAGGATTTCAGAAAGGTTTTTTAAAGTCCCATAAACTTTTCGTTGTTCGACCTTATTCTTTTGACCGTGTAAAGGATTAATTAGGACACACCGTGTCATATGATAGGTACTCGTAACACGTTAATATAGGTATAGCGAAAACCATGAAGGTAAGTATCGTATATATTTCAAATGTGAAAGTTTGCTTGTTTGTTACTTAATCACGCAAAAACAGCTGAACGGATTTGTATAAAATTTGGCACACAGTTATTTTATAACCTAGATTAACACATGATAATTTTTTATCCCTTTTGTAAGTTCTCGTGGGAAAATTTCCGACTTCCACACGGGCTAAGCACTGGCAAACGTTAGTAGTAATAAGACGAAATCTTAATTTCGTAACTCGAAATTCGTCTACTTTAAATATTATATTAAAATTACATAAAAATAATAATGTTAAAATTATTAAATCAACCGAAATCATAATCAAGCAATTTTGAAAACAGAGGTTCTTAAAGTTTCCTCAAAACTTCACCCTATGATCAGATTTCAAATTTCTAATCATTAAATTAATATTGGTAAGAGTTTTCGATCTTGAAAGTATAACTTTTCCGCAACGCTAAACTCCGGCCGATAAATTAAGGACTTTACTTATGAAGCCTTAAGCATTAAATGTGAGATAGCGGAAATTCTGTTTTAGTACGTCTAATTTATTCGAAATCGTCGCAGCCTTCTTTTTACAGTCGGGAATATTTTTTACATAAAAACGTTTATATGTAAAAACGCTATCTCACGAAAAGGATATAACTTACCTACTGACACATAATATAACTATTTCCAACTGAAAGCTTCCCAAAAAAATCGTACCTCCATATACCACTTCATCTTCTGAAAATAGGTCCCGCGCTCCCACTCAAAATTCTGATAGATGTTCCTAGAATTTATAATAGTTTTTTTTTTTACAGGTTATTTATTCAATTTTATATCGTGGACGATTATGAATATCTAGAGAAAAACTTCATTTTCATCAAACAATAATTTTGTTAAAGTATTATTTTCGCAACACTAGTCGCGGTATAATATATTATTTCATCTATTATTGTGTCTGTTACTTTAAAAGTTTCGCAGAAAAATAAACAATAAGTAGTGTCTTTATCAAATTGGGAACCACAAACATGTTTGTGGCTTACGAAATCATAATTATTTCATGTTCAGCTATGAATCTTGCTTAATTGACCATAAAAAACGTCACTTCCATTTTTTCTGACCTCAGTTGGCTTTCCTGGATGTCCTTATTGTGTCAGCTTAGTCTAGACTCTTCCATCTAGTGCCAAATTCTGGCCGTTGGCACTGTAGCAGAATGAGGTCTTAAATCTTGCTAAATAATCATTTTTGCTGTCCTACTTTTATGTTTGGCAGGAGTCCTTATATTTCATGGGAATGTGGCATCGACCTCTTCAATCCAGGCCATTTTCCTACCAAGTCCCTGGCCTAAATCCCTGGGGGTGTTATGTAGCTACAGCTTATTATATTAACATTAAATCTTGAGCGACATATTTCCGAATACATATTTGCTTTGCAATTTTCTTCTGGCTTACCGGATTGGGGCATTAGTAACTTTCGTTAATTTTACATTTTATGGACTTGCAATTTCTGGGTGGACATTAGTGTCTTTCAAATTGCACCTCATTATTCGGTCTTTTATTTTCAGCGTCCTTTACGCATACCCCATCCTTAGTTTTTCTATTAATCAAATAGTTAGCATTATCAGCAAATACTGTTCCAGCATTCTAGTACTCAGGGCTCTTCTCTGTGAGAGAGAGAGCGGGCATTAATCCACCACGCGGGCAGTTCAGGTTGGTAGATGTCACTTGTCTTCGATTTTCGAAGTTTTGGTTCTAGGACATGCCGATTTCCTCACGAATGTTTTCCTTCACTGTTTGGGAACAGTGGCGATGAAATAATTTACACAAATGCTACGACCTAGGTACGTCTCGTAAGACGCGGCTATTACGACTGGGCCAGCACCGCTCTAATACCACTGAATCAAATACATAGTTTACTTAAATTTCTTTTAACAATCAATTCCACTGCAATTTAGAAATTAAACTCAGATTTAAAAGGATAATTGTAGCAAAATCTGTGTGCCGGCTTCACTAATTAAACGAGTTGGAGGCGTGAAGGCGGGAAACAGGTCATTACTGGGCAGCCGGTCTACCTGCAATGCAGGAGAACAGATCAGATTAAACTATTGTCTGAATGCCGACGCTATTGTTATTCTGAATCCGTAGTGCAATACTGCAATTGAATAAACTCTAATTGCGAATTCTATGGACGGCTGATATAAAATTTTGTTACGGTAATTTCGTACGAACTTTGTGTATATTTTTTTTGGCAGGTTTGAATTAAGGTAGAAAAAGTGCGAACCCCGATGTACAATTTTGAAAGGAGAGCGTTGAAAATTGAGCAGCCTTTTATTTTTCAATCAAAGTCTTTCTAAGAACCGTCATGATTCGAAATGTGAAAGAAAGTATTATAAAAGATTTTAATCAACAACAACATTTTATTAACTGAACAGTAGAAATGGCTGACTTTGACAGTTCAGACATACGTTTTTTTTTTCGAACTTAAATGAAGCATAGATAAAGAAAAAAAAGGAAATGATTCAGATTGTGATTGATAGTGTGTAGCTGTCCCATATAAAACTTCGATACCTACTCGACTCAAAATGTATGGGACAGCTAATATTGTTTCACGATTACGATTATGTAAGTTTGATGGACGAGTACGTTTACCTAGGACAAACTGTCCAGTTAGGTAGGTTCAACTTCGAGAAAGAGGTCAATCGTCGAATCCGACTCGGCTGGGCAGCGTTCGGGAAGCTTGGCAATATCTTCTCGTCCCACATACCGCAGTGTCGACATATGATGACACCAGTGATGACATATGGAACCGAAACGTGGTCGCTCACAATAGGGTATTTTCCAATTTTTCAAAAACTATTCTAATTTGAAGATTGGAACGAGATATTCAACAGAAAAATAAAAAAAAATGATTTCTATCCATTTTCTCAATTAAAAACGATTTAAACCACATGTATTTTTCGTGGTTTTGAATTTACCGCCAAAACACTTCTTACGATGACTTTTTATCACGTGACGTCAACTTTGTGTAAACTAAAGTAGTTAGTAAGTAAATAAGTGAATGTCGAGTTTATAATAACAAGATTTTTAATGTATTTAAAGTGATATTACTGGTGTGCGGTGCCTCTGTGCACAAATACTTCGAAAACGGCGCCAAACTAAGTATTTGTACCGGTGCCGTATTAACAAAGTTGACGTCACATGTCACGTGATAAAAAGTCATCGTAAGGAGCGTTTTGGCGGTAAATTCAAAACAACGAAAAATAAATTAGATTTTAATCGTTTTTAACTGAGAAAATGTGTATTAATAAATTTATTTTTATTTTTCTGTTAAATATATATCGTCCTAATCTTCAAATTAAAATAGTTTTTATGAAATCGGAAAATACCCTATGGGCCTCATAAGAAGGCTTAAAGTCACCCAAAGGGCGATGGAAAGGGCTATGCTTGTTTCCCTGCGTGATCGAATCAGGAATGAAGAGATCCGCAGGAGAACCAAGGTAACCGACATAGCCCGAAGAATTGCCAAACTTAAGGGGCAGTGGGCAGGGCACATTGCTCGCAGAACAGATGGCCGATGGGGCCGAAAAGTTCTGGAGTGGCGACCGCGTACTGGAAGACGTAAAATTGGAAGGTCTCCCACAAGGCGGTCAGATGAGGGGCGCGGGAGTCCGCTGGATGCGAGAAGCACAGAACCGGTCGAAGTGGCGGAGCTTGGGGGAGGCCTATGTCCAGCAGTGAACGTCTTTCGGCTGAAATGATGATGATGAAGTTTGATGGTCTGTAGGTACCACCACAGTTTTAAAATAAGTCCACACAGTTCTGATACACACTGTATAAAATAATAAAGTCCAATTAGAAACGTTTCCAAATCATCGTTGCCACTAAAGCAACAAGAATGGAAGTCGGTAATCACTTTTATGGCAATTTAAAGTTTGACGCCGTTACGGCTGTCAATTTGGCGCGAAGCCAGCGTCCAAGCCTGACAGTTGCCGTTCATAAACGTTCAAGTGATTGCACTCACCTGTTGACTTTATTGTTAACTTGCGAATCACTAATGAGGTTTTTTTTTTTTTTCAGCTATATATTACATTATTTATTTACTAGCTTCCGCCCGCGGATTAACCCGCGTGGAAGCTGGAAATTGTCCCGCGGGACCGTACGTTTAACACACATGATATTTTAGTCCCGGTACTAAAATATCATGTGTGTTAAACTAGGTTATAATCTATATGTGTGCCAAATTTCATCCAAATCCGTTATAATATTAGATAATTTACATAATTTTGTCTTAAATTATTAATATGTACAAGTATGTCAAGTATGTAAAAAAAGACCATAAGGCATCGAAAAGTTCGTCAGCATTGTTGTCAACGGGAAAAGTGCCCAAAAGGCTGGCAGCATTGCCACTTTGTATGGCAATGCTGATTCTTTGGTCGAAAAATAGGCCACCCTCTGGTCACATGAAAAGTCGACTAACCGCTTGGCAATGTCTCGGAAAAATACACGGGCACTCGGACCCCACGGCACTAGAGTTTCAACCCCAAACGGCTCGAACATATAGGTTCCACTTATAACAGCTTAGTAGGATTTAGTAATCTCGTAATTTCTTCTCTAATATAAAACTGTAGTCTTCATTTTTATCCTTGTGTTATTAAATATTAGAAAAAACTAGCTTTTTAAAAAAGAACAAGCCTTTTCCGAGAAGGTTTTCTTCGCATCGTTAAAGCTTGAGGCAACTTGATCAAGCAAGACCTCTTTTATTTCAAACTTGGTCTTTATAGGGTTTCCTATATCCTAATGGAAAAAAAACAGAACCCATATAGGATCACTCGTGTGTCTGTCTATGCGCCTGTCACAGTCAATTTGCTCCGAATCTAGGGACTAAAAAATTTTCAGTACACATGATTTTTTTTTATCCAAACACGAACGTGTAACGTAGAGAAATGGTTTTTTATCATGATCAAAAATATAAGATTCAATACAGCCAATAATTTCCCAAAACGAACGAACCACCTATGTATTTCAATCCCTCTATCGAGTTTTTCACTTACTTCCCTACGGTTCATCCAACAAATGCAACGTAAATCCACTATACCAACTTGAGATACTAGGCACAGACTGGAACGACATACAGCGCTGATATATTGGTTTAAAAACTTTTTGTTAAAGTTATATCACTTTGTAACTTGACAGCGTTCTATTAACATATTTCTTTCCAACTCTTTCAACTTTTACTAGAAAATAATCCTTAGTACAGGGTCTAAAAAGACTCATCACGACGCCGCCATCTACGCATTCTGTACATAAAACCATTCGTAAGTAACATTGAACAAAAATCATTGCTGAGAAACAATCTATATTTTTGGTGTGAAGATACGGTGCTTACGGAAGTGCGCAATGGAACGCACGCAAAATTTGGGGGGGTTTGCCATAATCGCCTCGCTTGGCAGGCGAGTTGGGGATCGCGGTATGGTGGTAAAATGCATAGAGAACGCTGCTGCCCATTCTCTAGTAAGTCCCTTAATCGCCTCCTACGACACCCACGGGAAGAAATTGGATGGTTCTTCTCTTTACGTCCGGCACCATAGCATAGCATGATAAGCCTATAATGTTCGCATTGCTGGGACACAGGCCCCTTCTCTTCGAGAATGGCTATAATCTGCTTCGGGGGCCAGGGGCGGCTTGTTAGATGTCACATATCTTAAAATTTTTGGTTCTAGGACATACCGATTTCCTCACTATGTTTTTCTTCACCATTTTGAGAGCAGTGGTGCTGAAACTCTTTACAAAGAGTAAAGCACTTACGTCATTCGTAAGTCGTAGCCGTTACCACAGGGCCACTGGTCTCCCGAGTAGAAAATACCACTATTAGGTACCCATACTTATTAAAATTCTTGCTAGTAGCTCAGGCTACAAAATTCCTACATCTTTCTACGAAGGAATCCTTGAAAACGGCGAAAAGAATGTACGGCACGCCATATTAAATGTATTTCTGCGAGAAATTTTCGCGTTCTCTCGTCATAAACACTTGATGGGCTTAAGAGGCTCATATATGGAGTGTTTAAGCAGACGAGTGCCGCATGCCTGCTGGATCGTGCCAAGGGGTTTTATAATTTAGCTTATGCGGTTTTTTATGTTCGCTTTTAGACATTATTTTAGACTAACTGCCATGTTGGTGTAGTGGTTGCAAAAGCGTCTGTTGGATATAGGGTTCGGGGACAAAATATTATTGGGTTTTTCTGCTATGAATCTCACTGCGCTACGTACAGAGGCCAGCACATCAAGCTACCCCAATCTGTCAAATTTCTTTGATAGTTTTTCAACTTTATCACAAAGGAACAAGGTTCATGTTCAATTCGGAAAATTTGACAGTTTAGGATAGGTTGATTTGGTGAGCTGTGGTGGCCCAGTAGAAACGGCCGCGACTTGAGAGTTTTAGATTCGAACCCACACAAGCGCTTTAATTTGTGTACATTTTTATCACGAGATACTGCTCTGAACGGTGATAGAAAAAATCTTGACTAAACCGTCATGACCTAGAACCAAAAATTCGAAGACATCTGACATCTACCAACCCTCACTGCGCCCGAATAGTGGATGACGGCCCATTCCCTCTTAAAGAGAGGAGGTCTGTGTCCCAGCAGTGAAAACATTATAGGCTGAAGATGACAGAAATATTTTATGCAGTATTATTTTTAATTTTCATCCTTATCTAACTTGCGTGTGGTGCCGGACGTAAAAGAATAGCACCATCCCATTTCTTCCCGTGGGTGTCGTAGAAGGCGACTAAGGGACTTACTAGAGAATGGGCAGCAGCGTTCTCTATGCATTTGACCACCATACTGCGATCGCCAACCCGCCTTCCAAGCGTGGCGATTATGGCAAATCCCCCCATTTTGGGGAGGCTTATGTCCAGCAGTGGACGTCTTTCGGCTGATATGATGATCTAACTTGCTGGATTATGATCAAAAAATGGTAGAGAAAAGGCTATGTAGATGATGATTATTATCAGCTTCTATCTCAAATTTCATACGCCAATTAAAAACTCCGCTTCAATGCAGATTCTCCTCAAACAATCATATTGGTATTAATTAAAAAGCGAGTCAGAATTGGTTACATAAAGCGTGTGTAGTGTTTCGAGTTGATAAGAGCAATTGAGCAATGCTTGACCTATGTGGAGCGTTTTTATTCGCAAGCAAACGAGGGATGTGGTACTATTACGGATTTAAAAGTTGAGCATGAATATACTACGGGCATTTCTGTAAAAAAGGAATATTGTTTGGTGTAATTTGTTCTCTCCAGAACCATTTTAATCATTTTAGTTAGTAAATTTTCTTAATAACGTGTTTTCAACACAATGAATATGATCAAGAATTATCACATAATTATATTTTTTCTGCTCTAAAATGTATACGTTTGGCTAAAAAACTGTTTTATGAAGCCTATTCTGACTGCTTACACCGCCTTAATCCATCTTTATATACCAAGATCCCTTCGTACCTTGTAAAGTACGGGCAGCTGTTTGTCTCGGCTGTCATTCGTGGATCTTTAGCAATAGTTACGGGTGGTCAGAAGCCCGAAATTTTGAAAACAAGTCTTACCAATGCGTATCGTATTACCCAGTTACTGGGTTGTGGAGGTCGGATAGGCAGTTGCTCCATGTAAAATACTGGTATTCAGCTGCATCCGGTTAGACTGAGAGCTGACCACAACTTAGTTGGAAAAAGGCTAGGCAGATGATGATTAATTCTGGATTTGATAGCAAGCGGAAAGCAAAAAGATCTGTCTGTTAAAGATTTTTCTACAGTTTTCTCCCTGTTCTTATTAATAAAAGAAGTTCAACACACCTGTTATTTATTAAAAATACAGTTAAAAACAAACTCTGAAGATAAGGAAACAGGTACTTGTTCAGAACAACATTAAAATGTTAATGTGGAATCTACGCGAACATGCTGACATAGGAAACTTTGTAACATTTACACAGCAGACCAAATCACCGAAAGTTTTACGGCCCCCGCCCAGCGGTGGCTGCGAAACTTTTATAATTAACGAATTTAACGAGTTAAATAACAGAATTGTTACATCGGGAAAATTATTTGGAGATGCATGTGTGTATGCATGCACGAGTTAAAAGAAATAATTTCCCATTCTAATAAAATGACTATATTATTTATAAAAAAAAAAACGTAAAAAAATGTTATTCTCAATATAAATTAAAAAATTAATGAAAATAAAACAAATAGGATATTTTAAATTTTTTATATTTGAAAATAAGCTTTAAATTTTTGGCTTCAGTTCAGTAGGGCTTACTAGATTTCATGCTTTGAGTCAACTTTTCAAGTGTCTGGCAAAACTATGACTACCCGGCAAATAAAAAATAGGAGAAATATATTTCTGATAATTTAACCGGAACTTTAAAAACCGTAATAGGTAGACACTTGAAATTTTCAGCCGCTACAACAACAAATAATAAAATTAAAGGCTATACAAAAAACGTGTTTTTTTAGGCGTTTTATGGAATGTGCTGTATCTAATGAACTGTAATAGATAGACAGTTGAAATATTCACAAAGTATGTATTTCTATTGCCGCTGTAACAAAAAATAATAAAAATTAAATATAATTAAAAGGGAAACATACAAGAAAAGTGTTTTTTTCGTTGATGCTTGACTCGGACTTGGCAGGTTATGTCTCTGTATCTATGCTTGATATCGATATTCAGACAAAAATAGATTCATTTGTTTTACACCAACCTAAAACTTTATGAGTAGTTACTAGATTAATTATGTATACACCAGACTATTCGGCGCGGTCGTCTCGGCATAGAGTGGGTGCCAAGGTCTTTTGTAATGTTCTATCTATTTTTTCATGAAACAATATGAGCTGTCGAAAGCACTTAGGTACTACAATATTGGCTCTAGCGTAAATTGTCTATATGATCCTCTTACGGTCTTTATACAAAAAGTGTTTTCTTTATCTATGGTTACCATTACCATCGAGACAGTTTTTGAAATAAGAAACCAATGGAAATCCGTTATTTTTACAAAAATGACACTTACCCTCTTGTTTATAAACGTTGCTTAGTTAAGAGATGTTTAAACGACAAAAATGTATGGTTAAACAGACGGTAACTACTACTTAACTTTAATTAACGTTTATAAATAAACCCCATGGTTATATTTTTGTATTAAGAACTTTACAAAAATCGAAAAGAGCTTTCGGTTAGAACTAAAGTTAGATCGCGTTTTGTATTATGACGGGTAAAGTTTCGCAGGCGATGACGTCATGACACATTTTTAATATACAACTGGTAATATCATCATTATCATCTTCTCAGGGATTCACTACCGGACAAAGGCCTTTCTAAAGACATCGTCTAGCCGTATTCTCGGCTTCTTTCTAGCAGCCTAGCAGGCACCCTGAGGGCGTCCCCCTTCGTTTGCCTATTCGCGGTCTCCACTCAAGAACACGTGTAGGTACCTCAGCCTCAACCGTCATAGCATATTCAGCCATGTGTGCCCACTGCTGGGACACAGGCCTCCTCTCTGTGTGAGGGAGTTGGCCATAACCCACCACACGGCCCATTGCGGGTTTGCGAATGTCACGTCTTTTGAATTATTGGTTCTAGAACATGCCGATTTCTGCCAACTATCACAGGTTGTACGACAAAAATGGCCTGCCCTTTCTCACTTCAGCTTGCAAATGCTTTATTTTCCACTCTTAAAATTCATAGGAACGTGGGACGTAATAACAAAAGCTGTTTGCGTCTGAGACACTTAAATCTACTGGACTGCCAAAACAAACGTGAAACCTTAATTGAAAATTCGGTAGTAAATTCCATCCGCCTACGATTTGAGCCACACGCCGTAACGAAGCATGGAACACAACTCCACTTAACGTAGCCTACCTTAATTGAAACGTTCCAGTGTAATTCATGCAAATATAGACTTTATTGATGAGAATCAAGGATGGTTATTAAATAATATCGCTGTGTTGATCGATGAGGAATGAACGAAAGAATGTATGTGGAATAAAATTAATTGGTAAAATTAAAAATTGAGGCTGTTGCTACGCTGAAACGACGGTATTTGATAACAATGTTATTTTAAGGCATATCGATTGATCTTTTGAGCAGATGAACAGTGGAGGCCCAGTGATGACGGCCGCAACTTACGAGTCGTAGATCGTAATTTCAAACCCAATCAGGTGGTTTACTTTGTCTAAATTATTTCATCACTACCGCTCTCAAAACGGTGAAGGAAAACATCGTGAGGAAATTGGCATATCCTAGAACCGAAAATTAAAAGACAGTACCTACATTAACCAACCCGCAATGGGCTCGCGTGGTGGATTACGGCCCACGCCCTCTCACCGAGAGGACGCCTGTGTCCCAGCAGTGGGAACATTATAGACTGATTATGTTGTGTTGTTTTGTTGATCTTATTTTATTCTGGTGGCGTATATTAGCTAGGTATTTTTTTTTGGTGCGAAATCATCAAATTACTACTCCCGCTCTGGGCGGAGGGTGTGTCGGATTTTTACTGACTAAAACCCACCCTTGTTCCTTCAGTTGCCTTTGTGCCAGGGGTCACGGTATCTCGTTCGAGCAACCCGCACCCCTGGCAGGCATCGGCCCTTGCGGACCACACCAGTTAGTCCTGACATCTCTTTGAGGCGCGTGTGGATAACAACGCGCCGTCGACCCGGGTTCTGTCCTTACCGGACAGCGAGCTATCCATTACTCGCCGTCCGCAAGCCCGCGCCTATGGTGGCCAGGAATCAGCCTGGGATTCCCGACGCCTACGGCGTCTGCTGCGATGGCTAGGGCCGTGATCTTAGCTAGGTTAGGTAGCAATTCTGATTGTTCAAGATTTCTTAGACTTCCTTGAGCACAATAAGTCTTAGAGGTGCTATGCAACTTAACATATTAATGCATTCGATAACCAACTAAATAAGTTACTTTTAGTATTGATTTTGGGCTGGTTTTTTCAGTAGTCTGAGAAATTATATCAGCCGAAAGACGTACACTGCTGGACATAGGCCTCCCCCAATTTTGGGAGGTTTGCCATAATCGCTACGCTTGGCAGGCGGGTTGGCGATAGCAGTATGGTGGTGAAATGAATAGAGAACGCTAGTGTCCATTTTTAAACAGTAATAGTCCCTTACTCGCTTCTTACGACACCCACCGAAAGAAATGGGATGGTACTATTATTTACGTCCGGCACCACACGGAACTACCACAGATTTAATACTCAAGATAAATATGACAGTTTGATATTTTCCATACAAAAGTTGTCAAAACCACCATATTTGTTTTCAGATAAAAAAATTCCGATAATTGAAAAATTGGTCCATACTATATATCATCATTTCAGCCGAAAGACGTCCACTGCTAGACATAGGCCACCCCCAGGCTCCTCCACTTCGACCGGTCTTGTGCTTCCCACATCCAGCGGATACCCGCGGCCTTCATGAGGTCATCGGTCCACCTTGTACGGAGGCCTTCCCACTCTACGTTATTTTGGGGGGTTTTGCCATTATCGCCACGCTTGGCACGCGGGTTGGCGATCGCAGTATGGTGGTAAAATGCATAGAGAACGCTGCTGCCCATTCTCTAGTAGGTAAGTCCCTTAGTCGCCTTCTACGGCACCCACTGGAATAAATGGGATGGTGCTATTCTTTTACGCCCGGCAACACACACGGGACATAATATACATATTATATTAGCGGTTAATCGCATACCACGGTTTAGCTGCCTCGATTTTGAGGTTCGGCATAATATTTTGGGGAAACTGTAGCCTAAGGGAACAGGTGTTCAAGGCTCAAAAACGCTGTATAAGGGCCATGTGTAACTTAACAGTAACTGATAGCTGCGTACCTGTATTTAAGTCCCTAAAATTGCTAACATTCCCATCACTCTATATTTTCGAGATGGCTGTTTTTGTTAAATCAAATATGCATCTTTTTAATAAAGTGTCCGAAAATAGAAACCGGCCAATCAGGAAAAAATATAAGGATATGTTAATTGTTAGTGGTTCCGATACCGCCTTATTAAAGAAAAGTGTTATATGTATGGGTCCGATCATATTTAACAAAATACCCAATGTAATAAAAAATGAGACTTTTCCATTATTCAAAAAGAAATTGACAAATGTTATTACTCAATTGGCGAATTTTTGACGGATGATAATTTAAATTGATAAAATGACATCTCTGCACCTGCTCTTGACTTGTATTAGATCATTTGTGTTTTTAATTTAATTGTATTGACCTCGAACTTGACGAATTTATTTCTAATCCCATTTTATTCAACTTGACATTATGTATTCACTGAATTCGTTTTCGACATAGTAAACTTGTATTATGATCGAATGTGTTTAATAATGTATGATAAATTAGTTTTTATTAATATAACTTAAACTGTTTGCATGCCCTAGTTAAGGTAGTTAGTATAAGGGTCACTTTAAACTGAACATCTGAGACATGTACCTACTTTCTGTGCAAATAAAGATCTATTCTATTCTATTCTATTCTATAATATTTTGTGCAATATATAATAACTTTATGCCTATAATATTCCCACTGCTAGGACACAGCCCTCCTCTCTGCGATAGGGAAGTGGCTAATCCACCACGCGGACCCAATGCGGGTCGGTACTTTTAGTGACAAATCTTTCAGACCTCACACTTCTTGTCTCATCTCGCTAGACATAGCCAAAAAAGCCTTAGCCGTAATAAGAAACGTATTTTATAGCCCATCGAGTCTTTATTCCGTTTTTTAGGCAGCGATGAATTTTATGGCGTTAATAATATTTTTATTGGGTGTCGTTAATTTGTAATTGGTGCTATTTAGGTGTGGGATCGATCTGGTCCACCATGTGGTGGGAAAGCTGCTGGTTAAGAAATACCTAGTAACAGTACAACATTTTTTTTCTGCCATTTAAAATAATTTATTCCTTTCTTTAATATTCCTGTTATTACTAGTTAGTCGATTTTATTATTCTTCAATTTCAAATCTTATTTATTTTTTATTCGTCAATTGTTATTATATGAAAACCGCATGAAAATCTGTTCTGAAAACGAAGTAAAATTATTTTACCTTAGGTAGGTACTTTCTAGTTATTATCATTTAGATGGCATTTCATTGCAAATAATAAGCAAATATTGGGTATTTATTCTAGTTGTTCAATCATCACAACACAACACCGCACCGCTTAATCAGCGCTGAAGTTAAGGTCAAAGGTCGAAGGCTGAAGATCTTGTCGACATTTTTTCCATACAAACTTCGGGTGTTCATTACTCCACTGGTCACCAATATACATGAAAAATTAAACATGTTATGGTTTTTCTTATTCTTAATATTGTCTGTGCGGAAACAGAATATTAAAATAAGAAGCTGTAAAAAAGTTATGAGCCAACAAAGATTCGTTTTTCTTGTTAATTTTACCTAACTTTGGGCGTGTTTAAGTAATAAAAGAAGTGTAAAATCTCCAAAGCCAAGTCGGTACCGACAAAGTTCAATTATCTAAAATTTCCATAAACTTTATAAGTCATTGATTTATGCAGTGGGTTTTTCATAAAACACGATCTTCCGAAGGACTTGGCTTAATTTTGACGCGCCTGTTTTACTAGACACATGGTCCTGCATCTCACTCAATAATGTTGTGCGTGTAGATTAACGTCTAACTGCTCATCACTGATACTACCTCTGTCGGACACGAAGCCTGGTGAGACAGCGTGATTTTTAGCCAGGCCCACCAGTGAGTTCGAGCCAGCGACTCCCGCGGTGGTTCGGGCTCATGAAGAACAGTCATGAGAGTTAGAGCAAACATGCAGTTTGCTAACAAGATATTAGCGTTGATAAGTTAAACGGTTCGTTACTAGTAAAATAACATGAGAAACGGGTAATAACTTCACGGCAACGTTTGTACCAACTCATAATACTATATGATAAAAAAAAAACCTTGAGGATATTTCCGGAAAGTAATGGAAGGACCAAAGGCGTGTATTTGCACGCTCTGTGCCGACCCTTGTCACGTCTTTGACGCTAAATGTCACCATTTTGTTTTTGTTTTTGTAGAATTATATATTTTTATATAAGCCTTAAAAAACACAACAATTCATAAGCTAACATAATATCACGCCTGTATTTGTCGAACGGATAAGCTGTATTTGTAGACCCATAATTCACTAGCCAGTAAAATATGGGTCTACAAATACAGCCTATTAGCTCCATGTACGTACGCAGTATAAGCTGACATCTCACTGTACGAAAAACCAATACAAGCGAAGTCAGCTAAATCTGGAAATGTAAAGCTTGATATGTCACCGTGTATAGTTTCTTAATAAACAAATCCAGTCTTCGTACTGAAACTGAGAAATTCCGAACAGAGAATAGAGAAGATCAATGGCTCCTTAGCCAATATATCTTCTTTATTTTCTATTCTATTTCTCAGTGTCCTTACACTGTCTGACCTGGGGATAATAACAGGACCAGCATAGCCATTTACAATCATTCGATACATCATCGTTTCAGCCGAAAGACGTCCACTGCTGGACATAGGCCTCCCAAAAGGAGGGTGTTGCCATAATCGCCACTCTTGGCAGGCGGGTTGGCGATCGCAGTATGGTGGTAAAATGCAAAGAGATTGCTGCTGCCCATTCTCTAGTAAGTCCCTTAGTCACGTTCTACGTCACCCACGGGAAGAAATGGGATGGTGCTATTATTTTACGTCCAGCACCACACAACATCAATCAATTTTATCGTAGAAATCCACTAAACGCTGTTTACAAATCCAAAATCCGAAAATTTTGGCAGTTTTATTTTTATTTTTCAAGTGGCGACCGCTATTCTTTCGACAGCTTCTCGCTTTCGGGGCAAGGCAAATCAGGATATCGTAGTGTCATTTTCGAAAAGATAGCCGGTCAAATGCTTGTACATAGCTATGCTGCAGTCGCACTTACGAAGACTAGATCAATGAAGGAGTCTGTCTAAACATACTCCAAATTTCTGAAAGACGCATGGACTCAAAAAGTATTTTATTAAAACTAGCATTACAGTCGTTTTATCTCCGAAAACCACTTCTAAGTCACACCAAGACTTCAATATTGAAATTTTTCTCATTTATAAAACACGCGAGCTTAGACGCTTTGTTCGCAAAATTGGAAAAAGCATCAGATAAAGTCAATGGTTGGTTTTTTAAGAAGTTTTTTAATGTCAAGTTTATCACAGAAGATGTTGAATGGATGTTACTTGGTAAACTTAATTATTTTAATCAACATGCTACTGAATTCTTTAGCACTTTACATGACCATGGCTGGCTGGGTCGTTCTTTGGCTAAAGAAGTCTTCTGGGCACGTTTCCTGATGACAGCAATGCGGACGAATACTTTGACACCTAAGTGTCCTTTTGTTTTTGTATTTATTTGTATAGTTACTCGTAGTTAGTAATTTAATTTAGTATCCACTTAGTCTGTTTGGAATTACTCCGGTTAGGAAACCAACATTAATATGTAGGTTTTTAAATGAAAGTCAAAATTACTACAATTTTTTTTTTCTTCCTCATTGGTGTATTTTACGCAAGCGCTACTGCCGAGGTCGAGGCCCGACGTGACGAGGGCCTGGGTTTGATTCCCAGGTCAAACAAAGTGTTCTTAGGTTTTGTAATCGACTTTAAAAAGAAGGAGGTTATCAATTCGATAAGTTTATAAATATATTTTTATGTATGGTCGGGCACAACTCCGTCATATAGAGGAAAAGTTTTTATCAGTTTGCGCACTGGATAAAAACTTACCCTGTATAGACAAATTTGCAAAATTCTTCTTTGTTCGAAAGGGGTTTATTTCGAAATGGTCCCTTTTAAATTTCATCCAGATCTGATGATTCGTTTCGGAGACAGACAACGGAACTCTTCAAACAATTACAGCAAATCAACCGCGATTGCTGCTATCGCATATCGCAAATATGCATTGTTTTGACCCCAAGAATGATCAAATTTGAGGATGAGGTGTGGGGTAGGTACTATAACTAAAAAGTGAAAAATAAAACATATTTAAAAAAAGAAAACGACCGAAAACATTAAAATACATCCAAAGTCACCGACGTCCGAAATTAAAGTTATTTTTCGCTTTGTAATGTTTTTCCGGATATCGTTGGTATTTTTTTTTGGAAAACTTTTTTTCTATATTAAATTTCTCAGAAGCAGCTCGGAGTCTTGATATGTGGTTGATGGCAATAGGCTCGCCCCCTATTACATGGGACTTAACCATAACTGGCGAAATGTGGGTGTACTCTTTACACCTCTGCCCAAACATTCGGGGAAACAAGGCTTTATGTCATGTAGTTCTTATATTTTTAAAAGGAACATGATGGTAATCTAGAGATTTGGACGACTCATTTTGAATTATTAATCCAAATAATTTAAACATTCACAAATTACCTCTTCATACAAAATATCAACGTACGTTCCAATTACACACCATGCCTTTAAATTTTCCTAGGTTTTTAATTTTCCTTAATGCTAGTAATTCCTGTAAATAAACGAATGAATTTGTGTTTAAAAATAGAACTAATTAATTAACTCCTTTTAAATGATTGCATTCGAAGAGAGTGCTTTCATAATTAGTCTTGGGAATATTGTAGAAAACGTTACCTAAAAAAAAGCGTTAATGATGGCGCTCACTAAGCTCCACCCACGACGCGACATGACATTTGTATGGCCAAGCTTTTCGCGGCATACCACAAGGCTTTTATTTCGGTATCATGCTTTTTTTTTAATATTTTGTGTTTGAGTTTACATTTTCATTTTATTTGTTGGTACTTATATTGGGATGGCTAGCCAACATATGAAAAATTATTTAATTAATGTTCTGTGTCTCGTAATCTTAATTACTTTGTGCTGCTGGGGAGTTTGTTGCGCCACTTCTTCTTCCCAGATAAAGCACTAGGAAGTGGTGAAGGGTGGGCGTTTTCGGGGCTATAATGTTGACATTCGAAAAGTACTGAATCTCAGCCTTATTTGAGAAACTAACTTTTCGTTTTGATACTGCAGCTTCCTGCGTTATGCTCAAGTCCCTTTGCGACGATATCAACGGTATGTGAGTTCTAAAGAAACGAAAATAAGATTCAAAATCATTTCCGCTTACGAAACTTCTTTGCCGTGTCATACTGAGTCGCGTCGCCTGGTGAGCTGGTGCTTACAGTTGTGTAAACTTGGCTGCCAACCAATTGTAACAGTGTCGTGAAGATCGTGGTAGAAGGACTGCTCATTCTGTTAACAACGGTTACTGTTATGGACCAGCGATGGCTGTTGTCCAAGTTAAGCGTTTATGGTATTATTCTCTTAGAATGGTTTGTCGGACACTCTAGTTGATCTTGTGGCATCACATATCGTACATTTGTGAACGCGCCTTATATTACGTGACGTCATCTGTACTATTTTACTACTTATAAATAAGTTATTGAAAGTTAGTCAGGAACGCACCCATTTTAAGTGGCAAAACTAAGCTACGATCCTCGAAGCAACAAAATTCGATCGAAAAGAAAAAGAAAAACGACCACATTCCTCTAGATCGTATTTTGTTGCTTCGTGTCTCAATATGAAACTTTATAAAAGGTATTAGAAAACTCTAGATACACTTACCGAGTTTCATAATTTCTTTTCAGTCACGAGATAATATTTTTTTAAAGGAGTGGCGCTAGTGGACCTGAGACAGCGCTCTTAAATGACTGTGCTGAATATTGTTCTTAATTCAAAACTAAAATTTGTGTATTACAATGATATTATTATTATCTACAAGTTAAAGTTTCATTTCCGCTCTTCGATCACAATTTAACTCCCAGTCAAAATCAAAATCAAAAGTCTATTCAAATTAGGCTGAGAATCAGCACTTTTTGACCGTCAAAATACATAAGACAGTCCCCCAAAACGCTCACCTTTCAGAATTTCCTAGTGCTTTAGCCAATGTATAATACGCAATACTAATTTAGGAGGGACAGGGAGATTACCTTCCACCTACGTCCCCAAAATTTCCGGGAAAGCCGAATTGCTCTCTCTTTCGGGCTGTCATTATCTTCAGCAATATCTGCTAACTACTTCTACTGATCAATAGCTTATCCGATTGTATCTACGATACTGAGCTTACTCATTCTAATCCATCCATCATCAATATCTGCCATTCCTTTCTTTATTCCCTTGCCTTTTGATTACTGGTACCCCTGGTACAATTTCAAACGTTATGTTAGATCATTTTGAGGTCTAGACTTGTGATAGTTGGAAACTTATTAAAGGACCATGGTTGAAATTATGGGTTAGTAAAGTTTTTGCGGAAAAAATACCACTTCACAACACTTGATATAGAATGCTTTTAATCAGTAAACCAAACTACTTTTTTTAATTTGCGAAAAATCTACATTTTTGATAGTATTTAGCACAGAGTACTTTTTTATATGTATTTAGGTACAGAAACCATATACAACATTACTAACTATAAAGTGTCCTTCTCTACGGTCCTTTTTATTTTACAATTCTACCCGTCCATGGAATAAGTAAGTACTATGAAGTACCCGTCAAAGCAAGCTTTTCTCCTCGACATCCAATTTAAGCAAGACCCTCTCTAAAAGGACAACGATAATACCAATTCATTGTGAAAAGTTCGATGTTCAAACAATACTGCCATTAAACAAAGTGCTGATAGTGCGAAAAGGACCAAAACTGATAAGGATTGGGTTACATCGCTGCGGGCCGATAATCGCGAACTGTTTGTTAAGCTCCAATGTCAGATTAGTGATGAATGAACGAAACTAGTCGAGCATTTTAAGGCGTCTAATTAGGGTTACTGATTGATTTGACTTGAGTTTTGACTTTGAAAAAGAATTTGATACAGGATGGTTTTCGTAAACTTTCTTTGTAAAGTTCCAATTAAGGTCTAGATTGTGCAAATGTGCATATTATGAACAATTCCTTTTCATCGTATCTGCCAGTAGCAAAATCAATCAAATCAATGCTTAATTATGCGATAGCAGCAATCGTGGTTGATGTGCTGTCATTTTTTGAAGAGTTCCGTTGTCTGTCTCCGAAACTCGCCATCTGATTTATAAGAAAATTAAATTGGACTATTTCTGAATAAACCAAAAAAGAATATTTCAAATCCGTCTATAAATAAGGTGTTAGGCACGAACATACATTAAAAAATAAAAAAAAACATACCGAATTCATAACCTCCTCGGGATATTGAAGTCATTAAAAACAGGTACTGCGTTTTGAAAAAAAAAACCTAAATTTAGCAGATATATATTATAACAAGTTATCAGAAATCATGTTCCACAACAAAGAAACATTACCTAATTATAAGCTACAAGATAACATAACATCATAGGTATACAATGTAGTTAGTTACTGTAACAATTATGTGCGAATACCACGAACGTCTCATTAGACACGAGATAATGAAACTACGTGTCATAGCAACGTCAGGGCGGAATGTCTGACACAACGAGATATTACCACGCTTTGTGTGAAATTATGTACGAGTGGTTATCAACGGACGACACCCTAGCCTAAATAAACGTAGATTCTAATAACGAAGTCGATACCGGTTTATATCTGTAAGACCGTGCGCATGTACAGCATTAAATTTTAACCAGAGCTCAAACTGTAATCATGAATTCAGCTTATACTAGACCCCTAAATGTAGACATTTTTCGTCCGTTATCAAGTAAAAATTTGCTGTTCCATACATCTTGAGGTTTATGTTAACCGGCTATTAGGCTGGACACATCTGCCGCATGCCAGATGACTAGCACATAGGCCAAACTCACGACTCAATGAGTCCCTCTTTTTGGCAAACGATATCGCGTTAGGCCTAGATGGAGATGGTGGGGTGAGCTTTTCAAAGAGAACTGGTCCTTAGCAGAGAGAGTAGGGAAGCCTTTGCCCTGCATGTATACTTCTATATTAATATTATCAAGCTAAAGAGCTTGTTTGTTTGTTTGTTTGAACGCGTTAATCTGAGGAACTACTGGTCCGATTCGAAAAATTATTTCAGGGTTAGAAAGCCCATCTATCGAGGAAGGCTATAGGCTATAACAAGGATATAACATCAGACGAAGTTGCGGGCAGAAGCTAGTGATTGAATAATTAGTAATAATTGCTGTAATTATTGCGCTAAATTCAGTTGTGCATGATTCAGCGCTTAATCGCTGCATCTTGTACTCATTGTGTCTCCAGGCATTCCTTATATGCTGACCCTAAACGCTTGAATGACGGTTATCGTATCATAAATGCTGAGTTCAAACGTGATTGTCTTTTATGTCCATTTCGCGCCAAAATTGCGGCAGTTTTGGATGCTGCTATTAATATACGAGTTTTTATTATTATGCATATGAAGGGAGAGCACGTTTATGCATATATGAATATTTTATTTTATGTTCAACCTTATGTTTTAGGCTGAAATTGTTGTCCTATTCTGTGGTGCTGATAGTTTAGAGTTTATCTATTTCTGCTCATTGGTAAGCTCCTCGCTTGAAAAAGGTTAGACCGATTTGGTAATTTTTATGTTTTAGAATATTTGTAATCTTAAATATCCCGGAACATGTTCAAATTCGGGAAAATCCTAAAGGTGATTTTTTATGGGATTTATGAAATTGTTATAGTATATGGACAGGACAGTGCCTGTCGGGTCACCTAGTAATTAATAAGAATTTAAATGAAATGTTAAAGTACAGAGGCCAGCACATCAAGCTACCCCAATCTGTCAAATTTCTTTGATGGTTTTTCAAGTTTATTAAAAAAGAATAAGGTTTATGTTCAATTGGGAAAAGGAGGATGGCGAGGTTGCATGTACAATGGGACCCACTGTTAGGAGCATCGTACAGTATGGAAACTTATAACTAGTTGTAGAACTATTATAAAACTAGCAAAAAAGCTAATGGGCAGTAAGTCGTAGAGGATGGGAGAAAAAAGATATGCAAGGTAAAAAATTATAACCTAAAACGATGCTGTATTTAATAATACAATAACTCTTTATATATTATGTAGTTTCAAAAAAGTGTTCAGTCAGAATAAAAATATCTAACAACACTACCATCGTGGTTCTGCATTTCTCTGGCCAGATATAGGTAATTACCTACTCAAAATAAAAAATACGTCTGGGAGCTAGGAACTATTGTGACTTGGTAAATACAAGATATGGAAACATAGACTAGATTGATATAGGTTATTACTATAATCATTATTGGCTTATAACTAAATGAAAAAAAAAAAAAACAAAACAAACGACAGAATATATTGATTGGTTTTGACACTGACAGCCAACTTCTATTGACAGCATAACGTTACATTCTACGATAGCACAAATAATCGTAATAATAATATTATAACGTGCCCTGACCACCGACATCTTGGACCCTGCTCCTGATGTGCTTCCAGCATTGAGCAAAATTTATGAAAAAATCATGCTGGACCAGATGTTGTCACACTTTAACTTGAATGGAATTTTACATAGTCGACAGTTTGGTTTCACGAAAGGTCGATCGACGACTGACGCAGGAGTAAAACTCATCAGTCACATTTTGGAATCCTGGGAGAATTCCCAGGACGCAATTGGCATTTTCTGTGACCTCTCAAAAGCGTTTGACTGCGTTGACCACAATACACTGATCTGTAAATTACACCACTACGGAATTCGTGGACAAGCTGCTGATCTTGTACTTTCCTATTTATCAAACAGGCAGCAAAAAGTAAACGTTAATGGGGCGACGTCCTCGGGGTCTCTAGTTAAGATGGGCGTGCCTCAAGGTTCAATTCTTGGCCCTTTTTTATTTCTAGTTTATATAAATGACCTTCCTTACCTGATGGCTAACTTCTCGGACATAATTTTATTCGCTGATGACACTTCTCTTATTTTTAGAATAGATAGAAAAGATACGGATGTCTTACATGTCAATAATAGTCTAGCTGTTCTTTCGAAATGGTTTGCTGCTAATAATCTCTTACTCAATGCGAACAAAACTAAATGTCTTAAGTTCTCGTTACCGAATGTACCCCAAGTAGGTCTAAACTTAAAACTTGATGGCAAGAAACTGGATGCTATTTCGGAAACTGTATTTTTGGGAATTACTTTAGATTCAAAATTGCAATGGGGTGCTCACATTAGAGCTCTTTCAAGTAGATTAAGCTCAGCTGCTTACGCAGTAAGAAAAATAAGGCAGTTGACTGATGTAGCCACAGCTAGGTTAGTTTACTTTGCTTATTTTCACAGTATTATGTCTTATGGCGTTCTGCTGTGGGGATCGGCAGCTGACGTAGATTCAATTTTTATTTTACAAAAGAGGGCAATCCGCGCAATCTATAAAATGGGGCCTCGCGAGTCTCTTAGAAACAAATTCAGCGAAATTGATATACTAACTCTGCCTTCTCTTTATGTCCTAGAAAATATCTTGTATGTTCGCAAAAACTTAGGCCTTTTCAAAAAACGATGCGATTTCCATAATCTGAATACACGTAGTAAAGATGAAATTGTGATTCCAAAATTTAGACTGACTAAAACTAGCAAGTCATTTCTAATAAACAGTATCCGCTTCTATAACAAGTTGCCAAAGTCAGTTACAGAACTTAGCGATGGAAAGTTTAAAACGCACATCAAACGTGTCCTTATCAAAAAAGCATATTATAAGATAAAAGACTACGTTGAAGACAGGGAAGTTTGGCATTAATTCCTTCTGCACATGTGGCTTCCCTGGTACCTCATTAACAGCATAACTATGTGAAAGTCTATTAACTGCTCTCAAATACAATGTTCTTTTTTATTCTTTTTATTTTTACAATGCTGACATATTCTCGTCATTAATTGACACTATACAACAATTTTATTTAGGTTAATTTTATTTATGTAGATTATTTTACATATTGTGAATGAGAGAACGTTGTAGGCCTTACTGAATGTAGATTTGTAGACGATTTTCTATTCCTAATTCGTCTAAGTACCTGGTACTTATTGACAGGCCTGCGCTGTCCTCCCATGCATTTTATCTCTGTAATTTGAAAATATTGTTAAATCCAATTATTTTTAAAAGAGTAACCGTGGAGTTTCTTGCCGGCTCTTCTCCATAGGAAACAACAATTTGGAACCGTGCACCTAGCTTCTGACGTTTCATAAGTGCCCATGCAGGTTTATATGAAATAAAAATATTTTGATTTTGATTTTTTGATTTTGATGCCGATGGGCCACAATTTTTTATATTTTTAAATGTTTTTGTACGAGTTTTGTAATAATATTTAAAAATGTACCAAAAATTTATGAAAGAAAATAGAATTGTGATATTGTACAGTTTTGTAGAAAAATGTGAATGCATTTTTATTATTTACTTTTGTATGTTTTTCTTATATTTTACAAGTTTTGTTTATTAAAAACAAAAAATTGACAAGCGTAAACGTCAAATGTAAGAAAGTAAATCATGTAACGAGTAGGTTGGAATGTAAAACGAAACACGGTGCGTTTAATAACTGCACGATGACTTATTTTTAAGCAATTAAAAATATTTTTTAACTTTGAATTCCCATCACCTAGTGACTCCATTTCTTTTTATATAATCCTCTTACAACCTCTTTAATATAGTAAATATTATCTTGCAAGTGAACGACACTTCGTTAATTTACAAATAATGTGGGTCCAAACTCGCCATCCTTCTTTGACAGTTTGGGATAGCTTGACCTGCTGGCGACTGTACGTACTTACTCTCTGACATTACCCCCAGGCTTCTGAAAGACGACCGAACTACACTCAAAAATCATTCCGCCGCGCCTTCAGTTTGCAAGATTTGTCAGTTTCTGTCAGAACTAGGTAATAGGCACTTATGCTCATTTGTAAGAAAAACCGGAGCAACTTTTTCGACCCTCTTCTGTGGATTCTCGATTTTTTTTTTATAAGACATACTGCTGCACATAGATCTCCTTCAAGCATCACCAAATTGACTGATTCTGCCCGCTTTTCGCATCCAGCGGACTCCTGCGACCTTGTTTGTGTTTAAGTCCAGTCCATGTAGGGTTAAAAATTGGTATACCCATAGGTATACCACTATGTGGAATATAGATATGATGTTATATTATATTGTGCTTCTTTAATCCCTTAAACAATTTCTAAACAATCGATACTATATCACACAGTATATTGCTAAACCTAACCCCGTTTTTCTTAAGGTACGGTTTAAACCATCAAGCCCCTGTTTTTGAAATAAGAACCTAACTAAAATCGAAATACAGCTCCTTGTGCAAATCTGACAACTTAGTCCAGTGCTAAATTGTCATTTTTGTGTGAAGAACTTTACCCAAATAGAACAAAAGTTGGTAATGCCAAAACTGACTGAGAGTTTTAGGCCAGAACTAAAGTTAGATCGCGATTTGTAATAAGACAGAATAGGTTTAAACAAGAATTGGTTTACTTTGGCTCTGTTACTCTAGAAGGGATAAAAGCTTTAGTGGCTCATATATTTACCCACCTCTTGACCCTATTACGTTAGAAGAAACTTTACTTCATAGATCGAGCCTAGAAAGGGCCATATACTTCATGTTTATTATGTTAATAAAGTTTCTTTCGTTTCTAACTAAATAATTGACTAGCTTTTGACAGCGGCTTCACCCGAGTTAACCAATTTACACAAAACCCAATTCCCAAAACCAAATTATACACCTAAACCTTCCTCATGAATAACTCTGTCTATTGCTGAAAATCCGTTTAGTGGTTTTTGAGTCTATTGCGAACAGACGTACAGACAGACAGACAGACGCGCCGGGGGCTTTGTTTTGTAATATGTAGTGATACAGCATTAAAAAAATGCCTGGAATTACACAAGTGTTTACTTGCGTGATTAAATTCGGTTTTAAAAACGGTGTCTGTTCAATCGTACTTACTCCAAATAACTCCCATTTTGATGCTCTTAAAATATTAATGAACCCTCTGATACATGGGGCTGAAAGAGTCTGGAGTGGTGACCGCGTACTGGAAGACGTAGCGTTGGAAGGCCGCCCACAAGGTGGTTCGAAGACCTGTTGAAGGCCGCAGGAATCCGATGGATGCGAAAAGCACAGAACCGGTCAAAGTGGTGTTTTTTGGGGGGAGGCCTATGACCAGCAGTGGACGTCAATCGGCTGAAATGATGATGGTGATGACACTCTAATATGTATAATCATTTATGTGCCTCCTATTGTGAACCTCAAATCTTTCCAATTATGTTATAGTAGAATATTAAATACCAAAATAACTGCAAACAACTTGGATGTAGCTTTTGGTCATAGTTCTAACGTAATCTAACCTAATCTAACCAATTTGTATTTTTTTTTTTGGGAATGGCATCTCGAAGTTGGCCTTGAGAGGCCGTGACTTCTTAACCCATTCTTGACCACTGCACCAATTTGGGAACACTTAATAAATGAGGATAGGAAAAAGAAGTTTTGACAACTGTCAAAACAGTACAGTGGTCAAGAATGGGTTAACCGGACTTTCCTGTGAAGGCATTTTTAGTGATACTAAAAGCCTCCAGCCAGGGCATAAAACCTAATTAACTAAAGCGACTGCACGCTGAGGGCACCCCCTGGGGTGGGGTACGGACCTCGGCTCAGGGCGTCACTGGCGGGAGGGGGACAGCAAGTGGGGACAGGCTGGAACAAAATATTTTCATTACTATTTCCTTTATTTTAACATAAACACATATAAATTACATTTTAAATATTAGTATAAAAATATAAAAACATTTAAAAATATAAAAAATAGTAACCCACCGGCATCGGGAACAAGGTCCAAGCTACCGGCGGTCAGGGCTCCAGAGAGAGGAACCTCCTAACGATGCGAGCCGTGTCCAGGAGTACCGCTTTCTGGATCAAGCCCTTGACCCAGCTGCCCAACGAGAGCCTCCTCATTACTTATTATTATTCGGGAAATTTAACTCGGCTCAGCTGCGGCGCGGGCTGGCACATCAACGAGCAAGGGGCGGCCGGGAACCCATTTAGTTGTAGTTCCCCAGCTTATACTGGGACCATCTCGGCTCGCAAGTGGTTGGTTCAAGTTCTAACCTCTCTCAAACGGTTACGGTGCCCTAGCTCAGGGGTCGGCAACCTGCGGCACGCGAGCCACATGCGGCTCTTTGTATGTGACGCTGCGGCTCTTTAGTTCCTTACGCAAATATTATTTACTAACCCTTCACCTGGCGAGCTATCAAATAAAAACAATGGCGAGTTTGCAAACGGCGTAGATTAGGCCACGCCCCTTTTCGGTCATCTTGCGTTTAAACCCTGATCTGACGACAACCAATCAACTAAACTACCGAACTATTGATATAACTGTGACTAGTTTCGTAATCTGTATATTATTTAAAAACATTGTGGCTCTTTAAAAACTAAAATTTTGTATAGTAATTTCTGACTCTTCCGACTCAAAAGGTTTCCGATCCCTGCCCTAGCTTATTCAATAGAATCTGTAGTCTAATCTTAAATCAAAGGCAATTTGATCGACTGTGGCTGTTTCAGTCCTCCTATCATAACAGAAATAAGATTTGACAGCAGTTTGGCTTATCTCAGATTTGATTAAGCTGAGCTTAGTATCTCAATGGTGGTCCGTACACGAAGCGACTCATCTTAATCATAATCAGCCTATTAAGTTCCCACTGCTGGGACACAAGCCTCTCCTTCTCTATGAGAAGGCGTGGGCCGAATCTACCACGCGGGCCCAGTGTGGGTTGAAATATGTCACACTAGCTCCCGCCCGTGGCTTCGCCTGCATGTATGTCTGAAATTATCCTGCGGGAACGTACTACCGGGATAAAAAGTATCCTATGTGTCAATTTAGGTTATAATCTATATGTGTGCCAAATTTCATCCAAATCCATTTAGACGTTTTTGCGTGAAAGAGTAACAAACATCCATACGTATAAACTTTCGCGTTTACCGTTTTGAGAGAAGTAAAGCGACTCACTAACGCGCTATTAACTACTTACTTTATTATTAGTGTCATCTTGTACTGAAGGTACTGGTTACCTAGTTACCTACTCTTCAGTCGCGTCGTGGACGACGGTCCTAGCCTTTTAAGAAACTGACGTCATCGAATCATATTTAGTTCATTGGCATTCAATACAAAACAATTTAAAACTTAGCCAAAAAGAATACTTTATTATAAAAAAATAACAACCGACTTCCAAAAAAACACTACAAAGTGCAAAATAACTTTAATTATTTCGGAAGTCGGTGACTTTGGATGTGTAGGTATTTTAATTATTTGTCACCGCCTACCGGAATTAAAGTTATTTTGCTACAAAGTGCAAAATAACTTTGTGTTTTTTTGGAAGTCTGTTGTTAATTTTTTGAAAAAAGTTTTTATTTTTCACTTTTTAGTTACCTACCCTATACCAATTCGAAATTTCATCATCCTTGGGGTCAAAATAATGCATACTTATGCGGTAGCAACATTCACGGTTGAAATGCTGTAATTTTTTGAAGAGTTCCGTTGTCTGTCTCCGAAACGCATCATCAGGTCCATATGAAATTTTTATGAGACCATTTCGAAGTAAAGCCCTTTCGAACAGAAAAAGAATTTTGCAAAGTCTATATACGACGGAGCTATGCCCGAAAATACATAAAAAATATATATTTATATATAAACATGTCGAATTGATAACCTACTTCTTTTTGAAGTCGGTTAACAACTTTGACTCATCTATCTAATGCCAATGTAAAGCTTAAACAGCCTTGAATATTGACACTGCTCTCACAGACTACATAATATGTGTGAGAGTTTCAGCCGTAAACCACCACGCGGCGGGCCCAGTGCGGGTTGGTAGATGTCACATTTCGAATTTTCGCTTCTAGGACATGTCGCTTACAACGTCACCTAAAAAATAAATACCTACATGGACCTTCCTTAAAATGTAGATGAGGTCGTACCCTATTGTTGGAATTACGCACGAAGGAACACCGTTTCTTCGTCTATTTTGTAAGGCGCGATGTTTTGTTCTAATGATACGTAATATCCTATTATTGGTAACTTGAGCCCTTCCACTGGACCGTGCAGTCACGGGCGGTACGCACGCGACAATGAATACTTAATATTGTAAATTATTTAATAGATCGGAACCTATTCTAGGGCTTTGTTCTATTTCTCAAGACTTAAAATACAACGTGTAGCATTAATCACGCAAGATCTCATACACCCCATACAATTAGAGTATCGAGTTAAAAGCAATAAATGACCAACACTTATTTTTAATACCAACCGGTATTATTAAGAAAATTGTGTTGACTCAATTTTAAATGCATGTCGTAATGCTAGGGGCATTACGACATGCATTTAAAATTGAGTCTTATTGTGTCATACAATATTGAACTTTCTTTGGCTCGATCGGTGGTAGGTATGAAAAAATATATAATTGAATAAATCCTAAATTGAAAGTTACTCAGATTGATTCATCATCATCATTATTTCAGCCGAAAGACGTCCACTGCTGGACATAGGCCTCTCCCAAGCTGCGCCACTTAGACCGGTTCTGTGCTTCCCGCATCCAGCGGACTGCTACGGCCCTCACAAGGTCATCGGTCCACATTGTGGGAGGCCTTCCAACTTTACGTCTTCCGGTACGCGGTCGCCACTCCAGAACTTTTCGGCCCCGTCGGCCATCTGTTCTGCGAGCAATGTGCCCTGCCCACTGCCACTTAAGTTTGGCAATTCTTCGGGTTATGTCGGTTACCTTGGTTCTCCTGCGGATCTCTTCATTCCTGATTCGATCACGCAGGGAAACTGCAAGCATAGCCCTCTCCATCGCCCTTTGTGTGACTTTAAGCCTTCTTATGAGGCCCATTGTGAGCGACCACGTTTCGGTTCCATATGTCATCACTGGCAACACGCACTGGTCAAAGACTTCAAATCGATTCACTTTCATCAGGAATTGCGTTCGTTCTGTTAAACCTTGTGTACCTAAATTATTTTAAAACGATCCAGTTCCTAATATTTTAATACAAACACGATACGGCTTTAGTAAGCTTCAGCACAGCATGCCAAGTGCGATCAGGAAAATGATTGTCATCTGAGTAAATTGACATCCTATTTCAATTTCTAGTATTAAAGAAACTTTTTTAAACAAAAAAAGAGCCTTTCTGCTTATTTATAATTTCCCACGTAAAATTTTAGTTCCTAGTCAATTTGTTTAACAATTTATTATACATCTACCGTTTTAAACTGTCTATAAAAATGCTTAATAAATGCCTAATGCAAATACTAATCAATAAATACTTAGTCCGAGAATGAATATTGCGTTATAAAATGTGACATTTTTAGAAATCAAGCCAAAATACATAGTTTAGATATGTACTTTCCAAGTGATCGATCTCGTCATAACTAATGAATATCCTGAAAATGATGGACAATGAAAGATTGGTCTTTTTATCAGATCCGTTAATCGAGACCGCGTTTGATGTAATTCAGACTAAAACTGCGCAAATATTACTTTTAGGTGTTATTATTCTTGACTGGCGCCTAGCACTCTACTTGCGTAACACAGCTTCAATCACAATTCGAAAGCGTTGAAAGATATTTCTAAACCATTGCTTCATAGGTTTAATAAATTCATCTGCGCAGCAACGTAAATAACGCAATTAACGTGGCTGAACTGTCAAAAATGCGATCAGTTTGTCATGATATGTGTGTTACGCAATTACCCCGCCGTTCTCCAGCCGTGGACAAATATATTCAGCCTTTAATGTCCCCACTGCTGGGACACAGGCCTCCTCTCTGTGAGAGGGTGTGGGCCATGGCTATACGCGGGCGAAATGGGGGTTGGTAGATATCACATGTCTTCGAAGTATTGGTTCCAGGACATGTCGGTTTCCTCACGATTTTTTCCATCACCGTTATAGAAACAGCATAATCAGCCTATAACGTCCCCACTGCTGGGACACAGGCCTCCTCTCTGTCAGAGTGAGGGCCGTGGCCACGGGGGCCCAATACAGGTTTGTAGATGTCATATCCCAGTTGGTCTAGTCTTCTATTCAAACTCTGTAGTACGCTAGACCAGCTCAAGATTAAAAGTGTTAACACAGACGTTCAGTCGACTGAACAACATATTCCCGTGTTTATGCTCAACGGGCTAATAATAATCGTGAGTAGAAAATACGCGACATAATATTAACATTTCCGTTAAACATTCCGTCGAGTTTGTATATTAGAAATTCTTTGCTTTTTAAAGCTTTTTAGGGTTCACTGGAGGACTAAAATAGCGATGGCAGCTATTTATGAGCGTTTCCGTGATCTTACTTTATTTTTGGGTTTAATAATGTTACATAAATTTTGGGCAATTTTGGGTATTTATTAACCGATTTTAAAATTCTTCTTTGATTTGAATGGTTATGTACAGACGCCAGCACATCAAGCTACCCCAAACAGTAAAATTTTCCCAATTGAACATGAACCTTATGCTTAGGTGATAAAGATGAAAATCAATCAAAGAAATTTGATAGGTTGGGGTAGCTTGATATTCTGGCGTCTGTACATAACCATTCAAACCAAAGACGAATTTTAAATCGTAATAAATGACAGAGTTCTGAAGTAACAAACAGAAAAAAAAAACAACAGAATTAAGAACCTAGGACCTAGAAGTCGGTAAAAAATAGGGACGGGCTTTTTTTATAATTTTTATACCAAGTGAGTTTTAATTTGGATTTCCAGATCACTGTGCCAACATTCCAGCCAAAATTCAACCATCATGACGGACGTGACTAAATTTAATTTTTGAATGAGAGTTCTGAGTAGCTAAAATAAAATCAAACTCATTGTCTATTTTCTCAGAAATTTCAATAAGTTTAATATTTTATTACTATGTTTTTAATATGAACGTAGTAAAAAGTAATTCATACATTGTATATAAGACTTTCATAACAATATATTGTATTTTTTTCGTACCAGACACACACCAGATCACACCAATCTAACACACAAAATCAATGCTCCACGTACCTACGTAAAAGTGTCAGTTCAATGGCAATTTTCAAGTCGTCACTTAGGGCCCCCTTACCATAACACTGGCCGTTGGTAATGCACCTCCGCTAACAGGTGCCCCGTCCATCTTCGACCGCACTAATTCATTCCACTACTTAACTCCAGCTTGCATTGTTTGGTTCACACGCCTTTGAGTCTACCTACTGTTTATTTATACCTATACGAGGCACAGAAAGATTGCTTTAATCCAACATGCGATTTGAAATCGCTACTACATTTTTAGTCTCTCTTCTAAAATGTTCGATTTGTGTAGGTAATATATCTTCAACATCATCCAATTTATTATTGAACCCATTACATCTTTGCTTATTTGTCTCAATCTCATCCAGTGCTTCTATGGTTCAACATCATCATCAATTCAGCCGAAAGACGTCCACTGCTGGACATAGGCCCAATCAATGTAACTGCGACCAGTTATGTGCTTCTCGCATCCAGCGGCCTCCTGCGGCTTCTATGGTTACCATTTCAAAATTGGAAAGTCCTGACAAAAGTACGGGACAACAAAAAAATTACAAAATTTTACTTTCAATCTTTTTTTTTTTTTCAATTCTTCCCGGAAGAATCCTCTTAGGAGCAAAGTTCGAATCAAAAACCAGACGTGTCAGTTCACATTATCCAGACCAGACGCCTGGTAACAAAGTTTTTCTGACATGCTTGTGAATGTTATCCAACACAATTTGTGCCCAACCTCAGGAGTCAGCATTCTTTCAGATATCCTGTCCTAAGTCTTCTTGACGCCTAGCCGTCCACCGCTGTGTCCTTGTGGAGGCAATCGGCGGCGGCGATCTCTCACGTCCGGCCCTAGTCCAGGCCATGGTACGGAGCGAGAGTGCATGGGTAGCCGATACCTCTTTCGGCGAAGCAGATATGCTCGCAAAGAGGGAGGCGACGCACGTGAGGGAGAGGCAGTATATGCGCCCTCACGGCCCTAGTCGCTGCAGGAGATGCCTTGGGCATCGGAAATCGCAGGCTGATTCCCGGCCACCGTAGGCGCGGGCTTGCGGATGGCGAGTAATGGGTAGCTCGCTGTCCGGCAAGCACCAAGCCCGATTCTACGGCGGGTTGTGTTCCACGCGCGCGTCAAAGCAATGTCAGCACCAACTGGTGAGGTCCGCAAGGGCCGATGCCTGCCAGGGGTGCGAGTAATTCGAAAGAGATACCGTGGGCCCTGGCACACAGGAAACTGAAGGAACACGGGTGGGTTTTAGTCAGTAAAAGTCTGACACGCCCTTCCGCTCCACCCATAGCAGGAGAAGTTATTTGATGATTTCACAACTTAAAAAAAAAACGCGTAACCGTCTGGTCTTCTTGTTACATTATGGATTGAGATTTTGTCCGTGAAATTGTAGGTAAGTATTAAGAATAAAAATAGGAATCTTTATTTGTAAACATAGGTAGTTACATGGTGTGTGAGATGTCATAATATATGTTATGGTTCTCTATGTTTTGCTGTGAAGCGTACAAATATTATCAAATCTGAATTTAATAATTTATTAACATTTATATATGTCAAATAATATTGAACAAGTTATATACAACTGGAAGTCAAAATCATAATTAATTACCTAATTTTTATTAATTAGGGCCACACTTTGTTTCAGGAGACGTCTTCACCCAAAAGTGGTTTAAAAAAGCAGCTATGCTTCTGCTTAATCTTTAAAATACGTGGCATGATGTTGTTCATACTAACTGTTTTATTAGTATTGTGATTTTATCGTCGTTTTATCGACAACCCATTTAACTTTTGATACGCCAGCTTTTCAGCTTTTATTATCTATCTAATCCTAAAATACCAGCTACTTTATTCGCTGAAAATATCTTTCACAAAAATAAGCACAAATGTTTGCAAAAGTCTGTACACAGTCATTTTCTTTGACGACGATGTTAAAAAGAACTTCAAACGATAATATGACGAATTACGTCCATTTATTCGACGATAGCTTGCAACTAAGGCGAGTCTATTATTGAGAACTGTTTACGCCACCAGTGGGCACGCCCATCTTACCGCAGTTAGCTCATAAACGTACGACAACCCGTACATTATTACTACAACCTATAATTTATGTCGCTACTCATTCATACTACGCTACGTAATAACAAAAGAATAATTTTCCTTCGAGATAAAAATGAAAACAAAAAATGTGGAAAGCGTTGAATGGCCGCGTTGCGTAACGAAATACTATTTTCAGTGGCCCAAACCGGGCGGATCAATGAAACGCGTCGCCAGCGCCATCTAGTGGCGGGTAGCGGGCAACGACCTCTGTACCGTAACCTAGTCTAGACATTCTAAAAATGTGTACGAGGAATTAATCAATGTCTCCGGGGTATCATGTGGCGTATTAGCTGCTTCAGTAATGTGTTGTAGATTACTTTGCGGGATTAAATTTTAAATGCTTTGTTGTAGTAATCGTAGGTGTATCCAATGATAACATTTTAAATATTTATTATGGATTCATTGAATTGGAGCATAAACATTGGAAATGTCTAGGTTTTTTTTCACCATAGAGTAAAGTACAGACAAACGAATTTTTAATTCGATGTTAAGAGGAACCCAGTCGCGGGCTCGAACTCACTGATGGGCCTGACTAAAATTCACGCTGTCTCACCAGGCTTTGTGTCCGACAGAGTTGTACCTGTGATGAGCAGTTAGACGCTAGTCTACACGCGCAACATTATTAACTGAGGTGCAGGATCAGTTATAGTAAAACAGGCGCGTAAAAAATGAAGAAAAGTCCTTCGGAACATCGGGTTTTCTGAAAAAAACCACTGCATAAATCAATGACCAATAAAGTTTATTGGACTTTTCGATTAATGAGCTTTGTCGGTACCGACTTAGTTTGGGAGATTTCACACTTCTTTTATTACTTAAACACGCCCAAAGTTTGGTTAAATTAGCAGGAAAAACTAATCTTTGCTGGCTCCTCACTTTTTAATGGTTTTTAATTTTAGTATTCTGTTTCCGTACTGACAATATTAATAATAAGACAAAGCCATATCATGTTTAATTTTTGATATACATGGTCAAACAGTGGAGTAAAACACTCCCGAAACTCTCCTTTGTATGGGAAAAATGTGGACTAGGTTCACCTTAAGTAAAAAGTTTAAATCTAACTGAAAATTTTGCACCTACCAGAAAACTAAAAAAGCTGAAATAAACTGCAGTTTCTAGCACAGAAAATTCACAGCAGTTTTGTCTTCAACAAAATACCGTCAATATTCAATGAATCGTTCAAATAATCTCCAAAACTTTTCGTACCTAAACTAAACTTATCAAACGACAATATTTCACGAAAGTAAAACCAAGTCGTTGAAGATTTATGAGAAAGTAGCTAAACAGTTGATGTCAGGCCCTGGTTCTACTCAAGAAATAAACCGACGTTTTGCCGGCAAAATATTTCCTGTAATGCCGCCATATTTCGTACTACGAACGAGGCTGAAGGAGGCCGTTCACGTGCCGGCTTTTGAAGATGTCGTCTTTATTAAAGTGACAGATGAGAACGTATTTTTGAAAATGTTTGTTCTAATTTCGTGTTTAATAAAAGGTCTTTGAAGTTAAACTGTTTTTCTAGTTACAGTTATCTATACTACAATATTAATTATTAATTAAACTAATATTATAAAGAGGAAAGATTTCATTGTTTGTTTGTTGGTTTGCATTGAATAGGCTCCGAAACTACTGAACCGATTTGAAAAAAATATTTCACTGTTGGGGAGCTAAACTGTCCCCGGGTGACGTAGGCTATATTTTTATCCCCGTATTCTCACGGGAACGGGAACTACGCGGGTGACAGCGCGGAGCGCTGCTAGAATGAAATAATTATAAGAATCAACTTTCTAACCTATAACGTTCCCACTGCTGGGACAAAGGCTAAGGTCCCTCTGTGAGAGGGACTGGGCCGCAATATTCCACGCGTGCCCATTGCGGGTTTGTAGATGTCGATGTCTTCGAATTTTTGCTTCTAGGACATGCCGGTTTCCTCACGATGTTTTCCTTCACCGGACAAATAATAAATGAATTTGACAGTAGTATTTTGAGTATTTGACATTTCTTTTATGTTTTATGTCGTTTTCTTTTATGTCGTAGCAGTAAGGGCGGTTTTCGTATCTATTTCTAGTGTTACCATCGTCGTTGACCGTACAAGGGGGAATCGATGAATTACCTACGACAGCTATATTTAAAGACCGTCTCCGCGCCTTTGATTTCCCAATCTCATATTGCCTCGAAGATCAGATGTATTGTTCAAACCAGGTTGAACGATACCCCATCGTATAAAGCTCAATGCACTACAGATGCATTTACGAAGCGTATACAATCTGTTACGTATGGTTATACACGCCGAATACGAACCTCGTAAAATCGATATCACGATCACTGGAGTTACTAGACGGACTTACGAGAGTGGGTGGGAGGCTGCAATCCCCCATGTCCCTACCGCCCCTGCCCCCCTGGCTCGGGCGCTGGGAATAATCAGCTGTCATTTTACGTAATTTAAATTTTATTCCACTTGTTACCCATTTTGTTGTGGATAAGGATCTTGGGTTCCTTCAAACGCTTATGATTGAGCCGTTTGCTTAAGAATGCAAATGTGTTTTGTGATCTTAAGAATCCTACGACCGAAGCTCGCAACTAGGATTCGGGCGGAGACAATATTTCGTCTGACAATTGCTATCGTTGCGCTAGTCTTAGTACCTGTCGAGGATACATACCTACAGTGAGCAGTACGATCACACACACATTGACAATGGCTTGACGCGATAGCGCTACTAGCTACTGACCATTTATGATGAATTTGGATGTGTTCCGTAATACCAAAAATGATGAATGAAAACTTATTGTATTTTAATATTTTTTTCGACATTTTACAACTTGATAATATGAGCTATGCTTCTGACACAACAATATTACGGAAATTGTTGGTTATAATACCAAAAAAACAGTGAGAAAACATGTCATTTACGCTGTAAAAATGTGCGAAATGCAATTCCCTTAAACTTCATTTCAGGTAAGTATTTTAGAAAAAAAAACCCCTACGAGCCTAGATAAATACTGTCTGAATCCGAATATCATCATAATATGATGGAAATATGCTCAAGTTGCAAATGATTTAGGTATTACGTATGTATGGACAGTTCATTGTACGTAGGCCTCTTAACCACTTTAATCTTAGAACTTTTTTGCTTAGAAATTCGAGATTTTCATTTGTTCGGTCTACTAGACTTGGTAGTGGTAGTTGTGATCTCATTAGTGAGCTAGTTCTTTCATTCATGACATCAGACATGGCCTAGATTGTGGCTTTGCTTAGGTTTTCACCGTATGATGTCATCTGAGCAGTAATTGAAGTCTTCGTCACTGTTTGACATAGTTTCTTCGTTCTGTCTCCTGCAATGTGAAATGAGGTGGATTGAGATTTCAAAAAGATGTTTCAAGCAATTTTCCAGTACCTATATTATGCTTCTTGTCTTGTATTTCTAGTAGTGATAGTTTCGACAGAGTAATATTGTAATCTAGCTTATTAATTTTGGTTAAGATTTTGGTATCTGCTAAAGAAAACATTATATCCAACGTAGCCTATATCATCTTCTTCGTACTCTAATCCCATTTTATTTAGGACTAGTTGACCCGACAGACGTTTTCCTGTCTTATCTATGAATATTGAATTCGCATATGTATTTTATTTTTCTTTCATAAGAATCTTTTCGTTTTCGTCCCGTGTAGTGTCCGGGAGTAAAAGAATAGCACCATCCCATTTCTTCCAGTGGGTGTCGTAGGAGGCGACTAAGGGACTTACTAGAGAATGGGCAGCAGCGTTCTCTATGCATTTTACCACCATACTGCAATCGCCAACCCCCCTGCCAAGCGTGGCGATTATGGCAACCCCCCCCCCCTTTGGGGGAGGCCTATGTCCAGCAGTGGACGTCTTTCGGCTGAAATGATGATGATGACGATGATGAAGAATCTTTTCCTGACAATAACAAACACAACAATAAATAATTAGCAAAATTGGTCCAGCCGTTCACGTGTGATGCCGTGACAAAGTGAAATAGGGATTCATTTTTAATATATATGTATATAGATTGTTGCAGCATGTATTCTTTTTCAAACATATCTTATTTATTTATTTATTTATGTATACTTTATTGTACACCACAAAAAAATCATTACAAAAAAGAAACAAGGTACACTACAAAATATACAATGGGCGGCCTTATCGCTTTCCGCATTCTCTCTCAACAACGTTGTTTAAATATAGCAGAAGAAGTTAGTGCAATATATTAGCAGCTTGTTAGCAGCTTGCTTTATCAAATCCTTCGAACAACTTTTGACAAACTGTCCCTACCAATCTATTTACAGATCTCTCCATTCCCTGCGATCTCGGGTCTACGTTGGGGCAACACTAACAAAACTACCCAGAGTAACAACCCGCCGTCCCCCAACCCCTGTAGTGGGCGTCAACTCTCACCTCGACATGGCATGTGTAGGAATAATCATCAGTCACTTTACGTAATCTGAGTGCTTAACGATCTGCTGCATGCAGCCTTGTATTTACAGTGACTTAACTCGTTGAACTGTTTTTAAAATAATAATTTTACCAGTGGGTGTTCTTATATTGAGTAACGAATCGTTTTTGCTGGTGGATGGTACTTAACATTTAAGGTTTTAGTTCTAGGATATACAGAGTGATTTTTTAGTCATCGTCCAAATTTTTCAGGCCGTGAAATTGAACAACTTTTTCCAAGGAACATGGGTCGAAATATGACGAAAAAAATCGGACCTCCCATGCGAAATCAATAGTCAGCTGATCGATTTTGTATTGGAGGTACGATTTTTTTTTTTTTTCATATTTCGACCCGTGTTTCTTGGCAAAAGTTGTTCAATTTCACGGGTACCTGATAGGTACCCGTGAAAAACCTCTTGAAAAATATGGACGGTGACTAAAAAGTCACCCAGTTTATGCCGGTTTCCTCCCGATGTTTTCCTTCGCGGTTTTGAGAGCAGTGCCACTACTTAAAAGCCATTTTGACAGCTGGTACTTTATTTGTCCCATTATGAGGAAGGCACCAGAGTATCCCACCAAATTAAAATTTTCGTAATAAAATTGTTTTACCCAGTATTTGAGTTATATGTTCTTAGAGGGCTGTATTAATCAAATCAAATCAAATGTTTATTTGCAAGAAAACCATTGTTTAATAGGTGAGAATCATTATAATTCTGTCAATATTATATACTTGTTACGGTCGCGAATCATATTTTGTTCAACATACAACTTGACACTGACCTGCAAATTGCAAAAAAACTTAAGAAATTTTGTATTTCGCGGGAAAATCATCAAATAGCTTCTCCCGCTCTGAGTGGAGCAGGAGGGCGTGTCAGACTTTGACTAACTAAAACCCACCCGTGTTCCTTCAGTTGCCTGTGTGCCAGGGGCCACGTTATCTCTTTCGAACCACCCGCACCCCTGGCAGGCATCGGCCCTTGCGGATCCCATCAGTTTGTGTTGACATATCTTTGAGGCGCACGTGGAACACAACGCGCCGTCGACCCGGGCTTGGTCCTTACCGGACAGCGAGCTACACATTACTCGCCATCCGCAAGCCCGCGCCTACGGTGGTGGCCCGGAAACAGGACTCTGGCCCTTGCCTGTTAAGGAAAAGATTTTGCAAACGCTTTTTAAGAATAACTGAATCCTCTACATAACACAGGCTATGATATTACCGTATCTATATACAAAAAAAGTCTTCGTTTAGAACTTCAGTCATTGACGGCTGATAGGATAATAGGTATAGAAATCGGGCATCAAGCCAATTTCTACGCATGCTTAGATTTAAAGTGTGCGTAAAGACACTGTCAGGGATGCGGGTTTGTTCGAAAGAGATACCACAGCCCCTGGCATACGGGCTACTGAAGGAACACGGGTGGGTTTTAGTCAGTAAAAGTCGGACACGCCCTCCTGCTCCACCCAGAGCGGGAGAAGTTATTCGATGATTTCCCACCCAAAAAAAAAAAAGTGTGCATAAAGATGACAGGGCTCAAACTCTGTTGTAAAGTTAAGCCGATGAGTCCACAAAAACGAGGCAAAATGATATACGATGCTGGTATTTATGAATAAAGTGACAAATTACAACAATTAGTCAAAAAAGATTTTAGTAAATTTTGCTACTTTCGTCGCTGAGAGCTCTTCCAATTCACTAGTAAATTATTCTCCCTTTTATTATTAAACAAAACGTTACTAAAACACTGACTTTAAACTAGGCTAACACCATTTTATCAATAGTTTTATTTTTAATCTGCAAGCTTCGCCATGTAAATATAACAACGACGCCATGACACATATTTTCCCGGCAAAAAACAACATGGAAGTTACATTAACCCACGCTTTGCCACGTTAGATTTACTACAGGCCTTTTTAGCTTACTATATAATAGGGATCTTTGATAGAAGGGTTACCTGTGAACCTAATAACCTCCCTAGGGAGCCATTTGGCCACATGACCGTAAAAAGCAACATTTTCTCAGTAGAACCACAAAAAATTACGTAAGAACCTAATTCAGTGAAACCAAGTCAGTATATTTCATTGATTTGAAAACGTAAAATGTTAGAATTAAGTCTCGAGAGTCAAGCATAAATGTTTGATACGAAGAAACGATTGTGGGCCTTGAAAATATCGATTCGGTTGAAATTAAGGAACAAATGGGGCGAAGGGACGTGGAAGGGTCGCAGAGGTAGTGGACTAGCTGTGTGTGGAGAAGCGGAAAGCGGAGCGAGTTTAATTATTTAGGTCAACAAAAATATTGTTATGTATTTTACAGAACTAGCAGCACGACACAATCAAAGAACGTTGCAATTATCCTATGGAAACTGAACTGGGATAAAAATCCTCAGCCATTAAGGCGTGATAAATTTTCAGACATCCAAATTCACAAACAGACTAGCTCTAGGATGAAAAGTATTAGTAGGAATTTGTCAGACGACAATGAACAGGAACAAAATAACTAATCTCGTTCAGTCCAGTCTTGAATGGCCCATGAAAGCACAAGCACTTAGCAGTGACAAATTGGCGCCCAGCTCGCCATTCGTAGTGCTGTCAGCCTTATCAAGCTGTTCACAAATACTTCCCACACTCACGAAGTCTTTAATAACCTTATCGCTAGCATCGTAATCTGGCTTGTTAACTCCAAATATCGCGACCGCTACCACCGTATCGCTACCTAAACCAAGTGTTGTCGACTCATGTTCCGCATTCCCATACATTGTTATTAGTTCGCCTGTGGTTGTGTCCCACACAAATATTTTTGCTGCCGTACTACGCACATGTTTTTGATTTATTATATCTTTCAGCGTTGACGCTTCATAATAGCGTTTTGTTTGTCCTCCACGATTTGTTCCGGGATCTGTTCAAATGTACTTACATATCGCTACTTATGTTAATGTTATTTGACTTTTATTGGTTTGGGTTTTCGAAGAGAATGTTGGTCAAACATGGATGTTTCTCTATTGGCTTATTGGCGTTTGATTGAGGTTTCATGTGTCTACTTGGTTTGTAATGTACTATTTGGATAAATGTAGTTTTTTTTTACTTCACCATGTAATAAGTCTTTATCTGTAATGTCATCGTCATCTGCCTTTTCCAACTATGTTGAGGTCAGCTTCCAGTCTTACTGGATGCAGCTGAGCACAAGTATTTTACATGGGACGATAGCCTATCTAACCTTCACAACCCAGTAACTGGGAAAAACTACACCCTTTAGTAAGACTGGTTGTCAGACTTTCGGACTTCTGACAAAGATCTACGAATGACAGCGGGGACCAACGGCTGAACGGACTACGGTTTATCTCATGTAACATCACACACAATAACATGGACATGATTAATTGTATGGTTTATAACTCCATCTCTACCAGTATCGAAACTATCCCCTATATTAATTCCAGCTTTTCTCTATTTACAATATCCTTTAAGGTTCTTTAATATTTTCAATGTTCTTCTATTGTTACTAACTACATCATTGTCATTAACATGATGGTTTCTAAGATTTCCGACTCTATTTGTAATGTATCAAAACATCCCATAGTACTAATTCTGTCTTCTGTCTATTGATAATTTCCTTTTAGCTCCTATTATATTCTTAATGCGATTACTTCCAACAGAATAACCTCAAGGATTTCATCTAAGGCTACATTGTCCTTAACAATAAGAAGTCATTCAAGGACGGAATGAATCAGTTTTATTATAAAGCTTCTGAACATAATATGACTTTATTATGATCATATACAATGTAAGATTCTTCGTCTTCAATTTCGCACGGAATTAGTTCATGTGACATCATTCGCGTAATATAATAATGAATGTATGTGGGCAGAAGATACTTCAAGACTATTACAATTTGAGAAATGATAGGCCTAATATTGTTTCAATTGCGTGATAAAATAACAGAAAACAAGGCCTGACCTCTTACTATAAATTATTTTAAAAAATAAAATTGAAGTGGACGATGGTCTCTTGGTAGCTTTAATTTTCAAAATAATGAAGTCCTTCTGGACTACGACATACTCTATAAAATTGGAAAATAATTATGCTGTCTGACCTTTTACTCTAAAAAAAGTTTAAGAATCGCTTAATAAAGCTATTCTTAAAACAATCGTTTTCAAAGGTAACCATTCTGAATACGTACAGCTAGAAGGGTAATAAAACTCAGCACTCCATTTCAACAATTAGCAATTAGCTATTTTAGAAATACTAGAAAAGTACCCAGTACTAACAGATCCGACTATTTGTAATGTTCACTTAAACAAAGGTCTACCCGATAATTATTATTTTCCTTTACCTACACAATAACATCAACCTACGCGCAGTCTATAACAGAAATCAAATCATAATTAGAAGTTTCTCCAATAGCTTAGTTATGTGCAAGATCATATTCTCTGTTATCAAAGATGCTTTCTACGGTAGATCTAATTATAACACTGGAGTGGGTGTAAACTTCATCGGTGGAGGTTTATTTAAAAGTGCTAAGACGAGTTATGTCTTTTTCTGTTCTTAAAGAGAAGCATTCATTGGATTTATTGATGCCCTCGATAACGCTTTTCATTTGTCTTCTTCAAGTAGTGACAGATCTTCTGTACCATCTAATTCTACTTGTTACTCTATTGTGAAGTTACCGAGAAACTGTTTTATGCAATTTGGTACCCTGTTAAGGGAGTTTTATTAGAGTACCAAATCAAATCAAAATATTTTTATTTCATACTATAAACCTGCTTGGGCACTTATAAAACGTCAGAAGCTAGGTGCACGGTTCCAAATTGTTGCTTCCTATGTAGAAGAGCCTGCAAGAAAGTCCACGGTTACTCTTTTAAAAATCATTAGCTAAACCGTTTTCTCCAAAGAAACTGAACGCGATAAACACATCTAAACCGTTTTCAAGAGTTGTGACTATTCTCTTCTTCTTCGTGTCGCTGGCACAGCAGTTATTAAATTTTCTTGGCCCAAAACTTTTCCACTTCCACGGCGTTATCGGTGGCAGCGCAGAGGTCACCTTGGCTGCATGTGGCATAGAGGGCAAGGTAGGAAGGAGGTGGAGCATAGTTTGTGGCACAGCTCTACATCCACACCCTGTTGCCGTGCCGTCGAGGTAGCCCTACTTTACGAAGTTCGACTTACACTTACCAATTGGGTTCGGAGACAGTTCAGGGACTTTCAACACGGAAGATTACACCCAGCCAAAAGTTCGTTTGGTAGTAGATTGTGGGGGAAAGGGGGGCGACCGGGTTAACGGGTGGTAAGTACGCTATCTATTTCAATGACTATCATCATTGCTGTGGAATATTTAAACAGACAGCTCCCGGTTTATATGTGCTGACCGCATTCAGTTCCATAGGAGAAATTATTTAATATTATAATAACCCTGTAATGGTCCCACTAGTGGGACATAAACCTCTAAGTAAGAGAGAGTGGGCCATTATCCACCATGCGGGCCCAGTGCGAGTTGGTAGGTTCTAGGATAATTATGCCAATTTCCTCACAATGTTTTCTTTCATCGTGTGGACAGCAGTGGTAATGAATCAATTTACACCGAGTAAAGCGTCTAGGTTTGAAGCTGCGAAATACAACTCGTTCTCCATGAAGAAGTAGTCCATTTTAAACTCAGGTCACATAAAATAACAAAGCAACACACGAACAATAATTTGATATGAAACTTACTAGAAGCAGGTGTAATCTATTATGCAGATTGTGTTACCACGTGGGTGGAGGCGTGGGTTGTGGGCAACAACCTGCCAGGGCCACTCAGGGCTAATTCACTGTTTAATCATGAATGCTTGTTACTCGGTAGTACTTTCGTTTGACGTGTGATCAGACTTGAAAAGTTTGCCGTCTTCTGTGGCTTCTTGGTTTATTTCGACGTTTCCGTTTTTATTTTAAGTGTTCACTAAGTGTGATGATTATCGGCGTGGCACAGCAAGTAACAAAGCAAGAGACTTGAACTGTCTTATGTACTTTTGATGTTCAAAAGTTCTTGATTCCCAGCCTAAATTGAATAAATGACTTTTGAGTTTAATTGTTCCGAAGGACACCATAATAATAACAATTTTTTTAAATGTATTTTTGGGCATAACTCCGTCATTTATAGACGGATTTGGAAAATTCTTTTTTTTTCTTGTTCGAAACCGATTTGTTCCGAAGTATTCCCATTTAAATTCCATATAGATCTGATGATGTGGTTCGGAGACGGACAACGGAACTCTTCAAAAAATGACAGCAAGTCAACCGCAATTGCTGCTATCGTATATAAATATTAATTGTTTTGACCCCAAGGATGATGACGAATTTATCTGGGGTAGGTACTACAACTAAAAGGTGAAAAATAACTATAATTTCGGAAAGCAGTGACAAAAAAAATACATATCCAAAGTCACCAACTTCCGAAGTTAAAGTTATTTTTCACTTTGTAGTGTTTTCCGGAACCCGTTTTTTTTTTGGAAAATGTTTTTTTTTTTCCACTTTAAGTCACAAACATGTTCAAAGCCCTGCGGGGTAATTGCGTAACATGGTATCAATAAGAATGGCTTTTTTATTGACAGTTCAGCAACATTTATTGCGTTTTTAAGTTGTTGAGCAGTCACGTTTTTTGAACATATGAAGCAATGGTGTAGCAATATGCTTGAGATTCTCATATATGGTTGGTTTCGCATCTAGGGTCAATTGAATTGACTGTTAAGAAAAGTGACAGTGTCTCCAACCGTTAGCTCCATAGGTATCTTTGTAACTTTACTTTTGGCATCGTCCACGTGGTTGTTGGAATTTATCCAATCGGAACGTGCTCCTGGGACCAAATTTATTTCAGTTAGTAAAGCCTATGTTTCTCCTTATAACATCAGCCAATCTGCCCGTGAAAGTCCCGCCATATTCAGTCCACCTGTTTCTGAGATTAGCCGGAACAAACTGACAAAAGTTTAATAATTGTTTTATTGTTATGATAAGTATCATAAATATATACTTTCACAATAATTTTGTACGTAAAAAGCTGTGGTTTATATATTAAAAACAGACACTTCAATCTTATTTATTTGTATAGCATAGAGATAAGAACAAATTAATTTTCTAATCATTCCCATGTGAGCATAATGTTACGTCAACTTCAAGAAAAAGAACACGATAAAGCAAGTGTGGGCACTACACACTGTGTACTGAATTATTTAAAAATAGATTTCGACATTAAGTACTTTTTAGATACAACACATTCCCACTATAAAATACAACAAGCTTTCATACGTAACTCGTAAAAACTCAAAAACATCTCCTGAACGTTTTGCGGCTTAAAAATCCGCTCGTACCACCACCACGCATCCCAATCCGGGATAGCACGATAAATATTACATAAATTGCGCAGTCAGATACCAAACTAATAAAACTTCAGTGTTAGCACGTAAACGGAATACAAAATAGTCCTAAGTAACGCGGGTTGCCCGTCGAATTCCCACGTTCATATCATTTACGACTGTCGAAAGATATGTTAGGTTCTAAAATGGTTGTAACTTGGTTGCGGCAGACGGTAGCTTCTAGACAGTGCAGTTTATTGAAGAAAAATTTATAGGTTCTAAATGTAAAATCATGTTTTGATGGATTTTCTGGTCATATATGCAGATATTTATGTTTTTGTAGTTTTAAAAGATTAACGATGGAGTTTTTTGCCCATTCTTCTCCATACGAAGCTACCTTTTGGAAGGGGCGACTAGAATCAACTCAATTTCAATAAAAAAAATTACTTTAAAAAGTGCCTTTAATGTGCCTATTTGAAATAAATACTTTGACTATGACTTAACCGGCAGTTAAACTATGATTCATGAAAACAACTGATTATGAAAATCAGTTGTTTTCATGAAGTCTTTTAACTTTTCTATCTATAATGAAGATTATCTCGCCAATTCTTAGATATACCATTTTATCTTCTCATGAACTGCATCTTAATAGCTTAACACACTATCAATCACAATCTGAATAATTTCGACGAATATTGCTAATCCATTGCTTTTAACGTTCGAAAAGTTTGTCTGCTCAACAACTTCAGTAGTGCAATGAATGTTGTTGAACTATTAAAATTATTACTCCACTATTACGCCACTGATTACAACCTGATTGTACAGTGTGTTAATTTTCTCCATTTTCCAGTTAAACCACTAATAACGTCAATTAACGAAAAATAAAGAGTGAAAAAGTGAAATAAAAACGCGTTCGTTTAGATGGCTCTCAAATTAGTGGCTCCACTCCACCAAGAATGAGCGCTGAATTTTTCACAAAGGATCACATTATTATGACAAACTGCAGGCTTTTGGTTCATGAGGTATTCACAATAAAACTGCCGTTATTATAGTTGGATCTACATTACAGCCGCAAGTTGTCTACTTGAATATAACATTCACCAAATCTCGTATTCTTGATATAAAATTTGAATTTATCATTGTAGTAATAATGTCTGAAATCTACGTTTGAACTGGCAATGATGTTTTGAGAATAGCTTTTGATGTTACATAAAAGCTAGAGTTCTAAAATGCCAGATTTATGGGTGCAATATTCCGTGTAATATGCTACTTGTAGCCATTTCTAGCTATCATAAATATCGGTATTAAAGTAGTATAGGTAAAGTAGGATGCAAATTTGAAGACGATAACGATTTTGGTAGATCAAAGTTATGAACTTTTCGTTTGTGAATAGGGTTCTTTGCTGTCATCGTTTTTAAAGACTGAATATGTTTGTTCATAAGACTGCGTCGTCTGCATCTTCTGTGTATGATATGTTATCAGCACAAACGCCCTTATCTACCAATTAAATCTTGTATCCACGTGCTTTTGTACCCTTAATCTCAATTCTTGTTTTATTCTTATGGCCTTACCAGAGTCTTATGTATCTCTGAGTTTGTTTTGGAAATTCTTCTCAGGGATCATCAGTCAGCTAGAGAATGCCAGCGCCATCTAGTTTTTAAAATCTTGACCAACAAAATATTGACGTGTAAAAGTGTCTTATAAGATCTACATACAAAAAAAGGAGGCAGTATCAGCACATTAGAGTTAGTAGAATTAGTAAAAGAAAAAGATCAGTACAACGTAAAATATCACGAAAGACCAAATCCTGATTGTTTATTGAATATCGAAAAGCAGACGTGACAATCGTTACAACTTACATAAATAATGTGAATGTTTGCATGCCGAATGGTAAAATATGGCTGACCTTTGATGTACCTTAACAACTATTGTGTATTACCCATATTTGCAAAATAAAATATATTTTAATCTATTCTATTCTAAAAAAACTTTAAGCGATAGCGCTATGAACGCAAACGAACATAAAAGAAATCGTAGACACCGTAAACACAAAAGTTTATCCCCCAAATAAACTATCAACTAATGTCTCTTAAATCAACTATATTGGAACGAGCAGCCTTTGAATTTGCGATGTTTTTGTTAAAAGGAAAGTTTGTGATGCGACACCTGTCTTTTCGTGTAACTAAAGACATGTACGGCAATGGGGGACGGAAATAGGGACATCTTAGATGTTACTTACATATATATTGGCGTTGTATTGCATTTTTTAGAGTCCAAAAGAGGAACGGAAAGGCTTGATGAAGAAGTGTACATGGAGATATGATATGACGTAATCGGAACAGCAGCAAAAAGCTATTGAGAAACTTAGTTATCTAAGAAGCTCGGTAAGTCGTTCTAAGAAAGAACGAAATGTCTCGTCAAAATCAATAACCAATTCTTAGGTCATGAATACTCTAACAATGGACTTTTACAATAGTTTAATTTACCAAAAAATCTAATGTAACTCAGTCGATTGCGTGCGATAGCTCTATAATAAAAATATTTAGTTATGTGACTTGACGTATAAATCAAACAAAATAGTTGGAGGCTTATAGAATTTTAATTTCTTTAACGTATTTGGTACGCACAGCGACATATCAAGCTAAACATTTCTAGTATTAGCTGAGCTCTCATTATACGGAAAACATATACGACGACCTACGTTGTATGGTCAACTTATACTGGGAATATATACCTTGATTTGTGGTCCTGAGTATGTGGTTTGGGCAATACTTGGGCATTGCTAATGTAAAGTAAACGACTTTTCGACATAACAGCACGACAGCCAACAACTTATTGGACCGCCATTTTCATTGTAGGAAAGTTTCTTCGCATTAGATGTTTCTCTAGCTTTGCGTTGATCTACCAACTTTTTGCTTTCGTGAATGAATGTTTTTATTTTGGGTGATAGTAATGACGAAGACTTTGATATAAATACCAAAATGAAATCAAAGTTCTTTATTATTAAGCAATATTCTGAAAACAGTAGCAGCATAAATAGTTCCGTGATTTCCGATGAAATCAAGGAGTAAAAATACATTTAAGTATTTGCTTGGAGCTCTAGAATTTTAGATACACCTGTTTCCCCAGAAAACAGTTTTCTTTAAAACAAACACTTACTAGTATTCTTAGTTACATAAATATATTATGAAGTAAGCAGAACTGAAGCATATGAGATTTCTTAGAACTGTTTGAAGCCACACAAAGAAATCACGTGTTGGTTTTAAATATTTGTGTTGCAGTCGAGCAGAAGTAACATAAATGTTGTCGAAAACAAAATTAGTTATGTATTCGTTACTGTTACCTAGTGCAGTTTACATTTTTGCAGCCATATGAACTAAGTGGTCCAAAGTCTAACATTAGTCTATAAAAAGTTAAATCAACCTTACAATCTTCTCATTGATATCAATCAACTCTTCATTGATATCAACGAGAAGACTAAAGAGTAAATGTAAAAATCGTTTATTTCAATATCCAAATTACAATATTGACATAGCGTTGGTCCCATACTAAGTATAATGTTGTATATAACATTTAGGAATTAATATATTTGAATTAAAATTGAAATTGCTTACATAGTTAGCCTGGATCATTTAAAACTAAAAATACAAAAATAAAACTAACTAAGGGAAGAAAACTAGAATCAATTCTTATAGATATACAGACAGAGAGAGACAGAGTCGTTAATTAAGATTATGATAAAAATAAGAAATACTTTCCTTCTTCCTTTTCTAATTCAACACTAGAAATCAAAGAAGTGGAAGAATAAACCAATATTGATATTAATTATATTTCTACAGAAACAAGCGATGCTAGTAAGACAACTAGAAGAAGAACTAAGATTGCGCATGAGACAGCCCGCTCCTGAACTCCAACAACAGCTGGAAGCCTTGTTCTCCGAGAATGAACACCTGCAACGAGAGATAGCCATATTGAGAGATACTATAAAGGTGAGAGAGATAAAATATACAGTGACTATTTACCAACGAATGAAGCTGTTCTGAATTGACTACTAAGAAAATTGCACATTTCAATTCTCCAAGTTGTTAGAAATACAATTTTTACCCGTCTTTGAAACTTTCTGAGCTAACAAGAGCTCCGACAGTGATGCTACGAACAATCCTATTAAAAATGTAACAAACCAATTTCGTTTGCAAACAGGAACTAGAATTGAGGATCGAAACGCAGAAACAAACGCTTCAAGCCAGGGATGAGAGCATCAAAAAATTACTCGAAATGCTCCAAAATAAGGGGATGGGTACGTTATCTAAAGTTAATCTGAATAATGTTGTTGTTAACATCTTCTGTGGCTAAGCAGAAGTAAAACTCCGAATAACTTTCAGGTAAAGAAGAAGAACGTCAAATGTTCCAGCAAATGCAAGCAATGGCCCAAAAACAGGTAACTGTCGCAACAATATCTAGTGTCTTGTGTGCATGTGGGTAGCAAAACTTCTAATGTGCGATCGAGTGTTTTATACGATTTGTTGGAAATTTTGTTACTTCTTAGTTATTTTCCTGCACTGTTTAGCGTAGCTGTATATTGTGCACGTCACTCTGCTTCCTTATGTATTTATGTATTAGTATTGTGAACACATGGGCGTTTTATTTTGTGATACCTTTATCATCGTCACTGTTTCTGTTAGTGTTGCTCTTGATAGTTTTCATTTCATTCATTTCTTGACTCTTGAGCCGAATGTGACTGTCGCGTCGCCTTTTTATGTATACTGATCAATCACACTTGTTGGCTTCATAAAAATCTTCTCAAATCTCGCTTCTCACTCCCACGGTCTTTCAATACCTTTCTGTGACACTGTCAAAGCTTGAACCCTGAGCACCAATTTACCGTTTTCTTAATCCCTCTTCCCGCCACCTACACGTCGCCGATACATAACAAATATTAGTTTCAACTTTTTTAAATTTCATCCATGATGACCTATTAACTAATTCGGCCTACACAACAAAGAATAAAAAAATATAAAAGTATATCGACACGAACACAAACTAATCACGACATTGCATGTTTAGCAGCTCATTATGTCCCCGTCACATGAACCTTAGAGAAGACCGTCTCGTATAAATTTTATTGGACATTCAGTTTGAGCAATCATTGTTTTTAGAAGCAAAAATTTAATTTGTATCGCCTTCACCTGGGGCTGCGTCGCGTCGATGGCGAATTGTTTGTCGTGTCGCGGCTAGTTCGCAGTAGCAGTATCGTGTCGCGTCCGACCGGCGCAGCCCCGGGCAGGCGCACGAGACGCGTCGCCGGTCGTAGGTAGGTTGTATTGAGCGGAGCCGCCGTCGGTGCTGGCGGCGGCGGGCGGCGGCGGCGGCTGACCGACTCGCGTGACTGGCAGGAGCTCAAGGCGACGGCGGACACGCTGCGGGCGCTGCAGGTGCAGCTGGAGCGCGCGCTGGCCGCGGCTGGCCTGCCCGGCGGCAGCGCGGGCGCCACGCTCACGGCGGTGCTCGAGACCAAGGAAGCGCGCATCGCCACACTCGAGCGGCAGGTCGCCTTGCTCGAGAGCGAGCTGGCCGCGCTGGTGTCGCCGCCGCCGCCCTCGCTCGCGCCCTCGCACGCCTCGCTTTACGATAAGGCCGACCCTCCCTTCAAGAGACAAGTAAGTTTTCTGCTGAACGACGTGCGGGTGATGAAGGACGGGCGGCTGAGCGCGCCGCCGCCGCCGGCGCGCCCACCCCGGCCCGCGCTGCGATCGAGCTACGCGCACCCGCGCGCCTCGCCCTACTATAGTGCCACCACTCTGTGACTCCGTCGCCGACGACCGACGAGTACCGTGTCAATTTCTCGCTTTAAGTCCGAACTTAGCCGAAATCGTCGCCGACTGTGTTGACTCGTAATATTTTTGTGTAAACTTGTTCGTTGTTAAAGCTATTTTTATTAAAATAAGAGGAATTATATTCTTGAAAGATGTCGATTTAAATATTTTTGTTAAATAGGGCCTTAGACAAAGCGAATATATAAATTTAGATGTAATTGTATGGTTGGATGAAACATGTGAGGTTGATTACGTTGACACCAAATTAATGACGATTTAGAGATAGACTGTTATGAAAATAAAGACTGTCGAGGTCGAATGCATCGAACGATATAATATTAGCGTCATGGCAAGGTTTCTGTGAACCTCCTTGATCGTTTTCTGGTTTGATCATGTTGTGCTTTCGGTGTTGATCGCAAGTCATCGTCCAGTACCAGCTCCAGCTTGTCCCGCGTCACGTCACCCGTCATTAACATCAACTAGTCTAGCTCATCACGACCCGACCTCTTCATGTAGTGGTCATGTTTCATCAGACTTCTCACGGTAGATAAATGTATCACAACGTAGGCGCCCGTGCATCTAACGATGTGTACTGTCGAACTACTTTTGGTACTAATAATTAATTATACTAATTAGATATTGGATGACTGGAAAACTTTCTACCGACCCTCATCGAGGCTTCAGACTTTCATATTTATTAGTATTTAGTATAGAAAGTTTTCCAGATGTTAACATCCATTTACTATTTAATGATTCGGTACGATTTTTAAATATTTATATGTCGATGAATACGATTTATGATTGCATGTCGAATATTTGAACGTGTGAGAATATCGAAATGTCTTCCATGGCACTGCTCTTATCTCGTGTTCAATATTATAGTGCTGGGAACATTTCGTGCCGTATTAACTAACAAAATATATTGACATAAAAAGCTTGTGTCGCTTCTCATAACCTCGGTACTAACGTCACTAACGTTACCAGTATACTAATGATCATTGGATCAGTATTATTGAGTAGATTGGAATTTTTAACATCAGTATCATTTCCGCCATCACTATTGCCTCCGTAGATAGTTTCTTTGGTTTTACTATTTGTGGAGTCTTCCATTTCTTGTGTTCTACTAACGATATGTTTGGATTTATCTAATTCTATACCGACTTTTGGATGGATGGTGAAATGATGAGCAGCTGGACGAGTTCCGGTTGGAGATCCAGAGGCGAGATCAGGAGATCCTGGCAATGGCGGCGAAGATGAAGGCGTTGGAGGAGCAGCATCAGGACTATCAGCGCCACATCGCCGTGCTGAAAGAGTCACTGTGCGCCAAAGAAGAACATTATAGTATGCTGCAGACCGACGTAAGTAATCATTCCATCACAAGTTATACATCCTGTACATCTACATAACCAATTATCTTTAATGATAAGAAAGAATCACACAAAACAAATCGAGTGGCACAAACACAATGAATATACAAGTAGTGACGCACCATCGATTACAATACAGGACCTGCCTAACTCATAACTTTTTGTTAACTTCAAAATAGACAAAGAACTACTACCATGCACAGGTGGAAGAACTGAAAGCCCGGCTGGATGAGAAGAGTAGATTGGTGGAGAAGAAAACGGCGGCAGCGTTGTCAGCAACACACGAGCTTGCCGAGCTCAGAGACCACTCCGAGATCAAGGACAGGAAGATCAACGTGCTGCAGAGGAAGGTAAATAGGACCTTGAAATGTTGGAGTTGATTTTAGAAGATATAGAAGGTATTTATTTGAAAAGGATTCAGTTAGAAATCGTAAAGAAGTACAAAATGCAGTTACAAACACGGTGGCTACGGTATCAGACAGTGTTTTGTTAATTTTGAACTCTACAAAACAGAAAACAACGTTGCATTTGAATTTGGTATTTATAGTATCGTGTTGAAACTATCGCATTTATAAATTGAATCCTTTTTTTCGACCACCGTCAATTAACTACAAATTGCTCGGTTAATACTCTGTGGTGTACTATTTTTTTCTGTCTGCGTATTTTTTCTAGAGCTAGTCTGGACTATAAATATAGTAGATTATACAAACTGAGCTGGCTCGTATTTTGTACACCTTAAGACTGAAACAATATTTGTTTACGTTCCGTTTTGTGTATATTTATTTTTGCATATTATTTTTGTAGAACTTTCTGTTTTGTGTTACTGTCGAGGATAAGTTCAAGTCGAATTTGATATTGTACAGGTCTTTACATCTTGTATCTTGCACTGTTCACTGAATATATCCGTATCAATACAAAAGACAAACCTATCTGCCAACAGAATTATTTCACGGAAGCAGCTAATATTCTATGAAATCGTAAACTGATTTCAGAATATGCATTCATTGATCGTCCAGTCGATTGCACTGATCCCAACACGATATAAGAACGTTAACATCAAAGGGGAACAAATTATAGCAATCGGCTCCGAGTTCAACCGATTTGTGTCCATTTCGATTCTCCAATAGTTCCAATGGGAACACTACTGAATTATTAATGTATTCTGAACTAGCAATAGTAACAATTACGTTAATTTCTATTCCCAAAGACATTGAAACAGTTTATCGGAACATTTCCCAATGATAGTTTTCAAAGAGTTAGAAATTACTGTAATTTGAATAATTTAAACTGTTTGCTTATCTCGATGACATAGTTATTTAATTTATTGTTGTCATGTCTCGATTAGTTTTCTTACCATTCCATGTGTTTGTACGCACGGCTACACATCAAGCTATACATTTCCAATATAAGCTGATCTCGCATTGTATAAGATTTCCGTACAAAGCGAGATCAGCGTAAACTGGAAATGTATAGCTTGATGTGTAGCCGTGTGTACTATAAAATAAAGTTCTTGTAAGCAAAATTTTATTTCATTATCGCCAACACTAATTCCTACACAGGCAGCCGATACAGACTTTAATCCAATTAATTACTGCTTCTCAAATACGTGGCCCATTTAGTTGTTAGCATTATAACCAGTACCTGTATTTTGGGTAATCTTGCTAATTTAGAACACAGCTTCGACCAAGTTTCTTAGTACTCTGATTAACTGTTTATTATTTATATTGTGTTTTGTTTTCGAACCCGAAGTGACGAGTTGGTTTTTCTTTTGTTTTTCTGTTAACATCGTAGTACGCTATTTTTATATCGTATTTATTTTATTTATATGTGGAAGTTATGTTAAGCTAGTGTACCTTTGTGTTTTGTACGTCTTTTATATTGAAGGTATGTTTTTTTTTTTGTATTTATTTATTTTGATTTCTTTTTGTTTTATTATCTGTGTACATATAATTTATTGTCACTAACAAGTACTACCACGGGTAGTAGTTTACACGTCAAACTGTTTTCAGATTGAAAATCTGGAAGATCTACTAAAAGAAAAAGACAACCAAGTCGATATGGCTAGAGCTAGACTGAATGCCATGCAAGCCCACCACTGCTCTTCCGAAGGTGCACTCTCATCGCTTGAAGAAGTAATAGGGGACAAAGAAAAACAAATACAGCAACTGAGAGAACAGAGAGATCGAGCTGAGCACGAGAAGAACGAAGAAAGAGAACTGCACGAAAGAGAAATAGCAGAATATAAAATGAAACTGCACGCTCTTGAAAGCGAGGTTGAAAAACTTGGTGCTAGGCTTGAACGAGCTCAAGCTGAGAAAGACCGTCTCGAAGCGAAGTTAGAAAGCTCACAGTCTGAACTAGGTAAGTCTAAAGCAGAACTAGACAAAGCAGCCAGTGAAGTTGGCAGGTCTGGCGCTGATTGGGAGGCAGCAAAACAACGCTTGGCAAGACTTGAACTCGAAAACGAAAGACTCAAACACGAACTGGAGCGATCTCAAACAACATTCGGTAGAAGCACGTTAACAACTTCGCAGGAGTTAGACAGAGTACAAGAAAAGGCAGATAAGAGTTCTGCAGAGTTGAGACGAACTCTGGCTGAGCTTAGAGTGACTCAAGCTGATGCTGAAAGAGCTAGGGCGGAAGCTGGCGGGTTGCAGGACAAACTAGAGAAGTCACAGGGCGAAGTGTATCGTCTCAAAGCCAAGCTTGAAAATGCACAAACTGAACAGGATAGCCTGAAGGAAGAATATGATCGGTAAGTGTAACTTTATAACTTTAATAATGTTTGTGTTAACAAGGAAAATATTAATTAAAGAATGCTTGTGATGGTTTTCCTCACTTTCCAAAGTTCTACTTCAAGTAGAAAACTTTTGAACTTTATTTATTTATGTTCTTTCAATATCAAAGTTTATGAACAAAACTTGAAGTGTTTGCCGAGATACGAATTGAGAGTATTCTTAATTCCAATGGAGAGAGACTTACTGTTTACGAACGGCACACCTTGGGCCCTGTTTGCCAGGTGTTTTTAATAACACTATTAATAACCTCTCTTAAAATCGTGCTTAACGTAAAACTCCATACACATTTTTTTATGTCATATTTAATATTTGATTATTAGAAACAACATATTTTTATTAATTCAGTTTTAGTTTACTATATTACTGAAATTATTACTCTCAAAGCGGTGAAGGAAAACATCGTGAGGAAACCGGCATGTCCAGAAACCAAAAAATTTAAGACATTTGACATCGGCGAACCCGCAGTGGGCCCCAATGGTAGATAACGGCCCATTCCCTCTTACATAGTGAAGGCTTGTATCCCTGCAGTGGGAACGATATAGATTGATGATGTTTATGCGTTAATAACATTGATATTTTCATACAATAGGGTGCAATCATCAGTAAGTCGTCTCCACTCCGAACGAGACAAGGCCGTGGCTGAACTGGACAAGGCCAGGGAAGAGCTAGAACGAACTCAGGCTACGCTCGGCAAGGCACAATTACAGCAAGACAAACTTCAGGCCGCGTTAGATGCTGCTCACTCGGAGATCGACAAGCTTCAAGAGAAGTTGGATAAGGCTGCTGTCGAAGTTAGAAAGGTGAGTCATTAAGATAACATTGCACTACATCATGACTTATGGAGCGATAGTCCTCGGCCTTAAAAATTACCCAGGCAGGCTCTTTACTTTGTGTGTTTAATTTCATCATCGACTGACCAGGTTAAGCTACGGTTGGTCCGTGGATGGGTGACCATCTTTACATACCAAGACCCCTCCGTGCCTCGTAAAGCACGTTAAGCCGTTGGTCCCGGCTGTCATTTGTGGATCTTTGACAGTCGTTACGGGTCGTCAGAAGCCCGAAAGTCTGACAACCAGTCTTACCATGGGGTATCGTATTACCCAGTAACTGGGTTGTGGGGGTCAGATAGGCAGTCGCTCCATGTAAAATACTGGTATTCAGCTGCATCCAGTTAGACTGGAAGCTGACCCCAACATAGTTGGGAAAAGGCTAGGTAGATGATGATGATTTAATTTCATCACCACTGCTCTCAAAACAGTGAAGGAAACATCGTGAGGAAACCGACATGTCCAAGAACCAAATCTTCGAAGACGTGTGACATCCACCACCATGCACTGGGCCCGCTTAGTGGATTATGCCCCACTCCCTCTCACTGAGAGGAGGCCTGTGTCCCAGCAGTGGGAACTTTTAGGATGATTGTTACATCACTGTATTTCGGGTTAGACAGAGGGGTCCCTTTGGTACCCCCACATTTCGCCAGTTATTTGAAGTCCCATGTATCAGGGGTCAAGTCATCAACTGGGCGAAAATCCGGACCCTTGACCATTAATTTATATATGTTATTCATATTTCGATGACGGAAAGTGGGCCTAGGTATCATATTACCAAGTAACTGGGTTGTGGAGGCTGCATCCGACTGAAAGTCGACCTCAACTTAGTTGGGAAATGGCTAGGCAATCAGTGTAGTGATGTCAGTACTCATGCTACTCATGTTTGTATTACGCTAGTAACTGAAAGACTGATGTAGCTCTAAAGTTGCTGGACTGTGAAGTTACCCCAACTTATTTGGAAAAAAGCTAGATAGTGATGATGATGTAAAAAAAACTTTTTTAATTAATTAATTTCGGAAGGCTGTGACAAATAATTAAAATACACATCCAAAGTCACCGACTTCCCAAATTAAAGTTATTTTGCACTGTGTAGTAGTTTCTTTGGAAGTCGGTTGTTATTTTTTTGAAAAAAGTTTTTATTTTTCACTTTTTAGTTATCTACTCCACACCAATTCGAAATTTCATCATCCTTGGGGTGAAAACAATACACATTTATGCGATAGCAACATTCGCGGTTGATTTGCTGTAATTTTTTGAAGAGTTCCATTGTCTGTCTCCGAAATGCATCATCAGATCTATATGAAATTTAAATGGGACTATTTCGAAATAAACCCCTTTCGAACAAAGAAGAATTTTGCAAATTTGTCTATACAGGGTAAGTTTTTATCCAGTGCGCAAACTGATAAAAACTTTTCCTCTCTATGACGGAGTTGTGCCCGACCATACATAAAAATATATTTATAAACTTATCGAATTGATAACGATTCAATGGGACCATTTCGGAGTAAATCCCTTTCGAACAAAAAAAGAATTTTGCAAATCCGTCTATATACGACGGAGTTATGCCCGAACATACATAAAAAAATAAAAATATAAACATGTCGAATTGATAACCTCCTTCTTTTTGAAGTCGGTTAAAAATAATCTTCTATCTATAGATATAAATAAAAAGAAAAGTCCTGACTGACTGACTGTTATCAACGCCCAGCCCAAACCCTTGGACCTAGAAAGCTGACATTTTTCACAGGGGTTCTCTATAAAGGTAGTGGAGACAAGGAATTAGGAAGGATTTTTCAAAATTCAACCCCTAAGGGAGTTAAATAGGGGATGAGAGGTTCCGCGCGGGCGAAGCCGCTGGCAAAAGCTAGTTCTACACAATTTATCTAGACGAACTGCACTCTAATTGCATAACATACGATCAGTCATAATCTATTTCATTTTGACAGTTCAACAATATTCATTGCGTTATTTACATTGTGGAGCAGACACATTTTTCGGACATATGAAGCAATGGATTAACAATATGTTTCAAAATGATTCAGATTATGATTGATCGTGCGTTACGCAATTAGGTTGCTGGTTCAGGAATTTGTGTGGTCTAATAGTAAACTTTTACATTAAATCTTTCAAGTAAAAGTGGAGAAAACATTCTTTAAAATGAATAACTATTGTAGAATACCACTCCATAGAAATAGAATTAATTTTTTACGAAGTAAAAAAAAGACTTAATAAATGAATCCGCAAGCTTTTCATGAGAAGTACTTAAGTTACACTGGTCTCTTTATGCCACTGGATTCCAAAATGCACTTTTTCTTTTCCTACGTACTTTACAACATTATTTTTCCTTTGAAAACTGATTAATTCATAACATTTCAAATGGGAACAATACCCAACTTAATAATTTGTAATTTGACCCTATAAAATCCTGAAGCAGATATGGGTTAAGTGTCGCATATTAAGTTACAGTTTTAGCACCAATTAAATAGTTCGTTTACGATGGCTTAGTCGCAGTGAGTCATAAAATACTATTTTGTGTTCAACTTAATGTGTGTATGTTGTATTGATAACTTGCACATTGACATAACATAACTTTATGCCTACATTAGTCGGTCATCAAATAACTTCTCCCGCTCTAGGTGAAGCAGGACGGCGTGCCACCCGTGTTCCTTCAGTTGCCTGAGTGCCAGGTGCCACGGTATCTCTTTCGAACAACCCGCACCCCTAGCAGGCATCGGCCTTTGTGGACCAGACCAGTTGATGCTGACATCTCTTTGAGGCAGTCAATGTCAGATTGAAGTGCAGTTATGGTTCATCCACGTTTCGCCAGTTATGTTTATGTCCCATATGTGGGGCTTGTGGCCAAGTATTACGAGCCGCATAGGTTGATCGATAAGAATAAGGTACGCTTGTCGCGGTTTGTACGTGGATGGGTGACCATCTTAACATGCTAAGACCCCGCCGCGCCTCGGAAAGCATACCAAGACGTTAGTAGTTTTTTTTTTTTTTTTGAGGTTGGAGCAGGAGCTGGTACACAGGCTACTGAGGGAAAACGGGTGGGTTTTAGTCAGTAAAAGTCTGATACGCCATCAGACTTTTACTGACTAAAACCCACCCGTTTTCCCTCAGTAGCCTGTGTACCAGGGGTGACGGTATCTCTTTCGAACAACCCGCACCCCTGGCAGAGACGGCCGTTGGTCCCAGTAGCTTTTCGTGGATCTTTCCCAGACAGACTGGTTGTCAGATTTTCAGGTATCAAGCTACCCGTAACAACTGTCAAAGATCTACGAATGAGAGCCAGAAATAACAGTTTAACGTGTTTTTTGAGGTACGGAGGCATCTCAATATGTAATGGAAAATTCCTCGTACCGATGTGTATGCGTGACCATCTTAACGTACCGAACTTTTGTGGGAGTTAAGCACGTTAAGTCGTTGGTCCCGGCTGGCATTCGTGGATCTTTGAAAGTCGTTACGGGTCGTCAGAAGCACGAAAGTCTGACAACTAGTCTTACCAAGGGGTATCGTATTATCCAGTAAATGGGTTGTGGAGGTCAGATGCGCATTCGCTCTCTGGAAAATACTGGTATTCAGCTAGATCCGGGTATACTGGAAGCCAAACGCAATATAGTTGGGAATAGGGTAGGCAGATGATGTTTAAGTCAAAAGTAATAGGGAGCGAGTCTATTGCCATCAACCGGGCAGATTTCCAGACCCTGGATCGCCACTACTGAAAATATACCTACAATTGGAAAAACCCAACAACACTATGCCTGACGTTTTGCACAGCAGTAGTGCTTGCGACCACCCAGGAGCGTACCAATAGAAAATGACGCCTAGGGCATGCATCACATTAGCGTCCCTTCGTAAATTATCTTCTCGGTGTACACTGAGCAAAGCCAGGTCGCATAACCTTTCTGGACCAATTAAAAACCTTCGATAACGAAGATATTCATTTCAACTTGCTGAAAGATCGATTGAAATGCTGCAATTTTAAAAGAATTTGAATAGAAATAGGCAGAATTGGAAATACGCTTTCATCCCCGTACTACACAATATATTCAAGTAGATCTTCAGATTTCTTAGATAAAGGTAACAGTATGAAATGCTTTATGTTTATTTTATTTATTTATTTAACTATTTATGTTTACTAAATAAACAGACAAGAAGATTAGAACAGAAAAATAGGTACAGAGGTGATGCTTATTTCTAAAAAAATCTCTTCCAGCATACCTGCGATAGGAGACAACATAAAGAGATGTAGACAACGTGTGTAAGAGTAAAAGGGAAAATAAACTACATTTACAACCAAAACCAATAATTCACTAAATTAATTAAACAAATAATAATATACTAACATACACACTTGGACCATACATACTTACATACATACACCTAAAATAAATATCACTATAATATTTATAATAATGCTGTAAATGAAATAATACATACACAACTATGACGATGTGGACAGATAATGTTCTATGTTGATAATGTGTGTGTGTGTTTGGTGTGTTTTACATGTGTTTATTTAATAAACTAGCTTTTGCCAGCGACTTTGCCCGCGCGGAACATTTATCCCCTATTAAACTCCCTTAGGGGTTGAATTTCAAAAAATACTTCCTTATTCCTTGTCTACATTATAAAGGGAACCTCTGTGAAAAATTTCAGCTTTCTAGGTCCAAGGGTTTGGGCTGGGCGTTGATGAGTCAGTCAGTCAGTCAGGACTTTTCTTTTTATCTAGGTATATAGATTGGCGACTTTTTGCGCCCCCCTTAGATGGGCGTCCAGGGCTTTTGCCCTGCCTGCCCCACCCTAGTTACGCCAATGCGACCACTAGACTAATGAAGCAGCATTAGATGTGGCTAATTAGTCGATTTACACGAATTCAGTCGCCCGAATCGAGAAAATTCACTCTTTTAAATAATATGTTATTTTCTATAAGCGACTTGCTCTAAGCTAATCTATTTGTGGGCGTCAACTCTAGAAATATGTATTAAGCAATTGGCACGTTTTGAATTTTAAGCAATAAAGGAATGAGAAAATGTCAGTGCAAGTACATGCAATAGGTAAAGATTGAGTAAGTGCAGAGTTAAAAAATATTCTTAAATATTCTTGGTCCAGTAAGATTTACATTTGGAACGAACAATATTAGTTCTACATCTTTCGCAACTGCAACAATGGAACGAAACGAATAAAATTTTCCGGTACAAAATTAGGAATCACCTCGTCGAGTTACTAGAGATGGGCCGACTATGATTTTGGCCTATTAAATCAAAATCAAATCAAAATATTTTTATTTCATATAAACCTGCATGGGCACTTATGAAACGTCAGAAGCTAGGTGCACGGTTCCAAATTGTTGTTTCCTATGGAGAAGAGCCGGCAAGAAACTCCACGGTTACTCTTTTAAAAATAATTGGCTTTAACAATATTTTCAAATTACAGAGATAAAATGCATGGGAGGACAGCGCAGGCCTGTCAATAAGTACCAGGTACTTAGACGAATTAGGAATAGAAAATCGTCTACAAATCTACAGTCAGTAAGGCCTACGACGTTCTCTCATTCACAATATGTAAAATAATCTACATAAATAAAATTAACCTAAATAAAATTGTTGTATAGTGTCAATTAATGACGAGAATATGTCAGCATTGTAAAAATAAAAAGAATAAAAAAGAACATTGTATTTGAGAGCAGTTAATAGACTTTCACATAGTTATGCTGTTAATGAGGTACCAGGGAAGCCACATGTGCAGAAGGAATTAATGCCAAACTTCCCTGTCTTCAACGTAGTCTTTTATCTTATAATATGCTTTTTTGATAAGGACACGTTTGATGTGCGTTTTAAACTTTCCATCGCTAAGTTCTGTAACTGACTTTGGCAACTTGTTATAGAAGCGGATACTGTTTATTAGAAATGACTTGCTAGTTTTAGTCAGTCTAAATTTTGGAATCACAATTTCATCTTTACTACGTGTATTCAGATTATGGAAATCGCATCGTTTTTTGAAAAGGCCTAAGTTTTTGCGAACATACAAGATATTTTCTAGGACATAAAGAGAAGGCAGAGTTAGTATATCAATTTCGCTGAATTTGTTTCTAAGAGACTCGCGATGCCCCATTTTATAGATTGCGCGGATTGCCCTCTTTTGTAAAATAAAAATTGAATCTACGTCAGCTGCCGATCCCCACAGCAGAACGCCATAAGACATAATACTGTGAAAATAAGCAAAGTAAACTAACCTAGCTGTGGCTACATCAGTCAACTGCCTTATTTTTCTTATTGCGTAAGCAGCTGAGCTTAATCTACTTGAAAGAGCTCTAATGTGAGCACCCCATTGCAATTTTGAATCTAAAGTAATTCCCAAAAATACAGTTTCCGAAATAGCATCCAGTTTCTTGCCATCAAGTTTTAAGTTTAGACCTACTTGGGGTACATTCGGTAACGAGAACTTAAGACATTTAGTTTTGTTCGCATTGACTAAGAGATTATTAGCAGCAAACCATTTCGAAAGCACAGCTAGACTATTATTGACATGTAAGACATCCGTATCTTTTCTATCTATTCTAAAAATAAGAGAAGTGTCATCAGCGAATAAAATTATGTCCGAGAAGTTAGCCATCAGGTAAGGAAGGTCATTTATATAAACTAGAAATAAAAAAGGGCCAAGAATTGAACCTTGAGGCACGCCCATCTTAACTAGAGACCCCGAGGACGTCGCCCCATTAACGTTTACTTTTTGCTGCCTGTTTGATAAATAGGAAAGTACAAGATCAGCAGCTTGTCCACGAATTCCGTAGTGGTGTAATTTACAGATCAGTGTATTGTGGTCAACGCAGTCAAACGCTTTTGAGAGGTCACAGAAAATGCCAATTGCGTCCTGGGAATTCTCCCAGGATTCCAAAATGTGACTGATGAGTTTTACTCCTGCGTCAGTCGTCGACCGACCTTTCGTGAAACCAAACTGTCGACTATGTAAAATTCCATTCAAGTTAAAGTGTGACAACATCTGGTCCAGCATGATTTTTTCATAAATTTTGCTCAATGCTGGAAGCACAGATATAGGTCTATAATTAGAGGGATCACTCTTACTACCCGATTTGAAAATTGGTACTACTTTACTGTGTTTCATTAAGTCAGGAAACGTACCGCTGTCTAAGCATTGATTAAATATGCCTGTTAGGACAGGGGCAATTGTGTCAATGATATTTTCGAGAACCTTAACGGAAATCCCCCATAAGTCTTCAGTGTTTTTTATGTTAAGACTTTTAAATGCTGTTTTAATTGTGGCAATAGAGATGGGTTTGAATTTAAAACTTGGAATGTCCTTGCTGAAGTTTTCTTTAAGGAGAGATTCAGCTAATACAGATGATGAGGGGAGAGATTTCGTAACTTCTATTGGGATGTTGGTAAAGAAATTTTCTAGAGTCTCAGCAACTTGTAACTTATCTGAAATGGTTTTATTATCAATTTTTAGAGCTAACTCATTCTGATCTCGCTGTTTTGTGTTTCCAGTTTCTTTGTTAATTACCTGCCACACAGCTTTTATTTTATTTTTAGAGATGCTAATTTTATTATTGGTCGGCCAAGCCGATCATTGCTTTCGGTTGAGTTCGGGTGACATCGACAATGTTCAAAATGGCATACCTACTTATTGCCAATTGTTTGCTGTAGAGTTACTTCTTTTTTGTTAGAAGTAGGTACTAATTAATTTTACTTAACAATGGAACGTAACGAATAAAATTTTCCGGTACAAAATTAGGAATCACCTCGTCGAGTTACTAGAGATGGGCCGACTATGATTTTGGCCTATTAGTCGGCCAAGCCGATCATTGCTTTCGGTTGAGTTCGGGTGACATCGACAATGTTCAAAATGGCATACCTACTTATTGCCAATTGTTTGCTGTAGAGTTACTTCTTTTTTGTTAGAAGTAGGTACTAATTAATTTTACAACAATGGAACGTAACGAATAAAATTTTCCGGTACAAAATTAGGAATCACCTCGTCGAGTTACTAGAGATGGGCCGACTATGATTTTGGCCTATTAGTCGGCCAAGCCGATCATTGCTTTCGGTTGAGTTCGGGTGACATCGACAATGTTCAAAATGGCATACCTACTTATTGCCAATTGTTTGCTGTAGAGTTACTTCTTTTTTGTTAGAAGTATTAATTAATTTTACTTAACAATGGAACGCAACGAATAAAATTTTCCGGTACAAAATTAGGAATCACCTCGTCGAGTTACTAGAGATGGGCCGACTATGATTTTGGCCTATTAGTCGGCCAAGCCGATCATTGCTTTCGGTTGAGTTCGGGTGACATCGACAATGTTCAAAATGGCATACCTACTTATTGCCAATTGTTTGCTGTAGAGTTACTTCTTTTTTGTTAGAAGTATTAATTAATTTTACTTAACAATGGAACGCAACGAATAAAATTTTCCGGTACAAAATTAGGAATCACCTCGTCGAGTTACTAGAGATGGGCCGACTATGATTTTGGCCTATTAGTCGGCCAAGCCGATCATTGCTTTCGGTTGAGTTCGGGTGACATCGACAATGTTCAAAATGGCATACCTACTTATTGCCAATTGTTTGCTGTAGAGTTACTTCTTTTTTGTTAGAAGTATTAATTAATTTTACTTAAGGTAATTAATTTCTGGATTTCATTCCAATTAATTAATGAACCAAACGAAGGGTTCTTATTCCTTCCTATCCTATTCTAGATTGCACCGAAAGTAAACTGTTAAGGCGGCGTTTTCTTGAAAACGCTCAAAAAGGTGTTTTTTTTATACCAGTGTATCTCTTTAACTGTAAATAATTTTGAAAGCAAAAAATATATATTTTCAAGTCTTTTTTACATACAGTGATCGAACTCAATACATAATTAAATATACTTTAATACATCAAAAAAATAATCAAAATCACCTCTTAATTCTCTTTAAAACCAGTTTATCTCTTCAATAACAATTACTATTATAATTAAAAATATACAATAAAATGCCAAATGCCAAACTGCATCCAGTGATGGATTAATATTTATTAAATAGTTAATATCTATTTTTATACGATTTTTTTTGCACTTTTTCGACAATACTTTCTCATTTGTAATTCGAATTTATTACAACAGATTTTAACCCGTATCGGATTGCAGTATTATCGCTCATAACGACAATACGACGAGTACATATAAAATTACCAGGGCCTTAAACTGATTCTGTAATAAAAAATAATAACGGTACAAATTTCAATTTCATTCAATCACCGTCCTCTAAATTTTTAAGCATATTAATACAAGTAAAAATGGGCCGACTAGTCGGCGGTTTCAGCCGACTAGTCGATACATCACTAATTACTATGTTTTACGAAACATTGCCAAAAGTAATAAAAACGAAAACTTGTTAATTTTCAACGGTAAGAAATAGCAGGCAAAACCTTGCATTTTGTCAACCATCTTTCTGTACCTTTCAGGGCCCAAACGTACACATATTTTACGAGCAAACCTTGCAGGAAATTATCTGGAGTAAATTCTCACGTTAGTCGTAAATTGTGTTCAGAGCACATTGTGTTGAGAGCAGCCATAATGTCTGGTTGAACATTAAACGGTGTGCGTGTGTACAGGATTGTAAGTTGCTCACTACGCGATATTATAATGTTGTGCGGTGGTACGCAAATCGCAGTCTGCTGCTATACACCGAGAAATTTAAATGGTTGTTTTCCCGCAGCGAAACGGTTTTGTCTTGGTAACACAATCATTTTATAAACAAACTAGCTTCTACTCGCGACTTCGTCCGCGTCAAATTTCTTGCTACCCCGACCCACCCCATGTCGCTTCGAATCGCCTGCCCGTGCGAGTACTTCGTATTCGTGCTTTTTTTATTTTTGCTCAGCTCCTAAGCCGTTATAGATCCTTCCTCGATAAATGGACTATCCAACACTAAAAGCATATTTCAATTCGAAAAAAATGGCAGATTTAACCATTGTGAAAAATCACTACGTGTGAGAGTTTATTTTGCTTTGAAACATTTATACATCGCTGTCACTGTTCCCTTTGTCGGCTGCGCGTGCGATTCGAGTAGTACCTACAAGTTACCTCTAGTGTTACTATTGATTCTGACGTTTTCGAGTTGATGAATATTTTTTGCAATATTTTAAAATAAAAAAAATCCTATTTTTTTTTTACTTTTATTCCATGCTTCGAAAGTACTCCTTATATCGGTGTATAAGAACGACTAAAGTTATTGTTGAATACAATATGCTTGAAGTTTTTGGTAATTTTCTGATCCGGCATTTGATCAATCCTAGCCTTCTCAACTATGTTTGGGTCGGCTTCCAGTCTAACCAGATGCAGCAGAATATCAGTATTTTACATAGAGTGACCACCTATCTGACCAGCACAACCCAGTAACTGGTTAATACGATACTCCTTGGCCAGACTTTCGGGCTTCTGACTAACCTTAACGACAGACAAAAATGTACAAATAACAGTCGGGGCCAACGGCTTTGTGTGATTTTTGAAGCACGTAGAGTCTCAATATGTTGTGGATGGTCATCCATCCACGAACCAACCGCGGTAAGCGTAGCTTAACTTTCGATCGACATGTGCGTCTATCATTATTTAGTCACAAACTCCTAATCCTGTTCTTGATAATGTTCATAATTAAGAGGGGTTACTTTTTTTTAATATACACTAGATTTTACCAGCGGCTTCGCCCGCATGGAACTGTTTTCTTTAACTCCCTTAGGGGTAGAATTTCGAAAAATCCTACCTTACTCCTTGTCTACATTATAAAGGGAAACTTTGTGCAAAATTTCAGCTTTCTAGGTCCAAGGGCTGGGCGTTGATGAGTCAGTCATTCAGTCAGTCAGTCAGTCAGGACTTTTCCTTTTTCTTTCTAATCTACATAGATTGCTAGAATTTAATTTCGTTTCTAAAACAATTTTTTCACTTCCATCTTCTACTCCTACAAACACATAATTGTCATCACCTTAACTTAATACAAGAGAAGCGGAAACTCCAATACAGTATTCAAACAATATTAAATTAGGTCAATATATGCACAGAACTTTAGACCCCTTGACACATAAACTAGGACACACTTAAATCAGATGTGTCAACCTCAACTACCAAAGTTATTTGTACTTACTTTACATCACAGGTGAAATTGGCTGGGCACGCCACGATTGCGGCGGTAAGTCCCCTCTATGAGGAGTGGTTTGAGAGGCGGCATGGCGTTCTCACCTTCCGCCTGGCGCAGGTCCTCACCGGACACGGTTGTTTCGGGAGGTTCCTGTTTCGGATAGGGCGGGAGGAAACGCCCGGGTGTTTCCACTGCGAAGATCGCCCTGAGAACACGGTGGAGCACACGGTGGTGGTCTGCCCAGCTTGGGCGGAGCACTGCCGTGTCCTCGTGTAGGCGATCGAAGGCGGCGATCTCTCGCGTCCGGCCCTGGTCCAGGTCATGGTACGGAGCGAGAGGGCATGGGGAGCCGTCACTTCCTTCAGCGAAGCAGTGATGCTCGCGAAGAGGGAGGCGGCGCACGTGAAGGAGAGGCAGCATATGCTCCCTCGCGACCCTAGCCGCTGCAGGATACGGAGACGCCCTGGGCGTCGGGAATCCCAGGCCGATTTCCGGCCACCGTAGGCATGAGCTTGCGGACGGCGAGTAATGGGTAGCTCGCTGTCCGGTAAGGACCAAGCCCAAGTCGACGGCGCGTTGTGTTCCACGCGCGCCTCAAAGAGATGTCAGCACAAAAATGAGGGGGCCCGCAAGGACCGATGCCTGTCAGGGGTGCGGGTTCGTTTGAAAGAGAAACCACAGCCCCTGGCATACGGGCTAGTGAAGGAACGCTACCATCCACTCTTATAAGACCAATATACTACTTTTCTACCTTATATATATATCTATATAAATAAAAAGAAAAGCCCTGACTGACTGACTCATCAAAGCTCAGCCCAAACCCTTGGACCAAGAAAGCTAAAATTTTACACAGTGGTTTCCTTTAGTAGACAAAGAATAAGAAAGGATTTTTCAAAATTCAACCCCTAAAGGAGTTAAATAGGGTATGAAAGTTCCACACGGGCGAAGCCGCTTGCAAAAGCTAGTAATATTATAAATGTGCAAAAGATTAATGGATGGCTGTTTGTTACTCAATCACGCAAAAACGGCTGAACGGATTTGGACGAAATTTGGCAAACAATTATAGCCTGAATTAACAGATATGTTACTTTTTATCACGGTAGGACGTTCCCGTGGGATAATTTTAGAAATCCACACGGACGAAGCCGAAGTTAGATCATAAAGTTAAGTGACCTGCGAAGTGTCAAGCCATTTTGCACATTTGTACTAATGACCTTGGAAATGTGTAAAGTGAGGATTAAACACTTTTTAACAAAAAAAATTAACCGCCGAAAAAACTGGAAAGAAAAAAACATCCTGCTGTGTTTAACCTTAATAACTAAGCTTGGAAGTTTTTTTTCTTTTCAGTTTTTTCGGCGGTTTAATTTTTTTGTTAAAAAGTTTTTATTTTACAATTTTTTGTGGCTATAATCTACTAATTACTACATGCTTAATTTTTATTACTTTTTGTAATACACAACTCGGTATTAAAATCTGTGTGTAAACAATCAATCATCGCTGTTTTCCTACCCTTAGGGTTAGATTTTTTTTCCAAATTTATATGGGACCAACTTCGGGGTATACCCTTTCCAATAAAGAATTATCAAAATCGAACTACTCTGTAAAAAGATATGCGTGGTCATACATTAAAAAAAAATATACGCGTCGAATTGAGTAACCTCCTCCGTTTTTTCGTTGGTTAAAAGATGTAGGAAGTTATTTTTGTACTTCAGCCCGCCACTTCAGCCGCATGAAAATTCTTGCGACCCTGACCCACCCCGTCCTAACTTATCACGTGCCCGTGCTAATACTTCGTTGTCGTTCGTGATTTTTTTATTTTTGAGCAGCTCCTAAGAGTTCTAGCGTGATGTTACGTAGCAAAAAAACCAAACCCCTCAATAATTCCCTTCAATAATCAACCCCTTTAAATCTCCCCTCCCTTTCCCCCTCCCTAATCCCTTCCCCTTCCCTTCCTTTACCTTTAATTGCCTTCCTCAAAAATTGGGCTATCAATTACAAAAAGATTTTTCAAAACTAACCGCTAACGGTTAGTTTTGAAGAATCTTTTTGTAATTCGAGATGTTCGCGCGTTCAAAAAAAGAAATCGACAAACTTTTCAGCTTCATCATTCGTATACATAGATGTTTATTAACTGACGATACCTAATTCAATGGATCTACTTACTATTTAAAATTCGAAAGCCGCGCGTCTGTAATACGGGATGGGATAACTAAGGCTCGCTGCACATGTAACTGCACTCAACTACACAGTGTGTGAGTCAGTATTTTTCAACAGCACCGTGTACGTTAACTTATCACAACTGCCCTGGAAAATAAATGACCATCGTAGAGCCCCAGATGTTTTAAAAATTGAAACTAATATCTCGTCTTTCATTGCCCTAGTGTCAAGTGGACCGTGAGAAGCAAGCGTATGACTTCGAGTCGTTGCAGTCACAGCTCGACAAGGCTCTGGGCATGTCCGCCAGGTTCGGGAAGGAGAGAGACACCGCCCAGCTGGAGGCTGATCGGTTCCACGACAAGTATGAGAAGTCTCAGGTAAGATATGAATTATGTTGATAGAGTGTTTCTTTCCATATAGGACGTGAATTTTAGGCTGATTTTGTAATTTAAGGTTATTTCCTCAATGTAGCCCGTGGATTTTTTTTTTACGTTTTTTGCTCTCGAAATGATATTTGCTGCTAATTGTCTTAATTTCATATTTATGATTTAAATAATTATAATTTAGTAATTATTTACCACAATTGCTTAATGCAATTTGTCAACCAACGTAATTTGTTTTTGCTGCAAATTACAAAATAGCATAAGAATTTTTGAATTTCGTGGTTCTATTCGGCGGATCCGATCTCCCATAATAACGTGGGTCTTGACTCGTTTGTATCGGTATATACACAAAAGGAAAAGCTTTAATACTTGTTACCAAAATTAACGGCTTTCTCATATAGCTCGTGTCGATATAAAAGAAGAAAAATATATTTAATTAACAACTATGATTTATGATTTGATGGTAATACGCTGCACCTAATTGTTGATTAAATATTATTGATAATTAGAATATTGATAGGTACTTAGCTCCATCCGGTTAGACTGGAAGTCGACCCCAACATAGCTGGGAAAAGGCTAAGCAGATGATGATGCACACCTGCAAAAATTTAAATGCTCATCGAAAAAAAAAAAATTGTTTACATTATTTTTGTTGATGCAGACATCTGTAGCAACAAAAATTGTGTTAACATTAAAATCACATTAACAAAGAAAATCGACAAATCAAAACCACATGTTTACAGTTTAACGTCTCCTGGTTGCACGTTTGGTTAGAAGAAGACTCCGTAAATGGAACAACCTGAATACTTAATGGAACCAGTTGAAAATTTAAGGCTAAATGTAGCCGAGACTCCGGGGTGTCCATTATAAAATTCTACTTTGAGTAGATTTCGACGAACCTAAATATGGAAACTGCTCAATAATTGACAGCTACGATACGATATTCTGGAAAACTCATTGATTGAGGACTCCAATTTCGAACATATAACAGCCGTCCGTCAAAGACATCACTTTGATATTAAGCTGACTTGGCGTAGTAAGAAGTTTCAATAAATTGTGAGGCCAGCATATACGGGTTTTGTTAGTACTGACTTTTGGTCTGTCAATACATGTACATGGTCCATCAAATTCCACGAATTTCTGCTTTGGAATTTATTTTGTGGCAATCCTGTATACAATATTCTGAAATAGTACTGAATACAATTTTTCCACAAATTTTGTTTTTCTATAGAATAATAAAATACGAAATATTGAACGACCTTTCATTATTATAAAAGGAAAAAACTTCATAGGTACAGTAAGCTGGATGTCTGTCAAAAAACTGGTGTCAGCTGGCCTCGTGCTCTATTGATTGTCGAGCAGTGCAGATCAGTGGTGGCCCAGTCTAGTCGCGGGCTCGATCTCACTGGTGGACCTGGCTAAAAGCACGCTGTCTCACCACGCATCGTGTCCGCGGACACGATGCGTGGTGACACAGCGTGAGAGGTAGCACCAGTGATGAGCAGTTAGATGCTAGTCTACTCGCACAACGTTATTGAGTGAGATGCATTTATAAAAGTCCTTCGGAAGATCGAGTTTTATGAAAAAACCACTGCATAAATCAATGACCAATAAAGTTTATTGAACTTTCCAATATTTGAGCTTTGTCGGTGCCGACTTGGTTTTAGAGATTTTACACTTCGTTTATTATCTACTTAAACGCGCCCAAAGTTAGGTTAAATTAGAAAAACTAATCTTTGTTGGCTCATAATTCTTGATGTACATTGTCGAACAGCGGAGTAATTCCCTAAGTATTGTATGGAAAAAAAATTGACGAGATTCACCTTAAGAGTTGTTGAATGTCGTAGGTTTGAACTCAGGTAGGTGATTTTTCATCATCATCATCATTTCAGCCGAAAGACGTCCACTGTTCGACATAGGCAAAGTCAAAGCATTTATTTCAAACATTAAAATATAAATGATTCTAGTCGCCCATTCAAAATGTAGTTTCGTATGGAAAAGAATGGGCAAGAAACTCCACCGTTACTCTTTTAAAATGTTTTAAGTACAACATTTAACATAGTACATTCATTATATAATTATGTGTGAAAACGATGGACTCAGAATAAAATTACCACACCAAAATAGGTAAAATGAATGCAATTGAAGCAACACAGATAAATTAATTTTATGATAGATAGATGGTGCTCCCATATTTAGAAACATAGTAAGAGTAAGTATACGATTTTCCTAGAATATTAACAAGTAATAAGTCAGTGTGTGAGTTAAAGTAATCACTGAGTGTAAATCAATGCCATAGATACAACTCAATTAATAAAATTCAATTAGCAACCAGTTTGATTTTGTCTAGACTCTAGATTGTCCTATGGAGCAGGACCAGCACGTTTCCAAGCATTCTTATCTTGGATATAATCCAGTAATTTGTAATACGCTTGTTTACAAAGTTTACTTTTAATATGCGTCTCTCCCAAGCTCCGCCACTTCGACCGGTTCTGTGCTTCTCTCATCTTCTGCCGTCTTCACCAGGTCATCAGTCCACCTTGAGGACTTTCAACGTCACGTCTGCCAGTACGAGGTTACCACTCCAAAACCATGTATTCTGCGAGCAATACGCTCTGCCCACTGTCACTTAAGTTTAACAATTCTTCGGGCTATGTCGGTTACCTTGGTTCTCCTACGAACCTCATCATTTCTGACTCGATCACGTAGGGAAACTTCAAGCCCTCTCCATTGCCCTTTGGGTGATCTACAGCCATCTTATGAGGCCTATTGTAACCGACCACATTTTAGTGCCATCAGGTGCTTTCATCATATCAACCGAAAGACGTCCACTGCTGGACATCAGCCTCCCACCAAAAAGGGGGGATTTGACATATAATCGCCACGCTTGGCAGGCGGATTGGTGGTCGCAGTATGGTGGTCAAATGCATAGAGAACGCTGCTGTCCATTCTCTTGTAAGTGCCTAGCTCGCCTTCTACGACAGCCACGGGAAGAAACGGGATGATGCTATTCTTTTACGTCCGGCACCACACGGAACGAGTGCTTTACTTTGTGAAAATTATTTCATCACCACTGCTCTCAAATCGCGAAAGGAAAACATGGTGAAGAAACTGGCATGTCCTAAAAAAAATTGAAGACATGTGACATCTACCAACACACACAGAGGCCGCGTGCCGCCGACTGTACTACTCATAGAAATGTCGAATAACTCCTGGATATTATTATTTCGATACTTAATCTGAGTGGGCGAAATAATAATATATTATCAGAGTATTCTTATTGCGAAAATCAAGGCCGTGGTTATAAGGATACCAAAAGAATTTGATCCTTTTCCTCAGAAATCGTTGCCAAAGAATTTTTCCGTCCTTTGGCTTTTGATATTATAACGAGAATATTATGCATAGTTTCTTTGGAGGTCGTCTTACCTATTAATAAAATATGAAAAGATAGATTGGAGAATTTTGGCTCCTCAAAATCAGTACTTCAATAGATACTAATATTAAAAAGAGGTAGGATTAGATTTTTTGTTTAATGAATGGATTTGAATGTTTGGCAAATGGGTAGATCATGGATAATATCATAGAGTATTTTTTATCCCGATATTCTTTCGATATTATTTTTTATGCGGGGGAAACAGCGGGGCGCAGCTAGTTGGATATTAGTAGACTGTTATAAACTCAAAGTAAAGTGCCTGTTTGGGTTCGAACCCACGACCTACAACTCGAAAGTCGCGGTCGTTAACACTGGACCACCACGGCTGTGTGTAAATTATTTCATCACCGCAGCTCTCAAAACGGTGAACGAAAACACCGTGAGGGAACCAGCATGTCCTAGAACCGAAAATTTGAAGACATGTAATATCTATCAACCCGCACTGCACCCGTGCTGTGGATTATGGCCCACTCCCACTTACAGAGAAGAGGCCTGTGTCCCAGCCGTGGGAATATTATAAGCTGATTTTGATTACGCTATAAACAAGATTCGTTTGGGACTTGAAAGATATTGAGGGGGCGAGGGGGCGGGCATTGTTGGTAAACATTTTTGAAAATAATTTGGAACATGGAATTGAAAAAACTAATATGGTGGAGTTCGTAACGAATTTTGCAGCGCGCCAAAAAATCCTTGTACAGTCGCCAGCAGGTCAAGCTATCCCAAACTGTCAAATTTTCCCAATTGAATATAAACCTTATTCCTTTGTAGTAAAGTTGAAAAACTATCAAAGAAATTTGACAGATTGGGGTAGCTTGATGTGCTGGCCTCTGTACAATTGTAACGAGGTTTTCAAGCATGGAGTCTGAATGGAAATCCATAGAGCTTCGGTTTTACGGCTAGCACAAACGCTATGCAAATTGGACGGAAACGTTTGTTCTACCGTCAAACAGACAGGTTTATATGTGCCTTTTACGGCCCTGTTAACTGGCCAATTAGTTTTGATGAGCGAAAACCATTGATCGTTTATATATTTCCGAACTGTGCCATGTAGGAAGAAGTGTAAACTTTAGTCTATACCTAGACATCTACTTCCTATCATCATCATAATAACCTGCGTATTCCCAACTATGTCGGGGTCAGCTTCCAGTCTAACCGGATGCAGCTGGATACCAGTACTTTACGTAGAGCAACCGTAGATCTGACCTCCACAACCCAATAACTGAGTCATACGATACTCCTTGGTACGATTAGTTCTCAGACTTTTGGGTTTCATATCTACTTTCTAAATCCACCATCATCATTTCAGCCGAAAGACGTCCACTGCTGGACATAGGCCTCCCCCAAGCTCCGCCACTTCGATCGGTTCTATGCTTCCCGCATCCAGCGGGCTCCTACGACCCTCACAAGGTCATCGGTCCACCTTGTGGGAGGCCTTCCAACTTTACGTCTTCTGGTACGCGGTCACCACTCCAGAGCCTTCCGGCCACATCGGCCATCTGTTCTGCGAGCAATGTGCTCTGCCCACTGCTACTTAAGTTTGGCAATTATTCGGGCTATATCGGTTACCTTAGTTCTCCTACGGATCTCTTCATTCCTGATCCGCAGTGTCTCAAGACGAAAGTCTTTGACCAGTGCGTGTTGCCAGTGATGACATATTATGGAACCGAAACGTGGTCGCTCACAATGGGCTTCATAAGAAGGCTTAAAGTCACCCAAAGGGCAATGGAGAGGGTTTCCCTACGTGATCTATATCCATACTTAATATTATTTATTTGAAAGTAACTCTGCATGTTTGTCTGTATATTACGAACTTCTAGCTGTACATACAGTCCTTCCACAGTTAGGTACTCCCCCTCTGATTTTGCATCATTGTCAAAATTACATTGACCTTTATTTTAATCACATTAAAGTTTATGTTGGGTTGCTGCTGTCAGACATACATAAAACTGTGAAAGACTGCGCTTGGTCATCTCAGTAAAGACACTAAAGTAAAGAGAGAAAACTTCTTCACTAAAAACACAAATGCAGATGACAAACTCAATGCATTTTGCTCCTAGTGCACACAGTACAATGACACAGAAATCCCGAAACAAATTATTCACAGTGCTCCGATCTTTCTACGCTCGCTCACCAAACTTTAATGTCCCAATATAAATCATGACTGGAACGAAGACCACTTGAATGGCGCCCGTTCGTCTAGACTCTGCCTTATGTAACATCTGACGATATGGCAGTACTGTTAGAGCCGGCTACATTGATCTGAGATTGAAATGGGACGGAATAAATTACTGGTTTTATGACCTCTTGCTCGCATTGTGGTGATCGTAAATGATTCATTAGTATCCAATCTTCTTAATGATATACCTACATCTTCTAAGACGGCAGAAATGTTGCAAATTACATCGTGATTCTTCATTCAAAGTTCCAAGTCATCTATACAAATTAGGCTGAGAATCAGCAGTTTTCGAACGTTTAAATTATGACCACTTGCTCGCATTGTGGTGGTCGTAAATGATTCGTTAGTATCCAATCTTCTTAATGATATACCTACATCTTCTGAGACGGGAGAAATGTTGAAATGTACGTCGTGATTCTTCATTCAAAGTCCAAAATCATTTATATACAAATTAGGCTAAGAATCAGCAGTTTTCGAACGTTTAAATTATGACCACTTGCTCGCATTGTGGTGGTCGTAAATGATTCGTTAGTATCCAATCTTCTTAATGATATACATCTTCTAAGTTAGAGAGAGAAGTGTTTCAATTTACATCATGATACTTCTTTCAAAATCAATCAAATTCCAAAATCATTCATTAAAATTAGGCTGAGCACTGGTGGCTCACTGGTAACGGCTGCGACTTGCGAGTTGTCGTAGGTTCGAACCCAGACAGGTGCTTTACTTTGTGTAAATTATTTCATCACCACTGTTCTCAAAACGGTGAAGGAAAACATCGTGAGTAAACCGGAATGTCCTAGAACCAAAAATTCGAAGACATGTGACATCTACCAACACGCACTAGGCCACGTCTTGGGCTACAGCCCACTCCCTCTCACCGAGAGGAGGCCTGTGTCCCAGCAGTGGGAATATTATAGGCTGATTATGCTATACGCTGAGAATCACCACTTTTTGAACGTCAAAATTATATAAGACAGTCCCAGAAAACGCCCGCCCTTCACCATTCGATGTGAACCATTGTCAGAAGTGAAGTACTTAGTCGTTAACGGTATGATGAATTTCATACCGTTACGATCTATCTATCATCATCTGCCTAGCCTTTTCCCAACTACATTGTGGTCGGCTTCCAGTCCAACCGGATGCAGCTGAATACCAGTATGTTACATGGAGCGATTGCCTCTCTGACCTCCACAACCCAGTTACTGGGTAATACGATACCCCTTGGTAAGACTGGTTGTCAGACTTTCGGGCTTTTTTTTTTGCCTCTGACCTCCACAACCCAGTTACTGGGTAATACGATACCCCTTGGTTCTTACCAAGGGGTATCGTATTACCCAGTAACTGGTTGTCAGACTTTCGGGCTTCTGACCACCCGTAACGACTGCCAAATATCCACAAATGACAGCCGGGACCAACGGCTTAACGTGCATTCCGAGGCACGGAGGTGTCTTGGTATGTAAAGATGGTCACCCATCCACGGACCAACCGCGGCAAGCGTAGCTTAACCTGATCGACCCGTGTAGCTATTGTAAGTTAGCCACAAGCCCCTCGATTACGTTACGATCTATCTATATACAACATGATATAACATCACGCCTGTATTCCCCGATGGGTTAAGCAGAGGTGTACCCATAGCTCACATTTCGCCAATTATGTTTCAGTCCCATGTAATAAGGGGCGAGCATTTTCAATCAACCAGGCATAAATCTACACTCCAGGTTCTATGTATATCTCACCGTATGATTGTGAGCACCGTTAGTTTACAATCTATTTCGCGAGATTATTAATTGTCGATAAATTATGAACTGCACCATACTGCTTACCGACCGAATAGGTTAGGTTAGAACTGCGACCACCCGCGCGCGAGCCGAGCGAGCAAAGCGAGCGGTGCCGCGACAGCGGCTCGCGAGCGCTACTTTCAAGCTAGTGGCAGTTACTTGACTATTTAATAATAGCGCAAGGTACTATCCGTCTTGATACCAGCTCACAATTTGACGGACAGATTATAAACCATCGAAAAATAGTGATGGTTTTTGTAGTTCACAATTTATCGACAGTTTACAATCTCGCGAGATAGATTATAAACTAACGGTGTTCACAATCTTACGGTGACATACAAATAAATATAATAGAAGTTTCTGTTTGTAATGTCAAAGTAATCGCTTTTTACTAATTGCATATTATTATGAAAATATAAATGGAACTTATGACCAAAAACAGTACATTGTTAAGGTTTGTCTCCCTCCATTTCTTCCGGCTAATCTCTGCAACAACTGGACAGATTTTGACGAGACTTACACTAGCAGATTCTGATGTTCTATAGAGTAACGTAGGCTACTTTTTGTCCCGGCAACACGTACTCTCGTGGTATAATTCCCGACCTCCACGCAAGCAAAGCCGCTGGCAAAAGCTACTTTAATAATATATTACATGTTTCACAAGCATCAGTACAGGAAAACGAAAATAAAAACTTGTATCAACGGATAAAATCATATTATCAAAGATACGACAAAAATAGAATTTTGAATACTATTAGTCATAATTCCTACTAATATTATAAATGCAAAAGTAACTCTGTCTGTTTGTCTATCTGTCTGTTTGTCTATCTGTCTGTCTGTCTGTTACGCTTTCACGCCTAATAACCGCTGAACCGATCGTCATAATATTTGGCAGAGATATACACGAGGGCGGAAACGCAAGCAAAAGCAAGTCCTGCTAAAATAAAAAATGTGAAAGTTTAGATGTTTGGATGTTTATTTCTCTTTCACGCAAAAACTGCTGAATAGATTTGGATTAAATTTGGCATACAGATAGTTTATAACCTGTAATAATACAAAGGATTCTTTTTATCCCGGGAGTAAGTTCCTGTGGGATAATTTCTGACCTCTACGTGAGCGAAGCTGCTCGCAAAAGCCAGTAAAATCAGTCAAAGAGACGACAAAAATAGCTGAGAGTTTTGACTATGTACTTTATAAACTGGTATTTAAATGATAATCCCACGCTCGGGGAAGAGCTACACTATTTTAAAATTACGTCACTGAAATTCTAGCGCCGTCACTTAAAATAACTTGCATCAATAGCTAGGATCGCTTTTATTCGCTCGACGGTATTCCGAAATACGTTATTCGAACCTGCAGTTTTCCTAAATCCGAACATAGTTTCAATTCAAATTAAAATTTATAGCGTAAAAGGCGCTTCAATACGCATGTATAAACTCGCCCGAATCGGGCGAATCGTGTCGGTTTTAAATAATATTATACCTTACACAGGATACGTTTTTAACCAGTGCGCAAACTGTAACCATGTATGCAGCATATCATTCTAGACCTCCCTGCGCAGATACTTATTTTTCGTCAGTTATACAAAAAATAATCAGCTGTTCCATACATTTCGACCGCGTAGGTATTGCACTTTTCTATGAAACAGCAGATTTTTCTTTTTGTATATCCTGCGAAAAATTTATGTGCTGTCTAGAATGATATGCTGAATTCATGGTTACAGTTTGCGCACTGGTTAAAAACTTATTCTGTATAGGCAACTTGTACGAAATTAATGTATTTACTGTATTTAATATACCTACCTAATAGTTTTAGTGTTCTTTTTTCCTTTACTTTTCGTTGTCTCCTTTACGTTTTATTCAGAACGTGACAATTGCTAGTATACGTTTTTCTGGAATTGTCGATTCGCCCACAAAAAAAAAAATTCGTCCGAGTCGAGTCGAATAGGAAAAATTGAGTTATTTTATTCGGGCGAGTGAATTCGTACGAATCGACTAATCAGCACATAAAAGCTTGGACATAAAAATTCTATTTTCATTTTGCTTCACGAAACTTTCCTAGTCTGCTAATAATACCTTATTCACACAATGCTATTGTGTGTCTGTTGTATTGTCTAGTATAAAATATTTATACAGCGGTGAAGGCAAAAATAGTAGATCACTGACCCAAATTCTGGTCGGTTCGGTATCAGTCGCATTCGATCGGTTATCGCCCGAATTGGATTGGAATCAGCTTTCCACTTAGCCTTAGCCTGGTATCGATCTCGCTGTATATTTTCTGAACAATTTTAAAGAACTGCTTCGTCGCCATATTGTATTTTGATCGCACAGACTGATAGCATGATAGGTTTTGTGTTGTTTATTGTTCATTCGTTCAACTCGTCTCGTTTTATACCTAGTTGGAATTTATTTTTGATCTAAAATGATGCCGCGCAAATGTTCATGACAGAATTGAGTAAAGAGTTCGTTTCATACAGACGCTCCCTATATAAACAGTGCGAACAATGTACGCCTATATAGCTCATAGTGTTTAGTTTTTATAGTGTTCTAGATTTAGGTTTACTGGACACATTTTTATTTTTTCTTGTCTCTAATTTGCATTATGTCAATGTCATGCATACCTGTTATTTGCACGGTTACTGAAATGCCGTTCTTAAATGTAAGTTTATTTGAAATGTAAGTGACAGTGCTGTTGGTGTACTTATTATAAATAAATAATTGTCTTTTTGCATTTATCAATAATTCCTTCATTCCATTCTGCCTTTAAGTTTACATCGTCACTAAATTTAGTTTGGCAACTCAGAAATCATCATTTGCCTAGCCTTTTCCCAATTATGTTGGGGTCGGCTGCCAGCCTACCCGGATGCAGAAAGAATACCAGTATTTTACATGGAGCTACTGCCTATCTGACCACTACAACCCAGTTACTGGGTAACACAATACCCCTTGGTAGAACTGGTTGTCAGGATTCCGGGCTTCTGACGACCCGTAACAACTGTCAAAAATCCACGAATAACTACCGGGACCAACGGCTTAACTTGCCTTCTGAGGCACGGAGGCTTCTTTCTTGGGATGTAAAGTTGTTCACCCATCCTCGGACTAACCTTGGTAAACTTAGTTTGACCTAATTGATCGATCCGTGCGGTTGGTACTTAGCCCCTTAACCCTCCTTGAGAAATATTAAAACAAATCAACATATATTTTTTACCGTTGTGAAAGACTCATCATCTGCCTAGCCTTTTCCCAACTATGTTGGGGTCGGCTTCCAGTCTAACCGGATGCAGCGACTGCCTATCTGACCTCCACAACCCAGTTACTGGGTAATACGATACCCCTTGGTAAGACTGGTTGTCAGACTTTCGGGCTTCTGACGACCCGTAACGACTGTCAAAGATCCACAAATGACAGTCGGGACCAACGGCTTAACGTACTTTCCGAGGCACGGAGGGGTCTTGGTATGTAAAGATGGTCACCCATCCACGGACCAACCGCGGCAAGCGTAGCTCAACCTGGTCGATCGACCCGTACAGCTATTGTTATTTAGCCACAAGTGAAAGACTATTAGCACGATTATAAATTGATTCTGAACCGTCTTAAAATCCGTCTAAAAAAATAAAACATGTACTGGCGGACGCAATAAACCAGTCGCGATTGTATCGAGTTGGGCCACGACAAACAATTGTCAAGCAATAGCAAAGATTTTATTCAGTATTTGGCAACTTGGGCCATGTTTATCGGTACTAAAGCTAGCCGACTATGCCTTCATACCGCCTTGACATGTAACTTCAGTGGAATCCTGCCAAAGAACTCTTAGGCCTACGTGGGGTGACTTGGTACCTCTGAACTATTCGGTATGTTCTCAATACGCCTTGTGAGCGATCGGTATTTCATTTACTATGAAATGTTGTTCGGTATGTTGTCGTGTCACTGAAGCGTATCCAATTAATATTATTACTAGTGTTGGAATATCAGAGGTGGCATTTAATTTTCAGCTTATTGATTTGAGTCATTTGGTTTGAACTAATTGCCACTTCATTGGGGATATGGCAACTTCATGGATAAAGTTACAAGTTTAACTTATGTTAATAATTTTATCAGTGATTCATTTTAGACGTTCCCTAAAACGTATTTGTTAAAAATAAAACGACTGCCGAAAAAATAAACTAAAAAATTACTTTAATTACGGAAGGCGGTGACAAAAATATTTAATACATGACCAAAGACACCGACTTCCGAAATTAAAGTTATTTTTCACTTTGTGGTGTTTTTTCGGAAGTCGTTTTTTTTTTGGAAAATCTTTATTATCTATTGATTATTCAAAATAATTGCCTACTTCATCATCATCATCATCATTTCAGCCGAAAGACGTCCACTGCTGGACATAGGCCTCCCCCAGGCTCCTCCACTTCGACTGGTCTTGTGCTTCCCTCATCCAGCGGATACCCGCGTCCTTCACAAGGTCATCCGTCCACCTTGTGGGAGGCCTTCCCACTCTTCCGGTACGCGGTCGCCACTCCAGAACTTTTCGGCCCCATCGGCCATCTGTTCTGCGAGCAATGTGCCCTGCCCACTGCCACTTAATTTTGGCAATTCTTCGGGCTATGTTGGTTGCCTTCGTTCTCCTGCGGATCTCTTCATTCATGATTCGATCGCGTAGGGAAACTCCGAGCATAGCCCTCTCCATTGCCCTTTAGGTGACTTTAAGCCTTCTGATAAGGCCCATTGTGAGCGACCACGTCTTTGTACCATAGGTCATCACTGGCAACACACACTGGTCAATCACTTTCGTCTTGAGACACTGTGGTATTTGGGACGAGAAGATATTGCGAAGTCTCCCGAACGCTGCCCAGCCGAGTCGGATTCGACGATTGCCTACTTACATCAAAAAAAATATTTGAGTAACTTTATAGCTATGGTTTAGTCTTTCAGTTACCAGCGTTTAAGTACACAAATTGGGTACTGACATCATCATCTGCATAGCCTTTTCCCAACCATGTTGGGGTCGGCTTCTAGTCTAACCGGATGCAGCTGAACACCAATATTTTACAGGAAGCGATTGCCTATCTGACCTTCACAACCCAGTTACTGAGTAATACGATATCCCTTGATAAAACCGCACCCTAATTGCGGAACTCATGATTCATCATGATCTGTATCGTTTTGAAACGGATTGTTAGACCATTGCTTCATATGTTCGAAAAATGTGTCTGTTCGACAACATAAATAACGCAATGGATATTGTTTAACTGTGAAGACGAAAACAATTATGATCAATCGTGAGTTACGCAATTAGGGTGCTGGTTGTTAGACTTTTGCCCTGTAACGACTGTCAAAGATCCACGAATGACAGCCGGGACCAACGGAGTAACGTGCTTTTCGGGGCGCGGAGAGGTTTTAGCATGTTAAGATTGTCACCCATCGACGGACCAACCTCGGAAAGCGTAGCTTAACCTGATCGATCTGGCGGCTGTAAAAACTTAGCCACAAGCACCACATCGGATCATGAATTACTTAGAATCCTACAGTAATAATTTGGTGAAGATTATATAGTGTTTACCACATCAAGACAGAATTCAGCCCCATCTGCTTTAGCTGATAGCCCTCACCCAAAACACTGTAAAAACAAAACAGAACCTACAATAACAAATTTCTTTGCAGGCACTTGTGGCACGAATCCAAAAAGAACGTGATGCAGCACTCGCCGAAGCTGCCAGCTGCCGCGAACGAGCTGAAGCGGCGGCTGCTGCAGCCAACAGGGCAGCAAGAGATCGCGACAGTGCTACCACTGAGCTGGACGTACTTAGAGAGCGGTGGGAGAAGGCGCATCAACAGCACCAGAAACTCACGGTGAGCATTACAAATTCGAATAATATTCCCTAATATATTTAGGAATATTGTGAAAAACAAAAAAGTAGGTTTATGAAGAAGTCTAAAACAACTGGCATCGGTCTTCTCGTAAACTATTAGTTTATTGTTTCATAATCAATAGGTTTAACAAATTAGTTGTAAAGGCCTGGTTTAAAGTATGGAAATAACTGTAACAGAAGACCTCCACCTTCTTTATCTATAAAAACAACATACAAAACTTGTCAATATTATAAATTTAACATAGTAGGTACCTACCTACTATGTTAAATTTATAATATTGAATATAAATGCAAAACTAAAGCTAGAGAATCAAAAAAGAGAAATTATATTAAGAATTCGCAATCTTAGATCATTTATATTTCATCCCCACCCACCCGTCTCAGCATAAGGCATAATCGGTTTGTTTTTGAAGAACAAACCGATACGGCTTGTGACAAAATGGAGGTAGTAAACATTTTTATACAGAAAAAAAATAAAAATGTTGAACGATGTCGTGATTGAAATTGAACTTGCTCTTCTAATAATTATCTCAGATTCCGACTGCAGGCATATGACGAGTGAGTAGTGTAAGTCTGTGTGTATGTATGTGTATATGTGGCTTAGTGTTTATTACAAGCAATCTTATTTAGATTTCCGATCGAAATAGGATTGGCGCGTTCAGATAAGAATGGTGAATCTTTTAGTTTTTTTGTTGGAAAATGTGCACTCAGCAGACTTAAAACAAAGACTGTGCTTCTTTCAACGCATACAAATGTTTCAAGCAGGTTGTCTCAACACACATAACACGTCCGCATATATGGGTATAGTAGTAACGATTGTAGACTAGCATTGTAACTAATACTTACATTCGAGTGCGTAGAACATGCTGTGTCATATTTTCTTTTCTTTTGCTTTCAGATGGAACGAGACGATGCCCTAACAGAGCTTGAAATATTGAAAGAAAAATTAGACAAAGCCCTCTATTCCACACAGAAATCAATCGAAGAGAAGGAGACTGCGCACAAAGAATACGAAAAAATGCTTGAGAAGTATGACAGGTAGATTTGGCTATTCATGTTGTCTTGTGTTGGTGGCAAGTGTGTCTGAGTATATAGTAAAATTATTCTAATCTACACTCTACGAGTAATTTTTTTCTTTCTTCCAGGTCCCAAAATGAAATCTACCGACTTCAGAACAAGATAGATATTCTAGAAGCAGATAAAGATCGCATTGAAATGGAATTCGAAAAACATGCGCACATAGCGACTAAATCAAAAGACGATCAACGCAAACTGCAAGACGAATACGCTAGATTACAAGAAATGTACGATAGGGCATCTCTCCAACTTAACAGGACTAAAGAACAGGAAGAAAAAGCCAAGGAAGATATGGATAGGTTAAGTGTTGATATCGAAATGGTGCGAGACCGTTACGAAAAGAGCCAAATCGAACTCAGAAGGTATCAGGCTGAAAAAGAGAAATTCGTTGCAGATAACGAGCGTCTACAGTTTGAATATGACAGGGCAATGACACAATGCGCTAAGGCGCAAGCTTCCAACGAAAAAACACAAGAGGAAATGGCTAGAGTGCAAGTAGAACTAGAAAAAATGTATGACAAGCACGACAAGGTAGCGGCTGAAATGAGGAGAGTACAAGCTGAACTGGATAAGGTGAAGCAAGATGCAAGTGGGGCAAGAGAGGAAGCTGAACGATACGCCGCACGATATGGGAAATACCACGACACGAAGGAAGAACATGAGAGGACTAAGTTGGAGGTGGAACGACTGCGCGCTCGATTAGAGAAGACCACAATAGACCTGGAGCGAGCGCGCAAGGCAGAAGAAGAAGCAGCCCGTCTACGTTCGGAGCTCGACCGCGTCGAAGCAGTCCGAGGTAAATACCAATTCGAACAGGACAAGTGGACTAACGAACTGAACAGAGTGCAAGCGGAACTCGACAAACAACATGAACGGTACGAGGTAGCACAAGCAGACATACAACGCTTACAAGCTGAGAAGGACCAGGCAGAGACCAAGCTACACGAGATGAACATTCAACTGGAGCTATCCAAGAGTGAAGTCACCAAACTCAGCGCCACGTTAGAAAAGCAACGAACAGACCTAGAACGCGCTCATATTGAGTGCGAGAAATTCAGGGACCGATGCGAAAAACTGAAACTACGGTCAGAACAACTGGATAAAGACAATGAGCGGCTCAAAGGAGAGCTGCAACAGATTGAGAGGATGAAACTACAAGCGGTCGCCGGAGACAAAGCGAGGACTGAAGACAGGCTCGAAATCGAGCGTCTTCGTGATAAACTCGAGAAAGCAATCCAAGCGAGAGATTCTACGGAAATGGAGGCCGGCCGCTTAGCGAAAGAACTAGAGAAGTCACAGATGCATCTCTCGAAATACCAGGAGACCAATGAGACGACGCGCGTTGAATACGAAAGGATGACGAATGAACTTGGTCGAATGCACGAGCGCCTTGAACGAACCATCCTTGAGATGAGACATGTTGAACAGGAGAGAGATGCGTTGATGCAAGAGATACATAACATGAGATTTAACGTGGAACAGCAACAGAGAAACATTGACCACCGTACGCAGGAGACTTTAGTGAAACTACAGCAAGAATTAGCTCAGTCTGTCCGCGATAGGGAAAAGATGGCATCTATATTGGAACAAAGAGACAAACAGGCCGACGCTATAGAAAAGCAGATCGTCAAGTTAGAAGCTGACACAAAACAGCTGACAATCGAGCGCGACCAACTCGTTGCGCAGTTAGAAAAGTCTCAAGACATGCTCGTGAACTTCCAACGAGAACTGAATGCTTCAGAAGCAGAATTACAAAAGCAGCGCGAGGAAGTACGCCGCGTGAAAGAAGAACAACGGAAAATGGCGCAGGATACCGGCGGCGCTAAGAACGTCATTGAAAGCCGTGACCGCGAGATCGCAAAACTACAACAACAAGTCCAATCTGTCACTAAAGAAAAGGATTCGATCAGACAGAGGGCAGAGAAGGCCGAGAAGGAGGCGCAAAAAGTTGGAGAGATCGATAAATGGCGCGCTGCGGTCGAACAAGAGAAATCAAAGGCTATTCAAGCAGAGCGAGCGTTGGCTGAATGTCAGCAGCGTATGCAGAACTTGGAGAAGCAGTTCCAAGCTGCCCAGCAGCAACTGCAGGCAGGGTCCAGGGGTGGTGCAGAGGCGTTGGCTGCGGCGCAAGCTGAGGCCCGGTCGCATGCTGTGGAGCGAGAAAGATGCCAGGCGCAACTCGAGATGCTCGTCCAAGAATTGGAGAAGAGCCAGGTCAGTTGGAGGATCGCCCGGCGACAAGCCCGCGCTGGAACGGGTTCAATCGAGTTTTACTTACGTCTTTTCAATAAAAATCAATATTTCAAGAAATTTCCACCAATCAGAATGATACTACTTTCCATCATTGAGAGTTTATTTATAAAAGAATTCCCAGTTTTTCCAACCAGCTGTCTACATTTATTTTCAATAATAACATTTTGGGTCATCACTATTTGTATTCAAGTGAAAGACGTTCACTGATGGCCATAGGCCATGAGGGCATTATAATCAAAAGCTGACTAATGCTTATCGTAAGCTAGGTCAGAAATGGGTTACTGACAAGCAAATGCAAATATCAGTTGTTTTCAATCAACAATTAAGAAAGGGTAGGTAACACGTGAAAGAGCTGGTTGGAAAAATTGATGCCTACATAACATTGAAGTTAGTGTTTCATTCGTCTCAACACAAACTCAATTGAACCGCAGCGAGTGTACGTTGTCCGCTTCAATCATTGCACCGGTGTCGAGTAGATTGTTTTATTTGGATGTTCATATTTTTGTTTGATCATCGCCGGTCGCCATCTTGTCGTTGTATAGTGTAGCATGTCACCCACGGCCCGCTGGGCATCCTCCAACCCCTCATTGTTCGTATTTATTTTATTAGTTTCATCATCGCAGTGTACTCGAAGAAAATCATGGAATGTATTTGTGTTGACGAGCAAATTATTGCACCATACATTTCTCATAACGCACCGAATATAACCCGTTCGATGGTGGCTATAAATGTCGGGTGCAAGAAATATGCAATAAACGCTTCATTGTAAAAAAAAATAACTGTTAATTTTTATATTTTTTTCAGCTACTGTACTGTGTATATTTGCAAAGTTTTTTTTATCATTGTTCGTTCATCTCAATAAATATATTTTGGGAGGGAACGTCGAAAATTATTTGGCTACCACTGAAATATATTTTGCAGAGTTACTTGTAAAATAAAGTTTCGCTTGTTGAATTGGATTTTGCGATTCATATTATCTAGCTTTTTAAGCTTTATGTAAAAGTGTACGAGGCTACCTTTGCTACATATAATACTGTTTACCTTAACGGTATTATTTTCCGGGGACAGCTCGATCTTCGAGAGGCGACGAAGAAGCTACAAGCTGCGGGTACGCAAAACGCCAAAGCTGGGGAAGACACAGCCCATGCTAAGAAGCAACTGCAAGAGGAATTTAAAAAGTTAGACGACGCGAGGAGACAGTTCGAAGAACAACGGAGAACAGTGGAGAACAAGCGAAAAGACGTGGAGGAGAAGGAGAAGGCGCTGGCGGAGTTGGATCGACAGCTGAAGAAGAGGAAAGAGCAAATGGACCAAATGGAAGCTTCTTTGAGGAAGGTGAGATTGAAATATAATATGGCGCACATTACCTATTACAATCAGTTAGTTTTAAACAGCTCCACCTCGAGATTATCAAACATATACATTTAAAATCTGGAATGTTTCATAATCACAAATATCTTAACTTAAACAAGATAAATAGTGTTCGTTTCAAGTTTTTTTAATATTTCAAAATATTCATCGTCTCAAACGTCAATCGAATTGGAAAGCAATATGAGTTTAAGAAAAAAGTTTTGCTTTGTAGTGCGTCATAGAAAATCACAATTACTAAAGTGACTTTCTGAAGCTTGATGTGCCATTTCAACACTCACGTACCTTCTATATCTTCAAATTTCTCCGTTATTTTCCTAAAACCATCAAACTTGTGATGCAGGCCGGTGGCAGCACAGCAGCGGTATCCGATCTGAACCGCAAGCTGTCAGACTCGCAGAAGGACGCGGACACACTGAAGCAGCAGCTGACGCAGACTAAGGAGGAGTCGGCGCGACTGACGGCCGAGACTGAACGACTGCTGCAGCTGGTGCAAATGTCCCAAGAAGAACAGGCGCAAAAGGAGAAGCAGATCATCGAACTGCAACAGTCAGTATTTACTTACATAATAGGAAAGCGTGTGTAACGAATATTCCCAGATTTATATGTCATTATTTATGGGAATATATCTTTTGTTCAATGAAATCCCTGAAAATTTTACCGTAATCTATAAATGCACGACTTACCACAGCTGGAGTATGTCGACTGCAATATGTTCTATGCATTTAGCAGACCTAGCTGCCATGGCTTATTTTGAATCTTTTTTTTTACATTGTTTTCACATATAGAAGCACCAAGAATAATTTTCCCAAGATTTTGTAATACCCATGATTTAAAAGAGTGTCCTTGGAGTGTCTTTTCCTTTCTTCTGCATAGAGATCTACGTTTTGGAATGGGAACCTAGCTTCAACTTCGATTTTTTGACAATTCATAAGTGCCTGTAAAAGTTTTAATTGAAATAAATGCTTTGAGTTTGAGTTTGAGAGATTATGACAAAATTCCTTTGCTCTTGAGTTTTACGCAAATCATTACGGATACCGTTACACTATCGGTTAGTTTTTATTCCAATATATTGCACGCCGTGCCATCTGACTATGAGAGTGATCGAAAAGAGAGTGTAACCTGTGTCTGCTTACACACTTGTGCACGATAATATCTCCTGCGCCAAAGGCTAGTTCTCCGTTGAGATTGGCTGCATAGCCGAAATACGGTCTGGAGGGCTATTATTATTTATAATTCACTATTTTAAAATCATACTAAGTATATCTTTATGGTCTTTTATTCATTGATCTTTATTGTTTCCAGGTCTATTAGGAATCTCCAAGCCAAACTGAAAAGTCAGCAGCAAGCACAAGCACAAAGAGAAGAGGTATATTTTGCTATTTATAGTATTCGGTATACATGCATGATAAAAAAAGAAAGAGAGAGGTTGGGGGTAATGTAACTGCAGAAGTTACTAATATTTTGATGTACAGTCGCCAGTAGGTCAAGCTTTCCCAAAGTGTCAAATTTTCCCAATTGAACATAAACCTTATGCCTTTGTAATGAAGTTGAAAAACTATCTAAGAAATTTGACAGATTGGGGTAGCTTGATGTGCTGGCCGCTGTACTAGACATATGGTTGAATGAAAAATGTAGCATGTAAAGTGACTAATGAAAAATTAATAATCTAACATCCATCTAATTTATAACATGAATTGATAACAGCAGTTATAGTTTTGACGGAATATGGAAACTCTCCGATATCAATAAATAAACTGACTCATAAGAAGGAATCATCGATAAAATTGATGTTATTTGAAAACGATGTTTTTTCTGAATATCATTTTGATTTCCATTTCCTTTGAAACTTCAGTTGATACATTATTGTGTTAATATGCGCATGTACTAACCCAACTAACATTTCTGTTCCACGCAGGCCGGACCCGCTGGCTTCCTCAAAAGCTTTTTCTAAGTTAGTCCTTCGCACCAAGACTGTCGTTCATTTATTTGCTCTTTTCATTTAAACGTTTTTTCTTTAACTGTCGTTCTAACATCGTCAGCGACATACCTACATTCCACGTCTTTCGGTAACAATATCACACGTAAGCTTTACAAAACGCAATTTCGTATTAAGTAATGTTATCGATATTTATATTGAATATTTATAACAAAGTGTTCAGATAATAATATTGATCTCTTGCTGAACTCCGAACCGTACGAGTCTCCTCCCTCGTACATTGTAACTGCACACAATAACGATAATTATTAGTTTAGCGATAATTTAAGTGATGTTTAAAAACAAATAAATAATCGTGGTGTTCAGCGGGAATTATTTTTTAAGTAATAAAAATACAATATTGTAAAACTGTTAAGTAAACATGTATCTAGATAGATCGAGTAAGTTGTCCACTAGTCGATGTTACCCCGCTTTTCAATCTTGTTATGCGAACTATCAATGAACTATAAATAAAACAAAATCTATGTTGACCTTTCTCGAGTTATTTTTGAGTTTATATTGTTGATGAGAATTTTGTTGTTGAAGTAAAACTTATTCGTTTTTATTGATTTTTCTTTTTTTATTTTGTTATTTATTTTCATCTTTCGACCCCACACGGTAGGATTTGACGCACGCGAGACAATGCGAACTAGCGGCCATGAGAGAGCTCGAAAGCACTCTCTCACAGAAAGACGTGCTCAAGGCAAAGTTGGAAGAGAGCAAGATGAAAGTAATAGACTTAGAGATAGAGCTAAACGAATCATCGCTTATATTATCAGAAGTGCTAAAGATGCCAGATGGGCCAGAAATGAATAATATTAAACGGAGTAAGAGCTTTTTCGAGTTGCAAAAGAGTGGTAAGGTAGTGGATAGGCTTGACAAATGCAGATTGAGCAGAAGTGACAATGACTTAGACATGATGCACTGTCGGGACAAGAAGAGAGAACCGCCGAACATAAGTAAGTTGTCAAGAAAGATATCTGACTTGACAAAGGAAATGGCGATCAAGAACTCTAAATTAATAGAACAGCAAAGATGTATATCAATCCTTGAAGAGGCATTAAGAGAAAATAACAATATAGCAGAGTTCGAACAGTTGCTTGCAGTAGTTAGAAGTAAAGATGAAAGAATCAATGAGTTGGAACAAAGTATAAATAAGAAATGCGTAACAAATCCAAGTGAAGGGAAAGCTAATAAGAGAATATTGGAGTTAGAGGAAGCTTTGAAGGAATCATTTTTGATAGCGGCAGAAAGAGAGAAAATATTCTATGAAGAAGAACAGAGAAGAATTGAAACTTTGCGCAAGGTAAGACTGCAGTTTAATTATTCTTGACCCTTTGTTGTTGGTCGACTCAGAAACGACCTATGTCCAGCACTGGATTGCAATCTATAGGACACAGTCAACTATCAAAAAATCCTTCTTTAGTAAGTAATGATCATTCTAAATGATCAAAAGCATAGCAGTGGCTCTCATCGCTGTTCTAGTGGTGGCGGAACCGATAACTAGTTACTTTTTGTAAATAATTTCATCACAACTGCTCTCAAAACGATGTAGGACAACATCGTAAAGAAACCGGCATGTCCTAGAACCAACAATTCAAAGTCATATGACAGTTACCAACCCGCACTGGGCCCGCGTGTTAGATTGTAGCCTACTCCCTCTTGAAGAGACGAGGTCTGTATCTAAGCAGTCTGAACATTATAGGCTGATAATGCTATAGAAGTTTCTGATAGTTATATTACACCATAGCGTAAAAGCCGGATAGTTGCCACACTTTTTGTAATTACTCTCGGTACAAAAAGCAAAATACTTTATTTGTAAAACTGGCCGACACTTTGGTTTTGTATCTACAAATTTATGAAAAGTCAAAAACATTATATTTAATATTTCCTGAGTATTAGCGATTTTTGTGGACCTCTTTATTTTGAGACATCAACCCCACATAGGGGATGGTTGCCATAACCATATAAATTACGGTTAGCACATAGATGCCCTGCCGAGAAACAGGACATCTATCCCGCAAAAACTTTGAACGCATTTTGCCTTCCCATGCAATCGCACAGAGACATGCGACACGGTCAACTAAGTGGTATTTGGAGAGTCTTTTGATAGATAAATAAAATAGCATGCAATTCATCCGCGAAACTAGAGTAAATACAATCGGAGAACTATACCCCTGGGGTAACTATCCCGGTTTTACCCTATCTATTCTCATTAGAACCTTGAGTACGTAGGTACTGTGATTGAAGGGTATACCAATATAATCCAAATATATAGAGCAACATTCTAATTCTTATACATAAAACGTTTCCAGATGGGGAAAATGGAACAACGTATTCGTTCGCTTCAGAACGCTTCAGCGATGAACTGCGAGACATGCACCTCAGTGCTAAAGCGCTTGAAGCAGCTGGAGGACGCACTGCAACACTGTCAGAACAACAGGGACCATATATTGCGACAACTATCGCACCTCGTGTAAGTACTTATGCTTTTTTTATAAATGCATAAGTAAGCATCTATTAACTGCTCTCAAATACAATGTTCTTTTTTTTCTTTTTATTTTTTTAAAGCTGACATATTCTCGTCATTATTTGACATTATACATCAATTTTAATATCGAATATTTTTAGTGATTGTCATGGAAATCATGTCACTATGTTTAAATAGGTTCATTTTATTTATGTAGATTATTTTACATATTGTGAATGAGAGAACGCTGTATGCCTTACAAACTGTAGATTTGTAGACGATTTTCTATACTGTATTCGTCTAAGTATCTGGTACACACGGCTACACATCAAGTTAGACACCCTATATATCTATAACTACGCTACCAGCAATACAGAGAATTGTACGAAAGGGACTGCGCATCGTGGCATCGGCCAATCATAGCATTTGCTGCGTTGGCCTACGCAACCACACACACAGATGCACATTTTTTGCCAAAAACTTTAGCTTCAAATATTTCAAATTCTTTTTGCTCGTGTTCAGTGTTTTGTTGCATGCCATGCCAGTCAGTTCCCATTTCCCAAGTATCGTCCGGGCTTCACGTAATTACGCGGCAAAGGCGTCGGTTATTTTTTTGATAGTAGTTTGTTGTATTTCTTGATAACATTATTTGATTGTTGAATGTTTTTTAATATTCTATTTTTTTATTTTTGTTGAAGAGTTGGTTATTTTTTTAAATAGTAGTTTGTTGTATTTGATAACAATATTTGATTGTTAAATGTTTTTAATATTCTACATTTTTTTAAAGTAATTTCAGCTGAATGTTTGTTTTTATTCAGCTTAAAGCCATAAATATAATTGATCTAAAACTATGTATTTACATAAAGTTACTCTTGCCTAGCGTGAGGGATTTCTCATACTTAACTATTATTGGCATAGAATAATAAACCATGTCAAGTTTTATTTGTCACGATGATTATGGGGGTTATCACTGTGGAATATATCTCTTATATACCTACCTATTGTGTTGATTTAAATGCTCACATAAATTTCAACTGTGATGTTTTTATGTTCATTGTTGTTTTTCTTTTTTTTTGGGTGGGAAATCATCAAATAACTTCTCCCGCTCTGGGTGGAGCAGGAGGGCGTGTCAGACTTTTACTGACTAAAACCCACCCGTGTTCCTTCAGTAGCCCGTATGCCAGGGGTTGTGGTATCTCTTTCGAACAAACCCGCATCCCTGGCAGGCATCGGCCCTTGCGGGCCCCATCATTTTGTGCTGACATCAGTGACATCTCTTTGAGGCGCTCGTGGAACACAACGCGCCGTATGTTCATTGTTGGTTAGATTTTTAATTGTTGTTGGCTCCTGAGGAAGCTTTTAGTATTTTTATAGTATTTTCAGATTGTGATAGTTATTTAATATTATCCTTACAAACGTTTATAATTAATCATTATCTGTTGCTGTCGACGAGGACCGTGCGTAGCTTTGTGAATTTGTGTTTTAAATTTCTAATTCTTTTTAAGCTTTCCTCGACTGATTTCGTTCCCTGTCAAGTCATTTCGGAGACACATTTATAATGATCCATGCATTGACTATATGGGGCTATGGTATGGCCTAGGTTATTATCTCCCGCCGCTTGCGCGAAACCAGAATACGAAAACCTACACACCCGGCGGAATACTGCTCGAATTTCGCTACCCACAAAAAGGTATCTAGCGAATATCGCCTAAAAGTAACTGAATAGAATAGGCCTCTAGCTAATGTTTTTAGTTAATAAGTTTAATGTGCCACCTAAAAGGTAACGTTGTGATTTAGTTGAAACACTAAAGAGTTCGTTTTTAATATTGAACCTAACTACGAAAAATAAAGCTCGTATTCTTAGTAGGTATAGTGTATCCATGTTGACCTATTTGAAAACAATTTTCTACCTTTAAGTATCAAGTAATTTAACACAATTACTTTTCTATTATTATCAGACTCAATGAGTCTGCCTATCATCCAAGGGATTAACCAATCCAAGCTACCCCTAATTTATTCAGTCCTCATCATCATCATCATCATCATCAGCCTATAATGTTCCCACTGTTGGGACACAGACCTCCTTTCGGTGAGAGGGAGTGGGCCGTAATCCACCACGCGGGCCCAGTGTGGGTTGGTAGATGTCACATGTGTTCGAATTTTAGGTTCTAGGACATGCCGGTTTCCTCACGATGTTTTCCTTCACCGTTTTTGAGAGCAGTGGTAATGAAATAATTCACACAAAGTAAAGCGCCTAGCTGGGTTCGAACTCACGACCTACAACTCGTAAGTCGCGGCCGTTACCACTTGGCCACCACTGCTCTCAGTATTCAGTCGTTTTACTGTAAAAGTTAATGAAGCAGATATACTTGCTTGCAAAAAAAATTGCATTTAAATAGATATCAGTAAGGTATTTTCCCTTGGCAATGAGAATTTCCAGCACCCTAATTGCGTAAACTCACGGTCAATCATAATTTGTTACAATTTAACAGTTAAACAATATTCATTGCGTTATTTACGTTGTTGAGCAGACACATTTTTTCGAACATATGAATCAATGGTTTAGCAATCTGTTTTAAAGTGGTTCAGATTTTGGTTGATCGTGCGTCAAGCAATTATTGTGCAGGCTTCTAATATCGTCTGTGCAAAATCACGTATATGTATTGAATTTTTGACTGTCGTGAAGAATTTTGATTACAAATCTATCTATCTATCTAAAAATGAATCGCCGAAATGTATGTACGCGCATAACTTCCGAACGACTAAGTACACCGAATTGGATAATTCTTTTTTTTTTGTGTTCCTTATTGTCAGGACAAGGTTTTTATAGCTAATTCCAATTTAATATTCATAGCTAAGACAGGACAACGTCTGTCGGGTCAGCTAGTTGATTTTATAAAATCAATGGTCAGTCAGTCAAAAAAAAAAAAAAAAAACATGCTGGCAAAAAAGGGATAAGTAGTAAGTTTGTTTGAAAACCCAACATGAACTAGATTTCCAAATTGCACGCGTGCTAACCGCGTGTAACAGCTAGAAATTCATAATAATATAAATATTAAGTGAGTAGGTATATAAAAATGAATCCCTATTTCCCTTGGTCACGGCATCACACGTGAACGGCTGGACTAATATTTTGTTAATTCTTTTTTTGTTGTGTTTGTTATTGACAGGAGAATTACAAACACTTTATGGTTCTGATGAAAGAAAAAATAAGAAAGTTGCGCGAAACATAACCATATAATTTTCTAATATTATACCAATGCGAATTCAATATTCTGCCGTCATAAGAAAAAAGGCCGTAACTGACAATTTTGTCAAAAATGTGTTATTAACATATTCGGAATCAGCAAAGAAAATGCTATCTTATGGACTTACTCACAAAGCTCTAACTCGTATGAGATTAGAGATATCATAAGGATTTTAGGCTTAACTACGACATAAATTCTGTTTTTTGAATCTGAAAAGCCTTAATTACACAATAACGGCCTTTTTTGTTAGTATTTTCGTATTGCTAGTCTGGAAGGCCGCAATTACCAATTAGAACTTTTTAAATAAGCAAAACCTCTCAATTTACTACGGTAAAAAGCCCTAACTTCGCAATAAGGGCTTTTCATATAAGTTTTTTGAAGGGACACGCGTGTGGAAGTGGGCGCGGGGAGAGTATTTTGAATCCGCACGTCGCTCAGTTGGTATACCGCCGTTTACCCGAATTTTATTTGCCCTAATATCATTTGCCATAATAGTCAACAGCCATAATATCATACGTCATAATACTCATTTGCCTTACTCTCATTTGCCATATTAGTCACGTGCCAGAATCATTGTTTCCCATAAAGTCACTTACCATAACATCATTTGTCATAATCATTGTAAGCCCTAATTATCACATGCCATAATTATGATATGCCATAACATAATTTGCCATCGACATCGGGTGTGTAACGGTTGTTTATATCAAGAGAAATTGGATGCAATTGGGACTTTAGGGCACCCCGACTCGGACAGGTTAGGTTAGAAGGGGATGGCGGGGTCGTGTGAGCGAGCGTAGCGAGCGAATAGACCCCGCCATCCCCTTCGTGGTTATTTTTTTAGAAACCACACAGAAGTAGGAGCACCGCGAAGCGGGGCTCCGTCGACCTAGCCCACCATCAACCATGCACAGAAAAAAAAAACATGCACAGAATAAATAAGTTTATTCTTATTATACCAAACATTGCGCACCCATCGACATCGACAGCCAGAAAGCTAATAAGTAGGTAAGTATTAGAATTAAAAACAAGTTTAATAATCAAACTATATAATTATAATTAGGTAGTGCAATTTCTTTTTTAATGCAAATACAAATTTGATACTAAAGCACGCAAAAATTCTTCTTTTGTATGCCATTTAAATATTATGTCTAATAATTATTATGGCACATAAAAATAAGGCAAACAATACTTATGGCATTCGTATCTTATGGTATCTAAAATTCGGGCAATTAAAAGTATGTCATATGTCTTTTAGGGCAAATGAAACATTCGGGCAAATGAAATTCGGGTAAATGAAATTCGGGAAAATGATGATTATGGCATATAATCTTCGGGCAAACAATAGACAACCGAAAAATACATGAAACCAGCATTGCAGAAAGAAAGAAGACTAGAAAGGAAGAGAAGATTTCAAAGAAGTATGCTCTAAAACCTGGATGTGATGAAACTTGTAAAAGAAAATGCACTTCGATGATTCCTGAAGGTAAAAGAAAAGCAATTAATGAACTGTTTTGGTCCCTAACGTGGAGCGAACAGAAAGTGTTCATCTCGAGCCATACTTCTAGAGTAACACCTGCAAGAACAAAGAAATTTTCCGCAGATTCGAACCAAAAAAAACAAAAAGATAATTATGATTCAGAGTGCTGGTAAAAGTTCCTATATGTAAACTATTTAAGATGATTATTGGTTGTGTTGTGTGTTATTTTATTGTCAAGAGATATATTTTTGTTTTATGAGTATATAATATGTTTTGTTGATTTTGTTTAGATACATAATGAGAAAAATGTGATTAATAAAGATGTTCCTTCAAAAATTATTTGTTTATTAATACTAGCAAGAATTGGTTACTGCAAAACTCTTCATAGTAATAAGGTAACTGGTGTTAGTTATGTACCTACTTGTGTCTTACGTATTATTTTAAGTTTCACTGAAAATAGATCATAAGAGACTGATTCATAATAATAAAGTACGTATTTTAGCAAATAGTTTTGGTTTCATTTTAATAAGTCTTGTTTACAATCGACTGACGAAGGCTTTTATTTCCTTTACACAAAATACCTATGCTGCAATGCCTGCTTTGAAAACGATTCGTAACTTAGTTTACTATCAAAAAAAGGCGCAACTGCACATTTAAGGCTTTACATGCAAGGATTTCGGCTTTAGGAAGATCGAGTTCCTTCTATGAAAAGCCGCAATTACATTCTACGCTATTACGCCCTTTCAGATAAGTATTTCACAATTTATTATTATATTTCTGCTAAAACAAAAGGGAAAAATAAAAATAAAAACAATACGCGTTTATGAATTTACATAAATTATGGTTCAAAATAAAGCCTATATTTTTTGACGTCTTATAAAACAAGAATCACTAACTAAAACCATTCAGTAAGTCCTGGGCCATCATTTTAGATAAAACGTCAATTATCTCGGAATCAACGTTGACGTAGTTACGGCCTTCTTTCTTATGACGGCAGTATTCATAGTTAAGACAGGACAACGTCTGTCGGGTCAGCTAGTTGTTAATAAATGCCTAATGGATGTATTGGTGCCAACTCACAGGCGCAGCGCAAATCGAAAAATAAATAACACTTATTATCGTAAATGAACGTAACGAGAGCTTAGCTTGTTTACAAAATAATATACACACCTAGGTATAGAATAGAACGCCGTTTGGTGGTGGTAGCGGCGCGCTCCCGCAGGCGACGTGCGTAAGCGGGACGAAATAAGAAAAACATATCGTACCCTCTCGCACTATTCGCAGCGTTCAACTTCTAATAGTTCAAAGTCCAAACAGTCTAGGTTGATGTGTAGCCGTGTGTACTTATTGACAGGCCTGCACTGTCCTCCCATACATTTTATTTCTGTAATTTGGAGACATTGTTAAAGCCAATTATTTTTTTAAAGAGTAACCGTGGAGTTTCTTGCCGACTCTTCTCCATAGGAAACAACAATTTGGAACCGTGCACCTAGCTTCTGACGTTGCATATGTGCCCATGCAGGTTTATGTGAAATAAAATATTTTGATTTGATTTGAATGGTCCAGCTTTTAACCTCCGCCTGTACAGCTATGGATGAGATTTATGATAGAATGAGAGTATCCAAATGATGCCTGTTTACTCTTGCTATAACAGTAGATTTAAAATAAAAGTACAAATTTCAATAATCTTTTAAGAAAACGCTTTAATGTTGTCTATCCAACTACGCAATGGCACAGGTCTTGAATTCATGATGCCAAAACTGCATAGCAACTTTCACATGAATGAGGGTGTTCCGGCAGCACTCAGACGTCAGGTCCGGCCACCTGTCAAGTGTCAAAGTGCCTACAGACTGAATGGTGAACGAATGAATAAAAGGAATGACATCAAATATTTTAAGTTCATTGTCGAACTGGAAGACCACTAGTGGCGCCAACTGGTGGGTTGAATATTCAAGAACACTCTCATTAAATGAATAATTCAATCTGAAATTTCAGATCCATGTCTTAAACTAAAAAGTTTAAATAAAGCTTCAAATAAAAGAAATTCAATAGAAAATTCGGTCTAGAAAAATTCAATTTATTTCAAGCTTCGCTCACATGACCGACATACCAATACAAAAATAGACACATAAGTGCAACTACACATACTGAACGATTTTCTTATTTTTTCAGTCAAGACGTGCTAGAAGGTGCAATCAGCGAGAAAGACTCTCAGATAGCCGAGCTCGAAATGAAGGGTGTGCTTGACGAGAGCGAGACTAATCGATGCGACACGCTCAAGACAGAGCGGGACAGACTGCTCAATAGGCTAAAGACAGAGGTATGCTACATTCAATAAGCCATAGAATTTAGAGTATTTTTAATTTGAAAATGTATCCTGTTTTTCACAAATCTTTTGAGATCCTTACCAGCACTTTTTCTTAGATAATATATTTTCTTGTTTTTTTTTTTTCATGTAATATCTATTTTTTTATCATAATGATTTTTTTTATTGTATAACGTTGGTCCCGACTGTCATTCGTCGATTTTTGACAGTTCTTACGAGTTGCCAAAAGTCTGACTACTGGTCTTACCAAGGGGTATCGTGTTACTGTTACCCAGTAACTTATTTGTGGAGGTCAGATAGGCAGTCGCTCCATGTAAAATCACTACATAATTATAAAAAAATGTCCACCGCTGTCTGTCTGTGTGTTCACGATAAACTCAAAAACCAATTTTCATGCTGTTTTCACCAATGGATAGAGTGGGTCTCGAGGAAGGTTTTAGTATATAATTTGTTAAGTTTTTGTATACATTGGCTTAAATATAATGATATTTGTTGGAGGTGTCGGAAAAAATAAGCCGCCTCGGAACTTTCAACGAAAAGGCTGCCTAAACCCTTTGAGATATAACAAAATGATGTATGTACAGTAGAATTATGTATCTTATGTATATTATAGGTCTGCAGAAAAGTTCGTGATGGCATATGTCTATCTCTTATGGTTATCATACAATATTCATTTATTTATCTAGCGGCTGGTGGCAAGAGCGCCATCTGTTTTTTTTTCTAGTTAGAATATCTTAGCATTCTTAGTTTCATTGATTTCACATAGATGGTGCGCATTTCTAGAGGGTGAAGATTCTATTTAGCTGCATACGTACGTTCCCGTGGGATAATTTCCGACTCCCACGCAGGCGAAGCCGCGTGCAGAAGCTAGTATTTAATAAATATTGAATACTATCCATGCTGCATCCGGTTAGACTGAAATCCAACCCCAACAAATTTGGGAAAAGACTGGTAGATGATGATTGTATCAATAATAACGATATGTTCCCATTCTACTATGTCTTTAGGGTTTATTTATCACTCTTTAGTGAACTAGTAACTACCCTTATCATTAGTATGATTCATTCCTTTTTTTTTTCGGCATTTACAATATGCATTTGTGGCATGCATTTGTGATGATCAGTGATCGGAGTAGGTAGATTGATTTGGGGTCAATGAACTGGCACGTATATATTAGTATGGATATGCCTCCGGGATTTTGAAATGATCTAAACTGCTTTTTATATAATTTTCACCTGTTTTCATATTCATAACTAGTTATTGCATTGAATGCGAAAAAATAAATCTATAGCATTCTATAAGTTTCTAATGTAGTAGTTTAAAAATACAAATTTCACAATATTTGATTCAATCCCGTAAGTAATAAAATGAAATATGTTATGATTTCTATGACTATTCATGATGCGAGTACGTAAAATCAATCTACCTACTCCGATCACTGGTGATGACCATTAGGTAATTAATATACAGCGGTTTCAATGTAAGTCATTAAAGATAGTAGCAGAATTGGCTGTCCTTTATGTAGACTGCTAATATCAAAAACATTCACAAATACCCTCTTCTGTTTTAGAACGAGCGCATACTACAATTGGAGCAATACACCGAACCGCCCCAGCCAGCGGCCGAAGGTTCCCTCGCGGTAGACCTGACGCTCACTGACGAACTGCTACAAGTCTGCGACGACAATGTAATTGTTTGGGTATAGTCTACACCTATAGAGAATGGTGATAACGCATGGAGTGAAGCCGGTATTGTGGTTACAGGTGGCATTTGGTTAGTATGGTCTGTGCTAGGTGCGATTTGGGTAGACTATGATGCTAAATATTGACAAATGAGATACTTTGTGACTCCCTTGGCAGACAGAATTAGAATAGGGTATTTTCCAATTTATTAAAAACTATTCTAATTTGAAGATTAGGACGAAATATGAAACAGAAAAATAAAAGTTAATTGATTTATATCAATTTTCTCAATTAAAAACGATTTAAACCAAATTTATTTTTCGTTGTTTTGAATTTACCGCCAAAACGCTTCTTGCGATGACTTTTTAATCACGTGACGTCAACTTTGTGTAAACTAAAGTAGTAAGTAAACAAGTGAGTGTCGTGTTTATAATTAACAAGATTTTGTATGGATAGAAAGTGAAATCACTGGTGTGCGGTGCCTCTGTGCACAAATACTTCCAAAACTACGCCAAACTAAGTATTTGTACTGGTGCTGTTTACACAAAGCTGACGTCACGATGTCACGTGATAAAAAGTCATCGTAAGGAGCGTTTTGGCGGTAAATTCAAAACAACGAAAAATATATTCGATTTTAATAGTTTTTAATTGAGAAAATGTGTATTAATAAATTTATTTTTATTTTTCTGTTAAATATATCGTCCCAATCTTCAAATTAAAACAGTTTTATCAAATTGGAAAATACCCTATTGTTGCTGATGAAATATCTCATCTTTTGTAATACAATTTTTCTAGGACAATCCGCATTCACGACGTTTCATGGGGCCATTGGGCTATTTAAATTGTTAAACTAAAAGACTGAACAATGTTTTGTTGGTCAGACATTCAGCAAAGAAGAAACGATCTTGTCTAAAGGCAATCATAGTCTCCAAAATCGACCTAGTTGAAAGAATGGATCAACAAATACTTAAAAAAAAAAACTTCCAATAATTTTATAACTTTATGAAAACTTTGAGATCACAATTTACAAATGCTTAGATTTCTGCATGGTTTTCCTCATTAAGCTTCCTATTAAACTCATAGATATAATCGATAAAAGGCTTAATGAACTTAAAGACTAATATAAAAATGCGTCCAACATCTTAAATGGCGACCATTCGCCATTTTGTTCATCATTTTTATAAGGAAATCTTATGCTTGATTGACGTCACGAATTACGCAGAGCCAAATCGACTTAACAACTCATTGGAATTTAAAATTGAGAATTTTAATTAAATAAAATTTTGCTCAATTTACTAAATGTGTGAAAGCGTGTTTGCGTGTGTGCTTAATTGATTAAATAATTCATGTTGACGGCGTGAGAAAAGAAGGAAAGAGTCGAAACTGGTGGAGCCCTAATAATTGGGTGTGGTTATTGACACGAGTTTACGACCAAAGGTGGATATGAACTAGACGAGACAAAATAATATGCAATTACTAGTGTGTTACGGTTATTAAATAGAAAGAAAACCTTAAGGAGTGTAGATAAAGTTTATGGTTAACTTAGAGCAGCTATAACTTGCCTAAAAAATATAATTGTAAGTATGTCGTCGATGTAGATATAAGGATGAAGTAATACTCAAATTCTATAATATAAGGTGTCCAAGAAGGTTGGAAATTGAATGCATTTACAATCAGTAACAGAAACAAAAGATATAATGCTAATGAGAATCAGAAGATAGCCAAACCTACCATTTTCGAGTTCACATCTATTTGATAATAGTTCATTGGTAACTCCATCATGGTACTTTGTCTTTATGGTGATGTCCCAAGAAATATCGTGGAATTGTCTAAACACACTACCACATACTGCTTATAACATGGGAGTTGCTTTGAATCAAATACATTTCCATCAATATTCGGATGAGGGCACTTTTTAACAACTGAAAGAAAATGATATAAATGGCTGTTACGAAATTCTTATTCTATTTTCTGTATCTGATTGTACCAAATGAAACATCAGTTAACATTTTACTAATGACCACAGGAGGAGGACATCCCAGCAACAGTGCTCTAACGACAAACGCAGCTAAGTCAAAACGTAAATCTGTTTGTGGCCTTAGCCATCATCACGCACTAGTCACCCATCACCGCTACCTTACCAACTCATCATCGCTTATCACTCCAGCATTCTGCCAAATAATAACTTAAAAAAAAACGCCCGCTTGCAACAACTTCTGACTCTAAACCGAATTTTATACCAAAGATGTTATTTTTTCTGTAAATAAATTAAGTTTTTTTTATTTATTACTTTTTTTGTTTTATTTTTTTTCTCTCTCTCTCTCGGTATTTTACCCTTATTGTGCTCTAAAGTAAGAGATATTTTTTTTATCTCATACGATTGAAGGAACCAATGATTTATATTATCGTCTATAATATGGCACTTGTTGATGTATACCTGCATTAGAGCAATAATTACCGATATTATAGTTGAACACTCGATGTCTATTTTTAACTTTAATACTAGTCAAATCTATCAATGTTCTAATGCTTTAACATACAAAATATATACTTATGTATTCGTTTTTAAACAACGTGTAGAAAAGTGTATGGTGGAATGTGAAACTAAAATGTATGAGTAACAACGATTCAGGCCAGACGGGATTGAATAGACCGAGTACCATAACTTTTGGGTTATTCACGGAATTGTAGGATTATGAAGAAAAAGAGGCGAGTCAGGACCATATGAAGATCGAAGTTTTTCATACACGTTGTATAGAAGCAAAGTTGTAGTTATTATAATATTTTTCACCTTGAAAAAGGGATTTAGGACTTTCTATCATCCCAAATCTTTCGGCCTTAGGGATTCGTTTAGTGGAATTTTACTTTAAATTAGTAGACACTGATATAAAATTAGTGATTGTTTTGCAACAAGTTGCTAGCAGACTTTTCAATAAATGTTGACATATCATGCACAAATTATATGAAAAAAAATACATTCAATGCTGACAGTCTGCATATCATTACAAATTAAAACGTAGCTTCTTTCTCATAAATCATAAACCCCTTAGGAAATCGGTGTTCGAGATATTTTCGTGAGCCAAGTAGCTTGTACAATGTCGGAAAGCACTGCCTTACATTCTAAGTAAAAATATTAAATATTTTTTCGTCAAGCGAAAGCCTCGTATGCATAGTGAAAAGAGCAGGGACGTCCGCTCTCTTCGACTGATAGCGATGAAATGAGAAGCCGTGGGATAAAAAGACGTCAATTTTTCTTTATATGGCAGCTATCGAACTACCCACGTTCACGAGTGATTTTATATTTACGTGTTTTGAGCTTTTTATAAATAAAACATTATACAAGAAACAGTATTGTATTTGTGATAATAATAGTACCGGTGTCTACACGAAATCCAATTTGTGAAAGATATTTTTAAATTCCACATGTTGTTACTTATCTATATATAATTACAGATATAAAATAATAATTTGTACATCTAGTTAAGTATTTAAGCCATTTAAGCTTATTGCTGTTTTAAGCAATTGTTTTTTAATGATAAAAAAATCCCATTTTCATAAATTGGATTGTCGCTCCAGAATTAAATGAGAAACATCGAAAATACGCATATTTTTCTCGAAATCTAATCTTTAACTCTATTAAGGGACATTGGTCGACTGTTTTGGTTTTTGACATGATTGTTATACTTTGAAACTTGAAATTGTTTAATGTTAAGTGCATCAAATGACCTATTAAGAATAGTTTGTACTTGTGTTATGTCCAATGTCCTTTAGTGTATAGGCTGAGATCCTTCCTTGTTCTATCTCCCACTAATTTATATAAAATGTTATATTATTTATTCACAAATTATAGAGTGTTGGCAAATTCTATGGCTTTTATACACGGTCGCTGAATGTAGTATGTATATGTACGGTAGGCGGAATGTATAGCGGAGATGCGGTGCGTCGACATCATTTTACTGCGATGATTTATTTCGTTCTAAACAATCCATCGTCGATGCGTATCGTTTGAAGCTATTCCTTCCAACATTACTACTCTTGGTTCGACGTACCGCATCTACCCGCGGATTAACCTTTTGTATTGATTCAAGTGTGTAGTTGAATTGTATGATCAAGTCACAATAATTATTACGGTATTAAAGTAAATGATATTAGTTACTTGTTACTTAATATAATGGTATATAAATAACAGTGGGTCGTATTGTTTCACAAGTTGTATTGACCGAAATTATGCTGAAATTAAAAAAAAATACATGTTCTTTGAAAATATAATATCTTCATATACGGAACGGTATTGTTTGTTTTCTTTGAGGAAATCAATAAGACATTTCCTTTTCCTTGTTTCTTAATACAAAACCTACCTAGGTACTTAGTTATCTAAGTTCCAGTACCAATCTCTATCATAGGCATACCTTATCCGTACTTAGAGGGGCAGTCAGGCAAATTAATTGTTCGGCAAAACAAAAATAAATGTATGAAATTGTGATTTGAATAGTAGCCCACCGGTATCGGAACAGGGTCAAAGCTACCGGCAGTCAGGGCTCCAGAGAGAGGAACCTCCTAACAATGCGTGCCGTGTCCAGGAGTACCGCTTTCTGAATCTAGCCCTTGATCCAGCTGGCCCAAAAAGAACCTCCTTAGGTGGCTTTTGGCCATCAAGCCATTGGCATATATGACCAAGTATGGCCGAAACAAGACTTGCAAAGAGTGTTGGCTACAATAATATAGTGAGTACCAGGCACCTACCTTAAGTTTGTGTTGTCAAGCAGTTGATCCAATAATTGGGAAAACTTAAGTGTCATCCAGTGGAAGTCAGTGGGTTCCTAGGTAAGGCTTAATCTGACGAGCAAGAGGCAAGCATGCCTTGCCTCACTTGCCTCTGCATGGAAGTGGTGAACGGTGGTTGTGGTAGTGGTAGGTATCTCAATATAAAAGTAATGAACAACTTGGTCCCATTTGGTTAAAGACGTATTGGTTTTAGTTTTATAGCAAGAATTATCTGAAAAGCCCATAAGGACTACGTTTACCTAATACTTACATAGAATGAATAGATTATATTTCAAATAATGTTCGTATGCACTCAATAAGATCCGAACCTACAGTCAGGTACCTACATTCATCGTTCGAAATACAAGACGATTGTGATTCAAATAAACGTACAATAAGTATAATTGGTAGTCAATTGACTAACAATATCTAATAGATGAACTCTACGAAATCCAACTAGGTGCAGAGAGCGTAGCTGTTTATCTCATTATTTTCCGTGCAGACGATATCAAGCTAAACTGCAAAGGAAGTACGCAATGAACCGCAGACAACCACTAGCTTCATAAAACTAAATTTATTTTCAAACCTTTAAAATATTTCACAACAGCGCCATCTAGCGGGGAGTAGTTGAAGCTACAATGAAAATTATTGTAATGGTTGCATCGTCGTTCAACGATTGTTACTCCGTCTATTCAATAATAGATGGCGTCAGTAGCAATAAATGTCCAAGCAAAAACTTTATTCTTCGTTGACTTTTGTTGCTTTTCTTTCGTACAAAAGTTTTGCAACTCTTGAAGTTGTAGGTATGTTTTCTTTTGGTACGAAATAAAATTAGGTGGCCTAGAGTAAAATAGAGTAAATTTTAGACTTTTATTTACATTTAGGACAAAATCTGGGTAATGGAATATTCACATCCAAGGTACCTACTTATTAAGATTTTTGATTAATTAGTCAATTTTCAGACGAGCTTATTAAAAGAAACTCGATTGATACAATTTCAAAGTAGGTATTTATATTAAAAATAATTCTTAGGTGGTATTCTATTCCACTATATCGCTACCTAACAACACAAATATAAGCAACCAGCTGTTGTTGGAACAGGAAGTGCGTCGCGCGACCGGAAGCAGGTGCGTGTGAGTTCCGCTCAATACTGCAGTGGTGCATATCCATACAAATATACCACACATGGACCCAACGACCTTATGTGTAGTGTGTTAGGGGTTATATTTGATTGTGTGGAGTGTAAACGGGATGTGGTATGCGGCGGGTCAAAGGGACACTTTCACTTGCTTCGTCAAAATTTTGATGCACGAAAGTCGAAAATACAAAGTTGTAATAATCGTTAGATGTGTGATTTAGAGCTTTTATAAAAGTTATGTGATATCTGAGATAATATGTAAATGGGAAATTTATTCCAAGCTTTAAATTAAACATCGTCTTTGCTGATGGAGGGCTATGTGGGCATCTAATAATAGTCTCACGAGTCGATCGATCAGGTTAAGCTACGCTTGCCGCGGTTGGTCCGTGGATGGGTGACCATCTTTACAAACCAAGATCCTCCGTGCCTTGGAAAGTACGTTAAGCCTTTGGTCCGGGCTGTCATTTGTGGATCTATGACAGTGGTTACGGGTCGTCAAAAGCCCGAAAGTTTGAAAACCACTCTTACCAAGTGGTATCGTGTTACCCAGTAACTGGGTTGTGGAGGTCAGATAGGCAGTCGCTCAATGTAAAATACTGGTATTCAGTTGCATCCGGTTAGAGTGGAAGCCGACCCCAACAAGTTGTGAAAAGGCTCGTACTTTGATGAAAATCTTATCGTCTATGGGCCAATGGTCTATGCGTTATTCCCAAAAATTCAAAAAAAGTGCCCTATTTTTATCGTCGTGGTTAGAGGACTACCAGATAAATTAGAAAAGTTTTTAACATAAAAAAATTATAATAAACCTAAACATACTCTTTCTTAAAGTGTTAATGTAAAAATAATTTAATCGGCTCAGTTTTCGAGGAGAAAAAAAGGGAATACGAAACGACGATCTCGTCAACATTTTTGTGATAATTTCGGTCTGAGCTGCAGCTGTTATCACACACTATGGGGGCAGACTTACTGACAGTGCGACGGCAATAGTTTCTTCAAATACCTATTTGTCAAATTCCTCGCAGGCCCCGTCCCCCTTAACACGTTCCCTGTGTAGCTAGGATTATGGGTACACCACTTACCTGTTATCGCAAAATTTAGATTTTAAGGGTACACTTGTCGCGGGCTCGAACTCACAGGTGGGCTTGGCTAAAAAGCACGCTGTCTCACCAGGCTTCGTGTCCGACAGAGGTAGTATCAGTGAAGAGCAGTTAGACAATAGTCTACACGGACAACATTATTGAGTGAGCTGCAGGATCAGCTATAGTTAAACAAGCGCGTAAAAAAATCAGAAAAGTTCTTCGGAAGATCGGGTTTTCTGAAAAAACCACTGCATAAATCAATGACCAATTAAGTTGATTGAACTTTTCGATAATTGAACTTTCTCGGTACCGACTTGGTTTTCGAGATTTTGCACTGCTTTTATTACTTAAACACGCCTAAAGTTAGGTTAAATTAGCAAGAAAAACGAATCTTTGTTGACTCATAACTTTTTAATGGCTTTTTATTTTAGTATTCTGTTTCCGTACTGACAATATTGTTAATAAGACAAAACCATACCATGTATAATTTTTGATGTACATAGTCAAACAGTGGAGTAAAACCCTCCCGAAGTTTGTATGGAAAAAATGTGGACAAGTGTCACCTTAAGTTGCGATAGGTAGAGATATGGACATTACATTTTTTTATTTTTGTCTTTAGTCAAAATGATTTTGAGGAATAAACCTGCCCGTGGATCATGCATGTATAAATTCTGTAGTTCTTGACCTTGGGGCATGGGCTTGAACTCATGCCTCATGGATGTCCCCATGCGCGTACGATATGTGACTCAAAATGGACAATCGATGGCATGAGCCATCGATTGTTAGCACTGTTAACGTGTTAATTTGACTCATTTCGTATTGGCAATTTTACAGATTAGCAGAGAATTTGAGGAGCAGTGGCGGCCCAGTCGTAACCACTGTGACTTACGAGTCGTAGGTCGTAAGTTCGAACCCAGACATCCTCTATACTCTATGTAAACTATTTCTTCACCACTAATTAACTCTCAAAACGGAAAAAAACATCGTAAGGAAACCGTTGTGTCCTAGACCCAAAAAAGCAAAGACTTTGCGACATCTACCAACCCGCACTGGGTGGTGGATTACGGCCCACTCCATCTCACTAAGAGGAGGCCTGTGTCCCAGCAGTGGGAACTTTATTGGCTGATTATGAAATTAAGATTATAAGTAAAATATCGGTTTTCATACGGTTATTTCCATGACCGAAAGGTCTACGGTAATTTTGACAAGTTGCGGTATTTTACCCATTCATAAAAGCCAGAGGTAACTATGGAATTACCCTTATTTTCCTCTTCAGACACCCACGCTATATGACGGGGCAGTCCTTTTCCTATACTCGATACGCCATCACCTACAATTAATAATATGTTCAAAAATATCTGAAGGAAACTAAGTACATAAATAATTAATTACGTAGGTTAGGTACCTACGTAATAAGTTTTATAATAGGTATCAGTGGGAACTTATTCCAGCTTATTGGACTTCCTTTACATCGTCGTCGTATTTATACTCAATTCTTTATTACATTCTATGTACCTATTTAATAGATGGTATAAACAGTGAGAACAATATGGACCTTGTCGGGCACAGCAAAATTAGGAGAGAGGAAGAGGGCTACGTACAAATTCAAGCAATTCTTTATTATTATAAAATTATTACATGTATAAATGAGTGTATAATTATCTGTATACAGGATAAGTTTTATGCAGTGCGCAAATTTTAACCATGAATTCAGCATATCATTCTAGAGCCCCTAGCGCATACATTTTTGGCCGGATATTCCAAAAAAAAACAGCTGTTTCATAGAAAAGTGCAATACCTACGCGGTCAAAATGTATGGAACAGCTTATTTTTTTTTTTAAGGAATCGAAAAGTCATAATATTCTGTATGTTCAAAGACGATTTGTCGATATTATTAATACGATATTATCAGAATTGGTGTGTCATTGACGTGCTTACGAGTAAGTAATCGTTAAGTGGTCATGGTGAATTCAGGCCCAGCTTTTGTCAGCGGCTGTGCCCGCGTGGATGTCGAAAATTATCCCAAAGGAATACGTACTACTGGGATAAAATGTTTCCTATGTCCTATCTCAGGTCATGATCTATCTGTCTGTCAAATGTCATTGTCATCCGTTGACCGAACGGAAGGCAACAGACAGAAATCAAAAATCCTTCCTTAGTGCTCACCAACTTTAATTTTAGGAAGTCTTGTCCAAAATTGCATGCTTAGACCCAGCGTTTAAGATTGTGGATCTGTTTGTCAGTGATAGTATCTTCCTCTAGAGGCGATAATAAATTATAAGTCCGGTAAACCCAAGACAGTCAGGGCCTAGAAACAAAATACATTTCTGATAGCGTTCACGCCAAACGCTACGCCAAAATGTATAGGAATGACTTTACCTGCGGAAAGGACACGTCGTCATCTTGCCGATAGGCCAGTATCCAGAAGGCGTTATTTTTAATAACAAAACGTGTTTATTTCTCACCACAAGCCAAAAAATACAAACAATATTCAGGTACACACACAAGAAATAGCTAATGATTTTTGGTTGTGGATCGCTGGTGACTGTGGTAGATAGTAACACCTGTAACACATGTCACCAGCACCCTTTCGTTTTGAAACAGATTGTTAAACCATTGCTTCATATGTTCGAAAAATGTGTCTGTTCAACAACGTAAAATAACGCAATGAATAATGTTGAACTGTCAAATTGAAACCGATTATGATTAATCGTGAGTTACGCAATTAGAGTGCAGGTCTCTGCCTGTTCATAGTTACATAATATTTGATAGCTGGCACATGATACCACAGCAAGTAACAAAAATTTCAAACAATAGTGAGCTCATTCCGAAGAGAGAGACAGTAGAGTATTAAAGTAAAACAAATAACTAAAACGATTAAAAAGTAAAAGTATTTTGGCAAGTTTTTTAAGAGTGTAAGTTTGTGTGTGTTTTGGAGATAGTGTTAGTGAATCAGTCTGATTAAATTAATGCGTCAAAGAGAACTTCTGTGGCACTAGAGGTTTGGCTTTGTATCCAGGGTTGGAGAGCGATTTTATTCTTATACAGTTCACTCCGATCTAACCCATCTCTTGCGACGCCCTAAGCCTAGGTTCGTAACCCACAGGGGGCCCTTCGCGTGTGGTAGCTTAGTTTTTAAGTTCTTAAGCCCTGGTAAGGTAGCCACAGGCAAGTCCGGTTCAGAAGCCGATCACCTCCTATGTTGACCTGAGCGATGTCAATTCCAAAAAAAGTATCTTATAGTTCTTCTGGATGTGCCTACCCCTTAGAGGAATACCAGCGTGTTGCTAAGTCATTTTCAACGTCCACAACTGGCCTCTAGGGGAAGATACGTTCTGTTATAAACAACAAAATAAGTGGAAGGGTATAGAGAAAATAGTCCCGATATGAGCTCGAAAGATCGCTAAACTGCGTTGTAGTCTATCGAAATAGACTACTTCGCTAGCGAAAATGGATCATTATAGCTCGGACCCTTTCGATAAACCACTTCGCTTTATCCTATCGGGGATCAAGTATTGAACAAAGATTTCTTTCATAGGGAGATGGATAAAATACACGCTATCAGCTTCTATTGTGTGATTTGTTGAAGGACAGCCAATCTCCATAACGAGGTTTTGGGAAAGCCTATCTGAGAATGCCTGTGTCTAATCAGTCACACATTGAACACTATTTCAGTAAATAGTGTACAGACGCCAGCACATCAAGCTACCCCAATCTGTCAAATTTCTTTGATAGATTTTCAACTTTAACGACATATGCATAAGGTTCATGTTCAAAGTTGGGAAAATTTGACAGTTTGGGGTAGCTTGATGTGCAACTTCTGAACAATATGTGTGAAAATTGAGCCTGGAGTATAATAAAACATGAGCATAATTACGTTTTTCCACTCTTGCGAGGAAAAAAGTGACTAAAAATTAAAATATTTTGTTGTAATAAAAAGATAAATGTAAAAAGGCAGTTTTCTTTTCTTTTGTGGCAGGTATTTGTTAAGACACTCGAGGATTATTAATTATTATTATTTTTATGCCTTTATTTGCATTTTAAAAGAAAGGCACTGACGAAGCTGCCGAACAGCTACAAAATTGCGTAACACATTTTAAATTATAATTTGAATAATTTAGAAAGATATTGCTAATTCTACGGTAGAGTAGAAATAGATGGCGTCCTGGGCAAAGACGTCTCTTTTTCTTGTGCCAATCTCTGACAAGTTTATATTTTATCTGCGGCGCACATTCCCGCACTACCGCACTAATTGTGAAAGGGATATAGTGCGAACATCATCATCATCATCATCATATCAGCCGGAAGACGTCCACTGCTGGACATAGGCCTCCCCCAGTTTGGGGGGGCTTGCCATGATCGCCACGCTTGGCAGGCGGGTTGGCGATCGCAGTATGGTGGTAAAATGCATAGAGAATGCTGCTGCCCATTCTCTAGTAAGTCCCTTAGTCGCTTCCTACGACACCCACGGGAAGAGATGGGATGATGCTAATCTTTACGTCCGGCACCAAACGGTACGAACACATAATATAAAACTCACGCGGTCGATAGATCCAGGTAAAACTACGCTTGCACCGGTGGGTTCGTGGATGGATGACCATCTAGAACCCTCCGTGCCTCGGAAAGCACGTTACGCTGTTGGACTCCGCAGTTATTCGTGGATTTTTGACACGTCGTTACGGGTCGCCAGAAACCCGAAAGTCTGACAACCAGTCTTACCTAAAGGGTATCGTATTACCCAGTAACTGGGTTGTGGAGGTCAGATAGACAGTCGCTCCATGTAAAATACTGATACTAAGCTGCATCATTAGACTGGAAGCTGACTCCAACATAGTTGATAAAAGACTAGGCAGATTTATTGTTTGCTAGCTTTGGACAGCGGCTTTGCCCGCGTGGAGTTCAAAAATTATCCTACGGGATCGTTCTACCGGGATAAAAAGTATCCTATGTATTAATCCAGGCTATAATCTATCTGTGTGCCAAATTTCATCCAAATCCGTTAAGCCTAATCTGAACATATCGAAACATTCACATTTATAATTTAATATGCTGCATTATGAACTGAAAGTGGTGCAATAAGAGTTACTTTACGAACAAGTGTGTGTGTGTGTCGGGGTGTGTGTGTGTGTGTGTGTTTTGTGTGTGTGTGTGCTGTTAATTACGGAGATACTTGTGTGTTCGGTGAATCTTGGGCAGCTAACTACATTACTAATAAAATCTACAGCGGTGGTGTCATCGGGCTACGGATTACAGCAGGTAAGTACAATCTATTATTAAGTTTCAGAAAAATTGCCTTAATTTGTAGGATATCTACTTGTGTTTTCAGGATACCTTAGTGATTTTACGAAAAACTAATTTAAGTAAAACCTTTTAAAAATAAATATATAAAACTGAAACCTCATAGGATCACTCGTGTGTCTGTCTGTGTGTCCGCCGCGCCGGTCTCAAATACCAATATTTCTTTGTAAATTTTAAAATAAAATAAATGCATATATAATTCAACTTTTTTTAAATATCTATGAAGATATTTTTTTTTAATTGACCATTCCCATCGACCACCATTTCTGGAACTACATAAGCCTGAAAATATGAAAAAAATAAAATAAACAGAACATATATTGCACTCATATATTGCAGGAAAACCTAAAATAAGTCTATTGTCTTAAAATAACATGGTCAATGTCTCAATATTGTGCGTGGAAACTTGTATTTGCAGTTGGAATGTATGAGAGATGGGATAAAATCCATCCCAACTTCACTACGGAACCCTTTATTGTGTGTGGACCGACACGCATATGGCCAGTTCTTTTTTTCCACACCTTCTAAAACTTGCTATCTAGAAGTCCACAGCTGTTTTATAAATAATGCCTTCGTATATCTACACCTAGAACAACCTACCCAAATAAATATTTTTTTTAATTTATTTATTTAACCATTTATGCACACACATATAAACAGACAAGAATAAAGGAACAGAAAAATACGTACAGAGGTAATGCTTATTTCTACAAAAATCTCTTCCAGCACACCTGCGATAGGAGAGAAGATAACAGAGATGTAGACAACGCGTGTTATAATAACATCTCAGGAGGTTCTCATTGCGCGGCTGGATCAAGGGCTTAATTCAGAAAGCAGTACTCCTAGACACGGCACGCATAGTCAGGAGGTTCCTTTCTCTAGAGCCCTGACCACCGGCATCTTGGACCCTGCTCCTGATGCCGATGGGCCACTATTTTTTATATTTTTAAATGTTTTTGTATTATTTTTGTAAAAATATTTAAAATATACTTAATATGTACAAAAGAAAATAGAAGGGAAAACATAATAGTACAAATTATAATCTAATTTACAAATACACATATCATATAAGAATATATATACATGCAAACATACTTACTACTAAAATAAATATCACTAAAATATATATAAATTATAATGTTATTTAAATAATAAAAATATAAATGCAACTTATAATACACTACCACTATACTTAGATTTCTGTTACAATGTTGCCAACTGTCGAAGTGAACCGGCTGCCCCACCTCGAAGCTTCTTTAAATACCAGTTCAACAAACAATTGAGTGACATGGAGGCTGAACCCAGCCCAATACTGTATCATCAACATCACGCAGTTCTATCTACAGTTGTAATGAAAACTCTTTGAATAGTGGTTACAGTGTCAGTATAAAATCACTGGTGTATATTGCAAATTGTATAGAAAGTGTTTCATTTCAATACAGGTACCTCATTAGAGTAAGTGGCAATCATTTCAGACTAGGGTTGTATTCAGAGACATGATAACCTATCCCTCTACATATCTGTGGTTATAAGCATTGAGATTTCTCGTGGCGCCGAGCATATAATTGATTTTAGCTTTGAGTACCTATGTATAAATAAAATCTAAAAACACAGAAAAGTAAGTTCAAAAACTAAAACCCGAAAATAAGTAAGTATGAAACATGAAAATAATAAATTACATATTATTAATACGTCTAAATGTATTGTTTAGATGCTTTTTTTTCTTCGTTTATCACCTTCTGTCCTCTAGAGGGCGCCATATTCAATTAAGGCGGAGGTTTCTTGAAAACGCTCAGAAAGGTGGTTTTTTAAACCAGTGTATCTCTTTAATTATAAATAATTTTTAAAGCAAAAAAATATATGATATTTCCAAGTCTTTTTTGTAAACAGTGATGGAACTCAAAACATAATTAAATATACTTTAATGCATCAAAAAAATCATCAAAGTCACCTCTTAATTATCTTTAAAACCCTTTATCCCTTCAATAACAATTATTATTATAATTAAAAATGTACCATAAAATGCCAAATGCCAAACTGCATCATGCATGAAAATCAAGATGCTTCCAACTATATACCTCATTTGTCAAATTATGATGAGAAGTTTAGAAGTTATTGGAGAACATACCGGTTAGTTTCATAACCCTTCTTTTTTCTTCACCGTAATCGGATAAAAGAAGTAATAAAGTTATTTGCTCGCATTTCAATTAAAACTAGGAATATAGGATCAGATTGAAAAGCGTAGCGTTTGGTGTGAACGCTAACAGAAATGTGTTTTGTCTAAGCCTGCTGAGGTCACCGAGCATTGTACTGAGGTCCTCCATAGTCTCAACCATGCTTTTTATTTATGGTCGTTTATTTTTACTAGCACGACCCGTTTTTAATCGGCTTCAAAAAAAAGAAGGTTATTAATTCAACATGTTTATGTTTTTTATTTTTTTGTGTATGTTCGCGGGCATAATAACTCCGTCGTATATTTACGGATTTGCAAAATTATTATTTTTTTATTTCAAAATGGTCCCATTCAAATTTCATATAGATCAGAGGGGCAATTCTACTAATTTTAAGAACGTTCACAGTCTGATCTCAGTGTCAATCTGTCAAAAATTCCTATACATTTTTGTGAAATTTTTGAAATTCGATTGTCGCCGAGATGACACTGCGAACGTTTTTAATTAGTAGAATTGGCCTTCTGATGTTGCGTTTCGGAGACAGACGACGGAACTCTTCAAAAAGTTACAGCAAATCAACCGCGAATGCTGCTATCGCATAAATATGCATTGTTTTGACCCCAAGTATGATTAAATTTCGAATTGGTGTGGAGTACGTAACTAAAAAGTGACAAATAAAAACTTTTTTCAAAAAAAATAACAACCGACTTCCAAAAAAACACAAAGATATTTTGCACTTTGTAGAAAGTGCAATATATCTTTAATTTCGGAAGGCGGGGGGGGGGGGGGGGGACTTTGAATGTGTATTTTATTTTTTTGTCACCGCCTTCCAAAATTAAAGTTATTTTTAACTTTGTAGTGTTTTTTCGGAAGTCGTTTTTTTTTTGGGACAAGTTTTTTTCTTCTTCATGTCACTGGCACGACCACCATAAAATTTTGTTAGCCCAAAACCGCGCCACTTCCACAGCGTTATCGGTGGCAGCGCAGAGGTCACCATCGCTGCATATTTTGGGACACAGAACGAAAGATAGGAGGTCGAGTATAGTCTGTGACACAGCTCCACATCCATACCCTGCTACTGTTCCGTCGAGGTAGTCCCATTTTACGAGGTTCGGTTCATAGGAACGAACCCAAGTGGGAAGATGTATACGCATCTCCTCACTTGGGCTCGTTGCTATGGGGATACTATTTTGAACTCATTCCCTGGACATAATCAAAGTCAAAGCATTTATTTCAATTGAGCAATTAAAAGGCACTTTTGAACGTCAAATATAATTGATTCTAGTCGCCTCTTCCGAAATGTAGTTTCGTATGGAGAAGAATGAGCAAGAAACTCCACCGTTACTCTTTTAAAATGTTTAACAATATTTTACAAACATTCAATAAATAATTATTTGTGTGAAAACGATACACCTAAAATAAAATTACCATTCCACCTATAAAACGAATTAAAATGAAGCAAAGACAGAGAAATTAATTAAATGATAGGTACAGAGGCCAGCACATCAAGCTACCCCAATCTGTCAAATTTCTTTGATAGTTTTTCAACTCTATTACAAAGGAATAAGGTTTATGTTCAATTAGGAAAATTTTACAGTTTGGGATAGTTTGACCTGCTGGCGACTGTACATGGTTCTCACATATTTACAAACATTGTTAAAGTCAATAATACGATCTTCCTAGAATATTAACAAGTAATAACTATTCATTATTTGATTCCACCAGCACGCTTAGCATGACGCTTTATATTTCTACTCTTCAGTAGAATAGAAATCGCTTGTCTACGTTTATCGGTACAAAACTGTCATTGTCTATACGGAAACGTAATTTTTGTCTACTGTTCCGACGACCAAATGCTTGTCTACGGTGCTCGTGCTAAGCCTGCAGACAGATAATTGTGTCCATTCGGCTTATCCTTTCTTAAAATGTAAGATTTCAAGCAGGAAATTCTCCTAGCAAAATTCTAAAGAACTTTTCTCGTATACCTCATACCGGGGAACAGAAATGGCTTTCTCTGAACATAAAAACGTGATACTTACCTACGTTACCAAAAAATCTCGAGCAAAAAACGTTATCATGTAATGACCGTAAGTTATTTTTATTTTATGCAACCCCAAGCCGTTCGTCATGTCGAGCCTGTAATTATGCAATTTGCTCGAATTTACAATCGATCAGAAATTGTTCACAAAAAATACTTTATAATAGGTTTTTAATCCGATGCGGCGTTCCAACTAAATCGTTTTTCCGTTAACGAGGACGTATTTGATACTGAATCGAAATGTATCGTTTATTAATTGCGTGTTTATAAAAAGATAAAGTGGTTTTGCGTAATAAGCTATTGTTCCCGGCTGTCGTTTGTAGATTTTTGACAGTCGCTACTGGTGATCAAAAGTCTGAAACTCCGAGAACCAGTCTTACTAAAGGTATCGTAATACTTACCCAGTAACTGGGTTGTGGAGATCGTATAGGCAGTTGAACCCCGTGAAATACTAGTCCACCATCCAGTTAAACTGGAAGCCGACCACAAAATAGTCGGGAAAGGGCTGTACCTACAGTTTTTTTTATTTTTGTCGTAGTGGAAGATGATTTTAGAAGAGGAAGGATTTATCTTAACGGATAAGTAAATGAATAAGGATACTATAGTGCCCAGTAAATAGAAAGGCACAAATTTCCTCTGTCCTAATTTTGCTGTGCGCGATAACCGTATTGATCTCACTGTTTATACCATCTATTTAATACATTTAGAATGCAATAAAGAATTGAGTATTGAATTGGAAATATTTCTTTAAAGAAGAAAACTTTCAAATGCTGCATATGTCATATTTCTACCTTGCAGGATGTATCACGATTTTATGCGTAATATCATAAGATGATTATAACAGTTTTTAAATATGTTCTGGATTAGTTAGGTTATAAACCTGACTTCACCTTGTAAAAGGTTTTTTTTTTGTGTATGGCATCTCGCAGTTGACCTTGAGAGGCCGTGACTGCTCAACCGGACTTTCCTGTGAAGGTTTTTAGGATTCTAAAAGCCTCCAGCCAGGGCGTAAACCTACATAAACCTAAAACGACTGCGCACTGAGGGCACCCCCTGTGGGGTACGAACCTCGGCTCAGGGAGTCACTGGCGGGGGGGGGGGGGGGGGCAGCTAGTACTACTGGGGACAGGCTGGATCAAGATATTTTCATGATTATTAGACGGGGAATTTAAAGCTACTGGCTCAGCTGCGGCGTGGGCTGGCGCATCAACGAGCAAGGGACGGTCGGGGGTCTGATCGTTACTCGGGGGTCTTCGCGGGGCGCGAGGACCTCGGCGGGGAGGTCGGAAGGACAGTCGTTTGTGTTTGTGTTCTGTACTGGTGGCCCTATTCTTTTCTTGGAGAACAGTGATGGGGTCGTCTGGGTCGGAAAGGACATGTCTCGGCCGGCGGATTCTACTGATTCTACTGGGGACATAACTAGCGGCCTTCACAATCAAGGGATTGCGATGTAACTCGGCTTTATCGAAGAAACGCTTCGACTTGCGTTTCATGAATTGAGCAATAGTGGGCATTTTCAGATCGAGATGGAGGATCTCGTTCCGAACGAACCATGGGGAGCCTGTGGCTTGGCGAAGGAAACGGTTTTGGAGGGTCTGCATCCTATGGATGTGTTGGGGGTGCGTGTGTGCAAAGACTGCACATGCATACGTCATGATGGGCCTTATGCACGCCGTGTTAATCCGCAATTTGCACTTGAGTGACAATTTGCTACGTGCGTTCAGAACAGAGTGCAGCCTTCCGAGAGCGAAGGCGGCGCGTGAGCGCGCCTTCTTGATATGCTCAGAGAAGGAGAGGTGCTGATCTAGAATCACTCCAAGATATTTGGCTCGCTTTTCCCAAGGGATCGGCTTGCCGAATATGGAGATGGGCCGGGGGGGTCGGGGTTGTTTCGCGGTTTCGAAAAGAGAACCGCCTGACTTTTGTCCGGATTTAGTTCGATTCGCCATTTCCTAAACCACGCGCCAAGTACGTTGACTGCGGTTTGGAGGGAGGAGGCTATCGCTTTATGACTACGCCCAGAGTGGTAGGTGGCTGTGTCGTCTGCGAACAGTGCCAACTGTGCCTTTCTACTTTTGGGGATATCGCTAGTGAACAGCGTGAATATGAGAGGGGACAGCACGGCGCCCTGGGGGACGCCGGCGCGAATCGGGTGGGGGGGTGAGACGCGATAGCGAAAGGTGCGGTTCGACAGAAAGTCTCGTAGGATGAGTCTTGTAAAAGGACTAACCTTACAGGATTCAAAGTAACTATCTTGGTTCCTTGTGGTGCCGGACGTAAAAGAATAGCACCATCCCATTTCTTTCCGTGGGTGTCGTAGAAGGCGACTAAGGGACTTACTAGAGAATGGGCAGCAGCGTTCTCTATGCATTTTACCACCATACTGCGATCGCCAACCCGCCTGCCGAGCGTGGCGATTATGGCAAAACCCCCCTTTTGTGGGAGGCCTATGTCCAGCAGTGGGGGTCTTTCGGCTGAAATGATGATGGTGATGTTGATTTTGGTATCTTATTTCCATACTACGTTTCTTTCTGTTGCTTGTCGGAACAAATATAGGGTCATATTAACAAATATAAATAATAGCTAATAAAGTCAAATATAAGATCGTAACATTAATTTCTCATTTTTCTTGATGACCGAGAGTGAGAGTGACTCTGAGTTTGTTTCGGTTTTTAGTTTTAATTAGTAAACACCAAACTCATCTAATTGTATAACAGGTTATTTTCATTTGTTAAAGTGTTTTTTTTTATTATCAATTTACAGCAATAAAAGTCGTTCAAATCTACTCAGTCTTTAATCCCTCAAGGTTTTACCGACTATAAAGTATACATTTAGTACTTAATTTATTACTTAGCTTATAGAAAAACAAATGAGCGTGCGGGAAAATACGAAACCTTGCAGCTTAAGATATAAATAATGCTGACATTATACTCTAAGTATGAAGTCATAACATATGCAACTTAAAAGCGTACTTAATCATAACTTAGATTTTACTGACGTTAATTTATTACATATTGTAAGTACTTTGCGTTTGTCTATAATGCAAAGTTATTAATAAATATTCAAGGCAATAGTGGATAATATCGTAAAACAACAACTTCAATTAATTTATGTTTAAGTACAAAAATAACTGCATTATTCATTAATACCTAATTTAAATGTACCCAAATTAAATTAAGGAAAGACATTCAATTAATATACTTGTATAAATCAAAGAAAACCGTTTCTTGATTTGATAATAATTATTAGAGATGGGCTGATTATGACTTTGGCCGACTAGCCGACTAGTCGGCTGTAGCATGGCCTTCTAATTGGCCAAGCCGATCATTACTTTCGGTTGAGTTCGGGTGACATCGATAATGTTCGTGACTACGCTTTCGGCTCCTAGGTGCGTTCACGGCACCCGGCGACCAGGCGAAATTGTCAGGACATGTTTTTATTTGCTTTGCATTTATTCTATCATTGTTTAAGTGCGAGCCGGCGTTTCTTCCTATGCTATTCTAGATTGCACTGAAAGTAAACTTTAAAACTGATTCTATAATAAAAATAATAACAGTAAAGATTTCAATTTCATTTCAATCACCGTCTTTTAAATTTGTATACGCGTAAAAAATGGGCGTTGGTCGACTAGTCGCCGACTACAAAAATGGCCGACTAGTCGGTACATCACTAATAATTATAATAATGATTCTAGTCTATTATCGTCCGACTTCTGGGCAAAAGCCTCTTCTCCTGCAGAGAAGGCACGAGCATTCATCACCACGCTTGCTCAAAACGAGCGATTTCAGACTGAAAGCCAAAATTTTGATTGGAAGGCCAATACTCTCGTAATTAAAAACGTTCTTAGTCTAGTCACGTCTCATCTCGGCGACAATCAAATGTCAAAAACTCTTCAAAAATGTATGGAAACTAGAGGTATTTTTGACAGATCAAGATTGAGATCAGACTGTGAACATTCTTAAAATTAGGGGAATTATCCCTCTCAAGTCAATTTTTTTTTTTAAATTGTAATGGACCGAATCCACCAACATTACAGCGAGTCTTCCAGTCAAACCGCGCCTGCGGCACCAAAGCCCCAGTCGATAGGGACCAGCAGACACACAGCTACGACACTACAATTAGGATCACCGTCTATAACAACGCTCAAATTATACATCTACCCACAAAACGCTGGGTTGTTACAGAAAACGTTTTATTATAAAATTATTCTAAATACTTAACCTATTAGGTTTTTAGAGAGATCCGATTGTGTTTTGTTAAATGGTAGTAAAGACTTCGATGTGCATTTGCTTTTAGTTGTAGCTAAGATAACTGACAACCAGCAGTCTTACCAAGGGGTTTCGTATTACCCAGCAAAGTTATGGAGGTCAGATAGGCAGTCGCTATATGTAATAATAGCAGAGCTCGGCGGTTTCACCTGCGTAGTTCCCGTTCCTGTGGGAATACGGGGATAAAATATAGGCTATGCCATCCGGGGATAGTGTAGCTTCCCAACACTGAAATATTTTTTCAAATCGGTTCAGTAGTTTCGGAGACTATTCAATGCAAACAAACAATCAAATCTTTCCTCTTTATAATATTAGCATAGATACTGGTATTCAGCTGCAACTGGTTAGACTGGTAGCCGACCCCGACAAATGATAAGTTGTAGCTAAGTAGAGCTTTGTCTGTCAGCTTTTTTTTTTTAATTGAAATGTTATCCAGAAAACCAGATTCCCGAAAAATTTTGGACCTTAAAGACAGTTTTCCTGACATTGCTGAGAAAGCTCGCGTATAGCGTATCTTAATTTATTACAATTCAATCTATTTTATTTTAATTTAATTGTAATTTATTTGAATTTAATTTTAATTAACCTTTTTCAATTTAATTTAAATATAATAGCTCTCGTCACGACTAACATAGTTTTAAGATAAAGTTATACTTACAAAATATGGACAATTTGATAGTCTGAAATAAAAGTTTTTTTTTTATAGCCAGTGGTAACGGCATATATATCTTTATCTTTTAGTGTCAGTTTTGATTCTCTGTTTTATTGCTACGTAATATTGAAATCATACCTGATAGTTAGCGCACTCCCGGCTGTCATTCATCGACAACAGTCGTTACGGGGTCGTCAGAAGCCCGAATGTCTGACAAATAGTCTTCCCAATGGGTTTCGTATTACCCAGTAACTATACACAGTCTGTGAAGGTGATATAGGCAGACGCTCGATGTAAAATACTGGCACTTATTTGTACCCGACTAGACTGAAAGCCGGCCCCAAAATAGTAGGAAAAAGGCCAGATAGATAATGATAAGTTACTACAACAAACTCAAAAAAAAGCAGTTTATAATAGTAGGGTAGGGCACAGTGGCGAAGCTACAATTTTTACAAGAGGGAAGCCGAAGAAAAAATTGTTCTATTCTTATAGACTCAAGATAGCATCAAAATTCAGTAATTCCTTTACTTTTTCTAAATTTAACGGCGGCTATGGTCGGAATTCTTGATTTGGATATAAAAAAATTAAATTTTTGCAATGTTTTGTAATCTTATATGATGTTTTAAGCTAGTATGAAATATCTGTGACAACATGTGTTACATATTGTTTGGCAATAGTAGTCACTAAGAAGAGTGTTTCTTCCAAAGGGAAGCCGACAGGAATCGGGTTGTATGGAGGCTGCGCCCCTGGTAGGGTACAAATAATATCCGAGAAATAGATAAACGCAGTCGTGTTCAGTTGCAAAAGGCTATGGTTTGCAATATGTGTTGCAAGTGATGTAATGTAGGTAATCGAATGATACGGTACACAATAGTATAAGTTATGCTGCAATTCTTGAACGATTGACAACAGCAATCCCAAGTATTGTAGAGTTTAGGCAATAAGAATATGTTAGCGAAATGTGATGTTTGCAAACTCTGGATTCAGTTGATTCGTTCCTATAGGTAAGTATATTCATATGCCACACCTTTACGTTTTTGGGTTTTGTAAAAGCACCTAAGAAGTGGCAGAAGTATGAGTATCATTGACGTCAAGTCTATATCTTTCTGTCAACCTATTATAATTTTAAGTCAATTTTAAGTTTATCAATCGTTATACAGGGTAAATTTTTTAACCAGTGTGCAAACTGTAACCATGAATTCAGCATATGATTCTAGACCCGCTAACACATAAATATTTCATCGGTTACGGCCTGGCCACGGGACACCCGCCATAGCGAAAATTCGCGCGGTGCGACCGCCGAGGCGTCTAGCGACTGAAACAAACGCATAGAAATGTACTAATCAAGCCACGCGGGGCGGCGAGCGGCGGGGCGACCGGCGGAATGTACCAAGCGAATGGCACGGGCGACCGGCGGCGCGGCCGGCGAGTGAAACAAATACATGAATCAATCAGTACGGCGCGAGCCACGGCGTCAAGCGGCAGTCGCGGCGACTAGGGCAGCGATCAAACGAGTTTAGTAGTTTTCGCCGCGAATAATGAACACCGAGACTTTTATAGCTGAAATACTAGCAAAGCCACCTATTTGGAAGTCTGGCCACCCACAGCATAAATATAAACATATAGTGAAGTGATTGTGGGAAGAAATTAAAATGAAATTTCCAGATTTTCTCGTACTTCTTGTGGAATTCTCCATCTATACCTCAATTCCTATTCAACTTTATACTCCACAATCTCTTCAAAATATTATATCTTGAACCAAAAAACTATTACTTTTTAAGCAATATCGAGATAACTTTGATAAAAACATTTCGCTCTCGGACTTCCTTACTGGTCGCGGCGGCGAACGTGACTCCCCGTGGCCTGCAAACGATGCCGCGCGAATTGTCGCCCCGCCTGCCGCACCGCCGTACGCACCGCCGATCCCCGTGGCCAGGCCGTTAGGGCGTGGACACATGTCTGCGGTGCGGCGCCGGCCACCGTGTAACGGCACGGCACCGCTACCGCGAGGCGGCACGGCGTCGTGTCGCGACACGGCGCCTTGTGCGGTGCAACGCGGGCACAAACAGTAACCATTGTTCAGTTTTTATCTTGATATGGACCGCGAAAGACGTATCATTTTGCTCCTGTTACTAAGACGACGAATGAAGAAGAAACAGAATCAAAGAAAATATTGGGTGAATCCATATCTTTCTATAATGAACCATGATGGAGGTCATTTTGAGAGGAAATATGAAGCGCTGAAAAAATGTGGTGATGAGAAATTTTACGAATATTTTAGAATGTCTATATCAAGTTTTGAAGAACTGCTGACCAAAATTGCACCTCGTATACAAAAGCAGTACGTGTTCAGAAAACCTGTGGAGCCTAAGGAAATGATAGGTTTAACTATACGGTAAGAAATAAAAGAATTTTACATTGATATATTTTTTTATTCAAATCAAAAGAGTAATAATTCGAATGATTGAGTATATTATTATTTAAGAAAAGTCGTATTCTGATTCTTGTGTATCCGTGGTATTGGATAGAATTTCTTCCAAAGGCGAGATTGGTGATGTTTGGTGACGATTTATGCTTTGAATGGATGAATTATAAGCTGTTTGATAAGTCTCATAAGACGTTGTAGCTTGTGGTGATCGTGTAGCTTGGTGATAATTAGTGTCGTAAGAAGTTGCTGTCTGGTATCCACTATATGACTGACACGGTGGTCGATGGAAATCCGTTAAAATCTTTAAAACTCCACTTTGAAACATCAAAGTCTGGTGGTCATCTAACTTGTTTAAAGATGGCAAAATAGCTTTAAAAAATGACAGATGTCGATTTTCTGAAGTACCTAAAGTTTCAATAATTTGCCTCTCAAATTCATCACTACTTGGTTTTCGCTGTCGCGTAGTTGTACTGTATGGCTGATATCGTGATCTCGTTTTTGGATTTTGAAATCCTTCTTCTATGCTGTCGTCGGTTACATTTGGAGCACTTTTTTGCAAAAACATGAGCTGTTTGTACAAATGGTATTCTTTTATATGTTTTGCACCAGCTCCAGATTTTTTTGAAAGTTCTATCTTCTTCATATATTTCATAAAATTATCTTTAATGTTGGTCCACTTTCTAATTACGTCATTACCTGTAACAATCATAAAAAAAATGTTTAGAAATATGTAATTAAATAGTTGTTTTTCAATATCTCTGTAAAAGTTAATTAAATATCCTATTTACAGGTTTTTGGCGACAGGAAATTCATTCAGAGATATGGAATTCACAGATTATCGTGGAAAAAGCACAATCGGGAAAATTATACGAGAAGTTTGTCGGGCTATATGGGACATCCTTTTAAGAGAAAGCATTCCGAAAATAACTAAAGAGCTAATAGAACAAATAGCTGAAGATTTTGACATAAAAACTAATTTCCCAAATTGCATGGGGGCATTGGACGGGAAGCAGATCAGAATTTGCAGTCCTGCCCACAGTGGATCTCTTTTTTTCAACTATAAAAGCTATAATTCTATAGTTTTGCTGGCATTGGTAGACTCTAGATATAGATTTGTATATGTCGATATAGGATCGTATGGGAAGGAATGCGATTCCACAATTTTTCATAATACAAAATTATACGAATTATTATTACAGAATCGACTTCCAATACCAGCGCCAAAACCTTTACCGGGGCTTCAAAATTCAATTCCCTATGTTTTTATCGCAGATGAAGGTCTACCATTAATGAACAATCTAATGCGTCCATACCCAGGGAAGCATCTAAGTGTAGAACAAAGGGTTTATAACTATCGTTTAAGTCGAGCAAGAAGATATGTCGAGTGTGCTTTTGGTATCTTCGCAAATAAATGGCGAGTATTTCACCGGCCTTTAAATGTTCAATATAATTTTGCGACAGACATTATTAAAGCATGCTGTGTCTTACACAATTTTGTTGTTACTCGAGATGGAGTTAGAAAGTCTGAAGAGCTATGTATTGATAACACTCTTTTAAACATTCAACAAACAACAGATGCAGATTCTTTATCAAATCCAGTCGATATAAGAGGCGAATTTTGTAAATACTTTAATAGTGATGTCGGTGCGCTTAGTTGGCAATTAAGCAAAATATAACTAAAGCTCGGTCCCGGAACAAACAATTTTCTACCTGTTTTTTGAGCCGACTAACAAAGCCAAAGTGTTGAGTATGTGTAAAGGATGGCAATATATAATATTGTGCAAGTTAGACAGAGTGATACAATGGTTATCACTGTACGAAATTCGCTTTGTTCTGCGTTTGCGACTGAGTTTTAGTTAAAAAAAAAAAACTCGACAAGTTGGCATATTGAACATTAACGCATTTTATTCACATTTAAATGTTAATTGTATTTTAAACTTTTTACATTTAAATTTTCACCTATTATTATGTCAAAAAGATAAATGAATAAAATATGTACTGACCGAGACTTGTTTTTTCTTTATTGTCCTTCTCGTCGAAAGATGGAAAAATATTTCGGCATACATCTTTCCACCCTTCAGTTTTCAAATTTTTATCCTTATAATTCTCCTTTGTCTTGTCCCAGAGAACGGGACGTGCTTCCACGAGTGAAATTAAAAAGTCGACATCTAAATCGGCAGCCATTATTATGCATTAAATAACACGTGCAGACTAAACACCAACAAAACATTAACTAGCGAGCGGTGCGCTCCCCACCGCACAAGGCGCCGTGTCGCGACACGACGCCGTGCCGCCTCCCGGTAGCGGTGTCGTGCCGTTACACGGTGGCCGGCGCCGCACCGCAGACATGTGTCCACGCCCTTACACAGTAAAATCAGCTGTTCCATACATTTTGATCGCGTAGGTATTGCACTTTTCCATGAAACAGCGGATTATATTTTTTTTGTATAATCGGCGAAAAATGTCTACCACTAGCTGTGCGTGCTGTGCGCCTTCGTACACGTGGTGGTTTTATACGCTTATATCATCAACTATCTACCAGTGAAAGTCCCGTCAACATCGGTCTAGCCATTTCGGAGATTAACCGGAACAAACGGACAGAAAGACAAAAAAATGTTTTTTAAATTCCTGTTTATACATTCATACCCGTTTACTATAGTTATGTTGACATTACAAACCGACACTTCAATGTATGCGTTTATGTATTCATGTATGTATAATATATTTAAGCTAGCCATAAGCATTAAGTAGCAAAGCACGTAGCTTAGCTTCCTAACGCCCACTTAAATATTTTTACAAAAAATAAAACATTTAAAATTACACCAGACCGCTTATATTTTGACAGTATCTAAAAGAAAACACTATTAATTCAGTAGTTGATGTGGGAATTGAATGGAAACACGTTATATCAGCATACGTAGGCATATACTTATCATCGCAGAAGAGGCAACTTGTTACAGACGACTGACAGCTTCGTAGGTGATGGATAGCCACGGACGAGTGAGCTCATGGAAGGTTAGGATCATATCATCTGCCTGTCCTTTTTCCTATATTGTGGTTTATGGTAGTCTTCCAATGTAACCGGATGCAACTGTATACCAGTATTTTTACATGGAGCAGTCACGAGGTCAGATACACAGTCGTGTAACTGACCTCCACAACCCAGCTATTGAGTGATACGATACGATATGGTTATGGAAGGGTAGTGATCGTTACCAGCGCTTGGGCTCTGTATCGTATAAGGTAGAAGAAGCATTATGCAGAGTGATGGCCGTTTTGCGAGGATGTTACGCATATTTTCCCACAACCTGTTATTTTTTATGTTTCTGCGTCATGTTTACCGCAAATGTACGTATTTTCTTTCTTTCATTCTTTTTATTGATAATGTTTTCTCTTATATGCAGCTTTAGCTTACGTTTTGGCAATTATTAGTCATTTAGCAAGATAAGTAGTAGAGACTGCCCAAGATTGCTTGATAAGTTTAAAAAAGGCTAAAATTTCGCTGATGTGAATGAAATTTATCGACTTATTAAAAAACACTTACGAAAATGGAATTCCATCAGTAAAATACGCAAATGAAGGATCGTAAAGTATGAGGTTAGCTATATTATGGGCACCTAACTAACCAATTAAGATAAAAAACTTGAATTAAGTAGCCACAGACATTCAAATTCTCAATTCTCGCACCAAAACGCAGAGACATCTTACTATCATCGTGTCTGTATTCGCAACTCACCCGCGCACTCCATTTTCTACCTCCTCCGTGACCACGACGCAGCAGTAACCACTCCCTACTTTTGCGTGATTACCATTTTAATCTGATATTCTATTACCATTATTTACCATACACGACTGAGCGGTAAGCGGTAACTCAGTGTTCACCAGTAAACGACCGGTTACCCTGCTTACCTTTTAAGGTAAAAGTGTAACGATATTTGAATATGCTGTCAAGGAATGTAGGGTGCTGACAAAGTGATGTAGGATGATATGGTATACAAGTATGAGCTTGGTTTAGTTATGAGTTGTAGAAAGTTTCTGCAGCGTTGAGCTCAAATATAGTTTAGTCCAGTTTTGTGAAGTATACAGGACGGCAGGGACATTGAAACGTAACCTGTTACTATCGTATTTTCCTTTCACCATCATCATATTTCATCATCATCATCTGCCTAGCCTTTTCCCAACTATGTTGAGGTCGGCTTCCAGTCTAACCGGATGCAGCTGAATACCAGTTTTTTACATGGAGCGACTGCCTATCTGACCTCCACAACCCTGTTACTGGGTAATACGATACCCCTTGGTAAGACTGGTTGTCAGACTTTCGGGCTTCAGACGACCCGTAACAACTGTCAAAGATCCACAAATGACAGCCGGGACCAACGGCTTAACGTGCTTTCCGAGGCACGGAGGGGTCTTGGTATGTAAAGATGGTCACCCATCCACGGACCAACCGCAGCAAGCGTAGCTTAACCTGGCCGATCGACCCGTGCAGCAATTTTTATTTAGCCACGAGCCCCCCTTTCACAATTATTTATAACCTCTGATAGCAAATGTCAGCAACCTTATTGCCATGGGCTTGCGGACGGCGAGTAATGGGTAGCTCGCTGTCAGGTAAGGACCAAGCCCGGGTCGACGTCGATGGCGCGTTGTGTTCCACGCGCGCCTCAAAGAGATGTCAGCACCAACTGGTGGGGTCCGCAAGGGCTGATGCCTGCCAAGGATGCGGGTTGTTCGAAAGAGATACCGTGGCCCCTGGCACACAGGCAACTGAAGGAACACGGGTGGTTTTTGTTAGTGAAAGTCTGACACGCCCTCCTGCTCCACCCAGAGCGGGGGAAGTTATTGAATGTTTTCCCACCCACAAACGAACATAACAAGCATTGATCACCACGCTAGCTCAAAACCAGCGATTTCAAACTGAAAGCCAAACTTTTGATTGGAAAGAATATTGACCATATTCTCGTAATGAGAAACGTTAGAAATCTAGTCCCAGTGTCATCTCGGCGACAAATGTAAATGTCAAATACTTGTCAAAAATGTATGGAAACTCGAGGTATTTTGACAGATTAAGACAGATCAGACTGTGAACGTGTACCCAACGTCAACTCTAGCAGTCTACAGTCTATATAGGTGTGTGCCTAATTGGTGGCAAAAGCTTAGTTCCTATAAGTAAGTACTTCCAGTCTTTCAACTTAGAACATATTTATTATTATACGAGTATATAGCTATAAGAAAACTTCTCACTTAAAGAGGCCAGCTACCCCAATCTGTCAAATTTCATCAAGCTACCCCAATCTGTCAAATTTCTTTGATAGTTTTTCAACCTTATTACAAAGGAATAATGTTTATGTTCAATTGGGAAAATTTGACAGTTTGTAGCTTGACCTGCTGGCGACTGTACATTTTCTACTCAATCCGAATAGCGGGTAGTTGGTGAAAAATCGATAAAAGAACAGTTTCGTTGGTAAAGTTGCCACAGCTGGACCTATATAGGTCTCTCCCAAGCATCGCTTTCCTTCTTCTTCATCGGTTCTGTGCTTCTGGCATCCAGCGTAATCCTGCGGCCTTCACCAAGTCATCGGTTCACCTTGCGGGCTTTCAACGTTATTTCTTCCAGTAGGTACTTACGCGTTCGCCACTCCAGATTCTAAAGGAGATATGATACCTACTAACACTTAATGACTGCCCTGGCATACGATACAACTAATACAATGACATTCAGTACTATTTATTGCCTACATAATATTTCAATTAGGTACCTAATCTAAACAACAATTCATCATCACAGCCGAAAGACATAAGCTGCTGGACATAAGCATCCCCCAAAAGCGGGGTTTTGCCATAATCGCCAAGCTTGGCAGGCGGGTTGGCGATAGCAGTATGGTGGTAAAATGCATAGAGAACGCTGCTGCCCATTCTCTGGTAAGGCCCTTAGTCGCCTTCTACGGCAACCACGGGAAGAAATGGGATGGTGCTATTGTTTACGTCCGGCACCACACGGAATATGATACCTACTAACAATTAATGACTTTCCTGGCATACGATACAACTAATACAATGATATTCAGTACTACCTACCAACCTAATAATATTTTAATTAGGTACCTAACCTAAACAACAATTGTTTTGTTGAAAATGAGGAAAACACATTTCGTCTGTTCTGTGTTTTTTAATGTAGGTAGGTATACGTTTCACTTCGTGTATCTTTCATGAAGGTTTTTGTTACGTAGAAATTTCACCCCGCCTTTCAATATTTAGTGAATGTTAGCAGTATGTGCATAACAGAATTAAGAAGTTTGAAAATGGCGTTTATATTTGTTTCATTAGCAATGTAACTAGAAGACATTTTTAGCAGTACGCAATTTAACCAGAGTGGAAACTGTAACCATGAGAATTCAGCATTGATTCTAGAAAGAGAAAGAAAAATGTCGTCGGTCAGAAAAAAATTACGTTTTCCAAACATTTTGACCGCGAAAAAAACAAAAGAAAAGTGTAATACCTATATTATTACACTTTTGTTTTTCTTGTTTTCTTTAATTAATGTAACTGTGTGTGTTCTTGTTATTTCTAATATTATGGATCTATGCTACTTGAATTAAATTATTTGAATTTGAATTTTCTAGATTTTGTTGGGATATCAGGTGGCCAATTCTCGTAATTAAATGTAGTCGCAGTGTCATCTCGGCGACAAGCAAATGTCAAAAACTTGTCAAAAATGTATGAAAATTCGAGGTATTTTTTACAGATTGACACTGAGATCAGACTGTGAACGTTCTTAAAATTACGAGAATTACCCTTCAGATAACCAAAGAAAATGATCAGAGGGGCAATTATCCTAATTTTAAGAACGTTCACAGTCTGATCTCAGTCTCAATCTTTCAAAAATACCACGAGTTTGCATACATTTTGACAAGTTTTTGACATTTGTTTGTCGCCGAGATGAGACTGCGACTAGATTTTGAACGTTTTTAATTACGAGAATAGGCCTTCTGTTGAATTCATGCTTACAGTTTGTGCACTGGTTATTTTTTTTTTTTTCGTGTATAAAAGTGCTGATATCCTCATTGATAGATCGAGCTATCAAACCTGCTGACTGGCCAGCATTTTAATCATCGCATGGACTTTTCTAGAGTAGTGGTGACCCAGTGGTAACGCCCGCGACTTGCGATTCGCAGAATCTAGACGGGCGCTTTACTTTGTGTAAATTATTTCATCACCACATGCTCTCACAGCGGAAAAACTTCGTGAGGAACCCGGCTAGAACCAAAAAATTGAACACATGTGACATCTACCAACACACGACGTTCACGCGTGGAGGATTACGGCCCACTTCCTCTCACAGAGAGGAGGCCTGTGTCCCAGCAGTGGGAACGATTTTCTACATAGCTTTGAGATTTTCAGCCAACACCAGAAAACACGATCAAAAACATAGGTTGATCGCGATCTACGTACCTGCTTTTTCCAGACACTCAGACAGTCCCTATGTATTGAATAGCTGCAAGCTCCACAGATTATGAATAGCGTATATGATATGGTACAAGTATATGATATAAGTATGGTGCCTATGTATAGGTGCACGTAATGTGGACTGGACCGTCCAGCCGCGGAGTGGGACGGACATAACGATAGTCGGTACTACGATCAGACTTGATACTTGGATGAATCATCAATAGAGTATTTTACTCTGTATGAGAAAAAATATACTATTGAGATAGCTTAAGCTAAATGCAGTCGGAAAATATTAGTTTTAGTTCACGAAATAACAAAATAAATTTTCAAAAACAATTTAAAGTTTTCAGTTTTTTTTATCTGTTTTAGAACACCATGAAATAGTAGCCACCATGTTACTACGTCATACGGCATGTCAACTAAGCAACTTTCTACTTTTATTATTTTCGTAACCGAAGTAATTTTTATTTAATTAATATTTTGCATTCAGGAACAGCAAACCAACGAAAAGTAGTAAAATAGCTCATCTTTTTAATTTTAAACAATCTTAAAAAATATCAAATCATTTGTATTTAGAGCAAACTGACGTTATACCCACAGATAAATATGGCGTCCACTGCGTCTAGCGTTTTTGTCAAATTACGCGCGAAATTTGAAAATGTAAAATACAAATGCATTTTTTGGCACTAATCGATTAAATAAAAATATTGTGTTTTTTTCAGTGGTTTATTAGTACTCTAGAATCTAATTAAGAGACTTTTCATAAATGGGTGTAATTGCACTATTGCACTCGATTTAATTTGCACGTGTTTTTTTTTAAACTGCTTCATTGCTCTGGTGGTCGCAGCGTCATTGTTGAGCAAGAGGTTGGATTCCCCGTCGGGCATGTTATTCGTAATAGAAAAAACGTATAACAGTATCATCCGCTTTTTCTATTATTAATTTCTTAGTAGGAGCTCTGAATCTGAATTGTTCTCTGGTTGATGGCAATAGGCTTGGGACTTACATGTCTGGTAAGACATGTCTAAGTCACACATCAGCAAGTACAGACGTACTACAGGTAGTTAGCTACACCTTTGCTTAACAGCGTGATGTTATGTGTTTCAATACAACGTGTTGTTTTGCATCCTCGTCAAATTTCAGGAGGCTGTTCTGAAAGACATAAATAATAAAATAAAATTACGATACTTGCTCACTAATGAATACCTACATACTTGTTTTTTTAGCTATTTAAGTTTAACAGTATTTCAGAAAACACCTCTTTCAAAAAACAGAATCGCCCCGTTCCGTATGCGGTAGGCAGTGTCGCACGACTATATCGCTGTGTGTTACAGTGCGGTATCACACGGCCCGCGTTTTAACATGAGTGATCGAAAAAAAAAATTGCGAAATGCCGATTTCCGAAAATATGGAAAAAAAACTACTTATTTTATTATTGATTCGTGTCGAGAATCATTAGCATAGTTACCTCCTTGAATTTGACGAGGATGCAAAACAACACGTTGTATATTAAGCCTCAAATTATAAAATAAAGGCAGATATACCGCGCGGAACACCAAGAGTGAGGCCAAAAAACCCAATTACTAAACCGTCGCATTGCATGTAACATACAATACGACGTTTCGTAGCATACATACTACTAACTCGAGTTTTGATTCAGTATTTGGTTTTTCGGCCTCACTCTTGTATTGGTGTTCCGCGCGGTCTATCTGCCTTTATTTTATAATCTGAGTTATTATGCTAATTTAAACGACTACATTTTAAACGCTGAAGGAAGGTTCTTAGAATTTTGAACGATGTCTAGACGTAAAATTAGCCTATTTTGAAGAAATTATTATGACATTGGACAGGCATTGATATAAACTTTTGGGTTTCAAATGAAACAAAAGCTTTATTAAACTGATTTCAATCACATTTAAAGCAGCCACGTAAACCAATTTAGTACAAACGCGATGATGTCATAACGATCTAGTGGTGTAGTAATGCGGCCATATTAGACTTCAGCAGCATTTTCGCAACCGTTTCGATTTAAACAATAGAAACAGTTCAAAGCTCAAACGAATAAGATTTCAGTGTAGTGCAATTTTAGAGTTGTTAAGGGAGTACTCACACACACCAATTCAGCTCTGTTCAGGTTTTGTCCATAGAAAACAACGATTTTGTATAGAGTCCGTTCAGCTTTCTGCGGCTGAACGGATTCGTACCTACATATTTCATACAAAATCGTCGTTTGCTTTGGACAAAATCTGATCAGAGCTGAATAAGTGTGAGTATTCCCTGAATCTGCATGATTCACCGACTCTAAGACACACCCGCACCATAAATCCTAAATGCATCGTTCTGTCTCTCTCATCTTTCAACGATAGATGTCGCTATTAAAGATTGTTTAGGAAATTCGTTTACGCCGAATGCGTTTATAAATAGCTAAGTAGCTTCTGCCAGCGGGTTCTCCCGCATTAACCAATTTACAAAAAACCTTAACAAATACTCTTCTGTCTATTGGTGAAAACCGCATGAAAATCCGCTCAGTCGTTTTTGAGTTTATCGCGAACAGACAGACGTGGCGGAGGACTTTGTCTTATAACATGTCGTGATGTAGTAATAGTGATAATTAATTGTGTGGTGCAAGCAGGCCTAATAATAATACACTAAGACAGACGCCAGCACATCACGCTACCGCAAACTGTCAAATTTTCCCAATTGAAGATGTACCTTATATTTATGAAATAAAGTTGAAAGTCTATCAAAGTTTGATAGATTGGGGTAGCTTGAAGTGCTGGCGTCTGTACATTATCCATTCTTTTCACGACACGAGTTTTCTTAACGCACATTAACAATCAATTAAACTCATGTCCAGTATCAAGATTGTTTCACCCAAATAACGGTTCGTCGCGACACGCACGCGCGTTTGTCACCGACAGACTTTGTACCCATGTATGTACGTATATGTATGTATGTATGCAACATTTACCGATATGTATGCAAAATAGATGCATCGTAGGTGGACGGCAAGAGGCTATCTGTCTGTTAGTTTGTGGACATTTAAAGGGACTTTTTCGCAGTCTGTTGCCTATGTCCAGACAAACATAGTTCGTATCGGAATAAGTTGAATCTGTGTCCTGAAGTTTTAGTTGATGTGAATCCATTGAATGTTGGTCTTCTAAAATCGTACCGTTTTTACAAATGGGTCCCATTTGTAGACAGTACAGATAGTGCTGTCCACAAATGGGACCCATTTATGAACCCCAACCTACGATAGTCTCTAGTCCGTCAATGAAGACACGGGCCTGTCCGAAAGTATAAGTTGATCCGTCAAGTGTCAAATTATTTTCTTCGTACGGGAAGTAACTCATCGGGAGTAAGGATCTTATGTCCAGACTTCAGCCGAAACAACGGATTTCGTTCTGAAGGGGTCCATACCCCGTTTTTTTCTTTTTTGTCTGAGTGTGGGAAATCATCAAATAACTTCTCCCGCTCTGGGTGGAGCAGGAGGGCATGTCAGACTTTTACTGACTAAAACCCACCCATGTTCCCTCAGTTGCTTGTGTGCCAGGGGCCACGGTATCTCTTTCGAACAACCCGCACCCCTGGCAGGTCGATACCCCTTGGTAAGACTGGTCGTCAGACTTCCAGGTTTCTGTCTGACCAACCTACCTGTAACGACTGTCAAAGTTCTACGAATGACAGCAAGGACAAACGGCATCCTTTACATATTCACGATATGTAAAGGGTGGTTACCCATCCACGGACCGTCCTCGGCTAGCGTAGCTTATCCTTCGATCCACCCATGCGGCTATTATTATGTAGCCAGAGCCCTGAGCTATTTTATTCGCGTCAACCATTAATTCCTCGCCCCATTGAATCTAATATAGCAAGCCTGGGAAGTTGAATAATTGTATTAATTAATTCCATTAGCACCATAGTCTATGGCTTTGGCACAAACTTGGCTCCAATGCTTGGCTCCAATTCTTTTAGAGAAAAGATAGCGAAGTTGTTCCTTTTACGAAATGTAAAAAAAAAGAAAAAAGTTTCTTTGAGAAAGTTTTTAATAAAACAAGAAGCAATTTCTTTATCTTAGATTTTTTTTATGTTGCCGTGTTGGTTGGTTTGGTTCAAGGGGAAACTTTTTGCTCCCACGTAGGCTACTAAATTGTAATTTATAAGTGTTTTCTTTTGGTCTACTCTTTATAAAATAGGTTGATTTGCTGTACCCCATTGAATCAAGTAAAAAATATTACGGTGATGAAGATTATTTTGTTGAAAATAATATCTGCCTAAAAGTAAAAAATCTTAAGGTGATAAATATTATTTTGTTGAAAATAATATCTACCTAAAATAAGTATTAGACAATATTAACGAAATTACCAACATGGAGATAAATATTTTTGTTGTTATTAATACAACAGGATATCTACCATTTTTAAGAAATAGCTATTATGACGGTTTTCTGTACAGTGTGTGCAAATGCAAAATTTAAAAATGCTAAGATTACTGTAATTTTTTATCGTTATTATGTCCGAGTATTTTATTTTTATTATTGACAACACTGCGGTTTTTAATATAGACAGTAATTTCAATTTAATTTATTTGATTTTGGTGCTACATTTGCTAGGAAAGATTTTAAATATATATTTACTACAAGACAATAGTATTGAGTACGTACCTACTCCCTCTGGACCAAAGTTCTATTTTGAATAAATACCTAAATATCTAAGAGTAGATATTTTGTTGTGCAAAAACGCAAAAGCTGATGATATCATCGCGTGCAAGTCGTAAAAGATAAATGTGGTACCTATTAGTAGCTAGGAAATGATTTACGATTTCACACTTGGTTACTGCAGTTTTAACCATTTTTAAACTACAGTCGTGACCTCGTGACCCAAAATAGGCTAACCTATCTAAGTACCTACCTCACACAATGAAAAAAAAAATGGTTTTCCTAGCGTTTTTACTAATAATATAGTGAGTCCTACTAATAATATATTTTAAGTGAAAGTATGTATGTTTAGTCTCGAGGATGTGATGTTTGTTTACTCAATCACGCAAAAAAGGGTAAACGGATTTGGATGAAATTTGGCACACAGATTGATTGAAACCTGTTTTAACACATAGGATACTTTTCATCCCGGTAGTAGGTACATGCCCATGGGATAATAATCGACCACCACGCGGGCGAAGCCACTGGCAAAAGCTATTAAAGAATAAAATAATACCCTGGATAAGTCACCATTTATATATTTGATATAGAAATGGTGACTTACATACAGGATAAGTTTTTAACCAGTGCGTAAAGTTTTTCGTCGGTTATACAAAAAAACAATCAGCTGTCCGCGTAGGTATTGCACTATTCTATGAAACTTTTTTTTTTTTTGTATAACCGACGAAAAATTTCTGCGCTGGGGGTTCTAGAATGATAATGCTGAATTCATGGTTACAGTTTACGCACTGGTTAAAAACTTATCCTGTACATGTACATTTGTATAGTGCATACGCACCAGGGGATCTACTCTGTAAGCACGAAATCCGTAGTTTCAGCCGATGTTACGTGCGTTTCCTATGTCATACCACCTACGGACATAAGATTAGTTTGGGGCCCGAATTTAAAATATATGGCAACACGATTTGACAGTTGTCCTTACTCTCGATGTGTTTTGCCCACCCGAAAAAGTTAATAAATCGGGAGTAGGGTTAATTCTTAAGTATCGAACTGTTTTCGGACGGGCGCGTGTCTTCAACGACAGACTTAGAGAATAGCCCCCTAAATTGCACTTAAATATTGACCGCAACTGTAAACGATTGCTATATTATTGAACAAAATGTTCTCGTCTATTATTCGTATCGCGACGTGTTCCACTTTCAAAATCTGAACACTAAAATATTAGTGCTTATTTTTTTTAATTTATTTTAGGCACTGCCTAGGGCCAAGACGGACGTCCAAAGAAAAAAAAACATATACCTACTGTATAACGCAGGGCCGCACGAAAGTTACTGTTATCTTGGCATATCCTCTCTAGGCGAAACGTCTATAAAGTATACGATTTATTATCTTAACGTCCGCGAACAACGGTATACGGTACTTGATGCGCGCGCCGCTCCCCCCTTGCTGCTATTGTTACGAAGCTTCCATAAAGTAACGTATTCGAGGTAGAGAATTATTCCATCTCTGGTCTCAACTTCCAACGTTAATAACTCGGGTAGCTGGCAAAATTCTCCACACAAACTTATATGTTTATGATCAACAAAAAATCGCCGATTTTTTGGTGTAAAAATCTGTATCAAAATTGGTCGTTTAATGCGAAAACGTGAAGCTCTTAAATAAATTCCTTATCTCTCTGGCGTGTATTTTAAATGCGCTACTTTATGGGCGTGCGCGTCCATAGTGAACCGTATTTCTGTTGGCATAAATGCGGGAACAGAAACTCAGTACTTGGCTGGTCTCGGAGCAACCCTTCGTCTTATTCTCCGTCCTTGTCTTGCACGACGGTCGGCTGCGCTCCTCTACGTGCAAAGCTTGTGTTCCAGTCAAATTAGTTTCGTAGCTTTAGGAATTTTTAATTCGCATTAATTTAGCTGTAGGCCCCACTATCTAAATTGATTTACCTACGTGTATAACTGACGAATCAATGCTATTGAATATTTAGCCTGGTCTAAGTTCACAACTTCAGCTAATACCTATAGTTTTAGAAGATTTTCTGCCTCACAGACTACAGAAACAACTGAAACTTACTGGTTCATATTCCAGAAAGTGTCTGAATCTGATAAAAGGGCGTGGACAAGCCATTACAGAGGCTGAACGTCGACGGGTGGTAACAAAACAAGTATAACCGATACAGCTTTTGAATACATTTTAGACTTCACCTGATACCTATAAAACCTAAAAACAAAAGCTGTTTGTAGATTGTTTATATATTAGGTCTTTACCTATGAAATTGCCGTTCTGCAGTACTGGCCATTTCAAATCAAAATAATTTTTGTTTGGCTAAGAATTCTAATTTCAAATTAATTTTATTTTAAAAACATGGATTTTTTTTTTCTAAAAGTAGTCATTTCTTTATTGATTAGTGTTACATTTTCATCGCATTTCAATCTTTTTCGTCATCATGGATACGTTAAAATTCGAGTAATTATGGAATATGAGTACCGTCGTGGCAGCAACGCGGCACAAGCGGCACGCAACATCAACGACGTTTACGGAGCTAACACTACAAACCAACGCACCACCTGTTATTGGTTTGCTCGCTTCCGTTCTGGAAATTTCGACCTGAAAAATGAACCTCGCGGTCGTCCGAAGACTTTGGTCGACAATGACGAATTAAAGGCGATTGTGGAAGCTGATGATACACAATCTACGGCTGAATTAGCAGCAGCTTTCGACGTTAGCGTCAAAACAATATTGGTCCATTTGCGTCAAATTGGCAAGGTAAAAAAGCTTGACAAATGGGTGCCCCACGAACTCAATGATCGCCAGCGCGAAGTACGCGTCGAGACGTGCCTTGCACTGCTCAACAGACACACAAATGAAGGAATTTTGAACCGCATTGTTACCTGCGATGAAAAATGGATTCTGTTTGATAACCGTAAGCGCTCAGCAAGTTGGTTGGATCCTGGTTCAGCACCTAAACAATGCCCTAAACGAAAACTTACCCCTAGAAAAGTGATGGTCACTGTTTGGTGGTCTAGCGCCGGTGTGATTCATCACAGCTTCTTACCAAACGGGGTGAGCATTACTGCAGATGTGTACTGTGAAGAACTGAACACAATGATGGAGAAGCTGGCGCATCTCCAACCAGCATTGGTCAATCGCTCGTCTCCGCTGCTCCTGCACGACAACGCGCGACCTCATACTGCACAGCAGACGGTCTCCAAGTTGCAAGAACTGGGGTTGGAAGCTCTCCGTCATCCGCCCTACTCACCAGACCTTGCGCCTACAGACTACTACTTTTTCCAGAATTTGGATAACTTCTTGGCGGGAAAAAAATTTAATACCCGAGAGGCAGTACAAAATGCCTTTGAAGAATTTGTTGCCTCCCGTCCAGCTGATTTCTTTAAGAAGGGCATCAATAAACTGCCACTGCGATGGCAAAGATGCATTGATTGCATGGGTGATTACTTCGATTAATACAAATAAAAAATTCATGAAAAAAATTCGTTTAAATTTTTTCATACAAAACGGCAATTTCATAGGTAAAGACCTATTATTATAATGACAACAACATCTCATCCTATCATCATTAAATAAGATTTAGTTGTCCAAAACGGTGCATTTCTAACATCCCGCTCACTAATTCCTTACTCGTTTAATTAAGTACTTACTTAGTGTAAAAAGTTAGTAAAGTATAAGCCTATAACGTTTCCACTGCTGGGACACAGGCCTCCTCTCAGTGAGAGGGAGTGGGCCATAATCCACCACGCGGGCCCAGTGCGTGTTCGTATTCGTAGATGTCACACGTCTTCGAATTTTTGGTTTTAGATCTTGTCGATTTCCTCACGATGTGTTTTCCTTCACCTTTTTAAGAGCAGTGCTGATGAGATTGTTTACACGTTTAATAAAGGGCCTGCCTTGGTTCGAACCCACGACCTACAAATCGTAAGGCGTTACCACTGGGCCATAACTGCTCCATATAGTTCGTTATATAATAATTTAGTATTATATTTTAAAAAAACAAGTAGTTATAATTACTCAGAATTATATGTTTCCCCTCTTTACATCAAAATCTCCCCACAGCTATAAATTCCATTATAGTTTCGCACACAACTTGGAGGACGTTCCTTAAGCCCGCGTCGTCCCGGTCGCTGTGCGCCTACGTAGTTATAGCGCGAATGTACTTTTGCCCACTTTGATATATCGCGCGCCTGGCGCACAGACCCGCTACTGAACACTCCGGTTTCCTTCAGTTTTGCCTACTTCGCGCTTCTGTTGGAACCTTTAATAGCAAATAGACCTCAAGGAAGCTACTAAGATCCGCAAGGAGTTCAATGTAGCTTCTGATCTTTTCCCGAATTAGTACTCTTTGTAATATCTTATGTTAAAAGCACATGCCTCGCCTTTTTTCTGTTCATCATGCACTACCACCTGCACATTCCTGGGTATCAACGAGAAGAATGACAGTAACTTCCTCGCAGCTTCTTACGGACAATGTTTGAATAAGTCAATCGACAGGAAAAGAAGAATAAGTAAAGAACTGTTAGAAGTTGTTGCCAAAAACTTCCGTCTGGACATCCATTCTCCCTAAAATAAAGACTCTTCATTGATCAGACTTGCAGTAAAACGGTTATTTATAACTAAACATACTGTAGTGACTGCGTGAGATGCAAACATGTCTCTAAATAAATGGCTCTTTTCTCTGGCGTCATATTTTACTTATACTTTATCTGCCTCTGCAACTGCTTGTTGTTCATTCCCACTGGTGAAGCGTAAATTTCGAACAAGGAAATTTGTTTTTGTGGTAGATATGCGTAGGTATTTCATTTAAAAAAAACCGATAGATTACGAATCAGAGGTTTGTAAAAGAAATAGTAACCTTGCAATAGACGCATGGTTTCCTGGCATCGTTTTTGCTGTCGAACAAAGCTTTTAACTTCCTCAAGGTATTATAAAGTGAAGGTTATATCAAAGTTCATTGCGTGATCAATAAATATTACCTATGTATAATTTTGCAACGGCTAATTGTATTTTTTTATTCTTTAACGTTGGTATATAGAAAAACTACTGGCCACTGCTTCGCATGGTCTTTAGTAGCTACTCCACAACATATAGAGTATTCTTTATTGTATGAATACGTACTATTATGTAACTTTTTATCAAAAAACATGAATACATTCTGTTACCTACTTATGTTAAAACATCTGGTGAAGAACGACGAGGAGAGCCGACCCCAATTGAAATGGGATAGATGAGGCTTGGCAAAGAGAGAGAGAAAAAGAGAGAGAAAATACATTATTTAATTATGGTGAAAACCGCATAAAAATCCATTGCGAAGTTTAGAAGAACAACGCGGTTCTAAAGACAGACATGAAAGCGACATTCATTAAATTAGGTATGGATAATTATGTATTTTTTGTGGCATCCTATTGTTAGACTGTATCTAACCATAATTGCGGAAAATTTCACACTAAACTTCAATAAAATCAAGTGATAAATATATAATGTTGTCAAGTATTATGTAGGTAACTTAATCTGTCTACATAATGTGTTGAAACAGGAAAATGGGTTATCCCCATTTTATTTTTAGGAACATAACAATGTAGGTATTCCATTGTTTCGTTTAGGTATAACTGTATTATTTCTGTTAACAAAATTATTAACAGATGTCTATTACATTATTAGAATTAATTGATTTATAAATTTAGGTAAACAACATCTTTACACACTAACCCTTGCATAGTTGTGCTGATGTACTCGAGACAGATGATAGTATGTCATGCGCCCTATTTATGCATTCGTCAAGTAATTTTACATCTGAAAACGTTTGGTGTGGTTGATAGGAAAACTGACGCTGACATTAGGTTTTCTACGTATTGTCCCAGAACATAACGTGTCATCATTTTCCTGCCCATATCCCAATTTATTAGGGGTTTATTCTTTGTAATGATAATGATAATTGTAACGATAATTATATTTTTTTAAATGCTGTGGTTTTCAAAATGTAAGTAGGTACAACTTACATAAATAATGTAAATGTTTGCATGCTGATTGGTAAAATATGGCTGACCTTTGATGCATCTTAACAACGATCGTGTATTACCCATATTTGCAAAATAAATTATATTCCATTCTATTCTATTCTATTCTAGTCGTTATCTCAGTAGTCACCCTTTTCTAACCATATCATCACTTAAAGCCATCGATATTCATACTCAAAACATTCCGCACTACATTTTCCTCATTTCTCCGTATCCCATGCAATAAATGCTATGTCAACCGATTTCCACACAATTTTTCAGTTACTGGTGCCACTTTTTCAGACTTCCTCTTATGTCCTTATTTCTTATTCATTCGTGTCACACCACCCATCCCTCATAGGTTTCTCATATCAAAAGTAAATATAAAGGCATACAGCCTTTAATTCAACCCATTTTTGCCCAAAATTATGACTCATATGAATGGAGCGTGTATTCTTATGAAATAAAATATTTCGTAATAAAAGATATGAAAACCAGAAAATTATAGTATAGAGAATCATTTTCATTAACCCTATAATTTACACGGAGTTCAAAATAATAAAGTTCGAAAAATAATTGTGAAAATCAAAAGTGCAGTTTCGCCTTTACGCGTCTCGTGAGTGACGGCCTGTCTAGAAGCGGGCGCTTTTTTTTACATCGAGAGCCCATCCGAGGAACGGAAAACAAAAAGGCTGGATTTATATATTTTTTTATTATTTTATTTATTTCCCTTTTATTTCTGTATTTTATTTTCGTTAAATTTTTGCATATCGCCGCACGGCCGGCCCGCGCCTCATTGTTTATACTCTGTGGTCGTTTCGCGCGCATTCGCCATTTTGTATGGAATGTCAACTGTCACGGTGTTGATTGGCGGGAATCCGAGGAATGTCGGGTAACGTTTTGGTAGACGGGGGCTGTGTGTGGTCTGGAGCAAAAACGTTAGAATGTGCTTGAGATTAATATTATTTTTGATCTAGATAGATAGCATAGAGATCGTTGCTACTGGGGCCGCGGCTGGCCTGGCCTGGCGTGACCTATAAAGGAGGATTTATAATGATCGATATTCGCTTGAAGTAGTTCTATATTCCCGAGGGCCGGGCCATGTATCATTATCTTAGCTTATCGACCGGTTTCATAGTTTTAGTTCAACAATTTCAACTTCTCGAATCGAAATGGAATACTTATTTCAAATAACTGTTTAAAACTACATTAAAACTTCTATCGAATGCTGTAAGTAATTGCTTTTTTTAGGAGATTTTCTCGTAACTATGTATTACATACTTATCTACCTATTTATATCGATGGCCACAAAGCATATAAGTAGGATTATTTACATAATAATTATTTTACAGGTGAGCGTTTTGAACGCAACACTGTGATAATTCAAATTTAAATTCAAAATAATTTATTTGCAAATATGGGTAAACAATATGCAGATGTTTTACATTTATGTAATAGTTGAATATCACATTTATTAGTAACACCATATTTTACCTTTCGGCATGCAAACTAGGTACAATCGCGACTTCTTCCGCACGCTCACCTTTAAGGCGATAATCGCGTAGCAAGGCTCACAGCTCGATCGCACAATGCATGCGTTTTGACCAATAGAATGCACGAAACATATTTTAGTAGAGTTCGTAGTAATGATGTATAGAAGTGTGACACTCACACAGGCGCGTGCTATGTTCACTAGTTTGTGAGATTATGTTTGAATAGGCACGGCCGGTATGAGCTCTTTATGAATGATTGTTGTTGACAAGAAGTAATTTCGTACTTATATTTATCTTCTTTTTGGTTTAGAAAATGTATTATTGCTATTGCTTTAAGTTAAATGAAATAATTATTAGGTTCTTAATGTGTTTTATTTTTATAGGTTTTAGGTTTGTTTTTTATTAGCAGAGGAGAATAAAACTAATTCATGCCTTGCTTGACACGAGACCAGAGAGATGGTGTCACTTTTTTTAACCACAGGCAATAAGGCATATTTAGCAAAACATGGGGATAAAATATAGCCTATGTCACCCGGAGATAGTGTAGCTTCCCAACAGTGACAGAAATTTTCAAATCGGTTCAGTAGTTTCGGAGCCTATTTAATGCAAACAAAAAAACAATCAAATCTTTCCTCTTTACTCGTATTATTAGTATAGATAGATTATTTATCAATAATTTGGAATAAAAATGTCAAACAACAAATTATATCTATTCCATGAACTTTAATATTTTCCTCTTTCCGACATAATAATGTTCCGTCAGGTCTATAAGTTTTGTTATAAATGAACACTTTCACTGCCTCCCCAATTTTCACGATGTCCAATAGTTATGCGGTACCGCCGCCATACAAAACGCATTCCGGTTAAGAAGTTACGGCCTTTCAAGGTCAACTTAGAAATGCCATTTCAAAAAAAAAAACTGTAGTATCGGCGCGGCGCGTTACTTGCGCAGTTCTATTGAAAAGTAAAAATCTTGATTACAATGTGTTATATACTTGAAAATATACAAAAACGAAGAAAGTTAGATATTTTGTTAGAAATTTGTTACTATCTTTTTGTTTTATTGCTGTATATTATGATTGGAATAACACAAGTATACTTTGCGCAATTCATACAATGTTATCAGAGCTTTTTGTTTACTTTTGTCGGAACTCTTGCAACTGCCATAATAATACGTTAATTATCTATACCATTGTTATTTAGTGGGAACTTCTGAAAACCCGGTTTTACAATAAAATGGCTTAAAAACATACTTTATGGCCCTTCTATTGAAGGACCATAAAATACGTTCGCGAAATATTACAAAGAATTTTTAAGGTATGCCTATTATTTTATTACCATGTTACCTATCTCGAATGTTTTGCAGGTTTTCCTTATAGATATGTATATTTTGAATACTTTAAATAGTTCTAATATTCGTTTTATCCATTTATTTATCACACCTTTGATTTTTATTTAATCATAAACAGGCGGCTGTCTCTTTAGTGCACTCGTGCGCTGAACTACCAGATTTTAATAGGTGTAGAAAGAATCACAAAATGTTTAATAATCGCATTGTGACCACTGGTTGTGGTCTATGTAATACTAACAAAACTGACGAAACAATATAAGCTCTATGCTAAACTATTAAGACTCATTTTCGCGGTACAGAAGATCTCTCGTGCGCTATGCCGAAGCGCACGGTGAATGCTACAATTTCTATGAGATCCGAGCTAAAACGCCTAGCGCGTGACAAAAGATAGTTGACATAACTGTATGGAGCGTTATGGAGTAATTTGTCGATTCTCGTGCGCCGCACGGGGGAACCGAAGTTTGTCGAATATTACCGAACGTCGATTAGCGAGAGCGCTCGAGGTTTGGCGAAGTTTGCATGCCGGCCATAATGAATGACCGACTCATTAATGTCACAGCGAAGTTTAGTTTACGTGGGATTGAATACTATTGTTTATTTTTATTCGTTTAGATTTAAATTACTTACCTATCTGAAATAAATAAATTCTATTTATTTACTTATTACCCCTAATACTTAGTGAGCTAGTAAAGGGCACCACCAGTTCCATGACCTACCAGCCGCCACTGATCATAAATATAACGATATTACACGAACAAGGTATCTTTCCAATGTCCGGGGCATGCTGTGCAGGATGCTTACCGTTGGGTGGTTCACAAACGGCTTGCAAGAGGGAGCACGTTAAGATTGGAGTTTATGAGTGGGCCGTCTTTTAATAAAAGGTTGACAAACCATGCTATAATCAACGTGACAAGCGCGTTGCCCGCATTGCGTACGACAAGTATATTTTGACAAATATAACAATAACTCAGTTCATAGGCCACTTTAAAATTCGGAAGCTTATCAAGTAATTAAACTAAACTATAATTTTCAATTTTCAAAGAAATACTCCTTAATTTCTGAAATATAACAGAAATATTTTCAAAAAGCCAGGCCTGTGGGCTCCTGAAAAAATAAAACTGTCACTGTGACCGCAGTGAGAGTGAAAGGATTGAAAAAAAGAAATATTAGTGAAATATATATTTTTCAGTTCGTGTTCATTCAATAATAAGCTGTTCAGGATTAAAGATTTCTTATGGTTGATATTTAAACCGTATCTGTATATTAAAACATTTTAGTGAAACATTTTTGTTTAAAACGAAACGTTCGTCTGTAATCTTCGTGTGAAATCATACAAAATGTGTTCAAATTTAAGAACAATTTTAAGGATTTGTAGTTGTGGAAAAGAAGCAATTTAATTTAGTTTAACTGATTTATTTTTAATACAGTTTTTCAAGATTTCAAAAGGAAATTTTAAAGATTCACCCAGAAATTAATATAAAAATTACACAGAAATTATCATCAACTTGTATTTATCTACACTCATATCGTAAAGTTATTATTAATAAATCAAAAATAGTGTCATAATAACAGACTTTTAAGCTCGTGCAATTCTAATGAAATTAAAAAGTTTTATTATAAATTTGTAATTTTACCACACCTTCCTTATGTTTACGTATTTGTGTTTTTTGTAATGTCTTTGCTACTTCTTCTAATACTCCTAGTAATTGTTCTGACTGAGACATTTTTTGCAAACAAAAATAACGTGATATTCTTCAAAATAACGTGATATTACGATGCGTAGATTCCTTTTATAATAATATTGTAAATAATTTGCACAAAAAACCCTCAAACACTGCTAATGACGGTCCGGGCTCGCTTCTTATCTAAGGAATGCGATGTCTTTTGTTCTCGACGCTCAGTACGCTGCACTGTAATCCGGCTCGATTTCGACCATGTTTTGATGGTCGTAAGGTTGCAAATTGTTTGTATGGATTTTTGTGGGAACGAAATGCGTGCTTTGTTGACGACATCTTTATTGCGACTAAAAAAATGGACATTGGTTTGCGTCTCTATACGTCATGCATTCAACAGACAATATGGATTTGTGTGAATACACTCACACAAATAAATGTTGTTTCTAATTGGGCGAAACCAGGAAGGGGTGTGGTTTGTCACTAGCTGTGCTGCCGCAGAAATATTTTCTTAAGTGAGCATGCTTAAAGCTTGTCGATTGTACATAGAATTAAAACACAAAAAAAAAAAAAAAACTATACAAAATTGTAAGAATGAGATCAATAACAGTTGTTTAAAAGAAATATTATATAATTACTTGAAGAACAAAGTTATCTTATTCTATTTTCCATTATTTATAGTTAAAAGGGTAAATATTACCAAGGAAATAGTTAGCGGCAATATTACTGTAATATTTTTTGGTTCCAAAATACGGTACTTTGACACTTTCAGAAAAATTGTTGTAGTTGTCTTTATATAGGTAGATACTTAATACTTATCAGTAAAAAATGAGGATCAAACATAAAAATTAATCCTATGACAAAACAAAGAATTCTGAATAGAATTACTTATGTAAAAGAGTGAAATTTCATAAAAAGTGCAGATGACTTTTTCTATTTTGCTGTCGTCGATATACCTATAGAAACAAAGCGTTGTTACCCAAAACCACTTTAAGGCACATAGACCTATGTGCCTTAAAGTGGTTTTGGCTAAAAACGCTTTGTACTCTATCAAGCAGAATCCTCATACACTCGTTTGAAATAATTTTCTCACATATTAGTTGGACTTATTTAACACGCTGTGGAACTAAACACACACTCTCCTTTGTGGGGCGCAGTCGGGCAAACCCATACGGAATGAAACATCAGGTAGGTAGGTACCTGCGACCGACCGATGTGCAAACATTCTGTTTACATACATACCGCGAAGTACAGGCGTGGACAAGAGTGATACACGTTAATTAAATGGTACGTTTTTTGAAGAGCATGGAGGGGCTTATTTGGGTTCTTCCGCTTGTGGCTACTTGAAATTAAATTCAGAGTTTTTTAACCCCACAAATGGTTCTTCTAGGAGCCAGATCTATTTTTCTTCAGAAAAGTACTATACAGGCAAAGTTTTTATCCAGTGCGCAAATTTTAACCATGAATTCAGCATATCATTTTAGACCCCCTACCACAGACATTTTTCGCCGGTTATACAAAAAGAAATCAGCTGTTCCACACATTTTGACCGTGTAGGTATTGCACTTTTCTATGAAACAGCTGGTTTTTTTTTTTGTATAACCGGCGAAAAATTTCTGTGGGCTCTAGAATGATATGCTGAATTCATGGTTAAAATTTGCGCACTGGATAAAAACTTATCCTGTTTATCAAAAAAAAAAAACGATCTCCAAACTATACACTACTCTAATTCGGAACGAAAACACAAAACACCGACCACATTATAGTGCTTTATTTTGCATAGGATCGATATAACTTTGCTTCCAGGTGACGCATTTTGACGCTGTTTTCAGCTACGTTATTCATAATTGGGCTACCTGAGACCATCCCAGTGAAAACAATTGACAAAACGCGAAAAAAGTAAGTAGGTTGTTTTTTTTTATAAACTTTTTGATTGCGATACCTAACTACCTACCCCACACAAATTCGTGTATCTTGCTAAGTAAATAACAGTGACAGGAAAATATTATATCAACAACAACATACAGTAAGTGGAAGAAATACGTATTATTGAAGCTAACTCAAAAACCACTAATCAAAACTTCATCATCATCATTTCAGCCGAAGGACGTCCACTGCTGGACATAGGCCTCCCCGAAAGGGGGGTTTTGCCATAATCGCCACGCTTGGCACGCGGGTTGGCGATCGCAGTATGGTGGTAAAATGCATAGAGAACGCTGCTGCCCATTCTTTAGTAAGTCCCTTAGTCGCCTCCTACGACACCCACGGGAAGAAATGGGATAGTGCTATTCTTTTACGCCCGGCGACACATACGGGAATCAGAACTTGACTAAATTCATTTCATAAAAGCGCACATTACTTTCCTGTATCTACCGTCTTGTTTATGATTTAAGAAGTGGATAACAACTTCTCAAAATGAGCATTTCTCAAATTGAGCACTTCTCGGAATGAGCATTTCTCAAATTGAGCACTTATCTCAAAATGAGCACACACACAACGGGTCAAAATAAAAACCGTTGGCTTACAATTTTTTTTAAACTATTTTGTATAATTTTTAGCACCATAACAGTAGTTTCTTTGAAAACTAATCACGTTCAGAAAATGTTTGATTATATATTTTCAGTACACGTCAGCTATGCAGATAATATAAGTACCTACTCCAGGCATTCCTTGTAGAACGTAAGGTGCCATAATATTTACCTATGTAATAAAATTTAGACAATACCGCGTCATACGTGGACTTGAACGATCACTAATGGATGATTGGAATTGATTAGATAACAGGCCGTGTGCCCAATCGGATTTCCCATGGGCAAAACTGACAAACTTCCCGTACAAACTTTGACCCCAATTTAACCCATTTGTGCAATGAGTTTTCAAAAATCCTTCCTTATTCATCGTCATTCATTACACAAGGAACTGCTGTGCAAAGGTTCAAGCTTCTTGACATAGTGGTTTTAGGTTGTACGTTGTTTTGTTCGTGAATGAATAAATTTTAGGCTTTTATGAAATCCTACTTCCTATTTAATATTATAAATGCGAAAGTTTGGATATTTGGATCTTTGTTACTAAATCACGTAGAAACGGCTGAACATATTTGTTTGGTCCGAACGAATTTTGATGAAATTTAGCACACAGATAGTTTATCTAGGATTAACACATACCCACATACGTTTTATCCCACGGGATAAAATACGTTTTATCCCGTGGGATAAAACGTATGTGGGTATGTATAATTTTCGACCACCACACGGGCCAAGCCGTTGGCAAAAGCTAGTAACTATACCCTTACTAATATTATAAAGAAAGTTTGTATGTATGGATGTATAAAAACTAAAATAAAACAGCAGAAAATAATTTCAAAAAGCTTGATATTCATTGATTATAAAAATACGTCAAAAACCATCCTACGCTTTATTGAAATTATTTTCAGCTGTCTTAGTTTGTTTTTTAAAGCGTGTTTTTTTATTTAATTCTGAGAAGAAAATATCCACTCAGCTGCATATTATGCCAGCCTATTACTGTTCTACACCAGGGCATACCCCTCAGCTCATAAAGATAACACTTCTATGGTAATTTCAGACTTGTCCAATAGGGTATTTACCGTTTTGATAAAAAGTATTTTAATTTGAAGATTGGGCCGATATATTTATCAGAAAAATAACAATAAATTTATTAATACACATTTTCTCAATTAAAAACGATTAAAATCGAATTTATTTTTCGTTGTTTTGAATTTACCGCCAAAACGCTCCTTACGATGACTTTTTATCACGTGACATGTGATGTCAACTTTGTGTAAACGGCACCGATACAAATGGTACTTAGTTTGGCGCCGTTTTAGAAGTATTTGTGCACAGAGGCACGCACACCAGTAATATCACTTTCTATCCCTTAAAAATATTGTTAATTATAAACTCGACATTCACTTATTTACTTACTTATTAACTACTTTAGTTTACACAAAGTTGACCCCACGTGATAAAAAGTCATCGTTAGGAGCGTTTTGGCGGTAAATTCAAAACAACGAAAAATAAATTTGGTTTAAATCGTTTTTAATTGAGAAAATGGATATAAATCAATTTACTTTTATTTTTCTGTTACATATTTCGTCCCAATCTTCAAATTAGAATAGTTTTTAATAAATTGGAAAATACCCTATTCATCGTGTCCAAAAAGACTAGGAAAAACCGAGCTCTAAAAAGTTTGAAAATAATCACAGCATCTGAAAGCCGTGGTCGTTTTTTTTTTAATTTCACGTTTTAACGTCCTTTAGAGGGCGTCATATTCAATTAAATGTGACGACACATAGCCTATAACCGATCAAGACGCTCCAACGATACCTCATTTGCCAAAGAAGTGATGACGGAACAGATGAACTAAACATACATACAGAGGCCAGCACAGCAAGCTACCCCAAACTGTCAAATTTTCCCAATTGAACATGAACCTTATAGATTTGTGATAAAGTTGAAAATCTATCAAAGAAATTTGACAGTTTGGGATAGCTTGACCTGCCTGCGTCTGTACTTACTGGACAAAATCGTAACCCTCCTTTTTGCGTTGCCGCATTGGGGTTCCGTGTGGTGCAGGACGTAAAAAGAATAGCACCATCCCATTTCTTCGGTTGGGTGTCGTAGAAGTTGACTAAGGGACTTACCAGAGACTAGGCAGCAGCGTTCTTTATGCATTTTACCACCATACTGCGATCGCCAACCCGCCTGCCAAGCGTGGCGATTATGGCAAAACCCCCCAAAAATGTCGAGGAGCCTGCCGGCTGAAATGATGATGATGAATGATTGGGGTAAATATATCTAAGTCCCGTAGAAGAATATATTATACTTTTTAAAATAAACATCACAAACTGAGACAAACACTACCAAAACTATTCGACTCATATCGGAAAACATAAGAAAAATATGAAAAATATTCCTTTTCCTAGAAAAAATTACGAAAATCGAATTGAATGAAGGCAAATATGGTTTGCGGTACCAGGGCGCCAGTCGCGGCGTTACAGCCAATCTATTTTTACTTGGGTTTTAAATCAATTTATGCAAACCGTATTACGCTCAAACGATTTTCTGAAACATGTGAAAATCGTGATTTAAATAACCTAATCTTTTACATATAGGGATTAGGGAAATAAGGATATCGGCGGGTATAAAAGTAATTTTGGGTACACTCCACAAGGAAAGATAACTCAAGCAACGCTAGCCACGGTTAGTGTCTTGTCCATTACTTATGGCGGTGTTTTTTTAAACCAGTGTATCTCTTTAACCGTAAATAATTTTGAAAGCAAAAAAATATATGATATTTTCAAGTCTTTTTTGCATACAGTGATCGAACTAAAAACGTAATTAAACATAAAGTATGTTGCATCAAAAAAATCATCAAAGTCACCTCTTAATTATCTTTAAAACCAGTTTGTCCCTTCAATAACAATTATTATTGCAATTAAAAATATACCATACAATTTCAAATGCCAAACTGCATCCAGTCATGGATATTTTTTTTATCAAATAGTTAATATCTAATTTTATACGATTTTATTTGAATTTTTACGACAATGCTTGCTCATTTATTACAACAGATTTTAACCCGTATCGGATTGCAGTAAGAACTATTATTGCTCATTACGACAATACGATGAGTACATTCAAAATTACCAGGGCCTTAACAAGCTCCCTCCGTGCACGTTTAGACCGCTGTCCACAGGTCCACTAGCGCCACTCCTTTAAAATATATTATCTCGTGACTGAAAAGGAATTATGAAAAACGGCTCAATCAGCTGTCTCGGTAAGTGTGTCTTAAATTTTCTAATACCTTTTATAAAGTTTCATAATGAGACACGAAGCAACAAAATTCAAAAATTCAACAAAAACGGCCACATTCCTCTAGATCGTATTTTGTTGCTTCGTGTCTCAATATGAAACTATATAAAAGGTATTAGAAAATTCTAGACACACTTACCGAGACAGCTGATTGAGCCGTTTTTCATAATTCCTTTTCAGTTACGAGAAAATTTTTTAAAGGAGTGGCGCTAGTGGACCTGTGACAGCGCTCTTATGCCGTTTGTCCCGGTTGTCATTCGTAGATTTTTGACAGTCCTTACGGGTAGCCAAAAGCCCGAAAGTCAAACGACCAGTCTTAACAAAGACTTCCCAACATAGTTGGGAAAAAGCAAGTAAAGTCTACGAAAAACTTAATTGCTTGTCCTTTAACAGAACCACACTGCACGATTCAAAATAACAAAATTAGTTGTAAGGTTTCTGAGGCAAGGAGCTGTTTTGATATGTAATGGATGGCCACCCATCCACGAACTGACCGCGACAAGCGTAGCTTAACTTTCGATCTACCCTTGTGGCTATTATTATTTGCCCTGGGGTGATAATTTCATTCAATACCCACAGCCAACCACACCTCTGAGTTTGTTTCGGCCTTTCTTCTCAAAGTAGTCAGATAGGAAACGCCGACCTCATCTAGTTTAAAAAATATGATTCACGTGCAAAATTGTTTAACAAACTTCATGCCTTGCAAACATCTGCATGCCTTTTCAAAAAGTTCCTCCTGAAGTATTTTATTTTTAATATTAATAAAATAGCACAACTTTTAATTCCACCGTTGTTTCCGACTATACCTCGTTCACTATATGAGTAGCGAGGTACGTACCTCGAACATACCCATGTTGTGTGTTTTAAGCAAACAGGCCCCAGGCCGGCCGCCCGGCGTATAATACCGCGCTGGCTACTTTCATATTACTATTATATCCTAGCCGTTATGTAACAGGTATATAGAGAATGGGTTATTATGGGCCAATATTGTAACACCCGAGTAAACTGGAAGGAGTAAGCAAGAAAGATGGAAGGAGTGGAAAGAGGCCATGCCCAGGATCAGAACAGAGTAGGCAGCTAAGAAGAAGAAAATTAAGCTCTCTCCTCTATGTTGTACAAACTTTATGATCTAAGCTCCATTTCTATGACCCTTTTTTTAGAAGAAGCAGGATCTCCAAAAAATATTTATTTATTTATTTATATATACTTTATTGTACACCACAAAAAATACATTACAACAAAACAAGGTACACTACAAAATATACAATGGGCGGCCTTATCGCTATCCGCGATCTCTGATTATCACCAAAACGTCTGGGTGGCCATTCCAATCTGCACAAGACCTACCAACATAGTTGTAGAGTTTAGGCGGAATCGCGTCGGAATATTTTTTTTCTTCTTTCGGTAACTGCCATCAGTCCTTTCTGGACTATTATCAGTTTGGTTGCGTGAATATAGTTGGCGTTTCAGGTACAGGGGCCATCGCCCTCTGGTACCTCTTTATATCAAATGCGAAAAATATATCAAGCGTCGGAATATGTCGCACAAATTTTCATTTTCAGGTAATTTTGTGAAATAGCAATTTAAATTGTTTAAGTTTGGTAGTGAATTAGTCAATTTAGTTACGTGTGAGTGCACAAGTGTAGTGAAGGTGAAATATAAGTGACTAAAGTGGACGTTTCGTGTCCCCTCAAAAACTCCTAATAGGTTTTTGTAAAGTTACTACCGCTTTACAGTAACTTTGACTTGACTGACTAAAGACGACTATGACTTTTTTGTAACTTCGTGCCCGATATCGGGCCATTAACTTGATCGAAAAGAAAAATGACTTGACACTGGCTAAATGCACAAACCGTGCGAAGCCAATACCTAAAAAAAAATATAGTTGTAAGATCATAAAGCATATAACAGATAGTTTACTAGTTAATGGCTAGACCAGTTTAGTTCGATCTTTCATAGAGGCGCTACAAGCCACAACTTACAAAAGCAATTAACAGCAGGCTCAGCATGAAGCTTTCTATTTCTACGAAGAATAGACAGTGCTTTTTCAATACGAAGTGACATTTCGTTTCTCCATTTTCCATTTTGTCTTTAGTTTCTAACGATCTTTGTCTTGGTCCTTATAAATGTAGACTATTTCAGAAGAATATTTCTTCCCAAACTGTCAAAATCACACTGACAATTTTCTACTCGACGGCCACAAAGTATTATTATACGATAATCTACAAAATCATGATTCGTTTAGAACGCACAACTAGCTGTGATAATTAATTAAGAACATAGCTGGGTAAAACCGCGAAAAATTGTACATTTGTTAATTTTGCATTGTCCGCATTTTATTTATTTTGTAACATCAAGGTTATTTGATAAATGGGATTAATTGCATATTGTAGGTACTGAATGATAGGTATGCTTGTGGTGTTTGAGATAATTCCAGAAAAGTTGAGCTATCTTAAACAATTTGCCTTTTTTTTGTAATTTTTTCATTGGTACTTCTTTCACTTCCATACGAAAAATATTTGTCCAACTACCACCCTTGTAACAAAAACTACCATCGCTTACGAAATGGAATGGCTATCCCGTATTTTTAAGTTATGTTGTAGTTTTGCTATACTTTAGCACCGTTTTAATGTAAAGCTTTCTTTAGATAACGTAACGAATATTTTTTTTTTTTTTTTTAAAAACGTCCTAAATTAATTTCAATTACTACTATAACAATGATCCGGCCACTTCTAGTATGTTCTTGCGTGCAAACACCATTGAACACGATGCCAACATTGAAAAAATAGAAACTGTCATTATTTTTCGAGTGAAATGGTGTTCTGTGTCGGCAACGGAAATGTGGCCAAAAAAAGTTGTGTTTAAAGTGTTTGATTACAAAGTAATTATTGATATTCTGTCTTACTGTTGTACGAGTGTATGTAGGTTTACTATTACACAAAAGAATTAAACTAGGTACTTCGCAGGCTTAGGCTGTCCGCAATTTAAGTTAAATTTTAGTTTTAGTTTATGTCCCACGCGTTTTTTGTCATGAATGTAACAGTATGTAACAAAATGTGTAACGTTACAGTCATGACCGAATGTTAAGCTGAGAATACACTCGTGATGACTAGTGCATTATTCATTAAATTTAAATTATACGCAGTCAAGATTTGTTTATTTATCATTTTGTTTCTCTTGTTAGACGCTATAAATGAGGTATAGCTTATTAAAGTGTAAATGAAAATAAAACTAGTTCATAATAAATGAAAATCAAATAATTTATAAAAAAAGATTTAAGATTGATTGATTTGTTTTGATTGGTACCTAGTACCTACTATGCGGTTTAAATAAGAATATAGCTGTCAATTGCTGTCATTCAAACATTGATAATGGTAAAAAACTATGAAAATTGTGACGTGGCTGTCGCGAGTATCTTTTCAATTAAAACGCATAGTAGGTACTTGGTTTGGTTGGAGGTTTTGATTTACGTTTTGCATAACTTACCTTAATTCTGTAAGATTGTTTTAATCACACTTTATTAATTTTTTTATTTCTAATTTCTGTTCCTATAATAAATTTTTGTATACCTTTACAATACAATTTTAATTAATAAACTTGGACTTTTACTTCCATACTGCAATGATGTGAGCTAAGCTTTATAATGGTCATGTACGTAACATTCAGTCATGTATACGTAACTTGTGTTATGATGTCATGAATGTTACTGTACAATTTTTCGCGGTCTTACCCAGCTATCTTCTCCTATTGTACGTCATTTAGTTAATAGTCATGTCTTTTTTCCGTAGAAAAATCTGTGCTCGTGCTAGATATTGACGAAAAACATAACGTAACATTACGCCTATGACCCCGAAGGGGTTAGCAGAGGTGTACCTATAGAACAGCAACATTTCGTCCTATGAAGCAAGTTGTTCAGTTGCTGATGGTCTGGCCCACACCCTGACATATGACCCCACTTTTCTGGCTATAGGACTACAAACAGCATGGATGCTGTATGTGGTCCCATAGTTCCAGAGTCCACCGCGTACCAAGTTCCACTTGTCGACTGTATTTATGAATAACACGGTAAAATTAACAGGATGTGTGTTCGGTTCCCTGCTCGCGGTGGAGACAATTAAAATTACCAGTTACAATGACGTGACGAGGCATGCAGCTACTAAGCCATATTTGATCGATATTGTGGATGTGGTATTTCATAAACACCATGTCTGAATTCGTAGGAAATGTTGGAAAGGATGTCTATATAAATTGACAATGACCTAAGTTACTGTGCGGTAGATTACTGACAATTACCAAAGTTACTGAGCGGTAGAATACTTAATAAAATACAAAAGAAAATAACAAACATAAAAAAATATACTTACTTACCTAAAAACAAACGAACAGAAATTACGTTTATTTGCTGTAAAACATAATTAAAAAAAAAATACGAACAAAACAAAATTGTTGGGTCAAAATACGTCACGTCCACGCAAAACAGCCATCGCTCAGCATAATGCACAATGTGACACTGCGACACAGAGCCCCAGCGCTGGTTTTGAACGACAGCCGGTCGATGCGAATCCTTCGAACGGGGCCTGGGCTTTGAGGTGTAGGATTTTTACCTCACTAAAACCACCCCGGTAGTCACCATCTGCACATGGAAAGGAACACTGTTACCTCTCAAAAGACCGATCCGAAACCCTCTCTGTGGCACGCCTGTCTGGGGAGACTGTAATGGGTCTCCCCGAAACCTAACTTCAAGTCAATGCAGCACGTGACCACTGTGCGCCGTCTTCCCTAAGAAAGAACAGAAAGAAAGAAAATAGCACAAACTAAAAGGCACAATAATACAGCAGATAGAAAAGTAAACAGTAAAATTCAATGTAAGGAATTAACAGAAAAGTGTGCCTCACGGCTGCGCCAAAAAAGCCAAGTTCATCAAAAATGCCAGACGACTTGTGCCTGACGCTGGTTTACGACTGGACTTGAAGTGTCGGCACAATATACCTACCACATCCATTCCCCACTGAGCTCTCTCGCTCCCACATCCAACTTTACTCACCGAACAAACTTTTTTGCATCGCGTGCTGTGTGACAGACAGACAGACGAACAGGGCAATTTATAATATGTCCCTATCGCCCGATCTTAGCACGCTACAACCGGCCGACTTAACCTGACCTACCGACGAACCAGCCACGGACCCAAACAGAAGGTCTATTTAAATTAGACGAGAAGTTGCAACGATAGCTGTTACAAAGCTGATTTTAGCGATATACCTAGAAATTGTACAATTATTATTCACGGAAAGGGTTCGGGTATCGCTCGTGTTATTTTTTTGGCTGATAACATCGGCTGATTCATCGGTAAAACCTAGGTTTTGAGTTGAAATTGTAGCTGTGTTGAATGACGCAGGTATTTTATTTTTGTGGTTTTTTGTACCAGTGGTAGCCAAGTGTAATTGCCGCGCCTTACGAGTTTTTTTATTGTAGGTTCGAACCCATACTGGTTTCTTTTAGTTAGCCTACACTGTCCCACTGCTGAGCAAACACCTACCCCAAATCCTTCTAGGAAGACTTTTAAAGAGCCGCTTTTTTGCTTTTTTACTTTGTCGTAAATTATTTCATCACCACTGCTCTCAAAACGGTGAAGGAAAATTTTGATAGAAATTCGAAAACATGTGACATCTACCAACCCGCACTGGGCTAGCGTTCTGGATTACTGCCCACTCCCTCTCGAAGAGAAAAGACCAGAGTTCCACTAGTGGGAACAGAATAGGCTGATTATGCAGATCCTGAATAGCAAAAGAACATGTAAAGTAGAGCAGTGGTGACCAAGTGGTAACGGCTGCGACTTACCGAGTCGTGAGTTCGAACCCAGCCAGGCGCTTTACTTTGTGCAAATTATTTCATTACCACTGCTCTCAAAACCTCTCACAGAGAGGAGGCCTGTGTCCCAGCAGTGGGAACATTATAGGCTGATGATGATGATGTAAAGTATCATGTGAAAAGTCATGTACTGTTCTCGGTACAAGATTTTTAGCTGGCTTCTTTCCTGTTTGACGAGAACCCAAAAAACGACAGAAGGGTAAGGTATTCTAATGGCTGGGGTGGATATATTAATGAAATTACCGTCCGGTAGGACCTACACCGGACTACTTCCTACAGATGCTAAAAATAGTCTGACTGTCATACGGATACCTTACACCAGGCTTTGTGGTGGATAACTACCAACTCCCTCTCGATAAGAGGGGGCGTGTGACCCAGCAGTGGGAAAATTGTAAGCAGCGGGCTTTGCATGACGCTTTGTATTTCTACGAAGATAAGATAGTGAGTGCTTTTTCAATACAAAGTGATATTTCGTTCCTACATTTTTGGCATCGCACCGTAGGTATCCTTCTACAATCTGTCATTTAGTCTTTTGTTTCTAACGATTTTTGTCTAGGTCCTTATAAATGTAGACTATTTCAGAAGAATATTTCTTCCCTAACTGTCAAAATCACACTGACAACAAAACTTTCTACTCGACGGCCACAAAGTATATACGATTATCTACAAAATCATGATTCGTTTAGAACGCATAACTGTGATAATTAATGGAAAAACATAGCTATATTATCCTATTGTATATCATTTAGTTAATAGTCATGTCTATTCTTCCGTCGACAAATCGGTGCTCGTGCTAAGCCTGCTGATTATGTATGTGTTTTTTGTACAGCTACACATCAAGCAATACATTTCCAGTTTACGCTGATCTCGCAATGTACGATGCGAGATAAGCTTATACTGGAAATGTACAGCATCAAGCTGTACTGTGTAGCCGTGTGTACAGGGTGTAAAATACCCTTCACGGAACCGTCAACTAGGCATTCTGAAAAAAGAATAGCTGGGAAACTACTTTTAATTTTGGTGTGAAAATTCGCTGTTTACGGTCTTAGTGAGCAATATAACGCACGCACATTGTGCTTATGGGTGCACGCAACGGTACGGGGATCGTAGTAGTATAACATTTAAAACTAGTTTTCACTAGCTGACCTGACAGACGTTGTCCTGTCCGTCCAATAGTCATTCATACAGAATCCTTACCCTACCTACCCTACCTACCCTACCCTACGCTATAAACCTCACGGAGCCCGAGACCTTTCCAACGAATGCAAAACCGTGGAAATCGGTTCGTGCGTTCTGGAGTTATAGCGTCAGGAAGGAAAACCCGACTTATTTTTATATAGTAGATTAAAAAAAACGTTGGTTCAGTAAAGGGTAGAGAGGCTTTTGCCCCGACATTAGGAAATCACAGGCTTTTAATAATTTAGTACAGTAAAAAAAAAATATACGTGTGGGTCGGGTGACTCCCATCAGGGCCTAGAGACAAAATACGCAGGTAATGTGATTCGTATACATTTTAGCGTAGCGTTTGGCATGAACGCTAACAGAAATGTGTTTTGTCTAGGCCTGTAGGAACGAAGTTCGTACTCTTTTTCGTAACTCGAAAATGAAAACATCTCTTTAAATAAGTACTTATACTTTATTTAGACTATACTATCGGCTTTAGCACCCTCGGAAACCTTGAAAACGACACTCATGAGGAAAAATGCGAATTGCGACACCTGCCTAGGCTTTCCCAACTAAGTTGGTGTCAGCTCCCAGTCTTACCGGATGCAGCTGAATACCAGTATGTTTTATCTGACCTCTACAACCCATCTCTAACCGTTACGACTGTCAAGATCGATGAATATCAGCCAGGGACAACGGCTTAACTTGCTTTCCGGGGTCTTGATATGTGATTGTTGGTCACCCATCCTCGAACCAGTGTAGCTTAAGCTTAGATCGACTTGTGCCTCTGTTATTATTTAGCCACGAGCCGAATTAAAAGTTACTTGCTTTTGCTTGCGGCTTCGCCCGCGTGTCGATCGGAAAATAACCCGCGGGATCGTCCTACCGGAATAAAAAGTCCCCTATGTGTTATAAACTTGTGTGCCAAATTTCATCCAAATCCGTTCAGTCGTTTTTGCGAGAAAGAGTAACAAACATCCATTCGTCCATCTTCATAAACTTCCACATTAATAATACTAGCTTTTGCACGTGCTTCCGCCCACGTGAATGATGGTTATCGAGTAAAAAAGTAGCCTATATCCTTCTCCGTATCCCAGGCTATACCTCTGCACAAATTTCATGACGATCGGTTCAGCGGTTTAGGCGTGAAAGCGTAACAGACAGACAGAGGTACTTTCGCATTTATAATATTAGTAGGGAAAGTATTATTTTGGCCTAAAGAAATATTAAATAGTGGACAACTTCTCAGTGACAACTACCCACATCATTCAGAGGGGCTCGGGGCAAGAATTTTGTAGTTTTTAATAAATACCGGCGCGCAAGCACGGCCATTTTTCATTCTTCTCATTACTTGCAACCCTTTGCGTTTCCACCCCTGTACGGTTAGCAGCGAAAGCAGACTATAAATTAAAATTAATGGTTTATTTTGTTTTGACTGCTATGTAAATTTTTGTTGAATGACTCGGCTGTTTCTTTGTATAATAGGTCTTTACCTATGAAATTGCCGTTTTGTATGAAAAAATTTAAACGAATTTTTTTCATGAATTTTTTATTTGTATTAATCGAAGTAATCACCCATGCAATCAATGCATCTTTGCCATCGCAGTGGCAGTTTATTGATGCCCTTCTTAAAGAAATCAGCTGGACGGGAGGCAACAAATTCTTCAAAGGCATTTTGTACTGCCTCTCGGGTATTAAATTTTTTTCCCGCCAAGAAGTTATCCAAATTCTGGAAAAAGTAGTAGTCTGTAGGCGCAAGGTCTGGTGAGTAGGGCGGATGACGGAGAGCTTCCAACCCCAGTTCTTGCAACTTGGAGACCGTCTGCTGTGCAGTATGAGGTCGCGCGTTGTCGTGCAGGAGCAGCGGAGACGAGCGATTGACCAATGCTGGTTGGAGATGCGCCAGCTTCTCCATCATTGTGTTCAGTTCTTCACAGTACACATCTGCAGTAATGCTCACCCCGTTTGGTAAGAAGCTGTGATGAATCACACCGGCGCTAGACCACCAAACAGTGACCATCACTTTTCTAGGGGTAAGTTTTCGTTTAGGGCATTGTTTAGGTGCTGAACCAGGATCCAACCAACTTGCTGAGCGCTTACGGTTATCAAACAGAATCCATTTTTCATCGCAGGTAACAATGCGGTTCAAAATTCCTTCATTTGTGTGTCTGTTGAGCAGTGCAAGGCACGTCTCGACGCGTACTTCGCGCTGGCGATCATTGAGTTCGTGGGGCACCCATTTGTCCAGCTTTTTTACCTTGCCAATTTGACGCAAATGGACCAATATTGTTTTGACGCTAACGTCGAAAGCTGCTTCTAATTCAGCCGTAGATTGTGTATCATCAGCTTCCACAATCGCCTTTAATTCGTCATTGTCGACCAAAGTCTTCGGACGACCGCGAGGTTCATTTTTCAGGTCGAAATTTCCAGAACGGAAGCGAGCAAACCAATAACAGGTGGTGCGTTGGTTTGTAGTGTTAGCTCCGTAAACGTCGTTGATGTTGCGTGCCGCTTGTGCCGCGTTGCTGCCACGACGGTACTCATATTCCATAATTACTCGAATTTTTAACGTATCCATGATGACGAAAAAGATTGAAATGCGATGAAAATGTAACACTAATCAATAAAGAAATGACTACTTTTAGAAAAAAAAATCCATGTTTTTAAAATAAAATTAATTTGAAATTAGAATTCTTAGCCAAACAAAAATTATTTTGATTTGAAATGGCCAGTACTGCAGAACGGCAATTTCATAGGTAAAGATCTAATATTATAGATTTAGACGTTTAAAAAGTGTAATTTCTACTGATATAATTCGGTTACTTTATTGACACTACACTGACACACATATTTGGTTACTGTGTTTAAACTAGCCTGTTCTTACAAAATCAGGAGTTTGAAAATTTACCACTGTAATGTTAGTTAGACTTAATTCAGAGTGAGATCCTGATATTTTGTGCATTTTTGCCAAAAAGCTATATTTCTTGTCGCTATGTTTATAACTTTGTGAAGAAAGAAAAGTAAAGATGTATCCTATATCTAATTATGTGATCATATGTACATAGGTACGTGAAGCACAAACTTAATTGGGCACGCCACGATTGCGGCAGTAAGTCCCCTCTTTGAGGAGTAGCTTGAGAGGCGGCACGGCATCCTCACCTTCCGCCTGACGCAGGTCCTCACTGGACACGGTTGTTTCGGGAGGTTTCTGTTTCGAATAAGACGGGAGGAAACGCCCGGGTGTTACCATTGCGAAGATCGCCCTGAGGACACGGTGGAGCATACGATGGAGGTCTGCCCGGCTTGGGCGGAGCAACGCCGTGTCCTTGTGGACGCGATCGGCGGCGCCGATCACTCACGTCCGGCCCTGGTCCAGGCCATGGTACGGAGCGAGAGTGCATGGCTAGCCACCGCTTCCTTCGGCGAAGCAGTGATGCTCGCGAAGAGGGAGGCGGCGCACGTGAGGGAGAGGCAGTATATGCGCCCTCACGGCTCTAGGGCCGTCTGACAGCCTTGGCCTCAACCTCGGCCGCAGGAGACGCCCTGGGCATCGGGAATCCCAGGCTGATTCCCGGCCACCGTAGGCGTGGGCTTGCGGACGGCGAGTAATGGGTAGCTCGCTGTCCGGTAAGGACCAAGCCCAGGTCGACAGCTCGTTGTATTCCATTCCCGCCTCAAAGAGATGTCAGCACCAACAGAAGGGGCCCGTCTATGCCTACCAGGGGTGCGGGTTGTTCGAAGGAGATACCGTGGCCCCTGGCACACAGGCAACTGAGGGAATTCGGGTGGGTTTTAGTCAGTAAAAGTCTGACACGCCTTCCTGCTCCACCCAGAGCGGGAGAAGTTATTTGATGATTTCCCACACTCTAAAGAAAAAGCACAAACTTATTCCGAAAATTACGCAGACGGCGGAGTATGAAATTTGGCACTAGTATAATACCTGGCTTAAAATAATAATTATCTAAGAACCAACAGTAAAAAAACCTGTATTTTTACCATTATCTACCAACAGCCTAAATTGTTATCATAAGAATAATACAGGTCTCCCTAAAAATATTCTCCTCATCTAAAAACAACATTCCCCAATGTCCCCAAGATTTCTCTGCGCACGGTACTAGGGTCGAGTCCCCACCGCGTTGGTCCCGCAGGCATTTTTCATTCCGACTTGATTAAACCCTCCCGTGCAGCGTTAATATATGAAACCTGTATATTGCAACTATTGTTTGTGTACATACTATGACTACGTATGTTTCATACTTGTGATTAGTTCGTTTGCCTCCTATAGGAAATGTAATAGCTGAACTTTTTAAATTGATTTTTTATATATCTCGTCAACAAAATATAAGTTACTGGGGGAGTTTTCTCTCACATCTCTGTAACAGAAAAATTCAAAAGTCCCATTTGTGGATCTGTGTCAGTCGTTACGGCTCGTCAGAAGCCCGAAAGTCTGACAACCAGTCTTACCAAGGGGTATCATATTACCCAGTAATTGAGTTGTGGAGGTCAGACAGGCAGTTGCTCCATTTAAAATACTGGTATTCAGCTGCATCCGGTTAGACTGGAAGCCGACCCCAACATAGTTGAGAAAAGGCTAAGCAGATGATGATCTCTGTAAGAGAAAAGTCTTTCGGATGGCCCTCTGCATAGCTATTCACAATCATTCGACAGGCTTCTGAGTCGAAAATGATACATTTTCGGTTACCAGAAGACCAATTATTTTTCTCGTATCTCGGCGACAATCAAGTGTCAAAAACTTGTCAAAAATGTATGGAAACTCGAGGACAGATTGAGACTGAGATCAGACTATGAACATTCTTCATCATCATCAGCCTCTAATGTTCCCACTGCTGGGACACAGGCCTCCTCTCGGTGAGAGGGATTAGGCCGTAATCCACCTCGCGGGCCCAGTTGCGGTTTGATACATGTCACATCGAATTTTTGGTTCTAGGAAATGCCGGTTTCCTCACGATGTTTTCCTTTACCGTTTTTTGAGAGCAGTGGAGATGAAATAATTTACACAAAGTAAAGCGCCTGTCTAGGTTCGAACTCACGACCTACAACTCGTAAGTCGCGGTCGTTACCACTGGGCCACCATCACTGCTCTCGTTCGAACGTTCTTAAAATTAGGGAATTGCCACTCTGATTAGCCTAGTCCCCACAGTACCTAAATAGCTTTCGGATGAGTAGCGGTCGTCTATTTGATATAAACTGTCAAAGTTTTCGGGTTTCGGATTTGTGAACGCATTTAGATAACTCCTCCGATAATATTAACAGTTTGGCACGTAACTGTATTGAATATTGTGAATAGCTTGTCTTTAAATTAGTTACTGATGTGAATTCTCTCTCACGGAGAGGAGAGTCCCAGCAGAAGGAACATTATAGGCTGATTCTGTACCTATAGAACTTATAGGATCTAGTTCGCCAACATGCAACCAGCCAGGGCCTCAAGTCTGTTATTACAATAGTGTTAGAATGGTCTATCATTGATTTCATAATTGTTGATTTTGACAAGTTTGGTAATCTACTAATATAATGGCGTCATTATGACTTTCCAATGGTCATCCACTGACACTCCATTGAAAGAAATGACATTTATTGGTAATCTCGTACATAATGACAAATGAATGACTGACTTAGACTAAATTTTTGACAGTTCCTAAAATAATATGTAAAAATGTATGTAAATGAAATCTGGCATGAATAATTATTCAAATTTAGTAGTATTTTTTCGAAAATAATTTCTATTAACGGGTTTTATAATAATGACAGTTCGACAGTGACATTATAACACAATTATATTACGACACCATTGACCGACCAATGATCGCGGCCATTATGCATTTAGCAGATTATGAACTTTTAGCAAAATTACAATGGGATCGTGTTGGAATGACGAACTTATGAAAATAGCAGCAATATAAATCCTTACGGCCCTGGTGTAAGGTATCCGTATGACAGTCAGACTATTTGTAGCATCTATAAGATAAATTTTTACCCAGTGCGCAAAGTGTAACCGTGAATTCAGCATATCATTCTAGAATGATATGGTGAATTCATGGTTACCGTTTCCGCACTGGTTAAAACTTATCCCGTAAAGGAAGCTGTATGGTGTACCGGGCGGTAATACCATGCAATGAATTTAATCACCACCACAGCCATTAGAATACCGGAAAGCTGACAGATCAGTACGATGTGGTGCTGGTGCTGTCCCACAAACAATGGGGTAGGTACTTAATATCTTGTTTATCGCGTCCTGCTGTCTGCTCGCTACAGGAGCTGATGGACGCTGCTGAAAGTGCCAAGCTCGTAGCAAAATTCTGGGCTCACTGTACTTAGATTGCTATTGACACGCTAAGAAGAAAAAGTACGATGTTAGTCCTCTCAATACAAGATTTTTCACAAGAAAGTTCCCCTGCTATTCAAGATCTAGTAGGTTATGTTAAAGAAAGTGCATTTAGAAGATTTTTGTCTTCTATGAAGTTTTCCAGTAGCTAGATCAACATTCACATTGGCAGTTTGGCACATTTCTTCATTCATTCTTAAATCTTCAGATTTTACAAATAATTATTTCGTAGATATTTTTCTTCAGGTAAATTCCAATATATAATCTCAATGAAAAACCGACAATTTGACACAAACCGTGGGTTTTTGCTTAAGTAACGATTTCCCAAACAAATCATTGAGAACATTAATGAGAAGTTCTTGATATATGGCGTCGGAGTAACACAGAAAAGAGCGTTTATATGTCAAAACATAACATAAATGTGTCGACAAGACAACGTTATAATAGCAGATACACGGTGTCTTGCCATCGTAGATTAGTTGGTTGAAGTAAATAATATCTATGATATAAATAATGTTGCGCAGGAAGTTGGTATTCTTTTGCCAAGAGAATATATATACATTTAAATAGGTGTGGGTGTTTCAGCGATTGTCGATAGAAACATTACAGACCTTGAAGCAGCTGTACAGATTTTGCTGTCGTTTTGTTTTTAGTACGCATCCAAGTTTTAAGTTGCCATGATTAGTCATAGGTACAGACGCCAGCATCTCAAGCTACCCCAAACTGTCAAATTTTCCCAATTGAACATGAACCTTACGCTTATGAAATGAAGTTGAAATCTATCAAAGAAATTTGACAGATTGGGGTAGGTTGATGTGCTGGCTGTCTATACATACACGTAAAAATATATATATCTTCCCATAGGGGTCGGCAGAAACTACAGAACGACACCGGCTACGATCCTTACATACTCGTTTTGCTTCGTTTACGTTGAAACATCTGCTTATACATTTTCAACCATTAAATACACATACGTAGCGAATTGAACATCACTCAATGTTATCGATCTTGATGTAGTTACTCCTACCATAACGACAGCGTTTATAAAAACTGTTCACAAATCCGAAACCTGAAAATGTTATCAGTTTAAATAAAATAAACAACCGCGTCCTGCCTATGGTGACGTACGGTCACAGCCGAAACGTGGACACTGACAGTTGGACTAGTCCAAAAATTTAAGGTCGGTCAGCGCGCTATGGACCGGCCTATGCTCAAAGTTTATTTGAAGGATAAAATCAGGAACATAGCTTGAAGATCCCTGACATAGCTTGTAGAGTGAGCAAGCTGAAGTGGCAGTGGGCTGGACATGTTTGTCGAAGGACCGATGGACCGTGGACGTACGTACGTGGGACGTCCCCCAGCTAGATGGACCGACGACCTTAAAAAGGTGGCTGGGACCGACTGGATGCGGAAGGCGGAGGATAGAGTGTTGTGGCGCAGCCTGTGAGAGGCCTATGTCCAGCAGTGGACTGCGATAGGCTGAGTTGATTGAGACGACCGCTATACTTCCGACAGCTGTTTGTTGTCGGGGGCAAGGAATGTCAGGTTGAATAAATGTGTCATGTTCGATACGATAACCAGTCGAATAGTTGTGAATGGCTATGCTAGTCAAACACGCAAGTTGAGAGCATTACACACCTGACCTTTCTGAAGAACATCATCATTGATCGTAATAACTTCCGAAATGTGTTTTAGAGCAGCGGGCTTCATCATCATCATCATCATCATCATCATCATCATTTCAGCCGAAAGACGTCTACTGCTGGACATAGGCCTCCCCCAGGCTCCTCCACTTCGACCGGTCTTGTGCTTCCCACATCCAGCGGATACCCGCGGCCTTCACAAGGTCATCGGTCCACCTTGTGCTTAGCACGCTGGCTTAGCACGACGCTTTCTATTTCTACTCTACTGTAGAATAGAAATCGCTTGTCTACATTTTTCGGTGAAAAACTGTCAACTGTCTATACGGAAACGTCATTTTTGTCTACTCTTCCGTCGACAATACGATATAGCTAATCTTCGACAATGAAGAAGCCAAAATCACAACTTTCGCATCTTGTAAATCGTCATTCGGTTTGCAAAATCACTACGAACAGAAAATCTTAACATTTCCACAGACAAATAAAATGGAAAACGTTTCGAAATACCTACCGAATAATCTGATAAAACCAAACACTATATAATCCTATGCACCAACTCTCCGAGAAAAGACTGGCAAACTCATAAAGATTCTTGTATTTCGATAAAATGTGAATGTTCTTCGCAGTCTTAAAGTTCAGACGGCCGCCTCTGACATCAGTTCATCGTAAAATGGAGTACTTACTGTGGGTGACGTCACGAACAGACGACAAACGAGGTCTGAATCATCGCATGCAGGCAGGCATTCTTCAAAATGCAATTTTTCCACGTAAAATACATACGTTCCATTTGGCCTTTCAAACTTCAGTTACAAATACGAAGAATTGTACTTGTTTATGAATGTTTTGTGTTTTTTTGCGACATTCCAATTTGTTTACGTTTTTCTTGTCTTTTTACCCGACTGCGCCAGAAAGAGGGTTAAGTTTTTCGAGTGTATGTAGATATGTAGGTATGTGTGTATATTTCTTTGGCACGCTCTGTAGCCTAAACGGCTTGATCGATTTTAGCTTGAGAGGTGCCGTTAGATTCGTCTTAATTATGAGAGTGACACCAAGTATAAAAAAATTAAAAACAATAGCAAATTTTTGGTGCCATATTTTTTTTTTTTTTCTCAAAAGCTATTGAGTGGGGTATCAAAATAAAGGGTTTCATAAAGGTCTTTATTGTTAAATTTAAGAAGATGCCTCTTAATGCATGAGATTGCTTATAGTATTCCATCTTTTATAATTACAGTTCACTTTTTAGATAGTCGCGTTTTTTGATTCTGTATTTTTTTTTTCCATTAAGTAGTCGTACAATGGATTTAAAAGAACTGAGAGTTGTATTGATGATTTAAATTATTATAATTTTCCAAAGCCATTTTGGTCAGTGTCGCCAATCATGACACTGGTTTTCGAACTGCAAAAAAAACGTAAGAAAATTCGAATTTCACGGACTACTTTGATGAACGATTTTATTTCTGTAAGTAGCTTTGTACAAACACTTTTACACGTCAATCAAAAGCTAGATGAGGCCGGCGTTTCCTATCTGACTACTCTGAGAAGAAAGGCCGAAACAAACTCAGAGGTCACAGTCTCTATTAAAATTCAGACATAACAAGCCGGATTTCGGTTTTCCCTATGGGCTAGAAAACGACGTCGTTCGCTGTGACCCACGTCGACGCGGTTTTGCCAAAAGACCTGAGTTGACCTGAGGCGCTTGAAGACCTGACGCAGCTACGCGCTACTTAAGCCACTTATTTCATTTACCCGTATGGCGCGCTGCGCCGACCAGTTATTCGGACTAATCGTATATTCACATATTATTTATATTGTATTGCAGTAGATTACCATTAGTTTGTTACAATTTTAAGTTTTTAACATAATCTCCCTATTTTTAAATAATATTCTATAGACGCACGGTTTGACTTAGTGTTCTATCGTGAAGGAAACGTACTTTTGCGTGCAGAGGCCTTGATTTAATCGATTGCAATCGCTTGATAGGTTGTATACCAAAATAATTTACGTTTTTTTAACCATAAAATTTTCCACTAAGTTTCACTCGTCCAACAAATCTTTATCTGCAGTTTCTTCCTAATTTTTTTTTTTTTTTATACCTATCTCGTGTTTTTTTATGAAATATATGTATTACAAAATTAAACGTATTATGTGGCAAAGATGTGATTTCAGTCATCAAAAACGCTACAGTATGTAGACTGCTGAAAAACCAGAAAACAACAAAGGAAAATCACATAAAGAAAACGCTAATTACAAAATACTTTTAAGCTACAAACAGCGTTTTAACAGCCACTAAATACACGAAGAGTTATATAATCTTCCATCTTTTTCCGTAATAATATTTTTATTCCATATAAGGTCCAGGTTCAAGGTACTAGAGGCGTCGGATTTGGTACCTATAAGTACCAACTGGCGGGTGTGAATTGGTCTCTAAAAATACAAGATATGACATTGCCAAAGATTCTCGTGGTATACTCGACTGATGAAATGTTTTGGATCAAGATTTTTTCCCGGTTCTTTTTTTAGAAATAATTAAATTGCTTGAATAGTTGTTTTATGTGGAACGTTTCTATTTAGTTCTCATGATATTATACTGATACAAATAATAATTACCTGAGTAGCTAATTGAATTTTTTTGATCTACCTCTTTTGCCTCGTTTTCGTTCCTAGATCTGCACCCTAATTGCGTAACTCACGATTAATCATAATCTGTTTAAATTTGACAGTTCAACAATATCCATTGTGTCGTTTACGTTGTTGAGCAGACACATTTTTCGAACATATGAAGCAATGGTTTAACAATCTGTTTCAAAACGAAACAGATTATGATTAATCGTGAGTTACGCAATCAGGGTGCTGGCCATATACGCTCACCGGTTGCCAGTTCTACGCGCTAGAACTTTCTCAAGAACATCACCAAAAGTCACTATATGTCCTCCTAGGGCGTCCCCTCCTGGCGTATTTTATACCTTTTGTTAGCCGCCCTTCATGCATCTTCTGAGCATACTCTACTCAAGTGTTGTCATTACATCTTCTTTAGGCATCATCATTTCAGACGAAAGATGTCCCCTGCTGGACATAAGCCTCCCCTAAAAGGGGGATTTTGCCGTAATAGCCACGTTTGGCAGGCGGGTTGGCGATCGCAGTATGGTGGTCAAATGCATAGAGAACGCTGCTGCCCATTCTCTTGTAAGTCCCTTAGTCGCATTCTACGACACCCACGGGAAGAAATGGGATGGTGCTATTCTTTTACGTCCGGCACCACACGGCATCACATAAAACATAAATAAAAACTTATACCTACCATATGAAGATCTGTGTACCTATTATATTATACATATACTTACTTATGTATAAAACTTCCTCTTTAATCACTCTATATATTGATGAAAACCGCGTGAAAATCCATAGATTTATGCGTGTAGATACGAAAAGCAACTTTGTTTAATACTATGTAAAGATAAAGATTACTCGCACAAAACATAACTTCGCAAGTCAATAATTTAATATGCGTAGTGTAATGCGTTTTCCATAAGACTGTACAGTATACCGCGTAAAGCAGTTATACTGAGCACATAAAATTATTTATGAACTTACCTACCTGCTGTTTAACGAGCGGGCCCTAAAGTGAAAAGTATTTTTTATGGGCAGTTTACGACTAACTCCCGGTTACGGTCCAAGATCCGAGACTCATTCGCACACGGTTTTGGAATTAAGGAAACGCTAATGCTGGTTTTAAGCATTTTCTAACGGCTTCTTTCATTTCTTCTTTCGAGCTGCAGGCTTAGCACGAGCAATGTTTTGTCGACGGAAGAATAGACATGACTATTATCTAAATGATGTACAATACGAGAAGATAGCTATGTTCTTAATTAATTATCACAGTTATGCGTTCTAAACGAATCATGATTTTGTAGATAATCGAATTTAGGTACTAGTGAATAGTCCCGGGAAATCCCGGAACCGAAAGTACCGGGAAATCCCGGAAATTTTCGTGGTTTTAGGAACCGGGATTTTTAAAACAAAATCCCGGTTCTTTCGGTACTTTTGGGACAAGATACTTTGCGTTTAGAATATATAAATACAGAAATCAACGGCCGGACACATCAATAACATATTTGCAAAACACTGAAATGTACTTCTGTAACGCACATGAAGAAGATTCGTCAGTGTTTACCCGGCCAAGTAGTGACGAAATGTGCAGGAAGATAGTGACACTGCTAAGGTGTCCTTTAGGACTTTACTTTACTTTTTCGGAAACAGCTCAATTGCCGTCAGATTCAGATAAAGACATAGAAAGTGAAGCTCAATAAAAAAAAACGTGTGGCACTCGAAGACTGCCGCGGTAAAGCTATTGCATAGCATTTTTTATCAACTTAAGCAATTATAACGAAAATAACCTAACACCCCCCAGTATGAAATGGCTAAAATACTGCTAAAACGGTAAGAAAATTTCATAAACTATCCATAAATATACGATGTTGTGTATGAAAATTCAGATAAAGCAGTCAAAATTGCAATTTTAACATGTCATTCCTCCGTTGCTATGCAACAGTACGACCTGTTGCTAGGTGTTAGGTTATTTTCGTTACGGAATTTCTGGATTCGGTTTCCACGCTCAAGGCCCGCGATAGAAGCTATGCAATAGCTTAAAAAAAGAAGAGCTTAAAGCAGAGCTTAAAAAAACTATTGCTTGTAAAAGAACAAGAATGACACACAGTGAAGATCTTAATACGAATGTTAGGATTGAAATGGCTCTTTTTAAGAACGTATGGGATCGTGGCCATTATTCGTCGCAGGTTTTCGACTATCTTTAATTAATTCCGCTGAAAAGTGTAGAGCCGGTAAGAGTTTTTCTTTTGCTGGGTATCTTTGCAATAAAATAAGATCACGTTTAAGTGATAAGTGTTTGGACACCCTTATATTTTTGAGATCATTAAATAGGCAGGAGAGAACGGCTCTAAAAATAAATAAAGAGATACCTAGGATATTGATCATCTAAATTGTAACAGTAGGTAAGTAGATATCTCACCAATATAAATATTGGACTGAGCAAGTATTCCAAATTTTTATTATGTTAGAGGATGAATGTTTTCATTTATACTGTTGTAAGGATGAATATCTATGTTTAAGTTTTGTAAAATGGAAGTTTAAAGTTATATTTTTGTTCTATTTCTTAAAAAATGTAAAATTAGAGACAAGTTGATTCAAATAATTTCTCGATTGAACATGTTCTACTTCCAAACTATTGTTGATATAAGTATATGTTATATGCTGCTATACTTATTTACCATTATTTCTCTTACTTCCTCCGTTTCAACACTTTCAACTCTTCGATCTTATAGGCTTACTTAAAGTATCGAAAGTACCGGGAATCCCGGTTCTTTAGCCAGAAGGTCCCGAAAATCCCGGTTCTTTAAAACAGAACCGGTTCTGCATTCCCTAAATAGGTACTTTGTGGCCGTCGAGTAGAAAATTGTCAGTGTGATTTTCATAGTTTAGGAATATAGGGACCAAGACAAATATCGTTAGAAACGAAATACTAATGACAGATTGTAGAACTACGGTGCGATGTCAATAAAGTAGGAACGAAATATCACTTTGTATTGAAAAATCACTGTCTATTCTTCGTAGAAATACAAAGCGTTATGCTAAGCCCGCTGCTCGAGATCTTCTTTGTTAGCACGAGAACCGTAGACAAGGGTTTTGTCGTCGGAAGAGTAGATAAAAAAGCATTGTGTCACACTGTGGCTCATCGGAGTACCCCTACCTGACTTAGTAGTAGCAGCTACAACTTACACAGTTGGGGGACTCAGGTGGAGTTATACCAGGCTGCAGGGTGCAGCAGCCCATCTGTCTTTTAAATTATGCATTTCTTCTGCTATGCTATGGGACAAAGAAAAGTGTGATGGTAGCAGTACTCGCCGACCAGGGTTTGCCAGACGTACAGAGGCCAGCACATCAAGCTACCCCAATCTGTCAAATTTCTTTGATAGTTTTTCAACTTTATCACAAAGGAATTAGGTTCATGTTCAATTGACTGTTTGAATTTGACAGTTTAGGATAGCTTGACCTGCTAGCGTATGTATCTACATCCCAGGTGTGATGTGTAACTAATGAAGGTTCTTTTCATTTTCTTCATCAAGGTAAGGTGTTTTGCCGATCCTAAAGAGACAATTTATAACATAATACACTAGTTTCCGACCGCGGCTTTGCCCGCGTGGTAGTCGGAAATTATCCCGCGGGAACGTACTATTGGGATGAAAAGTACCCTTTGTGTCTGTCATTAGTTGATCTAGGTTATAATTTATCTGTGTGTCAAATTTCATCCAAATCCATTTAGTAGTTTTTGCGTGAAAGAGTAACAAACATCCATACATCCATACGTACAAAATTTCGCGTTTATTATATTAGTAAGGATAAGGATATATCATCGATAATATAGCATCAATGCAGTGGGCACCGGTCCATATAAAGGTCCTGGTAATTTTGAATGAACTCGTCGTATTGTCGTTATGACCGATAATAGTTCTTACTGCAAACCGACACGGGTTAAAATCTGTTGTAATAAATTCGAATAATAAATGAACAAGCATTGTCGTAAAAATGCAAATAAAATCGTATAAAATTAGATATTAGCAATTTGATAATAAATAATCAATCACTGGATGCTGGCATTTAGAATTTTATGGTATACTTTTAATTAAAATAATATTTTTTATTGAAGGGATAAACTGGTTTTAAAGATAATTAAGAGGTGACTTTGATGAGTTTTTCGATGTATTAAAGTATGTTTAAATATGTTTTGAGTTCCATCACTGTATGCAAAAAAGACTTGAAAATATCATTATTTTTTTTGCTTTCAAAATTATTTACGGTTAAAGAGATACACTGGTTTAAAAAAAAAACACCTTTTTGAGCGTGTTCAAGAAATCTCCGCCTTAAGCTAGGAATTTTCCATTTGCTTTTGGGGTTTCCATTGAATGTCACAACGCACAGTAGGTACCTATGTAATGTGGTGTGCATTTGATGTTAAGGAAATAACGAAAGATCTTCAAAACGCTACAACTAAACGAAAGAAAAAGATTGAACGCCATACATGATAATTTCTTCCAAGCAATTCTTAATTACTCACGCAACATACACAATTAGCTACGATAATGTGTGCCAGTAATATTTACAGTTTTTGACACTGCTTGGACACATGCCTCCTCTCTGTGTGAGCGAGAGGGCCATAATCTACCACGCAGGCCCAGTGCGGGTTGGTTAATAAACCATAAGCTGTTAGAACCTGCCTACAAGTCATTGCCTCGGCCCACCACATAGTAGCTGTTAACGCTGAATATCTGTACATACATCTAGACGGTTCTATCTACAGCGTACCTAGGTACAGTATTGTCTGGACGCTGGGAATGCGAAAGGAATCCCGCACCGATATAGATAGTCCATAAAAGGAATTCAGTAGTCTCAGGTATTTAGACTGACTGAAAATGTCGTAAGAATAGTCCTCGGAGAATGTAATTTTAACTAAGGGAAGATAACTTCGCAACAGATTCTTGGCTTGAAATGCTTTTTAAAAAGAAGGAGGTTATTAAGGCGACGATTTCTTGAAAACGCTCAAAAAGGTGCTTTTTTATACCAGTGTATCTCTTTAACCGAAAATAATTTTGAAAGCAAAAAAAATATATGATTTTTTCAAGTTTTTTTTTACATGCAGTGATGGAACTCAAAACATAATTAAATATACTTTAATGCATCAAAAAAATAATCAAAGTCACCTCTTAATTCTCTTTAAAACCAGTTTATCTCTTCAATAACAATTACTATTATAATTAAAATATACCATAAAATGCCAAATGCCAAACTGCATCCAGTGATGGATTCATATTTATTAAATAGTTAATATCTAATTTTATACGATTTTTTTTGCACTTTTACGACAATACTTTCTCATTTGTAATTCGAATTTATTACAACAGATTTTAACCCGTATCGGATTGCAGTAAGAACTATTATCGCTCATAACGACAATACGACGAGTACATATAAAATTACCAGGGCCTTAAAGATGATTTTTTTTTTTATGTATGTTCGGGCATAACTCCGTCGTGTATAGACGGATTTGCAAAATATTTTTTTTGTTCCAAAGGGGTTTACTCCGAAATGGGCCCATTCATATAGATCTGATGATGCGTTTCGGAGACAGACAACGGAACTCTTCAAAAAATTACCTACAGCAAATCAACCGCGAAAGTTAATTGCTATCGCATAAATATGCATTGTTTTGACCCCAAGGATGATGACATTTCGAAAGTGGTGTGGGGTAGGTAACTAAAAAGTGAAAAATAGAAACTTTTATAAAGTGCAAAATAACTTTAATTTCGGAAGGCTGTGACAAATAATTAAAATGCACATCCAAAGTCACCGACTTCCGAAATTAAAGTTACTTTGCACTTTGTAGTGTTTTTTTGGAAGTCGGTTGTTATTTTAGTTTTTTAAGTTTTATAGTAGGTAGGTATAGTAGATTGAGTCGAAAGGACTTGATTGCTTGATTTTTTTTTTGGGTGAAATCTAGCTTCAACTTATACGGCATTTAGGTACCTATATCTACCTACCTGCAAAATAGAAAACATTTTGAAGAATCAACATCCAAATTGCGTAACACACGTCATTGCAAGTCATTGCAAGGTTTTATTGGTGTACTCTATGCATACCCCGCGGTTCTCCAGATAAGAGCGTTTAGGTATTCCGAAAGTTGGCAACGTCGCAAAAAGCTGTCAAATATTTACCTGTTTTTATTAATTTGTTAATATTACTGTATGGAAATATGAAATTTCGCCAAAATATAAATAATGATTTGCAATAATAACACTTAATTTGCTGTTGCATGAAACCGTTTTAGGTGTAAAAGGGCATTTGGAAAGTTTCCAAGTTCTTTTTTACATCTAAAACTAAATATTCGGTGTTAAGAGATTAATTTTTGCATTTCATAATCAATATTTTAGGTCACTAGTTAGCGATATTGCCAAATTAATAAAATCAAAATAGTGTAATAGAATAATTAATCAAAATAGTGAAATATTTGACAGCTATTGGCGACGTTGCTCATTTTCAGAGTAAACGCTCACAAAGAAGGTATTCTTTGGGCTAAGCAGTTGACATCCTACAGACTTGCATGGATAATATCAAGTTCGGTCGTTGTGTCAAGTTATAAAATATTCAGTACCAAGAGAAATACCTTAACCATTGCTTCATATGTTTGAAAAACCGAACCTGTAAAGCAACGGATTAGCTATTTCCCGACTGAATATTTTTATGTGAGTTAGGCAATTACCCAGCAATTTCGACTATAAACCAGATTTCAGTGTTCAACCAGCTAAGTATCTAGTTTGTAACATGAACACACAACATTCGTTTTTTTTTTTTCGCATACAGTTGTGAAATCTCGGCGGTACCGATGTAGGTACCTACTGGGCACACGAGACCGATACGGTATGACGTATGAAGCGAAGCGATGCACGCTGGGTATACAACGCTCACTCCGTTATTGTGCATTCTTAAGAAGTTTACAAATAAGTTTTTGATTGGCGATACTGAATACTGTAAGAGCAGTGGTGGCCAAGTGGTAACGGCTGCGACTTACGAGTTGTAGGTCGTGAGTTCGAACCCAGACAGGCGCTTTACTTTGTGTAAATTATTTCATCACCACTGCTCTCAAAACGGTGAAGGAAAACATCGTGAGGAAACCGGCATGTCCTAGAACCAAAAGTTCGAAGACATGTGACATCTACCAACCCGCACTGGGCCCGCGTGGTGGATTACGGCCTAATCCCTCTCACCGAGAGGAGGCCTGTGTCCCAGCAGTGGGAACATTATAGGCTGATTGATGATGATGATGACTAAATACTGTTTATGATAGCCCGACCTCCCTCCTACAAAACTCGACGTGAAAACATAGGTGAACTGTGGCCCTAAATTTCTTTAAAATCACTTCGATCTACCGAGTTCGGCGCTCCGATTGGCCCTGGATTGCTGAAGAACAAATTGGAGCGCCGAGGGCGGTCGATGCGTTAGATGGAGATGATTAAAATAAACTCACAGTAGCTCTTGAAGTTGAATTGAGCTGTCATTTCACCTGATACTAGGGATTGACACTTTTGGAACTATTATTATTGTATTCCATCTTAAGATATGATAGAATGGAGTATGACAAGTACTCAAATTAAAATTCTCAGTACAAACTGGATATGACTAAAAGTATATATACCTCATCATCATTTCAGCCGAAAAACGTCCACTGCTAAACATAGGCCTCACCCAAAATGGGGGTTTTGCCATAATCGCCACGCTTGGCAAGCGGGTTGGCGATCGCAGTATGGTGGTAAAAGTGCATAGAGAACGCTGCTGCCCATTATCTAGTAAGTCTAAAAACAAACAAAATATTGTCTGTTTTACCCATTTTTAATAAAAAATTACACTTTAAAGTTAAGAAAGCGGTGAAACTAGAAGAAGGCAAAAAAATAAAATATAAAAAAATCCATCAATTAGGGCTGAGTAAGTAGCAGAGAGCAGTGGTGGCCAAGTGGTAACGGCCGCGACTTACGAGTTGTAGGTCGTGAGTTCGAACCCAGCCAGGCGCTTTACTTTGTGTAAATTATTTCCTCACCACTGCTCTCAAAACGGTGAAGGAAAACATCGTGAGGAAACCGGCGCGGCATGTCCTAGAACCAAAAATTCGAAGACATGTGACATCTACCAACCCGCACTGGGCCCGCGTGGTGGATTATGGCCCAATCCCTCTCACCGAGAGGAGGCCTGTGTCCCAGTAGGTAGTGGGAACATTATAGGCTGATGATGATGATGATGAAGTAGCAGATGACCCCACCTATCCACCATTTTCGTATGTTCAACGTTCTGCCAAAAACCCTGTATTTTAAAAATTGAAAAAAAAAAAAAAAAAAAACTGTAATTATCGGTGCGTGTATAGACCTCAACGGCCAAGCTTGATATGGAGACGTCGATCCCAACCCTGTTGCCTTATTAAAAGGACAATAAACACATCAATTGCAAGCGTACCTGCACCACCCACATTGACAGGTATTCTCTATTAAAAAGAAATAAAAAATATGCCACCAATCACACCCATCCATTGTCAACTTCCCGTAAGTTACCACAATGGATGGGTCAGAACCTTCCCAACAATAAGGCATCTAACAGAACGCCAATTTCTGTAATTAAAAACGACCAAAATCTAGTAGTTCTCCTCTCAGATATATATACCATCTATGTCAAAAATATAAGTCAATGAGGGGGTATTTTTGACATATTAAGATTAGAATGCTATCGTCCTAAATTCGGCATTTACCTACCACTTTACAAATAATTTACTTTCTATAAAAAAAATGTGTACTACTTTCATAGCTAGTGATAGAAGTGTACTTTTATGCAAAGAAATCCTGTATTGGGACACTCCACTCTTCCGCAACAATGAACAGACGCCAGCACATCAGGCTACCTCAAGCTGTCAAATTTTCTCAATTTAACATAAACCATATGATTAAACTTTAAAGTTGAAAATCTACCAAAGAAAGACAGATTCGGGTAGCTTGATGTGCTGGCGGTCTGTAAGTACCTAAATTCAAAAACAAGAGTCATGCCAAATATATATTCATAATATAAATAATTTTGAGGAAGTAAATGAATATACTGCAACAGTGCCTCATATCTCACCGTACGTTGTATAATCTCAATCTGTCAAGCGTGGATGCCGCAGTCCTGCACGCTCACTACAAAAAGCCGCACGTTCACTTCAAACGCGCCGCACCGTCGCCGCTTAGGGTTGCCAACGTTATCTCCTTTTTATTCGAAACCTTTAGAAGTATTTTGATTAATTAACGATACGTTGTCACTGTATTGCGTTTTGAAGCTGCCAGTAACAAGTCGTGTTATGTTTTGTGGTTGTTAGGATCGAGTTAAATACTCTTGATAATAAGAATGAAAATAACTTGTCCTTGTAGGAACATGGGTATCTGTTATTTCTACGTTTAAGTATGAGAAACCTATTTGTGTAATGTGTTCATGTAAAAGAAATACTCTTTTTCATTTTACAGAGAATTTACCGACTACGGCAAAGAATGGTTATGTTATGATTTACGTGATAGAAAGATCATTTTGGAGTTTTTAAACGTAATGAGCATGTTCTTGTATTGATGTTGTGTGCAAATAACAGAAAATTTTAATGTATATGAATGTGCATTTATTACAGAACAGGTTTTTTTTACCTCGGCCCAAATGTGCTTCACATTGAGCCATGAACCTGAACAGACTTCACATCATCACCACTTAGGTAGTTATTAAGTATAGAATTCTATGTGATGTGCCCAAATCAAGTCGGTTTAAACCACGACTCCAAAAAGATCATTTACATCAGAACAAAAGTATAGGTTGCATTTATTAATAAAACTCAGTTAATACTTTTCCACATTCTTTATATACAGTACAGTACATTGATATACATGGAACTTAAAAATAATTAACATTTAGCTCTACGTTACACATAAAGTTAACATTTAGCCGTATCAGCGGGACAGCAGACAAGCGGGACTCTGCGCATCGTAGACAACGTACCAAAATATTATTTTTATTACTTGCAACACTATCGAAATGTCACAGAGTCCACAGATGATGAATTATAAATCATAGCGTTTAGAATAAATAGACTATAACTAAGCAATTAATAATTAAAAGGGCAAACGTTCATACGTAGTCTCAATAGGAATCAAACGCCTATAATCAAAATTAAATTAAATTATTTATCTATTTGTAATGAAGATCAAACAACAAACAAATTCCTACAACCGCCTAACCCGAAAAAATATGCTAAATATAGAAATTGTAGTGTTGCAGACTTTAGCGAAACTGGTCTTTAAAGGATGGTAATAGAGGACAGTTTCCCCCACAAAACAAAATTCGAAGGGCCTACTTTAGGCACCTAGTCTTCTGAATCCCTTACGACTTTTGACCCGTCTGGCCATCACTAAATATGTAGAACCAGGTATTATAAAGGAGCCCCAATTAGTGCCCAAGAGAATTCTAGTAAGTTGCCAAGTTATGAATCTCCAAACTGTTCGATTTCATTATAATCTCATTGCAAATGTAGTTTTAGTATAAGCATCATCAGCCTATAACCCTCCCGCTGTTGGGACAAAGGCCTCCATCTTACCACGCGGGCCCAGCGCGGCTTGGTAGATGTCATATATCTTTAAAAAAATCGTTCTAGGTAATATCGGTTTCCTTACGATGTTTCCTTCACCGTTTTGAGAGCAGTTGTGATAAAATAAATAACAAAAATTAAAGAGCCTGCCACGACCTACAACTCGTAAGTCGAAGCCGTTACAACTGGGCCACCACTGCTCTAAAATCTAGTTGGAAATGAAGATTCTTTAGTGAACAATGTTCTAGAAATACGGGTCTCTAACACAAAGTCACGCAGTCTCCTTAAGTCTGCAACGTTACATATTCTAAAGGTATTACCGTTACCTTTGACACACGTATAAATGTCATTTCACGGAATAAACGGTGATTCGTCGCAGAGTCATTGTAAATAGTGTATCTCACCCAATTCTGAGATTCAATAGCATTAGAAACTACAATTGAATTTATAGGAAGACCTAGTGGTAGAGGTATTTGAGGAACTACGGATTTAAGTAAAGGTACGACGGTAAGCAACTACGTGTTCGGAAGGTTCCTGTTTCGGATAAGGTGGGAGGAAACGCCCGGGTGTTACCACTGAGTCGGTCGCCCCAAGCAAACGGTGGAGCATACGGTGGAGGTCTGCCCGGCTTGGGCGGAGCACCGCCGTGTCCTCGTGGAGGTGATCTCTCGCTTCCGGACGTGGTCCAGGCCATGGTACGGAGCGAGAGTGCATGGGAAGCCGTCACTTACTTCTGCGAAGCAGTAATGCTCGCGAGGAGAGAGGCGGTGCACATGACGGAGAAGCAATCTATGCGCCCTCAACGGCCCTAATCGCCGCAGGAGATATCCTTGGCGTCGGGAATCCGAGGGCGCCTACGGTGGCAGATTCCTGGCCAACGTAGGCTTGCCGGGCTTGCGGACGGCGAGTAATGGGTAGCTCGCCGTCCGGTAAGGACCAAGCCCGGGTGGACAGCGCGTTGTGTTCTACGTGCCCCTCAAAGAGATGGCAGCACCAACTGGTAGGGTCCGCAAGGAGCGAAGCCTGCCAGGGGTGCGGGTTGTTCAAAAGAGTTACCGTGGCCCCTGGCACATAGACAACTGAAGGAACACGGGAAGTCTGACACAAAAGCGGGAGAAGTTATTTGATGATTTCCAATCCTCAAAAGAAAAAGCAGAACCAAGGTAGTCGACATAGCCAGAAGAATTGCCAAACTTAAATGGCAGTGGGCAAGACACATTGCTCGCAGAACAGATGGCCGATACGGCCGAAAGCTTCTGGAGTGGCAACCGCGTACCGGAAGACGTAAAGTTGGAAGGACAAGGTGGACCGATGACTTTGTGAAGGCCGCAGGAATCCGCTGGATGCGGGAAGCACAGGTACGTTTTAAGTAGCGGAGTTTGGAGGAGGCCTGTGTCCAACAGTGGATGTTTTTCGGCTGAAATGATGATAATGATGAAAATCGTCTAATTATGGATTGCGGATTTTCAAATTTTAGTGACTGTCTCAGATTCAGATGCCATCGCCATTGATTTTGGCATCGATGTACTTAGATAAAAACGTTGCCAGTTTCCTTACAGGCATCTCATTTATTTAGGTATAAAAGCTTTGTGAAACCTTTCATGAGTTGTAATACCCACAAGAATCGTACCGCAGCAATGTGAAAGAGCCTTTACAAATCAGCTTGATAAAATATTTCAAAACTAAACAGTTTTGGGCAATTACAATAATTCTGTGACGTTACTATATGAATATAACTTAACCTGTATATTTTCTAAACCATAGGTCTTGTGGGGAAATGTCAAAGTAATCATAGAACCATTGCGAAAGAAGACGGAGATAGACAGGATGTATAGCGCTATCTCCTTCTTGCAATGGGACAGTGATGATTCTGACATTTCCCTTATCGACCCTATTATGCTATGTAGGAATAATTAGGAATTCCTGATTCTATTTCAATACAAAACTTACAAATGCATACAAAAATGTATCTAATTAGAAAATTTTACATGCACCTGTTTTAATACTAACAATATTACATTTTAATGTATTCTTTTAGACAATCGTTATTATTTTTTAACAATAAACATTGGAGTTTTCTGTCAATTATTTTGTTTTTGATTCATCAACAAACAAAATTTTCACAAAACTTTTTTCTCGCGTGGCAACATTTTCGCTTCGAATTTCTAATAATACTTTTAACGGCTTTTTTTATCAAAATGGAATATCTAGCGTTTTAATTAGCTGTAGTAAAATGAACTAACTAGTACTTTATCCGTGGCCTCGAGTACATGGAGTATATGCAGTATAATAAGGCCTTAAATACGCATTTGTAAGACCTAGCGCACACATCCAATTACCAACATCTTTACAGGAATCACTACCTACTAAAGAATATATCGAATCAAACTGATACTTTTCAAACTATCAATTTTCCTAGCATTCTAGGAAAATTTGGGGTCGGTTTCCAGTATAACAGGATGCAATGGAGTACCAGTATTTTACATGGAGCGACTGCTATCTGACCTCCACAACTCGGGTACTGAGTGTCACGATACCTCTTTAAAGACTAGTTGTCAGACTTTCGGGCTTCTGACGACCTGTAACGACTGTCAAAGGTCCAAAAATAACAGCTGAGACTCGGTTTAACGTGCTTTCCGAGGCACGGAGGGGGTATCGATATGTAGACTGATAGAAAGCTACAATATAGACGTTATAGGGTATTTACCGATCTGATAAAAACTATATTAATTTGAAGATTGGGACGACATTTATTTAACAGAAAAATTAAAATAAATGTATTAATACACATTTTCTCAATTACAAACGATTAAAATCTAATTTATTTTTCGTTGTTTTAAATTTACCGCCAAAACGCTCCTTACGATGACTTTTTATCACGTGATATATGACGTCAACTCTGTTTATACGGCACCGGTACAAATACTTAGTTTGGCGCAGTTTTAGAAGTATTTGTGCACAGAGGCACCGCACACCAGTAATATCACTTTCTATCCATTAAAAATCTTGTTAATTATAAACTCGACATTCACTTATTTCCTTACTACTTTAATTTACACAAAGTTGACGTCACGTGATAAAAAGTCATCGTAAGAAGCGTTTTGGCGGTAAATTCAAAACTACGAAAAATACATTTGGTTTAAATCGTTTTTAATTGAGAAAATGGATAGAAATCAATTTATTTTTATTTTTCTGTTAAATATCTCGTTCCAATCTTCAAATTAGAATAGTTTTTGAAAAATTGGAAAATACCCTATTATACTAGCCGTGGCTGTGACATGTCGGCCGACCACGTAAGATGGATCAGGGCCTAGAGACAAAACACATTTCTGTTAGCATTCACGCCAAACGCTACGCCAAAATGTATGGGAATGACATTACCTGTGGAAAGTATACACGACGTAACCTTTCCGCAGCTAATGTCATTCTCATACATTTTGGCGGAGCGTTTGGCGTGAACGCTAACAAAAATGTGTTTTGTCTAGGCCTGCTGGCACACAAGCGTGCTTGCGAAATAAGCCACGCCCATCAAAATACTATTTGTTTTCAAGATAGTCAAATTTCACGCGCGTAACTAGTTCGAGACTTCGAGATAAAAGATTGGGCATCGTGCCAGATTATGGTCCTTACTCTCGAATCGAAATCTCGCTATAAAGTAGGTTTTTCTTTGGACTCTTGGACCTGCAGTTTGAATGAAATTGTTTGGAATTCTAGATAGTTATTAGCAATAACTTCATCACATCGAGACGTGATAAGAATTAATTACTCTTAGCAAACAAACAATCTATACATTTATTCACTCTCGTAAAAATAAACACTTCCTACTCAAGATATGAAGGAACTCAATGAATATTGTATATGTTCTCAGAATGACCAATAAAATTATTGTGACCTATACTCACATGAAGCAATAGACAACGTTAAAAAAAAAGTCGGCTGTTTTTATTATATTATCGAATACTAGGCTTTTAGTCAATTTGTATTAGTGTGTGCATTATTATTTGCGCGAAATAAACATTTTTTCTTTCTTTTCTATTTTTTCAAAATGACAATTTTGCTAACAAATCTCAAAAATCGTGTGTGCGCTAGGATTATTTTCATTTTCTAATTCTATGGAAACCTTTTCTAGAATTCTTACTACTTTCAGATTATATTTGATAACAATATTTTCAAAATAAATAAACCATAAAATTGTGTTACTTACAGTATAGTATACACGTAGATTGTATTGTCAACATTGAAGTCATTTAACGTCATTTACAATGAGCAATTTAAATTGCCCATCTAAAACAATATCTAATATTGCCCCATCGAAATACCGTTAAGGACTTTTATTCGTTTTTCAACAAGCAATAAAATTGTTCAGTGCAAATGAAGCTTTAGAGTGGACACTGCATGGACGCCAGCACATCAAGCTACACCAAACTGTCAAATTTTCCCAATTGAACATGAACCTTATTTGATTCGTTACAAAGTCGAGAATCTATCAAACAAATTTAACAGATTGAAGTAGCTTGATGAGTTCGCCTCTGTACGTAACTTAATACTAACTTAAAGCTAGAATAAATACTTAGTCAATTCTTGGAACACAATGATAGGGCCGCTAATGTTTTTGGTAACTTATGAAAGTTGTGGATTCGTAAATTATACTAGTAGTAAACTGTAGACGTTTTTGTGGCTTCAGTATTAGGCGCTCCCACGGCCTCTGGTTCTTTTTGTATTCTGAGTTTGACTATCTTACCAATGTGACACTGGTTTTGAATGCAAAAATAAACCTTACCTTTTTATGACGTGCAAGTGTCACTGAAATTGGTGAAGCAATATATCGTGAGGAGACCTGGACTTTTAATATTAATACTAGGCTGAAATCGCCAACCTAGCGTGGTGATCAATGCTCATACTTTCTATGTATGAGACTGTCACAGGCCTCTTGCCTTTGACGGTAGTAGGATGGTGTTATCATTAGCCTGCATACTCATCTATTTTGCCGAGTGTACTAATGTTACGCATGATAATATGACATAAGCACTACTATTGCAATCATTACATTGCGTTGATGATAATCTCAAGATGATCATCTATTGCGTACCAAAAAATTACTGGATTAAAATTATTCAGGATTCCAGCAATAACAGTTATTTTTATGTGAAAAACTAGCAATGCCCTGTGGATCTAAGGCGTCTTTCGTCGAATCGTAGTTTGAACGGTTTTGCTAGAGTGAATTTTCATTTTTGTTTTCAATGTTCACACGATATCGACAAACTAGTGTAGGAACAACGTTTATCTGATCCTTTCATTATATTCTTCAATTAATCAATGGATCAGTGATAGATGCCGAGTGCCGAAATCCAACATCGTTGAGACTTCGGTAGTCGGCATCTGAATTAATTTCTGTTTCATTGAATCTGTTAGCAATCTATAACATTTTTGTATCATTCATTATTGTATTATGCTGTGCACTTCACTTGGCGTATTTGTCCAAATTAATATTCGCGTTATTTCATTAGCATATAATGAACTTTATCTCACAAGTTACGAATATATAAGAATATTTGGGCAAATACGCCAAGTGATGAAGTGCCAGCATTAGTTTTTTGTCATCTTCATACTCTTTTTAAACATTTTAAAAACTGATTTGCGATTTATTTTAAAATCCTCTTGCATCTAAGTTTAAGGACAGTTTAGACATCAAGTACGGACATTTCAAAGAAAATTGCGTACGAAAGCAATTCTAATCAGCATAAACAGTGTCTATTTCCGTCAGGATACGCTCGATTCGATCCGACAACATCTAAGCAGACCCTACATCATTTACAACGAGCTCCAGGCTCTTATAATTTAAGAAAATGTTTAAATTCACTACTAAATACCGCCACATCTTCATTTTTTATTTACATTTCCTCGTTTGGCAGTGACCAGCTGGTCTCTTCATCCTTATTTACATCAATCCTTTACAAATTTTTATAAATGAAAATAAAACCTACACCTAAAATAAGTTACAGTTTTCAAGATATTTAATGGCATTAAATAAAGCTTAGTTTACAAGTTTCAAAAGCGATTTCAGCCAACTATTCTTAAAATTCTACTGTGATCACTTTTTCGTAACAATAAAAAAAAAAACTTAAACCTTAAGATGGTTACTCAGACGATTTATGCGTTTGAGCTTACTTCAATTGCTCTATTTAGACATTGCATCACGATACATTTTTTACAAACAAAACTAATACACCAAATCTAAATTACAACCTGGAATATACAATAGAATACAATTCCAACTACAAAATACGAAGAGAATTCTTGATAAATATTTCCAAGGGAGGCATACGAATTAAAATCTGAAAAACAAAACACTGCTACTTCTATTTTCAAAGTCATTCACTTTATCGGCGTCGTTGGAGTGAGCCCCAACGCAGGCGAAGATCAGGGTCTCGCATCATTTGAAGACTCCACATCACTGGAGCTGCTCGATACAGATTTCTTCGGCTTATATTCTGTTATAACTACAGTTACGCCGCTCACAGTCACCTGATGACAAACGTATTAACTGTATATTCAATTGATAGTAACCACTTGAATTGATCTGGACGACAAAGTGATGCTAACGGTATTAGTGATACGTAAATCGGATACAATCATATTAATGAGGAACGCGTTGGTGTTAAGATGACAAGTGCGCGAAACTGGGGCATTTTGATCAGATCTCTTCTACGATATTTGTCTTCGGATTTTTAAAGTTGGATAATATGTTGAGCGAGCAGCAGTGGCAGCCCAATGGTTTACTTAGTGTATTTTAATTTCCATCAACATTGCTTTTAAATTGGTGAAGAAAAATATCGCGAGAAAATGTTCTAAAACGAAAAATTCGAAGACATGAGACATCCGCCAAACCGCACTGGGCCCGCGTGGTGGTGTACAGCCCACAGAGAGGAAGCCTGTGTCCCAGCAGTGGGAACATTAGAGGCTGATTATGCTGATGTTGAGCGGCCGATACTGGTTCAATGGGCCCAACTGCTAATTCCGAAGGTCTATCAAAGTAGCTTAACAAAAGTGATAAGATTCGTTCTCTGGCTTTTTGGGAGTACTAGTGTAAGGGTTGATGATGACGCTAAATACAATAAAAGGACTTGCCCCTTTCACAAAAACTGGTCTGAAATCTTGGTCGATCGTGAAACCCTACATGAACAGTGAGTTGGTGAGCTGAGGCTGCAAGAGTGAAGAATGGAGTCCTGAAACAAGCCGGGATGTTTCTAAATATTCTTAATTATGAGCCAAGCGTTTACCTCTCTAGTCTGCGCCGAGCTCCGGTCAACATTACTCAGGCGTGGCGGCCTTCGCTTCTTCTTCAACGAATTGGCAGACCGTGGCCTCTTTTGAGAGCTGGTGGGCGCGGTGCCCGCTGCCTGAGCCGCCACCAGAGCCGGGTTGATCCGGGGCTTGCGTGTCGATGTGCCTTTGGACAATTTTGAGCGTTAGGTAAGACTGTTTATGAACAGCTACGGCATACGCAGTGAAGTGTCTTTGGGAAGTATTTAGGTTTCCGCTATCAAGTCTTCGCCGATCAAATCTAGAGGAGTAAAAACGTGGGGAATTTTACTGCCCCTTGAGCTGGTGTTAATAGTCATAACCCCATTCCTGTTTAATGCTGCTGTTTGGAAAGCTAGGTGCGATTTAATTGCCTGTGGCATACCATAAGTATAAGCAACAATTAAAGTTGCATCGTCTCTAAACACCGTTTAACGAAGCAAGTCATTTTTTGTATTAATTTTAGTGTATCCCATAGAAGAACTTGCATCGTGTTGATGGGTCATCTCTCGAGTTGTATGATCATAAATTAATTATCATTAACAGCCGATTGTCTCACTGCAGAGCAAAATACTCCCTTCCCTCTTTCTATTAAACCCTGTCTCTTCTGTTGTATGTGGCCAGTCTTTTAGAAATCATAATACGTGGATAATTGGGACTCGTAGCTTAATAGTAACAGTCGCGAGCTATCGCAGCTGAAACATAAAGCACGTAAGCCCCGGTCGGTGGTACTGGCTGTCGTTCGTAGATCTGAGACAGTCGTTACGAGTCTTACCAAAGGGTATCGTGTTACACAGTAACCGAATTGCGGCTTGGCAGATTGATTATATGCCTAAATATATCAATGTTCAAAGAGCGTATCTAACTAAGCAATACTGCTCCCGTTCTGGATAACTTCAAATAAGGATATTGTACTAACTAGTTCAACTTTATGGTCTCACAACTGCTACTAACGGCTATCGGCGGCATTTGCAATACAGCCGTAATCGACCGCTTATTTATGTTTTTAACGCCTTCACTGTTGTAAACTTATAACTATAGACAAAGGATTGGATTTTGGCGAAGGGTTTAGTCGGAATCTGTATTTTTGCTTGGTTGATGGGAATATGCTCGCCCCCTATTGCATGGGATTGGCGTGTGTTAGCCGACATTATTGCAAATGATATACTTTGGTGTTAATTACTTTGAATACTGTTGTATAGATTCAAGGTCTATAAGCAGCTACAACGTGACAGACAGCTGTTCTATTGGGGAATTTGTTGCGCCACTTCTACTTCCTAGCTACAGCTGTGGTGAAGGGCAGGCGTTTGTGGGGGCTGTCTTATATTTTGACGTTAAAAATCTGCTGATTCTCAGCCTAGTTTGAATAAATTACTTTAGACAACGTAACTGGGGAAATTGTGGGTATACTAAGGTACACTTCTACACAGGCGTTACGTCATGTGTAATTCTGAAAGTCCAACTTAATACAAATCCTATCTCTTCTTAGCTAAAGACCAGGCGACCATTCCATAAATCCAAAAACAAAATACCAAGTCTAAGTTTTCATCCCAGTACACGTTACAGCGAACATTCTGAAACTCTTAGCATTATTCCTGTCTGAAAATAGCTCCGAATACTATATCAAAGCGTTATAGCCCAGATTGTGGAGCTATGTGGGGTATGAACGGGGCTTGTAGCCCGCGGGGCGAGAACCGTACTCTATGCGTCCCTTGCTAACTGCCAGACACGTTACTACGGGAACTCGAATCGTTATCATTTTGGAATTATATTTTGACTATGGTAAAATTACTCTAATCTTGGAAGAGTAGTTACCTTTTGGTTTCTGGCCCGTTCTTTTCCATAGAGATCTACGTTTTGGAACGGGCAACTAGCTTCAACTGTCTGACTAACTGAGCCGACTCCTTGGCAGTACAATTGCCTGTAAATGGTTTAATTATAATAAATGCTTTGAGTTTTGAGTTGGTCAATTATTTTTGGTGCAAAATTGTAAAAGTGAGTGCAAGCGCATTAGAACAAATCAATTACTTATCCACATCTCGGTAAAGAGTAAACTAGATGGTACCTATGTAAAATATTAAAATGTGTTTTAGTCGACCTCGAAATTGCTTTACCACCCTTGATTGTCACTTGCACGTCATAAATCGACAAGGTCTATGGGATAGATAGATAAGTTTAGTGATGTTCTTATTTAATGGGAATTCTTGTCAATAATATTGAAGTAATTACGAAGTCGACTTTACAGTACCCGGCGATAAATATTGCACATCGACCTTTGGAAAGAGACAATCGGCTAATTTCGGCTTCGTAGAGCGTAATCTCTGTCGCACGAAATACAAACAGTCCGGTATCTATTAGAAGCTGTTAAAACAATTATGATTTGCTTCTTTTGATAATTATTTTTATTTTTTGTATGAAATACACCAATTTTTCTATAAGTGATAGCTTTAGCTTGGGGTAAAATAAATTGCCATAGACACCAATGCGACAGTACAACTTTAAATTATTTAAATTTGGGATGTTAACAACTCTAAATATATATTTTGAACTGGACGCGACCGCACTCTATCGCACTTGAACAACGATTGAAAAACATCACATAGGTAGTGTCCCCCCCGAGTGGGCTCCCGCATTGTCGTTGCGGGGGGGCTTAGTAACCGTGGTCTCCCATCCACGGTGAAGCCAAGAGGAACCCAACGGTGGGGCCGCTCGTCAGGGCTTTTGTCTTCAAGCCATTGACGTAGCGGCCAAAAAGTAGGTTGCGGTGAGGTGCACCGCAACTGAGGTGGGCCGCGATGTCGAATGGGAGGCATCGCGGCTGAGGGTTACAGGCTGCGGTAGAGGAGGAGTGCCGGTGCTTCTGAGCAGCGCTCTTCCCTTCCGTGGCCTGGACGGGGCCGCCACCGTTTGATGGCGGACGCGGTGGGGCCGCAGGGGAAGAGGAGTGTCGGTATAGCGTCAGCCGCTCTCCCTATCCTCTGCGGCCGAAAAGTGGTAGACGGGACGGCGCGTTGTGTTCCTCACGCGCGCCGTCAAAGATGTCAGCAACCACTGGTGGGGTCCGCAAGGGCCGATGCCTGCCAGGGGTGCGGGTTTGTTCGAAAGAGATACCACGGCCCCTGGCATACGGGCTACTGAGGGAACACGGGTGGGTTTTAGTCAGTAAAAGTCTGACACGCCCTCCTGCTCTACTCAGCAGGAGAAGTCATTTGATGATTTCCCACCCAAAAAAAAAAAAAAAAAAAAAAAAATACATAGGTAGTGTGCGACAGAGATAACGCTCTACGAAATTTGCCGATTGTTTCTTTCCAAAGGTCGATATGCAATATTTATCGCCGGGTACTGTACCTTATAGATTTTCAAACTTATGTAAACTACAATGATTGGTTGCCTGAAACAAAACAAGCCTATCGAATCACTTGATAAGATTTCACATTGAGTTTGATTGGAGAGTCTGTTACGCAGCTTAGTGTTGATTGGCCTTTAGGTAACTGGGTGTAAAACTGCCTAATGATAAAAAATTATACATTAAATTAACCTTTTTAACAAATAGTATTGAGTTTTACGAAGGCTGGCCAGCGAGAAATTGTATTATTTGTCTTTCTTTTGGCATCATTCCATTGAAGTGACTACAACAAGTCAAGCGTGGTGAAGTTACAGTTTATTGCGAATTGTTGTCAAATGTGGTTAAGTAATTACGAGTTCGACTATTTAAACATTTTGTTCACGTATCGAATTGTATAAAACGGGTACGGGCATTTATTCAAGTTTAGGCTATACTAGGAATACGGAACAAGGAAGAATGGTCAACATAAATTATGTGAATTCGCTGGTCAGTTTACCTTAAGGAAAAGCAATTTTACGAACTGGCCCGCTAACCAGTCGCCCGCGAACCAATCCGTTGTTATTAGCAAGAATAGTTGGAAAAACAACTGTTTTTACGTTTTCTTTCAAGAATCGATTACCTACTGAAAACGTCGGTATTGTTACTCATTTGGTGAAAATAAAGGTTTGTTTTTGGGTGGGAAATCATCAAATAACTTCTCCGGCTCTGGGTGGAGCAGAAAGGCCTGCAGACTTTTAGTGACTAAAACCCACCCGTGTTCCCTCGTTAGCCTGTGTGCCAGGGGCGGCGGGATCTCTTTCGAACAAACCCGCACCCCTGGCAGGCATCGGCCCTTGCGGGCCCCATCGGTTTGTGCTGACATCTCTTTGAGGTGCGCGTGGAACTCAACGCGCCGTCGACCTGGGCTTGGTGAAAATAAAGGTTTGACCGCTAGTCTATCCTACTAATATTATAAATGTGAAAGTTTGTATGTTTAGATGTTTGTTACTCAATCACGCAAAGACGGCTGAACAGATTTGGACGAAATTTTATAACCTGGAAGTAACACATAGCATACTTTTTATCCCGGTGGTATGATCCCGTGGGATAATTTTCGACTTCCATGCGGAGTGGCAAAAGCTTGTTAATACTTAAATATAATATACTAGCTTTTGCCAGCGGCTTCGCCCGCGCGGAACTTTCATCCCCTATTTAACTCCCTTAGGGGTTGAATTTCGAAAAATCCTTCCTTATTCCTTGTCTACATTATAAAGGGAACCCCTGTGCAAAATTTCAGCTTTCTAGGTCCAAGGGTTTGGGCTGGGCGTTGATGAGTCAGTCAGTCAGGACTTCTCTCTTTATTTACATAGAAGATACTCCACATACTCTTAATAAAGAGGAAATATTTGATTGTTTTTTATTTGTTTGCATTCAATAGGCTCCGAAACTACTGAACCGATTTGAACTATTCTTTCACTGTTGGGAAGCTATACTATCCCCGGGTGACATAGGCTATATTTTTATCCCCGTATTCCGACGGGAACGGGAACTACGCGGGCGAAACCGCGGAGCGCTCCTAGTATAGACTAAAGCTGAAGATTTTATCTGTTTGAACGCGCTAGTCTCCGAAACGGCTAGTCAGATTAAAAAAATGCTTATGTATTTGATAGCCCAATTCTTAAGGAGGTTATAGGCTATTAGTTAACACAGTTTAGTAGTAGTTAACATCACACTACGACCCTTAGTAGCTGAGCAAAAATAATCAGAAAGAACGTTAAACGAAAACGAAGCAACGGTGCACAGCTAAAGTTAAAACAAGAAATTTCTCGCGAACGAAGTTGCAGGTGGAAGCTAGTTAAGCTTAAATATTGTAACAAGTATTTGTTACATTCTTTAACTACATTCCTATTTGGGAAATTAACAACAAAACACATTTCACAGTCCTTATTAAGCGTAGAATCTATCGGAAACAAGTTTCAAACAACTCACGTTCGAGATTTGACGGTAATACGCGAAAAGTTCGGTATTCGTGAGAAGCAGGCGAGCGGAACCGTTCTACTAGGAACAAAGACGATGTACGGAGGGTAGATTTACTAGTACTTACGTATTTAGCGACGTAAATCGGGATTTAGTGCATACTACCTCAGTGTCTAGGGAGACTTGTAGCGGAGTGGACGGACTTTTATATCATAAAAGTTTTTTTAAAGATAAAAGGTGTGTTTGTAGGGAAAATGCTAAGTCTTTATTGGAGTCTTTCGTGGTCCAGCTATTAGATTAATAATACGAGCCGGTAACTGACTTACTGAAAGGTAAATGGGTCAACTACAGAGGTGTAATGTATTGAGCATCATTCGTCCCCCCGAATGGGTTCCCGCATTGTCGTTGCGGTGGGGCTCAGTAGCCGTGGTCTCCCCCACCCACGGTGAAGCGAAGAGGAACCCAAAGATAGGGCCGCTCGTCAGGGCTTTTGCCTCAAAGCCGACGACGTCGCGGCCAGAAAGGATAGGATGCGGTGAGGTGCACCGCAACTGAGGTGGCGGCTGCGGCGGAGGAGTGCCGGTATTTTTGAGTAGCGCTCTTCCCTTCCGTGGCCTGGACAGGGCAGCCACCGTTTGACGGCGGACGCGGTGAAGCCGCAGGGGAAGAGGAGTGTCGGTACAGCGTTGGCCGCTCTCCCTATCCCCTGCGGCCGAAAAGTGGTAGGCGGCGGGGTCACTATGTTGACCCGTCGCAGGGTGACCGAGGGGTCCGCAAGGGCCGATGCCTGCCAGGGGTGCGGGTTGTTCGAAAGAGATACCGTCGCCCCTGGCACAAGGGCAACTGAGGGAACACGGGTGGGTTTTAGTCAGTAAAAGTCTGACACGCCCTCCTGCTCCACCCAGAAAAAAAAAAGAAAAAAAAGAGCATCATTCATGAATAATGGTCGTGCAAGCGCAAACGTGTGCACCACACTCTCCTTTCCTCAGCAAAGAATGGCGATTTCTCAGTGCCTACGGAGACTTAGAGCGGAGTGGACGGATCTTTACATGATAAGTTTTTAAAGATAAAGGTGGATTTGTAGGGAAAATACAAGTCTTCATTGGAGTCTTTCGTGGTCCAGCTTTCAGATTCATTAGCATTCGGTAACTGACCTACTGAAGAGCAAATAGGTCATCTACAGAGGTGGAACGAGCATCATTCATAAATGATGCTCGCTTGCTCAGCAAATAATGGCGATTTCTCATTGCCAAGGGAGACTATTTTTTTTTTTTTTTTTTTAAGATTACTCTTGATTTGTAGGGAAAATGCTGTATTTATGAAAGTCACTGCTGTTCTTGCTATGAAAATAATAATACTAGCTGGTAACTGTCGTACTGAAGAGCAAATGAGTCGTCTATAAAGGTGAAGTGACCATCATTCACAACGGTAGCACTTGCTCAGCAAAGAATGGCAATTTCTGATCATTATTTAATTTGATACGAAGCAAAAAGGATTTTATGAGGCTCATAGCAGATGGCCTTCTAGTTTCTGTCTGTCCCCATAGGAAGGCGTGAGTTAGAAGTCTAAGTTTCCTTACGATGTTTTACGTCACCGTCTTTCATTGATGTCCAAGATTTTACTTTTTCATCTGCTTTATCTATCACATTTTGAGAAAAGGTACGTTCAACCAATCAGTGATAGTGCATTCCAAGGTTGGTTGAAGACACTGCTTACGTCATCATTTCAATAGAATGATTGACTGAATTGTGTCAAGTAGAGACAGCCAAACGTCTGATTGACTGAAACAGTTTTATGACTTTCGATTGGTAAATTCTTTGGTGTACCTACTGATATGACGTCAAGCAATCCGCGCAACCAACTATGGCGACTTCCAGTCTAACCGGATACAGCTGTATACCAGTGTTTTACATGGAGCGAGCGACTGCTTATCTGACCTCTACAACCCAGTTACTGGGTAATACAAAACCCCTTGGTTGCCAGACTTTCGGGCTTCCCATAATGACTGTCAAAAATCCACGAATGACAGCCTGAAATTCAAATTCGTTTATTAATTTTGTGAACATAGAGTAAATGCTATACAGCGGGCTTAGCATGACGCTTTGTATTTCTACGAAGAATAGACAGTGCTTTTTCAATACAAATTGACATTTCGTTGCTACATTTTTGTTATCGCACCGTAGATATCCTTCTACAATCTGTCATTTAGTATTTCGTTTCTAACGATATTTGTCTAGGTCCTTTTAAATGTAGACTATTTCAGAAGAATATTTCTTCCCAAACTGTCAAAATCACACTGACAACAAAACTTTCTACTCGACGGCCACATAGTATATACAATTATCTACAAAATCATGATTCGTTTAGAACGCATAACTGTGATGATGAATAGAAAAACATAGCTATCTTCTCTTATTGTACATCATTTAGATAATAGTCATGTCTATTCTTCCGTCGACTAATCGGTGCTCGTGCTAAGCCTGCAGATGTTAAATTAAAAAAAAAATGCTTGTCCATACTATAAATGCCCCCCAGAAGACTTACAAAATAGGGTAGGTAATCAAATGTCAACTCATCTAAAACAAAAAATTATATCTAAGTATAGGGAAGATCGCAGTCGCTCCATGTAAATTACTGGTATTCAGCAACATCCAGTTGCGAGTGGAAACAGATCCCAGTACTGGGCCCCAATTCTGTATCATTATAATGATTCCCCGCGGAATCTTACTACGTTCAAACTACGTCAATATCGTGTTTTTTAGAAACCAATGTAACGGTAAGGAATGGAAATGTCATATCCTGTATGTTCCAAGACAATTTGTCGAAATTATTAATACGATATTAGCCGATTTCGTGTGTGATTGACGTGGTTACGAGTAAGGAATCGTTAAGTGGTCATAGCGAATTCAGGCCCTGTAGTGAAAAGAATAGGCAGCTTGAGTAAAATGAAATATCACACTCAATCGTGGCCGATACACAGCGATTAAAAGCAGATTTTTTTCCCAGTTACGCGATTATCGTTGCGTAAAATACAGTTTGTTGCATTCATCTGTTCATCTTTCCGTGCAAATTGAACTCAACTGGCTGGAACTGTGTCACCTAGATAGCCAATTAACAGGAATTGCATGTTAACCCACTAAGAAATGCATGACATGAACATGATTTTATCAGAATTGAGAATAATAAGTAAGAAACATAATATTATGTTGTCATTAGGTGATAGAGCAGTGGTGGCCTGTGACATGTTTTTTTTTTTTTAGAAAGGGGTTTATTCCGAAATGATCCAATTTGAATTTAATTATATAGATCTGATGATGCGTTTCGGAGACAGACAACAGAGGGGCAATTCTCGTAATTTTAAGAACGTTCACAGTCTAATCTCAGTCTCAATCTGTGAAAATTACATCGAGTTTCCATACATTTTTGACCAGTTTTTGACATTTCATTGTCGCCGTGATGAGATTTTGAACGTTTTTAATTACGAGAATTGGCCTTCTGAACTCTTCAAAAAATGACAGGAAATCAACCGCGGTTTTTTCTATATGGAATTTGGCAGTAGCAGCCATGATTTGTGCCCTGTTGATGGCAATAGGATCACCGCCTATTACCCACATCGGACTTAAACGTAATTGACGTAATGTGAATGTATTTTAGGTACACCTCTGATCAACCCTTTGGATAAACAAGGCGTGATGTAATGTTACGACTTATGTACCTAGATTTTTTTTACTGAGCCAGGTTTTTGTATTTTTTTGTAAATTACCTAGTTACTTCCCTGCACTTATACAGGATAAAATTTTAACCAGTGCGCAAACTCTAACCATGAATTCAGCATATCATTCTAGACCTAGCGTAGAAATTTTTCGTCGGTAATGCAAAAAAAAGTCAGCTGTTCCATACACTTTACTATGAAACAGCAGTTTTTTTTTTTTTTTGTATTGCCAAAGAAAAATTTTGGGGGTTTTTTATAGGGGGTCTAGAATGATATTATGCTGAATTCATGGTTACAGTTTGCGCAATGGTTAAAATTTACCCTGTATTCGTCAACTGTTTACGTTCATCGAGACAAGATGTAGATTCCGGTAGTTCCGCCACCCAGCTCCCCGCCCCTTCCTTCTTCCCCGGTATAATTTAGCATGAACACAGTTCCTGCATTAGGGGGTATTGTTCTGCCCCGGGCTAGTGGCCATAGCGGCGCCACTGCCGAATGTTCAGCAATAGGGTAGCCGGGGGTTAAATAAGGGTTGTCTTGGCATCGTTAATAGGTATAGGTAATATATGCTAAGTTATTTTTGTGTATATTATAATTATATAATATTAATTTGTATAGTTTAAAAGGCTTTTGGCGCTTTATTGTTTTTGTTGGCAGTACTTGGCAGTACTGTGTACTTAACACGAGCACAGATTTGTCAACGGAAGAATAGAAATGGCTAATAACTAAATGATGTATAGTCAGAGAAGATAGCTATGTTTTTCTATTATTTATCACAGTTATGCGTTCTAAACGAATTATGATTTTATAGATTATCGTAATACTTTGTGGCCGTCGAGTAGAAAGCTTGTTGTCAGTTTGATTTTGACAGTTTGGGAAGAAATATTCTTCTGATATAGTCTACATTTAAAAGGACCTAGACAAAGATTGTTAGAAGCGAAAAACAAAAAGGACAGATTGTATTAGGTCTTTACCTATGAAATTGCCGTTCTGCAGTACTGGCCATTTCAAATCAAAATAATTTTTGTTTGGCTAAGAATTCTAATTTCAAATTAATTTTATTTTAAAAACATGGTTTTTTTTTTCTAAAAGTAGTCATTTCTTTATTGATTAGTGTTACATTTTCATCGCATTTCAATCTTTTTCGTCATCATGGATACGTTAAAAATTCGAGTAATTATGGAATATGAGTACCGTCGTGGCAGCAACGCGGCACAAGCGGCACGCAACATCAACGACGTTTACGGAGCTAACACTACAAACCAACGCACCACCTGTTATTGGTTTGCTCGCTTCCGTTCTGGAAATTTCGACCTGAAAAATGAACCTCGCGGTCGTCCGAAGACTTTGGTCGACAATGACGAATTAAAGGCGATTGTGGAAGCTGATGATACACAATCTACGGCTGAATTAGCAGCAGCTTTCGACGTTAGCGTCAAAACAATATTGGTCCATTTGCGTCAAATTGGCAAGGTAAAAAAGCTTGACAAATGGGTGCCCCACGAACTCAATGATCGCCAGCGCGAAGTACGCGTCGAGACGTGCCTTGCACTGCTCAACAGACACACAAATGAAGGAATTTTGAACCGCATTGTTACCTGCGATGAAAAATGGATTCTGTTTGATAACCGTAAGCGCTCAGCAAGTTGGTTGGATCCTGGTTCAGCACCTAAACAATGCCCTAAACGAAAACTTACCCCTAGAAAAGTGATGGTCACTGTTTGGTGGTCTAGCGCCGGTGTGATTCATCACAGCTTCTTACCAAACGGGGTGAGCATTACTGCAGATGTGTACTGTGAAGAACTGAACACAATGATGGAGAAGCTGGCGCATCTCCAACCAGCATTGGTCAATCGCTCGTCTCCGCTGCTCCTGCACGACAACGCGCGACCTCATACTGCACAGCAGACGGTCTCCAAGTTGCAAGAACTGGGGTTGGAAGCTCTCCGTCATCCGCCCTACTCACCAGACCTTGCGCCTACAGACTACTACTTTTTCCAGAATTTGGATAACTTCTTGGCGGGAAAAAAATTTAATACCCGAGAGGCAGTACAAAATGCCTTTGAAGAATTTGTTGCCTCCCGTCCAGCTGATTTCTTTAAGAAGGGCATCAATAAACTGCCACTGCGATGGCAAAGATGCATTGATTGCATGGGTGATTACTTCGATTAATACAAATAAAAAATTCATGAAAAAAATTCGTTTAAATTTTTTCATACAAAACGGCAATTTCATAGGTAAAGACCTATTATAAGGATATCTACTTGCGATATCAAAAATGGAGATACGAAATGTGACTTTGTATAGAAAAAGTACTGTCTATTTCTACTCTACTGTAGAATAGAAACCGCTTGTCTACATTTCTCGGTGAAAAACTGTCAACTGTCTATAAGGAAACGTCATTTTTGTCTACTATTCCGACGACAAAACGCTTGTCTACGGTTCTCGTGCGAAGCCTGCTCTGCTGTCAGAAGATCTGTTTTATTGAAACTTCCAAAATTTTCGGGTTTTCGATTTCGCCTTTAAAGGACTCTTTGATAACATTGATTTTTGTTCGATTCGGTACGGAAGCATACCGTGTGGTTTTGAATACCTCTGCAGCTTGCCGAAATTTCACCGGCATTAGCTATTTTTAACATTAAAATATATCCAACCAGCAGCGCTCCGTGGTTTTACCCGCGTAGTTCCCGTTCCCGTCGGAATACAGGGATAAAATATAGTCTATGTCACCCGGGGATAGTGTAGCTTCCCAACAGTGAAAGATTTTTTCAAATCGGTTCAGTAGTTTCGGAGCTTATTCAATGCAAACAAACAATCAAATCTTTCCTCTTTATTATTATTAGTATAACTAGATGAAACTCGGCAATACCGTAGCTAGCTTCTGATGAGCGGAAGTTCGGAATCAGCATACGTAGCATAGCATGTCCACCATAGAAACGGGTTTTAACGACGAAAGTGTTGTGGAAAGATCTCTACCGTCTTAGGCATGGTGATGTTAAAACTGAAGAGAAGAAATGTTTAGTTCTATTCTTCAGTCGACAAAAGTCTACGATGTTAAGCATGACAATCACTTTTTCTCTTCTTTTGACAATTAAGGCTTGTGGCTAAGTACCAATTGCTGCACGGGTCGATCGATCAGGTTAACCTACGTTTGCCGCGGTTGGTCCGTGGATGGGTGACCATCTTTACATATCAAGACCCCTCCGTGTCTGCCTCCGCGGCTGTCATTTGTGGATCTTTGAAAGTCGTTACGGGTCGTCAGAAGCCCGAAAGTCTGACAACCAGTCTTAACAAGGGGTATCGTATTATCCAGTAACTGGGTTGTGGAGGTCAGATAGGCAGTCGCTTCATGTAAAATACTGGTATTCAGCTGCATCCGGTTAGACTGGAAGCTGATCCCAATATAGTTAGGAAAAGACTAGGCAGATGATGATAGAATCATTCAAATGATCAATAAAACCCTCGCACTTCCCCCCTCACCCTAACCCTCACCTTAACCACATCACTAGCTACCCTTCGCTGCTATGGACACAATAACTATTTTTGAGAAGAGATGTCAAGCTATAGAAAGAACCTTGTCTATTCTTAGTAGAATACAGATAGTATCGGTCATGCTAAGCCTACAGAGGCCCTAGTGTGAGTTTCATGAGCCCTGGATTGGTGACGAACCAATCGGAGCGCCGAACGTGCTCGATGCGTTTGAATCACACTAGTGCCACCGATCAGGGTGCTTAGGTGCTTACTCTCGAATATAATTCCGATATATCGACATTGGAATTGTCAGTCAAACGTCAGTAATTGGCTGGACTCACTGAGTCTAGCCAATCCCTGACGTTTAACTCAACCAACTGACGTGACTACCGTGTGGTGCCGGACGTAAAGAATAGCATCATCCCCTCTCTTCCCGTGGGTGTCGTAGGAGGCGACTAAGGGACTTACTAGAGAATGGGCAGCAGCGTTCTCTATGCAATTTACCACTATACTGCGATCGCCAACCCGCATGCCAAGCGTGGCGATTATGGCAAGCCCCCCCAAATTGGGGGAGGCCTATTTCCAGCAGTGGACGTCTTCTGGCTGAAATGATGATGATGATGATGAACTGACGTTTGACCAATGTCGATCTTTCGGAATTATATTCCAGAGTAAGCACCCAGGAGTCCGAAGATTAGCCCCTAGTGCCCCTACACAATAGGTACCTCTATAAAATAATAGTAAATATCTGGATGACCGGATATGGATTTTTTTTTGTTTGACGTTTTCTAAAAATGAAACCTAGCTAGATCAATTTATCGCTCCGGAAACCCTCTGCATACTAAATTTCATGAAAATCGTTGGAGCTGTTTCCGAGATTCAGATTATACATGTATACATACATATACATAATATACAAGAATTCATCGTTTAAAGGTATTAGATAGATATATAGGTCTATCTACCTATATGTCTGTATCAACTATCAACACTGAGCAAATTTTACTCAGTTTGTTCCAATTTAGCTAATAACTAGGGCAAGTGATAACAATAAATTTAATTTATGCTATGGACGCGGTATTTGCCAGCAGGATGTGACGTCATCGCGATTCGGGCGCACGGTTTTCGCGGCATGTAGGTACTAGGGTCCTTTCGGCGCGAGATAATGCTACGACAAAACTTTGTCGCTTCGTTCCAATTTCCAGCTTTAAGGTGAAACAAGTCCACATTTTTTCCATACAAACTTTGGGAGGGTTTTACTCCACTGTTTGACAATGTACATTGTCATCATCAAAACTTAAACATGGTATGGTTTTGTCTAATTTTTAATATATTGTCGGTACGGAAACAGAATACTAAAATAAAAAGCCATTAGAAAGTTATGAGCCAACAAAGATTCGTTTTTCTTGCTAATTTAACCTAACTTTGGCCGTGTTTAAGTAATAAAAGAAGTGTAAAATCTCCAAAACTAAGTCGGTTCCGACAAAGCTCAATTATCGAAAAGTTCGTTGATTTATGCCGTGGTTTTTTTCAGAAAACCCGATCTTCCGAAGGACTTTTCTTAATTTTTACGCTTCTGTTTTACTATAACTGATCCTCCATCTCACTCAATAACGTTGTGCGTGTAGACTAACATCTAACTGCTTATCACTGATACTACCTCTGTCGGACGCGAAGCCTAGCGTGCTTTTTAGCGAGGCTCACCTATGAGTTCCAGCCAGCGACTAGTTTCCCCTTAACAAGAATATTATCATTATTTGTGCTTTTTATAGAATTTATAACAATTCTGCAGTCCTATAACTAGAAAGGAGTTAAACCTCACTTGGTCAATTTTTATTTTTTAATAGAATCTAAGAGAGTTCACAATCCTCTATCTTTCTGTCTAACAAACATTTTTACGATGCAAATAGGTACCTACTTCCCAATATATGAGTTTGTAGGCTGGAAAGGATTCTTTAGGATAAAAAGGAAAGAAATATAATTTGATGTGTCCTACAATGAGTAACTGGAAAGGACTCTTTAGGATAAACAGAAAGAAATATCAATTGATGTTTTCTACAATCAGTAACGTAAGTATCACAGTAGTAAGAAATAACGATTCACGCGTTTTTTGCCATTTTCTCGGAGACAACTTTTAGGGCTTAACGCCTGTCTAGTTAAAGGACAGCAGAATTTAATGCATGGTTTTTAAGTTTGGAATACCCGCTACCCTCGAAATTCAAATGTTGTTATGTTTTTTGACATTCGCAGGCAGTGACAGGCTGTATGTAGAATTAATGAAATGTAATACCGAACAGGAATAATAATTTATTTACAAGGTAAAGATTTTCTACCATCAGAATAAGTAACCATTTTTGTAGCATTCCATGTAAACTAAATTTATAATCGAATTTGATACCGCATCGAGCGGTTGTGGAAACTTAGCTGTGCTAGCCGCAAAAAGTTTCACGTAATTTTTATCCCATCTAGACGGAAAGGTCGGAAAGGTTACGTCGTGTTCTTTCCGCAGGTAATGTCATTCCCATACATTTTGGCATAGCGTTTGGCGTGAACGCTTGCAGAAATGTATTTTGTCTCTAGGCCCTGTTGATAATAATTATTGTAATGGGTACAGAACTGTCTCCGGTACCCTAATTGAAGAATATTGCTAATCCATTGCTTCATAACTTCGAAAATGTTTTTTTTTTTTAATGATCTCCTTGATGAAGTTGTCGGCTGCTTAAACGGACTACCTTAATAAATTAAGGGTTCCTGCCAGGGTGTAAAACATAAAACTATAGCGACTGTTCGCAAAGGTCATCGCCCTGTGGGGTACGGACCTCGGACGGAAAATATGTCTGCTCAACAACGTAAATTCTGGCAGTAGAGTAGGCATCGCATTTGAAAAACACATCGATCGCAAACGCGCGGTGTTCTGCGGATCACGGAGACATGGCGGCTAAAAATTAGGACGCACTGACCTCAAAGGGTAGCTAACGTCTCTTCTCCCAGCAGTTTAAAAAGTTTTTGAATCTATATCGATGTACTTTTTTCACAGAACTACCTATAACAATCACGATAATGTCGCTAAATACACTCAACTTATTTATACGTAAAGCAAACAAAAGAGTATCTGGTTAACATTCCTAAAGGTTCCCTGACACTGCAAGGGCCCATTTAGACCATAAACAACGAGGTCATATGAGATAAACGTGCTGCTTACCTATATCTGTCGTTCAAGTATAGGGTGGCAACATCACGTAAAGGTCAACGAACATAACCCGACTAATTTAGGAAGTCGCGACAGTTTTTACTTGGCCAATGTTGAGCGGTATATTTTTGATTTGGTCGGGTTTTACGATAGGCAAGCAATGAGCGTTCTGTTTTTAAAAGGCTGGAATGCACACAGATTTGTTTACATTTAAATCGTGAGTCAAAGACAAGATAACTGTTTGTTTATTATTTAAGCGTACCTACTCTAAAGAGTTTTTAATACGAGAGAGTAATTAGAAGAAATTAACGACCGTTGTGACTGCATTTTGTTGAATCAGGTGATAAATTATGATAGCAGCTAGCTTAGGATTAAGAATAGATTACGTATTGGCTTAATAATAAAAAAATACTCTACAATAAGTACTTTCCTAATTTTCAAAATAATGTTAACCAGGGATTTATAGTTATAGGTACTTACTGTAACTATTTGCAGTTATATATCTGAAAGGTTCAACAAACCCTTGAAATCGCCAGGTCCTACAGTCTGTATCAAAAGTTAACAGTACCTACCTAAGGAAAACATAGGTAAAGCAGATATTTTATCGTAGTCGAAACATTGGCAAGGACGCAAGCCCGTTTTAATTCCAATCAATACTAGGATTTTGACTATGAGCGCTCACTTTTTAGGTTATGTTAGGTTATTGACGCTGTTTGGTCATCTGACAGCTGTATTGTGTAAATTTCTGCACACCCAAGTACAGTAGAGCAATAAAAGAACTATAATTACACTGATATGTAAATATTTCAGACCTACGTGGCCAAGTATGTATGTAAAATGTTCAGGTCAATCACGTCTGTTAACCACACAAAGGATTACATGCTGGCTCAAATCAATGACTGTATTACCTTTTCTAACATCACACATTGAACATTTGAAGGCTTCCGCATTGTTTCTGTACGTACAAACGCTGCAATCCCAATAATTTTCTTCGAGCACTTTAGACGGCCTCTTGGCTCTCCGAATGGCATTTTTCTTGTCCATTTTAACTCACACTTACTGCTAAATAACACTAGCACACTGTAATCATGATACTTTATATCGTAAACAATAGTTTTTACCGCACAAACACAAAATAAATCGTCTGAGAATCATTATTTTTGTTTTACTGTGCACAGAAATGTACACTTCTTTACGCCATGACAGACCGTCAATGTTGCGTCGGTAAAACAGAACACGGGCGCCCCTTTCTCTAGCACTGTTTTATCTGAAAGTCTGTTTATTTTCCTGATAACAGATGGCAGTAGTGTCGACTAAGTTTTAAAACTATAGTCAAGCGTGAATTGTTTTATTTGTCTAGTACAGTTTGATAAAATAATCATTTATCGTGAAACAAAGAAACTGCGAATGATTTTATAATTTAAAACTGCAGTGGCTTCAGACAGAATCGTTGAGTGCGAGGCGTCGAGTTGGTGACTAACCCAAATTAAACCTCAAAGTTTAGAGTTAAGTAGGTACAGTCGCCAGCAGGTCAAGCTATCCCAAACTGTCAAATTTTCCCAATTGAACATAAACCTTATTCCTTTGAAAAAAAGTTGAAAAACTATCAAAGATATTTGACAGATTGGGGTAGCTTGATGTGCTGGCCTCTGTGCCTACATAATTTGGTAACGTCACATTCCCAATGTCCTGTATAGACTACTGAAATATACAATTAAAAGAATAATAATATCTCAAATATCGAATAAAAAAGTACATTCATGATGAGGCGGACACTAGCTACCACACATTAAATATTTCTATCAAATTACCAATCAAACAAGAACTCTAACTTCAAAGCAACAAGGTCAAAATCAAAACGCCTACTACACAATAAATGAGTACTTTACAAAGATCGACAAAAAGGCCACTTTTAAAAGGCCAGTAGGAGCGGAATTCTTAAGGTGCTCTTACACGGGCAATTTTTTGAGCAATAATTGTTCGGTTACACCAATGGATCAATTAATTTGAGCAATCTGGAGCACCAACAATAAAATGCGGAAATTATTTCGAGAATATTGCTTCCGATTGCTCCATACATTTCACATTTCTCAATGTCGCCAATACAATATGAGTTACCGAATTTCCGACATATTTTCTTCTGTCAATTTTCTTTCGTTTGTATTCGTGTACCTAACTAGTTACGTTTCGTTTTTGCGAGAGGAACTGACCGGTAGTGGAGGCGGCGCGGGGGGGGGGGGGGGGCGAATTGTCTAGTTTTTTAAGTGTGGCCGTATCGCTGAAGACTGTAAAAGCTAGATATCTTTGCATTGTATAAATTCAAATTTTAGTATTGTATTATTGCATAGCATATGTGTGAGCACTATGTTCCTACTATAAAGCAAACATTTACAGGGTACGTCTTTCATTGACTTGAATGTGCCCTGGCAGCTGAGAGTATGTCATGCTCACTCAAATGTCTCGCTGGTGGTGGCGTGTGTTGGATCCTTTGTATTAACTCCGTGGTTGGATCATTAAGTTCCCTTCAAAATGGATGAGCTGAATGGTGCTGATGCATACGTCATGTCCGTGAACGGGCGCCGTCAGTAGGGACTGGTCATCTCTTAGCTCCCACGGCTTATTTTAATTTCTGAATTGTTATTTTATTTTTGTTCTAATTACGGAAGCTTTTAATGTGCACTTTTTACATCGTTCTCACATTGATAATTTCAATATAATGATGTAACCAACTTTTTGTAACAAAATCATGATTTTAAAAGAGTGTCCATGGAGTTTCTTGCTCGTTCTTCTCCATAGGTACCTACGAGCTACGCTTTGGAATGGGCAACTAGCTTCATCTTTCTTACTCACCGACCTAGACAGTTCAAAAGTGCCTGTAATTGGTTTATTTGAAATAAATGCTTTGAGTTTGAGTTTGAGTTTCTATACGAAGTACTCGCACGGCCAGGCGATTCAATGCGACAGGGTGGGTCGTGTCGTGGTAGCAAGAAATTTGACGCAGACGAAGTTGCGGACGGAAGCTAGTTGCGTTATATACGTTGTTGAGCGGCAAATGCTTTGAGTTTGAGTCTCTGGCAACAAGTTGCAAAATGTTGTCATTGCCCTAAATTGCTGGATGTAGTCGTGACGTCATAGTTGACGAGAATAGATCAAGATTGAGCAATTTTAGTTGCCCGTGTAAGCGCACCTTTAGAAATGTCGACCTTTTTTTAGGTAAAACGGGTAACTATGTGAAATTTGTCTACCTGAGACCGTCAAGGATTTTAGAAACATTTCGCTTTGGTATATCTACAAGGATAATAATGTCGGCTTTTGCTTTGGCAAAAGACCCTGGCTTGTGGTCTGTTGTTGAGGTTTGTTGGTAGGTAACTATCGTACCTTCCACGTGTTGGCTGGCAATATCAAGGTAATGACGAAGCATTTATTACTCCCACTGAAATATTCGGTTTATTTTGACATCACTTTGCCGATGAAGAGGTCGTTAAATGTTTAGGCAAAGCCTAAAAGTAATGTTTAATGTGCAGATGCCAGCACATCAAGCTACTGCCAGGGGTGCGGGTTTGTCTGCCAGGGGTGCGGGTTTGTTCGAAAGAGATACCACAGCCCCTGGCATACGGGCTACTGAAGGAACACGGGTGGGTTTTAATCAGTAAAAGTCTGACACGCCCTCCTGCTCCACCCAGAGCGTGAGAAGTTATTTGATGATTTCCCACCCAAAAAAAAAAGCACAGCAAGCTACCCTAAACTGTCAAATTTTCCCAATTGAACATGTTGTACTTTAGTCGTTTGGAGTAAAGTTAGAAATTTGACAGATTGGAGTAGTTTGATTTGCTGGCGTCTGTACAGAGGCCAGCACATCAAGCTACCCCAACCTGTCAAATTTCTTTGATAGTTTTTCAACTTTATTGCAAAGGAATAAGGTTTATGTTCAATTGGGAAAATTTGACAGTTTGGGATAGCTTGACCTGCTGGCGACTGTACTTAAGGTGAAACCTCCAGGGTAGGTAGCCTGCGTAATTCAAATTTTCTTACGTTTATTGCAATTTGCAGGTCAGGTGCGTTGAACAAAACATGATTCGCGATTGTAACAAGTATGACTTTACAAAATTATAATAGTGATGTACCAACTGGTCGGGAAAGTCGACTCGTCGGCCCATTTTTTACTTGTAGGTATTAATACGCTTAAATTTTTTAAAGACGGTGATTTAAATGAATTTTAAATTTTACTATAGAATCAGTTTTACAGTTTACTTTCAGTTCAATCTAGAATAGGTTGAGAAATTAGGATAGAAAGGATCGGAACCCTTCGTTTGGTCCATTAATTAATTGGTCCAGTAATTAAATAAAAGTACAGAAGTAAAATTTATTAATTCATCTAACAAAAAAGAAGGAACTCTATAGCAAACAATTGTCAATAAATAGGTACCCATGTACCTATTAGAACATTGCCGATGTCACCCGAGTGACCCGAACTCAATCGAAAGCAATGAACGGTTTGGCCGACTAATCGGTCATTTTGCAACCGACTAGTCGGCTAGTCGGCCAAAGTCATAGTCGGTCCCACAGAACAAAGAAGAATACAGTCGGACCCATCTCTAAATTATAATAATTAAATCGTCAATACGTGTTGTATTGATGATTTAATGAATATAATTTTGATCCAAGTTTATTTTATGAAATTGAATGACTTTTTCAATTGAAATAGTCATTCAATTGAAAATTATGTTTCTGTAAATATTTATAATGTTACGGTATTTTATTCAGAATACAACCTGGCACTGAACTGCAAATTTCAAAAATACGTGACAGAATTTGAATTTCGCGATAATTGCATGCCCAAAACAAGCCAAATATGTACTGTACAGGCACCAGCACATCAAGTTACCCCAAACTGTCAAATTTTCCCAATTGAACATGAACCTTATACTTTTGTAATAAAGTTGAATTCTATCAAAAAATTACAGATTGGGGTAGCTTGATGAACTGGCCTCTGTACATAAACCACTCACATTTTCAAACCTGGCGACATGGCGATAGGTACCTGTTTTATCTACAAATAAACTATTCTTATTTATGGAATATTTTATTCACATTCTTGGCATCAGAAGAATGTAGAATTAAAACTAAGAATAAAGCTTACCACACACGTTGTCAAATTACCTTCAGCTACATCCTGTGGCTTTAAAGTATTTTAGACACTATACCTATAACTACCTATATGGTCTAACGTCCCTACTAGCTAACGGTAAACCTACATACATACGTGTAATCAAGCAACAGGATTAGCATAAGCAGATTACTCTTAAATATACCTTGCAACGTTGTAGGTCCGTAGTCCGTAGTACCTACCTACTGTAGCGTAAAATCGCTACGGTTAAAACCTCTTCCAATCCTAATCCAAACTTTTCAACAAAATTTTTCTTCATAGCTGTTATTCTCATTTGAACCAGGAATCCGAAAAAAATCGTCGGTTGTTTCCTTTCAGACGATGTCATTGCTTTTTTGGGACCCGATACGTAATGGTCGAGCTTATCTTTTTTGGTGTTTAATATTGAAAATTATCATGTGTTGGTAAAGGTTTTACTGTTGGTGCAAACCTAATAATATAAAGTATCTTAACACAAGTATAACAGTGACCCTGTGATTTTCTGGTTAATTTGGTATGTATTGTCGTTTTTTTTTTCTTTTCGATCTATTTCACTTTAGATTCATAATTAATCAAGATTCAGCTTGTATCGGTGGTCTGAAGTTTCTTTTTTGTTTAGATCCCGTTACAAGCCGATTTTTGGCTCCACCCTACGGCCAAGCGACGTCAGTTATCGACGACGGAGGTCGGGACACTCTCGCCCGTAATCCAAATACCTCACGTGCCGAGACGACTATCTACAAGGATTGAGACGTGTTCGAGTTAGAGGCGGACGCCGCAGTTCTGTGGTTCCCTGATTTCTACATTTCACTCGACAGACGTGTTTAGCAGTCCAGCAATTATCCGTGTTTTTCGCAGCAAGAGACCTATTTTAAAGTGCAGCCGATTTATATAATTTTTATCAAAAATTCTCATGTCAAAAAATAACAACTTTCTGACTTAAGGCCTATCAACACGCGTTGGATTCTTAGTGTTTTTCGCGATTAAAATTACTTATATTGCTTACTCCCCTAACTTTAACCGATTGCAATCGATTTTTTTGTTAGGTCAGATTTAAAATATTTGCATAATACTTTCAATAATATCTTTTCTTTTTCCACTAAGCAAACCCACCTCGACGCATTAAGGTCCCAAAAAGAAAATAAATCATTTTTTTTTAGAAATAGATAATTTAACTTTTTTATATTTTAATTACTTGTTTTGTACCTTTTTTTAAAAAAAATCAAAATTAAACGTATTAAGTAGCGGTTTGTGTTTCTCTCACACTTTTATTTTAAAAAAAAAAAAAAAAAGTGTGAGAGAAACACAAACCGCTACTTAATACGTTTAATTTTGATTTTTTTAAAAAAAGGTACAAAACAAGTAATTAAAATATAAAAAAAGTTAAATTATCTATTTCTAAAAAAAAATTATTTTTTTTCTTTTTGGGACCTTAATGCGTCGAGGTGGGTTTGCTTAGTGGAAAAAGAAAAGATATTATTGAAAGTATTATGCAAATATTTTAAATCTGACCTAACAAAAAAATCGATTGCAATCGGTTAAAGTTAGGGGAGTAAGCAATATAAGTAATTTTAATCGCGAAAAACACTAAGAATCCAACGCGTGTTGATAGGCCTTAAGTCAGAAAGTTGTTATTTTTTGACATGAGAATTTTTGATAAAAATTATATAAATCGGCTGCACTTTAAAATAGGTCTCTTGCTGCGAAAAACACGGATAATTGCTGGACTGCTAAACACGTCTGTCGAGTGAAATGTAGAAATCAGGGAACCACAGAACTGCGGCGTCCGCCTCTAACTCGAACACGTCTCAATCCTTGTAGATAGTCGTCTCGGCACGTGAGGTATTTGGATTACGGGCGAGAGTGTCCCGACCTCCGTCGTCGATAACTGACGTCGCTTGGCCGTAGGGTGGAGCCAAAAATCGGCTTGTAACGGGATCTAAACAAAAAAGAAACTTCAGACCACCGATACAAGCTGAATCTTGATTAATTATGAATCTAAAGTGAAATAGATCGAAAAGAAAAAAAAAACGACAATACATACCAAATTAACCAGAAAATCACAGGGTCACTGTTATACTTGTGTTAAGATACTTTATATTATTAGGTTTGCACCAACAGTAAAACCTTTACCAACACATGATAATTTTCAATATTAAACACCAAAAAAGATAAGCTCGACCATTACGTATCGGGTCCCAAAAAAGCAATGACATCGTCTGAAAGGAAACAACCGACGATTTTTTTCGGATTCCTGGTTCAAATGAGAATAACAGCTATGAAGAAAAATTTTGTTGAAAAGTTTGGATTAGGATTGGAAGAGGTTTTAACCGTAGCGATTTTACGCTACAGTACCCCATTTCCAGTAAAAAAAAAATTGAGAGTTGCAACACTATTGAAAGGTGAATGGCAACCCTAAAAGAAAGGTGAGTGATGACCCTAAAAGATAGGTGAGTGACCACCCTAAAAGAAAGGTTAGAGACCACCCCTAAAAGAAAGGCGAGTGACCAACCCAACTGAAAGTATCAACCAGATTGTAGAACAGATCGACAACACAATAGGAATAGAATCAACCCTATAAAAGAGTGATGATAACCTTAAACAAACTAAATAAACTAGCCTAACTAACCTTAAACTAAATAGATCAAATCAACAACATCGAAGTGCAGCTGATACTGAATAAAATTGAAAGCCGGCCTTCAGTTTAGACGTTATCAGTGCGAGCTTCAGATGCGTCTCCTAGACCTACGAGTTATCTAAGAACTAGAAGAACAAACGACATGAGAACTAAGAATCCCATAAGTATTTACAAGCACAAATACTACTAAACAACAAGTCAAAGAAACGACTTGGCGTCTATAATGCAACTCGAATACAAGTCAAGTCAAAGAAACAAAGAAAGACTCGAAGTCAAACAAAGACTCGAAGTCAACAAAGACTCGAAGTCAAACAAGGACTCGAAGTCAAACAAGGACTCGAAGTCAAACAAGGACTCGAAGTCAAACAAGGACTCGAAGTCAAACAAGGACTCGAAGTCAAACAAGGACTCGAAGTCAAACAAGGACTCGAAGTCAAACAAGGACTCGAAGTCAAACAGACTCGAAGTCAAACAAAGACTCGAAGTCAAACAGACTCGAAGTCAAACAAAGACTCGAAGTCAAACAGACTCGAAGTCAAACAAAGACTCGAAGTCAAACAAGGACTCGAAGTCAAACAAAGACTCGAAGTCAAACAAAGACTCGAAGTCAAACAAAGACTAGAAGTCAAACAAACGACTTGAAGTCAAACAAACTACTTGAAGTCAAACAAACTACTTGAAGTCAAAAACACGACTTGAAGTCAAAACACGACTTGAAGTCAAAACCACGACTTGAAGTCAAAACCACGACTTGAAGTCAAAAACACGACTTGAAGTGAAAGACACGGACAGGACTCAAGTAAAAAGGGGCTTAAGTCAAAGAAGACAAGTCACAAATGGACAAGTCAAAAGAGGAGCAGACAAAGGACATGCAGTCGAAAAAGGAGGACATGCAGTCAAAAAAGAGGACATGCAGTCAAAAAGAAGACGTGCAGTCAAAAAGAGGACGTGCAGTCAAAAAGAGGACGTGCAGTCAAAAAGAGGACGTGCAGTCAGACAGGAGACTAGCAGTCAAACAGGTAGACATGCAGTCAAAAAAGGTAGACATGCAGTCAAAAAAAAAGTAGACATGCAGTCAAAAAAAGGTAGACATGCAGTCAAAAGGGAACATGAGACGTCAGTCAAAAAATATGCGACCTCAGTCAAGAAATAGACCATTGTTTAAGCATATTTCAACACGTGCTTAATTAAGTCGACTTTCAGCTAAATAGATGCTTAGAGTCTGACCCTTCAAAACACGTATTAAATATGAGGGTTTATTTATGCCAAGGGAGGACGAATTCGACACGAGTTAAGTCCGACTTTCAGCCAAATAGTTGCTTAGAGTCTGACCATAGCACCCGGAAGAATCCATAAGGTCTTCTCTATCAAACAAAGAGGTTGTGTGTTTAACCGAGAGGCTAAACTAAAATATGAATTAAACTTCATATTTGAAAAGAAATACTTGAAGAAATGAAGAACGCTTCTTCAGAAGAAAATAAAAACCTTTACAAAAACAGAAGAGGGAGATCTGTTCAGTGTTGACAACAAATAAAAGAGAAGTTTGGTAACACCAAAAATTAGTGATAAAAATTTCCATCATCGCCAAGAGGAAAAAATTTCATCATCGCCAAGTCTATGAACAAAGTCCCAACACTAAAGTTACAAATAACGCCATCTGTGTGCGTAAGCAAAAAACAGACAGTAACCAAAAATTGTCGGCTAATAAATAGTTTCCTTCGTAGCAACTAGATGTCGCTATTTGGATCCGCCTAAAGTAAAATACGTAAAAATATTTCAAATAAGCTGTAAGCTTAGGTAAATAATTTTTGTTATAAAGGGAATAAAATACTATGTGAAACTAACATTCCAGATGAAACCAAATAAAAATCGGACAAGGTGTGTATAAGTTGTTAGAAAACCGTATCAAAATCGGTTCAGCCAAACGCGAGATAATCGTGGACAGACATACCAACACACAGGTCAAACTGAGAACCTCTCTTTTTATGTCGGTTAGCAAATTGTATGAGGGAAATTATACCGAACTCTACTTAATGAGTTTATGTTCTAAAACTTTAATGTTGAATTATGAAAGTGAAACAGAGGTTCGTCGTTCGATAAAAGGCGTACCATTTATTGGCACTTCTGATGCGGAACAGCGGTCCCTGGGTTCATCTGCCATGTTAGAAAACACATTCACAACAGACGATTCCAAAGAATACACAAGACTGCCGTCTGCTAGTATGTAGTTGGAAAGAGACCAAATTGAGTAATGCGGCTGATAAGGGAATAGTGCGGCATTACGACGGCAAAGGAACCGATTGCGCTAGGTATCAAAAAATAGTAGATACTAGCAAACAACAGGAAAGCAAACAGTTGGGCTAAGAATCAAAAAAAGGTAGACACTAGCACACGACCGTTCAAAAAGCTTACCTTTGGTCACGACGCCTAACCATCCACACACCAAACACACAATACGGGAAACTAACTACAACTACCTACAGGGATCAAATAAAACTCGGGAATAAATATGTATTTTTTGGGAGAAAATAAAAGAATTAGAAATTGGGTATAGTTACAGAGTTAATCTTTAAAATTGTATTTCACAAACATCACACTATAAAGCAAAGAACATAAATTCCGTTAGCAGTTCCGTAGTCCAGTCGTACGAATCGGGGAAACATTCAATACAGGTAATCCTTTTAACGTCCACACCGGTATCTGACCAATTCTAAAACCTGAAACTCACAATTAGAAAGATGAAAATTAAAGATTGCTCTCAAGAGCAACCACACACGAGATAACAAAAAAAATAGGTATTTCAGTAATAATTAATATGAAAACTTACTTTAATTCGGGCGCCATAATGTAGCGTTAAAAAAAATAAAAGTGTGAGAGAAACACAAACCGCTACTTAATACGTTTAATTTTGATTTTTTTAAAAAAAGGTACAAAACAAGTAATTAAAATATAAAAAAAGTTAAATTATCTATTTCTAAAAAAAAATGATTTTTTTTCTTTTTGGGACCTTAATGCGTCGAGGTGGGTTTGCTTAGTGGAAAAAGAAAAGATATTATTGAAAGTATTATGCAAATATTTTAAATCTGACCTAACAAAAAAATCGATTGCAATCGGTTAAAGTTAGGGGAGTAAGCAATATAAGTAATTTTAATCGCGAAAAACACTAAGAATCCAACGCGTGTTGATAGGCCTTAAGTCAGAAAGTTGTTATTTTTTGACATGAGAATTTTTGATAAAAATTATATAAATCGGCTGCACTTTAAAATAGGTCTCTTGCTGCGAAAAACACGGATAATTGCTGGACTGCTAAACACGTCTGTCGAGTGAAATGTAGAAATCAGGGAACCACAGAACTGCGGCGTCCGCCTCTAACTCGAACACGTCTCAATCCTTGTAGATAGTCGTCTCGGCACGTGAGGTATTTGGATTACGGGCGAGAGTGTCCCGACCTCCGTCGTCGATAACTGACGTCGCTTGGCCGTAGGGTGGAGCCAAAAATCGGCTTGTAACGGGATCTAAACAAAAAAGAAACTTCAGACCACCGATACAAGCTGAATCTTGATTAATTATGAATCTAAAGTGAAATAGATCGAAAAGAAAAAAAAAAACGACAATACATACCAAATTAACCAGAAAATCACAGGGTCACTGTTATACTTGTGTTAAGATACTTTATATTATTAGGTTTGCACCAACAGTAAAACCTTTACCAACACATGATAATTTTCAATATTAAACACCAAAAAAGATAAGCTCGACCATTACGTATCGGGTCCCAAAAAAGCAATGACATCGTCTGAAAGGAAACAACCGACGATTTTTTTCGGATTCCTGGTTCAAATGAGAATAACAGCTATGAAGAAAAATTTTGTTGAAAAGTTTGGATTAGGATTGGAAGAGGTTTTAACCGTAGCGATTTTACGCTACACTACCTATAATAGGTAGGTACCGACGCCAGCACATCAAGCTACCCCAAACTGTCTAATTTTCCCAATTGAACATGAACCTTATGCTTATGGAATAAAGACGAAAATCTATCAAATAAATTTGACGGATTGGGGTAGCTAGATGTGCTGGCCTCTGTACCGTATCATCAGTTCTTTGGAGCTAAGTCGACGTGGATACAGTCATAATAAAATCGCGGCAGGATTTTTCCGCTGTTTTTTTTTTCGCACTGAGTTTTTTCTTCGCACTGAATTTTTTCGCGCACTGATTTTTTTCGCGCACTCAAGTTTTTCGCGCACTGATTTTTTTCGCGCACCGAATTTTCAACGCACTGCTACGCACCGAGAGTTCAAAATAGTGAGGAAACCGGCATGACCTAGAACCTTCTTTTCTATGCCTAGAGTAAACAATTCGAAGACATGTATCACCCAACAACCCGCACTGAACTTCTTCATCACGGAAATTACCAATGAAGAATACTTAGGTAGGTTCCGTACTGAGTTTTATACAAAAACGTAGAAACAGCAAAAACTTTACACGCATGAATGCTTCAAGATAAGTAGAAGTAAACGTGACCGTTTGTCGTCACCTGACAAGGTTTCTTTGCCAATAGGCATACACGAGTTACAGAAAGTAATCCAGTAAATTTTGGTCTCTCAGGGTGGCGCCACTTGCTAAGGAAAGTGACCGCTCATGTGTCAAATTCAGTACAAAATTGTTTTAGTTCCTTATTTTGCCGCCTTTTAAGAAATATTTGTCCCTCTCTACAGTCGTCAGTCGTAGATTATGAAACATCTTCCAACCCTCTGAAGGGTCAAAACAAAAGCAGGTGAAGCCATCTAATTATGTTTTTATTCCCAATATTATACAATATACTATTCGTGACATTTCACGTGGCCACGTGGACCTCGTTTGATTGCGAAAGCGATTTCAACTTTTAAACCACCATTTAAAATTTGAAATCGCTTTCGCAATCAAACGAGGAAGTTTTTCAGTTTTTAGACTACTAAAAACTGAAAAATAAAATTCGAAATTTCATCATCATTGGGGTCAAAAGAATGCATATTTATGCGATAGCAATAAGCGCGGTTGATTTGCTGCCATTCAATGCCCATTTTCACCAATACTAGTCTACACTTGGATGCCTGAATAAAAGCGTGCTGATGGATTTTAAACTTTCGGCGCTAAACCGAGCGTTGAAAATCCAAGGGCGTGATTTTTCAACGGCGGCATTTTATGGACATAACAAGCTTTTACCAGTGGCTTCGCCCGTGTGGCGTCGAAAGTTATCCCACAGGAACGTACAACCGGTATAAAAAAATACCCTGTGCCTTATAATCGATATATGTGCCAAATTTCATCCAAATCAGTTCAGACGTTTTTGCGTGATTGAATAACAAACATCTAAACATACAAACATTGACATTTATAATACTAGCTTCCGCCCGCAGATTCGCCCGCATGGAAGTCGGAAAATATCCCGCGGGAAGGTACTACCGGGATAAAAAAGTATCCTGTGTTAATCTGGGTTATAAATTTATAATCTATCTGTCTGCCAAATTTCATTCAAATCCATTCAGTAGTTTTTGCGTGAAAGAGTAACAAACATCACTATATCCATATGTATAAACATGCGCGTTTATATTAGTAGGGATTAGTCGATCGGAAATAAACGAATTTAATTATTTTAATATTTTATTTTATTTTTGTATTAAATACATTATTTTTCAAACATAACTTAGTGCAAGATAGGTAGGGTGCATTAATTACTAATACCATGTATCAAGGTCTGAATTAAAGTATTTTTATTTTATTTATAATTTTGCAAGTGTTTATGGTTGCTGCTTATTTCCCACCATTCATTGTCTGTAGTAGCGTGAAGTAGGACCAGGCAGAGCTAAGGACCTGTGGAACACCAATGCTTTATTATCAATACCAAAGAAATCCTAGGCAGTCATTTGTAAATATGTTTCTAGATATGTACAAGGTGTGATCGACGTGCGGAATGTTACCATGAATTCAGCCAATGTTTCTTCACCCCCTAGTGCAATGACGTAATAAAATAGACGCGTCATACACGAATATTAGAGCACTAAAAACAGCGTAAACCATGAATGTAGCTACCTACTAGTACATACAATCATACAGTGGGCGAAGAACAGGAAAGACAAATACCCATTCCTGTTGTCAGAAAGAGATAAACACATACATTTAGTTGCGTCACTAGCGTGTCGCCGCGTCGCTGGATGGTACGTGACTAAATAACACGACAGGCAATTACCTTGCATTTGTCTTACTAATATTGAGCGCCGAGAACGCGTCTACTTAAAGAATTATCATTGCCCTAGTGTAGATGTTTAGTAGGTGTTAAGCACGATCAAAATGTATGGAACAGCAGAGTTTTTTTTTTTTTAATATCCGATTTAAAAAAAAAAACTCTATTGGGTTGAAAATTATGTATTGAATTTATGGCACATTGGCACCTGAGCTGAGGGACAGTTCTCGTAATATTTAGAACGTTCACAGTCTGACTCAGTCTCAATCTGTCAAAAAAACCTCGAGTTTCCCCACATTTTTGACAAGTTTTTGACATTTGCTTGTCACCGAGATGACACTGCAACTAGATTTTGAACGTTTTTAATTACGAGAATTGGCCACCAGGCATGACAACACCATATACCTATACCACACGAAAATGTAACCTTGATATTTAAAATTAGGTTATGGAAACTTTGGAGGGTGGGCAACCTAAGAACCTAACCTATTAAGAAATTCGTTCATAAGAGGACGTCCGAAAGTGGCACCGGTAGCGGTAACTGAAAACTTGTGTAGAAATCGGTTGTCATGGTATGAGAATGTGATACGGAGGAATGAGGAAAATGTCGTGAGGAAAGTTTTGAGTATGAATGTCGATGGCTATAAGAGTTGGGGAGACCAAAGAAGCAAAGGATGGACTGTGTACGATGATATGGTTAGTTTGGGGTGGACTACCGATATGTCGACTATTAGAGAAGTATGGAAGAAAAAACCATGTTGTGTGAACCCCAAATAAATTTATTTAGGGGTGAGAGAATCGTGATAGTAACTAGCAACCTTCACTGCACACTTTCCTATTTTGTACCGAAACAATTTATTCGAAACTTATTCTTTTTCTGTATTCTGTAACTTGACGATCTGTGTTAAACACAATAAGCCATTCAGACGGTCTATTCTGTGAATGTCTCATCATCACCATCATCATCATTACAGCCGAAAAACACCCACTGCTGGACATAAGCCTCCCCCACAAGGCCACCGTGATTTATTTAGGTGAAGTGAGCTTTAAATGAACTTTCATCCCAACTGACGCCAGGGATCTACAGCTCACTTCAAACTAACTTCACCCAAGTTTTCACGGTGAGATTGTTACAGAATCGCACTGCTGTTGCAGTTGTCACGTTCTGTGTATTATTAGCAGAAGAATTTTTTTTCTTTTCATATTATGGAATGATCAAATCTTTCGGTAAGCGTGGGGGTAACTAGATTGCTAAATGTTCTTACCCTCATAAACGAATTCAAGTTGACGTCAGCAAATCCTGCGGCCGTCAGCTTGCACGGCTCCTGCGCCCTGCAACATTTATAACATCAGACCTACGACCTGCAACTCGTAAATCGCGACCGTTACCACAGGGGCTCAGGGGCCACCACTTCTCTGTCTGATGTGCCATACTCGATGTGCCATATTAGCGGCTACGTCTTGTAGGTTTCTACTAAATAGGAGGAGACACAGACAGGGAAGTGCACTTAATTCTCCGCAAGCTACCAGCAGGACTAACGCAGACACAAAAGGAATACGAAAAGATTTCATTAATAAAGGGAAAGTTTCGTCTTATATAAATACGCTCGTAAAGAGCCATTTAATTTTTCAATATGTCGGCGGACTATCCTGGGAAAAGGGAACACAAGCCACTATAAGGTATAGGTAGACATGTTCAATCAAATCCAATCTCTTAGTATTGTATAATTGCATAGCACATGTGTGAGCATAATGCACATATCGCACCCCCGGTGCGAGACTGTCACTTTTGCAAAAATTTCAATAATGAGTTAATAAATATGTAATCACTGTCCTAAAGCACCCCTTCAATTGGTGCGATAACGTTACTTTCGTAGTACACATAGTTTCCGTATGAGGGCGTGAGTGTCATTGTGGTTTTGGCGCGAATCAGGGCGACGCTGGGAGCAACATCGTGTTATTGGTCAGTTGTGCGCGGTCCCCCCGCAAGTGCAAGTGTGTCTTGGAGCTACACTGTTACTAAGGTAATTGTGACATAATATTTTTTTGATTCTGGAGCGATAGTGATCTAAGATACAGTTGAGACATTATTTCCCCAATATTTGAATATCTTTGAATTTAGTTTTGTAACTACAATGACTCTTGTTGAAAAATGACTTTGTTTCTCCAATTCTTGCGTTTTTATTGTTTGTAATGGTGTGATTTTGTGTGTGGTGATTGTAGGAATAATTTATTTTATTCTTATACTTTAAACTTATTTTCAGTTGTTTCTTGGATCAAATAAAATGCTGTCTCGGGGGAAAATGATGGTGTTATTGACACGTCCCACATCACCCACTGAAAGAGATGAACCCGGCGAATCTTCAGTTCCACCTTCTAATACCAAGCAATATGGCAGTAAGTCAGTTTTACCAACTCAACTGGCGTTATTTTCACGTCCCACATCACCCATTGAAAGAGATGAACCCGGCGAATCTTCAGTTTCACCTTCTGATACCAAGCAAGATGTCAATAAGTCAGTTTTACCAACTCCAAACTCCCCAGCTAGTAATGCTATAATTAATGACGAAAATTCACCAGTAGAACAAAAATCTGGGTCTCCAACTGGTGACTTCTCTGGTACTGATTCAGGTGACGATTTCAAGCCCTCATCTAGTTCGTCTTCTTCAACCAGTAGTTCCTCCAGTTCAAGTTCATCTAGTGATAGTAGCTCTGAGAATGAAGCTGTTGATGACCAAGAACCAGAATCATCACCGAAAAAAAGGGGAAGAAAACGTACTCGTAATCCTAATAATTGGAAAAAAAATATTGCAAAAAAATTAAAAAATTCTGGTCATGAATATCGATCAATTACAACAGGCAAAACAGTTCAGGCTAGAAAAATGGGTCCTTCCTGTACAGATAAGTGTCGGCTGGCTTGTTCATCTCATTTTACTCAAGAAAAAAGAATTCAAATATTCAATTCTTATTGGGAGCTGGGCAGCGTAGAAAGACTTAGAATTTGTACTTAGACAAAAGTTACGTATGTTGGACTATCTCTTCTAATTTTATTTGTCAGTAAATATTTACTGAAGTTTTAACCTACTCTAACATGTTTTGTATACGTACTTACTTACGTAACATTCTCATTTTGTCCTATACGAGATTGTTATTTCTTTGTTACACTATTAACTATTTGATTTTTTATTCTACTTGTACTACACCACTGTAGAAATGTTAAGAAGTACAAAAGTTACTTATGTTTATTTTATAGAATATAGACTTATTTTTTTTCTTACGCCATTATCAGTGCATATTTGTGATTTAAAATAAAACTAAGTAAACAATTTGTTGGTTTTTTCTTTTTAACTCAGTGTGACTTAATTGCAGTTATTATTTTTTGTTAGTGCCACAACGTCACTTCTGAGGGGGTTGGAAGGTTTAAAATAATCGTATAGTATCTTTTTTACAATATTGAGTGGTATTTATTAATTCAAAAGTATGTTCAAAGTTGACGTTGTAGTAAAAGCTATTCATCGTGTCTAAATCTTGAAATATAATGATTTTTTGAAATGTCAAAGTTTTAAATGCTTCTCCTGAAAAATTGCATTTTTGCATAAGTGACAGTCTCGCACCGGGGGTGCGATATTATAAAGCTACCATTTACTGGGTATACATCGCGTCAAACTTAATGGCGGCTCTGAAGTGAGCTACACGCTGCGCAGTACCCCACCCCTCAACCCCGCTGACCCATGAATTTGTTACTGCGCAGCGACTCGCCTCGTGTTCCGAGCCGCCATAAAGTTTGAATCGAGCTGTACGTCTTTCATTGACTTGAATAATACGTCCTGACAGCTGAGAGTATGTCATGCTCACTCAAATGTCTCGCTGGTGGTGGCGTATGTGTTGAATCATTAAGTTCCCTTCAAAATGGTTGAGCTGAATGGTGCTGATCCTTATGTCATGTTCGGGAACGGGCGGCGTCAGTCTTACCGGGTGCAGCTGAATACCATATTTCACATGGACTGATCTCCACAAACCAGCTACTGAGTTTTAGGTTCACCCTTGGTAAGACTGGTTACAAGACTTCTTACAACCAAGGATCTACGAATGATAGCCGGGACCGACAGCTTAATGTGCTTTGCGAGGCACGGAGGGGTCTTGGTATGTAAAGACGGTCACCCATCCACGGAACAACCGTGGCAAGCGTAGCTTAGCGCGGCTATTTTCACTTAGCCACCAGCAGTGTCATGTCCTAAAAAACGTGCGAAGCAGGAACGGGTTGCTATTTATTATTAGTATATTCTGGTTTGAGTTTAAATTTTGAGGTAAAATACATTACCTGGTTTGTACCAAGAGCAGCTGTTTGCCGACTTTTGTGTTCGCGAAATACCACTTACTGTTGTACACCGCATTGCTTAGCTCCAAACTCTGAAATAGTTATTGAATCTATTAGTCTATACTTCTGTAGATGATAATTTCAAACATGTATACACGGCTACCCATCAAGCTTTAAATTTCCAATATAAGCGGATCTCGCATTGTATACGATTTCTGTACAATGCGAGATCAGCGTAAACTGGAAATGTATAGCTTCATGTGTAGCCGTGCGTACAATATCAATGATACACTACGAGGAACTACTCATAGGTATATGGGAAGTTTCTTTTTCACATTTTTTAAATAAAGAATGACATACGTTATGTTTTTTATAATGGAAGTTTGAACACTGACTCCCAAGTCCCAAGCCATAAGGATAACTAGGAATGGGAACAAGGGGAGCTACATATTAAGATAAAAAAAGTTCATTCAAGTGTTGAACGGTTCTTAAATTAATCCACAAATAAATACGTACCGCACTCGTCATACAATCAGCGAAGAAACACAAAAAGAAAACTTGCATTAGAGCCATCGACAAGAAAATCAAAAACGTAACGATAATGACTACATCATCCACAATCTGAAAGGGCAAAAAAGTTTAGAAATCCACAAAACAAACAGATCAACGACTTAAAGTTGATGAGCATTGTATAATCCCCCATCTCATCTCCTCTCATGGAGAGGAGGCCTGTGTCCCAGCAGTGGGAACGTTTATAGGCTGAGTATGTATGTATTGTATAATAATTTGATCAAAACAAACGAGGAATTAAAGAAGGTCAGTTGTTATTAGTTATCTCAAAAACACTGATAAGTCAATCATCATCATCAGTATCATTCTCTGTGCGCATTCCAATTTATTTGGGGTCAACGCAACATGTCTACTTCTCTTATACTAATCTATCAATCGTCATTTCGACCATCCCTTTGGGAAAAACAGGCGTGATGTTATGTTGTAAATTTTGCAGGGCGCAGGAGCCGTGCACTCTAACTGCCGCAGGGTTTGCTAACGTCAACCTGAATTCGTTCATAAGAATATTTGGCAATCTAGTTTCTAAAAACGATCCGATACGATTAAAACAGCATAGTGTCCCCCGGCCACCGCAAGATTTGATCATATATTATGAAAGGAACTCTTTAAAAATCTTCTGCTAATAATACACATGCAGAACGTGACACTTCAACAGCAATGGGATCCGTAAAAATCTTACCATGAAAACTTGGGTGAAGTGAGTTTGAAGTGAGCTATCAATCCCTGGCGTCAGTTGAAATGACAGTAAAAATAACAATAGTTTCCAATAAATTGCTTCGTTACAAAAAAGGAAAGTAAGCAGTGCAGGTTGTCGGTTACCATTAAGATTCTCCCAGCCTTATCTCAATTTATTTTGAGTCATCGAAATTTTCGCAACATGTTTTTTTTTTTACATTTATCTATTGTTCGTCACCTCGGTAGTCACCCCCTTCCTAACCATATCATCATTCACATAATCCATCCATCGTTACTATGGTCTTCCCCTACTCTTATAGCTATCGACATTAATATTTACAACTTCTCTCACGACATGTTCCTCATTCCTCCCGATTTCCACACAACTGTTCAGTCACTGGTGCCACTTTCAGACTTCCTCTTATGTACTCATTTCTTATTATTTCCATTCGTGTAACACCACACATCCCTCTTAGCGTTCTCACCTCAGCTGTATGCAATTGCCTTTCATTCGTTCCATTTATGGCCGAACATTCTGTTCTGACCCATACTGACAACTATAATGCTACTTGATGAATGAAAGCTTTGATTTATTTTGAAGCGAAAACTTGTTTAGGCGCGTTGAGCACTGTTTGGGTGAACAAAAATCATGGAACTCGCGTCATCGTCACTGAACGCTTTTCATGAGCTATGTATATGTATACTGTGTATATACATGGGTAAAGGAGCACACGAATGAGTCCCGCATTGATGTCTTTTGGAAAAGTCGCTTTCTTTCATTAGGAAATTCGAATTCTTTTATCCCTTTCTTTCTTCGTATTTTTATCGTTAAAAATCTATGCCGTTACCTTTAAAGGCTGAAGTCGATCGCTCGTTTATTATTTTTTACCGAGAGCAATCAGGACTCAAGGACCCAATGTGAAATCCTGTATTAACGATTTAAAAAATACACACGTAATTGTTCAAGTTTTCACTTCTGTCGGCAATCCCGGAGTACCACTGTTTTTTATTAAATGCATGACGTGCAAGTGTTAAATAAATTTCACTTATTCACATAATATTCAACAGTATCATAAGTAGTAATGTACAAATGCATTCGATAATGACATGATGATGAAGATGCAAGTGGCACAGCCAAGAAAAACAGTAGAATTACCGTAACATTGAATCCAGTCAGGCAAATCACTAACGAACTCGACAAAAAGTTGAATAGCGTTGACTTTGAGTAGATTGTTTGTAGAATGTTTGTTGAGCTGCAAATAACATCATATAATGTCTGCTGGGTAATTGCGTAACACAAATACAAGCGACGGCAATGCCTTTCATTTTAAAAGTTCGGCCACGTTAATTGCTTTACTTACTTTGCTAGGCAGACCCCTTTTTGCAAACATTTGAAGCAATGCATTTGGAATTTCCTTCAAAACTCTCGGATTGTGATAGAAATTGTGTTACGCAATCAGGGTGCTGATCTTCTAAAGATTAAAGCATAGTACATTAATGAAATCTAACACTTTAGACTTCCCCCCCGAGTGGGTTCCCGCATTGTCGTTGCGGGGGGGCTCAGTAACCTTGGATTCCGGCCACGGTGAAGCCAAGAGGAACCCAAAGGTGGAGCCGCTCGTCAGGGCTTTTGCCTTCAAGCCATTGACGTAGCGGCCAAAAAGTAGGTTGCGGTGAGGTGCACCGCAACTGAAGTGGGCCGCGATGTCGAATGGGAGGCATCGCGGCTGAGGGTTACGGGCTGCGGTAGAGGAGGAGTGCCGGTGCTTCTGAGCGGCGATCTTCCCTTCCGTGGCCTGGACGGGGCCGCCACCGTTTGATGGCGGACGCGGTGGGGCCGCAGGGGAAGAGGAGTGTCGGTATATCGTCAGCCGCTCTCCCTAACCCCTGCGGCCGAAAAGTGGTGGACGGGACGGCGCGTTGTGTTCCACACGCGCGCCGTCAAAGATGTCGGCAACCACTGGTGGGGTCCGCAAGGGCCGATGCCTGCCAGGGGTGCGGGTTTGTTCGAAAGAGTTACCACAGCCCCTGGCATACGGGCTACTGAGGGAACACGGGTGGGTTTTAGTCAGTGAGAGTCTGACGCGCCCTCCTGCTCTACTCAGCAGGAGAAGTCATTTGATGGTTTCCCACCCAACAAAAAAACACTTTATACTTATTAAAGTTAATCAAATCAAAGTCATGTGTTGTATGTGTATATATACTCACTGTATCAAATCATGATGCCAATTCACTAACCCAGCGAACTTTTCACGAAATTCATCTTCTTCATACCTTTCTTCCTTAGAGAGTCTCCTGTCAGGTATGACCCTCTCAAAATCATATTGCAGCAGTCTAAATTGTACACGAATGTGAGTGCAGCAGGTGAAGAACAAATAATCCGCTGCTGCCATTTCCAAAAGGACTACGCATTCTGGAAGTTTTTCAACAAGAGTATTTTCTTTGTTTTATAGAATATAATATATTTGTATTTGCTTTAAAACATGGTACTTAAGGTCTTATTAATTGTATTATGATCTGTCATGTTCCGCCATGGACTGGCATACAAATATTTAAAGATAGCAAATGTAAATATTTATATCGACACATTTTTTTAAAAATTATAATTCAAACATATCTAATAACGGTGACACGATGTAGATTGAATTTTTCAAGAGGGTTTTATTTGTTTTTATAATACTAATTGTTTTAATCGGTGTGATAAAGCTATTTTTATGGCATAATGTGGTTTGATGTAAAGGAATTCTTAACCGTATTGGATCTCGACGGGTATATTTTAAATGCTATAAAAATTGAGTTCTCAGAGTTACAAATACTATAACACCAGCTTGCATTACGACGATTTATGTTTCAAAATCTCACTAACCTGACCAAATCTGATGGATATACGCAAACGGCCAGTATATCAACTCGTAAGGAATGAACGAAAACACGTCCAAATACGGCAGGAGCATCTCTAACTCCTTCGTCTTATAATACTTCACAGCTATCAATACCATCGGAGTCATGTCGAACACGATTATCATTGAACAGTTTAACACATACAGCACACTGATTACGATATTTAAGAACTTTCTTTCCTCTTCTATAATTTCCTTCTTCTCAATGCACTTCTCTCTAAAATTCTCTTTTATTTCAAGATCTCTTAAAATGTCAATTAGCTCTTTAACATTTTTTTCATGCAAGTGATGGTAAATAGATTTGATCATTGAAAGTATTGAAAATGTCAGGCAAGGAGCAACACTGGTGACTTTTATAAAGCTTTTACCAGTTACAATGCCTAGTATTATGTAGTATATACTGGCAATAACTGCTGAAAATACAACCATAAAGTTTAAGGAGTATAGCCATCTGTATTTGATCGTTTCCATAGGTGTGACAATCTTTTTTTGTAGATTCATTCCCGAATATCGAAATAGAATGCCTAGTTTGTCAAGTGACTGATCGAAAAGTAGTGGTTTAGACATTTTTTTCTCATAAATAATATTTTAAAGTTAAGAAACTGAAAGACAATAAATTCAAAATGAAAGAGACTATGTTTATAGGTTAAGCTTAAGTTTAGCAATGCTACCGGTATAAGAGAACTGTACGAACTGAACTTTGCCATGTGTATATTAAGGTCGCAGCAGGTGCAACAATCATTACATTTGTTTAGGGTAAACAATAGCACAGTCTAGACTTCGGTATCGCTTACACGGTCCGCTTCATATTTCAAGATGGAATTTTCCTTCGGATCAACATTTTGTATTATGTTTTCTTCCTTGTGAAACATAGATTATTTTAAATGAACTGTATACAGGAAAAGTTTTTATCCAGTGCGCAAATTGTAATCATGAATTCAGCATTTCATTCTAGACCCCCTACCGCAGAAATTTTTCACCGGAAACACAAAAAAACATCAGCTGTGCCATACATTTTGACAGCGTAGGTTATTGCACTTTTCTATGAAACAGCTGATTCTTTTTTGTACAAGCGGCGAAAAATTTCTGCGCTAGGGGTTCTAGAATGATATGCTGAATTCATGGTTACAATTTGCGCACTGGATAAAAACTTACCCTGTATAATGTTCGTATCCTCATCAATTAATGGAGGTCAGAGAGGCTGTCGTTCCATGTAAAATACTGGTGAATACCAGTTACATCCGGTTAGACTGGAAGCAGACCCCAACATAGTTGGGAAAAGGCTAGGCAGATGATGATGATCCTCATTTAATTCATGTATATTACTATTATTTTCTTAAACTTTTGTCTTATTTTCTATTTTTACTTCCATACGCCTTACTGAAATACCTTCTTTCTGTCTATGTTCTTCTTTCAATCGACCTTCTGTCATCTTAATTGACATTGATAGTAGTTTGACTAACTATTGCATTTTGATATCTATTTACTTCATTGATATCAACATCCTGTATCCCCTTTATTCTAAGGAATGACTCCTGTGTTATCTACTTTTATATAAAGTTCAATTTAAAAGTTGACGCCTTCATTTTCTTTTAAAGTCTATATCACCTTGATAGGACGATTCCTACAGTTAATGTTGCTATAATTTGTTTTTTTTGTTACACTTAATATCACATAAATAATTTGTTAGCTAATAGGTCCGGTCGCCTCGTCGGTGTAATTAATACTGGTGCATAATTCCTAATAATTAACGTAATTCGATTAGTTATAAATTCGCGTACGGTGTGCAGCTGAAGTTGACTCATTTATTTAGTTAGTTATTTCTTAGCAAGTACCAATGATCGTGCAATGATAATAGTGGCTCATGAATATAAAATCATCCATCTTCAAATGAATCAGCGGTTTTGGTTTACCAGACGCACTTGGTTGATATCCCTACCAGTCTTGCGCTTCACCTCCACATTCATTAAGGGCACAGCCAAAGTACTGGAACTCCCTGTCTCCAGCAGGTTGTTCCAGCGTCTGTGTTCCGTTCAAACTTTTAACTTTCAACCCGTCTACCTTCAATAAAAGAGTGAACAGGCATCTTCTGGGCACGCTCGTTTCATTATAGACCTCATCGATCGATTTACATCAGCAGTGATCGAGGTCAAGAGCTGGCTCATTCAAGATAAAAATAAATAAAATAAAAAGGAAGATCAATTTTCAAATGCATACCTACACTGCTAAGAGAAGACAATATTTTTTTTCTATTAAAAAGAAAACAAAGACGCAGCAGATTTTATCAAAATCAAAAGACATTTGTTCAAATTAGGCTGAGAATCAGCACTTTTCGAATATCAAAATTACTTATGACAGTCCCCCAAAACGCACTTCCTAGTGCTTTAGCTGGAAAGAAGAAATGGCGCAACAAACTCTCCAGCAGCACCGTATCCGTGCCAGGCTTCAGTATATTCTAATCCTTAGTCTCGGCTGTTCGTGCGTAAAAAAATAAATAAATTGTAAACAAACAGATGTACTGCACCAAACAATGATGTCAATCTTACATCATCTTTATCAACAATTGACTCAGTTCCCTTACTAATTGTGCAGGAAGAGGCAGCTGGTACACTGTGTTTTGATTTAATTCACGATTGGATTGTAAACAAACAATCTGTTCTTTATATTATTGTATGTAGGCTTCTGTAGCTTCGACCACGGCAATGCAAAAAGGACGGTTATGATTTTAAACACGCCTTTATTAGCTTGGTATGTTTCTATGTAACGGAATCTTTTAACGTGATTTTCACCCCTTCAAAACGTCATCGGTCCTTGATAAGTATAAAGTTTCACATCAATCCGTAATTTGAAACTTTGCACACTAGTCAAGAACAATTACAATTTAATAATTTCTTAAAATTGTTCGTAGAAAATAATTTAATGCAATTAAAAAGCGTGGGGTGCTAGGTATCTTTATAATTAATTAATATCAAACACCCCACGCTTTTTATTTACAGTTATTTTCTACTTTTTTTAGTTAGCGTGTTTTTTTAGTTTTTCAAACCATTATTTTTACCGGTATGTATGTTCATCTGTTCCCTCATAACTACTAAGTACTCCTCAGAATTTGAACAATATTATTTGTTTATGAAAGCGCCTTGATCGTCCTCTGGCTACGCGATTGAATATGGTACTCTCTAGATCCAAAAATTTCAAAGATATTTTGACATCTACCACCCGCACTGGGCCCGCGTTGTAAATTATGAACCGCCCGGTGAACGAAAACAGCGTGAAGAAACCGGCATGTCCAAGATCCAAAAATTCGAAGACATGTGACATTTACCAACCCGCACTGGGTTCGATTGGTGGATTACGGCCCATACCCACAGGGGGTGCCCTTAGCGCGTAGTCGCTTAGTGCTGGCAGCCATAGGCAAATTTGGCTTGGCAGCCAACCACAGCTAACAACTCCAAGACTGATCTGCAAGACGTCTATCCAAATTTGGCTTGGCAGCCAACCACAGCCAACAACTCCAAGGCTGACCTGCAAGACGTCTATCCAAATTTGGCTTGGCAGCCAACCACAGCCAACAAATCCAAGGCTGACGATAAATTTTGCCAATATATGTACGAGTATATACACAACAATATTGTACCTCCTACTACCTACTTAGTAAGCGACCTTCATGAAACGATAGCATTCTACTCGTAAGCTGTCATAACCAAAAACAGTTAGGGTAGACTGGGTACGGTTGTGTCAGTGTACGGTTGTGACAATCGCAATATTAGCGAAACTATAAGGAATACCGGGGAAGCGTAAAGGGGAGAGAGGAGCGCCATTTGGGTCTGAACGTGTTTCACAGTATTGCGTCAGCAAACGCGCGACGTTGACGTTAGCAGAGGCCCTCATTACTTTTTAACGGTCAAAAGTAAGTATTTTCATTCGATTTATTTTTATGATTGTTGATATATGTGTTCAGATACAGTAGTGAATGTTCTTTTTCATTCTTAGTTAAACATTAGTGGTTAAATAGCAATGCTTACTTTGTACGTACTTTATTTTTAAATTGCCATAGTGATTGTTTTTTTGCGAAGGAGTGCTTTGGGTACGGTTGTGACGATTTTTTTGGGTACGGTTGTGACAATATTTTGTTTTTATTTTGTGCTTTTAGATGCCAAGAAAACGCTTAAGGAAGACGGAAAGAGGTCAATGTGAAATGGGAAAATATGAAGAAGCTCATACAGAAGTCAAACCAGGAACTTCATTACGGCAAGTGAGAGCTCTTACTTCAGCTGAGCGAGGCACATTGATCACAGTTATATTTGCAGTAAATGCCTTGGGCAATGCTATTGAATTATAAATTTAAATAAAATTAAGGAGGAACACCTTCTTTTTTTTGTTTCCTTGGGTTCGTTATCACGATCAAATGATCAAATTGTTAAATGGGCCTGTAGGATCGATAGAAACTGCAAATACTTATTACTTATAAACAATAAATGTTCTTGTGTCACATCAACGTTAATTATTTCGAGAAGAATGGATATTTTGTACAATAAAAGTGATTAATGACCATTTTAGTGTATTTTGGAACCTGTCACTACCGACCCCAAGTACTGTCACAACTGCCCTTGGGGTGTGGTCAGTTGTGACATTTTCTCTTTTTTTTCTAACTTGCTCCTGTGAATTAACCATAGCACTTAGAAATACAATTTTAGTATTTATACGTAGGCAAATGTACACTTCACAAAAAAAAAGTTATTTTGTACAGCTAACTGCCATACTAACAAAATTATTGGTCGTCAAATGAAAATTGTCACATCCGTACCCAGTCTACCCTACTATTGCAGCTGAAATCACCATGGTACGAGTATATTGTATGTAGGTAGTTATCGATGTATAATCATTCTGAATAGATACATACTCGTAATCTATGCAATTCGTTGCCTTTAACAATTTGCATGATTAAAAGACTCTAAGAAAGTAGAACGGACTTGTGTAAGGTACAATCAGCACTGTTCTAAGTTCCAATATACTTAAGTACATATCGCGAAATCACGCAAGTGCGTAGCCCGAAGAATTGCGAGGCTTCGCAATATCTTCTCGTCCCAAATACCGCAGTGTCTCAAGGCAAAAGTCTTTGAACAGTGTGTGTTGCCAGTGATGACCTATGGTACAGAAACGTGGTCGCTCACAATGGGTCTTATCAGAAGGCTTAAAGTCACTCAAAGGGATTGTGGAGAGGGCTATGCTCGGAGTTTCCCTACGTGATCGAATCAGAAATGAAGAGATCTGCAGGAGGACCAAGGCAACTGACATAGCCCGAAGAATTGTCAAACTTAAGTGGCAGTGGGCAGGGCACATTGCTCGCAGAGCAGATGGCCGATGGGGCCGAAAGGTTCTGGAGTGGCGACCGCGTACCGGAAAACGTAGAGTGGGAAGGCCTCCCACAAGGTGGACCGATGATCTTGTGAAGGCAGCGGGAAGTGGAGGAGCCTGGGGGAGGCCTATTTCTAGCAGTGGACGTCTTTTGGCTGAAATGATGATGATGATGATATCGCGAAATAAAATAACTTAGATTAAAATTACTTAATAGTGTTTTAAATAGATTAGAATTAATTATTAAGAACCGTTTCCATTAAATAAGAGATTTCAAAAATAAAAAAATAAACTAGGGATCTGTTTTTTGTTCTTAAAATAAGTAGATACTTTTGGCTTCCTAGAAAACTTTTTTGCCAACACGTTTTGCATCAATTAAGTATAACATAGACAGTCCTCGAAGTAATTATAAACGACTGGCGTCATTAAAATGCAAGCCGATCGCAGAACCAATAAATAAATAGATACAGAAGGTTTAGTCTATTCAGCATAATCTGCCTATAACGTTCCCACTGCTGGGACACAGCCTCCTTTCTGTGAGGAATTGGGCCGTAATCCACCACGCGCCGGCCCTGTGCGTGTTGCTTCAAGTTTTTGGTTCTAGTTTCCTCAAGAGGTTTTCCTTCACCATTTTTAAAGCAGTGGTGATGAAATATAGTTTAATTATTGAAATAAGTAGGTAAAGCGCCTGTCTGGATTCGAACCTACGACCTACAATTCGCAGCCATTACCAATGGGCCACCATTGGTAATCGCTCAATAAGCGAAAACAGCACTCCATTAGGGTATTTTCCAATTTATAAAAAAACTACTTTATTTTGAAGATTGGGAAGAAATATGTAACAGAAAAATAAAAATAAATTGATTTATATCCATTTTCTCAACTAAAAACGATGAAAATCACATTCAATTTGTCCTTGTTTTGAATTATACCGCCAAAACGCTCCTTACGATGCCTTTTTTATCATGTGACCACACGTGACGTCAGCTTTGTGTAAACAGCACCGGTACGAATACTTTGCGTGGCGCATTCTTAGAAGTATTTGTGCACAGAGGAACCGCACACAAGTAATACCACTTTCTATCCTGTAAAAACTCGACATTCACTTACTTACAACTACTTTAGTTTACACAAAGCTGACGGCACATGTGGTCACGTGATAAAAAAGTCATCATAAGGAGCGTTTTGGCGGTAAATTCAAAACACCGAAATACAAATTTGATTTTAATCGTTTTTGATTCAGAAAATGGACATAAATCATTTTTATTTTATTTTTCTGTTACATATTTCGGCCCAATCTTCAAGATAAGATAGTTTTTGAAAAATTGGAAAATACCTTATTGCCAAACACACTATTTCACAATCAGAAGAATTTTGAAAGAAATTTCTAATCCATTGGTTTCAGTGGCGTGCAGTCCATAAAGAAAGAAAGACACTGCCTAGCCTACCTAAATTGGATAAATGGAAAACGAATATTATTTTGTCAATAAACAAAAAATCTTTATTCATAAATCAGCGCCACCTGTCGAGCGTCGGTCGTATCATTAGTATTATCGATACAAAATCCGTCCGCTGTGGCGTGTACAGTTTTTTATCCAGGGTAGGCAGAAATTAAAAAGGCAAAAATAAAAACAGAATAACCGATTGCTGTACCTACCTATACAGCATGCAACCTGTGAGGCAGACAATAGGGTATTTTCCAATTTCTTAAAAACTATTCTAATTTGAAGATTGGGACGAAACATGTAACAGAAAAATAAAATAAAATTGATTTGTATCCATTTTCTCAATTAAAAACAATTAAAATCAAAATTATTTTTCGTTGTTTTGAATTTACCGCCAAAACGCTCCGTACGATGAATTTACTTTTATTTTTCTGTTACATATTTCGACCCAATCTTCAAACTAGAATAGTTTTTAATAAATTGGAAAATACCCTATTAAATGAATCATATAGTTTTGTTTTCAATTTACTGATACTACTTTATTTGATTGACTTTACCTTTAGTTTGTACCTAATAATTGCAAATCCGGTGTACAACTACTTTTCAGGACCCCTTGTTTTTTTTCTCACCGGTAGATAGTTTTGAATATGCATCATTTTTTCTTTTCTCTTTACACACACCACCTCAACAACTTTCACAGTGAATATTATCTATTTTTCACACTATTTATCAACGTTAAAATCTTAAATACATGCTATCATAGCTAACAACGAAAAAAAAAAAAAATCGGAATTACTCTGAATATGAAAATAATACGACAAAAAAGTAATAGCTGTTCATGTAGCGACAATTCAATGAAACAATGCTACTTTTTTAAATAGTCGCATTAACAACTTTATTTGGAATACTTCGGTAAGATTCGTAATTGATCTCGTTGTAAGAAATCGTAAAAAGCCAATGACTACCATGTACGGTTGTGTGCGTTATTTGTTACATTGTATGCCACGTATGTAGTGGATCGCACACCCAATAAATCTGCATGACCACGAGAGCACCCATATAAACATTAAGACGTGAATAGTTTGTGTCTCTCCCGAGGCACTCAGCGGCGCTAGTGTCTTAAAGTCCTTCTGTACCTTTCTATTTTGTGGCAGAACCACACTGAAATTCTGATAACAAAATTACAGTACGACTCAGTAATTACTGACGAACGCTACGGTTCCCATATGAGTTTTTAATCATTCGCTATTACAATTTGACACTGTAATTATTGCAAAATAATTTGTTTAATTCCCGTTGCTGGTTTCGTAACTGGAAACTGCGATTATTTCCATTTAATGATGAACAGAATCTGCCTATTATTTAGGCTCCTGCAGACGAGAGAGAAAAAATTTCATGAAACTTTCATAGAAATTGTTCTAGTAGAGTCGCGCCGGTCTGCAGTAGTTCCCATTTGTTCTATGGAACTAGACGTCATCGGACATAATTTTTTATAAAAATTTAAAAATCCCCCGACCCAAACAAAAACTCTTAAAAGTAAAAAATAACATTTATAGACCTTTTAAGTTGAAGGTAATATTTTGATCAAGGCATTGTCAAGTCGGGGGACGGCTAATGAAAATGCTAGGCCTCTGTTTGGCGTTTTCATTGTCCGTCCCCCGACTTGACAATGCCTTGATCAAAATGTTACCTTCAACTTAAAAGGTCTATAAATGTTATTTTTTACTTTTAAGAGTTTTTCTTTGGGTAGTTTTCCCACAGTGAAGTTTGTTACAAATTTTTTATCCTCATTCCTCGTCCTGATCACTCTTTATCTATAATCTATTCATTGAGATCTTTTCAATAAGACCAAACACGATACCTCTGCTGTTTGTTGGTGAGTAACTTGGGTATCCTAGAAATTCCAGGTGTTGCTCGAACATCAGTTCAAGGTTACTTTGTTCGTCTAATATCATTGAACTAATAGAATACCTTTCGAGTTGATCAGACCCGTGGAAGGTGCTTAAATCCCTTCATCGACCAGAAAAGAGCTGATAATCTTCAAACGGCTGAACCGATTTTGATGAAAGATATCTAAGAACACTTCCGACTAATACACCTTTCAAACAAAATAAACAAAATCCAAATCGGTTCATCCGTTCGGGAGCTACGTTGCCTCAGACAGACACACACACACACATATACACACACACACACACACACACACACACACACACACACACAAACACAAACACACACACAGACACGTCAAACTTATAACACCCCGTCGTTTTCGCGTCGGGGGTTAAAAATAAGATTACGTAATTTAAGTGCGCCCAATCTTTAGATTATAATATCGAAATAAGACGAAATGCTGGTAGACGATAAGCTATGCGCTAAAAACTTCAATGTCGCCTAAGTCCGATGACGTCATTTTCCATAGAACCAGTGGGAACTACAGCCTTTTCACGAACATAGTTTAATCTGTATAATGTAATGTTATGTGGTTGCTCACAACTCGACGAATTAATTAATTAACTAAGTTTTATGACATTTATAAACTTTTTTTTATTTTGTTTTTCTTTTGATCTGTAAATTGCCGTAACTAACATAGTCAACAGATAATAGTAGTTGTAACTAGATGTATATTGTGCAAGCTTGTAATTTAATAAATTTCCCTGCCTACAAATGATGGTTTTTAGTTTGTTCACATCTTTTTAATTTTCCCAAAGGTGGCGCGGCGCTTGCTGGAGCAATCGACAACGTGTCATTTTGCATCCCTGTCAAATTCAAGGAGGTAAATATGTTAATGATTCTCGAAACGAATCAATAATAAAATAAGTAGGTAGGTTTTTTTTTTCATATTTTCGGAAATGCGCATGTGTGGGACACGCATGTCAAAACGCAGCCCGTGTGATACCGCACTGTAACACACAGCGACATAGTCGTGCGACACTGCCTACCGCATACGGAACGGGGCGATTGTGTTCTTTGAAAGAAGTGTATTCTGAAATACTGTTAAACTTAAATAACTAAAAAAATTAAGTACGTATTCATTAGTGAGCAGTTATCGTAATTTTATTTGATTATTTATGTCTTTCATAACAGCCTCCTGAAATTTGACGAGGATGCAAAACGACATGTTGTGTGCTGGAATTTCAGACGACAGTTTGATCAATTTTGTAGTCACATAGGGATCATTTATAGACCTCGAAAAAACAGTTCCGTTTGCATTTTTTTTTCCCTAGATTTATTGCGAACTTTGGCTTTAGTGTGGTGGACTTAAGCCATTTCCAAGTTGCGTCATACCACTTAAACTTTCACCTTTCACAACTTTGTATTCTACTTCAGTTACCTTCCATGGATTTAAATTTGAATTATCTAAGCTTATCAGCGGGCTTAGCATGACGCTTTGTATTTTCTACGAAGAATAGACAGTGCTTTTTCAATGCAAAGTGACATTTCGTTCCTACATTTTTGTAGATATCCTTCTACAATATGTCATTTAGTCTTTCGTTTCTAACGATATTTGTCTAGGTCCTTATAAATGTAGACTATTTCAGAAGAATATTTCTTCCCAAACTGTCAAAATCACACTGACAACAAAACTTTCTACGCGACGGCCACAAAGTAGGTATATACGATTATCTACAAAATCATGATTCGTTTAGAACGCATAACTGTGATAATGAATAGAAAAACATAGCTATCTTCTCCTATTGTACATCATTTATTTAATAGTCATGTCTATTTTTCCGTCGACAAATCGGTGCTTGTGCTAAGCCTGCAGATCTTCATTTTGTTTCTTCAATGGATGTTGTTGAACGATCAAAATATTGGTTTGTCAATACCGACTTTATGACAAATAATATGTTTTGTTAACACTTACATATACTATAATACTGCTAACCACATAACCATGTACCATAACTCCACTGCATCCTCATATAGCGGTCATCAACCCCACTGATTATATTCTTATCTCCCCAGATCATCCGCTGTAGCGATCTATGGGGCCGGCTGATTCATCCGTGGACCGCTATGACCTGATAATAATCTGATATCGGGACATACACATTCATTATATACGGTCTGGCTGGTAGCATCCGTTCATGAGTTTGACAAATGAGTCAGCATATAAATCGAAAGTAATTTATTCAAACTAAGCTGATAGTCAAAATTACATAAGATAGTCCCTCAAAACGCCCGCCCTTCACCACTTCCTAGTGCTTTAGCTGGGAAGAAGAAATGGCGCTCACACTTCACAGCAGCATAGCATTCTTGTTAAGTTAGACGAATTTGGTGAACTTATGGTTTTAACCCTAGAATCATCATCATTTCAGCCGAAAGACACTGCTGGACATAGGCTTCCTCAAGAGGGGGGTTTTGCCATAATCGTCACGCTGGGCAGGCGGGTTGGCGATCGCAGTATGGTGGTAAAATGCATAGAGAACGCTGCTGCCCATTCTCTAGTATGTCCCTTACTCGCCTTCTACGACACCCACGGGAAGAAATGGGATGGTGCTATTCTTTTACGTCCAGCACCACACGGCACACGGCACGACACAACAATCGTATTTGATCACCACGTATTACCAATGAGCGCCTTGAGTTCTATAACAAAACCCAAATTTTCGTTGGTAAAACTTTTACTGAAATTTAGAAATCTTTAAACAAATTATGAGGCAAACAAACAATCTACCTTTCATAAACACAAAATGTTTTTTTTTTTAATCGCTGAATTTATTATATATATATTGCTGCTATGCTTATTTATTAGAAAGCGATCAGATAATTTATCAAATTTTTCATTCGACAGCGAATATCGGTTTCTAAGAGCAGGGGTTCCGAAGCTTATTTTGTCTACTGCCCACTTTGAGAATAAATTATTTTTTAGCGCCCCCATTTTTAACCGACTTCAAAAAAAGGAGGAGGTTATGTTCCACCGAACGTATTTTTTTTTTAATGTAGGTTCCCCGATTTCTCCCTCATTTGTGGACCGATCCTCAAAATTATTTTTTTATTTGAAAGAGTATACTCCTGAAGTGGTCCCATTGGCACCAAATCAGGATCTGATGATGGAATCCCAGGGAAATCGAGGGCAACCCTCAAAATTTGTAGGTATTAGCAATGTTTTTCATATGTTTTCTAAAGCTATTGAGACATTTGCGTATGGTCATCATCATCTCATGACGCTGAGCTGATGAAGGAAGGTACAACTCTTTAACGGTTAGGAGTTAGTTGGAGGTTTGGGCATAACTCCGTCATATATAGACCGATTAGCATTTTTTTTTTGGAAACAGTTTATTCCGAAATGGTCCCATTTAAATTTTATACAGATCTGATGATGCGTTTCGGAGACAGACAACGGAACTCTTCGAAAAAAGACAGCAAATTAACCGCGATTGCTGCTATCGCATAAATGTGCATTGTTTTGACCCCAAGGATGATGAAATTTCGAATTGGTGTGGGGTAGGTACCAAAGTGAACCAAAGTTGTCGACATAGGTCACAGAATTAGCAAGCGGAAGTGGCAATGGGCCGGCCACATTAGCCGTAGAACCGATGACCGTTGGGGTAGACGTGTTCTTGAGTGGAGACCGCAAACGTAAGGTAGGACGCCCTCAGGCTAGGTGGAGTGACGATCTTCGCAGGGTTACTGGTAGCAACTGGATGAGAGTTGCCGAGAATCGAGCTGAATGGCGTGCAATTGGAGAGGCCTATGTCCAGCAGTGGACTGATGTAGGCTGATTATGATGAGGTACCATAACTAAAAAGTGAAAAATAAAAACTTAAAAAAAAAAAACAACCGACTTCCAAAAAACACTAGAAAGTGAAAAATAACTTTTATTTCGGAAGGCAGTGACCAGAAATTAATAAAATACGTATCAAAAGTCACCGACTTCCGAAATTAAAGTTATTTTTCACTTTCTAGTGTTTTTTGAAAGTCGGTTTCTTTTTTTTTTTTTAATAAAGTTTTTATTTCACCTACTTAAAAACCACTACAACTTGATATTTAATTAATTATTGTGAGCTATATTAGCGGAGATTGAGCCGAATCAGCGGGTCTCTTACCGCCCCCCTTTAGGCCTGCAGCGCCCACAAGGTTGGGTTGTCGTCCACTTTAGGAAAGGCTGCTCTAGAGTCTCGTTCGCAACCGAGAGTACAAAATTATATTTTCAAACCCAATGTGAGCTTATATAATTCCCTGATTCCAAACGTAACGAAATTATCGTATCGACGTCAATGTCGTTAAAACGTATAGGAAATACGTGCATGTTCTAACGTTATCTTGGACGGCTATAAGGAAAAAAGCGTCATTATAAAGGGTCAAATTAAATTAGCTGGCAACACCCACGTGTAAGGTATCGATACCGACGATATATATCTACGCCAGCGGATCTAAAATCTTGTGCTGAATTCGTGGTTAAAGTTTGCACGTAAGACCGCGGCACCCTGTATATCTCTTATCAAAATAAGTTAATCAAAATCATGCCCAACACATAAATATTCTCTCAACTAGATTGCGATACGTAACAAAATTGTAAACAAGAGGTAGAAAAATCCAGCACATTTGGAACTGAGAGCTGGAGCCATTAGTCAAACGGTATGGGAGCACAGCGGTCTGCGCGGGACGGTAGCACGCAAAACTGACAGTTTGTACCGGGATGTATTTCTTGCGGAGATGATCAATTGCGGCCGGCGAGTTTTGTTAAGGAATTTTTGTGACAACTCTTTGGTATAGAAGGGTTTTCGTTTTACGTGAGAATTGCGAAAAATAATTATTTATCAATAATAAGGCTAACATTTTTATTGAAATGTAATGACAAAGTTTATGCAGTAGTAGTATAATTGAATAAACAGTGACACTAATTTTAAAGAAGTGATAAGTAAAATGATTTATTTGAATAGAATGAACAGTGACAATAATTTTAAATGATAAACTGGTGCATTAATTCCATTTTATTCTTAAGTTGGTGAACCGTATAGTGTTTGCAATAGAGCGAAGTAGGACCATGCCGTGCTTAAAATCTGAAAAAAGAAAATTCAGTACATAAGTATTATCATATCTCCAGAGCACCCTAATTGCATAACTCACTATTCAATCACAATCGGAATCCTTTTGATAAATATTGCTAATCCATTGCTTCATAAGTTCGAAAAATGTGTATTCCATTCTTATTGCTAGTGACCTGTATATAGTGTGTTATACAATTACCTCGCTATTTCAGCTGCTACCTCTACCTAATCGATATTTATTAGCGTACCTTCATAAAAGCCTTGAGATTAACTTCAGAAAAGTCAGAAGCCGTCAGCTTGCATGGAGTTTGTGCTCTGAAAACAAATAATTTAACTATTGATATAAGAAACCCTGCAAGCTTACTTGCTTCATACACACTTTGATCTTGCAAGGTTTTTTGTAAAACTACCTTGTTTGCACCAAGAGTAGATCCTTCCCAAGACTTGTGTCAGCTAAATACCAACGGCAATTGTATATAGCATCGCTTACTTCCATACTCTAAAATGTCATAATAATGATTTAGTGATTAATTAAACAAGAAAAATTAAACAAAAAAAATCAAGACATATAATATGGTGCCAAAAATCTTCGCCCATTTTAAATTTTATAATTTTGATATAACCGGTGTCTTTCTCACAATTGAGAAGAATCTAAAGATCGAATCGAAACGATCTCAAGCTAAAATCCATCAAGCCGCTTAGGCTACAGAATGTGCCAAAGAAATATACACATACTTCTTCTGGCGCAGTCGGGAAAAGAGTAACAATACTTACCGATGTCATCAGCAGATCGCCGAAGAAACACAGAAAGAAGATTTGAAGTAGACTCATGAAGAGGAAGCTCAAGAAAGTTACCACAAATGCAATGTCACTGATGGCCTGAAAATTCATTAGGTAATTTTTATCATCCCATAGTTATTGCGATAAAATACAAAGTCTTTCTAATGAAATCCAACCACAAATGCCTCGTCGTTGGTCTAGTGGTCGCAAGCGCTACTGTTGAGTATGAAATCTTGGGTAACGAACACAAGATTTCATGCTCAGCAGTGTCATTCCCATATTGGGCATTGTTTTCCTGAGTTTTTCCATCTGGAATTTCTCAGTGGTGTCTGGATTTGTGCCCAGGGTAGCAATAGACTCACCCCCTTTTTAAATTGGACTTAACATAACTGGTAAAATGTAGGTGCACTATAGATACACCTCTGCATAACCCTTCGGGAATTACAAGGCGTGATCTTAAAATGAAATAAAATTTCCAGAAATATCACAAAAAGTTTTCAAATGGCTATTCCAAGAATGCGAAGAGGTCACTGAACAATGAACATTGTTCAGATAATCAATGGAATATTTACCATCACGTTGAATCCGGTAAGACAGATGAGAATGGAACTTGAAACGAAGTTCATTAACGTTGATCTTGTGTAAACAGTCTCCAATATATTTGCAGAACTATAAGAAAATTTGTACATATTATTAAATTTTAATGGTGTTATAAAGATAAATCTTGCTATAGCAAGATTAATCTTTATAACAAAATAACAATCTTACAAAATGATCATCATCGTTCTTAGACCCAATTATATACGAATCCTTGGTACTGATCGTAACATTCATAAGCTTATCAAGATCACCAGCAAACTCACTATTATTAGTACCCGAATTCCCATAATATTCCATCTAGTTAATCAAAATTTGTGTCCCAATTAATACTAACCTTATTAAATCTTGATGCCATTTAATCAAAAGTACAAACTCTGCCTTTACTTCCTCAATGTGGCGTAATCGTCCATCAACCACATCATCAGGAATACATTTTTCAATGTTATGCTTTAGAAGGCGAAATTGCATACGTAAGTATGTGCAAAAAGTGTAGAATATGTAGTCTGCAGTGCAGATATCAATGACCACGACGACTTCTATGAAAAAATTAACAATAATGATAATTCTATGGAAGAAATATAATTATAGAATGTTAGAAGGAGAGCAATAAAAGGAAATAAAGAAGAACAGAGGTGCGAGGATAGAATTTATGAACAAAATTATTGAAGAAATCAAAAGTTTAAGCACTCATGCAGTTGCTAACCTGACCAAATCTGTCGAAGATACACCCACGGCCAATATCTAATATCATAAGGATCAAAAGGATAAACAATTAAGAAAGGCAAAAGAAGTTCCAGCTCATTAGTAGTATAATATTTCAGAGCAACCAAAGTCACAGGACTAAGCGCAAACGCCACCACCAAGACAAAATAGAATACGTTCAAAACTGATATGACTGTGGTCACAAAATTGTGTTCATATTTTATAATTGCATCCTTTTCTTCATGTCTAGAACGACCTCTCTCATTGATTTCTAAATCTCTTAGAACTTGTATTAGTTTATCAACATGGTGTTCTCGAAAAATAAGATAAAGAGATTTCAAATCGCCGAGAAAACTCAAAGTTATGCAGGGAGCGACGTATGTGAGCTCTGTGAAATTTTTCGAGTTTGCAATGCCCAAGAAAAACCAAGCAATTGCACCAGCCAGGTCTGTATTCAGCCAAAGGAAGTTTATAATATATACGCTGCGACTTTTTATAGCGTCCATACGCGTTTTTGGACCGGATTTTATATTTACTCCGGTGCATCGAAATAGAAATTCGATCTTTTTTATTGTTTTATCAATAAGCAGTGGTTCCTCTTCCATGTCTACAGTTTTATGAGATTACTTTTAAATGGAAATGAACGTGTCTTTCCTGTATTCAATAGTACGAATGATCAAAAAAACTACAGCTATTGAAACTTAATTTTCTTTAACACTGTAAATGCAAAATTGTTTTTCTTTGAAAATAATGTTCTAAACCATAGAATTAGAAAGTGTGCGTTATGACTATTAATACCGCAGTCAGTTTGTGAAATAGTTTGAATTATTTTTAGAAACGTTGTCATGTTAACATGAAATCTCACTTTTGCACGACATCTTTATTATTTTTATCACGTTCATTTTCTTTTTATTATTTCACAATCATTGATATACAAAAAACCCAAGATACACAATCTCGAACAAAAGTTACACTCAAAACTGTGTCCTGAATTTATATAAACGTCATTGGTTGTAGTTATTAAACATTTTTTTTTTTTGCAAATTCAACCTTACACTCGTGACTTAAAGTGGTTTTTACAAAGCAATGATTGACAAGACTGACTGTAAGATGACTGACGATACTATTGACTATTGATTTAAGCGGAAGTTTTTGAGACGCTGATTATGTATCTTGGGGTTTTTGTATATCAATGTTCACAATCATATTTCTGTTCCCTCTAAAAACTTTTATTTCTATACCGTCCGTGTAAAAGGTAATTATGTTTTAAATGCAAGAAAACTACGAGACAATTATCCGTGACAGCCAAAAGACAGGCGAGGTTGAAGTAAAATAATTTTCCATGATTCTTTGTTTCATTTTAATTGTTTTCGCATTTTTTATGTCAACCATTTTATTTTTCACACGCAAGTTAATTTTTAATAAAATGATGACAATTTTTCTAGATTCTTTTTATACATATTTTACTTTTTTTATTGTGTCTCTCTATCTAAGTCTTGTTAACACTGATCTATAATCATTTGTAATGAAATAAGTAATAATATGGTGACAAGTATGTAATTTACATTTAAATGATAATGAGGGCGGCATTGAATACCCGTGATTATTGTCAACATTGTATAACAGTAATTAAACACCTACTGTTAGTATACTAACATACATGGTTTTAGGAAAAGGTAGTTAATTGTAATCATTTATATTATTAAAATAAAATAGCGGTGACGATAATAGTCTTTTACCAATCCCGTGTTGTTATTTTCTATATAATCTAGTAACAATGTGTATCTTCATAAAAACTACTTAATATTATTATTTAACTAACTAACTAACTTTAAAATACAAAATAAAATATTTTCACAAAAAGTATTCTACAAACATTACAATCCAATTCATCTTCCCCAAACAAAACTCTTGTCCGCAATTGATCATCCCACGCACCCCTAACCACTTGTTGCTGGGTCTCTCTGTGGAGTCTGCGGGTCTGTGTGACTGTATCGTAGGTACAGTCTCACAGACACCCATAGAAAGTGTACGATTCTGTACGAGTGTGTGAGTATTGTCGGGAGTCTGCTTGCCTCTTGTGCTGTCAAATGATACTGTTCACCGTTCAGGCTCTTGTCTTGTTGCGTTTTTAGGCCTTTGTTGGTTTATCTGAAGTTGGATGTTGAGCTTTTTGTGTGGCAATCGGGGGGTTACTGCCTTCTTACCTGTGTATGAATGAGGTGTATATAGTTCTAATCCCTCGTACATATTATAGCGTTCATCTATAGACATTTCTTTCAGTTCTTTCTAAGTAAACAGACAACTTGAGCACTAGGAAGTGGTGAAGGGCGAGCGTTTTGAGGGACTGTCTTATGTAATTTTCTTACTGCTAATGGTCGTAAATTCACCGACCATCATCATCATTTCAACCGAAAGACGTCCACTGCTGGACATAGGCCTTCCACAAAAGAGGGGGTTTGCTATAATCGCCACGCTTGGAAGGCGAGTTGGCGATCGCAGTATGGTGGTAAAATGCATAGAGAACGCTGCAGCCAACCATATAAGTACCTAAACAGTGTAGTCATTTAATCAACTAGTAAGTCAGCCTATAATAGATCACTGCTGGGTGAAGGCTTCTCTCAGGTTGCGCCACAACACCCTGTACTACGCCTCCCACATCCAATCTGTCCCAGTACCCTTTTAAAGATTGACGGCACGGTTGGCGCGATTGACTGTTGCGCTGCGTGTCGCGGGTTTGATTCCCGCACGGAACAAAAATTTGTACGAGTGTAACTACAAGTAGTTGTTCCGGGTCTGGCTGTTTGTGTATGTGAGTTTAAATGTTTGTAAACACACCCACAATACAGGAGAAATTCCTAGTGTGGGGCAATGATTAAAAAAAGGATTGCCAAATCAAAAATCAAAATCAAAAATAATTTATTCAAACTAGGCTGAGAGTCACTTTTTCTCCTGTCTCCCCCATTTGTAGACCGATTCTCATTTTTTTTTTTTTAATTGAAAGATTATACTCCTGAAGTGGTCCCATTGGCACCAAGTCAGGATCTGATGAAGGAATTTCAGGGAAATCGAGGGCAACCCTCAATTGATATAGGTATTAACAATGTTTTTCATATATTTTCTAAAGCTATTGAGACATTTGCGTATGGTTATCATCATCTCATGACGCTGAGGTGATCAAGGAAGGTACAACTCTTTAACGGTTAGAAGTTAGGTGGAGGTTCGGGCATAACTCCGTCATATATAAATCGATTTGAAAATTTATTCGAAAGGGGTTTATTCCGATTTGGTCCCATAAAAATTTCATATAGATCTGATGATGCGTTTGGGAGACAGACGACGGAACTCTTCAAAAAATGACAGCAAACCAACCGCGATTGCTGCTATCGCATAAATTTGCATTGCTTTGACCCGAAGTATCATGAAATTTTGAATTGGTGTGGGGTAGGTAGTACATACATACATACATACATACTCAACCTACAAACGTTCCCACTGCTGGGACACAGGCCTCCTCTCCATGAGAGGGAGTGGGCCGTAATCTACCACGCGGGCCCAGTGCGGGTTGGTAGATGTCACATATCTTCGATTTTTTGGTTCTAGGACATGCCGGTTTCCTCACGATATTTTCCTTCACCGTTTGCGAGCAGTGGTGATTAAATTATTTACACAAAGTAATGCGCCTGGCTGGGTTCGAACGCACGACCTACAACTCGTAAGTCGCGGCCGTTACCACTGGGCCACCACTGCTGGCCACTGCTGCTGGGGCCTAAGTCTACTAATTTATAAACGTTACAATGGTCTCTCAATGGTGTGTTTTTGACAGTTTTTGTATGGCAAATCTGTCAAAAACTTACCATTGAGAGACCATTGTGACGTTTATAAATTAGTAGACTTAGGCCCCTGGGCTGCTGGGCTGCCACTGCTAGGTAGTTTAAGTGAAAAATATTTTTAATTTCGGAAGGCGGTGACAAAAAATAAATCTATTTAGCTGGGGGTGTCCCACACTACGTTTGCCAATACGCGATCTCCACTCCAGGTCTCGTCTTCTCCACCGGCCATCGGTCCTACGACAAACATGACCAACTGTAATTTCCACTTGCTCAATGATTCCAAGTGTTAATTTTAATCAAGTTTCGACCAAAATTCTGCCACTTTGATAGTATTATTGTTGGCGTCACAAAGGTCTTCCATAGTGTATGTGTGGCAAAGAGAGCATGACATAATGTCGGTAACTCCAGTTCCCGTAGTCATTAATCCCACAAAAATATCATAAAACAAGATGAATTACCTAACTTTGAAACATTACTTCAAAAGAGATGACTTCAACCAACAATGCGAGATAGCCCGAACTTCCCGCTCTGACCGGCGAATGTAAACTTTTGTGTCGTTTTCCCGCAGCCGCCGAGTGAATGATTAATGTTGTGAATGCATTCGTTCACCGTTCTTATTTTTTCCATTCGTGCAACAGGTCTTTGCGAGGTTTTGCGTCGATTTGGCAACGTTAAATCTTTTCGTATATTGAGACTGTAATTCGGGTAAAATGTTTTTTTATTCTGCTTGTAGAATGGGGATGATCTTTTACCTTAATGCTGGCTCTTTTATTCAGTTGTCTCTCGATTTATCTTTTTGGGCTATAATATTTTCTGTCTCTGTCAGCTCCAAATAAAAGATCAACTTGGACCTTCTTTTATGTTATATTTTTATACTAAAACATAACATGACAACGCCTGGCATTCCCCGAAGGATCAGGTATAGGTATAATACCCACATTTCACCAATTATGTTTAAATCTCATGTAATTAAGCGGCGAGCGTATTGCCCTGGCACAACTGGAGACTGACCCAGACTTCGGTATGCTTGAGACTTAATAGAAAAACCACTTTCCTCGGCCTGTGAATTGAACCCAGAACTTCTAGAGCAGCGAAACCGTCAGATTTTTATTGTTTTTATCACCGAGTCACGAAAGTCCCGCCTTGGAGTTTGCCAACGAGCGATGGAACGCAGCATTCTGGGTGTAAAAAGACAGAATAAAATTCGGAACACCAAGCTGCGTTCCAGAACAGGTATAAAAGACGTAGGCGAGAAGGCTGCCAGGCAGCCGTATGCAGGATGACCGCTGGGCAAAGATCTCTACACAAGGGTGCCTGAAGATGGACGACGCCGCCGCGGTAGGCCCAGAAAACGGTGGCGAGAAGACCTGGATGCGTACCGCGAGGACTGGTTCGAAGTGGCGCAGGAAATGCGTTCCTGGAAGGATTTCCCAGAGGCGGCCTTTGCCCAGCAGTGGGACAGCATGGGCTAAACAAAAAAAAATGTCTGTAGCGTTGGTTTACCCAAGCATTATCTACATCATTATTATGCCTGGAATGTACTTACCATATTGCTTGCAATGTACTCGTATTAGTCATACATTATAATAGAAACCAATTAATACTAACGACTACATTCCAAAATAAGAAAAAAATAGTAATCATTATCTCGTAGCAAATCTCAAATTCGTAGCGCGTAGTCGAAGTAGCGTAGTAGGAACGCCCTGCGTAGCCAACGAACGCTACGAGTGCTACGAAGGTGCTCTGCGTGCTACGCTATCTTCTCACGATGCGATGCGTCGCAATTTTTTACGGATACATCAGCATAACAGCATTCCGTGTAGAATCCCGACATACAGTGGGCTAAAAATGAACCTAAATTTGAAAAAAACAAAACGTTTTTTGATAATGCTACTATTTAATCCTAGGTAGGTACTATGTGGATGGCAGCTGTTGAATGTAGACATGGGAATAGAAAAGATAGGGAATTTTCTGAATTTAATGGAAAACTTTTAGGCTAGCGTGTGCAAAGTTTCAAGCTTATTTAGGTAGGTATGTAAGTTTGGGTCCTGTAACATAGTTTTGTATCTTTTCAGAAGGAAGCGGCCATCCAGTCCGTAAATAACTAACAACTTGCGTTGATCATTTCATACAGGCATAATTATTGTCAAATTGAAAATTTTTCTTGCATCTTCTTATACAGAAAATGCACAAGCATTTAGCACTACGTTTCCGTACACCTTGCATAAATACTATATCAAATGTATCAACCCTAATTTCGTACCTATCAAAAAGGTTTAAAAAAACAATATACTTAAATCTATCTATCTATTATGGTATTTTGTATGGTAATGGTATGTTAATAAGATACTTTTACCCACTTAGTTTATTCTATTCGCGAAACTTATAACTTACAATTATACAGAATCCTTACGTAATATGTTATTGAAAGCCATTTACAAGTTTCCACTGATAAACACTAAAATTGAAAGGAAAAATACTCGTACCTATAAGTAATGTAAATTTAGCAATTAATTTGGCTTGTGGCTAAATAACAATAGCTGCACGGGTCGATCGACCAGGTTAAGCTACGCTTGCCGCGGTTGGTCCGTGGATGGGTGACCATCTTTACATACCAAGACCCCTCCGTGCCTCGGAAAGCTCGTTAAGCCGTTGGTCCCGGCTGTCATTTGTGGATCTTTGACAGTCGTTACGGGTCGTCAGAAGCTCGAAAGTCTGACAACCAGTCTTACCAAGGGGTATCGTATTACCCAGTACCTGGGTTGCGGTGGTCAGATAGGCAGTCGCTCCATGTAAAATACTGGTATTCAGCTGCATCCGGTTAGACTGGATGGACCCCAACATAGTTGGGAAACGGCTAGGCAGATGATGAATTAATAGTACACGATCGACTAATTAGGTAAACAAAAAATCATTTAGACGCAAAACAATAACTTTTCCTCGAAAAATCTTTTCACCAACATACGCTTAAGCCGAGGAACACTGGCATTGAGCCCATATCTTGCTTTGTAATTGTTACTCCTATTGACTATGTGTTGCGATTATTGTGTTAAAACTGCTGTTTACTGTCCATAATAAAATGTAATAAAATAATTACAGTAATAACCAATCATCATCTAAACAAAAATTCAAACTATTTACTTCCACATAAGGTTTCTATTACATCAAAAAATAACTCTCAATCTTTTAGAGGCAAGATACCCTAGATGGCCTAGCCTTTTGCCAATATTTTTTGGGGTCGGCTTCCAGTCTAATACAGCTTTTGTACCAGTATTTTACACGGGGAGCTTCTGCCTAAATGTACTCCACAACCCAGTTACTGGGTTGCTAAGATTGGTTGTCAGACTTTCAGGATTCTGACAACTGTCAAATGTGTATCCACAAATTACAGCCGAGACCAACGGCTTAACATGCTTTCCGAGGCACGGAGGGGCCTTGGTATGTATCAAAAGATCACCCATCCACGCACCAACCGCGGCAAGCGTAGTTTAACCTGATTGATCGACCCGTGCAGCTGTCATTACTTTTCCACAATCACTAAATAATATTAAACAATCCTACTTAATGATATAAATTAAAAAAAAATATGTTAGGACATTTAGATGTTTGTATGTTTGTTACTCAATCACGCAAAAACGGCTAAGCGAATTTGTATGAAATTTGGCAAACTGATAGTTTATGACCTGGATTAACACATAGGATTGGTACTTTTCATCCCGATAGTGCGTTCCCGTAGGATAATTTCCAACGTCCATGCGGGTGAAGCCGCTGGCAAAAGCAATATTCTATTCTGAAAAATATTATGTCATTATCAGTGATCGGAATAGGCAGACTATATTTGCCTAAACTTCGGAGAACAGAGACAGAAAGTGCAGACTTCCTTACGAATATATTTTTTTCCCGGGATTTGGGAAGAATTCAGTAAGTTGAAAATAAGCTTTATATGAGATGTGTAAAAGCTATTTTTAACTAAACTTGCAATTACCAAATTTTCGGGATTTCCATGTAAAATCCTGAAATAAATAATCTAACTTTAATTCATGTATTTCAATTATATTTACGACCCAACTAACCGTTATATCAAATCATGAATTAAAGTTAGATTATTTATTTCGGGATTTTACGTGAAAATCCCGAAAATTTGGTAGTTGCAAGTTTAGTTAAAAATAGCTTTTACACGTCTCATATAAAGCTTATTTTCAACTTACTGAAGCATTTTCCCGAATCCCGGGAAAAAAATTTAGTTGTAAGGAAGTCTCCACTTTCTGTCTCTGTTCTCCGAAGTTTAGGCAAATATAGTCAGCCTATTCCGATCACTGGTCATTACAACTCAATCTGATACAACAAAGGTAACAAATAAAATTAATTAATTATTTACGTAACCGATTCATTACAAATTCTCATCGTTAAATTTAAAGCCTATTTATTAAGTTTTACTTGACGTTTGTAAAGATACCGGTAATTACGTAAAATTACCGGTATTGTATTAGCTCTAAGAGTTTATAGGTATTTTAATTGTGAACTCAAGGTAAAGTAGAACTAGGGAAAATGATTGTATAGCAAAGTGACACAGTGCTTCAATTGTCTGTGTTATAGTCTCTATGAAGGGTCAAATTAAATTAGCTGGCCCTAGTCACTGCAGAAGACGCCCTGGGACGTCGGGAATCCTAAGCCGATTCCTGGCCACCGTAAGCACGGGCTTGCGGACGGCGAATAATGAGTATCTCGCTGTCCGGTAAGGACCAGGCCCGGGTCGACAGCGCGTTGTGTTCCACGCGCGCCACAAAGAGATGTCGGCACCAACTGGTGGGGTCCGCAAGGGCCGATGCCTGCCAGGGGTGCGGGTTGTTCGAAAGAGATAGCTCCTGGCTCACAGGCAACTGAAGGAACACGGCCACCCGTGTTCGTGGCCACGCGTGTCAGACTTTTAATGGCTAAAACCCACGTTTTAGCCAGTGAAAGTCTGACACGCGCTCCCGCTTCGCTTAGAGCGGGATAAGTTATTTGATGATTTCCCATACTTAAAAAAAAAACTCGATGGCCGGTGGAGCAGACGAGTTCTAGAGTGGAGAACGCGTATCGGCAAACGTAGTGTGGGGGTCACCTAGCTCAAAAAGCTCGGCCTCAGTGAGCTGCTGTGACAACCTGGATCCGGAAGGTGGAAGACAGGGCATTGTGGTGCAGCATGGGAGGGGATTACGTCCAGCAGTAGACTGTGATAGGCTGAGTTGTTGTTGCTACTGTCAGAGAATTATGATTGTGATTTGAATGTACGGAAAATTTAAGTTAATAGCCAATTGGGTTTACAATTAATTTTCCGTACTGTAGGTATACATTAAGTTTAAGTAAACCATTGTTGTTCTATTTCTTCAAATAAATTCCAGGGTCGAAACTTGAAATTTACAAAAATGTAGTTATTCACAGTGTCAGTTTGGTACCTACTTGGTACATTCTGTATTATTATCGACCTCTTAGAAGAAAAACCCGGTGAATAAGTTGGGTTTATTATCCCTTGAGAATGATGTAAATACGAAGCAGTTATTTGATAGATTATCACTTTTATAAATAAATGTTTCTCAAAGTTAGTTAAGATTAGCTATATACATTTTTGATCTTCAAACTTAATATTATTAAATGAAAAGTGAGTTTGTTTTGTATGCTTTCACGCTCCAATGGCTGAACGCATGAACCAGTATTAGTTTTATCGAACTGTCCCGTTGGTCTCGTGATCGCTAACGCGACTGATGCGGTTGGGGTTCTTGATTCGATTTCCCGGTAAAAGGATATTAGGTTATGCCATTAGGACTTTCTTAATAACAGCCCGTAGTTTAGAAGTTGGTGGTGTGATACCCTCGTGCCTCGGATAGCGCCTAAAGCCTTTGGCCCTGGGCCTGATCTGTCTCTGCTCTGTTTAGATTGGCTGCCATGGCTGAATAACGGTCTGAAGGACTATTTTGATTTTTTCGGAAGCAAAACCATAGTTTATATTTCGGACGGACAAAGGTTCCGTTTTTTCCATTTGACTACCGACAGAGCCCTAAACACTGCATGGATTTCTTCAAAATATCAAGTTGCATTTTAATATAACCCTCCGCTCGTCGAAGTCCTTTAAAAGAGAACTCAAGTTTCACTATTGATACGTCTCGTCTATTTTATTTAGGCCACCTGCAGCCTTCTTAGAAAAAGGATACCCAGTACGGATTGGTAGATGTCACATGTCTTCGAAGTTTTGGTTGTAGGACATGTCGGTTTCCACACGAAGTTTTCTTTCATCGTTTTGAGAGCAGTTGTGATGAAATAAATTTCACAATAAAAGGGCCTGCCTCGATTCGACCCCTCAGCCTACAACTCGTAAGTCGGGGCCGTTGCCACTGGCCACCACTGCTCTCCATTATAGGCTGAATGTGATTTAATTCTTTACTCCGTGAACCTAAACTTAATCAGCATTGCTATTCTAAAAGTTGTTTCCGAGAAAATGCCAAAAAACGCGCGAATCGTTTTTTCTTAAAAACTGTGATACTTAACGTTACTGATTGGAAGACAGAAAATGCCAAAAAACGCGCGAATCGTTTTTTCTTAAAAACTGTGATACTTAACGTTACTGATTGGAAGACACATCAATATTTCTTTCTGTGTATCCAAAAGAATCCTTTCCAGTTACTGATTGTAGGACACATCAATTTCTTTCGGTTTATCCTAACCTCGTACCGTGTGGGGCCGGACGTAAAAAGATAGCACCATCCCATTTCCTCCCGTGGGTGTCGTAGAAGGCGACTAAGGGACTTACTAGAGAATGGGCAGCAGCGTTCTCTATGCATTTTACCACCATACTGCGATCACCAACCCGCCTGCCAAGCGTGGCGATTATGACAAAAACCCCCTTTTGGGAGGCCTATGTCCAGCTGTGGACGTCTTTCGGCTGAAATGATGATCCTAAAAATTCCTTTCCAGTTAACGTCTCATATCTTGGCAATTATTTGAATTATAAAAATGATTGTTAGACAGAAACATTGAGAATTGTGAACTCTCTTAGATTCTATTAAAAATAAAAATTGATCAAGTAAGGGTTGACTCGTTTTCTAGTTAAAAGACGGCAGTATTCCGTTACCATCTCACCGTGAAAACTAAGGTGGAAGTGAGCTGTTATTTCACTCTATGCTTGGGATTGACACTATTAACTACTCATTTCACCAAAGTTTTCACGATCCGATTTTTACAGTATTGACATACAGGTAGGTACCGTATTGCATCGCTTCCCTCGCTACTCCAGTTATAATATTTGAGATAGATACTTAAATAATACAATCATTCACAAAAACTTTATGAATTATTAAAATTTTATGTTTTTCGAGATGCAGATGCAGAGGTTCATAACGTGCCAATTGCATAATACATATTTCTGGACCAGGTGATTCGCCCACAAAAATAAACTTACTTCGTGCGACTGTAGCAAAAGTCTCGATTCGCCCGATTCGGGAGAGTAAATTAGTGCGAATCGTCTAATAAGCCAACGAGAGGAGTAAGAGTTGACTTGATTTTAGTTAGGGTTTGTCTGCGTATAAATAAATTTTGCTGTAAAAAGTGTAAATACAAGAAAATAGGTATAAAATAACCACAGAAAACAACTTTTAACGTTATGTTGACTGATGACAAAGTTGAAGGATATTTGAGTAGTTTATGGTTATAAGTAGGCATATTATAATCTGTGCTGTATAAATTTGGCAAACTGATAGTTTATGACCTGGATTAACACATAGGATAGGTACGTTTTATCCCGATAGTGCGTTCCCGTAGGATAATTTCCAACGTCCATGCGGGTGAAGCCGCTGGCAAAAGCAATATTCTATTCTGAAAAATATTATGTCATTATCAGTGATCGGAATAGGCAGACTATATTTGCCTAAACTTCGGAGAACAGAGACAGAAAGTGCAGACTTCCTTACGAATATATTTTTTTCCCGGGATTTGGGAAGAATTCAGTAAGTTGAAAATAAGCTTTATATGAGATGTGTAAAAGCTATTTTTAACTAAACTTGCAATTACCAAATTTTCGGGATTTCCATGTAAAATCCTGAAATAAATAATCTAACTTTAATTCATGTATTTCAATTATATTTACGACCCAACTAACCGTTATATCAAATCATGAATTAAAGTTAGATTATTTATTTCGGGATTTTACGTGAAAATCCCGAAAATTTGGTAGTTGCAAGTTTAGTTAAAAATAGCTTTTACACGTCTCATATAAAGCTTATTTTCAACTTACTGAAGCATTTTCCCGAATCCCGGGAAAAAAATTTAGTTGTAAGGAAGTCTCCACTTTCTGTCTCTGTTCTCCGAAGTTTAGGCAAATATAGTCAGCCTATTCCGATCACTGGTCATTACAACTCAATCTGATACAACAAAGGTAACAAATAAAATTAATTAATTATTTACGTAACCGATTCATTACAAATTCTCATCGTTAAATTTAAAGCCTATTTATTAAGTTTTACTTGACGTTTGTAAAGATACCGGTAATTACGTAAAATTACCGGTATTGTATTAGCTCTAAGAGTTTATAGGTATTTTAATTGTGAACTCAAGGTAAAGTAGAACTAGGGAAAATGATTGTATAGCAAAGTGACACAGTGCTTCAATTGTCTGTGTTATAGTCTCTATGAAGGGTCAAATTAAATTAGCTGGCCCTAGTCACTGCAGAAGACGCCCTGGGACGTCGGGAATCCTAAGCCGATTCCTGGCCACCGTAAGCACGGGCTTGCGGACGGCGAATAATGAGTATCTCGCTGTCCGGTAAGGACCAGGCCCGGGTCGACAGCGCGTTGTGTTCCACGCGCGCCACAAAGAGATGTCGGCACCAACTGGTGGGGTCCGCAAGGGCCGATGCCTGCCAGGGGTGCGGGTTGTTCGAAAGAGATAGCTCCTGGCTCACAGGCAACTGAAGGAACACGGCCACCCGTGTTCGTGGCCACGCGTGTCAGACTTTTAATGGCTAAAACCCACGTTTTAGCCAGTGAAAGTCTGACACGCGCTCCCGCTTCGCTTAGAGCGGGATAAGTTATTTGATGATTTCCCATACTTAAAAAAAAAACTCGATGGCCGGTGGAGCAGACGAGTTCTAGAGTGGAGAACGCGTATCGGCAAACGTAGTGTGGGGGTCACCTAGCTCAAAAAGCTCGGCCTCAGTGAGCTGCTGTGACAACCTGGATCCGGAAGGTGGAAGACAGGGCATTGTGGTGCAGCATGGGAGGGGATTACGTCCAGCAGTAGACTGTGATAGGCTGAGTTGTTGTTGCTACTGTCAGAGAATTATGATTGTGATTTGAATGTACGGAAAATTTAAGTTAATAGCCAATTGGGTTTACAATTAATTTTCCGTACTGTAGGTATACATTAAGTTTAAGTAAACCATTGTTGTTCTATTTCTTCAAATAAATTCCAGGGTCGAAACTTGAAATTTACAAAAATGTAGTTATTCACAGTGTCAGTTTGGTACCTACTTGGTACATTCTGTATTATTATCGACCTCTTAGAAGAAAAACCCGGTGAATAAGTTGGGTTTATTATCCCTTGAGAATGATGTAAATACGAAGCAGTTATTTGATAGATTATCACTTTTATAAATAAATGTTTCTCAAAGTTAGTTAAGATTAGCTATATACATTTTTGATCTTCAAACTTAATATTATTAAATGAAAAGTGAGTTTGTTTTGTATGCTTTCACGCTCCAATGGCTGAACGCATGAACCAGTATTAGTTTTATCGAACTGTCCCGTTGGTCTCGTGATCGCTAACGCGACTGATGCGGTTGGGGTTCTTGATTCGATTTCCCGGTAAAAGGATATTAGGTTATGCCATTAGGACTTTCTTAATAACAGCCCGTAGTTTAGAAGTTGGTGGTGTGATACCCTCGTGCCTCGGATAGCGCCTAAAGCCTTTGGCCCTGGGCCTGATCTGTCTCTGCTCTGTTTAGATTGGCTGCCATGGCTGAATAACGGTCTGAAGGACTATATTGATTTTTCGGATGCAAAACCAAAGTTTATATTTCGGACGGACAAAGGTTCCGTTTTTTCCATTTGACTACCGACAGAGCCCTAAACACTGCATGGATTTCTTCAAAATATCAAGTTGCATTTTAATATAACCCTCCGCTCGTCGAAGTCCTTTAAAAGAGAACTCAAGTTTCACTATTGATACGTCTCGTCTATTTTATTTAGGCCACCTGCAGCCTTCTTAGAAAAAGGATACCCAGTACGGATTGGTAGATGTCACATGTCTTCGAAGTTTTGGTTGTAGGACATGTCGGTTTCCACACGAAGTTTTCTTTCATCGTTTTGAGAGCAGTTGTGATGAAATAAATTTCACAATAAAAGGGCCTGCCTCGATTCGACCCCACAGCCTACAACTCGTAAGTCGGGGCCGTTGCCACTGGCCACCACTGCTCTCCATTATAGGCTGAATGTGATTTAATTCTTTACTCCGTGAACCTAAACTTAATCAGCATTGCTATTCTAAAAGTTGTTTCCGAGAAAATGCCAAAAAACGCGCGAATCGTTTTTTCTTATAAAAACTGTGATACTTAACGTTACTGATTGGAAGACACATCAACTAATATTTCTTTCTGTGTATCCAAAAGAATCCTTTCCAGTTACTGATTGTAGGACACATCAATTTCTTTCGGTTTATCCTAACCTCGTACCGTGCTGTGGGGCCGGACGTAAAAGAATAGCACCATCCCATTTCTTCCCGTGAGTGTCGTAGAAGGCGACTAAGGGACTTACTAGAGAATGGGTAACAGCGTTCTCTATGCATTTTACCACCATACTGCGATCGCCAACCCGCCTGCAAAGCGTGGCGATTATGGCAAAAACCCCCTTTTGGGGAGGCCTATGTCCAGCAGTGGACGTCTTTCGGCTGAAATTATGATCCTAAAGAATCCTTTCCAGTTAACGGCCTACAAACTCTCATATCTTGGCAATTATTTGAATTGTAAAATGTTTCTTAGACAGAAAAATAGAGAATTGTGAACTCTCTTACATTCTATTAAAAAGGAAACAATTACCAAGTGAGGGTTAACTCGTTTCTAGTTAAAGGACGGCAGTATTCCGTTACCATCTAACCGTGAAATCGAAGGTGGAACTGGAAGTGAGATGTCATTTCACTCGATGCTTGGGATTGACACTATTAACTACTCACTTCACCAAAGTTTTCACGATGCGATTTTTACAGTTAAATTAAATTTATTTCATAAGCCTAATACAATAAGGAGAGAAAAAGGGGTTTACAAATGCATTTTTATATTATATAACTATATCCTTATCATTAATAGGCCTAGTACGTGCACGTTATGTGAAACTCCTGACACCCAAACTAGGACATATCTTGTATCTCAGGTGTCAGCGTTCCTTCCTGGGAGACATTTGTGAAGCCTAGCTTTCAGTTGCGTACTTCATGTTTCAGTGATAATGAAAAACTCACAGATAGAAAAATAAAATAAAATTAAAATTACAATCTAGGTTTAAGTTAAACAAAAACAAGAACAATATAGAAGTAGTAAGTAATCTATTTTATCTCTGCTATAATTATATGCGTGTGGAGAAGTGAAACGGTAAGTGTAATGTAAAGGTGAGTGTGAGGGTGAGTGTAGTGTGAGGATGAGTGTAGGGTGAGTGTGGTGTAAGAGTGTGTATTTTCGAATTGATAGGTCGGGGTTGTTTGCTTTAGGTGCATGCGGTGTGAATGCAATGACTTAGCCAGCATTACCGGCCAGCAACTCTTCAGTTTCCTGATAAGTTAAGGAAGTAAGTAGTAGTATCGACATACAGGTAGGTACCGTATTGCATCGCTTCCCTCGCTACTCCAGTTACAATATTTGAGATAGATACTTAAATAATACAATCATTCACAAAAACTTTATGAATTATTAAAATTTTGTGTTTTTCGAGATGCAGATGCAGAGGTTCATAACGTGCCAATTGCATAATACATATTTCTGGACCAGGTGATTCGCCCACAAAAATAAACTTACTTCGTGCGACTGTAGCAAAAGTCTCGATTCGCCCGATTCGGGAGAGTAAATTAGTGCGAATCGTCTAATAAGCCAACGAGAGGAGTAAGAGTTGACTTGATTTTAGTTAGGGTTTGTCTGCGTATAAATAAATTTTGCTGTAAAAAGTGTAAATACAAGAAGATAGGTATAAAATAACCACAGAAAACAACTTTTAACGTTATGTTGACTGATGACAAAGTTGAAGGATATTTGAGTAGTTTATGGTTATAAGTACATATTATAATCTGTGCTGTATAAATTATTTTTCTTACAAACAATTAATTGATTTTTATAAATCATGCGCCCTGCCATGAGTCATATTTCGTATACCTATTATATAATATACCTATTATATACCTATAATATACCTATTATACCCATTTAATAATAATTTAATTACATCTATTAATTATTGCTATTGCATTTTATGAATCTGACTGTGACTAATGATGCAATTCTATAAAATATCGATGATATTTTTATACAAATTAATGCACTGCAATAATTGCAATTTAATGTTCTTACAGCGAAAATGAATAAATAATAAGCATAAAATGGTCCTAAGTTAAGTTAAGGGAACCTGCACCTTAATTCCGTAACACACTATCAATCAAAATCAGAGTTATTTTGAACTAGCTACCGCCCGCGGTTTCGCCCACGTGGCAGTCGAAAATTATCCCACGGAAACGTACGTAACATCGGAATAAAAAGTATCTTAATGTGTTATTCCAGGTTACGAACTATCTGTGTACTTTCATCCAAATCGAGCCGTTTTAGCGTGATTGAGTAAAAAACATTCGAACATCTTAACATACAAACTTTCATATTTATAAATAATATTAGTAAGATAATAAATTTTGGAAAATAATGGCCATTAAAATGTAACCTAAAAATACTATAATTAAATCTGGGGGCACGGTATTGCCAAGACTAGCCAAGCGGAGTGCAAGGCCACCTTTTCTCGAAGCGCTTCGTTGTTTTTTTTGAACCCCATATAAATTGGGTTTGGATTTTACCAGATAACCAAAATTCTCTGGATATGTTTTCAATGGTGGACTTATTAAACATATTATAAGTTTTAATTTCATAGCTCTTATACTTAAGATTTTATTGATATCAAAAAAACCCTGATTTTGTCACCTCACTGATGATCATCAAAATTCTTAGGGTAGGTACTTCCTAATGTCCTAGAAAACTGAAATTTGAAATGTACTGTGAAACCTGGTTAAGTGGGACCTGGATAAGTGAGAAACCTCTATTATTGAGAACTACAATGAGGTCCCGGCACTTTTTTATCGAATTACCTCTGTTAATGGGACTTTTTCGATGTTTACCTCTATAATTGGGACTCTGGAGCTCAATTCCCTTTATAAGTGAGACAATTTATCAGGTTGGGACAGGTTACGACACGATTTTTTATAAACATTTGAATTTCTTTCACAAAATTTCCACCTTTATAAATGGAATAACGGTACATTTCGACCTCTATAAGCGGGCCCTCTGTAAATGAGAGAACTAAATTTTAAACCTGTCTAATTGGAAAACTGGATAAATGAAAACCTCTTTAAATGGTACAAAATCCTTGGTCCCTTGAGATCCCAATTAACCAGGTTTCACTGTAATATGTAAGCTAGTATTAATACCCATCATCATCATCATCTGCCTAGCCTTTTCCCAGCTATGTTGGGGTCGGCTTCCAGTCTAATCGGATGCAGCTGAATACCAGTATTTTACATGGAGCGACTGCCTATCTGACCTCCACAACCCAGTTACTGGGTAATACGATACCCCTTGGTAAGACTGGTTGTCAGACTTTCGGGCTTCTGACGACTCGTAACGACTGTCAAAGATCCACAAATGACAGCCGGGACCAACGGCTTAACGTGCTTTCCGAGGCACGGAGGGGTCTTGGTATGTAAAGATGGTCACCCATCCACGAACCAACCGCGGCAAGCGTAGCTTAACCTGATCGATCGACCTAGTATTAATACCCAAACAAGAAAAAATCTAAAACTAGAGAGGATGGAAGTTTGTATGAGACTTCCGCAATTTTGATGCTAGAAGTTTGAAAACAGTGCGAGTTATATGGTCTCGTCTTGGCAACATTTTACATGAAAATGTTTTTGGTGAGATCCATTTAGCCCTATACCAGAGTTCAATAGACATTGTTTTTTCTTTTAGTTCTATTTGGAAACTCACAGCTAACTTAAACAGTGTTTTTAAACAATATTAAACTGTAGGCCATTTACAAGTAACAACAACATTGCAATTAATCATTTTTGATACAAACTCCAGCACATCAAGCTACCCCAAACTGTCAAATTTTCCTAATTGAACATGAACTTTATTCGTTTCCAATAAAGTTTAAAATCTATCAAAGAAATTTGACAGATTGGAGTAGCTTGACGTGCTGGCGTCTGTACTACACGAAATCTAAACAAATAAATAAAATTGATGTGCCTGTTTGTATTTTCAAAATATGAGCTTTTTACTAAATGCATCAGAAAGTACCTACCCATATACGGTACTTTATAACAAATCATCAATTTTCAAAAATGTTGTCTCTCTGTTCCGGCTAATATGCGAAATGGCTAGACCGATTTTGTCGGGACTTTCATAGGAGACAGCTGATTTTATAAACATTATCATAGGCATAGCTATTAATGTATATAAATTACAAAACAATTTTACACAACCAATTTTAAGTCAATCACAATTTACATACAAACTTATCTACCTAACTGTACCGCACCAGGATGCAAAAAATCCTAAAAAATGCGTCGTTCCTATCCACTTGTTCGACACATGCCCACAGTCCACAGCTGGGCATCGGTATGTGCGCCCACAAACACAGTTCGTGTGCGTACAGTATCTGCGTGTGTGGTGTGACGTATGGGCCGACAACCCCTGCTGTGTTTGCCGTAGCGAGGCTGATTAGGGTTGGCGCTAATGTCAGTTCAATAAAATTTTGAATCTTTGTAAATCATGTTTTTTTTTTTTTCAAACTAATATTTCACAGGCTGGTTCGAGGTTGCGGGGTATACCTTTGCCAGGCATATAAAAACCAAAAAAAAGGTAATAAAAAAAGAGAAGAATTGAATTTTTTTATGTTTATTTTACGCATTCACGCTAAAACGGCTGAACGGATTTGGTTGTTCTTTACCACATGGGTGGACTATGACCTGGATACAAACAGTATTATATGTCCTAATATGGAATACTTTTTGTCCCGATATTCTCACGGGATCGAGATTTATGCGGGTGAAACCGCCGGGAGCAGAAAGTTATAAAAATACGAGTACTTGAAGATAAGGCTACTTCTAGTACCAATTTTTCCCGTGTTTTAGTAAAATAAATTGTGTGCCCGCTAGGGAAGCCCGTTTTAAAACAAGTAAGTTTGAGAGGTGTTTTGACGATTTTAATAAATAACCATTATTTGCGTGAGCCATTTGAACAGACATGTTGGTGACTAGTGAGCCATTGTGGCCAAGTTATATTATTATTTTCTTTATTTCAATTAAATACATGTAAATTACATTTTTAAATATTTGTATAAAAACATTTAAAAATAAAAAAAAAATATGTTATGTTATTATTATTATCGGCTGACAACATTATTGGCTCATTGATAACATTTGTACAAATCAGATATTTGCTGCGACGTAAAACAAAGCTGCACACGACTTACGTTTAAGTAGGTAAGCCTGAGACTTTCAATAAATCTAAAGTCAAACGCCCATATTAATAAAATCCAACTTTCCTTAATGCGGTCTGTTAAAATAGATGTTAAATAAATAACTAACGAGAATCCAGATACGATGAAATCGTTTAAAAATGTAAGACCGTTTAAGAAACTCGATTTAGACACAACTTCAGGAAATTAGATTTTTAGATAGATAAAGATCTCTAAAGGACTACTTTAACGTTCTTGAAGGCAGATCGAATTTGAATGTACTTAGAAAAAAAAACAAAAGAAGTAAGGGTAATTTTTTTTTTTTGGGGTGGGAAATCATCAAATGACTTCTCCTGCTGAGTAGAGCAGGAGGGCGTGTCAGACTTTTACTGACTAAAACCCACCCGTGTTCCCTCAGTAGCCCGTATGCCAGGGGCCGTGGTATCTCTTTCGAACAAACCCGCACCCCTGGCAGGCATCAGCCCTTGCGGACCCCACCAGTGGTTGCTGACATCTTTGACGGCGCGCGTGTGGAACACAACGCGCCGTCCCGTCTACCACTTTTCGGCCGCAGGGGATAGGGAGAGCGGCTGACGCTATACCGACACTCCTCTTCCCCTGCGGCCCCACCGCGTCCGCCATCAAACGGTGGCGGCCCCGTCCAGGCCACGGAAGGGAAGAGCGCTGCTCAGAAGCACCGACACTCCTCCTCTACCGCAGCCCGTAACCCTCAGCCGCGATGCCTCCCATTCGACATCGCGGCCCACCTCAGTTGCGGTGCACCTCACCGCAACCTACTTTTTGGCCGCTACGTCAATGGCTTGAAAGCAAAAGCCCTGACGAGCGGCCCCATCGTTGGGTTCCTCTTGGCTTCACCGTGGGTGGGAGACCACGGTTACTAAGCCCCCCCGCAACGACAATGCGGGAACCCACTCGGGGGGGAAAGAAGTAAGGGTTATTCTTATTTCGAATGTAAATGTAAAAAGACGTACTCGTATACAGAGAAGGACCATGCATTGATCTTCATGATTATTCACTATTTATTACAGATTTCGACTATTATTTTATAATGGGAACATCTCGCACACGCAAAAACAGTACCCTAATTGCGTAACTCACGATTAATCATAATCCGTTTCAATTTGACAGTTCAACAATATTCACTGCGTTATTTACGTTGTTGAGCAAACACATTTTTAGAACATATGAAGCAATGGTTTAACAATCTGTTTCAAAACGAAACAGATTATGATTAATCGTGAGTTACGCAATTAGGGTGCTGGCCTACAGGCCAGAAGTCAACTTTTTAAAATGCGCATGGCAGTCGCCAGCAGGTCAAGCTTACCCAAACTGTCAAATTTTCCCAATTGAACATAAACCTTATTCCTTTGTAATAAAGTTGAAAAACTATCAAAGAAATTTGACAGATTGGGGTAGCTTGATGTGCTGGCCTCTGTACATTCGCCCGGACCAGTTTAGTAGAACGAGCTTGATGTCTCATGAAAAAGTAAAGGGATAATTCGACAAAATCTTATGTTGTTTAATTAAATATCAATTAATCTGTAAATCATAGCATCAAATGACAATTATTTTAACAAAAAAAAAACTTATTGATTGATCTAATTAATAAATTAAATTTATTTCGGACAACCCTACCAAACTAGCTCATCACACCCCTTGCATGTTATAGCCCCCTGCAGTGTTTGGCAAGTGGGCACACATGCAAACACACACACACACACACACGCGCACCCAAAATTGACAACCCATAAATTAAAAGAACCTGTTCCACGAGGGTAGTTCTTTGTCACTTAGAACTTCGTATTTTATTTATAGTATGTGCTTACAAAATTAATACACACTAATCCTATTCGAAACCAGATCTTTTGGTACACATAATAAGGTTCTCATTGACAGCAAATGGGGTTTAGCAAGGATTGGATTATGAACTTAGTAATTTAAACCTTATGATTTATGACAAAGAAATTAAAATCGTCTTATTCGAGGGGCTTACTACTTTAACTTACTTTTTTTTTCAAGAAATATCAGAAAAGGTCGGATATAGAGTTCATTTGAAGTAGTTCTAAGAAGAATGGCTACACGCTGAGATTTTTAGTAGCTGGAACTTGTCACTGTACAAAGTTATAACTTGATTCTTTGAATTAAAACCTCTTTTATAAAGTGGGATACTTATTTCGGGAATCTGTTGTATCCGATGTCGTAATAGAGAAACGAACGCTGCTTGACTTCAAGCCACCGTTGTACACCTTATTGTGTGGCATTATTTCCCTGAAAGCTATCTTTAAGGACTCCCACAGACAGGCGCGAAGCGATGTTCTGACACGATTCTGGTAAAACAAACTCCACGAAGTTTTCATAGATATTTTTTTATTTGTGCCGCGTCGCGCTTATCTGCGGGAGCCTTTATGATCTGGTGATTCCCAGGAAAGATACGGCTGCCTTGCAGGTTAGAAAGGTCTCAGTAGCTATGTCTGATTTGTGCTGGATTGTTGGCAATAGGATAGCCCCTTTAACATTTTTTTTAGCGTCTGCGTCCCATTCTGTCGAAACTTGAGAGTACTTAGTGGTGGGCCAGTTGTAACAGCCGCGACTTACGAGTTTATAGGTCGTAGGTTCGAACCCAGACAGACGCTTTACATTGTGTGAATTATTTTCATCGCCACTGCTTTCAAAACGGTGAAGTTTTCTTTCCGATGTTTTATCGTGAGTTGCGTGCGTGTCGACTATATAGGTACGCCAATATTTCATAAGAATCCATTTTTCTTTGCAAGTAAGTTTATCTCGATTCGGTCGGCCCGTCAATCATTTAGCAATCAATCAAATAGTTCCATAACTGTCCAGTATTCCCCATAACTCCACCATAAACGATCTTGCAGAAACATTGCTAATGAAAAAGCTATTACAGTACTTAACTTTATAAAGAAATATCATTGTGTTTTCCTGCAATCTATAATCGATACATCTATACATTTAAAAATAAAAATTAAGACTGTAATGTCAAAATAACGGCTTTTTACTAATTGTTTATGAAATAATAACGGTACAAAAAAAAATCTGACTGTGCGTCGAACATTCTTCTGAATATTCGCGACAAACAGACAGATAGTCAGACATTTTTTTTTAAGTCCTGTCAAAATAGGTCGAGCCATAGGAATGGCTGGACCTCTTTTGACAGAACTTTCACTAACTTATAGCTGATGTTACATGGAGTAACATAGGACCTTTTTTGAGGCCCTGGGCCCTGAAGATAATTTCCGACATAAACGCACGCGAATCCGCGGCCACAGCTAGGCTATATTATGATAGTTTGACTAGTGGATTGGGGAAGGCATTATGCGATCGATGCTCTAAGCACGAAATCCGTAATCTCGGTCGAAGTTACGGGCGTTTCCTAATCCGTATCACTTGCGACCTATAATTAGTTTGGGGCCCAAGACTAAGAATGAATTACTACACGATTTGACAGTTGTCCCTACTCCCTATGTGGTTTTACCCATCCAAAAAAGTCAAGTCAAAGTCACTTCGGACGGGACCGTATTTTCGTTAACGGAGTTAGAGGGTAGCCCCCCTGAATAAGATAGGCTTGACCGATACTGTACTATGTTCTCTTTAATTCAGCACATTTAATGGATATATGAATATGTAAATTTAATGAGTGTGTGAGTGGGTGAAGTGTGTATGAGATCGATCTTATAAAATATGACATAAATAGAATAGAATAGAATAGAAAACATTTATTCGACACTGACACAACACAACAGCAACAAACACATAAAAAATGAGAACATTATACATAACAAAAAAAAGTCAGTATCAGTTGTGCTGAACGTGTCCATACCGAAAGCGTTGCCATCTTAGCATTTGCTGGGCGTGAGACACCCAGCGCTGGTTTTCAGTTGGCACCCCGCAGCGACACACGGACGTAGGTAAATAAAAGTAAACTATTGCAACGGAAAATAGATACATAGGTTGTACTTGAATATTAGTAATAATAAATGCATAAAAATACGTAAATAATTAATGCAATAGATTACATAACACATTAACACAACACAATGCTATGTGCTAAATACAGTAAGTAGGTAGCGAAGAAAATGCATTTGTCCTTTTAATTATATTTAAATTTCTGCTAAGTGGGTAGGTATTTCTTGCAAGGTGGTTACATTTTTGGCGCGTAGCCACCATCTTGTTTTTCAATACAATATGTAACATGGAATTAGTATATGCTACTTAAAATAGTACATATATTATTAATTCCATGCAATTTCCATTAACAATTTTATAATGAATGTATACAAGTATTGCCCACCTGTAGCTAAAAGGGAAAAAATATCCCCTTTCATTATTACTTAGACATCAAAAGATCCTTGTAGCACTGTAGTTTCGTCAACCACCCACAGGAAGTGACATGGTGGTCTGTTCCACCCGAACCATGACGCCATACACCGACAAACAGATCACGAAATATCGTGACTTTTGCCTCTGAGGAAGCTTGAAACATGCCTGTTAACTTTCCCCACGAACTAGTATTGGAAAGAATGGATTCAAATCAATTTGTGACATGTTTAATTGGGGTCCGATATGGTAATGGATATCTTTATATAGATATATACGGGTATCCGCTGGATGTGAGAAGCGCAAGACCGGGCAAAGTGGAGGAGCCTAGGGGACGCCTATGTCCAGCAGTGGACGTCTTTCGGCTGAAATGATGATGATGATGGTAATGGATGGTTGTCGATTTTCTTTTTCAAACATTACCTATGCTCATAGCTTCTGAAAATCAAATTCCATCTGAAATCCTCTTGGAGCTTTTTGGCATATCAGTAGTTCCACGCTTTCCATTCTCTATTGTCATTTGAAACTTACGAGTACACCCACCCGTTGCATTATGTTAGCGTGATGTTCGGAAATTAGGTTAGGATGAGCTGAATACCAGTATCTAACATGGAGCGACTACCTATCTGACCTCCACTCCACTCCACAGTTACTGGGTTACACGATACCTCTTGTTAAGTAAGACTGGTTGACTGATCTACGAATGACAGCCGGGAACAACGCCTTAACGTGGTTTCTGAGGCATAGTGTGGTCTCGATACATAATGGATGGTCACCCATCCTCAAAGTGACCGTGTCAAGCGTAGCTTAACCTTCGATAAAACCGTTTTTTTACTTCTCCCGCTTTGGGTGGAGCGGGAGGGCGTGTCAGACTTTTACTGACGACGGTGGCCGGGAATCAGCCTGGGATTCCCGACTCCAAGGGCGTCTCCTGCGATAACTAGGGCCATGAGGGCTCATATACTGCCTCCCTCACGGCCTCCCTTTTCGCGAGCATTACTGCTTCCCAAAGGGAGGTTACGGCTACCCATACACTCTCGCTCCAAACCATGGCCTGGACCAGAGCCGGACGCTACAGATCGCCGCCGCCGATCGCCTCCACGAGGACACGGTGGTGCTCCACCCAAGCCGGGCAGACCTCCACCGTATGCTCCACCGTGTCTTCAGGGCGTTATCATCTACACACGAGCCCCTCCGAATGAATAATACTGCACCAATTTATCGCGTATCGAATCGTCCTCAAAGCAAAACAACATACAACTGTTATTACTACCAACACAAACACGAAACAAAGTAGGGAACAAATTAATATACAGCATGAATATTCACGTGGCTACGAGTGGCCATACATTAGCATATAATTGTGTTTGTCACAATTATTTCAAAACGATGACGGTAAGCCTGATAAAATTTCGAATAAAGTTGGCTGTAGGGAATTTTAAAAAATGCGTATGAAGTGATAACTTTGTCTTTTGTTCTTGGGTTTTACTGTCATAGCATGCTGTCAAGAGGGGTAAATGACTAAATGCTTAACACAGTAACAGTAGGAAAGTCTTTCAATTTGACAATTCAACAACATTCAATGCGTTTATTACGTCGTTGAGCACACACATTTTTGGAACACAAAGGAATATATATATTAGCAATGTTTGCTAAAATAAGACTTAATAAATCGATTCGCACGACAACTAACTTGATAATAGGAGAAAATCTAATTTCTGTATTGCCTTAGGTAGGTATTGCATAAAATTCAAAACGTGCCAATTGCCTCATACGTATTTCTAGGGTTATCCATTCGCCCACAAATATATGTTAATACATACTACCATTACGCCATTACATTGGCTGTCCTGACTTACCATCATTACTTACCTACACCTCTGTCTAAACATGTGTGGAAGACAGGCGTGTTTTTAAAAGAATCTCATACATAAACTGACCATGTTTCTCTTAAAGATCGTAGTAAGTACTTTCGATACAACCATTTTGAGTTCATGCATATCAAATACCAATAACCAATACCCATCCAAAAAATACAGTTCACAACGTAATGGACCTGACTCACAATGGCTCCCGCATCGGAATTCATGCATTCCGAATAAAAATACCAAGTTTCACCAACTCAGAACTTAGTTTGATCCGTGGTAAATTTTTTGTTGCAACTAGATCCCCACGATTACGTTTTTTTTAACGAAACACGTAAAAAGACTTCGTGTATCGTGCGATACAGATTTCACGAAGAAAAAACTGTTTTAAAAAAACGTCAAGGAAAAAAGAGTGGACGGCCCCGCCTGCCTCGTGTCGCGACCGACTGATGCAAACGGGAGAAATTTCACGAGATATCGACACTTTTAGATGGAAGAATGAATTCTAATTCTAACCTTATCAGATGAAGTGCTAAAGGGAAGCTTTAGAGGATTCAAATTCAAAGCATTTAACTTTTGATTTTCGAAGGAGTCTGTTAGTCAGAAAGATAGATTATTAGGTGTTGAATTCATTGTTCAGGGTAATAGCCGAAGAAAGACGCTTCGACGAAATCTAGACGTTATTGTATCATGTAGAATCGAAGCATCTCCATAAGAAGCAGCAGCGTGATCAGCCTATGATGTCCCACATAGCTGCACATTAGAAATTCATTCGTAACGGCACGGTTGGCGCAGTGGTTAAGCGATTGACTGCTGCGCTGCGTGTCACGGGTCCGATTCCCGCACGGAACAAATATTTGTAAGATTTACAAGTAGTTGTTCCGGGTCTGGCCGTTTGTGTATGTGAGTTTAAATGTATGTAAACGCAACCACAATACAGGAGAAATTCCTAGTGTGGGGCAACGTTTAAAAAAAAACAATTCGTTACAGATAAAAAAAATGGTATATATAAGACAAACTGTGGGCCCAAATAGCACAAAACTGTAGTGCTATTCTTTAAAAATCTCACCGTGAAAACTAAGGTGTTTGAAGTGAGCTGTCAATAGTGTCAATTTCTAGAAATTCGTCGGTTCATTAAATGACATATACATTGACAGCTCACTTCATGATGAGATTTTTACAGAAAAGCCAAGCTAGTACACTGAGACACTGAGGCGACGTTGCAGCAGACCACGTAGGAGATGGCGGGACGAGGTGTAAAAGTTCTGCTAACACTGGGAAAAAGACGTGCGGGTTTGCGAAAGATGGAAGTAGAGGGAGGGAGATCTTTGCCCAGGAGTGGTATAGCGTTGGCTAGTGAAAAACATTAAAAGAATAAAAATTCTACGCATCAACGACCCGCAATAAAAGTAATCAGCAAAATCATGCAAAATGCTACTAGCCCAAATGAAATAGGTACAGTAGTTAAAGAAATTATAGTCGATAGCATGTTTGGAATTTTTATAGGGGTTAATATCTTTTGGCTCGATTATTTCATTGTCTAGACTGGCTATTATACCTAAATCATTAACCTGTACTAGAGTAGGTGTTAATACTTGTTCTATTATGACTTTGGCACCTATTGTTGTCTATGAAAAAAATATGGGAATATTAACAAAAGTAAATCAAGTTACTATATAGTCAAAATATAAAAATTCTTCATCAAAATTCATGGTTGGTATCTGCTTGATACCATTTGTAATAACATCATTAAGAATTACCTACTGTTGTTTTTTTTTTTTTGGTACCCCATCCTACTTCCTACCAATGTTATAAAAGTGGATGGATGTTTGTTACTCTTTCACGCAAAAACTACTGATCTGATTTAGATGAAATTTGAGACACCGATAGAGATAACCTAGATTAAGTCAGAGGATACATTTTATCCCGGTAGTACGTTCCCGTGGGTTAATTTTGACCTCCACAAGGGCTCAGCCGATGGCAAAAAGCTTGTATACAATAATTTCCTTCTTCGTATTATGAAGTGCATTCTATGCACTAAAAACCTTGAAGTTTCTTAACGTCACCTTTCCTGATCCTTTGTTTTGAGCTATCATACCTCATGTAGGTATTACTGGCTAAGCAATATCTTTTCCTATCGTTACCAACTCCAGAACCGCCATATTTTCGAAAATTATAACATGGCTTACCTACTTAAAAATTCTACATTTAAACAGTGGAGGCTTTATCTCGCCGTCCCAATCTCATGTACAGCACAGAATCCGGTATCGTTGCATGCCGTCGCACACGGATTGCCGCTGTCGTGTCCCTCCACCACATTGTCATCTACGTCCCGGCTCACAAAATATACTCTTTAACGCTTGAAGATAAGGGTGATAGAAACTGCAGCGACAATTTTGTGCAACGTCGCTGTCCCGCCATTTTATCTCTTTCGCTCAAACATCCAAAAAGAAGCTTTAGACTGTTCGATTAAGGTTTTAATTGGCTGAAATTGTAAATTTGTAGTTAATTGCCTTTGCATTTGCTCTTTATTGCTTCGAAAATGGCCGCTAGTGCGTCGTAATAGGGATGTAAAGAACAGCATTGATCTTTAGTCAGAATGAGTAGCTGTAGATGTGTCTGTCTTTATATCCCAAGGAATTTAACCTCTATGTGCATAGTGATAAGGTTTATGTATAATGAAAGAGTCGGTTCGTTATGTGAATAGCCACTTACCTGAGTTTTTACCGAGACACCCGTGCATTGTCTATTGGAAACATTCTTATGCATGTCTCGTGAGTTAGCGTGATGATAATTTCACATTAATATATTCAATCATTTACTAAATTATAGTTTATTTTGTCCTAAGTATAGGGGTCACTCGATGAGGTAGTGTTTGGATCTGTACTTATGTTCGTCTCCCTCTAGCCCATTGGTATGACTAGGATATAAAATCAGGGAAGGGAATACAAGAATACATACACCTGTACGTTTATAGCATCTGTATTGCTATACCTACAGTTTCTAAAGTCTGGTGATTGTCTATAGCCTCTCCAAAATCATGCGTTGTCGTTAGTTGTAGCACCAAGTTGTGGACGCTAGAGTATTATATTCATTATCATCTGCCTAGCCCAGGGGTTGGCAAACTGCGGCTCTCGAGCCACATGCGGCTCTTTGAATGTGAAGCTGCGGCTCTTTAGTGCCATACGCAAATATTATTTACAAGCCTGTTCCCAATTATGTTAGGGTCAGCTTCCAGTTGAACCGGTTCCAGCTGAAATACCAATATTTTACATGGTACGACTGCCAATCTGACCTCCACAACCCAGTTAATGGGTACTACGATACCTTTGGTATGACTGGTTGGCAGACTATAGAGGCTTCTGACGACCCGTAGCAACTATCAAAGATCCACGAACGGCAGCCGGGACCAACAGCTCGTGCTTATCGAAGCACGGAGGGGTCTTAGTAGGTGTGTACGAAAAATATATTATTATACAGACCGCGGCACGTAAGTTGAACCAAAATGGCGGATTTTATTTCAATTTACGTGCCGCGATCTGTAATCTATTTTTAAACTTCAGTAGGTACACGTTACATCAATGACTATGCTAGAAGTTGACCTCATTTATTTTCCGTGCGATGCAACGAGTGCACGCGCTTCTACCTTCGGTTATTTGTTCTGATTTCGGTTCAACTTACGTGCCGCGATCTATAAGTAAATATTATTTATTTATTCAGATATCAAAGATCCATTGGGTTGGCAAAAATAGTCTTAACCTATGTTAACGTTATAGTCTTAACCCCCCCGAGTGGATTCCCGCATTGTCGTTGCGGGGGGGCTCAGTAACCGTGGATTCCAGCCACGGTGAAGCCAAGAGGAACCCAATGATGGGGCCGCTCGTCAGGGCTTTTGCTTCAAGGAGAAGTCATTTGATGATTTCCCACCCAAAAAAAAAACCTATGTTAGTACTTAACTAATAACACAGACAGTGTACAGGTGAGAAGTGACCTCACCAATGGGCTGTCATGTCTCCCGGCTATAGCGCGTAGAATGCTGTTGGGGCTGCCTCAAAGTCTTAGCAGCGAGGTCGCTCTCTTACCCCGTACAACATTGAAGCCGCTGCATTTATTGTATGATTAATCCATGGTAAATACTTGTGATACCAATAATTTCAGTAACATCTTCTCTTTTTTTTCTCATGAGACAGTTGCAAGATAGCACTTACTGTGATAACCGATTTGGCAGTCGGCGACGTAGGTAGTTAACTGTCCATTACCCGGGTTCGTTAGAAAGAGATACCGAAGCCCCTGGCATACGGGCTACTGGGGGAACACGGTTGGGTTATAGTCAGTAAAAGTCTGACACGCCCTCCTGCTCCACCCAGAGCGGGAGAAGATTTTTGATGATGTCCCATAGAAATATAAAAAGCACTTCTTTGTTATATCTAGGTGACGTTCCAAAAAAAAAAGAACCTATACGCGTAACACACTTTACACACTACTCATCACAATATGAGTCATTTTGCTAATCTTTTGCTTCATATTTATTTATATAAGAACATAGAGGACTTACAGCTAATAACAACAGACACAAAAAGGAAACTATCACCAGAAAACCAATTATAAATCCTCACATTTAATATTATAATAATAGTTTATGGTGTGAGCACAAAAACAAAGAAAAAAAATACACATCGCCTTAATAAATAGAAAAGTAAGTAATATAAACACTAAGTTTGCAATTATATGACTAAAACAATAGACGAAATAATAAAATGAAAAACAAATAAAACCTACCGCTACATGAAAAATTTAAGGCTTTTAAGCACCTTCTGGCTGACCTTCTGGGCTTCTGGTCGATTATGTTCGAAAAAATCTTCTGCTCAACATAACTATCCCAATCGATCTTGTTAAATTTTCAGAATGAAAGCTATTCCTACTGGTACTGTGTTATGCAATTGTCCCGCAAGTTGTGCCGTACTCCTCAGAACCATATGAGCGGAGAGCCATACTTAGGAGAATATAACCAATACAGGGTAATTTTTTAACCAGTGCGTAAACTGTAACCATGAATTCTGCATATCATTCAAGACCCCCTAGATAGCATATAAATTTTTCGTCGGTTATAAAAAAAATCCGCGTCATCCGAGTCATAGATAAGTGCAGTACCTACGCGATCAAAATTTATGGTAACTACAGCTGATTTATTTGTAAAACCGACGAAAAATTTCTACGCTAGAACTATCTAACGTCTAGAATGATATGCTGAATTCATGGTTACAGTTTGCGCACTTTTAAAAAATGTATCCTGTAGAATTTCACAAAATTCACGCTTCAGTGGCCTCTGATACACCACTACACAGCTCCGCACTGCTGCTTCGGCCAACCCCGCTTCCTCGCTCAGCTCAAGTGGACAATCAACCTTATGCTCCCTAACATCTGGTGTTTATTTACTAAAAACAACAGTTCAGTCCAGGAAAGCGGTACTATAATAAACAGTTAACATTCCTACAAATAGTACCAGGTGTGAGCAACTATTTCAATAAAATAAAAGCCACGTAGGACGCATTTTTAAGACTACGCACGATACAGTTCATTAAGTATGCATGCGTAGCGTTTTGTAATGTTATAAGGTCATGATCGTAGTAAAGTAACTGTCAGCATAGTAAACAGAATTTTGAATAAATAGGCAATGATGAAACTAGTCATTCCGATCTAGCCCGTCCCTTGTTGCCCCCCAAGTAACAAAATTTGGTACTATATAAGTCCTGAGAACGTTTTAGAACGTGCTAATTAGTGTTCATGATTAGTACTATAATGGTGTTGTAAACGTTTACGGAACCCCAAATAGGCCCTAGTTTTATCACTGATTTATTCTATAAACATTTCATAAAGGCTCTCACGGTGATAAATCAGCTCTATAGTTGAAATTTTAAAGTGTCGAGAAACGCTTTTTAGTACTAAAATAGTGCTATCTGCAACGTTTATGTCACAAATTTGCACTATAAAAGTAACCAAAACATGTTTATAGTGCTATTTTGCACCGTAAAAGATTCCAGTGATCTTTTTTTATCACACTTGTTCGTGTTATGATCGTATCGCCGTGAGTGTTTCCCAAGAAAACAAAATATATCGTTAAGTTATGCTTCATGTCATTTGCCATTGACATTGGACATACTAGAAAACGTTCATGAAGCGTAACTCTGCCATAACATGCACTTGCGAAAATAATTGTATCGATAAAATCTTTACGCTGATTTCAAATTTGACAATGCGCCCTCAAAATTTTCGTGTTTTAATTAAATTTATATTAATAAAATGAGGACTTGTCCCGACTATGGCTGCTATAGTACACACTGGCTCCAGCCGTGCTGCTAATGTGCTATCATAGCAGAAAACAGCAGCCATGTTTTCCCCGAAAAAGAATTTGGGTTCGTTGTCCAAATATAAAATAGTGTAGTCAAAATTAATTTAATTAGTATGGAGTTGCATTAAATGCAATGGGGCATAATTTGGGATTTGGTAAATACGTACCTATAAAACGTAAGTAGTATCATTTTTTTTTATCTTAAACTAAAAATTGTTATTTGGAAAATTCCAAATGGAAACCAAGAGATTACTTATTATTAAAAGGAGTCATCAGCATCATCATTTCAGTCGATCGATGTCGACTGCTGGACAAAGGCCTCCCCTAAGCACCGCCACTTCGACCGGCCTTCACGAGGTCATCGGTCCATCTTGTGGGAGGCCTTCCAATGCTACATCTTCCAGTACGCGGTTGCTACTCCAGAACCTTCAAGCCCAATCGGCTATCCGTTCCGCGAGCAATGTGCCCTGCCCACTGCCACTTAAGTTTGGCAATTCTTAGGTCTATGTCAGTTACCTTGGCTCTCCTGGGATCTCTTCATTTTAGATTCGATCGCGTAGGGAAACTCCAAGCATAGCCCTCGCCATTGCCCTTTGGGTGACTTTCAGCCTTCTTATGAGGCCTATTGTGAGCGATCACGTTTCAGTGAAACAAAACAAAGGCAAAAAGAAGCAATTAGCGGCTCTCGTTGAAGTAAAATTTGCTGGTAAGTAACCTAACATGTAACTTAGCGTAATTCGTAGTCATCGGCAAGGTTACTGAAGACTTGTAAGAAACTTTTATTATTAATCAGAATATATCCCGATCACAAAAGGAGGTAGCTGCGACAATTTATAAATATTACACAAAATCGGCCATATCTGTTGTTTTGAGCTGTCGCATGTCGTAAAGAGGCAATCCAACTATATTAATGTTCATTTTAACATCTGTTTTCAATAGCGTCCTGGGATCTTTTCATAACACATTGGGAATGCGCTTGTTTATTTCTATCAAACTTGTAACTGTTTGATAAGGTATATAACAAGTGACGCACCATCTTCTTATATCACTGCGTTATTGTTCATCTTTATTGCTCTCCTCATCTGAACATTCCGATATTGGGGAACTTTGAACAGAGGTGCTTTCACTCTCATATTCTCATCCTAATTACTGGCTTGAGAAAAAGGAACACTATTGCTACAGCCCTGTTGTGGTACAAAAAAAATATTTTGTACAGAACCATGTGCTATGTTTTCTAGACCCGTTTGACCAGTATTTACATTTTAGACATGAGCCTGTTTTAATGATGATAATGCTTGTGTACATCGATTTTTTACCTTTTTCATAACTACCACTCACTTTATGCCGACGCAGAGATCTTAAATCTATTATTAAACCTTTAACTAATTAAAGTTTTAATCAGATCTGTAAACAATCAACAGTGTGTCATCATTTATGATATACTAGTGATATAATTGATATTGAATATCTAATAGAGATCTAATTAATCCATTAATTGTATGTCACGCTTTAGTCTCTTAGCAGTAACACAAACTCATTTATAGAGCTAAAGAATGTAAGTTATTTAACAACTGCGCCAGGAGTTGCTATGGTACTATTTAGTACTATAGAAATTTTTTCACGACTTTTACAGAACTAGCGCAATAGCGATGATGAGGAAGCTTTTAAGAAGCTAAAAGGTTACTTAATGGTTCTGCAAGGTATTTTTATGGTGCAGATTGATACTGTAATGGTGTTTTCGATACTGCTACAATACTAGTACTGTAAAAGTTATTTTGACGCATTATTAGTGCAAAATAGATACATCAAAGTTTCAGTAAGGTCGTCTATAGTACTAAATAGTACCATAATCACTTTTTTCATATCTATTACAGTGCAACACTTTAAAGATTCTTTTGTATGGTCCTGTAAGCGTTTTAAGAGCTAAATTATAGAACTTAAATGCTCTTTAATCTTATAGAACCAAAACGCTCTGTTAAAAACCTTTATAGTACAAGCAGTCACAATGGTTACCATTATAGGCCTACTATATCACTGTTTGGTGCTAAAATGCTTTGGTTATAGAAGCTTTTGTTACTCTCTTCTAGCGTTGCCCTAAGCCGAGCTCCGTACCCCACTCGTGCCCTTAGCGTGTTCTGTTTTCAAGCCCTGGGTGAATTCTTTAATTTATTAAGGTAGCCACAGTTAAGTGCACAAGCACAAGCAGCCGACAACCTCATAGGTTGACCAGTGAGACGTTATTTCCCAAAAAAAGAACTGGCATTCCGGGAGTGCCGACAGAACTGAAAACTTGAACAATTACGTGTGTATTTTTTGTCGTCAATACAAGATTTCACATTGGGTCCTTGGGTCCTGGGGCCTTAGTCTGCTATTTTTATAAATTCGTCATTCCAACACGATCCCATCGTTTTTCATTTCGTTTTTCGTTCGTTTTTCATCCCATCATTTTGGTAAAAGTTCGTAATCTGCTAAATTCATAATGGTCAATCAGTGATCGGTCAATGGTCTCGTAATAGAATTGTGTTATAAATTTATAATGGCATTGTCGGATTGCCATTATTATAAATCCCGTTAGTAGAAATGATTTTCGAAAAAATACTACTAAATTTGAACATTTATTCATGTCAGAATTCATTTCTATGTATATATATTTACATATTATTTTTTTACATATTTTTTTAGGAACTTTCAAATTACGCCTTAAGTCAGTCATTCATTTGTCATTATGTACGAGATTACCAATAAATGCCATTTCTTTCAATGGAGTGTCAGTGGTTGACCACTGGAAAGTCATAATGACGCCATTATATTAGTAGATTACCAAACTTGTCAAAATCAACAATTATGAAATCAATGATAGCCATTCTGACACTATTGTAATAGCAGACTTGAGGCCCTGATTGCAGTCGGTAAAAATTTTATAAACGAGCAATCGACTTCAGCCAGGATAAAAGAATTAGAATTTCCTAATGAAAGAATGAGACTTTTGGCTTTTGGCGAAACAGCTGGCAAAACATGGTGTTGAATAAATATATTTCGCGACGCTTAACATTGAATGTCATTTCAATTTACGTCACTAATGCTGTAAATTAATAGAGAGCCGTTGCTGGGTAGTTGGCCAGAATTAGTATTCTCTTTGTGGTCGTCAAATTTTTAATTTTTTCTTATTCACCATCAGAGTGAACTAACTATACACTGTCCAGTTATCCATGACTTTCCCAACCACGTCTAGAGATCCCAACTAAATCAACCAATCAGCCCAGTCTATTCCCAACTATGTTGGGGTCGGCTTCCAGTCTAACCGGATGCAGGTGAATACCAGTATTTTAAATGGAGCGACTGCCTATCTGACCTCCACAACCCAGTTACTGGGTGACACGATAACCCTTGGTAAAACTAGTTGTCAGGTTTTCGGGCTTCTGACGACCCGTAACGACTGCGTGCTTTCCAAGGTACGGTGGTTGCTCGGTATGGAAAGATGGTCACCCTTCCATAAACCAACCCCGGCAAGCGTAGCTTAACCTAATGAATCGACCATGGCGGCTGTTATTATACTTAGCCACGAGCCCCTCTAATCCAACTAAATATCAAACACATTTTTCTGTGACTGTCTTGTTGGTCTAGGGATCATTAGCGCTGATCACGAGGTCCTTGGTTGGATTCCCTGGTTTCTTAGTCTGGAGTCTGGATTTGTGCTAATTGATGGCAATAGGCTCGCTCCCTATAGGTAATATGAACCATGCGAAATTTGGGTGAAACTAAGCGTAATGTTTATTACAAACCTATTGTCACCATAAAAAGTTCCCCAATCACAACGTTGCTCTGATTTTCCTTAAACATTCCAACCAAATATGACGACACCAATTCTCCTAACAGTTGTGTTTCCACGACACAATTACTATAACGAACTTAGTAGTCATAGTCATGAATACAGTGAGTATGAAGGATGAATACTAATTCCCAGCGATTGTATCGAAAGCGGTGGAAACGTAGCATGCACAATGTCATGCCTAGTTGCCGGCTGTCAGGTTATTGGCACCGATTATATAAAAAATGTTATGTGTTAGGTTCATTTAAATTGGACAAATGATTTTTTATCCATTCTTATAAAATTTCAATTAAACTTCAAAGCGAATTTATCTTGACTTACTTTGTAAACACAATACCGAAGTTTAAAAATAGAATCATATTTTTCCACAACAATTTTTTTTTTTTTAACCAATATCGCCAAGGAGTTTTCACCAATAATTATGTGGGGCTGGGGCGCGCTATTTTTATAGCAATACAAAACTATTTCAAACTCTTTTAACTTTGATCTTTTTTGTAGTAGGTTGGATCCCAATGCATGACAGTGAATAAAATTGCACATCATCATCAGCCTATAACAATGTTCCCACTGCTGGGACACAGGCCTCCTCTCTGTGAGAGGGATTGGGCCGTAATCCACCACGCGGGCCCAGAACGGGTTGGTAGATGTCACACGTCTTCGAATTTTTTGTTCTAGGACATGTCGGTTTCCTCACAATGTTTTCCTTCACCGTTTTGAGAGTAGTGGTGATGAAATAATTTACACAAAGTAAAGCGCCTGTCTGGGTTCGAACCTACGACCTTACAGCTCGTAAGTCGCGGCCGTTATCACTTGGCCACCACTGCTCGCACATAGCTAGGTATTATGCAAGAAGTTTCATGAACTAGGTACTAATATTTCATTAGAGCCCCTAGCGCAGAAAATTTTCGCCGGCTATACAAAAAAAAAAAAAAAACAGCTGTTTCATAGAAAAGTGCAATACCTACGCGGTCAAAATGTATGGATCAGCTGATTTTTTTTTTTTTTGTATTTAATCGACGAAAAATTTCTGCGGTCTAGAATGATATGCTGAATTCATGGTTAAAAGCGCACTGGAAAAAACTTTTCCTGTATTCATATAATTAAATGTAAAAATATATCTAAAAAAACGATTTATTCCTTCGAAGTACCAGGTTGTCATAACTCGGTAGGAGCTCACCTTATATAGCTGCATCAGCTAGAAAATGCTGTATGCCTTCTAGGTAACATTCAATGTTAGTTCTAAGAAACAAACACAAACCCTGGAAATGTATTTGTACGCCAGAAACGGCAGAATATTATGAACATTAAAAGCTATGTAACATCTCTGTAACAATATTCAGACAAATAAACACTACCAAATGCAAGGTACGAAAAAAAAAAACGCACAATAAATCTACATATTATATTTTAGTAGTCACAAAAAAACAAATGCTTGCCCTGTACAACATAACGAAACAGAGTGCTCTCAATTAGGTTAATGCCAGAATGTACGAGATGGTTCACACCTGTGCCTCCATTCTATTTATAATTAACACTCTACTAATATATATTTAAAATGTGTGAAATACCAGTGTCTCACTTCACCTGTGCTGTGCGAAGAGTTTCTATGAATCTGGGAGGGAAAGTCTTTTGTGTTCTTCTTTGGGTATCACCCTCACCATCATCATCATATCAGCCGAAAGACGTCCACTGCTGGACATAGGCCTCCCCAGGATCCTCCACTTCGACCGGTCTTGTGCTTCCCAAATCCAGCGGATACCCGCGGCCTTCGCAAGGTCATCGGTCCACCTTGTGGGAGGCCTTCCCACTCTACGTCTTCCGGTACGCGGTCGCCACTCCAGAATCTTTCGGCCCCATCGGCCATCTGTTCTGCGCGCAATGTGCCCTGCCCACTGCCACTTAAGTTTGGCAATTCTTCGGGTTATGTCGGTTACCTTGGTTCTCCTGCGGATCTCTTCATTTCTGATTCGATCGCGTAGGGAAACTCTGAGCATAGTCCCTCCATTGCCCTTTGGGTGACTTTAAGCTTTCTGATAAGGCTCTCACCATCTGCACAGCCTTTTTCAGTTCCACCGAATGTAGCTGAATACCAGTATTTTATATGGAGCGGCTACCTATCTGACATCTACAACCCAATCACTTGGTAAAACGGTATCCCTTGGTAAGATGGTCGTTAGTTTTTCGGGCTTCTGAATATCCGTTACGAGTGTCAAAGATCCACGAACAAAAACCGCGACCAACCGTCAAGCCAACCACGGAGCAACCGTAGCATAAACCTGCACCCTAATTGTGTAACGCACGAACAATCATAATCTGAATCAGTTTGAAACATATTGCTAATCCTTTGTTTCATATGTCAACTATCAAATTGAAACAGATTAAGACTGATCGTGCGTTACGCAATAGGGTATTTACTCTATATGAGCAAAAATTTTAAAATATGTACATATATTACTAGCTTTTGACAGCGGCTTCGCCCGCGCGGAACTTTCATCCCCTAATTAACTCCCTTAGGGGCTGAATTTCGAAAAATCCTTCCTTATTCCTCGTCTACATTATAAAGGGAACCTCTGTGCAACATTTCAGCTTTCTAGGTCGAAGGGTTTGGTCTGGGCGTTGATGAGTCAGTTAGTCAGTCAGTCAGGACCTTTCTTTTTATTTATATAGATTGAGATAGCTTAGGCAAAATGCAGTCAGAAAATGTTAGTTTTAGTTAATGAAATAAGAAAATAAATGTGAAAATTCAATTAAAAGATTTCAGTTTTTTAAATCTGTTTTTGAATAACATGAAATAGTAGCCGCCATGTTTTTACGTCTTAAGGCGTGTCAATTGAACAACTTTGTACCTTTATTTTCGTAACCATAGTAATTTTTATTTAAATACTATTTTGCAATCAAGAACAGCAAACCAACGATAATAAGTAGAATTATAACTCATTTTTTTTATTATAAACAATTAACTTATATAATATCCGCCCACAAATCAATATGGCGTCTACTGCGTCCAGTGTTTTCATCAAATTAGGTACGTGCGAAGAAAAATGTGTAATATAAATGCATTTTTACGGCACTAATCGATTAAATAAAAAATGAGTGGTTTTTTTTTGTGGTTTATTAGCACTTTAGAATCTAATCATCAGTTACTGAACCTCCTATTTCGAGTTAGCGCAATTTTTCAATTTTATCCTTTAAAAACCTACTTCCTACTAATAATATAAATGTAAAAGTTTGTATGTTTGGATGTTTGTATCAATCACGCAAAAACAGCTAAACAGATTGGGATGAAATTTGGCTCAAAATATTTTATAACCTGGATAACACTGTATATACTATATCACTGTAATTTGAAAACATTGTAAAAGCCAATTTTATTTCTAGAAGAGTAACCGTGGAGTTTCTTGCCGGCTCTTTTCCATGGGAAGCGACCAATTGGAACCGTGCACCTAGCTTCTGACGTTTCATAAGTGCCCATGCAGGTTTATGTGAAATAAAATATTTTGATTTGATTTTATATTTTTTATCCTGGTAGTACATACGTTCCCGTGTGATAATTTTCGACCTCCACGTGGGCGAAGCAGCTGGCAAAAGCTATAAGCTTTTCTTCCGCCTTTGTAACAAAAACAGGGTTATCGCTAACTACGAGTATTAGTTAGTTAAGGGTGGTTAAGGTAACACGTGCCTACTAAATGTACAGCCGCCAGCACATCAAGCTACCCCAATCTGCCAAATTTCTATTATAGATTTTCAACCTTATCGTAATATGCATAGGGTTCATGTTCAATTTGAAAAAGTTGACAGTTTGCAGTAGCTTGATGTGCTGGCGTCTGTACGAAATCTCCTATCTCTATGTGAAACAATCTACATAATATTATGCGAAATAATCAGTGGTGTGGCCCTCTGCACCTTGCCTTTAATTTGTATAGGATTTGTATTTGTGTGGTCTTGGATTTATAAGACCAATGCTATACTTTCAAAGAACTACGATTGTTCGCTCATCAGTTGGAAACAATTTATTATTTTTCATCTACTATCTACTGATATTATAAAGAGGAAAGGTTTGTTTGTTTGCATTGAATAGGCTCCGAAACTACTGAACCGATTTGAAAAATTCATTCACTGTTGGGAAGCTACACTATCCCCGGGTGACATAGCCTATATTTTATCCCCGTATTACCACGGGAACGGGAACTACGCGCGCGAAACCGCGGACCGCTGCTAGTCTTTCATAAAGATCTGTATGGTAATCTCTATACTAATAAAATAATCTTTATCTTATATCTTCTGTTTATGGCTTATTTTATACAAGTTGACATTCAACATAAGATTCTGAATCCCCTGCGTTGAATTTTTTCATCACTTATTTTTTTTTAAATCCTTCTACCGCTTAAGCATTACTTTTTTTTATAAAACGGCAGATTTTTTTTTATATCCGACGTATCATTTCTACGCTATTGCTTCGCCCTATAATCATGTTCTGAATTCAAGGTTACAGTTTGCGCGTCGATGTGCCTGCCACCCTGTAGGTACAGCCTATCCAAAATTTCATCCTATAAGCATCGTTTCTGATAGAGGAATCCAGATTCGCTTATATTATGATGATTAACCGGAGCTACTTGTAAACCGTTTTTAGAAGAGCGAAGTATGACCACGACCTGCTCAGGATCTGAAAAGATAAAAACAATGCGTTTAAAAGAGTTATAAAAACCGGTTAGGTGCGAGTCGAACACGTGCGCCGAGGGTTCCGTACCTATCTATCCATTATACCGTCATAATAAACAAGACATGGGCAAATTTAGATTTTCGCAAAAACTTGTAAGTAGGTAGGTGCCAAAATTTACCTTAATTTTCAACTTTTTTAATTTTTTTGGAAAGTTCCCTTTACTTGTGCTATAAGACCTTGCTTTTAACCAAAATTGACAATTCTAGTTCAACACTATAGGTTTTGGACCCAAAACCTATTGGGTACTTCCGGAGTATCTGGGATAAATTTCAACTTGCTAGGTCCACCCGTTCCTGAGAAAATCAGTGGTGACACGGACAGACAGACGGACAAGAGAGTGATCTTATGAGGGTTCCTTTTTTTACCTTTTGACGTACGGAACCCTAAAAAAGCGTACGGAACCCTAAAAAAGTATATCAACGCTGTGGTGTTATAGATTGTAAGTAGCTAAAAATAACTCGCTCACCGTAGTGAATGCCCCCAGGTTGAGGACCGCAAACTTCCACGCTGTCAGACGGCATGCCTTCTGAGATCTACAACCATGAAACATGGTTAGATAAGTAGATAAAAGTTGAAGGACGTTCATGAACTACCTATACAACTTTAAGCATTAGGACGAACAATATTTTATTGCAACTTATACTGTATTATTATATAGAGGTATGAGGAACAGGGTGTAAAGTTCGCTCTACCTCTATTGAAAAGGGAGGATCCTCCGATCATACGGGTATTGTCTCTGGTGGGCAACTGCCCGACACTTGATGTCGGGATTTTGTACGTAGGTGGGTGTCGTGGTAAACTCTGATTGCGCGGTGTAGAATTTCTGAGAATAGTCGCCTGTAGCATTGTAGATGGCGCCACTTTTCTTTTTGCGTTTTTCAATATTTGTTGCGAAGTATTTATTTTTGTAGTGCCGCTACAATTATATTCTATTGGAATATAATAAGGCCTCCCACAAGGTGAACCAATGCCCTTGTGAGAGCCGCAGGAGCCTGCTGGATGAGGGAAACACAGAACCGGTCGAAGAGGCGCAGCTTAGGAGAGGCCTATGTCCAGCAGTGGACGTCTTTCAGCTGAAATGATGATGATAATTGGAATAATCTTGTTTTGGTGCTCATAAACCTATGAAAGTGGAAAGGGTTGAGTTAAGGTGTTCTTGTTAATTAAAGTGTTGAGGGTGCCAGGGACATAGACGCAAACTGTAACCATGAATTTAATACATAATTCTACACGTTATTTCTTAAGAAAAAATATCATAAAAACAAAATAAGCAGATTCATAAAAAATTGTATAACCTACACGGTCAAAATGTATCGACCAGCAATTATTTCTTATTTATTTACTTAATACTTCACGCACAGAAACGTATAGAGGCGGACTTAATGCCGTATGCACAACAAAATCGAGCGCAAGTTAATAGCCGAGGAAACATTGCAAAGCAGGGGTTCCGTAGCATGTACTGAATAAATGATAAACGGTTGCGCGTCGATGTTAGTACCATCCTATGCAGGGTGCAACAGAAACCCTATTGCTATCCTTTAGCACTAAAGATACTCGTAACAGCTGGTATAGAATCACTATACATAGTTTCTGCTCAAAATAAAATACTCTAAGTCCCGTTTTACAGAACGTCACCCACTACTCAAGCATTACTTAAAACTAGTTTCAACCAATTAAATGGCTTGAATCTAGTTTTAAGTATTGCTTGAGTATTGAGTGATGTTCTGTAATACGGGCCTAAGAATTGATACCAAATTTTCGGTTTCATATTTTCTTGAATTCAAATCGTAACAAACGTGTCACCGCACTACGTAGGTCAATAACTTTCCGCGTTACTTGCCAATATCACGATAAACCTTGAGTGCTGTATTTATTTCAATTTCAAAAGTTAGGTTTCTGGTATCCATGTATTAAAAATTCTCATAACTTCCGAATGTGTAGATATAGGATTAAAAATCCCTTCTAATATCGTTTGATATCATCCAAAGAAGCCGTGCCCTTGGTATGTATGTACCCTTTCCGTTACACGTTAAAGAGGACCTTGTAGGTAGGTATTTAGGGTCTTAAAACGTAAATTTACTAAGAAAAGCGTGGAGTTTTATCATAAAACTTTCGGATGCGGTGAAATTTTTGGATGCATGTTTTGATACACTTTGTATAACAGTATTACATACCTCATCATCACAAGTAATATGGTCCTTTTAGAGTCTTCGTCAGCCTCGTACCATGGGCAATTGTACACAAAGTCGTTTATTTCCACGCTCTGTAAAATGAACGAGTATTTAGCATAATCAGCCTATAATGTTCCCACTGCTGGGATTCGCGCTTCCCCTCTGTGAATAGGAGTGGGCCGTAATCCACGTGGGCCCAGCGTGGGTTGGTAGATCATGTCACATGTCTTCCATATTTTTTGTTCTAGGACATGCCGGTTTCCTCACGATATTTTCCTTCACCGTTTTGAGAGCAGTGGTGATGAAATAATGTACACAAAGTAAAGGTCTTGTCTGGGTGCCACTGCTAGGACACAGCCCTGCTCCCTTCGAGAGGAAGTGGATTATAATCAACCACGCGGGCCCAGTGCGGTCGGTTGATATCACGGAATGTTGATATCTCATTTCGAACCTACGAGCTACGTCTCATGTCGCGGTCGTTACCACGAACTCATTCGAATCAGTATATGATACACAACATTACCCTAGCGAAGTAGACAAATAATTCTACCAATAATCGTAATTTTTACCCAGTATCAACCGACCATATGCTGGGTGTGAGCCTCTTCTCTTTTATATCAACCCACTCTTATTTTTCCTGCTCTACTGCAATCACGTCGTAGAAATACATATATCTCAATCTCTAAGATCTTGTAAACTCTACATAATTGGTCCCTGTAATAACCGGTCTTTTGATCAACTACTATAAAAAATATATATTAAAAACGAACTTGATGATTACAACAAATCAAAAACCATAATAACATAAGGCTACTTAGGCACACTGTAACGTACGATATCACTAACATTTCACTTCCATTTAGTAGCGATAGATGCTACACAATATCTTAGACTCCTGGACATAATAGCTCCTTCACAAACCTATTCAATTGGAAGCAACACTAAGCTCTACTTCAGCCGCTGTATCAATAGGATCATCTGTCTGGACAGGATTGAGAACCTATCTACGAGTATATACGGCCAGTATTACATTGATGTGTTCAACTGAAACCACTGATTTCAAACAAACCAAATAGGAACCTTCGAAATTGACAAAGTGATATTTTTATTGATTAGATCGCTGCCGATCAAAAAAAATATGGAACATCGAAGAAGAGTACCATCGACACAATTAAAAAGAAGAGGAAGCATGTTTTGGTCAAGAGTTCCTTGTTTATAGAAGGTGAGCACTGTGAAAGAACTTTTGAAAAATCATTCCCTATAGTTGTAAGAAAAGGGGATATAAGTTTTTTTTTTTGCTGCAGAACATTTTCCCACACTAGGAATTTCTCCTGTATTGTGGGTGCGTTTACAAATATTTAAAGTCACATACTCAAACAGCCAGACCCGGAACAACTACTTGTAGGCCATACAAATATTTATTCCGTGCGGGAATCGAACCCGCGACACGCAGCGCAGCAGTCAATCGCTTAACCACTGCGCCAACCATTTAACCCGATTCATAGCTGTGCACCTGTCAACGTCAAAATATTGACTTATTGGCTGCATTGGTAGCGTCAGCGACGGTATTTTAAACAAAAATAACAGTGCAGACGAGACGAGACTGCAGACCGTTCTAATAGGCGTCAACGGTGAGGTAGGAAGGGAAGCGGGCGAATGAATTCAAACTTTAATCTCTTGACTTTAACAGCCCTAATTCATCATCTACTTGCCTTTTCCGAACTATGTTAGGGTCGGCTTCCAGTTTTACCAGATGCAGCTGGATACCAGTACTTCTGTCGATCCGTTACGACTGGCAGCCCCAAGCACAGTTATAATAATCAACTTGTATGAAAGTTCGCCATTTTTGCAGATTGGGCAACCACGGGCTCACAGCGTGTTGCAACTTACCGATTTCATCAATATATCCCCGAAGTAACACATCATTGATATTTGTGAAAGACTCATCAGCAGGAAGGTGATGAATGCGATGAAAATGCTGGTCTCACCGGCAACCTGAATCAAGATGAAATATTTAAACAAAAATATCTTATAAGATATCCTTCTATAGTACAATTTGGATTTCCTCTAAATAGATGGCGTATGACTGAAATAGTTTTTGTCCTTACACCGTTTGTTCCATCGTCACCGTCAATGGAACATCTACGAGAAACGACACTAATCGAACTGAACGTGACGTTCCGTTGACAGACGTGCGGTCGACGCGCGGCCATAATAAATGAATGTATCGCTACTCCGGCGCCGTCTTTTCGTTCTCATTGACGTCCCATTGACGGGGGCGGTCGACACATTTCCTTAGGTTAAAGATCGCTACTAACATAATTATTATTCTTATCAGCCGTTTGTGTTCCACTGCTGGACAAAGGCCTAACTCCTTCCACTTATCTCTAACTTCTGCCATTTATGGCTATATTTTAATAAAAAAGTTGAAATCGTCCCGCCATGTCCTCCTGGGGCGCAGCTGCGTTGTTGTTATTAAGATCATGCAAGATTATTTTACCATTATCTCTTTCTGTAGTGTGCTGTAAATCCCTAGCGGCTGGGATGACAATTCACTTCAAGCTCATTTCAGCAAAATTTTCACGCTTAGATTTTTACAGAATAGTAAGCAATTATATCACCCATTAGGCCGCATGTCGGTGGAAACAAAACCAAGATGAAAGCGTTACCAGCGAGCGTTGGTAGGCGGTTCCTCCATAACTTTAATTCTGTCGATCAAAATCTTTTTTCTTTTTCCTATTTTGATTAATATCATCATCTCACCACTCATCTGCAACGCAGGATTTCTATTCGTGTCAACCATTAAACCTCTCTCTTTCTCTCTCTAAATGTCTTCTTCATTAAATGCGTCATCACTGGTCATCACTCACTTCATTGAATAAGACATCACCATCACTCAAACAAGCCTCATGCCATTTATCTCTAAACACACTGACGATAACCTTAACATAGGTGTTGAAAGCAAAATAATGACAATAGGTTTCTACAAAACTTACCGTAATATTGAAGGCACTGAGACAAATCAGTAAAGAGCTGGTCACGAAATTAAATAGCGATGATTTTGAATACAAAATCTCTGATTGATCCACGAGACTGAAAAGTGAGAAAATGGAATAAATAAGCTTAGAAAGAAAGAACATTTCGAAATGAGTCTGTAGCTTTAAATTCGTGACCAAATAATCACGATCCGATCCAGTCTGTCTCTTGCTGTGCCCAAGCAACGCCCTAAGCCGAGGTCCACAGGGAGTGCTCTTAGGCCTTGAGAGTATATTCGCTTAGTTTATAAGTTGTATGCCCTACATAATCGGCCTATTGGTGAGAGGGAGTGGGCCATTATCCACCACGCGGGCCTAGTGTGGGTTGGTAGGTGTCACATGCCTTTAAAGACATGCCGGTTTACTCACGAAGTTTTCCTTCACCCTTTTTCAGAGCAGTGGTACTGAAATAATTTACACAAAGCATATCGCCTGTCAGGGTTCGAACCTATGACAAACAAGTCGGAAGTCACAGACGTTATCACTGAGCCCCACTGCTCCTGCCTAGCCGGGCTTAATTTATTAAGGCATCCACAGGAAAGCCCGGTTAAGCAGTCGACAAGCTTTTTGGTTGACCTGCGACATGACAAACAATTTTTTTTTTTTTTTGAGTAGAGAATACTCTCAGCCTGTACACACGTAAGCCCTAACTAAATCTGTAACCATAGTCGATATCATAACACTTTTGACTATAATTTCCCAGTAAATTGAATCTTCCATAAGGTTGAAACTTATAACTGTCACATTGTCTAATACACTATATCGTTTTATGACGTGCAAATGACATTGAATGTTAGGGTGATAATTACAAGTTCGACTGGACCTATATCGAACCACTGCCAAGGGTGCGGGTTTGTTCGACAGAGGTACCGCAGCCCCTGGTATACAGGCTACTGAGGGAACACGGGTAGGTTTTATTAAGTTATTTGATGATTTCCCAACCAAAAAAAAAAAGAAACCAATATCAAACCAGGACTTCAAATCTGGAAAAAAGAAGTAATAAAATGTTCCATATGGAGGACTATTTCATCATCATTTCAGCCGAAAGACGTCCACTGCTAAGCCTCTCCCAAAAGGGGGTTTTGCCATAATCGCCACGGTTGACAGGCGGTTTGGCGATCGCATATGGTCGTAAAATGCATAGAGAACGCTGCTGCCCATTCTCTATTAAGTCCCTTAGTCGCCTTCTACGAAACCCACGGGAAGAAATGGGATGGTGCGATTCTTTTACGTCCGGCACGACACGGACTGATGACCGTTTAGCAAAATGTAAAAAAGAAACGAAAGAACTGAAAACTCCTGCTGCTTCATTGCGTAATACAGTAACAGTATGAACGATGAAGAGTGTCCGTGGAGTTTCCTCCCCATTCTTCTCCATAGAGATCTACGTTTTGGAATGGGCTACTATAGTAGCTTCAACTTTCCAACTGATTGACATTTTGACAGTTCAAAAGTGACTGTAAATGGTTTAATTGAAATAAATGCTATGAGTTTGAGTTTGAGTTACAATGACTTTAATTTTGACAGCTCAACAACATCCTTTGCGTTATTTTGGTTGCTGTGCAAGTAATTTTTTCGATCATTTGAAGCAATGGATTATCAATGTTCTTCGAAATGTTTCATATTCTGATTGATAGTATGTTACGCAATAAGAATGCTGGATGAATATGAACATAGCTATTTTTTCCATAAATTGAATTTACATTATTTTAGTTATTCAAGATATTTATATCAATAACATGGAAAAAAAAGCGGTGTAAGACACTTAATCCTTTTAATTATTTGAAATATTCATTAGTGATTAACAAACTCCATAATCAGCCTCTAATGTCCCACTGCTGGGACACAAATCTCCTCTCTTCGGGAGTGGGCCGTAATCTACCACTTGGACCCAGTGCGCTTGGTAGATGTCACATGTCTTCGAATTTTTGGTTCTAGGACATGACGGTTTCTTCATGTTTTCCTTCACCGTTTTGAGAGCAGTAAAGAGAGCCGACACCTGCACTGCTCTCACAACAAACTAACTATTTATCACTATTTTGATCCTATCTTCTTCTACACACGATTGTAAATATATTACCCAGCTTTCAGTTTCCTACCGGTAGCCAAATACTTCGTGGGGAATAATTCTAAGAATATAATTGCCTTTGCAGTCACTCAAAACCCCATAAAGGCAGTAATTATGAAATTGTATGGTATTTTCTCAGTATTCCATTAAATACAAGTACGCATTAGTTAAGAAATTTTAATGCTGCTTGTATTTTATTTTGACTAGTTGTTACTTTCTTCATTTATTTTCTCCAATTCTTTTTTTTTTTTCAAGTCTATAAAACTGGCGGTTTAAAATCAGCGGAATTAAAAAAAAAAAAACACCGCCAGTTTTTTAGTTCTGTTTTTTTTTTCTCATTGGAATAGTCTTATTTGCTGTAGAATGTTGATCAAGAAATCTGTAGGTCATTTGCAGTATATTTCACTGTCTTGCAGTGGCGACGGGTCAATACAAGCCGATTCTCATCGGTATACCTTTAAGAAATCCCATCTCCCACCAATCTACTATTCATTATTTCAAAGTACAATGAATTTTTGAGTGTTTCTAATTATTACTGTATAAACGCCCGCGCGCAAAGAAAATCAAATCTTACGTACAAAATTCTCTGATTCCAACTCAGTATCAGTGTAGGCCCCACCTACACTTACCTTCTCCACCTTATCTTCTGAAGAAACTTTATGGTCACGCTGCGAGTGTTTCTTTTATCGGCTTACCTTGGCCATAATTCTACCCCTCGCCACTGCTGTCTTGTCCCTCTTAATGTCCATATATTTGTTTTGTCTGAATTCCCAGTCTTGAAGTGTATAAAAATGTTTCTTCTCCACTCTCTTGGCTCTACTTCTTTCGCTCTATGTTTAAAGCGTTAAGCCATAACGTTCTTTTCTTTTTTCTGTTCCTTTCCTTCTTCAAAAGGCCCTTCTAGAGATGGCCCTGCATTGTTAGACTCATATAACATTCTTCTCAATGATCAGTCAACTAGGAAATACAGGTGCCATCTTGTTTTAAATTAAGAACGTGTAAGTGTATTATAAGATCTACTCACATAAATAAACATCTCATTTCATCTCTTTAGTTCGAATTTATTCTACATCTGTTATGGGCACAAATTTTTGAGATTCCTGCTTTCAGTGGAAGGACCAAGTTGCAATATTCAAAAGGACCACATGACTCAATGACGTCATTGCCTGTTATGCGATGTTAATTATTATTCGTCACACACTTCGCCTAGGCAGAACTGATGGCCTAGCTAAGTTTATTTATTTATTCAAATCACAGCGAGTTAGCAATTAATTTTACGTTTTATGCTTAGCTACTGCATGAATAAGTTACAGGTATGCACATCTAGGTTATTAGGTAACGAACCAACTTTCGCGTTTATGACATTGTCAAGGTTGAACGCGATGTGAAAATGTCTCGGATGTAGTTGAAGACAAGAATGGGGTAACTACACTCTGCAGTAGTGGGAGCACCGCCTTAATTTTCAGACTTTGGAAAATATTAAGCTACAATATTTTGTTTATTAAATATCACAATAGAATGGCGTAATTCTATGCGTTTTAAAGTCAATGGTAGTCAGCGACAGCACTACTACCTTCTGACTACACTACACAGGAACGCCATAGTATCTTCGCTCCATTCCCCATTTTGCGTGACAAGGATGGAAGAACAACTTCAAAACCGTGTGACTTCTCAATTTTTCCACCGATGTTATTATTATTTTTTGCAAATCGCCTATTTTTGTAACATCTCCAAAATAAATTCATGTATATTTTGGATAGTTGTCAAATACCATATATATGATGATGACAATAACTATGATGAATGTTTGTAACTGTGAGGTTTTTGGCAGTTAATGTTGCAGAATGGCAGGAATGCATGGATGCTGCAAAGAGTTAATAAATGTGGGAGATCAAACAAAATATTGATGGATTGTGTGAGAAACCAAGAAAATATGATATGATTGAAATGGGAGTGAGTGATAGCTTCGCAGCTAGTAACATAGGACATGGGTAGGCAGGAGAAGACACTATAATATCCGTTTTCACTTTCACCTAAATGAAGCGCGTTCAAATCAAATCGTTTATTTCTTTGCAAACATGGGTATAGTACATAGACGTTTTTTTATAATAAGGTTGTCCATATTTTACCGTCACATGGACATGCAAAGGCTTACATTTCCTAAAAAAAAATCTAGAATAAACATTGGAATTACAAATTGAAAAGAAAAAAGGAAAAATACAAATAAAGAATGTCAGCGTGGTCACATCGCGTTGATACACTTTCAACCGTCGGTCGAGGCTAAGCCGAATGTTGAAAATTTAAAAGCGCATAATTCTAATATTACCATCAAAATTTTCGGATCTAGATCTCCAAAATCTGTCAGTCTAAAGTTTCAAACCGACTTTTATATTGGTATGGTCGGAGGATCCCAGTATAGAGCTTTGAGGGACAGGGTGTAAAGTCCACTCACTCACCCTCAAAAGAAAAGGAATGTTCTTCCGACCTGACGGATGTTGTCTGGTGGGCAACCGCCCGAAGTTTTTTTGTTTTTTGGGAACAACTTCTCGCAGGTCTACCTAGGAGGTTATCGACAGCCTAACCGGACTTGACTGTATTTGCCTCAATAATTTAAGGCCTCCAGCCAGGGCACCCGACGATTGATGTCAAGACGTTGTATATATGCTAGTTGTGACTTACGCAGCAAACTGCTTGTGCGATGCAAGATTTTTGTATGACGTCAGTGTGATGAGTAGTTCGCATGTGGCCATGTAGATGCCGCCACACATAATTATGCATGTCGATGATTCTGAACATATTACACTAACTCTTTAAGGAGTAGGTATGCATTGATCGTAACAGTTGGCATCAGTAGTTTCTGCCGGCACCCATGGTAAAACGGCGTGTGTTAAAGCTATATATTTCCAGTATAAGCTGATCGCGCATTGTATAGGATTTCCGTACACTGCGAGATCAGCGTAAACTGGAAATTATAGCTTGACGCGTAGCCGTATGTACTATGTCAAGTTTATTTAATTGAACAGACAGCTGTGCTGCAGTGCTGCTGGGGAGTTTGGTGTGTCTTCCCAGCTAGAGCACAAGGAAGAGTAGGCGTTTTGAGACACTATCTTATGTAATTTTGACGTTCGACAAGTTTGATTCTCCACCTAATTTAAATAAATAACTTTTAGTTTGTTTTGTTTAGATTTATGTACTTACTCTATAAGCTCCTTATGTCTCACCACAGCCTTCGCCAAGTTCCTCCGAGTTTCATGCTTCGAAGTTGAAACAACGTTCTCAAATTGTAGACCCAGGAAATGAAAGTGCATGTTGAGGTACACACAAAGCGCGTAGAAGAGAGTGTCGCATCCGAATACGTTGAATACGACTATGGCTGCTGAAAGTTTAAGGTTATTTTCAAACTCTGTATCATCATCGTCATTTCAGCCGAAAGACATCCAGGGCTGAGCGTAGGCAAAAGGGTAAGCGAGTCGCGGGCGGAAGTATGGTTTAGAGAAAGAAATGTATGAGAACGTTGATACTCATTCTCCAGTAAGTACCCTTCACCAGTAAGTCAGTCCAATAAGACACCTTTTAAAACACGGAATAAATAGGGTGGTACTATTCTTTAAGTCCGGTGGCACCACGCGGACCTTTCAAAGTCTGTATTGCTGGATTCATATAAAGGGTGGCAGGGGACGAAACTGATGGGTGTCTCTCACATGTTACACATACATTATAGAATCATGAAGAAGTTCTGTACTTAAGCAACGATTAAATATAGGGTGGCAGGAATATCGACGCACAAACTGTTACCATCCAACCAACGTCTTCATGATGCCATAGTCTAACATTTGAGAGACACCCTTTTATTTTTTTGACGGTGGGAAATCATCAATTAGCTTCTTCCACCCTGGGTGGAGCAGGAGGGCAACCGCACCCGCAACCCTGGCCGGCATCGGTCCTTGAGGACCCCACCTGACATCTCTTTGAGGCGCGCGATTCGTTTCAACAATACGAAATTGATCGGTATGACTTTGTCGAACTTAAACTACTGTTAATTTTCATTCGTGAATATAGCCGGGAATACATTTCACGATTTGCATCTAAATGTAGGATTATAAACGTTTTGTGAATAAGTTCTACGAATTCAATACTTATCTAAACATGACGTATTCATCGACATGTATGCAACAATACAAATTCTCAGAAAATATCTAGAAAAACTATTCTTACAGTAATAATTCAATATAGTGAATGCAAGGCTCCGCATTACAATGGATATTGTAATACAGTAAGTAGCAACGCGCGAGTAATTCATAAATACTGGTTGCTGGTTTATTGTGAGTGAGTCATCTAACTGCTTCTGTTATAGTTTTGCTATGATCTTCATATATATCAACCTCTTTATTGAAATTACGTGTTGTCAGTTAAACAGTTTTATAATAACTAGCATTATATAATTTTACTTTAATAGCATAATCGGCCTATAATGTTTCTGTTGTGTATGTACACACCTTAATAGAAAATATAAGTAGGTAATAATAGAGAAGACACTATGGTGCTCACCTAGCGTCGCTTGTTTTGTCTTTTCCCTTGGTTTCTTCTGGAATAAATATTGTATCGAGCACACGCCTTTTATTCAACAGTGGCGACGAGGAAAATTAAAATTTATAAAAATAGTGTAATTACAGCGCTAAACCGGATAAAATGTCGGTGGGACAGGTACGTGAGTTCAATATAACAACAGGGAACTGGTCCGCTTATGTGGAGCGACTAGAAATGTACTTTTTAGTTAATAGCGTAAAAGATGAGCTCAAGCTACCAACGCTGATTTCGATGATGGGGGAGGAGGCTTATGAGCTCCTATCATCACTAGCTAGTCCACTAAAACCCGCTGAATTGACGCTAAATAGAGCAGTGGAGTTATTGGCTGCACACTTGCAGCCAACGCCATCGATCTTAGCGGAGAGATTTAGATTCCGGCAGCGGCGACAGCAAATGGAAGAATCGGTGGCGGAATATGTCACACAGCTGAAAAAGTTGTCGAAACACTGCAATTTCCTAACAGCATTGGATGAAAATTTACGCGACCAGTTAGTTTGTGGCATCAGAAGCGATATAATACGCCAAAGGCTGTTCGCTGAAGACGATCTCACTTATAATCGAGCGGTCAGCTTAGCGCTGTCATTAGAGGCCGCGGAACGAGACGCTATTGCTGTAGAGCCTAATACGGGGGCAACGGAAAATCTGAACAAACTCGAAGAGTGCCCAAACTGTGGCGATAATAAACACAAAGCTAACGACTGCAAATATAAAAAATACGTGTGCAGTAGTTGTCACGAGGTCGGTCATTTGAGAAGGATGTGCCCGGGGTACAATGATACTAGACGAAGTAAATTGGCGGGATCGGCCGATAGTCAACATAACAAAGCTTCACGTGGAGGGCGCGGTAGCAGCCGTAGTACGAGCGGGCGCTCAACGTGGAGGCGAGCGGGGCGCGTGCAGCGCGGTGGCCGGAGTGGCCGAGAAGGGGCTCTTTTGTACTCTTTGGATGAGGAAGACAACGGAAGCAATAGCAACCTAGATGATGAAGAGCCCATGCATCAAATGTCTTTAAACAATTATAAACCGGTGTGTATAACTGTTAAGGTACAAAATTGTTTACTGAATATGGAGATAGATACTGGGTCAGCCCTATCTTGCATTAGTAAAAGTGTTTATGATGAATTGTTCAGCGATTTGCACTTGAATAGATGTAATTTGAACATCAAGTTTTATGATGGCACAACTATTCAACCTATAGGATTCTTAGAAACAACGGTTAGCTATAATGGTGTGATTAAAACATTAGATCTGTATGTTTTGGACAAAGGATCCTCAAATTTATTAGGACGGCAATGGCTAGCTGAATTAAATATACCTATTAAAGTATCCAAATGTCATTTGATAGCCGATCAGAATGAAACTCACTGCAAATTTAATTATGACAGAATAATCAATGAAGTTGTTTCCAGGCATGAATCCCTATTCGACGGCACATTAGGTAAATTTAAAGGAGGTACGGCAGAGCTGCATGTGCACGACGGGGCAATACCCACATTTTGTCGCGCGCGGCCTCTGCCATATGCGCTGCGTGAGCGTGTCGATGCCGAGCTGGAGGCCATGCTGAAAACTGGGGTTATTGAACCAGTGGACCATTCCGACTGGGCCACGCCACTAGTCGTGGTACGCAAGGCAGACGGCGGCCTAAGAATATGTGCCGATTATAAGGTAACCCTAAACAGAGTTTTAGCGATCGATAGATTTCCGATACCAAAAATGGAAGATTTATTCAGTAATCTTAGCGGGAATGTTTTCTTTACAAAACTAGATCTATCGCAAGCCTATAACCAGGTACTTTTAGCAGAGTCTTCTAGAAAGTATACAGTTATCAACACACACAGGGGATTATTTAAGTATAATCGTTTGGTTTATGGGTTATACTCAAGCCCAGGTATATTTCAAAAATTAATGGTAAACATGTTTAAGAATAATCCAAATGTAATTGTATTTTTCGACGACATCTTAATTAAGAATAAAGATTTGGCTAGCCATTTAAAATCCGTTGAAGAGGTGTTGCAAATACTAGAAGCAAACGGTCTAAAAATAAAAAAAAGTAAATGCGAATTTTTGGCAAGAGAAGTAAAATACTTAGGCTTTATTATTGGTAAGGATGGCGTAAGAGTAGACCCAGACAAGGTAAAGGCTATTGCAACCATGCCCCATCCAAACAGTGTCACAGAATTGAAATCCTTTCTTGGAATGGTAACTTTTTATGGGAAATTCATAAAGAATTTGAGCATGCAGTTATCGCCTCTTTACCAGCTCTTAAAGAAGGGTAGACATTGGAAATGGGGAACTGAACAAAATTCTGCATTTATTAGAATAAAAAAAAAATTGTGTAGTACAAAAACGCTAGTACATTTTGACATGGATAAGGAGTCTGTATTAACAGTAGACGCAAGCGCGCGCGGGATAGGCGCCGTGCTAGCACAGCGCGAACCAGGAGGTGAGGAACGTGTCGTTGCGTACGCCTCGCGCTCACTCACAACTCATGAGCTACACTACAGTCAAATTCACAAGGAGGCCTTGGCAATTGTATTCGCTATTGGGAAATTCCATCAGTACCTTTACGGGAGGAAGTTCGTACTTAGGACTGACCACAAGCCACTTGTTAGTATTTTTGGGCCTAGCATAGGTATTCCTACAGCGGCGGCAAGCCGTTTACAACGCTGGGCAATTAAACTATCAGCTTATGATTATTCTATAGAGTATGTCAAAACGGATAAAAATATAGCAGATTGTCTCTCACGTTTAATTGACTCACAAAAAAAAGAGACAGCAGCTGAAGAGGAAATTTTACCAGAGCAAACATATTTGCACTTCGCAGTGGAAGCCATGTCGCTAGATTATAATGTAATTAAAAAAGAAACATTACATGACCCAATTTTAAGTCGCGTTTTAAGTTATATTATGGACGGTTGGCCATCGGAGGTTGAAATAAAGGAAATTAAACCATACTTTAATAGAAAGAACGAATTGTATTGCGAATTGGGTTGTGTTATGTGGGGTCATCGTGTGGTTATACCGTTGTCATGTAGAGCTAAGGTAATTTCGGAACTTCATGAGGTACACATGGGAATAGTAAAGACTAAGTCGCTAGCTCGTAGTTACGTGTGGTGGCCGGGAGTAGACGAAGCGCTGGAGGCGGTATGTCGCTCGTGTGTAGTATGTGCGGCTGTAGCCGATGCACCGCCTGCACACATACCATGCTCATGGCCGTGGCCGTCACGTCCTTGGTCCAGGCTTCATTTGGATTTTTTAGGGCCTATAGGTGGTTTGACCTATCTTATTATTGTAGATTCTTGCTCAAAATGGATAGAAGCAGTCCGAATGAATAGAACTACAGCACAAGCAGTCATCAATGTACTACGTAGTTTGTGGTCGCAATTTGGTCTTCCAAAACAAACGGTTAGTGACAACGGCCCACCCTTTTCAAGTTTAGAATTTCAAGATTTCCTAAAACATAATGGCATAGAACACATTTTCACAGCTCCGTATCACCCAGCTTCCAATGGTGCAGCTGAGAGCGCGGTAAAAATTTGTAAACGCACTATAAAGAAGGCGTTCAAACAGAATCTCAATGTCGAAATAGCTCTGACTAGGTTTCTTTTAGCTTACAGGAACACAAAACACGCTACTACCGGTGATAGTCCAGCTAGTATATTACAGGGTCGTAGTCTTCGTATGAGGTTGGATAACCTAAAACCAGAACGAGAAACGCAGGTCGCTGCGCGCCAAGGTCGTAGTGAGCAAGACGCGGGAGGGATTCAGCGCGGATTCGAGCCGGGCGCTCGTGTTTGGTATCGCGAATATAGAGGTTCCGATAAATGGGTACCTGGAACGATACTTGAACGTTTAGGTAAAACAAATTACTCTATTAGGTCTGACGTAGGAACGGAAACTCACAGACATGTCGATCAGCTGAGGCTAAGAATTATGGAAAATGTGGATAAAGATATGTCCAGGAAAAGGACAGTACTAGATCAGGTTACGAAACAGTTGGAAATAAATAGGCATTCAAGAAAATCATTATCATTTCCCATGATCAGTGGCGAGGGTCCAGTTCGAAGTGCGGGTGATTTGAGAGAAGGTAGTTTAGGTGGAGTTTCGTCTCTAGATCCAGTAGTACCACCAGTCGTGTTAGCAAAAGATGCTGCTATGGAAGTATCTTGTAGTTCGCCGGGAGAACCTAATGTGTCGGCTAATAGCGAGGATACTGGCAATGTTGCCACAACTAGTAATCGTCCCGTAAGAGTACGTAAACCTCCAGCACGATACGGGTGGTATGACGAAATTGATTAAGATAATTTATTTAAGTTAATGTTTAGTTTGATGATAAGAACTTAAGTTCATTAACACATTTATAATTAATAATATATATATTTTTTTGGATGTTTTTAGGATCATTTTCACACTTGTTTAATTTACTTGTGACTTATGTGTTCGATGTTATTTTAAGGTGTTGAAGTCTTAGCTATAGTTTTTTGTTTTGTTATATTAGTTATTAAGGGTAGAGGTGTTGTGTATGTACACACCTTAATAGAAAATATAAGTAGGTAATAATAGAGAAGACACTATGGTGCTCACCTAGCGTCGCTTGTTTTGTCTTTTCCCTTGGTTTCTTCTGGAATAAATATTGTATCGAGCACACGCCTTTTATTCAACAGTTTCCACCTCAGATTATAAAACAAAGGCAGATAGACCGCGCGGAACACCAAGAGTGAGGCCAAAAAACCAAATACTAAAGCGTCGCATTTTATGTAACATACTATGCGACGCTTTAGTATTTGGGTTTTTTTTTTGGTTTCGATTATAAAATAAAGGCAGATAGATCGCGCGAAACACCCGGAGTAAAAAAAAACAAATACTAAAGCCTCGCATTATATACAATGCGACGATTTAGTATTTGGTTTTTTGGCTTCACTCTTGTTATTCCTCGCGGTCTATCTGCCTTTGTTTTATAATCTGAGGTTTCCACTACTAGAGTTCAGGCCTCCGCTCTGCGAGAGTGAGTTGGCTTGTAATCTACCACTTGGGTCCAGTGCGGGTTGCTAGATGTCTTCATATGTCTTGAAAATTTTCGACTAGCTAGCGTATGCCAGTTTCCTCACGATGTTATCTTCCACCGTTTTGAAGGCTTTACCTAGGTTATTATTTCTAATCGAATAAGGACTAATATGTGCCGTGTCGTGTGTTGCCGGACTTAAAAGAATAGCACTATCCCATTTCTTCCCGTGGGTGTCGCAGAAGATGACTAAGGGACTTACAAAAAAATGGGCAGCAGCATTCTCCATGCATTTTAACACCATACTGCGATCGCCAACCCGCCTGCCAAGCGGCAAGACCCCCCCTTTTGGGGGAGGCCTATGTCCAGCAGTGGACGTCTTTCGGCTGAAGCGATGGTGAATGACTAATATTATCAAGATGTATTTATTTGTATGTAGGGGATAATCTGTGGAACTACCAGTTAGATTTGAACCATTATTTTTTCATTTGATAGGCTAGTTTTTGAGGAAGGTCCACCATCACGCTACGACCCTAAAGTGCAGAGTAAAAAGAAAATCTCACACAAAACGTTGAGGACGAAACGACGTAATTAGCGGGTGCGGGTTGTCCGGGCACACAGGGAACTGAAGGAACACGGGTGGGTCGGGGGGACACGGGTCTGTAAAAGTATGACACGCCCTCCTGCTCCACCCAGAGCGGGAGAAGTTATTTAATGATTTCCCACCCTCAAAAAAAAGCAATGCAATGCTATAGGATATATTTAAAAAACCCCCGACCCAATCAAAAACCTCTAAAAAGTAAACAAATAAAAACCTTTTAAATATCTGAATGACCTGGTTTTTCTTTTGTTTGACGATTCTTAAAAATGAAACCTAGCTAAATCGATTTATCCCTTTCCAAAACTCCCTGCATACGAAATTTCATGAAAATCGTTGGAGCCGTTTCCGAGACACAGATTATATATACAGGGTTATTGGAAAAACACCAACAACCTCTTAAGAGGTCATTCTACTCATCATTATTAAAAAACCTACTTTAAAAAAAAAAACAAAAAGTGCACCTAAATCTTGGGTCGGGGATTAAAATTAAGAAATTTCACGCGAAACAAGTCGCCTACAGATGCTAATATTCAATCAATAGGAGTTCTACTGACTACTTACTTGCCCAAACTTGATGAAAGTATATCAACGGCCAAAACGATGACTTGTAAACATCAAACGGGTATTTTACTTCAAAAGGGTACGCTACCACAAACTCCCCAGTTTTGTGGTAATTATATCCTGACATCAAAACAGGAATAAAACAGAAAGTTGTTAAGACGAGTATGTATATACTCATTAGTAAAACTTGCACGAATTTCAACAATTTCATTGACTTCTTCATAATCTTGCGTTCGATTCCGAAAGATTCGTCTGTCTCATTCTCATCAAATGTTGGATGTATTTCTTTTAATTTTTTCACTACTTGTACGAGAATTCCTTTATTCAAGTAGATGAACCAGGATTTTATTGTGCCCAGCAGACTTATTGTTATACATGGCGATATTAAGGATATTTCCACGAACGGCTTGCCGTTTCGTAAGCCGTCTATTATCCAATAGGTTTCGCCGATGATAACTGTGTATAGAGCGATGAAGTTACAAAGATATAGATGGTGGTTTATGAAATAGTCTATGGCTGGATTCTTATGGTCGTGCGAGGTTTTGATTCCAGAAATTAGGAGCGCGTACTTTGTTAGTTTTAATGTCTTTTCAAATTCTTTGTCAGACATGACATTGACTTTAAAATTTCTGTTCGGCTGACTGTCTTCTTTAACACAACACTAACTGATTGATTGTTAACTGATGTGAACTGTGTTCCTTCTTCAACTTTCTAACTTTAAATGAACTTTTTAATAAAGACTTCTTCGTCTATGATACTGGTTACAGAATCTCTTTGAAGTTAAAGGTGTCCCATATCGATAATTATCAACTCATTATTAAATTAACTCAGAATGTCAACTTAGTAGTTCTATATACTTAGTACTTTAATTAAAGAGTACCTACTTTTGGTCGTCTTGTCTGTAATTTATTTCTGTTTTAAATACACCTTAGTATTCCTTTACAAAAGGATCAATATTCTATTGCTTATAAGAAATTGAATTTCAATGAGTTTAAACTTATTTGTGGATATGCATATGTAGCCCTATTATCACACCACTGCAGCGCAAACGCCTCCCAACAGTCTTTCCACTTCAGCTACTAAACACCAGCTCTGTTCCATGTGGTGCCGGACGTAAAGAATAGCACAATCCCATCTCTTCCCGTGGGTGTCGTAGGAGGCGACTAAGGGACTTACTAGAGAATGGGAAGCAGCGTTCTTAATGCATTTTACCACCGTACTGCGATCGCCAACCCGCCTGCCAAGCGTGGCGATTATGGCAACGCCCCCCTTTTGGGGGACGCCCATGTCCAGCAATGGACGTCTTTCGGCAGAAATTATAATGATGATGATGAAGCACCAGCTCTTCAAAATCAAAATATTTTATTTCACATAAACCTGCATGGGCACTTATGAAACGTCAGAAGCTAGGTGCACGGTTCCAAATTGTTGTTTTTTATGGAGAAGAGCCGGCAAGAAACTCCACACACTCTTGATGAAGGAGTCCAGCTTAATCCGCCATCTCCGTCTGGGCGATGGCGACGTCATCACGATGTCACTTGACATTAACTGGGAGCCATTCGGTCGTATTTTGGACCCATTGGTCGTGTGACGTGCGGCAGATGTGTCCAGCCCAATTCCATTTTAGCGGCCAAACTTTTCAAGTGACATCAAAATCAAATCAACTAAAAAAAAGAGTCACCCCCCCCCCCCCCCCTTGAGCGATATCCGTTGAGCGGCCACGGGACAGCCTGTGCGGGGAATGTTGCGGAGTGACGCATTTATTTTAACTTTTTACAAAAAATCGATTATTTAGTTCTCTATGGTAACCGTACATTCTGATTCTATGCTCAATATACTACGTTTCAAGCTAAGGAAACCCTGGAACGTTCAAATAAAATATTAACCAGCAATAAACCTAATGATTATTCTTTTTTTTTAAATGGTTTTACAATGTCTTCAAATAACAGTGTTAATAGCTATGGCAGGACAGTATAGTCTATCAATAAGTACCATGTTCTTAATAAAATTCAATCATTAGTTATCTTTTTGATGGAACGGATGGTTGTATTTCCAACCCGATCTGTTTGTATGACATCCAGCATACACCGATCTATAACCCTGTGGCAAAGCTCGAGTGACCTCTGCTGATTTTTCAAAGACCATGTTTGACCACCATAATTATGTGCGTAGTGCTTTGAAAAATTATATAAATGGTTTATCTAAGGGAAATAGGGGTGGATGGACCCATTTCCCGTAGAAGGAGGAAGGAAAGGAAGAAGGAAAGAAAGAAAGAAAGAAAAATGTATTTATTTGTCACAGAAACACGTGTATATAAAAAGATGAAAAAAAATTTAAAAAAAAAAAAAACATGATAACAACACAAATATTTTTAAACATAGGCATACATAACATAAATAGTCGGCAGCTGCACGCCGTGACTGTGACAAGAAGGCTTCCACTCAGCATGATGCTGTGCTATGGGACCCACAGCACAGCGCTGATTTTCAGTGGTCACCCGAAAACAAAGTACGAAAATCAAGCCAGGATTTTTACAAATTAGATAAAACAAGTAACAAAGTAAAATAATTTTAATAAACACATAATTTGATATTACCCTACAACAAATGGTATAAAAATGCTATAATATGTAGCTACCAAAAATATAAGTACCTACACAAAATGTACCGCACGGCTCGGCGCACGCGTCCTGCGTGATCACGTGTCCTGTGTAGATGCGTGGCTAGTACTTACGTGCGTCTCAGTCGACGCTTAATGGAACCAGAATAATAAATGTGTGTTACTGCACAAATAATAATAAAACTTGTATATTCTGAATCAGTTGTTAAAACTCTAGTTGAAGAAGGTTGGTAGGTAAGTGTAGGTTTAGAAGTAGAAGAAATAATAATTACACAGTAAATTAGAATAAAAGTCACAACTTTACGAGCACAACAGAAAAATGTCGCCATTTCATACAATTTAATGAACCATGAAATGTCTGGCGTACCACAGTTGTTGAAACCTAATTACTAATGTGTAATTATGTAATGTTAACGGTTATGTTAATTTGCTTTTATTACGCGTTTGAGTCATTGGAAACAAACGGTAAACGCTTATTAAACAAGTTTGTAGGAACGATGATTAAAAGTGCAAGCTAGGCTAACCTATTAGTTAGGACGAAAAGGGAACCACTCTAATTTCGGAACACACTTTCAATCACAATCAAATCATCATCATCTGTCTAGCCTTTCGTCTGTCTGTGTTGGGGTCGGCTTCCAGTATTTTACATGGAGTGGAGGTCAGATAGGTATATCTGACCAGTAACGGAGTAACACGATACCCCTTGGTAAGACTGGTTGTCGGACTTTCGGGCTTCTGATGTAACCCGTAACGACTGTCAAAGATCCACGAATGACAGCCGGGCTTTCCGAGACAAGGAGGAGTCTTGGTATTAAAAGATGTCCACCCATCCACGGACCCACCGCGGCAAGTTTAGGTTAAACTGATGTTTGATAAGGTCGTCTACTGCTCGATAGATAACTTAAATGACGCAATGATGTTTAATCTCAGAAAGAAAGGCATTGCCAATGTCTGTTACTACGCTAATAGGTCTGTGCTCCGCAGGTCAATGCGGAGACTGGTATTATTGCATAACACACAATCGATTAGAATCCTAATATTTTTTTAAGGATATATTGTTATCCATTGCTTCATTTGTTCGAAAAGTTTGCCGCTCAACAACGTTATATAACGCAATGAATGTTGTTGAACTGTCAAAATGAAAGAATTCACACTGTTGCTAGGTTACCCCACATGAATGTACATACGGCTACACATCATGCTACAGATTTCCAGTTTATGCTCATGTCGCACTGTACAGAAATCCTATACAATGCGAGATCAGCTTATACTGGAAAATATAGCTTCATGTGTAGCCGTGTGTACACATTAGATCCACTACATTTTCTAATCAGGAGTCAAGACGAAGATGAAGTATCTTCGTGATCTAAAAATGAGAACCATTGATAACAGGAACAATAGAGATCAGAAACTGCAAACAGGATGATGACGACATCATACTCAGAAATTCAGAATATCTTGCTGCTCTTTTACCAAACGTGGTATTTTTGGACACTTTTTTTAAGTCAGCCCCATAAAACAATGATTAACGGGTACAAGCCATAAAACAATCGATGCCGATGATTTCTTCCTTGTTTGACGATTTACACTCGCAGACCCATTTTCAAAGACAAGAAAAAATCTGTCCCTAATTAAATACACAATTCCGTCCATTTTCTGAACAAACGTCAGACTATTATGATTGATAACCCACAATAACCATAATAATCTCTTTCCAGAAACTTGGAACTTTTGATCCGCCGTCAAAATGTGACCGACGGAAAAAAAATCCTAGTTCTATACCTTTGTTGGTCTTTTGTTGGGATGTCTGGTCGAAATTTTGGAAAAAATCGTCGGCAGTGACAAAGGGCCTTGGTTTTATCCGTTCGGGGGACGAGACTCATGAATATGTAAGCTTCCTTCACCGTTATGTCTACCTGCGATCGGTCTTCCAAGTAAACTTTGTTTGGATCTAAGTTTAGTGTTCGATGTCTGAATGTCATTCAAATCACTGGATTTTCTATTTTGATTTGAATATTTGAATGAGTAGGATAACGTTTATTGTTCTGTTTTGTTTTTGAGATAAACCTCCTTGGTAGTTTGTATGTCTCGTGGTTGTCTTTGAATGCGGTTAAGGTTAATAGAATGGATTATATCATTGGCCTACAGTGTATAGGTACATACACAGACTGGTGCAAACAAAAGAGAAGGCACAACATACAAAAGCGATGAAAAAGTAACTAATTAGAAGGACATGAATATTTGAAAATAGCTAAGTAACTACTAAGTTCAAAATTGTCCAAAAAAAGAATACATAATAGTGATGACACTAAGATCACACACATGACATTTTAAATTGAAATGAATTATCAAACACACAAAGTGAGTGCGGTGACGGAGTGCGTCTCGAGGTTGCACCAAATGGGAGTCCAGCTCAGCATGTGTCAGGCAAATATACCTGACGCCGATATTCTGCTGGATCCCTGATACATCTTACTAATATAATAATATACGCCCTATCTGCCACAATCCTTCATCAACCTCTGCAAACTAAAGTGCTAATGAAAATGTCTTATATTTATAATGCTGTGAATTTTACAGCCTGGTAAAATGTTGTTGATAGAAAAAGACGACAGAACTAAACAAAATACAGCGTGCCAGGAAAATCGTCGCACAAGGAGTCACCATGAATTCAGCAAATTCTTCTAGACCCCATGCAGAAAAATTCGTTTGCTGTAATAAAAGAAATCTGTTGTTTCATAGAAAAGTGAAACCTACGCGATCTAAATGCATGAAACAGTTTTTATTTTTTTAGTAACCAAAATTAAATATCAACGCAGGGGGTTTCAAAATCATATATTTACTGAATCCGTGGTATCAGGTTGCGTGGTCCACCCTTTATAGATCAAATCAAATCAAAATATTTTATTTCACATAAACCTGCGTGAGCACTTATGAAACGTCAGAAGCTAGGTGCACGGTTCCAAATTATCGCTTCTTATGGAGAAGAGCCGGCAAGAAACTTCACGGTTACTCTTTTAAAAATAATTGGCTTTAACAGTGTTTTCAAATTACAGTGATAATAGGTATGGGAGGACAGTGCAGGCCTGTCAATAAGTACCAGGTTTTTAGACGAATTAAAAACCAAAAGATAGAGAGAGTTATGTCTCTCTCTAGAAACAAGGAGATCTTTAATAATGTCAAATATTTAGCCGTTAAAGAAATATTTATTTTTCGTAAAACATAGAGCTAGAAGCTTTTATTCGCTTTTAATCTAGATAAATGAGTTGTATAAGTATTTATTAAACGATCATCAATCAAGATATCAAAGCAGCGAATGAAAATAAATGTGCTCAAATATCAATCTTCGTGTAACTCGATATATTTTTGTGTTCTGGGTGGTCACATTGGTTTATTGACCACAACAGATCGAACAGGAATCTAAATCCTTGAACTATTATTCAATTAACAAAAACTGAAATCCATTTTCGGAACTTTCTCCAGGACAAGTTCAAAATGCATTTCTATCCGTAAAGTGTTAAACAACTTACCAAACAGGCAATACAGCGTGGACCTTATTACTTCGTGAAAAAGATTAAAAGCAAATTCCGAGTGTAGTTTCTTTGAACCTTATCAAAATAATTGAGTTTGAAATTTTGAATGGTAGACTGGGAGATACGAAATATCATATTGTATTGCAATTTTCTACAGCATACATTTAGTTGATTTTTTTATTTCAATACTATGTACTCGTATTTATAATTTGTTAAAACCATCGTCATCATAATTTCAGCCAAAAGACGTCTAGTACTGGACATAGGCCTACCCTAAGCTCCGCCATTTCGAATGGTTCCTGCGATTACTGCGGCGCTCACACAGGCGCGGTCGCAGCCAAAGACTTGGGGGGGGGGGGGGGGGGTCACAAACAAAAGTCTTTAATAAGATAAGGAAAAAGAGTAAATTACACTTTTATTGCACAAACTTGCTTTTGCCAGCGGCTTCGCCCGGGTAGGGGTCGGAATTTATCCCACGAGAACGTACTACCACGATACTACTATTACTTACCCCTCGGACCGCGCCTGCCGCTCACAAGGTCATCAGTCCACCATGCGGGAGGCCTTCCAACGCTACGTCTTACGCTACGCAGTTGCCACTCCAGAACCTTTCGGCCCCATCGATCATCTGTTCTGCTAGCAATGTACACCCTGCCCACTGCCACTTTAGTTTGACAATCCGTCGGGCAATGTCGGTACCTTGGTTCTTCTGTGGATCGCTTCATTCCTGATTCGATCACGTAGGGAAACTACAAGCATACCACTCTTGATTGATGAAAAATTAATTAATTAATCGTTCGTACTTTCTGGTGTTCACTATTCTATCAAAAACATTTTCTGATCTTTTGATCCGCATATTAGTCTAGATAGTCCGCCAAGCGAATCGGATACAGCATACACCCCGCCTTATGCCACCAACATAATAATAAACAATGCTAACGTTATATTTTCTCTACATCTCAAGTGGACAACGATTAATGCAAGAATGTCGCGGTGGGCGGGTTACGGTGACCGGTGACGTCATCCTGCCAAAATTATTAGGTTAACGCGGCCCCTCATGTTACACACCTACTGGACAACTGTTCATTGAAAAAATATTCAAACTTGTAGTCGATTTTTAGTTTAGTTTCTTGATTTTTTCAACCATATTGGGGAAGTTAGGACCCAAACCAAGTTTTGACTAACAATAATTGGGTGAAATGAAATGAAAATATTCAGCTATACAAGGCGTAACTTAAATAACGCACAACCTCTTAAGGGGTCATTGTCACTCTATCAACAACTTTTAGTATGGGACCAAACGCTAAATAGCGAAAAAAAATCAGCTGTTCCCTACATATTGACGATTTATGCGAACATAAATTTAGCAGATTTTTTTTTTTCGCGATTTCGTGTTTGGTCCCATAGTAAAAGTTGTTCATAATCATAATGATGAATACAATGAACCCTTATGAGGTGTGCGTTATTTAAGTTACACCTTGTATAAGTAGATTTTATCACGTACCTAAATATTTAAAAACTAGATAACGCCTATGCCTACACTGATCCCTGAGAAGAAATGCCGAAACAAACTCAGAGGTCATGGTCTCTTTTAAAGTTCAAACATTATAATTATATTATTAAGATGGTTCATGAGTCTAAAAATGCAGGGTCATGTCTGGAAGTGGTTTTGAAAGAGCCATTGGAACATTGAGCCGACCTGTCCCAATGCATGCATCAGTAATCGTGTAGCTCACCAGGGCCTAGAGACAAAATACATTTCTGTTAGCGTTCACGCCAAACGTTACGCCAAAATGTATGGGAATGACATTACCTGCGGAAAGGACACGACGCAATCTTTGCGCAGGTAATGTCATTCCCATACATTTTGGCGTAACGTTTGGCGTGAACGCTAATAGAAATGTATTTTGTCTCTAGGCCCAGGAGAGTACCTAACCTATTTTTCTAACTGTATAATTCTGCGGTATAATAGAGTGACACTATATCAGAATTTTCATTTTGACAGTTCAACAACAGTCATTGTGTTTTTTTACGTCACTGAGCAGCCAAGCAATGGATTATATCATTATCCTTCAAAAAAAGCCGATTGCGATTGACGGTGCGTTACGCAATTAGGGAGCTGGAATAGTTTTGTGCCTAAAATACTCCGGAATAAGACGAATATTTTATGCACTTTCGCAATTTATTGTCCTTTTGATAATTTGATGTCTAACAGCATAGACAGTTTTAATTTTTTATACCGAGTATTTATTTATACGCAATCCATTGAGATATATTTCGTTTTCCACATTCATTCCAACTACACTTCCAAAAATATGGCTGTCTTGTTCGGGATCTTGGTCTATTTATCTTCCTCATACTTCTTACCAATGCAATGACAAAAATCCAGAAAATATGCAGTCACCGTATGTCGTCTCCACGAATAAAACAAACCATTTTTCTTTTTATGAGACCTTAACCAGTGAGTCAGTATTGCCACACAGCATTAGGGAATGTTGCGAAATAAAGTATCTACTCGCGCACAGAGTTGAGATCATTATCACAGGTAGGCGAAACCAGTCTGCTACGGGCAGTGGGCAGAAACGCAACTTTTTAATTGCCAAAGAATAAATTATCCTCGCTTATATGACTCCCTGGTACCAGGCAACGTGTAACGGATTAAATAAATTTGTATACAGAGCTATGCAAGAAATGCAGTTTATTGAATTTTAAATTATAGAAACTAAAATGTTGCGGAATTTAAGAACAAATAAATTATCCTCGCTTGTATAACTACCTGGTACCAGCCAACGTGTAACGGCACATATAAGTTTGTATACAGAGCTATGCAAGAAATGCAGTTTAATGAATTTTAAAATAAAGAAGCTAAAATGTTGCAGAGTTTAAGAACGAATAAATTATCCTCGCTTATAATTATGACTTGGTCCCAGGCAACGTGTGACGGCACATATAAATTTGTATACAGAGCGATGCAAGAAATTATTGAATTTTAAAATAAAGATCTAAAATGTTCCGTAGCTTAAGAATTTTTTGCGTCAAGTCTACGTGGTTGGAATTGTTTTCATGTTTTATGCCCTCAAAGCAGTTTGGTATACGATATTGTAATCGTTCAAAATGGCATACAGAAGCCAAAGAATTTTATTTAAAAAACGAATAATTAAATTCCATAAAACACGAACCTAATTAAATACTCCATTACAATAATCAAGTATACTAAAGCGTGTTTGATTGAAATAATGTTGAATTTCAAGTCATTCAACAAACTCATGTTTTTTTTCGCAAGAACCGTGAAGTTTTGATAATTGAATCGACGATTTATTTGACTTTACTTGGTCACGAAGTAAATATACGCAGTAACATTGGGTGGAGTCGTGAAAATCACGTTTGGCAAGAATGTGGTAGGTCAAAATGCGATACATAATAGCATAATTGCACTAACTGCCTCGTTAGTTTCGAGGTCGCAAGCGATACCGATGAGCATAAGGTCCTGGTTTCGATTCCCAGGCCAGGCAGTGTTATTGAGTATTTATATCTGAAATTTCTCAGTAGCTGCTCGGACTCTACCTTTGTGCTCGGGTGATGGCAATAGGCGCGCCCCCTACAACATGGGACTTAAACGATAAACTACGTAATACAGATGCCAGCACATCAAGCTACTTTTCAACTTTATTCTAAAATGAATGAGGTTCATGTTCAATTGGGAAAATTTGACAGTTTGGGGATGCTTGATGTGGTGGCGTTAGTACCACAAAATACAGAGAGTACAGAAGGCAATCTACATACAAAGTGCGCTCGAGCAACGCACACATAGACACCGCTCACGGACACGATATCTCGGACCGGTTGGGACCAGTGCGAGCGCGAGTGCCATCCCCTGAGACACGCGTCTGTGAAATGCAAAAATGTAGCAATAAAAAAAGTTACCTACTATAACTGTTCAGTGGACGGTTGTTTAAATTCAACATTAAACTGTGGATTGTCTTTTTTTAAGCTACCAGTTGTTGAGTTGACCAGAGAGGTGAGTATCTAGGTATTTTCTCGTGTTTCGATGGTTCGTTTTAAAGTAACACAGAATACCTAGTTAGTTGTGGGTAAGCGAAAATGACTTTGTGGCCTTGTAATATTTTTACAATTTATATTAGGAATTTATTGTAGTACTTATAAGCTAAAAAATACACTCATCTTCCTCATTATAAATAGTTAAGATAGAACTGCTCGGCGAGCCGGCCGGGCCAGGCGCGTAGCCACCCGCCGCCGATCATAACTATTACAGTTGAGATTAATTGTTATCATGGCGGCAAAGACCTAAATACAAGTGCCACTACCACGATAGTTTTTGTGCATAAGCCAAAGTTGACAACCCTAGCGCGACCGCCGAGCGTAGGTATGAAAATCGAAGTACATACATGTGATTGCCTTCTGTACTCTCTTTATTTTGTGTTAGTACCAAGAACAACCATGAGCTGTGGGGTGCGCGCACGACCTCTTTTTGCCGTATCATCTGCGTACGAATGCAGGCTTACGAGCACCCCTACGTTCGCATCACAGGACAAAATAACAATCACTTTCAAATATTGACATCTTTGCTGTTAATTTAAGAGCCTTGTTCGGGAAACAATTTTGGATATTGCTTCTTATTATTTAACTTTTAGACTGTATTTTTTTTTCTTGTTTTTCCTTTTTATTTGCATGTCTTTTTGAATTTTATCACTAACACTTTATGAAATGTCATTGTAGAGACGCCAGCACATTTTTTTAAAATAGATTTTAAACCTTATGACATCGTTTTAAGGTTCATGTTCAATTAGAATGTCAGGTTTACTCACTCTGTAGCAATTTTTTTCATAATTTTGTAATGTGCAACTGTTTATTATCCCAAATAAATAAAATAAAAAACTTTTTTCAAAAAAATATCAACCGACTTCCAAAAAAACACTACAAAGTGCAAAATAACTTTAATTTCGGAAGTCGGTGACTTTGGACGTGTAGGTATTTTAATTCTTTGTCACCGCCTTCCGAAATTAAAGTTATTTTGCACTTTGTACAGTAGGATCCAAAAGCGGAGTACCAATCTCAAAAAGTAATAGATTGACACTACGGTTTAATTTACGACCTTCTTATATTAAGTAATTTCTATACTGTAGACACACACACTCTCATACGTCTACAAATGATTGTATTTCATAAATTCAACCATTGAAGTAAATGACGTGATAGCTTAGTGGTTACTGTACTTGGATTAGCGCCCTCGTGCGCAACGAGTCTCGGGTTCGAATCCCACGCGCGGTGTGCTAGCCTTTTTATTGTTTTAAAAATCGCTTTTGACTATAGTTTCTTGTTCTGTTCGCTCTGTTCACTAAACTCGTAAAACTTTATCAATATACCCACAGAAACCTAAATAAATTTAAATGATAGTTAACTTACGAATCATTCGACGTGACTTATAGAACGGTGTTGGTTGTTATTGTGTGCTAGTGACGTGTGTTTAATCTATTAGCGGTCTTCTAGTTCATTTTAAAATGTAAGCAAATTTAATAATAGAAATGAAAGCGAATATTATTGCGCTGCATAAAAGCGGACTTAAATATCACAAATATCTGATGAAACCGGCCTGAGTGTGAGTATTATGATTTAATTATTTTATTAAGCACTTATTTAATTAAAGTATAACTGCTGATCCTTGTAGTTATTTTTTAAACGTTTTATAAATATCAAAACGTCTAAATAGCAGAAAAATATAAAATTTCAAAGTAAATTTATTTCCTAGATTAAATATTTATGTGAAATTTATATTTCAAATAATTTTGTGTCTAAATAGTAATACATATTAGTATGTATTTTGTTTAGTAGCCTAACAGTACCCCTTTTTTGTTTTAGTGAAATACTGTGAGTCAGTGGATGAAAAGATATGAGGAAGGGGGTAGCCTTGCCCGTCGGAAGCAAAGGAAAGACCCCAGCTTATAAAAGAAAGCGACAGCACAAGTGGTTTCAAAAAGACAAGACATTTTGCCAAATTATTCGACACATATTTCCAAACCGTGCGCCGTGCACTCCACGCAGAAGGTTTGCATCATTGAAAACCAGCTCAAAAAACATAAACATTAACATTAAGATATAAATTAGAAATATTTATTATTATTGACTTTTATTGATTTTAGTACTATTCACATAATATTGTGTCATATCCGTAATATGGATTATTTCGAGGTTTAGTTTCAATCTTCTTTTCGTAATGAAAATGATTACTTAAGCTATAACTTCGATAAGTCCTATTAAATACGATTTGTTAACTTTGAAGTTTGAGAGAACTAACTCACTCGCAGTAGATTTATTCCAGTAGTAGTACTACTGAGTCATTTAATTGTATTGTGACAACTTGTCTGCATTTGTTATTTTTACGTGGGTAGATTTGCGTAGAAAAATGTGATTTCTTTAGAGTACCGCACATAGTAGTAATTACAGCACAATATTATTATATTACTAAGATATAATAGCCTGATTATCATGGTTCACCAATTAGCTACTTTACTTCAATAAATTGTTCTTTATGAGAAAATAAACTGTTAACAAGAAGTCATTAGTAGTTATTTTTATACCTACTTCATAAAATTATAACGAATAAACATTTTGTAATCACATAATATTCTTAATACTTTGTTTAAATAATAATATAAGTAATTTAAAAAAAAACAGTCTCGTATAACGAATAATAAAAGAACTGATGAATATTATTGTTGAAAAGAAAAATAAAAGTCTCATCAGGAGATTTGAACCCAGACTTATGTGTTTCTTAATCAATGACAATACGCTGCGAGCTACCGAGACATGATATAAGAACGTGAATTTTAGCGATCGTATGAACCGACCAAGGTCATACGTAGTTACTACGTAACACAGTACAGACAGAGACAGAGTACTCTGTGCGACGGTATGTTTTTTGTATCTTTCGACGACAGTGGTGTGCGGCCTGGTTACATACACTTATACACACAGCTGTAGGTACGGCCTGGACCGCTAGTCATAGCAATATAATCCTTAGCATGAGAATGGACTCTTGACCGCGACCGTACCTAGTGTTTTTTTGGAAGTCGGTTGATATTTTTTTGAAAAAAGTTTTTATTTTTCACTTTTTAGTTACCTACGCCACACCAATTCGAAATTTCATCATCCTCAGAGTCAAAACAATGCATATTTATGCGATAGCCGCATTCGCGGTTGATTTGCTGCAAAGTTTTGAAGAGTTCCGTTGTCTGTCTCCAAAACGCATCATCAGATCTATATGAAATTTATATGGGACCATTTCGGAACAAACCCCTTTCGAACAAAAAAATAATTTTGCAAATCCGTCTATATACGACGGAGTTATGCCCGAACATACACAAAAAAAAAAAAAAAAAAATTAAACATGTCGAATTGATAACCTCCTTCTTTTTGAAGTCGGTTAAAAATAAACATAACTGTCGAAATGTGGGTGTACTATGTACACTTCTGGCCAAGCCTTGAGGGAAACAAGTCGTGATGTTATGTGTATGTTATAATTGCACTATGTGACCGGGTGGTACAGCTATCTACCGGTGGATCGGTAAAAGCAACTATAGATTTCACGCTAATTTCACGATCAATCCATTAATTTATGAAAGACTAACTAGCTTTTGCAAGCGGCTTCGTTCGAAATTATCCCACGTAAATATATTACCCAGATAAAATATTATATTTGTTAATCCAACTTATAAAGTATCTGTGTACCAAATTTCACCAAAAATATGATAAAGAGTCAAGACTGACCAAAGTGAATAAGAGTAGGGCTGACGTAAGTGACGTAGCCGATTTTTTTTGTGAGCAGTGTACAGTCGAGTTCATTAATATATTGGCCCTTTCAGTCTTCAAAAACATAGGAACGTCAAAAAAGTTCATGATATTGTAAGCATCATTCAATTGTGGTCAAGATTTAGTTAAGTGACAGCTTTTGCTAAAAAAAAAACATTATTGACAAAAATACACAGCATATACATATTATTGAACCGTTCACATCCGGACATATTTTTGATCTATAGAATTAATTGAGCTATTCAATTCTCACAATATTTTGAATCCCTGCCAGTGCCAATATACAGGATAAGTTTTTATCCAGTGCGCAAATTTTAACCATGAATTCAGCATCCCCTAGCACATACATTTTTCGCCGGTTATACAAACAAAAAAACAGCTGTTTCATAGAAAAGTCCAATACCTACGCGGTCAAAATGTATGGAACAGCTGATTTTTTTTTTGTATAACCGGCGAAAAATTTCTGCGCTAGGGGTTGTAGAATGATATGCCGAATTCATGGTTAAAATTTGCGCACTGGATAAAATCTTTTCCTGTATTAATGAACTCGACTGTACCTAAATACAGGAGAGAGGAGGTCGTGACTAAATTATAACAGCCGCTGCTGGGGTCGATCGAAGGTTAAGCTACGCTTGCCACGGTCGGTTCGTGGATTGGTGACCATTCATAACATATCAAAACTTCTTTGTGCCTTAGAAAGCACGATAAGCCATTGGTCCCGGCTATTATTTGTACATCTATGACAGTCGTTATGGGTAGTCAGAAGCCCGATAGTCTTACCAGGGGTTATCGTATTACCCAGTAACTGGGTTGTGGAGGGCAGAGTCGCTTCATGTAAAATACTGGTATTCAGATGCGTCCGGTTAGACTGGAATCCGACCCCAACATAGTTAAGAAAAGGCTAGGCAGACTGAGTGTACCTAATTACAGGTTTATGAGACAGTTTTACTTTGTTTCTGGGATAGCAACGAGTCTGTGCTGCTTCTGGAATTGCGATTATCCATCGATGGTCGTTCGTGACCACTTATCTACCGTAGAGTGTTCAACTTGTTTGACATCCAACAAAAATAGAACTTATTCTCACAACAATACAGATCACTTTTAAAAACATGGTGATCAGGGTATAGTTTTCTCCAAGCAGATCTTTTTAGTGGTCTTTAAAAAATCTATAACGGGACCCGGACCCTTGGAACGCGTATGAGAAGCCGAAACCAACTCAGAAAGGCCCCTAATGGTCCTCATACAAGGGCAATTTTTTGAGCAATTATTATTGCTCAGCAACACTAATGGATCGATCTGGATGAATTAAGTGGAGCAATCTGGAGCAACAACAATAAATTGCGGAATATTGCTTTTGATTGTTCCATGTATTTCATGAGTTGCCGAATATCCAATCGGTTTGGATTTTTTTTGTCAATTTTCTTTCTATCTCGTTTTTACGAATAACTACGTCTCGTTTTTGCGAGAGGAACCGGCCGGCTGCGGGGGCGGCGGTCGGTGTGCGATTTGCCTAGTTTTTTTTTAAGTTGCTCCATATTGCATGATATGGAGCAACATCTCTGGCAACAGGTTGCTACATGTTGCGATTGCCCTAAATTGCTGGATGTAGTCGTGACGTCATAGTTGACGAGAATTGCCCAGGTTAGAGCAATTTTAGTTGCTCGTATAAACGCAAGATAGACAATTTTAATTGAGGAGAGGCACTACGCAAGTGCAGATCATCACTATTTTCTTCAACATTGAAATCAACTGAAGCCACGCCAAAAATGTAAAGGCTTATCTTGCCATTGAAAGGATATACACAATACAAGGACCGATTTCCCAAAAAGCAAGCCAAATAGGCAATTGTGTAATATCTTCTAGTTAACTTAGCCGGCAATTCAAATAAATTGTCAGCTCCGTTCATATCATTGTGGTGATTTGCGAATAAATTCCGAGGTCATCGGACCCGCTATGTTACATTAAGGTGAGTATAGACTAGAGCATTTACTTGTAACAGAACAACGAGTCGCTCTATGATATGATCTAGTGTATCACCCTTAATGAACCAGACGTCGAGCACGCTCGCCGTTCTGGTACAACAATAATTGTACAGAGGCCAGCACATCGAGCTACAACTTTATTACAATGGCATAAAATTTGACAGTTGGGGATAGCCTGACCTGCTGGTGTCTGTACAAACCAACGGGCTTATTGGTGTAACATTTCGTCGAGCCTTTGCACGAGCCCGGGTGCAACTTGTAGGTCCGACATTTCAAGGAAGAATGAACGCAAGGTACAACGAAATGTTACGGGTAAATGCACACTCGCTGTGAGCATTACGCCGAGCATTCGCAGGAATGTTAGATATATTACATGGAAATGCTTTGGAAACTGAGCTATTACCTGTATTGTACCATTCGTAAAAACGTTACATTACACAGAAATGCTCGAGAAATTGCTCTAATCTATACTCACCTTTAGTTGAACTAGCGACAATTGTTGATGCACAATGATCTCACTCAGAATTTGCAATTACAAGAATTAAAGTTCATTAAACGCGTTTACATCTGGTTCTGTTTTGTGTGCAGATCTGGGAGGAGGATCACAGTCCACATAGGTATGATAAGATAATATTTGTTTCCAAAAATAGTGCCAAAATTAACCGCTAAGTTAAAAAAAAAAACTAAAAGGAAGAAATTGCTTATGAACTCCACACTAGGCTAGGTCGATCCTGTCTCGTGGAAACCTATGCCATATAATGAAAATGCGCATTATAGTAGGTAATTGAATACTTTATGGATTGCCGTAGACGAGATGCAAACAAAATGGGGTATAAATAATACGGTGCCAATATAATGGTGCAGTGGTGGCCAAGTGGTAACGGCCGCGACTTACGAGTTGTAGGTCGTGAGTTCGCACCCAGACATACGCTTAACTTTGTGTAAATTATTTCATTACCACTGCTCTCAAAACGGTGAAGGAAAACATCGTGAGGAAACCGGCATGTCCTAGAACCAAAAATTCTAAGATATGTGACATCTACCAACCCGCACTGGGCCCGCGTGGTGGATTATGGCCCAATCCCTCTCACCGAGAGAAGGCCTGTGTCCCAGCAGTGGGAACATTTTAGTCTGATGATGATGAACATAATGGTGGCGGTGGAATATAACCAACGTTGGATGACAGATAGGGAGCTTATTCACTTAACTTCAAGTGCTTGACAGATTTTAGCAAAAAAGTTAGACTTAGGTTAAACCTATGAGTTGCTCTAGGGATGGACTGCGGGGCTATCCTATCCCTTCACTTCCTAACTAGCTATTTCTGAGGGCGACGGGGCTCAGGTCAAGCTTATGACAACAGTGGTGACTGCGGGGCTATCGACCACTGTGCCTTGTAAGTTGCGAGTGAGTGAGTGATCGTTCCTCCATGGTTGAAAGTTTATATACTCGGTTTTGACAGAGTGTGTGTCTCCATCATCTCATGCTTGTATGTGGTTGTAACCTTCGTTGACGTATCTTTACAATAGCAACATAAAAATGTAAAAGGTGTAATGTAAAAGTAATCAACAGCCTAGAGCAGTCCACTGCTGGATATAGACCTCTCTTATTGCCATTCAACTCGAATCAAAGGAAATCTCATCCAGCTGCTACCGGCCACGCTGCGAAGATCGTCGCTCCATCTAGCCTGACAGTGTCCTACCTAACGTTTGCCGATTAGCAGGCTCCACTCAAGAACAGTCGGTTCTATGGCTAATATAGCCCAAGCATTACCACTTGAGCTTACTATGTTAGAGCTATGTCGACCATTTGGTTCTCAGCCGGACCTCGTTGCAGTTTTAGATCCCTCAAAGAGAAAAAGTAAAACTCAGTTTTTCGTATCTTCTTGAAAATGTTGGCTACTTCGTCATCTTGGGATATGAACCCTAGATGATCAAGTAGCCCAAGAATCCTAGATGACAAATAAAGTCAAAGATAATTCAATCCTACTTACAAGATAAAACGAATGTGAATGTTTGGCAAACACTTTAGAAGCCGAATTAAGATGAATTGTCCATGGATACTTTTATCTCGGTCGTACGTGCTCGTGAAATCATTTTCGACGAATAACCTACAGGGTATAGCTAGTTTTTTTAATAATTATATCATCAAAGATCATTACTTACTCTATACATATTAAGTGTGAAACATCCCCCCCGAGTGGGTTCCCGCATTGTCGTTGCGGGGGGGCTTAGTAACCGTGGTCTCCCATCCACGGTGAAGCCAAGAGGAACCCAACGGTGGGGCCGCTCGTCAGGGCTTTTGCCTTCAAGCCATTGACGTAGCGGCCAAAAAGTAGGTTGCGGTGAGGTGCACCGCAACTGAGGTGGGCCGCGATGTCGAATGGGAGGCATCGCGGCTGAGGGTTACAGGCTGCGGTAGAGGAGGAGTGCCGGTGCTTCTGAGCAGCGCTCTTCCCTTCCGTGGCCTGGACGGGGCCGCCACCGTTTGATGGCGGACGCGGTGGGGCCGCAGGGGAAGAGGAGTGTCGGTATAGCGTCAGCCGCTCTCCCTATCCTCTGCGGCCGAAAAGTGGTAGACGGGATGGCGCGTTGTGTTCCTCACGCGCGCCGTCAAAGATGTCAGCAAACACTGGTGGGGTCCGCAAGGGCCGATGCCTGCCAGGGGTGCGGGTTTGTTCGAAAGAGATACCACGGCCCCTGGCATACGGGCTACTGAGGGAACACGGGTGGGTTTTAGTCAGTAAAAGTCTGACACGCCCTCCTGCTCTACTCAGCAGGAGAAGTCATTTGATGATTTCCCACCCAAAAAAAAAAAAAAAAAAAAAAAGTGTGAAACATTGAATATATGTATTAACAAGCTCTAGCTGAATGCAAGAAATTGCTCTAATCGATTTGAATTACCGTTACTCTTTTTTGCCAGCGCACGTGTATATTGGGCCACCAGTGCTCATAGCTAGAATACAAAGTTAAAGTATAAGTATTACGTAACTGAAAATGACACGAATGAGGTCAGAATTAGACAGAGCTATGGACCAGTGGGCCGTATCAATTATAATCTCAAGTCTGAAGCATTAGAAGTGACACTAATTGCGAACGAACTTACTGTTTCGACGTCATCCATCAGCTGTGTCAAGGTCCGCCATTGTTGCCGCCTCCATCATTTATTTAGTTTCTATTGCTTTAAATTTTTTGTTTGCGGTTTCATTGACGACTGTACCACATTTGGCAAAGTTGTACTATTGTTGGTTTCTCTCTGTGTATGTTTTGAATGGTTGGAATGAATGAATGTGTGGATTTGCGAAATGTTTATGCAAAATGTTCAGGAATTCATCATTCAAGATTCAAGAGGTTCGACTGCACGTCGGTCGGTGGTATCATTTTAACGTTGAGCTGGCCTGATATAGTATGGAGTTTCCATATATTATAAGCCCAGCTTATGTTGGTTTTCTTATTACTGACGTGTATCTTACTGTACATTTTTTTAAATTACATACTTATTTATGAAGAACAGTTTGTAAAACAACTCAAGCACTTCCTACACTTCTACATTGTAATAAAGGATCTTTTTGGAGTGGGCTCGATCAATTGAATCATTTGTGTTATCTTTGAATACATTATCAGCGTTAATAGCTACAATAGGTTCATTAACTTCTTTGTCCTATCTTTTGTCAAAAACATTAACAAGATCTGCATTATCTCATAAGTGCTAATTCATTACTATCATACCATTATTTTATTTTTATTTTCAAACATCATTTTAGACACAACAACCACTTCTGACTATAGCGATCCTTATTGACCACTGCAATGTTTCATCATCATCTGCCTAGCCTGGATGCAGCGGAATACCAGTATTTTAGATGAAACGACTGCCTATGTGACTTCCACAACCCAGTAACCGTGTAACACGATAACCCTTGGTAAGACTGGTTATCAGATTTTCGGGCTTCTGACTATCCGTGACGAATTTCAACCACTATAATTATTATATTTAGACTATCATTTACATTAAGGCGGTGATTTCTTGAAAACGCTCTAAAAGGTGTATAAACCAGTGTATCTCTTTAACCGTAAATAATTTTGAAAGCAAAAAAAAATATATGATATTTTCAAGTCTTTTTTGCATACAGTGATGGAACTCAAAACATAATTAAACATACTTGAATGCATCAAAAAAATCATCAAAGTCACCTCCTAATTATCTTTAAAACCAGTTTATGTCTTCAATAACAATTATTATTGTAATTAAAAATATACCATAAAATTTGAAATGCCAAACTGCATCCAGTGATAGATTATTTTTATCAAAAAGTTAATAACTAATTTTATACGATTTTATTTGCATTTTTACGACAATGCTTGCTCATTTATTATTCGAATTTATTACAACAGATTTTAATATGTATCAGATTGCAGTAAGAACTGTTATCGCTCATTACAACAATACGATGAGTACATTCGAAATTACCAGGGCCTTAAGGCTTTCTTAAACTGTTACTTAAAATGTATCAATAGATACGTTTGTCTTTAGTTCTGCTTATCCTCACTACGTAAAAACCTCATTATCCTAATTTCATTTCTCGTTCATTAACTTTGTATTTCAATGTATGGGGTATCATAATTTATCATTATATTCGCTATATCATCAACCGCGCTATTTATTATCGTTTCTTTAGAAAATTTGGGGTTAGTGGGTAGCTAATCGAATTTTGTTGAATAGTCGGCTTTTTATGGGACCAGTAGGTATGTAATTTCAATACATTTTTGCTTTATGTAGGCTTTATATAATGTGCTTTTCTATAGAGTTTAATAACATCAAGGTAAAATTCTCAAAAATGGGCCTCATAAGTAGGTTGAAAGTCACCCAGAAGGCAATGGAGAAAGCTGTTTGGAGTTTCCCTACGTGATCAAATCAAAAAAAGAGGAAATTCGTAGGGAAACCAAGGTAACCGATATAGCCCGAAAAATTGCCAAAAGGTTGTACAATAGGGTACACATCTGCCATACTGATAAATTACGTTTACTCTATGGTCTATGGTATCTTTGACATAAAAGTAGTCAAAGATACCATAGACCATAGAGTGCCACAGATAATATAAAGGCATAGACAAGTAATTAATGTTACGTCGGGTACTGACACGTGGATTACAATAATTTTATTAAATAAATATTATTATTAAAAGAAAATGTTTGTATTACTTTCATCATTTCAATCGAAAGACGTCCACTGCTGGACATAAGCCTCCCCCAAAAGGGGGGTTTTGCCATAATCGCCACGCTTGGCAAGCGGGTTGGCGATCGCAGTATGGTGGTAAAATGCATAGAGAACGCTGCTGCCCTTTCTCTAGTAAGTACGTAATACCCACGGGAGGAAATAAATGGGAATGGGTAGGTATTTACTTTCGTTTTTTTTAATTATTTTTTTTTATGTCTCAATGACTGTGTTTCGTTATTTATGTGATAATCCAGTCCCAATAAATACTTTCCTTTCTTTCTTTCTTATTTAAAAACTAGCTTTGGCTTCACCCACGTGGAGGTCGAAAATTATCCCACGGAAACGTGTTACCTACTGGGATAGAAAGTATCCTATGTGTTAATCTAGGTTATATATAAACTATTCGTGTGCTTATTTCTGCTTGATTGAGTAACAAACAGCCAAACATACAAACATTCACATTATACTATCGTAGGAAGTAGGATAATAAAACTATCGACACTCCATTCACCGCTACATCTGTGTGAACAAACAGACCATTACGAAGGTTCAAAGCAAACAAACATAGGAAAACAAAATTCAAAACAAAGAAAGCAATAATTATTAACAGTATAGGTAATTAAAAGTCGGTGTAAACAAAGTCGTTTCGAACAAAAACGAATATATCACTAACGAAGAAATAACAAAAGAGTCGAAAATTGTGATAACGAAGCAAGGATTTCTTTAAAGTACAAAGTCATTACCGTCATTGCATTGTATAACTCAAGGTCTTCATAAAATGGTGGGTTCGTAACAAGGGCACTCGACGAAAACTATAAAATTATATATGTATATATATAACTGCATAATTCTGCTCCGTTTTAATGATTTTATTGATGTTAAAAATGAAAGTAAAATTGCTTTAATAAAATACCGACTATGAGCAAAAGGGACGGTTACAATATTGGATCAAAGGAATGGTTATTTTTCACAAATTTTAACTTTGCTTTTTTATTTTAATTTAAGACTAAATATAAGGACATACACAATACTGATTGCATTATGAATATTTATATTTGAGTGAAATTTATTTTAGAAGTATGAATGTAATTTTAAGCATATTCCCATAATTTTATTACATATTTTATTTTCATGTCGTATTTTTTATTAATATTATAAAAAGGGGGAAAATAATTACAGGGCATCAACAAATTCCTCGACATCGCGTCAACAGGAAAAGTGCCCAAACGGCTGGCAGCATTGCCACGTTGTCCGGTAATGCGGATTCTTTGGCCAAAAAATAGGGCAGCCTTATTTTAATTAGCGATTGTTTTTTGATTTTATGGATTTATTTTTCTCCTACGTTACACAAGTTGTCTGCATTCTTTATCTATGTAGGTACTTTCCTATCGCAGATATACTATTAGTGATTTCTTTAGGAATAAGTTACGGACAGGAGAAACAATTGAATGTTTTCAAATGAAACTTAATTTGATAAATAAAATACAATTAATAGAAAACAAACAATTGATATTATTTTCTATTTATTTATTTTATTCGAAAACATCCATCGATTTGTTACTAAACTTTAACTATATCTGGATTCCTTTTCGTATCTTTTTTGGTGATCGTAGATACATAATTTTCTGCTGTTTTCTTATTGTCTGTTTATAGACAAACAAATTGTACACACGGCTACACATCAAACTATACAATTCCAGTTTACGGTGATCTCGCACTGTACGGAAATCCTACACAATGCGAGATCAGCTTATATAGCTTGATGTGTAGCCGTGTGTGTACGTTATAAATATTAATTTCTATTATTTAGTTTTTTTTTTTAATGTTTTTCTTGCATGTATTTTATTTTGATTCAATTTCGCCCGTGTCAAGCTTGTTGTACGTACTTACCTTAATAATAAATGAATGATATTGTCTCCTGTAATTGGAGGCGCACGCTTGTATTTGTCCCTGTTTATGTTAACTTGCATTTAACTGTATAGCCTCTATTGAAGATCCTAGAAACATATGTATGAGTGCTCATAAATCGTTACATAAATGAGATGCTTTAAAATTTTACGGTAACTGACACGACAAAAACCGTTGCAATATTAGAAACTGTTCTAAATAAGAATTACACCATAAAAGAAGTTGCCATAAAACAATAAAGTAATGTAAACGAAAGTAAACTTTGTGCCAAGTAGAAAGTTGCTCATGAGAATATTTCTGTCAACAAAAGAGTTTATGTTATGAGACAGCGACGCTTTTTATTACGAGAACTGAGTAACTGCAAAGTAAAATAAAGTTAAAAAAGTAAGTAGAAAAGTCTACTTACTTTTTTAACTTTACTTTACTTTACTAACTCAAACTCAAAGCATTTATTTCAAATAAACCAATTACAGGCACTTTTGAATTGTCAAGGTCGGTGACTTAGAAAGATGAAGCTAGTTGCCCATTCCAAAGCGTAGGTACCTATGGAGAAGAACGGGCAAGAAACTCCATGGAATCATGATTTTGTTACAAAAAGTTGGTTACATCATTATGTTGAAATTATCAATGTGCGAACGTTGTAAAAAGTGCACATTAAAACCGTCCGCAATTAGAACAAAAATAAAATAACAATTCAAAAATTAAAATAAGCCGTGGGAGCTAAGAGATGACCAGTCCCTACTGACGGCGACCGTTCACGGACATGACGTATGCATCAGCACCATTCAGCTACTACTTACTTTAACTACAAGATTACTAGAGCCGCTTTTATTGAGGAGGTAATTAGTAGCCTACCTACAGAGCATGAGGTCTTGGATGCGATTCCCAGGTCATGCAGTGTTCTTTGGAATTTTCTATTAGGATTGTTGCGGAATCATCCTAAAGTCTGGAATTATGCCGAAATGTGGGTGTACTGTAGATACACCTGCGCCTTACCCTTCGAGAAAAACAATCCGTGATGTTATGTAATTAATAATTTATTCGGGAAAGTTTTGGCCACTTGCAATAAAACGAATTGAGAAATATCACTAGATTTGCATACCTTTTGAAGTCTTGAAATAACTAGAACAATTTGGTAAAATAATCCGGTTTGTGTTAAATATTTCATTAATTAAAAAGTAGAAGTTGTTTTTTATTAATAGTAGGTGGCCTACAACTAAAATCTTACTATAGCTCTATATAGTTATGTAGTTAGTTTATAGTAGGCATGGCTTCTCTTTTTTTGGGTGGGAAATCATCAAATAACTTCTCACGCATCAGGTGGAGTGCCAGGGGCTACGGCATCTCTTTCGAACAACCCGCATCACTGGCAGAAAAAAAAATGGAGTGGCTTAGATTTTGACAGTTTAACAAGATTCATTGTGCTATGTACGTTTTAGAGCAGACTATTTTTTTCAACCATATGAAGCAATGGATGATAGTAATGTCCATCCATCAAAATGATTGATACAAATAAAATGTATCACAATCTTAAGACAGAGCTCAAAAAATTAATTCACCGCATAATTCTGAAACTGAGCCGTAAACTATACTAATTTATGGAATGAAATAAAAGAAATTCAACCAAGTAAAGAAATACCTACAATGATTCCATTGAGCATTCACTTATTTTTTTAAATTAATTAAAACAAAATTCCTTGTATTTTGGAAACCATGCGATGTAAATAACATCAAACGTATCGGTATTTTGATCCGTATACCTATGTGCCACGATACACATTTGTCAAAAATCGAAAAATTTGCTTCGTACCACGCCTTAACAAGTTATTACGTCTTACATAAGGCGCGATTTTATTACGTCCGTCTGAATGTCTACTTAATAACTAATCAACTGAGGATCGAATCAGGATTGAAGATATCCGCAGGAGAACCAAGGTAACCGATCTATATCGGCTACCCCTTGTTCGGGCTATCCCGAAGAATTGCCAAAGTTAAGTGTGGGCAGGGTACATTGCTCGCACGATCGATCAGATGGCCTATGGGGCGAAAGTTTCTGGAGTGGCGACCGCGTACCGGAAGACGTAGAGTTGGAAGGCCTCCCACTAGGTGGACCGATGACCTTGTGAAGGAATTCGCTGGATGCCGGAAGCACAGAACCGGTCGAAATGTTGGAGCTTGGGGGAGGCATATGTCCAGCAGTGGACGTCTTTCGGCTGAAATGATGGTAATGATGTATCAACTGAGAGGATTAAAAGGAAATTAAAGGTAATGAAAGGAATGTAGTAGTATTAAGTATGACGTATTATATTATCCATGGTATGACGTAAGGACGTTTTTTTTTTTTTTTTTTTTTCTCTGGTTGGAGCAGGAGGGCGTGTCAGACTTTTACTGACTAAAACCCACCCGTGTTCCTTCAGTAGCCCTTAAGCCAGGGGCTGTGGTGTCTCTTTCGAACAAACCCGCACCCCTGGCAGGCATCGACCCTTGCGGGTCCCATCACTTTTTGTGCTGACATCTCTTTGAGGCGCGCGTGGAACACTACGCGCCGTCGACTTGGGCTTGGTCCTTACCGGACAGCGAGCTACCCATTACTCGCCGTCCGCAAGCCCATGCCTACGGTGGCCGGAAATCGGCCTGGGATTCCCGACGCCCAGGGCGTCTCCGTATCCTGCGGCGGCTAGGGTCGCGAGGGTGCATATGCTGCCTCTCCCTCACGTGCGCCGCCTCCCTCTTCGCGAGCATCACTGCTTCGCTGAAGGAGGTGACGGCTCCCCATGCCCTCTCGCTCCGTACCATGGCCTGGACCAGAGCCGGACGCGACAGATCGCCGCCGCCGATCGCCTCCACGAGGACACGGCGGTGCTCCGCCCAAGCAGGGCAGACCGCCACCGTGTGCTCCACCGTGTCCTCAGGGCGATCTTCGCAGTGGAAACACCCGGGCGTTTCCTCCCGCCCTATCCGAAACAGGAACTTCCCGAAACAACCGTGTCCGGTGAGGACCTGCGTCAGGCGGAAGGTGAGGACGCCATGCCGCCTCTCAAACCACTCCTCAAAGAGGGGACTTACCGCCGCAAAAACCAAATGGTTTAAATTCCGTTTTGCATCTATAAACCCAACCCATCCTTTTGGCTTTGCCGTAGTCGGTAAAAAAATTATAATGATAAAAATAATTTATTATTAACTTCTGCTCGCGACTTCGCCCGTGCGGTAGTCAACTATTCTTTATAACGTACCCAATGGCACTTGGTAATAGCTTAGCTTTCATATTTTTTTTTTAATATCGTGTGATTAGTTTCGGAGATACCTCCAACATCCAAACTTTACCTCTTTATTAAAGAAGCAGATATTAAGCTTATAAAAGTAACAAGGCGGACTAAGTGTAATAAAAAACATTTTTTCACTTTTTAGTTATAGTACCCAGTTCACACAATGCATATTTATGCAATAGCAGCAATCACGGTTGATGCCTACGGTGGCCGGAAATCGGCCTGGGATTCCCGACGCCCAGGGCGTCTCCGTATCCTGCGGCGGCTAGGGTCGCGAGGGTGCATATGCTGCCTCTCCCTCACGTGCGCCGCCTCCCTCTTCGCGAGCATCACTGCTTCGCTGAAGGAGGTGACGGCTCCCCATGCCCTCTCGCTCCGTACCATGGCCTGGACCAGGGCCGGACGCGAGAGATCGCCGCCGCCGATCGGCTCCACGAGGACACGGCGGTGCTCCGCCCAAGCAGGGCAGACCGCCACCGTGTGCTCCACCGTGTCCTCAGGGCGATCTTCGCAGTGGAAACACCCGGGCGTTTCATCCCGCCCTATCCGAAACAGGAACCTCCCGAAACAACCGTGTCCGGTGAGGACCTGCGTCAGGCGGAAGATGAGGACGCCATGCCGCCTCTCAAACCACTCCTCAAAGAGGGGACTTACCGCCGCAATCGTGGCGTGCCCAACGTAGGGACGGTATGAGTAGGATTAAGTATTACGAAAATCCTGATTATCACTTCTAAAACCTTCAAACCAACTTGTAATTACGATCGTCATTGTTCTAACGCTTAAACAGCTAACCAGGCAACGGGATTAAGTCAATTGTTTTCAATTTCTGTTGGTTCAAGGAATGTTTTCAATTCCGATTACTGTTTCATTCGATACGGCTAGTTTCCAGATATTGCTGCTTTTTGTAATTTTAAATGTAATTATGTGTTATTAAAAGCATTTACTGAAGTACTGGGCTTGAAAGTTAATCTTTTTGAAGAATTCGATATTGTAAGACAAAAAAAAGCGGCCAACAAGAAGAAGAAAAGAAAAATGGATTTATTTGTGACAGAAACACGTACATATAAAAAGATGAAATAAGATATTAAAAAAAAAAACATGATAACAACACAAATATTTTTATACATAGGCATACAGAACATAAATAGTCGGCAGCTGCACGCCGTGACTGTGACAAAAAGGCTTCCTTTCAGCATGATGCTGTGCTATGGGACCCACAGCACAGCCCTGATTTTCAGTGGTCACCCGAAAACAACGTACGAAAATCAAGCCAGGATTTTTACAAATTAGACAAAACAAGAAACAAAGTATAATAAACAAAGTAAATTATTATTATAAACAGTACACACAATTTGATATTACTCTACAATAAATGGTATAAAAATGCTATAGTAGCTACCCAAAAATATAATAAGTACCTACACAAAAATGTACCGCGTTCTGTCTCGCTCGAAGGGTTTTGCATCACCGTACAATAATTTATTATCTGCCTAGCCTTTTCCCAACTATGTTGGGGTAGGCTTCCAGTCTAACCGGATGCAGCTGAATACCAGTATTGTACATGGAGCTACTGCCTATCAGACCTCCACAACCCAGTTACTGGGTAGCACAATGGCCCTTGATAACAGTGGTTATCAGACTTTCAGGCTTCTGACGACCCGTAACGACTGTCAAAGATCCACAAATGACAGCAGGGACCATCGGCTAAACGCGCTATCCGAGGCACGGAGGGGTCTTGGTATGTAAAGATGGTCACCCATCCACGGACCAACCGCGGCAAGCGTAGCTTATCTTGTACGATCGACCCGTCCCGCTAATATTACTTAGCCACAAGCCCCCAATATTACTTAGCCACCGTAAAATATTTACCACTGCACATTAAAATTTGTACTATGCCTAAAAAAAGTAAGAACATCAAGTGCTAAGAAATCCAAATACGATCTCCAACTCCGATGACGTCAGACTATATAGTTACGAAGATCGAGTTAGTTCTTTGAAAATGTATGAGTCAATACTAGGAAATGTTAAGTACGTGCTGTAATAGTTCTCAATTAATCTACAACATTTAATTAACAAGTTAGGGTGGTTATTTAATAATAGCTCGTGGCTAAATGATAACAGCAATACGGGTTTTTATTCTTTTTGAGGGTGGGAAATCATCAAATCACTTCTCCCGCTCTGGGTGGAGCAGGAGGGCGTGTCAGACTTTTACTGACTAAAACCCACCCGTGTTCCCTCAGTTGCCTTGTATCTTTTTCGAACACCCCGCACCCTTGGCAGGCATCGGCTCTTGCGGACCCCACCAGTTGGTGCTGACATCTCTTTGCTGTTAATTGAAACATAAGCTACGCTTGCCGCGGTCGGTTCGTAGGTGGGTAACCATCTATAACTTATGGAGATCTTCCATGCCTTGGAAAACACGTCACCAGATTTATCATTCGTAGATCTTTGTCAGTTGTTACTAGTAGGCAGGAACCTCAGGTTGAAAGTCTGAAAACCAGTCTTGGTAAGGGTTCTCGTGTTACTCCAATAAATAGGTTGTGGAATTCAGACAGGCAGTCGTTCCATGTGAAATAGCTACTGGTATTCAGCTGCATCCAGATAGCTAGACAGGTTGATTTAAAAACAGATTATAAATGCTAAATTCAAGAATAACTCCAAAATTTGACAATATTCGAAAAAAACCTGGACAGGTTGATTTAAAAACAGATTATAAATGACAAATTCAAGAATAACTTCAAAATTTGTCAATATTGGAAAAAAATCTAGACGGATTCATTTAAACACAGATTATAAATGCTAAATTCAAAAATAACTTCAAAATTTGTCAATATTGGAAAAAGCTAGGCAGGTTGATTTAAAAACAAATTATAAATGCTAACTCCAAAACTTGTCAGCAGATTTGCTCAGAATTACTATAATTTCATAATCTATAATCTTTTTCTAAAAAAATTTTTCCTTCGATCCGAAACTTCAATTTCAAGAAAATTACCGTGAATTTCGTCTAAGAAAAGACAACTCCACTGCACACAAACATGAAACTTGTTTTTGTATTATTAATAAAGTCCTCTAAATTAATAAAACTTTATTCCTAATAATATAGATGTGGTTTTTCAATTGAAACTTATGCTTGCCCTAACCAGGGGGATGGAGTTCACTTGGTTCTCTCCCTGGGGAGATTGAAGTTCAAAAGGGAGAGATGTAGAGGGTCTCAAACTTGTCGCGGAGTGTGTAAGCGACGGTCAAAAAAGTACAAAAATAAAGATGAATAAAAAAATCCAACTTCAGAATTTTTCTAACTGCTTTGTAGATTTTAATGTCTGGTGCGGTTTGCAGCATCCTTTCATTAAAATTATTAATTGCTATGAAAATATAACACAACATGTTATTGAGCTGTTTGAATTGTGACACGAGGTTCACAAGAGTCATTTTTTTTTTTTTTATACTCAGATCATGTTCTTTTCGACAACGATTGCCTACTAAAAGCCATTTGCATTTCGGTGCCCAACGGTTTTCATGACCAATATGACCATATTTATTCTAGTTTCGAGGGTATTTTTCTTTTGAGCAATTGCTGGTTCATACTACATTAATTGTCGTGTTTTTTTCTTTCTTTTTGCAATATCATTACTTTAAATTTAAGTACGGTTTTTAATAAACCCAATACACCAAATAGTTTCTGCCTAATTAGGTTGATCACGATTAAAAATACTGATCACCAAATAATAGAGTAGGTAGGAATAGTACCCACATAAATTTCACATACTGGACTTAGTTTTCTGGTTTAACGTAGCAAATAATGCTTCAGTGGATAAAATTATGAAACATCGACCATTAGAGGATTTTTTTCGAAGTAATTATATTTTGTGTCCCCATTACGTCACCATGTGTAGCTGTAATATGTTTTGTTTATGCAGTTTTCCTTATAAACATGTTGTTGGGTTATCGAGTCACCTCGTCTATCAGTCTCGATTATCGCATTCCTACTTATCTTGGAGATTCAAGATGGCGGACGCTAACGTCAAATCAAACAGTTTCGCAAAAGGTTTCTTGGTAAATTGTATTATGAAAGGCGAAATTAGTTTTAGATAGTTGACTAAATACTTTTGTAGATGATTTAACAAAGGATTTAATATGTTTTGTTTCGTTATTGCAATTTAAATTAAGAACTTATTTGAATCATATATTTTGGTTCGCGAGAATGTAGGTACCTATCTTGTTTTTAATTTAATTTTAATTTTAGATTAAGCTAAATCTTGAAAGTAAAATTAAACATGACCATTTCTTCTTGAGTAAAATTGATTCATCTACGATTATTTAATCACTAAGTAAAAAACTAGAATGTAATACTGTCCGAAAAATTGGATTTACAACACTGGATTTTAGTTTGCTATTTACAAAAAAAAAAATGGGTACTTGCATTTTATGTGCTCGAAATGTTCAAACAGGGTGACATACATCGATGCATAACCTGTTACCATACCTTGGTTTCAGTACACGATTCTGGACACCACAGAGTTGGTATTTTATCTATATTGTATAGTTATAATCTATTCTAATATTATAAAATCAAAATCAAAAGTTATTTATTCAAATTAGGCTGAGAATCAGCACTTTTCGAACGTCAAAATACATAAGACAGTCCCCCAAAAACGCCCACCCTTCGACACTTCCTAGTGCTTTAGTTGGGAAGAAGAAGTGGCGCAACAAACTCCCCAGCAGCACAGCTGTCTGTTTTGAGAAAGAGGAAAGTATTGATTGTTTGTTTGTTTGTTTGCATTGAATAGGCTCCGAAACTACTGAACCGATTTGAAAAATTCTTTCACTGTTGGGAAGCTACACTATCCCCGGGTGACATAGACTATATTTAATCCCCGTATTCCCACGGGAGCGGGAAATACGCGGGTGATACCGCGGAGCGCCGCTAGTCGGTTATAAAAACAGTCTGCTGTTTCCTACAACTGTACAATATTTCCTATTTTTTAACCGACTTCCAAAAAAGGAGGAGGTTATATGTTCCACCGAACGTATTTTTTATTTTATGTATGTTCTTCGATTTCTCGAGATTTCTCTCTTTGTGGACCGATTCTCAAAATTCTTTTTTTATTTGAAAGAGTATAGTTCTGAGGTGGTCCCATAGGCACCAAGTCAGGATCTGATCATGGAATCCCAGGGAAATCGAGGGCAACACTCAAATCTTGTAGGTATTAACAATGTTTTTCCTATGTTTTCTAATGCTATTGAGACATTTGCGTATGGTCATCATCATCTCATGACGCTGAGCTGATGATGGAAGGCAACTCTTTAACTTAGGAGTTAGGTGCAGATTCGGGCATAACTCCGTCAAATATAGACCGATTTGCAATTTTTTTTTTTTTTTTTTTAGAAAAGTTGTTTATTCAGAAATGGTCCCATTTAAATTACATATAGATCTGATGATGCGTTTCGGAGACAGACAACGGAACTCTTCAAAAAATCACAGCAAATCAACCGCGATTGCTGCTATCGCATAAATATGCATTTTTTTGACCCCAAGGATGAATTGGTGTGAACTGGGTACTATAACTAAAAAGTGAAAAAATGTTTTTACTACACTTAGTCCGCCTTGTTACTTTTATAGGCTTAATATCTACTTCTTTAATAAAGAGGTAAAGTTTGGATGTTGGAGGTAATCTCCGAAACTACTCACACGATATTTAAAAAAAAATTAAAGCTAAGCTATTACCAAGTGCCATTGGGTACGTTATAAAGAATAGTTGACTACCGCACGGGCGAAATCGCGAGCAGAAGTTAGTAACAAATTATTTTTATCATTATAATTTTTTTACCGACTACGGCAAAGCCAAAAGGATGGGTTGGGTTTATAGATGCAAAACGGAATTTAAACCATTTGGTTTTAAACCGTCTTTTGGTTTTAAACTACAGTTAGCGGTCTAATACTGGTTTAAAATGACTTTTTTATAGATTGGTTCGATGCTCGACACGAAGTGATCAAGACCACATCTGATCCCTGATAAAAATATAAAATAAATACAATATAAACATATTCAGTGTTTGAGTAAAATCCTAATCACACTATTTATATATTGATACTTAGCTATGATATTTTTTAAATGTATTTTTTTTATAAATACGCATCTCAAGATTGTTTTCAGTCAATCTAATTCTAAAAAAGTAGAATAAGTTTGATATGACTTCACATAAATTAATAACAATAAATTAAACTTATTTTTTAAAGTGCCTAATACGTAATCACGTGGTCGTGGTTTCAAACCGTTTTAAAGAAATTAAAAACGAGTTTTAAACCACGTATTAAGGTTAAAACTGTTTATTTACTCCTACAATAATATGATTATGATTCTTTGTAGTTTAATAAAGTAGCTTGACTCTTCTCGTCCATTGATTTATCATCCAACATTATGAATTTTTCGAAAACTTGTTCAACCACATTCAACGTAAACAGATTTGTCAGTCTAATTTTTTTTAAAGGTTTGAAGTTATTTAATATCACGGTACTACCCATGGGGCCGAGCAAAAATAACAAAATTAGAAAGAACGCTAAGCGACAATGAAGTAAAAACGCAGGTTTTGCGACGCGTTTGATCAGGTGCCTAGGAAATTTGTATAAAATGTGGCTGTTACTGTAATACCTATATATTGTGAATATTAAGACTTCTACGGGAACGTAGTCCCCGGCAGAAAAGTCTTCAATAAAATATTTTTTTTATGATGTTCAGTGGCAATATTTTTCCGTATACCAAGTCTCTTAACATATTTGCATGATTTTTTAACATTGACTCAGTCCCTACTGTCCTTGTATCAGTAATCAAGATAATGTGCTGTTTACTTTTTCAAGGTTAGCATTCAATTCAAAGGTATAACGGTCATGCAAGGGAACTTTCTGAATATATACCATTACCATGGAGTTTTTACTGTCTCATTTCATGTAATTCTTCGTTATGTAAGTACGTTATTTCGTTGTTGTCTTCGAATTAAGCATAAGCTTTGTTGTTCCGACTTCTGGGCCATAGAATTCCTCTCTGTGAGTGATTAATAATCCACCACGCCAGCCCAGGGCGGGATGGTAGATGTCAAATATATCGGAATTATTAGTTCTTGAACAAATCTAGGTCTTTGAATCAATTAAACTTTTTGTAGCAACTGAGTAAAATCTTCTAAATGTTTTAAATTATCTGTAGTTACAATGCCAAGTCTTTATTCACAATAAGTTTGAAAATTAAACTGAAATTCTCACGTTCATTCAAAAGAGTTTCTTTAGCTACTTCACTTGTTCTTACTCTTATTATGTTAGCAATTCTTGGAAATTGTACTATTGTAGCTAATCCGTGACTTATTCGCTGCTATTCAGTTTAGTAGCTTATAAGATCATTATACCGATCTGTAGAATATTTTTGATTCCATTTTCAAGCTGCATATATTGCTTCACTGGCTCTTCACTGAACCCACGCCATATGTCAGTAATGTTTCACTTGTCACTGTTTCCCGTCATTTGTGGAGAACTGACAGTTGACGTTAGTGACAACTACCTCTGATGTACATGTTAAAGTGTATAGATACACTACACAATCTATAAAAAGGTAGCATTCGCAATAGACCTGTCATGCTTGCAGTAAGAGCTCTGATTAAAGATTTCAATGTTACTACTGTACACATATTGGGCTTCAAAAGGTTAACAAATAAAATGTCCAAAGTAATTTGTAACTTAAACGATGACTTTTAATACACTTTTCTCCTATATTACATTCGTTTTGTACAAAAACAACGTATCGATGAAGTATACAACGTATTTTATTTTTTAATTCGACCTCATACGACCATCACAATTCGTACTCTAAAACAATTAAACACTAATAATTATAATATCAAAAATTACGTATAGACGAGATCTTTATACATTGGGAGACTAAATTGGGCAAATAATAAAAACAACATTCACAAACATCACAATTTTGATTCAAGAAGTTGAAAAAATTCTAACAAGCTTTTGAGGTTAGAAAGATTGGAAGCCATCTTTGATATTTATCCTAAAATTGGGCCAAAAAAAATGAATAAATATTTCTTATTACGGAAGGCTAAAACATGTAAGCCATTGTTCGAGAAAATTGTGCCAAAAGCAAAGTTTCTCCATCATAAACTAGAATTGGAGCAGAGACAGTCTCGCTACAAAATATTTTGAATTCCTTATCGCACATTTAGTAATCAGTCGCGTATTATATCACACTGACTTTGATAAGATAAAATCCTCAGGTTCGGAAGTATTTGTTATTATTTTGTCATTTTCCAACAACATTTTGTCAGGAATCTTCAAAATTTAGAAACGATTTGGCAAATTACATTTTAATGTCTCTCTAATTCGATATTTATCAAAAAGTACTAAATATGAGTATCAGTGAACCTATAAGAAACAAGAAAACGAAGAGTAGTAACAATAGCAGCTGATTTCAGTATTTGTATAATGTTTTTCTATGAATCTCAGCTCGGCCACATGATAAATGATTAGTATACATGACTGTCAACTATTTATGGCGTCATACCGGCAAAATATATGAACATCAGTGGTTCAATCTCTGAACACTTGTATATACCTGGCCACCGTTAGGACTATACCTACCATATATATATTTATATAGCTAGGTATATATGCCTGTTTGCCAAAGAAACAAGGCCCTCAGTTGAGATATTCACATATTAAACAATTCTGTATAAAGGAAGTGTTAATGCCATTCATTTTAATGGTTATTTCAATTTGGCTATAACTTTTTTGAACAATGCTACAGATTAATTTGTATTGGCCATTAAGGAATGAATCAACTACAGTATAAAAATGCCAGTAAATACGGCCGCCAATAGAAATAACATTCGTCTATGTATTACTTGTAAAAGTTAAGATATAGACGAATTGTCAATTAAAACTCATACATTTTCACATTTCTGGAAGTTTTTATCGTAAAGCAATTCTCATCTCCCAAATCACGCTTCCATCACAAAATTAAATACAAAAACCTAACTTTTAACATTTTGGATAGTTTCCTAACTTCTCGCACAAGATCGAATTAAAAACATTGATAAATTTGAAGAATGGCTAAATATCTACCTAACTAATGGAGCAAATTATTTTGATAAACCAGACCTTTTTAAGTATTACAAAGTTTAGACATTAACATAGTTGAAGAGTTGCGTCACGCTCAAGTAATAACAAACTTAAATGAAGACAATCAAGGAAAACAGAGAACATTCAAAAAGGTCTGGCTCAACATTGCGACTAGGTATTGGGGCAACTTTCATCGAGAAACTTAACCAAAACTTGTCTTTTAAGTAACACAAACTGAAGTTAACACAACAGGTAACACAACTGATCGAAAAACAGAAACATACAATAGAAGGCAGCCCCATATCCTAAATAATAATTCGATAGTTTTAATATCTTAAAAATTGGTTAATTCTTTTATTCACTGTCCAGAGTATACCTACAACCTTGGCGCTCCTTCACTTCAACATGGCCGTCGCACTCACACACGCGCGTACAGACACTACCTAGTGTGTGTGTGGTCACCGCACATGCCACAGACCGAGGTTAAGTACACTAAGCCGAGGCAACTTCACGATGTGGTCCAAGCCTTGTGGAGTGATACACGTACAACCGTACAAGTCTATCGCTTTCAGATTGTGGAGGCCGTCTCCGAGCGCGCGCAGGCCTCTATCAGTGACCCTCGTGCACTGTCCTATATTTAGCGTTTCTAGCTGTGATAGCCTGGCGACCCGCTCCAGGCCTTCATCGGTGAGACGGCGGCAGGCACTCAGAGACAGCGACCGGAGCCCTGATAGGCCCAGCGTCGCATGTGACAGTGCCTCGTCACCAACCTTGTCGCAGAACGACACGTCCAGAGCTCTCAGTCTACCGCTCTCTGCCAAGTGGGCCACCCCTGCATCCGATATCCCATCACAAGCTCTCAAATTAATATCCTCTAAGTGAGGCAGTCGCGCCAGATACCTCAACCCTGCATCTGTGACTGCGACGCAGAAAGAAAGATTTATAGATTTAAGTTTAGGAAGACCTGTAGCTGTGTGCTTCAACGCTTCGTCTGTCAACCTTTGGCAGTCTTGTAGTCCCAAATGCTCTAACTCTGGTGTGCCTCGCGCCTCGCCGCCGCCACACAGATGCGCTATCCCCGCATCATTCACGTGCCAGCACGATCGCAAGTTCAAATGACGCAGTTTCCTGAGTCCCCAAGCGATAAGCAACAAACCCGTATCTGTTATGTTGCAACAGCCGCCCAGTTCTAACTCTTCCAAGTTTTTAAGTGATTGCGCTATCCTGCCGAGCGACGAGTCTGTCACTTGTTTGCATAGTGATAGGTCTAGTCGCCGTAGTGCTGGTAATTCAGCTGCGAACGCGCTTGCCAGAGCAGCATCCGTCACACTGTAGCATCCGCTGAGAGATAACGACTCTAGTCCCGGTAGTGCAGCGACCGCATCCCTCAGTCCCCTTCGTAGGGACAGCACTTGTAGTTTCCGTACTCCTCTCCTGGCTAGCGACGCGAATAGCACCGGTGCCGGTCGTCTTAGATGCAGCGCCGCTTCCACTCCGCGCCACACGGATCGTCGATCAGCTGCGTCTCGCCAAGAACGGCAAACTTGTGCCGCGCGGCCTCTGTCCCGAACTGGCAGTCTTTCAAATATGAGAGCTAACAGTTCCGGGTACAACCTTGTGATGTGTGTTCCCTGAGGCTCCGGTGGTATCTCGGGCACGTGAGGCACGGGCAAGTGTGGCCGGTGTAGTCTATAAGGCGCACTGCGTAGTTTTCTTCTATTCGTGCTTGGCTCCCTAAGTTCCGTAAGCCCGAGCCGATCGTCCCGCCAGGACATCACTTCCTCCGTCCACGCACTCATAGCGGCGTCACTACACACTATAACATGTCACGTTGCATCGGACCGGTTTTCGGTGAAACTCGTATAGTGGGGAGCGCGCGCGGCGTACGTCCGTGCCGCGTGGTGTATCCTCGTGTACTGGCGCTCGTCGGAGAGTGCCGCCCCCCCGCGGCGCCCCGCGGCCGCCCGAGCGCGGCTATTGGTCGCGCTCGCCGGCACGTGACGCGCGTCGTATCGATTCGGAGGCTCTGCGGCGGCATTTTTAAGTTGGCGGGCCGAGAGCCCGCCTTCACCCCGCGCGGCCCCCGACGCCCGCGCGATGTACTAAGCAGCCGCGCAGATAGGTAATGCTTTTGCATTATACCTATATTAGAATCTTGAAAGTATATTTTAAAAGATACTGATAATCCCAGATGAAAGGATTACTCGGAATGTTCCTAAATGTGAAAATGAGCTATCAGAAAAACTAAGTTAGTTAAAATATAGAGAATCTGTTAATCATGTGCTTGTGCATGTGTTTTCTTAAATGACAGTTAATTCTTACCACTGTTTCTGCGTCACCGGTATCATCCATTGAATATAGTGGAAGAGTAAAGGAGTATCTACCTACTTACTACTCTTTTTCTCGAGGAGTCGTACAAATTATAGGCAGAATACGTAAACAGCTCAAACCATACAATCTTTGACCCCAGTGATAAGGCGGCAAAACAACTCGGCGCGACGTATATTTTCGGTCGCGGTGCACTTGCCGACGACTTGCGACCACTTTACAAAGATCTCTGTCAACCGGCGGGACGTTCTTTATTCCTATCCTCTTAAGAAGACCTCCATATTGTGACACAGGCCAGCAAAAATTGGTTTTTTGATAACACCAGCCAACTATTACAAGGGCGACCGGTTGCGAGCGTTCCAAATATGAATTTCGAATTGAAACGTGTTCCAGAATGGAACGCGAGCGAGTTGGCGAGCGGACCGAACCGTTTAGAAAATTAACGGGCCTATGTGGTCCTTATTTCATATGAAGAATTGGTCCTTTTAGATCTTTTGTGAATGGTACCTTAGAAACCTTGGCGATTCCGTAATAATTTGCACGACAATGTACTTGTACCAGCTCCGATATTTTATAGATTTCTAATAAAAATTCTATCAAATAAAATCTGTTAATTGCACAGAAGTAATAAAATTGAAGTTAATATTTCCCCGTTATGATGCAAGCAGATCAATCGTAAAGTAGATCGTGAGAAAAGGTTTTCACAGTTCAAGAGAACGGCTTACTTCGAACCGGAAATACTGAGACTGTCCCTTTTATACTACTGTTATTTATTTATTTTATAACATATTCTAACTTTGCTAAAGTTATTAAATTATTTATTAATCGATTTGAAAGTTTTGTAGAAGCTTATAGGTACCTTGAAATAAGTTAAAGGTGTTTCCAATACATATTATGTAATTTCTGAGTTTATCTGGGACATTATTGTAGGTATTGACATCGGTAAAGGAAAATTTCGTAAGGAAACTTGGTCTAAAGTCTGTACTCGCCTACCCGTCTTGAGCAAGCATGGTTTATTTATTTATTTATTTACTAAAATCGTACCTACAACTACCATTACAGATCTGCGATCCAATGCGATAGTGTGGCCTTACATGCTAAATCCTTAATCTAAATCCTATAAAATTACAAACTATATCCTAAATCTTAACATACATCTAAATAACATATTATAAATAATGCATTTTTTGCGAATTCACTCAAATTGCAACACAATACATCAACCCTCTCGTGAACCTCGTTCATCATGGTGATCATTGCTCGTGCCTTCTCTATATGACAAGACGTTTTTGCCCTACAGTGGGACGATAACAGGCTAGATATTATTATTATAATAAGTTGGTACTGAAAACGTTATTACATCTTGAAGAAATCCACATATTCTAGGAGGCATCGAAAAAGCTGTTGCTGAACAGTAAACTCTAGCAGAGTTTACTGTTCATAGATGCAAAACTAATTTTAAACGTTTTAAACCATTTAGTTAAAAAACCAAATGGTTTAAAACGATTTGAGACCACATTTAGCGATTTAGTTTATTATATATATAGTTTATTTTATTTTATAGAATGTACTGAAGCTTCATACGATTTGATAAGACCACACCTACTCCCTGATTTAGGATTATTAAAATAAAAAATAAAAGCTTTAATTTCAAAAATATACTTACAGTGGCTGATTAAAACTAATCAGACTATTTATTGATTGATACTTAGCTGCAGCTTATTTTTTAATGTATAAATATGCATGTCAAGATTGTTTTTAGTACGGCTAACCCTAAAAAGTACACTTTTAAAATAATATCTATAAGTAATATTTTTCTATAAGTACATACCTAGGTGACTCGGACGAAGTTCACTTTTTGTGGGCGAATCGACATTTCGATAAGACGTAGGTATTAGGGACTCCTCACACTTATTCAGCTCTGTTCAGCTTTTGTCCATAGAAAATGTTTTTTTATAGAGTTCGTTCAGTTTTACGCAGCTGAACGGATGCGTACGCATCTCATACGTTTTCTTTAACTTTTCATTGTAGTCCCTTAGACACAGGCGCGGTCGCAGTCAAAGACTTTGGGGGGGGGTCACAGATAAAGACTACATATTATATTAATAGGTAAAGAAAAAGACTAAATTAGACCATATTCCACAAAAAACTGGTTAACGTTTACAGCTTTGGGGGTCATGACCCCTAGGACCCCCTGCCCTCGGACCGCGCCTGCAGTTAGACAACCAACGAAAAGTTAAAGAAAAAGTAAGTACTCTAGCTTTATCACATAAAATACAAAACATGCCAATTGCCTAATACGTATTTCTGGAATAGTCGATTCGCCCACAAATAAATGAAATTAAAAAATATCGTCGTGCGAATCGACTAATAAGCCATAAAATTGTTAGTCTGATATCCGTTTACAGAAAAATAAATTATGTACCTGTATTAATGACAAAACACTCCTATAAAATAAAAACATAATTATTTTTAATACTTCCTTTGTGCTATCGATGTAACATGTAATTTTCTTATTGTCGACGACAGTAAGTGGGGTTAATACTAGAGTATGTTGGTATGGCCTGGGGGCATAGTCTGCAATGACACCGGACGGGGGACGACGCCCTAACTAAACACTGTAATAAGGTAATGGTTTCTAGTGTTTTCCTTTAGCGAGTTTTCTATCACTAGAGTTGCCTTTTGGCTGGGCTTGTTTTGCCGGAAATCTTAACAATATTGAGTTGTGCAAGATGTGATTTTTCACATGCAAATTCACCAAGAATAATTAAACAAACACCCTAATTGCGTAGGTAACACACTGTCAATAACAAACTGAATTATTTTGAATTGCTAATTCATTGCTCGATAGGTACATTATTATGTTCGAAAAAAATGGACGTAAATATCGCAATGAATGTTGTTCCCAAGATTTTGTAATATGCAACTTGATGTAAAAGAGTGTCCGTGGAGTTTCTTGCCCGTTCTTCTCCATAGAGATCTACGTTTTTGACAATTCAAAAGTGACTGTTAATGGTTTAATTGAATTAAATATTTTGAGTTTGAGTTTTGAGAGTTTGAGTTGAATAGTCAAAATGAAAGACGATCCTACTCTTTAGTGTGTTACGAAATTAACAGTAGGTATCCAATCTGTCTGATCTTTGCAGGGTGGCTGGTAGCAGCCAGATGATAGTTACCGAGAGTCAAATTGAATGGCGAGCAATTGGAGAGGCCTATTGGATGATCCAAACTGTCCATGAAGTTTCTTGCTCGTTCTTCTCCATGGAGATTTACTTTTTGGAACGGACACCGAGCTTCAACTTTTCTTAACAATAATGAACATTGTGGAAAGTAAATAGATAATTTTTATTCTGATAGTACAGTCATTTTTCAGGGCCAAAGTTTGTCACAGAAGGAATCTGTTTCGATGTGTATGTACATTTCAACCTTCTTCTATAAACGTTTACAATGGAATAACTAGGAATAATAAAGGGCAGATTTTTCAACAGACACATTTCGCTGAGGAATAAATATAGTATTGAAAAATGTCAGATTGACATAATTATTCTTCAGAAACCTAAACCTTCCGTTTTAACTGATTAGTTTTAACTGAACAGTTGAATTGTTCAGTTAAAACGTAGGTGTATGTGTGTAGGCAAAACTGAGAGCTGTACAATTGAACTGATAATCTAATCAACAAAAAAAAACATTAGTAAAAAAAACTGCGAAGTTAGATTGTTTAGTTAAAACTGATCAGTTTAAACTGAAGGTCTGTACCCCGCTTTATTTCAACTGTTCAGTTAAAACTAATCAGTTAAAACGGAAGGTTTAGGTTTCTGAAGAATAATTATGTCAATCTGACATTTTTCAATACTATATTTATTCCTCAGCGAAATGTGTCTGTTGAAAAATCTTCCCTTTATTATTACTAGTTATTCCATTGTAAACGTTTATACAATAAGGTTGAAATGTACATACACATCGAAACAGATTCCTTCTGTTTATTTTATTTAAATCTGACTGTTGAAAAATCAGCACTAAAATAAACAAAATTACTGTCTTCGTTCGCAAAAAAACAAAAAGTCAACTGACCAGTGTTCCCAGGCGGTCACCCATCCAAGTACTGACTGCGCCCGATGTTGCTTAACTTCGGTGATCTGACGAGAACCGGTGTTTTCAACGTAGTATGGACGTTGACATTTGTATGGAGAAAATACATATTCAATACCTACCTCTATGTGAACATCTTAGCATAGTAGGTATAAAACAAATCGACCTCTGAGTTTGGTTCGGCATCAGTGTAGTCAGATAGGAAACGCCGACCTCGTCTAGTTTTAAAATATGATTGACGTGGAAAAGTGTTTGTACAAACCTACTTACAGAAATAAAATTATTTATCAGCCCATTTTGCCATTCGCCCCCAGTATGCGAGAAAAACTTTGATGGGCTAAAGCCAAGAACAAGTCTTGATATTTTCTCAGATGATGACAAGAGTCAAACCTATATTTATTTACCTGTAATAAAGGTACCTACACACACATACACACACATCAGGTATCTAAGTAATTTTTTGTAGAGTAACAAGTTGTGTATCCCGCGAAATTCATATATTTTCTGATGAAATTACAATTTGCAGGTAAGTGCCTGGTTGTATGTTGATTAAAATATGATTGGCAACCGTTGCACGTATGTATTTACCCTAGAATCTAAATTCCATTGAATGACTTTTTATTTTTACGTATTTCTGGAATGGTCAATTCGCCCACAAATATTTAGATACGTTGTGCGAATCGCCTACAGAAAATATTATATCATTTAAGGCGCAGAAAGCCGACTTTTAAGGACTTTTAATTGAAGATCACGCCTAAACGGCTTGTCTTATGTATTTGAAAAAATTATATGTGAAACTAGACAATTTTCTTCTTCATTTGATATGTGAATATTTTAAATAATATTTTTATAACATAATGTAATTAATTGGTAAAGTAATGTCTATCGCGGACATAAAAACGATAATCACGCAAAAACTATCAGGTGTATTTCTATGAAACTTTCACCATCTAAAAGACAATTTAATCACCCAAAATTTAGTATACGGTTTTTCTTTGATATGTGTTTGATAAATCAACATGGGTTGTTTTTCGAAAAACTTGATGCGCGTTCAGGCGGGGTCTCTTGCGAGCGACGGGCGGCAGTGCATCGCTGTAGGTAGCTGTCAGCTATCGTCTAAAGTGACGATTCGCCCGAATCGGCCGATTAAATTCGTGCTAGTGGACTAAATAATCCAAATTGGCTAATCAGTCGCCATTTGCTTGCCCGAATCGGTGCGTAAATTTCAAATTCAAATAAATTTATTTTCTTTCACAAACAAGGGTATAAAAGGTTAAAACTAAGTGACAGTAGTTTGTGAGAGACTGGTGTCTGCACTAGGAATACCTGTATCGCAGATCACCAGGGTCCCACCACACGGTATGTAAACATTAATAGTTATTTAGTAACTGTGAATGAAAAGGGCATAACATAAACACCAGTAATTAAAATACGGTTAAAAAAAAAAGTATATAAATTCGTGCGAGTCAACTAATAATCCATTAAATTCCACTACTTCCTCACAGACAAAACAAAATACACAAGAATGAATTCGATAAAGTACCTAACATACTGCGACGTCACCGCGCATCTTACCTCGCGAATATAAGGTTCTTTTTTTAGCAAACAGGATGCTCGGAGCATATTTTTTGCGATCACTTTTTACCGTCTACCTGAGAGTACCCATATGGTTCAGATCTCGAGTTTTATAATAAAACTAACACGCAGATATGAAATATCATAAGGAGCTTGTCAGACGGGGCAGGTACTAAATATAGGTAATAATATTTACGATGAGTTTTTACTTGGTTATTAACAGGAACTATTTCGGTTATTGGGGTTTATGGGTTTATCTATCTGGAATTTTCACAGTAACAGACCGAAATCTGGATTTGTGCTCTGTTGATGGCAAAAGGCTCGTCTCTACTTGGGACTTGAAACATAACTGCGAAATATGAGTGTTTAGGCGCGTTATACTCCCGGTTTATATTAATGAAACCATGTTCATTAATAGATTAGGTGTGTATTTGTTTCACCACACAGTACACATAATACAAGGAGAACACACAGTTGGTAAATATGGAATAGAGCTTAACGTTATTACACGGTGTAACTTCTTAATTGCTTTTCTGAACTTTACGTTCTGATTCAAATCCTCGTTCTACTAGTTCAAACTTGTCAACCATAGACCTCTCGTCTAGGAACAATAATAGTGTTGTCACCCCAACTACAGAGTGGGAACCATAGATATTAGTTTGGTTCGCCACACCACCCCCCTACGGAGAAATACAAGGTAGGTACCACGGAGTTAAGAAAGAAGTAGGTACACACAAAAATTGACTAAGTACTACTATGCCATAAGTCAGCTCGACACAAAATCCGCTACTGAGGTTGAGGATATAATTATTAAGCCACCTAAGGAGCAACCTTACACATTCCTTAAGAAAGCCCTCATCTCCCGTTTCTCTGAGTCCTATGAGGAGAAAATGAGGAGGCTTCTTGAGAAAGAGGAGATAGGGGATAGGAAGCCCTCATCATTCTTTCGTCACCTCAGGACCCTTGCGGGTACATCTTTTACAGAGCAGCCACTCCAAAGTATCTGGACAAATAGATTGCCCCATTACATAATACCTATTTTAGTTGCCCAAAAACAGTCATCCCTCGAGGACTTGGGCGAGCTTGCTGATAAGCTGCATGAAATCAGTCCGCAGCAAATTAATGTCCATGCAGCAGGTAGATCATCATCATCTAGTTATGACACCAAGGCACAAATAAATTTGCTACAACAGCAAGTGGCGGACCTGACACGGCTTGTGACCGGCCTCACCATGAATAACGACCGAAATAACCGCAGTCGTTCAGGCTCACGGTCACGCATCCCTAACGGCCAATGCTGGTACCACGGGCGATTCGCTACGAAAGCTTCCAGGTGCATACAACCATGCACTTGGTCTGGTCCTGTACCACAGGGAAACCCAAGCAGCAGTCAGTAGTGGCGACCACTGACTGCTGCCGTCTATTTGTCACTGATCGGTTCTCGGGCCGACGATTTTTAATCGACACCGGATCCGATCTTTCGTGCCTACCTAGACGTTACTCCCAGGGTAAAAAAAGGCACTTCCGTACGAACTTTTAGCAGCCAATGGCACTAAAATAAATACTTTTGTGCTGCTCGAACTCAAATTGAACTTAGGTTTAAGACGCGATTTTACATGGAAATTCATAGTCGCAGAAGTAGAAACTCCAATTATTGGTTCCGACTTCCTTGCTCATTACCACCTTTTACCAGACTGCGCCCATGGAAGGCTGCGAGATGGTAAAACAGGGTTGTCAGCTGAAACTGATTTTTCCTCAATCAACCAACCCAGTGTTAAACTTATTCAATCACCTAATTCTCCATACTCGCACATATTAACCGAATTCCCGAGCATATCACGACCTCCTGGCGCGCCTAAAGAGGTGAAGCACTCTACGGTGCATTATAACAAAACTACCGATGGCCCACCCGTAACAGCGCGACCACGCCGTCTAGCCCTTCTAAAGCTTCAAGCTGCACAGAAAGAATTCGAGGAGATGATTCGCGTAGGCACCGCTCGACCTTCCAGCAGCTCATGGTCCTCTCCGCTACATCTCGCGCTTAAAAAAGACGAGACTTACCGTCCGTGTGGTGACTACCGCGCACTAAACGCCCGCACAGTTCCGGACTGCTACCCCGTCCGCCATATAGGGGATTTCGGCCACAACTTGTCTGGATGCTCAGTTTTTAGTACCCTGGATTTGGTTAAAGCATATCAACAAATTCCAGTAAATTCCGATCATATTTGTAAAACAGCTATAATCACACCTTTTGGGCTCTTTGAATTCCCCTACATGACCTTTGGTCTTAGAAATGCTGGACAGACATTTCAAAGGTTTATAGACGAAGTTGTGCGGGGATTTCACTTCTGTTTCGCATACGTCGACGACATCCTCGTGTACTCGAAAGACTCCCAGCAGCATGCTGAACACCTCAGACTTTTATTTCACCGACGGCACCAGTATGGAGTGGTCATCAACCCGGCGAAGTGTGTACTTGGGGCATCTGAGGTAACGTTTTTGGGTTACCGTATCAATGCTGCAGGCACTTTTCCTCCGGAAGATCGTATCCAACCCTTGGGGGAAACAAAGCATGATTTTACGTTTTTACAGGGTCTTTTAAATTTTTTGCTACAAAATTAATCCTAGCAACGGACTGTACCAGAATCTGAAAAACAAAATCAAAAATTGATTTTTACATTACTTCCACAGGACCTAATTACTTAACTAATTCACGAATTTTATTCTCTTTTCTTCTTTATACTGAAGACATTCTCAAGAATAGCTGGTGATGGTGGAGAACGAAGAGTTCATCTCCGGCTTCTTCCAACAAAATCACAGATAACATGATTAAATTCCAATCAATCAAAATCAAAATATTTTTATTTCATTTAGACCTGCATGGACACTTATGAAACGTCAGAAGCTAGGTGCACGGTTCCAAATTGTTGTTTCCTATGGAGAAGAGCCGGCAAGAAACTCCACGGTTACTCTTTTAAAAATAATTGGCTTTAACAATATTTTCAAATTACAGAGATTAAATGTATGGGAGGACAGCGCAGGCCTGTCAATAAGTACCAGGTACCTAGACGAATACAGAATAGAAAATCGTCTACAAATCTACAGTCAGTAAGGCCTACAACGTTCTCTCATTCACAATATGTAAAATAATCTACATAAATAAAATGAACCTAAATAAAATTGATGTATAATGTCAATTAATGACGAGATTATGTCAGCATTGTAAAAATAAAAAGAATAAAAAAGAACATTGTATTTGAGAGCAGTTAATAGACTTTCACATAGTTATGCTGTTAATGAGGTACCAGGGAAGCCACATGTGCAGAAGGAATTAATGCCAAACTTCCCTGTCTTCAATGTAGTCATTTATCTTATAATATGCTTTTTTGATGCACGTTTGATGTGCGTTTTAAACTTTCCATCGCCAAGTTCTGTAACCGAATTTATGAGTGAGCCTGTTTATTGCATTTTTCGCATGGGATCCAAATGACCACTGCCTACTTGCACTGAATAATCATACGATCTATTGGAATAACCACTGTAACTATGCATACATTACCTACATAAACTCACACCTTCTTCCCATCGGAGAATGCAAAAACTACACACAACTATTGTCTCAAATAATTTAAATATCATACCTATTTGCTAAAATTGTTTTTGGTATGGGTACTTAATGGTTAATAATAGGAAAACATTGTCCTTCCCTCTTACCGCCATCTAGTAGTGAGTAGACAGGTCCGCACACCTTGTTTAGGCAGCGCCACCTAGTGGCGAATAGCAAAGTTAATATCACAGACACATTCATTCTTTTTCTAAATAATCAACTATTTGTTTAAGAGATGGCGCTTGTGGTTAAAGAAACTGTTTGACCAACAGATGGCAATGTAAGCATTGCGTGCCATCTGAGGATTCCTATTCCCGAATCGGTCTCTCAATGTTGAGCAGACCGCTTCACTACTAGCTATCCATTTGCTACGATCTCTGGCTGTCCATCAAGCCGCATTAAACAGAAATTCTAATCGCTTGGCTTGACCATCGCTTTAAACTGCTTCCCCCTTATTACAAAACAGGCTCGATGGTTTAAACCATACCTAAAGTTTTTCTTTAGGTATGGTTTAAACCATCGAGCCTGTTTTTGAAATAAGAACTTAGAACTGAAATAGAATTACAGCTCCTTTTACAAAACTGACAATTTAGCACTGGACTAACTTATCAGTTTTGTAAAAGGAGCCGTATTTTGATTTCAGTTAGGTTCTTATTTAAAAAACAGGCTCGACGGTTTAAACTATACCTAAAGAAAAACCTTGTTTTGTAATAAGGGGGCTTAAGTTTAGGTACCTACTCTTGGTCTTTCGAGTTTCGCCACAATGCTTGTCATAATAGGTTCAGACTATTCTGATGTTCGGTCTATAACTACTGAAATATATCTCATCTAAAAACTCAAATATCTCATCCAGCTTAAAAAAATAGACGAGTAAAAGTGTTTGTACAAACCTACTTACAGAAATAAAATCATTTATCATTTACTGAACATTGGGTTAAGCCTAGCCTCTGCCCGAATCTGCACCCTAATTGCGTAACTCACGATTGATCATAATTGGTTTCGTCTTCACAGTTAAACAATATTCATTGCGTTGTTTAAGTTGTCGAACAGACACATTTTTCGAACATATGAAGCAATGGTTTAACAATCCGTTTCAAAACGATACAGATTATGATGAATCGTGAGTTACGCAATTAGGGTGCTGGTCAGCTTCCAATTTAACTGGATCAAACTGAATACCAGAAGTTATTTTACATGGTACGAATGGCTACATGACCAATGAGACACATTAATTAATAAGGACTTTAACATTCAACATCGTATTGGAAAGTTAACAATGTCCATTGCCTAATTGGTTTCTAAGTGGTGCATATAAAAATACTGTTTATTTTAAGATGCGTTGTGCCCGGCGTGCGTCGAGGCCTACCTACCTAAGTATTATTATTTGATAACAGCATCCCGAGAGGCTCAAGTGAACGCGTACCGGTGTAAGTACAAATCTTAAGTGTTACAGGGAGGGAATTAAAATACCTCAGTATGGTATTTGCGGGATGAGTTGGATTCCTTTAATAAAGATTGGTCCATGGCAGCTGTGGACAGAGAGAGGTCCTGTCCAGCAGTGGGACATTAATCTAAATAAAAAGAAAAGACTCATCAACGCCCAGCCGAAACCCTACGAAAGAATTTATCGAAATTCAACCCCTAAGGGAGTTAAATAGGGGATGAAAGTTCCGCGCGGGCGAAGCCGCTGGCAAAAGCTAGCATCTGTTTTATTTATTTTATGGCCTATGCTCAGCAGTTGGGCTTGCCCTGGGTTGAATTCTCCAATGGGTGTTTCCACTAGGAATTTCTGAGTCAATCCGGAGTTTGGACGTTGGCGGTGTTTGGAAGGCGACACTTTGTCTAATTATTATTTCCTTATGGCTGTACCGTAATATGACTCGTTACACCAACCCAAACCTGGACTCTGTCAGCCAACTCTATTGCGTTAGTTATAACCGGGTATTTAAAACGAAATATTAAGTATATCTAATACCTAACGAGAAATTCTTGAATATATATACAACGTGTCGTTTTGCATCCTCGTCAAATTCAGGGAGGTAACTATGCTAATGATTCTCGACACGAATCAATAACAAAATAAGTAGGTATTTTTTTTCATATTTTTGGAAATCGGCATGTGTGGGACACGCATGTTAAAACGCGGTTTGTGTGATACCGCACTGTAACACACAGCTACATAGTCGTGCGACACTACCTACCGTATACGGAACGGGGCGATTCTGTTCTATGAAAGAGGTGTATTCTGAAATACTGTTAAACTTAAATAACTAAAAAAACAAGTATGTATTCATTAACGAGCAGGTATCGTAATTTTATTTGTTAATTTATGTCTTTCATAACAGCCTCCTGAAATTTGACGAGGATGCAAAACGACACGTTGTATAATCAGAATCACGGAAACGGCTCCAACGATTTTCATGAAATTTCGTATGCAAGGGGTTTCGGGGGCGATAAGGTGTAGGTATGTGTAAAAACTTGCCTGAAATAAATGTTTTTTATTTTTATTTAAATCGATCTAGCTAGGTTCCATGTCAAGTCGTTAAATGATGCGAGTATGTATTTATGAGATGCACTTAGTACTTACAAGCGACCCACCGCAGTGGTGGGTCGCACTACTAAGTGCATCCCTGCACAACCGTAAGTCGCCATAAGTACTTGATAGTAAGTAAATATTAAACAGAATAAAACGATTAGAGTATAAAGCAAATACTCGTGAGGCAACAGACTCAATCGACTGGTTCTAGCGGGACAGGCGTTTGTATGAAAATGTTAATACGGTGCAAGATGTGGTTGGTGCATCAAACTTACGGAAGGACCATCATGAGCAGTCTTCTTCATCCATTCTTCTTTATTCGTCGTCGTCTCAGTATAATTTCAACATGAATTATGTGGATGAGTTTTTGTAACAATATCTTGATTGAAACTTTTTAACAAAAAAAATAAACTAAAGATATTAAAAATAAAATAAAATTAAAATACATATCCAAAGTCACCGACTTCCGAACTTAGTTATTAAGGTTAAACAAAGCAGGTTTATTTTTTTTTCTTTTCAGTTTTTTCGGCGGTTTAATTTTTTTGTTATTTTTTTTTTACATTTTTTTGTGGCTATAATCTACTAATTACTACATGCTTAATTTTTTCTTACTTTTTGTATTACAACACTCAGTATTAAAATCTGTGAGTAAACAATCAATGATCCCCTGTTTTCCTACCCTAAGGGTTGGATTTTGTTTTTACAAAAAGTAAACAAAAATTAAGAATGTAACTAGTAATTAGTAATTGTTACACTACTATATGACTACACAGACTAACTAAGCATGAATATAAAAATAATAATTACACAGTATGTACAAGTTTAAATTAAGTAAAAAATAAAAAAAAGGGGAAGAGCTCACTGGGCATCAAAGAATTCGTCCGCATCGCTGTCAGTGGGAAAAGTGCCCAAAATTTTGTTTTTAATTTATATGGAACCAATTTCGAGATATAACCTTTCCACTAAGAAAAGAATAATCAAAATCGGACTACTCTGAAAACAGTTATGCGTGGTCGTACATAAAAAAAAAAATACGCGTCGACTTGAGAACCTCCTCCGTTTTTTCGTCAGTTAAAAAGAGTGTCCGTTGAATTTCTTGTCCGTTCTTCTTTATAGGAATCTACTACGCTTTGAAAAGGGCATCTAGCTTCATCTTTCTGACTGACCGACCACCCTAATTGCGTAACTCACGATCAACCATAATCTGTTTAGTTTTGACAGTTCAACAATATTCACTGCGTTATTTACGTTGCTGAGCAGAAACATTTTTCGAACATATGAAGCAATGGATAAGCAATCTGTTTCAAAATTATTCAGATTATGATTGATCGTGCGTTACGCAATTAGGGTGCCGTTGACAATTTAAAAGTTCCTGTAATGAATGTGTTTGGTTTATTTGAAATAAATGCTTTGAGTTTGAGGAGTCTTTTTAATTGCTATTTTTTCCTGCTCTTGATATTGATCACAATATCACGGGCAGTCTATGCGATGCTATAATAGGATATATTTCAAGTCAAAATAAGAAATTTCACGCAATATTCGCGGGCAGAGGCCAGTGATACATGTTTTTATTGGGATTCATAAACATTCCCCAAAATAGAGAGCCTCTCTTTCAATCTTCTTAGGTATCTTCCCAATAGCTAATGCATTTGGTAGTTCAGATCTTAGTGACCTAATTGATACGAAATACGCGATTTTTGGTTGCGTGGCCCAGTGGTAACGGCTGTGACTTAGCAGTTGTAGGTCGTACGTTCGAACCCAGTCGGGCACATTACTTTGTGTAAATAATTTCATCACCACTGCTCTCAAACGGTGAAGGAAAACATCGTGAGGAAATCGGCATGTCCTAGAAGCAAAAAAAAAATCGATGACATGTGACATGTACCAAACCGCACTGGGCCCGCGTGGTGGATTACGGCCCACTTCCTCTCACTGAGAGGAGGCCTGTGTCCCAGCAGTGGGAACGTTATAGGCTGACTATGTACTCGACTTTTCGTAAAATAAAAGAGCTAGAGAGCTACATGTAAGTGACTTCCTACAAAAAAACTGCCATGGTATGTCACCATGGCATTTGTTGTTTTCTTAGGCCTCTTCTGCATTTTTACTCTTTCTCTACTTTCGACACGAACAGATGATTAAGTTTCATTTTGTTACCTGTCTATGGCGAAGCAAAAAGGAGAATGAATCATTTTGACCGGTCATCTCATAATTTGACAAATGAGATTCCGTTGTACCCTTAAAAATACAATACCTTCTAACAGTAGTAAACGATCATAATTAGGGCAAAGTGGCATATAACCACGGCTATCATCTGAACATCACTATGGATATGTATTACATACATTAAAATATAATACGTGTAATTTGTTTATTTATAAGACTTTTACGTTTAAGTATTGAATGGTTTGTACACACGGCTACATATTTCCAGTTTACGCTGATCTCGCACCGTACGGAAATCCTATGCAATGTGAAATCAGCTTAAACTGGAAATGTATAGCTTGATACACGTCAAGCTACTATCGGGTACACGTCGTGTACATAACAATTTCAGATGAAAATATTTTCGTATTTCACACTTGTTAGAGCGTACTTTTTCAGGCGTCGGGTTTTTGTTTTTTCTCTTCCAGTTTCCTTTGCATTCAATCAGCAGTTTGATTAATTGCTGTTAAAAATAGTGCAGTTATGTATCTATAGCTTCATCATTATTATTATTTTGTCATTTGACTTTATATAACTGCTTCAGTTGAATCAGCTACTTAACTCCTATCAACGTTTTTTCTTATTAACATAGAACGCTAAGATTTATAAGACCAGTGATGGTACTACAGCTGAACGCAGCAATAACTCCACGTGACAGATCGACAGTGGCGCACATTTGCATAGATATCGCGTGTATTTAGAACATTAACACAACTTCGTTAGAGCTGTCTCCTCGGTTTCATGCTCGCCTGGTACCTCCGATTAGAACTGCGCTTGGAAACGTTAGATAGAATATTTTCATTAGTTTTCTATTAGATATTGATGGTTTTTGTTGTGTATGTCAATGGATATAAATATTCTTTAGAAAATTATAATAGATTCTTTTGCACATTAAATTATTACTGTTGTTGCTTAGAATAACTAAGATAAGGATTTTCTAATAAATGATGATAAATTTTGCTATAATTGTTGCCTTAGTGTATATATTCTGTCTGCGATTTCATTGACATTTTCACTTTTCATTGAGTTACTATGTCAATTTCACGTTTTGTATCACCGCAGTATCTATCACCCGCGATTCTATCATTTGTTAGAAACGTAATAAAAATACAATAATATATTCAACATAAAATGACTACCTTATGTGAATGATATGATTATAAGATAATATGAGTGATAATTAGTGAAAATCGTCAAACAAAAGACATTGTTTCGCCAGAGAAGAGTCCTGTGAACTCCTGTGGAGTACTTTCTCCACCCGTGTGAAACAGCGGGACCCAACTAATCCATACTTTATAGTATTATTTTAATTTACTATAATTATAATATTATAAATGCGAAAGTTACTCTGTATGTCTGTAACCTTATCGTGACTTAACGGCGAACGGATTTGAATGGACACGAGCAACCTCAGATCATCTTTGTTCTGTGCGGGCAACCAATGGCCACGGTTAGGACATAGGATACTTTTTACCGAATACTAGCTGGATAAGTGATACGTTCCCGTGGGGTAATTTCCGACTCGTCACGCGAGCGAAGCCCCTAGCAAAAGCTAGTTTTTCAATGTTTCTGACCTATCACAGAATCAATAGGTGAGTTCTAAGCCAAGCGCTGATGTTAGTCAACATAACACGAATAAAGACGATGAATCGTCGACTGTTGTGTGTTGTGTCTATACCTACCAGTGACTGGCAAGTTGTGTGGAAATCGGTTGTCATGTAATGTGGAGGAATGAGGGACATGTCGAGAGGAAAGTTTGTATATGAACGTGGAAAGACTTTAGCCGACTAGTCGGCCAAGACGATCATTGCTTTCAGTTGAGTTCGGGTGACATCGGCAATGTTCAAACTGGCAAACCTACTTATCTATTGCCGATCGTTTGTTATAAAGTTTTTCTTTTTGTTAGAAGTACATGTATATACAGGAAAAGCTTTTATCCAGTGCGCAAATTTTAACCATGAATTCAGCATATCATTCTAGACCCCCTACCGCAGAAATATTTCGCCGGTTGTACAAAAAAAAACAGCTGTTTCATAGAAAAGTGCAATACCTACGCGGTCAAAATGTATGGAACAGCTGATTTTTTTTTTGTATAACCGGCGAAAAATTTCTGCGGTAGGGGGTCTAGAATTATATGCTGAATTCGTGGTTAAAATTTGCGCACTGGATAAAAACTTATCCTGTATATAGTAATTAATTAGACTTTATTTAATTTCTGGATCTAAGTCCAATTAATGAATGGACCAAACGAAGCGTTCCTATTCCTTCCTATCCTAATTTCCTATCCTATTCTAGATTTCACTGAAAGTAAACTTAAAACTGAGTCTACAATAAAATATAATAACAGTAAAGATTTCAATTTCATTTCAATCACCATCTTTTACATTTTAAGCATATTAATACGAGTAAAAAGTGGGCCGAATAGTCGGCGGTTTTAGCCGAATAGTCACCGACTACAAATATGGCCGAATAGTAGGCTATCCCGGCTAGTCGGTACCTACATCACTAAATGACGTATGATAAATTATTTCATTTCTCTAAGTAGGTTTGTACTTGAGCGCGTTTCCCATTTATTTTGAGAAGAGAGGCCAAAAAATAAAGTCCAGACATAATCTTGGTCAGATCATATGATGATATAAAGACCATGTAGATTGATGTCTGAAATGGTCTTTCGAAAAAAGAACCACATAGATCGAGTGGACCTGGCCATTCAGTGCACGCATTTGTTGTGGCATCGGCCCTTGCGGACCCCACCAGTGGTTGCTGACATCTTTGACGGCGCGCGTGAGGAACATAACGCGCCGTCCCGTCTACCACTTTTCGGCCGCAGAGGATAGGGAGAGCGGCTGACGCTATACCGACACTCCTCTTCCCCTGCGGCCCCACCGCGTCCGCCATCAAACGGTGGCGGCCCCGTCCAGGCCACGGAAGGGAAGAGCGCTGCTCAGAAGCACCGGCACTCCTCCTCTACCGCAGCCTGTAACCCTCAGCCGCGATGCCTCCCATTCGACATCGCGGCCCACCTCAGTTGCGGTGCACCTCACCGCAACCTACTTTTTGGCCGCTACGTCAATGGCTTGAAGGCAAAAGCCCTGACGAGCGGCCCCACCGTTGGGTTCCTCTTGGCTTCACCGTGGATGGGAGACCACGGTTACTAAGCCCCCCCGCAACGACAATGCGGGAACCCACTCGGGGGGGATGGGGTTAATAGTGTCAATCTCTAGCAATAGCATCAAGGTGGAATGACAGCTCACTTCACCATAGATTTCACGGTGAGATGGTTACAGAATAGCAATGCAGGTTTGGGTTCCCTGTTTTGATGTCTCATCATAATAACTACATCTTCTGCATGTGCATTTTTTTGAGAACCGAGGTGTTGCATACTGCATTATCATTTGCCTAGCCTTTTCCTATGTTGGGGTCGCTTTCCAGTCAAGTCGGATGCGGCTGAATACCAGTATTTTACATGGACAACCCACAACCCAGTTACTGGGTAATACGATAAATAAGATTGGTTGACAGACTTTCGGGCTTCTGAGGACCAATGACGACTGTCGAAGAACCACAAACAGACGGGACGGAGGGATCTTGGCTATTTGGCAGCCGAAGTCGCTGGCAAAAGTTAGTCCTACTAATTCAGGGTAAAATTTTAACCAGTGCACAAACTTTGAGCACGAATTCAGCATTAAAAGATTTTTTTGAATATAAGTAGATATTATTTATAGATATTTGATTTTTTTATGTTAATACGAAGGTTGTTTTTGTTTTGCTTTATTTTATTTTGTATTGTATAAATGTGTCCTTATAGACACAGCCTTAAGTGTTTTGTATCGTGTACTAAAGTTAAAATAGTTTAAAAGTTAGGCTTTACACCCATGTGTAATTACCAGTGATAGGAATAGGTAGTGCCTATTTGCCTAAACTTCGAAGAACAGAGACAAGAAACGGAGACTTCCTTAGGACTAAATTTTGTTTCCCGGGATTCGGGAAAAATCATCAGTAAGTTGAAAATAAGCGTTATTTAAGATGTGTAGCTATATTTAACTAAACTTGCAACTACCAAATTTTCAGGATTTTCACGTAAAATCCCGAAATAGATAATCTAACTTTAATTCATGATTTGATACAACGGTTAGTTGGATCGTAAATATAATTCGAATAGGTACCTACATGAATTAAAGTTAGATTATTTATTTCGGGATTTTACTTGAAAATCCCGAAAATTTGGCAATTGCAAGTTTAGTTAAAAATAGCTTTTACACATCTTATACGAGTTTTTATCCAGTGCGCAAATTTTAACTTACTGAATATTTTTCCCAAATCCCGGGAAAAAAAATTTAGTCCTAAGGAAGTCTCCGTTTCTTGTCACTGTTCTTCGAAGTTTAGGCAAATAGGCACTACCTATTCCTATCACTGGTAATTACTAATAAATTGTAAGTATTCGTATATATGCCGCTTTTAGCGGCGGATGTGTCCTGAACTTATTTATGCTTGTCCAACTTTGTACCTACCATATCAGACGAATAAATATCTTTATCTTTATGATTTTGGATCTAGCGCAGAATTTTTTCGCCGGTTATCGAAATAAATATCAACTGTTTCATAGAAAAGTGAAATTCCTACGCGGTCAAAATGTATGGAACGGCAGATTTTCATTTTGAAAACCGACGATAAATTATATTTTCGCTACGCGAATTTCTACGCTATCTAGAATAATAATGCTGAATTTATGATCACATCAGTTTGTGACCATAAATTCAGCATTATGTGAAAGTTTGTATGTTTGAAAGTTTGTAACGCGATCACGCAAAAACGGCCGAACGGATTTGGATGAAATTTGGTATACAGATCGTTTTTAACCTGGAATAATACATATGATAGGTACTTTTTGTCCCATCTCCACGTGTGAGAAGTCGCTGCCAAAACTTTGTTCCATTTTCCAATTTATTAAAAACTATTCTAATTTGATGATTGGGACGAAATATGTAACAGAAAAATTAAAGTATATTGATTTGTATCCATTTTCTCAATTAAAAACGATTTAAACCAAATTTATATTTCGTTGTTTTGAAATTACCGCCAAAATGTTGGTAAGTAAACAAGTGAGTGTTTATAATTAACAAGATTTTTATGGATAGAATGGGAAATCACTGGTGTGCGGTGCCTCTGTGCACAAATACTGCTAAAACTGCGCCAATCGAAGTATTTGTACTGGTGCTGTTTACACAAAGCTGACGTCACGATGTCACGTGATAAAAAGTCATCGTAAGGAGCGTTTTGGCGGTAAATTCAAAACAACGAAAAAGAAATTTGATTTTAATCGTTTTTAATGGAGAAAATGAATTTAGATTAATGTATTTTTATTTTTTCTGTTAAATATATCGTCCCAATCTTCAAATTAAAATAGTTTTTATCAAATTGGAAAAGACCCTATTCAAATTTATTCGCCCTAAAAACCAAAGGAATGCTTGAATACTCATTCCTCAACCACGAATGCTATTAAAGCATAGTAAGTCGTTGCCAACACTGCATCACAGTCATCGTAGCTCATTAGAGACAGGCTACAGCTGCACAGATTTATTATTTAGCTACAAATCTTAAGGAAACCTCATCATTATTCTTAGGGAGTTATTCCACTGTACCGTTGTATTTTGTAATATCTAATAACTAATTGTAATTGTTATGCCCGGAGGTTTACTGACCGACTTCTTTAGCACTAAATAGCGGCTTTAAAACCGAGCAAGTTACATAACTTAACGATTTAGAAGTTTTACACGAATGGGTAAACAGAGATATAATTTTTTTAACCTATTTACCAGTTATAAATTAGTCCTTAACACGTTGGCGGATAGTAACGACCACAGGCGTCTAGGTACCGTAGCTAAAAGTGATACGACAGTACGCCTGTCAACGTCTGAGTTTTTACTTGCATAAAATCAGTACGCCACATGACGACAGATGTTCCGTACTATCATAAAGAACGGCATGTTGTACTGTCACCACAGATTGAATTAAGACTTTCGTACTGTCACTACACAATTTAAAAAAATCGTCAAAGAAAGTACCACCACGCACTAATTCAAAAAAGAACCATTTTAACCATGCATTGTGACACTACGCCCGTGGGCAATGTATGAAAATAAGTAGTGCCACAGTAGCCGCAACCGGTAAGATAGTACTGTCCACAAACGTGTTAAAACATGACACCCCCTGCTTAGTAAAGGCTCGCGTTCCTATTGCTACTGTCATCAGATCTAGACTGGAGTTTCAATCAACTCAACCTATAGCTGTACACTGATGGACATAGGCCTCACCCAGGGTACATCACATAACACTCTGTCCATCCAGTCAGTCCCAGGAAGTTTTTTAAGGTCGTGGGTCCATGTAGCTGGAGGGCGTACCACGATACGCGATCTACCTCCAGGACTTGTCTACATCACAGGCCACTGGTCCTTCGACAAACAGGACCAGCCCATTACCACTTCAGTTTGCTTACTTTGCAAGCTCTGCAACGGTTCTTTTTTTTGTTTTCAGAAAATTTCATATCTTCTTTTATCCTTCAAAGAAACTAGCACAGCCCGCTCCATAGCGCGCTCAGCGACTTCGAATTTGTGGACCAGCCCAACCGTCAGTGTCCACGTTTTGGCACCGTCTGTCACTACGGGCAGGACGCGCTGGTTGAAAACCTTAGTCTTCAAACATTGCGGGATAGGCAAATCAAGGTTGCTTCTAAGAAAATCCTGAAAGAAAACCGAATAGCACTTTGCCCGACCTCGGAATCGAACGAATACTCCTACAGTTAGCAGTCATTGCTAGCGACAAACAGAGAGATAGGGAACATACTCTTTGTCAACAACTACCTACAGTAAAAATCGGCCAAGTGCTAATTGTTCTCCCTTACATTCACACTGCAAACATGTACTGGTCAACTATTACTCATTAATGTGTTATGCCTATTTAGCTGTTATAGTTTTCCTCACACTAGAGGCGCTTGTGGCTAAGTAACAATAGCTGCGCGGGTCGATCGATCAGGTTAAGCTACGCTTGCCGCGGTTGGTCCGTGGATGGGTGACCATCTTTACATACCATACCCCTCCGTGCCTCGGAAAGCACGTTAAGCCGGCTGTCATTTGTGGATCTTTGACAGTCGTTACGGGTCGTCAGAAGCCCGAAAGTCTGACAACCAGTCTTATCAAGGGGTATCGTATTACCCAGTATTTGGGTTGTGGAGGTCAGATAGGCAGTCGCTCCATATAAAATACTGGTATTCAGCTGGATCCGGTTAGACTGGAAGCCGACCCCAACATAGTTGGGAAAAGGCTAGGCAGATGATGATGAGTTTTCCTCGCACTCACGTAATATTTTTTCAACGGCTTATCCAAAGACACTCCAAAAAAAAAAACACCATGGGAGAGACAAAAAAAAAACATGCCCACTTTACGTTTATGACAGAGAGACAAAATGACGAACGAACACGGCGAAACTATAAAGGTTCCTTGTTGACTTCGGAACCCTAGAAATGTCTATAGATTTCTTGGGTTTTTCTGAAAATCTGATGTTTTTAAGAAGTCATCGTCGTCTAATCTGTTATGGATTACCAATAACATACTTAGACTATTAAGTCTAAGTATGTTATTTACATTTATTTACTTATTTTATGAACTAGCGTAAGCCTTTGGAAAACAGGAAAAAACAAATGAAAACCCCATACCTACACATACATTTTTCATGTCATTCGATCAATCCCCTGATTCTGAAGTTCACGATAATTCAGTTTTCATTCGCGTAGTATTGGAAACCTTGATATTTGACATTGTAATCTTATGGGTGTTAAATCGTAATTGACGCAATGGACGACCTGCCAGGGGTGCGGGTTCTTCGAAAGAGATACCGCCGCCCCTGGTACACAGCCAACTGAGGGAACACGGGTGGGTTTTAGTCAGTAACACACGACCTCCTGCTCCACCCAGAGCGGGAGAAGTTATTTGATGACTTGCCCAGAATCTGGATTGGTGCCGCACTGATAGCACCAAGCTCTAAGTTCATCCTCAACCCCTCCCTTTCCCTCTTGATGATAGGTATTTGGAACTTAAGACTGTCAAAATGTCGAGGTACCACACACCCCTGCCAGACTCCTCGGGAGATACAGTCGAGATGTTATGTTTCGATTGAAACTTAAATGCCTAGAAGAAATATTGGAGAATATTTTATAGAGGTCAATAACATCATCCACTTAACGATATCTACCCATTACAATGCTTTATGAAAAGTTTCGTAGATTAAATCAATCCTCAGAATACCAAAGGTTACCAAGATAATCTCCGCAAGTGAGCGCTCGCCTTTATCGCTAAGTTAAGTCAAGTTACTTACTCAAGTTGAGGTTGAGGCTGTACGGCCAGTCAGCCTTCGTTGTCCGCGCCACCCGCACGCCTGTACTTAACGCAACTTAATTCCAACTTAAATCGTAACTTAATTCGAAGATAACATAAACAATAACGAACAGACCGTGTCTAAGTTGACAGTGATGTTTAAGTGTTACGTTTGTTTAACTTAAGTGACAGTTAAGTTGAGTTTGCGGGTTAAGTTAGCGAGTGCAAACTTTTTGTTTTGATTTTTTTCCTTTGATATGGTAGTGGAATGTTTAATTTTAAGTGTAGTGCTCATATCTGTATCAGTTGTGTGTGAGGTTTTTGTTTAAGTTGTGTTACTTAACTTTTACTTTATGATTGCAAACACTATTGTGTGGAGTTGCACTCTCGTAAAACAACAGTTAACCTATTAGATAATGAGAGTGGGAAAATATGGGGCAATTTAAACGACTGTTTTAATTTTAATTCGAACATTAATAAGACCAATCTTTGCGAAAGATAGGAACAAAAGAAATACCATTAAAATAAACAAACAGTAAAATAAAAGCTTGTAGGTAGGTACTATGATCAATTCGATCTTTGTCTGAAATAATTAATTATAATCGTTGAAATAATTAGAATGTAATCGTTATTATGGAACAACATAGTACAAATACATACTTTTATAGACAAATAATGTTAAACGATGATAGCTCTCCCTACTATCTCTACTATTATAATCGATAGTAATTCTGTCTGAGAAACTGATATAGCTTGGGATATGGAGAAGGACATAGGTTACTTTTTCACGCGATAACCGACATCCACGCGGGCGGAGACACGGGCATAATCTAGTACTATTATAATAGTAGAAGTCAATCAAATCAAAATTCAATTATGTTACCTGCTAAACAAAATACAATATTCCGAAAGATGAATATTTCTTTCACTTTCAAAACGAATATTCCATAATTAAAATTATAATTATACCTACTAAACATTTGTTAAATATTTCCTAAATAAGTATACTAAAACTAAATGACTAGAATGAAAATAAAAATAAAGTGTTACAGTTTCGAATAACTTAACAACAACTTTACTTTACAAGTTGCGTTTAAGTTAAACTAGTTTACAATGATTGATCTTTAGTTCACTATCTATGTTATAAAGTGGTGCTAATTACACTCTGCTGTAATGGCCAACATTACTTTAAAATCAAGCTTTACGATCAAAATATTAGCGGTCATAATCTTTAGCTTCCTGTAGGTTAGCTTAGCTTGTACACTAGTATTCTAAATGAAGTAATTCCGTTTGAGCAACAATTTTTAGAGCTCCTATGCATTGAGCACCAAGGTATTCCCATACCTTTGGTGCTTAATACATAGGTGCTCTAAAAATTGGTGCTCAAACGGGAATACTCCTTCTGAATAACCACTAGGTTATTCAAATGAAATGTTTATAAATAACAACTTATAAATACCTAATATACCTAACTTTAACTTAAATAAAATCTTCAAAAAATTCTTTTAAGTACTTCAATGATAAATTATTTATATTTTTTCATTTCTATTTGCTATCCGTCCTCAATTTGTTAGTTTCAATTGTTACTGTTAGTTAATTACAGTAACCTCTAAAGAGTTCCTTCATACGGAGACGATCCTGGTTGTAGCGCCATATCATCAAGTATGAACTTGACAGGCCTTGAAGAAGGTGTATAAAATAAGTTTGCAAGGAACCAGCTTATATGACCTAAGCATACAAATATTAGATGGTTAAAGTAAGCTTATATTAAACAAGTGAAACTTAATAAAGACTTGTACTTAATAAGTTCTACAAAAAATATAATCTCGATAATGCTTGTAACAAACCTCACGTTGACGAAAATGTCTACTTAGTTGTAAAAATTTAAGATTCTTTCTCTCGACTGTAGGTTTATTTACTTAGAATAATTAAGTTATTAATTAACAAGCACATTAATTTTCAAAATGTCAAAATTTGCAGTCTATACAGGGTAAGTTTTTATCCAGTGCGCAAACTGTAACCATGAATTCAGCATATCATTCTAGACCCCCTAGCGCAGAATTTTTTCGCCGGTTATACAAAAAAAATCAGCTTTTCCATACATTTTAACCGCGTAGGTATTGCACTTTTCTATGAAACCGCTGATTTATTTTTTTATAACCGGCGAAAATTCCTGTTTACAAGAACTATCTGCCGACAAACTGGTATGCAGTTTGGCAGACTATGAAAGTTATTGTTAATACAGATTTTAAATGCATAAATAAATATAAACTGAAACATTTGGATGAGAGACGCACGGAACCGAGAAGTTAGGACCTTTGCCGAAAAAAGGGGTAGCCTAAACCCAGCAGTGAGCGATTCCAGGCTGGGATGATGTTTAAGATAACCCATTGCTAATCGGGAACTAAACCCAAGCTGCCATGTTTAGGTACATAAGGGGCTCCAGAACTTAGACTCGAAACTATTAAACCGTACAGTTCCCGTCTAATGCCAAGGTAGGTAGATTTATTATATTATGCAAATCCATCTTTCTCTAATTTCACTTGATAGTAGCCAAATAGTGATAAATATCTGCGGCTGCTAAGGTCTTAGCGGTATTGTAGAAATATGATTTGTTATCAAGTGGTTATACAAAAAAATATCAGCTGTTTCATAGAAAAGTGCAATACCTACGCGGTCAAAATGTATGGAAAAGCTGTTTTTTTTTTTTTTTGTATATCCGGCGAAAAAATTCTGCGCTAGGGGGTCTAAAATGATATGCTGAATTCATGGAGCCTCACTCTTTCTCCATCCATCCACGCTCTAATAAATCTAAATTACTTACTCAGCTAACTCACATTTTTGTCTCATGGTAGATTAACAACGACACTCGAAACATAATTTAAAGTTCAGTTCGGTCGAATCACTGTCTCCTAAGATACAGGCTATCCCTAGTTTAGGAGACAGGATTTAATTTTTGTTAATATAGACGATTGTTTTTTCACCCCTTGTGTCCATTGTTAGTTGATTAAGTCTTAGCATGTAACTAAATAGTATACAACCTGTGTCTATGTATATTTTTGGATCAATAAACTTATTATTATATTATATTATTATATTATGGTTACAATTTGCGCACTGGATAAAAACTTTCCTGTATTGATGACGGCGCAGTGGTTACGGCCTTGGCTCTCAAACACGAGGTGGTGGGTACAAAATAAGGACAAGTACCAATGTGACTTTTTCAATTCTTAATGTTATTTCTGAGTATATCTTGGACATTACTAACATCGGTGATAAATAATTTTACTTCTGTAAGTAGGTTTTGTACAAACACTTTTTCACGTCAATCGAATTTTTTAAACTAGATGAGGACGGCGTTTCCTTTCTGACTTCTTTGAGAAGAAAGGCCGAAACAAACGCAGAGGTCACAGTCTCTTTTAAAGCCCAGACATAATCTTGATTAGATCATGTGAATACCATGTGGATTGGTGTCTGAAATGGTGTTGGTTAAGGGAAAACATCGTGAGGAAATCTGAAATTTAAAGTTAATATAAGAGAAATCGCCAACTTGTTTTGAGTAAGCGTGATGATTAATGCTCGTGTCTTCTCTGTCTTTGATGCCTTTGCCATTTGCTTTACAGTAATAGATTGGTATTATTTAATAATAATATTATAGGAATAACTTACTTGAAGCTCCATTTCAAATAAACCTGAAGTTGTGTTTTTGCATTCATATTTCGTTCCACTACAACAATCACAAAGAATCCAATTTTAATAGAAATTGACAACATGGACAAGAAATAGAACACACTCGAATACTTTTTGTAAATAATAATTATGTATGAATTAAATTCTTCAACGTATAATCTCAGAACCCAAAAGTCGGTTGTCACGCCGCCCCTAATAATTTGAATTTCGAACACAATACAATAGTCAAAAGCGTTACTAATTTCTTTATGGAAGACGAACGATTCGTAAAGCATCTTGATAGTAGCGACACGACTACGATACGATATTTAGAATCATAACATAATTTCAGTAATGTATTTCGGCTTGTGGCTAAGTCAGTTACAATAGCCGCACTAATACATATTATAAGTTTTCATCACAAGAAAATTTTCAAACTTTCTGCTTAACCACAATCAGCCTATAATGTTTTCACTGCTGGGATAAAGGCCTTCTATCGCTGAAAGGGTGTGGGCTGTAAACATGTACGCGGGCCCAGTACAGGCTAATAGATATCACGTCTTCGAATTTTAGGTTCTTGGGCAAGTCGCGGTGGTTTCCTCACGATGTTTTCCTTCACCGTTTGGAGAGCATGTCAGTAACGATTATATATTTTACACAAAAAGCGCCTGTCTAGGTCGAACCTACGATCAACAACTCGTAAATCACGGCAACTCATGAGTAACATGTTAATAAAAGCAATCATTATGAAAATTTTATTCGGGTTCGAAAGTCGTGAAATGTAAATGTCTTACGAAACAATTCAATACTTTTGGTTACAAACAATGTTGTTTGTTTCTTATTACCCGACTATGGCGAAGCGTCTTGATCGTCCGTTGGTTATTATAGGCTATGTGACGTCACATTAAATTAAATATGGCGCCCTCTAGAGGACATAATAAAGTCAAGCTCCAAAAAAAGAAATGACTACCCCAAAAATAATTGAATTAAACAGTAAGTTCAAAAACTAAACTGTCTACTGAAAAATCACGCTCTAAGGCCCGTATAACAAAACGTCACTCAATACTCAAGCATTACTTGAAACTAGATTCAAGCCATTTGATTGGTTGAAACTAGTTTTAAGTAATGCTTGAGTATTGAGTGACGTTCTGTAATACGGATTCCGTAAAGTTTGAAATAAGAAAATATTCTCATCTGTAAGCCGTGGTCATATGCCACTTATGTACCTTAACAAAACAATACATACGGCGTGTTGTGTTCCACGCGCGCCTCAAAGAGATGTCAGCACCAATTGGTGGGGTCCGCAAGGGCCGATGCCTGCCAGGGGTGCGGGTTGTTCGAAAGAGATACCGCAGCCCCTGGCACACAGGCAACTGAAGGAACACGGGTAGGTTTTAGTCAGTAAAAGTCTGACACGCCCTCCTGCTCCACCCAGAGCGGGAGAAGATATTTGATGATTTCCCACCCAAAAAACAAAAACCTTTGGTAGGACTGGTTGGTAGACTGTCGGGCTTCTGATGACCCGTAACGACTGTCAAACATCCATAAATCACAGCCAAGACCAATGGCTTAACGTGCTTTCCGAGGCTCGGACGGGTCTTCGTATGGATGGGTATACACGGACCAGTCGCGGCAAGCGTAGCTTTACCTGATCGTGATCGATCGACCCTTAATTGCGGCTGTTATTACTTAGCTACAAGCTCCTCAATGAATAAATATATTCTTTTATTATTGTGCTAGTGTCATCAGCAATACTTGAGATGGTTTCTCTCTACTCACTGTCTTTTGTTTCAACCATGTATCCAGGACATTAACAGGGTTATTGGAAAAACACCAGAGACACGAAGCAACAAAATACGATCTAGAGGAATGTGGGCGTTTTTTTTAGATCGAATTTTGTTGCTTCGTGTCTCAATATGAAACTTTGTAAAAGGTATTAGAATTCTTGACACACTTACCGAGACAGCTGATTGAGCCGTTTTTCGTAATTCCTTTTCAGTCACGAAATAATATATTTTTAAAGGAGTGGCGCTAGTGGACCTGTGACAGCGCTCTTAAGAGGTTATTGGTGTTTTTCCAATAACCCTGTATACCTTACATTGTATCCTTTAATGAATTCCCTAACATTTACACTGTGTGCCCTACGAACAGCAACTCACGCTCCCTTGAACTAATAAATATCAGATCTTGCCCCTTATCTTATCTGCTCTGCGGCTTTCTATAAATTTATCAGTATCTAATGCACATATTCTGTAATCCCACTTAATATAAGCGTTCACTTAGTTAACATTGAACCAGCTACGACTTCTAGTCCGTGGCTACTAACGTAGTATCGTTTATGTAGATTTCGCTGGTTATATTTATCCTTGAATAGCTTATAATTGGAACCGGTGGAGAAGAATCGCCTTTCTATTTGTTAATTTGTGCAATGTGCATTTTACTTTCTCTATTATTTTATTTTCTCTTTTTGTGATTCTATTTTTGGCGAAACGGATATATTAATTTAACCTCCGTTATTTTTGGATTTTTTTTTATCGTTTTCGACTTCCTGCTTTTATATTTCCAAAGACATTCTCAACAACGTCATAGTAATTTTTTTTGTGTGTGGGAAATCCTGCGGCGACTAAGGCCGTGAGGGTGCATATACTGTCTCGCCTTCACGTGTGCCGCCTCCTTCTTCGCGAGCATTACTGCTTCGCAGAAGGAGGTGACGGCTACCCATGCACTCTCACTCCGTACCATGGCCTGGACCAGGGCCGGAAGCGAGAGATCGCCGCCACCAATCGCCTGCACGAGGACACGGCGGTGCTCCGCCCAAGCCGGACAGACCTCCACCGTATGCTCCTCCATGTCCTCAAGGTGATCTTCGCAGTGGAAACACACGGGCGTTTCCTCCCGCCTTATTCGAAACAGGAACCTCCCAAAACAGCCGTGTCCGGTGAGGACCTTCATCAGGCGAAAGGTGAGGACGTCGTGCCGCCTCTCAAGCCACTCCTCAAAGAGGGGACTTACTGCCGCAATCGCTGCTTGCCCAGCATTGGGTTGCGACAATCGCACTCTCCGTGTCGCCATTAGATCCTGCCGGAGCCCTTGGCATCGAAATTACGCCCCGGCGGTTTGCCCAGCCACCCCCCTCCCCTCCGCGCCACTCCCAAATGTGCGCTTGGACCTTGGCCTCCAGATCCCATGGCGAACAACGTCAAATCATTTATCTATACTTACTTTAATAATATGAAGTATCATTATCCTTCTTCTTCCACACTTCTCTATTAGTCGTCATCTCCGTAGTCACACCTTTTCTAACCATATCATCATTCACACAGTCCATCCATCGTTTCTTTGGTCTCCCCTTACTCTTATAACCATCGACATTCATACTCGAAACTTTTCTCACGACATTTTCCTCATTCCTCCCTATCACAAGTCCATACCATGGCAACCACACGACTTTACAGTTATCGGTGTCACTTTCAGGCTTCCTTTTATGTAGGTACTCTTTTTTTATTCTATCTATTCGTGTAACATCACTCATCCCTGTTAACATTCTCATCTCAGCTACATGCAATTGCATTTCATTCATCCCTTTTGTGGCCCAACATTCAGACCCATACAAGAAACCAGGTCTAACCATAGTTTTATATATCTTCTCTTTAAGTTTAAGCGGAATGTGGGAGTCGCATTTATAATAATAATGTTAACATCTGAGAAGGCTCTCGTTGGGCAGCTGGGTCTAGGGCTTGATCCAGAAAGCAGTATGGTGCTGATGCATACGTCATGTCCGTGAATGGGCGCCGCCAGTAGGGACTGGTCATCTCTTAGCTCCCACGGCTTATTTTAATTGTTATTTTATTTTAATTACGGACGCTTTTAATGTGCAGTTTTTACATCGTTCTCACATTGATAATTTCAACATAATGATGTAACCAACTTTTTGTAACAAAATCTTGATTTTAAAAGAGTGTCCATGGAGTTTCTTGCCCGTTCTTCTCCATAGGTACCTACGCTTTGGAATGGGCAACTAGCTTCATCTTTCTAACTCACCAACCTTGACAATTCAAAAGTGCCTGTAATTGGTTTATTTGAAATAAATGCTTTGAGTTTGAGTTTGAGTACTCCTGGACACGGCTCGCATTGTTAGTAGGTTCCTCTCTCTGGAGCCCTGACCCGTAGCTTGGACCTTGTTCCCGATACCGGTGGGTTTCTTTTTTTTATATTTTTAAATGTTTTCATATTTTTATACTAATATTTAAAAATGTAATTAATATGTCATCATAATCATCGTCAGCCTATAACGTTCCCACTGCTGGGACACAGGCCTCCTCTCTGTGAAAGGGATTGGGCCGTAACCCACCACGCGGGCCCAGTGCGGGTTGGTAGATGTCCCATGTCTTCGAATTTTTTGTTCTAGGACATACCGGTTTCCTCACGATGTTTTCCTTCACCGTTTTGAGAGCAGTGGTTATGAAATAATTTACACAAAGTAAAGCGCCTGTCTGGGTTCGAACTTATAACTCGTAAGTCGCAGCCGTTACCACTTGGCCACCACTGCTCACGTGCATTTAAATGTGTATATGTTGAAATAAAGGAAATAATGTTAAGTATAAAGAGGTAACATTGGTTTGTTTAAATGGACAGACAGTGGATTGTTTGGTTTCTCTGAACTACCATTCCGATTTGAAAAAATATTTTTGCATTTAATAGACCAATTTTTGAGGCCATTACGGTATGACCCTTAGGGGACGAGCAAAAAGAAAAGAGTCGTAAAGAACGCTGAGTGACTACGAAGTACGAGCGCGGCCAGGCGGACGAAGTTTCTTATAAAAGACTCTATGACGTTCAAAGTGCCCTAGAAAAGACTCTATGACGTTCACAGTGTCTTATAAAAGACTCTATGACGTTCAAAGTGCCCTAGAAAAGACTCTATGACGTTCACAGTGTCTTATAAAAGACTCTATGACGTTCAAAGTGTCTTTTATAAGACTCTATGACGTTCACAGTGTCTTATAAAAGACTCTGTGACGTTCAAAGTGTCCTATAAAAGGCTCTATGACGTTAAAAGTGTCTTATAAAAGACGCTATGACGCTCAAAGTGCCCTATAAAAGACTCTATGACGTTAAAAGTGTCTTATAAAAGACTCTATGACGTTCAAACTGTCTTATAAAGGACTCGGTGACCGTCAAAATTTACAAGGAAACATAATAGGGTATTTTCCAATTTTTCAAAAACTATTCTAATTTGAAGATTGGAACGAGATTTTAACAGAAAAATAAAAATTAATTGATTTCTATCCATTTTCTCAATTAAAACGATTTAAACCAAATGTATTTTTCGTAGTTTTGAATTTACCGCCAAAACGCTTCTTACGATGACTTTTTATCACGTGACGTCAACTTTGTGTAAACTAAAGGAAATAAGTGAATATCGAGTTTATAATTAACAAGATTTTTAATGGATAGAAAGTGATATTACTGGTGTGCAGTGCCTCTGTGCACAAATACTTCTAAAACTGCGCCAAACTAAGTATTTGTACCGGTGCTGTATAAACAGAGTTGACGTCATGTATCACGTGATAAAAAGTCATCGTAAGGAGCGTTTTGGCGGTAAATTTAAAACAACGAAAAATAAATTAGATTTTAATCGTTTTTAATTGAGAAAATGTATATTAATAAATTAATTTTTATTTTTCTGTTAAATATATCGTCCCAATCTTCAAATTAAAATAGTTTTTATCAAATCGGAAAATACCCTATTGAATCTTTCAAATCCCCTTTCAATGGATAGTTTCGTATAGAGAAGAAACTCCACAATTCCTCTTTTTAAATATTTTACAATATTTTCTGTATCCACGTTAGTAGTCGACATATAACCAGAGTGGATGAGTTGACATGGATTCCATGACATACGAAATTTAAGTACCTTTGGCAAGCAGCCGTGCTTCTCTAAGACTCAACCTACTGACTAATCTTTTCTCTACTTTTTTTGTGTTCCGTGTTGTGGCGGACGTAAAAGAATAGCACCATCCCATTTCTTCCCGTGGGTATCGTAGAACGCGACTAAGGGACTTACTAGAGAATAGGCAGCAGCGTTCTCTATGAATTTTACCACCATACTGTGATCGCCAACCCGCCTGCCAAGCGTGGCGATTATGGCAAACCCCTCTTTTGGGGGAGGCTTATGTCCAGCAGTGGACAACTTTCGGCTGAAATGATGACACCATGACATGAGTTAAGTTAGTTAGAACCTTAGTTTAATTACGTACTCATTTTTTCTCGATGGCAATAGGTACATTTGTTTGGTAGAAATGACCTGACACTGATACACTGTTTTACAAATTGCAATTTTACTAATTATCACACTGTAATATTGATCTTTTACAATATTTAACACAAATAAGTTTATTTTTATTTTAGTTACTACACTCAATTACTAACAAACTACATATTTATATAAATATCAAAATGTCTCACCATATAAGTACTACTCGTTACTATTTTTATTTATTTAATCTGACACAAATGTATTTTATTTATGTATGCTTAGACACGTCACGTTGCAGTATTAGATAAAGCTGATTTACATCCGTCACCTCACACGTCAGGTCCAGTTGAAAACCAGCGTCAGGCACTAGTTGTCTGGCATTTATGCTGAACCTACTTTGTTTTGTATTTTTTTTTACATTTTCAATTGTATCTGTTACACAACTCTAAAATTCCAATTTATGATGAATCCAAGATAGGTATTAGTCAGCCAAAGATAACATAAAATGCCTAATTGCTACCCAATCATCCGATTATGATAAATTTTCCTCAAAAAACTTAAACAGTGATTGTGTTTTTTGTGGTATTGAGAATATCCGATTAAAAAATACTTACAAAGAAGTCCAATTAGTGATGTACCTATGTATTAAATTAGCTTGTTAGAGGGCAATGACATTCAGCTGTTCTAGAGTTTAGAGATCAAAGGTCAGTGACACTTTGCACACATCGCGAATTAATTTGGTAATATTTGTTACTATGTACAGGATAAGTTTAACCAATGCGCAAACTGTAAACATGAATTCAGCATATTATTCCAGACCCCGCAGACATTTTTCGTCAATTATACAAAAACAAATCAGCTGGTCCATACATTTTGACCGCGTAGGTATTGCACTTTTCTATGAAACAGGTGATTCTTTTTTTTGTATAACCGACGAAGAATTTCGAGAAAGTCTAGAGTGATAGGTATGCTGAATTCATGGTTACAGTTTGCGCACTGGTTAAAAATTTACTCTGTATAGTCGACAGACATTGTGTTCTAATTTCAGTCATTCATCATCATCATCTCAGCCCGGAATCACCCACTGCTATATAGGCCTCCCCCTTTTTGCGCCATAGTTCTGAGTTCCGTGCGTCTCTCATCCCGGGTAAAGGGTGTTTCCCGCGACTCTGACGATATCATCCACCCAACGAGGTTTTGGACGGCCCTGGTTTCTTTGGCCTGATCTTGGCCACCAGTCATTCATACATCATAACTATTCACAATCAGCCTATAATATTGTACCTTTTCTGAATGAATATATGAGAACAGTGGTAGCCCAGTGGTGACGGCCGGGTCATAGTTCGAACCCAGACAGGCGCTTCACTTTGTATAAATAATTTCATCACCACTGCTCTCAACGGTGGCAAACATTGTGAGGAAGCCAGCATGTCCTAGAACCAAAACTTCAAAGATGTGTGACACCTACCAACCCGTACTGGGGCCGCGTTGTGGATCACGCCCAATACTTTACTGAGAGGACGCCTGTGGCCCAACAGTGGGGTCATTATAGGCTAATTATCATATTTCTTTGGTTTGGCCCCTTCCTCATTTATTAACCGTCTCATCATATAAAACACTGATACGGTGTATGGGACATCTACGTACAAACTGTTACCATGAATTCAACGTGTGAATTTAGTCCATCCAGCAAAATCAAAACTGCTGTTTCATTCAAAACACGGTTAAAATGTACGAGGATAGAATCGCAGACTTTTTGACCGACTTCAGTGGTTTGTTACTTCTGGAACTCCGTCATTTATAAACTGATTTGAAAAAATGTTCTTTGGTTTCAAAGATTAGACTTACCGAGTGATCCCATATAAAATTGGTCAAGTATTGATTAGTGGGTTTTCAGTTAGCTTCAATAATACGTATTTTTTCCGCAACTTTAAATAGCTTTTCAATTTGTAGTAAAAAGAGTTTTTTTTTTTTATCGGCGACAAATTTCAACGCTGGTGGGTCTAGAATCATCTGCTGAATTCGTAGTAGGTAGCGAGTCGATGTCCATTACACCCTCTATTTCATTATAAGTACCGAGGTAGACAGGAAACCTCCCAAGATTAAAATAACAAGGTGGAACATCGAAGTTCTCGTGTCCTACACAAGTCTATTTCCAAAGACAAACAGACGAGCTTTGCTCTATCTAATCTTCCAGTGTCCACCCACTACAATCTAACTATCTACATATCTAATAGAGTTAGTCAGCACAAATCTAGATTTATATCTAGGTTGATTCCCATAGCACTATGTTCTTACTAGGGATTCGTTTTCAACTTTAGCAAGAAATTAGCTCCTCGAAATCTGTAGATAGAGGGCTATCTATCCTATCTGCCGTTTGAGGGATGATTACTATTCAAGGCGCAATCGGTTTTAAAACAAAAAAAAAACCCATACTAGGATATTGTAAAAACGAAAGATTCTAAGTATCACAGGCCATGTAAGACGGTTTGAAAAAATAAGGTAGTTAGATACGTCTAACACTCTAAACTACTGAAAAAATGTCACCAAATAGGGTTTCAATAAAAAAAATTGATTCTGACTACTTATAGGTATCCTATTTATATAACGAAAATACAATATGGCGGGTTTTGGATCCGTCGTTCCTTGTTATTTTTTATATATTTTCATTTCGTTCTTTTCGTAGTTCAGTGTTAGATAACACATCTAATTAATTTTATAGGATTCCAATGCAATAAACTCCTGCATAATTCCATTCATCACATAAGCTTTTCAAAGAAAACAATAAATGTGTTTCAAGTGACAGTTCAATAATGTGACGGCGGCCATCTAGAAAACAGTATGGCGTCGCTTGGTGTGTTCCGATTTCTGGTGCTGTTGGCTGCACTGGTGTGGATCCTGGCTGAGGAGAAGAACGCGACACGGAGACCATACCCCTGGACTAACGGTAGCTGGTTGTGAGTACAAATCTTTTTGTTTTTGTTTTCTGTTACTACTGTGCATATAATTGGACTTAGGTACCTACTGGTTCTGTCTATAGACATAATGTCGAGAGCATAATCAGTAGCGTTTTCGTCAGCCTTTATAAAAACTTCCGTCCAACAAAAAAAAATATTTGGCAAGCGTGGTTGACAGGGTAAAACCTCGATGACGACCATTGCAAATTCCGTGTTGTACCAACATTGTACGACGCCAGTACACCAAGCTACCTCAAACTGTCAAATGTTCTCAATTAAACATGAACCTTATACTTATGTAATAAAGATGAAAATCTTTCAAAGAAATTCGACAGATTGGGGTAGCTTGATGTGCTGGCGGCTGTACTTATCAACCACATCGACAAATGTTAGGAGAAGTGCTTTTTTTAAAGCTACTGTAGGTACGTACGGACTCTGTTTCCAAAAAGCATCCTAGGCAAAACGACTCTCTACTGCTGCTGCTATAAAAATGTATTTTTCGATATACCTAATGGTCAAAAATTAAAATAATATCAGCCACACTCTTGTCAGGCACTGTTAATGTTTTTGACCGACTCGACTACGGCGAAGAAAAAAGGAGGGTTATCAATTCTGACCAGTATGTATGTATGTATTTGGGTGTGCCACCTTCCCTAATAAAACAATCATAAGCTTTTTTTTGGGTGGTAAATCATCAAATAACTTCTCCCGCTCTGGCAGGAGGGCGTGTCAGACTTCTACTGACTAAAACCCACCGGTGTTCCCTCAGTAGCTTGTGTGCCAGGGGCGGCGGTATCTCTTTCAAACAGCCCGCACCCCTGGGGCAGGTATCGGCCCCTGCGGGGCCCATCGGTTTTTCCTGACATCTTTGAGGCGCGCGTGGAACACAACGCGCCGTCGACCTAGGCTTGGTCCTTACCGGAAAGCGAGCTAACCATTACTCGCCGTCCGCGCCCATGCCTTCGATGGCCGGGAATCAGCCTGGGATTCCCGATGCCCAGGGCGTCCCCTGTGGCGACTAAGGCCGTGAGGGCGCATATACTGCCTCTACATCACGTGCGCCACCTCCTTCTTCGCGAGCATCACTGCTTCGCAGAAGGAGGTGACGGCTACTACCCATGCACTCTAACTCCGTACCATGGCCTGGACCAGGGCCGGACGCGAGAGATCGCCACCGCCGATTGCTTCCACGAGGACACGGCAGTGCTCCACCCAAGCCGGGCAGACCTCCATCGTATGCTCCACGGTGTCCTCAGGGCGATCTTCGCAGTGGAAACACCCGGGTGTTTCCTCCCGCCTTACGCGAAACAGGAACCTCCCGAAACAGCCGTGTCCGGTGAGGACCTGCGTCAGGGGGAAGGTAAGGACGGTATGCCGACTCTCAAGCCACTCCTCAAAGAGGGGACTTACCGCCGCAATCGTGGCGTGCCCAAAATAATCATAAGCTTAATAAGGGCAAAGTGGCATACGACCACGGCTTTCAGTTAAGAATATTTTCTTGTTTCATACTTTTAGAGTGCGATTTTTCAGTGGTCGGATTTTAATTTTTGAATTATTCTATAGGTACTAGTTTTTGCCCGCGACTCCGCCCTCGTGGATGTCGATTTTCGCGTAAATAAGTAGCCTAAGTCATTATCCCAAGCTATTTCTCTGCCAATTTTCATGACGAGCGGTTCAGCGGTTTAGGCGGGAAAGCATAACAGACAGACAGACAGAGTTACTTTCGCATTTATAACATTAGTAGAGAAGTAGGGATTATACTAACTATTCTATTAACAAACTAGTTGGTATTTGTCCCACAGTAAAGCAAATACCTTTTTTTGGGACAAAGACAGGGAGGTTCCCTCTGTCTTTCCCACTATCTCATATTGAATACTTTTCACGTCCCTATAAATCATTTCCCCACAAACACGCCCCATAGACTATGACTATTCACTCCACATATCTCATGGTATGTATGCAGATTTGTATGTATGTTTTATAGCAAGTCTAGACGTGTCTCAGGTGGCGTTAAAGCTACAATAAACCTTCGTTTTATATGACGCTGTGACGTGACGAGTTCAGATTGGATATACGAGCAAGCTCTTTGAAACAGGAGTTAGTTTAGTGGATTAGGTACAGGTATGGAAGAATTCGAATAATATTCAGTTACTTAGACATCATTTTCGTCTCCATAATAATGTCACATGAGAGTATAGTGTAGGGTGTTATTCAAATATTGGTATTCAGCTGAATCAGGTAAGACTAGAACTAGGCAATAATGATGGTGATAATAGAGAGTTTTCGTCATTTGGTGATCCTGCTCATAACCGAAGCCATTTATTAAACCAATGAAGTAATTGACCATCGCACAAAACTTATGAAGATTAGAATTTAAAAATACCTGATTGGAATAGGATCCAAATTGTATTGAAACGAGGAAAATAGGTTTATTTACGGTAAAAAATACAAAAAAGAAAGAAAACAAAAAACAGGTTGGAGGAATATTTGCGTCACGTCCACGCCAAACGGCCATCGCTTAACAAAATGCTACGACCCTATACATACGAGACAGAGCCCCAGCGCTGGTTTTCAGCGACTTGGGCGTTGAGGTGAAGACGTCAACCGGTGCAACATATGTGATAAAAATAAGAAACAAAATAAATACACAAATAGTTCTAAATGGTTCTACTTATAACTTAATATTTAATTTATTTAAAAAAAAAATGTAACATTCTGGGAAACGACTCACGCGCTTGTATTGATTTCAAGAGTAAGGGTGCTTTTAGCAAACGGCAATACGAGTATCTGAAGGACAATTCCCGTAATTATGAGAACGTTAATAGATTGCGACTGAGATCAGAGGGGCAATTCTCGAAATATTTTTACTTTTTAAACAAATTTTGACGTTTGATTGTCGCTGAGATGAGATAAAAACTAGATTTTGAAAGTTTTTAAATACGATCATTGTTTTTTCTGTTATTGGTGTCACAGGTATTAAACTGTTAGCTTTAAAAAAGAACAAACATTAATAGAATAATGCTACTTTATTCTGAATTGTTTTCAGTTTTTACAGGTATTCAAGTCACAGTATATCCCTCAATTTAGCATTCCTCTTGGCAGAGGCCTCCTCTAGAAATTTCCACTGTATTCTATCACGAGCCACTCTCCTCCAGTTCGGACGTGCTGTGAGTTTGAGCTCGTCCTTCAATCTGCGTTTCTATTTTCCTCCGCTCCGTTTGTAGGTCCTAGGGTACAAATTGGTTACAATTTTACACCATTTCACTCTGTGTTCTCTCATCATGTGGCCTGCACATCTCATTATCATCATTTCAGGCGAAAGACGTCCACTGCTGGACATAGGCCTCCCCAAAAGGAGGGTTTTGCCATAATCGCCACGCTTGACAGGCGGGTTGGCGATCGCAATATGGTTGTAAAATGCATAGAGAACGCTGCTCCCTATTTTTTTAGTAGTCCTTTAGTTTTCCTTTAGTTTTCTACGACACCCACGGGAAGAAATGGGATGATGCTATTTATTCTTTATGTCCGGCACCACACGGAACATTATGTTTATAAGTAGAAACATTTACTTAGAACTCTTTGTGTATTTGTTTTGTTCCTTATTTTGATCTATTCTTTTACGTCCGTCACTACATGGAACCTGACCATCTACCAAGCAGTAATACCTACTTATTATTTTCAAACACGCAAAATCTTTATTACCAAACTTCAAAGACGAAAACGACTAAGTACTGCTTACTCGTTACTGTCAGCTTTCGTTATTCCACTGCTAGACAAAAGCCTCCAAGGTCTTTTAGGTTATTTCGATGTAGGGCAAAACTGTGAGCTTTGGTTTATTAGTTTTATTTAGCTCGTTCCTCCATCTACAGTAATATTATGAAGTAAAATTTGTATGTAGAGATCAACCAATTTAAAACTGCACGCCCCGCCCCTCCACTACTTGTTGAATACACATTTCAAATTTCTGTATACAGGAAAAGTTTTTATTCAGTGCGCAAATTTTTACCATGAATTCAACATATCATTCGAGACATTCTACTGCAGAAATTTTTCGCCGGTTACACAAAAAAAAAATCAGCTGTTCCATACATTTTGACCGCGTAGTTATTGCACTTTTCTATGAAACAGCTGTTTTTTTTGTATAACCGGCGAAAAATTTCTGCGCAAGGGGGCTCTAGAATGATATACTGATCTACTACTATTCATGGTTAAAATTTGCGCACTGGATAAAAACGTATCCTGTAAACATTTTAGTGGAGAGGCGTGCAGTTTTAAACATACCTACTTTTGGGTAATCTCTGGAACATACATACATAATCAGCCTATAATGTCCCCACTGCTGGGACACAGGCCTCCTCTCGGTGGGCGAGAGTGGCCGTGATCCACCACGCAGGCCCAGTGGCGCTGATAGTTGTCACTCATCTTCGATTTTTGGTTCTAGGATATGCCAGTTTTCTCACGAAGTTTTCTTCACCATTTTTAAGAGCAATGGTGATGAAATAAATTACACAAAGTAATGCACCTGGCAGGGTAGAAAAAGCTGTACCGATTCTGATGAAATTTGGTATGGGGATACTTTGAACCCTGCTGAAGGATATAGGCATTTTTATCGACAGCGCAGGCAAAGCAGCTATACCTATAGTTAGTCTTCTAAAAAAACAACTAAATACCTAGATTTAAAAAAAAGGTAGGTATTTTAAGATGAGGATAATCGTAATAACAATAGTAAATCAATCCTTCTATTCAACGGTAACCATTTAATTGATTAACACAGACGGTAATTAGAGTTGAGCTCCACGACACCGGGGGTATCCTTCCTAGCTCCGTACAACCAGAACTCGTAGCTAAGGGATGTCAGCTGGCTGCTTGTAAACGACAGCGATATTGATTCCTGAAAAGAATAACCATTTTTATTAATAACAGAGCCTCTTGTAAATAGAAGTGGCTTGAGGAGCTACTAACGTTTCACTCCGTTTCGAGCTGAAAGCTACAGTTGTAGTCTGCCTAGCCTTTTCCCAACTTTTTTTAAATATGTAGATTCTTTTACACATTGTGAATGAGAAAACGTTGTAGGCCTTACAGACTGTAGATTTGTAGACGATTTTCTATTCTTTATTTTCATTTCTCTAAATACCTGGTACTCATTGAAAGGCCTGCACTTTCTTTCAAACCAGCGCCAGGCACTAGTTGTCTGGCATTTATGCTGAACTGGGGCCTTTTTAGCGCAGCCGTGAGGCACACTTTGACGCACTTTACACTTTTTAGTTGGTTTTTTTATTTTTTATTATTTTGCTGTATATTGTGTGCCTTTTAGTCTGTGCTAAATAAATGTATTTTCTTTCTTTCTTTCCATACCTATCATCACTGTAATTTGAAATCATTGTAAAAGCCAATTATTTTTTAAAAGACTAACCGTAGAGTTTCTTGCCGGTTCTTCTTCATAGGAAGCGACAAATTGGAACCGTGCATCTAGCTTCTGACGTTTCATAAGTGCCCATACAGCACCATAATTGCGTAAAACACGATTAATCATAATCGGTTTCATTTTGACAGTTCAACAATATTCATTGCGTTATTTACGTTGTTGAGCAGACACATTTTTCAAACACATGAAGCAATGGTTTAGCAATCTTTCAAAACGAAACAGATTATGATTAATCGTGAGTTACGCAATTCGGGTGCTGGTTTATGTGAAATAAAATATTTGATCGTGATTTTATGTTGGGGTCGGCTTCCAGCCTAACGGGATGCATCTGCATCCCAGCATTTTACATGGAACGATTTCCTTTCTGACCTAGACAACTGAGATATTAGGTAACACAAAACCCTTTGGTAACACTGGTTGTCAGACTTTCTTTGCTTTTGACAACCGTAACGACTGTCAAAGATCCACGAATGATAGCCGGAACCAGCGGCATAACGTGTTTTCTGAGGCATGGACGGGTCTTGCCATGTAAAAGTGGTCACCCATCCACGGATTCACCACGGCAAGCTTAGCTTAACCTGATCAAGCGACCCGAGCGGCTGTTATTACTTAGCTACAAGCCCCTTTTCCATCCGAAAACTTTGATTAAAGAATCATTGATACATGAGTTCATTGGCAATCCATTTGGTATTCATTAGGCGGTGGTAAACAATTCCTATCAAACAGGCTATCCAGTGGCAAAAAGACATGATCGAAACGCCTGCAGAAAATTAACGCGCAACATTTGTGCTTGCGAATTGTATGAAATAACTTTCTATCAGGCGCTAGTTTTGGTTCGCACTTAGAAACTGTATTATTATATCATAGGGTTTCAAAGACATTAAAAATGCTTTTTATTACTGTGTTTCTGAAACCAGTGGTACTTTAAGTAACCTCCAGTAATTCAGCTCAAATACATGACCCAGGAGCATTAATAGTCCTAAGGTCGTGTTCTATTTATATCATAGTTTCTACTGACCTGCAGAACTCCTCCATTATTAATAAACCCTACACTGGTAGGTCCGTCTATGAACAGGATCACTTTGAAGCCCGTTATGATGTAATCTTCGTCTTCTTCTGTAAAACTTGCCTGGAAAAGTCAAGAAAGCGACGGTTAATAGCACGCACTAGTAATACTTAAATAAACCACGAAACTCACCATGATAGCTACTATTTAAGGAGCTGTCAACATCTAAATGTTACCATCGACTGTGGACGAGCGGCTAAAGGTGACTTTAACCAATGAAACTGAACGCGTTCAACGCTTCTAAACTGCGTTCAAAAGCTGTCAGTGTCAAATTCTACAATAATTATGACATTGTTAGCCCTTGAAAGCGGTTTCGCGGTTCAGACCCCGTTCATTGGTGAAATTCGCCCGGTAGGAATCTAACAAATCAGCTATGGTGAATTTTATGTAGGACTCAAGCAAGAGGGAACAATTTCTATCAAAGCCCTTAAAAACACATAAGAAACGTTCCTCATTCTCCCTTCACAACTTCTATTAAATATAATGATAGGCTTCAGTTTCACGAAGATTCCATACTTTTGGAAGACCATTTAAATACTGGTTGATATTTCCAAAGTATTAGGTAAGGATTCACATTCATGAAATCTGTTTGGGACTACAATAAAATAAATCAATATTGTGAGTTTTGCGTCGCTGATAGCTCTAGTTTGGTTTGGCGACGAAACTCACAAAATAAAGTTTTCTATAAACACTTACACCATCGAAGATCTCAAATTTGTCGGAGGCCTAAAAGGAAAAAAAGAAATTTTTATCAAATCGTGCAGTTGTGAAACGTACCTACAGGGCCTGAATTCACTATGACCAGTTGACGATTCCTAACTCGTAACCGCGTCAATCAAACAGAATTCTTCTAATATCGTATTAATAATATCGACAAATTGTCTTGTCTCTGTGGTACACACAGAATAAGACTTTTCCATTCCTTACTGTTATATTGGTTTAAAAAAAGCCCGAAAGTCTGACAACCAGTCTTACCAAGGGGTATCGTATTACCCAGTAACTGGGTTGTGGAGGTCAGATAGGCAGTCGCTCCATGTAAAATACTGGTATTCAGCTGCATCCGGTTAGACTGGAAGCCGTCCCTAACATAGTTGGAAACAGGCTAGGCAGATAATGATGATGACATTGATTTAAAAAAAAACTGTATTGACGTACTAAGATTCCGCGGGGAATCATTATAACGATACAGACGTGCCCATGCAGGTTTATGTGAAATAAAATATTTTTATTTTGATGTATGTAATAGGGGCCGAGCCTTCTGCTACAGCTAAAGCATACTAGTTACTGAGAAATTCTAGAAAGAAAAACCCAATAGCACATTGCCCGATTTGGGAATCGATTCAGGACCTCACGCTCAGCAGTAGCACTAGCGACTAATAGACCAACGAGGCAGAGGAGGGAGAGGTATCCAAACATAATAAAAATAGTTCTTACTCTGTCCTCTGGTGGATATCGGAGTGTGAGGTTCACATCTTGCTCGGGAAACGTCCAGCCTTTGGTCCCATACACCAGCAAATGACTGCCTGAGGAAATGTAGATATATCATAAGATTTAGTTTCTACAAGTATTATTTTGACAGTCGCTACGGATCGGCAGAAAGCCGAAAGTCTGACAACCAGTCTTAACCAAGGTGTTTCAAATTACCCAGTACCTAAATAAAATAAATAATAAAAAATCATTTATTTGGACCAAAACTTTTATAAACTTGCCAAACTGCGTGACGGTTTATCGGCAGGATTAACGCTCGTTTTGAACATTTGGTATCAAAAATTTAATTAAGGCTTTTATACACGCCAAGGACCTTCAGCATTTGGGCGCACTAAATTTGTGGGCGAGTGCGGGGTGATGTAGCCGTGCAGTCTTTAATCGGTCGCATTTTTAATTTATTATAACAAAAATAATGCACATTTGTAAAAAGTAACAAAACCAGGTCATTTTACTTTGTATTGAAAAGCAGTAAACATTTTTTTTACACTTTTGTTAAAAAATGAAGGAGTAAAATGGTTTCATCTCAACGATTTGGAGGTGATTTGGTTTTTTTTTTCCTATTATTTGATACTCATAGAAAAGTTATGCCTAAACCAAATGACGTATCATATTATGTAGATTACTAACGATTTTTTTCAAATGTAATTTCTTTGTAAATGCCGACGAAATGTGGTTTCATCTGCATGCTGTTTTCAACCATTTATTGAGAGGGCCGCCTTAAACATCTTCCCCATAGGAGGAAGATGTTTAAGGCGGCCCTCTCAATAAATGGTTAACTTAACTGGTTAGGCTTAACTTTATGCAGCGTTTATACATATAGATGTATAAACGCTGCATAAAGTTAAGTTATGATTAGCGACTGATTAACCATAAATTTTTGACGTTTAAACACCTCTTAATTTTATTCATCGTTTGTGAATATGCTCCCTACGTAGATACAGTCTTACAGCTTATTTCAAAGGACGGTAAGAATACCATGTTTAAAGCGCGGGCCGCCGCGCCGCCGCCGGCACACACGCCGACGACGGCTAACACTGCGCAACAACTGGGTTGGGAGGTCAGATAGGCAGTCGCTCCATGTAAAATCATCATCATCATCATCATTTCAGCCGAAAGATGATGATGATGATGATGTAAAATACTGGTATTTATTTGCTTCCGGTTAGGCTGTAAGCCGAACATAATTGGAAAAAGGCTAGGTGAATGATGTTGATATTTTAGTCTCTACAAGCCGTGTGCCCAATTCCATTCTCAAGGACAAAAATGACAAACTTTCATCTCCTATTTAACTCCTTAAGGGAACGAATTTGCTAAGTTTCTTCCTTAATGTAGTGCTCAATGTCCTTATTGCTAGAACAGCGTCCTAATTTTAAACCCCGATCAATCTCCATTTTAATTATTTTGTTTTGAAGGAATAGCTAATTGCTTCATATGTTCGAAAAATTTGCCTGCTCAACAATGGCAATAACGCAATGAATGCCGTTGAACTTTCAAAACAGAAGCCATTCTAACTGTAAGTGTGTTACACAATATCATAAAGATGGATTCTGCATATAGTAAGGAAAAGTCAAATGGTAACAAAATTAGAACCATGCATGGCGATGTTTTCAAAGTTTTAAGTTCCAATCCTGTGATGGGAGGAAAGCTTGATTGACGGTGAATTCATGCCATAAGTAGACGCAACAATAAAAGTTGGTGCTTTCCTTCAAACCCAAGATTCATCCCCTAAGTTGTTATTATTCCATTTGTTATTCATCATCATCATCATTTCAGTCGAAAGACGTCCACTGCTAGACATAGGCCTCCCCCAAGCTCCTCCACTTCGGCCGGTTCTACGCTTCTTGCATCCAACAGATTCCTGCGGTCTTCACAAGGTCATCGGTCCATCCTGTGAGAGGTCTTCCAACGCTACGTCCTCCGGTACGCGGTCACCATTCTAGAACCTTCCGGCCCCATCTGCCATCTGTTCTGCGAGCAATGTGCCATGCCCACTGCCACTTAAGTTTGGCAATTCTTCGTGCTCAAACTCAAACTCAAAGCATTTATTTCAAATAAACCAATAACAGGCACTTTTGAATTGTCAAGGTCGGTGAGTTAGAAAGATGAAGCTAGGTACCTATGGAGAAGAACGGGCAAGAAACTCCATGGACACTCTTTTAAAATCATGATATTGTTATATGATATGGCTATATCGGTTGCCTTGGTTCTCCTGCGGATCTCTTCATTCCTGATTCGATCACGTAGGGAAAGTCCGAGCATAGCCCTCTCAATTGCCCTTTGGGTGACTTTTAGCCTTCTGATAAGGCCCATTGTGAGCGAACAAGTTTCAATACCATATGTCATCTCACTAGCAATAGGCACTGATCAAATCGTCTTGAGACACTGCGGAATGTGGGACGAGAAGATTTTGCAAGAAGATATTTGTTATTGGTTCCAAAAAATATTGTAAAATTTCAATTAAATAGGGAAATAGTTTTCAAAATAAATAAGTTAATCATTTACAAATTTAAATGTGTCACTGGTAGATACGATAGATTATCGACATTATCAAGAACTCTATGACAAATACTTAGTTTCAGTTCTTTGCCTACTAATATAAATCACTACAAAAATATAGGCTCTAAAAACGCGCGATATATTTGCATAGGTACTTAATTTAGGAAAAATTTACGTTTTTGTGAAAAATTTAAATTATAGTACTCTTGCCAAAAACAGCAGTAATTACAATGATGGCTGATAGCTTCGATCAACAGTGATAGGCTCAGAAGATTAGATTTTATGCTGTCAAAGTGATGTCAAATAATTTTGATCACAACGAGGTATCACATTCTTCTAAATTTAACTGAGTAGGCAGATATTTATACCGCAAAACATGTCAGATATTAGTGCATTCTAAGACGTGACACATTTATTTGTGAAACCGATGCAGCTTCCTATTTTGGCGTCGCGTGTCTCTTCAGACAGTTTTGGTGTTACTTCGATATTTGTGCTGCTACTTGTATATGTATATGCCATCCATAACTGATCACATATTTTTTCCGTCATCTTGACGACTAAAATATAAATGTATGAAAAATTAAATCAGATATTAGTGCCGAGCTGTCCATATTTATGCTCGTGAATGTTCTTGGTCTAGTAAATATATAGTTTCTGACGCATACAGGAAAAAAAATCGATTGGTACGTCATCTACCTACCATTGTCGTAAATAAATTATTATCAATGTTTATAGAATACAGTCATAATCTAACTGATAACTCATAAAGATAGTGAATTTTGGATATAGCTAATGTCAGTTACGTACTGGAGTGTTATTGTTACGAAAAGTAATAAGTACCTAATGACAAAGCAGGTTGAGACTTTGACGTTTTTAAGAGTTGAAATTCGACAATGTGTTTATTCGACGAGCTAGGATGCACTCTCTTAGATTCTCAATGCTCGGTTCAATAGAAGAAAATATCCCGACCCGATATTTTTGCGTCCGTGCGAAGATTTTAGAGAAATATTTTGTGTATTTTCATTCTTCATAGACTACGCTGTAATGGTTAATGTAATGATGTGATTAAAAGATTGGCTAGTCAGCACAACTAGCACTGGATACCCAGCGAGCGCCCAACGTATATTTTTTCAATAATAAGTTTCTTATAAACAAGTGAATTTAATATTACTGCTTAATACATACAGCGAACAATGTTTGATAAGATTTGGTATACTGGAATGAAAAATTGCATTGAAATAATCTTGGATGCACTACATGAGGATTTTTTTCAACAGTTTTGATTGCACTGTTTAACGATTTTAAATACACAGTGAATTTATTGCACGAAATCAGAATGGCCTTTTGCTCGGATTTGCAAATGTTTACCATTTACTTATCTATGTAAAGCAAAAACTTTGTACCACTTTTAACGAAAATTCCCTCCGCTGACAGAAAAGTATGTAGCGCAGAAAATTAATATTTTTATTTAATAATGCCCTAGAACAATTTACATTAAATTTTAAATGAAATATGGTTGAATTTCGACCACTGGGGGACCAGTTTTTTTTAAATTGAGTGTTGACATATAACTTTTCCAGTGACTCTGTGACTTTCTGCCGTATGTTTTATATAATAGTCATAATTTCAACAACATCACCACTCACCTTCAATTAAGGAGTCCAACGAACAATAATATTTGTTGACAGTCTTAAAAACTGTCGATACGACTTGTCTTTCTCCATTATTGTTACCGTTGCTGTTTCCAAAGAATTTCACTTCATTCACAGCATCATAATTCTCAATCTCCGGCTTTATAACTTGTACTATTTCACTTCCCACTGTAACCACATAGAAAACGGAAACACATGATATTAATATTTTAATATTCCCATTCATAACGTAGACACAAAAACGGCGTGTTATCGAAAACGTTGAGCATATCGTCCGCGCATTTAATGTAAGATTAATTAACTCTGATTACGAATGTAATTAAAATAATATTTAGTGATAAGAGTCGATATTTTGGTGATAAATGCTGTGATCGTACTGGTGTTATCGGATCCCGTCGCAGTGAACTCGCGTCTGTGGCGATTATGTAGGTACCTAGCGTAAATCGCGCGTATCTAGGTGATTAGATTGCTGGATTCGATCCTCATAAGCAGATGTTGGCAGCTATACTTAATAAAACGATAGTCCAAATGTTTGGGTATGACAGCAGTTCGTATAATGTATAAAACTTTTTCCAAAAAAAAAAACACCCGGCTTCCGGAAAAACACTACAGAGTGAAAAATAACTTTAATTTCGGAAGTCGGGGGCTTTTAATATGTATTTTAATTTTTAGTCACCGCCTTCCGAATTTAAGTCTGTTGTTTTTTTTGGAAAACGTTTTTATTTTCGCTTTTTACCTATGGTACCTCACACGAATTTGAAATTTCATCACCCTTTTTTTTTTTTTTTTTTAATAAAAGTCTATTTTTCACATGTTATGTTTAAGTTCCAAATAAAAGTGGTGAGCCTTTAACAAGGTTGCTAGAAATCGCCCATATATCCATACTTCATCTAAGTATATCCTACGACCAAATCAAATAGGAATTCGGAACCGTCTTAAGGATATTAGGCGGACTGGGAGGCGCTACTTTTTCGCATCGTTGTGTAGAAGCAATCGTTACGAGCTTCAGCAAACATTTCTAATGCGATACAGAAGCGGAACAGCACTATCAACACCAGGAACGCAGTATTATTTTTAATGCGAAGTACGCTGTACGATTTTTAAGTGTAATCTACCCACAGGCTGCCCGTGTAAAATGTAAAAAGTGCATTATGCACGAAATCAAGTTTTTATGTCATAAGATTTTGGTTGTCAATGTCATATTATTAAAATTATAGGATTTACTTACGCAAGGCCTACGTAAATGATTTAAATTCCAACATATTTTAATTAATTTTCTCCAAATCAGAAATCGACGGACCTCAGATCAGACTCACTAGATCAACTTCCCTGTATTATGAGTTAGGTCTAAAATCAATACAAACACAACAACAACAGCCAATAACAACTGACAAAAATAAAAACTTAAACGAATCAGCCTTTCACCGTACCAAAAGTCCAATAAAAACTTCAAATATCCGAACTTTATGACGCACAATAAACGAACTCATACTTAAAGAGAATCTACATAGGTGAATAATTAATAGAACCTTCTCGAAACCGGTTGCTCCTACAAAAACGGTTCCGATCACCCTTTTGATCTTTAGAACCCTCATTAGGGCTACTTAAACATTATTATAGGCCATTATAATCACGCCTCGTTCAAAGATGTGGTAACTTATGGACCATAGACCATGCTCTATGGATTTATGGGAGGTGATAATGCGTACTTTATGGTCGTTGCGACGTTTTATAATGTTTTGTTTTATCTGTGTTATAAATTGAAGATGTGTGAAGAGGTTTTCTTGGACAATAGTTTTATTACTTGATGATTTTAATTTTAAGTCTGCGTGAAGGCAAAGTTTTTTTCTAATCCCATGTCAACATCACTTAACTCAAAGAGCATCAACAAATCACTTAAATCATTCCAATACCGTTACAGCTTATTAGAAAACCACAAAGCGTTATCACGTTATCACTCCTATATATTATGAAACCACGAAACATCAACCACCAGACTAATCCAAGATGGCCGCCAAACTGCTTCTATTTACTGCACTTCTGTCATTGTCTGAGATCCTAGTACACGCCCGTGCTCGTGGTAGCTTCAAAATTGGAAGTACTTTTGGATCCCATTTAATATACCATGAAACCCATCACAAATACCCAATACCATTAATGAGAAGAGATGAAGAATTTACAGTAACAGGAATTAACAATGAAGTAATCGAATCTGTGATTGTGAACGATTTGGAAGGCACTGGTCTAAGCTATATCAAGGATGGCGGAATTGGACAGCACAATGTGACTATACATTTGGAAAGTAAACGGGGAGTTGGGTATAAGTTTCTTGTTGAAGTATATGCTATTTGATGCGGTTGTGAATTTGTGATTAAATAAATTGTTGAGTTAAATGTTTTAATTGTTTTATTGTGACTTGCGGTAGAAGTAGGATTTATGAATCTAACTTTTAAGTTCACATAATACGTATTGGCACCTGTACCACCAAAATGTGTTGGCGAGCAACAAACAGCGAGTGCGCAATAGTGATAGTGATGGGAGGTGATGGCTTCCCATGCACTCTCGCTCCGTACCATGGCCTGAACCAGGGCTAGATGCGAGAGATCGCCATTGCCGATCACCTCCGCGAAGACACGGCGGTGCTCTGCCCAGGCAGGGCAGACCTCCACCGTATGTTCCACCGAGTCCTCCAGGTGATCCACACAATGTTGACACCCGGGCGATTCCTCCTGCCTTATCCGGAACAAGAACCTCCTGAAGCAGCCGTGTCTGGTGAGAACCTGCGTAAGGCGGAAGGTGAGGACGCCGTGACGACTCTCCAACCACTCCTCAACGAAGGGACTTACCGCTACAATTGTGGTTTCTTCAAACAGGTGCGACGTCACCGTCGCGTCGCGCTAGTCTGCACGAGCCTTGAGTCTCTGTGATTGTTCTGCCCGCCATGCGAGCGTTGCTGAGCGAGTACTCTCTTTGATATCTCTTGTCACTGTGGCAAACGAGTACTCTCCTGCGGTGCGATCAGTCAGCTATCAACTATTCGTTGAAGTATTGTTTTACTGACACGGGCCCTGCAATATTTTTTACGAGTCTTGAGCGAGAAAATCTTTGATGGCCCGTAGTTTCTTGCCTCCTACTAGAATGACTTCAACAAATGTGGTGTCGTTCGATTTATGTCTTGCTTCAAATCCTAGGCACTTTTGGTTGTCTGGTATTTAAAAGTCTCATCTAGTTTTAACCAACGTATCTTTATAGGTTATCAACCCATAGTCTGATATCACTTATACAACCAGCACTGCGGCACCAATTCACCATACCTTCTTCTTTCTCTGTTTACCCGACTTCCTTCTGTCTCACCAAGACACGTCGATTCTAGTCTCTTCTTGTGCTTCAACTACTTGGAAAGTAGCCAAAACACTGAACAGTAAAACGAATTTCCAATAACCAATTATAATTATCAGGGTCACCGACGGAATCAAATTAACCATCAATTAATTATTACTAGCGATATTGAACGTTAATTAATATCGCATTCCTTAATTACGAATTAAATACTTTATAAGAACACTGCGTGTGTAATGTGGTTGTAGGTCTATTGTTTGTTGATCTTTTTGGGTATTCCCGGAGAATTTTGAGACAATACTTTGATAAGTCGTAAGTTATTAAGTAAATAGTTTCTTCAATACATTTATCTGTTTAATAAGTACTGAGAATTCGTTTTATCTCTATATTTGTTTAGGAAAATATTGTAAACATTGTATTAGTCATAGTTATATTTTTCTGCGTGATTGTCAATTGCGTTGGTAGACCAGTCATATAGATCTAAAGAAGGACTGGTAGTTTTCCTGCTAATAATATGGACTTTGTAATAATATGCCTACATGTTATTATACATACGTAGGTGTAGAATCATCATCTGCCAAGCCTTTTCCCAACTACGTTAGGGTCAGCTTCCAGTCTAACCGGTGGCAGCTGAATACCAGAATTTCATATGGAGCCACTGCCTATCTGACCTCCACAACCCAGTTACCATTAATATTTTAATAAGGACTTTATTAAGTCACTTCACTTTGTGACCGCAATTGATATGGAACTTACTGTATCCACGATTCGATTACAATCAACTCTCAGGCCACTCTTGGGCCAAGTTGTGGCACGACACCAAGTTTTCTACCTTCTGCATTGCCGATTCAGTCTCTACTCAAAAACTTATCTACTCCAACGGCCATCAGTCTTTTGATAAACATGATCAACCTGTTGCCGTAGACTTAAGCAGAGAAAATGTCAATGTATTAAATAAAAACTTAAAAAAAAAACAACCGACTTCCAAAAAACACTAGAAAGTGAAAAATAACTTTAATTTCGGAAGTCGGTGACTTTGGATATGTATTTTATTAATTTCTTGTCACCGCGTTCCGAAATTAAAGTTATTTTTCACTTTCAAGTGTTTTTTGGAAGTCGGTTGTTTTATTTTTGAAAAAAGTTTTTATTATTAGGTCTTTACCTATGAAATTGCCGTTCTGCAGTACTGGCCATTTCAAATCAAAATAATTTTTGTTTGGCTAAGAATTCTAATTTCAAATTAATTTTATTTTAAAAACATGGATTTTTTTTTCTAAAAGTAGTCATTTCTTTATTGATTAGTGTTACATTTTCATCGCATTTCAATCTTTTTCGTCATCATGGATACGTTAAAAATTCGAGTAATTATGGAATATGAGTACCGTCGTGGCAGCAACGCGGCACAAGCGGCACGCAACATCAACGACGTTTACGGAGCTAACACTACAAACCAACGCACCACCTGTTATTGGTTTGCTCGCTTCCGTTCTGGAAATTTCGACCTGAAAAATGAACCTCGCGGTCGTCCGAAGACTTTGGTCGACAATGACGAATTAAAGGCGATTGTGGAAGCTGATGATACACAATCTACGGCTGAATTAGCAGCAGCTTTCGACGTTAGCGTCAAAACAATATTGGTCCATTTGCGTCAAATTGGCAAGGTAAAAAAGCTTGACAAATGGGTGCCCCACGAACTCAATGATCGCCAGCGCGAAGTACGCGTCGAGACGTGCCTTGCACTGCTCAACAGACACACAAATGAAGGAATTTTGAACCGCATTGTTACCTGCGATGAAAAATGGATTCTGTTTGATAACCGTAAGCGCTCAGCAAGTTGGTTGGATCCTGGTTCAGCACCTAAACAATGCCCTAAACGAAAACTTACCCCTAGAAAAGTGATGGTCACTGTTTGGTGGTCTAGCGCCGGTGTGATTCATCACAGCTTCTTACCAAACGGGGTGAGCATTACTGCAGATGTGTACTGTGAAGAACTGAACACAATGATGGAGAAGCTGGCGCATCTCCAACCAGCATTGGTCAATCGCTCGTCTCCGCTGCTCCTGCACGACAACGCGCGACCTCATACTGCACAGCAGACGGTCTCCAAGTTGCAAGAACTGGGGTTGGAAGCTCTCCGTCATCCGCCCTACTCACCAGACCTTGCGCCTACAGACTACTACTTTTTCCAGAATTTGGATAACTTCTTGGCGGGAAAAAAATTTAATACCCGAGAGGCAGTACAAAATGCCTTTGAAGAATTTGTTGCCTCCCGTCCAGCTGATTTCTTTAAGAAGGGCATCAATAAACTGCCACTGCGATGGCAAAGATGCATTGATTGCATGGGTGATTACTTCGATTAATACAAATAAAAAATTCATGAAAAAAATTCGTTTAAATTTTTTCATACAAAACGGCAATTTCATAGGTAAAGACCTATTATTTACTTTTTAGTTAGGTATAGTATCTACCCCACAACCAACCTACCTCCACCAATTCGAAATTTCATTATCCATGTGGTCAAAACAATGCATATTTATGCTATAGCAGCAATCTCGGTTAATTTGCTATCATATTTCGAAGAGTTCCGTTGTCTGTCTCCGAAACGCATCATCCGATCTATTATGAAATTAAAATGGGACCATTTCGAAATAAACACCTTTCGAACAAAACAATAATTTTGCAAATCGGTCTTATGACGGAGTAATGCCCGAACGTCCAACTAATTCCTAACCGCTAAAGAGTTGTACCTTCCTTCATCAGCTCAGCGTCATGAGATGATGATGACCATACGCAAATGTCTCAGTAGCTTTAGAAAAATATATATGAAAAATATTGTTAATACCTATAAAATTTGAGGGTTGCCCTCGATTTCCCTGGGATTCCATCATCATATCCTGACTTCGTACCAATGGGACTACCTCAGGAATATACTCTTTCAAATAAAAAAATAATTTTGAGAATCGGTCCACAAATGGGGGAGAAATCGATGAACATACATTAAAAAAAAATACATACAGTGGAACATTAACCTCCTCCTTTTTTGCAAGTCGGTAAAAAATCACGTATTCTCTATCGTAACGTGACCTAAGCACGTTCGATTAATTAACTCATACTAGATAACTCAACCATGCTGACTAGTGTATAATCTCTGATTAAATGATTTTATTTCTATGAATAAGTTTGTACACTTGTACACGTCAATGGTATTTTACAAAATAGGAGACTAGATCGAAATCGATGAGAAGAAAAACCGAAACCAATTCAGAGGTCATTCTCTTTTCCACAGTCCAGAGATAATGTTGGTAGGTAGAATTCTATGTAGATTGGTGTCTGAAATGTTCTTTTGAAGAAAGAACCACACAGATTGAGTGGACCTGTCCAGCCCGCAGTTGCCTTATCAGTGCCAATATTCTAGGCAAATAATACAATACTTTTTTTTTTTTTTTGGGTGGGAAGTCATTAAATTACTTCTCCTGCTGAGTAGAGCAGGAGGGCGTGTCAGACTTTTACTGACTAAAACCCACCCGTGTTCCCTCAGTAGCCCGTATGCCAGGGGCTGTGGTATCTCTTTCGAACAAACCCGCACCCCTGGCAGGCATCGGCCCTTGCGGACCCCACCAGTGGTTGCTGACATTTTTGACGGCGCGCGTGTGGAACACAACGCGCCGTCCCGTCTACCACTTTTCGGCCGCAGGGGATAGGGAGAGCGGCTGACGCTATACCGACACTCCTCTTCCTCTGCAGCCCCACCGCGTCCGCCATCAAACGGTGGCGGCCCCGTCCAGGCCACGGAAGGGAAGAGCGCTGCTCAGAAGCACCGGCACTCCTCCTCTGCCGCAGCCTGTAACCCTCAGCCGCGATGCCTCCCATTCGACATCGCGGCCCACCTCAGTTGCGGTGCACCTCACCGCAACCTACTTTTTGGACGCTACGTCGTTGGCTTGAAGGTAAAAGCTCTGACGAGCGGCCCCACCTTTGGGTTCCTCTTGGCTTCACCGTGGGTGGGAGACCACGGTTACTGAGCCCCCCCGCAACGACAATGCGAGAACCCACTCGGGGGGGGAAATAATACAATACTGCAAAAGCTTTATTAAAAGGTCTAGGGCACATTTCGTACTGATTCATTTCCAATTACTTGGGGTAGGCTTCCAGTCTAACCGGATGCAGCTGAATACGAGTATTTTACATGGAGCGACTGCTGAGACCTCCACAGCCCAGTTACTGAGTGACACGAAACTTGTTGATATTGAATTCTCCGTTTTGAGAGCAGTGCTGTTGAAATAATTTACACAACGTAAAGCATCTGTCAGGGTTCGAACCTATGACCGTCTCGGAAGACGCGGTTGATTACACTGGGCCACCACTGCTCTCAAAACCACTCCCGCGGCTCTACTTTGATGATGGTAAAACCAGTTACAATAAATTAAACAATGACAGCATCTTTACGAAACAATTTATTTAAACACAAACATCAAATCGCGTACACTTCAACTAGGAACTTGTATCCATCTCCGCGCTTGCCTTCCAAATGTATTTTCACTTCGCGTTGCCCAATCCCGCCTTCTTTCATGAAGCCCACACCATTCCCTTCTAAATCACTCACAATCACAGCTTGAATAATTTCATTATTGACTGTTTTCACAGTAAAATCTTCGTCTCTTTTGATTAATGGTATCGGGATCTTATGGTGAATTTCGTGGTAAATCAGCTTGGCTCCATAACTACTTCCTATAGAGAAGCTGCCACGACCAGTCGTTTGTACTAGGATCGCAGAGAATGACAGAAATGCAGTAAAGAGCAGCAGTTTGACGGCCATTTTGGATTGGTGTGTTAGTTGAAGAGGTTGCTCTGTGCCTTATATTGAAGTGTTAACGCGTTGTGGTTTAGATAACTAATAGTCTTGTATGTTTTGAAATGATTTTGGCAATTTGTGAATTCTGGTTATGGTAATTGTATGCCAGTATGATCTGCTTCCGTCAGTATGATGGATAAAAAGTTCTTTGCATGTGAATTGAGCATTGAAAGTGGCGCCGCGCCGGTGACTGAAAAGTTGGGTGCAAATCGGCTGACACAGCATTCACAGCATATTTAGGCTTTTTATTTTAAAGCACGCTACTATTCATAATTGGACCGATTTAAGCAAAAATGATCCAACCCACAAACTCGACAATTTGGAGTTTTTGTGACCTATGTATTCCAAATAAGGTATATTTTAACATATCAAAAGATGAATCTTTAATATACCTTATTTGGAATAGCGGTGCATATAATATCATTGGGTGCAATTGTTGTGCCCGACAAACTCAACACATGAGAATCGCATTAAAGATTTGAATTCGAATTTGATGCGGTAGAACACGGAACTTGGCCTGAGAAAAACTATGTAATGTGCATGATACGAATAGAAGAAGACCATAAAAGGACTGATAGATTAGGTATATGAAAGACGATATAGCTATAAAGCCGAGGTTACTCAGATGAGGCTAAAAAAAATGGCTTCGCCGACATTCCAAACGACAGAATCATATCGTCATCAAAATCAGAACATAACAAACTAGCAATAATTAAGCTAATTAAAATCTTCGCGAACGTGTAATTATCAAATTGTTATCAAACATTTGCACAGTCCGTCCTGCTGCTGTAACGGGGAATCCATTTAGCTAATTAGTTCGTACAAGGTAAACCTTAACTCAATGCTCGTAAGGGATGTATTCGTAAGGCTTGTTAGGTAATTTCGTAGACTGTATGATGACCTCTTAGTGCCTCTTAAGCACTTGATACGTATTGCTGGTACTGTCAACAATGAAGCTCAATATCAAACGGCGCAAATATATTAACCTTATTAGGATTGCGAGCTATATGTTTGAGCTGTTTGGGGTTGAAACACCAGAGCCGGGTGCTCATCATGTATTTTGCGATATCGCCAAGCGGTAAGTCGCCTCTTCACGTGATCATAGGCCTGCCTATTTATAGACCAAATAATAGAAATTGCTAGTCCAGGAAGTTAAATTTGTAAGTTTCAGATGGCACTAAACGCACTATAGCCTTTTTTATTCAGTTGCAGTTCTTTCATTGCTCCGCGCGCTAAACGTGGCAATACTGCCAGCTTTAGGTCACTTTTTCCACGGACAGTGACGCGGACGAATTTCGAGATGTATCTGTATAAGCTGGTATTCAGTTGCATCTAGTTAGACCAGAAGCCGACCCCAACATACTCGTATGTAGTTGTGGAAAGGCAAGACGGATTGGCTCACTTCCCGTAGGTACTCATTTAAATAGAGGGGGAATATAATGATCCTCTGAGTTCTATACCGATTCGTGTCCTCCTCTAGAAAAGGGCCTCGGCCAACCTTGCTGACTATTGACTATTATCTGTTTAAAGAAGGAGGTCCAATCGACATGTTTATTTATTTTTTTCGTTTGTTCGGGCATAACATCGTCATATATACACGGATTTGCAAAAATCTTTTTTGTTCGAAAGAGGTTTATTCCGAAATGATCCGATTTAAATTTCGCATAAATCTGATGATGCGTTTCGGAGACAGACAACGGAACTCTTCAAAAAATGACAGCAAATCAACCGCGATTGCTGCCATCGCATAAATATGCAACTTTTGGCCTCAAGGATGATGAAATTTAGAATTGATGTGGGATATGTACTAACTATTTATATAAGGACAACCAACAAAAAATACACCAAAAAATACATGTTAAAGCACTTACAATGTAACAATTTATAGTGTAGCCTTATTTAAAGGCTGCCACGACATGCATTAAGTATAGGAGTAGGAAATGCAGTTACAAATCAGATTTAACTTATTTAGATAGATTGTTACATGAATAGAGTTTATTGTTACATAAATCCGACATACAAATACAAGTGAACACTTATTAATTTCGATTGATCCAATCACATTTCTTCGACGTTGTGAAGAACGAACTAATAAAAACCAGAAAATCAAAAAAAAAACAAATGAAGTCTGAAGCTATACATATACCTATGTGAAAAAAAAACAAAAGAAACTACAATGTTCTATTTTCAGGTTTATGATAATGCCCTATACAGGACAGACTTGACTTTGTGTGAAGAGTAAGACATATCAATATCTACACTGGGTGAGTGTGACAGGCGACTAAATTGAACCTGCATTCTGATAAAGGTGGAAAAATGACCCAGATTGGTTTTAAAGCCCTTAGCGCAAAGCAACCGTTATCGTATCAAAAATTAAAACAACCTACTTCCAAAAAACACTAGAAATTAAAAAATTACTTTAATTTCGGAAGGCGGTGACAACAACTTAATAAAATACATATCCAAAGTCACCGACTTCCGAAATTAAAGTTATTTTTCAATTTCAAAGTCGGTTGTTTTTTTTTTTTGAGAAGGGTTTTTATATTTCACTTTTTAGCTATGGTACCTACCCCACACCAATTCGAAATTTCATCATCCTTGGGGTCAATACAATGCATATTTATGCTATAGTAGCAATCTCGGTTAATTTGCTGTCATTTTTCGAAGAGTTCCGAGTCTGTCTCCGAAATGCATCATCCGATCGATATGAATAAAAAGAGAATTTTGCAAATCGGTCTTACGACGGAGTTATGCCCGAACCTCCACCTAACTTCTAACCGTTAAAAAGTTGTACCTTCCTTCATCAGCTCAGCGTCATGAGATGATGATAACCATACGCAAATGTCTCAATAGCTTTAGAAAATAAATGAAAAACATTGTTAATACCTACAAAATTTGAGGGTTGCCCTCGATTTCCCTGGGATTCCATCATCAGATCCTGACTTGGTGCCAATGAACCTCAGGAGTATACTCTTTCAAATAAAAAAAGAATTTTGAGAATCGGGTACCTAACATACATTAAAAAAAATACATACAGTGGAACATAATAACCTGCTCCTTTTTTGGAAATTGGTTAAAAAGTGAAAAATCCTTGTTGCGTAACACACTATCAATCAAGATCTGAATCATTTTGAAGGAAATATCCTTTTAAAATTTGTGTGCTCAAAAACGCAATGAATGTTGTTGAACTGCCAAAATGAAAGCCATTCCTAACTGTTAGGTTAAATTCTAACGCGATCACTCTAAAAGGATTTAGTAACAAACGCAACTGTATTTTGATGATTTTAACTTTATATCTTCCGACAGTTATTATGTCTGAATAACATTAGGTATTAAGGCTGACCTCTCAAAAAATGGTTGAAAATAGAATGCAGATGAAACCACTTTTCGTCGGCATTTACAAAGAAATTACATTTGAAAAAAATAGTTAGTAATCTACATAATATGATACGTCATTTGGTTTAGGCATATTTTTTTATGGGTATCAAATAATTGGAAAAAAAAACACAAATCACCTCCAAATCGTTGAGATGAAACCATTTTACTCCTTCATTTTTTAACAAAAGAGTTAAAAAAAATGTCTACTGCTTGGCAATACAAAGGAAAATGATTTGGTTTTGTTAATTTTTACAAATATGCATTGTTTTTGTTATAATAAATTAAAGACTGCACGGCTACATCACCCCGCACTCGCCCACAAATTTAGTGCGCCCAAATGCTGAAGGTCCTTGGCGTGTATTGTATACAAGCCTTAAATTTTACTTCCGGGGCTTCTGGTTAAGTAATAACTTACGCACGATTCGATCGATCAGGTTAAGCTACTCTTGCCGCGGTTAGTCCGTGGATGGGTGACCATCTTTAGATACCAAGAACCCTCCGCGGTTTGAACAGCACGTTAAGCCGTTGGTCCCGGCTGTCATTCGTGGATCTTTGACAGACGTTACGGGTCGTCAGAAGCACGAAAGTCTGACAACCAGTCTTACCAAGGTGTATCGTGTTACCCAGTGACTGGGTTGTGGAGGTCAGATAGGTAGTCGCTCCATGTAAACTGGTATTTGGCTGCATCCGGTTAGACTGGAAGCTGACCCGAAGATAGTTGGGAAAAGGCTTGGCAGATGATGATTCTATACATCATTTCAGCCGAAAGACGTCCACTGCTGGACATAGGCCTCCCCCAGGATGGGGGGTTTTGCCATAATCGCCACGCTTGGCAGGCGGGTTGGCGATCGCAGTATGGTGGTAAAATGCATAGAGAACGCTGCTGCCCATTCTCTAGTAAGTCCCTTAGTCGCCTTCTACGACACCCACTGGAAGAAATGGGATGGTGCTATTCTTTTACGCACATACACAACACATACGGGACCCCGGCAACACATACGGGACGATGATTCTATACATATATAAATAATAACATGAAGGCATTTTATTACAAAGTCAATGTTATTAGCAGGAAAACTACCAGTCCTTTAGATCTATGTGACTAGTCTGCCAACGCAATTGACAATCACACAGAAAATATACCTATGACTAATACAATGTTCACAATATTTTCCTAAACAATTATAGAGATAAAACGAATTCTCAGTACTTATTAAACAGATAAATGTATTGAAGAAACTATTTACTTATTAACTTACGACATATCAAAGTGTTGTCTCAAAATTCTCCGGGAATACCCAAAAAGATGGGTCTTATTTCAAGAGTTTAAGGTTTATATTTGAATGATTATCGATTAGGTGTCCAGTGATATGATTGTGACCTCCGCAGCCTTGTGGACGATCGTTCGCTCGTGTGTTTTAAACAATACTAGGATCGGGTTATATGGAGCGGAAAGTTGAGTTGAGAACAATTATTGTTTTAAAATGTTTTGTTTTTTAATTCAGTCGTGTATAGACAGGTATATTTAGTTAGGATTTATTTAAAACTAGACTAGAAGCGCTCCGCGGTTTCACCCGCATAGTTCCCGTTCCCGTGGGACACGGGGGCCCGGGGCCTCTGCCACCCGGGGATAGTGTAGCTTCCCAACAGTGAAAGAATGTTTCAAATCGGTTCATTAGTTTCGGAGCAATGCAAACAAACAAACACAATCAAATCTTTCCTGTTTATAATATAAGTGTAGATTATTATATCCTCTTTATATTATTAGTATGCACAAAGTTAAAAAAAATTATAAACAAACATGAGGGAAAAATTTACCGTACTAAAACTAAAGTTATTTCTAATTTTTAGAGCCCAACATACGAATTGGCGTTTTCAGTCTATTGCGACCTCCAAGCACTCCAAAACTTTGGACGGTTTTTTTTTTAAATTAACATCCAGATCTCTACAACATTATCAACAACAGTCATGTAAACACAGTCTTAAATAAACGAACAATTGACCTCTGCACTAAATATCACTCAGTAACGATTTGCTCACGCGTCGACACGTACTTACAAAGAATCATGTATAAAATCTTATTATTGTGTGCCATCATATCGACAGTTTACTGCAGAAGTGTCATTGTTGGCCAAACTTGGGAGCAGAATGGCATAAAGAAAGTTTATGAGACAACCGTTGATGCGAGCGGATTCCCGCTTTTGAAGAGAGAAAAATTTGTCACATTCGAGTATCCTATTGGAGACGCAAAGATCAAAGGAATTGCTATCAAGGACATGGATAATGGATTAGCAGAACCATCGATTACTTTGGGCGGACTAGGATTTAACTTCGTAAACCTTAAACTGAAGAGTGAAAGGGGATCCGGGTTCAACTTTCTCATTGAAATCTACGCGTGATTTTGTGAAGTACTAACTGTTTTCGCGAATCGTTCGTTGTGCTAATTATTAAGTTCAATATTTGCTGATTATGGACATTGTGAAGTGGTGTTCTACGTTTCAATGTGTGCTGAATGTAACTATCGTAAATGTTTTCATAACAATAAGATAAGTTACTGATTGTCCGTGATGAATGTGTAATTACAGATTTCAACAAAACAAGAATGGTTTCTTTAATTTTACTATGTAGGTATTACCACATCTACTGTAATAATCTTTCAGCAATGACACTAATATTCCCAACACATTGGTGCCAATTCTTTCATTCACCACCTTAACTAAAGTGATACCGCGGCCCCTGGCACACAGGCAACTGAGGGAACACGGGTGGGTTTTAGTCAGGAAAAGTCTGACACGCTCTCCTGCTCCACCCAGAGCAGGGTAAGTTATTTGATGAGTACCACCCACGCTCAAAAAAAAACGCTTTAGAAATGTCAAACTAAATTACGGCTCGATTGCCTTGAATATTGCGTGATTTTAAGCATGATGAATATAGTACGTCGGAGAAATTTATTAGCTCAACTAAATTTGACAGCTCTTATTTATTTCCGTCTCTTTCTCGTTTCATTAGAAGGAAAAAGATAGCAATAGCCTAAATTAAGTTTAGTTGGTGCACACCAGAATCAACACCAAGAAGTAAACATTTGTCCAAACAACAAAATTAAGGTAAATTTGACACTAAACTCCATGTAAACGCCTTCTAACACCGGTGAGCTAAATTACTGACCACTTGACCTTTCCCTCTTGCATATCAATCCGTCTCATTCACACACTGTCAGAACAACACAGTAGAACTACACGACTCATTGAGAACACTCCTCGATCAAAATGTTTAAAGAAATCATTTTGATTTCCGCTGTAATAGCCTTAGTTCAATCCAACAGTGTATTTGTAGGCCATGTTTATGATCAAACCGGTTTGGTCCGCAAGGTGTACGACAAAATGGTCGAGTCTACAGCCATACCATTGATTAAGAGGGAAGAAGAGGTTCTTTTCGAGTATCCAGCAGGAGATCAGAAGATAAAAGGGATTGCCATCAAGGACTTGGCTGAGTCGAAGGCGGAAGCGTCGATCACCCGCGGCGGACTTGGCTTCGGATTTGTCAATATAAAGCTTAAAAGTGAAAGAGGTTCCGGACTTAAGTATTTAATAGAAATTTTTGCGTAATCGTGTGTGATGTGTTTTTTTTAAGTTTCAATACTCATAGCCAGTTAACTAATTGTGCGTTTGTTAAAAAAATAAGGAAGTGTGACAACCTGGCAACGTAACTCGTTCAGTCTGTAATTAAATATAATTGTGTTAAGTATTTGGTTTTATTTCTTTGTAACCGACTCCAAAAAGGAAAAAAGGTTCTCGCCTTTGATTACAGGTAAATAATCAAAGGTTCTCGTAGTTACACACTTCTCACACAATGCATCAGTACCTACTTATGTTTTATGTTGTAATTGTAGATCGATTTCGAAAATATTTTTGTAATGGATTGGGTATGCTTAAAGGATTTTTTTTTAATGTGGGAAATAATCAAATACCTAACCTCTCCCGCTCTAGGCAGAGCGGGAGGGCGTGTCAGACTTTACTGACTAAAACCCACCCGTGTTCAGGCATCGTCCCTTGCGGACCCCACCAGTTAGTGCTGACATCACTTTGAAGCGCGCGTAGAACGTAACGTGCCGTCGCTGGTCTTGGTGCTTACATGATCCCATATAAATTTTATTGATTTTGCTTGGTACGACTTTTTGCGTTAGCTTCGATAATACGTATGTCATCCACTTTGTATATCTTGATGATGTTCCAATACTTCTTGTAATCTTGATACCGTTGTTTACATAGCAAGTAGTGGTATTTTTTACAAAAACAGTGAAAAAAAATATCAATTTGAAAGTCGGTGTCAAAAAACAAAAATACAAAGACACTTACAATTATTTTTCACTTTGTAGTGTTTTTTTGTGGATGTCGTTTGTTTGTTTTTTGTAATAACGTTTTTGTGACCTGCCCCTGCTTCGAACGGGGACAATGGCGACGTGTCAAAACATCGAGATTTCTGTGCTAAATGTAAGTTAATGTGTCATACAAATAAACCTTCTGGAATAAATGCTAGGTATAAACTGTAGTAAAAACGGCACCAAAATCCATTGCTTAGTTTAGAAGATCTAAGTGCTCAAACAGACACACGGACACCGACTTTGTTTTATAATATGTTTATAAGTAGGTACACAGGCCAGCACATCAAGCTACCCCAATCTGTCAAATTTATTTGATGGTTTTTCAACTTTATTGCAAAGGAATAAGGTTTATGTTCAATTGGGAAAATTTGACAGTTTAGGATAGCTTGACCTGCTGGCGACTGTACATATTATGTCACGGTCCTCCTCGATTCCTGACCTCGATCTGTCTTTGTTTTTATCGGAACTGGCATATTATACACTTATAATTGCGATACAACAGTTGTAATATACCTATTTACATGTGCTTCAGTTTCAGAAACAGATTGAAATAAAACTGTTTATACAATTGATATATAATTTACGTAGTCATCGAATATGTCTTTAAAAATCACAAAATATGTTTTTGTATTTTTGGTGTTTCTATCTACTTTTGTTTTTTTTTGATAAAATGCAACTTAAAGATTGTAGGATGTGTAGGTACGGAGGTCTACTGGTCTTTCCATCTTTAACCTGTGTGTTGACCTTATGATATTATGGACACAAAGTCTACAAATATTGGCGAATTTACAAGACTTGAGTAATGCCTAATTCGTGTTCAAAGTGTACTACATCTTTACAGAACAGATCGGTAGATATGTAACTACAATTAACTTAAGAGCGTACATCCTGCGCGGGCTGGCAACGTCGCATTTTTTTTTACCGTTGCCCCACACTAGGAATTTCTCCTTTATTGTGGGTGCGTTTACAAACATTTAAACTCACATACACAAACATCCAGACCCGGAACAACTACTTGTAGATCATGCAAATATTTGTTCCGTGCGGGAATCGAACCTGCGACACGCAGAGCAGCAGTCAATCGCTTAATCACTGCGTCAACCGTGACGTCAAAGTTTTGTAGTGGTTTTTCGTGAGACAATTGAAAAGAGAGCAACATTTTTCAGTTTTCGAGGGTGCTAAAGCCAATAGTGAGGTTAAAATGAAAATCGAAGATGGCGTTTGCGAAAAATTTCAAAGTTTTCATCATGGGTATCGTTTTCATGGTTTTCGAGGGTGTTGTAACGGGTATTTTAAAGATGGAGTAAACGACGATACATTCGGAGTTGAATAAAAAGAGTAAGGAACTTAGTTCCTGGGGTCGCCCCGACCCCACACTTTTATTTTATTTTTTTACATTACTTAATTTATTGCACACCACAAAAATACAAAACCGTTACAAATCAAACATATATTTTGTAAATATACACTGGGCCTCCGTATCGCTTTCTGCGATCTCTTCCAGGCAACCTTGAAATCGCCAATCATTTGCCTGGGCATAAAATGGGGCTGTCTACAGACGCCAGCAGGTCAACCTATCCCAAACTGTCAAATTTTCGCAATTGAACATGAACCTTGTTTGTTTGTAATAAAGTTGAAAAACTATCAAAGAAATTTGACAGATTGGGGTAGCTTGATGTGCTGGCCTCTGTACTAATAATAAATCGCAATAAACAAAAAATTGTAGATATACTTGTATACATATGCTAGCTAATAAATACATGCATCCCTACGAAATATATAAGCAACAAAAATAAAACCATAATATATAACTATGGTACAAGGTTACAAGAACAACACCACAACGAGAAGTAACGAGTTTATTCCGCAATACTGTTCTGAAATGAAATGACATGTTTATTTACGTAAGTAGATCTTGGACAGTTTTACACGTCAATGTTTTAAAAACTAGATGGCGCTGGCATTTCCTAGCTGACTATTCCTTGAGAAGAAAAACCGAAACAAACTCAGAGGTCATGGTCTCTTTTAAAGTCCAAACATTATATTATTTGAATTTTATGCGAGTCTAACAATGCAGGGCCATGTCTGGAAAGGCCTATTGAAGAAAGAGCCATTGCAGGTTTGAGCAGACCTGTCCCAACAGACGGCATGTATGTTTCAGTCGCCGTGTAGCTGTGAATGATGACTCACTTCTCAGGCATCGACTGTGAAGAATGTAATCCTATCACAGTCGATGCCTGACTTCCTACTAGTCCTATTTACTAATCCTCTAAATGTGAAAGTTTGTATGTTTAGTTGTTTGGATGTTTGTTACTCAATCACGCAACAACGGCTAAACGGATTAGGATGAAATTTGGCACACAGATAGATTATAACCTGGATTAACACATAGGATTTTTATCCCGGTAAGATGTTCCCTTAGGATAATTTCCGACATCCGCGCGGGCGAAGCCGCTGGCAAAAACTAGCACACTTCTACATAAACTTTCGTACGTTATACAAGCAATGTTGATGGTACAGTTCATAAGTAACCATAAAAACTCGTTAATTAATCTACAGTACCGTAAAATTTCCCACAAAGTGGAAAATATCGATTCTCTGAAGGAAACTGTGACTAGTGCATAACAAAAATAACAATGGATGATTAAATATAAAAATTTTAGTATCGTATAAATAGTTACACAGTGACTTATAAAGCTATGTTCACATGGGGTAAATTATGCTCTACAATCTGTCATCAAACCGTCAACGCGTTTACGTCAAATCACTTTTGCAGAAACATTGACATATCTATATGTTTCCATTGTTGTAGTTTTCTATTTATTGGATCTCCAACAGAGGCTACACAATCAAAAGGAAATATAAAATAGAGCAGGGACAAATACAGTGTTATAGGAGAATACAACATTTACTTGTAATCCAGGTACATTAAGTTTGACAATGTAATCAATTGTACCATCTTGCACACTGTTGTGTCATCAAAATAAGGAATCAAAGTTACTGACATAAGAGATGAATAATACTAATACAAGTGAACGATTAGAAAAAACAAAGAATATCCATTTAAGACAACACACAAAAGTACCAATATTACGACCTAGATATTTTCACGCACATACAGGGTGACAGATATAGAGATATAGATAGAGAGACGCAAACTGTTACCATGAATTCAGCACAAGATTTTAACTCCCTAGTAAAAAAACAAATTAGTCGGTTATCAAAAAAAATTCTGCTGTTTCATAGAAAAGTGAAATACCTACGCGTTCAAAACAGCCAAACGAAATATAACAATAGTTATATTATTTTGTCTAATTTTACATCGTCATCATCATCATCATTTCCGCCGAAAGACGTCCACTGCTGGAAATAGGCCACGCCAGGCACTGCCACTTCGACCGGTTCTGTGCTTCTCGCATTTAGCGGATTCCTGCGACCTTCACCAGAACATCAGTCCATCAGTTTTACACAATTTAACCTTTTTTCATGATTTTACTTGCGAATTGTAAATACAAGTCGAGTTCAATATTGGCACTGTCAAGGATTCAAAATATTGTGAGCGTTGGATAGCTCAATAAATTCTATAGAACATATAGAACAAAAATCCTTAAATGTCCTCATGTGAACGGTTCAATAATATATGCCATGCATTAGGCAATACTATGAAAAATATGAGAAAAAGCAGTCACATATTAATGAATCTAAATCTTGACCATAATTTAATTATGATGTTGTATTTATATTGTATTTAATTTTGATGTTTTCAATTATGGGTTTTATGTGGCCTGAAATAAATGAATTGAATTTCATTTTATTTATTTATCATCATCATCAGCCTATAATGTTCCCACTGCTGGGACACAGGCCTCCTCTCGGTGAGACGGAGTGGGCCGTAATCCACCACGCAGGCCCAGTGCGGGTTGGTAGATGTCACATGTCTTCGAATTTTTGATTCTAGGACATGCCGGTTTCCTCACAATGTTTTCGTTCACCGTTTTGAGAGCAGTGGCGATTAAATAATTTACACAAAGTAAAGCGCCTGGCTGGGTTCGAACTCACGACCTACAACTCGTAAGTCGCGGCCGGTACCACTTGGCCACCACTGCTCTATTATTATCTTTATTTATAATTGTCATAATATTATGAACTTTTTTGACGTTTATATATTTTTAAAGCCAGTAGGCAGGAAGGGCCAGTATATTTACGAACTCGACTGTACCACCCACTCCATGTGGAACCGGCCTTATATACACGATGAGCTGTTATGTTATTTCCAAGTATCTGTAAAATAAATCCACGACATGTCTAACTATAGAGATGTTTACTAATTCACATATAACTGCAAATTGGCCAATACTGAAGAAGGAACGTAAGTATGATCTCATTGAAGAACCCATATCCACGTCTATATAAACCAAAGGAAATAACTCCAAACGTTTCATTTGTCGACATCAATCCACGATCAACAGTCAAAATGTATTCTAAAGTTATATTTTCTGTGCTAGTACTGTACTTAAGTGTAGCAGAATCGAGCGATATACGAGTTGGATACGCGTCTCCTAGATCAAAGAAAATCTATGGCGAAATTAAGGAAGCCGATCCTGCACTATGGAGAAGAACTGATGACATCATAATCAACGCACCACACAACGAAATTATCGATGCTGTGTACATCACTGATCTTAGAGAAAACAAGGATGGGGAGGCGTATATCGAAAGTGGTGGAATTGGTCAGAAGAGTGTGACAGTTGCCATAAAGAGCCCCTCCATTTTACGCGGATACAGATTCGAAATAGAGGTGTTCGCAAACAACCCTAATGAAGGGTTTTTCAGTAAAGGGGCCCAGTATCTTGGTGATACGCAATACGCGAGGAAGTTTTAAGTGATTTCACAGAGTGTACGATTGTGATTATTTATTTATTAAATTAATCGTTTTCTTTTTGTGTGTTTGTTTTTGTTGTATTTAATTATTTGATTAACTATACGGTTTAGATTAGGCTGGTTCGTTGCGTTATTGTAGACTTTTATACGCCTTGGTAAGTAAGTACCGTCTCTTATATCTTAAAACATTGGCTACTACTAGATTATGGGTACCAACAGCAGGCTTAGCACGTCCACCCAATTTGTCGACGGAAGAATAGACATGACTAATTACTAAATGATGTACAATAGGAGAAGATAGCTATGTTTTTCTATTACTTATCACAGTTATGCGTTCTAAACGAATTATGATTTTGTAGATAATCGTATATACTTTGTGACCAAAAAAAGCGTCAAAGCGTCATGCTAAGCCAGGCTTAGCATGACGCTTTGTATTTCTACGAAGAATAGACAGTGCTTTTTCAATACAAAGTGACATTTCTTTCCTACATTTTTGTTATCGCACCGTAGATATCCTTCTACAATCTGTCATTTAGTCTTTCGTTTCTAACGATATTTGTCTAGGTCCTTATAAATGTAGACTATTTCAGAAGAATATTTCTTCCCAAACTGTCAAAATCACACTGACAACAAAACTTTCTACTCGACGGCCACAAAGTATATACGATTAACTACAAAATCATGATTCGTTTAGAACGCATAATTGTGATAATGAATAGAAAAACATAGCTATCTTATCCTATTGTACATCATTTATTTAATAGTCATGTCTATTCTTCCGTCGACAAATCGATGCTCGTGCTAAGCCTGCTGCTGTTTTGACGATTTTCTTCTTCTTGTTTTAAATCTTAAGGTGACACTTTTCCATATTTTTTCCATACAAACTTCGGGAGGGTTTTACTCCATTGTTTAACAAAGTACATCAAAACTTAAACATGGTATGGTTTTGTCTCATTATTAATATAGTCGGTACGGAATCAGAATACTAAAATAAAAAGCCATGAAAAAGTTATGAGCCAACAAATATTCATTTTTCTTGATAATTTAACGTAACTTTGGACATGTTTAAGTAATAAAAGAAGTGTAAAATCTCCAAAACTAAGTCGGTACCGACAAAGCTCAATTATCGAAAAGCTCAATAAACTTAATTAGTCATTGATTTATGCAGTGGTTTTTTCAGAAAAGCCGATCTTCCGAAGGACTTTTCTTAATTTTTTACGCACCTGTTTTACTATAACTGATCCTGCAGCTCACTCAATAATGTTGTGCGTGTAGACTAGCGTCTAACTGCTCATCACGGGTACTACCTCTATCAGACACGAAGCTCGGTGAGACAGCGTGATTTTTAGCCAGGCCCATCAGTGAGTTCGAGCCCGCGACTAGTGTACCCTTAATGTGCGGTAATTGCGTAGCATCAGCCTTTAAAGTTTGCACTACTGCCTCCTCTTTGTGAGAGGGAAGTGCGCCGTAATCCACTACGCGGGCCCAGTTCAGGTTGGTATTTAAACTATACTAATCTATGCATATCTCTAAATATAAAAGGAGAAGCTCACTGACTGATCAATCAACGCACAGCCGAACTACTAACTACTAGGACTAGGAACGTGAAATTTTGCACACGGCTTCCTTTTATAATGTAGGGGAGCACTAAGAAGGGGTTTTTGGAAATTCGACCTTTAAGGAGGTGAAAAGGGGGGATTCTGTTTGTATGAAAAATCTTATTCCTTGAGTTAATAAACTTGAAACTTGGCACAAATACTTATCTAACTAAATTATAAAGTTGATAATAAATTGTTTTTCTAAACTACCCCCTAAAGGGGGATTGGGGGGTGTCAAAGTTTGTATGGAATTTTTTTAACGCGCGGTCTGATTAACTCGAAACTCAGTATTTATACCTAAAACCAAAAGTAAAGAATAACGTGTAATCAGGAAAGTTGGTGAAGATGATTGTATCTTTATTACTTAATCACGCAAAAACGGCTGAACGGATTTGGATGAAATTTGGCACACAGATAGGTTATGACCTATGTACGGTGCACGTACATGGGTTTTTAAAATATATTTATTGCAATAAGTCAGCCAGTAGGCTCGCGTATTTGCACTTTGGACGCGACCTACATTTGGCAGTGCATTGACACTGACACAGTGCATTATTCTATGCATTTTATGTATATTATATTTTAGTGTTCAATTAGACGTGGTTTGAGTCGGATAACTTGCATTTTTATTTAGATTCATCCCGTTGAGCATTCACTGACATTTAACTTTAATTTGACATTTTGCATTACATTGACATTTTACATTTGCATTGACATTACTTATGTTAGGGATGCACCCTACATAATTTTTTGGTCCTTCGATTGCAAGTACTATACAGTCCGATACATCGGTCGATAAGTCGTCGCGCGGGATCTGTGTCGTGTCGTGTCATACCGTGCCACGTGTGTTGCCGTGCAGGAGCATTCGGGGAGGTAGCAGCGGTCCAGGTTCCAGAGCGTCACATTGCATTGCATTTGCATACAGGGAGAGTTCCTGAATTTCAAGTAAGATCGTTCATTATTTATCTTACGGCTTTACAATGGAGGGTTTAATCGTGCGTCAAGCTGAGATCCTCGAGGAAGTGAAGAGAATCCATTCTAATTTTAAGAAGGATTCAGCGAGCAGGAAGACCACCGAATATATTCGTAATAGGCTTGAGCGCTTAGATGTGCTATGGGCGGAATGTGAAGAAAAGAACCGGGAGCTGAGTGCAGTGGTAGAGCAAGATCATCAATATTTCACCGGTAACATTTATGAGGTCATGAAGAGTTGGTACCAGGGAACGCGTCAGGAGATTGCAGCGTTCGAGATGAAGTCTCTTGCTGGACCCAGCAACGCCGGCCATAGTAAGTTTAACGTTGAGTTTGACAAAACCCTGTTCGAGACATCTTTAGGAGCAGAGGACAAGCTACTCGAGTTACAGCAGTTGCAACAAGCTAACTTCCGTGCATTCACGAGGTTAATAAATCGAAGCTTAGACGAGGTTGAGGAAAAATGGGAAGTTGAGGATATGCTTAAGGCTGTAGAGTTTCGGTGGACTGCAATTGATAAATTACATTTAAAAATTGATTGCATATTAGAGGGGAGTGCACATGACTATTATGACGAGGTCTGTCGTTACGAAAATGCATTTATAAAAATAAAACGGGCGTTGAACACAAAATTAAACGCATCTATTCATCAACAGCAAACCTTGCCTAAAATTGACATACCAATCTTTAGTGGCAACTATACCTTATGGCCTACTTTTATGGATCTCTACGTAGAAGCGATTCATAACAATGCATCGATTGCAAAAACACAAAAGATGCAGCATCTAAAGGGTAGACTTCGTGGTGAAGCGGAAAAGCTCGTGCAGCATTTACACATTGCACCCGAAAATTATGACACGTGTTGGGAAATTTTGAACCATAGATACAATAATAAGTTTCTGCTATTCACCAAAAACTTCCAAGTATTTATGCGTCAACCTCAGTTGCAAAAACAATCTGCATTCGACCTCAAGCGGTTATATGACACTAGCAATGAAACCATAAACGCGATACATAACTTGGGCGTAGATACTAGCTCTTGGGATCCGATTCTAGTTTACGTCTTGTGCGAAAAATTAGACTCCGAAACGTATTCGGAATACATGCAGTCCAGGTCGGATCCACGCATGATACCAACGTTCAATCACTTTATGGATTTCATCGAAAACAAGTTTATGGCGTTAGAACCTTTGCACAGGGAAGTGCCAGAAAACGGGAATAAACACGCTTCAAAATCACAATTTAACACGCCGCATCCGTTCGGAAAAAATTACAAGTCAGCAAATTCACAACAGCATAAAAATGTATCAAACTATTCTCGCAATTTCCATGCATCGAACGCTGGACAAGTCAGCAAGATTATGTGTCCATTGTGCAAGACCAATCATGCATTATTTCAATGCTCTAAATTCATTGACATGCTAGGTTCTGAAAAAATGGCATTTATAGAGAACAATAAAATATGCAAAAATTGTTTGTATGTGCATACTAAGGGTTACTGTGCGTCACAGAAAAGATGCAGAGACTGCAACGAACCACATAACACACTTCTGCACAACGATATTGCAAACTCAGCGCAAACGCCCTCAGCAACACAAACAGCACCTAGACCGTCGTCACCGACTTCAACTAGGTCAAATAAAAACCGGCAAAATAACTTCGCATCAAATAATGATGATGAAATTTTATTACCAACAGCATTAGTGCAAGTAGCAACAGCTGCAGGTGACTACATTATACTAAGGGCTTTAGTTGATCAAGGCTCACAAATTACGTTGATAACGGAGAATGCAGCACAAAGATTGGGCATAAAACGACAACAGCTGAGTGCGAACATAAGCGGGATCGGTACTTTATCCAACAGGAGTAAAGGAAAGGTCCATCTATACTGCAAGTCCGTACATAACGATTTCCGGTTTACAACGGACGCGTTAATCATGACACGGGTAGTAAACAGTCTGCCTAATGCTACGTTTGCAAAGAAACCTTGGGCTCATATGACAGACATCACACTAGCCGACCCAGATTACAACTTATCTAGGCCCATTGACATACTTCTGGATGCACACGTATTTTCAGAAATACTTATGAATGGCTTAGTCAAAGGAGAGGTTAATGAACCCATGGCTCAACAAACACGGTTGGGGTGGATATTGTCAGGCAATATCACCAAAACATTTAACTGTAACGTCGTTGTAAATGAAGTTAACGACTTGACAAAATACTGGGAAGTGGAAGATATCACTGGAGATGCATGCAATTCCATGACGTCAGAGGAGCGATACTGTGAGGAGTTCTACACTGCAACAACCAAGCGATTAGGTGATGGCAGATATGCAGTTCGTTTGCCAATGAAACCTAATTTTAATCAGCTGCTGGGAAAGTCAAAGCCACGAGCTGTAGCACAGTTTATGCAGTTAGACAGGAGATTAGACAGAGATGACAAACTATCGGATAGTTGCATCAAATTTATGCAAGAGTACCTGGAAATGGGACATATGAAAGAGACCAAACCTGACTGCAACACGGCATGCTACTTACCTCATCATGGAGTCCTAAAACAGGACTCAATGACATCCAAATTGAGGGTGGTTTTTAACGCCTCCCAGAAAACTGACACAGGTTACAGCCTGAACGACCTGATGGAGTGTGGTCCTAAGCTGCATCAAGGTCCATTGACATTATTACTAGGATGGCGGCTATACAAGCACGTCTTTGCTGCAGATTGTGCATCACGTGAAATCAGTTGTTCCCAACAATTGGAACATCCTTTGTGGTGGCAAGATCCCTACTGGATGAAAAAGTACAGAGAAGATACGTTTGAAAAAATTGCAATTACAATGACAACATGCGAATCAACACACAAACAAATGCAAACGTATGTTGTGAAATGTGAACCGTATTCAGTAGTAAGTGAGGGCTTAGACAGCCACAGCGATTTGACTCATATTACAAGGCTCATTGGCGAGCAACGTCTGACATACGAAGAATTTACGACTCGGCTATGTCAAATAGAAGATTGCGTGATTTCACGACCACAATGCACCGTTACAGAAAACGCCGAAGAGATTAACTGTTTAACTTCAGGACATCTCTTAACAGGCACATCACTCATGACAATTCCAGAACCCGACACTGACAATATTTACCGTTTAAGCAAGAGATGGCAAATTGTACAACAACTTAGCAAGGATTTCTGGAAAAAATGGTCGCAAGAATACCTCCAACAACTACAAGCAAGACTAAAGTGGAAACGACAGAATACCGACTTAAAGAAAAATGACATTGTATGCATTAAAGATGAAAGGTTACCTGCAGGAAAATGGGCACTGGGTCGTGTAGCGGAGTTACACCCTGGAAAGGACGGCCACACTAGAGTTGTGACATTACAAACTGCAAAAGGCGAAACTAAACGACCTATTACAAAACTAGTACCACTAGTTGAGGCTGAGGAACAAAACAACACTGACACTGACACTGACAAATTACCCAAAAACAGGCGAAACCGATCTAAAATGCGTATCTGGAACAGCTCGATATGTCATATGCTGCTGCTAGTTATAACATTAATAACACCTACTGTCCAGCAAGATATGAAACTTACTCACCTGACAAAAAATCAAACAATTTACTTTGACAAGATTGCAGACTTACAAGAAATTAGAGATGAATGGAAACTGGTATTTTATTACAATATGACAAACTACTGGCGCAATGTGGACACTCTGCAAGTATTCGTATCTCATATAAAGCAAGCTCGTTGCGAAGAGTGGTTGATGCAATTTCATGTTCTAATTAACCAACTTGAACAAAGCACGAGTGAACTAAATTATTACAACGAACTACTGAGGTCTCAGCGGATAATCCAACACAGGTTCAAAAGAGGATTGATCGACGGAGTAGGATATGTCGCAAACTCCTTATTCGGAGTGTTAGATCAACATTTTGCAGAACAATATGAACAGGATATCGACACAATTCAACATAATGAAAACCACCTGTTCCAATTGCTTAAAAATCAGACAAGTATTCTGGAAACCGAGAACAACATTGTACAACGTAACGAAGCGACAATGGTGAAGCAGTTTACGTTAATCAACGATCACCTCAAGTCTCTAGAAAACAAGTCGCTCAAAGATAAACTTGAGAGTTCAAATGCATTCTATATCATATCATCGGCCATAGCTGCAGAAAGAATGGCTCAAAACTTAAAAGATGTCCAACAATCTCTCATCAACACACTGACAAATATGTATCAAGGACATATGGACGTACATCTATTATCACCAAGTCAAATGCAAAGTGAACTAGATAGAGTAGCTCGACTACTACCTCGCGATTCTACACTACCTGAAGTTCGTAATGACGTAAGAGACATTTATAGGCTGTTCAGAATACATGCACGCATAACACAGGACTACCTGTTGATGGAAATAAAGGTACCGATCTTCAGTGATGCTTTATACGAACTTAACAGACTTATCAGCATTCCTCAACGTATTGACATTAATCGGGTAATGTACGTTATTCCCAACTCTGCGTTAATAGCATTTAACGCCAACCAATACTCATTTATACCCCTAGAACAATATGACATTCATGAATGCCAAAAATTACATGACCAAACTCTACTGTGCAAACTAAATCATCCTATATACAACACCGGCGATCGTCACAAATCTATTTGCGATGTACAGCTGATTCGGGACAACGAAGAACACAGCGTTTATTGCCATACGGAAATAAAAGTATGCGCCGACAAATGGGTTAAATTACATAAACAAAACACCTGGTTTTATTATTGTTGTGACACGTGCGAAGTACAATTAGTGTGCGGCGCTCAAATGACATCGGAGACGTTACGTCACTCGGGTCTGATAACGCTGAAACAAGGATGCAACTTGCAAGGCGACTCATTCACATTGCACGCATATATGGAACACACAAGTGACATTTTAGTCAATGAACCATATGCGATGATCATGCCCACGATTTCTCCAATCAACAACATTATCAATACCTCGATTCGTAACTCATCTCTACATATTGAAACGCACGAAGAGACGTTCAAGAAGATTGACACACAACTACGCTTTATAAAAGAGCAGTCTAAGCTAGACACCTTATCCTCGCACGACGTTCATCACTACATTGCAATCTATGTGATTGTTGCGATTAGCATTGCACTGTTTGTAACATCGGTGTACTTTTGGCAAAAGATGGCAACCCAAAGACAGGGGGAGGGTCCGCAAGACGCGAAAAGCAGAAGTAGACGAGCAGAAGATCATGACATCGAGGACAGGAACAGCAAGATCGACAGACGGGACTCAAAAGTGAGCAAAGTGTCGTGCGTTAACCCTGCCTCAAGTGAAGTGAAATTTGACACTGAAAAACATAGTGATGTGTGCTAATTTATTATTATGGTGACATTCTATTTATAGACGTTAAGTTACATTTTTCATTATAGTCGTAGATCAATTCTATTTACATTAGAGTCCTGCATTTTTACACGTTTTACATTGTTTTTACACTTTTACTTTACTATTCTTTACATTATTTTCTGATTGTTTTATTTAATTATTCTCTTTCTCTGTCGTGGCAATATGTACGGTGCACGTACATGGGTTTTTAAAATATATTTATTGCAATAAGTCAGCCAGTAGGCTCGCGTATTTGCACTTTGGACGCGACCTACATTTGGCAGTGCATTGACACTGACACAGTGCATTATTCTATGCATTTTATGTATATTATATTTTAGTGTTCAATTAGACGTGGTTTGAGTCGGATAACTTGCATTTTTATTTAGATTCATCCCGTTGAGCATTCACTGACATTTAACTTTAATTTGACATTTTGCATTACATTGACATTTTACATTTGCATTGACATTACTTATGTTAGGGATGCACCCTACAACCTAGATTAACATACCTATAGGATACTTTTGATCCCGGTGGTACGTTCCCGCTGGATAATTTCCGACTTTCACGCGGGCGAAGCCGCAGGCGGAAGCTAGTAATATTATAAAGCTGACGAGTTTGTTCGGTTGAACGCGCTACTATCAAGAACTTCTGTTTCGAATTGAAAAATTATTTTAGTATTGGATAGTCCCTATATCGCGGAAGACTATAGGCTATATAACATCACGCTGGAATCCTTAGGGGACCAGCAAAGAGAAAAAAGTCACGAATACGAAGTACTCGCACGTACAATTCGATGCGACGTGGTGCGTCGGGGAACAAGAAATTTGACGCAGACGTAGTCGCGGGCAGAAGATAGTAGTTTTACGCAATTAATAATTGCGTAAAACACTATAATACCAATTGCAATATCTTTTATTATAACCATTCGACAAAATCGATAGCGTTTAAATCCACATAGTCGAGCATACTTCGTACAGACACCAGCAGGGTCAACCTATCCCAAACTGTCAAATTTTCCCAATTGAACATGAACCTTATTCCTTAGTGATAAAGTTGATAAACTATCAAAGAAATTTGACAGATTGGGGTAACTTGATGTGCTGGCCTCTGTACATCAAATAGTATTTCCATAGTTAGATACCCAGTTCACTTCATCCATCGAAACCCTTATGGGTTGGACAAACTTTACTTGTGCAAACTTTACTTAATTTATGGAGTTTATTTTGTTTATGCATAATACATATTCATTCATCATGATGAGACTAGGTGTACGTTTTTGAGTAACGGAAATTACGTCAGCTGCATCAATCAAGAAGATAATTTTCAGACAAACATAATTTACGTAGAAATTATTATTATGAAAGATGAAAAGAAAAGTCAACAACCATAACATTATAAAATTAAGAATCTATCAACTCAACCAAACCATCTCACAGAGAGAAAGAAACAAAAATATTTTATTTGAGATACGCACAGGAAATATAAACTATAACAAAATACTGAAAGTAATCCTACTTATATCCTACTATCCTACTAATAAGTAATAAAAATGTGAAATATTGGATGTTTAGATGTTTGTTACTCAATCACGCAAAAACGGCTGCACGGATTTGGACGAAATTTGGCTCACAGATAGATTATAACCTGGATTAAAAATGTTAGAAAAGGGTTTCACTATTTTACAAGTCTGTTGAGATGTATTACCAACAATTACCAACAAAATAGCTCACTTATGGCTAGACATACATAAAATGATAAATCTTATAATATTTACACCACTGAATGCTTACCTCACTACCCACTTAGCTGCAGTACTAAACTAAACATCTTAAAAACAATTAAACATCACAAATTATAATGTAAGGAATTGTCAACAAATCAAATGCTTGCAAAGGACGAGAAAATGACTTCACTGACAACGCGTGCTCTGAATGGACGGGTTTTTTTTGGGTGGGAATTCATCAAATGACTACTTCTCCTGCTGAGTAGAGCAGGAGGGCGTGTCAGACTTTTACTGACTAAAACCCACCCGTATTCCCTCAGTAGCCCGTATGCCAGGGGCTGTGGTATCTCTTTCGAACAAACCCGCACCCTTGGCAGGCATCGGCCCTTGCGGACCCCACCAGTGGTTGCTGACATCTTTGACGGCGCGCGTGTGGAACACAATGCGCCGTCCCGTCTACCACTTTTCGGCCACAGGGGATAGGGAGAGCGGCTGACGCTATACCGACACTCCTCTTCCCCTGCGGCCCCACCGCGTCTGCCATCAAACGGTGGCGGCCACGTCCAGGCCACGGAAGGGAAGAGCGCTGCTCAGAAGCACCGGCACTCCTCCTCTACCGCAGCCCGTAACCCTCAGCCGCGATGCCTCCCATTCGACATCGCGGCCCACCTCAGTTGCGGTGCAGGTGCACCGCAACTTACTTTTTGGCCGCTACGTCAATGGCTTGAAGGCAAAAGCCATGACGAGCGGGCCCACCTTTGGTTTCCTCTTGGCTTCACCGTGGCTGGAATCCACGGTTACTGAGCCCCCCCGCAAAGACCATGCGGGAACCCACTCGAGGGGGTGAATGGACGGTTCTACTCAGTGTGTGTGGTTCTTTCCTCAAAATATCATTTCAGACACCAATCTACATGGTGTTTGCATGATCTGACTAAGATTAAGTCTGGACTTTAAAAGACACCGCAAATTTTGGTTCGGTCTTTCTTCTCAGAGTAGTCATGTAGGGAACGCCGACCTCATCTAGTTTAAAAATATGATTGACGTGTAGAAGTGTTTGTACAAACCTACTTACTCAAATTAAATAATTTATCAATTAACAGATATGAGCAGCCATCTTGCTAAACTCTGCAAGAAATAACGATTACTCCAGTTCTTTACCGAATAAATTCAAGAGGAAACTAGGAAAAGAGTCATTATTTTACAAGTAAATGATAAATGATTTTATTTCTGTAATTTTTTATTTGATTGACGTGTAAAAGTGTTTGTACAAACCTATTGTACAAACACTTTTACACGTCAATCGTATTTTTTTAAACTAGATGAGGTCGGCGTTTCCCATCCGACTACTCTGAGAAGAAAGGCCGAAACAAACTCAGAGGTCACAGTCTCTTTTAAAGTCCAGACATAATCTTGGTCAGATCATGTGAAGACCATGTGGATTGGTGTCTGAAATGGTCTTTTGAGGAAAGAACCACACAGGTTGAGTGGACCTGTCCATTCAGTGCACGCATGTATCAGTAATCATACGGCTCAACTCAGAACTTGAGGAGCTCAACGATTTGACGAACAATACCAAAGAAAGGACATTTGGGTAGGCCGCATAAAGTACTCAAACTGCCAGATTAACATTAAAAACGAACTGAGAAAGAGACGAAATACAAAAACAAAAATACCACATAGTCCTCACATTCACAATAATTAGTCTGTTGAGACTCTATGATGATATTCAATTACCAACATGTGTCGTGACCCTTGCGGTATTCCATCTTCCTAGCACGGCAAGCTATGCTGAGGCGGCTGCTGCAAGTGCGCAAAACCTTATATCGACGGTCCCTACTACAATCCCCTAAGTGGTAGAAACGTGATTTGCATGTTTTACTTTCGTGACCTTCAGGCTAGCCTATACTATCGTTTAGTTTAACAAAAATAAGTCTAAGATAGCAAAATGCACTTTAAATCCAACATGACTTAACAATAACATTAACTAGAACATGATATACACGTGTTTGAAACTTTGAAGCGCTCTCCTGTAAATTTTGTAGTTAGGGGATTATACGGATTATACGTAGGGACCGTCGATCTGCTCGAGCCGCTTGCTGTTGAAACTCCAGGGCCATGGGGTCCGACAGCCCACAGTTTTCCGAGACATTGCCAAGCAGTTAGTTGACTCTGCAAGTGACCAGAGAGCTGGCCTATTTTAGGCCAAAGAATCAGCATTGTCATACGACGTGGCAATGCTGACGGCCTTTTGTACTCTTCCTATTGACAACGATGCGGACGAATTTTTGGATGCTCTACGTTTTTTTTAACCGACTTCCAAAAAAGGAGGAGGTTATAATGTTCCACCGAACGTATATTTTTTTATGTATGTTCCTCGATTTCTCCCCCATTTGTGGACCGATTCTCAAAAATCTTTTTTTATTTGAAAGAGTATACTCCTGAGGTAGTCCCATTGGCACCAAGTCAGGATCTGATGATGGAATCCCAGGGAAATCGAGAGCAACCCTCAAATCTTATGGGTATTAACAATGTTTTTCCTATGTTTTCTAATGCTATTGAGACATTTGCGTATGGTCATCATCATCTCATGACGCTGAGCTGATGATGGAAGGTACAACTCTTTAACATAGGAGTTAGATGCAGATTCGGGCATAACTCCGTCTTAAGAATCCTACGACCGAAGCTCGCAACTAGGATTCGGGCGGAGACAATATTTCGTCTGAAAATTGCTATCGTTGCGCTAGTGTTAGTACCTGTCGAGGATACATACCTACAGTCAGCAGTACGATCACACACACATTGACAATGGCTTGACGCGATAGCGCTACTAGCTACTGACCATTTATGATGAATTTGGATGTGTTCCGTAATACCAAAAATGATGAATGAAAACTTATTGTATTTTAATATTTTTTTCGACATTTTACAACTTGATAATATGAGCTATGCTTCTGATACAACAATATTACGGAAATTTTTGGTAATAATACCAAAAAAACAGTGAGAAAACATGTCATTTACGCTGTAAAAATGTGCGAAATGCAATTCGCTTAAACTTCATTTCAGGTAAGTATTTTGGAAAAAAAAACCCCTACGAGCCTAGATAAATACTGTCTGAATCCGAATATCATCATAATATGATGGAAATATGCTCAAGTTGCAAATGATTTAGGTATTACGTATGTATGGACAGTTCATTGTACGTAGGCCTCTTAAGTAGACCGATATGCAAAATTGTTTTTTTAGAAAGGCTTTTATTCCGAAATGGTCCCATTTAAATTTCACATAGATTTGATGATGCGTTTCAGAGACAGAAAACGGAACTCTTCAAAAAATGACAGCAAATCAACCGGGATTGCTGCTATCGCATAAATATGCACTGTTTTGACCCCAATGATGATGAATTGGTGTGGAGTGGGTACTATAACTAAAAAGTGAAAAATAAAAACTTTTTCCAACAAAAAAAACAACCGACTTCCAAAAAACACTAGAAATTGAAAAATAACTTTAATTTCGGAAGGCGGTGACAAGAAATTGATAAAATACATGTCCAAAGTCACCGACTTCCGAAATTAAAGTAATTTTTCAATTTCTAGTGTTTTTTGGAAGTCGGTTGTTTTTTTTTTTTTTGGAAAAAGTTTTTTTTTTCTTTTTATATTCTTGTAAGTACATATTATTATTTTAAGACCGTTCGTTTTTAAATTATGTAAATATTTTAATTACCAACAACATAACTCGTTCAAATGACTAGTCACACATAAGTGCACAATTTTTTTTTTTTTTTTTGGCTTGTGGGTAGTTGAAATAGTTACACAAAGAAAAATTAGCTCTTATTTTAAATTGAATATAATTTAATAGAATCAGTATTTATAATTATTTATGGTATTTTTTAAAAGTCAATAGTTAGTACCTGCTGGTGTAGCGTTATCTCTCCACATTTCTGTCTCTTACAATCTACATCACTTCACTGACATCACCATGGATTCACTAGCAAGCACTCTGAGTGAATTAAAGGAGTTGTTCCACACAAAGATGTCCGCCTTTGAAGATGAGCTCCAGAAGGCCCCTCCAACACCTATCACAACTTCCAGCTTGGCTGCGGAGTTTACAATGTTCCGGACATTCATCACACAGGCTCTTAACAGTGTACAGCAACAGGTGGAGCTACTAGCTCGTAGTGTCGACCAGATTGAGATGCGGGGACGTAGGAAGATCTTGCTGTTGCATGGTGTTGATGAGAAGCAAAAAGAGGACACTGCCAAGGTGATTACGGAGGTGATATGTAATAAACTACAGTTGAGTGACTTCACAGTTGCAGACATCAGCCGATGTCACAGGATGGGACGAGCCGTTGCCAATAAAACCAGGCCTATCCTGTTCAAGGTCGGCAATCTTGCAGTCCGTGATAAGATATGGTTTTCCAAAGCCAAATTGAAGGCCACAGGCGTCACCATGTCCGAGTTCCTAACAAAAGGGCGACATGATGTGTTCCTGGCTGCGAGGGAACGATGTGGTGTCACCAAGAGCTGGACTAAAGCAGGCTGCGTGTATGTCCTTGGTCCCAATGATACGCGGCATCGGATTGAGTCTCTCGCTGAATTGGACAAGATCGCACCGAATCCCAGTGAGCCAGAGCAGAGTGAATCGGCCCCATCAATATCGGCTGCGCCAGTCTCTGCCCCGGTCGTTGCTGCTACGAAGACTGCAAGGTTGAAGCGTTCTACTGCTTTAAAAAAGTGATGTGTTTATGAATGTTTCTTCAAAGTCCGGGTATTATCGTGTTTTGTTTATACCTTCCGTTTAATATTTACTAAGCCTCGACAATTAGTTCCAAATACCGACATGACAAATTGACACTTATAGGGCGCATTCCGTATTAGACAAATAGTGATATTATCGCGAAGCCAACCAAAATAAAAATCAGTACTAATGATCTGATAGCTCTTAAATTTTTTGACTATTCAATTTGGTCGGGTTCGCGACATTATCACTTTTTTTGCATTTCGGAACACGGCATCATTTATCTATTTTGACAATGTCAGTGTCAGTCATGTGTCAGTCACCGCCTATGTCAGTTCATATCGATGCGTTCCGTTTGGCTTCGGTGCAAGAGCGGACTGAGACTGGTAGTTTCGTAATTTTTGTTAAATGTTTTGTTTTTATTTACTATTTTCTTGTCGTGTTGTCTCCTCAAAAGTTTTTACGTTTGTTTTTTATTATTTTATTTTACTCTTTTGTTGCCCGGACTGCGTAACTTTTAATTTTTACGTATAATAACGCAACCGGCAGGTGGACTAAATATTTAGTTTACCGTTTTAAATTAGGTTTTTTTTTTGTATGGTATATTATATTGCATAGACTTAACATTATATTTATATTATTGTTATTTATGTCTATCGATGAAAGCAGTGATAGTAATAGTTTTTTCTCTTTTCCAACCAGCAACGACAGTTTTGCGAGTGTTCCTTCTCTTGCAGAGAGTATTACAGCGGAGTTTTCTGATGTGCCCAAGAATTTTAACGTTATACATATTAACGCTCAGAGCATTCCGGCTCATTTCCATGATATGCTGGCAAGCTTTGACTGTAAAAACATACATGCTATTCTTATTTCCGAGTCTTGGCTCAAACCTTGTCTCCCTTCAACAAGTTACTCTCTTCCTGGCTTCCAGCTTATAAGAAACGACCGGTCGGTTGGTGCTGGTGGTGGCGTTGCCATTTATCTTCGCACACATATTCCCTACTCAATTATCAATGTGTCAGCGCAGCCACCGCCATCAAATGCTGGTGAACATCTGTTTCTTGAAGTTGAACTGCACCATTCAAAACTACTTCTTGGAGTCTACTACTGTCCCTCTTTACGCGTTAATTTCTTTTCATGTTTTGAAAACCTACTAGAAATGCTGATCCCTTTTTACAGTCATAGTATAATCATGGGTGACTTTAATACTTGTCTTCTGAAAAAAGACTACCGCTCTTCTTCTTTGACTAATATTTCGGCCTCCAGCAACCTTTCCATTTTACCGCTGAGTGCCACTCATCATTTTCCTAACTGTACTCCTTCGCTTCTTGACTTGATTTTCGTTTCTTCTCTTGATCGCGTCGCTAAGCATGGCCAATGCTCAGCCGATGCCTTTTCATATCATGACCTGATCTTTCTATCATACAAAATTCGCCCACCTAAGGCAAAACCGAAGATTCTCATGCAGCGTAATTTTGGAGGTATGAATGTTGACGATCTCTGCAGGGATGCCAACAATATAGATTGGTCTGCTCTATTTGCCGCTACATCTGTCGATGTGCAAGTCAACATTTTTGCGGCTAAAGTTATGGAGCTTTATGACCATCATGCACCTGTTCGAGCAGTTAAGGTTAGACATTTGCCGGCGCCGTGGCTCACAGATGAGATTAAAACAATAATGCACAAAAAAGTAACGGCAAAGTCTAAGTTTAAGCGTAGGCCTAATGATACTAACAGGGAAAATTATGTCTCAATCCGCACTCACTGCAATAAGGTGTGTAGGAATGCCAATCGCCATCACATCCATACTTCTGTCCAAAATGGGGACACATCCAAAGTTTGGAAATTTCTTAAGTCATTGGGGGTCGGTAAATCCCGACAAGAGACTATCACAAAAGATTTAGACATAGATTCAATGAACAATCATTTTACTGCTTCGTCCGATTTTGATAGGACAATAAAATTGAATACACTGCATAATCTTTCTTCTCTTCCGACTCCCAGTTTTTCTCCATTTGTTTTTGGTCAATTCTCCGCATGTGATGTTAAGAAGAGCATACTATCAATTACTTCCAATGCGGTAGGAAGTGACTGTATCAGCCGTAATATGTTAGTCCCTGTGCTGGATGAAATCCTTCCCGTCATTTGTCATATCCTCAATTTTTCTGCATCTAGTGGTGTTTTTCCATGTTCATGGAAAGATGCTCAAATAATTCCATTACCTAAAAAGTCTAATCCTTCATCCTTTTCTGAATATCGTCCAATATCCGTCTTACCTTTTCTATCCAAAGTCCTTGAGCGGTTAATCCACGATCAATTAAGCATTTTCCTCTCCAAAAATAATCTCCTCAACCCTTTCCAGTCTGGTTTCCGTCCTGGTCATAGCACCACCACAGCGCTTGTGAATATTACGGATGATATAAGGTCAGCCATGGAAAATGGTAATCTAACGGTCTTAGCTTTGCTGGATTTCAGCAATGCTTTTAATACTGTTGATTTCGATGTATTGCTTGGTATTCTATGCTCTCTTAATATATCTCCATCGGTAATTGACTGGTTTCGTAGTTACCTGTTCGGACGTCGGCAACGTATTTGCATCGGAGAGACTTTGTCTTCCTGGTGTAATACTTCTGCTGGTGTGCCACAGGGTGGCGTTCTTTCTCCTTTACTTTTCGCAGTATTTATTAACTCTATCTCCAACGAACTAATTTCTTCCTACCATCTTTATGCAGATGATTTACAAATCTACTCTCGAGCTCCTCTTGGAAATCTGTCCGAGGCTATATTGGTGATTAATCGCGATCTAGCCCGGATATGCGACTGGAGCAAGAGGTATGGACTTATGGTCAATCCCATTAAGACGCAGGTTGTTGTGGTTGGCAGTTCTAGGACGGTCTCAAGAATTGACTGGACGACTCTTCCCCAAGTTTCCTTTGACAACTCTATTATCCCCTTCAGCGAAAAAGTAAAAAACTTGGGAATCTTCATTGACAAGAACTTCTCTTGGACTGCCCAGCTACAGGAAGTTAGCCGCAAGCTATTTGCATCCGCTGCATCTTTGAAAAGACTGCGTAATTTTCTGCCGACTGCCACCAAGATTGCGCTTGCACAATCACTTCTTTTACCCATCCTTGATTATGCTGATGCCAGCTATCTTGACGTTACCCAAGACCAACTCGATAAGCTTGAGCGGCTTCAAAATGTCTGTATAAGGTTCATATTCGGTTTGCGCAAATATGACCATGTTTCCGAATTTCGTGTGAAGCTCAAGTGGTTACCAATTCGCCTTCGCCGGAATGCCCATATTCTTTCCCTTTTATATAATGTGCTCTTTTCCCCTTACACCCCTCTCTATCTTAAAAAACGTTTCCAGTATCTTTGCGATTCCCACACAAAATTGTTGAGGTCATCAGACAACTTAAAGCTTAAAATGCCAATGCATTCCACAACTTTCTTCGACAAATCCTTTTCTGTTCAGGCCGCTCGTTTGTGGAATGCATTGCCAGTTCAAATAAAACGCGCGCAATCTTTACCTGTGTTCAAGAGACTCGTGAAGGAGCATTACTTGTTGTTGTGATTTTGTTGTAGATGTTTTAATCTGTAGTCGTCATTTATCTTCTTTGCTTAAATAGTTAGTATGTATGTATTTAAGTATCTATTATACAGTATATATGAATATATCTATGTATCTATTTTTTGCACCAAAATCAACCCCATTTTTATGTCCACGCAATCACTGTCCATTCCAAGGTTGCCTGGAAGAGATCGCAGAAAGCGATAAGGCCGCCCATTGTATGTTTTTAGTGTTTAATGTTTTATTTTTGTCATGTATTTTCTGGTGTACAATAAAGAGTATATAAATAAATAAATAAATAAGATGACAAATCTTGTAATTTACACCACTCAACGATTACCTCACCCACTTACTATATTAGTTGCAGTTGTAACCTAATCATCATAAAAACAATTGAACATCACACATTATAATGTAAGGAAGTGTCAACAAAACAAATGAGAGATAAAGCCTTGTTTGAAGAGATGACGTCACCCAGTGTACAATCTTGACCGCATCGAAAGACCTCGACAATCGGTGTATTGTTTTATAATTTTTCTGGAATTCGTCTTGAAAGTAAAGTCCCTTGTAAACATAAGGAAAGATTTGCGTATTCTTATGCTACAGCGATTGTGTAGAAAAACGTGAGGAAATCGGGAAGCCCTTGAACCAAAGTTACAAATATCGTGAGGAAATCGGGTGGCTTACGAACGAAAAACTCAAAGACCTGTCTCATTTACCAACCCGCACTGGCCCGCTTGGTGGATAACGGACAATTAACACTCACAGAGAAGAACGCACCCTAATTGCATTGTAGCGGCACTACAAATAAAAATGCATCGCAACAAAATCGAAAAACACAAAAAGAAAAGTGGCGCCATCTACAATGCCACAGGCGAACTAACTGAGCAATTCTACATCGCGCAATCAGAGTTTACCACGCTACTCAGATAGATAAAATATTCCGACATCAACTGTCGGGCAGTTGCCCGGACCAGACACAATACCCGTCTGGTCGGAGGATCCTCCTTTACCAGCAAATGTATGAGTGAACTTTACACCCTGTTCCTCATACCTCTATACTGGTGACCCCGTGAAAGAACGTCAGCGCAGCCTTCGTGCAATTTTCGGCGTGACGTCATCTTCATCACATCAAGACCACTTCCTCAAGCTTTCGAGCGGCGAGTCACACAGCCAGCCAGCACCCTACGGCTTCAACGGGTATCCTGACCACCTGCATGCAGCGAACCGCATGCCTGGTCATCACCCACAGCCTCATCAGCAACCATGGCCCAGCACACTGCACTTTCGGCCGGTCGAGAGCCTAATCTCCCGGTCGACGCCAGCAGTCAGCCTCAACCTCTCAACCCAGCGCTGTACCAGATCCGACTCACTGGAGCATAACGCAGCGCAACCCCGACTCACTGGGGAATCGTCGCAGACAGTTCCGACTCACCGCGAACTATGTGACCCGGTTCCGACCCACTGGAACCACAACTGGCACTGGCAAGCATCACATATGCACTGACTCAGCCCACTATCGACCTCCGGTCTCCGGGGGGGAGTGATGTAGCGGCACTACAAATAAAAATGCATCGCAACAAAATCGAAAAACACAAAAAGAAAAGTGGCGCCATCTACAATGCCACAGGCGAACTAACCGAGCAATTCTACATCGCGCAATCAGAGTTTACCACGCTACTCAGATAGATAAAATATTCCGACATCAACTGTCGGGCAGTTGCCCGGACCAGACACAATACCCGTCTGGTCGGAGGATCCTCCTTTTCAATAGAGGATGAGCGAACTTTACACCCTGTTCCTCATACCTCTATAGCATCACACTATCATACACAATCTGAATCATTTTGCAGAATATTGCCAATCCGTTGCACCATAGTTGCATCGTAAATAACGCAATGCATAATCAGCCTATAACTTTCCCACTGTTGGGACCCAGGCCTTCTCCCAGTGCGAGGGAGTGGACCATAAATAATCCTCCACGCCGGGCCCAGTGCGGAATTGATGGATGTCACATGTCTTCGAAATTTTGGTTCTAGAACATGCCGGTTGTCTCACGATTTTTTCCTTCACCGTTTGAGAGCAGTGGTGTTGAAATTATATACACAAAATAAAGTGCCCGCCTGGGTTCAAACTCGTAATGTCGACGCCGATACCATTGGGCTACCACTGTTATCTCACTCCAACGCAATAAAATGTTGTTGAACTGTCAAAACTCAAACCATTCCTACATTTTACCCTCAAAATGTTTCTTCATGGTATTGTCCATAACAAATATGATTGTTCAGACTTAATAAATACTTAAACTTTGTTACATTGTTCCGAGGGCTGTAGTGCGTATTATAATAAGTGTTTTGTTTTAGTAAGATATTATTTATAACACTTAATTGTACTCCTGTTTTTTAGCCCGAAAAAAAAATACAGAACAAAATTATTCCAATTACAAACCTATGAAAATGTATGGTTATTTCTCTGTTATTCTATAACTTTATTCCGAGTTTAGTAGTAAGAGGTTTAGTGAGTTACGCAATTAGTGGGGGTAGGTATGCAGTGAACGTTATAGGCTGAAAAGTTACCAATAAAACAAGGCAATACATCTCGTAAACCTACTCATATTTTCCTCACGATTTCCACGACATGTCATGAAGTAGTAAACACAGCTAAATTCTGTACTAACAGTCATTTGAACAATTCATTCACACGGTTAAATTCTGAGTAGGCTTTTCAGTTTTGTTTGCTAACATTGTTAGTATTGAACATAATATTTAAATATGTTGTAGAATCTTCTTACTTATCAGTGTTTATTGACCTTATAGCGTAGGCTGCATTAGGCACTTTGTACACACACGTTTTGTTTTGGCGTGAAAATCCCCGGTTTGTTCGCCGTGTGTAGGCACGGTCGTCAGTGTTGTTGTTGCGTTTGATGGATACTAGGAAGTCCCGCCACCAACTTTGTTGACTGCCTAACCTATCACCTTTAATTGACCTAATCTCGAAACGCTAACACGAGAGATAGAAGAAAAGGAACATCATCATTTCAGCCGAAAGACATCCACAGCTGGACACAGGGCTTCCCCAAGCACTGCCACTTGGACCGGTTCTGTGCTTCCCGCATCCAGGAGATTCCTGCGGCCTTCACAATGCCAGGCTCTGTGTGGTGCCGGACTTGAAAAATAGTCCCTATTTCTTCTCGTGCGAGTCGTAAAAGGGGACTAGAGACTTACTAGAGAATGGGTAGCAGCGTTCTCAATTCATTCTATAAACCATACTCATACGGTTTTCGACTTCTTTTGTAGCCCCTATATTTTCTTCCCGTGGATGTCGTAAAAGGCGACTAGAGACTTACTAGAGAATGGGCGATCGCGTTCTCCTCTCATTTTTAAAACAACTCTTTCGATGTTTGACTTCGTCAAGGCTTCTCGTCACCATTACCGCAAAGTTTGAAGACAAAGTTCATCAATCAGTGCGTCTTGCCGGTTATTAACATACGGTGCCGAAACGTGGACACTAACAATTGTGCTAACACAAATGTAAGATCACTCAGCACGCTATGGAACGAGCTATGCTCGGAGTTTCTTAAAGAAATAAATTGAGAAACCATTTCTAGAAAAAAACTGGAGACCACGTATCGACAACCGTAGTATGGAAGGCCCTCCAGCTCGATATGCCGACGACCTCGAATGCAGAACAGGTTGTTGTGGCGCAGCTTGGGAGAGGCCTTTGTCCAGCAGTGGACTGCACTAGGCTGATTTGATTGATTCATTGACTCTTTCGGTAGGTGTTTTCTCTTTCTTTCTGAAAGCAAAAAACAGCCCTATTCTGCCGACCCGAATTAACATGAGCCAAAGTCAGGTAAAAATAACGGATAAAGTCTAAATTATCAGTTGAAAGTCCGTTAATGAAAGGTAAAACAACCTATTAATAATATAATACCACCTATATATTATGTAAAATTTCCCGGTACAGCGGAAACTCATGTTTTCCTATAGACATGTTTGCTAGTCCATGACATTGAGCAAACCCGTGTCTTATGATACGTCTAGGGTGATGTATCATCTCCTTCAGGGAGTTTGTTTAGAGGACCGGAGTATGCTAGAGGGAGGAAAGAACTTTCATGCAGGAAATTAAATTAAACATGCCACCTACTAGAAAGGCAGTAGGTATTATGCAGAATGTCATATTATTATTCATTTAAAACTTCTAATTCTTATTTCAATTTTTTTAAATAAAGACAGAATAATTATTCGTTCGTACGACCAGTAATTATTTAAATTCAGGGCAAAGGTTTTTTTTTTTCATTTCAATAAAGAACGAGTTTAGTTAGATCGATAACAGATCAGTAAAGATTCCTGGATTACTTACTTATTTATTAAGTATTTCAATGAGTAGTTGAAAAAATGACAAAAGGTTTTCGCCATCAAAACAGATGGTAAATAAAGTAGGTGTAATTTTAATTAAACACAGAAATATGGCCATTATTGTCTCGCTTATTTGATTATAATAATAATGTCTAATTTATTAAGTAATTGCTTCTTATTCCGCGTGTTTTAACATGTAACATATCCTATGGCAGTCGGCAATAGCGTAGTTTTCTGTTTGTGGAAGATTTTTTGGAATCGAATGAGTAGTTTCGGAGATTACCTTCTACATCCAAACTTACAAACTTTATCTCTTTATAATATTAGTGTAGATTAATCGGTTACAAAACCAACCTTTACTTACTGCCTCCATCTCACATAACGCCATCCAGATCTATATAAAACATCCCCAACTAATTATCACTTCAGTGCTAAACGAACGAACAAAATGAGAACTTCAAGTGTTGCCATCCTACTCTGCCTTGTGGCCGCTGCCACCTGCCAGAGCCACGACCTGGCTCTCGGGCAGGCAACCTACGGTGACGTAATGGTGTATAAAATCGACGAGGTCAAATACGGTTTCCCATTCGTCGTACGATCGAGTGTCATCGAGTTTCCTGAGCCGGGACTAAACAACTATGCTGTGATCAAAGCTATCTATATCAAGGATAATGATCGCGATGGCTCTGGAGGATGGCCAAGTGTCTCCTCTGGTGGTATGGGTCAGAGGTTCGTGAAGCTCAAGCTGAAATCCCAGAGAGGCTGTGGACTGAACTTCACTATTTCGATCTACGGAAGATTCTAGTAAGGGAACCCATTTCTGGAGGAATGAAAGACTTTGGACGACGATAAATTGTCACGTCAATGTAGTTTTCAAGATGTCAACTTCTCATATTCTTTTTTTAAAGATTAAGTGATCGCCTTTAACCGTCAAATAATATAATTTCAAGAATGTGCCGTGATGCGTGTGTAATTGTCGTATTCTTCAGTAAAAGCAGCTGTAAAATATTTCCAATTAAATTAATTTACGACCAAAACAAATGCTTAACCGGTACAATGATATAAAATCTATAATTTGACGTAAAATTATATACTAGTCGAAATATAATAAAATACGCGGGATTGAGGGCAGAAAATAACGAATAATGTTCTTTTTATTTAGTCTTATCTTATTTTTAATACTGATCAGTATAATTAATGTTACTGTTATCTAATTATTATTTTATTTTGTTACGTTATTAAAGTGCACCTTAATGATAAAGATGTATGTTTTATTTTTGCTACTTCTTTAGTACATTTTTACTTTTGAATGTAGGTTGAAGTCATGAATGAGTTTTCCTGATTGCGACTTTCGAGTTAGTCATAGGGTCGCACCCAGACCAGCTCTTTTATCACAAACAGCTTATAATGTTCCCTTTTCTGGCATACAGATGTCCTCTCTGTGAAAGGGAGTGGGCCATATTCTACCACGCAGGCCCAGTTCGAGTTAGTGTATGTCACAAGTCTTCGAAATGTTGGTTCTAAGACATGCCGGTTTTTCTCACGATGTATTCTTTCACCGTTTTCCGAACAGCGGTTATGATATGAATTACACAAAGTAACCCGTCTGAGTTTGAACCCACGACGAACTGGGACACCACTAGGTACTTGGGTTACCTAATAATAATTAAGGCATCTGGTTTCTTACCGCTTGTGTAAAACGACCATCAACATAACACTATCCTGGAACTTGCCAGAATGTTCATTAAGAAACCGGCACCCTAATTGCGTAACTTACGATTAATCACAATCTGTATCGTTTTGAAACGGATTGTTAAACCATTGCTTCATATGTTCGAAAAATGTGTCTGTTCGACAACATAAATAACGCAATGAATATTGTTTAACTGTGAAGACGAAACCAATTATGATCAATCGTGAGTTACGCAATTAGGGTGCCGATCATAACGTAATGATTTTCTTTGAAAAATCCACTATGAAGGGTCAGACAAAACAAAGTAGGAATTGGCAGCTATCCTGAAATAAAAGAATCATCATCATCATCATCATCATTGGCAGCTTTGTTCCACCCACTATAAAATATACGCCTCCTTCCTATTGGCGGAATGAAAAAATTGCCAATCAGCAAAATCATTTTTCAATCATGATTTTGTTCAATCAAGATTTTGATTTTGTTGTTGTAAGTACAATAGATACATTATTTCGTAAGCGTTTAGTAAAAATAAAATTTTATTTTCACATTACAGACATTTCAGTTTTATTGATTTGTAGGGGATGACAGTGTAGCGGCACTACAAAAATAAATACTTCGCAACAAATATCGAAAAACGCAAAAAGAAAAGTGGCGCCATCTACAACGCCACAGGCGAACTATCATAGCAATTCTACATCGCGCAATCAGAGTTTACCACGCCACTCAGATAGGTACAAAATCCCGACATCAACTGTCGGGCAGTTGCCCGGACCAGACACAATACCAGTCTGGTCGGAGGATCCTCCTTTACCATCATAGGTATGAGTGAACTTTTACACCTTGTTCCTCATACCTCTAAAACAGCATATCCTAGGCAGACTTAATCTATGTATATAAAAATAAATCGCCGAAATGTATGTACGCGCATAACTTCCGAACGAATGCACCACATTGGATGATTCTTTTTTTATGTTGTCCTTATTATCAGGACAAGGTTTGTGTTAAGAAAATATACAAAATATTGATTTGATTCAACTGATTTGATTTTACCAGAAGGGGTATATTTCCTCAGTCGCGACTGGAGAAATAAAATATGGCGGTACGAAGTTCAGCTAGTAAAAAATAAAAAAAACATGTGACTCATTTTTTTCAGCAAACATAACAATAAAAAGTATTAAAGTGGCTGCGCTAAGGTAGGATAATTAAGTTTAATTGTATAACCTCAATTTTCGTCGATGATTTTTACACACATATAATATACGACACATTAAAATTATTATTTGTTGGAAAAAGGTGAAACCAACGATTTACAGTATTTATACGAACGATCTAAAGAAACGCTGAAGCTGTGGTAAGATAGTGCTACCTACCAAACCCATTCGTTCCACCTGCGGAAAATTTTACACCTGGATGTGAGTTGCCTTGGCTTGCATCGAAAGCCTTTCAATAGACTTCGGACTCAGGTAGAACGATGCAAAGACAACCTGTTCGGGTGGAGACTCGCAGATGACTCCGCCCTGGAGTGTAAATGTGGTGCTATCCCACACAAACAATGGGGCAATTAATATCGTGTCTGCACGCTACAGGAGTTGATGGACGCTACTGAAAGTGCTAAGTTCATAGCCAAATTCTCCAAAATCTATATTCTGAACTGCCTGAATATAGATTGCTATCAACACGCTAAGAAGAAGCAGCTGAAGTTGAAACCTTCTGAATACAAATGAATGTGTTACTAATAATCCCCTTAATTGAGTGACTGCGTAAGAAAGAGAAAGAAGAATTTAAACTGAAACAGAGTTTGTTTACACTTTTATTAGATGTTTTTGGAACAGACAATAGCACTTTATTTGTATTTGTTAATTAAACAAAGTCTTATTACAAACTGACATGTTCCTTATCTTGACAGCTGTCAGCAGCCTGTCAAGATTACCCTATAGTTGTACACATGCCCTTAGACTAGTGTATGCTTTGTCTGTTTACAAAAACAGTTCTTGCAACATAATGGTGTAAGTACTGGAACTTTCGAAGTTCGCATGCAATCCTTGGAAAGAAGGCCCTATCGTCTTACCCGTTGATGCCTTTAATGAGTCGTATCATCGGTTCAACAACATGTTTCTGGAAGAATAAGATAAGATGCATACTATAATGTCCCCACTGCTGGGACACTGGCCTCCTCTCTGCGAGAGGAAGTGATCTGTGCGGGTTAGCAGATCACTTCCTTCGAGTCACATGTCTTCGAATTGTTGGTTGATGCCGGTTTTGACATGCCGGTTTCCTCACGATGTCTTCACCGTTTTGAGAGCAGTGGTCATTTAATTATTTACGCCATTGAGTTATAATGTACTACGTACTTACGCAAAGAAAAATGCCTGCCTTGGTTCGAACCAAGTCACGGCCACCACTGGGCCAGTCTTAGTAGGACAATGTGTTAGTGGTGCCTCTCGAAATAAGATACTCAATGGGGATCTAGTCTGGCTCGAACTCACTGGGTGGGCCTGGCTAAAAAGCATTCTGTCTCACCAGGCTTCGTGTCCGACAAAGGTAGTATCAGTGATGAGCAGTTAGACGTTAGTCTACACGCACAACGTTATTGAGTAATATCGATTTTTTTTTAAAGAAAAGTCCTCCAAATGATCGAGTTTTGTGAAAAAACCACTGCATAAATCAATGACCAATATTTATTGAACTTTTCGATAACTGAACTTTGTCGGTACTGATTTGATTTTACACTTTTTTAATCCTTAAACATGCGCAAAGTTAGGGTAAATTAGCAAAAAATAATAATCTTTGTTGGCTCCTATGGTCTATATAGCTAGGTCTATATAAAAAACAGAAGTAAGACGCAAAGGAAGCAATTTGCTTATAAACTCCACACTAGGTCGAGCCTGTCTCGTGGAGAATGTTAAATACTACTTATCTGTAGTTATATTTACTCGTACTACTTCCTTAAGTTTTGTTTACAACGAATTCGAGATTGAAACCATAGCGCCTTACTTCATTTTTTTTTACACTGAACTGACAACTTAGCACTGGACAAAATTGTCAGGTTTGTAAAAATAACTGTTTTTCAATCATAGTAGGTACCTAACGTTCGAATTTCAAAAACTAGATCGATCAAAATTAAAAGATTTTAATTAGAAAATTTCAAATTACTGCCGTCCTTTCGAAAGGCGTTAGTTAACCCTCACTTGGCAAATTTTTACGATTTAATAGAATCTAAAAGAGTTCAAAATTCTAAATTTTTCTGTATAACAAACATTTTTAGAATACAATAGTTCCCAAGATATGAAAGTTTGTAGCCGTTAACTGGAAAGGATTCTATAAGATAAACAGCAAATAAATTTCAATTGATGTGTCCTGCAATCAGTAACGTAAGTATCACAGTTTTTAAGAAATAACGATTCGTGCGTTTTTTTTTCCATTATCTCGGAAACAACTTTTAGGGCTTAACGCCTTTCTATGTAGTTAAAGGACAGCAGACTAAGCTGAGAGTCATGAAGCACCTTTTGAACGTCAAAATTACATAAGACAGTCCCGCAAAACGCCCACCCACTGCCTAGTGATTTAGCTGGGAAGAAGAAGTGGCGCATCAAACCCCCCAGCAGCACTGATGGTTCAAATTATGTCAAAAGAAATCCCTTGTTTTGTAATAAGGCCACAAGAGTCTAAAACTGAAATGTTCATATGGACATCGGATAATTGATGTAATTCCTGTTGCAGAACGGGAATTTCATCAATTTTCTATTTGAAAATTTGACATAATAATTGGAAGGGAAACACCCTCTGGCACTATCAGGATATCCAACTCAGAACTTCACGACCACTCCACTTCACTGGACCATTTGGCGATCTGATGGGGTCCGCAAGGGCCGATGACTGCCAGGGGTGCGGGTTGTTCGAAAGAGATACCGTGGCGCCTGGCACACTGGCAACTGAAGGAACACGGGTGGGTTATAGTCAGTAAAAGTCTGACACGCCCTCCTGTGTGTGGAGTAGTTAATATTTGATGATTTCCCACACTGAAAAAAAAAACAATTTGGCGTTACATGTTTAGGTACCCACGCATATTTACATAGGTACCACGTGAGCTTCTCAATAACATAACAGTAGCACATTGATGAATCACCTAATAACAATATTTGCACAGTACATAACATATAAGAAAACATGTGACGTCAGTTTGCATTGAGATAACAATTCACATTTCGTGTTTTCCTCATTATGATGTACCTATCTATTATTATGATGGAAAGTCGTGATCTGTGGTGTTAGTGTGATCATCATGTGTGATATAACTATAATATCATCTGCCTCATCATCTGCCAATCGTTTTCCCAGCTATGTTTTGAGGTCGGCTTACAGTCTTACCGGAAGCAGCTGAATATCAGTATTTTACACGGAGCGACTGCCTATATCTGACCTCCACAACCCAGTTACTGGGTAAAACTGTTTGTCAGAGTTTAAATTCATCCCCTCAAATGGAACCATTTTTTCGATGGTCAAAGCTCCTTAAATATTTAATTTTAAAATATCGATTATTTTCTTTTGACAAACATAAAACAACTTTTAACAGAAGATTAGTCCACACTGTCACACACGCCAAAAACTACTTATTCTTCTTCAGAAACAATAACAATTAATCAATAATATTTAATTAAAGGCCATTAGTAGTCTACAGATACCGTCGAGGTCAAATTACAGGCCATAAATCATTATAATTACTATCTTCCAATAGTGTAGGGGAGGGCCATACAAATTAATTTATTATGAAGAATACAACCAGTCACCATATAAGAATAATTTTAATTATAAGGTTTGTGGTCATTTCGAAATAGAAGTGGTTTAGAATTGAGACGGCTTAATATTCGATTCGCACAAATGTATTCGCCCGAAACCGACGAAACGACACTTTAAAATAATATTGTATAGTTAATTTGTTTGTGGGCGAATCAACAACTCTAGAAATACGTCTTAGGCAATTGGCACGTTTTGAATTTTATAATTTAATTATTTTAATTTATTATATTATTTTATTTAGGCTCGCAATCCTTTCCTATCCTATGGGCACGTCTACCTGACCATTACAGCGCCCCCCGGTCTACTTCTTGATATGCAATGGCCTCTGTAACACCATGAAGCATGAGGCTCTAGGGGCTAATGCAAATCTTGGGTAATCGAATATTAATCGAGTCTGGTCAAGCCACGCTGGGATCGGTGCATTACATTTAATTTATTATATTATTTTACGCGCCCTAATAACGGTGAAGAAAAATGTCAGAAGTAAACGGCATGTCCCAGAAATAAAAATCCGGAGACATGTGACATCTACCAACCCACTCTGGGCCCGCGTGGTAGATTACGGCCCACTCCTTCTCACCGAAAACGAGAAAGTGACCTGAAACGCAGTACAGTATATAATTAGGTACTTGAATTGTGTATCATTGTCGAATCTGTCCAATGTAAAATGAAGTACTTATTTATTATGTGACTTTGATCATAAAATCTCTTTGCTAGTGTCAAATAATACAACAACCTCATTTCCTTGTTACAGCAACATGGGTCTCCTTGAATTCGAGAAATGGTCGAACCAGCCAGACCTCTTCACGGAGAAGTCCCGGGTGTGTGCCAAACTGCATGGTCTGACGCCAGGCCAGCGACGGGTGTGCCGACGTCACAAGGATCATATGCCAGTTGTCAGCTCCGGAGTAAAGCAGGGCATCAATGAGTGCCAGTACCAGTTCCAAGGGAGAAGGTGGAATTGCACTGTGACGGGGGATGAGACTGTGTTTGGACCTTTGACTTTGATTGGTGAGTTTATGAGAAAGATTATGCTGAATTTAGTTAGAACGTGTCAGTGCCCGAATTGCGTAACAGACTTTCTTTCATAATTTGAAGTAAATAGGTAGCTATTGTGAAGTAAATTCCTAATACATTGCTTCATATTTTTGATAAGTCATTTGCTCGATAAAGTAAATAACGTAATGAATGTTTTTGAACTGTCAAAATGAGGTCCATTCCTGCTGTGAGTCTGTAATGTAGTTACCCAGTCAAAGGAGGGGAGGAGTTAAATAGTCTTAGAGGAGAGTCTACAATTCCTTTCATCCTAAACATTTTTAAACATACATTAACCGTGGGTAGAGTCTACAAAAAACAAATCTAGACGCTCCTGAATAATTCACTATCTAATAATGTCTAGAACTTTGTATTATTTAACCTTTAGATACATCAAAAAAATCTTCTACGTATTTATAAGCAGTTCTGTGCGTCTTATTCTCATTTATATTTTCTGTTAGAACACAGCCATTTTCAAATACATTCCCAGAGAATTATCTACCCAAGGCCAGTACGACAGACTAGTCTATGTATCAAGATAAACACAGAAATAAATTCTCTTTTATTTAGAACAAACGGAATTGACATAGGACGTAATAAAAATATCGTAAAGACAATTTTGAGGCTCCGACGTCGCCGAGAACGAATATTGTTTTAGTAAATGTTATGTATAGTTAGTATGAGGTCCTATGTTTAGTTATAATATGTATAAGAGCAAGAATATGAGTTTCTTGGCTTATGGGTTATATGTTGGTTGATTTTGAAGAAATAATGGTCGTGGTAGTGGTGACGGCTGTCACATACGTGTCGTTGGTCATAGGTCCGATCCCAAGCAGGCACTTCACTGTGACGCCAGCACATCAAGCTACCAAACTGTAAAATTTTCCCAATTGAACATGAACCTTATGCTTATGGAATAAAGATAAAAATCTATCAAAGAAATTTGACAGATTGGGGTAGCTTAATGTGCTGGCGTCTTTACATCATTTCATCACTACAGCTCTCAGAACGGTGAAGGAAAACATCGCGTGAGGAAACCGGCATGTTTTAGGACCGAACCATATTTTCCATACTCCTCCGACAGTGTAGTTTTCGTAAAAAAGGGTCCAGGTTTTTGTTACACATATAGGGTGACTGGTAATTAGTGACAGACATTTAAACACATGATTGTACTCATCATTATGAACAACTTTTACAATGGGACCAAACCCGAAATCGCGAAAAAAAATCAGATGTTTCCTACATTTTCACGAGTTATTCGAACATAAATGTAGGGAACAGCTGATTATTTTTCGCGATTTCAGGTTTGTTCCCATAGTAAAAGTTGTTCATAATGATGAGTACAATCATGTGTTTAAATTTCGGTCACTAATTACCAGTCACCCTATATGGGTCATTCTCAGGAGACTCATTATTTGGTTGACTTCGGTGTCATTTTTGTTATCTAATTTAGGCATGAAATATCAAATCTAGAGTTAACACTCTACTACTAACATGCTTTAAATTAACTCTAGATTTGATATTTCATGTTAACAAGGCCTAAATTAAAAAAAAAAAATACACCGAAGTCAACCAAATAATTAGTCTCCTGAGAATGACCCATATAGAGATAGGCACTGTTAACATTAGCATGTCCTACCAGAAATCACTCAACGCGCCCAAAGAAAAAATACTTACAAAATAATGTTAAGAAGAACAAAGTATGGTGGGATCCCTATTTTTTTTTCGTTCGACCGTTTATTCTCCGACTTACTTTGCAAATCCAACTACCACGAAAAATTATTTTCATTTTTCCAGTTAATATAGAACTTCTATAACACTCGCAAATAAAGTGGCTTTCTATCGGTAAAAGAATTTTCAAAATCGGTTCAGTAGATCCTGAGATTACCCCTACAACCTCACAAACTCACAAACTTTAACTCTTTATAATATTAATATAGATATATAGTTTATTTTAAATCAATTTTTGTGATACCTTTTATCACAAAAATTTATTTATAAAAAAAAAATTGCTTCTTCCGATCTGTAAATCAAAATAACATCCCTTTTCTTATCTAGAGCAAAAACGATTCTCCATTTGAATCACCCGTGTTACCTCGCTACAGTCGCTACACATGTGCTGAAAATGTACCCCTGAAACAGAACTGTAAATCTTTGTGGAAGACAACTAGGACAGTTCGTGATTTATAGTGACATTGGTACTGTTCCCACCATCCCCACTTCCAACTGGTCTAGATAGAAAATAGATACTAGGAAAATTCGCTGAGATATTATCGAAGGCCGTCTGTTTATAGGGACATTTGTTAGTTTTCGTTGGAATTATGAGATGTGGAATAGATACAAGCAATGTTTCTATTGTCTGAAATTGCTTTGTTAGCCGTGTTTTAGTCCTAAATAGTATTAATCATTTTAAAAGATTATATAACTATGGAGTTTTATGCCGATTTTTCTCCATAGGAAACTACCTTTTGAACGGAGCAAAGAGCCTTTTATTGTCCTACTTGGAATAAATGATTTAAACTTGACTTTGAAAAGGTTACACGAAGATTTCAACGATTTCACGCCGGTGATGGCTTTTTCACTGCCCATAACAATCCTCAAGTTGCGTCATCTAAATGCCATAATTGTCCCTAAAACTACTATGGGAAACGATGGTGGGACCACCTACACACCGTAACCGACAACCGTGACGCAATTTCAACGTTATCACGTCACAGTTCTTCAGATTTAGGCTTTAATAAATACGATCTATGTACCAGCACCACATAAAACGTAACTGTATATCTTTAACCGGTTCAATTTTCCTCACCAGCATCACGGGAAACGGCCTTCACACACGCGATTACTTCGGCCGGCGTATCGCTCTCCGTGTCACGGGCTTGTCGGGACGGTCGCTTGTCAAGTTGCAGCTGTAGTCGGGCGACCAGACCGAGGAATCTGCACTCTGATTGGGTGTGGGGTGGATGTGGCGATAATCTCGAGTATGGCTACAAGTAAGTATGCTCTCCTGGTACTTCTGAGGTTAAAGGGTTAGTCAACCGCGCGTGTGTGTACTCTGTTCTCGTGTGGCTGTGGACTAATTAATTAAATTGAGTCAGGACGTACTCAATTGTATGATTAAGCTTTTGAATGAGGTGTTTAAATTCTTTGATTTAATCCTTGGTTGTACTCGTATTCGCGATAGAAAAGACGTAAGTGAATTTTACCTAGATTAATTTTAACGATCCAATGAGTAGGTAGGGTAGGTACAACCTATACCTCATTTCTGCCAAAACTTTCAGAGAATATGTAGGAAGTTATATTCTTAACGAGATTTTAGAAGTATAATGATTTTAATGAAAACTTTACCCTTTATATTATGATACCAATCATGGACACATGACGGCAAAAAAAAAAATGTTACTTAGACTAATGAAATACAACAACAAGAAAACTATAAACTCAACAATATTATACCTCCAACAGCTTATGTTATCCGAGTACATACTACTATATTCTACTACAACTAGAACCTTGACAATAAGTTCTAGTTGTAGAATTATATACGGCTACCATCTTGTGCTTATGTTGCCCTGTGCGAAAATTATTATTTTATTTAAATGTACGCTTTCCCCAGTCCATCCCCTAGTTCCTGACCTACAGCAATGTTACGAAATCTCTTCGTGTAAATGAGAGCCTAGTACTTTTCCCCCACTTTATCGAAATTTTCCCCGCGGAAAATATAAGCCAGGCTGTTAGAACAATAGACTGATGAATATATAAACGAAAGAAAACATTCGTTTTTCAAATTACGAAAACTTTTTTGAGCAATTTAGAGAAAATTGTTAATTGGAAATCTTTTCATGTAAAATGTAAAATTATTTAATTATTTGCAACTGAAAGTCAGTAAATGAACTACAACCTCCACAGTCCACTCAGGTGAAAACTACGTTTTACGAATGACGTCACTTCTGAAAACGGAATTTCTCAGCACGCCCATGAGTTTTCCACCTTTTCAGGATGTCACCTGAAACGTTCAGGTAGAACTCACCTGTTGGACGACGCACCTGAGTACTAGGGAAGCAATACCAAGGTGAAGGTATCTTTACCTGAGTTACGCTCACACAACGTGAAACGTCACGAATAATACGTCACCTGGGAGGATTGTCCCTGTGTGAGAGAAACCAAAAGGTAAAATCTACGTGGATAACTCACACTGAGGAGGAAGGTTTTTCAATGTGTGAGTGAACGAACAATTTCCCCCGATTTCCTCTTTGTGCTAGAAAGGGATGCAACACCCCATCCCTTACTACCACAGACTTAAATTTCACCTCCCCGTTTTCGGAAGACGTATAAAGGTGACCGTGATTTGTAATGGTGTGCGTGCACCTGAAATTCACGTGAAAAGGTGTGTTTTACTCCTACGATGTTCTTATGTCCTAGTATCAAGGTGAGAAGTAAGACAGGTGAAAAATTTGCAGGTACATTTTCAGGCGTGACAATTTTCTTACCTGTACCTAATCTTTGGTCGATACAGGTAGAATTTAGTGCATATTTTTTTAATGTTACAAAAATGAAAGATAAAATTAATGGTGGTATCGGTAGCTTGTAAATAGTGCAACTGAACAACTATATAGTCATTGTACTTTAAGTACTACATTAGATATAATATCAATTATGAACGCCTGATTAGTGGGAAATTATTATAACAATGTAGAATAACACATCCACACCAAACAAGCTAGTTCAAACGTATCAAATCGTCATTATACACAAAACAGGATGTCAAACCATATTCAATCATTTTTAGTTATCGATTGTGTAATTTAGTACCCGTTTTGTAACTAGATGGCGTTGGCGTCGAATTAGATCGCGCTATGGTTTCGTTACCGGCGAAACTATAAATAGACCAGGAATTTTTTGTTTTTTTTGGTTGGATTCTCTGTATTGACGATTTGTTGTGTAACTATAATATACTGTGCTATAGTGTTATAACAGAGTTTTATTGAAGATCTTGGGCTAAGATTTAACATGGTCCTTCGAAACCGGGTCAGTGTGTAATATTACGCATCGAGTTTTTGTGTATCAGCACAGAAAGCAGTGGTGGATCGCCACTGAAGTGCTTTAGCGTCGCCTGCAGAGGGCGCGACCACGGAGACCGAGTGTTTCTGAGGACGTCGCCTGCAGAGGGCGCCACCGCAGCAAGTTCTGTGGGCTTCCGGACATCCCGAATGCGGACAACCGGATCTAGAAGAAGTGGAAGTGGCATCCCGAGAAGCTGAGCACCAAACCTGAGAGCGTACTGCGCGCCTCCTGGCGGGCGGTAGCAACAAACAAACCGGAGAAGTAATAGTGAGTGACGTGTTGTGGATTTAAACCGTGAGTACAATTTTATTAGTGAAGCTATCAAGATTTGGAACTTTGAATTTAACGTTAATAATAATCAAGACTTAGAATAATTTTAAGTAGTTTAGACTTAGATTATTCAAGAAAAAAGTGAACCGACGGGGAACCTATGCCCGATTTTCTAAAAAGTTTGAAGTTAAAAACACTTGTAAAATTTTCTGTTGTCGTCATTGACTTAGAATAATTACATCAGTTTTACACTTGTAAAGGTTCTGTGTTCTTGTGCAACTCGTGTTTTGTTTCTGAATTTATTCAATAGTTGATAGTCATGGATTCGTTAATTAACTTGCAGCTAGATACCAAGAGAAATATTGAAAAAGGTAGAACAAATTATAAAAAATCTCCTAAGGAACGGATAACATTGTCCTATTTAGAAACCAGATTGGAAGCATTAGAACAACTGTGGTCTAATTTCATAAAAACGCACAGGAACATACTCGTAGTAGAAAACCTAGATTTCAAACATAATTATTTTACTTCAGAGACATATGACGTTACTGAGGATATTTACATAACTTATAAATCCGAGTTGAAAGAGTCTATTATACAACTAACACCTACAAAAGCAAGTACAGATAAAGCTTCATCGTCAAATACGTATACGAATGTAAAATTACCTAAAGTTCTTATTCCTACTTTCTCTGGCAAGTATACGGAGTGGACTTCATTCCGTGATTTGTTTTTATCACTTATCCACAAAAATGATTCAATTGACGATGTACAAAAACTGCATTACTTGAAAGGTCATTTATCAGGTGAACCAGAACAATTGTTGCGTCACACTCCTGTGACAGCCGCAAATTATGAGGAATGTTGGCAAATGTTAAATAAACGCTATAATAATAAACGATATTTGTCTAATTCAATGTTGAAGAGATTGATTAATCAATCAAATGTAACAGAGTCATCAACTGCGGTTAAAGAATTATTGGATACCACTGTGGACTGTTTGCATGGCTTAAGTACTCTCGGAATTGATGTTAAATCGTGGGACGCTATAGTCATCTATATAATAAGCGCTAAGCTAGATTGTGAATCGCGAAAGTTGTGGGAATTAAAAATGAGTACAGATGAACAACTACCAACTTTTGAAGAATTTAAAACATTTTTAGAGTCACGGTTTCGGTCTTTAGAGTACTTAGACACATCCAAGTCAAAGCAGAAGTCTACAGATAGTAAGCCAAAAGTTTTTCATGCAGTCAAATCAAATAGTAACAACATAATATGTCCATTCTGTAAACAGGATCATTATATAAGTAATTGTAAACAGTTTAGTAAAGAAGGTTACCAATCTCGAAGTGAGTTTGTCCGAACTCACAATTTGTGTTACAATTGTCTAGGCGCGAATCATTCAATTAAGTATTGTCGCGCTAAAACATCATGTCACGTCTGCAAGCGTAGACACCACTCATTATTACACCCCAAGGCATCTTCAAGATCATCGTCACCTAATAGCCATCCGGTAGAGGCAGTAGCTGTCAAATCAGCAGTGTCCTCACTGCAAACTGCTTCCGGTACGGCAAAAGAATCAGAGTCTTCAACCATAGCAACACACTTTTCTACAAAAGTTGAGCCCAATCGAGTTTTATTAGCGACCGCTCTCGTCGAAGCACAGACTCAGAATGGTCGTAAACAATTGCTGAGGGCGTTATTGGATCAAGGATCCCAGGCCTCTTTCATAACCGAGTCAGCAGTCCAATTGCTCGGTCTAAAGAAAATACCAAATAACAGTATGGTCTCAGGCATTGGAGGTGACGAAGGCGCTTTTGCCTCTAGATTCATGGTTTGTGTAACCATTCATTCACGTCACGATCCAAATGCAATTATTCAAGTTCGAGCATATGTGTTAAGTAAAATTACAACGTTGATTCCCTCAACTAAACTATGTATATCAACTTGGCCTCAACTAGAAGATATTACTCTGGCGGATCCAGAGTACCACACTCCAAACAAAATCGACGTTTTGTTTGGAGCAGAAGTTTACAGCCAAGTTCTTAAAGAGGGTTTAGTCAAACACTCTCCAGGGCCCATTATTGCTCAAAACACAACCCTGGGATGGATTTTGTCTGGACTAACACCCACAGATTGCGATCTCAATTCAGCAAATTGTCACAAGGTTATAGTTAGTATGCATTCACACCTTAGTGACAATGATATGCTTAAACAGTTTTGGGAGATCGAATCTGATGTTACTAATAAGAAAAAGATACTTACCCAAGAAGAACAGCTGTGCGAAGAATTGTTCACTCGTACTACTCAACGAGACGCTACCGGGCGATACATAGTCAAGCTTCCATTTCGCGAATCAAATCCACGAAGTAAAATCGGATACACCAAAGAAATCGCACTGAAACGATTTCATCATCTTGAACAGCGTTTCAAGAAAAATCATGAGATCAAAAGAAAATACACCGAAGTAATCCAAGAATACCTTGACCTTGGACACATGCAGCTGGTGTCTCGTGAAACTGATACCAAGCAGTCAGAAGCAGTCTATTTGCCTCACCACGCAGTGATTCGCGAGGATAAGACCTCTACCAAGGTCAGAGTTGTGTTCGACGCTTCTGCTAAAGGTTCTTATGGTGCATCCCTTAATGACACGTTGATGGTTGGTCCTACCATACAACCGGAATTACGTCACATCATCATGAGATGGCGTACGTATCCAATTGTATTATGTGCAGATATAGTTAAAATGTACCGACAGATCAAAGTCGCTCCTGAAGACACACACTTCCAGAGACTACTTTGGCGGAGTGAACCTGCATCTGAAATAAAAGAGTATGAGTTGCTGAGAGTCACCTTTGGCACTGCATCCGCACCTTACCTGGCCGTAAAGTCGTTGCAGCAGCTGGCACACGATGAAGAAGCTGAGTTTCCGCTGATATCTGAAAAATTAAAAAGCGAATTTTATGTAGATGATTATATGTCAGGATGTCAGACAGTAGAGGAGGGAAAAAGGATTCACAGGGAAATGGAAAAACTACTGAAAAAAGGTGGATTTCCATTACAGAAGTGGATGACAAACAATAAGGAATTAGCAGAGGAAATATTGGGAGAAGGTACAAATCAGGAAGGAGTAGTAGAAATAAAACTAAACGAGGTGGTGAAAATACTAGGAATCTTTTGGGATAGAGAATCTGACAGTTTCAGGTATTCAATAACATTTCCACAACCTGCATCTGTAACAAAACGAAGAGTAATATCAGATATATCACGACTGTTCGACCCCTTAGGGTGGGTAGCGCCGTGTGTTATACCGGCGAAAATAATGATTCAAAAGATATGGCTAGCCGGAATCGATTGGGATGATCGATTACCTGAAGATTTATTAAAAGAATGGCAAACATATCAAAAGGAACTACTAAACTTACCTGAGTTTCATGTACCAAGATGGGTTGAATCCAGAGAAGGCGATGTAGTTGTAGAACTACATGGTTTTTGCGACGCGTCTAATGTAGCGTATGCAGCTGTTACGTATTTAAGGATAATTGGCGCTGACGGGAATATAAAAATTAATTTGATATCTGCGAAAACCAAGGTTGCTCCGATAAAGCAACTGTCCATTCCTCGTCTCGAGTTGATGGGTGCTGTTCTGTTGGCCAAATTGATAGTGGAAGTAGCAGAGATACTAGCAATACCTAAAGACAATATACACTGTTGGACAGACTCGACGGTTGTTCTGGCTTGGCTCAGTAGTCATCCCAGTCGCTGGACAACATTTGTTGGTAATAGGGTGTCTGAAATTCTGTGTTGTTTGGAGAATTCTCAATGGGGACATGTGAAATCTACTCACAACCCTGCAGATATCGCGTCAAGAGGTATGACACCTTCAGCACTTTCACAGTCATCTCTTTGGAAGCACGGTCCATTGTGGTTAAAGAAGGAACCAATTGACTACGTCAAACCGAACTCGATGTCAACTAAACTTGAAGAAAGATCATTGAAAGATGTTAAAGCACATGTGTCAATAAATGTAGAGGATGGGCTGTGGACAAAATATTCATCACTTCAAAAATTAATCAGAGTAGTGGCATATTGTAGGCGATTCTTAAGATATAAGCAACATAAAGAAACTTACCTGACAAGTGAGGAATTGAGAGCCGCGCTGGAAACCTGTGTAAAAAAATGTCAAGAACAAGAATTTAAGGAAGACATAGAACACATTAAGAAGATAGGAAGTGTAAGTAAGAAGAGCAAATTACGACCTTTATGTCCCATATTAGATGAGCAAGGAATTCTAAGAGTAGGAGGAAGAATTGAAAAGTCTCAACTGTCAGTAAGCATGAGACATCCTATCATAATTCCACAGCGCCATCACTTCGCAACTCTGCTCGTCAGTGAAGCTCACAAAACCACTCTCCATGGAGGTCCAACATTGATGCTAAACTATTTGCGCACACAATATTGGATTCTATCTGCAAAAAATTTAGTCAAGGCTTACGTACGTAAGTGTGTGGTATGTGTTCGACATTCAGCGACCTTTCAAAATCAACTCATGGGTCAATTACCGACCTGTAGAGTGTCACCAGCCAGGCCGTTTTTGCATACCGGTGTTGATTTCGCCGGTCCGATTAACATTAGGATATCTAAGGGTCGTGGCAATAAGGCTTACAAGGGGTACATCTGCCTATTTGTGTGCATGGTCACTCGAGCAGTGCATATCGAGGCCATTAGTGACCTTACCTCTGAAAGTTTTATAGCCGGTTTCAAAAGATTTGTCGCTAGAAGAGGCCATTGCAGTGATATTTGGAGCGACAATGGGAAAAATTTTGTAGGCGCAGCCAAGGAACTGCAAATATTAGTCGCTGCTGAACAGTCAGCGATCGCTAACGAAATTAGGAGTTGGCTCAGTAGTAAAGGTGTCAAATGGCATTTTATCCCTCCCCATGCCCCAAATTTTGGTGGACTTTGGGAAGCCGGCATCAAGTCAACAAAATTCCACTTGAAGCGCGTGATTGGTGATTCAACTCTTACCTATGAGGAAATGGCCACGTTACTTGTGCAGATTGAGGCTTGCCTCAATTCAAGACCGATTTCCCATATTTCACAAACCCCTGATGATCCAATGCCGCTTACACCCGGTCATTTTTTAATTGGGGAACCTCTGGTTCTTGTGCCGGAACGTAATTACGAGCATAGCTCTGTGGGCTCGTTGAGGCGATGGCAACTCTTACAAAAAATGACCCAAGATTTCTGGCGACGATGGTCTAGAGAATTTTTAACTTCGATGCTACAGCGTTACAAATGGTCGCAAAAAGAAATAGAACCAAAGATTGGCGACATTGTTCTTGTAAAAGAGGACAATCTACCTCCAGGCAAATGGTTACTGGGTAGGATTTTAGAAAAGCATCCTGGTTCGGACGGACTCACACGAGTTGTGACCATAAAGTGTAATGGTTCAGTAGTTAAAAGACCAATTTGTAAACTTTGCGTATTGCCAACCAGTGATTGATATGGTATTTTTTCATAAGAATTATTTTAGTTTTGTTTTTGTTTATTTATCTTATAGCCCTTGACCTCATGGTGGGCGGCTTTAATTTAAAGGACAACTCATTCGAGCATGTCCTTGGTGGGCGGAATGTCAAACCATATTCAATCATTTTTAGTTATCGATTGTGTAATTTAGTACCCGTTTTGTAACTAGATGGCGTTGGCGTCGAATTAGATCGCGCTATGGTTTCGTTACCGGCGAAACTATAAATAGACCAGGAATTTTTTGTTTTTTTTGGTTGGATTCTCTGTATTGACGATTTGTTGTGTAACTATAATATACTGTGCTATAGTGTTATAACAGAGTTTTATTGAAGATCTTGGGCTAAGATTTAACACAGGAAAAAACGAATACCTACTTCGATGACTATTTGTTGAGGAAGGAAAACATCTTGATCAGCTGTCAACCGCGCTTCATGGATGTCAAACCATGGTTAAAGACAGGTTGGGTACCAGGATCACATAAATCCATAGCAGTTCGCGGAAATCGCGACGTAGTACGTAGCACCATTCATATTACGGCTTCTACGTTTACTACGGCTATAGCACGGTTCAGGAAAAGGTGTTTTTAAGTTAGATTTATTTTGAGGTAAACAATCCAAAAGTTTAGGTTTAGTTAAACTGCTAATTTGCCACTAAGTGCCAATATTAGCAATGAAATAGCACGTTCAAGAGCAATCAGTGTCAATATTCTACGGAAAACAATGACACTGACAGATCTTAAACGTAGTTTATATGCTGATCGCTTTAAGTTTGATCGGTGAAATTCGCCTTAAATGTTATATTCAATGGTTACTTTGTAATTTACATGTAATCTTCTCATATTAAATACCTAACCTGTTAGCCTTCAAGATATTTATAATGCTTACTTTGCATGTTAATTTAGGTACTTAATGTTAAAAACTACACTATTTAAAGCTCTTTAAGAACCTGATTATTGACGTCTTAAAAATTCTGAAGTTAAAATACAAAACTATTTCATAACAAAAACTTTAATGGGAATAGAGGAGCATCGCTACTGCCTTCCTACGTGAAACGCGTTATAATCTACGTGGCAACACGTAGCGAAGCACTGTAGCCGACCTCCTACATAGGCGTGCGATCCTAGGAGGTTTTCACGTACTGAAAGGGTTAACCGCCGCTGAAAACGAAAGGGTTGAAATTCGTTTCATCGAGTTTCATGAAAATATTTGGTATTGTCCAAAAAAAGTTAAGGAATTTTATTACCGTGAAAATTGAAATACTTCTGCAGAATATGGTAATACTTTTTTTTAATTAAATAAATTCAAACTTGATATTTAATACGTTTTTTTATCGATTACGATCCGTCGGTTGCTACGACGACGGGCCACACAGTTCTTGGTTGGACAGTATTTTTTCAAGCCAAACATTTTCAAATACCAGGGTAAAATAAAATACAAAGACCGTTCTTTCAGCCGTTTGTTTTTATCGCTTGCAACTTTGCACGTTGAACACACACAAGGGGAGCTTTTCCACTAAAAACCATAAACCAAACAAATGAAAACATTGTGTAATTTCGCTCTTTATTATTTTTTAAACGACTTTTCCTAAAAACATGGAATTTTCTGCATATTTCGAGCCACCGTTACCAGGGTAGCAAAAGACAAAGATGACGTTTCAGCAGTTGCCTTTGCTTTGGGCCTCCCACGGCGTTCCCGTGCTTTTTTCAATACTGAAACGTCACGGTTTGAGGCTGTTTGAACAGGAGCTTAGGAGATAGAAGAAGGTTTGTTTATTTTGTTCCAGTTGATTTTCAAGGCCTTGTGTCAATGTTACCTGTGCCCGTACTAAGCCCGTCTTAGTAAAAGCCTAGAGTTTTAATAACAATAATTATATGTATGGAAAAGCTACTAAACGCAATACAACTAAGTAAGTACTACCTTCTTGAACGAAAATTTATTTGTAAAATTCTGATTTTGAAAGGTTATAATATTACAATGACATCACAGAAAATGTAACATCTAATGATTCTAACATGAACACAGTATAAACGGCTCATAGTGTCTATTATTTTTACACAGTTTTGTTGTAAAAACGTATTATTATAAGAAGCTTTTTAGAACCTCTTTCAAAAGTTTTAGCAGATCTGCCGTTCTATAAATCAACTAAGAATTAGGTTATTAAATAAAGTCTAAAATCTTTTAGAAGAAGTTTAAGTAATAAGATAAAATAAAAAACTTTGTCCAAAAAAAAAAACAACCCACTTCCGGAACACAACAAAGTGAAAAAAAAAACATACACACAAAAATTTCGGAACTCGGTGACTTTGGAAATGTATTAAATTTTTTTGTCACAGCCTTCCGAATTTTTGACTTTGTTGTGCTTTTCCGGAAGTCGTTGTAGGTAAAAAAAAAACACTTTTACCCCACCCCCCCTCACCAGTTCCAAATTTGATCATCCTTGGGATCAAAACAACGCACATTTATGCGATAGCAGCAATCACGCTTGATTTGCTGTCATTTTTTGAAGAGTTCCATTGTCCGACTCCGAAATGCGTCATCAGATCTATATGAAATTTAAATGGGACCATTTCGGAATAAACCTCTTTCGAAAAATAAAATAATTTTGCAAATCCGTCTCTAAATTTTGAAACTTAAATTATTGAAATAACTCTACTAAAAAATAAAGGTGTCGGTAACGGTGTAGCGAGTTCAATTAATTTTTCCCATCTCAAAAAACACCCAACGCGCCAAAAGAAGTTTGCACTTCAAAAAAAAATATCAACATGTCGAATTGCTAACCTCCTTCTTTTTGAAGTCGGTTAAAAATATTTTGGTCATCAAAATTATTCAAAAGTGGTCTGCGCGTGGCAGCTCTGTCCGTGAGTTTCACGAAATTGGAGGTAGGTAAACTTTCCTCGGGACCGGACTAGATTTCGTAAAAAAGCGAGGTCCATTTACTAGGAACACATGAAATACAACATCCAAATTCTAATCTACGTCTGTGTGAATGTCGGAAACGAAGGAAAATGCATACACATACGAATGGGCGGAGTTTCAAGCTACACACAGAAACATGAGAAAAGGTTTTCAATGGAATATAGAGGGTGAGCTTTTTAACTTTTTTATAAAGAAACACTTTAAAAAAGCTTTTCCGATATGTCTGTTTGAATTTTCTTTACCAGGCCAACATCATTTCTAGTAGCTAAAGAATGTTCGGTATGCGGCTGGGAATGGAGAATGTGTGCGCTAGGAACGGTCTTATTGCTTCATAAAGGAGATTTTCCCGCATTCGAGTATTTTTCTGACTAGGCGAGCAGAAGATGGTGGACGTCGTGAAGAATGTGGGTATGGTGGAAAATCTCAAAAGGACTTCGTCTGGATTTCGGCAATTTTTGAAGTAATAATGGGAATCATGGTATTGAATATTATTAAGAGATATGAAGATTTAAATCAGATTAATAACACTATTTAAAATCACTGGTTTTTCATTAAAAACAAACCGATTCTGAATAAAAATTATGTAAACGTAAATACCTACAAACAAAATATTCTGTCTAAAAAAATAACGAAACAAAACTGACATTGCTATGAAAACAAAAACAAAGGAATAATAAAACGCCGACGTTCACCTGTTTATGTTGCCGAGCGAAATTCAAACTAAACGCGATCATTTCAAGCAAAACTTTTTCGCAAACCACCCCCCACCGGATAAACCCGGATATGAACCGGGTTTAGCGGGTTACGGACGCTTAAACCAGATAACATGTACCAGGAAAGCATAGGACTGAGAAAGAGTTAATCCGGTCACCCGGCTGAAACGAAAGTCGCGGGAATGAACTTTTTAACAAACATCAATAAGTATATTAATATTTAAGTACAAACCAATTACAAAAGAGTTTGTAGCAATAAATGTTTTTCATATTAATGAAATTCTTATTATAATTTAACTCCTAGAAACATTAAAAGTAGACTTCCAAGATTTCCCTAACAATACATTGCTTCTCCCGAATCAATTTTTCCCCGCACTCGTGAAGAGAATGCGCAATGCATAGCGACATTTTCCTTTAGCAAGCCTCCTAAACACTCATACCAGGAGCGAAAATGTAACCCACCAAAACATTTCCACCCACCCTCCAACAGTGAAAACAATCAATTATGTACCCTAACCCTATAACTTCCAGTTCAATGTCTAACGCTTCAAGAAAGGGTCGATATTTCTCGTAGACATTTCGTAGCGAGGGGCGTAGCAGCAAGAGACGTAGCAATCGTAGGTCTATGTATCTCTTTTCAACTATTATATCTCTTTTACTCATTTCAAAAAGCTTTCCGGCTACCAGGAGTAAGAAAAGTTTGTTCCCTCTGAAACTTTGAACCGGGGAAAGTTCTACTTTGATTTATACAATGTCCCAACTGTGAGGAGTTCGTAAGTGATAAATGCATACTTCAGAGTAGTTTTGGACGTAGGTATGTAAAGTTTTCAGAATTTATGGAGCCTTGTAAAGTACATTCCATCAAAAACATTTTAAAACCGCAAAAACATGCAACTTCAAACACGAAAATGCGAATTCAAATATGGAATGCAACCAGGATATTCTGGCGCTTGAATGACATTGACTGGGTTGGTGAACATTTTGTGAAATTATGTAACAAGATAAAACAAGATGGCAAAATTAGTTCCGATTTTGGTCACGCGACCTTTTAAGGGCTGATTTCACCAATGAAATTAAACGCGATCAGTACATCTGAGTTTAACAGCTGTTAGTGTAAAAATTCCCTAACAATTAAGACACTGACAGCTTTTGAACGCGGTTTAGGTGTGCTGATCGCGTTCAGTTTCATTTTGCCTAGAAGTGTTTATTTTGGCATTGTGCTTTTAAATTGTTTTTTTTTTTTGCTTCAGTATAATTTTAATATTATTTGTTGGTATATTAGCATGGCGAGCCGACATATGGCTAATGATTTAATTTAATGTTCTGTGTCTCGTAATGTTAATTACTTTGCCTACTATTGTATAGAATCAAGTATATCTAACTAAACAGATAGCTGTGCTGCTGAGGAGTTTGTTGCGCCACTTCTCCTTCCCAGCTAAAGCACTGGGAAGTGGTGAAGGGTGGTCGTTTTGTGGGACGGTCTTATGTAATTTTGATGTTCGAAAAGTGCTGATTCTCACCCTAATTCGAATAAATGACTTTTGATTTTGATTGGTGAAATCGGTTCTTAACGGTGTGTCATTTTGTGGAGAGATGTCTCTACGGTCGGCGAATGGCGAGATATTTAAGTAACTGATTTTTTTTTCAGGTTCACAGAAGTATTCGTAGACATCAGAGAGCGAGAGCGTAAAGTGAAAAGAGGCAGTCGTGAACAAGGCAGGCAGCTGATGAACAGGCATAATAATGAGGCAGGGAGACGGGTATGTTACCTACTACTGTAATTTATTCAAGCGTAATAAAGAAATGCAAAGTTCCTTGAAAATTTCAATTTTGTGAACTTTCAATTTATCGCTCAGTTAATTGACGATGGAAAAATCGAATTATTCCTTATCAACCATGATCATGAGCCAGATATATTCAGCATATTATTCTAGACCCCCAACGCAAAAATTTACCGTCGGTTATACGAAAAAAATCTGCTGTTTCATAGAAAGGTGCGATGCCTACGCGTTCAAAATGAATGGAACAACTGAGTTTTTTTTTATAACCGACAAAAGAGAAATTCAATAACTTTATTGAATCGAGACACTAATATAACAGCGGCAGCGACCATGTTACTAGATTTTATTAGTCGACTTATAAGATCAATGTTCTACAAAGTCTTATGTATTAAGACGACTCTAATCCCACAAATATCATTTAATTTATTTATTTCGAGAGCTATAGAAAAGCCGTTGCAACAAAATAACTAATACAGACTGGGATGAAAATGATGAGATGGATGAGTGACGAAAATGGGTAAAGTTAGAAATGAGTAAGGGGAAGTTTGAAATTGACGCCGGTGACAGAAAATCTAGCATCAATTCAAGCAATTCTGGCATCGGGCAATGCCCGAAAACAACTAAGTATCAGCCTAATTGCGTAAAACCCCACCAATAACAATCTGAATAATTTTCAAGGAGAAGTATTGCTAATCCATTGCTTCATAATTATTCGAAAAAGTCTGGTCAAAAATGTCAATAACACAATGAATGTTGTTTAACTGTCAAAATAATAGAGTGCATCCCAACTCTTTGAACACACACTTTAGGCTGCTTAGCAGTGCGTTGAAAATGTAGTGCGAGAAAAATAATCGCCGCTTTATTTTTACGTAGGCTTAAGGCGTGAATTACACAGAAACGGCGTGGCGTAGGTGCAGGCGCGACGCAAGCGCAGTGTACACAATACATTTTGTATGAAAACATTTAAAAGCGGGATCATGCCTGCGCCGTATCTTTACTGCGTACGCTGCGCCTACGCCGCGCCTTCGCCTTACGCCCGCCGTTTCTGTGTAACTCAAGCCTAAGACCTTTTAACTTTCACCATGTTATTTGTTTTTCTCTAATCCGCTTGTAACAGTTGTAACTAAGCCCATCGTGTAGCCCAGGGGTACCCAAACTTATTTTGTCTATTGCCCACTTTGAGAATGAATTATTTTTTAGCGCCCCCATTTTTTCACCTACTTAAAAACCACTATAACTTCAAATTAAATTAATTATTGTGAGCTATAATTAGCGGAGATTGAGCGGGGTTAGCGGATCTCTTACCGCCCCGCTTTAGGCCTGCAGCGCCCAGAAGGGGGCGTTATCGCCCACATTGGGAAAGGCTGGTATAACCCCAAGCATCATCCAACGACCCAAATAAAATACGCGAAATGGCCAATAATAGTTTCTCAGTTGAATCGCGGTTTCCATAGCCCGCTGTATCGTACGAACGTACGATTCTCAATAAAGTAAATACGACATAAGTTGCCATTACGCGCACAGCCTCGTCGTTGTGTAGACATCTTTATATCTAGCTGCCATAATTGCCGCGTTTACTGCTATTTTACTTCCTAACTATATAACCCGCAATAAGGCTTTGTTATAGCATTTTTATTCATATCTCTGTAACCAATAGTCGTAAAGTTGTAGTGGGTATTAGGAATGAGAGTTTGTTATTCTTTAGCGGAGGTCGCGAGCTTGCGAAGTTATTGTATGTAGCTTCCGAAACAGATGAGTAAGTGGGACACTCAGAAAGTCTTGCGAAAATAAAAAAAATGTTCAATATGTAAATATCTTTTTATTCGATATTTTCAAAGTACTCTCCACTAGCTTCTATACAAAGTTTCATGCGTCTGAACCAGTTATCGAACACTTTTTCCAGTCCGCCGCAGACACCTCGTTTACAGCCTGCTCGAACCTTGACAGCGCATCTTCTGACGACGAAAATCGTATCCCTTTGAGCAGATTTTTTTATTTTCGGGAATAATAAGAAGTCACACGGTGCTAGGTCAGGGCTGTAGGTAGGGTGACCCAGGAGTTTTCCCGGCGTGCTGTCCAGGATGTGCCTAGCGTTGAGCGCGGTGTGCGAAGGCGCATTGTCGTGGCGGAGCAGTAGCCCGCGGAGCCCTATGTTTGGTCGCTTGTTGCTCACAACAGAGAAAACTTCTGCCAAGCATTTTGTAGTATACCATTCAGCGTTGATGCTTCTTTGGTTCCGTAAAGGAATTGACACCAAGTAGCCGGTCAAATTGAAACAGCTCGCGATTAAAATCTTCCCCCCGCTTCTAGATCGCTTCACTATGGTAGGCGTTGATTCGTTTTGAAACACCCAAACCGTCGACCGGCGCTTCGGGTCTGTAATTTTCATCTGTAATTTTCATCTCATCACCTGTAATTTTCTCGTAAACACGCCGAGACGAGCCTGCTTCATTTTTTTTTATCATATCACGGCACCTCTCCACCCGAGCCTGCTTCTGAGCATCGGTGAGGATGTGTGGCACCCAGCGTGAAACTATCCTCCTCACACGAAGATGCACGAGTAGAATTTCGTGAAGACTTCCCGATCCAACCTGCAGTATGTCCTGAATGACTGTCTTGATTCGTAACTCGCCTATTGTAGGATTAAATTTTTCACTGCTAGCACGTTTTCTTCGGTAACAGCCGTCAATGGGGTACCACTTCTTTCTTCATCGCCGAAAGTTAGTCGATCGCGCTTGCATTCGTTATACCCACGATACACGGTTGCCTTAGAAGGGCCTCCATCCATGGATGCCATTTGAAGTCTATCGTACGATTCGTCCGGTTTCAGGCGACACTTGAAATCGTAAAAAATCATAGCGCGAAAATGTTCTCGGCGCAGATACATTTTTTAATGAGACACAATAATTATAAATTAGCTCGCAAAGAATGTGGAGGGAAATTTCGTAATTGGAACGTACCTATTTTTACTAACAAATAATCAAATTTTAAAAATTGATTTTATCTGGCCAGTCTCTCATACATAAAAACTTTTTTTCGCAATACTTTCTGAGTGGCTTGGTATAATATTTATAGGATACTTCTTTGATTAAATTTCATGTTAAAAATATCACGCCCGGATTTTATCGTAAATTGGTGTCTGAAATGGTATTTTGAGGAAAAAACCTCAAAGATTGAGTGGACCGGTCTAGTCAGTGCACGCATTTGTCAGAAATCGTGCAGCTCAACTCAGAACTGAAGGAAGTCAACAATACGACGCTGAATACCAAAGAAAGGACATTTGAGTAGTTGGCATAAATTACTCAAATGACCAGACCACGATAAAAACTGAAAAAGGAAACAATGATCCACATAGTCCTCATATTCACCATAATTAAAAAAGTACACCCACTTTAAACAGTAAATATTTCTAAAAGGTATAAGTAATATTAATGTTATTAAACATAGAAAAAAAAAGTAAAACATAAGTAGTTAGCAGAATAAAAATCAACGTTCACCGAGTAAAATTATGTAATCTAGCCTGCATGGTACTTACATTCACAATCAGTTTTCTCTTTAAACGTCATCAAAAATATCATGAGTCGTCTTATTAATTCCAAAATACGAAATAATGAATTGGAAGCCTTTTTGTCTTTCAAGTAACCCGTTTGACAGAGTTTCAGTTTAGTGAATGATGTAAATTCATTGAGGACCAGTTCTTGATCAGTGCTTGAGGTTCGTTGTAAAAAAGTATACTTTGAGACTTGAATGGATTACTTACAATTTTTCATTATAATAAATTGACAAAAAGCGCATCGCGTTTTCATGATAGTTAATTTCTTATCCGCAGGCTGTGATTGCCAAATCTCGCGTGACGTGCAAGTGTCACGGCGTGTCGGGCTCCTGCAGCCTCATCACGTGCTGGCAGCAGCTTGCCACCTTCAGGGAGATCGGTAAGTCTTGTACCTTTTTGTTTCCACGACCTGTTAGTCTATTGTTTATAAACCTTAGCCTAAAAACTTAGGTCTTTGTATGAAATGACCTATGTTTTACAAATAAAACTATTATGTTCTATTCTATTCTTATAGGTGAAGGTGAGCTTGAAGTGAGCTGTCTTTCCACCTAGCTCGGGATTGACGCTATTGACAGCTTACTTCAACCATACTTCACCTAAGTTTTCACGGTGAGATTTTTACAGAATAGTTCAGCTGTTTTAAATGAATGAATGAATGAAAGATATATTTGTTTGCAATCTAAGAATAAAGGTAGATAACATAAGTTCTGAAGGTCTATCAATGGTTTCACTATATTCGGCAGTTCAGCCGTGCAAATATTCAGATTTGACATCTTGGTTAAAAGTACGGTAAGGTAGGTATAGCATGCAGAACACAAGGTTAGCAATAACATAAAATCCTAATAATAATTTCGTAATTTAAATTTAGAACACAATACAATTAGTGAAAATTCAAATTAAATACAATTCTATAAAGAAAAATCAAGATTATCGAAAATGTTTCAATAGAATTAGAAAAAGTATTGTCAATAAGATGTCATTAACTTTCATTGATGGAATAAAAACGTCTCTCACACAACCAGCTACAGCGCAAATTTTTAACCAGTGCGCAAACTGTAACCATGAATTCAACATATCATTCTAGACCCCCTAGCGTAGAAACTTTTCGTCAATTATACAAAAAACATATGCTGAATTCATGGTTACAGTTTGCGCACTGGTTAAAACTTTATCCTGTATCTAGCTTTCTATGAAATTCTAATTATATGATAGCACTTCTAAATTCTTCGGCTAATTGCTTATGCCATCACAAACATAAATTGTATTAAAAACAAGTCTCGCTACTCAGTTCTTCTATCGTAAAAAGTTGTGAGATCCATACATATAATACCAAGTCGGTCAATTTAATCAGTTCCTACTTAAAAATCCTTGTCTTAAGTTATTACGTAATTAGCTAACCTAAAAACATCTTAAAGTGACCATATCAATATCAATATTAAAAATCTTTTGTTTTAAAAAATAAATTGACTAGGCCATCGCATGAAAACACAATGTATATTTTTTTATTAAAAACATAATTTATCTCACAAGTAATACATATTTTATTAAATTAGATTGTTTAGTGCGATTGCCAAGTCAATTTATTAAATTGACTTGGCTTGATTAAATTGACCGACTTGGTCTAATACCAAGTCGGTCCATTTATTCAGTTCTCATGTCAATCATGGATCTCACTTACTTTTTACGCAAGAACTGAGTTGCGAGACTTGTTTTTTTTTTTACAATTTATGTTTTTGATGGCATCTCATTTCTTTTTGTAGATAGTTCTTTTCTTTTTTTTTGTATGTAGTCTTCCTCTTTTTCTTTTCGGGTACTACTTCTTGAGCTTCAGCTACAGTTTTTCTCAAAGCCCACTCCCTGTCGCTATTCTGGGTTTTTCTCGTAGGCTTTGATGTTACAATTTTTGACAAATCTGGACGGTAACGAAATTGCAAAATATTTTAGTTTTTCCTTGATTTATACACTAAACACTATTTGTATTCTAAATTTGAAGTTTCTATTATTAGAGTTTTGATGATCGGTCAGTCAGTGAGTGAGTGACAAATTAACAAACTTTGACTAGTTATAATTCTTAAACTACTGGTTCAAATTAAATGAAATTTGAAACATACCGAGTTTATACAATGCCTGTTTGGTTTTTCTAGTTTTTTCTAGTTTTATCTACAACGAAGTATAAGGGGGTCGAAAATGGCCTGAACTACTTCGAGAAAAGGATGGCACGACCGTGCCGCTTGTTGTTGCTCGACTTGGCGGGAGCACTGCCGTGCCCCCAGATATATTTTCACCGCTATGGTATAACAATTTTGTTGCACACTTTTAATCTATTACGTGGGACTACCAGTGGCTTTCACGTTATTTTCCTCTTTGAAATAAAGAGTATCTACTTCAGTTATTCTTCTTCTTCGTCGTCACACTCTTGGCAGAGTGGTCGTGGTCATCACATCAATGTTTTTTCTTGGACATTCGTGGAGTGGACCATTGAGTGCAGTTTTGACTTGGTCGGTCCAAGGCATTGGAGACCTGCTGCGTGTTCTTGTACCTAAGTCTTGTACTTCAGTTATTAACTGAATTAAAAAAAAAGGAGGAGATTCAATTCAGTTGCATTTTTTTTTTACTACCGTAGAATTCAGTCGTCTACAAACCAATTTAAAAAACTCTTCTTTTGTTTGAAAGGATACTTATAGAGTCGTCAATTATAAATTTGGTGAAGTTCTAATTAGTTAGTGCTTTTTGAGTTAACTTCAATAATACGTAGGTTTATTTTCTACTCATGTTGATGAAGATATAAAGTTATAATAACTTCCTATCACTATTATTTACTTAGCAAGTGAAACTTACCTACTCTCACAGAGAGGAGGCATGTGTCCCATCAGTGGGATCATCATAGGCTGATTATGAAGTGAAGGTATACGAATTTTTGTGGGAAAGAAACTGAAAAATAACTGTAACTTCGGAAGTCTGTGGCAAAAAAGAAAATACAAAACCAAAGACACGAGAATTCCTAAATTAAAGTTGTTTTTAAAAATTAAAGTAATTTTTGTTGTTTCCATTTCTTGTTACAGTATTTGCTGCTTGGTTCTTATTTGTGACCCGTTTGTTAGTTTTAAACATGTAGCCAAGATTCCAGACTTTAGATCCCTTTTGATAGACAGATATTCGTTGACTCTTTTATAATTTACCGAATCACCGACAGAAAAACTGCAATCTCACCATTGTATATTAGAATCAGTCATCACTCATCAGTTTCACCGTTCCATCCTATTTCTTCAACAAAATTACAATTCCGGACTCAAAATTATAATGTCATCAAACCATTTCTTTAAACTTATGTAATTTTATAATGACGCCATTACTCTAGGTGTGGTCCAAAATTATAACGATCTTTTCTACCTGTGTCAAGGAACCGTGGGACCAGGGACACATAAAAACAAAAAGAGTTTAACTTTATCGTCATATGCTTTTAGTTCTGAGACGATCGCTTCCATTCAATCAATCTAAAACCTAGAAAGGGGGAAAACGCCCGAAGCCAATAAACGAAAGACAACCTCTACTAATTTGTGGTCATATACAAACCTTCCCGCCATTTAACAGGAAACCAAGACTTAACACTCTATTAAGCAAATCGTCTTCTAAACGAGTCTACATTGTTCGGACATCCCGACGTAGCTGGTTAATGAGTGACCATTACTTCTTCTGTGCTGCTGTCACCCTGGTACCCAACGAATTAATACTCCTGATATTAACTTGATAGTTTTAATTGTTCTTCCGGGATTTTGTTTAATGGGATCCATTAATTTTGCTTTGTTTTCTGATAAGGTGTCGTTTGATTAATTTTGTGAACCGTGTGAACTCTCTCACACGTAAAAGGGTTTCGTTTTTTGTTGTCCTTTATAATGGTTAATTGTGGGAACGAATGCGCTACTATTTGGTTTTTACTTCCGTCCATTAAGTCATTTGGTATCTATTAAGTTTTATAAAGAAAAAATACTCATAGACAAAATATATTTCTAAAGGTAATAATGGTTTTCAACAGTTTTAAAATAATGTTACGTTCGTGACATTTAATACTTTCACCACCAAATCTATTGTAATTAGACCACCCGAAACCGTAACAAGTTTATCGAAAACAATAAATTATTGTAACGTATTAAAAATTAAAACCGGTAATAAAATATAAAACATCACTACAATAACGACGACACTCAAAATATGATGACACAGAAGTATCATTCTTCTGAAATCGTGCGTAAACTCTAAAAGAGAATAAAGTTATTCAACTTCGTAAAAAAGTTTCTCTAAAGCAGCATATATTCAGGATCTTTAAGTAGGTAAAACCATTATTAAGTCATTGCAATGTAAGTTTTAGGGGACTAAAAAAAAGTTATATGCTTCGCGATAAGTCATAGGGGCAGATCCTGAAGGCTGCGTGTGTCGACCTTAAAAAAAACTGCTCCTCACATGGACAGCTGTACGTAACTGGCTCCCTTGTCACCAGTCCTGACTTTCTGTATATTATGGCTGCTGAGAACAAAACTACAACCGTAGTATTTATAAAACTTCCTTGTGGAAGTTTTATAAAAATGTGGCTGTTATTGCAGTATAATGGTGTCTTACAACTTCCACACGAAAGAAGTCGCGGGCAGAAGCTAGTTAAGTATTTTGAATGAGTTTGATAAAACTTCGATATTCATTCTAAGTTATAAAATCGAGGTAAAAGTTACATTGCAATGACTTAAGTACTTAGTTTTTACACCAATCGTAAATGTCCAACCTTAGCCAGTGGGTCTAATGCCTTCGATACCCTGCCCTGGAGTTGCATCAGGTAGGCACTCCGGTATCACTTGATGCCAACCTACCTCTGTCGCGTGGTCGAGGTCTATTTGGATGGACAGGGCCCTCATCTACCCAGGTCACCAGGGAAAGTGGAACCGGCGAGAGATGTCGTGCGGTGTCCTATAGGGATCGGCCCTGGGGCCGCATCTGTGGGACATCGGGTACGATTGGGTACTACGCTGACGACACGCTGGTCCTGGCGCAAGGCAGGTGACACCAGGTGGCGGCCGAACTTATTACACACGGGGTTGCAACAATCGTCAGAGGATCCGGCAATTGGGACTCGAGTCGGCCTTGCACAATTCCGAGGCCATGTGTTATCATGGTCCTCGGAACGCGCTACCGACGGGTTACCAAATGACGGTAGGAGGGGTTCACATCGGCGTCGAGTCGAGGAAGAAGTACCTGGGCCTCGTCCTCGACAGCCGGTGGAACTTCGTGGAGCATGTCCGACGTTTGACTCCCAGACTGGAGCGGGCTGGGGCTGCTTTGAATCGGCTCCTGCCCAATCTAGGGGGCCCAAACGCCTGCTGCCGGAGGCTCTACGCGGGGGTCGTGCAATCCATGGCCCTATACGGGGCACCGGTGTGGGCGTCTACATTGAGGCGCCGACCAGCCCGCCGGTTGAACGCTTCCCATATGGTCATGGCCATCCGGATGATCCGGGGTTACCGCACGATCTCTGGTGAGGCGGTATGCGTCCTCGTCGGATTGCCGCCATCGAACCTGGAAGCAAAGATTCTCGCGCACACTTGAGAGTGGCGCGAGTAAGCAAAACGCCGAGGCGTAACTCCGCTGCCGCGAGAAATCGCGGCACAGCGGACAGAGCTCCGGCGGGATTTCATGGCGACATGGACAATGCGATTTTCGCAACCCAGTGCTGAGCACGCCACGATTGCGGCGGTGAATCCCCTCTTTAAGGAATGGATTGAGAGGCGCCACGGCATCCTCACCTTCTGCCTGACGTAGGTCCTCACCAGACACGGTTGTGTCGGGAGTAGGGCTTGCAATCCGGATTTCCGGATATCCTTACTATCCGGATATCCGCCGATTTTCAAATCCAGAGTTTACTTGCATCATCATCCGGATTTTTCGGATATTACGGATAATTGTATTTATCTTTTAAACAAGTCCTAGTCGGGAGGTTCCTGTTTCGCATAAGGTGAAGTTCGCCCGGAGAACACAGTGGAGCATAACATGGAGGTCTGCCCGGCTTGCGCGGCGCACCGCCGCGCCGTGTCCTCGTCGAGGCGATCGGGGACAGCGATCTCTTGCGTCTGGCTCTGGTCCTGGCCATGGTATGGAGCGAAAGTGCTTGGGTAGCCGTCACCTCCTTCTGTGAAGCAGTAATGCTCGCAAAGAGGGAGGAGCGCACGTGAGGGAGAGGCAGTATATTCGTCCTGACGGCCCTAGTCGCCGCAGAAGATGACGTCGGGAATCCCAGGCTGATTCCCGACCAACGTAGGCACGGGTTTCCGGATGGCGAGTAATGGGTAGCTCGCTGTCCGATAAGAACCTAGCCTGGGTCGACGGCGCGTTTTGTTCCACGCGCGCCTCAAAGAGATGTCAGCACCAACTGGTGGGGTCCGCAAGGGCCAAGCCTGCCAGGGGTGAAGGTTGTTAGAAAGAGTTACTGTGACCCCTGGCACACAGGCAACTGCGGGTGGATTTTAGTCAGTAAAAGTCTGAAACGCCCTCCCGCTCCACCCAGAGCGGGAGAAGTTATTTGATGACTTCCGAACCAAAAAAAAAGCCAGTGGTTCTTCTGAAAATTATTATTTTGTATCGGTCCAAAGTTATAGGTTTGGTAGCTCGTAAACATGAAATTGGATCTCTTTAGTTACTTAATAAGCCGTTTAAGCGGCCATAAAAATATAGACCTTTTTTAAGCAGCTTATGTCATGTTAAGGTGGTATAAGTTCTACAATATAGGATTCGCGACCGTATGTATATAATATATACATACGGTCGCGAACTGATTTTAATGAATAAAATACAGCCTTCTTAGTATTTTTTTTTTGGTGAGAAATAATCAAATAACTTCTCCCGCTCTCGATGGAGCAGGAGCGCGTGTCAGACTTTTAATGACTAACACCCACCCGTGTTCCCTCAGTAGCCTGTGTGCCATGGGCGGCTCTTTCAAACAACCCGCACCCCTAGCAGGCATCGGCCCTTGCGGGCCCCATCATACAACCTTCTTAGTTAATTTCATGAAAACGTCATTCAATCGAATTATATGAACTTCGAGGGTTGTATTGCTGATTTAAATGATTATTATATGAAACCATACTTCTTACGATCGCGAATCACATTTTAATCGACGTAAAACCTTGCAATGACCTTCAAAATTACTAAAAACGTAACAAAATTTTAATTTCGCAGGCTACCCTGGTGCTTTCACCTTAATTTAGAAAACTACCATCGGATCCACAGGAAGTGATACTTAAACACGTTCAAGGAAATATGAAATTAATAATGTCTTCAATCCATACATATCAGCAAGAAAATAATATATCGGAACATAATTTAATGATGCCTTGAAACATAAAACCATGAAGTAACAAACCTTACACAAAATTTATAGGCTGTATTGACAAAATGCCTGTAATTAGTAGCAACAAAATTAATAGCACGCCATCTTACGGCGGGTGGCCGCGTAAATCAAACGCCCACAAAGTCACGGAACTAGTCAATACAGCCACGTTTTAGTTTTATTTACTATCCGAAAATGCTAATGCATGCACGATTCTAAATTAGACATTTTAAAAAGCTATTATAATAATTTATTGTCGTTAAATACGGTGCAGTTTCTTTTATTACTATAATTTTTGTTCAAGTAAAGATTTCTGAGGTGACAGGGACGGATTAGGAAGATATTTATTGAAAGAACAATATTTCGCCAAAGTAAACGTAACTAATGCTACAATGTGTTGTTGAATAAGTCAAATAGATTATAATTTGCAACTTTTATCTATTTTTGTGTTCCACCAGGTGACTTCCTCAAAGACAAGTATGAAGGGGCGACAGAAGTAAAGGTGTCCCGGCGAGGAAAGTTGCGGCTCGGCAACCCGCACTACACCCTCCCCACTGCACAAGACTTGGTCTACCTTGAGGAATCACCCAATTACTGTGTCAAAAACGAGTCTTTGGTAAATATCAGACTTAAAGTTTAGGGTTATATTCATAAACGATGATTAAGATGTTTAAACGTCAAAAATGTATGGTTAATCAGTCGGTAATCATTACTTAACTTTAAGCAGCGTTTATAAATAAGGGGGTTAATGTTTTAAATTATCTGTCTGTGAATATAACCTGCAAAAAAAAAAAACGGTACAGACGCCACGCACATCAAGCTACCCCAATCTGTCAAATTTCTTGGACGGATTTTCATCTTTTTACACAGGCGTAAGGTTCATGTTCAATTGGGATTCATGTACTGGCGTCTGTACTTAGTGCAAATGACGTTGAAATTAATTAAATAAATAAGTATTGAATGATCCATCAATGGAATCTTGTGTCCTGGCAATTATTCCTATTTTGAATAACAGGTTTTATCCGATGTAACTAGAACATTTTTCCTGTGGTATTTTGCATAATTAGGGTCGCTCTAATCTGCTGCATTGGTAAATAATATAATCAGCAATGCAGCTTGGATACACATTAAACTTGTTTGTCCTATGTATAGTTTTGAATTGAGATCGCTTACATTCAATCAATCCAACTCCTAGAAAGGGGCACAGCCAATGTCTTGGACTCTCGGGAATCCTGTCATAGGGAAGCCTTTAAATGCATTAACATTTTCAACCTTTTCTGTTTATGTATTTCTGTAAAGTTATTCCTATTTCTGATTAAAATATTCAACAGAAAACGTAAATTAAATACCCAAATATTTTCGAGCTCGCTACTCTCGTTGTAGCATCTTATTATCGTCCGATGCTCTAGAATCTAATAAAATTGTTGAAAGAAAACCTAACTATTTCGCGAAAGGCGTGTAAAAAATTTCTTCATTTTCCTATTGCTCATTGTGTACGAGAGGGGGCGAGGGGGCCACATATAATATTGCCGCCCCGAACCCCCCGCATGTTTAGTCCGTCACTGAGCAAGGCAAAAAAAATGCTACTCGATACAGATGGCAGATAGGTACAGAAGTATTAATTAATATGACTCACAATCAGGTTGAAGCTATTGGAATTTTAACTTAATTATGCATGCTGCTATCTTACAAGTGAAGGCATACACATACAATATGTATGTAGCGTAGACAACACTTAAAAATATTGTCCGATATTTATGTGTCATGTATCGTGTATATCTATTGTTATAGATCCTAATTAAATAAATTAAGTCACACTAAAACATATTTCCTTTTCAAATCAAGACAATATTGAATGATGACACGGTTTTTTTTTGAGGTTGGGAAATCATCAAATAACTTCTCCCGCTCTGGGTGGAGCAGGAGGGCGTGTCAGACTTTTACTGACTAAAACCCACCCGTGTTCTCTCAGTTGCCTATGTGCCAGGGGCCACAGTATAGGTTTCGAACAACCTAAGTACCTACTATGTCAACAAGGTATATAAAAAAATTCGGGTCCACATTGCTCATTGGCATAAAGCGCAAAACAAGCATCCCATCAAGTTAGACTAAACGGAACACTCCACCATTCCCCAGGGTTCCCACGGCACGACTGGCCGCGAGTGCAACAGAACATCGTCAGGCATGGATGGCTGTGCCCTCATGTGCTGCGGAAGAGGGTACAATACGCGACGAGTGACTGTGAAGGAGAGGTGCGGATGCAAGTTCCACTGGTGTTGCCGCGTCGAGTGCAACACCTGTGTCAAGACCAACGAAGTGTACACCTGTAAATAATCCGTAACAACATGCTGCTCGCACCCGTTGGTGTTACATAATGTTTTCTCCTTCTCGAAATTATGTAAAATTTTAATAGATCTCAACTTGCTAATAATAATTTTACGTCAGATATGGCGTACCTAAATCTCGAGTGTTTGTATTGTACAGACGCCAGCAGCTCATGTCAATTTTCCCAATTGAACATGAACCTTATTCCTTTGTGATAAAGTTGAAAAACTATCAAAGAAATTTGACAGATTGGGGTAGCTTGGTGTGCTGGCCTCTGTACTAGGTAATTTATTGCGAAATGGACACAACTGCTCAGTATTTATATTTTTAAATATTCTACATTAGGTAGAATTATTAAAATAATGTGATAAAGCTTGAAGAGTACTTAAAATTAGATGTAAGTTTTAAAATTCATATTAAGTCTTATTAACGATTATGTTTTAAAAGTAGATCTACTTTCTTAGACATAAGCTTTTAAAGTGCTAAATAGTGTAACCGATAAATACTCATTAGATATTTGTAAATAAAGTGTTTTAGTACGACTCTGTTAAATTATTTACATTTGTGGATTTTCATAAAAAGTACTCTGTGTTGTGCATTGAGTGCCACTATGAGTGACACAAATAAAAACGAAACTTCCTACATCATTTGTTGTCTTTCTAGGTTCTTTTTTTTCTTGCCTGCGGTAATCTTAAAATAAATAAAGAAACACAAAGTAATTGGTGCAAAATTTTATGTTAGCGGTTATTTTACTTTAATCACAGTGGGGTGTTGCGGCGAAATGTGCCCGGATTTTTTATAACCATACCTACTAGTATACTTGTGACACCCGACGCCATCGAAAGGCATTCTCAGCAGATATGTGAGCCGGCGATATGCCTGCCAGGGTATGCAGGTAGGTTGCACAGAGAGCAAGTGCAATTCGTTTCCAGTATTCACGTGATAGTGTTATGCCACAGACTTATAAACGTGTGTTATGCGGTGCATTCTCGAAAAGCAAATTAAAACGGCAGATATGTTGTGATTACGAAGCTGTGGTGCTTCAAAAACTATAAACATTATTTCTAAACCGCTGTCACAACTGGTGCTCTGCGGCTATTTACCAGTTTCTGCGGCAACTGCGGCAGCGAATTAACCGGCTTCATCCACACATCAAAAACCTGTCAAAAGTCTGTAGCAGCCTTTAGTTAGCATATGCGTGTACAGTGTGTCCACTCGTGCGTGTATGACACATTTGACCAGGACTTCTTGGGCTTCTTTGAGATTGATGCAGTGTAGCAGAATAAGAAATAATGGAGACCTAACCTTACGTAACCTGGGGGAAAATTAAAACAAGGTAATAAATCTTACTGGGACAGAATAGTTACAAGTCTGTTCCTGCCGGAACCTAGTAAATACAAAATAGCCTTTTGGCGGTATATGAAAAAAAAAATACGAAAAAAAAGTGCCGTACCGCCTATTGGCAAAGATGATAAACATACAGAATCTGCAAAATAGTAGTCTATGGAATCTGGGCTTTACGAACGTCAGGAAACGTTTTGTCACCAGCACATCAAACTATCCCTAACTGTAAAATTTTCCCAGTTGAAAAAGAACCTTACCTGTACTCAAGGAATAAAGTTGAAAATCTATCAAAGAAATTTGACAGATTGGAGTAGCTTGATTTGCAGGCCTGTGTACACAAACTAAGACACAAACAGTCAAGAAGAAGAAAAGAACAGATTTTTGTACAAAGGTAATGCCTACTTTGCTTGCTTACTATATATTCTTGTCTATCTTTTCTGTAAAAAATAAAGTGTTGTATGAATCTTTTAACACATGCATGATATTGACAGGATTGTTGGTTAGCATTTGTGAAATTGCAGTAAAAAGTTTGATGTCACTGTCATTCACTTGACAAGACAAGACAAGACAAGATTTCTTAGTTACAATTTTCGCCACGGGCCAAAAGACACGTGTTTAGTTGTATGTGTAACTGTCATATTTTTCTTCAGATAAAATTATTTGACTTTTGCAAAATAAGCCTAGTACGGCCTAGGCCTAAGATAGGTGCTCACGCAGTGACTTTGATCATGTAAAACCCTAGAGAAGTTTTATGCCCAATATTCGGTAGCTACTACAATAAAAAAACGAAAGCTGCTCGCCCGGAAATATGCCCTCGAAATTTTTTATCGACATCAATCTGAATTTTGATAATTTTAATTTTTGTATTTTTTAAGGTTTTCATGGATTTACACCTAAATTTTAATTTAGAATAACTACAATGCAATAAAAGTAACACAATTTATAAAAATAAAATAGCAAAAAAGTTCAATTCAAACTAATAATCTATCCAAATGACATTTGGCCACAGACATCTATTTAAATGTCTGTGCATTTGGCCCATATTTTATACTGTACTCTTTGATTTGGCCTCCTCGCGCCATTCCCACATGTGCGCGAGGACCTTTGCCTCCAGATCCCATGGCGGTAATCCGGCAAGGAGGTAATGTATGAGGTCAGTTTGCTTTATGGACAAATGCGCTGATATTTTATACAGGGTGGGTAAAAAATCGTGGATCAAACGAAACAGACTTCCTAATGTAACTTTAGTAACATGATATATCTAAATTTAATTTACAACACATAGTACGTGTATCCGAACTTTCACAGATTTTATAATCTGTGACGTTGAGTAAAACTCGTGTTTGTGAATGTGATTGTGTCCGCCATCTTTATATTGGCATAATTTTGAAAATTGAACTGTTTTACATTTTCTTTGCTCACTCATTGACTTTTTATGTGAAGTAATACATTTCTTGAATATATTACACTGCTAATTGTAAATTTCACGTGAATTTACAAGGCATTGCGATGGGGAAGCCATCGTCTTCGTTACTGTCTGTTAGTTGAAGTTTAATTTACGCGTTTCTGTGAACCTATCTATGTTTGTTTATTTACAAAAGTACAAGTATGTAATCTTTTAATTATTATAAGCATGGGAGGCTTTGGCAATGGAACAAACTGCTTTGTGTGGAGCAAGCGTGTTGGTGGAACATTATTTCGTAAAAAAAATTTTTTTTTTGTTTTCTACCTTCCAACATGGAAAACATTGCTTGATGTTGTGCTGTAACAGACCCTTCTGGATTAATGTCCTCCTCTTCAACAATTTATTTCATTATTTACCATAGATGACCATCAGACCTCATATTTATTCATTCAAAAGTAAAGTTTTGTACGTTATAATCGATTCACTGTCAGCCAGTACATGTTACTTGGTGATTGATAAAAACAAAGACCTGCTACCGACATGATAATAAAGTGACGAAGCACAGTGACACAATATTATTCATGTTTTAACATTAAATTAAAGTTAAATCTTATTTCACTCTACAAATCATCTATTGATCATCCTCCTATCACATTAAGAAACCTGCATGTTTTTGTTTTATTAAAATATGTATATCAATGGCAGCTGAGTATGTCTCGCTGGTGGTGGCATGTGTTTTGGATCATGAACGGGCCCCAGCAGTAGAGACTGGGCATCTCTTAGCTTCCACGGCTTATTTTACTTTCAGAATTGTTTTTATTATTATTATTACGGATTAAAAGCATCCGTAATAATAATAATAAAAACACACGTGCACGTCTTTTTACAACATTCTCACATTGATAATTTCAACATAATGATGTAACCAAGTTTTTGTAACAACATCATGATTTTCAAAGAGTGTCCATGGAGTTTTTTTGCTCGTTCTTCTCCTTAGGTACCTACTATGCTTCGGAATGGTCAACTAGCTTCATCTTTCTAACTCACCGACCTTGAAAATTCATAAGTGCCTGTAGTTGGTTTATTTGAAATAAATTCTTTTGAGTTTGAGTTAGCAGGCTGTTAGATTCCATATCAAATATTCTCATTGCATGATAGTGTGTGTATTAAATCACGTTTTCTGTTGATAAAATAGTCTTTCTTGCATCATTATAATTTGTTGTAATTGTTTTGCAACTGCTATTCAATGTATATTAAAGTTTAGGTAATGTCCTAAGTCATATACTGTGGAATCTCAATAACTTGAACCTTGTTAAGTTGTAATTAATTTCCAGTATTAAAAGAAAATGTAATTCACAGGACTTGTGGTATCTTGAATTATCCAGACTTAACTTGAACAAAATGTTATTTCCCTTTAAGGGATTGATAGTCCCTACATATTTATACTCGTATAACTCAAATTTAAAAAAGCAGTATTCGTCAAAATTAGTAAAATAATATGGACGCCTTGGTATTATTCCCGGGCTCATGGGAAAATAAAATCTAAAAGGAATATTTTGTGCTTTTGTTCTATTGTGTTTACATGTGCAATGAATGCATTCATTGAAATTCTTAGTAATACATCTGTGTACCCTATGTTGGGCTCATTGCTTAAAAAAAAGTTTAGTTATTGATCAGTATTACACTGTACACAGAAAAGAACATAAAATTGGTACAAAGGACTATTGGACTATTAACTAGTAACGTCACAAGTGCTAAACGGAAACGAATGAGTTTAGCTCTCAAGTGAAGGCTTCTTCAAACGGGTGGGATGCGACACTTGTAGAACAATTTTCATGAAGTTTTCATAGAAATGGTTCTATGAGTGTCTAGACCGACCGTCGCACTAGTCTGCATGAGCCGTAAATCAAAAGAAGATATTTTTTGTAGTTGTTAGTACAGTTTACTTCATGAATAATTTGTTTAATTATATGTGTACCATGTAACAATTAACGCAATTAGCAATTTAATCCTTTGTATATCGAAATTTTACTTAAGTCGACATTAACTCCAGTTTTTCAGTATCATTCAACTGTAAATTAATGAACTTTTTTCTATTTTTCAGAGAAGTTCTGAATGTTCCATCCAATCAAATTCAAATAAACAAAAGAACAAAGTGGCAATGAGTGCTCACAAAATGGAACAGCTCAAGAAAAATAACCAAAAACACGTACGAAAAAATATAAATAAGTTATTCAATAGACTACAGAGAGACTCAATTGGTTCAAGGAATAATTCGCGAGACACTCGGCCATCATTGGATTGCACTCCTCGTAATCTCACCATTGTAGTCAAGAATGACTCATTCAATCCCCAACAGAAACGGAAAAGCCCTGAAACTGTTACTAGTGGACCAAGCAAAAGAAGAAAAAATAGCGATAGCTTGATTGTGGTCAGTGACGAAGATCTATCAACAAACAATGACTCCTGCATTCTCATATCTCCTACAAAAAACTGTTCACAAAATAATAATATAGATTGTTCTACACCAATAGCTAAACGGGATAGCCAGACCTTACAGAATCTTATTATTAATAACTTTCCTAGAACTAACAATAGTTTGAGTTCTAAACAGTCACAGAATGATATTAAAGAAGGGGATATGACTAAAGTAATCAATAGAGATTCCTATGTAACAATTGATTTGACAGCTGAGAGTGTTAATAGGACAAACGCTAATGTTACCGTAATAGACTTAGATAAAAAGGCAGATTGTACAAATGACAGTCAAGACTGTACACTAATCTCTGTATCAAACGATAGTCTTTCCATGAGTGGAGACTCTGACGTCACTGTGATACAGAATAACAGAAAATCTAATAACAAACAAATGAAGAAATTTACCAATGGCTTAGCACAGTTAAATCCTAGTGAAAAGTCAAATCTGTTGAAGTTTATAGCTCAGAAGATTTTTAGTGGATGTGACTTAAAAAATGCTACTCAAACTGGACAAATTAAGGTAAGTTTTAAACTTCCTAAACTGTAACCAGCACCCTAATTGCGTAACTCACGATTAATCATAATCCGTTTCAATTTGACAGTTCAACAATATTCATTGCGTTATTTACGTTGCTGAGCAGACACATTTTTTGAACATATAAAGCAATGGTTTAACAATCTGTTTCAAAACGAAATAGCTATTGGTTAATCGTGAGTTACAATTAGGGTGCTGATATAGGTAATAGCGTCAAAGCGGGTATTTTGAGTACAGGTAGGAGAATCAGTAGTTCGATCCAACCCAGCTCCTCGAGAAAGGCCAGCAAAACCTTGGTGTTGCTGACAAACTCACATAGGGTACCTGGGTTAACGAAATATTTTGCCCTGTAATTAGCGACCACCGGGCAGATTAACAGCACATGAGCCGCTGTCTCGTCGTCCACCTCCATGCAGGCTCTGTACAGTAGACTGTCTGTTACTCCTATGACAAAGAGATGTTTGTTAAATGACCCATGGCCCGTGACAGCTGCTGTAACTGTACGCATCTGTTGTTTAGTAAAACTGAGAACTTTTTTCATGAGGCGGGCATCGAACACAAGAAGTACTTCCTTAGCCTGCCTGCACTCACTTAGGTCCACACATATTTTAGACGCGCCGCCGCCATCGTCGCTTCCTGCTGTACAAACAGGTGGAGCGGCGGTAGCCCCAGCATGGCTTCGACTGCTGCAGTCGGAGTAGTCCTCATGCAGCCCATGGTCGCCATGCAGGCTAGCCTTCGCATGCGCTGTAGTTTGTTGGTGGCTGTAGCTAGCTTGGTGGAGGTCACCAGACTACGGCCCCGTAGGTGATCATGGGGCAGATCACTGTATAATTTTGGGTGATAGACTCCACTTCTTACCTATCATTTTCCTACTCTGCCAGAAGGTGATGCAGGCTCTGTTCAGCTTGTTGTCAAGATAACTGCTCCAGTTTAGCTTTTTGTCCAAAGTAACTCCGAGACACTTGACTTCGTTGGCCAACTGAAGTTCTGTATTGAACAGTTTCGGTAGGCGGAAAGGGCCTAATGCTCGTTTTTGGGTGAACATGACTAGTTCAGTTTTGGTGGGGTTCACTGATAGTTTAAATTCCCTGCACCATCCCTCTACGATACGTAGTGCTTGCTGAGTGAGGTTACAGATCGTTCCCGTTACCTTCCCCGAAACAAGGATTGATGGCATTGAGTTTGGTGATCAAGTTCATTTATCACCGATTCCGGAGAATTTGATTCCGATGCTGGAGAAGTTGGTTTTGTCAAAGACTCCTTCGATGTCTATGAGAGTGCCCAGGCAGGTGCCTTCTTGGTGTATCGCTTCTTCCATCTGGCTGACCACTAGATGAAGAGCAGATTCGGTCGACTTACCCGAGCTGTATGCGTATGGGTTACCGTGTACCGGTATGGTATTGAGAGCGCCGTCTCTCAGCTCCCTATCACAGCCTTTCCCTTGTTATCAGTACAAAAGAGGTCAGGCTGATTGGTCGGTGGGATTTGGCGTTAGTATAGACCTTTACCTGGGTTTGGGATGAATATAACTTTCACTTCCCTCCATCCCTTGGGAACGTATCTAAAGGCCAGGCACACTCTCATTAGAGGCAATAGGCTAATTGTGACACAGGCTCCCCATTTGCAATAAGGCGGGCAACACTCCATTCGGGCTAGCTGCCTTGAAAGAATGGACAGTAGTTTTCTGAAGGTTTTTGAATTACGTTTTGCCAATCGATTACCTGCTCGAAGACACATCCAGGGTAGTGAGTTTCAATTAGGACGCGTCTTGCTTCTTCAAGCGACGTTGTGAGTGTGTTATCAGGTTTGTGGCGGGTAGCGGGCCTCGATGCGTTCTGTTGCGCCAGAACTTTCTTTACCCTGTTGGCTTGCTGGCAAGATTCGGTGCCACCACAGAATTTTTGCAAACCCGCGGTACTCCTGTATCCAATGCATTTTTTGTAGCTGGATTTGGCTGCAAAGTAGCTACCCCAGTCCTCATCCGCACATGTGTTCATGGCTCTATTTAAAGGTTTCCTTACCTTCCCGCGCTTGCGCTCCAGGTCCGCTCCCCACCAAGGTTGTTTGCCCAATGTGCTACGCGGGGTGGTCTCTAGGCAGGCAGTATGATAGCTATCTTTCATTGAATTTCACCTCAATCTGTCGACGATGACGTCGGACCGCTTGGTGGTCGAAGCTTGGGTTCTAGGCTGCGTGTATAGGTGCCGCGATCCGTGTTACGCGGGTTGCGACTTGGAGTTACAGGCTGACCGCTGACCTGGATGTCGAAGCGGATCCACCTGTGATCAGAGCAGGAAGCCTCCTTGGAGACCTGCCACCCCGTGATGATTTCCGCCGCGCCCTCTGTTGCCAGGGTGAGATCTATGATTGTGCGGCTTCGCCTTGTTACGAATGTTGTTTTGGCGCCAGTCTTAAGTAAGGATAGGTTAGTCGAGAATAAATATAGTCAACCAAGGCCTTACCCCTTTCGTTCTGAGTGTCCATGCCCCACAGTTGGTGATGAACATTGGCGTCGGCCCCGGCGACGACCTCTAACCCAGCACCTAACCTGTTATAAAAAAGGCTGTTTCTGCAGTTCCTTCTAAATTGTCAAAGGAAAAGTGGCTTCATAGGGGCTAGGGATGACAAGTAGCAAATAAACACATCTTTACAAAAGCATTATGCCTCATTTTATAAGTCGATAACTCAGTCAATATACACACACAGGCAGTATAATGACTATTGAAAGTCATAAGTCGATAAACCGTCAGCGGCAAATCCCAGAAGCGAACGGAGCTACCAATTAAATTAATTGCTCGGTAAAAAGCGTGTGTAGACTCACACTGATGAAAATGAGCCTTCAAAGCAACTGCCACACATGGTCACGTGTAGTACAGTTTCTCCGTATACTGCAATCGTTCCCTAACGCAAACGGTTCCCTGCATGCTGGTCCTGGCATGCGTTACAGAAATCGTCTGCACCCTCATTTAAGCCCTGATTGACCTATAAAAATAAGCCTTTATTTTAAAATTTTCCAGACTAGCTGCGCAACAGAAACTGATGAAGATGCGTACATCAAGGAGGTGATACTAGGACAATCAAAGACTCTGGGTACCGCGGGCAGCACCTCACGGAACAGCATTGGTAGCAACATATACAATCCTAGCACAGATGTTAAGAACTCTACGGGCTTACGGATGGTTGTCATTGATGGAAGTAATGTTGCTATGGAGTAAGTGCTTTTTGTATATATAATCAGCCTTTAGTGGTCCCACAGGTGGAACATGGCCTCCTCTCTGGGAGTGGGGGTGGGCTATAATCCACCACATAGGCCCAGTGCGGGTTGGTAGATGTCACATGTCTGTATATGGTTCACTTTTTTCACTTGGTGGATTTTTTGTATGGTAAAAAGAAATTCTGTTTGTGTATTAGCACAATTACACAATTTATAATTTCCAAAGGTCTTTAGTAGGAAATAAAATTGGTTAGGTGAATGTTTGCAAAAGTGTGATTTGCTTTTTTAAAATTCTTGTATCATCATCATCATCATTTCAGCCGAAAGACGTCCACTGCTGGACATAGGCGTCCCCCAGGCTCCTCCACTTCGACCGGTCTTGTGCTTCCCACATCCAGCGGATACCCGCGGCCTTCACAAGGTCATCGGTCCACCTTATGGGAGGCCTTCCCACAAGATATATATAATCTGAATCTCGGAAACGGCTCCAACGATTTTCATGAAATTTAGTATGCAGGGGGTTTCAGGGGCGATGAATCGATCTAGCTAGGTTTCATTTTTAGAAAATGTCAAACAAAACAAAACCGAGCAATGCTCGGTTATTCAGATTTTAAATTCTAAACTAAGGGAAAATTCTAGAGAAAATCGGCATGGAACCAAAACTTCAAAGACATTTGTCTTCTACCAACCCGCACTGGGCCCGAGTGGTATTTTATAGCCCACTCCCTCTCGAAGACAGGTGGTCTGTGTCCCAGAAGTGGGAACACTAAAAGCATAATTATAATGTTAGAAAATTTGAATTTCGCGGGATAACCTTAAAGCAGGACTTTCGTTGGTGGTGGTGAAGGCTAAACACGTGCTGGTCACGTCATAATTGCGCCGGTAACTCCCCTCTTTGAGGAGTGGCTGTAGTGGCGCCACGGCGTCCTCACCTTCCGCCTTACGTAGGTCCTCACCGGACACGACTGCTTCGGGGTGGTTCCTGTTCCGGATAAGGCGGAAGGAAACGCCCGGGTGTCACCATTGTGTAAATCGCCTGGAGGACACGGTGGAGGTCTGAGGTACGGAGCGTGAGTGCATGGGAAGCCGTCACTTCCTTGTTCGAAGCAGTAATGCTCGTGAAGGAGGCGGCGAACGTGGGAAGGGACAAGGATTTCGCCCTCGTGCCTCTAGCCGCCGCACGAGACGCCCTGGGCGTCGGGATTCCATAGCGGACCCCCGGCCACTGTAGGCGCGGGCTTGCATACGACGAGCAATGGGTAACTCGCCTTCCGGAAAGGATCAGGCCCGAGTCGACGGCGCGTTGTGTTCCACGCGCGCCTCAAAAATATGTCAGCAAAATTGAAGGGGGCCTGCCAGGGTCGCGGATTTGTCCGAAAGTGTTACCGTGGCCCTGGCACAGGCAAGTGAAGGAACACGGGTGGGTTTTAGTCAGTAATAGTCTGACACGCCCTCCCGTTCCGCCCAGAGCGGGAGAAGTCATTTGAAGATTTTCCACCCAAAAAAACACGTGTTATTGTCAGTATTACGATTTTTTCGATTTCGAGTGAATCTCTGTGTGAAACTTGATCGAGACTATTCCTTGTGTTTGTGTTCTTTGTGTAAGGTTAGTTTTATTCGTTTTTGTCTCGCTTTTAAGGCTAGGTTGTTCGGGTCTGGGGGCCTTTGAAACGCTACCTCCGCCTCCCCCAAATGCAGTGCGACATATTTATTTAACTGTCAACCATTTACTCTCAGGAGATTGGGATTTATATTCAAAAATCTTAGACTGAAGAGTATCTTCCCTTCCAAAAGTCGGCGGCTCAGGAATGTTTTTTGTCCTTTTCCTCCACTCTCTCTGCTACAGCAGATAACTGTTTTCCTTCCGAAAAACCCCGATCCGACCACATCCCTTCTCCGCCAATAGGGAATGTACTGACATGGTCAGGACCAGGAATGCGGCTGAAGAGACTGTTAACTGTGATATGAACCTGGATAACCTCTTTGCTTTCAAGCGAATATTAGCTAAGTCCAGGAAAATACTTAAAAAGAAAAAAACGGGAAGATTGGTCAGAGTATATATAGCTATTCGCTGAGTCCATCCACTCCGGTCTAGGTGGTGTGACGGTAGGAGTAGTTTAGCACCTGCCTCTTCGAGCAAAATCTCAGAAGAACTGGGGTACAGTTTTGCTCCAAAATCGCTCGAGCTTATGTTACAGGTGTAGAGGTCAGCTGTGTATGGTTGCGGTAGACAACACAAGCGATCTAATGAACAGGCCATTCAGCTTGGAACAGTTAAAAACTGTACTACCCCGTGTTAAGGATTCCGCTCCAGGGGTGGATGGATTCCCATACTCCTTTATCGTTAAAGCTGGCCCATAAACTCGCCAATACTACTTGGACTTGGCTAATTTTTGCTTTACTTCCGGATATATTCCCTCAGAATGGAAGGTTCAAGTTGTTTCCGATATTAAAACCTGGCAACGATCCTAATGATCATTGTTCATATAGACCCATCGCTTTATCGTCCATACTAATTAAACTCTTAGAACAACTAATCAAGAATCGTCTAGAGTGGTTGGTGGAGACTAGGAAGCTGCTCCCAACGACTCAGTTCGGCTTCAGGAAAGGTCTGGGCACAGCTGATAGTGTAGGTATCCTTACGTCAGTGGTCCGGCTGGCCCTCAGCAGGAATGAGTCTGTGGTGGCCGTTTTCCTGGATATATCCGCTGCTTATGATTCGGTCCTCCTCCCTGTTCTCAGGCAAAGGCTCCACGAGCTAAGAATCCCGGCTACTATTTGTCGTATCATTGGTAGCCTCTTTGGCAATCGTGTCGTCTAATTAAGAATCCCTGGGGCCGACTCTGAACAAAGAACAGTATGGAGAGGGTTACCTGAAGGATCTGTTCTGAGTCCCCCATTATACAACATATATACAGCGAAATTGTGCTCATCTCTAAATTACGACTGCAAAATCCTTCAGTATGCTGACGATAATGCATTACTGGTCACTGGCAATTCCATTCAGGATGCCGCTCTATCAATTAATGTCTCTCTGTCTTCACTAAACCAATGGCTACTTGATCACGGGTTATCTTTAAGTGCTCCAAAAAGTACATACAGCGGTCATTTTTCCCGCAAGCACTCTGTTCCACAAGTAGATATTAGTGTGAATGAACAAATAATTTCAGTCAAGATAAGGCCACAGCGATATTAAAAAAAAAGAAACTGCCAAGATTTTGTAAAAAATTGTAAATTTGATTTTCAAAACCATAAATTTATCAAAGTTATGGTTAAAAAGTTGGCCGCGCCATTGAAACGTGGAAAACCGCGCGGCCACGGAGATCTTTTTCCGCTGCCTATAAAACGATTCACTTCGAGCCAAAAGCCGTTTTGGGACTAGGTATTTCAATTAAGACGTAGCGTTGGAAGACTTCCCACAAAATTGACCGATGACCTTGTGAAGGCTGCAGGAATCCGTTGAAAGCGAGAAACGCAGAACCGGTCGAAGTGGAGCTTAGGGGAGGCCTATGTCCAGCATTGGACATCTTTTGGTCGAAATCATGATGATGATGATTTCAAAGAATTCCCAAAACGCGAGAAGCGACTATGAGTTAGTCGCCCAGTAACGTTTGGAACTATTTCTTCACTGATGCACCAAAACTATCACAAACAGAATGCACAGTAGTAGCAGTATATTTCTAAAATTTCAAAATTGCCCTACTTTTAATGTCCTCCAGAAGCATCAGTTTTTACAGGAGAGTGTATTGGCATTTTAGAAGCCATACATTATATAAAATCACACCAAATAGCTAAAGCAGTATTTTTATCAGATTCGCGTAGTAGTATTCAAGCTCTAAAACAAATTCAACTTGATAGTAAAATCGTTGTAGAAATTAAGAGCTTGCTATTTGACTGTTCCCAAAACGGCTTGAACATCGAGATAGCCTGGATCCCTGGTCACTTGAGTATTGTTGGCTACATCTAATCCAGCTGATCGCAAGCATTTCGTAGCTCATAACTACGATTTGCTAAATGGTGCCAAGCCCAAATTGTTCGTATAGTAGACAAAAAAGTGGAATGAGACCTCAAAAGCCAAGAGTGTCTACTATAATATAGCCAGACAGATATCCATCGGAAACCTTTTTATTTATTTTTTTAATCCGAAATTGGCCAAAACAACTGTTATTTCGCTATGCAGACTAAGACTTGGACAATGTTTTAGCCCAGTGTTTCTGAATAAGATCCATGTTAGGGACAGTTCACTTGGGACGGTACTTTGGACCATATTTTTTTTTCCTGCTCCTTGAACACCAAATCCTTTGACCTCTATAGCTGAACCTCTAAATGTAACATTCCTCTTCCAATTAACTTCCATTCCCTCTTATATAACTTCTCTCCCAAAATTATTAAAATTTTAACAACTTTAAAATAAGAAAATGATATAAAATTGTAATTGGTGCGTAATCATTATGTAAATAGTATGTATTATGTCTTTGTGCTGTACCTTATTTATGATAGTAATTTAAATCAAATCAAATCAAAATCAAATTTATTTATTTTGGGACAACGCGATCCAAAGGTTAGTTCACATAAAAAAGAAAAAAACTTAGAAAAACTATTGTTAGTACTTAAATAAAATTACAAGGACAACACTCGTTATACACACAGTTCTAACTACAGATTCCCCTGCGCTGAGACAACCCGCCACGTCAAGATAACCAATAGGGAGATGCCTCCCTAAAAGATCATCAGACGAACGAAATGCCTCAACACAGGGGCACGTACATCTTCAGCTATAGTTGTCAGGATGCTGTTGTGACTCCCCCGCACCCTCCTCATAAGTGACACGACTTTTGTCCGAATGACGGCATGAAAACCATCAGTATGAACCTGCGCAAACATCTCAGAGGCACTGCAGAAACGAGGAAGTCCCAACATCATCCTGAAAATGTTATTGTATTGGACGCGCAGAGTTTCTAGGGATTTTTTGGTATAGCTAACCCATAGACCACCCGTGTACAAACCCTGACAATAAGCTTTAAATAGCGTGATCTTGACTTGGTCCGTACAGCGGGCAAATCTCCGGGCCAGCATGTTGCCACGGACTGACAGAGCCCTGCGCTCCCTTTCTATATCAACATCATCTTTAAGGTCGTCGGTAAGGTAATGTCCAAGGTACTTAAATTGTGACACCCTATCTAAGTTCACACCATTCAAAGTAATGGGTGGAACAGATTCAGGACACTTACCGGCGGCCTTAAAGACCATGTACTGACTTTTCTTTACATTATAAATAAGTCCGTGTGACTCAGCATAGGCTTCACAAACTTTCAGCATCTCTCCGAGCGCCCCTGCAGTGGGACTCAGCAGCACCATGTCATGGCGTAGCTGATATTATTAACACTAATACCACCCACCCACTAATCCGCCACGCATGCTGCTGAGTTCCACTATGAGGTCGTTTACATACAGGCTGAAGAGCTTTGGAGATGATAACCCCCCCCCCCCTGCCTCACGCCGCAGTCCAGCCTGTACGAATCGGAAAGAGTGCCTGACCATTTGACACAGTTCGTCTGGTTATTGTACCAATATATTTAAAGAGGTTCAACATCTCCACCGGTATACCACTATCCCCTAGCTTCCCGCAAAGCACCTCGTACGACACGCGGTCAAAGGCCTTGGAGAGATCCAGAAAACAGGCATACACCGGTGTCTTACGATCCGTGTAGTAATTTAGAATATTTATTTTTATTAACCCTTGTCTTCGTCTTTACAGCGACTAACTAGATCTACCACAAAGTGCAAAGTCGACGGACCGCCGCTATGACATCGGCTCAATTGCCAAAACGTAAAAAAAAAAACCTTTAAGCAACAGATTTTTTTTTCATCCATCATAAACTCTTCTTTTTGTGTTCAAAGAATTCGAAATACGTTATTTTTCTCAAAAAAAGTTGACAACCCTACTTCTGCAGGGGTGCGGGTTGTTCGAAAGTGATACCGCGGCCCCTGGCACACAGGCAACTGAAGGGACATGGATGGGTTGTAGTCAGTAAAAGTGACAACCTGTCTGACGTCCTGCTCCACCCATAGCGGGAGAAGTTATTTGATGATTTCCCAACTTAAAAAAAAAAAAAAACATTCAGGGAACATTGCCGCGATGTTGTGTTGTAAATGTTATTTAAACAAAAGTGTAAATAGCAAAGTTTCATGATAATTCTGAGAAATTATTGTGATGTTCAGTACGAGGGTCATTCAATAAATACTTAGCCTACAAAAAGTAAACGAAAATTTTGGAAAAGTGGCAATTTATTTTTCAACATAGTCTCCTTTTAGTTCGATACGCTTAGCCCAGCGATGCTCCAACTTTTTTAACCCGCCCGAAAAATAGTTTTTGTCAAACTCTGCGAGTGATTTTTTCAGATTAGGAAACAGAAAGAAGTCACAAGGGGCCAAATGTGGAGAATATTGCGTCGAATCGGCCCAATAAATCGGCATAGTAAAGTCCTGTAATTGTTTTACCCTTCTCGAGGTAATCGATGTAGATCACACCTTGTGAATCCCAGAAAACGGTGGCCATAACTTTTCCGGCCGATTTTACAGTTTTCGCCTTCTTTGGAGCACGTTCCCCGGTCTGGATCCATTGTTTTGATTGCTCCTTGGTCTCTGGTGTGTACCAGTGGATCCAGGTTTCATCGACGGTCACAAAACGACGCAAAAACTCCGCTGGATTCCGCTTAAACAGCGCCAAACACGTCTCCGATGTGGTCTCACGGTTGCGCTTGTTTTCTGGTGTGAGTAAACGCGGCACCCATCGCGCCGACAGCTTTCTCATGCCGAGTTCCTCGTGAAGAATATGATGCACTGTTCCTTCTGAAATGCCTACAGTCTCAGCTAGCTCCCGAACCTTCAATCCGCGATCTGCCAATACGAGATCATGGATTTTTTTAATGTTTTCCTCCGTAGCAGCTGTTTTCGGTGCACCTGGACGTGGTTCATCAAAAACCGACGTACGGCCACGTGCAAACTCGTTGAACCAATTCTTGACGGTGGCCATCGATGGAGAAGAGTCACAGTGGTAAAACTCTTTTGAAACTACAGCGCCCTCTGGCGATGAGGCTAGGTACTTATTGAATGCACCTCGTATATTTGCAATTTTTATTTTCAAGGTTCCACCGCTGAATATTCTGCTGCAACGTTGAAGTACGACCAAGACTTACAATGACCTATTTAAAAATGTTTCAGGCATACAAAAGGCAGAATGTTTTCCGTAGAAGGATTGAAGATATGCATAGATTACTTCATAAGAAGAGGCCATGTTGTAAAGGCGTTTGTACCGCGATTCAGGTAACACAAAAGTTGTTTTACTGTTCAATGGATGCCAATCCAATAAAAATATACCTTCTAGAAAAATCTAGAGAAGATGGAGAATGTGTATATTGCCAGAAATGTTTTACCACATCACTATGAGGAACAGGGTGTGAAGTTCTTCATCGTCAACAGACGATTAGGAACTTCACACAGAAAGGGAGGATCCTCCAACCTGATGGGCGTTGGCTGATCGGGTGCTTAACCGGACATCCCATCATAAATTAAGGCCTCTACAATTGTACTTTTATTCACTCTAGATGCAAATTCGGGAAGAGTACTGATCCTAACCTGCTGGATTACCTAGAGCGGCAAGGTATGGTGGTGTACACTCCGTCTAGAGAGATAAAGGGCAAGTCCTGCGTCCCCTACGATGACAGGTTAGTACCCTTTAGCATAATTAGCCTATACCTTTCTCACTGCTGGGACAAACCCCGGAGAGAGGCAGGGTCCAGTGCGGGTTGGTAGATGTCACATGTCTTCTAATTTTTTATTCTAGGACATGCCGAATTCTTCACGATGTTTTCCTAAACCTTTTTGAAAGCAGTGGTGACGAAATAATTTGCAAAAGTTAAGCGCCTTTGTCTGGGTTCGAACCGGCCGTTCGGCCGTTACGACTGGCCCACCACTTCTCGCCTAGTACCCTTATCTTACCTTTTTTATGTGCAAAAGAGGGTAATGGATAACTATTTTCTAGACCAAGCATATTACCATAACATTATTTTATAGTTTATTCAACTTGTCGAAAAGATTGGTGAAAATAAGAATACTATTTTTAGAACGTTTTTTTTTCCTTCTGTTTAATGCAATCTGTCCTGGGACATACAGCAATAAGCCGATGATGCTTGCTGATCTTGCACCACGGTATGAAGCCACTGCCCCTTTCAATCTACTTTAGCTCATCCATGCGGGTTGTAAGTCTTTGGGGGCCTTTCTTTCCTAGTCTTGTGGGTTTAATTGCCGATTGATTTGGGGGAACTTTTTTTACTTTTTTCTGGTGGCGTATGGCGTGTGTAGTTTTGATCTCCTCTTTAACAGTTTTTTGTTTTCTTTAAATACTTGAGTTTAAAAAATAAGATCAAACTAGAACGCTTACCATCGAGAAGGCATTCGCGACTTAGTCGACATTCACACGGACGTAACAAAATTGCGGCGGGATTTTTTACCGCATTGGATTCTCTGTTAAACTGACCGAACATTGATAATCCAAAATAGTATTGGATTTTATTACGTCAGACTCCAAGGGCCATATTCATAAACGATGATTAAAGTTAAATGATGTTTAAACATCAAAAATGTGGTTAAACAGACGCTAATCACTATTTAACTTTAAGCAATGTTTTTGAATAAGGGGGCAAATGTTCAGTTCCAACATAACATAGCATTTTCACCGAAGCATTAGAAATAGTGCCCATGAATTCCAAATAGGCAATAAAACTGCTGTTATCTTTTTTATAAACGTTGACTCAATGACAGTGACCTTACGATTTCGCTAGAAAGGCATGCAAGATACAACATGGCGTAAATTACTATGGGCAATGTTACCAAACCTCACTCAAAACTCAAGCATTACTTTAAATACCTACATCCCCATTTTAAACCCTTATGTTGATTGAAACTAGTTTTAAGTAGTGTCCGAACGAAAATTTATTTTTCGCCTTTGGCCGAAAATTAAAATGAAAAATATTAATATATTAAATATTTTTTGTGTGAAGGAACATAACCTCGCTTTACAACTTCAAAACAAAATCGCATCCGTATAATATGGCAGCTTAGTGAAATCACGAGCTAACACGATTCACCCGAAGTTATTCCGAACGTCACCTGATATTGCTGATATTGATATTAGTGTTTGGAAAGAAATTGTGACATCTTACCTATTAATTTTATTTTCGTTTTAATTTTATTAATTGACATTCAATTTATCACCCTATTTTGTATGCCTTGCGGCGGGACATAGTATGGACATAGTTTTATATAACATCTGTATAATTTTTACTCTATGTTTACAAAATATTAAATGAATTTGAATTTGCCGAGCGAAGAAGGCCAATTCACGAACTTCTGATTTTCGGTTTGGTCGAAGCCTTGGTTGGTGTAGGCCGAAAACAAAAATATCGCCGACTGTTTAGGCCGAAAACGAAGCGTCACTAGTTTAAAGTAATACTTCAGTATTGACTGAGGTTCTGTAGTAAATGACTTAGTATCTTAAGAAATCATAAATAACTCAAATTTTATGTTTTTCGTTACAGATACATTCTCCAATGTGCAGCAGAATTTGACGGCGTTGTAGTCTCAGGCGATAATTACCGAGACTTGATAAACGAGAATACAAGATGGCGGTACATTATAGAGAATAGAATACTTCCCTTCACATGGGTCAACAATATGATTATGTTTCCTAAAGACCCCTTCGGACGAGGGGGCCCAACCCTTGAGATGTTGCTAAAACACCCGACGCCATCCAGCAACTGAAAATAAATAATAAATTGTCTATGTCTTATATAGAGCTCACTACAGTGTGCCCAATATACATTATTTATATGTCAGCTCTGCTCGGGCAAATTGTATCAAACATTAATTCCATTTTTAATTAAAAATTAACCGTGTCCTTGTCTACTAAAGTTAATCAGGAAATCTGTAGACGTTATGTACTATTTTATAACAATAATTGCCCGCAGAGGCTTGTGAAATATTGTCACTGAAAAATTGACACCGGAAGTAAATATATTTTTGTATCAAGAACTTAAAATTACCCTATTTGTATGTAGAAGTAGACTAAACTATATCCGTATATTGCTATATATTTATATAATGAATATACCCATATCCATAAATGTTAATTAAAGTGAAGAGATGTTTCAACATCAAAAATGTATAGTTAAACAGTTGCTAATCATTACTTAACTTGCAAGTTTTACAAATAAAGGGGTAATTGTGTAGAAAGACTCGCCTGCCAAACTGACATCTACTCATTATGTTAATCTAAATAACTCACATAGAGCAAGAAAGAGTTTTATTTTTGGTGTGAAAAACGACTTTTATCTGTTATATACGTCACCGTAAGATTCTGAACGCCCTTAGTTTTTAATCTATCTCACGAGATTAAAAACTGTCGATAAATTGTGAACTGCAAAAACAATTTACAATTTAACGCACTATTTTTCGATAGTTTATAATCTGTCCGTCAAATTGTGAACTCTTATCAAGACGGATAGTACCTTGACTATTTAGTAATAACTAACTAAATAGTCAAGTGACTGCCACTTACTTGGAAGTACACGCACGCCGAACTGATTTGTATGAGATTTGGCAAACAGAAGGCCAATTCTCGTAATTAAAACCGTTCAAAATCTAGTCGCAGTGTCATCTCGGCGACAAGCAAATGTCAAAAATGTATGAAAAATCGAGGTATTTTTGACAGGTTGACACTGAGATCAGACTGTGAACGTTCTTAAAATTAGGAGAATTGCCCCTCAGATAGTGTGTAACCTGGAATAACACAAAGGATGCTTTATATCCCGGTTATGCGTTCCACTGGGATAATTTCCGACCTCCAAGCTGACGGCGGCTATGCCTCGGGCAAAAGCCAGTAAAAAAAAAGAATTATATAGAAATATCGCAATAACAGCCGGAATTACTTTAATTTTGACAGTTCAACAGCATTCATTGCTTTTTTTTACGTTGTTGGGCGGACAATTTTTTTGAACAAATGGAGCAATGAATTAGCGATATCCTTGAAAAGATTCCGATTCTAATTTTATTGATAGTGTGTCAGGTGGTGGTATACCTATCAATTAGCTTCTTCTTTCTGACTCTTTGACAATTCAAAAGGGCTTACAATTGGTTCGATACCAGGTTGCCCATTTCCATCCTAATTCTTTCAGGAGCTTAAAGGTGTGGAAACGTAAAAGACATTTCGCATTTATTTATTACTAGCAGCGCTCCGCGGTATCATCCGCGTAGTTCCCGTTCCCGTGAGAATATCGGAATAAAATATAACCTATGTCACCCGGGGATAGTGTAGCTTCCCAACAGTGAAATAATTTTTGAAATTGGTTTAGTAGTTTCAGATCCTTTTCACTGCAAACAAACAAATCTTTCCTCATAATATTATTAGTATAGATTAGCTTCTGCCGGCGGCGACTTCTTCTTCGCTTAGCGTTCTTTATGACTTTGTTTTTTCTTTTTGCTCGGCTCCTTAAGGATTTAGCGTGATGTTATGTAGCCTACAGTCTTCCTCATGAATGTAGCTGTCTAATACGAAAATCATTTTTCAAATGCAACTGGTAGTTTCTGAGATTAGCGCGTTCAACAAACAAACTTCAGCTTTATCATATATAAGGTAAATATAGATTATATTTGGCGTAGTCAACTGACCATATTAATGGTCAGTTGACTACACAGTATAATTATGAGACTGCGTGTTTGCCATAATTGCTAGTTCAGCTTGCATACAAAATTTATCACAACTATAAGTAGTGACCGACCGAAAATTCGTTTTCGGTCAAAAAAAAAAATCATGATTCGGCCATAAATCACCCGAAGCTTCTACCAAGCCGAAAATCAGAAGTTTCGTGAATTTTCGTGCGTCATACGGCCTACTTCTTAAAACTCTGCAATATTAGTAATTGTTCGGCTAACTTCGGGTTGAATCGAGTCTGCTCGTGTGTGGTTTCACCAAATACGGACTCTATTGTGAAGTTAAAGCGTGGTTATGTTTTCTTCACGGGCATACACGCATACAGCGGAAAAAATAAATATGTTTTCATGTATTATCATGTTCGGCTTCGTTTTCAGCCGAAAATAAGACTAAAAGCCGAAGCTTCTTTTCGTTTTCGGCTGAAAATCCAATTTTGATCAGACATTAACTGTAAGTTTTTTTAATTTTTACTTATTCTTCTTTGGCAACTTAGCCGATGTCCATAAGTAAGTCACTGAATTAAGTTAATTAGAGATAGACTAGTACAGTTGGCAAAGTCATACAAATGTTGGAAGTTGTACCTATTGCAAATTGAACTTTGTCTGTGTTGGTTTTAAAGTTGTTTTTCGAAAAACCTATTTGCTTACTTGTTTGGAAACTAAAATGCGGACGCAGTTTATTAGGTAATTTTTCTTTCAAACTTTCCGTCGTGTATTTTCCGTAAATTTGTCGGGCGCATCAGTCAAAATAATTTAGTTGAACGAATATTAATATCGCACGTTATTGATTGAGTACGACGGGTTACCTTAGTATATACCTAGTTATTGTTCTGAACGCACATCTGTTCTCAATTCTCAATAAGTATACAACATGTATCAAAAAGCTAAGTAATGACATCCTCACGTCGATCGATCACGTTAAGCGTTAAGCTACTCTTGCCGCGACTAGTTCGTGGATGGGTGCCCATCCTCACATACCAAGACCGCTGCGTGCCTCGAAAAGCACGTTAAGTCTTTGTTCTGGCTATCTTTCGTGGATCTTTGACAGTCGTTACGGGTCGTCAGAAGCCCGAATGTCTGACAAAAGGGGTTATCGGATTAACCAGTTGCTGGGTTGTGGAGGTAAGATAGGTATAGTCGTTCCATGTAAATACTGGTTTTCAGCTGCATCCGGTTAGACTTCAAGCCGAGCTCAACATAGTTGAAGGCTAGGTAGATTGTTTAATGTGTCAGAAATCTTATCCCAAACAAAACTTCAATACGTACTCTACCGAAATGTATGGGACGGCTGATTAAGCTTCGTTTTCGGTCTAAAATTCATGATTCGGCCATAAATCAGCCAAACAAGCAACATCAAGGTGACTTTCGGCTAACTTCGTTGTGAATCGAGTCCTCTTGTGGTTTCACTCAGCTGACAAACTGACTCGATTTTGTTTTGAAGTTGTAACGCGAGTTATGTACAGACGGCTACACAGCAAGCTATACATTTCCAATATAAGCTGATCTCGCATTGTATAGGATTTCCGTATAGTGCGAGATCAGCGTAAACAGGAAATGTACAGCTTTATGTGTAGCCGTGCGTACCTCTACGCATACCGCGGAAATATTAATATTTTTGTAAACGTCTAAATCGTTTTCGGCTGAGAATAAGACTAAAGTACGATGTTACTCCCACGGAAAACTTGTTCAGTTTGATCGTATTTACCGCACCCTTAAATTTGACTTCATATTTTTGATACACGCTATAAACTCCATAGCGTTACTAAATTCTCCCACCCGATGTAGTGAGCTGAGGAATGTTATATAGATGTATAAATATATATCTAGTTTTTATATACATAGTATAGATTTTTATTCATAGATTTATTTAAGTTTAGAATTCCTTCTTTCTTTCCAACTTTATCAGAGTAATATTTTTTGGCAATAAAAATACGTTGTAACAGCTGATTGCAGTGATTCTGGTTTAACTTTTAAATGGTTTTATACACGAATGCAATTATTATAGCGTTATTTATACAGACTGGCCGCGCCCTATTTAAAAGCGATCGTCGTGTTCATTATGTCGCTTTTTGTTCGGGAAACCAAAAAGTGCCCTCTATCGGTGCGACCATAAGCGTTCCGATCCACCGAACAAAAACTGACGTAATAGAAGAAGACAAGATAGGGCGCGGGCTAACTCCACTGGATTTACTTAGGTACTCCTTAAGTTGTTCACCACATTGTAAAAAATGAATTTCTAAATTACAAGAGAATATAAGTAAGATAGAAACAAATGTTATCGAATTTGTGATAGTGTTATCAGCCTATTCCTGTCTCACTGCAAGGCAAAGTTCCTTCTCAAACAGAGAAAGCACGAGCAGATCACCGCGTTGCTCAATGGCCATTTCAGATTTATGTAACTATACCAAACATTAATGTTATTTTTTCAAGTTCTAGTGCGTATTTAATAAATGTAATTTTGGGAAGTTTTGTAAAAAAAGAAAAAAAATTGGGAAAGGCTTGAACAATCTTTGTAATTTCATTGCCTACTAAGAAATAATATTTGAAGATTAAAATTTGTAAATAAACGTTGATTTATTTTACGTCTTATCTTTTGTTTTTTCCTGTTACATTTTCAGATCTTAATCAGTCCTCTTCACCCACTACTTACCTCCCTCTCCGTGTTCAATTCGAAACGCCGGTGGCGTGAAATACCACGCTTTTGTAGCTAAATGTCATGGGAATCTCTAAAGCGCATTCCCTTTCTTAGTTTTTCGCAAATATCTAAAAAACTAGACGTCCTACGTCAAAAATAATGACATTTTCATCTATTTTTTTTATTGTATTACACCCCCTTGAATGTTGGCCTATAACTCTATAGCTTAACTAGTGGAGCGTGCGCGAGGATACGCGAGCATGCTCGAGTAGTTTACAAAAGATGCCCCTAGAGAGAGACCTTGCAGCTGCTCGAGCCTGCGCTAGGATACGCGAGCATACTCGAGCAGTTTACAAATGTGACCCCTAGGGAAAGGCTTGGCCCGGCTGCTTGATACCCCCCGTACTCTTATTTTCTTACCACGAAACTGAATTCCATTCCATTCGTTCTGTAGCCAATTCGTCATATGCCTAGCCATAGCCGTTTCCCAACTACTTTTGGTGTCAGCTTCCAGTCTAAACCGGATATCAGTATTTTATATGGATAGTTAACCAAGAAATAAAACAAATTGAATATTTTGAATTGGAACGCTTTTATTAAAATACGCTTACACAACGGACGCATAGTAAGCCTGTGACGTCATTCGACTTCGCGAGTACTTCCACATAAACCATTAGTGTTCGTGTCAAAATCTCATCTTTGCTAGAAAAACGTTAGGTAACATTATTGATTATTGGACAGTACGCGCCAAGCCTTAATTGTTACAAAGGCAGCTCAAGGTATATTTTTCCACTTACATGTGGATTATAAAACCTTTTGTTAGTAACTATAACCCCTTTATGGCCTTAGGTCACAATAACTATTCCGTAGGCTAAATAAACGCTCATTTTGAACTATTCTCGGCTCACGAATGGACGTGACCATTATTAGGAATTGCACTGATAACATTAATTAACAAACTATGAATAACGTGCTGATAATAAAATATAACTTGTTTCTATACTTACTAAACGAATTATACGATCTCATAAACATTAAATAATGTAAAAAAAACAGTACAGTACGGCCGATTGACTCTTACCCAGCCTGAAGATAGGCTCTCCCATGGTCTAAAAAACAAGGTCTCGCATTCCGGGAGTTACACATGCTTACGTCACTATCCAATGGCCAACGATTGTAACGAAAATTAAGGAAACATTTTCAGTCACCTTTCTGTTATAAAAATATACAGAGTCAAATTAAATTATCTGGCAACAGTTTTTGGTATCGATAACGAAATTTAATGAAACCAAAAAAATATATCCATAATTCGAACTTTGTTCAAACCTTTAAAGGACACTTACATGTGCCAGCACACCAAGATACCCCAATCTGTCAAGTTTTTTTGATAGATTTTCAGCTTTAAAACATAAGCATATAGTTCATGTTCAGTTGGGAAAATTTGACAGTTTGGGGTAGCTTGATGTGCTGGCTCTACATATTCGTATAAACATCTAAGTTCCACGAAAAATCACAAAACATATTTTGCTTTCATTACTTTTCAATATCGATACAACAACACGTACAGACGCCAGCAGGTCAACCTACCCGAAACTGTCAAATTTTTCTAATTGAACATGAACCTTATGCTTACAGTATAAAGTTGAAAATCTATCAAATAAATTTGACATATTGGAGTAGCTTGATGTGCTGGCGTCTGTACAACAAATATTGAATTGGTCCTATTTAATGTTATTGAGCAGTCTTCTGCGCAAAGTTTGAGCCGGCCATGGTTCATCAGCCATATTGTATTGGCTGGCTCTTATTGAAAGATTGTACACGAGAGCATTCCTTCGTTTAGTAAGTCCACTGCTTAAATATTGACTAAGGCCGAATTTCACCAATGAAACTGAACGCGTGTTCAAGAGCTGCCATTGTCAAAATTGTTATGGAATATTGACATTGACAGCTCTAGAACGCTGTTTAAGAGTTTTGATCTTGTTCAATCTCATTGGTGAAATCCACACTAAAGCGTAAACATGTAAAAATATAATTAGCTATTATAAAAATAACATTAAAATTATATCTTATATTTAATCTCACTTTCCTTATGCCAAGCTCTTTTCCTTACGATTATCATGCAGTCTTTCGATACCTTATATAAAAATTGTGCGAATAACAGAACAAAATATAAACTATACAAAATTGCCTCAAAGCTTTGGTTATGAGTAAGGAACTAGTTTTTTTTTTAATATAGGGATAGTAGGAACGAAAACGCACTGACGCAGCGCTCCAACACACTTTTTGCGTCATAGCGCCACGCAACACATTGTTTTCTAGTGCAATTTTTGCGTCGAAACGCACTACATTTCGTTTTCATCGTAAGAAAAGGAATTATGTTAGAAATTTTGGCACTACCTATTAAAAACAATTATTGCACAAAATTGCAGTAAAATGGAATTTTACCCAGTAGATTATGGGCTATCTTCCAGAAGACTGAATTCATAAGATTATTATAGTTTGGAATATTAGTGGCAAGAAAGGGATTATCAAAATATTTATTTCTACTTCAAAATAGTTTGTATCACCTTTCTTGCCGAATATGAAAGAATAAAGATAATATGGATTATAAATTGTGACATTTTATATTATTATTATTTTATGCCGAAATGGTAAAAAAATTAGAAATTGAAATAATATTTTCTCAAAACATTAATAGAATCAGTAAAGAACAGTATAAATAAAATAAGATATAGTTATTGAGAAATGATGGCAATCGAAAAAGAAAATATTTTCGTCCACCATTTCGACAGCAGTTGAAAACTTTAATGACTACAAAATATCAAAGAATATGATTATGATTATTAAAATATCATAGACAACATGCACAAACTTAAATAAGTAACAATACTGAAACAAACAAACACTACCACGGAATATATAACATAATTAATAACTTACTATTTATTATTACAACAAAATGTGCACTACTGCGAATATCTATGGCAACCGTCATAGCTGAATTATACCTGATTCCATTGCCTATCGATAATAGTAACATCACTATAATTTATCGATAAGATGATATACTTACTGCACACAAGTTTATAACATAGTTATACTGATTGTTCATCGTTCGAGAAGTAAACATTCAGCCGATAATGTTCCCAGTACTGGGATACAGGCCTCCTCTCTGTGAGAGGGAGTGGGCCGTAACCCACCACGCGGGCCCATTGCGGGTTGGTAAATGGCACATGTTTTCGAATTTGTTGGTTCTAGGGCATGCCTGTTTCCACAAGACGTTTTCCTTCACCGTTTTGAGAGCAGTGGTGATGAAATAATTTACACAAAGTAAAGCGCGGCGAGCGCGGTTCGACCCTACGACCTACAGCTCGAAAGTCGTAGCCGATTCCACTGAGCCACCACTGCTTGGACCGTATTGCTCGACAAAAAAGAAAAGGCAGACAAAGAAATAGAACACACATTTAGAATAACATACAAAGGAAATAAAAAATATTCACATGTAATGGGGGGGGGGGAGGGGGCGGCGGTGAGAATACTGCCATCTACCTGCGAGCTACTAGGAAATGATGGAAAAACTGTTTATCACTGTTCGACCTGTGCATTCAACCAACATTGGTCTAGTGGTTGCAAGATGTCCCCCTTATTTAAAATAAAAGGTTTTTATTTCGATCGGTTTCAAACCACCAAACCAGTTTTTTTTTTTTATTAAGAACCCAATGCTTATAGAAATACAGTTCTTTTTCAGCAATTTTTTGTTCTTGTTTTGACAATTTAGTGTAGTGTTAAAAATTAAGAACTTTACACAAATCGAAATAAAGTTGAAAAAGCAAAAACTGTCGCAGAGATTCAGGCCAGAACTAATATATATACTTATTACAAAACATCGAAAACACAACACACTCAATTCGCAGTATTGCACATTCCGCCTTACTTTCAAAGATGACTATTTGTTCACCTATCGATGCCACATTTGTGCATTATTATTACAAACCAGTCAAACATACTAGGATATATAAAGATTTGTTTACACATTTATTTTTATTTATTCGAAGGGTATATAGAAGAGTACGTTTTTCTAAAACCTAGGCCGGTTTAACAATGTTTTAAATATAGCGGCCATATAATGAAAATTTAGAGCCATATTATTGTTTTGTTGCGAAAAAGAGATAGCAATGTTTGCCTTGTGTAGTTCCATCTCTTTCTCGCAAAAATCAATCTGCCAAGCATTTTCCCTCCATGTTCGGCTTCCAGTATATCCAGATTGCTGAATTCCAGTATTTTACATGGAGCGATTGCTTATCTGACATCCACTACCTGAGTAACACAATACCCCCCCCCCGAGTGGGTTCCCGCATTGTCGTTGCGGGGGGGCTTAGTAACCGTGGTCTCCCATCCACGGTGAAGCCAAGAGGAACCCAACGGTGGGGCCGCTCGTCAGAGCTTTTGCCTCAAAGCCGACGACGTAGCGGCCAAAAAGTAGGTTGCGGTGAGGTGCACCGCAACTGAGGTGGGCCGCGATGTCGAATGGGAGGCATCGCGGCTGAGGGTTACAGGCTGCGGTAGAGGAGGAGTGCCGGTGCTTCTGAGCAGCGCTCTTCCCTTCCGTGGCCTGGACGGGGCCGCCACCGTTTGATGGCGGACGCGGTGGGGCCGCAGGGGAAGAGGAGTGTCGGTATAGCGTCAGCCGCTCTCCCTATCCTCTGCGGCCGAAAAGTGGTAGACGGGACGGCGCGTTGTGTTCCTCACGCGCGCCGTCAAAGATGTCAGCAACCACTGGTGGGGTCCGCAAGGGCCGATGCCTGCCAGGGGTGCGGGTTTGTTCGAAAGAGATACCACGGCCCCTGGCATACGGGCTACTGAGGGAACACGGGTGGGTTTTAGTCAGTAAAAGTCTGACACGCCCTCCTGCTCTACTCAGCAGGAGAAGTCATTTGATGATTTCCCACCCAAAAAAAAAAAAAAAAAGTAACACAATACCCCTTGATAAGACTGTTTGTCAGACTTTCGGGCTTCTAAGTAATGGTAATGACTGTCATAGATATACAAAAGACAGCCAGAACTTGCAGAGGTACGAAAGGATCTCAATATGTAATGGATGGTCACCCATCCACGAACCGACCGCGACAATCGTAGCTTAACCTTCGATCGACCCGTGCGGCTTTAGCCACGACCCTCATCATTTCACACTTTGGAATAATAATGGCTTTAATATTTCACTATACAGTCCCACACACACTTTAATATTTCACAATAGTTTGTATAACTGTGAATACGTTATATTGGTAAGCCCGACACAATAAAATCGCAGTGGGGTTTTGTCCTGCACGGGATCATCAACGCTCTGCTTAGAGCAGAGAGCTGAAAATCGAACGGTGTATTTTTTCGACCCGCTGAGACTCACTCGTCGTCTGTGTGGTCATCGACTTATAGTTTCACCTACTTGATAGGATACAATTGTAGAGATCAACTTATTACATTAGAAGCCAAGCTTGGAAGGATTATTTAGTGTTTACCATAGGCATAGAGAATGGACTGAGCGTTATCCTCACAAAAGTGACCACTCTTTAGAAAGAGAACAAAAAGCGACTGTGCGCCCAATACCTGTCTCTTTTCTGCAAGCCTGTAATAACATACTAGAAAGAGACAACTACTGGTCGAACATTCGCTGTCTCTCTCGTACTTTTTGGGCTGTATTCGATGCACAACTGAATACGGAACGCGCAGTCCATTCTCTATGTATATGGGTGTTTACCTACCTTATGACGTACTTTGGAATACCTGCTTGACTGAGACATATCGTACTTACCATTATGTGTGCAAAGTTGCTTCCTTCAGTGAAAAAAAAAAAAAAAAACTATCAAAGATATTTAATTTCCCAACACAAGCTAATATTACAAGGCGTGAGGCGGTTTTATTTTAATTTTGCAATAATGACGCGTTTTTTGTTCCTAAATACTCTGAAATTGGAAGATTGTGACTTCAAGCTATTTTTGGAGATTTTTTAAAGATAAAACAGTTTTTAAGGTTTTAAATCCTGACACTTTCCATGTCAAATATTTTATTTCAATTCTTTAAATTGACAAAATATCGAAATAAAACCGAACTCTTGAAAAAACACGAAATTGAACGAATGAACGAAATATCAAATTTATTGTAGCTGGTAGGGATCTAGCTATGATCACGTCATCTACAATTAGCTTTGCCAAACCTTCCCAATTATAGCAAAAGAAAATATTTAAGGCTCGCATAACGTTAAGGAACATCACCGTTTTCTCTTTGGTTTAAATAGGTACACCTTCCGTCAAGGACAATATATTCATGGGCAGAATTCAGTTGCCTTTTTCCAAGTGGCAATTCAAAATGACATTCAAGCCTCGTATCCACTAGACAACATTCGATGCGCCACGCGTGACGCCCAACATGTTCGGCAACGTTGCACAACAACGCGCGACTTTGCAACCTGGCGGTGGCGCGCAACACGTCGCGGAACAGACTACTTTGCTAAACAAACGATCCTCGTTTGCCTTTCGTCATGATGAGCAACATATTGTGAAACATTTCGCGAGTCAAATGTTTTCTAGTGGATACGAAGCTTCTTGTTGCCATTTTGGCCGAGACGCATCTTAGTTCAAACATGACGCTTATAGTCCACCAAGGTATAGGCAGAAGTGTTTCGTATAAAACACTTATTTATTTCGCCAGCCATGTTAAAATCATATTGCTTACATGGCAATATGATCACAAATAATCTGGGCAGGTACTTAGCAATTCAAAATGGAAAATCCCAATTACACTGCCCAACGTTGGCTTCGAACCTAGATCCCCATAATCAGCCTACACTGTTCCCACTGCTGGGACACAGGCCTCCTCTCTGTGGGTAGCAATGGGTCGTAATCCACCGTAACTCCCAGTGCGGGTTGGTAGATGTCACATATCTTCGAATTTCTTGTTCTAGGACATGCCGGTTTCCTCACGATGTTTTCCTTCACCGTTTTGAGAGCAGTGGTGATGGGACAATTTCAGCTTAAAGTCCCACCTATCTGCCTCGGTCTTTTTCCAAGTATGCTGGGGTCAGCTTCCAGTCTATCCTGAATACCAGTATTTCATGGAGCGACTGCCTATCTGACCTCCACAACCTTACTGGGTGGATTTACAAGTCATTTAAATACCTCAGTCAAACAGGTACAAAAAATACAAAATTCATTCATCATCTTTAGTGTTCATTCGATCCAGTTTCAACTGTTCTAGCTGCAGTTGCCGTCTTATCGACCCTAACTGCGTCAATATATTAACATTTTTCCCTTCTTCATTTGGCATCGCCTTTAATATATTCTTTTGTACAGCGGGCACTTTAAACTTATCATCTACTTTCTTCATAGCTTCACTCATTAAGCTATCCCCATCACCATCGTGGTGTCTTCTAGGCGAGTGACGTAACACTGGTATCGGTAACGTATCAACTTCTACGTTTTTCGTATAGGACGGTTTTTCCGGACGGTCAATTCGCTCTTCGGGAGCATGCACTAAAACCTTTTCTATTTTATTTTTCTGCTCTGGCAACTCTGATACGATGCTGTCATCGTCTTTTTCGTACTTCGTTGTTCTTTCTTTGTTGAAGTTTAGATTTTTTCTTAGGTAACTGTCTACGTCATAGTTGGAAGAGAATATTGAGTTATCTGGTATGTTCATAGAATAAGGCTTCCTATTGTCACAGATCTCGTTGGTACGTTCTGTAACTCTGGGATAGTAGAATGGTAGTTTTGAGATGTTTTCGCTTCGGGAGGTGTTGGTATTGCGTTTGACCTGACTTTGGTGTGACCTGTGTGGTTGTGACGCGGCGCGGAGATTTCGTTGCTCGGCGTCGATGTCTCTTTGTAGCTCTGTGCGTTTGTTGTGGTAGTTTGTTGTGCTTTCTTTCATCTGGAATTGAGTAAACGATGTTTGAACATTGCGTTACGTTACAGTAAGTAATAACCTATAAAAGAACCCAGGCTGATATTCGGCCACCGTAGGCGTGGGCTTGCGGACGGCGAGTTATGGGTAGCTCGCTGTCCGGTAAGGACCAAGCCCAAGTCGACGGCGCGTTGTGTTCCACGCACGCCTCAAAGAGATGTCAGCACAAACCGATGGGGCCTGTAAGGGCCGATGCCTGCCAGGGGTGCGGGTTGTTCGAAAGAGATACCGCAGCCCCTGGCATACAGGCTACTGAGGGAACACGGGTGGGTTTTATTCAGTAAAAGCCTGACACGCCCTCCTGCTCCACCCAGAGCGGGAGAAGTTATTTGATGATTTCCCACCCAAAAAAAAAATACATATAAAAGTAAATGAAGCTTCTAGAAAATAAGGAGATAATTTATTCTGGCTGTTCCTATTTTTTGCTTTGTTTTTCATTGTACGGAAATAAAAGGTTTATTTTTATAATAGTTGCGTTAATAGAGCGCAAGCCACACCGCCAACTGGCAAGCGAGCGAGCGAGCCAGGCGAGCATTGTTTCACCTCTTTTCATACTTCGTTTTACACCCCGAACTCATACTACCTCGACATAGTACTGTGGAAATAAGCAAAGTATACTAACCTAGCTGGGGCTATATCAGTCAACTGCCTTATTTTTCTTACTGCATTAGCAGCTGAGCTTAATCTACTTGAAAGAGCTGTAATGTGGCTTGAAAGAGCTCTAACTATAAAGAGATACGGTACATCAGCGATACAAACGATGCGAACGAAATATCCCATGATGCCAGCGATAATATTCGTTCACCTCGTTAGCGTAGCTTAGCTCTGTAGTTCGTGATGTGAATAGAGGTGAAACGATGCTCGCTCGGCTATGCAACTGTGCGCCAATGACTATGAGACGGCCGGCTCTCTCGCCTTGAAGAGTCCATAGTTTTCGGTGTGAGCCTACATAGCGTCCCTCACCACTCTTCGCCCGCCAGCTCGCTCGCTAGTAAAGAAGTTGGGTGAAGCCTTTGTCCAGAAGTGGATGTCTTTCGGATGAAATGATGATGGTTATGAGTAAAGAAGTAGATAACTCACTGCGGCAGTGATTTCATGTTGCTTCCCAACCTCCCTGTCTTGTGCGACTCGCAGCATGCGCAGTTGTTCCTCTAAACGACGCATCTCAGCTTGCTCTAACATTCTGAAAATAGGTGCATGGCAACGTTATTATTATGTAACAGGCTTCAGGATCATAGCATTATGCTGAGCGATAGCCGTTTTGCTTGTATGTGACGCAAATTTTCCCCCCATCTTGTTCCTTCTTACCAGACATGCATGACCTATGTATATATTGTGTATTCATTCCTTTGTTGCACTCTAAGAGACCAAAAATTTGTCCCGATTTTGATGATTATGACGTCAGTCGATTTGTCTTAACCTTGAGAGTGTCACAAAATACATAAAAATAATTAAAATTCGTTATGGCGACAACTAGAAGCCATATTGTGAAAAAGAAATAAATGAAAGTCGATTAATTATGTCAAGTGGGGTATCATAGAATAGGTCTTTGAAAATCAACTAGATTTCTCTAATCATTTATTTTCGTTTGTGTTTTTCTTTGCGTACAGTTTTACCGCATATAAACGTATTTTCATTTTCTGTCTTTTATAGCATGCAGTTTTAAAATTAACTATTTTAAGTACGATTACTCTTATAAATTACTTGGGACTTGCTCAAAACTTATCTCATACACAGAGATCGGATATTCGGATGCATATTCACCTAAAGTTGAGATGTTGACTATTATGGAATGGGCTTTTTTATCGAAAAAAATCTTAATTTAATGTTAAAGAATATTGTAGTTAACACACACCAACCCTTCTCTTACAGACTTACAGGGGCGGATCTACTTAAAGGCTTTTTGGGCTGCAGCCCAGGGCCCTGTGGATACAGAGGGAGATAACCCAACCGAACTGGAAACAATAGACGATATTGTCAATAATAAAAATTATCTAGAATTAAAAAGTTTTTTGACAAAATGGCAATTGGTTCAGTAAATAGGTAGGGCCCCTAAGCATTATTAGCCCAGGGCCCCACAAATTCAAGATCCGCCCCTGCAGACTTACACCCTACATGATACACATATTTGCATCGGGGTTAATTCTGAATAAATATGCATCTGAATAGTTATGCAATTTTAATAATTTAGTCGTCGCTTCCATACTATACACCTGACTAATTATGCATTACCGGTGTTGCTGAAATCCCGGGATTAAAAAAAAAAAATTGGTTAAGAAGCCGCTTCCATACTTTCATTGCTAAAATTTAACTTTAGGTAAATATGCATCCGATTATCCGATCCCTACTCATAAATAATTTAAATAGAAATAGACGACTATAAAAAAAAAATTGCTTTCTCTTCTCCTTCTCCATGTAAACATTAACTGTACCAAATTTCAACTCCTCCGTCCGCATAATTTTCGTAAAAATGGGTACAAAGTTTTTGCTTCACGTATATAGATTGCGGTTCATTTTTCACCTGTTTGACTGTTTAATTGCATGGTATGTCCGTACTCCTACAAACCATGCAATTACGCAGACATACACCTTTGTTACATACTAAATAAAGGACTAACTTCTCTCTAGTTTTCCTTTCTTCTCTTATTCTCTGCTGTTCAAGTATCTGGCTTTTAAGCTCTTGTTGGTAGAACTGACGACGTTCTGCCGCCTCCTGCAATATTGACATTGTGTGTAACTTAAAAAAAATCAATAAGAGTATTTGTGTGGAGGGGCTGGTTTTGTTGCTAAGTTATAACAGCCCGCACGACTCGATCGATCAGGTTAAGCTACACTTGACGCGTTTGTTCGCTTACATACTAAAACCCTCCGTGCCTCGAAAAGCATGTTAAGCCGTTAGTCATGGCTGTCATTAGATCTTTGACAGTCGTTACAAGTCGTCCTAAGCCCAAAAATCTGACCACCAGTCTTACCAAGGGATTATCGTGTTACCCAGTTACTGGGTGGTGGAGGTCACATAGGCAGTCGCTCCATTTAAATTACTGGTACTCAACTGAATTCGGTTAGACCGGAGGCCGACCCCAACATAGTTGAGACGAGGGAAGGCAGATCGATTACCAATTTACTGGGGCAATCGTCCTGTCCTTCATTCCTCTGATTTGCCGGGCAATTATGTCAGTACTCAAGTCCTTGAAGACCATTCATGGATAACAATTACTTGATTTATTTTGAAGGCTTTAACGTTAAATCTGCTTTTGTCCAGCAGTGGGACAGAATATAGGCTAAAATCAAAGATGTAAAATACTGGTACCTATTTCTAGTTAATACTAGTGGACATACCTTCTCTGCTTGCATATTCCTCAGTTGTATGGCATCCGCATCGAATATGGACGGCATGTACTGATGACGTAGGTCGGCCGTCAACTTGTCGCGGTTCGACTTCTTCACCATTGTCGATGTGCGCTCTGAAACCAAGATAACGTACTGTGTCAAAGATAGCAATAAAATGAGAGAGCTAAGTTAGTTTGATACTGAGATGAGGGCAAGGAAACTGCTAACGCCGTGTCCTACGTTGACGATTCAACGCGAACGCGATCGCGAAGCGAAGCGGCGCGAATGGAACAAACAATTGAAACTCGGTGTCCAGCCACGTGCGGTTGGTCACGTAGGACATCGCGTTAGTCTAGAGCTCTAGACGAATGTAACTTTGCACACAAGAGTTTATTATAATTATGGCAACAATACTAAGGATTTTTTACAATTCACTAATATTATAAATGCGAAAGTAACTCTGTTCGTGTTCGTGTTCGGCGCTTTCACGTCTGAACCGCTAAGCCGGTCGTCATGAAATTTGGCAAAGATATAGCCTGGGAAGGACAAGGACAAGGACAAACTTTTTAAGCGATAACCGACATCCACGCGGGCGAAGCTGTGGACAAAAGCTAGTTGAATATACACCAGATTATTATTCAGTTCACATATTTTATTTATTCGCTCCTGTAATTGAGCAGTAGACGTAGAATCGTCAACAGAGTGTGACTAGCGAGATGACGACTAAAGGACTACTCACACTTATTCAGCTCTGTTCAGCTTTTGGCCATAGATAACAATGATTTTCTATAGAGTACCGTTCAGCATTCCGCAGCCGAACGGATGCGTACGAAGCTCCTCAAAATCGTTGTTTTTTATGGACAAAAGCTGAACAGAACTGAATAAGTGTGAGTAGACCCTAATAGAGAAGTGTGAAAAAAAATATAATAAAGCAGGTGCATTTCGAGTCCGCGCCGTTTGTTTTCGTGAAAACAAAGATGTTCACTTAGGGGTTTGGTAACAAACATTCCTATGGTTCCCGATAAAGCTGTGGACGTTGTATATTATTATGCCCGATACTATATTTAGTAGGCTCATTGTATTCCTTCTGAAGTAAACATTCACAGATTATGTTACTTTTTTTCAGTTCTGAGCAGATATACAGCCAATATTAGACGACATCTTATAGGGAAGGTACGAATTTACGCAACCAAGTTTTTACACCACGTATTTCCTTCCAAGTACACACACCAAGTACCGACCCGAAATACTTGCAAGACTTCAAGGTATTTTATACGGCTACTCGCTCGACTACTTAGGTACTCAACCACGTTAGTTTTCGCAAATGCGATCATGCTCCTTATCAGTAAGAATCTACGTAACAATTTCGCATGCAAGTATTGTTTACTTTAATGGTTTGTAAGTATTTATTTGTAAACGCGATTTTGCTCTTTATTCAATCAATCAATCAATCAATCAAAATATTTTTATTTCATATAAACCTGCATGGGCACTTATGAAACGTCAGAAGCTAGGTGCACGGTTCCAAATTGTTGTTTCCTATGGAGAAGAGCCGGCAAGAAACTCCACGGTTACTCTTTTAAAAATAATTGGCTTTAACAATATTTTCAAATTACAGAGATAAAATGCATGGGAGGACAGCGCAGGCCTGTCAATAAGTACCAGGTACTTAGACGAATTAGGAATAGAAAATCGTCTACAAATCTACAGTCAGTAAGGCCTACAACGTTCTCTCATTCACAATATGTAAAATAATCTACATAAATAAAATTAACCTAAATAAAATTGTTGTATAGTGTCAATTAATGACGAGAATATGTCAGCATTGTAAAAATAAAAAGAATAAAAAAGAACATTGTATTTGAGAACAGTTAATAGACTTTCACATAGTTATGCTGTTAATGAGGTACCAGGGAAGCCACATGTGCAGAAGGAATTAATGCCAAACTTCCCGGTCTTCAACGTAGTCTTTTATCTTATAATATGCTTTTTTGATAAGGACACGTTTGATGTGCGTTTTAAACTTTCCATCGCTAAGTTCTGTAACTGACTTTGGCAACTTGTTATAGAAGCGGATACTGTTTATTAGAAATGACTTGCTAGTTTTAGTCAGTCTACATTTTGGAATCACAATTTCATCTTTACTACGTGTATTCAGATTATGGAAATCGCATCGTTTTTTGAAAAGGCCTAAGTTTTTGCGAACATACAAGATATTTTCTAGGACATAAAGAGAAGGCAGAGTTAGTATATCAATTTCGCTGAATTTGTTTCTAAGAGACTCGTGAGGCCCCATTTTATAGATTGCGCGGATTGCCCTCTTTTGTAAAATAAAAATTGAATCTACGTCAGCTGCCGATCCCCACAGCAGAACGCCATAAGACATAATACTGTGAAAATAAGCAAAGTAAACTAACCTAGCTGTGGCTACATCAGTCAACTGCCTTATTTTTCTTACTGCGTAAGCAGCTGAGCTTCTCCTTGAAATCTACTTGAAAGAGCTCTAATGTGAGCACCCCATTGCAATTTTGAATCTAAAGTAATTCCCAAAAATACAGTTTCCGAAATAGCATCCAGTTTCTTGCCATCAAGTTTTAAGTTTAGGCCTACTTGGGGTACATTCGGTAACGAGAACTTAAGACATTTAGTTTTGTTCGCATTGAGTAAGAGATTATTAGCAGCAAACCATTTCGAAAGAACAGCTAGACTATTATTGACATGTAAGACATCCGTATCTTTTCTATCTATTCTAAAAATAAGAGAAGTGTCATCAGCGAATAAAATTATGTCCGAGAAGTTAGCCATCAGGTAAGGAAGGTCATTTATATAAACTAGAAATAAAAAAGGGCCAAGAATTGAACCTTGAGGCACGCCCATCTTAACTAGAGACCCCGAGGACGTCGCCCCATTAACGTTTACTTTTTGCAGAGAATTCACAGACATTTTTGCTATTTACAGACAATTCACAGATCAATTTCCTATGCAAGTATATTTTACTTTAAACAGGGCTTTTGAATACGCGATTGTACTTCATATTTGTATGAAGTCGTGGATCAATTTTCTATGCAGATAGAAAACACTTGAAAGTATCTCGCTCCGTCGTGGCTCGACGCTCGAGTACGTAGGTGCTCAAATAGTACAAATATTTTTTTTAAAAACGCAATTTTGCTCCTTATTTATAGGGACTCACGGGTCAATTTCCTATGCAGGTATTTTTACTTCCAACAGGGCTTTTGAATACGAGATTGTGCTTCTTATTTGTAAGCCGTCATGGGTCAATTTTCGATGCAGATAGAAAATACTTGAAAGTATCTCGAGCCCTGGTTTTAGGCCCTGGTTTTTTAAAGTGGGACGTACTTGTAAGCCCTGGTACTCGAAATAATGCTCCGCATAAAAATTGTTGTAAATATGATCTAACCTTTGAATGCTCAACCATAACTCTAGCACTAAATTTGTTGCAGTTATTAGCGGTTGAAATCTTATATGTTTTTGTCGGTTAGAAATATTGAACTTACTACCAGTATTCCGAGCGAAATTAAACGGTTTCACATCAAAAAACATGTTGCGCCGACCCCAAATAAATTGGATAAGGACAGAAGAAAGATGATGTTTTTACCGTCAAAATCGCCATAACTTCGCCGCCTCTCGCACTGCCCGTCGCCGCCCCAGCGCGCCCCGCCCGGCCACGCACGCGCCGCACCCTGCACGCTGCGCGGAGATAACTCACGCTCTGCTTGGGTCAGCATCAGCTGGTTCTTTGAGGGGAGAGGTGATAGCTAGAAGTAGCGATTTTAAGATCAATACCAAGCATAAGGGAAATCTAGTCACGGGCTCACTGGTTGGCGTGGCTAAAAAGCTCGCTGGCTCACCTGGCATCGTATCTGACAAAGGTAGTTCAGAGATAAACAGTTAGACGCTAGTCTACACGCACGTTATTGAGTGAAATGCACGTTATTGAGTGAGATGCAGGATCATTTGTAGTAACACAGGCCTGAAATAATTAAGAAAAGTCCTTCGGAAGGATCGGGTTTTATGAAAAAACCACTTCATAAATCAATGACAAACAAAGTTTATAGATCTTTTCGATATTTGAACATATTCGGAAACGACTTGGCTATGGAGATTTTATACTTCTTTTATCACTTAAACACGCCCAAAGTTAGGTTAAATTAGCAATAAAAACGAATCTTTTTGGCTCCTTAGTTTTTAATGGTTTTTTATTTTAGTATTCTATTTCCGCACAGACAATATTAATGATGAGATAAGACCATTTTTGATGTACATTGTCGAACAGTGAAGTAATACACTCCCGAAGTTTGTATGGAAAAAATGTCGACTAGATTCACCTTAAGATTGGATTTTCGGCAATAATTAAGAGGGAAGCGGCAAAGTACCCCGCGAAATACAAATTTTCTGTTTTTTTTTTAAATTTCGAGGTCAGCATCAGGCTGTTGTGAACAAAATATGATTCACGACCGTATTTTTACAGAATCATAATCAATATCTGGATGACCGAGATACGCTCGGTTATTTTTTTGTTTGACGTTTTCTATTAGAAATTAGGGACTAGGAATCAATAATTTGGCCGCTTGAGCGACCTTGATGACGTCATCGCACCCATTTGCGTCATGGGTGGTCCGCGCTCTTATCGCAAACTCAAAAAACACAATGGATCTTTGTATGTGGGTTGGTTCGACTGTTTATTGTTTTGGAATGCTGAATGAATGGACTTTTTAACTTGTGTTACTTTCGTTTGAATGGATGGTCGTAATAATTTACATAATTTGTTGAACTATGAGCGCGAGAATGTTTATCTTGGAATGTTTATCTTATCAAATAAATTACAATAACAAAAAATAAACCAAGCGATGACCTATATTTTTATGGTTTAAAATGCATGGTGTGTATATTCTTAGCATAACAAATGAATAAAACCACCTACCTTTAGTACAAAATGAACTAACCACGAGCATCACAAAACAAAACAATAACAATTGACTGACGTAAGTTTTATTACCAATTTTGCAAAATCAACAGATGACAAAATATTTTATTTGAACGTTCCAGGGTTTCCATATCTTAAAACGTAGTATATTGTGCATGGAATTAGAATGTACGGTTGCCACAGAGAACTAAATAGTCGACTTTTTGTTACAAATTAAAATAAATGCGTCACTCCGCAACTGTGCCGCCTGGGACAAGGTATGTCCCGTGGTTCCTCAAGGGGATACACATTCTGGATATACATGTTAACATAGGATACTTTTTGTCCCAGTAGTACGTCCCCGTGGGATAATTTTCGACCTCCACGCGGGCGAAGCCACTGTTCAAAGCTAGTAAATAAATAAATGACAATCATTCAATGGGTTTAAATAAACAGCATACTAAACACTCACCCGGTATATCTCATTGTCGTCCGTTTGCACGGCTACGGACAGCGGGCACGTGAACCCGTCCACTTGCACACCAGTGTCCACTTTGCTGGAACATTAACATTTTGGTTTAGTAACCTTAGTCGTTCTGCTGTAATACACACAGTTACAAATTAAAATTGAAGTGTAATAGAATACAATTTAAACTATTTAAACATGTAACCCACATCAATGTCGGACAAAATGGTTAAGACCATAAAAACTAAAATAAAATAAAACCGCACCCAAATCAGTGCACCCGTTTAAGAGCTACGGTGCCACAGACAGACACACATAGCGGTCAAACTTATAACACCCCTCTTTTTGCGTCGGGGGTTAAAAATACAGAGTGGCATACATCTACGCGCAAATTGAAACCATGTACTCTAGACGAGGAGGTCTAAAATCATGTGCGAAATTTTTGAAAAAGTTTCATCAAACATTTTCTTGCAATAAAATGTTTTGTTTGTAGTTTTGTTTGAAGATAACAATTCAATTGTTTGTCGATGAGATCGTCCGAGTTAGCGATACTCAGCAGATTGGAATTTGTCTAAGATCAATCTCGAATTAGAACACACAATCTGAAAAATACTTACAATGAAAGTGTTTATCTTACGTCAATCAATTTACACGGAATTTTAAATTAAAGTCGAATATAACCCAATCTCATGGGGAGAGGGAGGGTCTCGGCAAATATCACGTATTATTTTTTTCCTCAAAGAATGCATGTAAAGTCGGTGACTTTGGATGTGTATTTTAATTATTTGTCACCGCCTTCCGAAATTAAAGTTATTTTGAACTTTGTAGTGTTTTTTTGGAAGTCGGTTGTTATTTTTTAGCCATATCGGCGGAAAAACCGCAATTTTACATGCATTCTAATAATTTATTTGAAAAAAGTTTTAATTTTTACTTTTTAATTAAGGATGATGAAATTTCGAATTCGTGTGGGGTAGCCCACACCAATTCGAAATTTCATCATCCTTGGCGTCAAAACAATGCAAATTGATGCGATAGCAACATTCGCGATTGATTTGCTGTAATTTTAGGGTTCCGTACCTCTAAAGGAAAAAACGGAACCCTTATAAGATCACTTTGTTGTCCGTCCGTCCGTCCGTCCGTCTGTCAAGACCGTTTTTCTCAGGAACGCGTGGAGGTATCAAACTGAAATTACTATATGATACTTAGTTCTACTGTCCCTGGAAGCTGTAGAAAAATCAACCTTCTAAGTCAACGCAATCAAAAGATACAGCCATTTAGGCCGCAAAATTCCGCAAATTTTCGAAACTCGCACGGGAATCAAAACCTACAGGGTACTTCCCGTGAACTTAGAATCTTGAAATTTTGTACGAAGTCACGTCTTATAGTACAGATATAGGAAAAATTACGAAAACCGAAAATTTTTAGTTTCGTCATATAAAAAAATATTTTTGACAATTTTGAACTTTTACTTATATACCCACAGGTTTGTACGGAACCCTCGGTGCGCGAGTCCAACTCGCACTTGACCGGTTTTTTTTTTTTGAAGTGTTCCGTTGTCTGTCTCCGAAACGCATCATCAGATCTATATGTTTCAATGGGACCATTACGGAGTAAACCCCTTTCGAACAAAAAAAGAATTTTGCACATCCGTCTATATACGTCGGAGTTATGCCCGAACATACATAAAAAAAAAAATATATATAAACATGTCGAATTGATAACCTCCTTCTTTTTGAAGTCGGTTAATAACATTTATCGCGGTTATGCGAACGCCACAAAGTAGCACAGTAGCTCCTCAATTGTTAAACCGCCACCAGCCAGCCGACCCAGATAAACGCAATGCATGAATCCAACGCAAATAAGCACAGATTAACATTTTTACATAAAAATATGCATTTTGAAATATCTCACGTGAAATTATGGGATGGGGGGAGGGTTGAGCCAAGTCTCACGACATCTCACCAGAGCGGGGTTGGGGGTCAACAAATAGCCAAAATTACCTCACGTCATAAATGGACGCCCCCTTACTGGATAACACGATGTCTCTTGGTAAGACTGGTTGTCAAACTTTCGGGCTTCTGACGACACGTAACGACTGTCAAAGATCCACGAATGTCAGTCGGGACCAACGGTTTAACGTGCTTTCTGAGGCTCGCAGTCCGGTAAGGACCAAGCCCAAGTCGACGGCGCGTTGTGTTCCACGCGCGCCTCAAAGAGATGTCAGCACAAAAAGTGATGGGGCCCGCAAGGGCCGATGCCTGCCAGGGGTGCGGGTTTGTTCGAAAGAGATACCACAGCCTCTGACATACGGGCTAATGAAGGAACACGGGTGGGTTTTAGTCAGTAAAAGTCTGACACGCCCTCCTTCTCCACACAGAGCGGGAGAAGTTATTTGATGATTTCCTACCCAAAAAAAAAGTGCTTTCTGAGGAGTATCTATATGTAAAAATGGCCACCCATCCACAGACCAACCCCGGCAAGCGTAGCTTAACCTGATAGATCGACCCGGGGGGTTGTTAATACTTAGCCACGAGCCCCTGCTAATACGAATATGAACAATTTCTACATGCGAATAAGGTACGTGTTCGTATGGAAAGCTCACCTATTTGTTGTAAATTCAAAGCGTGATCCATGAATCTTGCCGTGAAACTCAATTATAAGGTCCAGGTACTTACTTGTTATTGTTAGAGTAGCTAGTAGTCTCCGGCACATATTGTATGCTTCGGCGTCGCTCAGCGCTAAACCTGTCTCGCTCTATCAGTATCTCTCTCTCCCTCTCCTCTCGTTCTTTCTCTTTCTGCTCTCGCTCGCGACGTTCCTTTTCCGCTTGTTCTTTGGCTTCTTGCTTCTTTTTGGCTTGCTGGAATTTTAGGGGAAATCACTCATTTTTTTGTTAGCATAATTCGCGTATAATTTTCCCACTGCTGGGACACAGGCCTCCTCTCTGCGAGAGTTGGAATTAATCCACCACGCGGGTCCAGTGTACGTTGGTGGATGTCACATAAATATAAACTTAATTTTAAATGATATTGACCCAATTTAATTGAAATGTAAAGTGATGGCCCGAATCACAGGTTTCTATAAACCTAGATCGGGTGAGTCGCAACCTAACTTTCTAATTCCGGAACATTATCACTTGCACTTGTAAAATTTATATTTTAGAAATAGTTTATTTTTAGGCACTATAATTGTATGGTAATTTACTACTGTTGGCTAAATGTACTGTTTTTGTATACGTTTTTATTAAATAAATAAACATGTCTTCGAATTTTTGGTTCTAGAATATGCCAGTTTCCTCGCGAAGTGTTTCTTACTGTTTCTGGGTTTGAACCTACAACTTCCAACTCATGAGTCGCAGCCGTTACCACTGGGTCACTACTGCTCCGCAGTTTCTTTTTATGGTACCTAATAACAAGCAAGGCTATCGAAGGCTGTACAAGATAGAATAACGCAGCTCGGAGACGCTTTGTATGTGGTCACTATTCTCAGCGATAATGGACCATAGAGAAAAATATTTGCATTTACTATAAACAAGATATATCATAAAGATGTGGTCATATTTAAGGGTGCACATACCTACGCACATCTGTGCCATCTCAGACTCTCCATAAGCTTCGTAGTTTCGGCCGAAGTTGCGGGCGTTTCCTACTCCATATCTCTTACGGACATAAGATTAGTTACGTTTCCGAACTAAGAATCAATGACAACACGATTTGACAGCTGTCCCAACGCCAGATGAAAAATTAAATTTGACACTTGTTTTGATGAATCAACTACTTCCGAACGGGCCCGTATCTTCGTTCACAGACTTAAAGACTAGACCTCTAGGGACGTGGTCGGGCCGTAGCATATTGTTTCAATTTTCTGAAGCGCGGCCCGGACGTGTGCAGTGAAGTAGACGTAAGTACCTGATCTAAATATTCCCTGTACTGCTGCTGCCGTATCTTCCGTAGCGTGTTGCGTCTGCGCTCGTACTCGCCGAGGCCGAGGAACGCGTCGCCCCCCGCGTCCCGCTCGCCCCGCACTAAAGGGTTGTTGGGGGAGTACTCGCCGGCCTTCAACATTACGGGGAGCCCTATGTAGCGCTAGAATGGAAGAAGTGGTAAACGTTAGTAAGGCAGAAAGATTGACTAGTTAGAGAGCGAGTTCGATCACTTTTTTGGAAAGACCCGCCAATACATGCGATGCTCTCTTGTATTCTAGAAGTATCGTGTCTGCAATGGGCCGTACTATAGGTTCATACATACAATGAAACTGTTTTTATTTCGACTAATTGACCAACTATCGAATTAAATGGTATATCGGTAGTCTGAATGTCCACATAAGCCCAAATCATTGAGCGTGCGGTGAGGAAGTTCGCTAATCCCGCTAGAGCCTAGAATGTAAAACTTTTTTGCCGCAAAGTTTTACATTCTAGGCTCTTGCTGGTTTGGAAGAGGTGTATCGTAATAAGTCATTATTTTAAAGACTCAACATAAACCTGCACTACGTTCAGTGGTAGAATCTCCATCATCATCACCAGCCATTTTCCCAACTTTTTTTGGGGTCAGCTTCCAGTCTAACCGAATGCAGCTGAATACCAGTATTTTATGTGGGACGACTGCCTATCTGACCTTAACAACCCAGTTACCACACACGATACATCTTGGTAAGGCTGGTTGTCAGCCTTTCAGGCTTCTGAAGACCCGTAACGACTGTCATAGCTCTACGAATGACAGACGGACCAACAGAAACGTGCTTTCCGAGGCACGGAATGAAAACGAGGAACAAGCGGCGGGTGGAGAATCAATACAGTAAGTAGCATTCAATTCTGGCAACTTTACTCGCGTTACATGTTCATCGTGTAAACCTCAAAGAGGTAGAAGGGAACCCCTGTATCTTCTGTGTACATACGAAATGTACTTACTACCCTGTTTACAAGGTGTACTAGACACCAGACATCCTGTCTCCATAGGCAGTGGCTTCAGTAATACAAGAACAACAGGTTTGTGACAATGAATGAAAACCTGTAAGGATTCGGTGTAATGATACAAAACCCGTCTAGCTAAATTACGATTTAATTTTCTGGCTTATCTGGTTTCACGAGCAGCCGACCTTAACGTGGGAAGGGCGTTGCTCTACATAAGAGTAATTTCCATATTAGGTACTCAACGACGTATGAAATGTAAAGTATGTATTTGAAAGAGTGGCAAACAGAAAAAGGTCGTGATATGGGGCGTGTAAGAGGGCTAGGGTTCAACTCTAAGCACGGAATCCGTAGTTTTATATCATTCAGTCCAAAGTTACAGGCGTTTCCGATTCAGTATCACCTGCGGACATAAGATTAGGTTGGGGCCCGACTAAAAATCTAAGAAAACACAATTTGACAGTTGTCCTTAGGCACGCCACGATTGCGGCGGTAAGTCTTTGAGGAGTGGATTGCGGACGGCGAGTAATGGGTAGCTCATATCCGGTAAGGAACAAGCCCGGGTCGACGGCGCATTGTGTTCCACGCGCGCCTCAAAGAGATGTCAGCACCAACTGGTGGGTTCCGCAAGAGCCGGTGCCTGCCAGGTGTGCGGGTTGTTCGAAAGAGATACCGTGGCCCGAGGCACACAGTCAACTGAAGGAACAGGGTGGGTTTTAGTCAGTAAATTTCTGACACGCCCTCCCGCTCCACCCAGAGAGGGAGAAGTTATTTGATGACATCTCACCCAAAAAAAAAGCAGTTGCTCTTACTCCCGATGTGTTTTTTCCCGACCGAAAAGTTGATTAAACAGGAGTAGAGTTCATTCCGAAGTATTGAACTACATTCGGACGGACCCGTTTCATCGTTGGCGGACTTAGAGAGTGGGCCGTTTGGTATGAGGTGGTGCCAGCAATGAAATCAAAGAGTACTAAAGGCAAAAAAACTGTTTTGTTTATTTTAACGAGGTTTTATTTACAGTCGACTTGTACAGCTCGATTCAAACTTTATGGCGGCTCGGAACACGAGGCGAGTCGCTGCGCAGTAACAAATTCATCGGTCAGCGGGGTTGAGGGGTGGGGTACTGCGCAGCGTGTAGCTCACTTCAGAGCCGCCATAAAGTTTGACGCGATGTATAGTATTAATGATGTTCTTTAGAAAAGTTAGGGGCGTTCTACTTGCAACTGGCGTGCGTGTATGACCAGGGGCACTACTCCCTAAGCACGTAGTCCGTCATTTCAGTCGAAGTAACGGGCGTTTCCAACTCCGTATCACTTACGGACAGAAGATTAGTTTGGTGACCGAACTAAGAATGAATGACAACACGATTTGATAGCTGTCTCTACTCCCGATATGTTTTTGCACATCCAAAAAAGTTAGTTAATTAGCTGTAGAACTCACTAGAAAATTTCGAACTACTTTCCGGTCGGGCCCGTATCTTCGTTGACGGAGGACCCCAGATGTATGAATTAAACGAAGCAAAAGGAGTATAGGTATTGTAGTTTCTGACTACCCCATGGGAAGATGGCGTGGTTTATGTATGTACACTTGCAGCTTGTTGCTTTGTTTGGGATTTATTATGAAACGTCAATTACTTTCTATGAAGACGAATTATTCTTTATGAAGGACATTTGCTATTTTCTGTCAGAATTTTCATACGCGAAAAACACAACATGAAATCACATTTGCTGCCGCAATTTTGTTAGCCAACACGTCATCATCATCATCATCATCATCATCATCATCATCATCATCATATCAGCCGAAAGACGTCCACAGCTGGACATAGGCCTCCCCCAGGCTCCTCCACTTCGACCGGTCTTGTGCTTCCCAACACGTCAAATCAATAAAAATTCACAACAAAAACGAAACTCTTGTGTCAACAGCATGTAAATACCAGTTGTAAAATCCTGACTAATTGAGGCGTGAGCATCGGCCATTAATCAGAGGCGTAGCGAGACTAACAGCTCAATTAATTGAACGACACATTATGTGCATATATGCAGGCTGGACAAAAACAGGCACGCGAGTCGCGACAACGTATGGGAATGAGTGCCAAGATCCTGATTATTTTTGCAACTATTTCTGGAGTATAATAGGAGTTGACATAGCAATTTTTATAGCTATTTTGTTATTTGACTTACTAAGACTTCGGATATGGATATGGATAGATAAGAGTATCGGGAGACCAAAGAAATGACGATTGGATTTTGTGATGGCAAGAATAAATGATGATTGGATTTTGTGATGGCAAGAAGAAATGATGATTGGATTTTGTGATGGCAAGAAGAAATGATGATTGGATTTTGTGATGGCAAGAAGAAATGATGATTGGATTATTTTGTGATGGCAAGAAGATGACTACTGAGATGACGACTAATGTAGAAGGTGTATTGAAGAATAAGAATCGCTGCGCCGATCTTAAATAAATTGAGCTAAGAGCAGGAGGATTTTCCTGTAACACCCTATTATAGCTCTAAACGTTGGTGTCTGCACACTAAATTAAATCACCTAAAGAGACTATAACGTAGCAATGCTGTCAGCCTTTTGGGCACAAGTCCTGTTAACAATGATGTCGACGAATTTTTTGATGCCGTGATTTTTTTTCTTTTTCATATACTTGTCTAAATTAGTATTTTGAGACTGTTTGTTTTAAATTATGTAAATATTTTCACGAACGGGTGGGGTAGGTACAATAACCAAAAAGTGAAAAATATAAATAACTTTACTTTCGGAAGACGGTGACGAAAAATTTTAATACATATCCAAAGTCACCGACTTCCGAAATTAAAGTTACTTTTTCACTTTGTAGTGTTTTTTTGGAAGTCGTATGTACTTTTGTTTTGGAAAAAGTTTTTATACAACTTGATTTACTTCTTAATAAAAAATATGACTAAAGAGTATTCTATCTATCTTATAATTGAGGGTTTTCAGCTTTGGTCAATTGTGTTATGAAGGCAATTCAGTTAGTACTTCAATACGGTGAAAGTGAACAGTGTTTTGCATCGATTAAGGTAATCGTTTGCGTCGATGATGATAACATGTGTTATTATCGTCTGTAAACTGCAACCGCTGACGTAGAAAGCCTGTAATGAATTACAACAACACAACGCTTTATTAGGACTTCATTTTACATATTGGACCTTTACAGGGATTTTGTCAGTTGCCAGGTTTTTTTTTCCAAAATCTGCCATCTGAGATTGTATGAGTCTAAATCTAAGTGTGATTGTGCATGACTGTCTCTTGTCTATCGGTAATCAAGATACGGATAGGTCTACTTATACTTCTTTCATTACTCTAACTTACCCACAGACTTCTAGATGTATCGGGCAAACAGCCCTGCACTTGGACACAATCCCAAAAATTATCACACTAAACCGAACAATTTAGCACGAAATTCTCCTAAACATAAAAAACTTCACGGAGTTCTCGTACCGAAATGCCTTGAAACCGTCCTTGGGTTAAGAGACCTACATCGGAACCGAACTAACTCCATCGGAGTCGGTCGCGAAACTAAACCCGGCGGGACACGCAACGCGAGTCGCCGACCCATTTAGATGGAATACAGGGCGGGCTAACAACTCCATCGGAGCAAGTAAGGATGGGAAACCAATAGTTTATAATTATGCTGAATATTATTTAGTTCGCAGGTCAGACAGAAAACGCAGAAGATGAAAATGTTTTAAAAGAAGCAAGGGAGGTATTTATTCAGACCATCATACTTCGACCCAAAAGAGCAGCACTGAAAACCGCAAACGATTTTTGGATTTGGCAGATGGAATGTCGTATTTGTAAGTAACACAGGACATGGAAGACTACAACATGCAATTTATGTCCTAAGAATGAGAGAGATATTTGGAAGGAGAGATACTGAACACACTTAAATATAATAAAACAAACAAGACATAAACATAGTCTAAACACCAATCATAACAGTGGTGTTCTGTCCCTCTGGTACAGTTTATCGACAAAACTCAAAGAAGGGTTAAGCGACGTTTTGCATGTTCCGCGACAAGCGTTTAAGTAATTTCGCTGTCATCTTTTTACTGCTTCGTAATGAACGGCTGTTTCTTACATGTTTTTTATTTAACTTGTCTGCCTCAATTTGTCAAGCTCATATAGCCGTCTCGAGGTCAGTTCTGATGAGTTTGACTTTGTTGTCAAATGTATTAATAGCTTGGAGTTAAATCTAATGGATTAAAGGATTTTGCGTCTTGACATCATATGAAAAGGACTCACTGTAATAGTTATTTGACTCATGGTCTCACTAGGCTTTTTCTAAGAATCCAAAGTGGGTAACGCTACTGCGCTCACTCAATCTCATCATCTGCCTAGCCTTTTCCCAACAATGTTGGGGTCAGGTTCCAGTCTAACCGGATGCAGCTGAGTACCGGCATTATATATGGAGCAACTGCCTATCTGACCTCGACAGTCCAGTTACTGGGTAATACAAACCCCTTTGTAAGACTGTTAGATTTTCGGCCTTCTGACGAGCCGTAACGACTGTCAAAGATCCACGAATGATAGCAGGATGAGGTCGGAGTGGTCTTGGTTTGTAAATATTGTAACCCACCCACGAACTAACAACAGCAAACGTCAAATTATAAAGAGACATGTTTTGTTGTCTTTTCAAATATTTGTATTCTACAGCATTTTACCAGTTTTTTGTTTTCGCAAACGCGGTTGGCGATTCGTGAACAATTTGTCTGATCAAATTAATCAAATTACCAGGTACCGGCACCATCGGAGTCAACTGACTGTCACGTTCTGGACTTCCGACGGTCCGTAAAGAGAGAGGTTCCAATTCGTATTCATCATACTCGTCGAAAAACGGAGGCGCAAGACCCCTAGTGTCATGTTTCCGTATTGATATAGTTGACTAATTAGTGGAGATATTAACAGCAATGGGTACAACGCTATTGGGAAGTTTGCACTCGTAATGGGTTTCGCTGGTAAATGAGAATTATTGAAACATGGATCGTAAAACAACGCTGCTTTTGTAGTTTATTAGCAATATATCACGCCTTGAATACTGTACAAAATGAAATTCCAAATTTCCAAACCATAGCATAACTTTTGCTACTAACTAGTTTTATATTCGTCGAAGAGCGGTTTTGGGTCTTGGCTTCGCGTCTACGACCCTAAGTTATGCAGAGTGTAATTGCGTTTTTATTTGCTGGAATTGGAACGTTGCCCGCTAAATACCGATATGCTTGCGCCCTTGGGGCTCAATGCCGTCATCAGTTACTTCGACGTATGGCAGAACAACTCTTTAAATTCTTAGGACCACAGGCACAAGGTACATTGTCTAAAATACAAAGTTACAAACAGAGCTCAGGTTTTGTTCTATTCTTTTTTGTAATTTTTTATTCAATGGAAGCGATTATTAGCTTATCGGTAAGTATAATGCTCGGGATAAGAATCATAAGATTATAGTGCCAAAGGCTTAGTACAATGAGGAAATTGTCGAGTGTAAGCGAATAATGAGTTCTGAACTCTGGGGCAAATTGGATTATTAGATGTTGAAGGCTGCGAGAAATCAATCTGCCTAGATAGGGATCTCGCTATGTAATAGAAGGTCACCCATCCACGAATCGACTATGGCAAGCTTAGCTTACCCTTAGATCGAGCCATGAAGATGTAGTCACTTCGCCACGAGACCCTCTCGATGCCTCTTCAGCCTTGATGCTGAAGGCTGAGAATCAGGTGATTATTAGGCACGGCATGGAGAGTCTATATCTCGTAATAAAGCCTGAAAGATAAAGCTCTCGCAACCTAATATTAAGGTACATCCATAAAGTCACGCCTTCGGTCCATGGGGGTTGGCAGAAACTACAGAATAATACCTGCTAAGATATGCATACTCTTTTCGTAATATAGCTCAGCGCTGGGGCTCTGTTTCGCATAAAGGTGCGCAATTATAGCTTCTGAAATATATAACAGGTAAGATTTTTTTGTGTAGGTATTTAAAAAAAGTGATGACATATTTAAATGTAGGTTTTCCAAAAATACTTAAGACCTCTGCGATGCTTTTTCAGCGAGATATCGGCGATAACGTGTTTTTCACCGTTTCAATGGCGCGGCCATGGGGTTCTGGTCTTATAGCTGCTGAAATATAACCTAGAATTTTTGAGTTGCATTATTACTAATTTTTACAAAAAATTCCAATCTCGGTTTTACAAAAAACTTCAGACGTCTGCGATGCTTTTTCAGCGAGATCTTGTTCTTTACCGTTTCAATTGCGCGGCCATGGGGTTATGGCCTTACAGCTCCTAAAATATAACACCAGGATTTTTTTCTATGCTTATTTTTTTTTTTACATATTCAATCCATTATTTACCTACATTTCAGGTTTCTGCAACGCTTAGTTTTAAAGATCTCCGTGGCCGCGCGGTTCTCCGCGTTTCAATGGCGCGGCCACGTTCAAACTCTTTAAACTTTGACAAATTTATGGTTTTGGGAATCAACTTTTACAAACTCATAGTAGAATTATTTTTTTGAAATATTTCCGTGGCCGCGCCATTGAAACGGACACTCTTTTTTCCTCTCTCTATTAATAATAATAAATAATAGCCTAAATGCGAGAATTTCTCCAACTTTATGTCATAATTATGCATATGCATCTGGTTGACCAGCCGTTACCGGAGTTACTCTTGCATACATAAACGGTGTTACACACTTTAAACCCACTTCCCTTTTCTCGAGACTTTTTATCACAATAGGTGTTCGTATAATATTTGCATACATAACGATCTTGTTGGCTTGGTTGCTTGGAAGTTCTCGTTTAAGACGGTTTTTTTTTTTTTTTTTGGGTGGGAAATCATCAAATGACTTCTCCCGCTGAGTAGAGCAGGAGGGCGTGTCAGACTTTTACTGACTAAAACCCACCCGTGTTCCCTCAGTAGCTCGTATGCCAGGGGCCGTGGTATCTCCCTCGAACAAACCCTCACCCCTGGCAGGCATCGGCCCTTGCGGACCCCACCAGTGGTTGCTGACATCTTTGACGACGCGCGTGTGGAACACAACGCGCCGTCCCGTCTACCACTTTTCGGCCGCAGGGGATAGGGAGAGCGGCTGACGCTATACCGACACTCCTCTTCCCCTGCGGCCCCACCGCGTCCGCCATCAAACGGTGGCGGCCCCGTCCAGGCCACGGAAGGGAAGAGCGCTGCTCAGAAGCACCGGCACTCCTCTACCGCAGCCCGTAACCCTCAGCCGCGATGCCTCCCATTCGACATCGCGGCCCACCTCAGTTGCGGTGCACCTCACCGCAACCTACTTTTTGGCCGCTACGTCGTCGGCTTTGAGGCAACCCACCTTTGGGTTCCTCTTGGCTTCACCGTGGCCGGAATCCACGGTTACTGAGCCCCCCCGCAACGACAATGGGGGAACCCACTCGGGGGTTCGTTTAAGACGGCTAAGGTTGATTGATGACCTGTCCATTTGACTATTTATTTATTTATTATGAAAGGCACACCAACGACATATTTACAAAGATAGTAACATTAGGCGATGACGAATCTTCAGTACTGTGTAAATACATCACTTAAAGGCATGCACAACATTCTTATTAAAAGGGAATACGAATAACAAATAACGTGATTTACGATGCGATTACATTTTGAAATTATTGAAATATTATAAATGAAATTAAATTATAAAATGAAATAAAATAATAGATTTCGTCACATTGCACTAACACAATACAACCATACAAAATTAAATAAAAATTCACACATAAGGTAACAAAACATGGAGGTAAGTAAGTAAATGATAAAAATAAAATACAATTAACTTACTCCAATTAAACTAAATTAAATTGAAAATTATTAAGAAGTAATTTGAACAGATTATTAAATAAAACTAAATACCTACAATTAATAAAATTAAAATTAAACTTAGATTATTAATATTAAATTATCATTCAATTAAAATAAGTATGACTACCGGTGGGCAGCTGATTACAGATCAATTTTGTTTATTTTAGTTTTAAATATTGGCAGACTGTCTTGGAAAATATCAATATTGCTGTCGACTGAGCAGGCACTATTGTAAAAAGACAACATTCTATTTAGAGGTGCATGCTGGCCCAGGTTTGTGCGACACGGTTTAGTGGCAAACGTCTTAGTGGTACGCTTAGATCGGAGATGAGAATGACGAGGTACATCTAGGTTGATTTTTTTAAGGAGATCTGGAGTCGATGTTATCCCGTTTACAACTTTGTAAAGTGTTGTTAGATCATTTAGGACCCTGCGTTGTTTCAATGTGTCTAATTTGAAGTAACTTAGCCGTTCTGCGTAATCGGCTCTGTAAGGACAATTGTGGTCTTTAAAACGCAAGCACCTAGTCATTTTTTTTTGAACGCGCTCTATCCGGTCTTTATGAATATTATAAGTCGGACTCCAGGCGGGAGATGCATATTCAACTAGGCTGCACACAAAGGTGTTATAGAGCACTTTCAATGCCGAGGTTCCCTTGAATTCTTTGCCAATTCTGTTGATAAACCCAACCATTTTCATTGCTTTTTTAATGATATTATTTATGTGTGTGGTAAATGAGAGATCGCTGCTAAGCACTACACCTAGATCCCGTATGTTTGCCACTTGTTGCAGTGATGTCCCGTTGAGGGAGTACTTTGATGGTATGGGACGTTTCTTCCGCGTAAATGATATGTGGAAACATTTGTTGGCATTCAGGACCATCCCGTTCACCACACACCAGCTCTGTATTGAGCTACTACTATTGAGCTAGTTATACTGGTTTACGGGTCATAAATCATTCTAAATGTTCTGGGTGTTTACCCCGATGAAGTCTAGCACTAAGGACCAATTTTTACCTATAGGAAGCAAGTTTAATCTAATCTGATACGCGAAAAGCTAGCCTTTAGGCCGATTAAACTAGACTGCAGTTTCTTGGGAGTAGTATTAGTTATAGTATTCCCGGAGTCGAAATTTGTAGCCGGTTGATGACCATATTGACCTATGAAATGGGACGTAAACACAACTGGTGAAATGTAGGTAGGCTCGACTGCAACTTCTTGGCAGTATTGAAAAAAGTGCAGCAGGACAATGGTTGGATGGTAAAATGGAAGTTTATACTTCCATTTTACCATTACTGCCTGTAATACCTCGTCAGTTTAGTGGTCGCAAGCGCTACTGTTGAGCATGGCCAGTGTTATTGGGTCTTTCAACTGGAATTTCTCAGTGGCAGCCGGAGTCTGGATTCGTGTCCGTTTAGTTGGCAATAGGCTCGCCCTGTATTACATGGGACCTAAATCATCATTTCAGCCGAAAGCCGTCCACTGCTGGACATAGGCCTCCCCCAAGCTCCGCCACTTCGACCGGTTCTGTGCTTCCCGCATCCAGCGGACTCCTGCGGCCCTCACAAGGTCATCGGTCCACCTTGTGGGATGCCTTCCAACTTTACGTCTTCCGGTACGCGGTCGCCACTCTAGAACTTTTCGGGCCCATCGGCCATCTGTTCTGCGAGCCTGAATGTGCCCTTCCCACTGCCATTTAAGTTTGGCAATTCTTCGGGCTAAATATAACTGCCGAAATGTGGGCATGCTATAAATACACCTCTGCTTATCACTTCTGGGAATATAGGCGTGATATTATGTTAACCATTAATATCATTTTGATTTCCAGAACCGTTTTACCTCAGGCTTTAAAATTCAGACACCAGAAATAATGGCACACAACAAAGAACAAACAATATAAAGTTACCAGGAATTAATAGGGTAACAGCGGGTCTGCATTACCGGTTCCATATAAAATACAGGGTATTTTGGCGCATCGCTTGACAATACGAGGCGTGGTGGATCACGCAACGGGGCGCGGCCGAGGCGGGGCGGACATTAGGCGAAACATTAGCAAATTGGGTTCGTTATTACTAGGCAATAAATATTTCTTGCGTCGTCACGCATCTTCCTTCTTTTTATGATTGCCTGGTACCCGTATTTGAACTGTGTTACTTTTGTGATAGTTCGTACTAAATTTTAACAGACACACTACAATAAAATTCTGTTTTTTATGTGCTTCTAAATACTATACGACTCTAAAAACTTTCATACAAATGAAGTTATGAATACGGCAAAATTACTTGTGGAGTAAGGCCACACTAACATCATGGCTTAGATTGAAAAGGCAAAGGGTTATTTCGCCGTAATTTCGTATAAGTACAATTTGAAGAATTTTCAAATTAAAAATAATATCACAAGGTTCTGTTTATGATTGCCTGGTACCCGTAGATGATCTGTATTCCTTTCATGACAGTCAGAAACAGACATACCACAATAAATCGGCTTTTTTATGTGCTTCTAAATATAGAGGGGTCTAAAAACTCTGAAACAACTGAAGTTATGGCAAGCGCAAAATTATTTGTGGAGTAAGGCCACATTCACACTAACATATCTCGGCTTAGCTTGAAAAGGCAAAGGGTTATTTGCCGTAATTTCGTTTGGCACCAAATACAATTTTGAGAATTCTCCAATTAAAAATAATTGAGTGCAGAAGGTTCTGTACTGTATTGCTGGCCTTGACCAACATTGCGACATTTCAGCTTTCGGGATGCCAAGAAACGGTACAATTCTACCGCGCCTTATTAAAAGAGGTAGAAATCGTGTAAAGGGTAAATTTAAGCCCATTATAATTAATCATTATAACTTATTTCAATCTGCCTAGCGTTTTCCCAACTACGGCGCCGGCGTAACGTGCTCTCCGAGGCTCGGAGGTGTCTCGGTATGTAAAATGCTCACCCGTTCACAGAACAACCCCAGCAAGCGTAGATGGACTTGATGGAGCGACTTATTTATAAACTAAAACTTTTTTCAAAAAATAACAACCGATTTCCAAAAAAACACTACAAAATAACTTTAATTTCGGAAGTTGGTGACTTTGGATATGTATTTTAATTATTTGTCACCGCCTTCCGAAATTAAAGTTATTTTGTATTTTGTAGTGTTTTTTTGGAAATCGGTTGTTATTTTTTTTTTTTTAGTTTTTATTTTTCAATTTTTAGTTACCTGCCCAACACCAACTCGAAATTTCATCATCCTTGGGGTCAAAACAATGCATATTTATGCGATAGCAACATTCGCGGTTGATTTGCTCTAATTTTTTGAAGAGTTCCGTTGTCTGTCTCCGAAACGCATCATCAGATCTATATGAAATTTTAATGGGACCATTTCGGAGTAAGACCCTTTCGAACAAAACAAGGAATTTTGCGAATCCGTCTTTAAACGACGGAGTTATGCCCGAACATACATAAAAACAAAAATATATAAATATAAACGTGTCGAATTGATAACCTCCTTCTTTTTGAAAATTGCAGGTACCGAGGCAGACCGCAGATTAAACGAACATCATTGTCATCATCTTCTGTTAATCTTTTCCCAATTACAATCACAATTATGTTGGGATCGGCTTTTAGTTTAAACAAACGCAGCTGAATACCAGACCATGGAGCGAACGAACATTGGAGGACTTTATGCACACTTCGATAAGATTAGATCAAATGCTAATCGTTTACGCGAAATGCTACATGCCATAAGCTTTCGTGGAATTGTAATAAACTTGCTTAAGTTTACATTTCATTCAATGATTTATACCAAAGCCTATTAAAACTTTTCCTTTGTCCTGATACGATCAATGTAGTTTAGATTTAGAAAGATTTAAGGGCTATTGCAAAATGAATTTATTACAAAAATCAGTACAGATATTTGCAAAATCTATTTGGTAATACTGTTTAGTACATGGAGGACAAAGGTTTAGAACAACGCAAGATGATCTACAAGAACCAGGACGAAGCGCAAAAACTCTTTGGAAATTCTATTTATAGTCAATTGGTTCAAAATCAAAATATTTTTATTTCATATAAACCTGCATGGGCACTTATGAAACGTCAGAAGCTAGGTGCACGGTTCCAAAATGTTGTTTCCTATGGAGAAGAGCCGGCAAGAAACTCCACGGTTACTCTTTTAAAAATGATTGGCTTTAACAATGTTTTCAGATATAAAATGTATGGGAGGACAGTGCAGGCCTGTAAATAAGTACCAGGTACTTAGACGAATCCAGAATAGAAAATCGTCTACAAATCTACAGTCTGTAAGGCCTAGGTTAGATAACACGAAGGATGATCTGCATAACAGTACAATCGTATCCATTGAATAATGTGCAGTTAGTGGCAATTGCATAATGGAGTGGAAGGAAATGTGGACGGATCACGCTTGAACTAACGTGTGGGTCGGTAGGGTGCTATATAGCACTGACTATGTAGAGAATTATCACATCAAAAGTGAAGTTATACATTATTCAAGTAGTCACAGTTATTACGAACGGCTTGCTGATTGGGAAGATGTTTTAATACTCATCTTTGTAAGTAACGGGTATTTATTAGAAAAACAGGACCAGTTTCCATGAATTTATCGACATACAGTATTTTCTTTGGCTTTTGTGCAAGAACCATAGCATATTGGTATCCCAAAAATGTATCAACAATTTCTCACCCTTTACGTAACTTTATGAAATCGTTATTTAGAAACCTTACTTTGCATTGTAGATGTCATACGCGTATACGATCGATACAGGCTACTTACAAAGTTTCAGTATTTCAATTTTGCCTATTAAATCCAGCACATCAGTAAACTAATAAGTATGTAAATAACACACAATTTCACGATCACAAAATTAGATAACAAACAGACGATTTACCTGATGTTAATTTCTAGAATATATGGTTCCATAGTAGGGCAAGGTTAGATAAACTCAAACCTTCGAAAATGAAGCACTGAATTAACAACAAAAGGACCAAAATTTGCCAGTCAACTCGACTCATGCTGACGAGCGTAAATAAAACTATGCGGATCAAAGCCTTCAGGAAATTACCGATATTATAGCACACACGGTCACTTACATTAAATAATAGCGTGAATAGCCACTATTAGCACTTCTTTCGTTAAACCCTCCTTTCTTTGAACACTTAAAAACATTGCATTGTTAACTTCGAACCAGAAAGTCATCAGACCAGTAAAGAATCCGACCCGAAATTGCAACAGTACGAGTACTTCATTTGGCATAATTGCGTACTTACTTACATCGTGATTCATGTATGGAAGCACACGGATTGCAGGAAAATCAAACACATTGTTATATTAACAAGGACATCATGATATTCATGATGCGTGATGAGATGACGGACAGCACGCGGATTTTATAACAAAAACCTGCTACTAACACAGAGTTCGTTCGAACTGTGTTCATGTATTAAATTGACTCCTACGCGCGTCTGCGAACCTGGTACAATGGTGTGCTAAACTCATTGTTCTAGATTCGCGATGTGGCCCTTGATCGACGCGTTAACCCCTTTCGCCCTGACGTGACCTTTTTGCTTGACTAAAAATAATTCAATCTAGACATCTTACCGTAACAGCAAGTTTTATTATTAAGTTAGCAGAACAGTGTATCACAGTGCAAAGGGACAGTGTAATGGGTCTCATAAGAAGGTTGAAAGTCACCAAAAGGTAATGGAGAGGGCTAAGATTGGCGATTCCCCACGCGATCGAATCAAAAATTAAGAGATCCGCAGGAGAACCAAGGTAACCGATATAGCCCGAAGAATTGGCAAACTTAAGTGGCAGTGGGGCAGGGCACATTGCTCGCAGAACAGGTGGCCGATGAGGCCGAAAGGTTCTGGAGTGGCGACCGCGTATTGGAAGACGTAACGTTGGAAGGCCTCCCATAAGGTGGACCGACGACCTGGTGAAGACCGCATGAATCCGCTGGATGCGAGAAGCACAGAAACGGTCAAAGTGGCTGTGCTTGAAGGAGGCCTATGTCTAGAAAACAGTGGACGTCTTTCGGCGGAAATGATAATGATGATGATAATGAAACAGTGTATTCCTTTGGGAGTTTCTGAACAAATAACAAGAGAGAGATCCTAGGAAGCGATGATAGGAAGAAGAAAACTTACCTACCTGTCCTGTGAACATATTTTCGACCCATATCAATCTACTGACACCTACGAAAATACACATCGATTTTCTTCAATAATTTTCCACCTCATCGGTAAATGTAACCTTTAGAAACGAAATACCTATTTGAACAAGAATTACGTATACGTCTACCTCATGTCAGACAGTTCATAAAGTGAAATAGACTATTGATCATTATGTCTAAATACCATTACTTATTCACTAATGCGGGTCGTTTGCGTAAGTTATGTGGTAATGTTTGTAGAGAATATACATTAAAGCCTTAAAAAATAATCAAGTAATTGCTGTCCAAGAATGGTTTTTCAGTAATACGGGCTTGAGTAATTACATAATCGTTCTGCAAATCAGGGGAATCAAGGATGATTGCACCAGTAAATTGGCTTGTCAATCTAGTCTAGTCTTTAGCGTTGGGGTCGGCTAACGGCTTCCAGTTAAACCCGATGCAGCTGATTACCAGTATTTCACATGGAGCAACTGCCTATCTCACCTCTACAATGTTGTACTGGGTACGCGATACCCCTTGGTAAGACTGGTTGGCAGATTTTGAGCTCCTGACTCCCCGTACCGACTGTAAAAGACCCACCAATGACAGTCTGGACTAACGGCTTAACGTGCTTTTCGAGAAACGGAATCTCGGTATGTGAAGATGATCATCTATCCACGGCAACTCCGGCAAGTGTAGCTTAACCTGATCGTACAACTTTTTTATAGACTGAAATTCTGACTACCTGCAACGACTGTCAAAGATCTATAAATGACAGCTGGGAACAACGGCTTATAGTGCTTTTCATAAAAATTGGCAATGAGCTTTCCTTTGTTCCTTTCTACTAAATTACGACAAGTCGTAAACTGATCTAAATCAACTGGGTCTGAAGAAGTGCACAGCTTAAATTGGAGCTCTGCCATAATCCAAGAACAAGATACCGCGATGGGTCCCTAGACCTTGAAAGGAATCGAACTTTACTTGGATGAGAAAACAATTTTATTTACCTACCTGTACTATTCTGAACCCTATTGAAATGTAAATAATTTGACAGCTAAAGTGACATTTACTATGTGGAGGTTGAATCTATCTATCATTTAACTTTGTGGCATAAAAACAAGCGCTAGGGTAGCCCGTGAAATTCAATGTTTTTGTTTCGTATTAGGCAATTTGCAGATCAGTATTAGCTTGTTAGCGTAATTGGAATATGATTCGCAACCGTAAAAATATGTATTTAACAAAAATTATAGGTAATCATCTATGGGACATGTAGGAGATAAAACCACAACCGTGAACTATGGAAAGGCCTATGCTAAAGACCAAAGCAATCTGGAGATTTCTGATGTCTAAACCTTTAATTTAAATAAATTGTAAAACGAGTTTTAAGTTGGCCAATTAAGGCTTTTTGATGTTGAAAACATCAATACAACTGCTCAATTCTATGACTTAGCACCATTCAGCCGAAAGTCTACAACTTCTGGACATCCTCAAGCACCACATCACCGCACTTCCTGCATCCAGAGAAAGCACTTAGTGAATAAGTTACTGCGAAAGCCAAGCCTGCTTTGTCATGACCCGTTTCTTTGTAAACATTATGTCGAGAAATCTATAGAAGCAAACAACTTTGATCGGCTTAAGGCCTGTTATATACGTGCACTTTATTAAATCTGAATGGTGTTTAGAGGCAATTCGTACCAATCTGGCCATGTAGGCGTTTCATCCATCTACTTTATAGCTCCTTAGTTGATATGGCATTGGCCCTGGCGCTGTCATTCATTTTAAACACTGCACTTTAGTAAGATCATCGTTGTGTTTGTTTTGAAGCAGTAACGTTGAATCTGTTTATGCGTATACAGTCATTGATTGATATACAAACAAAACTGAGCAATAACTGGGGCGCTTCCATATGAAAGTTGTAGACCAATTAAAAAAAAAAACTAAAGGTTCTAACGATCTGTTCTATTTATATTTTAGAAATAGCCATATTTGTTAGGAAAAATTCACACTTCTTCTCCACAATAACCGAAAATAATAGATTCACAAAAAGGGACCCCACCAAGTTAAAAAACCAATTTTGTAACAGCACTCTCCACTATAGAAACAGTAATCTTACGTCCATAAAAGTCTACAACCATATTACAAAACGAATACGAGAACTACCATTACATTTCTTCAAAAAACAACTGAAAAATTGGCTTCTCCAAAATAATTTTTATACATTAAAATATTTTTTTGAATATAAGTACCTATTATTTATAGATATTTGATTTTTTATATAATACGAAGGTTGTTATTGTTTTGTTTTATTTTATTTTGTATTGTATAAATGTGTCCTTATATACACAGCCGAAAGTGTTTTGTATCGTGTACTAAAGTTAAAATACCTAGTTTTAAAGATAGGCTTTACACCTATGTGTAATTACGAATAAATTGTAAGTATTCGTATGCCGCTTCTAGCGGCGGATGTGTCCTGAACTTATTTATACTTGTCCAACTTTGTACCTACCATATCCGACGAATAAATATCTTTATCTTTATCAAAAACCAAGATGCACAGTCTCGCACAAAAATAACACTTAAAACTGTTCCCGACTATAGAATAGAATATTTTTATTTCAGACAAATTCCATAGGGTTAGTAACAATTTAAGTGGTTACAGTTATGATAAAACACATTTTTTATGCAAATTCAACTTTACATGCGTGATTTAAAGTGGTTTTTACCAAGCAATGTCCAAAATGACCGACTGAAAGATGACTGACACCTGCGCACATTGCACCCTATTCATGCGACTTTTTGAGACGGTGATTGTGTATCTTAGGCTTTTTTGTATATCAATTTATAAAGTGTCAAGATTGCATGATCAATGTATAAAGTGTCAAGATTGCATGATCAACGTATAAAGTGTCAAGATCTCATGAGAGAGTTTAAAAAAGGTTTGAAAATCTTTCCGAATTTTTTGGTGAAATATATTATTGGTCCACTAGCTTCGGCCCGCAGCTTCGCCCGCGTGGAAGTCAGAAATTATCCCGCGGGAACATACTACCGGGATAAAAAGTATCCTATGTGTTAATCTAGGTTTCATTTTATCTGTTTGCCAATTTTTTTCCAAATCCGTTTAGTCGTTTTTGCATGATTACTTAACTAACATCCAAACATCTTCAGAAACTTTCACATTTATAATGTTAGTAGGATAAATATTTCTCTTCTGACGTCAACAATATACAGTGATGGTAGTGATGATCACTATCCTTTACAGAAAACCACCTCAGCAAGATTCAGGTTTACATAATAATATGGCTTTTTTTTTTTTTTGGTTGGGAAGTCATCAAATGACTTCTCCTGCTGAGTAGAGCAGGAGGGCGTGTCAGACTTTTACTGACTAAAACCCACCCGTGTTCCCTCAGTAGCCCGTATGCCAGGGACTGTGGTATCTCTTTCGAACAAACCCGCACCCCTGGCAGGCATCGGATCTTGCGGACCCCACCAGTGGTTGCTGACATCTTTGACGGCGCGCGTGTGGAACACAACGCGCCGTCCCGTCTACCACTTTTCGGCCACAAGGGATAGGGAGAGCGGCTGACGCTATACCGACACTCCTCTTCCCCTGCGGCCCCACCGCGTCCGCCATCAAACGGTGGCGGCCCCGTCCAGGCCACGGAAGGGAAGAGCGCTGCTCAGAAGCACCGGCACTCCTCCTCTACCGCAGCCCGTAACCCTCAGCCGCGATGCCTCCCATTCGACATCGCGGCCCACCTCAGTTGCGGTGCACCTCACCGCAACCTACTTTTTGGCCGCTACGTCAATGGCTTGAAGACAAAAGCCCTGACGAGCGGCCCCACCTTTGGGTTCCTCTTGGCTTCACCGTGGCTGGAATCCACGGTTACGGAGCCCCCCCGCAACGACTATGCGGGAACCCACTCGGGGGGGATAATAATATGGCTCAGGTATGTGTATATGAATTCGAATCAAAAACGTTTATTTCGGACAATAATAATCTATATTTTGTTAATAGGTACAGTAGGTATTATGTTACACATACCATTCAAAATCAGAATAAACTAAATTAAATCCACATCCAATTTACTTCTCCACAGAAAAATCTTCAAACAAACTATATTCCCCTTTTCACCCTCAATTTTTTTAAAGTATTTTGTTTATTTTACATTATTTGACTTATAGTTTAATTATACCAATTTTCAAGTTAATCAAGACACGCAGTAAAATCATCCCTTGTAAAATTAACTACCCTTTTTTACCCCTTTAGGGGTAATTTTTCGAGAAACCCTGATACACATTATTCTTTATTTTAGGTATAAATACCGAGTTTCGAGTTAATCAGTCCGCGCATTAAAATTCTTCCATACAAACTTTAAGACCCCCAATCCCCATTTAGGGGGTAGTTTAGAAAAACCATAAGTATACCATAACCATCTTTATATTTTACTTAGATAAGTATTTGTGCCAAGTTTCAAGTTTATTAACTCAAGGAATAAGATTTTTCATACAAACAAAATCCCCCCTTTTCACCCCCTTAAAGGTCTAATTTCCAAAAGCCCTTTCTTAGTGCTCCCCTACATTATATAAGGAAGCCGTTTGTAAAATTACACGTTCCTAGTCCTAGCAGTTTCGGCTGTGCGTTGATTGATCAGTCAGTCAGTTTCTCCTTTTATATATAGATAAGTCATAAAAAAAGAAAAAAAAAGGCATCGTATTACTTCAGGAAAATAAAAAGCTGATTTCAGATTTGGTTTCATAGCAAAAGTTGTTAATTCATTCCCTATAAGGTTTTTAGTCATTTAAATTAAGTACAATTTGTTTCTACATAAGCTCTCTACATGACCAGCACCATAATTGCGTAACTCACGATTCATCATAATCAGCACCCTAATTGCGTAACTCACGATTCATCATAATCTGTATCGTTTTGAAACGGATTGTTAAACCATTGCTTCATATGTTCGAAAAATGTGTCTGTTCGACAACATAAATAACGCAATGAATATTGTTTAACTGTGAAGACGAAACCAATTATGATCAATCGTGAGTTACGCAATTAGGGTGCTGTTTCGTTTCGAAACAAATTGTTAAACCATTGCTTCATATGTTCGAAAAATGTGTCTCTTCAGTAACGTAAATAACGCAATGAATACTGTTGAACTGTCAAATTGAAACCGATTATCATTAATCGTGAGTTACGCAATTAGGATGCAGGACCATCTAAGCATACTCTTTTCAACTTTGGTATTTTTTTACGCTGTATGTATCCCAAAGGACATCTTATTTTGGACATTATGATTATAGTAACAAAGCGAACTGTCTTCTTCACGGTCACATAGATTCCCTTCGATTATACTTACGTCATCATAATTCTGTAATACCATCATAAGACCTAATACTGTGCGAACGGATTTAAAAGAGGTTAATATGAATAGCCTACCATTGAACCGAAACGGTATTCCGATTATCCGTGGGTCATAAATTCCTACACACCCACATTACCCTTATGAGTTTATGACAAGCGGTACTTAAATGGAAATAATGACTTTTATATAGGCTTTTTGTGGCCGCATTAAATTGTTTTACGGCAACATTTATTCGCCATTTTGCAACTTCGTTAATTACATAAAATGTGATTACGTTCATGGAAACATTCGTATAAACGGTATGTCAGAATACAGTTCCTTCATCACATGTAGAACCTATGTATATCAAAACGATTTTACCAACAGCAACAGAAATCGGTCCAAACATCATCACCATCTCTCCATTTGCACGGCAATCAACTCGATCTTAGTAACTTCCATCAGCTGCTACCAGCCACTCTGCTAAGATCGTCACTCCACCTCGTCTGAGGGCGACCTGTCTTGCGTTTGACGAATATCGGTCTCTACTCAAGAACACGTCTACCTCAACGATCGTCGGTTCTACGGTTTAGCCCATTGCCACTCGAAAATGAAGGAAATACTGTTTGAGTGAATAGCAAGCTATACAGGATAAGTTTGTAACCATGAATTCAGCATACCATTCTAGACCGGTGGATGGTTACAGTTTGCGCACTGGTTAAAAACTTATCCTGTATTACAATGAACTGATAACGCTGCAGTATTAAGACCTAGAATTGACAAATTGATTGGTTATCCTATGAAGATTCAGGATAACAGGCCAGAAAATAGCTTTGCAATGCTTGAAACAGCTACTTTGCATAGCATGATGACAAGCATGATGCATTAAGCAAAATACATAATGATGAGTCCATATCATTTCTGAGGATATTGGAGCATATTTCAGTACGTACGTAAAGCGTGTCCATGCCCTGGCAAATGGTCACGCTACCAATTTTGAAGAACTGACTGCCAATTTTTTTCTATGCACCCTAAGGCCTAGTGTATCACAACTTAGGAGAAGCCTATATTCAATTGATCGACCCGATAGATAGAATCAGTAGAAGTTGGTCTGAACTTTCATGAAACTAATGCGTATCTTCACTCACTTCATGCTATTTATAGAGCTTAGCCACGATTTGCCGGGGCCATGAGTCCATGACAACATCAATTTTATTCATTTATAATGAAGTTAGTCGAACAATAGACGATTAATAACTGTCTGATTAAATAGCGCACACGCTATTATTAAACTTATTTTGTTAGTACTAGAGAATTAGACGTCTTCACATAATTTTTAAAGATTACACAGGTATTTTTGAAGATTTTTCGGCAAGATTTCTACGAACTATTGCACAGGTTATTACACGACATCATTTATTAAACTGTGCAATGGTTAGTTCATGTGTCATACATATAACTGACATTTGACTCACAGGATCAAAATTCCGCACTCCGATCACTAAGTCTGGAAAAGTTAACAGTGATAGCATCGAGCCCAATAGTGTTTGAGATGTCTCCAGACAGAAGCAGCATAGGGCCATGAAATAGGATAGATTTAAGAGATTTATGGGAATGTACAGTTGAAACGAATACGGGAACGGCTTGAAAAGTTGCCTAATTTACGCCCTACAGGAAGTGCTCGATGCGATTTCCCATCGGAAAAATTACGAGCTTTCATACAATTTTTCATCCCTATGTCGTGTAGATGAATTTTCAAAAATATTTCTTCAAGCTTATTTTCGTGTCGTAAGGAAATCTTGTGCAAAATTTGTTGTTATCAGACCAAGAAGTGAATTAAGGCTATGCTTTGTCCATCAGTGGATTAGCGAATATTAAGATGTTTAATAATTAGATTCTTTAACGTGGACCAGATTCCTTTGCCATAATTAATATGGGTGTACATTTTAGCTTAATCTTGTTTTGCAGGGGAATAGAGCATTCCTGGTTCTTTCTAAGCCATATAGTTCCCTCCGAGTGGGTTCCCGCATTGTCGTTGCGGAGGGGCTCAGTAGCCGTGGTCTCTCGGCCACGGTGAAGCGAAGAGGACCCGCTCGTCAGGGGTTTTGCCTCAAAGCCGACGACGTAGCGGCGTAAAAAAAGTAGGTTGCGATGAGGTGCACCGCAACTGAGGTAGGCCGCGATGTCGAATGGGAGGCATCGCGGCTGAAGGTTACAGGCTGCAGCGGAGGAGGAGTGCCGGTACTTTTGAGTAGCGCTCTTCCCTTCCGTGGCCTGGATGGGGCCGCCACCGTTTGATGGCGGACGCGGTGGGGCCGCAGGGGAAGAGGAGTGTCGGTATAGCGTCAGCCGCTCTCCCTATCCCCTGCGGCCGAAAAGTGGTAGGCGGCGGGGCCACTCTGCTGACTCGACGCAGGGTGACCGAGGGGTCCGCAAGGGCCGAGGCCTGCCACAGGTGCGGGTTGTTCGAAAGAGATACCGTCGCCCCTGGCTCACGGGCAACTGAGGGAACACGGGTGGGTTTTAGTCAGTAAAACTCTGACACGCCCTCCTGCTCCACCCAGAGCGGAAGAAGTCATTTGATGATTTCCCACCCAAAAAAGAAAATGCCATATAGGTAAAATATTCTACTAAAACAACATTCTTAATATACACGGAATAGCACCAATTAACCAAAACAAATTGCTTACCACTTTAAACGTCCACACCGTCATTATAAAATGCTAATGAGAATTACTTATACTCAGTTATACATTGCGCATCTACTGACTGTTATTACATGCACGAAATGCCGTAACAGAGGGTTTAATTAATTCTGAATACTTTAAACTGTGGAAAAGTTGCTGGCTTCAACTGCCAAAACGGTCTGGATGAATTTGTAAACTTTTCCTTCTAGTTTCGGCCCAACTGTTTGGGTCGATGTACAGTTGAAACGAATACGGTAAAATATTAAACATTTTACGTTGAGAGATTTCCAGCTAGTTTCAGCGGCCTCATAACCAGGGAAAAACAATAAATAGGACTTCTAGGCTTCCGATAGTCGTTACTGTAACATTGTAATCGTAATCGAAATTGATGTCGAAGAATAGCGCACCTCGAAAATTAGAAATTAATATTTCGAATGGGGGTTCGTTATACCTATACTCCGTTTGATATAAGATTAGACATTCAAATAATCCTTTTTTACACTCCGTTCAACTTATTTTGACTTCTATTGCGTTGGTAGCATGATAAATGGCATCTGCAGTTAACAGTTGGATTGTAACCACTTTTTTGCTTTTAATGCCATCCTTATGCCTACGAAATACAAGTCAAAATCAGTTGCACGGACTGTAAAAAAGGTTTGTTTAAATGTCTCATCATCATCATCATTTCCGCCGAAAGACGTCCACTGCAGGACATGGGCCTCCCCCAGGCTCCTCCACTTCGACCGGTCTTGTGCTTCCCACATCCAGCGGATTCCCGCGGCCTTTAAATGTCTAATTAGGCCACGGGAATCCGCTGGATGTGGGTTCTTATTTTAAATGGAGTATATGTTTATGTAATTAACTAACCCCTACTCGAAATATTAAGTGACTGAAAGGTAATTTAATCGAAACAAGAATTTAGTTCGTTTCCTTACCACCAGGCTTATCACCAGGATATCCTTTTCCCTAAGTTATAGCCAATATGCCACACGCGAATCGTAATTTAGATTAACCCAATCTTGGTTCAAAAATCCATTATTACATTTAGATTTGCCTTTTAGATTTCAATTAAAATGTAGAACAGGACTTCCGACCTTCAAATCCGGAAACAGATATACCGCGATATGAGTATATGGGTCACGTCATGGTCCAGATGCATTGTAAAAAGGGCCTGCATACACACAAAAGGTTAACTTGAGAACTTTTCCTTCTAATTTTTCACGAATGTAATCGGGAAATAAATAAGACTGGGGCAGTCAACGTGACATGGTCTTCCATGTCTCCGCCATTCGAAAGCACTGTGCCGCATGCGTTGCAATTAGACAGGTAGAAGACTCGATAATCATAAAAATCTAGGTAAGTACTGGCCCTAATACACTACCGGATTTTTTTTTTAGCCTGGGTAATCATCAAATAACTTCTCCCGCTCTAGGTGGAGCGGAAGGGCGTGTCAGAGTGTCTGAATAAACCCCACCCGTGTTCCTTCAGTTGCCTGTGTGCCAGGGGCCACGGCATCCCTTTCGAATAACCCGCACCCCTGGCAGGCATACACTACCCTGTGGGGTCATCATCTGCCTGACCTTTTCCTATGTTGGGGTCGACTTCCAGTCTAACCGGATGCAGCTGGATACCAGTATTAATAATGTTTTTTTAGAATGAGGCGACTGCCTATCTGACCTCCACAACCCAATTACTAGGTAATAAGATACCTCTTGCTATGTGTGGTGGTCTGACGACATAACGACTGTCGAAAATCCACAACTGACAGCCAAGACCAAGGACTTAACATGCTTTCCGTAGCACGAAGGGAATGTAAAGATGGTCACCCATCCACGGACCAACCGCGGCAAACGTAGCTAAACCTGATCGATCGATCAATGAGGCTGTCATTAGTGGACAACAAAGCAAGAAATACTTATGCGCTCGTCTCATTACCAATACTGGTGTGGATTTCGGAAAGAATGAGACATTTTTGGTTGCAGTATGGATCTTTGGTCCTAGATGTACAAATAATGGTCCTTAAATTAATAACACTTACCCTGATGTATCTCTCTAGATCTGGTGGTATTCTGTCATCAAGTTCTTTGTGTGTTGTTCCTGGGAGTTGCTTTTCTTCCTGATCTTCTGTGGAGTCATTGCGGTTACTAAGAATTCCGTCCTCAGTAAAGTTTACTTGTTTCTTATTTTTCGTTGGTGGTTCTGTGGCTTGTTTGACATTTTTTTCAAGGTCCTAGGACAAATGGTTTTGAAAGTTAATGAACAAATAGATATACATCTAACAAAGCCAGTACTAAGTATATTATTTTCAATTGGGATACTTAAGCCCAATAGTAATTGGGTTATCGGAATAAAAAAATACTTAGTTTTAAGTATAAAACTATTTATTTTAGTAGTGGTTAGTTTATATTTATTATTGAGGAAACAATTAACCAGTTGCAATAATAGCAATTAATTTTAATGGATTGTAAAATATACTAATGCTGTAATGGTTAATAAATAAAATAATCACATTATACAATATCTTTACAACATACTGGCTTAAACTATGCTGTCTTAACCATTTTTTATATAATCCTTTAAGATATTAATCTGAGATATAGTAAGTGGGTATACCAGTTTGTATATTCATGTTGTACTGACCTCAATGAGTAATGTTCTGTAGGAAAGTCTATTGGTTCATGTGCGGCCAGAGCAATGAACTATGATGTCTAATCAATACTTACTTCTTGGCATTTTATAGATTGAAATGAAAAAGGTATAATGTTGTTGGCCACTTAGAAAATGATACAGTTTTCTTTTTTGTCTTGGGATTTGATAAAATGGTTTGATGGTTTGAATTTGATTAAAAAAAAATTAAAACATACTATTTTCTTTCGGAATCTTTTTCATGGGATGGGATTTAAATTAAGAATTGAATTTTTGTTACATCTTGCAAAATAGTGTGTGCCCAACTAGTGGAAATATAAGATTAATTACTATAACTTTTCGATCTTACTACATAATTATTATTTCAATAGTACAATTTTAAATGTAAATTTAACTTCTTGTATGAAGTTGGAAGATATCTAACCACTTATTTTGAAGAAATATCAGGCAAGACTTTTACATAAAACAATCTAGACCTCAAAATAATAAAGCCTTTGCATCAGAAATTACTAACAGCTTTTATTGTGGAAAGTAGGACGAAGAACCAAGATTAATAAGTATAAATAAACCTTATGTAATTTATGAACCTGCTTCTCATAACTGAAAGAAAATACCTAGTACCAAATTAACAGCACAGCGTTTCTGTATTCTGAGAGCACAGTAAAGCAAACTTACAAAGTAAAGACAAATAAACTTATGAAGTAAACAATACATGAAAACAAACCTTTTATTTTCCTTTTCGCTACCAAACGCCGATTTGAGCGATTTTCTCAGTTAAGTTACACAACACTACACTTTTAATTCAAACTAAAGAAATACACAAATTATTTGAGATGGAAGACAAAGCAATATTATTTTCACAGCCGAACCGTCTAGCTCTTGGAAAGCGTACAGGATCAATACATGGTAGCTTATCAACTGAGCCGAGCGGCTGAGCATTGAAGGAAATCAATATCACGATCGTGCGGTACTAGGGAAGCAGCAACAGGTGGTGGTGTTTTGTAAACAATTAAGAATACAACTTACATGTTCTTGCGGCGGTGGCAACAGTCCCAGCGCAGTTTTCTCCCTCTCTATCTCACGCCTTTTCTCTGCAATTAGCCTTTCTATATCAGATGAAGATAGCATTGTGCTATTATGAGCGTACGGCGAGAAAGTTCGCGGGAAACTTGTTACTGTATTGAACTCAAACCCCGGCTGTTGTTATGGGACGCGATGTGATTTGGAATTTTTCGCAATAACTTGACCAATTTCTATCGTAATATTGATACAAATTGAAAGAAAATATTTCAAAATAAATAAAAACGTTTTACAATTTGAATTTGACATTACGACGCTTTCTGCAATTGACATTAACTTGACACTTTGACAACAATTATTGTTGTTACTTGCAGGCAAAAACCATCACGGATAAACATAAATAGTTTCAGTATTATAATTTCTTACGTAAACAGTTCTACTTAGAAATTATTCTCTCAGCAGGAGCACTGTTATAAATAAATCAAAAAGGCAAAAACCTTACAAAAAAGTTGTTATCACAGCTGCTGTTTTAAACGAACTTGCCAGCATATAAAAATACCTGTAGTTGAGGGAATTTCAAACAAACATTTAAACCAGCGCCACGCGCCTCCATCAACAAGAAAGCCAAGAAATGCCTATGCATTCCACAACTTTCCTCGACCATTCCTTCACTGTCCAGGCTGCTCATTTGTGGAATGCATTGCCTATTGAAATTAAACGCGCTCAGTCTTTATATGTGTTTAATTAAAAGACTCGTCAAGGATCATTACCTGTCGTTGTAATCTGGTTCAAATACTTTACTGTAATTTTCGATGTAAAGTCTTCATTTATTTTCGTTCCTTATATATTTAGTATGTATGTATTTATGTATCTATTATTTAGGATAGGATATGTATATAAATGTATATCTGTTAATTTATTAATCTGTTAATTTATTAATTATTTGCGCCAATAACATCCCCATTTTATATCCAGACCAATTACTGTCCATGCTAAGGTTGCTTGGAAGAGATCGCGGAAAGCGATAAGGCCGCCCATTGTATATTTTGTAGTAGACCGTTTTTTTTTTGTAATGTATTTTTGTGGTGTACAATAAAGTATAATATAAATAAATAAATAAAGATTACGTTTTGATTATCACCATCATCATATCATCACAGCCTCGTTCCCACTGCTGAGACATAGGCCTCCACTCTGTGGGTGGGAGTGGGCATAATCCACCACCACGCAGGTCCACCGGTGCGGGTTGGTCAATTTGGTTCTAGAACATCCCTGTCTCCTCATGTTTTTCTTTCTTCACCGCTTTGAGAGCTGTGATGATGTATTAAATGACAAAATAAAGTGCCTGTCTGGGCTCGAATTCACAAACAACTCGTAAGTCAGGGCCGATACTTACCATTTCTCACATACAAAAGAAGCACACGCATTAATAAAAAATTGAGTATCGTAAAATTGCTTTCATTTTAGCAATTTAATAATATGCTTCTCACATCCAGGGGATTACCAGGTTCTTCTCATTTCTGATTGAATCACGCAGGGTAACTGCAAGCATAGTCCTCTCTATTTCCTTATAGAAGACTCTGGACTAGTTTGAGCATTGAGCGCCCTTGACTTTTTCAAATCAAATCAAATCATTTATTTTTTGCCAACATGGGTAGGGGTATAGATGTTACAATGTTTTTATAATGTTCTCCATGCTCTGCCTTAACATGGGCATGCAAAATTAAAAATTAAAATATTACTTTCAAAACACTTAAAAATTATTATAACAAAATTATTAAATTGGAAAATCATTTTAATCGTATTTTCAATGTCAAGGAGTATTTAGTAGTCAATAGGTAATTAAATAAATGTCAGAGTAAATAATGGATAAATAACTATAAGTATAGCACGGGTTTTCTATGAGCGTGGTAAGAACGATGTTGTTGCTACGTAGTGCCATGACGCGCGCGCCCCCACCTCTCTTCCCCGCCGCTGACGCAGGCAGCAGGAAGAGAGAGAGCCCGATCCCGAGGATAACGGACGTAACAGAGTGATCCTCCGCGACTCTCAGTCGCGATGCCTTTTATTGTAAAATTGTAATCACAAATGTTTCTGTGTTTTTCTGTGTTCAGCCATACATTTATTTGTAAAATCAATAAATGATTATATTTAAAGAAGTGACTTTAAACTGGCGCCCAAACTAGTGGCTCGAACCGTCATGAAATGTGATCCAGTGCCTACGTGACCAAACGTGTGCCTACTCACCTTGTTAGGAATAAGCACGGACGTTCGACCTTACCGTTGTCATCACCAGCGTGAAGATGCCGACAACGAGGAGAGGAGAAGCGCTCCGTCAACAACGAGGAGAGGATGACGATAATGTCACGCTCACTGAAGAGGAGGAGAGCGTCGTAGAGCGCGGCCACGCGGACGATACCGCCAGCGCCGCCGGCTCGAGGTCGACACAGCAACCAGCTCCCCAGTTCCCCTCAGACTTCCTATCCACGCTGATCGAGACGATAACGCGTGCGCAAGTGGAAGCAAATAAAAGCCTCATCAACTCGCTGATGACATCCAACGGCGAATTCAGGGCATCCACCCCAGTGGGGGCCTCTCCAATCACCAACGCTAGCACCGGAAGTGCCGCTGCTGCAACCGCATCACGTGCCGACGCCAACTTCACAAGATGCACGGCGAGATTCGACGGGTCCTCCCAGGACGCTGAGGTCCTGGAAGCATTCCTAGACGCTGTCGAAGTCTATAAGGAGTGCGCTGCCGTAAGTGACGAGCATGCCCTCCGAGGATTGCCGATGCTGTTCGAAGGTGAAGCGGCAGTATGGTGGCGCGGCGTGAAGGCGTCGACGGCTACGTGGCCAGACGCGATCGCGCGTCTGCGCGCGGCCTTTGGCGTAGTGCAGCCTGCGTATCAAGTCTTACGGCAGATCTTCGCTACGGAACAACAAGAGGAAGAACGTGCGGAAGTGTTCTTGTGTAAAGTGCGCGCATTAATAACCAAATTACCGTACAAGCTCGACGAAATAGTGCAGGTAGACTTTTGCTACGGATTACTGCACCGACGCGTAATAAAACGAGTGCCCCGTGAATCTATTCGTAATTTAGATGATTTGTTATTTAAGGCGAGGATCGCGGAGGATACATACAAAGCGCTCAAGGTAACCAATTCTGTTTACAATAAGAATTCGACACCGCAAACCAAAACATTGGCGGTGACTACCACCGACCGTAATCTCACGCAATCGACATCGAACTCGAATTCGACTACTACGAGTGCGCCTGCACCGCGTAGCAACAACAAAAATAGGCCTCGGTGTAGTTATTGTAAGCTATTTGGGCATGTTAGTGACGAATGTCGTAACCGTGATAAGGCGACTACTAATAAAAATAATAGCGACACTACGCCAAGGGAGTTACGTTGCTATGGTTGTGGTAAACAAGGCGTCGTGAGATCGAAATGTGATGTTTGCGCGAAAACATGTTCGAAACCAGACGAGAAAACATCTTTCAACACTGTTGATGTAGATTTTTGTTGTCATGACGATTATGGTAATAATAACATTGGTATGAGTGAGACTGCTTCGTGCGTTCAATTGACGAATGTGAGTGCGCGCGAACAGTACCCAATGGTAAATATTAGTGTTAAGGGCCGTAATGGCGTGGCGATTGTAGATACCGGCGCTACACATAGTATTGCGAGCCCTCTATTGCACCGACTTTTAGTAGATTCAGGAGTTCGGTTTAGCGAAACTAAACGTTTTGTACGCCTGGCTGATGGTACGCAAGGGTGGAGAGACCTGTTGTCAGCCGAGATAGATATTTTAATTGGAGGTCGTAGGGTAATGTGCCAGTTGTTAGTATTACCGGGTAGTAATATTAGGACGCTTTTAGGTGTAGATTTCTTGGCGCGAGCCGGCATGGTAATAGACGTCGCCCGACGCAGTTGGTCATTCTCGGACAGTCCGGGATATTGTTACGATTTTGTTTACACTTACACGCTCGACCCTATTGATGCGGACCTGTTGTGCGCCGCATCTACTGAGTTATCGTTGCGCTCAGACGAAGGTTCGAAGTTAACCCCCGAGCAGCGGCGTACACTTAACGCATTTATAGAACACCGCGCGCCGCAGTTCGCGCGCGACGGACCGGCGACGGAGTTCGCCACGCATCGAATAAAGGTGAGTACACAACAAGAACCTATTGCTTGTCCACCGTACAGGATGTCTCAAAATAAGAGAGAGGCCTTGCAGAAGGAGCTTGATAAGCTGCTGCGAGATGACGTCATCGAAGAGTGCGAGTCACCTTGGGCCTCCAATGTCGTGCTTGTGGGTAAGAAGGACGGTAGTTTAAGGCTCTGCATAGATTACCGGAAGCTTAATGCGGTGACCGAGCCAGACCGGTATCCCCTCCCACGTATTGAGGACATACTGCACGCGGCCAAGACCAGTGAGTACATGACTACTCTTGACCTGCGATCAGGTTACCATCAGGTGAGTGTCTGCCCAGAGGACCAAGACAAGACTGCGTTCACAACGCCACTCGGTACCTTTAGATTTAAGCGGATGCCGATGGGACTGCGGAATTCGGGAGCCACTTTTCAGAGGATGATGGACCGGTTCCGGTCCAACCTGAAGGAAGTGGAACTCCTCGCATATCTTGATGATCTCATATTGTTGTCACCGGGTCCCTTCGAGAAACACCTGGCTGATCTGGAGGCGGTCTTTGAACGTCTGGCCATGTTTAAATTAAGAATCAATAGGGACAAGAGTTTCTTTGCGAGGGAGTCTGTTAAATTCCTAGGTCACGTTATCGTGCCAGGCGGAATCCAGGTGGATCCAGACAAGACAGCAGCCATTGACAATATGGCCGCCCCTCAGAACGTAAAACACTTAAAGTGCTTTTTACAGACGTCGAGTTGGTACCGACGCTTTATTAATAACTATGCGGAAGTCGCGAGACCCCTTAGTAACCTCCTGAAGAAGTCGAGTGCTTGGCGATGGGACGCCGAGCAACAGGAGGCGTTTGAACGCATTAAGTTTCTCCTCGTGTCCGCTCCGATACTCTGTCAGGCGGATGAGTCGAAGCCATTCGTTCTTTGCACTGACAGCAGCGCTTATTGCCTTGGGGCAGTTCTTATGCAGGGGGAGGGACATGACGAGAGGCCGATTGAGTACGCAAGTCGACTTCTCACTAGCGCCGAGAGGAACTACTCCACGACCGAGCGGGAAGCTCTCGCCGTCGTGTGGGCACTCGGTAAGTTCCGTGGTTATGTTGAAACCGCGAAGGTCACAGGACTGACCACCAGCCCTTGCGGTGGCTGATGAGTCAAAGGTCACCTAGTGGCCGACTGGCCAGGTGGGCTCTCACATTGCAAGAGTTCGATCTTAGCATTGAATATACACCGGGTCGCTCGAACGTGGTTGCAGATACGCTGTCGCGACCGGTTTGTTCGGAAGACCAGAATGAGTGTGATCTATGCATGACGATCGTTGATATGCCGAAGAGGAACAGTAGTGATATCCGCAGCAATCAGGTATTGGACCCAGAGGTTCGGAAAATTATCGAGGATATGGAGTCCGACGAACCCTCAAGGGGGAGAGCATGGTCTGACCGCGGGTACACCATCTCCGACGGTATCTTATACAGATACAGCCTAGAGTCAGACGACGGAGAGGACTGTAGCTTAGTTGTGCCCGAGCACGAACGCAGGCAGGTCATGGCCGACCTCCACGATGCGCCGACGGCCGGCCATTTTGGCGTGGAGCGCACGTTAAGCCGCGTCCGTGCAAGGTATTATTGGCCTGGCATGCGCACGTTCATCGCGAACTATATAAAGGAGTGCGTGCCATGCCAGAGGTACAAAGCCGATAACCGCAAACCAGCAGGACTGCTGCAAACACCCGCTGTGTCACGACGATTCGAGGTAGTCTCCGTGGACCTGTTTGGTCCGCTCGTTGAGACACCTAGGAAGAACAGGTGGGTACTGATTGTGGAAGATGTCTGCTCACGCTGGGTGGAATTGTTTCCATTAGAGAATGCCACAAGCGTCGAATGTGCTCAGACTCTCACGAATGAGGTGTTCCTCAGGTATGGAGTACCACGCCGCCTTATCAGTGACAACGGCGTGCAATTCGTAAGCGAAGTTATGCAGCAGGTCTGCCATGTCCTGGGAATTGGCCAATCACTCACGCCATTTTATCATCCTGAGGCCAATCCTATAGAAAGGAAGAACCGGGACCTCAAACCGCAATTAGCTGTACTTGTAGGACACGACCATACCACATGGGACCTGCATCTCGCAGCAATCAGGTTTGCTATGAACTCCGCGATTACCAGCAGTACAGGGTATTCGTCGGCGTATCTTACCTTCGGGAGAGAGTTACGAGCTCCTTCTGATTCCGCGATAGACATGAGGGCTATCGTAGAACACGATAACTTCGTGCCCAGCATTACGCCTTACTTGAAGAAGATGGCTGCAACCCTGGACGAGGCCAGGGACACTCACGAGAAGGCGCAGGCCGTCCAGAAGGAGAATGCCGACCAAAGGAGGAGGCCGTCACCGGAGTATAAGGTAGGTGACCTAGTTTTACTAAAAACGCAAGGACCTAATGACGCAGGCCGCGGACAGACCGCGAAGTTTATCCCACGTCGTGACGGTCCATACAAAATCGGCAAAATTATCAGCCTGACCACTTATGGTCTGGAGAACGTACAGACTGGTAGGAACGTAGGGAAATATCACGTTTCGCACCTCACGCCTTTCGCCGGTCAGGTGGAACCACCCGTGCGAGAAAAACGTAAGCGTGGTAGGCCGCGTAGGTATTTAGACTAGCCCAACTGCGGGGACACTTAGTTAGGCTAGAGGGGGAGGATATAGCACGGGTTTTCTATGAGCGTGGTAAGAACGATGTTGTTGCTACGTAGTGCCATGACGCGCGCGCCCCCACCTCTCTTCCCCGCCGCTGACGCAGGCAGCAGGAAGAGAGAGAGCCCGATCCCGAGGATAACGGACGTAACAGAGTGATCCTCCGCGACTCTCAGTCGCGATGCCTTTTATTGTAAAATTGTAATCACAAATGTTTCTGTGTTTTTCTGTGTTCAGCCATACATTTATTTGTAAAATCAATAAATGATTATATTTAAAGAAGTGACTTTAAATAAGTCTATTCATTATTGGTCATAAGGATTCCCTTTTAGATATTCCTTCACACTGTAATACGCTTTATCAGTTAGAAATTCCTTTAGCTTCCGCTTAAATATGTGCGAGTTGTCAATATCTGTAATGCAACATGGCAATTTATTATAAATCTTAGATGTCATGCAATATACACTGGAGTCCATTAAATGAGTTTTGCAGGGTACAGTCTGAACTTTATTTCTGTATCTAGCACTTCGGAATTTTTCATACATATGCATATTACTTTTGACAAAGACTGACATCTCATAAATGAACAGGCTAGGTAAAGTAAGGATCTTAAGTTTTTTGAAATATGGTTCACAGCTATCAGTGGTCTTTAGTCTGCACATTGCCCGTATACACTTTTTTTGGGCTTTAAAAACAGCCTCCCATTCCGTCGAGTTCCCCCAGAAAATTACCCCATACCTCAGCGTGGATACCACGTATGCATGGTAGGCTGTCATGACAGTGGACAAGTTTACAATTTTTGTGAGCATGTATAACATATAGGAATATTTATTCAATTTCAAACAGACAGATTCCGCATGTGATTTCCAATTCAAATTACAATCTACATGCAAACCTAAGAATTTTGTTACATCAACTTCATTAATTTTTGTTCCAGCATAATTTATATTTAAGTCTGTTGGTGGTTTAGTCCTGTTTCTAAAGATCATGAAATTAGTTTTCTGTAAATTAATTAAAAGGTTGTTTGTTCTTAACCAATCGACAATGCGTGCTAATGTGGTGTTAATGTCATTTTCCAATGATGCATAGTCTTTGTTGCAAAATATGACTGTACTATCGTCTGCAAAAAGAATCATTGGAAAGTCCACGGTTTTCGGAAAATCATTAATGTAAATTAAGAATAATAAGGGACCTAGGACACTGCCCTGTGGTACGCCATATATCACTTCTAAGTAGTCTGAAACGTGATCAGTTTCTCGCTTCCTATTAGAGCAGAATTTTGTTATTGATGTGGCTTGTTTCCTATTAATTCAAGCCCATTCCTGTGTGCGACCGCTTTGGGTTATTTGTTTTAATACTATGGCAGCCCTTTTCTTAAGACAGACAAAGGGCGCATTCCGTATTAGACATCATCATCTGCCTAGCCTTTTCCCAACTATGTTGGGGTCGGCTTCCAGTCTAACCGGATGCAGCTGAATACCAGTATTTTACATGGAGCGACTGCCTATCTGACCTCCATAACCCAGTTACTGGGTAATACGATACCCCTTGGTAAGACTGGTTGCATTCCGTATTAGACAAATAGTGATAATATCGCGAAGCCAACCAAAATAAAAATCAGTACGAATGATCTAATATGTAGATCATTTTTTGACTATTCAATTTGGTCGGGTTCGCGATATTATCACTTTTGTTGCATATCGGAACACGGCACAATATGAATAAGCTGACACATGACATAACCTCAAAAAAAGTGACAAGTAGGATCAGACTGTTTACATTTAGTACTTGAAGAATATTTTAAATAATCGGCATTAAGCAAGTGCGTAAATAGGAATAATAATAACTAATAATCCAATCACTCATCGTGATTCTTTACGACACTCTAAACTTATCCGTACCATTCATATTTATTTGCTTTTAATTCCAGTTGGAACCTAACCAAAACAATCTGAATAAAGAGGCATAACATTACACAACTATGGACGCAGACTACGATAAGAAAATATTAGAACTAAAAAGCAAAATCAAGAGCTTCCCTGACTTTCCTAAACCAGGAATCTTATTTTGGTAATTTTATTTTTCTTTTCTGTACCAATGTTCTCCCACAGAGTGACTATGACCATTGACGTGAATTAGGTAGTTTCATTAACTATCCTTCGTTGCCTGCGCACGGTTATATTAATTCACTAGCATTTTACTGCAGCACTCGTGCATGGAGATCGGATATTCTCCCATGGGAATGTACTACTGGTATAAAAGTATCCTATCTGTTAATCCAGGGCATAAACTTAATGTTGTGTGTACCAAATTTCATCCAAATCTGATCAGCCATTTCTTCGTGAGTAACATACATCCAAACACACATACTCAAACACTTTCACATTCATAATATGAACAGTAGGATAACCATGGCATTTTCCTCATTCTATAATACCTTTGATGTGTTATCAATGTGGTCAGTAAAATAGTAACTATTAAAATTGTTTTAACAACACATCAGGTATATATTGGTGTGTTCAGACAGCTGTTCGTTAAAATTAACAAGCAGAGCATGGAAAAATCCAAGTCAAAACTATGGTTTCATTTTTATGACTTATTCGGTCATCTCATTGTGCTACACTTAGCACAAAATGCCTCTATAAAGAAGCAGTGGTGTCTCAGTAGCAAGGGTCGAGACTTATGTGTTGTGTAGGCCACAGGTCACTTTGTGTAAATTATTTCATCACCACTGCACTCAAAACAGTGAAGGAAACATTGTGAAGAAACCGGAATTTCCTAGCCATCCTTTATATTTCACCAGAACCCACCCATGTGAAATGGCGCTGGTTGTTCGAAAGAGATACCGTAGCCCCTGGCACACAGGCAACTGAGGGAACACGGATGGGGCTTAGTCAGTAAAAGTCTGACACATCCTCCTGGTCCAGCCGGAGCGGGAGAAGTTATTTGATGATTACCCAGCCTCAAAAAAAAACCCATGTGAATGGTAGTCTAATTCAATATTGAGTTTAAAAAAATCCTTTGTTAAGCTTAATCTTTTCTCATGTTGGGACATGCTATGCATGTAATATATGCTATATACACTTGTGTCTGTCATTGTGAACAAGATCCGTAGTAGATCTGACTACCCTTTTTGACTAAGTGTACAAGATATATCAATCTAGGTCTACCGAGAGAACAGTTTGAATAATCTAATAGTACTGATTGTCGCACTGATAAAGTTGTCGTTTTAGGCCTGCTCCACATAAGCGCGACACAACTTGCTATGCCTATCGAAGTATATTTATTTTTCTAAGAATTCGTGCGCAACTCTACAAAGAGGCGGGATTTGTGGAATAATGTACAGACGCCAGCACATCAAGCTACCACAAACTGTCAAATTTTCCCAATAAACATGAACCTTATGCTCATGGAATAAAGTTGAAAATCTATCAAAGAAATTTGACAGATTGGGGTAGCTTGGTGTGCTGGCCTCTGTTCCTAGACATAACAGAATACTTCTTTTCGGTTAGTCCATTCAGAAGCTACGTGACATCGTGACTTGTGGCTAAATAATAACAGCCCCAAGGGTGGATCAAAAGTTATGCTACGCTTACCGCGGTCGGTTCATGGATGGGAGACCATTCTTTACATATCGGGACCTCTCGATGCTTCGGAAAGCACGTTAAGCTGTTGGTCCCCGCTGTCATTAGACCTTTGACATCCATTACGGGTAGTCACAAGCCCAAAAGTGTGACAGACAACCAGTCTTACCAAGGGGTATCGTGTTTCCAGTAACTGGGTTGTGCAGGTCCTATAGGCAGTTGCTTCATGTAAAATACTGGTTTTCAGCTGCATCCAGTTAGACTGGAAGCCGACCGACATAGTTGAAAATGTTAGACTACGTAGGTAGGTACCTACATACCTGCTTTAGATTTGTCAGAAGCAGCCCGGTGTCCCGATTTGTGCACGGTTGATGGCGATAAGCTCGCCGCCTTTTACATGGTCCTTTAAAACCATAACTGGTGAAATATAGGTGTATCCTAGTATACCTTTGCCTAACCGTTCGGAGAAATGCTGGCGTGATGTTATTGGGTGCGGCCCACGGTCCCACGGACGTAATAAAATCGCTGCGGGATTATTTCGCGAACAGAGGGCCTTAGTGCGAGTTTCATTTAATCTCAATCAAACGTATCGAGCGCGTATGGCGCTCCGATTGGTCCTGGATTGGTGATGGACCAATCGGAGCGCCGAACGCGCTCGATACGTTTGTTTGAGATGGTGGAATGGAAACGAGAACTCACACTAGGGCCACTGGATCTTCAACGCACTGGGGCCTAAGTCTACTAATTTATAAACGTTACAATGGTCTCTCAATGGTGTGTTTTTGACAGTTTTTGTATGGCAAATCTGTCAAAAACTTACCATTGAGAGATCATTGTGACGTTTATAAATTAGTAGACTTAGGCCCCTGGTTAGCGCCGAAAATTGAAAATCGAACAGTAAAACACATTTAAAAAAATGTGTCGCGCCGCGCATGTCTCTGAAGAAGCCTTTATGCAATGGAATTCTATGTTCTTTTCTTCTATCTGAATGATCTTATCGCACACATTGTTCTTATCGTAATGGAGTTTGCATGTTATTATGTGTCTCTATTTACACTTATTTATAGTTGTGAAACGATATCAAATCCAGATTAAAGTATCTATCGCGTTTTCAAGGCGAACATTATCATGATTTGGATGTGTTTCAACTAGTTGCCAAGTCAAAACTATCTGTCTAAAACTACAAAACCCTACTTATTGTTTAATATTATAAATACGAAAGTAACTCTGTCTGTCTGTCTATTACGCTTTCACGCCTAAACCACTGAACCGATAGTCATGAAATTTGGTAGACATATAGCCTGGGATATGGAGAAGGATATACCTAGGTTACTTTTTATGCGATAACCGACATCCACGCGGACAGTGCAGTGGAAAAACGCTAGTCCCTACTAATATTATAAATGCGAAAGTAACTCTGTCTGTCTGTCTGTCTGTCTGTTACGCTTTCACGCCTTAACCGCTGAACCGATCGTCATGAAATTTGGCCGAGATATAGCCTGGGATATGGGTAAGGACATAGGCTACTTTTTTACGCGATAACCGACATCCACGCGGGCGGAGCCGCGGGCAAAAGCTAGTTAGTAATAAAGCTGAATAGTTTGTTTGTTTGAACATGCTGGTTTCCGCAAGTACCTACCTGTCGTAGTTGAAAAAATATTTTTGCTTTTTATAGCCCAATTCTCCAACCCCTAAAAACCGAGCAAAAAGAAAAATAGACAGCTAAGCTAAAAAGCGCGTCGTGTCGTTAGCAAAAATTTCAGGCGGTCGAAGCCACGTGTAGAAGGTACCTACACCTAATAATTCTACTGGTCCAATCTTATCATAAGCCACACCCTTATGCCTTAAGCAATAAGGTTGATTAGTGTGGTCGACCGCCAGGCTGGCGGTCGACCACTAATCAACCTTATCGCTCCAGTCAAATATATACCATCTTGGACACTTCCAAGATGGCACATATTTGACTTGATGTCCAGCACGTTTTTCTTTAGTAGGTACCTACGTAGTGTAAGCAAAGAGGCCCCACGCGTAATACTAACAAATAAACCTGAGGGTTACTTTCTACCATAATGTCGATAAATAAGTAGGTACAAAGGTACTTCAAAGTAGGCAAGGTTGCTAAGGTCCCATGTAATGTACTGACGCCAGCACATCAAGCTACCCCAATCTGTCAAAATTTTCTTCTATTTTTCTTTTTAACTTTGATAGATTTTCAACTTTATATCTTAAGCAATATTTATGTTCAATTGGGAAAATTTGACAGTTTAGGGTAGCTTCATGTGCTGGCGTCTGTACTAGGGGCGAAGCTCAGTCCTATACCTACTATACTACCGACTGTTCCAGAGAATTTCTTTTCAAACGATCAAGTAAAGAACTTGCCGCTCAACAGTCTCTTGCGACCATTGGACCAACAGACCAATGCAATCCAGAGTCAATCTAGAACTGAGTAACTGACTGACTAACTCCATAAAACGAACAGTTTCATGAGCACGTGAACCCAAACACGAAAATAAATTCTGTGCCCGCGAACGAATGTTTGATTCACAAATGAATGCTCGTTGCGTAACAAACGTTCGATCAGTGAAATTTTGCAAGCAACGTACCTACCTAAGTACTTAGGAACCGTCCGAAACGCATTGCAGGTAACGTCCATTTTCTTTAGAATAAAAACCATACACTTTTAAAAGGAAAGAACGACCATCGATCAATGAGTCGGTGCTCTCTCATACATTATTCATCAGAAAATAAATGCAGGCATTTTAATGAGAATTGAACCGAGATAAGTCATAGCGGTAAACACATCACCCATTCATGTGTTGTACTATGACCAAATAATTTAATAAGTGTGTATAATTGTGTCTCAATTCATTAAATTTCCTGTGGTTTTCCTTTGTTCTAGAAAATGTGTGTCAATATTTACCTGTTGTGTATACCAACAGCATCGGAATTGTTTTATTTGTATGATTAGTTTTCTAGTTAGTGGGGTATTTTGTTTTGTCAAAAATTGCAAGGATTTGTTTTGACTGGAAAGCAAAGTGGCATATCTACATTACAAAGTATTCAAGCCTTTGGTACTGAAATTTTACTTCCAAGTTGCTATATCGCGCAGAGGCCAGCTCATCAAGCTACCCCAATCTGTCAAATTTCTTTGATGGATTTTCAACTTTTTACAAAGGTATAAGGTTTATGTTCAACTAGCTTTTGCCAGCGGCTTCGCCCGCGCGGAACTTTCATCCCCTATTTAACCCCCTTAGGGGTTGAATTTCGAAAAATCCTTCCTTATTCCTTGTTAACATTATAAAGGGAACCTCTGTGCAAAATTTCATCTTTCCAAGTCCAAGGGTTTGGGCTGGGCGTTGATGAGTCAGTCAGTCAGGACTTTTCTTTTTATTTATGTAGATTGGGAAAATTTGACAGTTTAGGATAGCTTGACCTGCTGGCGACTGTACCTCATCGACCGTAATCTTTACTGCAAAAATATATTAAAATGCTCTCTTTTTTGAAGTCGGTTAAAAATTGGCTCATACTAAAACCACATAATCTTCTCATTACAGGGACATTTTCTCCGCAATATCCGACGGTGCCACATGCAAGTTACTCCAGAGTCTTCTACTACAAACCATAAAGTCCAAATTCCCTGATGTAGAAGCTATCATAGGGTTGGAGTCGAGAGGGTTCCTCTTCTCTTTCTCTCTTGCTGCTGACCTGGGTATAGGCTGCCTACCGGTCAGGAAGAAAGGGAAGCTGCCAGGAGAAGTCGTGTCTTATAAATATGAGTTGGAGTATGGGACGGTAAGTTTCTGATCATTTTTCTTAGTTTCATGGAGCCGTATGAAGGGCTAGAACTATATAGACCGCTTACGATGGACTTGGTATTCGTGCTTTTAACTGTTAGCGCAGCGAGGGGTCTTAAAATATTGTATTTTTTTTCTGTCTATGACGTACTGGCATATTGTAGCTCTCAACTGGAGGAGACCAATTTCAATGCAGTTTATTAAGACACGACTGCAACTTTAAAGTGCAAAAAAAAAAAAATCAGTTTAGTGCAGTTGGTGGCATAATCTCAGACTGAACTAAAGTAACTGCCACAAACTGAAAAGTAAGCTTGTTTTGATGTAGGGTATGAAGGGAGATCACTCAAAGTCGACTTTCACTCAAATCGCGGCGGATTTTTTTCGGACACTCTATTTCTAACTCTCTGTGTATCTCAGCGCGTCGAAAATCGTACAATGTGTTTTACTGTTCAATTTCTAAGTATCGCCGGTAGACAGTGCGCTGAATATCATCATCATCATCATTTCAGCCGAAAAACATCCACTGCTGGACATAGGCCTCCCCTAAGCTCCGCCAGTTCGACCGGTTCTGTGCTTCCCGCATCCAGCGGACTCCAGAATATCCAATGCGCGGAAAAATCTCGCCACTATTTGATTACGTCCTTGCAAACGTGGACTTGGAACTCTCGTTTGCATATAAATGTTTGTACTTTTACAGATACTCGTACAAATTAATTACTACCGGGTAAAACAGGGTGAATAGAGACTACAGAAGTGAATCGAAACGTTTTTAACAGTAAACACATTAGAGTCCTTTTTGGCTACAAACAATGATAATTTCAACAGTAAAATCAACTTTAAAGTTTCGTCTCGATTCACCACTGTAGTCTTTATTCACCGCGTTTTACGGTACTTATAAAAAAGGAAAAAATATTTCCCTACAATCGATGTCTTAAACATTTTTGTAATTTTTTGACCTGCCCATACATCCCAGCGCAGACCAAAAAGGAGCGCCGAACAGTGTATTTTATGGCATTAAAACCCTATCTAATTCTACCTTCATAAAAATTTCAGGACATTCTAGAAATTCAGAAGAACACGATCCGTCCAGGTCTAAAGTGCCTCATCATCGACGACTTGATAGCCACCGGCGGTACGATAACAGCTGCTAGTCAGCTGCTTAAGTCTTGCGGTGCTGAAGTCATCGGCTGCTTGCTCATCATCGAGCTGACGTCACTGCAGGGCCGTCAGAACATTCCCAAGGGTATACCTGTACATTCCTTGATCAAGTATGAGTAGGTAGTTGAAGATTTTTTTTAAGGGACGCGGGTGCAATGATAGAAATAAACAATTGAAAACTGAGGTTTGATAAGGATGAGCGCTTTTTTGATGTGCGTTTATAAGTGTTCTTACGAAGTAAGTAAGCTTATTGTGTTCTAATAATCATACCTTTTTGATGTGGCTAGGTCTTAAGGCTAGTTTTGTGGCAGCAGAACGTAGGAAAAATATACTTACATAACATAATGTAGTTAGTAGGAACGTCATACGAATCGCGCACTGCCAAAAAACGCAATGAAAGGTTTTCTTTATGGAGGAAGCACTAAGCTATCCCAAACTGTCAAATTTTCCCAATTGAACATGAACCTTATAATTTTGCAATAAAGTTGAAAAACTATCAAAGAAATTTAACAGTTTGGGGTAGCTTGATGTGCAGGCCTCTGTAAATAGGTGTCTTTACACTAGAACAGACTAATAGAGGATGAAATGCCCATTTTTCATCCTCTATCAATCTTACCAAAGATCTGGCATTATAATTTGTTTTTATTATTTTTTAACCATTGACAAAACATTTCATTCAAATAATTGACGTACAAAATATGATTACTCTTCATCAAATTTGTGTAGAACAAATGGCTATATCTAATATATTTTTTCTAGTGACAAATCCTATTATTAATAGTATACATATTATTACTAAGGTATTATCGACTGTACAGTGTACATTATCTCGCACTTTGTTATATTATGTAATTAATTACAATTATATTTATTTAGTTTTTGACCCTTTGACTGCCAAGTTTCGCTGAGTAATGTGATTAAATCTTCGCTAAGCAACTTCTTTATTTGTATAACAAACCGTGTGATCGATGGGATTTCCTTAAAATCAAATCTGCTAAAATCATACTACTTCCATACAAACTTTCATCCATTATTTAACCCCTTTAGGGGATGAAAATTCAAAAATCTTTCCTTAGTGCTCACTTTTGCTATGTAAAGAACTACTGAGCAATATTTTATGCTTCTAGACCCAGCGGTTTAGGCTGTGCGCTGCATAATCAGGCTATAATGAGCCCACTGCTAGTACACAGGCCTCCTCTTCAAGAGAGGAAGTGAGTGGGCCTTATCCATCACGCGGGCCCAGTGCCGGTTGGTAGATGTCACATGTCTTCGCTTTTTTGGTTCTATGACATGCCGGTTTCCGGTCAGAGTGTCGTCTTGGGGGCACTATGAAAAAATTACTTAGAAAAATTTCGCGACCAATTTCGAGGTAGCGCTCGCCGGCCGCTGCCGCGGCGCCGCTCGCTTCGCTCGCTCGGCTCGCGCGTAGTTGGTCGCAGTTCTAACCTAACCTATGGATCTCTTCCACATCGTTTTTACGACAAACGGTTAGTCGGAGACAAAAAACACCAAGACACTTTTAGCCTTATATTTAGGTGTTTTATGCGATAGAATTGAAAAAATAAACGATTTGCAAAAATAACACTTTTTTGGTTAAATTTTTCTAAGTACTCGCGCTGTAGCGCCCCTAAACCATAGCTCCTAACTCGGAAACGGTAGGTCGGAGGGCCATGCTTCCCAGAACTGAAATAGTTTCTATGGCGAAGGTCAACCCGAAACTGCAATAAAATTTGAAAATTTCCGAAAAAAAAAAAATACGAAATTTTTCTAAGTCCTCGCTCCATAGTGCCCCTAAGGCTACACTCCAACCCGGTTTCCTGACGAATTGAGAGCAGTTGTGATGAAATTAAATACACAAAGTACAGTGCCTGCCTGGGTTCGAACTCACAACCTACAATGACAGACCAGTAGTGCTATTCTTTAAAAATCTCACCGTGGTTACTTGGGTGAATTGAGCTTAAAGTTAGCTGTCATTAGTGTCAAATCCCTCGCATCAGAAGGAATGACAGCTCACTTGAAGGTCACTTCACCATTCTCACGGTGAGATTTTAACAGAATAAATCGGCTGCTCCGTGTGAATGTCTGTCAGTGAATGAACGAATGAATTTATGATTTTTATTAGACACATTTTGTACCACGTCCAAGGAATGTATTGAAGAGCTGAATGATAAAAGTACTTATCTGTCGTAGAAATCAGCTCAAACATAAAGCCAATGCTCATGCGAAGTCCCGTCACGTTTCTTCCGCGTTTTAAGTGTTGAAGCTTAGACACGTACACAGCAGGCCAAGGGTTAAGGACAAAGTGTATTTTTATTTGTTTTATTAGGCTTGTTTAGCATGAGCGCTTTTTTCTTGTGTAGTTATTTTTTATATGATAACGTGTTCTTATCACAATGGAAACAACGAAAGGAAGAAAAATATTTTATTTGAGACACACAAAGGAAATCCAAACTAACACGAAGAACATAATGGTAAAATATAAACAATAAAATAGCAAAACAGTGAAAAAAATCTGTTTATGTCCGTGAGAACCTGTAATTAGCTTTACGTTTCATATAAAACTGTTATCCATCTATTATTGCTGTTGGTTCTATGAATAAATAGATATTGAGCCAAAGAAAATTAAATCTTCTGTCAACGCAGTAAAACTCAATTATAAATGCATAAAGGAATGCTAGAATCAATGCGATTTTTTCCGCTAAAAGTTAGCTTAAAAAAATACGTTTTGATCATTGTATTATGCTTTTAACTCAATACTCCAATTGGGGTGTATGAATTCTTGAGTTATTATGTAACATAATTGTATAGCAATGTATTATCCACAAAATAATGCTCAATTTTAATGTTGACTCATTTTACTTATTTTACAAGCCTTTCTGAGAGTATATTATTATGATATTGATATTATATGACATTGTAACTAAACATTCCAGGTTGTAGTGTATTTGTATTGTTTATTAAAGTTTTATATGTATTTATATGATTGTTTTATTCAAATATACTCTGAAACCACATATATATGTGCAGCCATCTGGTTAAATTAGCCAGCTAATTGGATGCGTAGGCCGTTCATTAAACGCATCCAGTTGGATACCTAGGCCGATAGTTAATTGAACTAGAATCATTCAACGTGTAACAAATTGGCGTAAATAAAGGCAGCCCTTTAAAGATGACTAACCAAGACTCAGCCAAGTGATTCAAATTTAGTTCAGTTATTTCCAATGCAGCGCTAGTAGTCACTAAAACAAATATGGCGTCAACAAAAGTCAGTAAAAAGTAGTCGTACATAAATTGTGAAGTCATCGTCACCCTGATCAAACATTACAAATTCATAAATGTCCAATTTAACTAAATGACTACACGACATTCAACCATCTGGGCCTCAAGTCTGCTATTACAATAGTGTCAGAATGGTCTATCATTGATTTCATAATTGTTGATTTTGACAAGTTTGGTAATCTGCTAACATAATGGCGTCATTATGACTTTCCAATGGTCAGCCACTGACACTCCATTGAAAGAATTGGCATATATTGGTAATCTCGTGCCTAATGACAAATGAATGACTGACTTGGCGGTAATTGTTGACAGTTCCTAAAATAATATGTTAAAACACAATATGTTAAAATATTATTCTTAAAAATGAAAACTGGCACGAATTAATGTTCAATTTTAGTAGTATTTTTTCGAAAATCATTTCTACTAACGGGTTTTATAATAATGGCAATATGACAATGCCATTTTAACACAATTCTATTACGAGACCATTGACCGACCACTGATCGACCATTATGAATTTAGTAGATTACGAACTTTTAGCAAAATGACAATGGAATCGTATTGGAGTGACGAAATTATAAAAATAGCAGACTTGAGCCCCTGGTTAAACGTTACGCTCAATTACTTGGCTAGTTGTCCTTCAGCTATTTAATTGAATGCCGGCGTTTAATGAACCGCCAAGGCGTCCAGTTAGTTGGCTAATTTAACCAGATGGCTGCGACATCTACACATAAATCAGACTCTCGTTTTTGAATGACTATTCAATGTTGAATGCTTCCGCAGGCAGGCGCGACGAAATTCTGGTGGAACAATTTCCGTGAAGTTTTCATAGAAATTGTTACTCTAGAGTCACATCGCACTGTCGCGCCTTTCTGCGGGAACCTTGACTGCCTCATTGGTCTAGTAGTCACAACAGCTATTGCTGAACATGATGTCCTGGTTTCGATTCCCATGTCATTATTTCCAGGCGCGTTGTGTTCTCAAAATCAAAATCAATCAAAATATTTTTATTTCATATAAACCTGCATGGGCACTTATGAAACGTCAGAAGCTAGGTGCACGGTTCCAAAATGTTGTTTCCTATGGAGAAGAGCCGGCAAGAAACTCCACGGTTACTCTTTCTACACTTAAACTTTCTACTCGACGGCCACAAAGTGTATAAGGTTATCTACAAAATCATGATTTGTTTAGAACGCATGACTGTGATAAAACATAGCTATGTTCTCCTACTTTTATTTAGTTAATAGTCATGTCTATTCTTCCGTCGATAAATCTGCTGCAGTGCTGCTGTCAAACTTTCTTACTAATAAACATGGTACAGACACCAGCAGGTCAAGCTATCCAAAACTGTCAAATTTTCCCAATTGAACAAGAACCTTATTCCATTGTTATATAGTTGAAAAACTATCAAAGAAATTTGACAGATTGGGGTAGCTTGATGTGCTGGCCTCTGTACAAAGTTATACTAAGAATAACCATACATTCTTATAGGTTTAAACTTGGAATAACTTTATTCGGTGTTTATTAGTAAGAGGGAAAATTATGTTAGAAGATAGTGAGTATGTAACTGTATCTAAAAAAAAAAAAAAAACAATTGTTTTATGCAAGATATTCAGAGAACGGAGAAGTCAGCGATGTTGAATAAAACATTAAAAATAATTTTAAAACATTTATTTTAATTGAAATTAAATGTTAAAATACTGAAAGTTGTACAGAAGAGTTCTAAAGACGACATAAATACTTAGACATAATAATTAAAGCTAAGTTAGTAGATATCACAATTCTGGAAGAAGATTTAATTTACGTAAGGTAGAGGCACCGCGTGATGGAGTCCAAAATGATGACCTTGCGTGGTCTTCACATTTTCCGGCAATTTGGTCGTCAATTTGTCTGATGGCATGGTTGAAACTTCACTGGAATCACCGGTGACTGGAACAACCCTTGGAAAAGTCTTCTCCTGTCCGATGTTCTTCTCTGTAGAACTTGAAACCTCGTATTTAGGTGTCGTGTGATCGTCATTTGTTAATTCTTTAGGTAAAGCTGGCACAACGGGTAAGCTGGCTTGGTGGAGTTCCTCTCTGAAGTTCATCAGGTCATCGCTTTCAGCTTGAGGCATGACGGGAAGTACCTTTTGAGTGTCTTCATTGTTCTGCGTAGAGTTGCTTTCGAAGATTGTATCCAGTGTTTTTTTCAAGTCTTCGTCGACTTCTGCTTCTACTGTTTTGTTTGCGTTTTTGTTGACATTGATGTCTTTCGTAGCATCAACTTCCACTGGGGTAGGGACTGGAGTCAGGTCTTTGGTCTTCTGTTCCTGAGTGTCTCGGTTCAGACGTGTTTGGTCCTGGCCTTCTAAAGCTGGGTTAATTTTCTGTTGGTCGTCTTCGTTTTCTTCTGTAGTAGAACTGGCCGTAGGCTTTAGGGATCCAATAATAAAGTCGGCACCATTCTTAGGTTCTTGGTTTGAGTTTTCCAGGTCTACTGGCACTTGAGGATTCTGTGTATCAGTTCCAGTAGCCTTAGGGTGGTTAGGGACACGCGCGTTCAAATTCTCTTCAGCGGCAAACACTTGAACGTAGAAGTCCAATCCTCTGAATACGGCTGGACTCTTCAGTTCGAGTGTAACGTTCTTTTGTCCCTCTCCTCCTTCGATCACTGTAGCTTCTCCATCCTTTTCTGGCCTGTTGTCAATAACAACTACTCGGCTGATGACTTCGTCGGTGGTGTTTGTAGCGTTCACAGTCAGGGTCTTAACTTGTCTCCAAATGGTTGGGCTAGCGGTGATATTCTGTTCGAATATTAATCTCCCGCCTTCATAGCCCACGCTGAGATCTGCGGCAGAAGCCACAGCTAGGAAACCGATCACTGCAATTACTTTGACGAACATCTTCGGATGTTAACAAACGACTGATGCAAATGACGGATTCAGAAGCTTTTATATAGAACAACGGGTTAAGGAAAAACTTCAAAATGTAAGTCACCTAGTCGGTTAATATTTTTTTATTACCATATATTAAAATCTTCCTACAGGAAAATACGGCATGATAAAGTACAGTCAATGACAGCGTATTTAACTGTGACCGCAATATTACGTATAAATGAATCAGGTCGTTTTTTTCCTTTGTTTTAACTTTGACTAATGATTTGTTTGAATTGAACATTTTCTAAAATCAATATCTAGACCTACCTACAAACAAGGGCTTGTGTCTAAGTAATAACAGCCGCACAGGTCGATCGATCACGTAAAGCTACGCTTGCTGCGGTTGGTCTGTGGATGGTGACCATCTTTACCAGTTAAAGCTGAAAATCTGACGAATCAGACTTACCCCAGAGGTCCAATAGGCAGTCGCTCCATGCAATATACCTACTGGTATTCAGCTTACACTGGTAGCTGACCCCAACATAGTTGAGACAAGGCGAGGCAGATTGAATACCTAGATCTACTGATCCATTTGTATTTTTCACACCATAGACTTCTTTGTAAGAACTTAAGTATATTTCTATGCGAATAAATAGTTGATATTCAAGTAAACAAACGATTATTTTACTTACGGAAACTAGATCTTGTTTGTCGTGCAAGGTGAGTAGGTACTTAATAACCACTTAAAGCACAGATCGGTACGTTGAGGGAAAACCGGACTTGAGACGTTAGCAGTGGTCAAACCAGTGAGAAATTGTGAATACCCTTCTCCTACTTAGCAGAACCATTTTTCAATTGGGTAAGTTCATCTTTATTTGTATCCCAGACAGTTCTTTTCATACAGATTATAATAGATAGGTATGTGAAGGGGCGTCAACAAGAGAGTGGGTTCCCGCATTGTCTGTCGTTGCGGGGGTCTCAGTAGCCGTGGTCTCCCAGCCACGGTGAAGCGAAGAGGAATCCAAGGTGGGGCCGCTCGTCCAGGGCTTTAGCCTCAAAGCCGTCGATGTAGCGGCCAAAAAATGTCGGTTGCGGTGAGTTGCACCGCTACTGAGGTGGGTCGTGATGTTGAATGGGAGGCATCGCGGCTTAGGGTTACAGGCTGCGGCGGAAGAGGAGTGCCGGTACTTTTGAGTAGCGCTCTTTCCTTCCGTGGCTTGGAGGAGGCAGCCACCGTTTAATGGCGGACACGGTGGGGCCGCAGGGGAAGAGGAGTGTCGGTATAGCGTTAGCCGTTCTCCCTATCCCCTGCGGCCGAAAAGTGGTAGGCGGCGGGCCACTGTGCTGACCTGTCGCAGGGTGATTAAGGGGTCCACAAGGGCCGATGCTTGCCAGGGGAGCGGGTTATTCGAAAGAGATACCGTCACCCCTGGCACACGGGCAACTGAAGGAAAACGGGTGGGTTTTAGTCAGTAAAAGTCTGACATCTTGCTCCACCCAGAGCGGGAGAAGTCATTTGATGATTTCCCACCCAAAACAAAGGGGGGCGTCAACAGAGTGCTGGAAGTCTGTAAATAGACTTCAGATTCATAGATGACTCCATCCTGGACTGTAAATGTGGTGCTGTCCCACAAACAAAGGGCACTTAATATCTTGTCCAGCGTCTCCTGTGTCACGCTGCAGGAGCTGGTGGACGCTGCCGAAACTGCCAAACTCATAGTCAAACTCTGGTCTAACTGTATTTAGATGGCTATCGACACGGTAAGAAGAACAGTAGTATTCATCGTAAGAGTAGGATATCTCGGTCGGTCTTGAAATTGTGTGAATTGTGTGCTTAAGGTGAATCTAGTCCACATTTTTCCCACACAAACTTCGGGAGTGCATTACTCCACTGTTCGACAATGTACATCAAAAATTAAACATGGTATGGTTTTGTCTCATTATTACTATTGCCTGTACGGAAACAGAATACTGAATTTAAAAACCATTAAAAAGTTATGAGTCAACAAAGATTAGTTTTTCTTGCTAATTTAACCTAACTTTGGGCGTGTTTAAGTATTAAAAGCAGTGTAAAATCTCGAAAACCAAGTCGGTACCGACAAAGCTCAATTATTGAAAGTTTAATAAACTTAATTGGTCATTGATTTATGCAGTGGTTTTTTCAGGAAACCCGATCTTCCGAAGGACGTTTCTTAATTTTTACACGCCTGTTTTACTATAACTGATCCTGCAGCTCACTCAATAACGTTGTGCGTGTAGACTAGCGTCTAACTGCTCATCATGGGTACTACCTCTGTCGGACACGAAGCATGGTGAGACCGCGTTCTTTTCAGCCGGGCCCGCGACTAGGTTCCCCTTAATTTCACTTTACTTTTTGATATAAGTTCCGTGATATCTCCGGTAGTAGTGGGTCGATATAAAAAAAAGAATCTTTTTTAATTAATAGGTTAAGCTTCCGGGGGGGTCCCATATAAATTTTATTGACTTTGCTTAAATAGTTTTTGCATCAGCTTCGATAATAAGTATTTAATCAACTTTGTGTAGGCCCTATGACAATGTTCTAATACTTCTTGTCACTGCTGTTTGCCTGGCCAGTAGTGATATACGAATGAGGGTTTTCTTGAATATTCAAGCCACCGGTTGGCGCCACTCTGACCACCACGGGGTCTTCCGGTTCTACATATTTGATGTCATTCGTTTCATTCATTCGTTCACCATTTACTTAGTCCGGAGGCGCTTTGACACTTTTGACAAGTGCCCGGAACTGACGTCTCAGTGCTGCCACCTAGTGAACGTTATTTCAGAAAACCCTCAATATTGTGGGGCCACTCACACTCTTCACTTACCTTAACTACAAAGTGAAAAAAAAAAACACAGATCCAAAGTAACCGCTTCAGAAATTAAAGTTCTTTTTTTATTTTTATTTGTTTGTTTTTTTTTTAGCAAAAAACTTTTTACTACCATGTAAGAGTTTGGAGAGTGTGATCACATGACATTCTTACTTATGTATATACGTATAACGTGTATATTGCGTTTTAGACTCAACAATTTGAATCGTAATTTCAGGAAAACCGTTTTAGTCATGGGCACATCTATACATAATTTTATTACGTCATAGGACAAAATAGGTACTTAGGATTCAATTTAAACTCGGAGCTGATACAGAAATCCTCCTATGAGAAAAACCCTAATACACATTTACACGGTCCTGAAAATAACCCAAGTTTCGTTCAAAAAGTGAGTTCAATAAATGATTTTTGAATTTGAGGAATTTGTTTGACAAAAATAGGAAAAACATTCCACAGCAGTAAAAAAAAAAAATAGGAAATTAATCGCGCCTGCGGGCTTAGCATGACGCTTTGTATTTCTACGAAGAATAAGAATAAAGTGCTTTTTCAATACAAAGTGACATTTCGTTCCCACATTTTTGATATCGCATCGTAGATATCCTTCTACAATCTGTCATTTAGTCTTTCGTTTCTAACGATATTTGTCTAGGTCCATAGAAATGTAGACTATTTCAGAAGAATATTTCCCCGTTAGAGTATTTATGTTCTGTGAATATTTCTTCCCAAACTGTCAAAATCTCACCGACAACAAACTTTCTACTCGACGGCCACAAAGTATATTTGATTATCTACAAAATCATGATTCGTTTAGAACGCATAACTGTGATAATTCATAGAAAAAACAGCTATCTTCTCCTATTGTAGATAAGTACATCATTTAGTTAATAATCTTGTCTATTCTTCTGTCGACAAATCGGTGCTAGTGCTAAGCCTGCTGTAGTCACCGAAGGGTTAGGTCAAGGCCCGCAGTGGTGTGCCTATACCTAGTAGTACGTATAGGCACACCACTGCGGGCCATTGCTTTCGACTTAAATTTCGCCAGTCATATTTAAGACCTTTGTAATAGGGTGAAAGCCCATTGACATCTACTGGATAGATACAATTCCGTACTCCGGCCTGCTACTTGGAAATTCGGATGAAAACATCCAATAACAGTTAGCCTGACCTGGGACGAACCCAGGAACCTCAATGTCAGTGGTAGCGCTTGCGACCATCTTTTGATCAAAATAACTTATGCTCAAAAAACTTTAAGTAATTAACTTTAAAAGGTAACCTAAAGGTACCTACAGGAACAAAGCGTACGATTTTCGTCTCGACTGTACTCTTCTAGTAAATCTACGTGACATTTATCAACAAGTGAATCTAAACGCGCACGGAATTACAATAACAAGAACTACGTGGCAATTTTTGAATTGAGGATATCCTACGCAGTGAGTAATAACATCATTCATCACTGTGGAGATGACGTGACATACACAAACAAACAAACAGGTTGTAAAAACATAAACCCGTATTTATGGTCACAGATACATACTACGGTTTTGTTACTACTGGTACTAGGTTATGTCATTAAGCTGTACCTACTATGGAAGAGCAGCATAATGACATAACCTAACACAGGCATGCAAGGCTCCCAAACACTGAACACTCTTTGTAGACTAAAGGATACATTTTAAAAAAAAGCTTACAAATATATTGAGCTTCTAGCATGTATGGATGGTGGACCCAGTGCAAGTGCAGTTCTTCAGCAGGCCTAGACAAAACACATTTCTGTTATCGTTCACGCCTAACGCTACGCCATAATGTATGGGAATGACGTTACCTGCGGAAAGGACACGACGTAACCTTTCCGAAGGTAATGTCATTCGTCATTCCCATACATTTTGGCGTAGAGCGTTAGGCGTGAACGCTAATAGAAATGTATTTTGTCTGTAGGCCCAGCACCCTAATTGCGTAACTCACGATTCATCATAATCTGTATCGTTTTGAAACGGATTGCTAAACCATTGCTTCATATGTTCGAAAAATGTGTCTGTTCGACAACATAAATAACGCAATGAATATTGTTTAACTGTGAAGACGAAACCAATTATGATCAATCGTAAGTTACGCAATTAGGGTGCTGATCAGACCATGCCCCACGTGCTGCAGTGTCATAAGGCGCAGGCCACACGGAAGGGACGTGGGACGAGGACGGGACGCAGACGCGCCTTTCCTTTCATGAATCTTCATAATAATGAAGCCAATACTTCATACAAAATGTGTAACGCGATCTGGCACCCAAATTATAGAAAGGAAAAGCCGCATGCGAGTCACTTTTCCATCTGCATACTATTGTTAATAATACGTCTGCGTCCAGTCCTCGTCTCACGTCCCTTCTGTGTAACCCGCGCCTAAGTGCCTGAGCACCTGCATCTCGGATGACCTACAGGATTCCACTGTTGCCGCAATCAATGTGGCCACCTTCTGAGTTCAAACTATGTATTTAAAAAAGGTGTACGAGTACCATCGGCAAAAAAGAAAAGTTGAAGATTGTTTCGCAACCTTGTTGCAGAAACATAATTTTGTGTTGCTGGAAATATTTTTTAAACACCAAACTCAAAGTATTTATTTCGATTAAACCATTTGAAGGCACTTTTTATAATGGAGTCGGTGTTGGTCAGTCAGAAAAAGATGAAGCTAGTAGCCCATTCCAAAGCGTATCTAGTATTATTTTATTTTGCGAATTCCCAGTGGGGAATCAGTTCACACGCACATCTTAGACCTGGGTAAACCTTATTTTGTAAAAAGGTAGTAAGTAAGTACTACCTTTGAGTTTGAATAAAATTGTATTGTTTGTGTTTTTTTTTTTGTATCCTGATAGGTAATACGCACGTCGCAACTTAGCGTACCTACTTCGACTTGCTTTCTCGCTTGCACTGACATGATACCTTTTAGTGTAATAAATAAGTTCCATATTGTGTCGCTATGTGGTGTGAGCTGACCCTTAGACAGGTTAGAGTGTAATGACATAAAATTTTGTGGTTTAATTGTTTATTTAAATTTTTCTGATGTAACTACATCACTATTAGCATATCAAGAGCATAGCCATTCGTTCATGGAATTAAACAAGATAAACCCAGGAAAATAAATTAAACGCAAATGTGTGAAATAGTGAAAAGTCATCTGGGCTTGCTCGTTCCACCATCCATCGCTTTTAACCGACTTCAAAAAAGGTGGAGGTTCTATGTTCGGCTGTATGTTATTTTTACCGACTTCAAAATGGAGGAGGTTATCAACTCGGATTAGGATTTGAAGTTCCAGATTTTTTTTTTTCATAATCATTAATTACTGTGTTCCTTCTTCACTAGAAGTAATAAGTTAGGTACTCGTATGTTATGCAATAGCCACATGAATAGAGCAAACGGGATTAGGAATATAGAATGAAGCGCGAACTATATTTTTACATATTTTCTTTATTCTCTAAAGTAACAAATTCAAATACTATGTGAAATGAAACTGGACAAATAATTAAGAACGATTTCTGAAACTGCTCGAGAGTTGTCCCAGTCTAAGACAGAAACTGATTGCGTGCGTGCAGTAGGTATAGTAAAAGCACCCTCAAACCACATTATCCTACCATGCTTTAATGTCTTTTTTGTGTACTTAGGGTCGAAAGATTTATTCGGAGCGCGTCGTACATATCGTTTCCCATCAGTACCTACATACCCTGTTCATTTTTGTCTCGTAAGAAAAAAAAGATCATTTTTCCACTGACTAACTGTTCAGTTTTCATACCTTCTTGCAAATGCAAGTCGGACTTGCTTATGGCACCGTTTCAACATGGGCACCTTCCTATTCTTCCGTGCAACTTTTCTTTTACGAAACGCCTTCGAATAGTGCGTGCCGAGATTGCTGAAGGGTTGTTTTCACCAAAATATTCGTTATTCAGCTCATTAGACCCTCTAAAAGGATTTTATTTTGCCAAACGGACGGTATTTCGATCATCTTGACGAGATAACTTTCTCTGTTTTTAGGTACACGCAGAACATTTGAAGTTTGATACGTGGCAAAATGCTTCATAACGTGGAAAACCTTCGTTTTTGAGCATTGCAGATGGTCGGCAATTTTTTTATAAGATACATTCTTCTCGCGAAGTTTTTTTTAATATTTCCCTTGTAGATTTTTCACAATTGTAATTTTTCCCCATTGTATTCATATGAAACAATCCCCTTATAACTTTTGCAGCACTAAATGGCTCCAAAGTTGAACGAATAATGACCTACAACCACAGAGCCAAGAGTGTTCTCTATTTAAATTTGATCAGCGTTCATAATTATGTGACCAGCCGGTAAGTAGTAATACTAGATTCAGATCTTATGTATAAAGTTTATCTATTTATTTTTTAGCCAATCATGTGTATCAATGAATTTACCGCTAGTATGGAAAAGTTTTGCGATACATACCGAGAGAAATACAAAAATATAGGTACCAGCATTATGTTATACCTACTTGTTATTTTGAAAAATCTTCCCTTTATGTAAGCGTTCTGAATTATATAACTACCACTGTTTAGTTATACGGATTTGCAAAAATCTTTTTTATTCGAAAGGGGTTTATTCCGAAATGGTCCCATTTAAATTTCATATAGGTACTTAGATCTGATGATGAGTTTCAGAGACAGACAACGGACCTCATCAAAAAAAAAAAAAAAAAACGCGCAATTGGAGTCCGCGCCGTTTGGTATCGTGAAAACGTTATACTTACAAGATGTTTTTGCTTAGGGTTTGGTAACAAACGTTCCTATGGTTCCCGATAAAGCTGTGGCCGTTGTATTTGCCCGATACTAGATTTAGTAGGCTCATTGCATTCCTTATGAAGTAAGCTTTCATCGGTTATGATTTTTTTCAGTTTTGAGCAGCCGACATTAGACGACAGCTTAAACCATTTTGCTATTTGTCAATTTTCTTAAGGTTTCAGGCACTGCAGCAGGTATTGTCTTTGCTCGGCTTTAATATTATTTTTTTTGGTTTTTCTCTATGCCATAGTAGCACTACTAAAACTAAAAAAAATATTCGGCAGTCGGGTGACTTTGGATCTGTACTTTTTAATTTTTCACTAAAGCCCTACTTGCTTGTCTGTGACCTCACATTTTGTAAGGTTTCTATTAGATACGTGTTAATGAAATATGAAGTTTTGAAAATGGTTATTGGTATCCGTTTGCATTTAGGTTGTATATAACCTACGTTCTGGCTTCGGAAGCGTTCCCCTTACATGTATATGACGGAGAACATACTTAAAAAATATATAAACATACCGAATTAATAACCTCCTCTTTTTTATGTCGGTAAAAAAAACAACCGACTCCCGAAAAAAGCAGTACAAAGTGAAAAAATACTTTTGATTTCGGAAATCACCGACTTCAGAAACTAAAGTTATTTTTCACTTCGTAGTGTTTTTTATGTAGTGGTTTTTCTTTTTTTGTAAAATGTTTTATTGGTTTCATGTTGGAACTTACTTCTAAGTATTTAAAACAACTAAATGTACACATGAATGCAATAAAGAGAAGAGAATTTGATTTATTACCAGGCGAGTTCGAGGTTAAGAGCTGGCTCGAATCAGTTCGCGATAAATTAAATTTAGTCGTCGACGTCTAAATAGTAAAAAATAATATTTATTGGCCTTTTAAGTTGATCAAAGTATTGTCACGTCGGGGGAAGGCTAGTGTGAAAATGTTATCTTTTCTACAATAGCATAGTTACATTCGTTAATGCTGGGCCTCGTCTGTTTGGCGTTTCAATTGACATTCATCATTGACATAATTAGTATTATATCTTTCATAATAATAAAAATCTTGTACAGGATATAAAGTCTACGTACTTGAAGATTAAAATAGAAAGTGATGTGCCACACATTATTATATATAGTTTTAGTATTTTTCTAAACCTACACTTGGCAGGGCAGGCCTACTGTCCTCCCAAACATAATAACACTGTAATTTGAAAACTTTGTACATGTTCATTCTTTTTAAAAGAATAGCCGTGGAGTTTCTTGCCGGCTCTTGGCGGGTAGGTATATGTGAAATAAAAGACCTATGTATTTTGATTACATTCGGTTCGTTGACTCATTATTTAATACAATCTGTACAGTTTCTCTATGATTGATATTACACTATTCCTTGACAAAAAAATAGTTCGTGTATTAAATAATTGCAAAAAAAAAAAAAACGAAACATCTGGCTAGGGCTGAGTCTCAACGGATCGTAGCAGTACTACTCTACCGAGCACAACACCCCGCCAGGAACGTAAGTCGTCTACAGACTATTCCGAGCCCCGACATCGAACTGAGGTAAATTCGGACCTTCGGAGCCGTGATGCACGCGTTACACGGACAGCATCGATCTCCGCGATCCAAACGGGCTTCGACGTCGCACCTCACGTGGTGAAGCGCGACTAGTTTAGTCACATTGTTTAGAGCCTCCCGACTCTCGGGGCTCCACAGTGATATCCTTGCCGGATTTGCCTAGATGGGTTTCACTCTTAGTGGCGATCAGATTTTCTCCCTGCGGATGATAGCTTCGCACCACCGGCCGTTCGACCGAGTGCATGAACCAAATGTCCGATACCATTGTTATTTTGGGAATTAACGGTATTACTATCGCAACGACATGCCATCAGTAGGGTAAAACTGACCTGTCTCACGACGGTCTAAACCCAGCTCACGTTCCCTGTTAGTGGGTGAACAATCCAACACTTTGCAATTTTTGCTTCACAATGATAGGAAGAGCCGACATCGAAGGATCAAAAAGCAACGTCGCTATGAACGCTCGGCTGCCACAAACCAGTTATCCCTGTGGTAACTTTTCTGACACTTCTTGCTAAAAACTCTTTAAACAAGAAGATCGATAGGCCGTGCTTTCGCAGTCCCTATGCGTACTGAACATCTGGATCAAGCCAGCTTTTGCCCTTTTGCTCCACGCGAGGTTTCTGTCCTCGCTGAGCTGGCCTTAGGACACCTGCGTTATTATTTGACAGGTGTACCGCCCCAGTCAAACTCCCCGCCTGGCAGTGTCCTCAAACCGGATCACGCGGGAGTTGTACTCTGCACGCTTGAATCACAAAAACCGGCCGCCTGTCGATATTTTCGACCGCTGACCGCTTCCGTTCAACCGAGTAAGTAAGGTAACAATGAGAGTAGTGGTTTTTCAGTGACGATCGCGCGAACGATCTCCCACTTATGCTTCTCCTCTCATGTCTCCTTACAATGCCAGACTAGAGTCAAGCTCAACAGGGTCTTCTTTCCCCGCTGATTCTCCCAAGCCCGTTCCCTTGGCTGTGGTTTCGCTAGATAGTAGATAGGGACAGTGGGAATCTCGTTAATCCATTCATGCGCGTCACTAATTAGATGACGAGGCATTTGGCTACCTTTGAAGAGTCATAGTTACTCCTGCCGTTTACCCGCGCTTGCTTGAATTTCTTCATGTTGACATTCAAAGCACTGGGCAGAAATCACATTGCGTCAACACCCGCGAGGGCCATCGCAATGCTTTGTTTTAATTAGACAGTCGGATTCCCCTTGTCCGTGCCAGTTCTGAGCTGACCGTTGAACGGTGGTCGTACAAAACTGTACCGATCGCGCCAGAGGCGAAATCGACACGTCCTGTTAAGCTAGAAAAATCTGCAAAAAGCTGGAGCGTCGTTCTAGAGACTGCACGCGTGCCCCGAGAGGCTCATGTGAGTCGGCCAGGCACAACAACAACTGCCTTTGCTTCATGCCCTACGCTAACCACCCCGGTCCTCAGAGCCAATCCTTATTCCGAAGTTACGGATCCAATTTGCCGACTTCCCTTACCTACATTATTCTATCGACTAGAGGCTCTTCACCTTGGAGACCTGCTGCGGATATGGGTACGAACCGGCGCGACATCTCCACGTACATCCCTCACCTGAATTTTCAAGGTCCGCAGAGAGTATCCGGACACCGCTGCAGATGCGGTGCTCTTCGCGTTCCGAACCATATCTCCCTTCTATAGGATTCCATGGAGCTCGAACGCTCAAACAGAAAAGAAAACTCTTCCCGGACCTCTCGTCGGCGTCTTCAGGCCACTTTGGGTTGCCCCGTCGAACACTCGCTGTAAAAACGAAGGAACGATTATTGAAACGGTTCCGCTGCCGGGTTCCGGAATAGGAACCGGATTCCCTTTCGCTCAAAGGGCGTTATTTATCATTGAACATACCATGATGATATATCTTTGTGAAAAAACACGCCACATCGACATACGATTTCTCCTTGAGCTTAGGATCGACTGACTCGCGAGCAACTACTGTTTACGCGAAACCCTTCTCCACGTCAGTCCTCCAGGGCCTCGCTGGAGTATTTGCTACTACCACCAAGATCTGCACCGGCGGAGGCTCCAAGCGGGCTCACGCCCAGACCCTTCTGCGCTCTCCGCCGCGCACGTCCTACTCATTACAGCTTAATGACGTCACAAAGAACGCCGCACATGCCCGTAACGGTAGTGTATAGGCAAAACACTTAAGCGCCATCCATTTTCAGAGCAAGACATCACTAATTAGGTGAGTTGTTACACACTCCTTAGCGGATTCCGACTTCCATGGCTACCGTCCTATTGTCTCAAACGCCTTACGTCTTTTTGGTAACTTTTAGAGTTTTTTGGGCGCCTTAACACTACGTTTGGTTCATCCCACAGCGCCAGTTCTGCTTACCAAAATTGGCCCACTTGGCACCGTCATCAGATCTCCGGCTGCATCGTTCAAGTAAGCCGGAGTACTCACCCATTTAAAGTTTGAGAATAGGTCGAGGTCGTTTCGGCCCCAATGCCTCTAATCATTCGCTTTACCGGATGAGACTGTTGAAATCGACGCCAGCTATCCTGAGGGAAACTTCGGACGGAACCAGCTACTAGATGGTTCGATTAGTCTTTCGCCCCTATACCCAGTTCCGACGATCGATTTGCACGTCAGAATCGCTACGGTCCTCCATCAAGGTTTCCCCTGACTTCAACCTGACCAGGCATAGTTCACCATCTTTCGGGTCCCAGCATTTATGCTCAGAGCGCGCCAACATTCACGGATTGGAAACGAGACACCTCGGGAGTGCGAGAGATCGACCGAAATCGACGCTCCATCTTCCCTAAGCACGCGGCGAGAGCGCACCTTCACTTTCGTTACGCCTTTTAGTTTAATGTCTTAATGACTCGCATACATGCTAGACTCCTTGGTCCGTGTTTCAAGACGGGTCCTGCAAGTGCCCGAAACTGAATCATCGCAGACAGAGACGCGCACAGTCCAAGACGGCGGCGACAACAGACGCGCCGCATTTGCGTCCGCACTGAGGCGTAGACACAGAATACGACGTTGAATTTCGTCGGGCCGGACGCGTCTAAAACGCGTGCGCGATTCGTCAAATCTACCGTCCGGCAGCCGGTCGGCCACCACCGCGATACCACTACCCCCGTGAAGGAGCACCGGAGCTCGCATGCGGCGCTTAGACCGACGTCGAACGGGTCGCGATGTATTTACTAAGAGAGAAGTGCACGCCGTCCGTGGACGTCGACGACGCGACCCGTGCCTCCGAGCGAAGCCGATGGCATCATGGCGCGCGTCCATACGCCGCGGAATGACAATGAATCTCTCCGTTCGTTCGTTCGAGTTTCGCAGGTTTACCCCTGAACGGTTTCACGTACTCTTGAACTCTCTCTTCAAAGTTCTTTTCAACTTTCCCTCACGGTACTTGTTCGCTATCGGTCTCGCGGTAATATTTAGCCTTAGATGGAGTTTACCACCCACTTAGGGCTGCACTATCAAGCAACCCGACTCTAAGGAGAGTCCCTCTCACCGCGATCCTCCGTCTGTACGGGCCTGGCACCCTCTACGGGAAAACGGCCCCGTTCAAGACGAACTTGGACAGATGTGATCGCGACGAGACACGGAACCTCCCGAACACCACATTTCCCACCGCCTGAACGACGGCGGGATTCAGTGCTGGGCTTTTTCCTGTTCGCTCGCCGCTACTAAGGAAATCCTGGTTAGTTTCTTTTCCTCCGCTTACTAATATGCTTAAATTCGGCGGGTGATCCTCCCTGATCTGAGGCCAACGTTATAGAAGCAGACTCGTACATCGAGCCTTCTTACTTGTTACATACAAATAGACAGTTTCATGCAGCCGCACTTGACGTTTTGCGGTTAATTTAATAACCAACGTAAAGGAAGCAGTACAAAAGCAGTGTGATCTTCGCGGCCCTCAGGTTCGTGTCATTATAATGACCGACCAAAGAGTCCCACGTATGTATGTTAAGCAGAACGCCATCGCGTGTTCTCATCGTCGTGATGACGACAAGACGCATCGCAGATCGCTCTGCACTCACACCGCTTTCGACCATGCCACTTGTATGACTATGTCTTATTGTATGTGCTCAGTTACATTTTTAAACGGACTGAAACGAGGACGCAGGCGTCCTGCGTTATAGAACCGTCATTTGCAGTTCATCGTGCTCAATCATCTCACAGCTTGCTATAGAGAGAGACGTTAGTGCGCGTTTAGATCTGCAATGTGGCATTTGTATGTTAGACAGCCGGCCCTCAGACAGGAGTGGTCCTGGATGTGTCTCCATGGACCGCAATGTGCGTTCGAAATGTCGATGTTCAAATGTGTCCTTGCAGTTCACACTATGACGCGCAGTTTACTGCGTTCTTCATCGACCCGCGAGCCAAGTGATCCACCGATCAGGGTAATAGTTTTACGCCTTGGTAATTGATACATAAATAAAAATAATTAAGTGGTCCCATTTAGTTTGTTATTAAAGCCGAGGTGACTTTCAGGTCCTGTTTCTGGCTGAAAATGTATGCCCCAATACAATTAGACAAATCGTTATTCGTCGTATTTGGAAGTCTTGTAAAAAAGGCCAATATTTATTACTGTGCGTCAGAATTTGTAAGCACGCCCACTTCGTGCCAACAATAATAGTTGCCGACCTCGTAACGCTAATATAACGATCGACTGATTCACAGACCTGTATACCTATGTGAAGCTTCAAAACGATGGTATCGGTGTTTTGTAGAACCAGACGCGGATTGAAACAGAAGATAGCAATGCACTCGACCAAATAGTATTTATATTTCATTTCTAAGTACATAGTTTAGATAACAGTTTGAAGCAAAATTCGTCATCTTTGGTTGCGATTGCACAACAAATATGAATTTGTCGCTTTCGATTTATTTCTACATTCAAGGAGGAATATTATTCGAATAAAAAATGAATGCTCATCATCCTTATTGAAGGGGGGTCCACAATCACCGTTATCAGAAACACGCAGTATGTCGTTTATTTGCTTTAAAATGTTCGGTCTTCTCTAGAAAAGTAAGAGATCGCAATAACCACACAAAGTTTTTCATGTGACTGCCTACCTACCTAACTACCTATATTAACGCAATCATAACATCACGCAACGTCTATGCGAATCAATAGGCTGGCAGAGATAGAGGTGTATTCTCACTACACCGTTTATTCCGGCTCTTTTCACACAGGAAATGACTAAATGGAACCGTGCACCTAGCTTCTGACGTTTCATAAGAGCCCATGTAGATTTATGTGAACTAAAATATTTTGAACTAGCTTTTGCAATCGGCTTCGCCCGCGTGGAGTTTGGAAATTGTCCCACGGGAACGTACCACCGGGATAAAAATTATCCTATGCGTTTATCCTGTGTTACTTCTCGCCGGCTGGTCGACATTTCACGTGACTAGAGGGCTGGGTCATTCTTTGGCCAAAGTATTAGCATTGCCAGTTAACGTGGCTATATGCCAGTCTTCTGGGCAGTGGCGTAACTATACCGTTCGAGGCCCGTGGCAAATACATCGGATGCCAACCCCCCCCCCCCCCCCCATATAGAGAAGCTGAACCAACTATAATAGTACCTATTTTTTATTTTATAATACTTATTAATACAGTTTTACTTGTAAGAGTTTAATAGTAAATCATTACGTGAAGTAGTTAAATAAATTAAAGACAAAACATTTTTTTTTACTAAATGTGTAATAATAAATGTTGGGAGTTGGGATTCTCCTCTGACTGGGAGCCCCTTCCGGCTGGGGGCCCGTGGCATTTTGCCGACTTGCCACCCTGTAGTTACGCCATCGCCACTGCTTCTGGGCACGCTTCCTAATGACAGCGATGCGGACGAATACTTCGACGCCTGAGTGTAATTTTGTTTTGGTATTTATTTGTTTAGTAAATTAATAATTCAATTTCTTATCCATTAAATTTAAAGTTATACTCTATGTTTGTGCCAAATTTCATTCAAACCCGTTTCGCATTTTTGCGTGATTGAGTAACATTTGACGTGGTGGTGAATCAGCCATTAACCGGTCCCAAAATCTAGACTTATTGCAGACCCCAGAATCGAACCCACAAGGCTTACGACAATTACACCATAAATACGTACGTCAGAAGCTAATCTAGAGGCGTAAACTACCTTGAACTGTCGCGTCACTCTGCCAAATTATCTCGTAGGTAGGTATACCTACGAGTAATTGATGAGTCAGTAGGTACTATTAGTAGTACGACTGAAGATAAAACACTATTTGCTATCTGGGTTCCAATCTCAGGTCGGGGAAAATGGTATTGCGGTTTCCGTCACAGATTTAACTAAATATAGGTGGCTTATTATGTACGCACCTCAGGCCGAGTGCCAAATTTGATAATGGCCATAAACAAATATGAGGCAGGAGTGTGTTTTTATAGTTTTTGGTCCAGCACTACCTAGACTGTGTCACTAATGAGGCAGTCTAGGCGCCCATGAGGATTTCCCACTCCTGGCAAAAAAAAAACCTACACTTCTGCCAAACCGTCCGCGCTCAACGACTAAATGCTTGATGTAATGATAACAATTAAATAAGGCCAAACTAATTTTGAGTTTATAACTCAAAATGAAAGAAATATATCTACTAATATTATTAGGGGTAATTTGTTTCTTTGTCAGTTTAATCTCTTGAACTTCCAGTTGGTATTGAGTTCTTTTTTTTTTTGTATTTGATTGCTTAATTTTTCATCACGCTAAGACCCGAAGGAGCCGAGTACAAAGAATAAAAAAGTAAAAAAAAAAAAAAACCTTTTTCTCTTTTTAGTTATAGTACCTACCCCTCGCCAATTCAAAATTTCATCATCCTCGGGGTCAATTAATGCACATTTTTGCGATAGCAGCAATCACGCTCTCATTTTTATAAGAGTTCCGTTCTGTCTCCGAAACCCATCATCAGATCTATGTGGTGTATAAGTATGTATGTGTAGCTAAAGTACAATTATTCATGTATTAGCAGTGTTACCAACTTAGTGGATTTTCCACTAAAACTGGTGGTTTCGACCCCTCTTTTAGTGGCAAAATATTGCTTTTAGTGGCTGGTGGTTTTTTCTAGTGGTTTAGTAAAATTCAGTTTCAATTACTGAAAATGCTATCACTCAACCACTAAGCCACTAAAACGTTACGAAATGTATTATTTTTACCTCATTGTGGAGGAACACTGATCCCTCAAAATGACGTGACATGAACATGATGACGTCAAACAATCCATCCCGCACAATACACAATACGCAGGGATTCCCCGTAGAATATTTTCAGCAGTACTACATACTACACAACGTAGTTAGTTTACAATTTATTACAAAAAAACTGAGTGAACAGATGGACTCGGTCGGCCTATTCGGTCTCGTACTGCTCAGTGTGTCGTATTATTTTCGCGAATTTATTCATTTATTCATATTCATTCAAAAATTCATCTGAAGAAGACGAATTTTAGAATATTACTTTTTCGTATAGGTAGTTGTTGTTATTAATTTATTGTTATGTTCCTCATCTTAACTTGTTGATGACTACTAATATTCTAAGAATGTTGATTTACTGATTTTAAATATTTTATTACATAAAAACTTTTTTCAAAAAAATAACAACCGACTTCCAAAAAAACACTACAAAGTGCAAAATAACTTTAATTTCTGAAGTCTGTGACTTTGGATGTGTATTTTAATTATTCGTCACCGCCTTCCGAAATTAAAGTTATTTTGCACTTTGTAGTGTTTTTTTGGAAGTCGGTTGTTATTTTTTTGAAAAAAGTTTTTATTTTTCACTTTTTACTTACCTACCTCACACCAATTCGAAATTTCATCATCCTTGGCGTCAAAACAATACATATTTATGCGATAGCAATATTCGCGGTTGATTTGCTGTAATTTTTTGAAGAGTTCCGTTGTCTGTCTCCGAAACGCATCATCAGATCTATATAAAATTTCAATTGGACCATTTCGGAGTAAACCCCGTTCGAAAGAATTTTGCAAATCCGTCCATATACGACGGAGTTATGCCCGAACATACATAAAAAAAAACATGTCGAATTGATAACCTCCTTCTTTTTGAAGTTGGTTAAAAATTATGAAGAACATTTTTACTAATGAAACTAAAACTACTTACTGTTTTCTTTTGTAAATACCAAAAATTTGTTTAGTGGAAATTTTAGTGATTTTTGGAGTAGGGCCGATTTTTGTTAGTGGTTTTCTGGTGGTTTTAGACGTTGAATCTGGTGGAGAGCTAGCTTATCTGTTGGCAACACTGTGTATTAGTATTAAGTAGAGAGTCGTAATAAACCATTCGTGGCGTACACACGTGTTTTGCTTGTCTTCCCGCAACCCACACACTTCATGGCGACCCTGCCATGCGCGAGCGCCGCGGCGTCGGGTTGCTACCTACCGTCGTCGGGTATCGCGTAGCGAGCGAATAGTGCAACTCAGCGGATTCCAGTGTGCCTCGGTGCACTGATTTAGAGCGTTTAAAATGAGCTCGATAAAAACAGAGACTACGACGGGAACATTCGACACGATTAGTCACGTACAAAACCACGAAAATGGGAAAATCATACTCCAAAACAGGAGATAAGGAGGTGATAATCGCGCAAAATGCATCGGGAGGAAGTAATACTACAGTTGAATCATACATTCAGATAAATAGCATTTTGTTGGCGTCGGCCTTGACAATTATTGCCGTTGCAGCAATCATAATTATTTGGAAAAAGGTCAAGGACAAACACAAGAAATGGATCGGAAAGCGAGTTGAATCCGAATTAATAAGAAAAATGCGTTTGCGGTTGTCGGGGAGGCGAGAACGTGAAGAAGGAAATGATAATAATGTGTAAAAATCAAATCAGTGCGCAGTGAAAAGTGTGAAAGTGTATTTAGAGAGTGAAAAAAAAAATATATATAATAAAAAATGAACTAACTGTCTCACAACACCCATTATGGAAAAAAAAAAAAAAACCATTCGCAGTCCCTTTAAGAAGAACCTTAAATGAACAATTAAGTTTAGTAATAAGCCCCTATAATTAATACTTTTGTTATATTACAGTGTAACTTTGTGTCTTACAGCAACTTACAGCCTAATTATATCGGAATGTCACATGGGAAAAACAAAATATATAGGAAATATAAATTTAAATCATAAGGACCAACCTACTAGGTACATTATTAATTTTATTAACCAAATGTAAGTATGTTTTAATTTCATTCTATTCTATGGAAAAAGATTTAGAAAGCATTTTAAGTGAATTAACTGATATTCAAATTAATTTAAGGAAGTTAGGTCCAAGTAGACGGTTTCAATATAAAGAAAAGGTTGAAGAAAAAATAATAAAAGCTAAAGAGCTATATTCGTTTTATAAAACTATTATAAGTATATTTACCGAGCAAAAAAGCTCGTTAGAATTAGCGGAATATATTTACGAAGTCTTGAAGGAGAGAATAGATTCCGTTTACAATAAGATTCTGACATATCATTTTGAAAGTGAAGCAGAAACAAATATATTAAACATGGAGAAGTTCGATCTAAAAACAGCAACATCTTTAATACCAGAAATGGATGGATCAGAACTTACAATTGAAAAAATTATAGACGCTGTAGAATTATACAACAGCTGTCTCAAGGACCACGAACAAACAAAAATGTTAATTTCGTTTGTTTTGAAAACACGACTGTCTAAAACTGCAAAGTTAAAATTAAAAGGTGAATATGAAAATATTACAAGCCTTATACAGGATATCAAAACTTATTTATTGACGAAAAAGTCAGCCAACTCTATACTTAGTTAATTAAATAATTTCAGTCAAAATAATATGTCCATTAGTGAATATGGAAATAAAATAACAGAATTGTTTATAGACCTCACCATTGCTCAAGCTGATGGTAACGAAAAGGCAAGAGAAATACTGAGACCTATAAACGAGAAATACGCGATTAAAAGATTTACAGATGGATTAAGGTATAAACGTTTAAGCACTATCATTTCAGCACGGAACTACTCAGAGTTGAAGGATGCGGTGCGTGCAGCTGAAGACGAGGAGCTGGGACAACCCACAACTTCCAACGGTATTTTCAGCGCAAGGGAAAAGCCGAATAACAGGTATAATAATAAAAATAATAATTTCAACAGAAGAGGACGAAATAATTATTATAATCAAGGTTCGCGGTACCGTGGAAATTATAATACGAGTCAAAGTTACAGTAATAATAATAATTATCAGACTAGGTATAATGGTAACCCCAGAGGTAGATATACATATACACGCGGAAGAGGTACTAATTATTCAAACTTTGGAAATAACCAAAATCCAACTAAATATTATCGTGGTAGAGGTACTCGAGGTGGATATAATCCACGAAGAATGTTTTCAGCCCAAGCGAGCGAGGACCCCCAAACAGAAAACGTAAAAACGGAGGACGAAAATCAGTTTTTTCGTTCCTAAATCATATAACATTTTAACGTGTAATAAAAATGTTAGGTACGTACACTTTAACATTAACAATACTAGGTGTTCATGGTTACTTGACACCGGCGCGTCCATTTCCGTTGTTTCTAAGAAGGTGTTATCGGAACACATTCCTGTGTACGAAGATAGAATTGTAATAAATGGTTTCGGTGGCAAAACTTATTCGCAAGGTTATGTTAATCTTACATTGCATACTCAAAATAGTACTTTTAATCACAAATTTTATTTGTTCAATAATTTACCGTTCAAGTCGGATGGAATTCTCGGATTAGACTTTTATCGAAATTTAATTCACATATTAACTTAGAAAATGATACAATAACACTACATAACGAATGTAAAAATATTATACCACTTTATGCGTCACCAAACATATCACGTAATTACTTGACTATTCCTGCAAGAAGTGAGTCCATTCATTATATACAACTAATGAATAATAAATTAAATAATGATTGTGTTGTATTGCCAAAACAATTACAAGATTTATTTTTAGCAGCTTTAATAGTAAAGCCGGTAAATAACGTAATCCCCATCAAAATATTAAATACTAAAGAAGAATCAATTACTATACCAACTTTTCAACCAGAGATACATTCCCTAGACGATTACCAAATCTGTCAGTTTAAAAAATGTCAGTCAAACGCAGAGAGAGCTAATACCTTGTTAGGATTACTAAAATTAGATCACTTACATCCAACTGAGCGTGGGACGATAGAAGCAGTTTGTACAAAGTACAATGACATCTTTTACCTACCGGGTGATAAGCTTACAACTACTAAATCTTATGAACATAATATTTATTTAAAACCGAATACTAGTCCCGTTTATACAAAACCGTATAGGTTGCCAAACAGTCAAAAACCAGAAATAAATAAGCAAATTAAACAAATTTTAGTCGACGATATTATAGAGGAAGCTCAAAGTGAGTGGTCTAGCCCAATTTTACTCGTGCCCAAAAAATCTAATGACGACAGCAAAAAATGGAGATTAGTAATAGATTACCGTAAATTAAATGAAGTTATACAGGATGACAAATTCCCCTTACCGAATATTACTGATATTCTAGAGTCACTTTCAGGTGCCATTTATTTTACCCATTTAGACCTTAGTCAATCATATTACCAAGTGACCTTGAACCCAGAGTCACGAAAACTTACTGCATTTACAACTAATACTGGACAATTCCAGATGAAACGGATGCCAATGGGACTTAAAACCAGTCCGAGTTCTTTTTCAAGGGTAATGACTATTGCCATGTCAGGTTTAACGTATGAGAAGTGTTTCATATACCTTGATGACCTTGTAATATTTGGACGTAATTTTGAAAGTCACAATAAAAACTTAATAGATGTTTTCGAGAGACTTAGAAAAGTTAATCTAAAATTGAACCCCAATAAATGCAATTTTTTAAAAAAGGAACTTTTGTATTTAGGACACACAGTGTCAGCAGAAGGAATAAGTCCGGATAAAGCCAAAATAAAAGTTGTTGAAAATTACCCAACACCAAAAAGTACAGAAGAAGTAAAACGCTTCGTCGCATTTTGTAATTATTACAGAAAGTTTATAAAAAACTTTGCAGAAATAACTATTCCTTTAAATTTCTTATGTCGTAAAGATGTTCCATTTATATGGTCTGACCAGTGCGAAAATTCATTTAATTTAATGAAAAAAGCGTTAATATCACCACCCGTTTTACAATACCCAGACTTTTCAAATGAAAACGAGTTCATTTTACAAACTGATGCTTCAGGTATTGCTGTAGGAGCAGTACTTTGTAATAAAGACATGCTACCAGTCGCTTATGCGAGTCGACCACTAAATAAAGCAGAGAAAAATTACCCAACTATACAGAAGGAGTTACTTGCGATAGTATGGGGAATAAAATATTTTAGGCCATATCTTCTAGGTAAGAAATTTACAATCATGACAGACCACAAACCACTGTTATATTTATTTGGAATGAAAGATCCATCAAGCAGATTATTAAAGTTTCGATTAACATTAGAAGAATACGATTATGACATTATATACATAAAAGGAAAAGATAACGCCGTAGCAGACGCGTTGTCTAGAATTCCAATAAACTCCGAAGAATTAAAACGTATTAATGAGAACATAATCAATGTAATGACTAGAGCACAGAAAAGGAAATTAGACGAGACAAAAGACAGAAATGCTACTCCAATCACCAATAATGACACAGACGATCGGCCTGATCAACCGAGAATCGTAGAATTATTGCGAATGCCGAGTAGTGCAGTAGAAATAATTTTAATAGAGGGAAAAGAGTTAAATAGGATAAGAAAACAAGTGGATATAGATGTAGAAACCGAGTGTTTTGCATATTCCCAAAATAAAAAAGTATTATACATAAATCTTGATTTCAAGGAACAATACACGCGAGCCGTTTTTGTTGAGAAATTAAGTCAATTGAGTAAAAATATAAATGTCGACGAAATATGTATAATAAAAGGAAAAAGTAACGCGTTATTCATAAAAGAACTTATCGAAGAGATTCAAAATAAGGAAAAGTGGACCGGTCCACGGATATGTATTTTACGAGGAGTAGAAAAAGTAAATAATGAAAGAGATAAGAGATTTATTATTAATGACTATCACTTACTACCCACCAGCGGTCACGCAGGCGTGCGGAGAATGATGAACAATATTAAGAGGAAATATTTCTGGCCAGGCATGGAAGCAGACGTCAAAGACTTTGTAAATAAATGCGAAAAATGTCAAAAATCCAAATATTCGCGAAAAACCAAGGAGCCAATGGTAATAACCACCACAGCTTCATATGCTTTCGAGAAAGTGTTTTTAGATCTAGTTGGACCCTTAGATAAAGATATAGATGGTAATAATTATATACTTACGTTGCAGTGCGAATTAAGTAAATTTGTTGAGGCTTATCCTCTACAAAATAAGGAAACGGTCACCGTTGCAAAGGCATTTGTTAATCAATTTATTTTAAGGTTCGGAATTCCAAAAATAATAGCCACAGATAAAGGCACAGAGTTTATGTCATCTACTATGACAGAAGTCTGTACACTTTTAGGAATTGAAAAATTAAACTCAACTTCATATCACCACGAATCAATTGGTTCACTCGAAAATACGCATAAACATTTAGGCTCATTCTTAAGAATACAATGCGATAATTTTCCTGAAACATGGAGCCATTGGCTACCATTTTGGTGTTTTACTTTTAATAACACTATACATTCTTCTACAAAATATGCCCCGTATGAATTAGTTTTTGGAAAACCCAGTGAAATTCCGAGTAGAATAAGTAGTAGTATAGAACCTTTATATAATCCAGATAATTATAGTTTAGAATTAAGATATCGTTTACAAGTAGCACACAGAGATGCGCGAAATAATCTGTTAAAAAGTAAAGAGATGAGAAAAACTATGTATGACAAAAACGTAAACCAAGTGCGATATGACAAAGGTGATTTAATATTGTTAAAAAATGAAACTGCAAATAAATTGGGTACTTTGTATAATGGTCCATTTATTGTTATTGAAGATAAAGAACCAAATGTAAAAATTATGAAAAACAATAAAGAAGAAATTGTACACAAAAACCGCACTAAATTGTTTAAAAAATAATGTATTACTAAATGTATTACTAATTTTATATTCTTAATCACTATACTTAGTAATTCATAGTTTAAGAAAAAAAAAAAAAAAAAAACATTTTTAACTCTTTTATATTTTTATTTTTTTTCACCAACCCCTGTGGTGTGGTGTATAAGTATGTATGTGTAGCTAAAGTACAATTATTCATGTATTAGTATTAAGTAGAGAGTCGTAATAAACCATTCGTGGCGTACACACGTGTTTTGCTTGTCTTCCCGCAACCCACACACTTCATCTACATGAAATTAAAATGGGAGCAATTCGGAATAAACTCATTTCAAACAGAATTTTGCAAATCCAGTCTATACATATATGACGGAGTTATGTACGAAAAAACATTTTAAAACCTGTGGAATTGATAACCTCCTTTTTGAAGTCGGTTAAAAAGTCAGAAAACGAAGGTACCTATATAGCGGGCGTCCGATGCGACGCTATAGGATATTATAATTTGTGTTAAAACAAAAAAAAAAACTCGCGGAAGTCGCGGGCAAAAACTAGTGTATAATAATTCATAGACAATAGTCGAGCTCATTGTGTTAATGGCTTGTCGCTATAAAAACTTTTTGTCGGTAAACACCTCTACTTACCTACTCAAACACATATGACCTTGTATTGCGGTTCATACTCTACGGTTGCGGTTCAAATATGAGGTCACTGGTCAAAGCGTCACCGTCAGTTTAAAAGTTTTTTGCCCGACTACGGCGAAGCAAAAGGGAGGGTTATGATTGGTATGGATATGTATAATATATCTGTGGGTACATTAAATAAGTAAGTATGTTCATCTGTTCCCTCATTACTTCTTAACTACTTATCATAATTTGACAAATCATGTACCTACCGTCGGAAGCGTCTTGGTTTAAATTTAATTGAATATGGCGTCCTCTAGAGATTATCCCTATACTTCGCTACTAAATTATAAATGCGAAAGTAACTCTGTTACGCTTTCACACCTAAACCAAAGAACCGATCGTCTTGAAATATTGCAGAGATATAGCCTGGGATATGGAGAAGGACATGGGCTAGACTTTTTAACGCGATAACCGACCTACACGACGGCGGAGCCGCGGGCAAAAACTAGTCTTATTATAAAGGGCTGCACACGACACCGTTTAAATTAACACACTGGGGCTTTCCTAAAAGCCGATAAGATTAAAACTAGATATTCAGGAGCCGAATTGAAACAATAATTTAATTCCAAAAATACAAATGTAGGTACAATATTTTCAAATAAATACAAATACGGGTTTCCGAAGAAAACTATGTACTTCGGGAATCATCGTCTATCTTCGGAATACGAACGCGGGATGATGAGATCTAATATAGAGCTGTTGCAACAATATAATACTTGCCTATGCAGTGTTAACAAAATGTTACGGAGTCAAATTAAATCTGGCAATACTTTACGCACGGTAGGTACTCCAGGGTATCGATATCAAAAGCTAACAGAACAAAAAAAAAAAAAAAAACTAATAGAACAAAAAAATTATAAGTACCTAATTCGATGGGGGAAGGTCTATGCTCGTAATCAACCAGCTGTTTTTTTTTTCGTGGAACATATGTAGATATATTTTACGAATTTCTAAAAACCAAAACAAAACAGTCGTCTGGTTTTAATGTAATTACTGTCACCTAAAGATTTAAGAAACCAGTGTCATCGGATATAGTTGAAGTTTCAGTAAGAAACCGATTAAAGTTTTCAAACGAAATTTTAATTTGATATTTGAACTGTTTGATATATCTATTAATTTTATTTTATTTTATTCGAAAACGTCGATCGGTCTTTTGGTGACTGTACAGAGGCCAGCACATCAAGCTACCCCAATCTGTCAAATTTCTTTGATAGTTTTTCAACTTTATTACAAAGGAATAAGGTTTATGTTCAATTGGGAAAATTTGACAGTTTGGGATAGCTTGACCTGCTGGCGACTGTACATGTCAGTGTCATAAGTTTCACGTAGGTAAAGTATTGTCAGCTAATTTAATTTCTAATTTGACACTGTAGTTTAACAATTCTATGCAATACTTGGGTGACAGAGAGACATCCGACGAAGAGAAAACTTCATACAAACGAGCAATGATAGGTGCACCACTGCAAAGCGCGGCAGTACAAAAATTAGAAGCATTGCCTCTGTGGCTCAACGTTCGTGTTAATTCGGAAACACGACCATCCCCGAAGCGCTTATTTTTTTAGGTTTACCTTCACTCAACTCATTTCGATGATGATTCCCCAGGGTTAGTTAAAAAGCCACCCTTAGGACCCAGCAAAGGCACAGCACAGTAGTCCGGTTTCGAACAAGGACATTTCTCCCGCATTTTCAGTTTTTCGTTCATCGGTTTCGCGAAGGGATGCATTTGATCACTGAAGTACGACCTATAGAGAAAAAACAGTTGTACAAAAAAATAAGTGAAGGTGCAACCAGACTGCGGGTAATTGATGACATCGAGCGTTCATGTCCACCAATGTTATGGGTAGAAAATTACAGATTAACAACTCTATACATCTCTCGATTATGAAGTCACAGAGAGACTATTGGAAGTTTTTTCATAATAAAGTTATACATTTAGTCATCATATTAAAAGGCCAGTTTCGATTATCAAACACAAACACCCTACACGCCCACACACCCCACCTTACGGTCTAATTAATAAATTGTGTTTTTTTTTTTGTTTATTCTTCTTCATCATCATCATTCATCATTTCAGCCGAAAGACGTCCACTGCTGGACATACGCCTCCCCCAAGGTCCTCAACTTCGACCGGAAAGTTTTTATTCTTCTTAGTTGTATTAAATTGTTCTTCCATCCTAACATTATCATACCATTAGTGGATGTTTGTATTACTGTGGCTTGTCCGGATAGTTTGGAGGCCTGGAGACCTGTAACACAGGTATTCCTAGTACAGGCTCCAGTCTCCACAACATCAATGTAAATTTTGTAAACAGTATTATGTAAAGTTATACATACATAAACTAACGCGTTTTTCCCATGGGGGTAGGCAGAAACTAAGAACGACACCAGCTACGATCCTTACACATTTATTTTGCCTCGTTTACGTACATACATCAGTGGCCCTAGTGTGAGTTTTATTTAACCATCTCGATCAAACGCTTCGAGCGCGTTCCGAAGCTCCGATTGGTCTGTCACCAATCCATGGCCAATTGGAGCGCCAAACGCGCTCGATGCGTTTGATCGAGATGTTAAAATGTAAGTCACACTAAGGCCCCGGAGGGGCAATTCTATTCTCGTAATTTTAAGAACGATCAGTCTTATCCTGTCAAAAATACCTCGAGTTTCCTTACATCTATCTATCTGGTCTTCTGATCATACACGCACGCCGGTTGCGAGCAGGGGCGGCTGTCCCTTAAGTGCACTCGTGCGCTGAACTACCAGATTTTAATAGGTGTCGAAAGAATCACAAAATGTTTAATAATCGCATTGTGGCCACTGGTTGGGGTATATGTAATACAAAAAAACTGACGAAACAATATAAGCTCTTTGCTAAACTATTAAGACTTATTTTCGCGGTACAGAAGATCCCTCGTGCGCTATGCCGAAGCGCACGGCGAATGCCTATACATTTATGAGATCCGAGCTAAAACGCCTAGCGCGTGAGACACAAGATAGTTGACATAATTGGAGCGATACGGAGTAATTTGTCCATTCTCGTGCGCCGCACGGGGGAACCGAAGTTTGTCGAACTGAACCGAATATTACCGAACGTCGATTACCGAGAGCGCCCGAGGTTTGGCGAAGTTTGCATGCCGGCCATAATGAATGACCAACTCATGATTGTCACCGCGAAGTTTAGTTTACGTGAAACTGAATACTATTGTTTATTCGTTTAGATTTAAATTACTTATCTGAAATAAATAGATTTTATTTATTTACTTATTACCCCTAATACTTAGTGAGCTTGTAAAGTGCACCACCAGTGCCATGACCTACCAGCCGCCACTGGTTGCGAGTACTACGCACCTGACTTTTCTGAATAACATCACCAATAAGGTCACTATATGACCTCTTAGGGCGTCCCCGTTTCCACTCACATCTGCCTTGAAATACTTTGTGCAAGCCGCCTTCATTCATTTTCTCAAAATGACCAATTAACAACTCTATGCCATTCAAAATAACCTTTATTTTTGACAGATGACGATCTACGACCGGAGCAGGTTATACTACCTTTTGCTAGCATGTTCCATGCAACAATGCTCAATTTTGTTTCCAATGAATGGGGCTTAAGGCTGCCTGTCCATTGGAGCGGAGGAGCGGAGCTGTGCTTATATTATTAACCAATAGAATTCTAACTCTGCTCCGATCCGTATGGATGGAAAACGTTCTATTTGTTAATATAGGCACGGTTCCGCTCCTTTCCGCTCTTCTCCGCTACAATGGACAGGCGGCCTTGGAGTCATCGTATCTGAAGCCGATCAGTTGAGAGCAGTTGTTGCCCAGTGGTAACGGCCGCGACTTACGAGTTGTAAGTCGTAGATTCGAAAGCGCATTTCTTTGTGTACATTATTTCATCACCACTGCTCTCAAAACGGTGAAGGAAAACATCGTGACCAAACCGGTGTCCTAGAACCAAAAATTCGAAGACATGTGACATCTACCAACCCATAATGGCCGCGTGGTGAATTACGGCGCACTCCCTCTTAAGGAGAGGAGGCTTGAGTCTCAGATGTAGAAAGAAGGGAAGCTGAGTATGAGAAACCGTCGATAAGGTAAACATTCTGAACTCACCGGCTCATAATCTTGGTGATGTCATTTTTGTAGGCATCCTTCGCCTTCTTGAACTTCTCCCTCTGCTGTAACTCTTCTTCATTTAATCGCTCCTGTTGAATTGATTGTAGTATCGGAATTATAAGAACAATAAATAGATTACATGAACTCCATACATATGGTATGAGGAACAGGGTGTATAGCCCTCCAGACCGTATTTCGGCCATGGCGGCCAATCTCAACGAGGCCTTCGGCGCGGAAGATATTATATAGTGCAGGAGAGTGTGCGCAGACACAGGGGCACTCTCTCACCCGTCTCTTCCACAGTCCTCAGGGACGGCAATCCGACACGAGCGGAGAGAGATCAGGCGCCGGACACATGGCGACATGAGCGTGCCGGGGCTTGGCCACCGCAAACTTCTTAACTCCGGTTACTAAGAAATTCCCAATGGAATTACCCAATACTACTCTGCCCGACACGGGAACTGAACCTACAACCCCACGCAGCAGTCGCGCTTGCGTCCGCTATGCCAACGAGGCAGTCAAACTAGGGGAAACAGGGTGTACTTACACCCAGTACCCTGTAGTGAACTTAAGTTCACTCATCCTCCAAGGAAAAGAATGTTTCCGACGGCCAGACGGGTGTTAAATCTGGTGGGCAACTGCCCGATGATTGATGTCGGGACCTTGTATCTAGTAGCGAGGTAAACTCTGTTTGCGCGATGCAGGATTGTGTGTCCCGGGTCGACGGCGCGTTGTGTTCCACGCGTGCCTCAAACAGATGGGCCGCAAGATCGCAAGGGCCGATGCCTGCCAGGGGTGCGGGTTGCACACAGGCAACTGAAGGAACACTAGTGGGTTTTAGTCAGTAAAAGACTGACACGCCCTCCTGCTCCACTCAGAGCGGGAGCAATTATATGATAATTTTCAATCTCAAAAAAAAAAGCTGCCACATACATTTCGAAGTTCCACTAGCACTTCACTTGGGATATTTGTTCAAATATTGGCGTCAATTGGGAAAAGGCGCTCCCACACAGGGAAGAAACCCTCCCTGAAAACGTTGCCTAACCCAAGTAACATGAGACAGGGGCAGGAAAATTATGAAAAACCAAATTTGTAGAATCTATACCTCTAACTTGTAGAATCTATACCTCTAGTGGACATTCATATAATTTACGGACCGTTATTGGTTAAAATTAAGACTCTTGTATCTTTACCAATAATGAAGCAAAGACCTGATAGTTTTGCATGGTAGACCCTTCCATATGGAAGTAGCTAACACAGGTAAAATTGGCTTACGAATCTATTTATGTGCCCAGTTTGGCAGAAAAAAATGTTACCGTTGGTTAGCAAAACTACTCGTTTTTGTTTTCAGGAACCGAGCATTAGTAATTACTACTTCCATTACCTTTAGTAGCTGGTTATAATCAATCTGTTGCCGCAAGTTCTTCTGGTACAGCTTCCTGGCCTGTGCTTCAGTGATCTCCTTGTGCGCCACCAGCTGGTCCAGTTGCTTAGACAACTGTCTCTGGTACTCGTTATAGTCTACTTTTTCGTTTTTCAAACGCTCCCTGGTCGCTGCGTTGTCTTTGATTTGCTCTTTCATGGCTTCGTGGGCTGCCTGGGAGGATAAATGGTTCATTATATTACATTAAGTTTTTATGCACTTCATAGCCTGAAACACAGGTTCAACCTAGTTCAGGCAATAAGCAACTGTGTTCTATTTTAATTATTAAGATACTTTGTAAATGTGCTCATTTTTATAAATAAACGATTATTATATTATATTGTGACATTAAAATATTAATAATATTAATTCATAATACAATGTTATGTTTTTTTTATTTTGTGGTTGGTATATCATGTCTTTAGGAGTTAATATATTGTCACCGTGCAGAGTTTATTAGTCAATTCGCACGAATCAATTCGCCCGAATCGTCATTTTGCGAATCGACTAGGTAATAAGCTTGAAAACCTCGTGATTGCAATAAAAGGTATTTTACAGGGGAATATGTTATGATGAACACTACGAAAAATGGCCTGTAAGGGCCGTATCCTAGTACAGGCATCTAACTTTGTAATAACTACCTTTTTTAGACTTTTTCATTTCATATGAACTATCCTTTCATACGAAATATCGCCCACCTGTCTTGGACAAGCGTGGTTATCGATGCTCGTGCCTTCTTTGTACGAGAATAGGCCTTTGCCCTGCTGGGGGACGAGAATAGACTGCATTATTATTATTATTATTTCATCCTTACCTTGTTCCCTTTCGTGCGTTTCATGACCTCCTCGCATCGCTTCTTATCTGTCAGGTCCTGGATTCGCTTCGCCTCCTCAGCCAGTAAGACATTGTCTGCTCTTATCGTCGCCTCCTTATCTCGCGCTATGTTCCCCATTTTCTGGTTGCATATGTCCATCTCTCGCTGGAATTTTTAAGAATGAAGAATAAAAATGAAGGCAAAATGAATTGAAATGTAATGTGAACAAAGATCGCCAATATACTAACAGATTTTATACAGGCTGCCTATGGGTGGCCATACACTTCTTATGTGGGTTTCCGTGCTCAGTTAGACCATGACTAGAGTAAGGACATAGGGTATTTTTCATCCTGAATCGTAGACGAAATCGCGGGCAACAGTTAGTGTCGTTTAAATAGGAAATAACCAGACAGCTGTTTCAGCTGCTTTCATTCAAAATAGGGTATTTAACGATTTGATAAAAACTATTTTAATTTGAAGATTGGGACAATGTATTTAACAGAAGAATAAAAATAAATGTATTAATACACATTTTCTCAATTAAAAACGATTAAAATCTAATTTATATTTCGTTGTTTTGAATTTACCGCCAAAACGCTCCTTACGATGAGTTTTTATCACGTGACATGTGACGTCAACTGTGTATAAACGGCACCAGTACAAATACGTAGTTTGGCGCCGTTTTAGAAGTATTTGTGCACAGAGGCACCGCACACCAGTAATATCACTATCTATTCATTAAAAATCTTGTTAATTATAGGTAAACTCGGCATTCACTTATTTACTTCGTTATTATTTATACGTGTTACTTATTTAGTTTACACAAAGTTGACGTCACGTGATAAAAAGTTATCGTAAGAAGCGTTTTGGCGGTAAATTCAAAACAACCAAAAATAAATTTGGTTTAAATCGTTTTTAATTGAGAAAATGGATAGAAATCAATTAATTTTTATTTTTCTGTTAGATAACTCGTTCCAATGTTCAAATTAGAATAGTTTTTGAAAAATTGGAAAATACCCTATTAAAGTCATCTATGCAAATTGGGCCGAGTCCCATGTCAACGAGTGAGTCCGACGTGTCGGAGATGAGATTTGCTTCCGCATCCTGCTTCTCAACTGTGTTCATTTTGTCTAGGTCCTATGTCCACCTACCTATTTCTGTTATGTTGGCTATACCCATTTTTCAGACAATATTTTGATTTATAACAGTGTCTCTGGAGTTTCTTGCCTGTCTTCTCCATAGCAACCTATAACGTTTTCGGCAACTAGCTTCTACTTTCTAACTGACTGACATCTTGACAATTCAAAAGTGCCTGTTTAATTGAAATTAACTATTTCCAATTTAGTTTGTGTTACATACCCGTTTCCGCTTAATAAGTTCTTCTTTGGCCTTCTCCTTGGCGAGTCCTATGTACGCCAGTGAGTCCCACGTATCCGAGATGAGCTTGGCTTCCGCGTCCTGCTTCTCAAGAGTCTCCTTACGTTCTTTTATCATTTGTTTACGCTCTTGAGCCGTTTCAAGGCGCTTTTGTTCACGTTGTTGTTTTTCTAGAAAAATGAGTACAAAGTCTTGAAGTTTTGAGTAGGAATGTGGATAGCTAGGAGAGTAGGGGAAGCCCAAAGAATCGATGGATGGATTGTGTGAAAGATGATATGACTAGAATGGGTTTGACTACTGATAAGACGACTAATAGAGAAGCATGGGAGCAAATCACATGCTGCGCCAACCCCAAATATATTGGGATAAGGGCAAAAAAATATGTTGGGTATGCCATTCATTTTCAGGCACCCATTGTGTAGAGATTTTTGCCCAGCAGTCATCCTGCATACGGCTGTTGGACTGCGCCGCCGCGGTCGGTCCAGACAGCAGTGGCGAGATGACCTGAGGGGCAAGTCTCCTAATTTTAAGAACCTTCACAGTCTGATCTCAATCTGTCAAAAATACCTCGATATTCCCTACATTTTTGACAAGTATTTGACATTATTCGAGTACCCGACGGCTGGTTCGAGGAAGCGCGGGAAAAGAGGTTCTGGGCCCCAATTCTGTATGGTCATAATGATTCCCCGCGGAATCTTACTACGTTCAAACTACGCCAATATCGTGGTTTTTAGAAACCATTGTAACGGTAAGGTATCGAAATGTCATATTCTGTATGTTCCAAGACAATTTGTCGATATTATTATTACATTATTAGCACGATTCGTGTGAGATTGACTTGGTTACGAGTAAGGAATCGTTAAGTGGTCATATAGTGAATTCAGGCCCTGTATGGATTGATTCAGCGGAATCTTATTACGTTCAAACTACGTCAATATCGTGTTTTTTAGAAACCATTGTTACGGTAAGGAATCCAAACGTCACATTTTGTTGCAATTTTAAGAAAATTTTAATAGGTATATGCAGATTTGGAAATACGCTATCATCCCTGCACTGCACAATATATTCAAGTAGCTCTTCAGATTTCATAGATATAGGTAACAGTATGAAATGGTTTATTGATGTTTTTTTTTAAATAATTGGCGACCCCTTAGATAGGCGCCCAGGGCTCTTGCCCTGCCTGCCCCACCCTAGTTACGCCACTACTTCTGCCCCCTTCGGGGTTTAATTTTTACCGGAAAATGCCTATGGCACAGATCAACGCCGCGTGAGCCTCTACCATACCTTCCTCCTCTTTCCTCTTGTGCTCCTCAACCATGGCTATCATCTGCATCGTCTCCTGCTTCAACTGTTCCTGTTCCTTCTTGCGTTGTTCGTTCTTCTGCCGGACCTGTGCGTTGCTGTATTCGATACATTCCTGGTTGCGGCGCTGACTTTCGATCGCGTCCATTTCCATACGGGCTGCCTGTAGAAATAAATAAGCTGAAGTTATGCTTGCCGCGGCTGGTTCGTGGATGGGTGACCGTCTTTACATATCAAGACCCCTCTGTGCCTCGGAAAGCATGGTAAGCCGTTGGTCCCGGCTGTCATTCGTGGATCTTTGACAGTCGTTACGGGTCGTCAGAAGCCTGAAAGTCTGGCAACCAGTCTAGCCAAGGGGTTATCGTATTATCTATTGGTGCTGGAGCGACTGTCTATCTGACCTCCAATACCCAATAATGCACAATGCACTAGAACGAGTTACAGTCTCTAACCGCAACACTGTGCCACTGCAATGGATAAAGGGACACAGCGGATCACTAGACAACGATGCTGCTGATGAACTGGCTAGAAGGGCATCCAGCGTGTCAGGCTGTGGACCCGAGCCCATCGTGCCCATCCCATTCAACAAGATACGCAGGTGGCTTCAGAACTACACCCACACACAAGCAGAGAGCTGGTGGACCTCGACACCAGGCTGCAGGCAGTCTAGGGAAACAATGCCATCTTTGAATGGCAGGCTGACCAGACGTCTGTTACGCCTGAATAGAAAGAATCTGCGTCTGGTGACTGGGACCATCATGGGACACTGCCCGCTAAACAAACACTTCTACACAATAGGCATAACGGACAGCCCCCTGTGCAGGGCCTGCATGGAGGCTGAGGAAACCGTCGCGCATGTGCTTTTCGAATGCACAGGCGTAGCCCAGATTAGGACAGAAACCCTCGGGGCACCCACATCTTACACGGATGTTCTCAACAGACCAGGAGATATAGCAAACTTCTGGAGGGAAGTGGGCTGGCTGGAATAACCACCGACGGCCGCCATGGCTCACGCACAATGGTCCACTTAAAGGACTAAGTGCGGAAACCATACCAAATAACATAGAACCCAATAACTGGGTTTTGGAGGTCAGATAGATGATCGCTCTATGTAAATTACTGATATTCAGCTGCATTCAGTTCGATAGACCCCAACATAAATGTAGTTGCGAAAAAACTAAGCAGGTGACGAATACCTTATTAGCTACCGACCAAATGTCGTCATTTCTATGATTTAATTCAAAATAATAATATTATTTTAATACCGAATTATAAAAAATCTACACTAATATTATAAAGAGGAAAACTTTGTTTGTTTGGTTGTAATGAATAGGCTCAAAAACTACTGGACCGATTTTAAAAATTCTTTCACCATTCGAAAGCTACATTATCCACGAGTAACATGGGCTATATTTTATTTTGGAAAAAATAGGGTTCCGTAAGATATTTGGGTTTTTCGGACACAAGGTGTAAAAAATCAACCAGAAAAGTTACTTATTTTGCGTACGCTGCCTAAACTATAAAACACAGAACCATAAAATGTTCTAATTAATTGTAGATCTTATAAATATCTACAAAAAAGTCCGCGACACACTATACCTATCTATGTCGAGTGAGGCACAACAACCGTTTTTTTATTTAAAAATCTTGATTTTTTTTGGACTACATTTAAACGCGTTTATTTTACTCATGCTATTAATCCTTATCAAAATAAATTATTTCATCACTAAGTACAGTTTATCTATCCTAAAACAACGGGTTGCGCTCCGGGACTGCCGGCAGAAGTGAAAACTTAGTACTAATTACATTTAAATATTTTCATCATTAACAACTTTAACATGCACAGAAAGACAATCTGTGCAGCCTGCGGATAATGACTGTGTCTTCGATGTTACTGTCGGTGTCTGTGAATTGACCTGGGAATCATTTTGCTGACCGTGTCTTTCCTGGGTAGGCTTTTTGCAGCGGTAACCGACATCCACGCGGGCGGAGCCGCGGGCGACCGCTAGTTATAAATATCCACTGTGGTACCGCACCGCATGAAGTGTAGGTACTCACTTGATATTCGAGTTTAAATTAATATCTGTTTTTTTTTTGTTGATAACTTGTTTAGTTATTCATATCCATCTCGTACGTGTAGTTTAAACAACTGATTTTGAAAGTCCAAAAAAATATGATTACTTAGATTTAAAAAAAAAATGTTGAATCGTCTTTAGATATTGTACACTTCTCCGGAGTTTCGGTAGCGAGTGTTATTTGACCCTCTATATGTATTTTTTGTTGTTATAAGAATTTACTTCCTCACCAAAGCTTCAGACTCCTTCAGAGCGATTTCGTGCCACATGTTGTCAAATTCAATCTCAGCCATTTTCTTTGCTTGCTTCTCCTTCATCTGGTACCGTTGAGCCTCCTGTGATTGACGGCCACGCAGCCCGACGATGCACGGGTGCACGTGCACGCATTTAGATCTGGTAACACAAATGATTATTAGAAAACATTCGTAATGACCACGCTTGTAAGTATTTCCCGAAGGAGGAAGCACAGATGTAGGTACCTAAGTAAGTATTCAGTTAGGTATTTACCAAAACGCTTAGCCTAGTGTTAGCTTTGTTCAAATTCATGCGTTAATTCCAAATAAATATTGCACTTTTTATAGATACATTCACCTCACTCATTGTAAATAAGTTGTGAATTCTACTAAATTTCATCGATTATTATACTACGAAAGACTGGATTTAATTATTTTTAAATGTATTATTTTAATAGCGTTGTATAATATCCACTGTGGCAACACAGTCAAAGAACAAATGATTAATATTGTAACAAACTTTGAAATGTACTCTTATTATCATTATGGCAACTGAATATATTATTATCACTTGTGGCAAAGTAGCATAAGCCGCACGGGTCGATCGATCAGGTTAAGCTACGCTTGCCGCGGTTGGTCCGTGGATGGGTGACCATCTTTACATACCAAGACCCCTCCGTGCCTCGGAAAGCACGTTAAGCCGTTGGTCCCGGCCGTCATTTGTGGATCTTTGACAGTCATTACGGGTCGTCAGAAGCCCGAAAGTCTGACAACCAGTCTTACCAAGGGATATCGTATTACCCAGTAACTGGGTTGTGGAGGTCAGATAGGCAGTCGCTCCATGTAAAATACTGGTATTCAGCTGCATCCGGTTGGACTGGAAGCCGACCCCAACGTGATTGGGAAAAGGCTAGGCAGATGATGACTTTGGTAACACTTGGAAATGACAATCACGATGTTTTCATTATTTCTGGGTGGGACAAAAGTCATTTTATATTGTAAAAGGCTGTGCAGAGCAGTGATCATTTGGCTATGAAGCAAGACATTCGACATTGTAATCAGGATTCTGTGTGTACTTAAATAAAGTTATTTTATACAAAGATACAGTGTTTAAATTTAAAATAGAAACAGTGATTTGAACATTAGGTACCATTAGTGCTGTTTCAATAAGAGATAGGTATTACATATGAGTAAGACCCTCTGCCCTTCAAACTAGGAGAATCTTGCATCTTGAAAGACAGTGTAAGAGGTCAAATCATCTTCATCTGCGTAGCTTTTTCCCAAATATGTCGGGGTCGGCTTCCAATCTAACCGGATGCAGCTGAATACCAGTATTTGACATGGAGCGACTGCCTATGTGACCTCCATAACCCAGTTACTGGGTAATCATCATCATCATCATCATTTCAGCCGAAAGAGGTCCACTGCTGGACAAAAGCCTCCCCTCAAAGGGGAGTTTTGCCATAATCGCCATGCATGGCAGGCGGGTTGGTGATCGCAGTATGGTGGTAAAATGCATAAAGAACCCTGTAGCCCATTCTCTAGTAAGTCCCTTCGTCGCCTTCTACGACACTCACGGGAAGAAATAGGATGGTGCTATTCTTTTACGTCCGGCACAACACGGAACTGGGTAATACGATAAGGTAATACTAGGTTATAACATTTTTTATTTATTTACTAGCTTCTGCCCGCGACTTCGTTCGCGTCTTGTTACCCCGACCCACCACATCGCACCGCATGGCCTACCCGCGCATCTACTTCGTTTTCGCTTATTGTTTTTTTCTTTCTGCTCCGCTCCTAAAGGTCCTAGCGTGATGTTAAGTAGTGTTCCTTAAGAATTGCGCTATCAAACGTATTTTTTTAAATTCCACCGGCAATTCTAGGTTTTAACGCGTTCAAACAAAAAACAAACAAACCCTTTAGTGGCCCTAGTGTGCACTCTTTTAAACGACTTCAAAAAGGAAGAGGTTGTCAATTTGGTGTTGATATTTTTTTAATGCATGACAAAAAAAAAATACATATCAAAGATCTTCCGAAATTAAAGTTATTTTTCACTTGATAGTGTTTTTTCGAAAGTCGGTTGTTTTTTTTTGGAATAAGTTTAAAAAAACCGTCTCCACTTACCGCATCGACGGCGTTCGGTGCTCCGATTGGCCGTTCACCAATCCAGTGCCAATCGGAGCGCCGAACGCGGTTGATGCGTAAAGTCCAGGTGATTAAAAGAAACTCACACTAGGGCCTCGGTTTTATGTTATAATTTAACTGTAAAACACTCACATCGGTATTTCCTTATATTTTTCCTCATGTTCTTTCTGCCGCTTGGCCAGTAAGAACGCGAGGCGATCCTTCTTGTCTTGCCACAGTGCTTCCACGCCCGCTTGCGCTTGCTCCACGAACTTACGGATGTTCAGCTCTTCTTCTTGCGAAAGAAGGTTTAAAAGTCTGCAGGATAAAAAGTAGTAGGGCTGAATTACTGAATTGAGACAAGTGTAATGAAATTCAGCAAGATAGCCTAAAATGTAACCTAATTGGAACGAAGAAAAATCGTGATATCTCCGGCTTTGACGCTCTTTAATCTGCTGATGGATTCAGTAACAAATTCAATGTGTATGTACTTTAATGAGTTAATTCAGACAACCTAATTCAGTCAATGATCTTCAGTGGCCTATAATGAAAGGTTTCAATCGATTGCTTACCCAAGTTACCCACTTCAGACACAATTTGTCAAAGTGAGAGATCACTGACTCATCCAACACCCAGGACGAGTGCGGTGCTTCTGATCAGACCATGGTGTGGGGCATGGTCTGATCTTCGCCTTCTCGTATTTACTGTACTCCTTGAGGATTAGGTCGTAAGGGAATGGGTACAGTTGTTCGATACGACACACGGCAAGTTTAGACTCTAGTTTAGCCTCTTTCCGTATGTCTTCAATCTTGACCGCAATATTGCCCGAACAGAAGATTAGTTTCTTACCATCACAGGGGTTTTTACTGGCTGGCCCCTCTTCTGGGATCGCTCTCCTGAATTTCGTTCCAGTTAAGAAATCACTAAACTTGGATGATCTAAATATGCCACTGATGCCGCAATAAACGTGGCCGCCTACAGGGTTCGCTCAAATTATATTTTTACAAAAGTGTACGAGTACCATCGACACGAAAATAAGAATTCAGTTAAAAGTTCGTTAAATTCATACCTACCGCTGTCTCTTCGCCTTTAGATCTTCTTCGTAGGATGACAAACAGAGGTCTACTCGTCTCGCCACGTTGTTTATAAGAGATCTGCAAAAAATACATGTTTTTAATTCAAAACTAATTCTGAAGCTGATCATCATCATTATTCCGGCCGAAAAACGTCCACTGCTGGACATAGGCCTCTCCCGTGCAACGTACTTAGACTATGACGTTTTTCTAGCGGTTGTTGTAGATGCATTTAGGAACTAATCAAAAAGTAAAGGAAGGGACCTCTGATTTTTTTTTCTGTAGCTACTGCTGTAAAGGCCTAACGGTCCCGTCTCAGCCTGTGTATCATGCACAGATAACATAACAAAATTCTATGGTTTAGGTTAAGTTAGACGCCAGCAGGTCAACCTACCCCAAACTCAAATTTTCCCAATTGAGCATGAACCTTATGCTTATGGTATAAAGTTGAAAATCTATCAAATAAATTTGACAGATTGGAGTGGCTTGATGTGCTGGCGTCTGTACCATCATCAAGAAACAAACCTGCGATCGCATCGTATAAAGAAATCACTGTTCTGCTTGTCATTTAACTCTTTCAGGGTGTTGGTGGCACCTTTCCGCTGTTCTTCCTCTAGAGCCCGCAATTTCCTCACAAACTTCACGTAACGAGCTGTCGAGTCTAGGACGCGAGATGTCTGGGGAAGTTGCCAGGGTTTAGTAAGTGGGATATACCTACCTATATGTGTGGGCCATACAAATAAACACTTGCAATAGTTGAATGTATTACGAAATGATTCCACAAGTGACCATTTCCTTCGTATTATTATGTAGGTAGGTACTTTGGTAGGTGACGGGGAAAAAGTAGGTAGGTAAGCAAAGCGCGTGGCGGCCTAATATTTTCACCACGGCAACTCGAAACGGGGAATGAATAAAAAAACAACTACTTATAAGAAATCAAATCAGTCTGCTGTGGTATCATGCGTAACGTGACCAGACGTCCCGTTTTCAACGGGACTGTCCCTTTTTATAATAACGAGTCCCGGTGTCCCCGAAATGAACTCTGGGACGCAAAATTGTCCCGTTTTCTGAAACCGCGCGAAAATTTGAGTATTCGAACCGGCCGGACGGCAGCCGCTCTGCCGCGCGCCGGCCGAACGCGAGCGATGTGCAAGAGCGAGACCGCTTCGTCGGTCGACACCACGATAGCCGAGAGTGGCCAAGACGTCATCGTTTGCGCTTTGTTGAATAATAGGGTATTTTCCAATTTATTAAAAAGTATTTTAATTTGAAGATTGGGACGATTATGTAACAGAAAAATAAATTGATTTATATCCATTTTCTCAATTACAAACGATTTAAATCAAAAAATTTTTTCGTTGTTTTGTATTTACCGCCAAAACGCTCCTTAAGATGACTTTTTTATCACTTGGCGGGTTGTTCGAAAGAGATACCGCCGCCCCTGGCACACACGCTACTGAGGGAACACGGGTGGGTTTTAGTCAGTAAAAGTCTGGCAGTCTCTTGCTCCACCCAGAGCGGGAGAACTTATTTGACAATTTCCCACCCAAAAAAACACATGTGACGTCAACTTTGTGTAAACTAAAGTAGTTGTAAAACAAGGGAATGTCGAGTTTATAATTAGCAAGCTTGTTATTGGATGGAAAATGGCATTACTGGTGTGCGGTGCCTCTGTGCATAAATACTCCTAAAACTGCGCCACATAAATTATTTTTAACCCCCGACGCAAAAGCGTAGCTCCGGAACGGATGAACCGATTTTGATTTTGTTTTTTTTTTTGTTTGAAAAGTGTATTAGTCGGGAGTGTTCTTAGACATGTTTCATTAAAATCGGTTCAGCCGTTTGAAGATTATCAGCTCTTTTCTGGTTGATGAAGTGATTTGAGCATCTTCCACGGGGCTGATCAACTCGAAATTTTGTATTCTATTACTTCAATGATATTAGACGAACAAGGTAACATTGAAATGATGCTGGAGTAACACCTGAAATTTCCAGGATGCCCAAGTTACTCACCAACAAACAGCAAAAGTATCGTGTTTGGGCTCATTGAAAAGGTCTCAATGCATAGATTATAGATAAATAGTGATCAGGACGAGGAATGAGGATAAATTAGTAACAAACTTCACTGTCGGAAAAATACGCAACGATGCGCAGATTTAAGCGAGCGAGACATTATGTTTAAAAAGCAGGAAATAAAAATTAAATTTAAAATTTAAAAAACCCCCGACCCTAACAAAAACTCTAAAAAGTAAAAATAATAATATTTATAGGCCTTTTAAGATGAAGGTAATACGAGTATTTTGATCAAGGCATTGTCAAGTCGGGGGACGGTCAATGAAAACGCCAAACAGAGGCCTAGCATTTTCATTAGCCGTCCCCCGCCTTTGCAATGCCTTGATCAAAATATTACCTTCATCTTAAAAGGCCTATAAATATTATTATTTTTACTTTTTTTTAGAGTTTTTGTTAGGGTCGGGGGTTTTTAAATTTTTTACCAGTGCCGTTGACACAAATCTGAAGTCTGACGTCACGTCTGGTCACGTGATTAAAAAAGTCATCGGAAGGAGCGTTTTGGCAGTAAATTCAAAACAACGAAAATTAATTTGATCACAATCGTTTTTATTGGAGAAAATGGATATAAATCAATTTATTTTTCTGTTAAATAGTTATCTCGTCCCAATCTTCAAAAGGTTAAAATGGTCTTTAATAAATTAGAAATACCCTATTGTTTGACAGATTTTTCGTTCGCCCACTTCTCGATATTTATTTTGTTGTTGTTTGATGTTCGTGTTAAATACCTGTTAAATAATTAAACTTCTTTTGTTTTGGAATCATAAGTTCAATGTTAACTTACAAGCAAAATATTCGTTTATCAAGCAAATAAATACCTACTCCCTCAGATGTCAGATGCGAAAAGTATCGTAGGTACAGAACTTTAAAAGTGTTTTTTTTATTGACTACCTCTTAATTAACCTAAATAAACCAATGTCCCGTTTTGAGTCAAAGAATAAATGGTCACGTTAATCATGCGCAGTAATTCACAGCGTGCTGTACATTTGTGTACAAATAAACGATTTTTAGCAGCATCTACAACGCTGCTTGCGAACTACGCATCAGACTGACCGCGTCAGTAGCCGACCAGACAATAACCGTGTGGTCGAAGTATGCTCCCTTTTCTATGGAGGTTGAGTAAACTTTACACCCTGTTTCCAATACCTACATGTCTAAATTTTCCGAAAATTAATTCGAGTTGTGTCACTGCTAGAGGTAATTCTTATATCTTGTGATATCGAAATAAGTGGCAAGAACAACCGCGGATCCAGAAACATACTACAGTAGGCACATAATACAGTTAATGTTTGGTATGGGAAAGATATCTAAGGCTTCAGGAAGACGTTCTTCTTACATAGTAGCAATCCGGAGCTCCACGCGGACCGTACCCATCTTTGGGCGGATTTTGGCGCGGTAGGATCGGTTCCGTTGCATTGCACTGGGTCGCCATTCATTAATCCAATAACAATATAATTATGTAAAAGCTTTACAAATTAACCTCTACATTAACTGACAAGTTTGGTCCCATGTCAAATTATTGTCAGATATTATTTTATAGGTAAAATTTTATCTGCTGCCAGTTCGTTTTCAGTGAATGTCAATTTTGATCATATACACTCCTTGTTATTATGAAAGGCTGATTGGCAGTCGCTTCATGTAAAATACATTCTGGTATTCAGCTGCATTCGGTCAGGTCAGACTGGAAGCCGACCTCAACATAGTTGGGAAAAGGCTAGGCAGATTTAATTCCATTCCTAGTTATTATTAACAGTACCTACTTCTATTCTTTTTTTTTTGGGAGGAAATTTGTAATTTTTTTCTTATTGTAGTGTATTTTTTTTATCGTCTATATAGGATTTCACATTGGGTCCTTGGGTCCTGATTGCTCCCGGTAAAAATGATAAATGAGCACTTCAGCCATTAAAGGTAACAGCACAGATTTTTACGATAAAAATACACAGAGAAAGAAAGGGATAAAAGAATTAGAATTTCCTAATGAAAAAAGGGAATTTTCAACGCGCGACTCGTCCGTGTGCTCGTTCACCCATATATACAATACATGGAAAGCGTTCGATGATGATGACGCAAGTTCTATGATTTTTGTTCACCCAAAAAGTGTTTAACGCGCATAAAGATGTGTTTATTAAAAGAAAAAACCGACTGGTAGGTCCAGTACAGATGACACTCGCCAATACTGTTCCAGACTTCCCATTAGTAAAAGAATTTTCTGTATCGGATCATTAGTTCCGAAGAATACCCCTTACATAATATACAAACTAACAAAACCTCTTTACTATAATTATTATTATTCGAAATTATGGATGGCGACTTCGATATCAAATCATTATCAATGCATAAACACATAAAATATCGATTTCAATATCTTTATTTTGATAAATCAACCTTTAACATATAACAATTAGGTATCAAAATGCATGGGCAATGATTTTGCCTCAGCAATGTAGGTATGTTACCTTACAAAAGTTAAGAAAAGTTCAAAATGAGGAACATTACGAACATACAAAAAAAAAAAAAAAAAACAACTTCAAAGAGTCCAAATAAAAGTTTTGTTAACGTGATTATAAAATCTGAAGAATCAACTACTTAACTATAATAATTAACGAAAAGTCCCCGTCAGACGAGAAGCTATACATTTTATAAATTAAGAACTTCTACCAAATTACGCAGCGACAATTCAATCACCAACAAATAATCCCAAATTCAATCAACTCAAAGTAACATACGTGTAATACGAAACTAACGAGCAATTTCACTTGGTCGGGTTATATTTTAGCGATTTGAAAGCGCTGACGTCTAATGTTTTGTGGTACTGGAACGCGTCTGACTCTGAACGTAAGGGATGATTCTCACTAGACCGGGCCGTGCCCGGGGCGTGCCGTGTACGTGGCTCGGATTTGAAACATTACATACATTTTGTAGGAAACTGTTTATACTACACAGTGCATGATCCGTGTCCCGTCCCGGGCCCGGACGGCGCTCGTCTACGGTTCTTGCACGGACCCGCCCCGTCCCCACTACGTCTTATAACCCGGTGTAATATAGACGTGCAACACGGACGGGCGCTGCTCCGGACTCGACCCGGCCCGGACACGGCACGGTGTAATGAGAATCATCCCTAAACATTTGAATCCCTGAATGTGTGTTTACAAAATTTATAGCTTCTCGTGGCGGGGACTTTAGAAGCGCCAGAATATCCCGCGAAGTTCATATTTTCATAGGTTTTTTTTTTTTGTAATTTCGAGATCAGTGGCAGGTATGATAAAATATGATTATTAAATTGGGATTTGTGAGCGCGACCGTTACACGTATGTACAAACGCCAGCACATTAAGCTACCCCAATCTGTCAAATTTCTTTGATACATTTTCAACTCTATAACATAAGTGTAAGGTTCATGTTCAATTGGGTAAATTTGACAGTTTGGGGTAGCTTGATGTGCTGGCGTCTTTACATAAAAACATAAGAAAATTTAAATTTCGTGGCCTACCCTGGCACATTCACCTTAAATAATCAACAAGTCCACTTAGTGTTTGTAGACTTAAAAAAAACACCACAAAATATTAAAAAAAAAAATGTTTGCCTCTAACTTACAACGAAACAGTCTCTTATGGAAACGTTTTAGGCTTCTTCAAACAGGCGCAACTCTTGTAGAACAATATCCTTGAAGTTTTCATATGCATTTTTCTAAGTGTTACGACCGCGACGCGACCGTCGCGTCGCGCTAGTCTGCACGAGCCTTTATGGCGTTTGTTTAGTACTAATATTTTAGTCAGCCTCTTTTAGTAAACTATTGAGCAATACGTTCACGTAAGCACGGGCAATTTTTTAAAGCGCCGTTTTTACGGAACTCTGGATTTTCAACTCTCGACGGGTAGCCGAGCGTTGAGAAACCAACAGAGCACTTCCGTGCGTTGTAAAAACACAGTTAGATTTTTTACTCTGTGCGCTAAGCTGAGCGCTGAAAATCGGAAAAAACGTCTGTTTTTTTTTCATTGAGTAGCACATAAATCAGGCTGCACGTTTATTAATAAGAACTTAATATCTTAACACTATACTTGTTTCTTATAAGCTAAAAAAAGTCGAAGAAATATAAACTTTTACCGAGATCATGAACTAAAAGTACATAAAAATGTCATGAAAAATACATTTGTTTAGTTTTCACCACAAAATTCTTAATGATATGATTTAGTCAGAATACAGTAACTGGTTGTTGTGTATTCTCAAGCTTTAGGAACTTAATACTAAGTCGACATTCACACGGACATAATAAAATCGCTCTCGGTGTTGAACCCAGCATTGAAAATCCAACAGAGTATATATCTCAGCGCGTCGAAAAGCGCTAAGCATTGCGTTGAAGATCGAATGCCAGTGCGCGAAAAAATCCCGCTGTAACATTATTAGGTTTACGTCCTTGGGAACGTAGAGTAACATTTGTAAATATATGGCACGCGATTCAATATGGCGGCTATCCGCCATATTGAATTAATAATGATGTCAGATAATCATAGAAATAATTTTGATAAAGACTAATCTTACTACATATATTGTGCACGTATTTTCATACATTTTATGGACGTGTACGTACACGATAACATCTTGACGTTAGATTTTTTTTAAGCGCACAACGTCACCCACAATAGAGGTAGTTAATAACACCTCAGGTTTGATTCGGTAAACCGTTTACAAAGTAAATGAGTTACAAAATAAAATTAAAAAACAGTGTAACATGTTATCAAGACGGCTGATAACTAGTGACAAATTAAACATCAAATACACTGGGTTAGTATCTAACAAGTAATACACATGATAATCATAATCTTTGACGGAAAAGGACATAATGATGAAATTTTTGCAAAAAAAACTGCCATGCGCTAAGCTAAGGTTCATAATTCACATACCATTTTTTGATATTCATAATTTTTGACGAATAGAACATTACGATTAGACTCGAAGAGCGTTCTCCCCACGCGGGCTGGCAACGGCGCATTTATGGCGGTTTTTCGTGATTATTTCATTAAATACAAACAAAAGTAAACATTTTTTCAGTCATGCAATAGATCGTTGGTATTTTCCAGTTTGTATGCTATTTTTTACAGTTATTTTGGTATTTACTTATAAAAATCGACATACCGTCAATTATTTTATTTTTACATTACTAAGTACGATTAAATGTTTTTAAATATGATGAACTAAGGTTGGCTGATTTCTGTTTTAGTTTTGTTTGAATTTAATGAAATAATCACGAAAATCTACTATAAATGCGTTGTTGCCAGCTCGCGCTGGGATGGGTGAAGTACCCGTGAAATTCAAATTTTCTTACACTTTTTGCAAATTACAGGTCAGTGTCAGTTTCTATGTTGACTTAAAATATTATTCGGGACTGTAAACTGTGTTTACAGAAATATATGAATTATAATCATCAATACGTATAAAAGTTAGAATTGGCTTTAAATTGTCACGAGTTCAATAAAAAATTATACCAATAGGGTCCATATGAACTAAGAGAGTTTTATTGATGACTTTATTTCTGTAAATACATATTTTGTTACGTCGCGAATCATATCCAGATCAACATACAACCTGACCTTCATAGCTATTCATAATCATTCGAAAGGCTTCCGAATCGACTACTGTCTAGTCCCCGACTGCAAATAGCTGTCGTCAATTTAGTTCAACTGCCAAGATTTTAGGATTCGGCACAAAACGTATCGAATGTTTGTGAATAGGTACGCTGGACTGCAAATAGCAAAAAGAATAACTAAAAATTTTTTTTGTTGGTGGGTAATACCTTGACACCTTTACATTAAAAACTTTAATTTAAAATCTTAACAGTCAAACTAATATGTATGTTATCCAACTCAGGTTGTCCGACAACCACTTTACTAGGTGACCGTAGAACCAACTCCCTATTCAACAATTTCAAGTTAGCACTATTAGGAAGTAGGTCCATCTTAGAGATCTGTAGCCTGAAGCAATTAGGGTCATTTTCGTATGGCATGCAGGGGGGTAGGTCCGGGACTACGCCGGTCCAGGTGAAGGGCTCGCCGGTCACTTTGTTGTACACCGTGAGGCTGCAGGTCTTAGGGTCGTCCGGGTTGTAGGATACTGCCTGTAAAGGGAAATTGGGAGTGGTTAGAAGTTGTAAGCTCGCTTCAGAGGTGTCTTTATTTAGGCAACCAACAGCGATACATACAGGGTAAGTTTTTATCCAGTGCGCAAATTGTAACCACGAATTCAGCACACCATTCTGGAACCCCTAGTGCAGAAATTTTTCGCCAGCTATACAAAAAAAAATCTGCTGTTTCATAGAAAAGTGCAATACCTACGCGGTCAAAATGTATGGAAAAGCTGATTTTTTTTTGTATATCCGGCGGTAAATTTCTGCGCTAGGGGTTCTAGAATGATATGCTGAATTCACGGTTAAAATTTGCGCACCGGATAAAAACTTTTCCTGTATAGTATGTTATAGAGTATGTGTATTACAGTGTTGTATGGCCCTGTATAACTTGGATAAGTACAAAACATGTGAATAGACTACAGACTAAGAAACATATTGGGTTGGCTTCCGGTCTAATCGGATGCAGCTAAGTACCAGTATTTTACATGGAACGACTGCCTATCTGACCTCCGCAACCCCTGCGTTCTGACTTACGGGCTTCTACTGATCCGTAATGACTGTCAGAAGAGAATTACAGCCGGGCCCAATGGCTTAACGTGCTTCCGTAACACGGGTGGGTCTTGGTACGTAAAGATGGTCATCCATCCAAGGACTAACCGCGGCAAGCGTAGCTTAACTTGATCGATCAACCTGCGTGGCCCTCAGATTTTACTATTCATATTTTCACGAAAATGTTAACCAATGTATTTTGGGAAATTATTAATTAGTTTATTGATTGTCTTGTTGGCCTAATGGGGCTGTTCGGAAGAGGGTCCTGGGTTCGATCCATTGGTCGGGTAGTGTTACAGGGTTTTTCATAAGTATCAGTTAGAAATTCAGGTTGATGGCAGGTACGGTTGGTGGCAATAGACTCGCCCCCTGTTACAGGAGATTTAAATATAACTGGTAACGAAATGAGGCTGCACCTTTGCCTACCCCTTTGGGCATGAAGACGTAATATTATTATGACGTGTTTCAAATTACTCAAATCAAAACTCATTTATTCCAACTAGGCAGACAGAGTCAGCACTTTTGACCGTCAAAATTCCATAAGACAGTTCTCTAAAACAGCCGCCCTCCACCCTTCGCGAAGAAGTAAGTGTAAGCGCACCGCCAGCGCCGCCAACAAGCAGTCGTGCGCGCCGTACTTGGCGCTGAGCACGTAGAGCGCGCCGCCGTGCTGCAGCACGCGCCGCTGCCACGCGCACAGCCTGCCCAGCGGGAACGACGTGCTCAGCTCGCGGCCCGGCCACTCCACTATGTCGCTGGAGTGTTCCTGGATTGGACAAAAAGATGAGTATTACACAAACATAATAAATCAATAAAAACAACACACACTATACAAATGGTTCTCTCTTTAATTAGTTAGTTTTAGCTTCAGTAAAATCTTCATTTTCTTTAATTTTTGTCTATTGTAACTACCTACACTATGAAGTTCCGAAATTTCACTTGTCTAACTAATGTTAACTTAAGAGCCCTGTTAACCATAACACAAGTTTAGTAAGTAAGTAAGTAATGCTTTATTTTCCAAAATGTAGGTGTACAAAGTAGTATACTGTTATTATTAATGTGGCCCATTTACATTTTACCATTACATGTGGTGTGCAAATATTTAATTTCCGAATACATTAAATTAGTCTTAGCTTTGATAACAGAGGTTTATAAATCAGTGTGCACCTACAATTTATAGACGAAATTCATAATGGTAACTCTAAAATTGTAAAACTGGAAATAAAGTTTTATTTATTAATTTTCATTAATTAATCAGCTTAAGATTTATTAACTGCCGAGTCATATATGCCTTCTACCCAGGCGCTCTGTGACAGAGAGTGGACTCCCTCCAAACTTCCAATAGCCTTCCCAGCGCACGCTATCAGGGCCAAACGTGCTGCGCCTGCGCACGTAGCTGCCCATCTTATTGTTAAGGTCCGCAGGCGGTGTGTCCCACTCTGGTAAGAGAGGGAGGGGACTGTAATTCATCTCGCCGGACATAGCTGTTTTGTGGACATCACATGAAGTATTAATGTTTGTTGCATTTCTATGCATCAAGCCCAAGGCCGGACCGAGAGTTTAATTCGAACTCAGTGGCCTGATCCTAATTCCCATTGCTGCTGTTTTACTAATTGGCACAATTTTTTTATGTAAGTATGCTTTTTTAGATCGCGCGTGAATTATTTGATGAACCAGCGTAAAAACACAGAATTTTGGTGATGAATCAATTAAAGTTTATTTTTTTATTCGCGGTGTTGTCATACCTTCCTGATGTGGTACTCGAGAATGATCTTGGGTCCTGCCCAGTTGCATAGAATGCACTGCATTCTTATGTCCATTCCCATTCGTTCCATGTAATCCTGAAAAATTACATAAAAAATATAATTCTTATTATTACATATTTATTTACACACAGTTAAAATACATAGAGAAACGACGTATCACTTTTGTATTATTCCTATTTCTCGTTGCAGAGGTTAAAAAAAAGTATGTTCTCATTTAAAAAAACGACTATGAAAAATCACGCTACGCTATAAAAGGTATGAAACGAGAAAATATTTTCATCTGAAACCTGTGGTCGCCATTTCAGTACCTCTCGGCTCCATCGGCCATCTGTTCTGCGAGCATTGTGCCCTGCCCACTGCCACTTAAGTTTGACAATTCTTTGGGCTATGTCGGTTACCTTGGTTCTTCTGCGGATCTCTTCATTTCTAATTCGATCACGTAGGGGCAACTACAAGCACACTCCATATTTCTTTCAACAAAAGTAAATATTGTAAAGTTACCCCATCCTGGCTAATAATCTCCAGTGCATCTTCCACCATCTCCGGTATGGAGAGGTTGGCAGATAACTCCTGCTCCTGGGACGTTATCGTCTCCACGGATGAGCAAGATCGTTGGAAGTCTGAGTTCGGTGCACCTGTACCTATTTACAAGTATCATACAAGTTACAACGGAAATGGACTTAATTGTATTTTTTATCTAAACTTCTCGCACACAAAAAAGGTACAAAGACTTAGTGCCGTAGGCATTCTGTACCAGTCAACCAATGGTGGTGAAGAGATTCAATGGCAGGTGCTGTGGTTGGGAGAAAACAATGATTTAAAAAATCTATAAAAATATGTCATAGTGAATTGCAAATAAGATAGGTACACTAGTACAGACGCTAGCACATCAAGCTAACCTAATCTGTCAAATTTCTTCGATAGACTTCAACTTTATTGTAAGATTCATGTTTAATTGGGAAAATTTTACAGTTTGGGGTAGCTTGATGTGCTGGCGTCTGTACATAAATCAAAATCTTACATTTGCTGATAGATAACGCACAGCCTAAACCACTGAGTCTAAAAGTATAAATGTTTACACATTTGTAAGTTCTTTTATTTAACAAAGATGAACACAGTTTTTTTTTTTTAATATAACTAGGTTAAAAACAGGAAGACTGTTTTTTTGGGTTTTTGAAGTAATGTGGAAGTTGGTACTTGGACTTCTGTTTATACACCGAATTATTCATAAAAGTTCATTTTTTATATATTTTTATTATTTAAATCTATTGTAGTCATAGGATACATGAAGAGGGCTGCCGTTGTAAGACGACTAAAATATCACGGTGTTTAAGTAAAAGTTATTCGTTTTTTGAAACGAATTTCCACTTGGACCATTACATCGGCAACTTCACAGTAGATTACTACTGTGAAGTTGCCGATGTAATGGTCCAATTGGTGTACCCGATGAGAATTCCAAAATAAACATCCTTACCATTATTATTATGTTCCTCATGATAGTGAAAGTTACTGAAGAAGTCATTTGCACTCGGGTTCCCTTCATTCTCGTTCATGAAGAACGGCTGGCTTTCACGCGACGGCGCTGGCAAATACAAGATTCCATAATAGGGTATTTTCCAATTTATTAAAAACTATTCTAATTTGAAGATTGGGACGAAATTTGTAACAGAAAAATAAAAGTAAATTGATTAATATCCATTTTCTCAATTAAAAACGATTTAAATCAAATAAATTTTTCTTTGTTTGAATTTACCGCCAAAACGCTCGTTACGATGAGATTTTATCACGTGACGTCAACTTTTCGCGAACTAAAGTATTTAGTAAGTAAACAAGTGAATGTTGAGTTTATAATTAACAAGATTTTGAATGGATAGAAAGTGATATTACTGGTGTGGGGTGCCTCTGTGCACAGATACTTCTAAAACTGAGCCAAACTAAGTATTAGTACCGGTGCCGTTTACACAAAGCTGACGTCATGATGTCACATGGTAAAAAGTCATCGTAAGGAGCTTTTTTTCGAGAAATTCAACACAACAAAAAAAAAATGATTTGAATCGTTGTTAATTGAGAAAATGGACATGACTAAATTTATTTTTATTTTTCTGTTAAATATATCATATGTTCAAATTAAAATAGTTTTTATTAAATTGGAAAATACCCAATTATATCCATCTATGTTATAACAGTATGTTTCAGAATGTATATTTCAAAAAGTATTTTATAAAATGTATGTGCTGTTGGCGTACCTATTTTAAATTTAAATAAATCTTTTTAGTAAAAGTCTTGTGGCAGAAGGCGAATAAACGAAAACGATGGATGCAAAACAGGACCTTACCATGCTATGCTATAATTATCTCTGTGATGAATTCTGTTAGGTAGGAGTGATGATTCGTGGACATTTTGAAAGAGCAAGTGATATTATCATTCTCTAGCTAAAGCAATTTTTGTCAAAACCCAAGAATTGAAAATAAATAAATAGAAGTTAGTAGAATATAGTTTACATATCTCAAGGATTTAGTAATAGTTCCAATGGTAAAAAAGTCGTTTTCATCATTGGAGTCCTTTTAGTATTAAAAGTTAGATGAAAGGTTGCTGAAACTTTTAAAATTTCTAGTTTACTAAATACTGGAGGCATGTTAACGATACGTGTTAGTGGAAAAGAAGCGTAACTCACAAGCAACATTATACATATCGTGCTGGTTGTGCACGTCGGTGGATGAGGGCTGCGTCTTGCTGCAAGCAACACATGCAAGCTGTAAGCTTTACACAGTACAACAGGTTTGTTTTGCGTCAGCCTGGTACAAGGCGGTGCAATGACGGTTTCTGAAATGATGCTCACTAGGTGGCGGCACTGAGACGTCAGGTCAGGGCACTTGTCAAAAGTGTCAAAGCGCCTACGGACTGAATGGTGAAAGAAAGAATGAAACAAATGACATAAAATATTTCAAGTTCATTGTCGAACTGGAAGACCTCTTGTCAAAGTGGCGCCGACTGGTGGCTTGAATATTAATGAAAACCCTCATTACACAGTGCTAGTCATTTAGTTGGCTCAGGTTTTGTGAATGATGGTGATTAAGTTAAGTAGATTACTTTTAGCATAACCATAATCAGCCTATAACGTTCCCACTGCTGGGACACGGGCCTACTCACTTCACCGTTTTGAGAACAGTGGTGATGAAATTAATTCGCTGGGTTTGAACTACGACCTACAGACTCGATAGAACTGGGCCACCACTGCTCTCATTTAATCGTGATTTTATTTAAACTTTATAAATTAATCACCAGTCAACTAAATGATAAGATGCATCTTTAGTCATTGAAATAACCGTTATAATATTAGGCAGACAACTGAAAGTAAGTGAATGGTGATATTATTCTCTTGCAGGAACACATCATTATTACATCAAATATGTAATGTAGAAAGAAATAAAAAAGGGAAAAACAAAGAAAACATATTTAAAAGTACAAAATAGTGCATTCAGAAACATCTCATTCTTCGAATTAGACTGCAGTGTCTAAGGCGTGAACACAAGTGTGTGTTTCTTACATATGTAAGCAAACTCATGCAGTGCATTAACTCAATTGTTCAATGTCTATACTTAGAAAAACGAGAAACCTCATGCCCACGCAATAATGAAGATTGCAGTTCACCAAAGAAAGCACGTGCAATGCCCTGCAGTCTTTGCCCAGCATTGGAATGTAACAAAAGAGATAAATAACCAGGGTAGTCGGATTTACTTGAAGTTTAGTAAGAAACCGACTAATGTTTTCGAATGAAATTTTATTTGATTTGTTTTCTATCAATTACATAAAATTTTATTCGAAAACATCCACAGGTTTCTAACTAAACTTCAACTATATTCCGACGAGCCCGGTTACTTATATCTTGCTACAAGGATATTTTGGCGTTCGAATGATGTTGACGGGAGGGCGCTGTTATTAAACATTTGTGCTATTGTTTTGTGAAGTGTATTCAAAAAAACAAAGATGGCGGTGTTAGTTCCGACTCCGCAGCGATACATCTTGTAGTATTTTCCACAGAATACGAAGACGCCTCGGCGGTGCTGCCGGTGCCCGATTCCATACTGTGATTACAGTCCGTTCACAGTTATTTTACCTCTGACAACAGCAACCTTATTGTAACGAGAATAAAGATCACTGTGATATTGACAGACTTGTTAGTGGCTGCAACCCAAAAGCAACCTTAACGTAACGAGAATAAGGATCACTTTGATTTTGATAGTGACGTAAAATCAGAGGTAAAATAAGTGTATAGATAGACCGATAGTAATCAGAGAACTAGCTGTAGTGGAAATATTATATTTATATACTTGTAATGTGCCTTTATTTTATTTCTTATTTTGCTTAGCTTAGCCCTATATGAAGTGCAAAAAACTAAATGCATTTTCTTTATTTACTCACGTAGTACATATCACAGGAGTACTGTAAACGGTGTGAGTGTCGGTCATTGAAGGCACACGTCGTGTTGGTTGGCGCGGCATCTTCAAGTTGAATATCGTCTCGAGACTGTTGCTGCCCTGGTACTGCATGCGGGGGTCCGGGATGTTGGACGGGTTTGGCGCTGGAATGAAACAATGAATCATTATCACGCTTGTTCCACAGGTGTTTAGTACATCCACATTTAGACAGTAAAGTTTTTTTTTTTAAAGTTAACAATGCTTTACTGAACTGTGATTGTTGCTTTACTATTTAAAACTCGGCATCAATGCAGTGTACTTGTACTTGCGAGATATTCATTCGTATGCACAATCGTGTCGTCCAGCGCCGGTGTGGCTCCGGCGTCATGTCATAGTCAGCTGATAATGTCCCCACTGCTGAGACATAGGCCTCTTCGCTTCGAGAGGGTGTGGGCTGTAATCCACCACGCGGGCCAAGTGCCGGTTGGTAGATGTCACATGTTTTTGAATTTTTGGTTTTTATATGACATGCCGGTTTTCTTACGATGTTTTCCGTCACCGTTTTGAGAGCAGCGGTGATGAAATAATTCACACAAAGTAAAGTGAGTTCGAACCTACAACTCGTAAGTCGGGGCCGATATATCACTGAGCATTTGGGCAACCACTGCTCGGCGTCATGTACTATCGTGGACATCCATATCTATACACCTTAAGGACTATTTTTGCTTGCAGCGCTTGGCAGGATTGGTACGGGGCGGTTAATAGATGTGGTCATCGTTTACACGGGATTTTGTTTCCAAACTGTATAGATATGGATTTCTTCTATAGTACATGAATATAAAATTAAATAAACTTACCAATCTCAGGTTCACTGTCAACTTGAACATATAAAGGCTGCATAACATCTCCACTGTACACACTGCTAAAATTGCTGAACACCTCATTAATCTTTGGTAGCCTGCAGTCATTCTCAACGGTCCTGCCCATATCCCTGCTCATCCGTAAAGACCTTATTTGTTCGGCCCTAATCTTCTTATGATAATACTCTACATACGGTGCTGATAGATTGTCTCTGGATGTATTTGACAGGGTTGTTTCATCAGAGCCACTGCTGAAGCTAAAGTTATTTGTTGCTCTATAGTTGTTGGTTGTCAACATTTCTGACATGGATCTTTTGTAACCCGAATTCTGTGCTGTTTCTGAAACAAGTGTTCTAAGACCCAAATCTGGGCTGTTCAACATGTTTGACTGTCTGTTGCTCAAGCTTAGGGCAATTTCGCTGGTATTTGAGGACTCAAAAGTGAAACTTGAGCTCAGTTCATTCGGCCTGTAGTTCAAATTCGAGTTCATTTCACTGAAGTTTGATGAAATTGTTGAGTTCTGAACCATTTTGGACATCACTGATGGTGTGGCATTGGCTTTGAATATGGACGGATTCAAATTGTCGAATTGTTTTTGTCTATCATATTTGTCTTGTGACAACTGACTCCGGAAGATTGCGTTTACTTTGGTGTAACTGCCATCAGCCCGTCTGACTACTACGCATGGCTTTTTAAGGTCCTCGGGTTGAAGAGGGTAGACGCCGCTTAGCCTGCGTGGTCGCTTGCCCAGCGGTGGGGAATTGTTCTGTAATGTAAGGAATACAATTTTGAGTGGAAGATCATCATCATTACTTCAACAGGAAGATGCTTACTGCTGAACATAGGCCTCCCCTAAAGGATTGTTATAACTACTTTACTAGAACTTCCCACGATCGACCGATCAGAGTTGGCGTAAATGAAAAATAAGTTTCGATCACGCAATTTCTTTCACTGATTTTAATACAGTGCCTGCCAGAATATGCTGGGCAATTTATTAAAAAATTGAGCAATGATTAACTTATGTGATGATAATGACTTTGTTTGGGACCAAGTTAGTACCTACCTATTCGTAAGAACTAAGAATTGTCAGAGATACATACATAAGACTGCATAGCTGAATATTAGGAACATAATGTTTTCGCGAAAACTTGTAAGTACCAAAATGTACCTTAATTTTCAACTTTTTAATTTTTTGGAATTTTTCCTTCATTTGTGCTGTAAGACCTTGCTTTTTGCCAAATTTCATGATTCTAGATCAACTGGAACTACCATATAGGTTTTCGACCCAAAACTTAAATTGACAATTCTAGGTCAACCGGTACTTCCGGTTGACCTAGAATTGTCAATGTTAGTTAAAAGCAAGGTCTTATTGCTATAAGACCTACTTGTGTCTTTTGCTATAAGACCTTTTTGTGTGTTTTCGCGAAAATCTAAATTTGCTCATATCTTTTTATCGTATTGCTTGATTTTTATACACATAATAGGTATAAATGCAACTTGCTAGGACCACCCGTTCCTGAGAAAATCGGTGGTGACACACAGACAGACATGAGAGTGATCTTATAAGGGTTCCTTTTTTACCTTTTGACGTACGGAATCCTAAAAACGAATGCAAGTCAAATTGAAAAGTCCACTTACCGCATTTCTTACGGGTACCACCTTCCCTTCTTTCCAGCTTACAATAATTTTCTTAGCATAACTCCTACTCGCTTTCCTGATTTCTTCCGTACTAGTACTTTTAACCTTAGTCTCGCTTCTTTCATCTTTCATCAAACACATTAGAGTATTATTTAGTAAGTAACTTGGCTTTGTAACCCGGTTGGAGCTCCGTAGTACTCGGTCACTTCTTGTGGCGGGAAGTCTCCTGGATGCTACGGTCTCAGGGTATTTTTTGGGGGACTGCACTTCAGGGCTGTAGCGTATTAAGATGTGGCCCAGTCTCCTAGGTGTGTTTGTGATTGGTGGAGATTGGCTTGTAGATGAAATTTCCGGGCTCTGCTGAAAGTGTAAGATAATTTGAGTATATTGTTTTGATGACTTTTCTAGACTGGATTAAGAATAATTTTGACAAAAAAGAATTATGATTAAGGTCATTCATTACACATGGTGCCATTGATAAAAAATCACCTAAACCCTATCCCCCTTATTACAAAACAAGGTTTTTCTTTAGGTATGGTTTAAACCACCGAGCCTGTTTTTGAAATAAGAACTTAGAACTGAAATAGAATTACAGCTCCTTTTACAAAACTGACAATTTAGCACTGGACTAACATGTCAGTTTTGTAAAAGGAGCTGTATTTCGATTTCAGTTAGGTTCTTATTTCAAAAACAGGCTCGGTGGTTTAAACCATACCTAAAGAAAAACCTTGTTCTGTAATAAGGGGGTATGTATTTTACGCCTTTCTAAACTTTTTGGAAAACACCTTCAGAATGCTATTGTTGCTTCCTCTCACTTTGCTTATTAGCAGTGACCGCAATAGGCTGCTGTGGAAACAGCAGATTTTTTTTTTACTTGTCAAAATGTAGGGAACAGATGATTTTTTTTTCGCGATTTCGGGTTTAGTCCTATAGTAAAAGTTGTTCACAATGATGAGTACAATCATGTGTTTAAATGTCGGTCACTAACTACCAGTTACCCTATATAAAGCTTATTTTCAATTTACTGAAGATTTTTCCCAAATCCCGGGAAAAAAAATATAGTGGTAAGGAAGTCTCCACTTTCTGTCTTTGTTCTCCGCAGTTTAGGCAAATATAGTCAGCCTATTCCGATCACTGCTTATTAGTGATGCCACTTACTTACGCATGATCGCGAAATAATCATCAGTATGCGCATTAGCGAACATCTGTAACGTACTACAGTAAGAAGGAAGCCTCAACAGCACCCTGAAGGCAGGTTATGTGTTGACGCTACTCGTCTTCACGCACACAGACATACTTAGCGTGTTTGTACACTTGGTTACCACATAAAGCGCGCGTCACTTTATGAGTTGATAATTCTATAATAGGTACCTTACCTACTACCCACAAAAGGGTAAAAATCAAATAAATCAATTTACCTACCTGGCGCTTCTTATGTCCCACCTTGCGTTTCAGTGCCTGACGTTTTTGTTCGACACGAACGTGTCGCACCAGCAAATCTAAATCTCTAGGTGTGCCATAATTCTTCGCGTTGATCAGTTGGATCAGGTACACTTTCTGTAATATTCAATGAACTTAGTTTATTTTTATTTGTGCCTGCTCGTCGGCAATCGGCTCGCCCCCTATTAAATGGGACATAAACAGTAGGTACTGGCGAAATGGGGGTACTCTAGTTACACCTCTGCCTAAACCTTTGGGGGTTACAGGCATATATTATGTTGGCGTGTTGTTATATTTATTACTTTATCAAACTTATATACATGTGTGAATTGGTAAAATAAAAAAGTGTGGCTATTGTTACAATTAGCGTTGCCAATTTTATCCGTTTCAAAGGCGCGCCTACGAAGACATAAAAAAAAAAAACTACCAAGATTTTGTAAAAATTTGTAAATGTTGATTCCATAAACCATGTTATGGTTAAAATGTTATAAGGGTTTGAACGTGGCCGCGCCATTGAAACGCGGAAAACCGCGCGGCTACGGAGATCTTTAAAACTTAGCGCTGTAGGTAAATGATAGATTGAATTTGTAAAAATATAAAAAAAAGTCCTAGGTTTATATTTTAGGAGCTGTGCGACTATAACCCCGTGGCCGCGCCATTGAAACGCGCCACGATATCGCCGATATCTCGCTGAAAGAGCATCGCAGACGTCTGAAGTTTATTGTAAAACCGATCGACCTTCGATGCTTTTTCAGCCAGATAACGGCGATATCGTGTTTTTCACCGTTTCAATGACGCGGCCATGGGCCCATGGGGAATCTTACAGCTCTTAAAATATAAACCTAGGATTCTTTTCTATTTTTTATTTTTTTTACAAATTCAATCTATCATTTACCTAAATTTCACGTCTCTGCAACGCTTAGTTTTAAAGACCTCCGTGGCCGCGCGGTTCTCCGCATTTCAATGGCGCGGCCACGTTCAAACCCTTATAACTTTTTTTTAACCATGGTTCTGGGAATCAACTGTTACAAATTTTCTGCTTTGAGGGCTTGCCATAATCGCCACGCTTGGCAGGCGGGTTGGCGATCGCAGTATGGTGGTAAAATGCATAGAGAACGCTGCTGCCCATTCTCTAGTAAGTCCCTTAGTCGCCTCCTACTACACCCATGGGAAGGGATGGGATGGTGCTATAAAAATTGTGATGTCATTATTGCTGATACTGCCATTATAGAACGCATCGGTCTAGTAAACATTTTGTACTCTTAAAAATTTCAAAACAGAAAACTGCAATCAACCAAATACAGACACTGGGCATAAGTGTCATGTTTAACCCATCAAGCAAAATGCTTGCAACAAACAACAAAAATGTGTCCAATATGACCAACTGTATTTGTCTTCTACTAATAATAATAATATTATAAAGAGCAAAGATATGATTGTTTGTTTGCATTGAATAGGCTCCGAAACTACTGAACCGATTAGAAAAATTATTTCACTGTTGGGAAGCTACACTATCCCTGGGTGACATGGGCTATATTTTATCCCCATATTCCCACGGAAATGGGAGCTATGCGGGTGAAACCGCTGCTAGTTCGTAATATTTTTTGTATTTATATATTTTACTAGCTGTGCGACTTTGTCGCCTGGAATAGTTATTTTTTATTATTTATTTATCCAAATAAATACAATTTCTAAAATAAAAGTAGCCTAAGTTACTCCTTATTACATCAGCTATCTGCCAATGAAAGTCCCGTCAAAATCGGTCCAGCCGTGTCAGAGATTAGCCAGAACAAACAGACAGACAGACAAAAGTTGAAAAAAAAAAGTATATTTACCATGTATACATCCATATGCATTTAGTAAAAAGCAATTATTTTAATATTACAAACACACTCCAATTTTATTTATATGTCTGTAGATGTATAGAAGATTGGGAATTCTAAATAAATACATGTAGCAACTATAAAATTATAATCAATTTATTCATCCTTTACTATGTACTGAAAAAAATCATGTCATCCAAGGCAGGAGCGGTCGCAGCCCAAGACTTGGGGGACGGGGTCATAGACAAAGACTACGTATTAATAGGTAAAGAAAAAAATAATTTATTAGACTTTATTGCACAAAAAACTGGTTAACGTTTAGAGCTTTGGGAGGGGGTCATTCATGACCCCTAGGACCCCCCCTCGGACCGCTCCTGATCCAAGGTTTGTCTTTGTTAATTAGAGTTCAATGCGGCTGTATGGAATACAGAATAAATTCACACAGTATCTGTGTATGAAAATTTATGGAGTCTACCCTTTCTATCCATTGATGTACCCAACCCTATTTGTGTTAGGTATGTTTAGGTACAACAAGCTGGAAACAAGAAGGGATTTGGCACTTCTAACATATATTTTTAAGTTATTCAGTGTAAAGATCTCGAACCCAGGTGTGCTGAAGCATGTGTCTGAACATGCCAGATAATAACACGGCGCGGCGACGGAAACCGCGGTTACTGGCGGTGCCTCACGGCTGCACCAACCTGCTGGGTAAAGCAACTTGGACGCGTGCCTTGCATACACTTAACGAAATTGCAGAGAGGGTGGATTTATTAACCTGTTTTCTGAATGAGTTCACAAAAATTACTTTACATGTGATAAGCTGTAATGGATAAAATATTGTTTAAGACCATGCTACCGATTTGGGGCAACTTGTAATCTTAGTTGTGTTGGGAACAATAAATAAATAAATTAATGCAATACCCACAAATTCAGAGGATTATTTTTAAAAATAATGGAAGAATCTAAGTAGACAATGTTTGTCATTGGTTCTGGAATTTATAATTATTTTACTTCGTTTGAATCTCCACGCAATATTTGAGAAGTTTTATAAAAGCTTTGGCCGCAACAAGGCATTGATCTACCCACTCACGGAGTGGGCTGTAAAGTAAATTTGTCAAAATAACTGAATCTGTCGATTCAAGTGTACTTACTTTAGTTGCGAAAGAAAGAAGTTTTAATTCAGTTTCATTGTAAAAGGACGAGATGGCCTCGTTTATCTATACAGAGAATTAGGTACCTACCTTTTGTTGCAATGTGATTAAACAATCGCCATGTGCGCACTTAAAAACTATGTTCCTTTAATAAATATTATTTTACATACCTTTACGTTGGAGGGCAAACCCATAGCCTTTGCAGTTTGCTGCAAAAACCTGTACGTGCATCGTTCTAAGTTAGTTTGAAATATTTCTTCTTCGTCCTTCATTTTTACAAAGCCAAGATTCCGTACGTACACAATAGACAGTTTTATTAGAACTTATCACAAGCGGGATAAGTATTTTACATACACCCACAGGGAATAATCACTTTTTTGTTGAAGTACCGTCTTTGATTTGGAAAATACAAAGCGATCGTAAACTTTGAAAAGTTGAACTTTCTTCATCTTTGCCGGAAAATATGAGAATTTACGTTCCATTTCAAATTTTCAATGTTCATGTTTTATCACAAATTTTAACGAATACTAGCCGTTGTGTTGCGTGAATCATTTAAAATTTATACAATCGCACAAAAAATATTTTCAGGTACTTTATACCACTATCTTTTAATTAAAATGACAAAAAACAGATCCTAATGCCATCTTGCTGCGTATAACGTGAACTCAGTGCAGATTTGCAAAAAAGTTTTCGGCGGACGGAACCGGATAGAAACGGAATCCTGTTAGAGCCAAACGTGCCAACAGAAACGCATGCATGGAATTAGTATTATTTATGTACGATTTAAAGACAGCCGTGTTAGTAACTGAAATAACCGATAGATAGCAGTGTATCTTTAGTTCGAAATAAAGTAAATAGGTGGCGCCGAAGAAAGGAAAAGTCAATCAAGTTATACTATGTTTTATTATTTGTACAAAATGTACTGAACTTATATTATTTTCTTATTGCAGGCAGCTGAAGAGATTTCTTCTCGTCTTGTGTCTCCATTAGTCTTCGGAAAGGATGAACAGGATTCGTGCTGAAAAACATTAGGACCATAGTAAAGTACCGTAGTTCTGTGTTTTTTACGTATTTATTTTATTTTATTTGTATACCTAGTTCTAGCCGGAGAACTTGCGTATCTTGTAGCCATAACATCTTTAAACATTGCTGCCTTTTTCGTGTAAGTCCTGTCTTTATTTTCAATGTTCATTAATTCGGATTCCTGAAATAAAAAGCTGTTTTATCTCATTTTGAAGTAGGCAGTACAGCTAGCGTCACTATCACATATTTTAAAATATTACACCAATATGTATAATTATTGAATTTCCTACGACTATCTACTGATTATCTACTGTTAAAAGAGCACGGTTTTACGTGGATCACCATTGAATGCGTAGTATCCCAAGTAGTCCCAACTAGCTCCACTAAGAATAATGGTGTTCTGTGCCTACTAGCCAGCGAGCTCGTTGATCGTTGCTCATTGCGTTGAATTTGCAATCTACTAACGTCCGTACTCACAGAAATATCTTACAACAAGGTCCCATGATTCCACAGCAAACCAAAAGAGAGTACCTACTACAGGTAAAAAATAAATCCCTTATATTGTTGCGTAGGTAGCCGTTGTCAAACTGTTACCACGGACATACAAGTAAAGTACCTGCGACATAAACCTACGTAAATCAAACGTATTTAGAAAGTAGCCTTATGCTTACCAAATGTCTCTCATTTTCTCTGATCTGGCAACTGAGACTGTGTCGATAGTCCATCTGTTTCATTAGCTCCTGATTGGCACTATCTATCTTTCGATGTAGTTCATTGAGCGCGGTTCTCTTCACGCGGTCCATTCGCTCGCTCCTCTCTTGTTTTGATCGCTCCAATTCTTGATTCCTAGTTTGAATGTGGCGTTTGTATTCTTCTGCTGCTTTCTGGAATGTGATTTTAGAATATTTCTATAATTAAATTTTGAGGTAGAAACCTAACTTAAATGAAATTATCCCGCCAGGAAAATCTGGAAGGACAAACAAATCAGTGGTAAGGACAGCCTTGGTGTGTTGTATTCCCGCATTGGTTCCTACGTCGTATCTAAATCTAAATCGACAAGCTATGATCGGTTTTGACATTTGACGCATTAAAATTTGTGTCTATAAAAAGACACTAAGTTGGACTCTCATGCAAAAATGCAAAATGTTTCTGCTGCATCATCTATCTATTTAATTCACCACACTCCATGACCGATAGATATTGTTAGAACAAGTAGCTAGCTTAGGTACAAACTAAACTCCATGAGAATGTGCTTCTCGTAATAGTCTGCGACTTGAGACAGTTTTGCATTTTTGCGGACGGTCTAGATTCCGATGGAGTCATTTGTGATAACCTTTACCGATTCTGATACCTTACCTCTTTACACAGTCGTTGCTCTTGCTCGACCTGCCTCAAATACTCGTCAGTCTTGCTGTGCGCCTCCTTCTGCATTTCATCTGCCATCATCTCTGCTTCTTCCTGCATAGCGGACGCCATCCTCCTCTCGCGGTTGTAGTTCTCGATGCAAATTTGTTTTTGCAGTTGTAGGTTTTTCTGTAAATATCAAATTAGTAGGTATAGATGAAGTTGCTTGCTTGGAGTTTGCCTACGTGATCAAATCAGGAATTAAGAGATCCGCAGAACTAAGGTAACCGACATAGCCCGAAGAATTGCCAAACATAAGCGGCAGCGCGCAGGGCATATTGCTCGCAGAACAAATTGACCTGAAGGCCTCCCACAAGGTGGAGCGATGACCTTGTGAAGGCCGCAGGAATCCACTGGATGCGGAAAGCACAGAACCAGTCGAATTGCTTAGCGAAGTGTGCGAAGCTTAGGGGAGGCCTATGTCCAGAAGTGATGTCTTTTGGCTGTAATGATGATGAGATGAAGTTGGGAGTATTGTTTAATGAAACAGTTATTATTTGATCATTAAAGTTATCTGAATTGCACTATGTATGTAAATACACAAATGAGCTTCTACGAAAATCGATAGGTAGTGAAAAACCTGTCCATTCAGTGAACATTAACAGTCAGTTTTCCAACCACTAACGAAACTCTGATAAAAGAGATTAGGTACCTTTCCATAATATCAGAAGATGGACATCTAAAATGTAGTTTGATTAAAGCTTTGATGACCGAAGATATATGCTATTTTAAACACAGGCTAGACCCATAGCAATCAATTGGTAGGATCATGTGTTACCATTTGTTGTCTATTCTTCTCTCTTTCCCTCCGCAGCTCTTCCAGTGCGACTCTTATGGTACCATTGTCTATCTCTCTCGCTTTCATCTTCTCGTTTCTTATTCGCGTCAGTTTTTGCTCATGTCCTTCTATGAAGTTCTTTCTGTTCAGTTCCTGCTGGTCTTTCTTCTTTTTGATTGCTGTAATAAAAAAGCTCGTTAAATGTAGTCAAATCATTTTAGCTGTCCCCCCCGAGTGGGTTCCCGCATTGTCGTTGCGGGGGGGCTCAGTAACCGTGGATTCCGGCTACGGTGAAGCCAAGAGGAACCCAAAGGTGGGGCTGCTCGTCAGGGCTTTTGCCTTCAAGCCATTGACGTAGCGGCCAAAAAGTAGGTTGCGGTGAGGTGCACCGCAACTGAGATGGGCCGCGATGTCGAATGGGAGGCATCGCGGCTGAGGGTTACGGGCTGCGGTAGAGGAGGAGTGGCGGTGCTTCTGAGCAGCGCTCTTCCCTTCCGTGGCCTGGACGGGGCCACCACCGTTTGATGGCGGACGCGGTGGGGCCGCAGGGGAAGAGGAGTGTCGGTATAGCGTCAGCCGCTCTCCCTATCCCCTGCGGCCGAAAAGTGGTAGACGGGACGGCGCGTTGTGTTCCACACGCGCGCCGTCAAAGATGTCAGCAACCACAGGTGGGGTCCGCAAGGGCCGATGCCTGCCAGGGGTGCGGGTTTGTTCGAAAGAGATACCACAGCACCTGGCATACGGGCTACTGAGGGAACACGGTTGGGTTTTAGTCAGTAAAAGTCTGACACGCCCTCCTGCTCTACTCAGCAGGAGATTTAAGTCATTTGATGATTTCCCACCCAAAAAAAAAAAAATCATTTTAGCTGTAATAAGTTTGCAGTCAAGGACCAGGAGATTTTTTCGCTATTATTGCTAAACATATTTTAAGTGGAAGATAATTCCGTGTCCTTGTGGTGCCGGGCGTAAAAGAATAGTACCATCCCATTTCTTCCCGTGGGTGTCGTGGAACGCGACTAAGGGACTTAATAGATAATGGGCTGCGGCGTTCTCTATGCATTTTACCACCATACTGCGATCGCCAACCCGCCTGCCAAGCGTGGCAATTATGGCAAAACCCCCCCGGAGCCTGGGGAGGCCTATGTCCAGCAGTGGACGTCTTTCGGCTGAAATGATGATGATGATGATAATTCCGTAACTATTTCAGACGTCTGCGCCATTTGGGTACTCTTTAGCGCATTATCCATTTAGTTAGACCTCAGAAGAGCGTTTTAGATCAATCCACATGGCCTTCAGATTATGGTTGGACTTTAAAAGAGACTGACAAAAATATGAGTTTGTTTCGGCATTTCTTCACATAGGAGCCAGATGGGAAACGTCGACCTCATATAATTTTACAATATGATTGACGTGTAAAAGTGTTTGTACAAACCTACTTACAGAAATGAAATCATTATCAGTACCGTATATGAAGTACAGAGGCCAGCACATCAAGCTACCCCAAACTGTTAAATTTCTTTGATAGTTTTTCAACTTTATCACAAAGGAATAAGGTTCATGTTCAATTGGGAAAATTTTACAGTTTGGGATAGCTTGACCTGCTGGCGACTGTACCTATTTAATAGTTTTTAATCATAATTCTTGTTTAATTAATCTAAGCCTAGTCTCGACTAAGCACTAGGAAATATTATGATTACCTTCATAATGATCTTGTTCCATCTTCTTCTTAATCTTCTCTAGCTTCCTATTCTCTTTCTCCCTCTCCTGTCGTATCAGCTCCTGTCTCTTCTTGTTGGCACTCGCTATTTGTTCGTCGTAACATCTCCGTCTTTCCAGTGTCTCTTGCTGTCTTCTTCGAGCTGCTAAACTTTCTAGATGTTCCTAAAATGATATTGTGTTATTTTTGAGGTTCCTAAATCTGTTTGTTGCGGTATTATTGAAAATTGTGGTTATTGTGGACTTCCAAACTACAACTGGCTTAGAAAAGAAACATATACTCTCTTAATTTTTTAAATCCCGGAACGAATCCAGGCTCGATATGGGGGGCGGGCGTCTTTGCTTTGCTTATTTTTGATGACACTTGGGATGGGGGCGTCTGGATGGTGATTACGTCAGCAGTACCAGCTATTTATTTTTTCCTTTTTTGGATTTTCTACAAAATTAAGTCGATTTCAGTTTAAATACATATGGCAACCCTACTTGTCTATGAATGGGTCGAAGAAAACGATGATGATATTCCAATATCACACGAAAATGAGCAGACACAACATTGAGCAGCAAACATACATCCAATGTCATCGAAGACTTAGGGCTAGCGCCCACTGGCGGCACGGCACGGCAGAGGATTTTTAAGCTACGAGTAGAAATAAAACTTAATAGCATGAGAGTAAAATTTAAATTTCAACGGCAACGATGCCGCGGTATCCTTAGGCATATCGCGACGTCCTTAGGCATCATCATTTAAAATTGAATTTTATTGTCACATTTAAGTTATATTCCGATTCGTCGCATAAAAATCCCTTGCCGTGCCATGCCGTGCCGTTACATATATACCATAACACAGAAAAATGCATGTACCAATGCTTACGTGAGCATGGGGGGGGGGGGGTTAGAGCTTTGCTTACTTTTGCCGACGAGGGAGGGGGGCTTAATAATTGCAAAAAATCTGCTTACGTAGGTAATACTTGAATGGCCCCTGGGATATTGTGACTATGTCGAAGCTATTGGGTTGCGGAAGCAGATGGTAATCAGTCATTGATTTTGTGAACTCAGTCGCTCAAACAAACCTTCCTATTATAGTCGTCCATTAACACATGATGCCACATCATGTCCCTGTACTCTTCTTCCCTATCGATGGACCTCTTCTCTTCTATTTGCATTTTCTGTATCTCTTTGAGTTGTCTTACGTCTTCTTTCGTACATCGCATGCCCTTTGCTCTGAAATCACAAAATAAGCATATTTAGCTATCTGCGGGGTAATTGTGAAACACACTAACAGTAGGAATTCGGCTTTCATTTTTACAGGTCAATAACATTCATTGCGTTATTTACGTTGTTGAGCAAGCAAATTTTTCGAACAGAAAAAGCAATGGATTAGCAAATCCTTCAGAGTTTCGATTGTGATTGATAGCGTGTTACGCAATTAGGGGAGCGGATGGCTAAAGCCCGGATAGGTACTGGTTTCGTCTGGTATTTTGGCTAGACGAGAGCCAGATCCAAAATTTTACTCAAACCTATAAATATAATTAAATAGTAACGAACTCAAGACGTCGTCGGTATGTGTATTGAATATTTTTGAAAAAAGTTATTGTTTCGAAGTGTGTGAACGAGTCTAATGCCAAAAATAGAGTTTTTAGGTTTTTTTATCCGTTTGTCTGGCGCAAAAACGGCTGCACGGATATCTATGAAATTTTTCACACAGATAGTTTATAACCTGGTTTAACTCATAGCTGTACTTAGTACAGTCGCCAGCAGGTCAACCTATCCTAAACTGGCAAATTTTCCCAATTGAACATGAACCTTATTCCTTCGTGATAAAGTTGAAAAAATATCAAAGAAATTTGACAGATTGGGGTAGCTTGATGCGCTGGCCTCTGTACATTCCCGTAATTATATTTTCCAACAGCCACCCCGGCCAAAAAGGTGGGCAAAACCTAGTACGAAATAGGAAGCGGTTTCAAACCATAATTATTTTGCGTTTCTGTTTCACTAAATCTGCATAAAAGGGGAGCATTTTTGTTGAAATCTAGATTGTATGATTCCAGTATAGTTCTTTACAATAAATACGTTATTGCCATACGTACTGGGCATCGAGCCAACTGCGCGGCTCGCGTAGTTCGCTTAGCTTAGTGTTATAGTAAATGGTATACCTACTTTGTGATTTACGTAATGAAACTAATATTGTAAACGTTTTATGTGCGGGACAAGTGATAGAACAGTGTATATAACAGAATAGTGTATATAAAGTGATACATAGACACTCATAAGACAGTAAATAAGTGCTATAGTTTTAACAATTCGTTCATAGTTGTGTACATCGTAAACTTAGTACTAGGGGTAAGCAGTAATTAAGTGTTTATGCTATATTTTATATTGTTTTCTTTGATTTTATATTTTTCTTAGATAGTCCTTATTACATAGAGTCGAAATATATATAGTTTTACCTATGTAAATGTAATAAAAATAGTGAAAAACGCGAATAATGTAGCGCGGTCCTCATTACGGTAAAGATTGGAGGCATTTAGGAAAAAATGTACTATAAATGAGCTTCGCTCTGATTGGCCAACAGTTTTCGCGCATTTTTTAATGATGTTTTCCCTTTTTTTTTATGTATAGCTGACGATTTTCCCGCGCTTTTTGATTATTGTGATTGGTCAAATCAATTTCGAAACCTTATCGAAAATTGTATAAAAGTAGGAACATTTTTGTAATTCGACACATTCAGCAGGCGAGCTACCTATAAGAAAGTACTCCAAATATAGAAGCAAGAAGTCTCCAGTGGTTTCATTCCCCGCCAACCCAGCACACAAATGTGGCAGTAGCCCACATTTAATGGTCCTTCGAGCGCCGGATACTGCGGGGAAGAATTACTTGAAGATTACTACAGCGTCATAGAGAAGATTTCTCAAGAAAATAGAAGAGTACTTTCAAGATTTGAAGAAAATCAGCTGACAGCATGCCCGTTACGCGCTCTACGGGTAGGGGCCGCAAGGCGTCGGGAGAACAGAAGCCGCCGTCGTCAGAGACCAACACCTCGGCGAACGGCACCAGCGCGGAAGCCAGCACGGAATCGACAGTTACAGGGACGACCGCCACGGAGACTTCGGAACAGACAGACACCTCCGCGGCAACTGATCCAACCACCGTGACTTCCGCGACAGCAGCAACCTCCTCGACCGCAGCCGCCTCCGCCCCAGCCGCAACCGCCTCGCACCCCGCCAGCGTCGCCGCTGCCTCCGTAACCCCGTCCGCTGCGACGACGATAACTGCAGGTGTGAAGGACAAACAGCTGATGAAGCCGCCCGCTACTGTCATCAATAGTGAAGCTCGCCAAGAAACAGAAAATTCGACAGTGAAGCGATTTATGAAGAGCACCGCCGGTCCATCGAAACCGACCGGACCACAGGAACTCCGCCCTCCTAGCAGCAAGGGGGGAGGGGGGGGATCCACCCACAGCAGAATAAAGCAACTAAAGCTTGCGAAGGCGAGAGAAGATTTACTACGCCTTCAAGTGAAACTAGCCGCAGCACGCCTAGCTACATTGGAGAAAGAAGACTCAGAAGAGGAAGAAGATGACGTCTCCCTCTACTCGAAGTCAGAAGTTAACGCAAGAGTGGACAACTGGTTGGAGAATCAAGTGAATCGTCCGGTGTTAGCGATCACCAACGAGCCACACCGCCCAGAAGAACCAACCGTCGTCCGCACAGAAGAACCAATGCCAGCGAAGCATGAAGAAACACGTCAGTCACCGGCGGGAGGTCAAACCGACCTAGCCCTCCTAGCTGAAGCCATCACCCGGGCGGTCAGCGCCGCTCAACGACCCAAGTTCGTCGAGTTACCGATCTTCAGTGGGTCTCATCAGGAGTGGCTACCTTTCCGCGCCGCCTACTACGAGACAGAAGCAATGTTCAGCGCAGTTGAAAATACGAATCGACTCAGAAGAAACCTGAAGGGGAAGGCCAAAGAAGCGGTTGAAGGTCTACTGATAACCAACGCGCACCCAGCCGAAGTGATGAAGACTTTGGAGTCAAGATTCGGAAGACCAGAAGCAATAGCCATGCTGGAGATGGAGACGCTTCGAGGTCTGCCACGCCTTACTGAGTCGCCAAGGGACATTTGCATATTCGCCACAAAGGTCTCCAACGTCGTAGCGACATTGAAGACTATGGGTTGTTTCAACTATATGTACAACCCTGAACTCGCGAAGAATATAGTAGACAAGCTGACGCCGACTCTACGTTATAGATACTACGATTTCTCAGCCACACAGCCACGAGAAGATCCTTGCCTCATCAAGATAGAAAAGTTCTTCAAAAGGGAAGCGGAGTTATGCGGACCTTACGCGTTGCCTGAACAGATGTCAGCACCTGCTACAGCCGCCTCACAAAAGAAGACACAAAGGATCAACAACGTGACTGAGAAGACGCAAACAACGAAGTGTTTCATATGTGAAGATACGGGGCACACCAATGCAACAGAATGTGAAGAGTTCAAGAAGTTAGATGCAAACGCAAGATGGGACATGGCCAAATCCAAACGTCTCTGCTTCAGATGTCTTCGCTACAGAAACAAGACACACAATTGCAAACCCAAGTCGTGTGGTGTCAACGGGTGCAAGTACTCTCATAATAAGATGCTGCACTATGAGAAGAAGGCAGAAGCAAAAGAAGAGCCAACAGAAGTCATCAACTCAACTTGGACAGTCAAGAAGCAATCGTTCTTGAAGATCCTTCCGATCCAGGTGAAGGGACCGAAAGGAGATGTCAACACCTTCGCATTGATGGACGACGGGTCAACAGTCACGCTAATCGACGACAGCGTGGTAACAAGCGTCGGAGCAACAGGACCCATAGATCCACTGAAGATTGAAACCATCAATGACATGAAGACATCAGAGTCAGCATCCAGAAGAGTCACCATCAAGCTGAAGGGGCTCAACGATCACGAAGAGCAAATACAAGCACGCACAGTGAAGAATCTGCAAGTTTCATCTCAACGGGTTCCACAAGAAATAGTGGAAGGATGTCAACACCTATCTGACATCCGAGGACATCTCACATATGCCAATGCGAAGCCACGAGTTCTCATCGGTCAAGACAACTGGCATCTTCTGCTGACGTCAGAAGTAAGAAGAGGAGACAAGAATCACCCAGTGGCATCTCTCACGCCACTAGGGTGGGTACTCCACGGCAGCCAGACACGAACCTTCGGAAAGCAGATCGATTTCGTGTCACATATCACAGAAGATCCAGAAGAGAACTTAGAAGACCTCGTGAAGCAATACTTCGAGATGGACGCGCTCTGCATAAACCCCAAGAGACCGAAGACTGATCCAGAAGAGCGAGCACTTCGTGTTCTAGAGAAGACCACCACGAAGATAGAAGAAGGAAGATTCCAGACCGGTCTTCTCTGGCGCAAAGAAGATGTCAAGCTCCCAGACAACTATGAAAACTCACTGAAGAGGCTCTTCAATATAGAGAAGAAGATTGATCGTGAACCCGCATTGAAGAAGAAGTACGTCGAACAGATGGAAGCTCTCATCGCGAAGGGGTACGCTGAGCCTGCCCCGAGACAGAAGACAGCTGACAAGACTTGGTACCTACCACACTTTGCGGTAGTCAACCCGATGAAGCCAGAAAAACTTCGTGTAGTCCACGACGCCGCGGCCAAGACCAAAGGGGTGGCACTCAATGACATGCTGCTCAAAGGGCCTGATCTACTACAGTCGCTACCAGGCGTCGTCATGCGATTCCGACAACACATGGTCGCAGTTACAGCGGACATCAAGGAGATGTTCATGCAAGTCAAGCTGCGAACAGAAGATAGAGATGCACTGCGGTACTTATGGCGCGGGGATCGTCGAGACGACAAACCTCCAGAAGAGTATAGAATGACGTCGTTAATCTTCGGAGCATCGAGTTCGCCTTCGACAGCAATCTATGTCAAGAACCTAAACGCCAAACAGCACGAGGAAACTCACCCAGAAGCCGCAGCTGCCATCGTACAGAAGCATTACGTCGATGACTATTTAGACAGCTTCAGAAGCCTAGAAGATGCCAAACGTATCACGAAGAGTGTGCGAGAAGTACACATGAAGGCCAGCTTCGAGTTAAAACAATGGAAATCGAACTCAGCGTCACTCCTAGAATCACTTGGAGAAGACAACCAGACAGAAGACATGGAACTCTACAGAACAGAAGAAAAGACAGAAAGAGTCTTGGGTGTCATCTGGAAAATCAACTCAGACGAGCTCACCTTCAACCTCAACTTAGCCAGAATACCTTCCACACTCATAGAAGGTAAACAGCCGACAAAAAGGGAAGCGTTAAGAATAGTGATGTCACTTTTCGACCCACTCGGGTTCGCTTCGCCTGTCACAATCAGGGCGAAGCAACTCCTTCAGGAAGTCTGGCGCAGAGGAACAGAGTGGGATGACAAGATCGACGAGGATCTGGCAGAGCAGTGGGAAATGTGGATGGGGCATCTGAAGAGCCTCCACGAAGTAGCTATCCCGCGGCAGTATCTCCACTATAGCGACGCCGCCTCCTTAGAACTTCACGTCTTCAGCGACGCCAGCGAATCAGCCTACGCTGCGGTCCTCTTCTGGAGAGCAGTGACAACGGACGGTGAGGTCAGCCTATCCCTCATCATAGCCAAAGCGAAAGTGGCGCCGTTGAAGTTGACGTCGATCCCAAGACTGGAGCTACAGGCAGCCGTCATGGGCACCAGACTCGCAGAGACAGTGGTCGAAGAGCACGAGAGGAAGCCAGATCGCAAAGTGTTCTGGACAGACAGCAAGACAGTACTAACCTGGATAAGAACAGGATCACGTTCATACAAGCCCTACGTGGCTCATCGTCTGGCAGCAATAGAAGAGAGTTCCAAGGTCAACGACTGGCGCTGGATTCCGACGAAGCTGAACGTGGCGGACGACGCCACACGAGACGTACCATCAACATTCGACAGACATCATCGATGGTTCAAAGGGCCAGACTTCTTATACCAAACAGAAGACTCCTGGCCGACGGAGACCGCGAGGACAACACCAGAAGAAACTTCTGATGAAGAGAAGACGCATCACGTGAGCAACAAGAGAAGACTGAAGCTTGCAGAGGGTCTGCCTGATCCAGCTACGTTCTCCAACTGGGACCGACTCCGATACTCAACAGCCCGTGTTCTGCAGTTTATTCAACTCTGCAGAGCAACCAAACAGAGAGTCAATTACAGAAGAACGAAGAAGAATAAAGAAGCAGATCCCACATGGAATAAGAACAAGGCTACAGTGAAGAAGCAGGCACCCACGATGACAAAGAAGTCATCACAAGAAGAGAAGAAGCGGCTACCAGTCACAGCCGAGCTGCTCAAGGCAGCTGAAGAACTCCTGATGCGGTCCTCTCAAGAAGAGTCCTTCGCGGAGGAAATAGATAGTCTGAACAATGGGAAGCCGATAAATAAAGAAAGCCGCCTTCACCAAATCAGCATCGAGTCAATAAACGGTGCACTGAGACTCAGAAGCCGTATTCAAGCGGTCCAGGACGTGAAGGAAGAGCTAAAAAACCCGCTGGTAATCGACGGTGATCATCCTACGGTCAAGCTCTGGGTACAGGCTGTACATCGACAACTTCATCACGCCGGTGTAGAAGCCACCGTCAACGAGTGCAGGCAACAATATTGGGTAATAAGATTGCGCCCTATTACACGCACAATACTACGACAGTGCCTATTCTGCAGAATGAAGACACAAGTACCTCCGCATCCAAGAACCGGGGACCTGCCAGCGTGTCGCTTAGCTCACCACAAGCGACCCTTCACCTTCACTGGGGTCGACTACTTCGGACCTCTCTCAGTGACCGTCGGACGAACTCGACAGAAGAGATATGTGGCCATCTTCACATGTCTCACAATGCGAGCAATACATCTAGAAGTCGCCGGCTCGCTTAGCGCCGACTCCGCGGTGATGGCAGTAAGAAGAATGATCGCCAGAAGAGGCTGCCCGACTGAAATATGGTCGGATAACGGCACCAACCTGAAGGCCGCCGACAAAGAGCTACGACAGGCAATCGACGCAGCGACTGCAGAAGAAGCGGCGAAGAGGACCATCTCCTGGCGCTACATACCGCCTGGAGCTCCATTTATGGGCGGAGCGTGGGAGCGAATGGTTCGCTCCGTCAAAACGGCCCTCACCGCGACGTTACATGAACGTCACCCGACAGAAGAGGTCCTCACGACTCTACTAGCAGAAGTAGAGTACACCGTCAACAGTCGTCCGCTGACTCACGTCTCAGTCAACCCAGAAGATCCAGAAGCCCTCACTCCTAACCACTTCTTGTTGGGAGGGCCGGGGCGCGTGCCGCAACCAGGCACTTTCGCCGAGCAAGACACCATTTCACGGTCCAGTTGGCGAGCCGCACAAAGACTAGCAGACGTCTTCTGGCTACGCTGGGTGAAGGAGTACCTCCCTGAGCTCCAACACCGGCGGGAGCCCCATGGACGAGGTCAAGCAGCGCAAGTTAACGATCTCGTACAAATCGTCGATCCAAACCTGCCCCGCAACGTGTGGATCCGTGGAAGAGTCGTCGCTACGTATCCAGGTCCCGACAACGTCGTGCGAACGGTGGACGTGCTGACAAAGGGAGGTGTGCTGCGCCGGCCAGTGAGGAAACTGGTAATCCTGCCCCTGTCTTCGAGCAACGAGCCCGCACCGGAAGTTGATACGACGCGGTCGCACGGCGGGAGTGATGTGCGGGACAAGTGATAGAACAGTGTATATAACAGAATAGTGTATATAAAGTGATACATAGACACTCATAAGACAGTAAATAAGTGCTATAGTTTTAACAATTCGTTCATAGTTGTGTACATCGTAAACTTAGTACTAGGGGTAAGCAGTAATTAAGTGTTTATGCTATATTTTATATTGTTTTCTTTGATTTTATATTTTTCTTAGATAGTCCTTATTACATAGAGTCGAAATATATATAGTTTTACCTATGTAAATGTAATAAAAATAGTGAAAAACGCGAATAATGTAGCGCGGTCCTCATTACGGTAAAGATTGGAGGCATTTAGGAAAAAATGTACTATAAATGAGCTTCGCTCTGATTGGCCAACAGTTTTCGCGCATTTTTTAATGATGTTTTCCCTTTTTTTTTATGTATAGCTGACGATTTTCCCGCGCTTTTTGATTATTGTGATTGGTCAAATCAATTTCGAAACCTTATCGAAAATTGTATAAAAGTAGGAACATTTTTGTAATTCGACACATTCAGCAGGCGAGCTACCTATAAGAAAGTACTCCAAATATAGAAGCAAGAAGTCTCCAGTGGTTTCATTCCCCGCCAACCCAGCACACAAATGTGGCAGTAGCCCACATTTTATATGAGAACTTGGGACTGAATATTAAATCTGCTTGTATGAGTTTTGTAGCTGTAGGTAAGTTAGACTTTTGTAGACAGTGAAGTCATAGTAGAATTGGATAGTTCGATAACCCTGAGGATCTACAGAAGAACTTAAATAATCGAAAAGATTTGACCAATTCTTTTGCTCCGTCACGAAATGGACGTCAGTAAAAATGTTGCAAAGTAATTACTTACTCTAGAAAAAAAAAAAAAAAAAATTGTATAGCATTCTTGTGAGGTAGGTAACAGGTTCAAGTATAGTGGATACTAAATAAGACTACTTATAATTTACAAAATAAAAAAACGGTGCGTGAAAATGGTTGGACTTTTGTGATTTCTGATGAAAAAGCTTTCTAGATATCGTGATAACCAGGTACTCGTATTCTTGCCATATCAAGGAGATGTCCAGCTCTCTTACACTTACATTTTCTCCCTCTCCAAAGCCTTTTGACATTCTCTAATCTTCTCCTTCTCAATTCCATCCAGATAATCTTTGTGCTTTTTCTCTTTCTCCGTACAATACCCACATTCTTCCATCTCCTGTTTCATCGCCAGTTCCTGTATCAGCGCTTCTTCTTCTTGTTCTAACAGAAGTTTAAGCTTCTCTCTTCTATGTCAGAGGTTTATTTCTTCTTGATTGAACAGTTCTTTGACTTTTTCACCAGTTCTATTGATCACAAGTCTGGAAAGTGTAACAAAGTAAGTTGGTACCAGATCACTATCTAAAATGGCGTCTATATTAACTAAATTCACGAGTTTTGCATTGTCATGTCTTAAGCCCATTAGTTAGACAGTTAAAGTCGTGAAACTCATTAATATTTCAGTCTAGACTTCGTAAAGGTAAATCGCTTTTGCAAATCCAAGCGTTCTTAAAAGCTTTCGTTAGAGAGACTGGTTGTTCTCATCATGCAACAAGACAAATAGTTACTTTTGTAAATGTACTAGATCATAGTCCACGACGTCAGTCATCTTCTTCATATCTTCTACATCTACTAGTGTCTTCATCTCCTTTCTCTGTCGTTCCTGTAAAGTAATATTGAGAGGAGTGATAAATCGATTTGAATTTTATTGTCGTTGCAAGAAGGATATTCATGCATCATCTTCCCCTTCTTATTATGAGCGTGTAGGTATATAAATGGATATCCTCAAAGCATCATCTGCCAAGGCATTGTCAAACCACGTTAGGATCGGGTTCAAGTTAAATCGGATTTGATATACTGTAATGCCAGTGTTTTACTTAGAACCACCACTTTTCTGACCTCCATAACCTTACAGTTACTAGGTAACATCCTTGGCAAGCAGTGGTGGAGTAGTGGTAACGGCTGCGACTTAATTGTTGGTTGTAGGTTCGAACCCAGAAATACGCCACCACCACCGCTCTCAAAACGGTGAAAGAAAACATCGTGAAGAAACCGGCATGAACCTAGAACCCTAGAAATCCTAGAACCAAAAATCCGAAGACGATTACGAAGTGGATTACGGTTTCACCGGGTTAGGTTTGAGTCCCAGCTGTGGGAACATTAGAGGCTGTTTATGATGACCGTTTGTAAGTCTGACTTGTAGGTAAAGTCAGGAATTCAGACTCTGCTCTTTGTAGAAAATACCTGCCTATATGGTTTCATATTTTATTCAGGACACTCGAGTTTATAAGCAGATATTTTTCAAAGAATTAGTTAAATGTATGCAAAGCCTAAAAGCAGTCTGGGCCTTATCATATCACAACGTACTTAGTAGGTAAAATCTTCGAGACCATCGTCACATTTGGTTTTGTTCCTCTTTGTCGGTTAAATAATTCCACACGGTTCGATCAAAAGTTAAACTACGATTGCCGTAGTTGGTTCGTCGATGGGTGACCATCCATTTCATATTGATAAAACCCCTCCGTGCCTCAGAAAGCACGTTGAGGTCAGCTTCCAGTCTAACCGGCTGCAGCTGACTACCAGTATTTTACATGAAGAGACTGGTTATCTGAATTCCATAACCCAGTAAGTGGGTAACACGATACCCTTTGATAAGACTGGTTGTCGTGAGTTTCGGGCTTCTGACGACCCGTTACAACTGTCAAAGATCTACGAATGATGGCCAGGACTAACGGCGTGAAGTGGGTTTGAAAGGCCCGGAGGGGTGCTGGTATGTCACCCATCTTCACACTATGGCAATTTATAAAAATGCCTAGGTTGGGTACTACGTATATTCAATGTAATTTTGACAGTGTGTACCAATGAAATGATACCTTTAGATGCGTTACTCACTCAATTTTGAACAACTCGCACCCCTGGTAGGCCATCGGCCCTTGTGGACCCCACCAGTTGGTGCTGACATCTCTTTGAGGCGCGCGTGGATTACAACGCGCCATCGACCCCAGCTTGGTCCTTACCAGACAGCGAGCTATCCATTACTCGCCGTCCGCAAGCCCGCGCCTACGGTGGCTGGAAAACCGCCTGGGATTCCCGGTGCCCGGGGCATCTCCTGCGGAGGCTAGGGCCGTGAGGGCGCAAATACTGCCTCTCCCTCACGTGCGCCGCCCCCCTCTTCACGAGCATTACTGCACTCTCACTCCGTACCATGGCCTGGACCAGGGCCGGACGCGAGAGATCGCCGCCGCGGATCGCCTCCACAAGGACACGGCGGTGCTCCGCCCAAGCCGGGCAGACCGTATGCTCCACCGCGTCCTCAGGGCGATCAGTGGAAACACCCGGGCGTTTCCTCCCGCCTTATCCGAAACAGGAACCTCCCGAAACAATCGTGTCCAGTGAGAACCTGCGTCAGGCAGAAGGTGAGGATGACGTGATGCCTTTTAAGCCACTCCTCAAACAGGGGACTTACCGCTGCAATCGTGGCGTACCCAACATTCATGGTTTACGTTGTTTTTGAGTGCTCTGATGTTCGTTTATGACGCTTTTATAATACGTCATTAGTATGAACCTTCTACCTAGTACCTACTAAAATATTAAGTAATTAAATATTGAATAACTTTCTAAGTTGCTACTACTGCTAGATATTTCATATTAAAATTATTTACCTACGTTTTCTTACTTGGAAAATTCGTGCTTTTAGCATATTAAGATTTTACATTAAATAAATACCTAAATCCTGAAAGTCTTTGTCAAATCAAAACGACCTTTCAAAGAAAATCCACCCATATTATTTATTGATGTAAGGTTTATTTAGTTAAGTAAGGTATTATATGACAGGTTTTTTTTTGGGTGGGAAATCATCAAATAACTTCTCCCGCTCTGACTTTTACTGACTAAAACCCACCCGTGTTCCCTCAGTAGCTTGTGTGCCAGGGGTCACGGTATCTCTTTCGAACAACCCGCACCCCTGGCAGGCATCGGCCCCTGCGGACAGTGCGGACCCCACATAGTAGACCCTCCCTTATGATAGTAGCTAACACAGGTAAAATTAGCTTACGAATCTATTTATACGAGTATGCCCAGTATGGCATTTTTTTTAACTCTTGGTAAAATTAAAACTATTCGTTTTTGTTGATAGGAACCGAGTATAAGACAGACAAACTTAGCGCGTCGTTGCGTTAATGAAACGTTAGGATGAGGAAAACGGTTGTTTTTTTTTTTTTTTGTTTGGGAAATCATCAAATATACTGACTAAAACCCACCCGTGTTTAGGTACGAGTAGGTACAAACAAAACTTCTTAGAAAGACAACGGCACGTGTAGGTAAGCATAAATAAATAAAAAACAAAAGAAACTTACCTTCCAAAATTGAAAGGGATGTCCAAAATACACAGTCTGTGGTTTCTTAACTTTCGTAACACCGACCATGTTTGTCTCTACGATATTACTTCACCAGTAACGACTGCCAGACGTCGGCCATGTAAAGATAGATAACTCGTCCTACTCGTGTTTCTATATCGATCCAACTGTTGCTCGGTAACAAATAACGAATGTTTTACTAATAAAGTACCGTTCAACGTATTTAATTTACGTGTTGTTTGGTATGAGAACTAATTATTTCGTGCCAATTTGAATAGAAAAGCAAAAGTTAGCTTTGATCTTTGATTTGAATATACAAATAGGTAATGTTTTTGGATGAAATTATGATCAAAGTAATGTTTTTTTTAACCTTTATTTCATTTATTAAATGTACCTTTATAGGGTGTTTGAAGGTTCCCAACTTTAAGTCTCGCTAGTTAGGTACTTATAAAAATCTCTATATAATGAACTAGCTTCTGCACGCGACTTCCACCTTTCATTTTTGTTTAAACATAAAATCATCCCATATCTTTGATGACGCATGTTCGCGGCAGTACCAACAGTATTCTCAGTGTATTCACAGATCCTTGGGATTCCCCTATGTTGCGTAGGTGGATTCATTTCCACGCTGAATTTTGATTGTATGGGGTATAATTATAAACGTTGCTTACGTTAAAAAATGCATGGTTATACAGTCTCTAATAATTACTATGAATATAATAGGGGTATATGTTTATCTGTGTCTGTAACTAACACTAGAAGATAAGTAAAACAAAATGTTACTAACCCTATTACCCGTACCCACTTCTCCCCTACCTTTCGCACAATTTCGTGCGTGGATTCGCCAAAGGTCGACCGAACTCCATTACAACAGATGGTCACGGGCAACAGACTGTAGACAGTCAAAATTGGCTTTACCAATTTTACATCCGCGATTAACCAAAAAATTTCACAGCCTGAGCCCAGGAAGCTTCTGTGCTTTTGGGCGGAGCTAGGCTGGCTCTGTTATCCAGTATCCCCACGCACAACGGACGGAATGGGAGTCTACGTGCGGATAAGGGAGTCCCATCATCATCATCAAACCCATTACCGGACTCCGGTCCGAAATAAAAGTTTTCTATTCTATTCTATATTCTACGACAATAGGCAAACACGCAATACTGTAGGATTCGTATAATGAAATGAATTTCGGAATTGGTTCCCCTGCTGGTAGCAGCAGACATTTCTATCAAATTTCCAAAACTCGTCAAAAAAATAATAATAATCGAGCCGATTGTCCAACAAAATTATCAATTTTTCGCCAACGTAGACCCCATTCGAATCGCCCAACGACCCCTAAGAGTTCACCTAGACCACTTTGGGAATGACTGGTACCTATATAAATGATCCTTTTCTCAGACACACCAAAAATTTTCTACACCCCGACTTCGGCACTGCAAACAAAGGTATCAAAATAATCCAATATCCGAACATTGGATAACTATAAGATCGACTCATAAGTCTCTGTGGTCGCTCCATATGACAGGGAACCAGCCAGGGGTTCCCAAATAACGAAACAAATGGGCCGCGTGCTTTATCACAGGTGCTCCTTGTGGGGGCGATCATCATAATTCACGACGACGAAGGTCGTATAATACGTTATTTTTGTACCTTCCGAAAATGTAAACACAGGATTGAAGTAGAAAATTGGAAGTGTGTAAAAATAGTAGTCTATGAATTCGTTCGCTCCGTTATTTTTCACTTTTTTTACGTCAAATAGGTTCTCAATTTGTCTGTATTTTTGTTTTGTGTGTATGTTCCGCGATATCTCCGGGCCATTATAAATTTTATTATCTTTGCTTGGGTAGTTTTTGCGTTAGCTTCATTAGTACGTAATTAATCGATATCAAAAATCAAAATATTTTATTTCACATAAACGTGCATGGGCACTTATGAAACGTCAGAAGCTAGGTGCACGAATTGAATTTGTGTATCTTGTTGATGTTCGATAATAAGTATTAAAACAAGAACACAGAAAACGTCACCAATAGTGACAGGAAGTCCTGTAACTATTGTTTACATAGCAAGTAATAACTAAAAATTGAAAAATAAGAAAAGATTTACAAAAAAAAAAAAAAAAACTGTGGCACTCCGGGAGTGCCGACAGAAGTGAAATCTTGAACAATTACGTGTGTATTTTTTAAATCGTCAATACAGGATTTCACATTGGGTCCTTGGGTCCTGATTGCTCTCGGTAAAAAATGATAAACGAGTGATCGACTTCCATTATAGATAACAGCACAGATTTGTACGATAAAAATACAAAGGGAAAGAAAGGGATAAAAAAATTACAATTTCCTAATGAAAGAAAAGGACTTTTCCAAAAGACATCAACGCGCGACTCATCCATGTGCTCGTTCAACCATATATACACAGTATACATACATTTATAGTATATATGTCTAGCTCATATAAACGGATTAAAAAAAAAAAAAAACGTTGCACCACACTAGGAATTTCTCCTGTATTGTGGGTGCGTTTACAAACATTTAAAGTCACATACACAAACACGGTTCGGTGACGAAGACGCGAGTTCCATGATTTTTGTTAACCCAAAAAGTGCTCAAAGCACCAAAAGAGGTTTTCACTTCAAAAACAACCAAACACAACTTCTAAAGACACCGATTTTCGCAAAGAATAGTTATTTTTCAGTTTGTATTGTTTTTTGGAATCAGTTGTTTTTCTTTGGTAATTAATGTGCATATTGAAGAGTAGACCACGTAGCTTGTGTGACTCGTATTATCACAGTAATTTTATTGGTTACCCCTTTCTAAGTTATGTTAACAAGTGTGACAGTATCTATGTAATACTCAATTTGCGCAGGCATCCATACTTACCAAACATAGGTACCGTCCTTATTAATTTACCAGATGCAAACGAAATCTGTTCACCCAAAACTCTCTATATGAGTAAGTGAGTGAGTGAGTGTGACTCTCTGCATGAGTGTCTTGTTTACATTGTTGCGCAAGTTGTAATAACAGCACTATACATATAGGGCACGAGTTCCACCTACACAGAGGTTACCCACCCCTATTACAGGGAGTGCACAGACAGATTTATAGCAGTATTAGTGGTTAATTTACTTAATAGTTACGCTATGTAGGGTGGACCGACCGAGTGTTGAGACTGTGGTCATCGTTTGAATCATTCATTGGATTTCGAAGTTTAACTTCAACAAAACCTACGATGTGATTGAAAATGGCGGCTTATTAGTTCACACGAAGTAAAATTATCTATGGGCGGAACGACAACTCTCGAAAAATACGTATTTAGACAATTGGCACGCTTTGAATTGTTTGCACTTTATTGCATGTACTTGCAGTGACCTTTTTAACCCCCGACGCAAAAACAGTGGTGTAATAAGTTTGACCGCTCTGTGTCTGTCTGCATGTGTGGCTGTCTGTGGCACCGTAGCTCTTAAACGGGTGAACCAATTTGTGTGCGGTTTTTTTATTTAAAAGTAGGTTTTCTAGTGGTGGTTCGTAGATATCTAGTATCAATTCCATTTAAATGTAAATGTTGACGTTCAAAGGTGCCTTTTAAGTGCCTAATTGAAATAAATGCTTTGACTTTGATATTTTTCATCAAAATCGATTCAGTCTTTTGAAAACTATCAGCTCTTTTCTGGTTGATGAAGAGATTTTCATAATTTTATTGCAGCCTAGCTTTTGCCAACGACTTCGCCCACGTGGAGGTTGAAATTTTTCCTCCACAGGAACGAATTACCGAGATAAAGAATATCCTATGTGTTAATCCAGGGTATAATCTATTTGTGTGTCAAGTTTAATCCAAATCAGTTTAACGGTTGTTGCGTGATTGAGTAACAAACATCAAAAAAAAAATAACATACAAACTTTCTCATCTATAATATTAAAGAAATACATATCTCTGGAGTTGTCGATATACCAATAAAAAACTTCGTGCGAGTCACTTAAAGGCAATAATAACACATTTCTTTAAATGTATCGGTTCGCCCGGTTTGGGCGAGTAAATTTGCGTGAGTGGACTAATAGGTAAGCGGAAAATGCTTCTCCTGTGAAATCTTGACTATAACAATTTTATTAACACATAACATAACGCCTGTAATTCCTGAAGGGAAGGGAGGGAAAACAGAACACAATGAGGGTTTTCTGAAATTACTTTGACTAGGTGGCAGCACTGAGATGTCAGGTCCGGGCACTTGTCAATAGTGTCAAAGCGCCTACGGACTGAATGGTGAACGAATGAATGAAACGAATAACACCAAATATTTTAAGTTCATTGTCGAACTGGAAGACCTCTTGTCAAAGTGGCGCCAACTGGTGACCTGAATATTCATAAACACCCTCAATGAAGGTGGTATCACTGCTACTGCTCTTGTTGTTGTACTATGGTACTATAAAGGTTGGTTGCTTACCGAATGCAACCTTTATGTACGAGTAAATACTGGCAGGCAAGGAAATGCTTTTGTCACATTCGAACTGTCAAGAAGATCTAGAATACATACTTCAAAAAAAAAAAAAATAGATTATGATTCGTTTTTGGAGATAAAAAGTTCACCGAGTACTTTGTTATAGGTTACCCAAGCGTTTCATTTAATAATCCCCCCGGTACACCTCTATCTAAACTAACGGGGACAACAGGCGTAATGTTATGTATATATCTAATATTACGTTACTTCCAGGAGTAACGTGTGTGGGTGTATGGCAGTGAGCCCAGACAAGTTCGACGGAAACAATAATATTTTACCTTATTTATGGTACGTTTATTTATGGTTATAAATAAATATTAATTAACTGTTTTTATCAAAGTGTCTGCCTACGATCAAAACGAGGTTTTAATAATTAAAACATATCAGAGTATTTCAGTACGCTTATGTAATTATTACATAAGCGAACTGAAATACTCTGATATATTTCTAGAAAAGAGATCGTTTGCGAGTAAATCAAAGAAGTTTAAATGAAGCAGTGATGGTTACTAGTGTAGGTTTTTTTACACCTGACCGGCTGTTTATCAGAAAATATGCTAATATTCTCTAGAAACTGAGTCCATGTGACTTTACCTAATCAAATACCACTTAATAAACGTTTATTTTGACACAATAAGATTCTAAAAAGGAATTGGAATTCTGATGTAATAATAAATTTATTGATAAAATTACTGAATTAAACTAAGTGGTACAAATACAAAGGGCTCTTTGACATGAATGGAACCTTAGATGTGGGATGATGATGAAGCCGCAAGGATCGATCAATCAGGGTAAGCTACGCTTGGCGCGGTGAGTCCGTTGATGGGTTACCATCTTTACATACTAAGACTCTCCGTGCCTCGGCAAAGCACGTTATTCTGTTGGTCCCAATGGTCATCCGTGGATCTTTGACAGTCGTGGGAAGCTCACAAGTCTGACAACCAGTCTTACCAAGGGGTTTCGTATTACTCAGTTACTGGGCTGCGGAGGTATGATAGGCAGTCGCTCCGTGTCATAATCGTCATCATTTCAGCCGAAAGACGTCCACTGCTGGATATAACCACCTCCAAAAGGGGTGTTTTGCCACTATCGCCACGCTTGGCAGGTGGGTTGGCGATCGCAGTAGGGTGGTAAAATTCATAGAGAATGCTGCTGCCCATTCTTTAGTAAGTCCTTCGTCGCCTTCTTCGACACCCACGGGAAGAGATGGGATTGTGCTATTCTTTTACGTCCGGCACCACACGGAACGCTGCGTGTAAAGAACTGGAATTCAGCTGCATCCGGTAAGACTGTAAGGCGACCCTAATATACTTGGGAACAGGCTGGGTTGATGACGATGATGATGAGGTGGATGGTGGGGTTATTTAACGTTCACAATTTCTATGAAGTAACGCCTTGACCTGGATGCGTACCGCGACGGCTGGTTCGAAGTGACGCGGGAAAAGAGTTCCTGGAAGGATTTGGGGGAGGCCTTTGCCCAGCAGTGGGACAGTATAGGCTATAAAAAAAAAACGCCTTTATTGTTGTAACTAAGACGAAATTTTGATACTTTTAATTGGCAATTGTAACGAGACTTATAAAGAAAAGGTCTGGGAGAGGCCAGATATTAAACAAAGGATTCGGGTTATTCAGTAGGTTAAGAAACCCTACTTAACCTTTAGCATAATTTGGTCTTACTCTCAAAAGCTACGCTAAACAATATTTGTGTCTAACGATGTTGACTGCCCTCGTTCAAAATAGTCTTGTACCTACAGACTGGCAGGCAACTATATTATGAAGCCGATAATGTTCCCACAGGCCTCCTCTCGGTGAGAGGGAGTGGGCCGTAATTCACCACGCGGGCCCAGTGCGAGTTGGTTGTTGTCACATATCTTTGAACTTTTAGTTTTAGGACATGCCGGCTTCCTCACGATGTTTTCCTCCACCGTTTTGAGAGAAGTGGTGACTAAATAATTTTCAAAAAGTTAAGTGCCTGTTTCGGTTCGAATCTACGACCTACATATCGTAAGTCACGGCCGTTTCTACTGGGCCACCACTGTTCTGTTTGCTGGCAGGCAAACATTACGCATTTACAATTACTGCTCCAAAATTTGGGCCTTTGTTAAAAATATGTCTTAAACTGCAAAAACGCTAGTCAAGTCCTCTCCTACGAAAACGAAACGATGTTATATATCAATACAAAAGTCAATGAATACAACGCCGCACTAAGTTCCGATGTTAAGTGTCCCCACTTCGTCCCCCAACAATATGCTTGAGTGGTCATCATTTCCCAGACGTCGTTTGTTTCAGCTTACCCTTGAGTGCTGACCTACCCCTGATAACAATCATAGTTCGGATTACGACTCCACTATACAATTTATCCTTAATTAATTTACATTAAATTATCGTTCCAGATTACGGCTCCGCTACCAAAATTGGTATATATTAACTATTTTATGTGAAAATCGATTGAGTGCAGATTTCGTTGCGTGCTTAGATTTCGTGAACAACGGATTGTATCTAAGTAACAGTAACAGCTAGATATTTGCATATTTATGAGATGTTTTCGTGTCTTACTTAACTGTTGGTTTGGTTGAGGAAATATTACTGCTAATAATTTTGAGAAATTTCGTGCGTGTTGGACCACGCACAATAAAGGGTTTCGTAGTTGGGATCCACTACATACATACACCTACATACATATACCTCACATCTTTTTCCTATGTGGGTAGGAAGAAACTACGCCACCTACTACGGTCCTTACATACTCCTTTTGCCCATAATAGAAAAAAAAGTTTTTCAAGTTTCTATTTCACCTACATTTAAAAGGCAAGGAGTGATGCATCTAAATGTTGATGGACGGAGAGGCAGAGGAATGCCAAAGAAAAGGTGGAATATGTGAGGAATTAAATGAAAGAGAAGGGAACGTCACGCTAACATTGACTATGTTAGCGTGACGTTATAGACAGGTGAGAATGGAACAAGAAAACCTGTTGCGATGATCCCAAGGAACATGGGAAAAGAGCAGGAAGACGATAAACGACAAAAAGGCAACTGGAACAGGCAAATTAAACATTTAGACACCAGGTTTATAAATTACCACGTAGTACTTACAAACAAGTAGAACAAAACTCTCAAAACTTCACGAGTTCCCACAGTTGAGATGCCAAGAATGCATAACTGTACGTCAAGCTTATGCGTAGGTTTACCTAGATAGTAGTAATTTCACATACTTAGAACTACTCCAGAGGGAACACCGCCTCCTAGCCTCATCGCCGCCTTTTGTTTAAGCACAAAAGATCCCAGACGGCACAATTTTATCCGCCTGAGAGCCAGAATATAGTCTAGACGAGGCTTTAGCACTTGAGCAAGGTATTAGGTATGCCCGAACCATTATACAAGTTGTGTTTCACTGATAACAACGCACCATGCGCAAGTTTTAACATTAATTATTTCTGGTTTAAAGTACAGAACACAGGCTTGAGAAGTTCGCAAAATAGAACAACAAAAACCTAGCGGCCGACCAACTTTCCCAGGGGATTGTGTAGATTTATGAAATTATATTTACAAATTATATGAAAACTTATGAATACTGGCATTTGTTTGGAACTTCGTAGGTTTAAAAGGTCAGACTAATATAAAATTACAAACACTTTGATTAACAGCTTGCTGATGAACGCAAATAAAGAATCAAATGAGGCCTCAAAGTTGTAATGGGTCCGATTTCCAGTAAATGATTTGTAATGAACAATTATTTTTAACAATTTCTCGTTCCCAACACCAATTTAAGAGTAACAATAGTAAAAGGCGAATTCTGTTTTCAGATCATTCAAAAGAAAATAATGTTACTGTCCTCGGGGGTTTTATTTCATTTTGTGTACGTATTGAAAGGCGGGAACCCTCGGTAGAATTATTTTGCCACCCACTGTCCGTTTAATTACGCCGGCGTGGCCTACCGATACAATAACCTTCATCTTGGCTATTGAATGTTCCAATTGTATCTGTCTCCATGCCTCCTACGTCTCGTGGGCGGTTGTAACCGGGTGAACTATAAGGGGACATTCACAAAACATGTACAGATCGCTGCCGGAAACATGTCTCATAGAATTTATAAAAAAAATCGGGTTTGTAGAGCTTCATCTCTTGACACATATACTTGTGCAGTAGTTTTACACTTCGACCCGTATCCCAATTTATTTGCAGTCAGCATGACTTCCTCTTACAAACCTACATCTCGATCAGTCGGCATCTTAGTGGTCCTCTCTTTCTACCCATTCCTCTTCCACTGAATCTAGCCATCGTTTGCATGATCTTCTTCTACTCCTATAACCATCAACATTCAATTTCCACTCACGGCATGTTCATGATTCCTCTGATTCACATGACTCTAAAATTCGATGGGCCAATATTCTTACCGGTCTATTTAGTAACAACCTCACCGTGAAAATTTTAGGTGGAGTGAGCTTGACGTGAGCTGTCATTCCAACTGGTGCTAGAGATTGACACTAATGACAGCTCATTTCAAGCTCACTTCACCTAAGTTTTCATGATGAGATTTTTATAGAATAAATTGGCTTGTACTGTATATTTATACTTAGGCTATCGTGTACCGGTAGTTACTCCCATACAAGGTTTGCAGGAACCCGAGTTTGATTGATTGTGTTCACCCGTCTTCGGCTCGCTCGTTATTTGTCACGTCATGACTTATAGCAGTTATGCGGATCGCTGTTACATCTCTTTTTGGGTCTTTTCTTGCCCTATTTTTCATAAGAGACATTGGACGTGTAAAATATTGAGGTTTGAGGGTTGCGGGAGAATAATAGTTTCCTTGAAAGCAAAGGATACTGGTTTTTTCGTTGGTTAAAGAATAATCTGAAGTCTAACTCCTATAAAATTGATCTCATTCGACATAAAGTACAAGATGAAGAATGGTATTTTGACGGTTCACATTAAAAAATTGGTTATTCCATCAAATCAAAATAAGTTAGCAGTTTTAGATCTTCGGATAGTACCTCATAAATCACTCAAGTTCGTTTATATTGTAATCCCAACATAACACTGCTACTTGTAGCTTCAAGAAACGCGAAGGCATCAAGCATTAATGCCACTTAGAGTTCAGCTCCCTGTGAGTGAAAAATTTTCACACCACGCCAGCATAAGCATAAATATATGAAAGCTCTTAGAAAATGTTCACCCTGAAACATCAGAAAATTAAACAGCCCCCAGTCAATGGTCGACACAATCTAATAAAATTCATTAGAAGGGATTTCATATGCAACGTTGACATTTCAACCGATTTGACATCATAAAAGAACAGATTAGAGCTCATAACGAGGCCCGCCATTTTAAATCTGCCATTTTGAAACAGGATTTGGAATCTTAAAAAGGTTTCTTCAGTTGGAATTGAAGCTGGCATCAATTTCGAACCCTCATCACGAGGTGAACAATGGGGAATGACCTTAAGGTGGTGGTCGCAGCGCGCAGGCGCACCGCACCCCAGCCGAAACTGTCATGGCCGCTCAGTCCGTGTATTGACGCCGCCAAGTCGCGCGTATCCTTCTCACTGTGCAATTACCGTTTCCGAACCCCCATAAAAATTAAAGAACCATATACATTTTATTTGCGATCTGTGTTTTAGTGATATTGTGACAGTTGCATAAATTACGTCGCGTGTTGCCGCTGTGTTTTTCTCTGTATACGCGGTGGACGCGAAGAGTACGAGAAAACCGGATTTATCTGGATAACACCAGCTATCAGCCGACTGTGAGTACTAGAATGTAAATTAATAGTAATAAGTAGTTTGGAAACTAGCAAGGGATGATTAGATTTTGGATAGCGCGCCTTTTGTACGTGCTCTACCGATGTGTGGGTGTACGTCGGATACGATTTACGAATGAACGTAACCGCGTGCGTGTCTGTGTAACGCCGAAAGAAACATTAATGTCTGCTTAGAATGTTTATACAGTTTATTGATTTTGGAAAGTTTTAGGTCGTGCACGCCTCGACAGTTTTTAGGGGCGTATATTTTGCCCTTGGGTGCTTACAATTAATTAGTTTCGGTAAGACGTGGAAACTACAAATTATCGTTCTTAATTTGTAGGCTGCTGACACCGTTATTTATAGGGTGTTTAGTAGAGATTGTTCGTTGCTGTGAAAACAAATTGTTTTCGATTTTATTGTAAGACGGTGTAAGATACAATTTCACGTTGAATATTTTTATTTTTATTTACATTGGAAAAAAATATGAGGTGACCCGAGCTATGCTGAAATACGTGGAAAATGTATGTACCTAAGTAGCAGGTAATTTTACTACGGAGCGTCCAACCACTTTTTTGCAGCGAACTTGGCGGTGCACTACTCTACACACTTTTTTTCATACGTCTCTTGTTTTTTTTTTTCAACTAGGTACTCGGAATTACTTTTAGATACGTACAAACAAAAGTTTCATTACCTTTTATTTTCAACAATTTTATTTTTATTTTATTATTATACTGAGGTGGTAGATTCATCACGAGTACCTACCTACAGAAACGGTTAACATATTTGTTTAATTCTTCACCATCGATCACTTCGTATTCATTTGCATTGTCATTTGTAGATGTACTATGAAACAAGATATCGCAATTGGATTACTTAGGTATAAGTAATCAATAAAAAAAATTTCGGGCACGTATTTATTAGTCGTAAGTCACGACAAAATATTAAGTCGAGATTTAAAAAATAAATCAGCTTGGTTTTCAAAATTAAAATAAATTGTCTCGTGGGCATGTAGGTAGTCAAGACCGATATTAGTCGTAAATTACGACAAATTAAGAAGAGAATATTGAAAAAACACCTAGTTTTCCAAATTAAAATGGAACATCGTTCTATAATACACGCATTCAAACTCTAAAGGCAGGTTCAGACGAAGCGCAAGACTCGACAACACCTTGACGTATCTACGCACGCATTATATTGTAACGCCCGCCCATAAGACTTAGCCAGACTTAGGCTAGACATGTTTTATTACGACACGTCTAGACGGCTGAAGGAAAAAAAAATTGTTGTATGACTCACAGTTTTTCCTTTTGTCTTTTATCAAAAGATGTCTCGAGAAAGGGTTGCCGCTTGGTTATATTAGGTCTTTACCTATGAAATTGCCGTTTTGCAGTACTGGCCATTTCAAATCAAAATAATTTTTGTTTGGCTAAGAATTCTAATTTCAAATTAATTTTATTTTAAAAACATGGATTTTTTTTTCTAAAAGTAGTCATTTATTTATTGATTAGTGTTACATTTTCATCGCATTTCAATCTTTTTCGTCATCATGGATACGTTAAAAATTCGAGTAATTATGGAATATGAGTACCGTCGTGGCAGCAACGCGGCACAAGCGGCACGCAACATCAACGACGTTTACGGAGCTAACACTACAAACCAACGCACCACCTGTTATTGGTTTGCTCGCTTCCGTTCTGGAAATTTCGACCTGAAAAATGAACCTCGCGGTCGTCCGAAGACTTTGGTCGACAATGACGAATTAAAGGCGATTGTGGAAGCTGATGATACACAATCTACGGCTGAATTAGCAGCAGCTTTCGACTTTAGCCTCAAAACAATATTGGTCCATTTGCGTCAAATTGGCAAGGTAAAAAAGCTTGACAAATGGGTGCCCCACGAACTCAATGATCGCCAGCGCGAAGTACGCGTCGAGACGTGCCTTGCACTGCTCAACAGACACACAAATGAAGGAATTTTGAACCGCATTGTTACCTGCGATGAAAAATGGATTCTGTTTGATAACCGTAAGCGCTCAGCAAGTTGGTTGGATCCTGGTTCAGCACCTAAACAATGCCCTAAACGAAAACTTACCCCTAGAAAAGTGATGGTCACTGTTTGGTGGTCTAGCGCCGGTGTGATTCATCACAGCTTCTTACCAAACGGGGTGAGCATTACTGCAGATGTGTACTTGGAAGAACTGAACACAATGATGGAGAAGCTGGCGCATCTCCAACCAGCATTGGTCAATCGCTCGTCTCCGCTGCTCCTGCACGACAACGCGCGACCTCATACTGCACAGCAGACGGTCTCCAAGTTGCAAGAACTGGGGTTGGAAGCTCTCCGTCATCCGCCCTACTCACCAGACCTTGCGCCTACAGACTACTACTTTTTCCAGAATTTGGATAACTTCTTGGCGGGAAAAAAATTTAATACCCGAGAGGCAGTACAAAATGCCTTTGAAGAATTTGTTGCCTCCCGTCCAGCTGATTTCTTTAAGAAGGGCATCAATAAACTGCCACTGCGATGGCAAAGATGCATTGATTGCATGGGTGATTACTTCGATTAATACAAATAAAAAATTCATGAAAAAAATTCGTTTAAATTTTTTCATACAAAACGGCAATTTCATAGGTAAAGACCTATTATTTCTTTAAAATAATTAAGGAAGCTGCGTAGAGGCGGCTATGGCGACTAAAAAATAACGAACGAGTTCGAGTTAAAAATAGGTTTTATTTTGACGTTAGGTGAGCAGAATTTTGGATTTCTTATTTGATTTAGATGAAATGGAAGTTGTCTTTTAGTAGGCTTGGATATGCATACATGCTTACTATTTAATTTAAAAATCCTACATATTATTTTCTCAAGCCTGTGCATGGTAAAAAAAAAAGTAAAAACGTGCTAATTATTTTAGACTGCCTCTATAAAAGACTACGTATTTTCAGAATCAAAAATTAAAAAAAAAGAACAATACAATACGTCAAAGCCGGCTGTCACTGAAAACCAGCGCTGGGGCTCTGTCTTGCATAGGGTCGCAGCATAATGCTGAGCGATAGCTGTTTTGCGTGGATGTGACGCATGTTTCCTTCAATCTTTTCTTATTTTTGTATTCCTGTTCTTTTTGCGTCATGTTTACCGCAAATAAACGTTTTTTCTTTCTTTCAATTTTTTCTTATTTTTACTTTTGCTTGCCTGTCTGCTGTTTCTTGTGCTACCCTAATATTGTCAGTGAAAACTTTTAATTGGCCTTCTTTCACTAACGGTCAACTATCTGTATCCTAGCTGTAAGTTTTCTTAAGAAATAAAATAAAATAAATACCTACTTGCAATTGCAATATTTATAGTAAAAATAAGTTCAATTATGTATATTTTATCAAGTTTCTTTTTGTTGATAAAATATTTTTAGTATTTATTTCATTTAAATCGGTCCATCCGCTTAAAACTTATTACAATTTGAGGTTATAAAATAACTTGGCTAATATGCTTATATCAAGTTATCACATAATATTGCAACTAATCCTTTCCCATTTCCGATAGTAAGCGACATAAGGATTAGACACGGATGGAGGAGCGACATCAACTGGCCCGCTAACCAAGCGTGGATAGTACGAGTTTATCTAGTTAGTCGATTTAGCTATCTATTAGTGGGATAAGTGCATTACTGGATCAACAATTAGGGGTTTATTTATACGTTGCTTTTAGAGTTAAGGTGACACTTATCCACATTTTTTCCAAACACACTGCAGGAGGGTTTTACTCCACTGTTTGACTATGTACATCAAAAATTAAACATGGTATGGTTTTTTCCATTATCAATATTGTCTGTACGGAACCAGAATACTAAAATAAAAAGCCATTAAAAAGTTATGAGCCAACAAAGATTCGTTTTTCTTGCTAATTTAACTTAACTTTGGGCGTGTTTAAGTATTAAAAGCATTGTAAAATATCGAAAACCAAGTCGGTACCGACAAAGCTCAATTATCGAAAGTTTAATAAACTTAATTGGTTATTGATTTATGCAGTGGTTTTTTCAGAAAACCCGATCTTCCGAAGGACTTTTCTTAATTTTTTACGCGCCTGTTTTACTATAACTGATCCTGCAGCTCACTCAATAACGTTGTGCTCGTGGACTAGCGTCTATCTGCTCCTCACGGGTACTACCTCTGTCGAACATGAAGCTTGGTGAGACAGCGTGCTTTTTTGCCAGGCCCACCAGTGAGTTCGAGCCCGCGACTAGTGTACCCTTAAGAAAGTTTTTTTTTTAAACTTTTGCCGCACACTAGGAATTTCTCCTGTATTGTGGGTGCGTTTACAAACATTTAAAACTCACATACACAAACGGCCAGACCCGGAACAACCACTTGTAGGCCATACAAATATTTGTTCCGTGCGGGAATCGAACCCGCGACACGCAGCGCAGCAGTCAATCGCTTAACCACTGCGCCAACCGTGCCGACAGCTGAGAAGATGCGCGTGAGACCCCGCTAAATTAACCGATTTTCATTTTTATGTCAGTGTCGAGTTTGATTTAGGTGCAGGTTAATCTCAACCATATAAACACAACCTTCTCATATGGTTACTGCTTAACTTGCTTCATACTTAAAGATTTGATTACTCATACAGGACATTTTTAACCAGTGCGCAAATTGTAACTTTCAAGTTTCTCGTTGTTTTTCAAAAAATAAGTCTGCTGCTTCATGGAAATATCCTAAATTTATCTACGCGGTCAAAATGTATGGAATAAGTACCTTTTTTACACAACCCACAGGTCATAACCCACAGGTCCAGAATCATGTATTACTTACTGAATTCATGGTACTCCCATACACAACCTTCTCATATGATTACTGCTTAGTAGGTACTTAAATAATTACTTATGTCTGGATCGTATTTCTGGTCGCTTTTAGTGATAGGTCCGCCCATTGTGTCATCCCTTGTAAACTACATTTATATCTGTAATTTTTATGGTTTCACTTTCGATCTCATTCCATAATTTCATACTTCATACTTCCAACTGTTTACGTAAGTAAAACTTTATCAGTTTAAATGTTTGCGTTCGGTTCTGAAGTCCGACTTCCAACTCGTCCTAGCTGGGACACAGGCCGCATCTCTGTGACAGGGAGTGGGCCGTAATCCACCACGCGGGCCCAGTGTCGGTTGGTAGATGTCACATGTCTTCGAATTTTTTGGTTTTAAGACATGCTGGTTTTTCACAATGTTTGCCTTCACCGTTTTGAGAGCAGTGGTGATGAAATAATTTACACAAAGTAAAGCGCCTGTTTGGGTTCGAACCTACGACCTACAACTCGTAAGTCGCGGCTGTTACCAATGGGCCACCACTGCTCAAGTTTCCAACTCATTCCCCCAAAAAATCGGATTGAAAAATACTTACACACTTCATACTTCCAATGGTTTATGTAAAACTTTTAAATGTTTGCGTTCGATTCTGAAGTCCGACTTCCAACTCGATTGAACTAGCCATATCTTTAGACGCTTTCATCTAAATGGACGACCAAAATGGAAAATTGTGACTAGAATCACATTGTTCGAAATCACGTGAGCTCAAAATTGCTTGATAACTTCAAAGAGACACGTATCCAATATCGAGACATTTTGAATATTCAATTGTTACCAACCAGCAGGCTTAGCATGCCCCTTTATATTTCTACTCTTCAGTAGAATAGAAATCGCTTGTCGCATTTCTCGGTACAAAACTGTCAACTATACTATACGGAAACGTCATTTTTGTCTACTCTTCCGACGACAAAACGCTTGTCTACCATTCTCGTTTTAGCCTGCTGTAATCATTTTTACTGCCTCGTTGGTTAAGTGGTCGCAAGCGCAACTGGTGAACATGAGGTCCTGGGTTTGATTCCCGGATCGGGTAAAGTGTTATTGGGTTTTTCCATCTGGAATTTCTTAGTAGCAGCGCGGTTTTTATTTTTTTTGGTGATGATAGTACCTACATAGCAATAATCAGCCTATAATGTAAACAATGCGGAGACATAAGCCCCCTCTCTTCGAGAAGAAGAAGATTATAGCCATATAATCTACCACGCGGGCCCAGTGCGGGTTGGAAGTTGTCACATGTCTTCGAATTTTTGGGTCTAGGACATGCCGGTTTCCTCACGATGTTTGTCTTCACCATTTTGAGAGCAGCGGTGATGAAATTATTTACACAAAGTGAACCTTTGGATGTTTGTTACTCGATCACGCAAAAACGGCTGAACGAATTTGGACGAAATTTGGCACACACACATAACATACTTTTTATTCCGGTTCCCGTGGATTAATTTTCCACCTCCACGTGGGCGAAACCAGGCAAAAGCTAGTCTTTAATATTTCCTTTTGAAGCCGAAACAAAACAAGAATTTCAATATTGATATCGTTCGATGTTGTTTTAGCAAAGAATTACAATACTGATATGTAAGGCAGGGTGGGTGCCACATGAGTGGAGGAAATTTATTCATTGCCTACAGCCTGGCGACAGTTTAGAAATATGAAAAGACTAGATTTTGCCCGCAACTTCGCCTACGTGTATTTTGTATTTCAACATTTTTAAACACAAATATTCTGGACGAATTGTAGCCTATGTCCTTCTCAAGCAGCGGAGTAACCTATCACCAGAAATGTTCTTCTTTTTGACAGTTCGATAACATTCATTGCGATATTTACTTTGTAGAGCAGACAATTTTTTCGAATATATGAAGCAAAGGATTAGCAATAATTTTCAAAATGATTCAGTTAAAGTGAAGTGACCTGTCAAGCTGCGGATCTAGGGATTGACATCATTGACAGCTAACTTCACTAAAGTTTTTACAGTGAGATTTTAATAGAATAGATCGGCAGGTCTCAGGTCCTAAACATAACGATCGGTTCATTGATTTAGGCGTGAAAAGAAAGAAAGAAGGAGAGAAAATTTGCTTATTCTGTACAAACAAGCCTTACCTAGGTTACAAAACAAAAACAGAGAATAATAACCGACCCAGTAGTGCTAGTTGAGGATTAACGCTGCGTATGCGAGTCCAACTTACCGCCGTTCAGTATAAAAACACGTTTCTTGTACCCACACACTAATTATTCACTTTATTTCTGTGATTATTATTATAGCGGCAACAGTTTCTGAAAACTGTCTACCTATAAGACGGACGGACAGCGGACGCTAAAACGATAACAGACAGACACGGGTATTCTCGCGTTTATAATATTAGTATGGATGGATTTATCTATCGTATGATCGGCGTGTATGAAGGTTGGCACACATAAATCGTTTATTTAGTCTCCGGTTATTTGCCCCATCCGCTTTATCATAACCCGGACAATGCCCGGGTCGGATAGAGTGGGATGTTTGAGCTTGTTAGCAAGCGTATCTACAAAAATATGCTGGTATTTTGTTTAGTGAAATTGTTTTTTTTTTTTGTTTAATTATTAATTTATTTATGAAGAACACCAACTTAATACAACACATAACTATTAACAATACCTACATTTGATTTTATGTAGAAAATTCGTTCTGGGTAAATTATGTTAAGGTTGCACAACTGGTACATTTTGTTAGACATTAAGTAAATAAATTTAAATTGGATTTATTACATTGTATTAAAAAATATATGGATTACTAAATTAAAATTAAACAAGAATAAGGATTATAATTTGAATTTTTATAGATAATTATTTTCTCACAAGATTATAAAGATTAACTAGTGAACTAAGTAATTCTAAGTTGTTTTGTCAACGTGAAAAGTGCTATGATTATTTAGTCACACATCTTGTAGCAGAAAAAAGACATGGCTCATATTATTCTACTTTAAATTTCCTACAGATATTTATAACCCTTAAATTGTACTTAAAGGCTGCACTCATTGCCCCTTTTTATAATGAACTTGTAAGCACTTGAGGGATGCCTGCGCAATTAATGTAATTAGATCTATGGAAAAGTGCATCAGTCTGCTAAGTACCTACACTTCCACGGCTGAAGTACTAATTATTTCTGATGAAAACCGTAATGAAAGTAAATTGATAGTTGAACAAAATGGGGAGATAAGTGGTGGCACAGAGGTGGGTCGTAGGTTTGAACCTAGGCAGGCGCTTTACTTTATGTAAATTATTTCATCCCACTGTTCTCAAAACGGTGAAGGAAAACCGTCATGTCCTAGAACCAAAAATTCAAAGACATGTGACATCTACCAACCCACACTTGGCCCGTGTGGGGAATTACGGCCCAGTTCCTCTCACAAAGTGTAGGTCTGTGTCCCGGCAGATGGAACATCGGTTTCCATCAGGCGTGATCGAGGTTAAGAGCAGGCCCATTTAGTAATAAAAAATTAAATAAAAAATGTTTATAATGAATAAAATGGGTACTTTTTACCCTGAACAAAGTTTTATGCAGACGCTAGACGACCACACCGTCTAGCATCTTCATAAAACTTTGTTTTAGGTTATATCGCAATTGCGGTCATTGTCATCTAAATTTTCGAGCATTTATTTATTTAAAATACTGAAATAATGTCCGTTAAAGTCCTTGAATCAATATCTATACTGATCTTCAAAATCATCAAATTGTAAATAAAAAAAACTGTTGTTATATGACCAAAGTTTTTATTACTATTTTTAATTAAATATTCAGGAGCGTTCAGACAGATATCTTGTTGTCCACCATAGACAAGACAAAAAAACGTGTATGACATAAGAAATGTCACTTACAATCAAAGATATTTTACAACTTAACAATTTTAGTAAAAAACATAAACCGCCTTATTACAGAACAAGGTTTTTCTTTAGGTATGGTTTAAACCTTCGAGCTTGTTTTTTAAATTAGAACCTAACTGAAATCGAAATACAACTCCTTTTACAAAACTGACAAGTTAGTCCAGTGCTAAATTGTCAGTTTTGTAAAAAGAGCTGTAATTCTATTTCAGTTCTAAGTTCTTATTTCAAAAACAGGCTCGGTGGTTTAAACCATACCTAAAGAAAAACCTTGTTTTGTAATAAGGGGGAAATAGTTTAGTGTTTAGTTCCTACGAAGAGCTATTGGAGAAAGAGCAATGACCGCAATTACCATGCGATAACCATAGTATGAAAATACACAAACTTTGTGTTACCACACATTTTCGAAAACCAATATGTTTGCTGCAAATATTTGTAGTGACCACGTAATAAAGGGCTCTGTTACAAAATTATAAACACCTAAATAAATATGGTTACTAGTTGACCAACACTAATTTATGTTGAAGTGAAACTTTGTGGTTATGTAGCGGCGTTGAAAAGGGTTCCCAACTTTCACTATTTATAAATTTCGTTAATGGCTATACAATATTCTGGGAGGAAGCGGCCTCTTAATGGAATGTAAACTAAATTCTCTATCAACTTTATTTTAATTTCATCATGCTTATTTTAGACTAGTGGAATCGAAAGTTCAATATTGTTATTTAGTTTATTTAATTTTCCCACTGCTGGGACAGGCCTCATCTCTTCGAAGTGGAAGTGGAAGGGGAAGTGGGCTGTTATTTACCAAGGAGGTAGATATCACATGTGTTCGATTATATTGGTTCTAGGACATGCGGGTTTCCTTACGACGTTTTCTTTCACCGTTTTGAGAGCAGTGGTGATGAAATTATTTACGCAAAGTAAAACGCCTGCCTGGGGTTGAACCCAATACCGTCAACTCGTAAGTCGGGGTCACCGGTTACCAATACTCCCCTCAATAAGTCTTTACCTACTACAAATTGAGTAAACGAATTTGAATTTAGTTAAACGTTTTGCTATTGTGCGTTTTCGGCAAACGTCTCTTGAAGTTCATCCATACGTAGGATCGATTTACTTAGTCTATTCAACTACATATCAACAAAACGCCCTCAAGACTTATCTAAACCCCGAAGCCACGCAGTTATACGCTCAAGCGACACGCGTATTACGACAGCGACTGCGGAAAAAAACAAATAAAAGAATTTGTTTAAGCGGGTATCACATCTCCACCGCGAAACCTTAGCAGCGAAACCGCAGTACTTCCGCCATGGCTTGTCCGTTGTATGACAAGCGTTTTCGCTTGTAAGCAACAACGACGTTTGTTTTGACGCATAAATTTGATAATGATTCTCTTTCCTGCGTGATTTAGCCGACTGCTCGAAAACCGGTTGCACCTCCACGCCTCAGCCTGCTATTTTGTTGCGGTACCACGTTTGTTTCACACGTATCTGTGGCAGTCGACAAGTTTATTGAGCGAAACCTTTTATTTTGTGAAAAGGATGTTGATTTTATGGAAATATTAATCTAAGGGGTCCGAGGACGACCTATACTGTATTTACTCAGTCGAAAGCGACCATATTCTGTTCCGATTGCTACAATTCCGCTACCTACTCGAATTGTGACGTGATGTGGTAATTTTTCGGAGCGGATTTTTTAGGCGTTTTCGCCATCATTATTTTCGCGGAGGAGATGTGCTAAGGCGCCAAGGCTCACCGCAACGCGTCGCGAAACGCTTGTCGTTAGTCGCGTCGCAAGTCGCATCGCTCGAGATCGTGAACGAGGCTTAATAAACCATTACGATTCTAGAACATTCTGCGTCGAATTCTCTCATTCCTCTCACTGTTGCTTGTATCATGCATTCAGTTTCCAATTCCGATTTTATTTTTTCACCGTGAGATACGTGTTCGAATAATCGCATCGTTGAAGCACGAAGGCTGGCATATAAAATAAAGTAAATTCATGATAACTGTCCGCATGAGTGCAGGACTTTTGTCGGAATATTCTCGAATGTGGGTAGTTCAGTGCATCGTATTAATATGTAAAACAGCTTGCTAACGAGAGCCGCGGAATAAATTTAATTATTTGCGATACGTGTTGAGAAGAATTCGTGACTTTGTTTTTGTCATTAGGTTTTATTTATTATGTTTGGCAGTCGATGCTTTTTATGATGTGTGAATGTTGGCTTCGAGAGGTACCTTTTCGTTTGACGTCGAATGAAGGCTTTGATCGATTCGACAGTGAGTTATACTTATAATAATTATAATGTCGTATATAAGCTTTGATAATGTCGATGGTATTTCGTGACAAAATGTATTATGTTGTTCTTATAATAATACAACTTTAGGATTGATAATATCAACATCGTCGTATACACACTAATGTGATACCAAATTACGTGATTTTAAGAGTGGTATTTCACTGGCTCATACTCACTACATATCTACCTTTTAAAATAAACCTTTGTGTTAGTGCTACCTATTCATCGTGGCGGGATTTTATCGCTCAATGGATTTTCAACTCTCGGTGTTGAACCGAGTAGCGAGTGTTGAAAATCCAACAAACTACATCCCAGGGCGTCGAAAAAACACATTGTTCGATTTTCAACTGTCGCCTCTAAACAGTGCACAAGTGAAAATTCTTTAGGCGCGTTTAGCACTTTTTGGGTGAACAAAAATCATGGAACTCGCGTCATCGTCACCGAACGCTTTCCATGACCTATATGTATACTGTGTAACTATATGGGTGTACGAGCACACGGATGAGTCGCGCGTTGATGTCTTTTGGGAAAGTTCCTTTCTTTCATTAGGAAATTCGAATTCTTTTACCCCTTTCTTATTTTTTCGTGAAAATCTGTAAAAATCTTTAATGGCTGAAGTCGATTGCTCGTTTATCATTTTTTACCGAAAGCAATCAGGACCCAAGGACCCAATGTGAAATCCTGTATTGATGACTAACATAATACACATGTAATTGTTTAAGACTTCACTTCTGTCGGCACTCCCGGAGTGCCACTGTTTTTTTTTACGAAATATTTTACGTCACTCACCATTCTTGCAATATATAATTTTCTAATATCAACCATTGTTGAACATAAATTCACTATAAACTTACACATTGAGAATATATTAGCAGAACTAATAATCCCAGTTGATCTCAGACATTCAACTACACACATAAACATAACGACGATGTCCTTGACTTCCTAAGGGGAGAGCAGAGAAGCGGCACTAATTGATCGTGACAATCTCCGGCACAACCCCGGTACCTACGTACTCCTAACGAGAGCTGTTATCTCCCCTCTATCGCTCAAAACTGTCTCAACTTTGAACCGACTGTGTACTACAAGCTTATAATTGGCCCAATATTGCTAGTAATTTACGTCATTGCTGTAGTGTTCGTAAATTACGGAATGTGACGTCTTAGGTTCCATTTTGAGGAATTTCGAAGTGATTTTGTGGTTGAATTCAGAATGATGGTCCTTATTAGTTTGAAACTGTTAATTAGTAATGTTTATGTGAAGATACGACCAAAACTCCCTTGATATTACGCAAAGTTCAAAAGCGTTTTTCTCGTGAAATAAAAATTGCAGCTTCGACAAAACTCAAACTCAAAGCATTTATTTCAATTAAACCTTTTACAGGCACTTTTGAATTGTCAAAAAAAAAAAATCGAAGTTAGCTAGGTGCCCATTCCAAAAGGTAGGTCTCTATGGAGAAGAACGGGCAAGAAACTCCAAGGACACTCTTTTAAATCATGGGTATTACAAAATCTTGGGAACATTATTCTTGGTGCTACTATATGTGAGAACAATGTTTTTTTTTTTAAATACAACATTCAAAATAATGGCAGTGACAAAATATCTATCAATACTGAAGGGGCAAATGTAAGTCACTTATGCTCTCCTAAATTACGATGTTTATATATTTTTACGTACTTGAACATACTCTTCTCTCTTGACATAATCTCATTTCATTATTTGACATTATATTAGGTCTTTACCTATGAAATTGCCGTTCTGCAGTACTGGCCATTTCAAATCAAAATAATTTTTGTTTGGCTAAGAATTCTAATTTCAAATTAATTTTATTTTAAAAACATGGATTTTTTTTTCTAAAAGTAGTCATTTCTTTATTGATTAGTGTTACATTTTCATCGCATTTCAATCTTTTTCGTCATCATGGATACGTTAAAAATTCGAGTAATTATGGAATATGAGTACCGTCGTGGCAGCAACGCGGCACAAGCGGCACGCAACATCAACGACGTTTACGGAGCTAACACTACAAACCAACGCACCACCTTTTATTGGTTTGCTCGCTTCCGTTCTGGAAATTTCGACCTGAAAAATGAACCTCGCGGTCGTCCGAAGACTTTGGTCGACAATGACGAATTAAAGGCGATTGTGGAAGCTGATGATACACAATCTACGGCTGAATTAGCAGCAGCTTTCGACGTTAGCGTCAAAACAATATTGGTCCATTTGCGTCAAATTGGCAAGGTAAAAAAGCTTGACAAATGGGTGCCCCACGAACTCAATGATCGCCAGCGCGAAGTACGCGTCGAGACGTGCCTTGCACTGCTCAACAGACACACAAATGAAGGAATTTTGAACCGCATTGTTACCTGCGATGAAAAATGGATTCTGTTTGATAACCGTAAGCGCTCAGCAAGTTGGTTGGATCCTGGTTCAGCACCTAAACAATGCCCTAAACGAAAACTTACCCCTAGAAAAGTGATGGTCACTGTTTGGTGGTCTAGCGCCGGTGTGATTCATCACAGCTTCTTACCAAACGGGGTGAGCATTACTGCAGATGTGTACTGTGAAGAACTGAACACAATGATGGAGAAGCTGGCGCATCTCCAACCAGCATTGGTCAATCGCTCGTCTCCGCTGCTCCTGCACGACAACGCGCGACCTCATACTGCACAGCAGACGGTCTCCAAGTTGCAAGAACTGGGGTTGGAAGCTCTCCGTCATCCGCCCTACTCACCAGACCTTGCGCCTACAGACTACTACTTTTTCCAGAATTTGGATAACTTCTTGGCGGGAAAAAAATTTAATACCCGAGAGGCAGTACAAAATGCCTTTGAAGAATTTGTTGCCTCCCGTCCAGCTGATTTCTTTAAGAAGGGCATCAATAAACTGCCACTGCGATGGCAAAGATGCATTGATTGCATGGGTGATTACTTCGATTAATACAAATAAAAAATTCATGAAAAAAATTCGTTTAAATTTTTTCATACAAAACGGCAATTTCATAGGTAAAGACCTATTATAACTACAATTCTAATTTCAACTCTTTATTAGTGGTTGTAATCGGAATCATGTTATTTGGTTTAATTGGGTTTTATATTTTATATATTTGTTATATTTTGTGAATATGAGAGCGATGAAGGCCTCGTAGACTGTAGATTTGCTGACTATTTTCTATTTTATTAAGGACCTGGCACTTGTTGATAGGCCTACACTGTCCTCCATACTTTTTTTATAATTGTAATTTGAAATCATAGCACTTAAAAGTCAATTATTATTTTAAAGAGTAATCGTTGAGTTTATTCTGGCTCTTTGGAACTATGCACCTAGCTTCTGATGAGCTTTGGTAAGTACCCATGTAGGTTTATGTGAAATAAAATATTTTGATTTTGATTTCGTGACTTTACCATATCCTCAAAGAATAGTAAATTCTCGTGAAAAAATGACTATTTATGTATTGAAATAACGCATTCTATCCTCAAACAGTATTATAAATTAGTTATCATTTATTTTAACATTTGAACTGAAGTTTTACAAAAAAAACACTTTTATGTATTGTACGTGAATGTACCTGAATTTCAAGTTGACATGTCAATCGGTTCAATAGACATCGAGGTAAAGTGTCGAATTGAGTATCGTACTCCAAAACAGGTGTTTGTGGTTAGAATCAGTGTCCAATTGTCTGTGTATTTCAGATACGTTCGAATTGGGCAATCACGCTTAGTGATTTCACGCAAGCGAAGCTCAATGTGGCTTTAAATTGGACTTCAGAGATATTGTAGCTTTGTTTAGGGTATGGAAGTTTATGAGACATGTTACATGTCTCTTCTAAATATGTATTAAAAACATCGGTTCTGTTTATTAAACACAACGGATTTTGATGCGGTTTTCACTATAATTTAGATAATTTATTCCAGAAGCTTTATGTCTTTACTACATATTAAACTTACTAAAAATCTCGATAAGTTTTCAAATCGTAAAAACCGTGCAAGCGACCGTGCACTTTTGCGACGGCGTAGGCGACCTAAGGACGCTTTTGCTACGTTAGCTACGCTTTCGTAGCAAACGCTACTCGTGGGTTCAGGATACGATTCTTTAGCGCCCCACCGTGCTTGTTTCTATTAGACATCATTTAAAAAAGATTATTTCTTATGATTTTATCTTTTACTAATACATAACGGCACATTTGCATTTACGTCTTTCTTTAGATATTTAATGTAGATAATAATTTTATTTTTTTACATTTTTCGTAAGTTAAATATAATTGACAACGCTCACAGTTGTCATCCTCTAATGAAAGAATATCATGCAACAGTTTCACACAAAATTTCAAGCTTTAAAACCACCCGAACATAATGTACACAAAAGTGAACATTTTAAAATGGCTGCAGCAAAAAAAAAAAAAAAAACATAAATTCAAGAAAAATATACGAGATTAAAACGACAAAATACATTCCTGCACGGAGTGGATATAAAGAATGAAATATTATTCATGCAATGTAAAGTAAAATGCTTTCATATTCCAAAGCGGGGAGATTCATCAAAATGTTTAATTTGACGGCGCCAGGGCACCTATATTGCTTCGGTGAGAGATGGCACTGTGGTTGACCATTTTATTCAGTACGATAAAGATACGCTTTTTTTTTTAATAAATGTTCTGCAATCATTATTATAGTAGGTTTGTTAAGTTTTGAGTTCGGTGGGAAATCATCAAATAACTTCTCCCGCTCTTGGTGGAGTAGGAGGGCGTGTCAGACTTTTACTCACTAAAACCCACCCGTATTCTCTCAGTAGCCTGTGTGCCAGGGGCCACGGTATCTCTTTCGAACAACCCGCACCCCTTGCAGGCATCGGCCCTTGCGGACCCCATCGGTTTGTGCTAACATCTCTTTGAGGCGCGCTTGGAACATAACGCGCCGTCGACCTGGGCTTGGTCCTTACCGGACAGCGAGCTACTCATTACTCGCCGTCCGCAAGCCCACGCCTACGGTGGCCGGGAATCAGCCTGGGATTCCCGACGCCCAGGGCGTCTCCTGCGGCGACTAAGGCCGTGAGGGCGCATATACTGCCTAAGTTGATCTGAACGATTACTGATAAATGCGTCCTCTGTGCGTATCAATCTGTGTGTGAAATGGTCTTTTGAGGATCTGTCAAACATCAATCTACATGATCTTCACAGTATGATCTGAAGATTATGCCTGAAGTTTAATAGAGACTGTGACCGTTCAGTTTGTTTCGGCCTTTCTTTTCAGAGTAGTCAGATAGGAAAAGCCGACCTTGTCTAGTTATTAAAATATGATTGACGCGTAAAAGGTTTTGTTCAAACCTACTTACAGAAATTAATTTTCATTAACTAGCTGCCCGTCCCGGCTTCGCACGGGTGTAGTCCCTATTTTTTTTCGTTTGACCGTTTTTGTCTCAGCGACTTATTTTGCAAATTCGACTACGACGAAAAATTCTTTTCATTTTTCGGGTTAATATATGACATTCTCATATAACGTGGCTTTCTATTGGTAAAATAATTTTCAAAATCGGGTTAGTCTATCCAGAGATTACCCCCTGCAACCTCACAAACTCACAAACTTTACCTCTTCATAAAATTAGTGTAGGTAAATGTTATTGATTTTGACCGTCTCTCAAACAACTCACTTCATAGTGAAGTGAGTTGTTTCCTGGCCTTCTTCAACCGTTACTAGTAACCCTATCGAGTTGGGACTCATCTGGTTGGTTTGACAAGTTATATGCAGTATGCTACATGAAATATTTTAGCTTGGTGTTTGAGGTAGCAAAAGATTATTATGCTAATGAAATATTGACCGAGCCGCAAGTTTACTTGCTCAATATTGTCATAGTAGGTGTATAGTTTGCATATAATCAGTCTTAATAAAACAAAATAGTTAATTAGGCTTCACGAGGTAGAAAACTAGCACAGAGAACCATTCTGCTGAACCGTGGTTGTGCTTGATGGTGCCTGCCAGGGGTGCGGGTTTGTCCTGCCAGGGGTGCGGGTTTGTTCGAAAGAGACACCACAGCCCCTGGCTTAAGGGCTACTGAAGGAACACGGGTGGGTTTTAGTCAGTAAAAGTCTGACACGCCCTCCTGCTCCACCCAGAGCGGGAGAAGTTATTTGATGATTTCCCAGCCAAAAAAAAAAAATAAAAAAAAAACAATGGTGCTGATCCACACGTCATGTTTGTGTACGGTCGCCGTCGGTTGTTTCTTAACTGCCTTGGCTTATTTTTAATCATAAGGGCAATTCAACTAATTTTAAAAACGGTGATTTAAAACAACGAAAAGTAAATTTGATTTAAAACGTTTTTATTTGAGAAAATGGATATAAATCAATTTATTTTTATTTTTCTGTTGCATATTTCGTCCCAATCTTCAAATTAAAATAGGTTTCAATAAATTGGAGAATACCCTATTAGAGTGCTGTTCTGTGATCGTTTAGTAGTTTATGTTTGAAATTTAATATCTCTTCATAAAAGTAAAAAATTCTTACATTGTTCGGATATGAAATAATCACAATTCGGGGAAAATTTTCAGACAAAAATGTATCAATGTATTTTCACTGAACTCTTTTTTTTCGTTGATAAAACCTTTTTCGAGCTTAGTCCATTTAGGGTCTGTATTCTCAGTTGTGAACCCTCATAAAACATCAATTTTCAGAGAGTTTTCCTAAAACTAAGCCTTCATCAAAAGTTTTTATTTTCGTCTCCTAAAACTGAAATGTAAAAAAAAATCCTTTTAATCTACAATTTCACTTCACAGAAAAAAAATCAGCTGTTCCTTACATTAATGTTCGTATAACTCATCAAAATGTAGGGAACAGCTGATTTTCTTTCGCGATATCAGGTTTGGTCCCATAGTAAAAGTTGTTCATAATGATGAGTACAATGACCTCTTAAGAGGTTGTTGGTGTTTTTCCAATAACCCTGTATAGCGAGAGTGCCTATCTGACCTCCACAATCCAGCTATTGGTTGTCAGACTTCCAGACTTCTGACTACGTAGTCAGAAGCCCGGAATCAGACAACGAGTCTTACCGTGAATCTTTGACAGTCGAATGCCAGCCGGGACTGGTCTCGGTATGAAATTATGGTCACCCATACACGGACCAACGTAGTTGATCCGGTGACGACTCGTAGCGATGTCGGTGCGGCGCCGGCGCTGCCAAGGCGGCGCTCGCCGTATGGTTACTTGTGTAGTGGGACGAGTTTCTTCACCGGACGCTTCAAGGTGCCGCCGGCAGTGCGCACCTCAGCGGCCCGGACTTCTCCGTCGGCCCCGAGGAACAAGGCAACTATACGGCCTCGCGGCCATGTGTTGCGAGGCAACTGGCCGTCTGCGATGAGTATAAGGTCCCCACCTACAGTACGGGTCCATACACGGACTAACGTAGTCGATCTGGGTGAGCGTAGCTTACCTTGATCGATCGAACCGTGCTATTATTACTTAGCCACAAATTGAAACCACCACTGAAGCAATATAATTTATGTATGTTAAAACATAGACTGTAAACATAGAGGAATAGAAACGTATCTAATTTAAAGGTCTCGAATAACTTATTTGGAAAGACTACTTATATTATTAATACTTCTGATTTGAGACTTTGTAGAGGTTAAGATAATAAATCCCACTCTCAATAATAATAAACCTTCATTTTTCCCTAGGAAGTACTCGTACTTAGACCCCTGTTCACATAAATATGAGCCAGGAATGGAACAACGAAATTACTCCTTTTGCACGACAGGCTATCAAAAACAAGGAAATTCCAACAAAACATTCACTGGTGTTGCCATCAAAAATATTTGCTTTTGACACATTTAAAAACACATAACCCTGGCAGGGATTCGTTCAAAAGATCTTTTTTTTAATTTGCCACATGACGTTTCTTTTATAAAAGCGCACAAAGGTCTGCCCACCAAAGGTTGGCTTTGCGTTCATGAAATGCCATTTTTTCCTCGTAGGACTACTAAATCCCTCCATATTATGTTTGTTTTTGAAAGAAAAACATGGGTAGTTCGCTGATTTCATACATTTGAATGTAAAGATAGTTTGTTTTTTCGGCTCCTTCGAATCCGGATTATCAAACACATTTTCTGCTTTCAAGAATAAGAAGGGGTTGCCTTCTTCAAATATTACCTAGACAATTACATTAATTTTTATAATCCTTTTGTGGATTAATTGTTATGTGTTTATGCGTGTTCGTGGCATCACAGTAGGCCCTATCTGAATACCAGCGCTGCGTTAGTTGTTTATTTTTATAAATGTCGCAGTATTATGTTGAGATATTTGCCTTTTTGACCTCGCACAGGTCTTTCTCTTTTATTTTTTGCACGATTTTCTCATTTTATTGTTTGTTTAACACTGTTATGCGCTTCCTAACTGTTTGTATTTGTTATGGGTCTCAATTAAATATTTTTATTTCTTTCAAATAATCCTATATACTAGTATCTCTTTCACGAAATGTTTTAGGAAGTTCAAAGTATATTTTTAATTCCAAAGTTTCATACCATCTGGCCAGAGGAAAAGTTTGGACAATCCGCTCCCGAACAGCGTTGAGAACTGAAATTGCCTAAAACAAATTCATTTTCGTGTTTCGTAGAAAAATTGTTCGCAGAATTTCATAGCATTAGCGATCGTTTCTAGTTTTAGCTCGCTGGTATTTTCAGGCCTTGAAAAAGTTTAAATAACGTTATTTTAATTCTGTATCTTCTTTAATTTGGTTTTAAAAAGGTTAAACAATGTTTTTGAACAAACAAAGAACTTTATAACCTTATTTATTTTGGTACAATTCATCGTGACCTCTTTTTTGTCGGGGTCATAATACAAAAATATGTGTGACCGGTAAACGCCCTGACAGCTAAATATTTGCGCTTGCGTCGGATCTAAATGGATCCACTTGGCGGCTGTCAGGGCTTTTACCCGTTAAAAATGTTAACTGTCAAACTGTTGACTGCTGTCCAAAAGGTTTAGAATATAAAAACTTTTTAAGAAAAAAATTAAACCGCCGAAAAACCAAAAAGTAAAAAATAATAAACTAGCTTTGTCCAACCCCAATAACTAAGTTCGGAAGTCGGTGACATTGGATATGTATTTAATTATATGTTTTTTTTTATAATTTTTTGTGGCTATAATCTACTAATTACTACATGCTTAATTTTTGATTTTTTAATACACAACTCAGTATTAAAATCTGTGAGTAAACAATCAATCATCCCCTGTTTTCTTACCTTCTCGAAATTTATATGGGACCAACTTCGAGGTATACCCTTTCCAATAAAAAAAGAATTATCAAAATCGGACTTCTCTGGAAAAAGTTATGCGTGATCATACATAAAAAAAAAAATATATACGCGTCGAATTGAGTAACCTCCTCCGTTTTTTCGTCGGTTCAAAAATTAACTACAAAGCTCATGCCTTTTGCATATATGAGAAGCGGCTTTTGACCTGAAGTGGGACAATGAAAGACTGGTATTATTCTAACAAAAATGGGAAAGTAAGTTTTTTTTTTTGGATTTTTACGCTTTTAACCTAAAACAGCTAATTGGATTTGTATGAAAGAAGATGGCTAAAAATAAAATGGACGCAACTTCTACAATGTATTGACATGTTACCTTATATAGCTATATACAGGAAAAGTTTTTATCCAGTGCGCAAATTGTAACTATGAATTCAGCATATCATTCTAGACACCCTAGCGCAGAAATTTTTCGCCAGATATTAAAAAAAAAATCAGCTGTTCCATACATTTTGACCGCGAAGGTATTGCACTTTTTAATGAAACAGCAGATTTCTTTTTCAGAAAAATTTCAGAGCTAAGGGGTTCTAAAAGTATATGCTGAATTCATGGTTACAATTTGCGCACTGGATAAAAACCTACCCTGTATGTAATGCTCAATAACTGGGTATTAGTATTTTAAATGTTAAAAGTTTTAGGAACTTTTCTTAACTTTACAATCCTGAAAAGAAAAACGTATAACTCCTACGTCAATAGGTATACAAAACTGCAAACAAATGACATTGCTATGAACTTTTACCTAGGCGACACATGAACTTACTCCAGCCACAGATAATAATAATACTACGTACTCCAGCTCATGGTCTACAACCATGACCTGGAGTAAGACATAGGATAATTTTTACCCCGATGTTCTCTCGAAATCGAGACTTATGCGTGTGAAGCTGTGGGTGCAACTAGTTAATTAATATAAATTACAAATAAAATGATCCATAAAAAAAAAATACAGAATTTTATTTTACTTTCGTAATGAAAACTAAACCAAATACGTACCAATTACTGTACTGACAAAGAACGAAAACCTTCATCATGTCACATTACTCGTACCAAAAACGAGCCCCATGTTGAAGGGTCTTTAAAAAAGCCCTTACCTTTAAGAGCCTCGTGATGAATGACATTAGCTAAATTGGTCCTGTTTGCTAGGATTACATGCCGTGCCGCGACGCGCGCCAAATTCATATTTGATCTTCGCTTTTGTCGAGTCAGTTTTTAATTAGGTCGGGAATATTTTTTTTTGTTGCGTTAAGAGGTGTGAAAGACAAAGGATATTTTAATAGACAAGAAGACTTTTCTTTGTTTTGAATTGGGAGGATAGGTAATTGAACAGCATTTGTTTTTGGTAATATTTTTGTTATGTAAATCGTGGTGTACGTTTCTAAATAGCTGATAATTTCGTAAGAATCTCGCAATCACAAAACCTGTGCACCTATTATTTTGATAAATGAATATTATTTCAATATTAAATGCGATGACTTATTTATCTACCGACAAGAAAGATTTCAAAACCACTACTATATGGCGAAAAAGTGCTTTAAATGTCAAAAAGATGAGACTGCGATTGTGTGGGGGTAAATAGGTTACTATGCTAAGACCACACGATAATTTACCTTAGCATAATCAGCATAATAATGTTCCCACTGCTGGGACACAGGCCTCCTCCCAGTGAGAGTGCTTGGGTCGTAATCCAGCACGCGGGCCCAGTGTGGATTGGTGGATGTCACATGTCTTGTTCTAGGACATGCCGGTTTTTCTCACGATCTTTTTCTCCACCGTTTTGAGAGCAATGGTGATGAAATAATTTACACGGAGTAAAACGCCTGTCTGGGTACGAACGTACTACCTACTCGTAAATAGCGGCCATAGCCTCTGGGCCACCATTGCTCTCTCCACGCGTCCACAAGTTAACTTACCTTGATAAGGTATAATTATAAGGTCAGGTAAAATAATAGCACCATCTTATTTTAATATTAGAAGCCAACAAACTCCACTAAATTATAACATAACACACTTACCCCAGGTAGTGTTTACCGCGAAATAAACGAGAAACCAATACTTAGGGGCCGAGAATTTTGTTCACCCGTTATGAATATTTAAATGGGACCCTGTATAAAGGTGGGTCCGGCTATGAAGGCAACATCCTGTACAATTACGTGGTTATAAATCCTCTGTTACATCCAATAAGCGCGGAGCCGGATCAAAATGGCGGAAGGAAAGGTATACGAAGTGGTTTGTATATTTTGGCACACAGTGTACGGTACAAAATTTTCAAACCATAGTGTATGACGCTCTATGAATAGAGTTTGAGAAACGATTTTATATTGATGTTTAAGTTAGGTGTAGATGTAAATTTTGTAGCAAAGAGGTAGTTAATCAAAACTACTTTTAAATTTGTCTTGTTTTATTCGGAAAACCTTCGACATTGTTAGTCTGTCTTAATGTGTAGGGAAAAATAATTTTAATGTTGGATGTCAGCGGCAATACAATACAAAACCAAAGACACCAACTTATTTTCCACTTTGTTAGTAGTGTGGTACCTACCCCACACAAATTCGTATACCTTCACTTGATAATTAAATAACAGTGACATGAAATTATTACGAGTAATAATATTATCCAAATAACCTAACTGTAAAAAAGATACGAGTGCATATTATTGAAAATAACTCAAAAAACAGTAATCATATTTTGACAAAAGGAGACAGAAACGAATACATACAATATTGGGCCTGGATGTACAAAGATGAAAGTGGTGCCTATTAATAGCACAAATATTTTCAATCATTCACTGAAAATTCTGTGGATTTTGTCAATCTAAGAACGCCGATATAAGAGATTAAATAAAAGTGAGGTTATTTTACAATCTTTAACTAACAGTTGATTCCTGATATGGGACCACTCTGTGAGTATATCCTTTCAAAGAAAAGTTTTTTTTTTCAAAATGTTTAATTAACGACGAGTTCTGAGGTAACAAACATAAACAAATAAAAATACAACCGAATTGAGAACTTATTTTGTAGTCGGTTAAAAGGTTATTACGAAAGCCATAACTTAATATTGAATATTGCCAACGCACTGCAAAAATGTTTATGTATTTCATGTCTCACTTAATTCTCTTATTAACTTTGCTAAAGCTCCATAAAATTCAAATATTATTTACCATTTACAGGCAACCATAACCTTAGAAATCATTTCAATGTTTCTGTCAGACATCTATTTAAATAATTCTTTAGCGTTTCTTTGTCATTTCAATCCCTTTACAATTCACAATAACATAAAACTTGATATTTTAAAGCTATCATAAAATGCTTAAAATTTTGTTTGCCATTTTCTTGCTACGACTTTTCGCTACGGGGTGCTACGTCATTGCTACGCCGTAGCGGGGTCTACGGACCGTGTTATTTTGTTCGTAGGTTATAAAATACGAAGAGACGGGAAAAGGGAGGGACGTTAAGGGTCATACAATACTCTGAAAATTTATGTCATACTTTTATTTTAATTCAGAACAACGTTGACATAAAATTTTCCTTACATTTAATGGAGTATCTACAGGAAGATTGAAAGAATGTAAAAAGCGGAAATATTAATTTAATTTACTTTGAAAGCTTGATCGATTGGTTGGCTTTTTCATTACAAATAGTAAAATAACTTATTTTACTGTAAATTTACTTTGAAAAAATAACGTTTTAGTGCCCGAAATCTCATTAGAATTTGATCAGTAGTTTCGGAGATTAATCAAGACACATAGCTACATGTAAAAGCAAACAGTAATCCTATGTAATTCAGTTCAATTACAAGTAATTACGTCACATTTAATATCTATTAAGGGACTCGTTCCGACGCTCCACGACTCGACGACGGCAAATCATTTTAATGAGATTTCACGTTGATGGCGTTATGCAAAAGGGCGGTTAGTAAAGGTTTGAAGTGCGAATAAATTAGTATTTACTTAATTTGTTAGACGTAAGCAGAAATTATTTTATGAAGAGTATTAAGAGATTTACTAGCGAGGGGCTGGTTGTGGCTAAGTAATTACTAAGCTACGCTTATCACGGTTGGTCCGTGGATGGGTGTCCGTCTTTGCATGTTAAGACCCCTAGGTACTTCAGAAAGCACGTTAAACCATTGCACCCAACTGTCATTCGGGGATCTGTCATTGGGTGTCGTATTACCCAGTAACTGGGTTGTGGAGGTCAGATAGGCAGTCGCAGGTAAAATACAGGTATTTCGTAGAGTATTAACATTCAGCTGAACCCAACATAATGTTGAATTTTTGCACTTGGTATCTTTTAATTTCCTATCGAATGAACAAAGATTTAGTTGAAACCAAACTGACTCTTTTAAAAATAATTTGGTTTTACAATGTTTTCAAATTTTAGTTTTAATAGGGAGGCCAGTGTAGCCTCGTCAATAAGTACCAGGTACTTTAGTAAAACAGAACATGGTCCACAAATCTACAGCCTACAACGTTTACACATTTCCAAAGTATAAACTACTAGCAGCACTCCGCGGTTTCACCCGCGTAGTTCTCGTTCCCGTGGGAATACGGGGATAAAATATAGCCTATGTCACCCGGGGATAGTGTAACTTCCCAACAGTGAAATAATTTTTCTAATCGGTCCAGTAGTTTCGGAGCCTATTCAATGCAAACAAACAAACCAACAAACAAACAATCAAATCTTTCCTCTTTATTATTAGTACCTATAGATATAGATAGATATGTCACCCGGAGATAGTGTAGCCTCCCAACAGTGAAAGAATTTTTCAAATCGGTCCAGTAGTTTCGGAGCCTATTCAATACAAACAAACAAATCAACAAACAAACAATCAAATCTTTCCTCTTTATTATTAGCATAGATAAATAAAATATAAAAACCAAAAATCTATTTATTTTCTAAGGCCCTACGATTTAAATCAAATGACATGATTGCCATTAGAAACACTAGTTTATTTTATTTACATTACATTACATTTGACATAATATAATGTCAAATAATGAGTAGATTATGTCAGTTAGTAAAAAATAAAATAAGCATCGTAATTTGGGACCACGGTTTACTGGGTAACAAAATACTGGTTGTCAGACTTTCGGGCTTCTGACGACCCGTAACGATCGTCATAGATCCACGAATGACAGCCGGGACCAACGGCTTAACGTGCTTTCAAAGGGACGGACGGCTTGGCTTGTAAAGATGATCACCCATCCACGGACCAACTGTAGCAAGCGTAGCTTAACCACAGTGACGCAGTTACTTTACTTGACTGTCATGGAAACTCAATTTTATTACGCGCGAGGAATGGACACTTTGTCATTATGACATTTACCATTATTACCAGTGATCGCAATAGGCTGACTATATTTGCCTAAACTTCGGAGAACAGAGACAGAAAGTGGAGACTTCCTTACGACTATATTTTTTTCCCGGGATTCGGGAAAAATCTTCAGTGAGTTGAAAATAAGCTTTATTTAAGATGTGTAAAAGCTATTTTTAACTAAAGTTGCAACTATCAAATTTTCGGGAAAATCCCGAAGTAAATAATCTAACTTTAATACATGTATTCGAATTATATTTAAGATCCAACTAACGTTGTATCAAATCATGAATTAAAGTTAAATTATATTTATTTCGGGATTTTACCTACGTGAAAATCCCGAAAATTTGGTAGTTGGGTCATTCTCAGGAGACTCATTATTTGGTTGACTTCGGTGTCATTTTTTTTTAAAATTTAGGCCTTGTTAACATGAAATATCAAATCTAGAGTTAATTTAAAGCATGTTAGTAGTAGAGTGTTAACTCTAGATTTGATATTTCATGCCTAAATTAGATAACAAAAATGACACCGAAGTCAACCTAATAATGAGTCTACTGAGAATGACCCAGTTGCTAGTAAAAAATAGCTTTTACAGATCTTTAATAAAGCTTATGTTCAACTTATTGAAGATTTTCCCCGAATCTCCCCCTAAAATCCCGCACCTAGCTTCTGACGTTTCATAAGTGCCCATGCAGGTTTATATGAAATAAAAATATTTTGATTGATTGATTGATTGAATCCCGGGAAACAAATATAGTCGTAAGGAAGTCTCCACTTTCTGTCTCTGTTCTCCGAAGTTTAGGCAAATATAGTCAGCCTATTCCGATCACTGGTTATTACACTCAAAAATCTTCTCTATCCAATTTTCCACGAACAAAATCTAATCCATACAATCCGAATCTCTGAAGCCAAGTACGTACGTACCCAGCTCAGCTTAATCGCAAGCCGGCTAACCAATTTGCTATCACGAGTAAGTAGTGTTCAGTACAACACGTTCTTTTGTGAGCGTTGTATGGCGTTATTCGCCAGTCGATCCCACATACATATTTATGTGTTTTTTCGCGTACCCCCGCTGAAGCTGTAAGCCTTTTGTTATCCCCTGTTTTATTCTAAAAAAGACAGTCAACAATACATATTTATACGTATGTATGTTGTTGTTGAGCTGCTGTTTTCGAGTAACAGGATTTGAGGTGGAAGCTTCAGGGTTGAGAACGAAATAATTTTTATTCTTACGGTTCCATGTTTGAATGACCTTTTCATCCAAATGTCAGAAACTAGGTGGATGATAATGTTAACTTTCACATCATACCAAAAAATCTCCACAAGTTTTAAGTTTTAAAAATATGTCTTCATCCTTTGAATAACATGTCACAAAGTAGGTCATTTTCAGTATAATATCATGTGCCTGACCTTTTCGGATGCAGCTGAATACCAGTATTTTACATGAAGCGACTGCCTGTCTGACAGACCAGTTACTGGGTAATACGATAAAGACTGGTTGTCAGTTTTTTGTGTTTCTGACGACCTGTAACGACTGCCACAGATCAAACAGCAGCAGCAGTCATTGGGCTGAACGTGCAATATGAAAAGATGGTTTTTTTTTTTGAAGATCGTATGGTTTTTTTTTTTTTGTGTGGGTAATCATCAAATAACTTCTCCCGCTCTGGGTGGAGCAGGAGGGCGTGTCAGACTTTTACTGACTAAAACCCACCCGTGTGTGTTCCTTCAGTAGCCCGTATGCCAGGGGCTGTGGTGTCTCTTTCGAACAAACCCGCACCCCTGGCAGGCATCGACCCTTGCGGGTCCCATCACTTTTTGTGCTGACATCTCTTTGAGGCGCGCGTGGAACACAACGCGCCGTCGACTTGGGCTTGGTCCTTACCGGACAGCGAGCTACCCATTACTCGCCGTCCGCAAGCTCAAGATGGTATGGTATCATCAAATAACTTCTCCCGCTACGTACTAAAATCCACCCATGTTCCTTCAGTTGCCTGTGTGCCAGGGGCCACGGTATCTCTTTCGAAGAACCCGCACCCCCGGCAGATGCAAAGATGGCCACATTATAATTCCATACATACATTCGTGTCATTGTGCATTGTTGCGAATCATACTTTAATCAACATACAACCATGCACTGTCCAAATGCAAATTGCAAAAAAAACGTAAGAAAATTTTAAATTCACGACCTACCCTGGAGCTTCCACCCGTATGGGGTGAAGTGAAATTAAATTGGTTATTAGATTCGTTATTAGTTAGTTTAATTAAATTTTCTGTCATTTTTTATTTTTTATTATAATTATATTTTCTGACATTTTTTTTATAATTAAATTTTCTGACATTTTTATTTTTTGTTTGTATAGTTTGTTGACATTTGTGCATAATTTTGAATGTTTTTGAATAATATGTGAATTTTATTGATGATAGCTATGTTGCTTAGGGAAAAGAATGCTTTTTGTCTGAATTCTATTTGTCTGTTTATGTTTTTTGTCTAGTAAAAATGTTTGCTAATTTAATATAATAAATAATTTTGCATTTAAGGCAAAATGTATCGGGACTATAGTATCGGGATTGTTCGAAATAACCATCATATCTAAATGCCTACATTATTGGCACATAAATGATTTCTATTTCTATTTTGATTTCATATTCCTGACTTCCATTTCATGCAGAATCAAGAATTTTCTTCTTTCAAATCTTTTGAGCGGAACTACGGCTTAAATCTGTACGTATCATTATTAAAAAGGTTTTGCATAACTTGTCTGTGGCTTAATGTAAGTTCGGAACGTGACATTTTGCCACGGTGTAATTTTAACTGCAGTTGTTGCAAGTTATGTATGTTTTTCTACTCTTTATTTAACTATTATTTGTTCAATGTATCCAACACTTAAGGTGACACTTGTCCACATTTTTTCCATACAAACTTCGGGAGGGTTTTACTCCTCGGTTTGACTATGTTGTACATCAAAAATTAAACATGGTATGGTTTTGTCTCATTATCAATATTGTCTGTACGGAAAAAGAATACTAAAATAAAAAGCCATTAAAAAGTTATGAGCCAACAAAGATTCGTTTTTCTTGCTAATTTAACATAACTTCTGCCGTGTGTAAGTAATAAAAGCAATGTAAAATCTCGAAAACCAAGTCGGTACAGACAAAGTTAAAATATCGAAAAGTTCAAAAAACTTAACTGGTCATTGATTTATGAAGTGGTTTTTTCAGAAAACCCGATCTTCCGAAGGACACCAATGAAAATTCACGCTATTCAAGTAACACGCTACCAATGAAAATTCATCCCCTATAATGAACTGGTTCACCAATGGATCGTATGGGAGTTCGTGTTTTTTTCCGATGGAAATCGATGTTCAGAGCATCGCTAAACTGAAGACTTGCTTTACAGGCACCTTTTACTTACATACTTAACGGAACGCGAACATACTACCGGGGGATTAAAAGTACTCCATGTGTTAATCTAGGTTATAAACTATCTGTGTGCCAAATTACATCCAAATCCGCTCAGCCGTTTTTGCGTGATTGAGTAATAAACTTCCACACATCTAAACATTTTCCGCCAAAGAATCAGCATTGCCATACAACGTGGCAATGCTGCCAGCCTTTTGGGCACTTTTCCCATTGACAACGATGCGGACGTATTTTTTGATGCTTTGTGATTATTTTTTTTATATATACCTGTACATATTATGATTTAAAGAGCTTGGATAAAAATAAATGTAATAACATTTACATTTATAATATCACAATGATTAGAAGGATGTAAGTTCACCACTGTTCAAGTTATGAACAAACTAATACTGTGACAAACGTAGAATTCTCACCAACATGAGTGCTTTAAGCCGACAGCACTCACGAATTCTGTTTGACCAGAAATGGACCTACCAAATAAATTACAGTCAGCACGACGACGCTGGCAATTGTGAGGGAGGATAGTAGCTATTCTTGGACTGCTTTCATGTTGTATGCAAAATGCCTTCAAACGAGTTTTGCTTTGATTTTAAATTCTATTTTGGTACTATTTTTAGAAGTGGACATTTGCGGTCTCGGTGATATTGTCAGTCAGTTTAAATCCGAAGTTTGGAGACTGTTTGTGTTGGAGATTGATGTTGTTCTGTTTTGGGAAACGTGAAGTTAGGCTCGCTACCATTTGGCTGATTGTAATATTCTTTGACGACGACTGAAGCTATTCCTATACAGTTTGAAGTATTGCTAGTCAGACTCGCAAACGAAGGGTTCCGTACTACGAGGCAAAAAAACGCCGAAAAAAACACACATTTATTTTATGGATACCTCTTAATTTTTTTGTCGCAACAGAAATACTCATTTTGTACCTCATACCTATTGTATTTCAATTAAGTACCGGATCATGAGATACAGCCCGTGATAAACAGACGGACCGACGGACAACGGAGGCTTCGTAAAAGCGTCCCATTGTCCCCCTTTGGGTACCTATGGAACCCAAAGCGAAGAATAGATGAAGAAGAAGACGGGTGGTTAGTAGGAGGATAGAACATAACAGAGGCCACCAGTCGGTATGCATTTAAGCGGAAATTGCAGACGTATTTTCATAAATTTAAAATTCAAAATTCAAATTCAAAATGTTTATTTGCAATAAAATACATTGTTTACAAGGGAAGATCTTACAGCCTTAAGTCATTGTATTCTGCCTGCAAGCAGGCGTGCAAAATATTTGTTTAAATGTCATACCTAATTATTACGCAGACTATACTATTAGATTATTATTATACTATTATGACATTATTATTACATTATTATTACATACAAAATTCATTAAGTAATTTAAAACAAATTTATTAAATAACATAACGCATAGCGTAGAGTTATCTAAACACCTCTTTCCCTTGAAAATGTATAAATATATATGTATATATTAGTAGATATCATGTATGCTTACTATTTTTAGTGATTGTCATGGAAATCTTGTCACTATGTTTAATTAGGTTCATTTTATTTATGTAGCTTATTTTACATATTGTGAATGAGAGAACGTTGTAGGCCTTACAGACTGTAGATTTGTAGACGATTTTCTATTCTGTATTCGTCTAAGTACCTAGTACTTATTGACAGGCCTGCACTGTCCTCCCATACATTTTATCTCTGTAATTTGAAAACATTGTTAAAGCCAATTATTTTTAAAAGAATAACCGTGGAGTTTCTTGCCGGCTCTTCTCCATAGGAAACAACAATTTGGAACCGTGCACCTAGCTTCTGACTTTTCATAAGTGCCCATGCAGGTTTATAGGTAATGAAATTGAAATATTTTGATTTTGATTTCTTGTGTGTATTATAAGGTTATAACCTATTTATGTACCAATCTTATTTAATATTTCTTTATGTTATCATTTGTATTGGTTTTTTTTAAATCATTGTTCTGTTAACCTAAGCACCTACCATTTAATCTCTTCACCACCCCTGGTTGACTGGTAGAGAATGCCTAAGGCATTAAGTCCGCGTTTGTACCTTTTTGTGTGCGAGAAGTTTAAATAAATAAATACATATTTAAACTATAAATATGATGACAATGCTTGGGAATGCAAGTACGGCTGACACCCTGTATCTATAGTAAGTCTCATTGCCAACCCTACTAACTATAGCTAATCTATTTACAACAGCTAGAACTACTCTCGTAGACCTCGTCCCGACATGAAAGTAGTGCCACTAACATATTTGCGACACTCGAGACATCTTTGTGAAGCAAAACAGACACCAGCAATGTGTAAATCTTGGCTCAGTGCCAACACCTCGAATGTTGTCTGTTTCTCCACTAAGTATTTTCTTAGGTAACCTCTTCAGACGAATTGTTGGCTCATATTTCAGTTTATCTAGGCTTTTGCAAGTTAAACTATTGGTAAAACACTTTATGAATGGTATTGCCAACAAGACCGTCAAGCGTGAGTTGTCTATTCTAAACGCCAATTCTCTCCGCATTCACGGCTAAAACGTGCGAATAGAACAGTGGCAGAAACACGGTTATTTTTATAGAATAATGGAATTTAGTACGAGATTTGTCAACCTGCACTGAATCTTCTGACCCTTGACATCAAATCTCTAAAATATCTATAATTTGTATTGTGCAGATAACATAGCCATAACATAGTCAGTCTAAAATGTTCCCAATACTGGGACACAGACCTTGGGCTATCATCTACCACGCAGGCCCAGGTAGAAGGTAGATGTTACATGTCTGAGTGTTTTTGTTTTTAAGATATGCCGGTTTCCTTGATGTATTTCTTCACCGTTTTGAGAGCAGTGCTGATGAAATTATTAATACAAAGTAAAGCGGTAGCCTGGTTTTGTACCCACGACCTACAACTCGTAAGTTGGGGTCGTTACCACTGAGCCACCAATCAAACAACTCAGCCTATCGCAGTCCACTACTGGACATAGGCCTCTCCCATGTTGCGCCACAACACCCTGTCCTCTGCCTTCCGCATCCAGTCTGACCCAGCCACCTTGTTAAGGTCATCGGACCATCTAGCTGGGGGCGTCCCACACTACGCTTGCCGATACGCGGTTTCCACTCCAGGACTCGTCTGCTCCACCGACCATCGGTCCTTCGACAAACATGGCCAGCCCACTGCCACTTCAATCTATTTACCCTGCAAGCTATGTCGGTCACTGCAGTTCTTTTCCAGATAACTTCGTTTCTGAATTTATCCTTCAAAGAAACCCCTAAGAATAGCCCGCTCCATAGCGCGCTGAGTGACTTTAAATTTCTGGACCACCCCAACTGTCAGTGTCCACGTTTCAGCATCGTATGTCATCACGGGCGGAATGCACTAGTTGACGACATTCATTCATTCAAAGATTGCGGTATTGGCGACGAGAAGACTTGGCGAAGTTTTCCAAACGCTGCCCAGCCCAACCGGATCCTCCTATCGGCTTCTTTCTCAAACTTGTGTCTACCACGCTGGATGACTTGCCCTACGTAGACATATTCCACTACTGCTATCAACCAATTGTGTGGTGCAGAAAATAGAGAGTATTCCATTCTATTCGTCTGTCTTCCACATTTTATGTACACGTCTGCAACGAACGTTGGCTTTCACAATCCCGCCCTCAAAAGAATGCGTTCTTGACACTCGTCAGTTTCATACAAACGAACATGTGTTTTGCGAATTTGAACTGTATTATTTACTAGAATTGTCTCACTAACATGTCAGGAACGCCTTTCTATAGTTGTAGACGGAACATTCCTGAGAATAAAATACTCAGTATTCTTAATTAATACTCCAGGATTCATAATCAGAAAATTGTGTACTACACTTCAAACATTGGTTCCAATTACACAACTAACTCTATCCACTAGCCATTTCAACATTTGTCGTTCAAACACACGAATTTGGAACAAAAGTTATCAACACATCGGATGATAGGTATAATTATGCAGTTCTTTGGTGCAAGTAGGTAGGTGAATTACCAGTTTGCAGTGGTTCCCTAACTAGTAAAGTTGGGCGTTGTTAAGACTCGTTATGGGGACGCAATCAGTTGCAGTGACGCACAGTGTGAGCTGTGACTGTGAGTGAGCTCGGAAAGATTGCCGCGGGAACGGGTATGGTGTGAGTTAGAAGTGGCAGCGGAGATTAAAGTTCTATAGTTTCAAAAAAAATGCTGCTATCACTACCTTTTGTGACTTGCTTTTGCTTATAACAATACTAGCTTTAGCCAGCGGTTTTGCCCGAATAGAGGTTGACAGTTATCCCACGGTAATGTACTACCTACCGGGGTAAAAAGTATTCTATGGGTTAATACAGGTTAGAAACCATCTGTGCCAAATGTCATCCAAATCCGTTCAGCCGTTTTTGCGTAATCGAGTAAAAAACATCCAAACATACAAACTTCCACATTTTTTCTATTATTATGGTAGTATTTTCAATAATTTCAAAGAAATAGACACTATCCACTATCATAGTATTATTAGCAACGACTTTAAAAACGCTAGTAATTTAATGTTAAAACGTGTTGAGCCCCCCTGGCTCAACACGTTTTAACATTAAATTACTAGCGTTTCCCGTATTAGCGTTTCCCGTATTTATAGCGTTGTCGTATTACCCAGTAATTGGGTTGTGGAGGTCAGACAGGCAGTCGCTCCATGTAAAATACTGGTATTCAGCTGCATCCGGTTAGACTGGAAGCCGACCCCAACATAGTTGGGAAAAAGCTAGGCAGATGATGATGATGATGATTATGACGTGTTTTTTTTGGGGTGGGGGGATCATCAAATAACTTCTCCCACTCTAGGTGGAGTAGGAGGGCGTTGAAAAAGGTCGGGTGGGTTTTAGTCAGTAAAAGTCTTTTACTGACTAAAACCCACCCGTGTTCCTTCAGAAGCCCGTATGCCAGGGGCTGTGGTATCTCTTTCGAACAAACCCGCACCCCTGGCAGGATGATGACGTGTTGAGCTATGTTATTATTAGTTGTTTTTAGGTTAATTTCGAAAAACAACTGAATGTCTACAACCATATCCCATTGTAAGCGCTAATACGGTTGACAATGGTAAAAATACTCTAACTCAGAATTAACGTCACTCCTGTCTTGAAGACTACCTGGTTTACCTTTCCGAAAACTCCCCTCGAGAAGTCCAATTCCGAAGTCTAATGAAAATCTCGGAGTCAACTCATGTGGTTTCAATTTCCTGTAGCAGCGAAAGAATGTCAAATTCAGAAAGAGTGTTCGAAAGATACGTAATTTCCGTGCATCTGTCATTTAATTTTGATATTTTCTAATTCCATTTTGCCTCCCCCCTATGAGCTTTAATTAATGAGAAGCATTCCAAGCAATTAGGTTGGCCAGAGCTTAAACCATTATCGGTCGTTGTATATCGGTTAAATATTATTTAAAAAAAACCTGAAAGCTAATACAAACTTTATAATCAAGCTATAACTTTCCCACTGCTGGGATGGATGCCACCTATACAGGGTGTAAAGGGAACGCTTTCGAAGCCAGAACGTAGGTTATATACAACCTAAATGCAATCGGATACCAATAACCTTTCGCCGTATATTGGTTATTTGGCATCACTTCTGTAATGTTTCTACTTATTTTTTTTGGCGGCGTTTTACAAAGGATGCCTAAACCTAAAGTCGCCACCTGGACTTTTTTTTTTGGGCGGGAAATCATCAAATAACTTCTCCCGCTCTGGGTGGAGCAGGAGGGCGTGTCAGACTTTTCCTGACTAAAACCCACCCGTGTTCCCTCAGTAGATAATAGGTAATAGGTAAAACGGGCTGTTGTCCGCAACTCCACGTCAAAGCGCGTATTTTGCGTACGGGTGGGAGAATCGGTCATTCGATCCACCCCAGCTCCTCAAGAAAGGCCAGCAACGCCTTGGTGTTGCTGACAATCTCACGTAGGGTACCTGGGTTACCGAAGTATTTTGCCCTGTAATTAGCAACCGCCGGGCAGTTTAACAGCACATGAGCTGTCTCGTCGTCCTCCATGCAGGCCCTGCACAGTGGACTGTCTGTTACTCCTATGACAAAGAGATGTTTATTAAATGACCCATGGTCAGTTACGGCTGCTGTAACTGTACGCAGCTGTGGTTTTGTTAAACGGAGAACCTGTTTCGTGAGGCGGACATCGAACGCAGGAATGTTCCCTCAGTAGCCCGTATGCCAGGGGCTGTGGTATCTCTTTCGAACAAACCCGCATCCCTGGCAGCCACCTGGACTTGGGGTCGTTTTTAAATGTGTTTAATATCAAATAATGGTTCATTTAACTGTTCTCACAGCATAGTGTACAAAAAATGCAAAAAAAATAGGTAAAAACTGTAAAAAAATATTTTTTATAGTTCTGTATTGAGAATCACTAGCCCTATCATCTGTCTTCGTTTTCGGAAGCGTTTCCCACCATCCATTGTCCACCATGCATACAAGTTCAAAAGCTTTGTATAAGACTGAAAGGTAACACAAACAGCATCATTATCTGCTTTTCCCAGCTATGTTGGGGTCGGCTTCCGGTCAAACCGACAGCTGAACAGTAGTATTTCACATGGTGCGCATGCCTATCTGACCTCCACAACCCAGTTCATTTAATACGATATCGGTTGGCAAGACTGGTTGTCATACTTTCGGGCTAATGATGACTATAAAGATCCACGACTGCTAGCTGAGACCATAGGACCGGCACGGAGGCGTCTTGGTATGTTAAGATAGTCACCTTACCCTGAAAGCTAATACAAACCTAAGAACTGCAAAGTCAAAAAACATTTGGACGATGATTTAAATCACTAAGCCACTAGTTCATGGATGGCGAACCTCATTGACGTGCTAACAAACAATCTTGACTTATAGACTACTAGAAAAAAACTAAATACTTTTACAATTATAGGTAGCCTTTATATGCAAACAGAAATGGAGAGAAACCGAAACAGACTTGTGCTATACATATAGTAATCAATTTCACTCACCTTATTTAAATGAAAGAATAAATTAGTTGCAACTTCTGGTATCTGGTATTAAGATCATACAACATAGAATAGAATCATGTGAAGTTACGGTTTCTGAAAGTAACGACTCGGGCTTAAGAAGACGAACTTGCCATACTCCTGTATACTGTGACTAGACTGTCGTGCCCAAAAGGCACGCGTGCCAATAATTCGCCATCCCTGCACTACTTCTTTAAAACCGCTAAAATCTTCACACACAGACCACACATAATCCGCAGTGATTTCAGTAACAGTAGTGGGGTATAGGTATAACTACTCGTCGCACAAACCACTCGTTCCAGGGGTTATTATCCGAGGGTGTCAACCTGGGGTGTCGCGACCTAAGGGTGTCAAACTCACTGGCTACAGAGGATCAATTCACTTCTGGTGTTTCAGTTTCACACTATGGAAAATGGAACCCTTTTGGTGAGGTGTCTGACTGAGTTCAAGGGGGGGGGGCTTGATCTAGGGCTGTCGAAACTGAGTGGCTTGCTGTAAGATATCGATTTAGTTGTACTGTTTTGCGGAAAATAAGTGTACCTAAGGGCTGATTTTTCAATAGTCACTAAAATCTGAGGAATAAATATTGCGGTTACACAGCTTTGGTATAGAATATATGTGAAATTGATATAATTATTCTTCAGATAAAAGTTGAAAGCTGACTATTGAAAAATCTGCCCTAAAAGAAATGGAATCTGAATCATTTATTTGCATAAAATGTAACTGCTACAAGAGACGTTACATATAAAATTCAGTGTAAAGACACATTTCGCCATTTAGTGAGGGCATGCACAGGTTTAGTAGATACAGTAGGTTTTTTAGTTAGGTAGTTTAACAGTATCATTCAAGTCATCATCATCATCAGCCTATAATGTTCCCACTGCTGGGACACAGGCCTCCTCTCGGTGAGAGGGATTGGGCCGTAATCCACCACGCGGGCCCAGTGCGGGTTGGTAGATGTCACATGTCTTCGAATTTTTGGTTCCAGGACATGCCGGTTTCCTCGCGATGTTTTCCTTCACCGTTTTGAGAGCAGTGGTGATGAAATAATTTACACAAAGTAAAGTGCCTGTCTGGGTTCGAACTCACGACCTACAACTCGTAAGTCGCGGCCGTTACCACTTGGCCACGACTGCTCTCCTAGTTCAAGTATAGACAAATTATTAACAATAATTAGTAAACTTTATAGCTTCCCTCCGTGGCTTTTTCCGCAAGTAATTGCTTGTTTTAACATATAATATGTAGCTACATATATTTATTTGTCCTACAGCTATACCCGATACTTTGTGTTCGCTTAGCGTTCTTCCATTTTTTTTTTCAATTTATTCGGCTCTTAAATAAAAAAAATAAAAAAAAAACTTTTTATCTTGATCATATTAAGCATACCTACAGATACGTGTTGAAACCAGTTTTATTTTTAAATGACTCTTTACATCCCCATCCCAACGGGCATTAGTATTTATAGCGTGGTACATTGAAATATGTTTTGTATGATAGAATAATACATTTTCATTTATTTCCATTGTTATAAGAAACTGGAGGGGCTAAAATGGGGTGCGACTGTGAAAATGTCAAATGGGGAAACAAGCTTACTTGGGGTTGGCACTAACGTATTGAATAAAAAGATTTTCAAATTATGCTTTCGGAGAGCTTTCTTAAAATTTTATTAAAATTGCTCGGCATTTGATTCAATCAAACAATTTGCCTAGCCTTTTCCATATTATGTTGGGGTCGGCTTCCAGTCTAACCGGATGCAGCTGAATACTAGTATTTTACATGGAGTCACTGCCTATCTGACCTTCTTCTTCTTCTTGGGTTTCTAACTCGTAACGAACATGTCAAAGATCTACAAATGACATCCGGGGGACCAACCCGAGGCACGGAGGAGTCTCGATATGAAATGGATGGTCTTCCACGGACCGACCTCAAAACATTTAAGACAAACCAAAGACAAAAATATGAAACATATTAGTATAATTAAATATTTAGTAATAATTGTTGTATTATAGGTACTACCGTTTCTACGTACTTTTTGCCACACAAACAGCAAGAAATAAAAGGCTGTTTTATTTATTTTATTTTATTTATTTTATGTCAAACCGCACTGCCACCATTTACATGACAGCCGGTGCTGTGCCGTTATGTAGCGGCCACCGCTCTAGGAAAACAAAACTAAAAAACACCACAAAGTCGATTCTTTATTCTGTGCCACGTCACATTTGTCAATAACATGACGTCACAATATTTGCGTCACACTTGACGAGGGTGCCGCCGCTCTACTGTTTATTTTGAACACATTCCTGACGCGATCAGCTTATAAATTGATATTAAATTGTGCGTACGCAATCTTGTTAGGGACTACATTCTTTTGCATAGGAATTTAATACTTGGGATAATTGGCTGATCAGAATGGAAATGGATTTGTGATTTTTATATTTCGCTTATATTGGCTTTTTCCGAGGAGCTTGTGGATAAGTAATCAGCCTCACGGGGGTATCGATCAGGTAAAGCTGTGCTTACCGAGGTTGGTCTTTGCATGGGTGACCTTTACATATCAAATCCCCTCTGTGACTAACATGACAGAGTTACTTTCGCATTTATAGTATTACTAGCTTCCGCCCGCGGTTTCGTCCGCGCGGAAGTCGGAAATTATCCCGCGGGAACGTACCGACGGGATAAAAAGTATCCTATGTGTTAATCTAGGTTATAATCTATCTGTGTGCCAAATTCCGTCCAAATCCATTCAGTAGTTTTTGCGTGCAAGAGTAACAAACATCCATAAGTACATCCATACATACAAACTTTCGCGTTTAAAATATTAGTAAGTAGAAGTAGGTATTGATTGAACAAGCTGCGTCTTGATTAAATACTTCGTTATAAAAGTCTTGAAGCAAGCTAGGAGCGTTAGTAAGTGGCGCGTAACAGGAGTGCCTGTTTGGCAGCGCTCCCAGTTTGGCATCACTCCCAGATTATGCCCGCACCCGCCGCCAGCGAGCAAGCAACTACCAGCAACAATCACTCGTGAGTTTATGAAACTTGTACTAGTGTGCAATGTGTTTCAATTTTAATGAACATACTCTTATATTGTCCTACTTCCTACTATAAATCTTACTAATATTATAAATGGGAAAGTTTGTCAGGATGGATGGACGGACGTTTGAATTGGGTGAAATTTGGCATACTTTCTATCTCGGTAGTACGTTCCTGTGAGATAATTTTCGACTTCCACGCGGTAGAAACTGCTGGCAAAACCTAGTATTTTATAATAGGGTATTTTCCAATTTATTAAAAACTATTCTAATTTGAAGATTGGAGCGAAATATGTAACAAAAATAAAATTAACTTAATTTGTATCCATTTTCTCAATTAAAAACGATTTAAACCAAATTTATTTTTCGTTGTTTTGAATTTACCGCCAAAACGCTCCTTACGATGACTTTTTATCACGTGACGTCAACTTTGTGTAAACTAAAGTAGTTAGTAAGTAAACAAGTGAGTGTCGTGTTTATAATTAACAAGATTTTTATGGATAGAAAGTGTGCGGTGCCTCTGTGCACAAATACTTCTAAAACTGCGCCAAACTAAGTATTTGTACCTACTGGTGCTGTTTACACAAAGCTGACTTCACGATGTCACGTGATAAAAAATCATCGTAAGGAGCATTTTGGCGGTAAATTCAAAACAACGAAAAATACATTTCATTTTAATAGTTTTTAATGGAGAAAATGGATATTTATACATTTATTTTTATTTTTCTGTTAAATATATCGTCCCAATCTACAAATTGAAATAGTTTTTATCAAATTGGAAAATACCCTATTGCACTACTGTACTGTTCCACTATCGAACAATCGGTAAAATCGATCGATACAAATGGTAAAATTTGAAACGGTAAAATGTATTGCGAGTTCGACTAACTGGCACTACTTTTACCATTTCATATTACATGTTTGTGCCCCACCCAGAAACAACGACATTGCCAACGTGCAATAACATATTCAATTGCCCGAGTTGTCATAATGAAAACACACCCAAAAGCCTGTTACAATTTATGATAATACTTTCACAGTATTGTCACAGTGGATATTGTAAATCTATATTAAAATAATACACTTATTTTATTACAGAATCACAATCAATTATAATTAATCAATGAAATCACGACACAATCAATTAAGGCGCAGATAGACGACCTTCAAGGACTTTGTATTGAAGATCATGTCTAAACGGTTTGTCTTATGTATTTGCAAAAATTTAATTTGTGTTAAACTAGAGAATTTTTTCGTCATTTGTAAATATTTTAAATCCTATTTTTATAACATAATGTAATGAATTGGTAAAGTAATGTCTATCCCGGACATAAAAACGATAATCACGAAACTTTCACCATCTAAAAGACAATTTAATCACGCAAATTTTAGTACGGCTTTTCTTTGAATTGTGTTTGATAAATCAACATGGGATGTTTTTCGAAAAACTTAATGCGCGTTGAAGCGGGGTCGCTTACGGGCGACGGGCGGCAGTGTATCGCTGTAGGTCACTGACTCGCTGTCACCTATTGTCGCCTTATATCAAGGTACTGCCTGAAACCAGAGGCCCAACACTCACTCACCCACACCCATAATATGCGAACGAATATTTGGATGCCCTATGATCTTTTTTAACTATTACTTGTACATATTATTATTTGAAGGCTGTTAGTTTTTATATTGTGTATTTTTTTTAAATATTAATCAATGTTAAATTGTTGTGGTTACTCATCAAAGAGTTTTCCAAAACTGTCATTTGTTATTCGATAATCGCCTACGAGCAGCGAAGGCCTAAAGAAAGAAGAAATGATGCAAAGGTAACTAGGGGTGAAAGGGTGAAACGCCTCACTTCACTTGTTTTAACTTCAGTAGCATGTAACCCTTACATTAAAATAATGGCATCGGATTACCATAATCGCTTGTTGTTTTGCATACCGTACAATGCTCGTAAAATTCCCTTCTTTGTGTACTTTCATTATTGGAATTTAAAATTCGAATGCAATTTCATTTTGTTTTCAACGGCTTATTAGTCGATTCACACGAATTTAGGTACTTATCCGAATGTGTCCTATAGGCGACTCGCGCTAAGTTAATTTATTTGTGGGCGAATCAACAACTCCAGAAATACGTATTATTCCATTCATCTGCCTAGTCTTTTCCCAACTATGTTGGGGTCGGCTTCCAGTCTAACCGGATGCAGCTGAATACCAGTAGTTTACGTGGAGCGACTGCCTATCTGACCTCCGCAACCCAGTTACTGGGTAATACGATACCCCTCGGTAAGACTGGTTGTCAGACTTTCGGGCTTCTGACGACCCGTAACGACTGTCAAAGATCCACAAATGGCAGCCGGGACCAACGGCTTAACGTGCTTTCCGAGGCACGGAGGGGTCTTGGTATGTAAAGATGGTCACCCATCCACAGACCAACCGCGGCAAGCGTAGCTTAACCTGATCGATCGACCCGCGCAGCTATTGTTACTTAGCCACAAGCCCCGATAATACGTATTATGCATTAACACGTTTTTAATTTTATGCAATAAAGCTGTAAGAAAAGTTCAAAGGCAAGACCATGCAATAGTGTGCATAAAACGGTTGTCGGTTTGCCCACAAATAAATAAACTGTGCGAAAAATTAAATATGATATTTAAAAGTTTCGTTTCGCCCGATTCGTGCGAGTAAATTCATGCGAATCGACTTATAAATCCTTTTAAACATGGCCATTGCTTGAGAATGACACTAAAGACTTTTGATACTTCAATTTTGATTGCTAATTAGTTTTTGTGTTCATAACAAGTCTATTAGCGTTAACCTTCGAGACAGCTTCGAAGGTGCCTTTGTATTGTAGTTTAGTCGGTTTGAAAATGTTGACGTAAAAATATAGCAGCGGGATTTTTTCGTGCACTGCAGCTTCAACGCATTGCTTAGCACCGATAGTTGAAAATGGAACAGTGTGTTTTTTCGACGCCCTGGGATGCACTCTTTTGGATTCTCAGTGTGTTTTTTCGACGCGCTGGGATGCACTCTGATGAATTCTCAGTGTTTTTTCGACGCGCTGGGATGCACTCTGTTGGATTCTCAGTGTGTTTTTTCGACGCGCTGGGATGCACTCTGTTGGATTCTCAGTGTGTTTTTTCGACGCGCTGGGATGCACTCTGTTGGATTCTCAGTGTGTTTTTTCGACGCGCTGAGATGCACTCTGATGGATTCTCAGTGTGTTTTTTCGACGCGCTGGGATGCACTCTGTTGGATTCTCAGTGTGTTATTTCGACGCGCTGGGATGCACTCTGTTGGATTCTCAGTGTGTTTTTTCGACGCGCTGGGATGCACTCTGTTGGATTCTCAGTGTGTTTTATCGACGCGCTGAGATGCATTCTGTTGGATTTTAAATTCTCGATTCAACACCGTGAGTTGAAAATCCAGTGCCCGAGAAATGCCAACGCGATATTTTACGTACGAACGTACGTGGTCGAATGGCTTTCAAATGTCTGTAAATGAGTTGTTACAAGCTTCAAGCCACGGTTTTATTCCAGCTACATTACATTATGAGTGTTTAGTTTAAAAGCATTTAAGACTAAGTGAATGCTCTTTGTAACATACTCTATGACTCGATGTATTGTGGTTGTAGCTAATGGTTGCTTTGTGTCGTAATATTCTCTATTGAAACGCATTAGTTGATATCTTGATATTTAGGTTAATAGCTCCTATTCATGAGTAGGTATTCTTGAAAATTTGTTACATCGTGTACATAGAATAACCAGCCACTTATGGGACGTGTTCCCACTGATGGGACACAGGTCCCGTCTATGATAAAGGGAGTGGGCCGTATTTCACCACGAGGGCGGGTTGGTAGGTCAACGTAGATGTCATGACTTTCTGAGATGTATTTTCGGTTCTAGGACGTGCCGGTTTCCTCACGATGTTTTGCTTCACCGCTTTGAGAGTAGTGGTGATGAAAGTATTGACACAAAGTAAACCGCTTGCCTAGGTTCGAACTTACGCCCAACACCTCGTAATTCGAGGCCAATACCATTGGCTACCACTGCTCTAGGTATATCAAGATCAAAAGTCATTTATTCAAACTAGGCTGTGAACCAGCATTTTTCGAACGTCAAATTTGACGACTGTCCCCCAAAATACCCTAGTCTAGTATAAGGCATCCCTCTACAGCAGCCCATAGCTGAGCTACGCACATGTGCTTAGCAACACTTAGCTTGGCTTTGTATGAAACTGTAGTTGGCATCATCCACTGAAACACACAGGCAAACAACCGAGCATCTAACGTGACATACCTCTTCGGGCACGTCCCACGTAGCAGAGGAATTTAAACTTAAACCACATAATGTAACCTACAACACACTAGACTATAAAGTTGAAAATCGAACAGAGTGCATCCCAGCGCGTCGAAAATACTGTTCGATTTTCAAAAACCGCGTGAAAAAATCCCGCCACGATTTTATTACGTCCGGGTAGACGTCGACTTACATTTCGATCAAAAATCCACCACATATTTAAACTTTAAATCAAACGTCAGCCAACGGACCTAAATCAAATTTCGAACTTAAAATTATGTTCAACGAACTGTTAGAAAAGTTCAGTGTAACATAATTTTTCATCTGTCATTGTAAAAATAGTCTGAGAGTTCGCTCAACAATGGGGATTGGGAGCCCAGACCGGGGGCGAATGCCGTCTCTTTGTTTAAACGGAGACCCACCGGGGCCCTCACGCTTTTGTAAAGAAGCTAGCTCTTGTACTAGCAAGTTATGTAGTCATAGTACTCTTAGTCTAGCAATGTCAGTGACAAAATCTTTACTTTAAACAATACTAGATTTTTTTTCGTATTTAATAATAAAAACTCAAGTTGAGTTTGAAACGATAAACACTCTTTAATTTATATTTTGTAATAATTCTGCGAATCTTTATCGTTAGGACGATACTTTGTTTTCCAAGCTTTGGAGTGAAATTAAATGAAATGAAATTGAATTTATTCTAGAAATTACTAAGGTGAAATAATTATGTTTAATTTGAAAACGTTGGCACAAAATGATTGAAAGATCTTAAAATTAAATTAATATTTATCTCGTGTTAGTAGCAATATGAGAAACTACATCAAAAACGATGTGAATGTCTTATACTTTGTGAATGCCTTCACAGTATATTTATGAAAATCTTTTATATGCCCATAAAAATATTAAATTGTTTAAAAAATACAGTGATATCCATAGTATGAATACTAGGAACAAACACAAATTTGTTGTACCATCAACGAGGCTCAAGAAAATAGGTGGATCATTCAGATGTCAATGTATACGCTTTTATAATAAACTTCCAAGCCATGTTCAAGATCTAAGTCTCAATAAATTTAAATCATTCATTAAGCATAAGTTGTGCCTGAAAGCCTTATACACCGTTAAAGATTATATTGAGGACAAACAAGCTTGAGATTGACCTGCTCCAGTTTTGTATACTGAATGTTGTTTTTATATTTTTGTTTGCTCTTTGACATTCGATTATTATATACACTTTGACATTTAATTATTATTATAAACACTTTGACATGAATAATTACTTTGAGAAGTATAATATTATTTTTGCTTTAATTATTGTGAATGTGAGGACTATGTGGTATTTTTGTTTTCGTGTTTCATCTGTTTCTCAGTTCATTTTTAAAGTTAATCTGGCAGTTTGAGTACTTTATGCGGCCTACCCAAATGTCCTTTCTTTGGTAATTGTTCGTCAAATCGTTGAGCTCCTCAAGTTCTGAGTTGAGCCGTATGATTACTGATACATGCGTGCACTGAATGGACAGGTCCACTCAATCTGTGTGGTTCTTTCCTCAAAAGACCATTTCAGACACCAATCAACATGGTCTTCACATGATCTGACTAAGATTATGTCTGGACTTTAAAAGAGACCGTGACCTCTGAGTTTGTTTCGGCCTTTCTTCTCAAAGTAGACAGATCGGAAACGCCGACCTCATCTAGTTTAAAAAAAATATGATTGACGTGTAAAAGTGTTTGTACAAACTTACTTACAGAAATAAAATCATTTATCATTTATGATCTGGGGAATAGATCAACAAATGGTAAACTATACTGCATAGTGAAACCAATAATACATTTTCGAACGGTTGCATTTCTAAGCCATATGGATGGAATACTCTAAATTATGGACACATTATAAATTACACCTATGAATGGTATTAAAATGTCTTCGGGGTATATGCGTTTGACTAAGACGACCACACTATACTGAACCAGATGGGAACCCAATAAAAATTGTCATCACAATTTGGATCTCAAAACTACATAAGTTAATTACCGAAAACCCTTCATCACTTCCTAATGCTTTAGCTAGGAAAAAGAGGTTGCGCAAAAATTACCCAGTGTGTAATGACTTTTTTTATTAATAAACAGTCCTTCAATGGTATTATATGAACTTAGAGGTTAATTGTATTGACGATTATAATTATGTTAAAACATATACCTAATTGATTCATATATTGTTCAAAATAATAGCTTGACAGACCTGATGCGGACCTGCAAATTAGAAAGAAACGATATAAATTTTGAATTTCGCGGGTTACCTTGTCGCTTTCCCCTTAAGTTACAAGAACTTTATTCCATACAATAATACAAATCATTATATAACTTAGAAACCACATCACGCATAGCTAACACACTTTAACACACTGCACCCTAGTTACCAACACTCAGTAAACAACACATTACAAAGTAATGCAGCGTTTAGCCGCACTTAACCTGTAGTTGTGTCGAACAATAACAAGCGAAGTAGCTACACGGTAAAGCTAAGGTTACACGAGCATTATGCATGGCAACAGTAAGTTGCTGGAGGTAGTGGAGCAATGTATGTGCCTACTTTAATTCGTTATATTTTTTTCTGGGAAAAGGAAATGGAGGCCTATGCAGTTTTGACGTATTGTGGGTTAAATATATCAATTTGAAGAGCTGACCAAAACCAAAGCTAAACCAGCAAACTACATAGTCAAACCACCTAGCCAAAGCGTACATAGCATATAGTATGTTTTTGGTTCAAAGCGTATGCATCAGCTAGCAGCCTATAATGTTTCACTGCTGGGTGGGACACAGGCCTCCTCTCGGTGACAGGGACCACGCGGGCCCAGTGCGGGTTGTTAGATGTCACATGTCTTCGATTTTTTGGTTCTAGGACATACCGGATTCCTCACGATGTTTTTCTTCACCATTTTGAGAGCAGTGGTGCTGAAATAATTTACCCATGTAAAGCGCCTGTGTGGGTTGGCGAACCTGCCACCTACGTGTCGTAAGTCGCGCCCTTTACCACTGGACCACCACTGCTCTCTCTAATAAGCAGACCATGATTAAAGGGAGATTGTCAAAAAGTTAAGTCGTGCACATCACCACGCCCAACAATGAGCAAGTGACTGTTATTTAATTTCTACATTATTGTTCTGCTGAAGAATGTATTGCCTAGTTTTATTAAATATTCCTCAATATCTTAATTAAGATAATGATGTATCATTTATTTCGTAAAACATAAGTGAGTGAATATGTTACGAGACAGAAGCGACATGTTTTGGCATTATAAATAAAAAATAAATAAAATAAAATAAAATTCATTTATTTCAGATAATTTAATCCATACAGTCTAATTCAAATTTAAAATATTAACACAACAAAACTTAAAACAATTATAAATTAAAACCAAATTCAAGAATTAAAATATTTTGACGATGAATAAATGTCGCAATTAATTATTTATTTATCACATGTATCCTTTGCCATTACAGGTAATAAAATCGAATGCGACAAAATAACTTAAAATATACTTAACTATACCTTACATGCTACACAGTACGTGGCCCTTGTGAACTCACCCAGTGCACAGGTGAATATGTCAATGGCATCCACCATTATAAAAACAATGAGCAACAATTGGTACAATTGGTACATTTTAGACCAATATTGCTCATAGCAATTTAAGTAGCCAGTCTAAGCGCACCTCTCTCGTTACAAGTGTTCCCGACGACGACGCCTCATGCGACTTTCCACATTTAATTTTCGCTCGGCACAAGAGGGTTACAGCTTGATCGTGTGAAAATGCCAAGAGGTGTGTTTTGATATTGTGTCGCCACTCGCAGCGTTAGGTTAAATGTTTGTTGTTGTTGTTGTTTGAGATAAAGATGTTGTTTTTACGAAACAATTTGTTGCTTTAGGAGTTCTTGGCACAAGCGGATTTGGAGATATGAAATATTTAATCAATATTCTTGGGTATGTACTTTATCATTATCAGTCAACAGTGGTGCGGAGGAATTTTTGGACGCCATATTTAAGAAATCTACATGTTTTTTTTAACCGACTTCAAAAAGAAGGAGGTTATCAATTCGCCATGTTTATAAAAAATTTTTATGTACGTTCGGGTATAACTCCGTCATATGTAGACGGATTTGCAAAATTCTTTTTTTGTTCGAAAGGTGTTTATTGCGAAATGGTCCCATTCAAATTTCATATAGATCTGATGCTGCGTTTCGGAGACAGACAACGGAACTCTTCGAAAAATTATAGCAAACCAACCGCGAATGCTGCTATCGCATAAATATGCATTGTTTTGACCCCAAGGATGATGAAATTTCGAATTGGTGTGGGGTAGGTAACCAAAAAATGAAAAATAAAAACTCTTTTCAAAAAAATAACAACCGACTTCCAAATGATAAAACTGATTCTATTTTAAATTAAAACACTGTATCTTTATATAAAATAACTTTATTATACACACGGAATCTTGATTACAATGTCAACTGCCTGGCTTCATAGCCCAATGATTACTGATTCTCCACAGCCTTTTACAAATTAAAAATGACTTTTGCCCCACCCAGAAATAACGACAATATCATAACTGTCATTTCTAAGTGTTGCCAAATTGATAATAATACATTCAGTTGCCATAATGATAATACTTTTCAAAGTTTGTTACAATATTAATCATTTGTTCTTTGACTGTGTTGCCACAGTGGATATATAAATAATACATTTACGCTATTAAAATAATACATTTAAAAAATAAACAAATCTAATCTTCCGTAATAATCGATGAGTTTAGTAGAATTCACAACTTATTTACATTGAATGAGGTAACTGTAGCTTTAAAAAGTGCAATACTTATTTGGAATTAACACATGAATTTGAACAAAGCTAACAAATCGTCCATCCTGATAAATATCGAGTCCCCGCGAACGACATAATTTAGTAAGAAGTGAGTGTAAGAATTACACAAACATTTATCTCATTTCATTGATAACACTACATTATCACTACATCAAATGCAATAAATATTATTACCGGCACACTGCTCGCAGAACAAAGTCAAAGCATTTCTTTCAATTAGGCACTTTGATCGTCAACATTTACATTAAAATAGAACTGATTCTAGTCGCCCATTCCAAAATGTAGTTTCGTATGGAGAAGAACGGGCAAGAAACTCCACCGTTACTCTTTTAAAATATTTTAGATACTATTTAACATAGTACATTCATTTTATAATTATGTGTGAAAACGATGCACCCAGAATAAAATTACTGTACCAAAATAGGTTAAAAATTGCAACTGATGCAATAAAGATAAATTAATTTTATGATAGATACATGGTGCTCACATATTTACAAACATTGTAAGAGTAAGTATACGACTTTCCTAGAATATTAACAAATTCAAATTCAAATGTTTATTGCTCAACACAGTACATAATCATACATTTCTAGATGTCAATTAAATGCGCAGTCCACTGTGTTGCAAGAAATAAGTCAGTGTGTGAGTGTAAATCAATGTCATAAATATATAAATATAACAGATGGCCAATGGAGCCGAAAGGTTCTGGAGCGGCAACCGCGTACCGGAAGACGCAGAGCGGGAAGGCCCCCCACAAGGCGGACCGACGACCCTGCGAAGGCCGCGGGCATCCGCCAGACTCGGGAAGCACAAGACCGCTCGAAGTGGAGGAGCTCGGGGGAGGCTCACGTCCAGCAGCGGAAGCCTCCCGGCCGACATGATGATGATGATGACGTGCACATAGCACTTCAAGTAGTTCTGTCGCTACACTAACACACATAGCAGTGTATCCATTAAGATGACTACGTGCACATAGCTCTTCATGTAGTCTGTCTCTATACTCACGCACATAGCAGTGTATCCATTAAGATGACTACGTGCACATAGCACTTCATGTAGTCTGTCTCTATACTCACGCACATGGCAGTGTATCCATTAAGACGACTACGTGCTCATAGCACTTCATGTAGTCTGTCTCTACACTCACGCACATAGTAGTGTATCCATTAAGATGACTACGTGCACATAGCACTTCATGTAGTCTGTCTCTACACTCACGCACATAGCAGTGTATCCATTAAGATGACTATGTGCACATAGCACTTCATGTAGTCTGTCTCTACACTCACGCACATAGTAGTGTATCTGTAAATGTGCACACTTCGCACTTTTAATTTAAGAAAAGTATATAAACTCAATCATTGTTCTAACAAAAACGTTATCTAGTAAACTCAAATCGTTTCTCATACATTGCGTCAGTACATTTTTACATGAAAAACTTGTATTATAAAATCACACACATAGTAGTGTAGGTGTACAATGTGCGTACTTCGCACATTTAACCATAGAAAAGCTTATAAACTCAATAATATTGTTCTAAACAAACATTAATTAAACTCAAATCATTTGTTTCAAAACATTTTCACAAAATCAAAAGTCATTTATTCAAATTAGGCTGAGAATCAGCACTTTTCGAACGTCAAAATACATAAGACAGTCCCCCAAAAACGTCCACCCTTCGACACTTCCTAGTGCTTTTGGGAAGAAGAAGTGGCGCAACACATGATAAGTATGTTCTATCCTTTATAACAAGGAGTTTTATTATTTATACTATTTACTACACAACAAATATTCCAGTTAGAGGTTCATCTAAATACATAATATTTCATTCACCATCTTTGTTCTCGCTAATAGATGATTCACTACCATTATTATTAAAACAAAGCCAAGGATGTATTTTACCGATGGAATATAAAAAAACGAAGTATAAACACAAATAAGTGGTATAATATAATCCCAATGTTGGAACAACCAAACAATTGTTATCTCTAATTAATTTACGTGAAAAGTGCAAATAAATAAAGGAGAGAGAGGAGAGCCGGCACGGCGTGGCGGCGGTTTCAACCCCACCATTGGTTTTATTTAGTTTTTGTGTTTTTAAATTTCTTATTTCCTTCGGTGATTTAAGTATACGTAATGTATTATGAAAATGTCACCTAAAACTGGTACAAAAGCTGACCGCAAGGTGCCAGAGAAAGCTATTATGTTTTAAATGCAAGAAGTCGGTTGACATTAAAAAAACAGACTTATGTTCAAAATGTAAAAACCGCTATGAATTTGATTGTGATGGCTTCCCAGTGCAAACCTACCGGCTAATGGACCAGGAATCAAAGAGAGACTGGCGATGTGAAACATGCAAAAAAAATGGATAAAAGTCCGGACTACTAGACATGTTTCTAACATGACAATGAGGAGAATGGGAAACCAACCCCTAATGAACTTCTTACCGGGAAAAAGTGTGAATGTTCAGGAAAGTAAGCAACTTGTAGCTACGAAGTCTGCCGTGCAGAGCGGTTCTGACATCTTGGATTCCCACATACCGTCTGAATTCGAAACTTCAGATGAAACAACACACCCAAACAACTCTCTCACTGTGTTGACAGCAGAATTTCTGGAACATTGTCATTTCTAGAAATGAGAGACACCATAAAAGCGCTTACACATAAATTGGATAGTACTGAGAACGAGCTAGAAAACACGATACTTGAACGATCTCTATCAACAATGAAATAAGTTAGCTGCATAAAATAAAATGTTAAAATCCCTCTGTAACTCTTCCTCTGTTATTGGAAATAGCTCAGACATTAAATATACAAATAAAAGATAATTTCTGCCATAGCAAAACTCCGTTTTCACACCTACTCCCTTGAGGAATAAGTTGAATGTTAACTGTGGCAAAAGCATAGAAATAATGCACTTTCAACAAAAAGTCGCGGACCTTCAACAAGAATTAAAAGAAGCACAACAGCAAATTGTAGCTCTTACGGAAATAATACACACAAAATAAACAAAACAAAATATGTGAACAAGAGCAAAAACATGAAGCGACAAATAGAGTACTTATATTCCGCTTTCAACAGTGCGTCGGTCTAGCAGCAGCCATGACACACTCAAAACAAAATACAAAATATGAAAAGCACAGAATTATCGCGGATACAAAACTAAGTAGTCAAATAGCCGTCATGTCAAGCTAAACTACAACGATAAACTTGTGATTTGTGTAGGAGAAAATGATCACAATTTAAAATATACCTTATCCCAACCACAAATTGTACTGGACACATTTTATAATAACATGATTATTGTATTGAATGTGTTTAAAAATGAGTATTTAGATATAAGTAAACTCAATTATTGCATCAAAATGTATGTCTTAACCATAAACAAATTAATTTTCTAGAAAGCCAGATCCTTATGTCTGAATTGTGTAGTTCATGACTATAACGAGGACTACTTAAATCCTAACAATTCCGTATTATTTTTCTGTAATCAAAAACATACTGCCATCTAGTATGAGTAATTTCAAAATACTCCATCAAAATATGGCTAGACTCTTATCAAAAGTAAAGCTACTCGAAATAACTCTGCAAGAACGCTGTAGAACGCAGCTTGCAACTACGTGAAGTACAAAATAATACAGGTGTAATATGCCTCTCCGAAACTTTTATATAAAAAAAAAGCTATGAGTCTTATACTAAAATTCATGACTATGAAATGGCTGCTAACTTCTTCAGGGAAAAACAAAGAGGCGGAACCTGCATCTTAGTAAAAATAAACGTGATCTTCGAAGAGCTACTACCATTTATAAATACCCACTCTTTACAAAATACGTTCGAAGTATGCGAACTAACTTATCAGTTGATAATCATTTGTGTTTATAGAACTCCTCAATCCGACCCTACCCAATTTCTATTTCATAAATATAAATAAAAAAATAAAGGTGGTTTTAGTGGGTGACTTTAACATTAATAGTCACAAAAAGACAACATAACTTAATCAATGACTAGATCTTCATACAATTCATCTGCCTAGCCTTTTCCCAACTATGTTGGGGTCGGCTTCCAGTCTAACCGGATACAGCTGAATACCAGTATTTTACATGGAGCGACTGCCTACCTGACCTCCACAACCCAGTTACTGGGTAATACGATACCCCTTGGTAAGACTGGTTGTTAGAATTTCGGGCTTCTGACGACCCGTAACGACTGTCAAAGATCCACAAATGACAGCCGGGACCAACGGCTTAACGTGCTTTCCGAAGCACGGAGGGGTCTTGGTATGTAAAGATGGTCACCCATCCACGGACCAACCGCGGCAAGCGTAGCTTAACCTGATCGATCGACCCGTGCAGCTATTGTTACTTAGCCACAAGCCTCTTCATACAATTATGATCTAAAATTACATATAAATGAGCCAACACGTAAGTTATCATGTATTGACCATTTTCTCGATAATATCTCGGATGCCATTGATACAGTCATACCACTCCATTTATCCGACCATGACACGGAACATCAGTTGAGTATTTCCTTTAAGACATAAGATACAAATAAAACAGGTATCATACTATGAATATCTGTTATCAATGTTTACAAAATTTGTCCTGGTCAGATATTTACGCAGAAAATGATATAGATGTAGCATTCAGTTCTTTTCATGAATTGTTATGCTTTTCTATAATTTATGCTTCACAATAACAAGAGTAAAAGTTGAAACTAATCAAAAGAAACAAAACTGGATAAGCAAAGGACTCAAACAAAGTTGTAAAACCAAACGGTCTCTATACTATCAATATTATAGAAATAAAAATAAGGAAATAGGAGTAAATGTATGCAATATTCAAAAATATTACAGAAATGTATCTGCATATCAAGAAAGAACGCAAATATTAGGTTTATTAATGAAAATAAATGCAAACCCGAATGGAGTAATTGGGGACGGAATCATGAACAATAACTTCAAATAAAGAAAATATTCAAATTAATAACAATAGTCACGGATCCAATAAAAATAGCAATTACTGCCTTCAATGACCACTACATTAATATGGCGCGTTCTTCTAGTACTGATATAAAGACAAGCCCTAAGAAAAATTCAGCAGTTCGTTCGATGTTCCTCAAATCTGTTTCTGACAATGAAGTTAGAACGGAGATAATAGCACCAAAAAATACTAACATTCTTAAGGGTACGATGCTATTAATACGAAAATAATAAAATCATGTACTATTGAGTTAAGTGAAATTATAAAACATTTGATTAATTTATCTTTCTCACTTGGTACTTTTCCTGCTTCGACTTCTTGCCTGCGTCTCAACCCTTGGAGGTGATTTTCTGGACCTGTGCCGACCGGATCCACGATGCAGTGATGCTGGTGAATGACAACTTTGTTTAGGCGCTCTGGACGAGCGAAGATTTTGCCTGGGTGCTCCTGACGCATGAAGGATTTTCCTCAAGTCTCCAACACATGTCCGAGATCGGCTGCGTCTCGATGCACAATGCTGTGATGACTCCCGGTCGACTTTTCAGACCGGTCACTGGACATCTTCACTAAATTGCACAATTACACTGTAAAATGACCTGATTTTTTTTTTAAAACAACGAGTACCCATTTCATTGAATATACCATGTTATCAAAGTAGGCAATTAATGTGATAAATGAAACTATTAATTATTGCCTTCTATGTTTTATCAATTTAATTATGTTTCAGGGCAGAAAAAGTAATAAATGTCGCACACATCTAATCATAAGTTTCGGGGATTCACCAAATAAAGTGCAAGCACGAAGAGTTTTTCATTTACATTTAAACCTCATATCAATAACAGAGTTTATAGTATAGCAGAGATTATGTTACTAGAAGGTATTCCTATAATTGATTCAGTAAGATTTTTTTTCACACTACACAGGTATATTAATAATACATAAAATGTACCTACTTTGATATTAACTGTTGACAAGTATTGGACAAAAATCGAATACTTACTTCGGGATCGTAAAAACGAACCCTACACACAACACTACTTAGAAAAATATTAACTGTCATTTGGCGTATTAAATATCATGTTAACCATTATATTTGCCATAGGATATTCTAGGTAACGTATCAATGATTAAAAAAATATATACATACAATATTGTGAAATCAATACGGATAGATTTCTAATAGAGTACCACACTATCAAAGAATCAAAGAAAATTACATAATCGAAAATTATATTTAATCATCAATTTAGCCATATTATCATACCTTACTGTGGACGTATGATGATCACACCAGGGTGGTAGCAATAGCTACATCAGAATTTCCTGGTGCTATCCCTGCTTCTGATTTGATAAAACTGATTCTATTTTAAATTAAAACACTGTATCTTTATATAAAATAACTTTATTATACACACGGAATCTTGATTACAATGTCAACTGCCTGGCTTCATAGCCCAATGATTACTGATTCTCCACAGCCTTTTACAAATTAAAAATGACTTTTGCCCCACCCAGAAATAACGACAATATCATAACTGTCATTTCTAAGTGTTGCCAAATTGATAATAATACATTCAGTTGCCATAATGATAATACTTTTCAAAGTTTGTTACAATATTAATCATTTGTTCTTTGACTGTGTTGCCACAGTGGATATATAAATAATACATTTACGCTATTAAAATAATACATTTAAAAAATAAACAAATCTAATCTTCCGTAATAATCGATGAGTTTAGTAGAATTCACAACTTATTTACATTGAATGAGGTAACTGTAGCTTTAAAAAGTGCAATACTTATTTGGAATTAACACATGAATTTGAACAAAGCTAACACAAAAAACACTACAAAGTGCAAAATAACTTTAATTTCGGAAGGCGGTGACAAATAATTAAAATACACATCCAAAGTCACCGACTTCCGAAATTAAAGTTATTTTGCACTTTGTAGTGCTTTTTGGAAGTCGGTTGTTAGTTTTTTGAAAAAAGTTTTAAGACAGCATTTTTTGAGAGTTACGAGTTGTAGGTCGTAGGTTCGAACCCAGACAGACAGGCCGGTAAACCCAGCAGTGAGAATATTATAGGCTGATTATTATAAATATTTACGACATTTTGACAAACTGTCAAATTTTCCCAGTTGAACATGAACCTTATATTTATGCAACAAAGTTGAAAATCTATATCAAGGAAATTTGATAGATTGGGGTAGCTTGATGTGCTGGCGTCTGTACAGGTCATTTAAACAGTTATGCTTCCGAATAACCCAGTGGAGTTCTTGGAAGTTGCATACCTATGCAACTTTCGACAGAAGTACCTAGAAATTCAGCATGTAGGTCACCTACATGCTGAATTTCTAGGTACTTCTGTCGAAAAAAAAAATCGGCAATATTTCGTAATCTAGATTAAAACTGTACCGTGATGTTCTGATTAAAATGGAGATAAAAATAGAAGTAAAAACTACGTCCGTGGGACGAACAATCGTAAATTAGATAAAAGAAAAATAAAGCGGGAATGTGCGAGTTGGACTCTCAGTCGCATACGTAACACAACGAACAAAAAATAAAAAAAACTACGAAAAACACCGAAAAAGGCACGTTTAATTATTTACTTTATTTTATTGTGTGTTGCAGCTACTAGTAGTGCACTACCTACTCTGTGAAATTAAATGTACACCTAATACTTTTCAAAAGATACAGCCCTGTGACGGACAGCGAAGATACAGCCCTGTGAGTGTGACGAACAGCGAAACCTTAGTAATACCCTAAAAATATCAACTCATAATTTAAACTGCACTACACTTAACAAGTCATTTAGGTGGGTACTTATAAAATACCTGCCAGTATTCAGTAAACCGCTAGCAGCTGTAGCAAGAAGTAGAAATGTTTGAATTTGGAAGCATTAATGCTAAGCGTTTCAGTGAGTGCACTAACTCCATGGAGTCGCTGCAGGCGTCTAATAACCTCTCGTTGACCTCGGTAAGACTTTGGTCAAAGTAAAAAGCGGAGCGGGGGAGAGAGCGGGTTCGGGAAGATAAAAGAATTGAAGCTAGGTTCTACAAAAACGCAAAATTTAGAATTGTTCTTGCTCTAGTGTGTCATTTAACCTGTGGCGTCCAACTATCGTAAAACGTCAAACTTCCGTCAAGCCCGGCGCCGATTTCTGACAGTGACAGCTGACATGTTTACGATTTGTGTTACGAATTTACGACCTCGCTCACAAAAAAAGGTCCACTCAAGTTTCTATTGCTTCTAGCTAAAAAAAATAAACAGTGTTAGGTTCTTGAATCACCAGGCTATTAAATAAATTGTTTAGCGCACTCAAATTTCTACATCGTTTTCTATAAACAAATGTTGAAAACGGACAAGTGGTCGAAAGTGTGTTTGTTGCCGTAATAGGATGATTTCTGATAAAATTACAGAGTTGGTTTGCACGAAACTTTGCTTGTTTCTTTTTGAATAGACAAGTAATCTAACAGGAGTGTTTTTTTGAAAGTTGAACCTAACATTTTCATATTATTGAAACTCAAACTTCATACTACGCGGAGCCATTTTTATGAGATCTGGTTTACAACGCATGACTTTGTAAACGCTCATCAGAGTTATTTTGAGTGTTTCAAATAAAAAAAATGGTACTAGAATACTATACCTATAAACCTTTATCTACCGATGTCTACCTTTATACTGTAAAAATATGCCAGTATAATTGTAATAAGATTTTCTGGAAGAGATAACTAATTGGACATGTTTTTTTTTGTATTAGCTAATTTTACATGGTACTACAGGTTTCAAAATTTGAATAATTAGTCTAAGCCGCATAAGAATGAACTAGACTTTATAATTAGTGTAAAAACTTACTCATTGTCATGGAAAAAAACAAAGAAATCAAGCTCTGAAATTACCTAAAAAAATGTAGAGTTCGAGAAAATCGTACGGACGTGACTCACCCACTCTACGAAAATATCGATAAGTTCGGTTTAGGAATAGAAGTTCATTGTAGGAAATAATAACAAAATTCAAGTTACATGATTTTGATTTATTAAAAAATGTATTTTACGTAGGTACTGTGTGTTTTTGTACTGTGTATGTCACATAGGGAAGAAAAATAATAAACATTATTCTTGTAATCAGTTATTTTATTTGTACATAACATCCTAACCTGTTACACATAACATCAAGCTTGTATTCCCTGAAGGCGTAAGCAGTTGTGTATACACCCACATTGATTGTCTCCTCATAAGTAGATACACAGAATAAAGGTACTTATTTTAAGCTTATGCTTCAACATATTTGCAAAAATTGTGGCAGTAGAATGAACACTGTACTAAATATAAGCTGCTTATTTCAAATAAATGTTAATTTATTTTACATTCATATTTACAAATCTTGATAAAAAGTTGAAGTACAAAAGTGTTGCTTATTTCTTAAAGTAATAACATTTTCATTTATTACACATTCACATTTATAAGTCTTATATCTCACAATTACACATACCCATGTATCAAAATAGAAGGTGAAGTACAAAGATGCTGCGTATTGCTAACGCAAAACATTTACAAACGGTGATAAAAATAGAAGGGTGAAATACAGTGCTGCTTATGCCTAAAATTATAAAAAGTTCATCTTTTACACATTCAGATACACAAAATTTTACATCCCGCAATCTCACATTCAGTTTTATAAATAAAAAAATAACTGCCAGCAGAACAGCAAGAGGATTATACACACAGAGAAATATATGGAAATAGGCTACAAAAACAAAGTACAAAGGTGCAGCTTATTTCAAAAGTAATACAAGTTCATACACATTATCTTATAAATCTTGATAACAATATAAAGAACAGAGGTGTTGCTTACATAAAAAAACTGACAACAAAAATAATGTGGACTCATGATACAATGCGTAACTTACAAAAACGCTACCCTAGCTTCTCTCATTCTGACAATATACATGATCTTCTCCCGAACATCCTCAGGCACATTGTCATCATCCACATGGACCTCTTACTCATTGGGGGTCACCACTAGGCGTTCCGCCCTAGTCTAGTTTGGCCACACTGAGCAATGCCACCACGCCACACTGCACCACCGCACCGCGCTGCATCGCCACGACGCGCGTCGCCGAGTCGTGGCCGACGCTGCTGCTGCGGCTGCTGCCACGTCCTTGAACACTTCCTCTTGCTGGAACAGCTGGTACTTGTCAGCAAGAGAGAAGTGGTCCTGCTCCATCGTGATGTCGTCACCCACTGGGGCCCTGATGACGACATCACATCTAAAATTAAAATAGTAAAAATAAATACGAGTAAATTACGAAGAAAAGGTATAAGAGTAATGAATATAAGTTTTAACACTTACGGCTTAAGGACGCGCGGCGAGCCTGAACCAGCAGCAGCAGTGGACCCCGGAACTGGCGATGAGGATCTTGGCCTATCAAACAAAGAGATTTCATTTATATTAAAGACAACTTCGTTTATTGTCTCTATATCTGTCAAAGGTCCGAGGGTCACAGTCCGAAATAAAAAAAAAATATAGTATGAAATACACATCGAATGATCAAAACTATTGTTATTATTAGATTTAGAGCAACTCAATTCATACAGATACACTCAATTCATTGTAAAACAGTCAAAATTCATCAAAGTAATGACGCCATGAGCCCAACGATTTTTACGTAAAATTTCTTTGGCCAAAAATGAAGTATTTATGATGTTATTTAGTGCAAATATTATCTAAAACGATGTAATAACTAATAATAAATGAATATTCATCCACTTACCGTTGCATATCACCCAAAAACTCACTAAATATGATTTTATTAGACGGAGCACGTATCACAACGTTGACGTGTTGAAGTGTCAGTAATGGCGGCACTTTCAGCTTTTTATATTTATGTTTCCAGACAATATTTTTGGTATAGAATTAGTAGGTTGAAGAGAATATTTATCTGGCCACAATTTTTTTTTTTACAGACCTCTCATAACTTACTCATTTTAAATGATTAGAAAAAAACCGCAGGTAGTCGGGGCGGGCCGCGGCGCGGCCCGGCTGGGGCTTTACGGAAGTTACTAGGGCGGGCCGCCGCGCGGCCCGCCCCGGCCGTTACCGGTTAATAGAATAGAATATTTCTATGTAAAAAAGATGTTTATTACAAATCAGATGTTCCAAATAACTTAAGACTAACTTTTAGTCATGCAAAAAACTATGAGCATTAAAGCTATACATATATATAATAAACTAACTTACGAGGTCTTAATAGTTATTTTATAATAATAGTAAATTATCGTATAAAAAACAGCTACAAAGCAATAACATTTATCTAATAGTAATATTTATATAATTTAATCATCCCTTACAGCCGTATTCAGACATTTTGAATTTCGAACTTTATTTCGGCATACCTATATGGTTAAAGTTTTAATCACAAAACTGACACTGAATCAGAGTCTAAATTGACAATCTATATCTATTCTATACATATAATAAATCTGTAAAGGAACTTTTTCTGTACATTTAAAATATTTCGAAAATAATTGCTTGGGGTGGTAAGGGATCTATATCTATTCTATATCTATACATATAATAAATCTGTAAAGGAACTTTTTCTGTACATTTAAAATATTTCGAAAATAATTGCTTGGGGTGGTAAGGGATAATCAACAGATGACATTTTAACCCTTATCAAAATTTTTGTCTGTAGCTCGGTTTTTCAGTTTCTATGTTGAATAGATCAAGTATCACGTCAAAAGAACGAAACTAATATGGTTATCTTTCATACTCAAATATTTTTTATAACTCGGAGTATATATTAGTCTTTGTTTCATCGCAATCGCTTCGGTCAATCTAAAGTGTTCAAGAAGAATTTAATTACGTAATGTCGAGACACTTAGCGACATCTATTGGCGCGAAACGGTACTAACGAATACTTATAATAACACGTCATTCTCCTTTAAGTTACTGTGTCTGTGTTATTTCAAAGAGTAATGATACTGATTAAAATTGCTTACCGTTGGTGGTTGATTCCCACGAATCAAAAAAGCTAAAAGAATATCAAATAAAAAGTAGTGATAATATTAATTGACTTGGTGTTCTGAGTCTTAAAGAATGCAATGTTAGATACATATTTATTAGTTTTAAAAATAACAACTTTACAAAATCAATACAAAAAGAGGGGAAGAAATCTCATCTCATAGAAAAATAAAATTGTGATAAAAGTCTCAGTGACGCCATCTAGCATAATATAGCAAAATTAGAGCGGCCAAGGAATAAATCTTAATCTCTAGCGTCTGTAACGCCATCTAGGTTTGAATAGCAAACATACAAAGACAACAACTTGATTTTGCCTATTTTATTGATTTTCTATCGAATATACGTAGGTACCTATACCTACCTATATCCGAGAGGCCAGGTCCAAAATCCGTAGATCTATGGATAAACCGGTAAATCCGAGGTCTGACAATGCGGGGTGACGCTAGGTAAAAACTAGATGCCTGTGGTAGGAATGTTACCATTTGGATTAGGTAGGTATCGATAATATTGTTAACTTTCTACGCAGTCTGTTTTTTTTTATTGTTCGATCAGTGTTTCCGAAGTAAATAGATGTCTGCTTTTATAAACTACTTCGAACAATATTTTGACGAAGCAGATGGAAGCCAATAGGGTATTTTACTACCTACTTAAAAATCTACAAATGCGTTATTATTAAATAGTATTAAGGACAAAAAATTCATCCCAAAGTAGGGTATAATTTATTGGGAGTTTTGGGAGTAAACAGAGTTTTAAATATGTGCTAATTTTCGTGATGTTAGTTTTCGAGGTGGGGAGCCCCCCCCCCCCCCGGGTTCGAGGGAGGTTGGGTGGTGAAAATCAGGAAAAAAAATCCAAAATTGCGGCCATAACTACTGGTGGATCTGAGTAAATAGATAGGTTTTCACACGGGCAACTGTAGGTAGGTATATCGGTGCTTTTCCGAGCAACATCGCTTACAGAGAAGCATTTTGTTAGTTAAAACAAGTTTAAAAATATATTTATTTATCCATTTGGTATCTCCAACAAAGTATACCTACATACATAGAAACAATAGAAATCATAATAGTAAAATATTGACAAATAAATAGTTTATTGCCTGGTTTGGATTTCTTTTTTCAACAGCGCTCTTAATGTGGATAATGACCGACGTTACGGGGCGTAATGTAACATTCGCATCGAGCATGTCTTTACGCCGTGTGCTAAAATCAGTGTTGCTCGCTCGCATGTTTTGCCGTAGGTACCTACTGCTGACTGCACGAATGCTTGCCATGTTAGGTGCATTTTGACCCGTGACGCCGGTCAGTATCCACCTTTACAGCGTGATCTTTCTTCATCGTGATAACGCCACGGTCCCACGGGCTGTTAACTGACAGGTGGCGCCAGGTGTTACTGCACTGCTACCTGTCGAGGCCTATCGCAGTCCGTGCAGAGCATTCCCACTGCTGTGGTTTTATTCAGTGGTCAACGTTTGATAAACAAAGCTAAAAGACAAGCGCCTGTACGGGCCGAGATAGGCGCCCGCCCCCGCTCTGCGCCACCCCGCGCTGGCGACGACTGGCAATCGGAGACCTCATCGGCATCGAATGTTCCCACGGCCTATCGGCCTGGCTTGACGCAGTCTGGCCTGTGAGAAAGCGCGCCGTGGAAACGTGGAATAATGTTTCAGCACACTCAACCAGACGCGCAGTCGATTTATTGAGTACAGTAAAAGCTCCTTATTCGCGCTTCCTTCATTCGCGTTTTCATTATTCGGGGATTAAAAAAATGCGACCAAATTCCTATATTCGCGGCTAAAGACTTCTTTATCCGCGGATCTAATCGGTACATCGGTACATTACATATTCATAAAAAGGATTCCATTAACTCTTCGTATCCAAACCAATATCCTTTGTAAGCGCGCCGTCAAATGGAGTAATAAAAAAGTAAAATAGACCTTATTACAACTGTGGCTAAAGTATATTGTTAAGTGATATCGCCACTGTGTTGGTTCGGCTTTTGACATCTATAGCCGCCTTCGCCGCGGTCGGTGTTTTTGAGAATGTAAACAAACAGAATGAAAGCAACCTTATCACCATAAAGTATATTTATTAATGCTGCCACATAATAGACATTCCATCCTTTGGTAAGAGCCGCTTTGCGTGTTTTACCTATTGTTTCATCTTTCCATGCGTTACAAAATGTTGTCAATTCAAGCTGTGGTAGGTTCCTACCAGGATAGATCGGGAGATTCTTCCTTTTTAAAGGAGGAGTAGTAACCTACACCATCTAAGCGACACATTATTGTTTTCCGACACGGCACGCGAACGAAGTCGCGGGCACAGCTAGTTTGTAATAAGAACCGTAACTAATTTGCTAACGTTAAGTTGCGCTAAGGTACAGACGCCAGCACATCAAGCTACCCCAAACTGTCAAATTTACTCAGTTGAACATGAATCTTATGCGAGATAAAGTTGAAAATCTATCAAAGAATTTTGACAGATTATGGTAGCTTGATGTGCTGGTGACTGTACTTACACCAATCAAATAATGTATATATTCCTCTGAGTTCATATAATCCATTTGAATTAATATGTTATGAAAAAGTAATGTAAATGCATACGTTTTAGGGTCGCGGGTTATATTTAGTTCAATATAGCCGCCATTGGCCTGCTAATTGAAAAAAAAAGTAAGAACATTTGAATTTCGCGGGCTTTCCTAAGGTTCAGAAACAATAACTGGCTTGAAGGCTTCAGCTTGGACTAAAGTATAGGTTACCTGGAACGACTGTAGGATCTTTAAGGTAAATAAAGTTACCACGCTCCGCTAGACAGTCCGTGATCCACGCCAAAAGTACCTAAATCAGTCTGTGAGCCGAAATCCTTTGAGCATCGCAAATAAATCAAGTTTTAGTTCACGAATTGAAACATTTATTTTAGAAATACCAGGTGAAGGCGAAACTTTGGAGTGACGTCCAACAGAATGATGAAAACCTTTTTGGTATCGCGAATCTAAAGTTTTGAGGGATTTTGACTTGATTATTAATGGACGGCATATCGATCGTTCATACTGAAATGGATATAAAGACTGGTATTGATGTATATGTATAACAACACTAGCTTTTGCCAGCAGCTTCGTCTGTGTTAGCCAATTTAAACAAAACCTTAGTAAATTATACACCTAAAACCTTCCTTGGTGAAAACCGCATGAAAATCCGTTCAGTCGTTTGTGAGTTTACCGCAAACAGACAGACGTGGCGTGGCGCGGTGGGGGACTTTGTTTTAAAATAAATGTAGTGTCATCATCGGCGAACAAAAACATCGTGAAGAAATCTGGGCTTATACATATATGTCACCATAACATTATGAACTTCGTCAGTTTATAATCTATCTCGTGAGATTATTTAAACTGTCTATAAATTGTGAACTGCATAAACCATTTACAATTTAACGCACTATTTTTCGATAGTCCGATCTCTCCGTCTAATTGTGAACTGCTTTCAATACGGATAGTACCTTGCACTATTACTAAATAGTCAAGTAACTGCTACTAACTTTGAAGTAGAGCTTGCCGGTCGCTACCGCGGCACGGCTCGCTTCGCTCGCTCGGTTCGCGCGTGTCAGAATATAGGGGTATATACATTTATAAGTGTGTACATTTAAAACAAATATCAAGCTTTGAATATCAGAATGGTTACTGCTTATTTACTGTATATGCAGGTTCTTATGAATATGGTTTGTAGGGAAAGGATTTCATGAAGTAAAGCACAGAAAGACAAGACCAGACATTTATTTCAGTTAGGCTTGTCAATATTGAATCAGAAAGCTAGTCGTCCGTTCCAAAACTAGGTCTTCATGGAGAAGAAGGACAAGAAACTCCATGGAAACAGTATTGAAGTATTTCATCAACACATCTCTTACATTACTATGAATTATTATTTTCCTACATACATTTAATTTCAACTCTTGGACCATTGTCCAAGAGAACTTAGAATTATTATAACATTGCTATTACATTATTACAATAGCTAGGAATAGAACATGAATATGATTGTTATGATTTAAAACATTAGGAAAACCGACTATAATATAACTTGTACAACAACATTTTTATAATAAGCAATAATTATTATATAATATCAAATTACTTAACTTACATGACATCTGGTTGATTTATTCCACACAACAACGGCACTAGGACTAACCTCCTGAACATCTACCAAGCAAATGACATCTGGTTGATTTATTCCACACAACAACGGCACTAGGACTAACCTCCTGAACATCTATCAAGCAACTGACCCAATAACGTTATTTTTAATCCTTTTTATAACTTCCCAATGTCAACTTACATTAAACAACTACCGCCATTTTGAACAAGCTACAGAACGTCACTCATTTGGCTTAATAACTTCTAACACAGATTAATAAACAAAGGTTATGTAGTTAAACCGTTAGAAAACATTTTATGGTAATTAAGCAATTTAATAAGAACTGATTCGTAATTTAAGACACTTAAAAGTATCGATATGAACTGCCAGTATTGTGCTAGTCAATTGAATCAGTCTATTTATTATTTTAAGTAATACTAGAAAACCCAAATATATTACAAGTGTAATTAAATACTACGTAATCATTTACAGTAACAACATCCAAGTTATTTTCACAAATTGAGACCGTTATTTTTGTAAACTAGTCAAATTAGGTACTTCTGCACTTGTTCAAGGCTTCGTCAACGTGACAAATGACATTATATACCAAACAATAATAGATTATCAAAATGAACAATCTAACACGGCCAGACTGACAAGTACTTCGTTCTCGAAGTACCTATGAATCCACCGTCTCACAAAAACAACAGCACTTGATAGTTGACCAGTTAAACTTGCACATTATATAAAAGTATCAAATCAAAACCTAAGGTAAAGTATATTTAAACAGGTATTATTAAAAACTACTTAATCATTATAGATTTTAGTAATTTTTGCAAGTCAATACAGTTATTTCCTGTGAATACTATCTTGTCAAATAAGGTAGGTACCTCAAGGCCTCGTTAATGTGACCGATGTCATTATCCAACAAACAATACTTATTATAATATCAAAATGAATGATCGAACACGGCCAGACTGAAAATACTTCGTCCTCGAAGTACCTATTAATCTTCCTTCTCACTAAAACGACAGAACCAACAAAAAATTATACATTGTTTCTCATTTTATGTGCTCCGGGCATATAACAATTTATCTGTCTACATATTGATACAGTTTTTTGTTTTTACCTCCCTAATGTCGTATAAACATTTAACAATTTTGTCATAACTATTAACGTAAGGGTATAATTAAGTTCACAAAAGAATTGTTATAGCAACAATTCAGTAAGTCATTCATGTTTAACAGCTGCATCGCAGCACTGACCAGTGATCATGAAAATAATTCGAATAATTCATCGTTCGGTCAATCTGACAATATTATTGAACACTATTCAATAAACACATTTTCTATTAACAATTTCATACATTTTTGACATGGCCACTCCGAACAATACTTTTACATTGGAAGTAATAACTTTTAATAACACCTAACAAGAAACCAAAGTATAGTGAATTATTTCAAACAAGTTAATCTTAAGGAAAATCTTAGTTTTGTACATGGGTGGTACTCGGGTGGTGCCCTATATAATGTGAAGTAGCTCAATTTTGTATTATGTTAAATTTAATAGCTCAATTTTTTATAATTATTAATTTTACAAACATAGTTTTAAGTTTTGTTTTTTTTTACTAACAAGTTATGGAATGTAATAATGAATTCTGAATTAAAATAATTAATAATAATAATAACCATGTGATGCTCACTACTTTGAAAAAAATCATAATGAATTAGTTCTAGCAAAAGTGTGTTTTGGCTGTCAGTATCACATACCATTCTTTATTTATTGTTTGTTTCAGCTGTAAGTCATCTATAGTTAATTAATAAATAAATAAAAGAAGCCACGCCCTCCAATAAATTTCAGCAAGTGGTGTTGGCGACTTTGGACCGGAGTAGATGGAGAATGACTGTCCGCTCATCCAGTGACCACGATCTTCAGTAATGAGGGACTCATTGAATTACCTTTACGACAATAAATAAAGTACCAACTATTTATTCCGACTTTCTGCTAAGACTTGGTATATTTCGTTTTCGTTAAAATTATCTCCGAAATAATTTTGTAAACATCAGAACCTTACACAAGTACCGAAATTAAATTACCGTGACCACTAAAATAGCATTTATATAATTCTCAAATAACATCGATTATAAATTACTTGTTACACTCACATTCAAAATATGTTCGTTACTTTAATTTATCTATTCTGTAATAATCTATACCAATAAGATTAATAAAGAGGAAAGATTTGATTGTTTATTTTTTGTTTGTTTGTTTGCATTGAATAGGGTCCGAAATTACTGAATCTATTTGAATTATTTCACTGTTGGGAAGCTACACTATTCCTGGGTGATATAGGCTATATTTTATCCCCGTATTCCCACGGGAACGGGAACTACGCGGGTAAAACCGCGGAGCGCTGCTAGTTCAACAATAATTTCCAATTTCACAATAGAACAGCTTTACCCATTCAGCATTTTATATTTGTTTGTAAAGTCAATTAGCGCAGAATTATATTCAGCCATCATTTGATATTTCAGACCGAATTAATAACGTGACACCGTAAGCGTCATTTGTTTTTAAATATTTTATTTTTCATTTCATAAAATAGCCAGGTTTTTGATAATAAAAGATTTGGGTGATTTTAACTCGACAGTAAAGGTAGGTACGTACTATTTCGATTGGTGTTATGTAAATTAATAAATTTTCTTATGCGATAATCTGCTCAGTACCGTATTTTTAAGAGGTGTGATACATCTTGATTTGAAAAGAAAAGAATTTGTAAACTGAAGAAGAATACCAAATCACACCGTACCGAAAAAATATATATAGTAAAAGCACATCCAAACCAATATTACAATTTAAATTCACTATACGTTGGTCTATTAAGATAAAAGAATTATCCATCATCTCAATATACAATCCATGTCCAATTGTCCATGTAACGTTTGAACGTTCGGTCAAACTGAAATGCACCAAAATCATCATCACAATGCCAATAAATCTGAAAATAACCTTTCACAGCCATGCTGAACTGTACTTGTCTCAACTTATATTGTTCTCATTGGTCTATGACCCAAGTGATGTTAAGGCCCCACCTGCTGTACGTGAGTTAGTTAACACCAGGCCTGTGACCCCAGCAGCAATTATTCCATTAGTCTATGACCCAAGTGATGTTAAGGCCCCACCTGCTGTACGTGAGTTAGTTAACACCAGGCCTATGACCCCAGCAGCAATAATTCCATTGGTCTCTGACCCAAGTGATGTTAAGGCCCCACCTGCTGTACGTGAGTTAGTTAACACCAGGCCTATGACCCCAGCAGCAATTATTCCATTAGTCTATGACCCAAGTGATGTTAAGGCCCCACCTGCTGTACGTGAGTTAGTTAACACCAGGCCTATGACCCCAGCAGCAATAATTCCATTGGTCTCTGACCCAAGTGATGTTAAGGCCCCACCTGCTGTACGTGAGTTAGTTAACACCAGGCCTGTGACCCCAGCAGCAATTATTCCATTGATTTCACAATAAAATCAACCTCTAAATTGCAACTTATCAAAGTCAAAGTCAACGTCAAAATCAAAGTCAAAGTCAAAGCATTTATTTCAAAGGCACTTAAAAGGCACTTTTGAACGTCAGTTGTACCACTTGCATTTTTTTAGTTGGTTCATTTCAGTTTAACCAAACTAAGTTATTAAGTTTTTCTGTCTCTCAAGTCTCATCGCTGTGAGCATTGGAAATTGAAATCGAATATAACACAATTTCATAATTATGTCTTTCAATAAAAATCTTAAAAGCTAATTTTTAAAAATAATAAAATAATACAAACGTCATGAGGAAATAGAAAGAAAATTGCATTAAGTACATACTCTACTAAAGTCATAAAAAAGTATAACTATAAATTCGGGGTTTATTACCACATCCGAAAATATTTTTACCATTCATAATCCGTTATGCAATTATTAAAAAAAAAAAAAAATAACTACCTTAGGCATACACAGCTGTTCATGACACGTTTCGAGGCTACTACTGAATAAGCTAGAAAGTATCAACAACTTTAAAATCCATAGTGTAATCAAATTGATTTTATTGCCACTTGAATTTCAGGTAAGTCGTGGCGCAATTTGAAATTTATCAAATCGAGTTTTACATGTAGGTACTAAGTATTTTTTTCTTTTTTTTTCTTCTCATTTGTGGAAATTATGACATGGAGAAAGACAAATTAAATTGCATTTAGCATCTTTAAACTTATGAAGTTAACTGATTTAATAAATTTATTTACCCGGTAACCTAATCACAAGTGTTTATTGTACAAAGCAATTAGTTAGGTATGTATCACGGAAGAAAGTAACTTTGTTCTTGTATCATTTAAGAAAGTCAAAATTACTATTTTGCTTCCTCTCTCTTTCCTCTAACTATTGTATCCTCTGATTATCTTTTAAAGTAATTGGTTCGATGATACATAAGTAATTAACAGTAAAAACATACTAATAAATGCTCGATAAACAATAGAAATGATATAAAAGTATTTCGCAATACTTAATCTTTCAATTTATCATCGTATCCATTTGTAAATATTAAACAGCCTCTAAGGGCCTTACCAACTTAAGCTACTTCTTATTCCTGGAAAGCTTCCCGATACTTCTCACAGCAGCTGAGGTTCCAGTCTCGAAGCTCACATAGTAACTTGCAGCTCCGCAGCTCCGATGTCAGGGGCAGCGGGATGTCATCATTATGGTGCGAGTGAAGTCAGCGTCCCGCCAACGGTTTTCAAAATATCGTCAGCAGCTCGAACATTGATCATGAAAATAGCAAAATAAAATGCATTAGTAAGTGGTTTTAAAAGGCCAGAGAACCATCCCACTTCTGATGTCAGAATATAGGGGTATATACATTTATAAGTGTGTACATTTAAAACAAATATCAAGCTTTGAATATCAGAATGGTTACTGCTTATTTACTGTATATGCAGGTTCTTATGAATATGGTTTGTAGGGAAAGGATTTCATGAAGTAAAGCACAGAAAGACAAGACCAGACATTTATTTCAGTTAGGCTTGTCAATATTGAATCAGAAAGCTAGTCGTCCGTTCCAAAACTAGGTCTTCATGGAGAAGAAGGACAAGAAACTCCATGGAAACAGTATTGAAGTATTTCATCAACACATCTCTTACATTACTATGAATTATTATTTTCCTACATACATTTAATTTCAACTCTTGGACCATTGTCCAAGAGAACTTAGAATTATTATAACATTGCTATTACATTATTACAATAGCTAGGAATAGAACATGAATATGATTGTTATGATTTAAAACATTAGGAAAACCGACTATAATATAACTTGTACAACAACATTTTTATAATAAGCAATAATTATTATATAATATCAAATTACTTAACTTACATGACATCTGGTTGATTTATTCCACACAACAACGGCACTAGGACTAACCTCCTGAACATCTACCAAGCAAATGACATCTGGTTGATTTATTCCACACAACAACGGCACTAGGACTAACCTCCTGAACATCTATCAAGCAACTGACCCAATAACGTTATTTTTAATCCTTTTTATAACTTCCCAATGTCAACTTACATTAAACAACTACCGCCATTTTGAACAAGCTACAGAACGTCACTCATTTGGCTTAATAACTTCTAACACAGATTAATAAACAAAGGTTATGTAGTTAAACCGTTAGAAAACATTTTATGGTAATTAAGCAATTTAATAAGAACTGATTCGTAATTTAAGACACTTAAAAGTATCGATATGAACTGCCAGTATTGTGCTAGTCAATTGAATCAGTCTATTTATTATTTTAAGTAATACTAGAAAACCCAAATATATTACAAGTGTAATTAAATACTACGTAATCATTTACAGTAACAACATCCAAGTTATTTTCACAAATTGAGACCGTTATTTTTGTAAACTAGTCAAATTAGGTACTTCTGCACTTGTTCAAGGCTTCGTCAACGTGACAAATGACATTATATACCAAACAATAATAGATTATCAAAATGAACAATCTAACACGCGCGTTTGGTCGCGGTTCCGTTGGGTTAGAACCGGTACAGTTCCGTACCGGTTCAGTACCGGTTCATGCGGTACAGTTCACAATTTATCGACAGTTTATAATCTCGCGAGATAGATTATAAACTAACGGTGTTCACAATCTTACGGCGACATATATAATTATAGATTATATTCATACAGGGTCAAATTAAAATGGCTGGTAATACTTATGACAGTAGCCACATGTTGGGTATCAATATCAACAACTAAAAAAAAAACAAAAAAAAAAGAAATTTTACATCATTCGACCTTTGTTCCAAACTTTAAAAAACATGTACTTACAATAAGGCATCCAAACTACTGTTACCTATGTTATAGTTTGTGTAAATTCGTAAAATTTCTAAGATGATCCACGAAAAACTTCAAAAACAGCTGGAGTGATCTAGGCGCGATGAGTGAAGGTCAATGCTCGTAATTCTTCAGCGAACCACGTCGGCCGGGAGCGTGTAGATCGCTCAGCTGTTTTTGAAATTTGTACTGTAAAATAATCTAGTAGCGAAGTCAAAACTGTACATTTCATATAAATCCTGCTGCGTTATTTTTACGTCCGTCAACAGAACAATGTGTCCTTTGGCTATCAAACTTATACCGATATAAAGCCCCACAGATCCCCACTTTTTTTAAATGGTGTCAATGTTACCCGGAAGTGGAGTTTCATTGACAAGGCATTAAAATGCCACTTTTGTCAGAGATTTCATCATTTTGATTAAATAATTCAATACTGCATGCAAGATACAGGACATATAAATAAAAAGAACAAGTTTTAAAGATCAATATGTCATTTTTACTATCACTTAGGTAGATTACAAAATTATAGGCACTTTATCATCATAGGCACACTTTTAAACAGTATTTTAGCGCACTGTTAAAGTGGCCCCATTTTACCGGTAGCGTAGCATTGCTTAGGAATAATACCCCAAAACCCCTTCAAGCTTGTCTGTCCATTCCCAAAGCCGAGTATTCACGTTGAATAGTGCCGACCAATCATCTTCGAGTGCCCAGTTCCATGAATGCACGGAGATCTATCGCCTAGGGACTGCAAAACCAGGACCGGTACGGGAACTTTTGAGTTATCAATTTTTGTTTTCAAATTGCATTTTGTCACTTTGTGGAACTTTTTAGAGCACGGAACTCAGCACGTTAACTTTTGTTAAAGAAGAAAGCTAAATTCAAATTTGCCAGGTGTTGTTGGTGTCAGGTTGTATGTTGATTTTAATTATTTTTTGTAAAACTGTAACCTGGTTGACCTTTGACATTTTCGTATTATTGTGACATTTTACTGAAATTCAAACGATTTGACATGAATTAGTATTTTGTAGTATTTAATTTTCCTTAATGTTTTTTTTTTTTTACTTATTAAATCTTAAATTTGTATAAATTCAATAATAATATATGATTTGCATGCCCATGTGACGGTAAATTCAAAACACCGAAAAATAAATTTGGTTTAAATCGTTTTTGATTGAGAAAATGGATATATAAATCAATTTACTTTTATTTTTCTGTTACATATTTCGTCCCAATCTTCAAATTAGAATAGTTTTTAATAAATTGGAAAATACCCTATTATAATCATTAATACAACAAATAATCCCATTTAATTAAAAATTTCGATCACTCTGGCGCTTCCCCCTTGAAACAGTATTATTAGCTAACTATTGAAACTAAGTTTATGTTGACTAACAGTTAATGTTGACTTCCAAAATATCTAAATTATTTACTATAGCATTGTGTCTAATTTAAACTTTACTTTTATCTATTCACTAGAGCTTTAAATCCGTTACTCTGTTAGTTCTATTTACAAATACTTGACTTGCCTAATAAAAGAGCGGAGCGTCCTATTCAATTGGCAATTGGCACTCGCAATCGGCAGCCAATCAGTGCACGCCACGTCACCACTCGAGCGGTTATCGACAGTTGGCCGAGTAAACAATAATGTTTGATTAATCGCGGATTATTTCTCCAAGAGTGATGAATGGGCTTCTCGTTCTGTCAGTTTTGACGTTTTATTTGATTTTCCTGTTAGTTTTTCATTCCATCTCGTCTATGTCTATCCAATTATTCAATCATTAACTCACTATGGAGTGGGCTTCCTTGTTTTTGTTACAAGTATTGTATTCAATAATCGTACTGGCTGCATACATGACTATAAAGAAGTAGTTTTCTACATTAATCCTAATAGGTTTAGATGTTTCGAGGTTTGTTACTCAAAAAAAAAAAAAAAAAAAAAAAAAAAAACGTGCAAAAACGTCTGAACGGATTAGAATGACATTTGGCACACAGATCGTTTATGGCCTGGATTAACACATAGGATACTTTTTATCCCGGTAGTACGTTCCCGTGATATAATAAATTTGTATTATTAATGAGAGTTCCAGTATTTGAATAGTTATATACGCGGACGAGGTCGTGAGGAAAGTGCTAGTAGATTATAAAGAGGTAAAGTTTGTGAGCCCGGATGTAGGATGTAATCTACGAAACTATTCGTCCGATTTCCCAAATTCTTTACGTCTGTAAAGAATTTTCTTATGGCATTCGGCAATAGCGTAGCGAGTGCCATAGGATTATTATGCAGGAAAAGTTTTTATCCAGTGCGCAAATTTTAACCATGAATTCGGCATATCATTCTAGACTCCCTACCGCAGAAATTTTCCACCGGTTATACGAAAAAAAATCTGCTGTTTCATACATTTTGACCGCGTAGGTATTGTACTTTTCTATGAAACAGCTGGTTTTTTTTTTGTATAACCGGCGAAAAACTTCTGCGCTAAAGGCTCTAGAATGATATGCTGAATTCATGGTTAAAATTTGCGTACTGGATAAAAACTTATCCTGTATATATGTTTTATGTTAAAACATGCGGCCGCGGTCGCAGGCAGAAGCTATTGTAAAAACCGCTAAGAATCTTTAAATTATGTGCTGTAGCGCACACAGTTCAAAGATTGAGAATTCGAGACCATGAAAACTTCACACAAACAAAGTTTGTTCCCTGTTGAAATCCATTTCTCGTAGGACCTCAGACGGGATACCGATTTATGTGTTCGACGTTTAATTCACTCTAGAACTACACGTTCGCAATTTCGCCCCAGGCGTTAAAGGACCAAATAAGACCCGACATTGTTGCTGCTCGAATATATTAGTGTTGCGCTCTTCGCAACTGAGTCCCGGAATCCCGTGGTCCCGCAATAAATACAAATTAGCAGCTCATCCCTAGCCCCGCGTTTATAAGCCGGGATCCTTGCGATGGTCGCTCCTCCGGGATAAATAAACTTGGTCCTCCTTCACGTATTTTGGACGCGTAACTTTTTCCATTATTGCAGGAAGATACAATTTTTCATGTGATTTACATGGCGTTTGGTAGCTGTGGGTTTTTTGAAGATTGGGGTTGTTATTTATGTTTATCCCTTACGCTGTACATAAAAAAACGGAGAAAATTTGTCGATACTTCAATTTGTCTATTACTAGAGATCTGACCCTGCCACTCACAGTTTTTATGACTTGAAAAAACATTGATACTTCTCTATTTTATTTAAGATTCATCATCATCATCATTTAAACCGAAAGACATAGCTGCTGCTGGACATGGCCACCCCCAAAAGGGAGGACTTGCCATAATCGCCACGCTTGGCAGGCGGATTGGCGATCGCAGTTTGGTGGTAAAATGCTTACAGAACGCTGCTGGCGATTCTCTAGTAAGTCCCTTAGTCGCCTTCTACGACACCCACGGATTGAAATGGGATGGTGCTGTTCTTTACGTCCGGCACCACACGGAACTATTTAAGATTAATATGAAGGAATTTTATAACACAATAGCTTATGCTAGCGGCTTCACGCGGCGACGTCGAAAATTATACTACGGGAACGCACTACTGGGATAAAAAGTATTATTTATGTTGATCCAGCACCCTAATTGCGTAACTCACGATTGATCATAATTGGTTTCGTCTTCACGGTTAAACAATATCCATTGCGTTATTTATGTTGTCGAACAGACACATTTTTCGAACATATGAAGCAATGGTTTAACAATCCGTTTCAAAACGATACAGATTATGATGAATCGTGAGTTACGCAATTAGGGTGCAGGTTATAAACTATCTGTATGCCAAATCCGTTCAGCCGGTTTTGCGTGATTGAGTAACAAATATCCAAACATCTAAACATACAAATTTTCACATTTATAATGTTAGTAGGATAAACGTTTCCGTATAAATTGGCTAAATAATAGTAAAATCGGCATCAAAATCCATTACGTACCTACGTAATCCTTACGTTTAGAAGAACGACGAGGTCACGCGGTCACAGACACGAAATCAAACTTTAAACTTTTTTATTTATAAAATCTCCCTTGCAACTATCATTACAGGCGTATACCTAATACAATAGCGCGGTCATAAAGTTAACTTACTTACAATTTTAAACTTTGAAAAACGTTAATAAAACATTTTTTTTTTTTGAAGAAGTAGGTAACAAAAACATGATTTAAAATAGGATAATATGCAACAAAGATTCAAGAATTTTGATTTCAGAATTCAGCTTCGACCATGAAAATTTCATGGTCGAAGCTTAATATTCCTTAACCCAGTGTTTCCCAAACTTATTTTAACTGTGACGCCCTTGGGAAGTTGCCATATTTTTGCGACGCCCTGGCCTGCTTGCCATACATTTACCTACTAATTGTTATTTTAGCCTAATAACATTTTTTCTGAAAAACTCCAAATAGCATCTAATTTTTTTATTAGAAAATAAAGAACAAAACAAAAATGAAAGCAAAAAACAAAGATAAAAAGCAAGCACACACCCTTTTTTATCTCTTTTCGTTTGGTATTATTGAGAAGGATGTGCTTGCTTTTCTGAGCATAGTTTCTTAAAACGAGGCTCAAGTTTCGAAATTGCCACTCTCGTATCTGTCTCTAAATTTATTTTCGATCTGTACTTGTTCTTAATTACTGCAACTGCAGAGAAACCTGTCTCGCACAAGTATGATGTTGCAAACGGTAATAAAACCCCCAATGCTGCAGTGCTGATGGAACGATATTCATGATAAACTGATCTCCAAAATTCAAGTAGCTTATTTTTGTTGATTGGAGCTTAAGGCTGGAGTCACAGGACAATTCTATTAACTGTTCTTCTTCTGCTGTTGAAAGTGTTGATGGTGAGGTCGACTGGAAAGGGTTTCTAACCCAGTCATGTTGCTCCAGATTTTCAAGTGCCGTGTAAATATTATTTAGATCGCCTCACGACGCCCCTGGGATAATACCGCGGCACCCCAGGGCGTCGCGACGCACAGTTTGGGAAGCACTGCCTTAACCAACCGATTGACATAAATGGAATTTAAAAAACAGAATTCACAAAATTGACGTCCCTATAGGTACTCGTTGAATATGTATACTCCCAATAATAATACAAATTCCAACTAGTAAGCATGAATATCCAAATCTCCAATCGAAAAGATCTCGGTCTACTGTAAAGTATTCACAATACGAGAAAAGTAGCTCATTGCAATACGTTCTCCGCTATCCGGTGGCAATGAAAGTGTCCAGTGTGGAATATATGGTTCCCGCCGCCGCACCAGTGATATATAGACGGTGTTATATACGGCTTTAGTATGCTGCCGATACCTAGCCTTGATAGACGAATACACGAGGCACTTCCAAACTGTGTTTAAGGAATAAGTTACCCTTTCGGATGCATTATAATTTCATATGCAAGCATTTACCTACTTAAATGTAGGTCCGGTAAATTCGAGGCAACCAATTTGCTGATTGGTGACAACATTTACAATGGTATTACATATTGTATTATACCAGAAAATACATACATAAAATTAATTTAACACTATAAAACTTAAACGTACTGTTCGGGCGCCTCCGACCACTCGGCAATCTTCGGCTGCTGTCGTGGGGTCCATATTGGTCTCATATTGGTACCCGAAATTGTTCTTCCTAATGATTTGTAATCCGAATGATCACTCTTCCTAAAATTTTTCATCCTAAAGTTTTCATTCATACTATTTGTAGTGCTACCGGCGATGTTCATAGCACACATGTTTCCGAAAATTGTTATTAATAATATCATGAATGTAAATATATTTAAACTCCTACTGTTTTTATCATATCGCTTTTATCCCTAAACATAATTGCCATAATATTTTCACTCATACTCAGAAAGAAACATTTACCAAGTGTAATAAAAACCATGAATCATCAGATGAATGTTACCTGAGATAACTATATCTAAAAAACCAACTGTTTAGAATGATTAAAGGTCGTTTCACTGATTTTTGTCTTAAATGAATGAAATTCAGTTCAGAGTGTCGTCTAGGGGGCACTATGAAAAAAAATACTTAGAAAAATTTCGCGACCAAATTCGAGGTAGCGCTCGCCGGCCGCTGCCGCGGCACCGCTCGCTTCGCTCGCTCGGCTCGCACGTAGTTGGTCACTGTTCTAACCTAACCTAACCTATGGATCCATTCCACATCGCTACTTGTACCATGGTACTATTATTCTTATATGTTAAACATATTATGTGAAAATAAAGTTACGCAAAATTAATGTTTAAAATACTGATTATTATGAATAAAAATAAATCTAAACAAAAAAGATATGAATAATAGTGTAAAAGATGGTTATGTTGAGAAAATATAGGAAAACAAATAAAAGTATCTATATTAAATGTTTATTGCTACTGACATTATGAAGTTGAATGCTGCGGAATTATGAACATTAGAGACAGAGTAGTTAGGAATTGTGATTGTTAGGATGAAAAATGTTAGGAAGAACATTTTCGGCTTTCCAATTATCGGAGTTGAAAATTTAGGTGAACTTTGGCGCACCCGGTGGCTGCGGAGGTGGCGGCGACGAGAGGAGCGGCGTGCAGGACGCAGGCCGTCGAGCTACCGATCTCCATCGAAGGCACGCGCGCGCACTCCATACGTTTACCAACTCAAAATTATTTTGTACCTATACTGATTATATCCATTTAAACCAGTTACATCTACCAACCCGCACTGGGCCCGCGTGGTAGATTACGGCCCACTCCCTCTCATGGAGAGGAGGCCTGTGTCCCAGCAGTGGGAACGTTATAGGCTGAGTATGTATGTATGTAAACTAGTTAACCTGTCTTTGAGTTTAATCCTTAGTTAGGTCCCTAACACGTACAATGGGTGGCGTTATCAGCCATCTCTCAATCTCAAATTGAAGACATTTACTTCAATTAAACCAATAACAGGCACATTTTAAACTGTGAAGGAGTCAGTTAGAAAAAAATATATGGTTGTCCAGTCCAAAACGTAGTTGGTAGCTGTTGAGAAGAATAGGCAAGAAACTCCACGGACACTATTTGAAATCAAAATATTGGTTACATTATTTAAGTTATATTTATAGGTGTGAGAACGATGAAGAAAGACACAGCACGTTAAAAGCGTCCGTAGTAAATAATTTAAAACGATAAAAATAAGCCACGACAGCTAAGTGCTCAAACACACGAGCGGCACGCTGCCGCTGCAACGGCAGAGGAAACTGCGCTCGTGTAAATATGCTCTAAGAAATGAACAGTTCCAATAACAATGTTCATGATATATACTATTTACTATCCGACGGCATGTGGCATCCACCAAGCAGAACTGACCGACTAGCTCTCACAGAGGAGGCCAGCAGTGGTATAACATTATCTAGGCTGATAATATGTTGTGTAATTCTTATACACCGTGACATTTTAGTCGTCTTACAAAGATGGACCATTCAATGTATCCGACATAAAATACCTCTAGGCGCGATTCAAAAATTGTTACCATTAATTAAGATAACAGGTACAAAGAATAATAAATAATGCTTTAGAATTAAGAAACACCCTGTTAATAATGTTTACATCTGAAAGGGTAGAAGATACCTATGCCATTACATTCCATCATTCATTCCATCTCCATATCAGGGTGTTTCAAACTAAGTCATGCGTCATAATCAATATTTTTATTTATTTTATTATTCATAAATGTTATTTTTTTTTTTTATAAAATACCTATATATATTTTTATTTAAATGTATTTTAGTCCTTGGATATATGAAGTGGGCTGCCGTTGTATTGGTAAGACAAAAATGTCACGGTGTATAGTCCTTGCGGATATGTGTAAATAAGAAACATGTCGTATTCACTTAGGTAAATACGTAACCATTTCTGAGAAAACTCAATGTCCTTATTTGATTATTCAAATAATGCGAATTTTCTTGGAAGGTGAAATTGGACTTTTTAAGGACTGGGGTGTCGTCAAGAGAGCTTCCAACTCCCTATTTTCTTGTTGCTATTCCGTTCAAATTATATGTACCTATCTTGGCGGAAAAAAGCCGAGTTTTTGAGCAAGATATTCAGTTAATCTCTTAACTTTTCCTTCGCAGGGATGCTAAGCAAACAATAGATTCTGATACGATCTGTTTTCTTGTGTCCTTTTCCTACAGTTGTCCCTTCTCATAGAAAGTGTTGCTTATCTCCGAACGATATGGGTTCCACTTTATACGGTTGCTCTTGTGTGGCGTAATCCTACTCTGGCATTTTATTTCCGATAAAAGCCTTCTCTTCGCTTTCTCTATCGCCTGTATCTACAACTACAAAATGTTTCTTGTTTCTTAGTTGGAATTTTTAAATCACGTACGTATTTTTTTCTACATCTCCATAGGTTGTCATGGTACGGACATGTGATTTGGAGGAATGAGTTTACCTTAGTTTGTCGTGAATTTTTTTGAGTATGAATGTGGATAGCTGTATGAGAAGGAGAAGATCAAAGAAACGATGATGGCTGGACTGTGTGAAGATTATATGGTTACAAAGGAGGTAACTACCGAGATGACGACTTCTAGAGAAGTTTTTTTTTTTTTCTAATGTAATGGTTCCTCTCTGGATACCATAATTAATTGAGGCAACTATAGGCAAGTCTGAATTCTATTTCTACCCAAATTAGAACAATTGTACAATTCCATGCTTGACATGTCTAGTTTCCAAAGCGGGATCTGTCCAACAGTTAACAGTACTAATTGCGCGCTATTCACAATTTAGTGCCACAAACCGCAGCTCAGCGCTGATTGGCTATAAATTTGAACGACACACGCTGATTGGTGGTCTTTCGTTCTTTTGTCGTTTCGTTCGTACTGGATCAACGTGGTTTTGATTGTTGCATTCTGTGCCTGTACCTACATTGTCCTCTCTAATAGTGACATAGTATCAGTGGTGACGGTTCAATACAAGCCGATTCCCGGCCTACCTTTAAGAAATTCCACCTTCCACCGATCCACTCATTATTTCAAATTACAATGATGTTTATGGGTTTCTAAGTGTTACTGAAACATCTCTGATTCCAAATCAGTATCAAAGAAAGCAGCGCCTTATCTTCTGAAGAAACTTTAAGTTTGCATCACGCGGTAAGTGTTTCCTTTGGAACAGCTTTATACCTGGCCATAATTCCATCCCTCGCCACTGTATACTATAGTATACTCGAAGGGCATTCTAATGTCAGATCAATTTCGTCGTCGAAGGCATTCATGTGTAGCTTTGAACTTTCGAAGTCACGTAGATTCTCCATAATAACGCGCCAAGAACTTCGAATGTCACATCCGACATTTGTAATAGTTGTTTCGCTGTCCCACAATGCAACATTCTCAATTCAGTTTCAGATTTTGATGCGCCATTCTGCATCACAAATTCAATTCTCGTCTAAGAGGAATTCTCATTGTTTCTCAAATTGTTTTGTTAGCATTTGTTTTGCTCTCAAGTAGCATGGGGATTTATTTCCTTGTAGATGTTTACGAGCTGCAGGGAGATTTGCAGCTAGAATTTTATCTGTTTTATTGCTTTTATTTCCTGATGCTTGGCTTAAGTCTGGGGGATTACGTATTAATTCAATGTTGATGTAAAATGGCTGTCATTTGTCGGTCGTGGCCCATTGTGTAAAGTTCCATCGTCGTCTGTTACGACGCCGGCACGTGATTGAGTTGCACAATTACTTTTGTGTTTGTAATATTGGGATAAAAGTTTGTTTTGTTATGTTTTCGTCATGAATACTGAACATTTTGTTCGTTATTGGTGCTTCGGATAGGGCTCCGTGGTATTTTTTGTTGGTATCAGTTTTGAGATTAGTAAATTCATCGAAACGACTTCAATTTTTTCCGAACCGAAAAATCAAGGTTAATTTTAAAACTTTTAGTAAAATATGCTTGGGTTTGCCGATTTTAACTTTAAGCACGATTTAGATTTTTTGATTCACGAGAATGTACAGATATATCTTAAGCCATAGTGCCTTTTTATTTACGTAGCTAGTCAATTATATTTTCATTTTATGTGCAACAGACAGTTGCTGCATCTCTAAGGACCGACCGAACGTAACGTCCATTGAACAAACGTTAGCAATGATAATGTCTCTTTTTTACCACAGAAATATTCGTGGCCACCTGTTCTCCAGGTGTATTGAGTAAAAGTCACAACGTGAAATCGTAGGTGAAGTGGGCCAAAAGTCAGCTGTCTCCCTACCTGATGCTAGGGATTGACACCAGTGTCAGCTCATTTAAGCCGTTGGTCCCGACTGTCATTCGTGGATCTTTGAGAAGCGTTACGGGTCGTCAGAAGCCCGAAAGTGTGGCAGCCAGTCTTACCAAGGGATATCGTTTTCCCAAGAACTGGGTTGTGGATGTCAGGTAGACAGTTGCTCCTTGTAAAATACTATTCAACTGCATCTGGTTAGGCTAGAAGCCGACCCCAAAATAGTTGGCAATTGGCTAGGCAGATGAAGAGATCGGATTCTGTCTTATAGGACCAAAACCAGTGGATTTTCAATTAGCTTGTACCGTCAGTTCATTTCACAATCATCCGTTTTCATTCCACCTTACAAAATCTTCTCCGAGTGTTCACTCCATATTTCATCTCCAACATTATACAAACAATTTTGCAAATCACCGGCCAATATTCCAGATTGCTCCATAACATGGACTCAAGCAATTGTCGATAAAATAATATCCCTGCAATGACTGGACGCTTCCAATCCAATATGGCCTGAAATTCTCGGACCCTCTCTTATTTGGGTCACGTAGACCATCACAGATCACCAGAACGTCATAACTTGCGGGTGTTACTGGACGATTTCGTACCCTAAATGAATGAAGTTAGGGGATTATTTTCTTTGACTGGTTTATTGCTGGTGTGTTTGTGAATCTTCGTAGATGGTAGATAGTAAACATGGGGACCCTGTAACCACTACTTAATAAATAGCGTAGTATACTTCGCTCCGTTTTGTTTGATTTTCGACGCCAACTATTCTGTCTATCTGTGAATATTGGTTTTCACAGAAATTTCATTAAATTAACGCTGTTTCTGTTTTATTCAAACGTAAAGAGAATTTCACGTCTCAGTAAGTTTGTAGTTAGAAGGACTATTGTTTGTTAGAAACTATAACCAATTTACTATAATTTTAATACGATTTTAAATTAGCTTCGCTTGTATCGATCTATTTATGTATGTCACTTTGTTTTTCTTAAGATTATTAGCCACTTCTAAGCATCAAACGTCACTTATCAAGGACTGATGACAATACGGTATTGTCATCGTCCCAGTAGCTGACCAGAAACTTCAGGATTAGCGATTCCGAAATCCGGAGAGAGAGCCCGAGAAACGGCTACAGCATCCATAGGCAGGTTGGGCAAGTTGGCACGCAAATTCGCCTATTCTAACAAAAACCCACATTTGCGGTCAATTGAACTAAAAAGTGAAAAGTAAATAATAGTTTTTAAACTAAAATACAATTTTAAAATAAGATTAGAGAAAATGTTTTTTTTTTGTTTCTGACTCTATTTTTGGAGACGCCCCGGGCGTCGGGAATCCCAGGCCGATTTCCGGCCACCGTAGGCATGGGCTTGCGGACGGCGAGTAATGGGTAGCTCGCTGTCCGGTAAGGACCAAGCCCAAGTCGACGGCGCGTTGTGTTCCACGCGCGCCTCAAAGAGATGTCAGCACAAAAAATGATATGGCCCGCAAGGGCCGATGCCTGTCAGGGGTGCGGGTTTGTTCGAAAGAGATACCACAGCCCCTGGCATACGGGCTACTGAGGCAACACGGGTGGGTTTTAGTCAATAAAAGTCTGACACGCCCTCCTGCTCCACCCAGAGCGGGAATAGTTATTTGATGATTTCCCAACCAAAAAAAAAAAAACCTATTGAAGATTATTTTCAACTTTAAGTTTGGTTTTATAATATAAGCGTGTTTTTTTGTTGTTTTATACTATTATTTATTTACGTTTCGTTCTGTTCGGTGTTAAATACAACACCGTATAGACAAATCACAGTAGAGCGACACTCATGTCATGCGTAAATGAATGTGATGGATGTCGCAGCATAAGTGTGAAAAATTTGGATCGGAAAATGTACGGCATGAACAATTTCCACGAATTCTAGGTACATAAGGATTTGACAGGCGCTGAATGTTATATGCTTTTATTCTAATGTCAGCCAAAATAATGACGTACTTATCAGGCTCGGAAAGATATTAGACCGATTTAATGCTTTTTAAACTTGTAGGTAATAAGCTATTCTGGAACCAAACATTCGAAGACATGTGACATCCATCAACAAGGACTGGGCCCCCGTGGTGGATAACGGCCTACACTTCCCACCGAGAGGAAACTCATGTCCCAGCAGTGGGAACATGAAAGGCCGATTATTAAGGAGTATTGAAGTTTTGAGGGCCGCAGGAGTCCGCTGGATGCGAGAAGCACAGAACCGGTCGAAGTGGCAGAGCTTGGGGGAGGCCTATGTCCAGCAGTGGACGTCTTTCGGCTGAAATGATGATGATGATGATGACGATTGAAATTTTTTGTGGGATGGCAAATAATTTCTTTGCGATTACGATGTTGGTCCCATGTAGAAAGTTATTCAACTTGATGATCTGTACCTACCACATCCTTAAATTTAACCACGCGTTTCTAATACACACTATAGAAATCGTCTCTATTATAAACAAAGTTAATATATGAACGCTAAAGCCAGCCAGAAGCATGTTACTTAATTAAGGAACACAAGTTAATATATTTTCATAATCCTTCATCACACCCTTTTCCGAAACGAAGTTGAAAACTCACACGTATACCATTTTCAATTAACATAATTACGTTACAAGTTAAAACAATGATCTATCATAGTTTTTATCTAAATTATGCAAAGGCTTAGGTATTGTGTCCTGTGGGCTGTGGGCAATCTCTTTCAAAGCAAATAAAGAACGAAAGAAAGAAGAATATTAAAAAGAAAGACAGAAAATTTCTTTGGTACAGATTAAAAGGCACACCATACACAGGAGATAAACAATAAACAAATAAAAAGTGTTAAGCGCATTAAAAAAAACTAGCAGGAAAGTGGGTTCTACAGCACTTTTCAATGGGATTGATATAATTCATGTTTCTATTGGCGGATGTCTTTGAATTCGATGTTTACTCACGATGTTTGCCTTCACCGTTTTGAGAGCAGTGGCGTTGAAATAATTTACACAAATCAAAGAGATGTCTGGGTTCGAACCTACGACCTCCAACAAATGTTATAATAACTTTCTGTCACTGGTATTTTACGCAAATTAAGGTATGCCGATTTGTGTGTGGTGGGCACCACAACTAAAAAGTAGAAATGAATAATTAAAAAAAAAACAACCCGTAAAAAAATTACTTTAATTTCGGAAGTCAGTCTTTGGTTTTGTATATGTTCGCTTTTTTGCCACCGACTTCATAAATCGGTTCGTAGTCGGTTGTTTTTTTTACAAACTTATTTGCATGTCCCTAACATGAATAAAGGCGACATGCTATGTCCTACCTGCGACATTTATCTTGACGTCACATTAATTAAGCTAAAAGTGTAATCTATTTTTGTGGCACGTAGCCTAGTTTCAGTTTCCGTGGAATAACTCGCTTGTTTCATGCAAATTATATTCGTCGGGCAGCGTTCTATTGTTTATGAGTAACAAAATGGCGACTGGGTGCTTAAATTAATGTGTGTTGAAAGCTTGGACACAGTATAATAAAGTAAGCAGTATTATGACTTCGTACAAACTGGCTGAAACTATAGGCTTCGAAATCTCGGTTTACTTCGATGGTCAACAGTTGCGTCTATAGACGCGGATGGTACCAAACACTTCCGCATATTTGTTTGAGTATGTAACACATATCACAAATTTATCGACTGTATTGTGTACTGTATGGAATTCATCCACCCTAGTCTAATGCGTGTTTATCTACCGAGCGGCCCTAGGTTTAAATTCAAGGACACTGCTGAGAATTAATACTGCTAACTTTATCATACTGTGGCTTTAACTCCATTTTGAGATCGCTGCTAATGATAATATTGCAGCTTTTGTCTTTTCATGCGGTTGTGTTTGAGTTCATTTGTGTTAATGGCTTTTCGGTATGTCTGGCTTTAATCGGTATTGTTCTAAATAGCCATTTGTTTTATCTCGTATTGGATCGAAGTATTGAGTAGTTTATGCCATAAGTACTGTAGTAAAAATATGGTGAGTCAGGGAGGTGGTAACGGCAGGGTGTGCCACAGTATCGCCACTCGTGAACACCCCACTATTTTGAACCTTGGTGTTTGCAAGATAGTGCGTTCTTTGTCATTCTATAGAATCGACTGACAGATACTGTCGACTGAGCTCTGTAAAGTTTTTACAAAATGTATGGAAAAGCTGTTTTTGTTTTTGTAGAACCGATGAAAAATTACTCCGCTGGGGGGTCTAGAATGATATGCTGAATTCATGGTTACAGTTTGCGCACTGGTCAAAAACTTATCCTGTATATTCGTTTTATTAGCTTAAAATGTCCACTAAATAGTCTCGCTAGGCAATTTATACGCACCTATCTACAGTAAGTTGTTTGTCAAATAACAATGAAGGCAGCATCAGGTGGGCCATTTGTCTTCATAAACTTAATGCCTCATTACAACCATTTGTATGTAATTGAGCTGTTTGATTGATGATAATTAATCACGGCATTAAGTTAATGTTTGTGAAGTTATTTATTGAACTTGGTCTCAATTTCTTTGTAGTCAATTGAAAATCTTAATAATTATTTTATTTTTTATCGTCTGGCAGCGTTATATTATTTGTGAGAAACAAAATGGTGACTGAGTGCTTTAATCGATGTGAGCCTATAAGACTTATGAGCAATTTTAATATTACTTAATTTTATACGGGATAATTATTATAAAACATAGAATAGTGAAGATTGAGAAGCTTCAATGAACTGGCTAAACAGCTTGTGGATTCCTTCCTTTCAGCACAAAGTTAAGTAAGTGCAAAGTGAATTCCTACTAACATAGTCTTATTTATTAACACAAGTGTTGTTTATGATAAAAATATGTATGGTTCTAACATAAATAACATCACACCTTATTCCCCCGAAGGGTAGGGCAGAGCTGTACTTATAGCACGCCCACATTTCGCCATTTATGTTTAAGTCCCATGCAATAGGGGGCAAATCTAATACCACCAACCACAAATCCAAACACCTGGCTGCTATTGAGAGATTTCAGAAAGAAAAACCAAATAACAGGGCCATAGCTGTGTCGCCTGAAAATAAATGGACAATTATAAATAAGACTTAATATAAATTAAACTCGACCAATGATAGAATCATTTTGATTACGCCCATATCACCATCCCGGCACTATCAACAGCTGTATAAAGTCCTGTAATTACCTATTAACAATAAATACGTACATTTACGCACTGACTACGCCCACTGCTGACAGATATTGCCACTAATACGCCAATCAAATACTGTTAACGGTATTAAACCAATTATCGAATGGATATCATTAGTCGGCTCACGTGACGCGGTACGTATTTCAAACGCCGCCGCCATGTTGGATTTGATGTAGCGTTCGATATTTGAATTTGACTGGTGAAGTTGCGTTTGATAGGAAAAGACCGTGATTTGTGCGGGATTGACAATTTGAATCATTATTATTAAATTATTAGTCGATTCGCACGACTTTGCTCGCTCGAATCGCGCGAATCGACACTATTAAATAATAACTATTTTCTAGACGCGACTCGAATAAAGTTTATTTGTTTGTGGGCGTATCGACAACTCCAGGAATATGTACTAGGCAATTGGCATGTTTTAAATTATATGCACTTTATCGTACCTACTTGTTGTGACCTGTTTTCTTAACTTAATTTTTTTTCTTTATTATTTTTGCATAAAATTCAAAACGTGCCAATTACCTAACGAAAATACTGTATTCTACACGGTAGTAGACACAAAACTATTTGCAAAAAAAAAGAAACGACTGACTTTCTATAGTTTTAATTAAGTAATGCATAGCGTCTGTTCATCTTTACATTTTTGACGTTTAAACACCTCTTAAGTTTAAGCAACGTTTATAAATAAGGGGGTTTAAGTCTACAGTGTGAAAAATAACTTTCATTTCGGAAGTCGGTGTCTTTGGATCTGTATTTTAGTTTTTTGACACTACAGTACTGTTGACGGTATTCAGCTAGCTACGATAATGAACCAACAAAGACAATAAAAATATTCTCTTTGGGACACAATAACCTTTTTGAATGTAACCTTTGAAATTCCCAACTACTGGGTTCCGCATGACCGTTTCCACCCGATAACGCTGTAGACCTGGGCCTCAAGTCTGCTATTACAGTAGTGTCAGAATGGTCTATCATTGATTTCATAATTGTTGATTTTGACAAGTTTGGTAATCTACTAATAAAATGGCGTCATTGTGACTTTCCAGTGGTCAGCCACTGACACTCCATTGAAAGAAATGGCATATAATGGTAATCTCGTACATAATGACAAATGAATGACTGACTTAAAATAATATGTTAAAAAATAATATGTAACATTATATACATATAAATGAAATTTGGCATGAATAAATGTTCAAATTTAGTAGTATTTTTTCGAAAATCGTTTCTACTAACGGGTTTTATAATAATGGCAATTACGACAATGCCATTATAACACAATTCTATTACGAGACCATTGACCTACCACTGATCGACCATTATGAATTTAGCAGATTACGAACTTTTAGCAAAATGACGATGGGATCGTGTTGGAATGACGAATTTATAAAAATAGCAGACTAAGTAAGGCCCCTGATATCCAATATGATTGGGACCAGGGGTTTGGTTCCAAAGTAGAGTTTCCCGCGGTATCATCCGCGCTGCAATCAAATAAATCTGATGGTAGATATCCCTCAGGACAGGATTCCATGCTCGGATAAAAAGAACAGATATTTTGTCATAGCACGATTTTTTATCTGTTGATTTTTTTTACAAAACTTTGTCGTGTGTTTTTTCAGTAACAAAAATTCCCTTTGTATCAAACATTCCATCAAAGTAATGGAAGACTGGTGGTACTTTTTGGTGGCGCAGTGACACCGGGCTTAATTACACGAAGACCAAAATTTTGCTCAGTTCATTAGAGTACTGGAGTTCTAGCTACTGAAAGTCTAGTATTATTACTTTATCAAATTGGTACTGAATATACCCAATAACTTCATAGTTTTCCACAAAGTTCGTCTATTATTTATTATATTTAAAAATACGTTTATAGGTAATATAGTAAAAAGAATTGCAGTATTATCACTTTTTTCTTTTAAATGCACGTGTTTCTGTGACATTTAAACGTTTTCTTTCTTTTAATTTCGTATCAAACACCCAAATAAATTCACATTTTGATTCACCAACAAGATACCTACATCCCTGAATTTATACATAGGTACTCGTAACTTAGAATTAACTTTAGTAACGCGTTTTTCTGTATTCTTATAGGCAGCGTGTCAACTGTAACCTATGACATGAAAAATCAAATCAAATCAATTATTTTTCAAAACATGGGTAATTGGTACCTACATAGATGTTATTCCTAAAAAAGTCGTCCTCCATATTCTACCGCTTCATGGGCATGCAAATAACATTAAATTCTATCAATAATAATATATCGAATAATATCAACTCTAAACAGAAATTCTATTGATACCGAATAAATATAAATGTCAAATAATTACAATTACAAAAAAAAAGAAACCAAAACGCAGATTTATAACATTAGTGATATTATTACTTTAATGTCAAAAAAATAATAATAAACTACATTTATGTCAAAATGTGAATCATAATAAAAAGTGTCAGAATTGGAACATGTACTCGTATGTCAATAATAATAGCTCGACAGCTCGTTTGTACACACAACATCACATCACTACGTTATAGATCTCCAGATTCAGATTCTGTTTGATAGTAGATGGGATGGAGATTAGGATGCTCTTCTATTTTCTTGTAAATGTTGACGTTTAAAAATGCATTATTGAACTTAATGATTGGACTTTGTCAACTTACAATGTGACGCATATATCTGTTTATATTTCGTCGTACGAGTATCTATGCATGTAGAGCGCATGTTTGACGTACGACGATATATCAAACTATATACATTTCTAGTTCAAGCTTACCTCCCATTGTATAGGCTTTCCGTAAAATGAGAGGCCAGCATAACCTGGACACCTATATCTTGATATATGACGGTATAGGCAGAAGTACGTTGGTGTTTGTGTGTGGGCGCTGTTTGTCGGTCAGAGTAAACTCATTTGTGGTGTCAGTTGTTGCCTTTTTCCCGCATTCAACTTTATTACTTCATCTCCCATGATTTGTGTACTTTCGGGGATCTATTTTGGACTCTGTGATGACTTGCCTACGGATTAGTTTTGGGTGTTATGTCAGGACTTGGGTTTATGGTAACGGATTTTACGTCAGTGCTGAAAAGACTTCATATAGCAAGGTGTTCGTGAATGTTCTCACAATCAACCTGCTTGCTTGGCTGACTAGCAGTTGTCGTAGAGAAGGCTACATAATTATATTATAAGTAGGGGTAAATATTGGTATAGGCTTGGCGGTACGAGTAGGGCAATACAAAAGAGATGATGGATTGACTGTGTGATTGCAATAAAGTATTGAGTATTGAGTATTGAAAGAAGATATGCCGAACACTAAGTGATAGAGAAGTATGGAAGAAGACATGATGGGCCATTCTCAAATAAATGGGGATAAGGGTATTAGAATATGAATTTGAATTGTGAGAAAGCTACATAAGATAGTACCAAGAGAAATATAAATATCTACCTTCCTACCTACCAAATATTGTGATTGTAAAAACGTAGAAAGAGGTGTCTATAAATTAAAATCCACCATTTCTATTCAATTCCATCTTTCAATAGAAATAACAGCTACATTCTTGGAATCCAATTACGAAGCTCGACGCGTGTAAAATGTACTCCAATGACAAAAGACAGTCGAGCAGTTCAAAAGTGCACTCCGCACTAACGGATCGAATCTTCGACCCCCGAGAACACACGAACGTGTCGCCAACTAAAACCGAAATAACACTCTATTTCAGCTGTCATAAGGTTGATAGTAGAACGTACACAGGCTAGGACATAGCAATGCATAACAGGATATTAACTGTCAGGCAGCTCGCGTCATATCCGGCGCTGTGACTACTTCCGGTTCCGCTACAGCGAGCATCGGGCCGGAAGCGCGGATGTGCCGATGATTTATGGCGTTTTAAGCAGTCGTATTGTTGTCTATGGTTAGTCCTTTAAGCGATTGGTGTCAATGGCTAGGGGGTTCACCGAGCTAGCTTGTCAAGCTTTGAATTATTGTAGTAAGTTAATATTTTATAGAAAGGGGGTTTGTTTTGTATCTCAAGATGTTTGTTAAACGGGTTTACAAGGTAGGCAGAGCTTTAAGCTTGGTTATCACTTTTCGAAATTGTGTTATGAATTTGGGAACGTCTATGATAAAAATATATCCTGTATCCCATATAATAAACATCCTTTGCTGCGAATTTAATTAAAATTACAAGTACAGGACGCCAGCACATCAAGCTACCCCAATCTGTCAAATTTCTTTGGGAAATCATTAAATAACTTCTCCCGCTCTGGGTGGAGCAGGGGGCCGTGTCAGACTTTTACTGACTAAAACCCACCGGTGTTCCTTCAGTAGCCCGTATGCCAGGGGCTGTGGTATCTCTTTCGAACAAACCCGCACCCCTGGCAGGCATCGGCCCTTGCGGGCCCCATCATTTGTTGTGCTGACATCTCTTTGAGGCGCGCGTGGATCACAACGCGCCGTCGACTTGGGCTTGGTCCTTACCGGACAGCGAGCTACCCATTACTCGCCGTCCGCAAGCTCATGCCTACGGTGGCCGGAAATCGGCTTGGGATTCCCGACGCCCAGGGCGTCTCCGTATCCTGCGGCGGCTAGGGTCGCGAGGGCGCATATGCTGTCTATCCCTCACGTGCGCCGCCTCCCTCTTCGCGAGCATTACTGCTTCACTGAAGGAGGTGACGGCTACCCATGCACTCTCGCTCCGAACCATGGCCTGGACCAGGGCCGGACGCGAGAGATCGCCGCATCACATGAGCTTAAGGTTCATGTTCAATTGGGAAAATTTGACAGTTTAGGGTAGCTTGATGTGCTGGTGTCTTCTATTCTACAGTAGAGTGGAAATAGAAAGCGTAATCATTGAAAGCCTGCTGGAGGGATTTCATGCGTGATCTTATTAAAATAGTATACTTGACATTTAGCGACCCTTACTCTTCTTCTTAAAAGAACAGTGAACATCAAGGAATCTCGAAAACATGTTTCACGAAACAAACTACATAATTTGTTTCGTCTCCATGTTGTTACTAATGAATAAATTAGACTGTAACCAGATTAAATTCAATATCTATTGAAACATTATTAAAACAACGGTATTGTTGAAGCTCCTTCTACAAGAAAAGCTATGTAGGATTTATTTTCTGTGGAATTTTTACAAGTTTTTTTTTTTACTAAAATAATCTACGCTTGTTTTTAGCATAGCTATTTATAGCTAGAATCATTAATTGATTTAATGGTTACAGTTTGCCCGTTGCTGTATCTGTCACTCTGTAGGCATTATTTGAAGTGCCCTTCAAGTAAACTTTAACCGTATCAAGTGATAGGTATTAACAATTTACTTCAAGCTCACTTAGGCATTAAAGTCAAATTCCCAGCGGAAGTCTTTCACCCAAAACTTACCACCACTTTTAAACCCACCTTCAAGTTTCGTGTCTAGTTTAGAGTCAAGCAAATTTAGCTCTAACACCCCAAGGAGACATGTTTGTTCCTTCCAAAGAATAAACAGAATCCACGTGAGAACGTGTTGCAAGTGTTCCGACCTACTGAATATTTCCTTTGTTGCATTTCATTGTGATTTAGAATACGTTGTTAAGTTTCTTTACTCACAATTGTATTGAGGTACAGTAGAAACGCGTGCTGTTCCAAATCGGTTTCGCCTTTGTGTATTGAAGTTGTTTATCTGAGACATATATGTGGGACCAATTTTGTACGAAATATTGTAACTAGCTAGTCACCGTTAAGAATAGCACCATCCCATCTCTTCTCGTGGGTGTCTTAGGAGGCGACAAAGGGACTTACTAGAGAATGGGCAGCTGCGTTCTCTACGCATTTTACCACCATACTGCGATCGCCAACCCGCCTGCCAAGCGTGGCAATTACGGCAAACCCTCCCATATTGAGGGAGGCCTAAGTCCAACACTGGGCGTCTTTCGGCTGAAATGATGAAACCTAAATACATGGGTACTTGCTAGGTGCATTTTTCCAATTGATCGTTTCCGATGGAAAAGAGCCAGCAAGAAACTCCAAGGTTACTCTTTTAAAAATAATTGGCTTTTACAATGTTTTGTAAAGCTAAAAATTAACAAATTTAAATAAAATAAAATTAAAACAAACAATTCGAAGTAAAAAAAATAAAATAAAAATATGTTAATCAATTTAAATAAAATAAAATAAAGTCAAAATGAGCAAATTTGAATAAAATAAAATTAAATCGAAAAATAAAAATAAAGTTATGATTACTTATATGACTGATTCAACAAGGGACCTCCAAAGCGGGGATGAGATCCTATTAGCCACAGTCTTCAGAATTTCGTTGCGGCTGCCACGCATTCTACAGATGAGAGATACCGTCTTTTTCCGAATGACGGCATGAAAGCCATCAGTTCGATACAGCGCGAACATCCCCGATGCACTACAGAATCGTGGCAGCCCCAACAACATCCTAAAGATATTATTATACTGGATACGCAGGGCGTCCAACGATCTTTTGGTGTGACAAACCCACAAACTTCACAGTGTTAAGAGGTTTGGGAGGAAAGTGCAGACCTGTCAATAAGTAACAAGTAGTACTTAATAAAAACTTTCTAACAAAAAATTAAACCGCCGAAAAAACTGCAAAGTAAAAAATAATAAACGTTTTATGTTTAACCTTAATGAAACAAAAAAGGTTTATAATTTTTTACTTTTCAGTTTTTTCGGCGGTTTAATTTTTTGTTAATTTTTTTTATTATAATTTTTTGTGGCTATAATCTACTAATTACTACATCCTTAATTTTTGATTTATTTTTGTCACAACTCAGCATTAAAAATCTGTGAGTGAACAATCAATCATCCCCTGTTTTCCTACCCTTAGGGTTGGTTTTTTTTTTCAAAATTTATATGCGACCAACTTCGGGGCCCTTTCCAATAAAAAAAGAACTATCTAAATTGGACTACTCTGAAAAAAGTTATGCGTGGTCATAGATTAAAAAAATATACTCGTCGACTTGAGAACCTCCTCCGTTTTTTCGTCGGTTAAAAATAGAAAATGGTCTACAAACCAATTGTCAACAACGCATAAAAATGTTCTCACATTTACAAAATAATTAAGTAGTCAGTCATTATTATTTTCGACATAGCAAGTAAATTAGAAATAACAGAGATGAATATTGTATTTTGAGTAACAGTCGAATCTACGAATGATACACAATTGTCTTAGAATACGGAATCATTTTGATTTTAGGGACGCAAAGTAAACAGTTGCTCGGTAGAAGACCAGGAAATTCGCCGTAATATAAACAAGGAAAAGACCTCCTACATATTAGTAAAGGCGACCTAACCTTTGATAAAGGCAACGATAACGAAAACAAAAGGTTAAAATAATCTATACGAGATAAAGACACAAGCAAGGAATACACGTGCAGGATCGAAAGATCGTGATCAACCGATCTATTCCGTAAATGTCTTACCGTGAAAGCTTAGGTGAACAGCATTGCTATTCTTATGCAAGTTGCATCAGTGGGATGACACTGACAGCTCACTCCACGCTCACTTCACGCGGTGAGATGGTTACAGAATCGACAAGAAGATGGTATGACAGCACACTTCAAGCTCACTTCACCCAGGTTTTCACTGTGAAATTTTAAATAATAGATCGGCTGATGCCACGGATTGACACGATTGACAGCTCACTTCTCCCATGTTATCACGGTGATATTTTCAGCAGAATAGCACTACAGAAGGGTAATTTGTAACCCACCAACAGCAGGAATGGGTTTCATTCAAACAGTTCAATAATATTCATTGCGTTATTTACATTGGTTGTTGAGCACATACATTTTTCGAACTTATGTATATGAATCAATAGATTAGGAAAAGTTCCGAAAACCACCTTCTTGAAAATTTTGTACGAGATGCGTACGCGTACGTTCAGCCGCTGAAAGCTGAACGGATTTTAAACAAAATCGTTGTTTTCTAGAGCTGAATAAGTATGAGTAGTCCGTTATGGTGCAGGCCCCATTCTCGGCCTATCTAATGACGCACCTTGCATCAAGCGAAACGCGAGCTTCACCTGTTGTGTCGCGGTGTCTTGTGGCATGTTCCAAACAATTTCTTTCAATTGTATTTTTCGCAGTTCTTCATAGTAGCTGAAGCGAGCCACGTGTAACTTGAGCGCATAGACATAAAATATTTCTATGCTTGAGCGTAATGTAGCTCGTGACCACGGGGTCAGAACGCCAATTCCCGTAATTTAAAACGTTCAAATCTAGTCCCATTCTCACCTCAGCTACAATCAATGTCGAAAACTTGTTAAAATTAGTTTGAAATACTTGTGACATATTGAGACTTCTTTTCTGTAAACAGTCAGCCCAGAAATTGGATTGAGAAAAGAGTTCGGCACTTTCAGTAGCGTCCATCACCTCCTGTAGCTTACAGACAACAGGACACGTTGAACACGATAGAATGACATCACACTTCAACGATGTTAAGCGCCCTATGATTGTAGGACAGCACCTCATTTACGCTCCACGGTGGATTCATCAGTGAATATCCACTTGAGCAGGTTTTCTTTGCTTCGGCCTACCTGAGTTATATTGCTGCTTTGCGAGCCATTTTTTTTTCAATATCACGCTAACCTTTTTGTACAGAACGATGTCGTAATAAATCATGAGGACCGTCTAATGTGTCCTGACAGTTGCCTTTATACTAAATCCTGGAAATTTTCATCACAATACAATAAACTTAAAATTCAGAAGAAAAGCTTATGACAACTAAAAATAACTTAGTCTGTTTTCGTCGCAAGGGATGTAGATTTTCGTCTTTTGTGGCGCCTCGTATTGTATGAAGTTAGTTATTCGGTCAGTTATTTTGAACATAACTAGCGAAATGTGGTTGGTTGTACTTACTGTCGATACTCCTCTGTCTAACCCTTCGTGGGTTACAGACGTACTGTTATGTAATGATCTAATGTGTGCTTTTTTAAATAACTGATACATTTTTTAAAGAGGTTTAACGGAACGGATCAGCCATACAATTTCTAATATTTTATTTTTGATTGTTAAAACATTTTATTTTTAAATATCTGGATGAACCAACTCCGCTCGGTTTTTTTTTTGTTTGACGTTTTCTAAAAATGAAACCTAGCTGGATCTATTTATCGCTCCAGAAACCCCCTGCATACTAAAATTCATGAAAATCGTTGGAGCCGTTTCCGAGATTCAAATTATAAATATATACAAGAATTGCTCGTTTAAAGGGATTGTTGAATATTTTTTTTTTGTTATGATTACTTCACTTCAATAATAATTTAGTTTTATATAATTGTTTGTGATTACTTACCTATTCTAACATATAATGTTAAGATGGTCACCCATCCACCTACCAACAGCGGCAAGCGTACGTTACCGGATTCATCGGCCGGTATTACAAGCCTTTATGGTAAAAGTAAAAGAGTCAAGAGAAGCCATTTCTAAAATGAGTAAGAATTGAGGTCGGATTAGGGTGTGTACTCGGAATTGTTTAGCAATCAGCCACATGTGTGGGGGATCGATTTGCGTCGGGTGCGACGCGACGTGCGTGGGCCATGCCATCTAAGAGATTGGCACAGAAGGCTCAGTCCAAACAATTTGTTGTTAGTACTAAACTTACGCCAATGTGGTGTAGGTGTAGTGGTTCGTAAAAAAGATCTGTTTTAGTAGTTACTTCTACTAAAATGAAATTTAATAAAATGAAAATATATATGAGATTCAATTGTTTATTCTGTAAATAGGATATCAGAATCACTTTTACACGTCATATTATTAAAAAAATAAGCTAGATAGAGTTGAAATTTCTCATCTACTAAAGTTGGCTTCAAGTCGTTAAATTACATTGTGCTATATGTATAAACCAACGTTCTGTAGGTGACATTACCAGAGGGCTAATTGCGTAACTCACTATCAGTAGGAATCGCTTTAATTTTGACAACTCAACAACATTAATTGCGTATTTACGTTGTTGATCAGACAATTTTTTCGAACATTCGAAGCAATGGATTAGAAATAATCTTCAAAATGACTCAGATTCTGATTGATAGTACGTACGCAATTAGGGGTGCTGGTTTGCTTGCTGGTCCTTGTGTAAAAATACGTTTGACCAAATGCAGCAACAACGAAAAGGATCAACTAACATTGGGGTATCAATTTTTTAGCTAATGTCATCACTAATGAAAGCGAAACATAATAATTATGTTTCTCGTTAGCCCATTCATTAAGCACAATATTTGTATAATTCATATTATAATTGATGACAAAACAATAAAGGTGCTACTATTTTACGTGTCCATGCAAGGTTCATATGACTGTTAGTTTTCGCGGTCTGAGTTTGTTTCTTTTGTTTTTTAGCGGAGTGAGTCTTCGGTCCTTACTTTTACAGTAGTGCGTGGTAAAGTTACATTAATGGGTAGTGGGCGGTTTAGAGGGCAGAGGTAGGGTTATTTTATGACTATCACGGAAGGAAGCCATGCGTTCATACTGACCACGGATAGTATTAGACGTAAGTCTTTTAGGAATTGATTAAGCAAAGTGTTTTTTTTTCTTTGTAAAAGTTTTGAATGTACTGTATCCCTTGATATGTGTCCTTATTACAAAACAAGGTTTTTCTTTAGGTATGGTTTAAACCACCGAGCCTGTTTTTGAAATAAGAACTTAGAACTGAAATAGAATTACAGCTCCTTTTCCAAAACTGACAATTTAGCACTGGACTAACTTGTCAGTTTTGTAAAAGGAGCTGTATTTCGATGTCAGTTGGGTTCTTATTTAAAAAATAGGCTCGAAGGTTTAAACCATACCTAAAGAAAAACCTTGTTCTGTAATAAGGGGGTCAAGTGTTTAAATTGTTGAAATTATCTGTAATTTTGGCAGTTATAATATAAATGTCACTTTGAGGGACACTAAACGATCTTAAGCATAATAACAATAAAGCTTCTATTGTATCTCGCAGCAAATGGAAACTTGTTGGCATAAACATTTTGCTTGGTCAAATTATTATTGAAACATTGTTGATGGTGACTATCCGACATCGCTCCTAGAAAACATCCTTTCATATTTTTTTTATTCAAATATTTACATATTTTAAAAGTAAGCAAGTATAAAAAAGAACGGACCAAATTCAATTCAAGATCTTGACTGTCCTTAATTAATTCAACATAAAAGCATAATACACAATTAATGGGTATCTTGACGACCAATTGTAATCTACTGACATTTGTTTTATAAATTTATGATTTTGTTTTGTTATAATTTCGTTTTATTAATTTATTTTGTTGTAATGTTAAGTGAATGATTTTCCTATTTATTATTAATTAAATTATAATCAAAATATTTGTGCGCCGTTGACGACACGACATAGCGTTCATTCTTATTAATAACTAGCTTTTGCCAGCGGCTTCGCCCGCGCGGAACATTCATCCCCTATTTAACTCCCTTAGGGGTTGAATTTCGAAAAATCCTTCCTTATTCCTTGTCTACACTATAAAGGGAACCTCTGTGCAAAATCTCAGCTTTCTAGGTCCAAGGGCTTGGGCTGGGCGTTGATGAGTCAGTCAGTCAGTCAGGACTTTTCTTTTTATTTATATAGATATTGACATCTGTACGTTACCTGCGTTATACAAATAAAACTATTTGAATTTGATCAGAAAATTCACCCGCATCGTTATCGACATGAAAGGTGCCCAAAAGCCAGGCAGCATTGCCATACATAGGGCAATGCTGCCTGGATTCTTTGCCCAAGCAATTGTCCAGCCTTCTGGTTACGTGAAGAGTCGACCAGCCGCTCGGCAGTGTATCGAAAAACTTCTAGAAATCGATTTTTACTTACCCATCAAACCAAGTCAACATCCAGATAGAGTTTCATCGTAAAAATAACGTATTGTTAGCTTCCCTATGATTTGGTCCATTATTTGTAAAAAAGAAACCATTTCATTCATCCCCAAGAAACTTCAAAAGAAAGGGCACTAAAGTACGAAGCACTATCATCAATAACATTCCTTCAAAAATTGGCAAAAGTTACCCTATTGAATTCACTGAGTCGTATTATAGGTCGTTCACCCCTCGCCCCTACACTTGTACGGGTTCCCGCACACGGCATACTGTGTCGCCTTCGCCTCGTTACATTAATAATACATCAAGCATTATATCTTTTTGCTTTCAATTATAACTGACATTTTGAAAGGAGGCTTCTGTTTTCCGGGAATTTGGGGTCTCAATGTTTTGTTAATTAATGGATGTGTTTTTAGTAAATTTAACTTTAGCCGAGTTATTCTGTAAGAATCTCAGCGAGAAAACTTAGGTGAAGTATTAAAAGGTATATATGTCAGCGTAAGATTGTGAAAACCGTTACTTTATAATCTATCTCGCGAGATTTTAAACTGTCGATAAATTGTGAATTGCACCATACTGCTTACCGACCGAATAGGTTAGGTTAGCACCGCGACCAAACGCGCGCGAGCCGAGCAAGCCAAGCGAGCAGCGCTGCGGCAGCGCCCGGCGAGCGCTGCTTCCAAGTTAGTGGCAGTTACTTGACTATTTAGTAATAGCGCAAGGTACTATCACAATTTCACAATTTGACGGACAGATCATAAACTATCGAAAAATAAGTGCTTTAAATTGTAGGTAAATTGGTTTTGCAGTTCACAATGTCCTTTTTTTAGTTTAGATTGTAAACTAACGGTGTTCACAATCTTACGGTGTTCACAATCAAACGCTGGGAGGAGACGCCTTAGGAGGACATAGTGACCTTATTTCAATACAATACAATAAGTTTTATTGACAAAAGTATACACAAATGTGAATCTCCTGGTCTCTAAACTAGTGTTAACTGTATCATAGGGACCAGTGTCTTCGCCTGTTCAAGTCACAATGTCAATAATATTGGTGAAGTTCTTCAGAAAGGTCAAAAGCACAGTACTCGCAACCGGTGTGTGTGTATATGACCGTATGTATGAACGTAAAAATATCTCGCCCTCTGCCAATCACTTATACAATACTGCATAGTTACTTGGGGTGGATCAGCAAAAACCCACATGCTGAAATTGGAACGTGCTCAAAGGGCACTCCTGAAAGTTGGATGGCGGTTACCCTATCGCTTTCCTACCATCGATCTCTATAAAAGATGCACGGTTCTCTCTGTTCGCAAATTATTTATCCTTAACCTTGTTTTAACCACACACTCTCAAACTTCCTACGTTCCAGGCAAATTTGGTTCCCAACGACGTAAACATACAGTCTGTCCCTCCATCCGCACATATCATCGTTCGGCCCAACGTAGTTTCCGTTTCCTCAGTAGCTACGTTTACAACAAGGTTAATAAAATTTTAAATATATACCCTATGTGCAGATCAAAATGTAAAAGCACTGTGACGAAATGGCTACTTGAAATGGATTATGCAGAGACTGAAAATATACTAATTATTCTAAAATAATTTTCACCTACCGGAATGATTTAACTATTTATATAAATCTTAGATCGCGTTTCACCTATTTACCACACACAGACACACACACACACACACACTCTCGGGCAAGTAGGTGCTCACGCCCGTGCCCGTTGCGGGCGCTGGGCGTGAGGACTTATATTGCACTCACGGACACACAACACTCCCCTAAGACACAACTAGCACATCTTTTGTTTTTGTATTAAATTCTCGTCCTCTCAGTACGTAAGTGCAATTTAATATTGTAATTTTAAGGGTGTGAGCCTGGAGGTCTGTAATACAGGTCCCGAACCCAGTATAGACTCCAGCTCTCACAAAGGTTTGAATCTACCTTTAACCTAAATGCCATGTACCGAATTTGTACCTTTTTGAGAGAAATAAATAAATAAATAGTAAATAGTAAATAGTAAACGAGAAAAAAGTAGATATAAGGATTGGAGCAGATGGCATTCTGTACAGTTTCAGCCTACCCCCATAAGGAGATGGTGTGAGTTTATGTATGTGTGTTTGTTGTTCGGTTGGCCTCTGCTTGCACATAAAACTAAAAAGCGCAGGACGTAGGTAAATTAACTAGACTAGAAATTTCAATAACATTCAGACGCATCCATGTTTCTACTCATACCAACTTAGGTTCAATGAAACTAGGCTACATGTTTGTGCGAGGCTCAACTTTGAAACAGTTTAAAATTAGAACTAGTTAAGAATCTATCACTTCCAATGAAATGAGTCCCTAGTTCAAGTCAACTATCTTTTTCGGTGTTTAGCTTACTAATCCAATCATTTTCAGTATGCTATAAAAATGAGGGTCCAGACCACCACTGAGGTGTGTCCATGATAACGTTGGCCCTAAGGCCACGGGAAACAAGATTCGCCGGGTTGTCTTTCAGCGGTACGTTGCTCCAGGTATGACCACAAGTAACTTGATCTACTTCTAATTTGAAACTGTTTAAAATTTAGAGAAAAATAAGGAAAAGATTATTCTTATTTTCACTTTCCGTATATAATAGTGAAAATTCTTAACAGAATCGACCCCAGCCATGTTCCCCTTTTTCACATAAAAGTCTTTTGTATATATCCCCAGGAAATCTACTTGATTTATCTGATCTGAAGAGTTACTTTTGATCCCGGTTTCATCTCTGTGACACTATTTATATCGAGCTGTAGGTAGGTACTGTAAGAGCCTTATGTGCTCCCTGTATTAATTCTTATGTGCTGTGTCTATAGGACGCAGCAAAATTAATACGTTTGTTGTACATTAGACTTCGCTGCTAGCAGCTTCGCCCGCGTTAATCAATTTACACTAAACCTTAACAAATTATACACTTAAACCTTCCTCATGAATCACTCTGTTTATTGGTGAAAACTGCATGAAATACCGTTCAGTAATTTTTGAGTTTATCGCGAACAGAACGATAGACGCGGCGGGGGCTTTGTTTTTTTATAATACATATGTAATGATTTTTGTGTTAATAGCAACGCACCTACCTCCTCTAACATATGTAATGATTTTTGTGTTAATAGCTACCACCTACCTACCTCGGTCTTTTCGGAACAAATAACCTATTCTAATTAATTTGAAAGTTTATTCTAAAAACGATCTTATGTCCGAATGTAACTCTATGTTATTTTATAGCCAGTCTGTAAAACACAAGGTCATCTTTTGCAAAAAATCTTAACAGTCGTATACGCCGAATATATCCAGTAACCTAGTTAATTAAAACATTTCTCATTAAGATATGCTAGCTATTGGTCTCCCATATCTAATTATTTCAAAACAAATTCTAAATATTATTACTGCTTCCATTATACGCTCGACATTTCTATCGACCCCTAACCTTCATTGGTTTCAAATAGCTACCACCACCATCAGACTGACAGCTCAGGCTAGACATAATGACCATCGGACGTGGCTATTTCAAATCGTCAATACCTTATCGTTTATTCCACTCCATTAATTTGTCTTGGCTCACAAAGTAAAAGTAATCCATCAAAATAAATTATTACTCAAAAAATTGAATACCGTCCAATCGTCGCATTTATTTTTTACTTGCTTTTGCCAGTGGCTTCGTCTGTGGAGGGGAATGTACTACCGCATTAAAAAGTACTCTATGTAGTAGCAACACCAAGTTCTAAAAACAAAACTATCTGTGTGCCAAATATCATCCTAATCCGTTAATCCGTTTTTGAGTGTTTGAGTAGCAAACATCCAAATATACATACAAGCTTTCACAATTATAATACAGGGTAAATTTTTAACCAGTGCGCAAACTGTAATCATGAATTCAGCATATCATTCTGGACAGCGTAGAAATGTTTCGACGGTTACACAAAAAACAATCTGTTGTTTCATAGAAAAAGTTTTTACTTACGCGGTCAAAATGTATGGAACAGCAGTTTTTTTTTTTGTATAACCGACGAAAAATTTATAATTGCTAGGGTCTAGAATGATATGCTGAATTCATGGTTACAGTTTACGCACTGGTTAAAATGTATCCTGAATTAAGTGAGGTACTTAGTAGGATTGAATGACGACGCAGAAGTAGAACTGTTAACATATTTCTGGATGCTCTGCTATAACATTTCTGAAGGGTTAGGGCAGAGGTGTACCTTTAGACATCCATGTTATACATTGTTAAAGGTGGTGAGTATAATGTCATCAACCGGACCTAAATTCAGACTCCAGGCTGCATAATAGCATAATCAGACGATAATATTCTCACTGCTGGAACACAGGCACAGGCAACTCTTCGAAAGAGAGTGAGCTAATTCACCACACGGGCCCAGTGCGGGTTGGTAGATGTCAAAATCAAAAATCATACATGCAAGATATTTTCTAGGATGTATAGAGAAGGCAGAGTTAGTATATCAATTTCGATGAATTTGTTTCTAAGAGACTCGTGAGGCCCCATTTTATAGATTGATGTCACATCGACCCATGATAAATTTTACAGGTGACCGCTTCAAAGTTCCAAGCACGTATATATCATGTTATAGTTAATGTTATGTCATGATGGATTTAAAGTGCATTTTGCCATCTTAGACTTATTTTTGTTAAACTAAACGATAGTATAGGTTGGCCTGAAGGTCACGAAAACAAAACATGCAAATCTCGTATACCACTTAGGGAATTGTACGTAGGGTACGTATAATTCCCGTACGTACCATTATACGTACCATCGACATGTCTTCAAACGTTTGATTCTCGGACATGCCAGTTTCATGGCGATGTTTTCCTTCACTGTTTTGAAACCAGTGGTGATGAAATTAAATACACAAAGTAAAGCGCCTACTTGGGTTCGAACCTACGACCTACAACTCGTAAATTGCGGCCGTTACCACTGAGCCACTATTCCGGGCAGGAAAGTAGCAAATTCCTGATGGAAATACTCAGTAACACATTTGCCCGACCTGGGAATTGACCTCACCAGTAGCGCTTGCGACTACGAAACCAACGAGATAGTAGGATCTTCTGCTATCTTTTTATCGAACACTGAAAATGTTCATGGAATAGTGTTGCCAAAAAGCTCCAACTTTACTTCTCCACCTTTGTTATTTTATTCAACACAAAATTTGAGACGTATCAAGATCAAAAAGTGTTGATATCGTGAAAGGTGTCTTTGTTTCTCCTTAGAGGATATTCTTGATAGAGGACCGTATCGATATCTCGTTTAATAAAGCCGGCCTGAAGGCTTTATTAAACGAGATATCGATACGGTTCATAGCCTAGAATGATGTGCGATTTCGTCAAACGACACGCGCGTGCCTCACCTGTTTTCATCTATCATTCCGTAAGTCGCGTCACGATTAATTGTAGCCACACTAATTCCATAGTAGTACATACTAATTCCATAGTAGAACATACTAATTTCATAGAAGTAGGTACATACTTATTCCATAGTAGTAGGTACATACGCATTCCATAGTAGTACATACTAATTCCATGGTACCTACTGATATGCCATAAAAAACTTATCTCATTTTGTTTGTCGCACTCGCAGTCGTCGCAAGACGCGTGTCGCTTCAGAGTGTATCTTCATTAATGTTATCTTTTTTTTAAACTTGGAAAGTATTTAGGGGAAAGTGTAGACAAATTGTTCCAAAATAGCTCTGCTATTGCTGTTTAAATCAGCACACAACGAGGCATCAAGCACAGACGTATCGAGATCAAACTGTTGTGATAACATAAAAGCTGTTTTTGTTTCTCCTTAGAGGATATTCTTGATAGCAGACCGTTTCGATATCTCGTAACCATCGATCACTAATTCTTTATTAATGATCGATGCTCGTAACTGAACTTTATTCTATCAGTAGATACATACAGGGTAAGTTTTTATCCAGTGCGCAAATTGTAACCATGAATTCAGCATATCATTCTAGAACCCGTAGCGCAGAAATTTTTCGCCGGTTATCCAAAAAAATATCAGCTGTTTCATAGAAAAGTGCAATACCTACGCGGTCAAAATGTATGGAACAGCTGATTTTCTTTTGTATAACCGGCGAAAAATTTCTGCGCTACGGGTTCTAGAATGATATGCTGAATTCATAGTTACAATTTGCGCACTGGATAAAAACTTTTCCTGTATAGTAGGATATTAGTAGGATAGTATTCCCAGAAACGCAGCTCTTACGCTAGTTTATTTAGCCAAACAATAATGCTTTGTGTACCTACAATAAAACATGAATAATGTCGGATAGTACCAGTTGAGCTCAACTATGTACATAAACGTAAAGGGGAGGTAATTAATTGTCTACAGAATACTACAGATTGTTATGATTCTAAATAGTTAGAATAATTGCCTCATTGTCAATTAGCTGTATTTGTGTCTTGAACTTGTGGCACTGTGCCTGTTGAAATGAATTTGTGTATGAGATATTTTGGCAAATCTTCCCAGCCTTTTCTCTACTATGTTGGTGTCGGCTTCCAGTCCAACCCCATGCGGCTACAGTTCCCGTAGAAGATAGTGAGACAATCAGCCGGCTTAACATGACGCTTTATATTTCTACTTTTACGTAGAATAGAATGAGAGAGAGTAATGTAGACAAGCCTACATCTCTCGGTACAAAACTGTCAACTGTCTATACGGTAACGTCATTTTTGTCTACTCTTCCGACGACAAAACGCTTGTGTGCTCGTGCTAAGCCTGGTGGACGAAATGGGTTCTAGGAAATGCCGGTTTCCTCACGATGTTTTCCTTCACCGTTTTGAGCGAAGTGGTGAAGAAATACATAGTTTACACAAAGTAAATCTGCCTGGGCTCGAACTCACGACCTAACGTCGTAAAATCGGAGCTTTTTACATCAAATGATCGTAATTCAATGACTTCTATAGACACGCCGTTCAGTTAAACATCTAAACTTTTCAATATATTGCCAAGTTTCAAAGTAGAAACCAATTTGTTCTTCTTTTTAAAGTCTTTAAACTTAACACTCACAGAACGAAACGAAGTTTGCCAAGAAAAAGTTTTAAACAGTGTTGAAGTAGTTCAAATCGTTTTAGCTAGACTAGACTTTCTTCTTAATAGAAGACACCTTGAAATTATTACTAGGACAACATAATTACATGAACACAACTGAGCAAATGTCTACGAGGAGCCATCTCAACGACAAAGGACGTTTAGCAAACAAACAAACAGACATAATATACGTAGGCATTATGTACATTATATACAAACGCTCTGCCTTAATTCTCATACGAGACAGATCACACATGTCGCGGGGCTCAAGAAGCAGGCTTAAGGGCACGTGCCCCGCTTTCCGAATTACTAGGACACCAGAAAACTTAGGAGATGAACACATGGTTGTGATGTTTAGGTGGGCCTTTTCTGGGAGACAGTTTAGCAGTAGACGCTAGAGAGTCTTTTATTTTTGAGCTGTCACGGTAACCGATGGTTGTTCAGTTTGTGTTGCTCTGTGATTGACACAAAATACTTGGAATTGAATGCATTGATGTTGCACCTTACATAAGCATACTTATTCAGGTACTGTGTGTGGTTTATTAAGTTTAGTAACATTCCTAAATAAGCTTGGCTTTTGAATGACAGCCAGATATTGCTTAATTCAAGCGATATAATTATCTGCCTAATGGGGCCTCGCGAGTCTCTTAGAAACAAATTCAGCGAAATTGATATATTAACTCTGCCTTCTCTTTACATCCTAGAAAATATCTTGTATGTTCGCAAAAACTTAGGCCTTTTCAAAAAACGATGCGATTTCCATAATCTGAATACACGTAGTAAAGATGAAATTGTGATTCCAAAATTTAGATTGACTAAAACTAGCAAGTCATTTCTAATAAACAGTATCCGCTTCTATAACAAGTTGCCAAAGTCGGTTACAGAACTTAGCGATGGAAAGTTTAAAACGCACATCAAACGTGTCCTTATCAAAAAAGCATATTATAAGATAAAAGACTACGTTGAAGACAGGGAAGTTTGGCATTAATTCCTTCTGCACATGTGGCTTCCCTGGTACCTCATTAACAGCATAACTATGTGAAAGTCTATTAACTGCTCTCAAATACAAAGTTCTTTTAAATTCTTTTTATTTTTACAATGCTGACAAATTCTCGTCATTAATTGACATTATACATCAATTTTATTTAGGTTCATTTTATTTATGTAGATTATTTTACATATTGTGAATGAGAGAACGTTGTAGGCCTTACTGACTGTAGATTTGTAGACGATTTTCTATTCTGTATTCGTCTAAGTACCTGGTACTTATTGATAGGCCTGCGCTGTCCTCCCATACATTTAATCTCTGTAATTTGAAAATATTGTTAAAGCCAATTATTTTTAAAAGAGTAACCGTGGAGTTTCTTGCCGGCTCTTCTCCATAGGAAACAACAATTTGGAACCGTGCACCTAGCTTCTGACGTTTCATAAGTGCCCATGCAGGTTTATATGAAATAAAAATATTTTGATTTGATTTGATTTGATCTAAATCAAGCATAGCTCTTGGTTAATGAGCGCATTATTTGAGAAACTTCTACGCAGCAAATACGTAGAATAGAATAGAATATTTATTTGCGTACAATGGTGTTAAATACAAATTGAGGCACAAGCATGTTCAGCCAGGATAAAACATAGCATGCAAAATTTTAAAGACAAGTTTAGCAACAAAAATCGTTTAAAAAAAACAACATTTTTTATCCATAAATTCTTTTAAACTATAAAATCAAAACTACACTCGAGGAACCACTTATGAAATTTTATTTTAAATAATTTTGTATTTAAAGCTGTGAAATGCCTTATAAATGCACACACACATTATTGCCAAGCAGTTACTATTGTATTTAGACAGTCTAGGCAAATCATTTAACACTAGTTTATATGGATCTCGTTGGTTCCGAGGATTGACATCATTTGCAGTCTTAAATAGTTGCTTATTTGCGTTGCGTATAGCATGGAGTTGTCTAAATCTGCTCCACCGGCCATCGACAAAAACGGCTAGTCCACTGCCACTTCAGCTTGGTTACTCAGCCAGCTTTGTCGGTAACCCCAGTTCTTTTCTGGAAATTCTCTTTACTGATTTTATCCTTATGAAATTCCGAGCATAGCACGTTCCATAGTGCACTGAGTGACCTTGAACTGAACTACTTACCCTAGGTTATCTATCAAGTGAAATAACAAGAACCCAGGAGTTGAATTGTTTGTTCTTGTCCTTACTTTAATATTATAAACGCGAAAATTTGTATGGATGGATGTATGGTTGTTTGTTACTCTTTCACGCAAAAACTACCTAATTGATTTGGGTTAAATTTGGCAAACAGATAGATTATAACCTAGATTAACACATAGGATACTTTTTATTGCGGTAGTACGTTTCCGCGGGATAATTTCCGACTTCTTATATTATAAATTGACTGGACAACTCCTAAATATCTTATTTATCCTTAGCTGCCTGTATACCAGCATAAAATAAAGCATAGTTTTAGCTAGGAAAATGCACACAAGAATCAAGCCTTTACGTCGTCACCACATAATCTAGCCAGACCACGCCACATTTAAAGCAACATTGTCGCGTAGTGAACATACAGCTTTAGTGTGGCGTCATAACGTGAGCATCGGCTTATACCGTCGTAGATACTTTGTGGCGGCTTACGAGCTGGCAGGACGGGAGTTTTTATCCTGCCACGATGTATGGCCCTCGTGGGATGAACCCGTGTAATGTACTTAGTAGCGATCGCCGGGACTTTTGTGAAAATCGTCAAGATTATTAAGTACCTACTGCCTGCCGCGTTGGTCCAGAGGTTGCAAGCGCTGCTGCTGAGCCTATGGTCCTGTGTTCGATTCCCGGGTCAGATAAAATGGTATTGGATTTTTCCATTTGAAATGAATCAGTCGCACGGGGTCTAGATTTGTGCCCGGTTGATGGCAATAGGCTCGCCCCTTATTATGTAGAACTTAGACATAGCTGTGAAATTTGGGTTCGTTCGTCCGTCTGTCACAGGGCTTGTATCTTTTGAATCGTAATAGGTAGACACATGAAAGTTTTAGTCTGTGTGTGTTTGGACACGGCTACACATCAAGCTATACATTTCCAGTATAAGCTGATCTTGCATTGTATAGGATTTGCGTACAATGCGAGATCAGCGTAAACTGGAAATGTATAGCTTGATGTGTAGCCGTGTGTACTACGGCCACTACATCAACAAATAATAAGAATAAAATAAAGTTACAAATTAAAGAAAGTTAAGTTATTAACGGGATAAAGATATGTGGTGTTAACGTTCCCGCAGACATACACGACGCGGAGCAGATACATACATGCAGATCAAAATCTTAACCCTCCTTTATGGTTTGCCGTAGTCGGGTAAAATGGATATCAATATCAAAGTCTCCCTGTACTGGATAATATTATAGGTAGACAATTACCGACACTTTGGTACTGTTATTAAACGCGTTTGACAATATACATCACTCACGCCAATTAACGTAATTGTTTCACTTTGATTCGATAGTGAGCAACACGAAGCTAGCTATTAAATATCGATTGATGATAATTAAAACAGTGAATTGCTGCTATTATCCATTCAATATTTCATTCATGATGTATCAGTTAGTTTTTAATACAAACTGTATAGTTGCGTTGAGTTTGTGGCTCAGTTGAAGCTACGCTTGCCGCGGCTGGTTCGTGGATGAGTGACCATGTTTAATTAAATACCAAGACCCCTCCGTTCCTCGGAAAGCACGTTAAGCCATTGGTTCCGGCTGTCATTGGCACTCGTAGATCTTTGACAGTCGTGATGGAAGACAAGCCCGAAAGTCTGACAGCCAGTGTTAGAAAGGTCTCGGGTTATCCAGTAACCTAGTTGTGGAAGTCAGATGGGCAGTCGCTCCGTGCATAGTACTGGTATTCAACTGCATCCAGTTAGTCGAAAGCCGACTCGAACATAGTTGGGAAAGGTTAAAAATTCATTAAGATTTTATGTAAATTGTCTAAAATATGAAAAGGATCCACATCCATTCGGGCGAAGCCGTGGTCAAAAGATGATTTTCTTTTATTTGAATTTTCTAGATTTTCTTTTAGTTTTTACTAATTATGTATTTAATTAATTACTAACTTTTATTTACTCAAAGAAGGAGCTCAAACATTAATCATAAACACGAGTACATAGAATTAATTAAGTGGCTCAATTTACTAGCAAGGAACATTACATAACAAGAAATGATATATATTATGTAATGGCTGACAATACTTGGTAGATACGTAGGAATACATACTCGTCTATACATGGCATGAATCAGAATAGGTACATATAATTTTTCCACTGCTGCATGCTGGGACACAGACCAGAGACAAAATACATTTCTGTTAACGTTCACGCCAAACGCTACGCCAAAATGTATGGGAATGACATTACCTACGGAAAGGTTACGTCGTGTCCTTTCCGCAGGTAATGTCATTCCCAGACATTTTGGCGTAGCGTTTGGCGTGCACGCTAACAGAAATGTGTTTTGACCAGGCCTGCTTCTCTTTTCGCGAGGAAGAGGGCTATAAATTCACCACGCGAGCCCACTGCGGGTTGGTAGATGTCCCATGTCTCTGAATGCCAGTTTTCTCACGAAGTTTTCCTTCGCCCTCTTGAGAGCAATGGCGATGAAATTATTTACACAAAGTACATAAAGCAGCTGCCCGGGTTAGAACCACAAAACAGATAAAAGAGTTTAGAACCCACGACCTACGACTCAGTAAGTCGTGGCCTATACCGGTGGGCCACCACTGCTTGATTTTAATATTTTTTTCGTTTCGTTATATCATTCATTATAATAATTACCATATAATTTTGTTGTCACTGGTTCCTTCCTCTCGCTCATTCGCTTCATTCATTCGTTATAATCATGTGTGGAAGATGATATGGTTAGAAATGAGTGTCTCCCGAGATGATGACTAATAAAGTTACTTAGTTACTCGTTTTGGAATCCAACTGATCGATTTTTTGACAATTCAAAAGTGCCTGTAAATGGTTTACTTGAAATAAATGCTTTGAGTTTGAGTTTGAAAGAAGTATGGAAGAAAAAAAGACATTTTGTGCCGACGCCGCGTATGTAAGTTCGTGTCAGAATGTTTTCCTAACCTTTCGATAAGAATGGGAACAAACTCGGTATTGTATTGCTCCGCTTACGAGCTTTACAAAGGGTAACTTAAAGATCACTGGATTTAGACGACATTTAAACAGACGTTAAAATATCGCGACTGGATTTTATCACGCACTGTACTTTAACCCTCGGTGTCAAGCAAAGCATTCAAAATCCAACAGATTGCATCGCAGCGCGCGGAATAACACACTATTAGATTATCAACTCTTGGCGCTACGGAGTGCGTTGAAAATCCAGAGCGCGAGAAAATCTTGCTTCAACATTTTCACGTCATCGAACATTCTGAAGGGTCAAACAAATGTCAATTTAATACTTATTAATAAATGCTTCAATTTCGGAGTTTCAGGCATAGCAACTGAAACGATGTCTGACATTACGAGTAGTGCGTGACCAATTTGTGTGCGGCGGTCACGAACGATGACTAATAATAATATTGTAATAGTAGCTTGAGTTTGGAACGTTGTGTAATAGTGTATTATTATTATTTTACTAGTTTATTAAGTTAATTGGTCTGGGGCTGTTTTAAAACTGCCTTTTATTATTAAAATGATTTATTGAACGGTTAGTGATACAGAAAAAACAACTTCTTTTTGGCTTCCGCATGCTCATGCTTTTTACACCGAAGATGGCGGGCGCAACCCCCGGCTTGACTTTTTAACATTTTTTTTAGGCAATGGCTACTAGCACATTGAGCCAATGCCAACATGTTCCCTTTTTTTTTGTGAATTATTTATTGGTAAATATATAACAAATTAATTAGAAAAGTAATACATACTTACAGTACAAAGGAGACATTTTAGTAAAGGAAATGGATAACAGTCATTTAGATAACATAATTTAACAATTTTATTTTTGTTAACAAGTATAATCTCTTAAATAAGAAGGTCTACGAGTTTCTCTTTTAGGTCTAGTAGTGATATTGTTTTCGATATCTGTTAGTATTGGAGAACAAATAGATTCATTTGTATTATTTAGATTGGTAAGCTCTTCTGTTATACAGTCTTCATTGTTAATGTTAGAATCTACAGAGTCATCAACATGTGTATTTATTTGTTCTTGCAGTAAAGAATTTAATTCGACATTGTTAGATTGGTTAGCCAAACTATCATTATTCTGTGTAAGATTTGCCTGAGATAGGGAGGATAATGACAAAGGACGTACATGAGATAGGTCTCTTCTATATGAAGTATTATTGACATTTACTAAGTAGGACCTGTCAGACAAAACGTCTGTGATAACACCTGGAGACCAGGATTTACTTACCGATGGTTGTAGTTGTACTGAAACAGGTTGACCAACTTCCAACGTTACCGCTTTCCTTGTTCTTTTGTCATAAGATTGTTTGATATCTTTGCGTCTCCTTTCTATGCTTTCAGGAACATCTTTGATAATTTGTGGTTTAAGAAGATTTGAAAGAACTGGTAGAAAACCCCGTGTTCTTCGAGAGTATAGACGTTGAACCGGACTCGAGTCTAATTTATTGGGAGTGTTTCTAAGACAGAGTAAATTGAACCAAAAATCCTCACCGCTATCTGCAGATTTTGATAGAAGTTTTTTTGCTATCTTTACTGTGGCTTCTGCTTTTCCATTACCCTGTGGATGATTAGGTGATGAAGTAACATGGGAAAAATTCCATTTTTTTGAAAATTCAGAAAACTCCTGGTTCACAAAGTTGGTACCTCCATCTGTAACAACAGTTTCCGGAATGCCATGTCTTGAGAAGTTTCTTTTGCAACAATCTATAACTGATTTTGCTGATAAGTCCTTTAGTGTATCAATTTCAAAAAAATCAGAATAGTGGTCAACTGTAATTAGATATTTGATTTGTTTACCATAATGAGAGAAGAAAAATACATCCATAGATACAATTTGACAAGGATATTCTGGTATTTTACTAGTTTGCATGGTTAATTTTTGCTGACTAGGAAGAAACTTATTACAAGTAGAACAAGCTCTAATCATATCTTTAATATCCCTAGACATAGAGGGCCAATATACTGCTTGTCTAGCTAGTTTTAAAGTATTCTCAGTACCAGAATGAGCTCTGTGTAACTTGGTAAGTAACTTTGTTCTTAAGGTTTCAGGAATGAGAATTGATTGACCTTTTAATATAAGACCTTGATATTAGGTCTTTACCTATGAAATTGCCGTTCTGCAGTACTGGCCATTTCAAATCAAAATAATTTTTGTTTGGCTAAGAATTCTAATTTCAAATTAATTTTATTTTAAAAACATGGATTTTTTTTTCTAAAAGTAGTCATTTCTTTATTGATTAGTGTTACATTTTCATCGCATTTCAATCTTTTTCGTCATCATGGATACGTTAAAAATTCGAGTAATTATGGAATATGAGTACCGTCGTGGCAGCAACGCGGCACAAGCGGCACGCAACATCAACGACGTTTACGGAGCTAACACTACAAACCAACGCACCACCTGTTATTGGTTTGCTCGCTTCCGTTCTGGAAATTTCGACCTGAAAAATGAACCTCGCGGTCGTCCGAGGACTTTGGTCGACAATGACGAATTAAAGGCGATTGTGGAAGCTGATGATACACAATCTACGGCTGAATTAGCAGCAGCTTTCGACGTTAGCGTCAAAACAATATTGGTCCATTTGCGTCAAATTGGCAAGGTAAAAAAGCTTGACAAATGGGTGCCCCACGAACTCAATGATCGCCAGCGCGAAGTACGCGTCGAGACGTGCCTTGCACTGCTCAACAGACACACAAATGAAGGAATTTTGAACCGCATTGTTACCTGCGATGAAAAATGGATTCTGTTTGATAACCGTAAGCGCTCAGCAAGTTGGTTGGATCCTGGTTCAGCACCTAAACAATGCCCTAAACGAAAACTTACCCCTAGAAAAGTGATGGTCACTGTTTGGTGGTCTAGCGCCGGTGTGATTCATCACAGCTTCTTACCAAACGGGGTGAGCATTACTGCAGATGTGTACTGTGAAGAACTGAACACAATGATGGAGAAGCTGGCGCATCTCCAACCAGCATTGGTCAATCGCTCGTCTCCGCTGCTCCTGCACGACAACGCGCGACCTCATACTGCACAGCAGACGGTCTCCAAGTTGCAAGAACTGGGGTTGGAAGCTCTCCGTCATCCGCCCTACTCACCAGACCTTGCGCCTACAGACTACTACTTTTTCCAGAATTTGGATAACTTCTTGGCGGGAAAAAAATTTAATACCCGAGAGGCAGTACAAAATGCCTTTGAAGAATTTGTTGCCTCCCGTCCAGCTGATTTCTTTAAGAAGGGCATCAATAAACTGCCACTGCGATGGCAAAGATGCATTGATTGCATGGGTGATTACTTCGATTAATACAAATAAAAAATTCATGAAAAAAATTCGTTTAAATTTTTTCATACAAAACGGCAATTTCATAGGTAAAGACCTATTATGTAGTTAGGTCATTTTTAATACTAAAATACTGGTGCAAAGCTTCTGGGATATTTTTTAAATAACTTTGCCATCCATGTGAAATAAAATGTTTAAGTTTTTGATAGTTTTGATCATTATTTGTTACTTGTTCTATTTCTTTTATGCAAGTATCAGATATTGGTAAATCTATAATGGGATTTATGTTTTCTATTATTTGAAAAATTTTCATATCTTTGGATTTGTCTATGTCGTTACAATCCAAATAAAATCTTGACAAAGCATCTGCCATAATATTATCCTTTCCTGACACAAATTGTAATTCTAAGCTATATCTTTGTAATGTTAGTAGCATAGACTGAAGTCGTTTTGGAGCATTAAGTAAAGGTTTTTTGAATATACTCAATAGTGGCTTGTGATCCGTTTTAATTATGGTTTGAGGATTGCCAATAATAAGTTGGTCAAACCTGGTACAGGCAAAAACCACTGCGAGGAGCTCCTTTTCAATCTGAGCATATTTCTTCTCTGTAGGTGTGAGGCACCGTGAAGCATAAGCAACAGGTTGATCTTCCTGAAACACTGCAACACCCAAAGCGCCTTCGCTGGAATCACATTCCATAATTATTGGTTTATTCTTATCATAGTATTTAAGTGTTTTTATATTACTTATTAAAGATTTGAGTCTGTCAAACTCTTTTTGGGCCTTACTGCTCCAAAGCCATTCTGTTTTGTCATGTGTGAGGAGTCTCAGCTCTGATGATTCTGAGCTTAACTTTGGTATAAACCTACTCAAATAAGTGATAACTCCCAGGAACCTTTGGAGCTCTTTTTTATTATTTGGAATAGGTATGTTTCTTACAGCTTCTATTTTTGAAGGATCTGGCTGAAGCCCTTTGTTGGTAAACAGATGACCATAGTATTTTACAGAGGTTTGTAACAAATTGGTTTTACTATTGTTTAGTTTGCAATTATATTTTGTTAACCTTTGTAGAAGGTGTTCTAGATTCTTGTTGTGATTCTTTATTGCTAGTTCCATAGTATCACCTATACCATAAACTAACAGGTCATCTACTAATGCTTCAACCCCTTTAAGACCTTGGATAACTTCACTCATTTTCATTTGGAAATAGTCAGGTGATGAAGAAATACCGAACGGAAGCACTTTCCAACGATATTTCCCAAAGGGAGTCCAGAACGTGGTCAGTTTGCTACTTTCCTCTGAAAGGTTTAAGTGCCAAAATCCTTTTTTAACATCAAATGTGGAAAACACCTTAGCCTTGCCTAATTCTGGTAAGATTTCATCTACTGTTGTGAACTGATAACGAGGTCTCAAAATAGCTCTATTTAGTGGAATTGGATCCAAACAAATTCTGAATTTATTCTTCTTCTCAACAATTAATATATTACTTACCCAGTTTGTATGATTTTCTTCTTTAGTGACTATACCTTCCTTTTCTAATCTTTTCAATTCTTCTTCCAGCTTTGTCCTAAGTGCTACAGGAACCCGTCGAGCCTTCTGAATGACTGGAGTGACAGTAGGATTTACTTCGAAATTGACGTGACCTGAAAAACTTCCCCTACCTTCAAATACAGACTTATATTTATCTATTATGTCATGTGTTTCCTTTGCATAGATACAAGAGACTTCTTTGCAAAATTTCACAAGACCCATCTCTAGGCAAATCTTACAAGAGAGCAGAGGGATGTGTGGAGTATGTACAATTTGAAAGGTGACTTTGTATTTAGAAGTATGTCCTGCTACTTGCACTTTGAGAAAGATGTCTATTTCTCCATCAATAATAATGTTGTGTCCACTGAAACTGAACAAGCTTTTCTTTGATGGTCTCATCTTATTTTTTACTGTTTCTTCTCCCAGCATTCTTTGAGCATTTCGGAGTCCGATTAGTGATTCATCTGCTGCAGTATCTAGTAAACACGTGGTTTCCTTCCAATTTTGACCTTTTCTGAACAAAACTTTGCAGTGTGCAAGATGTTTATTAGGCTCTTCCACTACTGTCTTTATGAATGTTGCTTCGGAGTCCATATCAGTATCGGAATCTGTAGTTTCTTTCATACTTTCATTTGCTGGTAGTTCTTTAATTTCTTTGACCTTCTTCTTCTTACAAACTGTTTCAGAATGATTGCGGCCCTTACAAAATTGGCAGGTTTTTCCCCACGCTGGACACAGCTCTTTTTTGAATATGTGTGTATTTGCACAGAAGCGGCACTTTCCTCTTTTTGTTTCCTCTTTTGTTTTTATTTTCTTGATTTCAGCATTTGTACTTGTAGCTGAAAGATTTTTAATTTGTGTGTTTGTGGCCTCTGAAGCTCGGCACATATTTATTGCATCTTGAAGAGTTAAATTTTCTTTTTTTAACAGTTCTTTTTTCAGGGCCATGTCTTTTATGCCAAGAACTATTTTGTCTCTCAGCATTTCGTCTGTGTTCGTCTTGTAGTCACAGTCATCTATGAGTCGGGATAAGGTGCTGTAAAAAATATCGAAAGATTCTTCTGATTGATTACTACTCCAGAATTTGTACCTGCTATATATTATATTTTTCTTAGGGACCATTTTCAAGCACATTATTTGTAACACTTCTTTACAAGTTTTATCGGTCGTTTGGTTGATGTTGATGCCGAAGTAGCCATATTTTCTAAGGGCTTCTTCGCCTATGGCGCCAAAAAGTACACCCATTTTTCTTTGTTCTTTGTCTGCCGTCCAGCTATCCATCTGAGTGGCTCTACAATAATTGTTCCATGACGCCTCGAAAACTTTGTATGCGTCCTCTGGATCGATGCCTATATTGATAGGGGCCGGCCATGGCACGTTGATAGCGTTCACATTTTGTAAGCAGTTAATTTGCTCCTGCATTGATTGGAGGAGCTTTGTTTGTAGTTCGACGATTGTTGCAAGAGATTCAGTCATCTTGATATTTTTTAACCATCCGCTGCCACCATGTTTTAAAACTGCCTTTTATTATTAAAATGATTTATTGAACGGTTAGTGATACAGAAAAAACAACTTCTTTTTGGCTTCCGCATGCTCATGCTTTTTACACCGAAGATGGCGGGCGCAACCCCCGGCTTGACTTTTTAACATTTTTTTTAGGCAATGGCTACTAGCACATTGAGCCAATGCCAACAGGGGCAAACATGCGGGCCGTGGAAGTCGAGTGGGAGATTCACACGCGACGTTAGAGTTGAGTTTTCATACTAACAAAGATCTTCTTTCATGGGTACATATGGGTATTATGTTGTTGTTGTATTAAAGAGTGTGTGTTTGTATGGTATGGGTCTAATTGCCTGAAAATAAATGATATTTAATTTCAAAAAATCATTTTCTACTTATTAGCCAGTATATATCATCATGATCTGCCTAGCCTTTTCCCAGCTATGTGGGATCAGCTTACCAGTCTAACCGTATGCAGCCGAAAACCAATATACCTATTATGAGTACATGGAGCGACTGTCTATCTGACCTCCACAACCCACTTACTGGGTAATGCGATACCCTTTGATAAAACTGATTGTCAAACTTTCGAACTATTTTCATTACTTTGAACACGGTGCCCCGATATTTTTCTTACTGCGATGCCTAGTGACACAGTTCATTTCGATGTAACGTTACTTCACTAAACTCATAATTATGCGGACAACTTTACACCAATAAAGAGATACCTTGAAACGTAATCATCATTAGGATCTTTGTCAGCCTCGTTACACCCACTGTTGATTATACGCTTGCTAGCTTTTGTGCCATGGCTCCCTAGTCCGTAAGTGATTCCAGCCTATTAATTACCCAATGCGTTTTTTTAAGCTATTGCATAGCTTCTATCGCGTTTCTTGAGCGTGGAGACCGAATCCAGAAATTCCGTAACGAAAATAACCTAACACCTAGCAACAGGTCGGACTGTTGCATAGCAACGGAGGAATGACATGTTAAAATTGCAATTTTGACTGCTTTATCTGAATTTTCATACACAACATCGTATATTTATGCATAGTTTATAAACTTTTCTTACCGTTTTAGCAGTATTTTAGCCATTTCATACTGGGGGTGTTTTTTTTTTTTTTTTGGTGGGAAATCATCAAATGACTTCTCCTGCTGAGTAGAGCAGGAGGGCGTGTCAGACTTTTACTGACTAAAACCCACCCGTGTTCCCTCAGTAGCCCGTATGCCAGGGGCCGTGGTATCTCTTTCGAACAAACCCGCACCCCTGGCAGGCATCGGCCCTTGCGGACCCCACCTGTGGTTGCTGACATCTTTGACGGCGCGCGTGTGGAACACAACGCGCCGTCCCGTCTACCACTTTTCGGCCGCAGAGGATAGGGAGAGCGGCTGACGCTATACCGACACTCCTCTTCCCCTGCGGTCCCACCGCGTCCGCCATCAAACGGTGGCGGCCCCGTCCAGGCCACGGAAGGGAAGAGCGCTGCTCAGAAGCACCGGCACTCCTCCTCTACCGCAGCCCGTAACCCTCAGCCGCGATGCCTCCCATTCGACATCGCGGCCCACCTCAGTTGCGGTGCACCTCACCGCAACCTACTTTTTGGCCGCTACGTCAATGGCTTGAAGGCAAAAGCCCTGACGAGCGGCCCCACCGTTGGGTTCCTCTTGGCTTCACCGTGGATGGGAGACCACGGTTACTAAGCCCCCCCGCAACGACAATGCGGGAACCCACTCGGGGGGGATACTGGGGGTGTTAGGTTATTTTCGTTATAATTGCATAAGTTGATAAAAAATACTATGCAATAGCTTTACCGCGGCAGTCTCCGAGTGCCACATGTTTTTTTTTAGGGAATGACATCTCACAGTTCAAGCTATGAGGTTGTCGTCAGCTCTGCGGAGCAAAGGCCTCTTCTTATTTAGAGAAGGTACGAGCATTGATCACTACGCTTGCTCAAGGCCAGCTAGCGATTTTCAAAATAAAATCAGAAACAGACGATAATTACTAAGGATACCTAAATATCGGCAAATCGTGTCGAAAAGTAGTATCACGCCTATTTCGCCCAAGCCTTTATTTCTACTTTCAATTACTGAAATATATTTACAAAATCTAATTAGCAAACACCGAAAATGAAAACACCATATCCAAAACAAGCTAATGTGGTCCAGTATAGCTGTGTAAATAATTTAATTAGCCAGAGGGGTCCTGTTGAATAGAACCCCGAGATTGCGCTTAATAACTCGCCTGCCTCGGCTTTGCTTGCAGCTTCGTGCCGGGACCAATTAATTACGGATACAAATATTATTTTACGCCTTTGAAGCCTTTCTGGGATTCAAAGTGTGTTTTATATGGCTTAAATGTAGACTGTTTATTTGAAATGAATATGGATTTTGAACCGTAGAAGAGTCATTGTGACTGTTTTATAGAGAATTTTCCTTGTATATATTTTTGTTTTTGTACATAACATCACGCATTTATTCCCTGAAGGGCACAGGTGTACCGTACCTATAGTATACCAACACTTCGCCAGTTACATTTAAGTACCTTGTAATTGGGAGCTCCGTGGATGGGTGACCATCTTTACATACCAAGAGCCCTCCGTGCCTCGGAAAGCACGTTAAGCCGTTGGCCCCGGTTGATCTATTATATCTAGAACCATTTTAAATTGTATGTTTCGTAACGTTAATTACGTACCTACCATTGTACAGAATCTGAATTGACAGCTGTGCTGCTGGGGAGTTTGTTGCGCCACTTCTTCTTACCAGCTAAAGCACTAGGAAGTGGTCAAGGGCGGGCGTTTTTTGGGGAACTGTCTTTTGTAATTTTTGACATTCAAAAAGTGCTGACACCAGCCTAGTTTGAATAAATGACTTTTGATTTTGATTTTTATCATTCCTGTATCTTTGACAGTCGTAACAGATCGTCAGAAACCCGAAAGTCTGACAACCAGCCTCATCAAGGGTTACTCAAGAGTAGAGTTACTGGATTATAACCCAGTAACTGGGTTGTGGAGGTCAGATAGGATTGTCGATCAATGTTAAATACTGGTACTCAGTTGCATCCGGTTACACTGGAAGCTGACCCAGCATAGTTGAGAAAAGGCTAGGCAGGTTGCTATGACACTATTGACAGTTCACTTCACAGTGATATCTTGACAGAAAACGTGTCGCTTGTGTTTGCTTACCGGATAACATTACATTCATGTACAAATAATGTTTACAAACTTAAAGTAGGTACTTATGTTCCGAGGCGAGGGACTTGTAAAACGCACCCACACTATATACCCAATGAGTTAGTGAGTTAGTGAAGACAGAACATTCAGTCCGTATGTACTTGTACTAAGCTTTGATTAGCCGCTAGTGTGAGTCTCTTGACGAACGTCGAACAGTCATGTTCATTTACGTAGATGTTCTTGTATGGATGTCTGTCAATCGTTTACGATGCTATAGTGATTTAAACAAGCCATATACCTGAGATTTCTCATCGGTAAAAATTACGAAATTTCATACACTTACATATTTAACCCCTTTAAGAGATGTAACTTAAAATATCCTACCTATTAGTTTAGTCATAAATATTAATATCTGGTGTTACCGAGCATCGCTAGGCACTTTTTTGTTTGACGTTTTCTAAAAATGAAACCTAGCTAGATCGATTTATCGCCACCGAAACCCTGTGCATACAAAATTTCATGAAAATCCTTGGAGCCGTTTTCGAGATTCAGATTTTATACATCTTTACAAGAATTGCTCGTTTATAGGTATTCGATATGATGTCCGTTTGGTTTAGAGTAAAACTCAAAGCCACCGAATTATCAGTAAGTACACAACAACACAAAGGGAACGTCTAGGTAGTCATCATCATCATTATTTCAGCCGAAAGACGTCTACTGCTGGACATAGGCCTCCCCCAAGCTCCGCCACTTCGACCGGTTCTGTGCTTCTCGCATCCAGGGGACTCCCGCGGCCCTCGCAAGGTCATCTGTCCACCTTGTGGGAGGCCTTCCAACTTTACGTCTTCCGGTAAGCGGTCGCCACTCCAGAACTTTTCGGCCCCATCGGCCATCTGTTCTGCGAGCAATGTGCCCTGCCCACTGCCACTTAAGTTTGGCAATTCTTCGGGTTGTGTCGGTTACCTTGGTTCTCCTGCGGATCTCTTCATTCCTGATTCGATCACGCAGGGAAACTCCAAGCATAGCCCTTTCCATCACACTTTGGGTGACTTTAAGCCTTCTTATGAGGCCCATTGTGAGCGACCACGTTTCGGTTCCATATGTCATCACTGGCAACACGCACTGGTCAAAGACTTTCGCTTTGAGACACTGCGGTATGTGGGACGAGAAGATATTGCGAAGCTTCCCGAACGCTGCCCATCCGAGTCGGATTCGACGATTGACCTCTTTCTCGAAGTTGGACATTTTGGTAGGTAGTACTTGATTTGAATTTGATTCATAAAAAAACTGTTTTCTGCAGGCTTAGCTCGAGAACCGTAGAGAAAAGTTTTGCCGACGGAAGAATAGACAAAAATGTCGTTTCCGCGTAGAAAAATGACTGTTTTGTACAGTGAAATGTAGACAAGCGATTTCTATTCTACGGAAGAGTAGAAATAGAGAGCGTCATGCTAAGCCTGCTGATTATGAGAAGCCTAGTGATAAAGGATAAGTGGTATATCTAGTAACCTGGTAGATTTGAAAAAGGTCTTACTCAAAAGTAAGACCTTTTTAAAAGATCGTTTACCAAAACCTTAAACAAATATTTATCAAAAGTAATATTTATTTAGTACCTCAACTCGAGCTTTCAACTATGAATTTTAATAGAAAACGCTCCGGAATATTTTTCTTGTCTCGTTAAAGCTTTGAAGAACACAATCCGTGGTGAGCTCACTATCATTAGCTACTCTTTTAAAGAAACCAGTTATTTGTCGTTGCATGACCTCTTAGTACTTATGTACCTACTTAAGTAGACACACTCAAATATTAATGACGATTTCAATTTCACGGCGTCTTTGGTATTAGAAATTGGCAGTGTTTTTCCTATTAGGTAAGTTTCACCAAACGGCTCGTATCGTATCGGATCGGAACGGATTTTACAATCTTTAACCGATATTAAATCGTGTACACAGTATTTAAAGTTTATCTTATTACCAAGCCGGGCACAGCAGCTTGATCACGGACGTCTTCCGCAACAGGCGATCGTAGCCGAAAGTACGCTGCGACGCGCGATCGGCTCCGTTCGTATTCGATCGGATCCTTTCGGCTCTTGTCGCGTGTGCTCAAAGCCGTAGCCGGGCGGCACCACTCACTCCGTTTGGTGGAAATCATCCTTTAGGTAATCATAACTGGCGAAATGTGAGCTTTAGGTACTTCTGCGTAACCGTTCGAGGAATGCAGGCATAGGTAATGTTATAGTTTTTTAGGGTTCCGTAGGTACACAGCCGTAGACTGTGATAGGCTGATTTGATTGATTGACTTTGGCTCACCAAAGGGTGCCAACGAGACCTTCTTACTAAGCCTCCGCTGTCCGTTCGTCCATCCGTCTGTCCATCAGCGGGCTGTATCTCATAAAACGGAATAGGTTGAAATATTAAATTTTCATTATGTGTATTTCTATTGCCGTTACAACCTTGCCTCACGTTGCCTTTGTATGTCGTCATTATTGTACAGAGGCCAGCACATCAAGCTACCCCAATCTGTCAATTTTCTTTGATAGTTTTTCAACTTTATCACAAAGGAATAAGGCTCATGTTCAATTGGGAAAATTTGACAGTTTGGGGTAGGTTGACCTGCTGGCGTCTGTACCTATGTTAAAGAAATGAATAAATGACAGAACTTAACAAACTATTAGGTAATGATAAATCTGTGCACTGATTGATAAACTATTATTATGATTGACATTTTGACATACTTTATCATAATTTTTTTGACATTACTGTAAAAATATCACTAATTTTATTAGTCTGTTATTAGTTTCTTTTTCTTTTTTTTTGTAATTCTAATGATTTGACATTTATATTTATTCGGTATCAATATAATTTCTGTTTAGTTTTGGAATTTAATATTATTTGCATGCCCATGAGACGGTAGAATACGGACACTACTTTTTTGGGTAAACATCTATGTCGGTACCCATGTTTGCAAAAATAAATGATTTGATTTGATTTGAATAGATAAAAATACCTTAAAACTGTTTCTTGTACAAGGAATGTATTTTTTTGGCGATTTTGCCTTGTGAGTATGGAACCCTTCGTGTGCGAGTCCAACTCGAACTTGGCTGTTTTTAATAAATCAATATTTTTACTGGTATTCAGCCACATCCGGTTAAACTGGAAGCCGATGACAACATACTTGTAAAAGGTTAAGCAGATAATGATACCTTTGATATTTTTACTGTAGTTTTTGTGCAATAACATCTGAGTGGCAATTTATTATAAAACGAATAATTGGTCTTATAAAAGGTATCATAAATATTGTTGACCTACCTCAAATTTATCGTTTAGGATTCACAATTACATTATGTACTTAAGAAATAATCCTGCCGTTTTGTGCGTCATCCGGTTAGTACGACATAGTAGTATCGCCGGTCCCTTGAAGGTCGTTATATCCGGATTCTACTTGTAAAAAGAATCAATATGACTGACTGCATATTTTATCCATCATCATCTGCCTAGCCTTTTCCCAACTATGTTAAGGTCGGCTTCCAGTCAAACCGGATGCAGCTGAATACCAGTATATTACATGTAGCGACTGCCTATCTGACCTTAACAACCCAGTTACTGGGTAAAACGATACCCCCTTGGTAAAACTGGTTGTCAGACTTTCGGTCTTCTGACGACCCGTAACGACTGTCAAAGATCCAAACGAATGAGAGCCGGGACCAACGGCTTAATGTGCTGGTATGTAAAGATGGTCATCCATCCACGGACCGACCGCGGCAAGCGTTGCTTAACCCGATCGATCGACCAGTGCGGCTGTTATTACCTGGCCACGAGCCCTTGTACAGTACACCGAAACTAACATAAAAAAAAAACGCCGCTTGTTGCATAACACGTAACGTAACTAGGATATTGATTCAACATTCAGTTCAACTCTCGAGTTCTGGCAACTTGTCTACACCAATCCTTTGCACCCCTATGCCCTACAGACTTGGCATTTTAATTATCACTAGCTTCTGCTTGCGACTTCGTTCGCGTCAAATTTCTTGCTCCCCCGCTTGCTTCGAATCACCTGCCCGTGCGAGTTCTTCGTATTCGTGACTTTGTTTCTCTTTGATCAGCTCCTAAGGATCTTGGCGTGATGTTAAATAGCCTATAGCCTTCCTCGATAAATGGGCTATCTAACACTAAAATAATATTTCAATTCGAACCAGTAGTTCCTGAGATTAGCGCGTTCAAACTAACAAACAAACCCTTCAGCTATATAATATTAGTATAGATTACCTGTGCCCGTATGTCGGTTAAACAAGTTGCGTTTCATGGGTTCAATTTTTTTTTGTGCGGAACCCTTCCGTTTTTCTAAAGTAAAAATAGCCTCTGCTATTGGAAGTCACGTCAAAATCGGTCCAGCCGTTTCAGAGATTAGCCGGGACAAACAGATAGACATACATATGTATTTATTTAAATAGTTTTATATTCCAAGTACCGTATTTTTTTTTTCATATGCATGTATTAAAGCGGTTATGTACATACAACGTGTTGTTTTGCATCCTCGTCAAATTTCAGGAGGCTGTTATGAAAGACATAAATAATCAAATAAAATTACGATACTTGCTCACTAATGAATACATACTTTTTTTTTGTTATTTAAGTTTAACAGTATTTCAGAAAACACCTCTTTCAAAGAACAGAATCGCCCCGTTCCGTATGCGGTAGGCAGTGTCGCACGACTATATCGCTGTGTGTTACAGTGCGGTATCACACGGGCCGCGTTTTAACATGCGTGTCCGAAAAACAAAAATGGCAAACGCCGATTTCCGAAAATATGAAAAAAAAACTACTTATTTTATTATTGCTTCGTGTCGAGAATCATTAGCATAGTTACCTCCTTGAATTTGACGAGGATACAAAACAACACGTTGTTTAGATAACACTAGGCCAAGACTTACATAAGGATTTTACTGATAAAAAGTTAACAGATCTAATGTAGAGTCAATATGCATGGCTTGATAATTCCATTGCCATAAGCCCTTAAGGTGCAAAGACTGCGAAACGGCCAAACCGTACATTTTTACCAGATGTAAGACTTGTAAAATTAAGCTTTGTAGAGCAAGGGGCTTTTTTTTGTGGGAAATCATCAAATAGTCAGACAAGTCAAGTGTCAGACTTTTACTGACTAAAACCCACCCGTGTTCCCTCAGTAGTCTGTATGCCAGGGGCTGCGGTATCTCTTTCGAACAAACCTGCACCCCTGGCCTCTGCCAGGGGTGCAGATGTAGATCCAAGCCCCTTACAAGAGAGTAAGGGGCTTGGATCTACATTAGATCTGATAACTTTTTAACCGACTTCTAAAAAAGGAGGAGGTTAAATGTTCGACTGTATGTTTTATTTTTTATGTATGTTCACCGATTTCTCTCCCATTTGTGGACCGATTCCCAAAATTCTTTTTTATTTTTTGAACACTTTTGAACGTCAACAAACAAACCCTCAAATGTTGTGGGTATTAACTATCATCATCATCATCATCCGAAATCATTTCAGCCGAAAGACGGTATTAACTATGTTTTTTCATATATTTTCTAAAGCTATTGAGACATTTGTGTCGTCATCTCATGACGCTGAGCTGATGAAGGAAGGTACAACTCTTTAACGGTTAGGAGTTAGGTGGAGGTTCGGGCATAACTCCGTCATTATAGATCAATTTGCAAAATTCATTTTTGGTTCGAAAGTGGTTTATTGCGAAATAGTCCCATTTAAATTTCATATAGATCGGATGATGCGTTTCGGAGACAGACAACGGAACTCTTCGAAAATGACAGCAAATTAACCGAGATTGCTCCTATAGCATAAAATGCATTGTTTTGACCCCAAGGATGATGAAATTACGAATTGGTGTGGGGTAGGTAGGTACTTACTATAACTAAAAATGGAAAAATAAAAACTTTTTCCAAAAAAAAAAAAAAAACAATCGGCTTCCGGAAAAACACGAAGTCGGTTGTTTTACACTAAATGTTTTAGGGGGGTAACATAACCGCGGTATGGAACCTTCTCCAAGCGAGTTCAACTCGCATTTGTCCGGTTATTTGGTTCTAGGACATGTCATGTTTCTTTACGATGTTTTCCTTCGCCGTTTTTGAGCGCTTTTACTCGCTTTATCAAATAATCTAAGTTTTTGTTTAGTTAAAGTATGAATGTAAAAGAATTTGTACTACGTCTATCTACAGGACCTACCAACCCTATCCTATCTACCTATTTTATAACATAATAGTCACTTCTTGTTTCTGTCATTGTGACCACCTAGGTTTTCTAAACTACGTAATGGATTCTAATGTGGTTTTCACCACCATTTATGGCACTTATTCCGGAAGTTTAAGACAGCACAGAAATCTCTGACGATTTGACTTGTCGCCATTGCACTTTTGCGAAACGGGCGGGTCGCTTGTTCGCTATTGCAAAACTAGTCTTTTAAGTGTGAGAATAAATTCAGCACTTTTTATCGCGTCAATTACCTAGCAGGTTTTCAAATTGCCTTATATAAATATTTTTAAAATCCAATTTAATTTATTGTATTGCATTGCAATAGACATACATGTCTACGTAAATACGAGTTTTGAATGTCAGGGGTTTCATAGTCCTTTTTTGGAGAAGATTAATTGTATTATTTACTATGTTATATGAAAGGTTAATTGAATATGTTAGACGTTAATTGTTGATCTGTAAGTTGGTTGGTTGATTGCCCCGTTTGGTTGTCTGTAAAAATGCGTATTAGCTTCTACTAGTACGCATTCTTATGTAAAAATACCTAAATGTAATGTGGTTATACTATGTATACCTACCCACATTTCGCCAGGCGTGATTATATGTTTATTTTACATGTCATGTTGTGCGGAGTAGGTAAATCACGAATAAACACACAATTATTCATGTCCTTCATTATATTCAGAGGCAAATAATATTTATTATTCAGGCTTTTTGCGTCTCGTAAAATTACTGTCATTTTCCGCCGATCTTGGTCTTGACTCGCGTTTATTTGATGTCAACATTTACTTTTATTCTCATTATAACCAGTAAGCTTATTATGTGCTTTAAAAAAAAACATTTGAATATTATAAACGAAAATATCACTTCTGTAAATATTATTTAACTTGTTAAAAGGGAGCGTGGAAAATGAAGCATTAGCCATTAGTTAATGGGAATTCGAGCCACAATGGTTTTTTTTTTTTGAGGATGGAAAATCATCAAATAACTTCTCCAGCTCTGGGTGGAGCAGGAGACCGTGTCAGATTTTAACTGAGTATAACCCACCCGTGTTCCTTCAGTTGCCTGTGTGCCAGGGACCACGGTATCGCTTTCGAACACCCTTGGCTGGCATCGACCCTTGCGGACCCCACCAGTTGCTGCTGACATCTCTTTGAGGCGCGCGTGGAATTCAACGCACCGACGACCCAGGGTTGGTCCTTACCGGACAGCGAGCTACCCATTACTCGCCATCCGCAAGCCCGCACCTACGGTGGCCGGGAATCAGCCCGGGATTCCCGGCCTTCATGGATGACCAATGGGTTCAGCCTGGGATTCCTCGGAGAGTTTATAATATCGTCATTATCATCATCATTTTGCCGAAAGATGTTAACTGATGGCCATAGGCCTACCCAATTTAACAACCAAACGGTTGAGGAAAAATCAACGTGAACAAAACTTACACTATTACTTATAAATTGTGAAAGTTTGTAATTGTACCTATGTTCCGATGTTTGTTACTCTTTCATCCAAAAACAACTGCAAGGATTTCAATGAAATTAGTCACACAAGTAGTTTTTAACCTGCACCCTAATTGCGTACCTAACGCACGATCAATCACTATCTGAATAATTTTGAAACATATTGCTAATACATTGCTTCATTTGTTCCAAAAATGTGTCTGCTCAACAACGTAAATAACGCAATGAATATTGTTGAACTGTCAAAATTAAACAGATCGTGAATAACGCAATTAGGGTGCTGGGCTAACACGACATATACTACATACTTTCTATCCCGGTAGTACGCTCCCATGGTGTATAATTTTCGACCTCCACGCGAGCTAAACCGCTAGAAAAAGCTATCAGTTAAAATATAAGTCGGATATTGCCAACCCATCTTGATCATTGAGTCGTGCCTTCTCTGCATGAGGAAAGGCATTAGTCCAGCCGGATTAGCACGAGCACCGATTTGTCGACGGAAGAATAGACGTGACTATTAACTAAACGATGTACAATAGAAGTAGATAGCTATGTTTTTCTATTATTAATTACTTATCACAGTTATGCTAAACGAATCATGATTTTATGAGAAACGAAATGTGACTTTGTGTAGAAAAAGCACTGTCTATTCTTCGTAGAAATAGAAAGCATCATGCTAAGCCTGCTGCACCCTAATTGCGTAACTCACGATTGATCATAATTGGTTTCGTCTTCACAGTTAAACAATATTCATTGCGTTATTTATGTTGTCGAACAGACACATTTTTCGAACATATGAAGCAATGGTTTAACAATCCGTTTCAAAACGATACAGATTATGATGAATCGTGAGTTACGCAATTAGGGTGCTGGTGGGACAGTAACAGGCTGATATTAATTTTTAATATAATTTACATATTTCAACAACTATTTAAGCCGGTTACGGGGCAAGTCTAGTCAATAACTTTCCAGAATTTTCTAAAATCCCAGATTCCCTTTGCGATATTCACTTTGCCCGACCTGGGAATTACGTGAAGTAAAACTTTGTACCCCTTTTACGAAAATTTCGCGGACTGTGCCAAATTGTGTACTCCTCGTATACAATTTGGCACAGTTCAAGATTATATGGAGAAGAACTGCAGAAAGCTAAAAAAAATATTTAATAATGCAGTAGTTCAAACTTAAAATTACAATGAATTATGGTCGAATTTCGGTCCCTGGGCGACCACTCGTTAGATCAAATAATTCACGCTCTATAGTCTCGCTTGCGACTTCTAGATCAGCGATGCAGTCGTATAGTGCTAGTAAGTAGTCGTAGAGTGCTAGTAACTAGTTGTAAAGTGTTAACAACTAGTTGCAAAGTAAGCCAACAGCACTCAACGTAACTTTGCCCACATTTCCGTTAACTTGTGCCCACTCGTGTGGGTTCACTCAATCATTTAATTGTTAGTTGTAATTCGGTTTGAGCTCCCACAGCTTTTGGGAGCTCAACGACACTCGTGGAGTTTGAAATGTCAGAAAAAGCGTTCAGCGGGATAATAGGTGCTTGTTCCGAGATTACGTTGGTTTTGTGCGAAGGAGGTAATGTATAAACCAGTCGAACTTTGAAGATCCAAATAGGGTATTAAGGTTGTGCATTCGGAAAGTTGGCAACGTCTCAAACAGCCGTCAAAAACTTACCTGTTTTTATTAATTTCTCCATAATACTGTATGGAGATAGAATAGAATGTAGTTATTATGAATGAAATTATGAATCTTATTTTAATTTTTTTTTAATTATAATTATATTTTAAATTATATTTTTTAAATTATAATTATATTTTAAATTATGAATCTTATTTTAAATTATATTTATTAAATTATAATTATATTTTAAATTATGAATTTTATTTTAGAAAAATTATGAATCTTACATGTTTCACTATGGACTGGCGTACAATTAGTTAAACTTGTTAAATGTAGAAAAAAAACGACATTTTACCTTGGTAAAATTATTATTCTAACATAAATCTAGTAACGCTAGTGAAATCTTAGAAATAGGTACATAAAGTAAAATAAAGAAAACTCAGTACTTAACCATAGTCAAAAATTACACTGTAAAAAGTATTAATCAAGACAAATTCTCATCTGAAAACCGTGATTGTCCCATTTTGCCTTAAAGCATATGATAACGAATTACTACTGTTAGAAAGTATTGTTTTGTTAGGATAGGATATATTTTTTAGTTCATGAATTTGTATCCTCTAGGGCGCCATGTTCAAAGTCACATAGCCAATAACCAGCGGACAATAAAGACGCTTACAAGCAACGATATCTCATTTGTCTAATTATGATAAGTAATTTAGAAGTTACGAGGGAACAGATGAACATACGTACATGCATACAGGTCACAATAATAACCCCCTTTTTGCTTTACCGCAGTCTGGTAAATACAGACGTGATGCGAATCCATACAAGTTTGTTAAGCTCTTTAAACTCTCTCATATGCTCAATCCGTAAACTATTCAACTCCACGTCATTAGAAAATCAATTCTAACGCCGAACTCCGACTAGCTGCACACAAACAAAACAACTAGTGCATTCAACAGGCACACTAAGAGCAATGAGAGCGTAACGGTTGCCTCCTGACAAATGGACTATCAATGCCTAGAGCGCATTAATCGGATTTACCTGTCGCCGGCACAATACACCCTGTGTGCCGAGGCCTTTACGACACAACGTGTTCTAGCACATCAAATGCATAGCGACCTATATAAGAAAATCCAATGTAAGCCACAATCTATAAAAACAACATTCTAATTTGAATTCGGACGTGTCCTATCAACATGAATTCGATAATCACCGTTGCTTTATCTCTATTCATGTGCACATTCGTAGTTGGATATCAAGAGATATTTTCACGCAGTGTTGAATCCTGTCACCTGTACCGAGATGTCACGCAAGATTACCGTATTTCTGTTTACGAGTTTACTGAACAAACGTACAAGGACGTCGGTCTTCGTAGTTTCTACAATTTTGTCTTTTCCCCCCTGTCAGTTTGGATAATTCTCGCCGCGATGGCCGAAGGGGCTGACCCACATACTCAACAACAGATGTTTCGGCTGTTAAGACTCCCGAATGATCCCTGCGTTCGTCTGAGGTACTATCAAATAGCTACAAGCCGGTACCAACACGGGAATGACGTGAGCATAGTGTCAAGGCGTTTGTTGGTTCTCAATCATGGAGTGGCGGTAAATCCGTACTGGCATAACTTTGTCTTGAAGAACCGTCTCATCGATTTGGCGTCGACGCCGCTCAAATACGACCCCCAGGGATCGCTTAACGCTATTAGGCTCCTTTCTTCAGCAACTTTGGCGAATCTCGACTTGAGTGGTAACTCTGTCTTAGTTGACACGATGGAATATAATGGATTGTGGGCCACGGCTTTCTCAGACGCAGTCATCCAACGCTCGCCGTTCTACGACCCTTTTGGACGGAAAATCGGAGCCGTTGATTTAATGAGAGTGACAAGGCGTGCGAAAGTGGGCTTCGTTTCAAGTATTAACGCTAAAGTTCTGGAGCTTCCCATCGGCGTTGATGATCGTTATCTTATGTTGTTTGCTTTGATACTCGATCCTAGCGATATCGATACTACTGTAAAGGCAATTATGAGTACGATAATATTCGAGATTATGAGTAAATCCCGGGAGAGTTATGTCCCGATTGACATCGCCATTCCACGGTTCACGATGACGTCTGAGATTGATATCAGGAGTATACTGGAGAATTTGGGAGTCACCAGTCTTTGGACTGATCCTGCTGTAACCAGGTATTTCATTGTACTTCTTTATCTTTGTACTTTTACATCTATATAAATAAAAAGAGAAGTCCTGACTGACTGATTGACTGACTCATCAACGCCCAGCCCAAACCCTTGGACCTAGAAAGCTGAAATTTTGCACAGAGGTTCCCTTTATAATGTAGACAAGGAATAAGGAAGGATTTTTCGAAATTCAACCCCTAAGTGAGTTAAATAGGGGATGAAAGGTACGCGCGGGCGAAGCCGCTGGCAAAAGCTAGTTTAAAATATTTGTGATATCTAGGGTGGCAGCAGGGACAACGATGCGTAACCTTTTACCTACATGTACATGATTCTGGACCAACCTGCGTCGAAATTTTTCCTTGGTTATTAAAAAAAAATGCTGATATATTTACCATACATTTTGACTGTGTGAGTATTTCACTTTTCTATGAAACATCATTATCTATCTTTTTCTTCTATAGGTATCTATATTTATATATAAAATGAGAAACTGACTGACTGATAAATCAACGCACAGCCGAAACGACTAGGCCTAGGAACGTGAAATTTTACATACGGCTTCCTTTTATAACGTAGGGGAGCACTAAGAAGGCGGAAGGGTTTTTTGGAAATTCGACCTATAAGGGGGTGAAAAGGCGGATTTTGTTTGTATGAACATTTTTATTCCCTGAGTTAATAAACTTGAAACTTGGCACAAATACTTATATAAGCAAGTTATAAAGTTGGTTATTTATCTATATATATAAAAGAAAGTCGTGTTAGTTACTTCACTTATAACTCAAGAACGGCTGAACCGATTTAGCTGAAAATTGGCAGGGAGGTAGTTTAGAGCCAGGAGAAGGACATAGGATACTTTTTATCCCGTTCAGTTGTTTCAGAAATAAAAAAAGTATCAAAGTGGAAGTTGGCTGTCGAAAAACGAAAATTTTCACGGATAGGATAATAGGGTAGATAGGGTAGGGTAGGTAGGGTAGGTAGGGTAGGTAGGGTAGGTAGGGTAGGTAGGGTAGGTAGGGTAGGTAGGGTAGGTAGGGTAGGTAGGGTAGGTAGGGTAGGTAGGGTAGGTAGGGTAGGTAGGGTAGGTAGGGTAGGTAGGGTAGGTAGGGTAGGTAGGGTAGGTAGGGTAGGTAGGGTAGGTAGGGTAGGTAGGGTAGGTAGGGTAGGTAGGGTAGGTAGGGTAGGTAGGGTAGGTAGGGTAGGTAGGGTAGGGTAGGGTAGGGTAGGGTAGGTAGGGTAGGTAGGGTAGGTAGGGTAGGTAGGGTAGGTAGGGTAGGTAGGGTAGGTAGGGTAGGTAGGGTAGGTAGGGTAGGTAGGGTAGGTAGGGTAGGTAGGGTAGGTAGGGTAGGTAGGATAGGTAGGGTAGGTAGGGTAGGTAGGATAGGTAGGGTAGGTAGGTAGGTTAGGGTAGTGTAGGGTAGGGTAGTGTAGGGTAGGTAGGGTAGTGTAGGGTAGCGTAGGTAGGGTAGTGATTTTGTATGAATGACTTTTGGACGAACAGGACAACGTCTGTCGGGTCAGCTAGTTGTTTTTATAAACTACCCTCTACAGGGGGATTGGGGGGTGTCAATGTTTATATGGAATTTTTTTTACGCGCGGTCTGACTAACTCGAAACTCAGTATTTATACCTAAAACAAAAATAAAGAATAACGTGTATCAGGGTTTTTCAGAAATCTACCCCTAAAGGGGAAAAAAGGGAAGTTTATTTTACAAGGGATGATTTTACTGCGTGTCTTGATTAACTCGAAAATTGGTATGTATAATAAACCTATAAGTCAAATAATGTAAAAGAAACAAAAGACTCTAAAAAAATTAACCCCTTTGAGGGTGAAAAGGGGGATACAGTTTTATGAAAAAATGTTTTCGTTTGGTTTAGAAACCTTTGCATATTATCTATGTAAATGTTAAAGATGGAGTCATATATGCATTTTTCAAAACTGACTTGAAAGTATAGAAAGGGCGTTATTTTTTTTTTTTCACGATTGTGAATGACAGCCGATCCCAAACTTAAAGTTAAGCTTTTTGGAAGTCTACAAAGCCGAGAGGAGGCCTGTGCCCCAGCAGTGGGAACATTATAGGCTGATGATGACATAGCCTACATAATGTTTGTAGGAACGAATTTCCATGCATAATCACTACACATAAAAAATTGGGTGGAATAAGACATAGGTAACTTTTATCCCTGGACTATTCCTACCTATGAACCTATGTTCCCATGGGTTGCGAGAACGGAATCAACATTTCATTATTAATTTTGATCGCAAAAACCGACATCCACGCGGGCGAAGTCGCGGGCATCAGCTAGTTTTTTTTATAACCGACGAAAAATTTAAATTCTGCGGGGTCCATCCCGCAGAATTTAATTGTTGATTCTGGAGAATCATGTGCTGATATCATTGTTACAGCTCGCGCATCGATGTCCCTGCCACAATGTTAGGTAACCCTGCTTCTAGTCATGACCTTATCAAGTTTGAGATCAAATGTGACCTTTCACAACATCACGTTATGATGTCAAACGTCTTAGTATCGAAATTAGATACCAGAAAAACGTTACAGTTTCCAACTGGGTATAGGAGGCTTCAATTTTGAGAAAGTCATATATCTAGATCAACACTGTTATTAAACTGAAGAGTTTGTTTGTATGTTTGGTTCAACGTGCTAATCTCTGGAACTACTGGTTCGAATTAAAGATTAGTTTATTGAAGATAGCTACAGGCTATATGACATCACGCTATGACCAAAAGGAGCGGAGCATCAATGAAAAACATTGCAAAAACTGGAAAAATTAAATCGGAATGGGGCTCCTATGGAGCAGGACCAGCACGGCCAGAATCTAGAGTCTAGACAAAATCACACTGGTTGCTAATTGTATTGTATAAATAAGTATATTTATGTCATTGATTTACACTCAGTGATTACTTATTACTTGTTTTATTCTAGGAAAATCATATACTCACTCTTACAATGTTTAAAAATATGTGAGCACCATGTATCTATTATAAAATTAATTTATCTGTATTGCTTCAATTGCATTCTTTTTACCTATTTTGGGATGGTAATTTTATTCTGGGTGCATCATTTTCACACATAATTATATAATGAATGTATGTAAAATTTCGTACTTAAGGGTCGAACTCACTGGTGGGCCTGGCTAAAAATCACGCTCTCTCACCAGGCTTCGTGTCCGACAGAGGTAGTATCAGTGATGAGCAGATAGACGCTAGTCTACATGCACAACATAATTGAGTGAGCTGCAGGATCAGTTATAGTAAAACAGGCGCGTAAAAAATTAAGAAAAGTCCTTCGGAAGATCGGGTTTTCTGGAAAAACCAGTGCATAAATCAATGACCAAAGTTTATTGAAATGTTCGATTGCTTTGTCGGTACCGACTTGGTTTACGAGATTTTACACTCCTTTTATTACTTAAACACAACCAAAGTTAGGTTAAACTAGAAAAAAAAAAACGAATCTTTGTTGGCTCATAACTTTTTAATGGCATTTTATTTTAGTATTCTGTTTCCGTACAGACAAATATTAATAATGAGACAAAACCATACCATGTTTAATTTTTGATGTAGGTACATAGTCAAACAGTGGAGTGAAACCCTCCCGAAGTTTGTATAGAAAAAATGAGGACAAGTGTCACCTTAAAACATTTAAAAAGAGTAACGGTGGAGTTTCTTGCCCATTCTTCTCCATACGAAACCACATTTTGGAAGGGGCGACTAGAATCAATTCTATTTTAATGTACCTAAATGTTGACGTTAAAAGTGCCTTTTATGTGCCTAATTGAAATAAATGCTTTGACTTTACTTTGACGGAAAGTAGACATCGGTAATTCGCGAGCGATTGACGGAAATGAGCTACTTCATATCACAAAATAAACTTATCATTCAGTAGTCATTCAAATGTGTCTCTACTTATTCGTACAGACACATTGGAATGACTTCCTAACACTGAGTGTTCAGTCTTACTTTTCGCTCGCACTAACTGTGCGTATCAGTAAAAAAAAAAAAAAAAACATTCATATTTCTAATTTTATAGGTTGACAGTCCTAAGCCTGTATAAAGTATGAAGGAAAATCGACATACGTATAAAACTGATCTAGTGAAGTACATCATTTGTCGTAACTTGTCAATCACTGTCGTCATCTTATTCTGATTTGACTCGTTCTGATTTGACTCGTTCTGATTTGACTCGTTCTGATTTGACTCGTTCTGATTTGACTCATTCTGATTTGCTGAACTAAATTAAGTACTGAAGTAAATGAGTAGACTAAGCGTAGAGCGAAAAGATATACTTCACTTAGGTATTTCTTTTTACTGACACATTTTGCACATCTCTAACGGAAAGAACGCTAAGCGTAAACGAAGTAACAGGCGGGTGGACGATGTGATGCGATGCGATGCGCGACGGATCGGGGGCCAAAATTTGATGTGAACGAAATCGCGGACAGAAGTTAGTGTCAAAATAACAGCTGTTAACTAATTGTCTATGAAAGTATATATGGAAGGTGCTTACGAGTATAACCTAATATATTTTTTATCTCTTTATCCGTTTGCTTCGGCTAATCTCCAAAACGGCTGGGCTGATTTTGATGGGACTTTCGCTTGTGTTATGATAAATAACATAGGCTAGTTTTTGTCCTGATAACACGTCATCGTGGGATTTTTTTTTAAATCTGATTGGTGGATCCAGAGATTACCTACTCCCTGCATACAAACTTACAAAGAAACAAAATTTAACTCTTCGTATTATTAGTATAGATAAGTCTGAAATTGCCAACCCGTCCTTATAAGTTCAGGTCTCTTCACGATGTTTTAAATGTTTGCAAAATAATAAAACCCCATAATTATCAACAACAGGTATATATCAGATCCTGCAGCGTTACCCAGCGGCTTCGTGCAACGTTGCACCATTACCCTGGACAATCCTGGCATCAGCCCTGCTCCATACGTCTACGAGACGCCGTATAACGTGTCCACAGGACTGGAACCCGTCGTAGGAAGGGATTTCATCGCCAACAGACCCTTACTGTTCGGACTGGTTGATAGCGAGACATATACAGTCTTAATGACTTCAATTTATTCGCAGCCTACTTATAAGTATTAGTTTTAAATGAGCAAAAAAAAGGTTTGAGTATTTTCTTGAAAGAAACTCACACACACCACTCATTAAAAATATTCTGTAATCCTCGGAGGGTTAGGTAGAAGTTTTCCGGTTTCAATTTGTGTCAAAATGTTATAAAGATTAAATTACTTTTTGGTTTGGGTATCGTCTAAGAGAAAAATCAATAAATTAAGCAATGCCAGTAAAGCCATGTAGTTTTCCTCTTTCGTTACAAAATCAGGTATCTATCTATAATATCGAGGGAAATTTTTTATCCAGTGCGTAAACTGAAACCATGAATTCAGCATTTCATTCTAGAACCCCTCGCGTATTCGACGTCACGATTGTTTATGTAACATGGGTGTTTTACGTGAAATATGACAACGTCGCATTTTCTTAGCTGTAAATTTGGATGATTGGTTTGAAAAATGTTTTACTCTTACATATCAAAGAAACCTACACCCATATTCAAGTTTTTTTTTTAATAAAAACGACCATTAAAAAAACAATCATAAGCCAGTTGATTCTATGACATGGTATCATTGATGTCAAAAGGAACACGTTTTATTTAATTACAGTGCAAAATTGTGCCTAGAAACTCAAAGGGACTTGTGGTCTTACCGGTATTTTGAACGCTCCATTCAAAGCTTCGTTCGTAAACTAGGCCCAAACCAAGAAAATCCATTAAATTGAGTGAAATTAACAAAAGGTGTGTTCATGTCACTCAGTTTAATGTAGTTTGGAGTATAAATATTTATGTATTTACATTCATGCTCACATACAAACCTGGTATAAAGCAATACATAACAAACTATGTAATTAGGTATTCTACTTAATATCAATATCTATAGACTTCTTACAACCTTTTACTTTCGAACCTTGGAGAGAACTGACCTAAAGGTGCGCTTACACGAGCAACTAAAATTGCTCCATTCCGGTCAATTCTCGTCTACTATGACGTCATGACTACATTCAGAAATTTAGGGCAATGGCAACATGTAGCAACCTTTGCCAGAGATACGGCCAGACAATATCATGAAATATGGAGCAACTTAAAAACTAGGCAATACGCCCCCGTCACCGCCTTCGCTGCCGGCCGGTTCCTGTCGCAAAAACGAGGCGTATTTGTACGTACAAACGAGATAGAAAGAAAATTGACAAAAAAAATCCACACCGATTGGATATTCGGCAACTCGTGAAATATATGAAGCAATCAGAAGCAATATTCCCGAAACATATCCGCAATTTATTGTTGTTGCTCCAGATTCGGCAAATCCCCCAAACATAATAGGTATTTGTATTTCGTTTCGATAAAAAAACCAGTGCTTTTTCGATAACTGTCAAAGAGAAATTTTTAAACGTCTTTACACTGATAACATAATTTGAGGTGAATTAATATTTTCGATTTTTTATTTAGTAGGTACTTATATATAAATCACTACAAATCTTAAAAAAAAAAGATTTATTCTTATTCTTATAATATTTGGAAATCATGACATATGAAGAAGTTTTCATGTGTGTGTAGTGTACATCTGTACACCTACACACACATGAAAACTTCTTTAAAAAATTACGAATCGTCGGTATTTTTAAATAGATTAAGTCATAATCATTTAGATATGAGATTGATCGAAGCTGTCTGAATTAATTTTTGAACGTTCCTGGGTTTTTAGTAACATTTGGAGATGTTTTTTGTCTTCATACAGCTTAACAAAAAAAAAGGGTCAGCTTTTTTTTGGTAAGTACCTAGTCAATAAAAAATCCATCCACAAAAACGTGAACAAACTTCCCGTCACAATGTGATGGAAAGTTTATTGACTTTTGAATTGTGTGTTTCACAAATAAAAGATGGGCCAGGTACGTAATTAATAACACTTCTTCAACCTAATCTTCACAAAAACTTTTGTGGCTATTAATTTATTTTATATTTGCATTTGATATTTGTCCCGTATGTTTCGCCGGACGTAAAAGAATAGCACCATCCCATTTCTTCCAGTGGGTGTCGTAGAAGGCGACTAAGGGACTTACTAGAGAATGGGCAGGATCGCCAACCCGCCTGCCAAGCGTGGCGATTATGGCAAAACCCCCCATTCTGGGGAGGCCTATGTCCAGCAGTGGACGTCTTTCGGCTGAAATGATGATGATGATGATGATTTGATATTTTACTAAATAAAAATAAATATTGAAAAATAAAGCACTAATTACTCTTCCTTACTGAGATAATCACCAGTGACCTTTTATAATGGACTAATGAAGTTTTTTCCTTAATCTCGACCGACTTATATTCGAGTAGGAAGCGCTTATTTCATTTAAACTAGATAATGGAATGATGTAATCAAATGCAATTACATAATCTTGTTATGATTGGCATTTTTGGGGTTCTACACTGAAAACGTTTAGAATCACGTTATTACCTACTAGGTCTGTACAGTCATTAAAAGAAAAAGTAACCAGGGTCGTCAGAAACACTTGAACTTCAACTGTATCCGACGACAGTATAAGTACGACTAAACGCAGACAGACACTACGCCGATAGACTAAGCACCGACAAGACTACTTCGACGGGACTCTTCGTTGACAGGACACTTTTCCGATAGGACTCTTCGCCGATAGGGCTGATCAGCGACGCAAGTCAACGTAAAATTGTAAATACCGTTAGATTACAATCTATCTCGCGAAAAAATCTGTCGTTAAATTGTGAACTGCACCATACTGCTAACCGACCGAATAAGGTTAGGTTAGAATTGCAATCAACCGCGCCGACCAGCCGAGCAAGCGAAGTGAGCGGTGCCGCAACAGCGGCCGGCGAGTGCTACTTCCATGATGGTGGCAGTTAGTTGACTATTTAGTAATAGCGCAAGCAAACTAGTATCAAGACGGATAGTACTATCATTCTTGATACTATTTTACAATTTGACGGTTTCACTTCGATAGATTATAATCTACCAAAAAAAAATGCGTTAATTTGTAAGCAGTATATTACGTTTCACAATCTGTCGACAGTTTACAATCTCGTGAGATAGATTAAAATCTAACGGCAATCTGATCATCGGAGATAAGTTGCGTCGCTGATGAGCCCTGTCGCCGAAGAGTTCTGTCGACGAAGAGTCCCGTCGAAAGTAAAGTGTTGTTGGTGTTCAGTTTGTCGGCGTAGTGTCCGTCGGTGTTTAGTCGTACACTCATCCGACAACCCTGGTTACATATCTCTTTTGGTGACCGTACCTAAGTACCATATCACTCGTTGCTTCATCGATGATCACTAATTGTAAATTACAGTTGTTTATCTACTTACTGGAATATTTTAAAGTGATATTAATAGTTATTGGAAAGTACTATTTCTTTGTTAGCCTACATTGTGTTCCAACACTACGCAAAGATCTCTCCTTTTACTTCCCAAACCTCTTTTTCATGCAATCTCCGGCCATGTTGGCCCCACAAACATGATCATCACCCTTATTCCGTGACACACTATCAATCAGAATCTGAATAATCCATTGCTTTATATGTTCGATAAATTTGTCTGCTTCAAAATTATGCAATGAATGTAGTTGAACTATTCAACAACATTTTTTTTTTATAATACTGTAAATGTGTTGCCCAATTAGCCCACAGGTACTGTATCTACATGAGTTTAAAAGATACACACAGTAAGCAGTAGGCACAGCTGTTATATCACAGCCTTAATAAATAACTAATTACTTCGCTTCGAGAGTAAATCTAAGAATCTTAAGGAGAATTAGTGGTTCTTTCATTACTACATTAAGATAATACAACACAGAGAATATTTGTACTAACTTAATTCCTTTGTAAAACAAATTAGCAACGTTGGGCCGGCCAGACCCTAATGAGGATCCATCTTAGATAGGCTAGTCCAAACGGTCTTAATTTATCTAGGTCGCTCCGCCCTAATTTTGGGTTAGGTCCAGAAAGGACCAAAAGAGACTCGCTCTCTAATTATACAAGGTCAATTTTTATTAGCTGGCAATACTTTACCCACGTATAGGGTATCGATATAAAAAAATTAAAATAAAATAAAAAAACATAATTCCAACTTTGTTCATAACTTAAAATGACACTGTGACATGTACGTTAAAACATTCCCAGCTAATTTTATTTGACCCATATATACAACAGAAATAGTAAGCTCCGTCTTTGAAAAAAACATCGCTAATGTTTATTTTGAAAGGTTAGCTATAATTAATTTCGCTGTCCAAGATAATACAAATGTTACTTCTGGTTAGTTATCTAACTATGCTTTAATAAAAATAGACGATAAAGTAGGTATTTCAAAGAGAAATCCAGTTTCTTCTAATTTTATGATTTATTCGATTCATTTGAAATTCAAATTACTATTCCGGTATTGTGCTGACCTTGACAGACCAGTCGCTTGAAAATCGCACTAGACCACTCCATTTGTATTATTGTTCTGATATCTTTGTATTAATCCGTAGTTTTGTGACCATTACAAGGTAAGCAAACTATAAAATGAGGAGATTTCGATTATATTTTTGTGGGATAAGGGCGATTAAAACCCGGTAACTTTCGGACATTTAGGTCACACACACTGACATATAAATGCAACTCCAGTACAACAACGCCTATATAAGAACTCAAATGGTCTATTTGTGTCAGTTGGTTTTTATCCTTAATTCAGTAGGCGTCGGTAAAATGAGAGCGAATATTCTGTTACTGTCCATCGCATTATGCTCTGCCTCTAAACGAGGCATAGTGACTTTGCATGGATCTCTGGACACACTGTACATAGACTCGGGAACATGTCCCGAATACGCGAACGTTATCGGCGCATATCGCGACGCGATGCACAACTTCACCGTCGAAACGTACAAACGAGTCGCTCCTCGAGGGTTGTACCAGTTCGTCATGTCACCACATTCCATGTGGATGACGATGGCAGCCATCGCAGAAGGAGCTGATTATTACACCCAACATCATCTCTTCGAGCTTCTCCACCTCCCAAGCAACCCGTGCGTTCGTCACAAGTACTACCAACTGGCTGCCAGTCGATTCTCGTTCACCACCGACGTCAGTACCATCAGCAAACGAGTGTTGGTGATCGATGAAGGTGTGACCCCCAACCCGGTTTGGCACAATTTTGTTACACGGAATTCTCTTCTTGATGTACTCTCGGCACCTATAAGATACAATCCCGCTGTGGCAGCGAGTAGCATCAGACAGGTTGTAGATGCTAACTTCCCTCGACTCAATCTTCGTGGGAATTCAGTTTTACTTGATACAATGGACTACAACGGGTTGTGGAACACAGCATTTGCTGACGCAGTGGTCAAGCGTGCACCGTTCTACAGTCTATCAGGAAAAATCATCGGTGCCGTAGATCTCATGACGGTGAAGCGCCGCGGTAAAATAGGATATGTTCCTTCTTTAGGAGCGAAGATATTAGAGCTACCTATTGGTGTGAATAAGCAGTACAGCATGATCTTAGCTCTAGTGGTTGGCGAAACGGACTTACGTCCTGTTGTCAGAGAGTTGCATAGCTCGATCATCTCAAATCTGGTGGCATCATTGAGAGAAACTCAAGTACCGATTGATATAGCCTTGCCACAGTTCACAATAAACTCTGAGCTGGATGCAAGGACCATTCTAGAAGACCTTGGGGTAAAACGCCTCTGGACAGACCCAGAAGCTACCAGGTATGGCTCCACAACATAATTATGTACTTAATGTAAATTAAGGGACCTTCCGTTTGGCCGCAAAAACAATTTGTGGTTTAGAATCCGTTAGGGAGCAGGGACTTAAGTTAAATGTAACCAATTTATGCATAAATTAATTAATTTTGTATTGAAACATTTTAGGAAGTAGGTACCCTTCCTGATTGGTCCTTTTACAAACAAAAGAATTTGTGAGGATTCAACCAAGGGGCTTCCGTAAATGACACAAAGTGGTTTGTAAATGTTTTTGATGACTTTAAACGGAAGTAGCGAGCTGATTTGAAATCAATGCCAGAGGAATCTATTAGGTTTTTGTGACTAGAAGACCAGCAGGGTCTTCTATTTGCACTTATTACACAATTATTATTCCAAACGCGTTGAAATTAATCCAAAAAAAATGGTCCTTGAGTCCTTGTAAATAAAGAGAAAAGGACAAAACTTAACCATCCTCTTTTATTTTTTAAATATCAGCCAGTAGGTAGTTGAACAGACCTAATGAGGTCTTACTTTTTTTTACATTTTACATAATCACGCCTTGTTTCCCTGAAAAGTTGGGCAGAGGTGTTACTATAGGTAGTACACCCACAGTTGCCATAAACTGGGTACAATTTCAGACTCCGAGCAGGTACTGAGAAATTCCAGATGGCAAAACCCAATAACACTTTGCCCGACCCGGGCATAGACCTAGCAACTCATGCTCAGCAGTAGCGTTTGCGACCACTAGATCAATGAAGCGGTCGCTTGTTTATTTATTTAACAACTAGTTTATAACAGGTATATATCAACCCCGCCTGCTTTGCCGAGCAGTTACGTCCAGCGAGCGACACTGACGCTAAACCAACACGGCGTGAATCCTCCTCCAATAGCCGAGCTCCGGTCTTTCGGACGTCCTACGACCCCTGAGGAATCCTTCTGGGGCGAGTTTATAGCTGACAGACCGTTCATGTTTGGGCTTTTTGACACAGAGACGTATACCTGCCTGATATCCACTATGTATACAAAACCCACTTATCCTAATTGAAGTATCTAAATATAAATTAATTGATTATTAACAGTGACTTGCTTATTTTATTATTCGAGCTTCTTGGTAATGACGTGGGCGAATAATTAAGTTTTGTATTGATTTGTATTAAATATGCAAGCTTTTTATGTTTTTTTCATTTATTTGGTCGAGCGAGACTAAAGTTTCCCTTTAAAAGGTCTCTGGTCTTTCGATCCGAAAGTTCAAAAAACAATGTTTAGTAATAGCTTCATCTTACGGAATGACAGACTTTTGACAATTCAAAAGTGACTGTGAATGGTCTACTTACATAATCAGCATAAGCTGATTATGTAAGTAGACCATAATTATAAAATTTACCCATTGCTGGGACACAGAACTCCTCTCGGCGAGATGGAATAGGCCGTAATCCACAAAGCGAGCCCAGTGCGGGTATGTGTCACACATGTCTTCGGATTTTCGGTTCTTCAAGATGTTTTCCCTCACCGTTTTGAGAGCAGTGGTGATGAAAATAATTTACATAAAGCAAAGGCCCTATCTGGGTTCGAACTTACAACTCGTTAGTCGCGACCGTTAACACTGGGCCAGCATTGTTGATTTACTTTTAATTGTCTAGTACTGTACTATACTATAATTGTAAACTTCAAACTCTTGTTCATACGAGTACATACTAGAACGACCTTGAGTCTGTTATCTGGCAACTAACATTTTGTCTGTGCATCTGTGTATAGACGTTTCTATGCTAATTGTGTTTTTGTCTCCTGCATTATGCATCCACGCGAATTATTCCGATCTGTCACCCCGCTTTGTCCCCTTAGGGTGACAGATAGGAAAAAAAAGTTTGATCTGTCCCCCTGTTAGCAATGAGGGGACAGTTCGAACTTTATTCACTCCTTAACGGTTTCATCTGTCCCCCTATCACTGACAGAACTGAATTTAATAACAAAAATACCACCCTTTAAAAATATTAAGAGTACCTTATATAAAACCCGGAATGAAGCAATACAAATGAAAAAAATATGTTTTAATGATCTTGACGAAGTAATAATACCTCTCAAATTTATACCTTTTGTATTAGCTGACTACAGTCATGAAGGTAATAGAATAATATTTTATGGTGCCGAGTACATGAGAAACCTTTTACGTACTTTAGAAGACTTTTTTAACCGACTTCAAAAAGAAGGAGGTTATCAATTCGACATGTTTATATTTTTTTTATTTTTATTTTTTATGTATGTTCGGGCACAACTCCGTCGTATATAGACGGATTTGCAAAATTCTTTTTTTGTTCGAAAGGGCTTTACTCCGAAATGGTCCCATTAAAATTTCATATAAATCTGATGATGCGTTTCGGAGACAGACAACGGAACTCTTCAAAAAATAACAGCAAATCAACCGCGAATGCTGCTATCGCATAAATATGCATTGTTTTGACCCCAAGGATGATGAAATTTCGAATTAGTGTGGGGTAGGTAACTAAAAAGTGAAAAATAAAAACTTTTTTCAAAAAAATAACAACCGACTTCCAAAAACAACACTACAAAGCTCAAAATAACTTTAATTTCGGAAGGCGGTGACAAATAATTAAAATACATATCCAAAGTCACCGACTTCCGAAATTAAAGTTATTACCTATGAAATTGCCGTTTTGTATGAAAAAAATTTTTTCATGAATTTTTATTTGTATTAATCGAAGTAATCACCCATGCAATCAATGCATCTTTGCCATCGCAGTGGCAGTTTATTGATGCCCTTCTTAAAGAAATCAGCTGGACAAATTCTTCAAAGGCATTTTGTACTGCCTCTCGGGTATTAAATTTTTTTCCCGCCAAGAAGTTATCCAAATTCTGGAAAAAGTAGTAGTCTGTAGGCGCAAGGTCTGGTGAGTAGGGCGGATGACGGAGAGCTTCCAACCCCAGTTCTTGCAACTTGGAGACCGTCTGCTGTGCAGTATGAGGTCGCGCGTTGTCGTGCAGGAGCAGCGGAGACGAGCGATTGACCAATGCTGGTTGGAGATGCGCCAGCTTCTCCATCATTGTGTTCAGTTCTTCACAGTACACATCTGCAGTAATGCTCACCCCGTTTGGTAAGAAGCTGTGATGAATCACACCGGCGCTAGACCACCAAACAGTGACCATCACTTTTCTAGGGGTAAGTTTTCGTTTAGGGCATTGTTTAGGTGCTGAACCAGGATCCAACCAACTTGCTGAGCGCTTACGGTTATCAAACAGAATCCATTTTTCATCGCAGGTAACAATGCGGTTCAAAATTCCTTCATTTGTGTGTCTGTTGAGCAGTGCAAGGCACGTCTCGACGCGTACTTCGCGCTGGCGATCATTGAGTTCGTGGGGCACCCATTTGTCAAGCTTTTTTACCTTGCCAATTTGACGCAAATGGACCAATATTGTTTTGACGCTAACGTCGAAAGCTGCTGCTAATTCAGCCGTAGATTGTGTATCATTAGCTTCCACAATCGCCTTTAATTCGTCATTGTCGACCAAAGTCTTCGGACGACCGCGAGGTTCATTTTTCAGGTCGAAATTTCCAGAACGGAAGCGAGCAAACCAATAACAGGTGGTGCGTTGGTTTGTAGTGTTAGCTCCGTAAACGTCGTTGATGTTGCGTGCCGCTTGTGCCGCATTGCTGCCACGACGGTACTCATATTCCATAATTACTCGAATTTTTAACGTATCCATGATGACGAAAAAGATTGAAATGCGATGAAAATGTAACACTAATCAATAAAGAAATGACTACTTTTAGAAAAAAAAATCCATGTTTTTAAAATAAAATTAATTTGAAATTAGAATTCTTAGCCAAACAAAAATTATTTTGATTTGAAATGGCCAGTACTGCAGAACGGCAATTTCATAGGTAAAGACCTAATATTAATTCTTGTGATTTCTGTCTTTTTCTTTCTGTTGTCTAAATAGGATTTACACAAATTAAGAACATTACCTCTTATACCATATGCGTCAAGTTTTTTAATTAAAATGTCATGATTTACGTAGTCAAATGCTTGCGTCATATCGCAGAAGATCGCACATACAGGTATTTTTTTGTCCACTTTTATCAATACAGTATATATGAATTCGTAGACCGCCATATTTATCGTCTTATTTTCGCGAAATCTCTTTTGCTCATTACATTTTTTTTTCTATGTAACCGTTTAATTCCTTTTGAATAAACTTCTCAAACACTTTCGAGAAGATAGGCATCAGAGAAATGGGCCTGTAGAATTCCATGAGCTCTCTATCTTCTTTCTTGAATAATGGCTTAACGATCGCTATCTTTAGTGCGTCAGGAAACGTGCCAGATACAATACACAGATTTATAATATGAGACAAATGGTCGCATTTCAGGTGCTACTGCTTTTATTACTTTGGTTGATATGCCATCGTACCCTACGTTATTTGAATTTTGAAGGCCATAATAATGTTCTGTGCCTATTTTGGTGTACACGGTGCCATAAACATCGAGTTTTTGTTGTTTATGATAGGCCGTGTATTTTTTAAACTGGACTAGATGGGTTGTATTTTATTAATAAAATAGTCATAAAATTAATTCGCAATCTGATTCGCATCCGTAATTTTGTCATCATTGATTTTAATTTTCGAAATATAATTTTTAGGGACATTAAATTTACCTTTATTTATTATTTGCCAGGCGGTTTTACATTTATTGTATGATGTTTTGATTTTATAGTTATTTTGTGAACGCTGAGTCAGAGTCATAATGTTCCTAAAAAGCTTAGAGTAGTCTATAAATCGAGTTCTGTTGAAATCAGTTGATTTTAATCTATAGGCCCACAGAAGTTGGCGTTTTTTCTTACTACAGGTTTTAATACCTTTAGATATCCACCTTGGCTTTTTTATTACATTTATAGTTATCATAGTATTAGGAAAACAGAGGTTGTAGAAAAAAATAAATTTCATGTTTGTTGTATGCAATGTTCGAGTCACCTGTTTCGTATATTTCAGAGAAATACATTTTTCTCATACAATATTTAAATTTAGATATATTTTCGTCGTCATAATTTCGTCTGCAAACTGTCATACATACAGAGATTCACGTTTTGTAATATTATACATATATACGAGGTGCATTCAATAAGTACCTAGCCTCATCGCCAGAGGGCGCTGTAGTTTCAAAAGAGTTTTACCACAGTGTAGCACATTCTTTTTTAATTCTTTTTTCAAATTTTCATTCCAATCCCTTCATTTGTTTTAATTTGACAACTTATGGAAGCGAACGTGTCGATCGGTTTTACAATTAGGTAACAAAAAAGTGAAAAATAAAAACTTTTTTCAAAAAAATTACAACCGACTTCCAAAAAAACACTACAAAGTGCAAAATAACTTTAATTTCGGAAGTCGGTGACTTTGGATGTGTATTTTAATTATTTGTCACCGCCTTCCGAAATTAAAGTTATTTTGCACTTTGTAGTGTTTTTTTGGAAGTCGGTTGTAATTTTTTTGAAAAAAGTTTTTATTAAGTGACGGAACATTTAAAAGCTGCCCGAAACCATTTCTACAGATTTATACTGTACATGCAGACTTCGTCAGTAAAAATATGAGTACCGATATTGTGCCAGTAGTTTACTCATTAATGAGTCATAAGGATCAGAAGAGCTACGAAATTTTATTTAACATGTCTGATTAAGTCACAAATCCCAGAGTGGAAACCCAAAACCTATAAAACAGACTATGAAATTGCAGCAATGAACGCTATCAAAAAGGTTTTTCCAGAAGTCACAGTTAAAGGTTGTTTCTTTCACTATAATAAAGCTGTGTGGAAGAAGGGAGCAGCTCTTGGGCTAACAAAGTCAAAACTTTTGAAAAGACAAGTGGCACTGAGTGCCGTACTTCCATTGATACCTGATAATGAAATTTTAAATGGATGGTCATACATCGCATCAGAAAGTCCAGATGATGATCAGAGCAAGAAATTTCGTATGTATATGATCAAACAATGGATTAGACCGCATGATGCTGAGTTTAGAAAAAATATGGTGTGTTTTTAATGAACGTCGTCGTACTACAAACTTTCTGGAAGGCTGGCACCATGGATTAAATAATGCAATTGGAAAAAAAAATCCCTTCTTAAATATGCTTTTAGTTATTCTAGAAAAGGATGCAGCTTTTTATAGAGTCATATCACAACAGATCCAAAACCAATTACCTCCGACATCAAATTGTCGCACAAAGAGAAATATTATGAAAGACGAATATATACATAATTGTCAAATGCAGTTTGTAGGTGGTGAAATTACTATTGGTCATTTGTTGGAGAAGTTGCGAAAGATATTTAATTTATACACATATTATTCTTACGACCTTTGGAAAAGTTTTAAAATTCGTTATATTAGTGATTTTCGTTTATTTATGTTTTGAGATTATTTACAACTTTAAGTTTATTATTAGTCGATTAAAATTTTTCATTTGTAACTTTCGTTAATTTATATTTTGAGATTATTTACAACTTTAAGTTTAATATTATTTAAAAGTTTTCATTTTTAAAGTCTTCTGATTTGACTTCATATAGCCTCATATGAAGTCAAATCAGAAGACTGATTGATTGTAATATGTACAATACCTACTGTGATTTATCGGACTGTGACTGATTCTATCAATGAATAACAAAACAAAATATTCTTATTATTAGTATATTTTTTATTGTAATTAAGTCAAATCAGAAGACTGATTGTAATTGTATCTACTATACGTAGATACTGTGATTTATGGGACTGTGGCTGATTAATAGAAAAACAAAAGAAATATTTGTAACTTATTTAAATACAGATGATTATAAACCTAAAACCACTAGTCTTTAATTTAATGTAATGTTGCAGTATGTGTGGCATTAGTTTTAAGAATTAATTTAAATTCTGTGGGGGACAAACAGGAATAAAAAGTTTCATCTGTCCCCCTGTCAGTGCTGCAATTTCATAGTCTGTTTTATAGGTTTTGGGTTTCCACTCTGGGATTTGTGACTTAATCATGTTAAATAAAATTTCGTAGCTCTTCTGATCCTTATGACTCATTAATGAGTAAACTACTGGCACAATATCGGTACTCATATTTTTACTGCCGAAGTCTGCATGTACAGTATAAATCTGTAGAAATGGTTTCGGGCAGCTTTTAAATGTTCCGTCACTTAAAAAAGTCTTCTAAAGTACGTAAAAGGTTTCTCATGTACTCGGCACCATAAAATATTATTCTATTACCTTCATGACTGTAGTCAGCTAATACAAAAGGTATAAATTTGAGAGGTATTATTACTTCGTCAAGATCATTAAAACATATTTTTTTCATTTGTATTGCTTCATTCCGGGTTTTATATAAGGTACTCTTAATATTTTTAAAGGGTGGTATTTTTGTTATTAAATTCAGTTCTGTCAGTGATAGGGGGACAGATGAAACCGTTAAGGAGTGAATAAAGTTCGAACTGTCCCCTCATTGCTAACAGGGGGACAGATCAAACTTTTTTTTCCTATCTGTCACCCTAAGGGGACAAAGCGGGGTGACAGATCGGAATAATTCATCCACGCTACTCTATGTGATAACTCAGGTATTTTGCAAACCAAATGATCAAAAATTATGTAGCTTATGTTCAGCCAGGGCTTGAGGAAATATTAAATTATTTTAAGCTGGGATTTTGAACTATACCTAGTCTTAGAATTCTTCGAGTTACTCCAAAAATGGTTTCAGTTTCAGTTCGATTTTTCTATGCACAAACAGACAAACAAACAGTATTTTACTTATACAATCTAAAACGTTACTCTTTGACCTATAAAAGAGATTGGAATCTATTTCTAGAAATTAGTAGATTACCTCACAGAAACTAATTAGGACGTGCCAAATCATGAAGAAATTGATTCTGGCTTTGTTATTCGTGTGTAGTGGGATCCAGATATCACGGCAGCAGAACCAGCGATTTACTTCTTCATCTGTCTACGAGGACCGTTTGTGCAATGTCAACCAAGACATTACTTACGAATACCTATCTTCTGTAAACATTTTCCTCATTCAACTGTTCAAATCGGTAGCTGTTCGAAGTGATTACAACTTCTTGTTCAATCCTATTTCAATATGGACAATGCTCGCGGCGATAGCAGAAGGGGCCGACCCTATAGCTCAGCAGAAACTGTTCCAACTTCTAAATCTACCTAACGACCCGTACATTCGACAGGCGTACTACCATCTGGCAACTTCGAGTGCATTTCCTTCGTATGACGTGAACATTAAGAGCACACGTGTTTTGTTAATCGACCTGGGCACGACGCTCAACCCTACTTGGTACGACTTTGTGACGAAGAATTCTCTCCTAGAGGTTGTTAGAGCACCAATAAGATACAACCCCGTTGCTACAGCTAACGAGATAAAGAAAATAATGTCGGCGAGTCTCCCAAGCCTCAATCTTAGCGGGAATTCGGTCCTTCTAGACACGATGGACTACAACGGACTATGGACCACAGCATTTGCAGATGCAGTAATTGAACGAGCACCGTTCTATAACCTGGAAGGAGAAGCAATCGGAGCTGTGGATATCATGAGAGTGCAGAGACGAGCAAGAATGGGATATGTTAAAAAGTTAAATGCAAAGATTCTAGAATTACCAGTTGGGTCAGATGAACGCTATCGAATGCTGTTCTGCGTGGTCATCGGAAGTAGTGATCTGAAGCAAGTTGTGACCGGAGTTACCACTGGTATTGTGTTTGAGCTGTTTGCGGGTCTGCGATCCAGCTACGTGCCGATAGATGTGGCGATACCACGCGTGGTCATCACCAGTGAAGTTGACGTGAGAACCATTCTGGAAGATTTGGGAGTGAATGACCTTTGGACTGATCCGGATGTTACTAGGTAAGATTTTGATTTTAAATTATGTTTTATACTAAGACGCAGAAGCAAAAGAAGGTGATTAGGATATAAAATACGCTACTGTATGATTTACTAACACTTAACTTTGTAATCGAGTTGGCAAAAACTTGTTAAGAACTAAGATCAATACTATAAAAAAACACATGACCACACAATGACCACACCATACGCCGCGTCCTAATAAAAAATAAACACAGATCAGCAATTTCGTGTTCTTAGGTCGATAATTATATCAATTTCCTTTCACTATTATTTGGAAGACGTACAAACATCAAAAAAAGTTTGTGATCACTAGCATATGCTGTTTTTTTTTAATTGAACTTTATCAAGAAAAATTCTTTGTTGTGTGTTTTCTTTAAATAGAAATACCCTGTTTGAAATTGAAAAATAAAACAATTTTTAATTTTTATAAAAAAAAATCATTTTTTTTTTGTCAGTTAACAGTAACAGTTTGATAGAAAGAAAAATACTGTTTAATCAAACTTAAACAACAATATATACTTAAAAAAAAAATTATAAAGCTGAATCGTTTGTTTGTTTGTTTGCTTGAACGCGCTAATCTCAGGAACTACTGGTCCGATTTGAAAAACTTTTTCATGGTTAGATAGCCCATTTATCGAGGTAGAATAAAGGATAATGTCATCATGCTAAGACGAAAAGGAGCGGTGCCCCAATGAAGAATGTTTCAAAATCAGGTTTTTTTTTCCTTTTGAGAGCTTCCGCTGCGTAAACGGTTAAAGTTTCGCAAAAATCATGTATGACAGAATTGTTCCCTTTAAAAGTTCTAAAAAAATGTACGCGACAGCATATGTCTATCTTTAAAGGTTGGCTCACTATAACCTTTTTATGCTAACCAAAGTTCTAAATAATGCATTATTTGCGAAGGTGTTTTTGTAAACATGATATTAATCCTTATCCAAATAAATACGTTATTCATCACAAGCATTTAGTTTAAAACAAAATTGCCCTTGACATCATTCAATTTCAATGAATATCTTAGGAGTTATCGCAGTCTGTTTTAATATAATCTATACTATATTGTAATATATTATTATTTTAATATTATAAAGCTGAAGAGTTTGTATGTTTGTTTGCTTGAACGCGCTAATCTCAGGAACTACTGGTCCAATTTGAAAAACTCTTTCATGGTTAGATAGCCCATTTATCGAGGAAGGCTATAGGCATAGATAACATCACGCCAAGGGCCCTACCCTTAGGAGACGAGCAAAAATAAAAAGTCACGAATACGAAGTACTCGCACGGCCAGGCGATTCGATGCGACGGGGTGGGTCAGGGAGCAAGAAATTTGACGCAGACGAAGTTGCGGGCAGAAGCTAGTACAGAATATTATAGTTATAATGATTCCCCGCGGAATCTTACTACGTTCAAACTACGTCAATATCGTGTTTTGTAGAAAACGATGTAGGTAACGGTAAGGAATCGAAATGTCATATTCTGTATGTTTCAAGACAGTTCGTCGATATTTATGAACAGGTGTCGTGTGTGATCTAAGGAATTGTCGTGGTTTCAAAGCAAGGAATCGTTAAGTGGTCATAGTGAATTACGGTCCAGGAGACCACAGCATGCACTTAATTAAATGACTAGGTGAAAACACGATATAAATAGAGAAAATAAATGGTGAAATGTGAAAATAATAAATTAAGCCTGAGAAAAAGAAAAACAATATTAACATTTCAAGATTGAGCATTCATATTACAAATGGCGTCAACAAGATAAAAATATTAAATGGATTTCAAGTCGCAATTGACAGAAGGAGGTCATCGACGTTCCTATTCTTAGTTGGAATGCATACATATTATAAAGCTGCAACACACGACCTAAAATCCAACCCTTAACCACAGGTACATATCAAACCCTCCTGCTCTTCCTACCAGCTTCGTGCAGCGCGCAACCCTGGTCCTCAACAGCACCGGTCTGGACTACGCACGACCAGAGCCGGCTGCAGCATACAGCAGCCGTACTGGACTGGAACCTATCCTTGGAAGGGACTTCATTGCTGACCGACCATTCTTGTTTGGGCTTTTCGATGCTATGTCAAACACTTGTTTGATAGTTTCTGCGTTTACTAGGCCTACTTATACTTGATTGTCGAAATAAATGATGAAGGAACAAATATTCTTGTGTTTCATTTTGCACTTGCTTTTGTTTGAGGCTACGCCCACGTTTATATTGGAAATAATCCCACAGGAACTAACTACAACCGAGATAGATATTGTCATTCCCAATCCAGAGGAATCAGTACGAATCGCAGTTCTACAACATTCATGGCGTTGTTGACGGAGTAACCTACTTTCGAATCTATATTATTAATAGGTATGGCTTAAATATGGACGTACCGATTTGCACAAAGCAGACACAATACAGATAGACCCGACACGCAGCGCTACGCGACTCTAGTGGATCATTTTCTATGAAAACGTCTAGGCGTTAATTACGTAGCCTAAGCATACATTTTTTTCTAACATATGTAGGTAATAATGGATTATCTTAACCTGCCAAATGATTCGGATTCTGAAAAATAGTGTGTTACGCAATTAGGGTGCAGATCTGTCTGTGCGTCAAATTACATCGAAATCCGTTCAGCCGTTGCGCTAAGGTAACTCGTGAAATTCAAATTTAAATTTCGCGAGCTACTCTCGCTCGCTTCCCCCGCAAGGTAACATGTACTTAGTCAGAAAAAGTTATCTACTTTCGAATTTATAACATTAGTACTCAGGTATGGAGGGATTAAGGTGCAAAGCAAACACAATATTAACAGATAGACCCGACACGCAGCGCGTTGTGACTGACAATGGTGCAGATTCTGTAGTCACAAAATTCTCTAAACTACTTAGACTAAAAATCTCCAAAATTTAGTTTATTCCTGTCAAACGACGATTTCCCATTCTGAAATTGACTAAAGTAACACAACTTAACTATGTTTTAGTTCGACAGCACTAAGATTGCACTGAGATATTATTTTAGTGAAAATAGCAATTTTGCTATTCTTTTGTCAATTTCATTATTCTATAGAACCTAAAATTTTGTCTGTCTAACTAAATCTGACTATTTTAAATCGCGATTAAATGGGTGTGGAATAAAATTAGATGTCAAGAACTTAAATTCACACCAACACCTCGACTTTCTGGTGCAAAAATAGTACTGTAAATTTTTTCTTTTCTTTTGCATAAATCTCGAAAATGGTGTGTCCTATCGCAAAAATAAGGAAAATTTCGACTCCCTTTATAAGACCCATAGAGACATCTAAAACTTAACATGTGGTGAAAATTCCATATAAATCACGTCGAGGCTGCAGCCCCTGCGCGCCTCCGGCTCTAAAAAAAAATCACAGGTAGGGCAAACAAGTACCACGTCAAGCCAAAACATACCACGTATCTACGAGTCGCGATTGTCAAATTCGATTTTAGTTGGGTTAATAGTTTTTTTTTAAATTTAGAGATTTTTTTTGCAGAATAGCGTTAAGATTCTGATAGCCAAAAGTAAGGAATTTTAGTAATGGTTTAGTTAGTTTAGTTCGGTGTATAACAGAATCAGCACCATTTTCTACGAAAAAAATAAAAACGTTTTTCCAGAAGTTACCCCACCCACACCAATTCGAAATTTCATCATCCTTGGGGTCAAAACAATGCATATTTATGCTATAGCAGCAATCGCGGTTAATTTGCTGTCATTTTTTGAAGAGTTCGTTGTCTGTTTCCGAAACGCATTATCAGATCTAGATTCTAGCGCAGAAGTTTTTCGCCGGATACACAAACAAAAATCAGCTGTTCCATACATTTTGACCGCGTAGGTATTGCACTTTTCTATGAAACAGCAGATTTTTTTTTGTACAACCGGCGAAAAATTTCTGCGCTAGGGGTTCTAGAATGATATGCTGAATTCGTGGTTACAATTTGCGCACTGGATAAAAACTTACCCTGTATATAACGGAGTTATGCCCTAACCTCCATCTAACTCCTAACTGTTAAATGATTGTACCTTCCTTCATCAGCTCAGCGTCATGAGATGAGCTTTAGAAAATATATGAAAAACATTGTTAAAACCTAAAACATTTGAGGGTTGCCCTCGATTTCCCTGGGATGCCACCATCAGATCCTGACTTGGTGCCAATAAAACCACCTCAAGAGTATACTCTTTCAAATAAAAAAAGAATTTTGAAAATCTGCCCACAAATGGAGGAGAAATCGATGAATATACATTAAAAAAACAGTCGAACATATAACCTCCTCCTTTTTGGAAGTATTAACAATATAAATTGTTTTTCAACACACTTGCTCATAAAATGGCTCTAATTTCACTACAGTTAGGCACATAATGACACCTATTATCAAACTGTGACTTTTTCATTACTATTATTCACTAGTGAGTTATAGAATTGGTTGAGTTGCTTTGTTCTTAGTGAGTTATAGGTTGTTTTTTGTTTGAGTTGCTTTGTTCTTAAAAACGATGATGATGATGATGATGGATGATGCTGGGTGATGATGGATGATGATGGATGATGCTGGATGATGATGGATGATGATGATGGATGATGATGGATGACGATGGATGATGATGAATTATGATGATGGACGATGCTGGATGATGATGGGTGATTATGAGTGATGATGGATGATGATAGATGATGATGGATGACGATGGATGACAATGGATGATGATGGATGATGATGGATGACGATGGATAATGATGGATGATGATGATGATGGATGATGATGGATGATGATGGATGACGATGTATGATGATGGATGATGATGATGATGGATGACGATGGATGATGATGGATGATGCTGGATGATGATGGGTGATGATGAATGATGATGGATGATGCTGGATGATGATGGGTGATGATGAATGATGATGGATGACGATGGATGATGATGGATGACGATGGATGATGATGGATGATGATGGATGACGATGGATGACGATGGATGATGATGGATGATGATGATGGATGATGATGGATGATGATGATGATGATGATTTAGTATTATTTTCTTCGCAAGTGTGTTGAAAAACGTCGTATGATACACGTGTGTATTGATGATTATCGTCCTCGGCTCTCTTAAGACCCTCGCCTGACGGCTCGGGTCTCAATGGCGCCTCAGCGATAATCACCAACGTTACACACTTGTACCATAATGTACTATTTCAACACACTTGCTCATAAAATGGCTCTAATTTCACTACAGTTAGGCACATAATGACACCTATTATCAAACTGTGACTTTTTCATTACTATTATTCACTAGTGAGTTATAGAATTGGTTGAGTTGCTTTGTTCTTAGTGAGTTATAGGTTGCTTTTTGTTTGAGTTGCTTTGTTCTTAAAAACGATGATGATGGATGATGCTGGGTGATGATGGATGATGATGGATGATGCTGGATGATGATGGATGATGATGATGGATGATGATGGATGACGATGGATGATGATGAATGATGATGATGGATGATGCTGGATGATGATGGGTGATGATGAGTGATGATGGATGATGATAGATGATGATGGATGACGATGGATGACGATGGATGATGATGGACGACGATGGATGATGATGGATGATGATGATGGATTATGATGGACGTCGTATGATACACGTGTGTATTGATGATTATCGTCCTCGGCTCTCTTAAGACCCTCGCCTGACGGCTCGGGTCTCAATGGCGCCTCAGCGATAATCACCAACGTTACACACTTGTACCATAATGTACTATTACTAGAATCACGACGCAACGTAGTGTCTGCGGGGGCCTTTAAACAATCGTCGTGCGTTATTCCAATTTGTAGGGAATGCACTAGACAGTCAAAGTGTTAATGTTGGGTAGTGACGTGTGTTGGGTTGATAGACGTGCTCTCTAACTCTTTATTGCAAATTATAATAATGACACCTAAGGGCCCGTTCGCACGTACCTCTACCACACCACATTTCAGCGACAAATGAGGGCCAGCAGTGTTTTTTTTTAGTGTGGGAAATCATCAAATAACTTCTCCCGCTCTGACTGGAGCAGGAGGGCGTGTCAGGCATCGGCACTTGCGGACCCTACCATTTGATCCTGACATCTCTTTGAGGCGCGCGTGGAACACAACGCGCCGTCGACCCGGGCATGGTCCTTACTGGACAGCGAGCTACCCATTACTCGCCATCCGCAAGCCCGCGCCTACGGTGGCTGGGAATCAGCTTGGGATTCCCGGTACCCAGGGCGTCGCCCCTCACGTGCGCCGGCTCCCTCTTCGCGAGCTTTACTGCTTCGGTATTGGTAACGTGTGCATTGAGTAGCTGTAATTTGTCGCAGTTGCGTTGTCGTTAGTAGGTAGTTGCGATGGGGCTATTGTTTGCCGACAGACAGATCGTAGTATTTGCGATCGTTATGTGGCTGGCCGCTAGTGCGCGGTGTAGCTGATGTTAGTGTTGTAGCTGCGACGTGGCCTCGTTGTGGTCGTATCGCCCAAGCGGTTGATGTTGGCGGTCAAAAGTGGTCTGCGTGAATAAACTGTTAATTGCCATACATTTTAGCGCCCGTCCACATGCTGTCGTTGTGGTGTGGTTGAGTTACGTGTGATCGGCCTCCAATGCTATGTACAAGTCAACGGTAAAGTGTTACCTACCCCTTCAACTAAATTAAATATGATTAGGTGAGATATTCATTTATTAAATATGAGGACAGGTCACCTCAAAGCTGCAATGGCTCTTCTCAGAGATTAGCAGCTACGAAATACCGAAGGCACCTCATTTTAAAATATTAACCCACAAAATATTGCCATATTGTCTCTTAAAATATCTACTTACATAAAGAACATTTTAATTCAAGTAGATACAATAGGAGGAATGAATAAAAATGTGTGTTTATGTAGGTACAACACAAATTGTCATTATGCAAGAGATGTAAAAACAGATTGCTTACTTTTGAAGTTCCAAATAGGAACTATTTGTTATTTTTAACTCCGACTTTATTTATTTACTTCTTCGTTTTCATCCTGAGGCTGCAGCCAGGGCTATGAGCGAGGGTCATCTCTGCATGGAAACTCTTTATCTGTTACTGGTATCATCTTGAACTTTGTTTTTTTTTTTTTAAGCATATCTATGTTTATGTTTTAAGTATAACAAATTGAGATAAGATGACGCAGCGTAATGAAAATAAAAACCCTGTTTTTTTTTAAAGGAAAGGTTAGGCATATCTTTCGCAATTTTTTGTCGCATGTTTAGGTAACGAATGACTTGCATTAAAAACATGATCAAAAATATATGAATAGGAAGGGTAAAGGGTACAAAAAATATTTTGGGTAGGTATTCACCTAAAATCATTCAAAAACTTGAAAAGCTCATTAACGAGCGATTTGTATGTAATTTAATTAAAACGAACGACGTGCCAAAAAAACTTTATAATTGGAAACTGTCTAAATTCAATTGCTTACCTTGATAGCATTATTTAAAAAACTTCACCCATTCCCATCAATAATAATTATCCTCTTTATTATTTTTCAACCAATATAAAAGCATTAAAGCTCAAGAAGCCCTCAGTATATCTTACTCCAAAATCTACAGAAGACGTATCGAAAAATGCAAGTATTAATTTTCGCTTTACTTGTCGCGAGTGTTGGGGTCACCATGTCAACTCCACACAATTTCGATTTCCGTGGAACACATTTCCAGGAACCATGCAATGTCTACGAAGACGTATTACGTAATTACCGGGCCGATATGTACGACTTCGCTCTCACGTTCTACAAGTCAGTCGCTGCAAGGAGTGAACTCAACTTCGTGTATTCTCCTCTCTCCGTGTGGCTTATTCTTGCGGGAATGGCTGAAGGAGCAGACTCTTACACGAAGCAACAGATATTTAATCTCCTAAACCTCCCCCACGATGACTGCACCCGACAGAAGTATTACCAAGTGGCAACCTCCCGCATTGTTCAAGCTGACGACATCAAAGTTATCAGCAATCGAGTTTTGTTGCTCGATGCAGGCGTCACACCCAACCCGACCTGGTACGATATTGTAATGAAGAACAATCTTCTAGATGTGCTCACAGCTCCTATTCGATACAATCCAGAAGTCACTGCCAACGAGATCAAGCGATTGATGAAAGCGGAGATACCAAGAATTAACTTCAATGGGAACTCAGTGATTCTGGACACAGTCGATTACAATGCATTATGGACAACCGAATTCGCAAACGCGAAAATCGAGCGTTCTCCCTTTTACGATCAAGTTGGGAACCCAGTTGGATTCGTAGATCTCATGAAAGTAACCAAACGTGCGAAACTGGGTTACGTCAAGAGCCTAAAAGCAAAGGTTTTGGAGTTGCCGATCGGCGTGAATGAGCGCTACCGAATGATTTTCGTAATGTTCCTTGAAACGAATGATGTTAAAAAAGCCTTCGGGATAGTGACGAACGAAATTATATTTGAGATGTTCGAGTCGATAAAGGAGAGTTACGTGCCAGTGGAGGTGGCGATTCCGCGTATTGTTATATCCAGTGAGTTGGACGTGAGATCCCTGGTAGAAGATATGGGAATCACGAGCTTATGGAACGATCCGGCAGCAACCAGGTATATTATTTTTTCTTTCTTTTAAAATTGTCCCATTTTAAGGCATACTTACCTTGCATTTTAGATCTTTGTGTTTACTATTGTACTAGTGTATACAATTATGTTTATGAGCATTGCAGCAATACAGATAATACAATAATATCTGTCACAAAGCGTAAAGCGACTTCTGAGTAGGTAATTAGTCAGCTACAAAGAATTAAGAGAATTGATCGAAAGCAGTGTCCCCTTTATCAGGTACCAAAATTGCGGATCTAGTTTTTGTGGCTTCAGAAATATTAAAAATTGCTGGCGATTGATTTAGCTATAGACAGGCACAAAATAACGAGAATTGCATTAAACATGGAAGCATATCTAATCAGTCTCTAATGTTGCGACAGCTGGGACACAGCCTGTGAGATACTCTCTATGAGTATCGAGGTAGCAGGCCGTCTCCCACCACGCGAGCCTAGTACGGGTTGGTGAAACGACTTCGAATTTTTGGTTTAGAACCAAAAATTCGAGTTTCCTCACGATGTTTTCCTTCATAGTTTTGAGAGCAGTGGTGATGAAATAATTTACACCAAGTAAAGCGCTTATCTTGTTTCGAATCGACGACCAACTCGTAATTCTGCTTATACCTTTTACCCTCTGACTTACAAACTCAACGCAATTTCGGCCAGTGGACTAAAGATACCTTATCTCCATGAAACAGGAACGTGTCTCACCCACCAGCACTACCAAGCAGTTACGTCCACCGAGCGACGCTGACCCTGGACAACCACGGCCTGTACTCTTCTCCACAGGAACAGGCCACACCATACGGCGCGGCGACTGGCCTGGACCCTAAATTTGGGAACGACTACATTGCAAACCGACCGTTCTTGTACGGACTGTTTGATTCGGAGACGTTAACTTGTCTCATGGCATCGGCGTTTAGTGTACCTACTTACAAGAATGATTCTTAAGCAATATACTAATCTCCAGTTTCTGAAAGATAGATTATAATAAGTTAATGTGTTCTCAAGTGACATATCAACCTTTTTATTGGTCGTATCTAAAATTTATTTCATTTTAACTAGAATAACATACGCAATGTTAAACACATTAAGGGGTTTATTTATAAACGATGATTAAAGTTAAGAGACGCTTAAACGTCAATAATGTATGGTTAGAAAGTCGCTAATCATAACATCAAAACAAGAGTTAACAGGCATTTTCTGGGCACGCTCAACCCACCATAATGTAGACCTCGTCAATAGCTTTCCATCAGGCGTGATCGAGGTCAAGAGCAGGCCTATTTAGTAACAAAAAAACAAAACTTAACTTTACGAAATGTTTATAAATAAACGGGTTAATCAATAAGTAAGTAATTAACCGAACGGTTAAGAGTGTAGGTATCTTTTTTGCAAACATTTTATTTAGTAGGTTTGGGTAAAATAAAGAAAGTGTCACGTAGAATAATCTTGTTTTAATCAAATGTACGAGTATATACTTCATAAAAATTTGGTTGGACGGCGGGCCCAATGTTTAATATAAAGAGGTACTTGTACTCATCATTATGAACAACTTTAATTACGGGACCAAACCTGAAATAGCGAAAAAAAAAAAAAAACATCTGTTCCTTACATTTATGTTCGTATAACTTATCAAAATGTAGGGAACTGCGGAACATTTAGATGTTTGAATTTTTGTTACTCAATCACGCAGAAATGGCTGAACGGATTTGTATGAAATTTGACACACAGATAGTTCGTAACCTGGAACTTATAGGATACTTTTATCCTGGTAGCACGTTCCCGTGGGATAATTTCGGAACTCCACGCGGGCGAAGCCGGTGGCAAAAGCTATAGAAATAATATTCTTAGATTACCTACCCAACATTATGGAAGAGTTCCATCAACAATGAAAACGTCAGACTAATCAAAGTTTAAGTGCTTTGGGCCGACGGGAAGAGTTGTTTTAAATTGTAGCCCAATTTAGTCTAGGGCTAGATTAGCTAAGCTAGATTAGCTTTTCAATTTTGTTAATTTCGCGTTAAGATTTTAGCAGGGGATAAAGCGTTTAGGTATCCCATTACGAAATGAAAATCGCGATGCCTTATGTAAGACTTGAGTCTTCGTTTTCAATTAAATAGACACACCATATTATATCTACCCAAAGAATAGAACCCAACGCAATGAATGTTGTTGCACTGTTATTAAAAACTTTTTGCAAAAAATAAAAACACTTCTTAGGTTTATAGTGAAAAATAAATTTAATTTCGGAAATCTGTCCCTTTGGATCTGTATTTTATTTATTTACATAAAGGTTCACCCACAGCACATACATATATATAGAAATAGCAAGTCAGACGGTTATATTCTAATATATATGCCAATTATAGGTAAACACAACATTGACAACACAAGACGCCAGATTACCGCTTAGTTGCTAACTTAAGTCTAATGTATGTTTTACTTTCTGCCATCGACTTACCATTTCGTTTACCACTACTGGTCAGCCACTACAGGTCACTACTGGCACGTTGTGTTCTACGCGCGCCTCAACGAGATGTCAGCACTGACTGGTGGGGTCCGCAAGGGCCGTTGCCTGCCAGGGGTGCGGGATGTTCGAAAGAGATACCGTAGCCCCTGGCACACGGGCAACTGAAGGAACACGGGTGGGTTTTAGTCAGTAAAAATCTGACACGCCCTTCCGCTCCACCCAGAGCGGGAGAAGCTATTTGATGATTTCTCAGCCTCAAAAAAACACCCCTGAGGTATACCCAATCCAATTAAAAAAATAATTTTTGAAATAAACAATTGCCGGAGATATGGCGGATCATTCATACTAGAGGAGTTTGACTGTACAGTTTCCAAAAACATTTTCTAGGAAAATACAAAGTCAAAGTCAAAGTTATTTATTTGCAGTAAATGCTGTACAAAAGATGGTAGTTACATAAGTTGTTAGTAGAGTTTGGCCAACGAAAGCTGACCACGAATTATTTATTTCAACCTTTCCTATATAATGCCAAAAATGCATATACCAGGGGTACTAAGGTTATACTGATGTAAATATCGCATAATAATATGTCTTGAATAATAATTAGTATCAACTCCGTTTAAGCAGTGTATAGATAGCCATGGCCATGGTTGACAACTCTTGATTCTCGTCTTTTTTCTTGGACAGCTTTCGTTGGTCAGACTCTACGATGACACATTTCGCCATAAGTTGGCATGCAAATATTAAAGTAAGATGCTAGGGGTAGCATGATAGGCAAATCGCTACACAAATGTACAGAATACCTACTTTAATGTCAATTTTAAGCTTCAAAAACTCAACAGTTAAATAAAATAGGTAATTGCTATTCCAATATACAAACAAAGTTTGCTTATATTAAATAAAATGACAACATAAGAAAATAAAACAACACAAAATGCAGTGCGTACAGTAGGGAAACAGTAGGTAACACTTTTCAATAGGTAAGATTATTTACAATGCGTTTCTGTAATGATAAGACTGACTAGGAGTTTTTTTAAGGAATTCAGATATAGAATAAAAACTATGTGAAATGAGCCATTTTTTTAGAACTATGCAAAATTTTCTGTAAGGAAGATCAGTTATAAAACTTGGAATCGAATTATAAATAAGTGGCGCCATATATACGCAACTACGTCGAAATAGTTCGATCCTAGGAACAGGCATTTTCAATAAAAATTGCGTGGCTTTTCGTTAATTTGTTTTAATATTAGTTTCAAAAATTAAACTAAAAATTTTAAAAACCCCCGACCCAAACAAGAACTCTAAAAAGTAAAAAATAATATTTATAGGCCTTTTAATTTGAACGTAATATTTTAATCAGGGCATTGTCAAGTCGGGGGACGGTCAATGAAAACGCCAAACAGAGGCCTAGCCGTCCCCCGACTTGACAATGCCCTGATTAAAATATTACGTTCAAATCAAAAGGCCTATAAATATTATTTTTTACTTTTTAGAGTTTTTGTTTGGGTCGGGGGTTTTTTAAATTTTTAGTTTAATTTTTATTTCTTGCTTTTTAAACTTACTGTCTCCCTTAAATCACCATTTATCTATAATCTATTCATTGAGACCTTTTCAATGAGCCCAAACACGATACTTCTGCTGTTTGTTGGCGAATAACTTGAATTCCAGGTGTTGCTCCAGCATCAGTTCAAGGTTTTTTTTTTCGTATAATATCATTGAAGTAATAGAATCCCAAATTTTTAGTTGATCAGACCCATGGAAGAGGCTAAAATCCCTTTTTCAACCAGAAAAGAGCTGATAATCTTCAAACGGCTGAACGGATTTTGATGAAACATATCTAAGAACACTCCCGACTAATACACCTTTCAAACAAAAAAAAACTAAATCAAAATCGGTTCATCCGTTCGGGAGCTACGTTGCCTCAGACAGACACACACACACACAGACACGTCAAACTTATAACACCCCGTCGTTTTTGCGTCGTGGGTTAAAAAGTGAATAATTCGTTTTAACAAACTTAGCGATTTCATATATATAAACGCAAGGAACTGTGAGAAGGTTGTGTGATTTGTACACTGGCCTGCAGGAATCAGTCCAGTCCATATTGAAAATTGCTCGTATGCATTTTTTTTGTGCTAACAGAACTCTAGAAATTTCAGAAGAATTTCCCCAGACAATGATACCATACATCAAACATAGGCGTGATACACCATTAAAGCAGTTGGTCTGGATGTCTCATTTTTAACTTTCTTTAATGCAAAAACAAACCTATTACACATCAATACACCAACTTATTATCATAAATAACGTTTCCGTGACGTCATTCGCAGGTAAAAAGCAGGCGTTACGTAGCGGCCATCAGTTTTGTAGGAAACCGTAGCGATAGACTTCATTCTATGTCAATGTCCACACGAACGTAAGAATTTCGCGGTGCAATTTTAACACGCACTGAATTTTCAAGCGTCGGTGCTGAACCGAGCTTCGAGAATCACATAGAGTGAATCCCAGTGCGTCGAAAAAACTCTCGGCCCTAAGGAGTGCGTTGAAGACCATCATCTGCCTAGCCTTTTCCCAACTATGTTGGGGTCGGCTTTCAGTCTAACCGGATGCAGCTGAATACTAGTATTTTATATGGAGCGTTTGCCTATCTGACCTCCACAACCCAGTTACTGGGTAATTACTATACCTCTTGGTACGACTGGTTATCAGACTTTCGGGCTTCTGATGACCCGTAACGACTGTCAAAGATCCACAAATGACTGCCGGGCCCAACGGCTCGACGTGCTTAGGGGTCTTGGTATGTGGAGATGGTCACCCATCCACGGACCAACCGCGGCAAGCGTAGCTTAACCTGATCGATGGACCCGTATTGTTACTTGGCTTACTTTATCAACCTTTTTGAACCACAAAACACGATCTACTTATCACCTTCCTTTATTTTTATTCTCTACTTCAAAGTATTTGGTTTGGAGAAGGCTCCTGCAAACAAACACGTTCGGGTCTCGGTGTCAAAAAGCGCGAACATAAATGGTCTGTCAGCTACAAACTCATGGCCCACAGCTTTCGCCACACCTGTTGCGGTATTCGATGCTAGGTTGACCAGACCTGATATCAGGTCTGTTCCAACTGTAGGTGGTGGTTCCACGCCTTGACTGTCCACTTTGATGGAGACCCGTTGAATCAGACCACCGGGTGTTGCTGGAGGGTTTGACACGTATCTGGAATTAAATTGATACATAAACTGACGCCCTTTTCCCTACACCTACTGAGATCCTTACATACTTACTCTTATTGCCTCGTATAAGTTCATACATCCATCTGGTCATACAAGCACGCCAGTTGCGAGTAAAACGCATCTGACCTTTCCGACGTCTCCTTCCGGCGTTGACATTCACATCTGCCTTATTTTTTGTTGGTAGTAAATTAAATAAATTCTATAAGATAAATTATTGCTTTTCTGTACCCAAAACATAAAGATGGATCCTGTGCTTCCCAGTTTCTATACTAATCTAAAAACAACTCAAAACATTGAAAAAACGATTAAGTTTTATAGAAGCCAGTACCACTTGTGGACCAAGTGGTGGTACAACAGACAAAATGAATATAATGACAAGTAAGACTTGTTGTAGGAAGGTACCTACTTACCTACATACATAGGTACTTTTTTATTCGTTCACTACTTTCGACGCGACGGACACCTAAAGTGATCGACGTACGAGCCTACTCGTATACCGCGGTTTTAAAGAACGTCGGTTTTACTCGCGGTTCATCAACTCATAAAACCGCGGTCATCATCATCATTTCAGCCGAAAGACGTCCACTGCTGGACATAGGCCTCCCCCAAGCTCCGCCACTTCGACCGGTTCTGTGCTTCTCGCATCCAGCGGACTCCCGCGGCCCTCACAAGGTCATCTGTCCACCTTGTGGGAGCCCTTCCAACTTTACGTCTTCCGGTACGCGGTCGCCACTCCAGAACTTTTCGGCCCCATCGGCCATTTGTTCTGCAAGCAATGTGCCCTGCCCACTGCCACTTAATTTTGGCAATTCTTCGGGCTATGTCGGTTACCTTGGTTCTCCTGCGGATCTCTTCATTCCTGATTCGATCACGCAGGGAAACTCCAAGCATAGCCCTTTCCATCGCCCTTTGGGTGACTTTAAGCCTTCTTATGAGGCCCATTGTGAGCGACCACGTTTCGGTTCCATATGTCATCACTGGCAATACGCACTGGTCAAAGACTTTTGTTTTGAGACACAGCGGTATGTGGGATGAGAAGATATTGCGAAGCTTCCCGAACGCTGCCCAGCCGAGTCGGATTCGACGATTGACCGCGGTATTGCAATGATAAACCGGCGACCTACACCGACGAGCCATAAGACCGCGGTTTTACTCGATGATAATTACCTACGGTTAAAAATAACCACAATAGTTGCGACCCTCACTCTGAGGTTAAGGGCAAGAAAACAATTGAAACATCTTTTGGGACGTCTATAAAAAAAACCTACAAGTAAAATCTTTAAAAATATTGTATTTATAAATGTTTGGGTTGGTCACTTAATTCGTTTATAAATCGTATTTTATGGTCTTACCTCGTAGCAGCCGGATCTCTCCAAAACGATCGTATACCGATATCTTCAAGGGCAGGCCGCGCATCAAACTCCGATGTCACAGCAAACCTCGGTATCGCGACATCCAACGGAAACAGACTCATTTGCAGGAGCGAGAATATCTCCAGAATAGAACCCATAAAGATCTCGATAGAATTCTTGAGGATGTTGTTACCGGTCCCAACAGCTATCACCATAGTGTACCGGCCGTGTACACCCACCGGCAACTCCAAAACTTTCGCACTTAAAAAAGGAACGTGCGCCAACCGGACTTTCTTCTGCATATGCATCATATCAACCGTCCCGATCTTTTGACCCAATTCGTTAAAGAACGGTTGAGCCTGTATTTTCGCTTCAGGGAAAGCAGACGTCCAAAGTCCTTGGTAGTCCAACGCATCAAGAAGCACAGAGTTCCCTTTTAGCACAATATTGGAGCGTGTTGATATAAACTTGCGAACACGTTGAGTTGTCGCTTTTGGGTTCTTCTTGATCGGTGCGTAAGCGAAGTTCAGGAGGCCTGTGGACCGCATCATCATGCCCCAAGAAGGGTTAACTTTGAGGCTTTCATCGAAGACTAAACTCCGTCTTCGTTTAAAAGTGACGTCCCGTCCAGGATTTTCCACATGCAGAGCTATGTCATAAAACTTCTTGCGTATGCATCTCTCTTGGAGTATATTGAGTGACTTGAATATTTGGCTTTGAACTGACGGGTCTGCACCTTCCGCTAAGGCAGATAGAGACAGCCAGATGGTGTGAGGAGAGAAAACGAAATGGTTGTCACACCGTGCTGCGATATGAGTGTACAGTTTGTGGTGGAAGCCGCTTATCGCCTTGCTATAGTTTTGGGATACATCTTGGGCACACGGATCTGTGGTCTTACTTCCAAAGATTCCATCTAAAAAACTGGTGGCTCCATTCGCTATCTTACCGGGCGTTTGGATTATGCTGTCGAATATCCCTTGACTGTGTGCACTATGTGCTAAGCACAAGGCTAGAAACGAGATTGACAACCTCATTTCGCTCAGTTTTTCTAACTACCGAACTGAGGAGTTTGAACGAGCGATGTTATATAGTTTTGGTGTAATTACAAATGCAATTTAGATGAAACTCTCGTTAATATTTAAAGTGTGGTTTGTGGTCGTTGATTATACTATAATTAATTATTCTTCACATTAACATGGGCCTGACATTACTGGTATAATAGGTTTTATAAATACTACAAGAGGAATAAATGAAAAACAATATTAAACATAACGTAGTATTAAATTATTATTTGCCGTCCAATGGTAACATTTTCATAAATTCATACATAAAGTAAATTTTATTCAACGTGTATATTTTTTAAATTGTGCAGTTCGTTGAGTATTTCGTTGGAAATACATGGCTCGTTCGTTGTACAAATGCTATGTTAACTATTAATTCAATTAAATTACATGTAAAATGAATAACTGGTACATTTTCATGTCCATTTGTGTTTCATGGCATGAGTGATTATTTAAGTCATATTTTTGTCCTTAAAATAGTAATAATTGTTACGCCACAAAGGACAGCATTCAACGCTTATTTTAAATCTTGTTAATACGGAATCGGTTGTTAAGGACTGACTGTTCCTTGGTTATAATATTTTTATTTCATGAAGCGACGCCCGCTTTGCTTGTGGTAACCAAGAGTACAAACACGCTGTGAATTTGTTTACGTGAACACGAGGAGCGTCAGCACATAACACCCACACGCATACACTTCCAACTACACTGCTCGTCTCGGGCGGTACCGAGCACTCCCGCGTTAACATACACATGCATAGCGTGTTTGTACACTTGATAACCACAAGTAAGGCGCACGTCGGTTTGTGAGATAAAAATACAATACAAAAAATCTAAATAACTCGGCCATCACGATTGACAATCAAATATACGCTCTCGAACTCTTATATCGAGCCACCCTGCACTTTTTTGTAAACAAAAAGAACTATATATTTTTTAAATAGATATGCGTGAATTCTAATTCGGAACAATAATAATACCAAAATGATGGCGAGTACGTCCGGCTTCAAAATTGCATAAAAACTTTTTCTTGATTTTTTATATACATTTTAGGCCTTTATACCTTAGTGTTCATACACACGAGTGGCACACGTCAACGGCAGAGGCAACAGCATCTGTCGACAACGTGCCGCTCGCGTATTTGAGCACCGTACTCTTTAGCACCGGCCTTTTTACTTAAGTGTTAATACCACAGACATATAAAGTTTATATGTTTGTGGATAATACACACGAGCGGCACGTTATCAACGGCAGTTGCCGTTGCAGTTGCATCTGCCGTTGTGCCGCTCTTACATGGAAATACAGTGTGGCTCGATTTAGGAGTTCGCGAGTGTACTTTCTGTTACAGTAACAACGTAGGATTTGCGTCAAATGTATAAGTATATGTACTTATACCAGATAATTTAATTTCTAACCTTACCATTATAATTCTAGCATTAAATTTAAATAAATTTGTCTTTCAGTGATTAAAGCATCACAGTTTTAAGTACATTTTAGACTATAACAATAACAATAAAATTAAGGCAGTGTGCCAAATAGGAATATAATTAACTAATTACAACTTAAAACTAATATCACAAGGTTCTGTGAACGTTTAGGTACAGTCAACAAAAAAGGTACTCAGGAGAAAAAGTTACACTTTTGCTAGTGCAAAAGTGTTAATTCTTTCTCCGAGTACTTTTTATGTAGTCACAGTCAATATTATTTTATCCTACACCCTTTCTAAACATAACATTAATTTTGTTAAGCACTCTCTCACACCAACATAGGTTTGCTAAATATAATCTGTTGCCAAAGTATCTATTAAAAAAGTAAACAAATGGATAGGAAAACGTACTTCTGAATGCCACAACAAAGTCAGTGCTTTGATTTGATTATTGGATCTCTTATTCTATATTTAAACTCATTTTATTTATTTTAAATCACCTGAAAGATGATTTTCATTTGACTTGTGGTTCATTTATTTTCATCGACGATTTTTCAACAACAATTTAATAATGTTATTCAAACAATAATTCATGGAAAAAATTATGAGTTGAAACCTTCTAAATACGGATGAGTATGTAACTAATTCCCTTTAGAGAATGAATGCGTAATAATATAAGCTGGACAGGGTTTGTTCACACTGTTAACAGATAATTTTGCAACAGACCATACATACTTTTCTCTTTTGTGGACTGTACCAAACAAATAATAATTCATAAGGAACACAAGATAGGCAACTATTGCACTCAACCATTTAAAATAATAGCAACATTTTAAATATACAACTTAAAACTAAATTAAAATCTTACTAATTTTAGACGGACTCATGGCGTAGCATCGCTAGTTATATTTGTGTCATAGAAGTAGTAGTAGTAGTATCAATCAACCAATCTCTAGTTAGTGGGCGGCAGGCGCGGTCCGAGAGGGGGGTCCTAGGGGTCATAACACACCCCAAAGCCATAACGTAAACCTGTTTTTTGTGCAATAAAGTCGAATTTACTCTTTTTCTTTTCTTATTAATATGTAATAAATAGTCTTTGTCTGCGACCGCGCCTGCACCCTAATTGCGTAACTCACGATTCATCATAATCTGTATCGTTTTGAAACGGATTGTTAAACCATTGCTTCATTTGTTCGAAAAATGTGTCTGTTCGACAACATAAATAACGCAATGGATATTGTTTATCTGTGAAGACGAAACCAATTATGATCAATCGTGAGTTACGCAATTAGGGTGCTGGTTGGCAGAAGATTTGACAAAATATTACAAATTCGATTAAGTCATGGGAAGTGAGAGCAGTGAAGCTCCAGTGGTAATGGCTGCGACTTACCGAGTTGTAGGTCGTAGTTTAGAATCCTGACAGGCGCACTTTACTTTGGGTAAATTATTTCAACACCACTGCTCTCATGTAAATTTAAAGGAAAAAATGTTAACCAAAAGATCGTGAGGAAACTGGCATGTCGTAATAACTAGAACGAGAAATTCCCCAAACATTTTTTCGTCGTTCACACATCCGAAAAAAAAATATCGGCTCTTTCATAGAAAACTCAAAAAAAAAATATGGAACAGCTGTTTTTTTTTGTATAACCGACGAAAAATTTCTACGCTAGGGGTCCTAGAATTATACTTAATTTTTTTTTTAATAAGTACTTTAGTAAAAAAATAACGCAGAACAAAACAGGTTTCCTGTATACGGACCCCCTTAAATTGTTTACATAATTTAATTTAAAATTTGTAGTTAACGCGGCCGTAGTAGTACACACAGCTGCACATCAAGCTATACAGTTCCAGTATAAGCTGATCTCGCGTTGTATAAGATTTCGGTAAAGTGCGAGTTCAGCGTAAACTGGAAATGTATAGCTTGATGTGTAGCCGTGTGTACACATACTGTACAAATTTCAGTGTCTACTTATTACGGTTCAAAAGATTCAGTCCTGTGACAGACGACGCATAGCAGTGTTTTGGTAATAGGGTCCCGTTTGAGTACGGAACGCTACAAAATCCAGATGGAATTGAGCGAAACCCAACCACAATTCTAACTAACCTACTTTTTAGTCTAGTTTCCCAAATGGGACGAGAAATAAAAAAGCTTTCAAGACATCGCGTGACCCGCGTTAAACCTCAAACTCTTTGGAAGAAGTCTTATTATTGACATAACCTCATTGCTTTGTAAAAGTCTTGTAAGTTGAACTAGTGACTTCGTTTGAACTTTTAAAGTTAGTTTTCTTATATAAATAGTACAGAGAGTTGAGGAACGTAATAATATTATGCTAAGTTAAATTACCTCATACTTTTTTTTTCATAAAAAAAAATACCTATTTTATGGGCTCTGGACAATGAGCCATTTTGTTTTGTGTGAACTAAAAAGACGTACCAAAAAAAAAAGAAAAAAAAAATACTGTTTTTACCGTTGGAAGCGTCTTGGTCGTCCGCTGCATCCTTAGCACGAGAACCGCGTTTTGTCGACGGAAGATTAGACAAAAATGACGTTTCCGTGTAGACAATTTTGTACCGAGAAATGTAGACAAGCGATTTATATTCTACGGTAGAGTAGAAATAGAAAGCGTTATGCTAAGCCTGCTGGTTACAGGTTATGTGACGTCACATTAATTGAGTTTGGCTATACACCGTGACATTTCAGTCATCTTACAAATGTCGCATTCCGAAATTCAACAAAAGTGATGATATCGCGAAGCCAACCAAAATAAAAATCAGTACTAATGATCTGATGGCTCTTTAATTTTTTGACTATTCAATTTGGTCGGGTTCGCGATAAAATATCGCGAACCCGACCAAATTGAATAGTCAAAAAATTAAAATAACACTTTTGTTGAATTTCGGAGCGCGACAAAAGATGGCCCACTCAATGTATCCGACATACAATACCTCTCGGCGCGATTAAAAACTTGTTACCATTAATTAAGATAGGTATAAAGATATAAATAATGCTTTAGAATTATGAAACACCGTGTTAATAAAGTTTACGTATCAAAGGGTAGAAGATACCTATGCCATTACATTCCATCATTCATTCCATCTCCATATCAGGGTGTTCCAAACTACGTCATGCGTCTTATTGAATATTTTATTTTTTTAAATTATTCATAAAAGTTGTTTTATTTTTGTTTTTAAAATGTATTGTAGTCATTGGATACATGAAGTGGGCTGCCGTTGTAACACGCTTAAAATGTCACGGTGTATAAAGTAATGAACTAAAAAAATGTATACGACCTCGCTTTTCACATGAAAATATTTTCCAGTATCATACTTTTTAAAGAGTGAATTTTCAGCAGTCGGGTTTTAGTTATTGAACTAAATTTTTATTCTAAGCCCATTCTTCAAGTAACTACAATACATAACCGGTTGTATAACATGGTCATCGACTCCAAAAAAATCATCAAATCAATGTTTTATCATGTTCAGCTAATCACGTCTGCCAAGTTTCGTTAGCTAACCTAATTTGACCTTGTCAACTCGCACAGTAATTTAGTTAACATCAATATTGGTGCCGATTCTTTTGTTCACCACCTAAACTTTAATAAGAGTATTGCTATCTCTTCCTGACACCGCGAAAGAAAAGGACAAGTGACGCTTTAGAACTGTCAAACTAAATGACGTTTCGATTGTCTTTGAATTTGGCGTGATAATGATGAATTCAGTATGTCGTAATTGCGTCGAACTAAATTTGAGAGGTCATTTTTATTTCCGTCTTTTTCTTGTTTCACTAGCAGGAATATGATAGCAATAGCCTAAATTAATTTTAGTTATTGAACAACAGGATCATCATCACCATTACCTATCAATACATTTAACTATTAACTATTATTTTTGTCTTTTCTAACTCTGGTTACTTTCTCACAGTATTCATAAGACTCATTTTAAATACATTACATCAGCTACTTCAAAATAATAACAAACCTTAATTCCATTACACACAGCTCAGTTTTCATTGCATCCAAAATTAGTTTATGACTCATGTTGGCAGTCAAAATTCAACCTAATCTCCTTGCACTTAAGAGTTAATATTTGCGTAGATTCTCACAAATCGTACGGTGGTAAATAACACGATGTACAACGCTAAACATTGGACGTAATTACAGGGGATAGAGTGTGTACACGATGACGTCTGTAACAAAACAAAAACAAATTCCAAAAGTTATTATTAAATGGCGGGACGAGCTGAGAAAATAAACGAGCAGTTGTCCACTTTCAGTTTGCCCAGCAGTAGGATGATGCAGGCTAATAATAACAGTAACGGGTAAAAGGTATTTGGGTCATCCAGCTTGAATTAAAACTATCCCTAGTAAAATTATAAATGGGAAAGTGGCTGTCTGTATGTTACGCTTTTACGCCTAAACCGTTAAACCGATCGTCATGAAATTTGGCAGAGATATAGGCCGGAATATGAGGAAGTACACAGGCTACCTTTTTACGCGATAATCGACATCCACGCGGGCGGAGCGAAGCTAAAAAAAAAAATGGATTACGAACAGAATAACCGGAAACACATACAGACGAAGCAATAAAATAAACTTTAAATCATACGAATATTAATTTGACATTTTGTTAATATTCACTAACTCATCTATGGTGTTCTTGCGTTGTGACGTCAGATGCCAGTAGTGCTATCTCTGTCTAGCATGGACTTTAAAACGCATTGAATTCCGCCATTTTTTGTGACATTTAGACAATTTGGTTTTACTGTGGCATAATCGAAATACCCTATTGACATCCTTCTTCAATTTGCCGTGTTATAGCTATTTCACACAACTGGTCACAGAAAGTCAGTTGTGATTTGAATATACGACCAATTTTAGTTGTTCGTTTTCCTTCTTTACTATTAATTTAAATTGAATTAATAGCATTGACGTGTTACGGGGTAATATTATTCCTCGTTTGTTGTCTATGACGATTCACGAATGAAGTATATGAATGTTACAGATTGACTGACATGTCAAACGAGAAATAATAGACAAGAGGTTATGAAATGCGTGAACTTGTTTTTTTAAAGATTTTTAATAATAACTTAAGTACCGATTCAGCATTGTAACTCACCCATTCCGGGCACCTTCAGGTTGATTGTATCGGAATACGTCACGTTCATAAGGAACTCTCCCGTGAACACGTTCTGTAACACAAAATCATACAAATTAATAATTTTGTCAATACAATGTACAGTCACGGACTTTAATTGATGAGCCACTTGCCACAGTTCCTATTTTAGCCGTGTAATACAAATCGGGTTTAGTCGGTTATACTCGTATATAGTCCACACTGACAACCCAAAGTCAACCAATTTTGCAGGGCTAGCAACCGTAACGTAGCGACAATTGTTATAGCGTAGTGATAGTAACGTTAGCGTACGGAGAAATATTATGATTGGTCATTTCGACATCGGAAAAACTCGTATCCACGATATAATCCAAACGCGTAGCGCCCAAGATAACGTTCATGACAATCATGGTAACTGTTGCACATAAACATAAATAACACCTAGCTGCCGCCATCTTGGAACAATTGATCACGAATTTTATTTACTATTTCTGTTTTGTAGTTGACATTTCAACTGTCACTGTCTTCGGATAGGTTTTCAGAAATAACGAGTATTTAATGAGCTCTAATTCAAAGGAGGCCAGTATCAAATAGATTGGATAAACGTATGCAACAGTGTATTGACGGAACATTCATTGACAACTTATTAGTCAACCTTCAACCTCTATGAATAAGACTATCTCCGATTTCATCTTGTTTCTGTAATCTCGTGAGTGTATAAAACTGCAAAATTGGAAAGTTTAAAAGTGGCTCATCAATTAAAGTCCGGGACTGTACATCATCATAATGCCTATCCTTTTCCCAACTATATTGGGGTCGGCTTCCAGTCTAACCGGATGCAGCTGAATGCCAGTATTTAACATAGAGCGACTGCCCATCTGATCTCCACAACCCAGAGTAACACGATACCCCTTGGTAAGACTGGTTTGTCTGACTTTTGGGTTTCTGACTTCCCGTAACGACTGTCCAAGATCTACGAATTACAGGCGGGACCCACGGCCGAACGTGCTTTCCGAAGCACGGGGGGGCATCTTGGCATGTAAAGATGGTCGCCCATCCACGGACCAACCGCGGCAAGCGTAGCTTATCCTGACCGATTGATTCGTGCACTTGTTATTACAAGCTTAGACAAGCGTCTTCGCCCGCATGGAAGTCGAAAATTATCCCACGGTAACGTAAAACCGGGATAATTAATATGTGTATATTTAATACCTACTATATTTAATGATGTTCCAACAAAAATTCAACCGGAAATAACAAATAGTAATCATAAAATTAAAATACAAAAAATACTTTGATTTTCTTTGAAAAAGCATCATCCTGTTTAAATTTCTTTCAATGTAATTAGCATCGACGGAATGCCTAACCCCCGCTGTTTTCGTATTTTGTATTATTTTAGTTATTACTTACAAAAATTTCTTTCAATGTAATTAGCATCGACGGAATGCCTAACCCCCGCTGTTTTCGTATTTTGTATTATTTTAGTTATTACTTACAAACTACCTTACAATGTTTATTTTTATTAACTATGTGTTAACAATTAATTATTAAGATAATGATTACTCTGTTATTATTGGTTTTAAGATTGCTGATAAGTGCTTCAACATCCGGACAATCCTATTGAGGTTTTTGTGATGTTTCTGTTTATATTTTGCTTGTTACTTTATTAATAAAAAAATATTCAGATTATAATCTATCTAAATATCCAAACATACAAACTTTCACATTTGTAATATTAGTAGGATATTCGCTGCAAGACATTTATAAATTCAAACTAGTCACGTCACAATCAAACACCGAACTCTTCAAGTTTCCGTTCAGACAGTAACTGTATAGTTCTACTCATTAGCGTAATGAACGTCTGTTCGTTCCCGCCGCGTCGTTCACCGGTCGATAGCGCGGAAAAACTTTAACTACAGCCTGACTTCATATTTGAATGAGTTTTATTTTAATACAAACAAAACACAAAAGTTGTAGAATATTAATGCAGCAACAGGTTTTTATGTCTCTAGAAACATGTTACTGGCTTCATTGAATTCAGTTTGAAGATTTTTTTTTTCTGTGGTTGGGAGGAGGGCGTGTCAGAATTTTACTGACTAAAACCCGCCCGTATTCCCTCACCAAACATGTTTACAGCAACACATTATAAGATGCTGCAACAATTTATTTGATTTAACTTTTTTCAATTTGGAATTACAGGTTTTTAGATACTTAATCAGCCTATGTATATTGTTACCACACAGGCCCAGTTCGGGTAGGTAGATGTCACATGTCTTCGAATTTTTGGTTTTAGGACATGCCGGTTTCCATAACATGTTTTTCTTCACCTTTTTGACAGCAGTAGTGATGTAATAATTTACACAAAGTAGTGAAGGTTCGAACCTACACAGGTGTGTAGGTTCGAACCTTCAAATCGTAAGAAGTCGATCCCATCATAGTTGGGAAAAGGGGCACATGATGAGTTTTAGGACAGATCGCATTACTGCCCTGCTAATTGTATCTGCAGTAATCGACATTTTTGAGTTTTTCACTGTTTGCAGAAGTGGCATCCTTAGGGGCAAACCTATATGGGAAAAAGAAAAACATTTTTGGGTACGGAAGATTTTTTTTTTTAAACGGGTTTCACAGTGCTTGGAAAAAAATTATTTCTGCGTTTTTCTCGAAACCGCTTTTTTGCAAGTACTGCATTTACAATTATTACCAGGGCAGATTATTTGTGCGTTGGACCTTCTACACCTACCTATAATATTATTTTTTCTATAAGTTCGTTGTACCAGTACAGTGTCCTAATAATTTGTTATAGGCACCGGGCGACGTCAATACGTCAAAGCCGGCTGTCGCTGAAAACCGGCGCTGGGGCTCTGTCTTGCATAGGGTCGCAGCATAATGCTGAGCGATAGCCGTTTTGCGTGGATGTGATGCATGTTTCCCACAACATTTTATTATTTTTGAATTCCTGTTCTTTTTGCGTCATGTTTACCACAAGTGAACGTTTTTTCTTTCTTTCTATCTATTTGTGGTTCTATGATCTTACAATCTATTATCTAGCCATCGTAGTTATAAAACTAGCATCTTTCTCGACGAACAAGTAATATTACCGATATCTTCTAAAGCCCTTGAGAAATAAGAGAACATTTGATTGGCTAGCGGATTACGGATTGGATTATTATATTGATAAAAGGACCAACGTATTGGAATGAAGAGTATGTGCCTGTATTATGCGATTTCAAGGAAATAAATTATTATTTTACTAGGTTTTGCCAACGACTTCGCCCGCGTGGAAGTCGAAAATTATCCCACGGGAACTTACTACCGGGATAAAAGTATTCCTATGTGTTATTCCAAGCTACAAACTTCATCGAAATCCGTTTCAAAATCAAAATATTTTATTTCACACTTGCAGCGATCCACGGTTTCACCAGCGTAGTTCCCGTTCCCGTGAGAATCATCATCATCATCATCATTTCAGCCGAAAGACGTCCACTGCTGGACATAGGCCTCCCCCACGCTCCTCCACTTCGACGGGTCTTGTGCTTCCCACATCCAGCGGATTCCCGCGGCCTTCACAAGGTCATCGGTCCACCTTGTGGGAGGCCTTCCCACTCTACGTCTTCCGGTACACGGTCGCCACTTTGACCAGTGTGTGTTGCCAGTGATTACCTATGGTACAGAGACGTGGTCGCTCACAATGGGCCTTATCAGAAGGCTTAAAGTCACCCAAAGGGCAATGGAGAGGGCTATGCTCGGAGTTTCCCTACGCGATCGAATCAGAAATGAAGAGATCCGCCGACATAGCCCGAAGAATTGCCAAACTTAAGTGGCAGTGGACAGGGCACATTGCTCGCAGAACAGATGGCCGATGGGGCCGAAAGGTTCTGGAGTGGCGACCTGTGGGAACGGGAATAAAATATAGCCTATGTCACCCAGGGATAGCGTAGCTTCCCAACAGTGAAAGGATTTTTCAAATCGGTTCAGTAGGTTCGGAGCCTATTCAATGCAAACAAACAAACAATCAAATCTTTACTCTTTATAATATTAGTATGGATAAACCTGCATGGGCACTTATGAAACGTCAGAAGCTAGGTGCACGGTTCCAAATTGTCGCTTCCTATGGAGAAGAGCCGGCAAGAAACTCCACGGTTACTTTGTTTTAAATATTTTTTTTTTTTTTTTTTTCAAATTATGATAGGAGATAGGAGCGGAGCGTTTAGCCATTTTTGCGTGATTGAGTAACAAACATCGAAAACCATAAAAACTTTCACATTTATAATATTGCTGGGATTTTGTGGTAGAACTCCTATATTATAATAGCGTATTATCCAATTTATCAAAAACTATTCTAATTTGAAGATTGGGACGATATATTTAACAGAAATATAAAAGTAAATGTATTTATATCCATTTTCTCCATTAAAAACGATTAAAATCAAATTTATTTTTCGTTGTTTTGAATTTACCGCCAAAACGCTCCTTACGATGACTTTTTATCACGTAAACTAAAGCAGTTAGTAAATAAACAAGTGAGTGTCGTGTTTATAATTAACAAGATTTTTTATGGATAGAAAGTGAAATATCTGGTGTGCGGTGCCTCTGTGCACAAATACTTCTAAAACTGTACTGGTGCTGTTTACACAGAGCTGACGTCACGATGTCACGTGATAAAAGTCATCGTAAGGAGCGTTTTGGCGGTAAATTCATAACAACGAAAAATAAATTTGATTTTAATCGTTTTTAATGGAGAAAATGGATATTTGATCTCGTCTAGTCTCCGTATTAACATAATGAAAGGCGGTGTTTGTCTGCGTTTGGCCTTTAATTCTCTTATCGATGTCTATGATCTTACTTTAGCTAAGTTTTTTATTCAAATATTTAGATTAGGTTTCATCAAACTGTTTCATGTACACGCGTAGATCTAAAATTCTGAAGCGTACGTTCTCAACGTGGGCGATAACGCCCACGAGGGGGCGTTTGAGACTTTCTTCTTTAAACTCAGTAATAGGGGTCTATCTTAAAACTAACTAGCTGCTGCCTGCGGCTCCACCCGCGTCAATGTAGAAAATTATCTGGCACAGGCTTCTCTGGCTCGAGGAATAAACATTTTCATTAAAACTTCCACCCTATATTTCACCTCTGTATTGAAGTTTCCTAAAATCCTTTCTTAGCTGACGTCTCCTGCTCATAATCTACCTCCGTGCCAAATTTCATCTTTTTAGGTCCAGTAGTTTTTGAGATTTCGTCTTTAATCAGTGAGTGACATTTCGCTTTTTTTTATAGATTACACGTTTAAAAATAATTAGTGCAATAGCTGTTTCAATTTCGCGGCAGATGGTGAGTAAAAAAAAACCGGACATGTGTGACACATTATAAAAAATATTTTAAACATTTCAATATATAAAAAATTCGGACCACCGTTCATTGCATAAAGACCCTGTTTTTTTATGATATAATTACAAATGTATAGTTTTCAGATTTATCCCTATAATTTAATATAAGACGGTATTACTTTCCAAACATAGTTCTAGGTCAACCGAAATTACCCTGTAAATTTTGATTTCCTTGAGAGTGTCGAAATATACGTTTTTTGAGGCATAACCGGCCGTATTTTTTTATACGTTAACTTAGAAGTTTTATTTTTTCACAGCTTTAAGAGACTGTAGACCTGAGTATATCGTTTTAATTTCAATTCGATACCTCCACGCGTTCCCGAGATAAAGGGTATTGACAGACAGACAGACGAACAGACAACAAAGTGATCCCTCTAAGGGTTCCATTTTTTACGGAATCCTTATTCCCCGGAGGTTCGTCAATTTTGCCGATAGGACATTCCACGGACACATGGCTTGCTTCTGTCAATATCCTACTTTTATAATATTATAAATATGAAAATTTGTACGTTAAAGTTTAGATGTTTTTTACTTCCGAAAAAAAACGGCTGAACGAATTTGGATGAAATTAGGCAAACAGATAGCTTGTGACCTGGATTAACACAGGATACTTTTTGATCCCTTTAGTACGTTCCCATGGGATAAGTTACGACCTCCACGCGGGCGAAACCGCGGCCGGAAGCTAGTAGTTTTAATAACCGAAGCTCCCAACAGGCCTATATAAAAATGAGTAGTTAGGTACATTCTCGGCTCGCCTACTCATTAGTGTAATGAAGTGTGGTGCGCCGCTGCACCGTTTATAGTCTGTGCTGTGATCGACAGGCCGCCGTACTAGAACTATTTAACTCAGTAATACAGGATAAGTTTTTATCCAGTGCGCAAACTGTAACCATGAATTCAGCATATCATTCTAGACCCCCAACGTAGAAATTTTTCGTCAGTTATACAAAAATTAAATAAGCAGTTCCATACATTTTGACCGCGTAGGTATTACACTTTTCTATGAAACAGCTGATTTTTTTTTTGTAAAATCGACGACATTTTTTTGCGCTGGGGTGTCTAGAATCATCATCATCATCATCATATCAGCCGAAAGACGTCCACTGCTGGACATAGGCCTCCCCCAGGCTCCTCCACTTCGACCGGTCTTGTGCTTCCCACATCCAGCGGATACCCGCGGTCTTCGCAAGGTCATCGGTCCACCTTGTGGGAGGCCTTCCTACTCTACGTCTTCCGGTACGCGGTCGCCACTCCAGAACCTTTCGGCCCCATCGGCCATCTGTTCTGCGAGCAATGTGCCCTGCCCACTGCCGTGTCTAGAATGATAAGCTGAATTCATGTTTTAAAGTTTGCACACTGAATAAAAACTTTTCCTGCATGTTCCCACCTAGTATTCCCACACTTCTTTACTAGCCGTTATCTCGGTAATCAACCGTTATCAAGTTATATAGGGATGATGAGTAGTATTAACAGTGTTCGAACAATAATTTAATTTCAAAGAGGGCATGGTAAAATGTGTGGCGCTAGTATGAAGTTACACGAGTCGTGACGTCACTTCTGAGATAGAGCCGTCTTTGTCTAGCAGTTATTAAAACGTTTATAGCTTGGCATTTTTTTGAACATACACATATAAAATCTTAGTTGGAGAGTTCAGCCACGTTCATTACGGGAATTACGTTGCTGAGCAGACAATTTCTTCCAACCTATGAAGCAATGGATGTCAAAATGCACGGCATTGCTTTCGAGTGACATTTTAAGTGTGTTATACGATTACCTCACGATGTGTTCCTTCAACAAGCCAGTATTGACAGTGTGGTGGCATTTACACCACCCCTGCGGCACTTTACACATCACATCGATGTCACGCAAAATCCTGCATCGCGAACTATTAGCATATACATATTTAACGTATCGACATCCATCTTCGGGCAGTAGCCCACCAGACACACCACTCGTCTGGTCGATGGAGCCTCCCTTTTCTACGGAAGATGAATGAACTTTACACAACCTATTCCTCATGCTTCTATAACAGCAATAAATGTCATACTAACCAAAACAGTATATCCATCCGAAGCATTAAGTTGAAACCAGCTCAGACGGATCGATTCCTCAGCGTCTTCGACGTCCATATTGACGGCCGCGAACGTATACGATGGGTAAGCGTCGCCCTTTCGTGGTAGGTGCGGCTTCACCCATACGGTCGTGCCCATACCCTGGAAGAATTACGGAAAAAATACTTTAATTTCAGCAACATAAAGTTTAATTTTCGTTTGGATGTGGCGGCATCTACAACGCTACTTGAGAACTACGCATCAGACTGACGTCATGAAAAATCCTCATCGCGCAAGCAAAGTTTACCGTGCAACTAGGATATACATATAGGACAAGTTTTTAAGCAGTGCGTAAACTGTAACCATGAATTCACCATGTCATTCTAGACCCCCCCTAGCGTAGAAATTTTTCGTCGTATATACAAAAAAAAATCTGCTGTTTCATAGAAAAGTGCAATACTTAGGCGGTAAAAATGTATGGAACAAATGCTTTTTTTGGATACTCGACGAAGAATTTCTTCGCTGGAGGGCCTAGGATGATATGCTGAATTCATGGTTACAATTTGCGCCCTAGTTAAAAACTTATCCTGTTTACAAAGTCTTGACATGGTTTTTTTTGCGGGATCTCGTTGGAACATGTGGCACGAATTTTCATTTTCATGAAATTTTGTTAAATAGCGAATTAAATTGTATAATTTTGGTAGTGAATTATTCAATTTAGTTATGTGTGAGTGCACAAGTGTAGTGAAGGTCAAAATAAGTGACAAACGTGGGCTTTTCGTGTTCCTCCCAAAAACTCCTAATAGGTTGTTGTAAAGTTACTACCGCTTTACAATAACTTTGACATAACTTTGACTTGACTGACTAAAGACGACTATGACTTTTTGTAACTTCGTGCCTGATACCGGGCTGATCGAAAAGAAAAAATATTTGACACTGGCTAAATGCACAAGCCGTGCGAAGCCAAAACCCAAAAAAAAAAAAACTTGACAACAATCGTCGGGCATCGCAGCCCGTCTCTTGCTCCTCTAATCCAGCGAGACCCTAAGCCGAGGTCCAGGGGGTGCCCTTTGTATGTCGTTGCTTAGTGTTTGATGAATGAACTTTACACCCTGTTCCTCAAGCCTTTACAAATTTTCAATATTTTTACAACAGTACCTACTTGTCGTTCTGAAATCAACTTAATTTATATGCAACTTAAGTCGATATTTTTTTGGTCAGTTATCCCCTTTGTTCACACAAATTATCTGAATTAGAGACGTGGCGTATAAGTGGGAATAACGTCACTCGGAAACAAGGATTTGATTAGATTATACTCAAAATTAAATAACCGATCAAATATACCAACTTTTTTACAAGTATTTCTTTATACGTATTAAAATAAATTAAAAATCCTTAACATTAGAGAATGTATTGCATTCAGATAAATATCAAAACTGCATGCAAACCGGAAATCTCTAAAACCCCAATTGCAGGTATTTGAAAGTAGCAATCCCTACATTCAAATTAATGGTTACTTCCATATACCAGGTGCAGTTGTGCTAAATACAATTTATTTGTTGTCCGCGTCCACAAGAAGATTTATTATCAACTATGTTTTATCCGCAACTAGGATACAAGGATTATTTTCTATCCGAAATGTGTTCCACGATATAAATAGCTTTGTGTTTGGAGCTGCTATCTATTTTGCTGATTATAATCAGATGTGATGGTATCTGGATAATTTCTGTGGCCTAGTGATAAAAGGGCCAAAAAAACCGTTATTATTGGCTTAGCTACAACGGTACGCTGCAGCCATTTTATTAAACTTTTCTTTTTTACTAAACAGTATGGAAGCGCACACAATTTTCTTTTTTTTTAGGGTGGGAAATCATGAAATAACTCCTCCCGCTTTGGGTGGAGCAGGAGGGCGTGTCAGACTTTTACTGACTAAAACCCACCCGTGTTCCGTCAGTAGCCTGTGTGCTAGGGGGCGCACACTGCATTGGCCTTCTTTTACATAGTAACTTTTGAAAGATTGTCGATCCTTTTAGCACAAAAAAATATCATACTTTTTCAATAAACTGGCATTACAACCTCATTTCATACAAAAACGTACTTTTGCCCTTTTAGCACCAGGCCATAGATTTAGAGACAATTTAAAAATATATGCAAGACGCACAAACTGAAAGCACGAATTCAGCACATGATTTTGAATGCCCCTACGTTAATTAACAATATTAACGTAGGGGCATTCAAAATCATGTGCTTAATTGTCACGTGTTGAATGTTTAAAAAACTTGTCGTATCATGATCATCATCATTTCAGCCGAAAGACGTCCACAGTAGGACATAGGCCTACCCCAAGCACCGCCACCTCGACTGGTTCTGTGCTTCTCGCATCCAGCAGATTCCTGCAGCCTTCGCCAGGTCATCGTCTAAAATGAGAATCGTATAAAAATCTCAAATTACCTATACTCCATTGGAAATAAGATTAGACATTTAAACAAACCTTTTTTACAGTCCGTTCAGCCGACTTGACTTCTTATTCTGTAGGCATAAGGATGGCATTAAAAGCAAAAAAAGTGGTTACAATACCAACTGTTTACTGCAGATACCTTTTATCATTCTATGTTGAATGGACTGTAAAAAGTTTATTTAAATGTCTAATATTATTTCAAACAGAGTGTAAGTATAGAGTTATACATTAACATACCCGATGTGGTTTCGCCATGATACCCAATGGGTCCTGTGCAACAGCCATAAGGTCCAAATTCTGCAACAGCTGCTTCTCATACGGTGTGATCTTCTTCATGTTACAACTCAGCAATATTGGCGCTGATAACATGGCCAGCATTGCGAGTTGTACGCGGCTCTGACTGCGTGTTAATACGCCAGTGCCGAATATTAGCTGAAAGGGTGAAACAAACAGTTTAGTAAAGTTGCCTGAGTATCCGATTGGTCCTTCACTAATCCAGGGCAGATTGGTGAAGGACCAATCGGAGCGCCGAAAGCGGTAGATGCGTTAGATCGAGATCGTTAAAAGAAACTCACACTAGGGTCACACATTGGTTAGCACTTTGCGTTTGATTGTCGAGCTTGCAAAGGAAATTTTTCTTACAGTATGTGGCCGTCAAAATGGCCAACGAAATTTGTCGGAAATTTTACTTTAAGGAAGATGCGCTAAGGAAGCTCGCGAAATACAAATTCTACTAAGATTTTTACTTTGCATGCTTTGGCACTAAAAGCCCCCCCCCCCCCCTTTTACAGGTTACAGGAAGTGGATTCTTCCATTTACCGTAAAGCATAGGCTTCCTCCGTAACGCTAAGAAGAAGATATTTGGCAGCCTTCTGGCTGTCAAGCCAATGATCTTAGCGTATCGATGGCAAAAAAGTTCAAAACAGCTTTGGCCCAACTTACTGACGCAGTCATAAGGTCATCAAATGCACAAGTAACAACGCATGCGGCGCAGGATGGTATGTGAGCCATTGTCTGTGGGGAAGTGTCGCATACGCACTCAAGATCTGTAGTGATCTTCTTTAAAATCCTCACTGTGAAAACTTAGGTGATGTGAGCTGTCGTTCCACCTCATGATAGGGACTGACACAATTGACAGCTCACTTCAAGCTTACTTCACCTCAATTTTCACGGTGACACTTTTACAGAATTACATTGGCTGAGCCGCCCGTAAACTCCCATCTATGGAGATTGTCTTTGCTCCGGCCGGCTTGGGTTCGAAGCTCCAAGTCGGACACAGTAACAGGAGTCCGGCCGGAAGGTTCGATAAAATTGTCAATGATGATGATGAAAAAATGATCTAAGTTTCTTTCTTTCCGTCATACGCACCATGTCAGGATCGTTCCAGTGTCCGGGGCCGTGGTACGGCGCCAGGTCGTTGTATCGTGTCTCGTAGTAGTGGAAGATGCTTGCGATGGCGTCCCACGAGCCCTGCACGTCGTGGTAGTTGCGCCACATGTTGCAGTACTTCGATATGGCGCTGTAGTCAGGCTGAAATACAAGACGTATTAAAAAGCTACAAAACGTAAAAAAATAAAATCATTAAAACATTTTCTTCAGATTGAACGGGGTGTCAGCAAGGCCTAAATGTTATGCCTAAATTAAAATTCCTACGTTCATAGATCTTGAACGCAAGTTACACGGGTCGTTTTATCAGGTTAAGCTACGCATACCGCGGTTGGTCCATAGACGGGTGACCATCTTTCGATACCAAAACCCCTTCGTGCTTCGTACGGTAAGCTATCGGTCTTGACTGTGATTCGTGGAGCTTTGACAATCGTTACGGGTCGTCATAAGCCCGAAAGTCTAACAATCAGTCCTATATACCAAGGGGGAACGTATCACCCAGCAACTGGGTTGTGGAGGTCAGATAGGCATTCGTTCCATGTAGGATTCTGGTATTCAGCTGCATCCGGTTTGATTGGAATCAGACACCAACATAGTTGAGGAAAGGCTAAGCAGATGATGATGCGCAGATCTGGGGAAAAACTTATTTGACAAACAGACAAAAAAACTTATGTTACAAATGAAGCTTACGTTTTTTAACAGAGTTTCCAAAAAAGGAGGAGTCGGACGTATTTTTTTTTAAATGTATGTTCCTCGATTTCTCCTCCATTTGTGGACCGATTCTCAAAATTCTTTTTTTATTTGAAAGAGTATACTTCTGAGGTGGTCCCATTGGCACCAAGTTAGGATATGATGATGGGATCCCAGGGAAATCGAGGGCAACCCTCAAATTTTGTAGGTATTAACAATGTTTTTTATATATTTTCTAAAGTTATTGAGACATTTACATACGGTCATCATCATATCATGACGCTGAGCTGATGAAGGAAGGTACAACTCTTTAACGGTTAGGAGTTAGGTGGAGGTATAACTCCGTCATAAGACCGATTTGCAAAATTCTTTTTTTGTTCCAAAGGGGTTTATTTCGAAATGGTCCCATTTAAATTTCTTATATATCGGATGATGCGTTTCGGAGAAAGATAATGGACCTCTTCGAAAAATGACAGCAAATAAACCGAGATTGCTGCTATAGCATAAATATGCATTGTTTTGACCTCAAAGATGATGAACTTGGTGTGGGGTAGGTACTACAACTAAAAAGTGAAAAATAAAAACTTTTTCAAAAAAAATACAACCGCCTTCCAAAAAACACTAGAAAGTGAAAAATAACTTTAATTTCGGAAGGCGGTGACAAGAAATTAATAGAATATAATATCCAAAGTCACCGCCTTCCGAAATTAAAGTTATTTTTCACTTTCTAGTGTTTTTTGGAAGGCGGTTTTTTTTTTTTTTTTACAAGATGTACGCTTGTATTTTTTTTTACTACTTTCATTTAAGGGAGAATCATAGAAGCATTTTGAAGGTAATAAAGATATCGGCGAAGGCATATCCCCTGTTCGTGGATCCCAAATCCAATCTCAGACGTAGGAGTAGAGAATTATTTTCGAGTTCGTTTCTGTATTTATAAGAAAGAATTTTCTGACTAATCGAAACTAGACGTCAAGATTGGTTATCGTTTGAACTATGCATTAAAATAATGTTGTCCAAGGCTATTGTTATCACAATGTTCGATAACAATTTGGGCGACCATTACTTATTTTTCGATAAAGCCGATAAGCGGATGCTAATCAATGGATTATTCATTTGCTTAGCTGTCGAAATACTCGACCATTATTGTATAGCTAGTTAGTTTGTTTTATTCACATACATATATAAAAAGTTTTATAATCGTTATCCGGCACATACTAAGTCATAACAACCGCACGGGTCGCTTGATCAGGTTAAGCTACGCTTGCCGCGGTTGGTCCGTGGATGGGTGACCATTTCTACATACCAAGACCCCCGTACCTCGAAGAGCACGTTAAGCCGGTAGTCCCGGCTATCATTTGTGGATCTTTGACAGTCGTTACGGGTCGTCGAAGCCCGAAAGTCTGACAACCCGTCCTAAACAAGGGCTATCGTTTTACCCAGTAACTGGGTTGTGGACGTCAGATATGCAGTCGCACCATGTAAAATACTGGTATTCAGCTGCATCCGGTTAGACTGGAAGCCGATTGGAGGCTAGGCAGATTATGATAATGCGGCAATGGTTATTCTCATATTATTTTCCTACCTATTTTCATTTTTAGTCGAGTTGTTGACCGCGATAGTTGGTATACCGTCCCTCAAAAGTAGATCCCGGTATTGAGAAATTTAATTTCAAAATCAAAAGTCATTTATTCAAACTAGGTTGGTGTCAGCACTTTTTGAACGTCAAAAATGACAAAAGACAGTCCCCCAAAATGCCTGCCCTTCACCACTTCCTAGTGCTTTAGCTGGGAAGAAGAAGTGACGCAACAAACTCCCCAGCAGCACAGCTGTCTGTTATGTTAGAAGAACTTGATATTATACAATGGTAGGTTACGAAATATAAAAATTTAAAATTGTTCTAGATATAATAGATTAATTATCGAAGTCGCTAGCCATTTGATAGATGAACTGTTTGTTTGCTATTCCTCATTAGCATAATCAGCCAGGAATGGGCTGTAGTCCACCACGCGGGCCCAGTGTGGGTTGATAGATGCCACGTCTTCGATTTTTTTTAGTTCTAGGACATACCGGTTACCTCACAAAGTTTCCCATCACAGTTTTGAGAGCAGTGGTAATTAAATATATTACATTAAGTAAAGCGTTGGCTGGGTTCGAACTTACGACCTACAAACTCGTAAGTCGCGGCCATTACCACTTGAGCACCACTGCACGTTTGCTATTCATTTTATTTTATTCGAAAACAACCGTCGGTTTCATAATAAGCTGCAACTATATCAGACGATCGTATCTTTTGGTGACCGACACAGGGTTGGTGGTAATGGTGATCAGTTGGCTCAGCCACTGCCAAAAACATTACGTGACCCGTCAAAGGCCAGTCACCTGGGCCTGAATTCACTATGACCACTTAAAGACTCCTTACTCGTAACCACGTCAATCACACACGAATTCTGCTAATATCATATTCATAATATCGATAAATTGTCTTGGAACATACAGAATATGAAATTTCCTTACCGTTGCATTGGTTTCTTAAAAAAAACGATATTGACGTAGTTTGCACGTAGTAAGATTCCGCGGGGAATCATTACCTATAACGATACAGAATTTGGGCCCTGTGTTCATAGATATCGTACCTTTTTACTGTGAATAAACTCGATATAGTACGGCCAGCTGCAGGAGAATACCATGGGCCTGTTTGTACTGTTCAAATGCTGCCCCAGCTTTATGTAACCTGGGAACAAATGGATCGCATCAGTACCTGATTGATTGATAAACGCTACTAATCTAATACCTTTTAAACGAACAATTTTTGTATACAAAGTGTAACGTAAAAAACGCACAACCTCTTAAGGGGTCATTGTACTCATCATTGTGAACAACTTTTACTATGGGGCCAAATCTGAAATCGCATAAAAAAAAAAACTGCTGTTCCATTTTGACGAGTTATGCGAACATAAATGTAGGGAACAGCTGTTTTTATTTTTCGCGATTTCAGGTTTGGTTCCATAGTAAAAGTTATTCATAATGACCCCTTATTTTTTTTTACAAAATCAACTTTTTAATGATAAAACACAACTATATATACTCCTCTGACTCCTGTACCATTACATGCACACCATAAGCACAATGTTTTGCGTACGTTACATTCCGCACTACCGCAAACAGCAAATTTTGACACCCAAAATCAAAGTCGTTTTCCAGCAATAATTTTTGTGCAATACTACTTTTTACACCCTGTTTACATATTATTGTCTGTCTGTGTGACCGCGTAGGAATAGGCTGGTATTATAAATACACTCAGTTACATTAGCATCTATCACCTCTAGAATAACCTACAATTCTAATCGGAGCACGAAAATCGTGTAACACCGTCACGGTGCCTCACAATAACGTTCGTCTTTTGTTCGATAGATAAACTATTACTTTAGAGCCGTATTATTCTAACACTCACCTCCATTGAGCAGTTCTTCGGAGACAAAGCATCCATCTACCTTGAGATAGTCGACGCCCCACTCTGCGAAGGTCTTAGCATCGATTTCCATATAACTGAGGGAGCCAGGGTACCTCATACAAGTTATATTTGCTATGTTCGTGTACATGCCGAATTTTAGGCCTCGAGAATGGATCTGAAAATAAATGTCACATAAAGGTTCAAAACATTACGCTTGTAATCCCCGACAAATTAGGCAGAGGTGTCACTAAAGTATACCTACCCACATTTCGGCATTCATGCGTAAGTCCCTTGTAATAGAAGGTCGAGATCAATGGGGACAACAGGCTGCTAAGAGAAATTCCAGATGGAAAAACCCAATAATACATTACCCGACGTGGGCATCGAACCCAGGACCTCGTGCTCAGAATGAGTAGCGCTAGCCACCACTAGACCAACGAGGCAGTCTAGAAATTTCATTGTTTTAAATACTCGTCTATGATATCGCGATAAAGGCGCGAGAAAGATTTTCTTATTTCGTTTTCGGTGTGTTTACAAACACATATCTCACATTCAAACAACGATATGTAATATAGGTGCATGGGCTATGAAAATATTGTATTTCTTTCCTTTACGTAGAAAGCAAAGTTCATAGTAATACGCAAATCCGCTAGCAGTGACTAGACAAGGAATTGAAACTGCATGGAAAATTTTTGATAACTAGCTGACCCGGCAAAAAGTTGTCCTGTCTTAACTATGAATATTTAATTCGGATTGGTATAATATTAGAAAAGTTAACATGGTCGTTAAGTTTTCTTACATTTTCTAATGTTACTCGCAACTTTCTTATTTTTTTTTTTTTTTTCATAAGAAGCTTCTCCTGACAATAACAAACATAACAAAAAAAGTATTAGCAAAATTGGTCACGTTGGGATGCCGTGACCAAACGAAATAGGGACTCATTAATATGTATATAGATAGGTACGAGTATATAGATGACAGACTTATCCATAACTTTTCCCAGTGACTTATTTCGCCTAAAACATTTAGCAATCCAAGCCGTACTGGGCCCGCATGGTGGATTATGGCCCACTACCTTACCTTGAGAGGGAGCCTGTGTCTCAGCAGTGGGAACGTTATAGTCTGATTATCCTGTATGTGCGACGTTTTTGAAAATCGCTCAATGTCACAGGGACTCAATACATGACGCGGGGCCGTGTGTCGTTTAGTAAATAATTATGTAGGTATTATTTATACAGTCTGGGAGACCATTGTTTTAAAATACACCATGTAGGTGACTTATAAAATTTCATAAATTCCAAATATTGTTAATTTATTTTAACTTTGTTTAATAATATTCAATTGCGAGTGTAAATAATTGGACTGTTGTTTTTAATATTTTAAATTCTTGTTCAAATAATTTTGCAGAGAAGGACAAATGGAAAGTCATGATTTCATTGAACTACAGTCTTCAAATATAAAGTAATATATAGTAGGCAGCGAGCTACTAACTAACAATTCTAGGACCTGACAAATTATAACTTTTAGACCATGAACAATATGTTTGATTTGTGTTTTTGTCTGTCTTAAAACATTTAGTGCTGGATCTAAATAAAAATAATATAAATTGCCTAAAATCTTTTCAAAATACCTACTTTTCAGCACATACCAAGACATAGTATGATTGACACTAAGAATAATTTATTTGTAAAACATAGTCATAGTACTGTGTGGTGCTGGACTAAAAGAATAGCACCATCCTAATTCTTCTCGTGGGTATCGTAGGAGGCGCTATGGGAACTACTAGAGAATGGACAGCAGCGTTCTTTACACATTATTAAAACCATACTACAATAGCCAACCCGCCTACCAAGCATGGCGATTATGGCAATCTCCCCAGGGGGAGGCCTATGTCCAGCAGTGGACGTCTTTTGGCTGTAATGATGATGAAAACATAGTCACAGGCTTCCTCTCTGTGAGAACATTAACAGCCATAACAGATTTGGGTTAAATTTGGAACCCAGATAGTTTATATCCTGTAATTAACACATATGATACTTTTTATCTTTTTCTGTGGGATAATTTCCGACTTCCACGAGAGTGAAGCTGGCTATTATGTCTTCAATAAAACACCAAATATCGTAATTTGTGTGTTGAGTTAAGTAGCCTAGAAATACAAGTGGATAAATCATAAGAGTAAAGTAGGAACAACAATGTGATGGATGGTAGACTCAAAACCCAATAGACATAAAATTATAAACTAGAAAGTATGTAGGTACCTATATACAACACTGGCAAAAGTTAGTTCTGAATACTTTAACCAACTATCAACTAGTATCAATTAATTAATACTCACATAATCAGCAATGAACTTCATTCCTCTAGGGAACCGCTTTCGGTCAGCAACCAGCCTTCCATTCTTATCCCGTCGTCTTTCGGACCAGCAGTCATCTATTATGATGTACTCATAGCCTGCCTCTTGATACCCCTCCGTATAAAAACTATCAGCTACCGATAGAATTAGCTTTTCACTGGAATCAAATTAAATTATGTAATTTATCAAAAACTTAACGAGTTGTGATTTCTATTTGGCAATGGACAGTAGGTAATTGAAATGGCTATGTGAGCGTATTAGAATCAAGTCCATCCGACTAAACAGACAGCTGTGCTGCTGGGGAGTTTGTTCCGCCACTTCTTCTTCCCAGCTAAAGCACTAGGAAGTGTCGAAGGGTGGGCGTTTTTGGGGGACTGTCTTATGTATTTTGACGTTCGAAAAGTGCTGATTCTCAGCCTAATTTGAATAAATGACTTTTGATTTTGATTTTTGATTTATTAGGCCATAATTGAAATGAAATTAAACATAATAGTTTTGTGGGCTTCATGCATGAAGTGATTTGTTGTTCTTTTTACACAGATGCCAGCACATGAAGATACCACAATCTGTCAAATTTCTTGGATAGATTTTTAACTTTATTCCAATAAGGTTCATGTTCAATTGGTAAAATTTAACAGTTTAGGGTAGCTTGATGTGCTGGCGTCTGTACTATTTTATTGAAACATTAAATAAATCAGCCTTTTCCAAACTATTTTGGGGTCGGCTTCCTGTCTAACCAGATGCAGGTGAATAGCAGTACTTTACATGGAGTGACTTCCTATCTGTTACTGGGTAATTCGATACCCCTTCTTACGAAGACTGAGACGTACGTAAGACTGGTTGTTACTTTCGGGATTCTGACTACCCGTTACAACTCTCAAAAAAGTACAAATAAGAGCTGGGACCATCGGCTTCTCTATGTTATGGGTTTTGTTATCCGCACTTAGCGTGAGCCATGGTGTCCTTTGGGTGTTATTCCATCGGCTTAATATGCTTTCCGATGCACAAAGGGCCCTCGAGATGTTATAGTAATCACCCACCCACGAACCGACTGCGGCAAGCGTACCTTAACTTTCAATCTACCCGTTTACCCCCTATTACTATTTAGCCACAGCTCGGAGGAGCTTGTGGCTAGATAATAAATAAATAAAAAATGTTACAGTGGTAGGACACTGTTACTATTTTATTAAATTTATTTTCAGTTGTAAAATTACATTCTCAGATTTTATAACCCAAAATGTAATAGAAAACTTTTTATTGAGAGCCTATAACAAAACATGTCTAGGTATGCCATAGATAAGCATCTATTTTTTTAACTCTTTTATCTTTTTTTTTTGTTATGATTCAGAAATCTCAGTAAGTTAAAAGTTACGCTTACTTTAAACATTTATCCTCGTCCGCTTCGCATTTAACACCACACATGTAATATCCCCATGACATCCACCCCATGGGAGGGGTGAGGGCTAAGCCATTCTCCAGCAAATCCACTTTATCCATTGAAAATGTGAAAAACAATATGCACAGAGCGCACCGATAGTTGAACATTTTACACGAACTCCCTTAAATCATTCACAGAGTTGAACGCTTATTTATATTTAACGTTTTCAAATTAAATCACCAATTTTACGCAAATATTTCCTGACATTTGCAACTGCCACACCGGCAAACAAAATACAAATGACAATTTATTATTATTTTGATTGTTTTGTTTACCTTTTTGACAGATTATTCTGATTATGCCTGCTCTGTTAGATAAGGAGGTAAGACTGTCGATCGCCACATGTGTAAGAGAGATAGCATTTTACAATGAAGTTTGGTATCCTCTATTTTTCGTACATGGAACGGGCTTTGATTGAGTCTTGTGTCACTGTCAAATTATTGATGTCCGTCCCGTCCCGTCCAAGAAGCGTGTAAAGATAAAAGTGGAGGCAACACTCTAAATACGTAAGTGAAGACGACTGTGGGCTAGCGCTCTCTTTCTAAATAAATACATAAGAAAGAGAAAACACATATCACTGTCTCGTTCTTATGTAGGTATGCATTTAGAAAGAGAGCGTGAGCCCACAGGTTGTGTTCACTTTTTTATTTGGAGTGTGACCTCCACTTTTACCCACAAGCTTCTTGGTCCCGTCCGATCGCCATAATGCTGAAAAAAGCGTTCCATTCATCGTCCTGCAGGAGATTTTTTTGATATCGAAAAATTAAAAAAAAAGATTGAGAAAACGCTTGATGTTACTAGTTTCCGACATCGAAATAAAATTGATAACGTCGTTGTTATAAAACGAATAGGTATAAGAAATCTTGGGTAGGTACGTAATCTACTCGACTTATGTAGATACAGACGCCAGAACATGGAACTACCCCAATCTGTCAAATTTCTTTGACAGATTTTCAACTTTTTATCATGTGTAAGGTTGATGTTCAATTGGGAAAATTTGACAGTTTGGGTAGCTTGTTGTGCTGGCATCTGTACAGTGTTTTATCTCACGAAGCGACGCGCGCTTTAGTTGTGGTAACCAAGTGTACACACGGCTACACATCAAGCTATACATTTCCAGTTTACGCTAATCCCATACAATGCGAGATCAGCTTATGCTGGAAATGTATGGTTTGATGTCAGGGCGTGTGTAAAAAGTTGTGAACGTGTTCGTGAAAACGAGAAGCGTCAGCAGATAACACACACACACATATACAAACTTCCGTCTTTGCCTGTATCTCAGACGGTCCTGTGGGAGTGCTTGCGCTTGATACACACATTTACAGCGTGTTTGCACACTTGGTTGCCACGAGCAAAGCGCGACTTGCTTCATGAGTTATAGTACATTATGGTACAAGTGTATAAGGTTGGTGATTACCGCTGAGGCGCCATTGAGACCCGAGCCGCCAGGCGAGGGTCTTAAGAGAGCCGAGGACGGTAATCATCAATAGACACGTGTATCATACGACGTTTTTCAACACACTTGTGAATAAAATAATACTAAAAAATATTTTTGTCGTTGGAGTTTTTAGGTAGTAAACTTTCCATATCGTTAAGGGCTTCACATCTTATAACAGGCGGTGTTACAACATAAATAATTTTCTTAATAACTAGTACTTGTAGTCATTTTAATGAATAAATAACTATAATTTCAACAGTGAAAACGAGTTGAGATTTTTTTTTGCCAATGGCGGGAAAAATAAATGTTTTCCAATGCGCACGCATCTTTCAATGGCGATCGGCCTTATACTAAGGCCGCATTCCGAATTAGAAAAATAACGCTGTGAGCGCTCACATCGATATTTTGCGTTCCGAGTTAGATATCACGATTCTGACAGCTAAGAACCGTCATTTTTGTCATCAATACGGAACGCTCGTGATCGCGATAAAAGTGTTCACTCAACGTTAAAACATATATTCACCATATTAAACTTGTATACACCACACATTTTTTCTTCTTAGATAGTAGCACTATTTCAAATAAATCTAAATTAACTAAAGATTCGATGTGACTTAAACAAAACAGCATGACTGTCAATTTTGACAAGATGGCGCATGTCATGACGTCATCTATGACGATTCGCGGGACGTCGTGTGTGAGCGCGGTCAAATCGATATTATTGTAACTCGGAACGTGGCCTTAAGGAATGACGTTTCTTTTTTTTTTGCTTTTTGCGGATAGGGCTTTAGCCACGTACAAAATGGGGAATTCAAAGTTTTCTTTATTACAGAAAAAAACAAAAGTTATATTTGAGTGAAAGTTTTATTTATTAAAAACGCACAAGTTGAAATTATCTATTTAATTACGAAGTTGCATGAAATGAGCAAGCAATAGGTATATTAATCTATTTGTACTATTGAGCACGACCTTTTTTGTATCGAAACTTTTTGAGAACAAAGCAACTCAACCAATAAAAAAAAAAGCTATAACTCACTAGTGAATAATAGTAATGAAAAAGTCACAGTTTGATAATAGGTGTCATTATGTGCCTAATTGCGGTGAAATTAGAGCCATTTTATGAGCAAGTGTGTTGAAAAAAATATTATGCCTAATTAATACATAAAATACGTTTATTTATATTGAGGTACATCCCACCCATTTACGATCGAACTGTACCCACGTTTGGGCGAAGATAAGTAATCCAATCGAAAACTTTAAATGAGAATTGCAAAATTCTGAAGTCTGGAGTTAGCAAGGAAACTCCAGCGGCGATGTTTGCAGCTATGTTGGAGTTGTGTGATTGATTAACGATCTTACCAGATGTAGGTAGGTACCTACCTACTTATTCCAAGTGACGGGGCTTTATTTGAGCGGATCAATATGGTTGCCAAACTTTAATGTGTGGTTTGAAAAACGTGAAGTCAGGGATTTAAATTGGATGATGACTCGCTCGGTTTCTGACTTCATTTTCACTTCGAAACAAAGTTTCAGAAAGAACAGCAATACCTAATTATATCCAAGAAAAAAATCTTGTACAGACGTACATACCTACCCCAAACTGTCAATTTTTTCCAATTGAAGTTGAACCTTATGCTTATGTGATAAAGTTGAAAATCCATCAAAGAAATTTGACAGATTGGGGTAGCTTGATGTGCTGGCGTCTGTACCTACGGATTACGTTTTACTATCAACACCGTAAATGTATTCTTATATCCGAAGCTTAAAAAATATTATCTCACATTTATAACATAACGTAAATTCACGCCTTAGTCCCATGATGGGGGTAGGCGGAAACTACAGAACGCCACCTGCTACGATCCTTACATATTCCTTTTGCCTCATTTACGTTCATACATCTGGTCATACACGCACACCGATGCGATAGCGAGTAAGTACTATACACCAGACCTTACCAATAAGGTCACTATATTATTATTATGTCCTCCAAAGGAGTCCCCGGTGTTTCCACTCACATCTACCTCATAAATACTTTTTGTTAATTGCTTTTCATTCACCCTCTCCAGATGACCAAACCGTCTAAGCATAGGTACTCTTTTCAATTTATTCTGGTTATAATAAAATCATCTATGAAAATCAATGAAAACTGACGCATCGAGTCGAAGCGTGCATAGTCCGCTTTATATAGTTTGACCACAGACTAGATTTTAATCCATATAAAATGCTGTTTTTCGTTGTTCTCTAATCTCTAAGGATCTAACGGAAACAAGGTTGGGTTGTCTCGCATTCAAGTTATTCTAATATACACGATCATATACTTGTCACAATAGAAACAACTAAAGTTTTATTTATGATAGTCTGGTAGGTAATATCTAGATCATCATCATCATCATCATCATTCTCCTGCCCTTATCCCAATTTATTTGGGGTCGGCGCAATAGATATTTAATTATTAAAGTAGTGTTTCTAAAACTTAAATATGAAACATACCAACTCACTGCGTACCAAAACTAAGTACAGTCGCCAGATCAAGCTGTCCCAAACTGTCAATTTTTTCAAATTGAACATAAACCTTATTTCTTTGTATTAAAGTTGAAAAACTATCAAAGAAATTTGACAGATTGGGGTGGATTGGGGTAGCTTGATGTGCTGGCCTCTGTTCATACTTAGCAGCGCGATGCAATTTCTAACATATCACCCATATCACACACCTTGGCTTTCTGAAACGTCACAAACACAATATTTTCTAATTCCATGCATAGCACACGTTGATTTCCGCGTTCCAGCGCTGAGCTAGATTTTAGGCAAGATACCCACAACCTATATAGTGTTAACGGTTTCCCTTTTTCCACATTTCCCACCTGTAGGTATGTATGTAACATGTACCTACCGCTTGCTAGTACCGATTGATTGTACCTTAGTACCGATTAATTGTACATATTGTAATTCTATTGCTCAATCTTGTTTTGTTTTGTCCGCAGGGCAGGCGCATCGTTAGTGTAGGCATGGGCGGAGATGGCATGGCGTAGTGGCGAGATGGCTGCGCCGCGGGTGGCGCCACTGGCCGCGCTGTTTCTTGCGCTGTTGGTGTCGGCCACCTCGCGCGCCTCCACGCAAGACCCGGCGCAAGACCCCGCGCAGTTTGAGGCCGCGTTTCAAGGTGAGTTTTTGACTATCATGCCAGTTTCTTTTAAAGCTGTTTACTCTGAAAGATGGCAAGGTCTACTACGTTAGCGGTTAGGTACTAGCTTCTGCCAGTGGCTTCGCCTATGTAGTATGTCGATAATGTAGCTATGTCCTTCACAGGGTCAAAGTATCCCCATATCATTAATCTAAATCGGTCCAGCCGTTACGGAGATTTCCACCTAAACAATAGGTACATTCTAACAGTAAGTAGTAAGCGATCATAAGCTTTAAGATAGGTGGCATACGACCACAGCTTTCAGATGAGAATATTTTCTTATTTCATACTTTTTAGCGCGTGATTTTTCAGTAGGTAGTCGGGTTTTTGAACTCACCTACTTTTTATTCATCATCATCATTTCAGCTGATAGACGTCCACTGCTGGACATAGGCATCCCCCAAAAGGGGGTTTGCCATAGTCGCCACGCTTGGCAGGCGGGTTAGCGATCGCAGTATGGTGGAAAATGCAAAAAGAACGCTCCTGCCCATTCTCTAGCAAGTCCTAGTCGCCTTCTAAGACACCCACGGTAAGAAATGGGTTACTTTGTATTAAACGACTTCAAAAAGAAGGAGGTTATCAATTCGACATGTTTATATTTTTTTGAAATGAAAACTTCTTTAGGCGCCTTGGGCATTTTTTGATATGGGAAAAACAATTGAACTCGCGACACTTACCGACACCACGGACAACACGAACGTACAGTCGCCAGCAGGTCAAGCTATCCCAAACTGTCAAATTTTCCCAATTGAACATAAACCTTATTCCTTTGGAATAAAGTTGAAAAACTATCAAAGAAATTTGACAGATTGGGGTAGCTTGATGTGCTGGCCTCTGTACGAACGAACAACGTTCAACGTACGTTCAACGTTGAATTGTTCAGTCTGACGATTCAAAATATTCGCCCGTAATTGTTCAAGTTTTCACTTCTGTCAGCACTCCCGGAGTGCCACTGATTTTTTTTTTTAATTTAATATTATTGAATAATAGTAGGTAGGTAGGTACCGTCGCCAGCAGGTCAACCTATCCTAAACTGTCAAATTTTCCCAATTGAACATGAACCTTATTCCTTTGTGATAAAGTTGAAAAACTATCAAATAAATTTGACAGATTGGGGTAGCTTGATGTGCTGGCCTCTGTACATACAGTGCACAAAGTAAAGCGCCTGCTTGGGTTCGAACCTACAACTCGTGCGTTCCAACTGTGCCACCACTGCCCTCTGATTTAGCACATGCCGTGACTTAATTAGCCTACGCCCACAAAGGGTGAGTTCACCAGAATTTGGGCTCACAAACATTAGCTTAGCGTGCGTGTCATTATAATAATGAGGTGAGTATGTAGGGTAGGTACACCTGTCTGGGTTTGCTTAAGCTAAAATACACGTTACACAGTGTACCTAGGTAGGTAAATATTACGAACCTAGAACTTAGGGAGGTAGACACTGACTAGAATTTCGAAGTCAGAGTACCTACCCACTGAGACAGTCTGTGAACTAGTCTTTGATGTCTAACCAACTCATCATCTGCCTAGCCTCTTCATAACTATGTTGAGGTCGTCTTCCAGTCTAACCGGATGCAGCTGAATACCAGTATTTTACATGGAGCGACCCATGGATATCCCAGTTGCTGGGTACTTACCATGATTCTCCGTGGTGAGACTGGTTGTCAGACTTTCGAGCTTCTGACGCTCCGTAACGACTGTCAAAGATCCACGAATGACAGCCGGGACCAACAGCTTAACGTGCTTTTTGAGGCACCGAGGGGTCTTGGTACGTAACGATGTCAACGAAAATACGGGCCCGTGCCAAAGTAGTAAGAAACTTTGGAGTGAAACCTAACTTTTTCGGAAACATAATGTCTCAAGTACGGACACCTGTCAAATAGTGTTGGCATTCATTCTTAGTTCGGTTTTCAAAATAATCTTCTATCCGTTTGTGATACCGAGTAAGAAAGGCCCGAAACTTCGGATCTCGTGCTTAGGGTGTAGACTTCATGAAACGCAGAGCTTTGACCTTTTAACGGAGGAATTTTAATTAAATACGATCAATACTAAAGGAACGCACCTTTAACAAATCACTAGGGGTCGTAGCACTCTGGAATAAAACAAACGTTCCCATTCCCCTACAGTGGCTATTAATTATTTTTCTTAGTGAAAGAAATCTCGGAAATGAAAGCCGGAAAGATGCAATTTTGTAGACAACTCTTTGAATCCCGAAGCAAACGCCGGGTGGTTTCAAGAAGCTCTTTAAAACCGACCCTCTTGGTCTTGCCTCGTTTTTTTATATTTCTCGGGATTAATTGGTTCTTTAGAAAAAGGAAACACTCAAACCGAAGGATATCCTCACCAAATTACAAAGGAGACTGCTCAAATTATTCTAAGGCTCTTATTATTTGCTTAATTTCTCAATCAACATTCCGTTGTAACTGAAACGCAAATGTCTTTGCTAATAACACCAAAACTTACGTTTGAAATGAGGTACTAGCGATGTAAATGTGTGTTTTTATGATTTTAACTGTCGACTCGGCTATTGCTAATCTTTGTTCGCGATTCGTTGGAGCTACCGAGCGGTGGATAATCCACATTTAATTATGTTGGTCCCTCTCTTGTGGTTTCACAAAGTTGAAGGACAAACAACGAACATTTTTAATCAGCCGCAAGTAACAGGCTTGATCCAATTAGTTCGTTTTATAGTTGTTTTTGAACTGGAACTACTCAATTGAATATTCTTTATCGCTTCGCTAAAGAATTTGTGTCAAGACTCGATACGGTTCTAATCAAAGTTTCTTTTGTTGAGTTGGGAAGACTGAAAAGTTATTAACTACCTGTTTTTGTATTTCGTTAGCTAAATTATTTTCCTATATAATATATGCCTGGTAATACTTACTTAGTAATATCATAATCAAGAGCTTGATTGATCCCACCTCCGGTACCTTCTTAGTTTATTAAAAACTAGCAGTACTCCGCGGTTTCACCCGCGTAGTTCCCGTTTCCGTGGGAATACGGGGATAAAATGTAGCTTATGTCACCCGGGGATAGTGTAGCTTTCCAACAGTGAATGAATTTTTCGAATCGGTTCAGTAGTTTCGGAGCCTATTCAATGCAAACATGCAAACAAACAATCAAATCTTTCCTCTTTATAATATTGGTATAGATTATAATTATATTAGTATAGAAAAGCACAGCCACATCACATACATTACAGTTATATTATATATCACCATCATTATCTTGTCCCGACCAACCCGCACTGGGCCCGCGTGGTGGATTACGGCCCAATCCCTCTCACCGAGAGGAGGCCTGTGTCCCAGCAGTGGGAACATTATAGGCTGATGATGATGATGATGATCTTGTCCTTATCCCAATTTATTTGGGGTTGGCGCAACATGAAAGAAAGAAAGATAAAATATACGTGTAAAAACATTAATCATCATCACCATCATCATTTCAGCCGAAAGACGTCCACTTTTGGACATAGGCCTCATTCAAAAACATTCACAACAAAAAAATATCCAAAAATACCTATTAGAATAATAGAGAATTTAACCTATTCACGACGATATCCTAAAAAGTTCGAGCTCGCTTCGCTTGCTCTTACATTCTACAATCTCTCTGTTCGAAAGCTTTTGTTCATTAGTCATGATAGTCTAGAATTACTACTATATTTTAAGTCTTATGCTTCTTTATATAAATCTACACAGTTAGTGCTCTGCCTGTATGCATGGACAAAAAAGAAACATATCCCATTCGAGGCGAGATTGTTCGTGCGCACGCTTTGCTCGCTCTTGCATCCTAGATTCTCATAACTTTTAAGCTTTTCTGCAAAGCTGACAAAGTTATTGATTGTATGAATGCACAAACGATAACCTAACATAAATATCTGAGGCGAAATGCAAAGACAATCCAGCTCGCTTCGTGGAGCTGAAGGTAAGGAAGCACCCTGAAAAAAAATCGCCGGCGCCCATGTAGTTATAGTATTCATTCAAACCGTGAAAACGGTTTTTTGGGGCATAGTTTTTAAGTTTTTTTTTTTTTTGATAAATAACTAAATAATAATACTAATACTCATAACTCCTCACGACATGTCCCACATACCATACTTAAATTTCCTATCCTCCACACACACAGCAGCGTACTACAGTTGCTTAACAATTTAAACCAAAATAGAAAACCCGATCAATCTTAATGAAACCAGTTTACCGAGGCACTTGCGAATAACGACTAGTTTTACCACCAGGGAGGAAATAAAGCGAGCAGCAAGAACTCGTATGACCAATAAAACTCAGATACGGTGGGCGGTCGGTAAACATTTATGAGGAATAGAGCGAGCCGACCCGTTCCCATATCTGTTCCAATATTTTTTGGTCAGTTTCGTACGAGTGGTTATGAGGCTTCGGTTCAGAATTCGATCGCTTTATCGCCGCCTTGATTGAAGATAATTTCGGTGGAGTGAATTTGTGACGGCGTATACACTATCATTTAGCAGTTACTGGAGGTTCTGTGGTATTAAGTTGTCGGCTTTTTGGATTGTCTTTGATTTGAGATCGCAGGAAAGATTTCGATGTTGTATTTTTGGGATTAGAAGTTTTGTTGGAAACTTGAAATGGCTACGGGATAATGCCAATGGGTATGTATTATGTTAGAAAAGATATTCGGTATGACTACCGAAGAGTGGACCGAAATGACGACTAATAGGATGAAAAACGCATGTTACGCGGTCCCTAAATGAATTGGAGTAAGGATAGGAGAATGATGAATGGTTATTCGATAACACGTGTTGACGAATGACCAATATAGTTCCAAGTAGGAACCAACTTGGAACTTACCTTGGTAGTCCAGGCAAATTACCTGTCTATTGTGGCGAGGAATAAACAGTAGGTATGCGTTTCTATGACAAGTTGCAAAAGTCGGTTACAGAACTTAGCGATGGAAAGTTTAAAACTCACATCAAACGTGTTCTTATCAAAAAAGCATTTTATAAGATAAAAGACTACGTTGAAGACAGGGAAGTTTGGCATTAATTCCTTCTGCACATGTGGCTTCCTTGGTACCTCATTAACGGCAGAACTACCTATGTGAAAGTCTATTATATGCCCCAAATTACAATGTTATTTTTTATTCTTTTTATTTTTTACAATGTCTGACATATTCTCGTCATTATTTGACATTATACATCAATTATCGACTATTTTTAGTGTTTGTCATGGAAATCATGTCACTTTGTTTAATTAGGTTCATTTAATTTATTTAGATTCTTTTACATATTGTGAATGAGAGAACGTTGTAGGCCTTACAGACTGTAGATTTGTAGACGATTTTCAATTCTGTATTTTCATTCCTCTAAGTACCTGGTACTTATTGACAGGCCTGCACTGTCCTCCCATACCTATTATCACTGTAATTTGAAAACATTGTTATAGCCAATTATTTTTAAAAGAGTACACGTGGAGTTTCTTGTCGGCTCTTCTCCATAGGAAGCGACAATTTGGAACCGTGCACCTAGACTTCTGCTTCTGCTTCTGCTTCTGCCGTTTCAAAAGTGCCCATGCAGGTTTATATGAAATAAAATATTTTGATTTGATTTGATTTGATGGTTTTCCCCGATTGATTTGATTTGATTTGATGGTTTTGGTCCCGTGTGGTGCCGGGCTTAAAAGAATAGCACCATCCCATTTCTTCCCGTGGGTGTCGTAGAAGGCGACTAAGGGACTTACTAGAAAATGGGCAGCAGCGTTCTCTATGCATTTTACCACCATACTGCGATCGCCAACCCGCCTGCCAAGCGTGGCGATTATGGCAAAACCCCCCCGGAGCCTGGGGGAGGCCTATGTCCAGCAGTGGATGTCTTTCGGCTGAAATGATGATGATGATGTTGATGGTTTTCAAAGAATTTCATACATCCACAACGGCTTTCTACAGGTTTGACATATTTAATTATCGGTAGCTGATGGCAATTTCATACATTATTTTAAACAAAAGACTAGTTAAATACCGAAATTCTAATAACAATCCTCAAAAAACTTTCCGTTAAACTTTACTTCGAAATTCAAATACAATAGAGCTCGTTAAACATTTATTTCGGCCAAATAAATTAGAGATCCCGCATTGTGTGTAGAGATCACCCAAATGTTTCGTTCACTGACGAAAATACGAAATTCGCGATAAAACATTTCAGAGTCGCCCAACAGATTGAACAATGGACGAAATGTATGGAAACTGTGCGACCTCATTTGGCTACATTCCATTGTTGCTAACAATAAAGCTATTATCTTGCCAAATTGAATGAATAATTAAATCTGCGCCGTAATTCGTGTATATACATGCTACGCAAACTAGATGGATTAACTGTTTAAACAGATTTTCTGCATTTGAGGTTGGATTATCTAATGAATACATGAACTCAGTACTTAGCTCTCGTGTGTAAGGTCATCAGAAAAAAATCTGTAGGTACCTATTGATTTGGAAAGCAGTGGTGGCCAAGTAGTAACGGCCGCGACTTACGAGTTGTAAGGTCGTGAGTTCAAACCCAGACAGGCGCTTTACTTTGTGTAAATTATTTCATCACCACTGCTCTCAAAACGGTGAAAGAAAACATCGTGAGGAAACCGGAATGTCCTAGAACCAAAAAATGCGAAGACATGTGACATCTACCAACTCGCACTGGGCCCGCGTGGTAGATTACGGCCCAATCCCTCTCACCGAGAGGAGGCCTGTGTCCCAGCAGTGGGAACATTATAGGCTGATGATGATGATGATATTGATTTGGAAGAGTTATTAAAATCAAAACATTTTATTTCACGTACACCAACATGGGCACTTATTATTATTATTATAATATAAGCTAGGTGCACGGCTCCAATTGGTGGTTTCCTATGGATCGCTATCAATGCCTTATCAATAGCACAATCGAATACATTCGATAATTATTATTATTTTCAATGTTTTTGACATATCTCGGGACACTGGGGTCCGCAACCTTAGGAAGGCGTACGAGGAGCCGGTGCTAACTTGCAGAGGCCCCTTGGTCAATTTTAGATGATGAGGAGGCCCTAACCGACTATTGTCCCTGTTTGCACTGTGCAAGTGCACCCAAGGACAACCCCTGGTCGACGCGGGACTATTGCAGAATCTGGTATATTATTCACTCCGGACCTCGAACTAAAAAGCACAGAATTTTCTTTTGGCATTTACCTACCTAGCACAATTTAGATGGCTTTAATTCTACTACTATTGCTTAGAATCAAGTTGTTCTAACTTAACTTCTTCTTCCCAGCGAAAGCACTAGGAAATGGTGAAGGGTGGGCGATTTGGGGGACTGTCTTATGTAATTTTGTCGTTCAAAAAGTGCTGATTCTCAGCCTAGTTTGAATAAATGACTTTTGATTCGTAAATATACAACCAAAACGTCCTCAAAACGAAACAAAACCACAAAAGGACTGTGTTAATTTAATTCCAAAGTCACGACCTACCACCAAAAATAAATAAATGTTCATTAAGGTCTAAATCAAGTGGATACGGTTGCGGTACAGCCAAACGTCGGTGTTGATTACAGCCCTCTGATATATGAGTGTGCGGAGGGCTGAATTATTCACACAGTGAGGGTAGCTCCTGTTATCAATGTGTATCTATTTTTCCTCGTTCCACTAATTTGGGAGGACGTGCAGACTGTTGGTAGACGCGGGGAGCGAATGACGAACGTTGTGGGACGTTAATATTTTATTTATGTAGGTAAGCACAACTAGATGTGTTTGTTGGGTAACGTTACAAAATGTACCCAGGCTGATTTCCGGCCACCGTAGGCGTGGGTTTCCGGACGGCGAGTAATGGATAATTCGCTGTCCGGTAAGGACCAAGCCCAGGTCGACAGCGGGTTGTTTTCCCAACCAAAAAAAAAAAAACGTTACAAAATGTATATATGGACCCAGGACATGATAGTGTGACCCATTTGAAGCATTTAATCATCCCACAAAGCCTAAGCGAAAATTCACGAGATACGCGAAAACTCTACTTTTTTGTATTTTTGTAAATTTCCCAGAATTCGTCGCTAAATATAACTTTTCTGTCCTTTTATCTATTAGATGTGTTAGAACATTTGGATACATAGAAAGGTCTGTTTATGTATTAGGTACCCAAAATAATAGCAATTTGAGAGTGTAGACAAACGTGATATTAATGACGAATACTGGGAAAAACACGATAAAATTGAGTTTTCTCAAATTTCGTGAATTTTCGCCTAGGCTTAATTAATGGCATGCTTAATTGTTGCAAATAGGTCACACTAATGTGTCTTGGAAGGAATACGTCAAATTACAAGTCACCTTGTATACTAATAATAGTTCTCCAAACCGAATTTCGGCCATGGAGACCTTCTTTCATTACTCCGTGATGGCGACCAATCCCAGCGGAGACAAGCTTTCGGCGTGGGAGATATTACCGCGTACAAGTGTGTGTTAGAATATAGCTAGAGAACATGACTATTAATTCAAACATAGTCCCATGAGAATGGGAGCGAGCCTAATGCCATCAAGCTGACACAAATCCAGACTGTGGGCTGCTGCTGAGAAATCCCAGATAGATATGAGATGTGGTGTTGAAGAAGATTGCTCCGCATACCATGGACAGCCAAGAGAAAGAACAAATCTGTCCTGGAACAACTGCGCATAAGAGAGAGACTACCCACGATCTGTTAGCAAAGAATTTTCGGTTAGTTTGGTCACATTGCCCGTCGGGAACTAGATAACGTTGAAAAGTTGGCTGACAGTTGTTTGGCCGGTCACCTAACCGCTGGTCCGACCAATTAACTGCCATCTCTGGACTCTCTGTTACGACCACCCCGAGAGAAGCCGAGAAACGCACGAAGTGGGAGAACATTGTTCATGAAGCCACAAAGACTTTTCAGGGACACCTTCAGTAAGGAAGTACGCTACCACGAAGAAGAAGAAACCCGATGTTAACACTTTACCTGACCTGGGAATCGAACCCTTCTTGCTTCAGCAGAAGCGCTTGCGATCACTAGACCAAAGAGACAGACCAACAAGACATCAAGTTCGTTTTCCCCCTACCAAATGAAGAAGGGAAACTTTGAATGAAAACAAAACAACAATACTAGCAATACTCCCGGAAGCTAACGACATTAGACTCGGGTCAACTGTGCCCTTTAGATAAAATCTAAGAAGTGTTGAAGTTTTTCCTTAGGGAAATCTGTGTGAATGAACTTTGACTTTATAGAACTCGAAACTGCGAAAAAACGGTATAGAGATGGTCTAGTTCTAATGGCCATGGTTTTCTTACCATGGGATTTAGAACTAGACCGTGGTATCGGCAATAAAACTCGGGTCAACCTGTTCTCTTTGGAAAAAATTAGAGAAGCGTAAAAAAAAATCGTATTTACGTTTAACGCTTCTTAGATTTTTCATCAACACTATTTTGAGCTTAAACAAAAACTTTTAGCAAAATTTTAAAATTAATTAAACAGGTGAAGAAATAAACTAGGTATAGAGCGAAAAATAAACCTCCTTCTTGAAAGTACTAAGCTCCTAAATTAATGCCGATTGATCTGAAGTGTTGATTCTTTGTTAGGCACCGACTTAAAATTAGTAATTTAGGTACAATAATTAAGAAGCTTAGTTACACTAAAAGGTTTATTTTTGGCTTTTTAGTTTATTTTTCGCCAGTCTAATTTATTGTAAAATGATTTTGTATAAAAGTGTTTGTAGTACACAAGTCAGTTCGACTTTCTTAGAATTACACTTACACACACACTCACACACACACACACACACACTTGGTTTATATGTTACATGTGTGTCATTGTGTATAGCTGAGTCAGAGAAGAAGTGAAATAAATAGCAGCAACTTGTTTATTCTTTCTAACAAACTAGTAAAACACTTATAAATACGTCTTAGTAAAAAACACGTGTTATATTAGTCTCACGAGTATCTCGTAATTCAAAAGAACACTGTCGTTCTATTTTTTTTAAATCTTGCACGTCATCCCAAGCGTCAGCTTTTGACATACGTCATCTGTCTCACTTACACCTTAGCATTTAGCTCTTTCATACAAGTCATGAATTCATAAATGTTCCATACCTTCATGTATGAAAGGATCATCCATAACGAACCCTTCAGTAATGAAACCTCAAAATCAAGTCTCAATGTTTTCCAAATTAAATAAAAAAACAAAGCAAATGGTACATTTTTACGACGGAGCGAACCGTAAACATCACTCGTCGACAGGGACTAATTGCTAGCGATATAATACTCCAGAAAGGGCCTAAATAAGGAAACGAGTTGGGGCTCCACTATATGCGAATTTTACAGAAACAAAGACCAGGAAAAAGGCTGAAATAAACATATTATTTAGTTCCGTGTGGTGCCGGACGTAAAAGAATAACACCACCTTATTTCTTCCCTTCGGTGTCGTAGGAGGCGACTAAGGGACTTACTAGAGAAGGAGGAGGCTTATGTCCAGCAGTGGACGTCTTTAGGCTGAAATGATGATGATCAAAAATATTATTTTAAAACTACCTAGTTCATGAAAAATTACATAAGTAAGAAAAGAAAAGAAAATGGTTCTTTTCTTTTTCAAGAAATTCGTCTGCATTTTTGTCGACAGGAAAGGCATTGACACGATGTATGGCAATTCTGATTCTTTTGCCAAAAAATAGGCCAGTCCTCTGGTAATGTGAACAGTCGACTAACCGCTTGGCAATGTCTCGAAAAACGCTCAACGCCCTGGATGTTCAACCCCAAACGGCTCGAGCATATAATTTCCAATAAGTTTGGTTATCCGCACCTAATATAAATACATTTTAAAATTATTAGTGTATTTTTTAGGGTTCCGTACCTCTAAAGGAAAAAACGGAACCCTTATAAGATCACTTTGTTGTCCGTCCGTCCGTCCGTCCGTCCGTCCGTCTGTCAAGACCGTTTTTCTCAGGAACGCGTGGAGGTATCAAACTGAAATTTCTATATGATACTTAGTTCTACTGTCCCTGGAAGCTGTAGAAAAATCAACCTTCTAAGTCAACGCAATCAAAAGATACAGCCATTTAGGCCGCAAAATTTTCGAAACTCGCACGGGAATCAAAACCTACAGGGTACTTCCCGTGAACTTAGAATCTTGAAATTTTGTACGAAGTCACGTCTTATAGTACAGATATAGGAAAAATTACGAAAACCGAAAATTTTTAGTTTCGTCATATAAAAAAAAATATTTTTGACAATTTTGAACTTTTACTTATATACCCACAGGTTTGTACGGAACCCTCGGTGCGCGAGTCCAACTCGCACTTGACCGGTTTTTTTTTAATCAACAACGTTGGATTTTTCGATTTAGTGACTACCAGTAAGTTTCGTATTTCAAAAGGGCCCTTTTTTACACTAAACGTGACACTATTGGGGGACATTAATTTATGTCGATGTTTTGAACTATAATTGAACACAACAGCATTCCTCAGAGACATCTTATTCAAATAAACATGCTACATAGAAAGCAAACTATATCAAATATAATAAACCAAAGCGTAGTTCGAGAGACAAGGGACCGCACGTACCAAACACATAAATAGACAAAGCGCAAATTAAACTCACAAACTATGCTACGACGCTACGCCGTAGCAATAGTTCGCGAGTTTTACGTAGCAGCTCTACGAACTCTGGTGCTACGGAAGCTTGGTACATTTTCACACAAGATTAGAATTTTGTAACAAGGTTTTAAGCCAAGCAATTTTTTCTCGTTGCCAGTGGGTCCCAACACTGTTTCAAAGTGTAAATTCGCTTGGAAGAAAAATTGTTACAAACAGCCCTAATGGTTTAAAGCACGAAGGTTTTATATTTTTCCCTTTATTAATACAATATTTTTGACGTCGGTTTTATAAAACTCGATTATGTTTTTGTGGCTTAAAAGGATCAAAGATGTTAAACTGTGTTGATATAATTAAATACTTTGTAAGTGAAAAATAATCTTCAAACGTTTTTGTAGATTAATTAAATTACTGTAATGACGAGGAAAATACAAATTACTGCTCGAACTTCCTACATAATTTTTCTGTAATTTTTGCGTAGAACGTACAGTAAAAAACCGGCCAAGTGTGTGTCGGGCCACGTACAATGAAGAGTTCCGTAGTTAAATATGGGCACATTTCATAAAAGTCTGTGCCGACCAAATGGTGAAGATGCGAAGAGTCTGTTCAGGTTCATGGCACAAATGTAATGAGAAGCATTGTAATTAGGGTAAGATGGGACTGTCATACGCATCGCGGTTATAAAAGTCCCTAAATAAATAAAGATTAAAAAAAAAAAAGTAAGTTGTACGCACAATATTGAAATACATTTTTATTTTAAGACTAAGTAAAGAGTTTTTATAGGTTTTCCTATAATTTTATAAATAAAGAACTATTTTTTGTACTTTTAAGAACAGTAATTTCGGAGATAAGAGATGGTGTGTTTGTGTAGCTTCTTAAATAACTTAAGTTTTATTTATTTGAGACCCTGACAACAAGCCCTTTTATTCAGTAGTTCCCCTTCCCGTGGGAATATTGGGATAAAATATAGCCTATGTCACCCGGAGATAGTTTAGTTTCCCAACAGTGAAATAATTTTTCAAATCGGTTCAGTAGTTTCGGAGCCTTTTGAATGCAAACAAACAATCAAATCTGTCCTCTTTATAATATTAGTATAGATGTCATACGGTAGGTACAGTTTGTAAACCGTTTGTTTTTTATTAATATGCTAATTTGTTCCCCAAGAGTGACCTAAATCTTAAAAAAATAAATTTATTTAAGTTACACGTAAGTGTCACAGAAATTCTTAAGTGCACCAAATTTCAATATTGATTCTGTAGATACGGAGCATATTGGCTGTGACAAACGTACAGACAATGACACGAGTGATCCTATAAGGGTTCCGTTTTATCATTCGGACGTACGGTACCCTAAAAATATTCAATGATTGAACTCACGTAAAATTACTCCCGTTACAAACTTAAATACGTGCTTCACAAGCGGACAACAAAACGTTTGAACCTGGTGGAGGTATCATCCTGTCGGCACAAATAACAGAAAATGCAGAAGTTCGAGGGTCTTGTGGCTAAGTAATAACAACCGCAAGTGTCGATTGACCAGGTTAAGCTACGCTTGCCGCGGTTGGTCCGTGGATGGGTGACCATCTTCACATGCCAAGATCCCTCCGTGCCTCGGATAACACGTTAAGCCGTTGCTCCCGGCTCACATTTGACAGTCGTTACGGGTTGTCAAAAGCCCGAAAGTCTGACAACCAGTCTTACCAAGGGGTATCGTATTATCCAGTAACTGGGTTGTGGTGGTCAGATTGGCAGTCGCCCCATCTAAAATACTGGTATTCAGCTGCATCCAGTTAAACTGGAAGCTATCCCCAACGTAGTTGGGAACAGTCTAGGCAGATGATGACAGAAATTCGACTTCAAACAATGAGTGAAAACAGGCACACGCACATAAAAGATAGAAAAAGTATTTATTGTGACTTGCACAGGAAGATCACATTGGTATTAACCGCTCGAGTGGCCTTGATGACGTCATCGCACCAATTTGCGTCGTGGGTGGTCCGCATTCTTATCGCAAACTCGAAAAAAACAATGGATCTTTGTTTGTGAGTTGGACAAAAATTATCTAAAACAAACTTGGAAGAAAAAAAGTAAATAAAAATAGAACGGAAAGTACTGCACGAGGCCAAAAGGCTCCTACCTCAGCATGATGCTGTGACATTTTAAAAGTGTCGCAGCGCTGGTATTTTGTTAAGGCCCGACACGGCCGGCATCGGCATAGACACGTGAATGCGCTTGCATTCCCTGCACGCCGTACAAAAGTCAAAGATGCCGCTCCACAACGGCCCTCACTCCGATCCAACCTGTCCCTTGCTGTCCTTGCTCTTCTAGCGACGCCCTAAGTTGAAGTCCGTACCTCACAGAGTTTCATCATCAATATCATCATTTCAGCCGAAAGACGTCCACTACTGGACATAGGGCTTCCCAAAACACACAACGTTTAAGATGAATTAAATATTTTTATATTTTGTATTTGTTTTCACTCTTTGCATGAAGCGAGCAGTACTAACCCATTGCTAACGGCGGCAACTTACGAGTTGTAGGTCATGTATTCGAACCCAAGTAAGCACTTTACCTTGTGTAAATTAATTCATCTTCACTGCTCTCAAAACAGTGAAGTAAAACATCGTGAGGAAATCAGCATGTCCTAGAATGGAAAATTCGAAGACATGTGACATCTACCAACCTGCAGTAGGCCCGCGTGGTGGAATACAGCCCACTTCCGCTCATCGAAGAGAGGCCTGTGTCCCAGCAGTGGGAATATCATGGGTTGATTATGGTTATGTTTTGTAAGGAGCTGACCTACTGTACTATTCTGTGTCGTCGGTATCAATATTATTTAACGCAGCCAGCCGGAAGACGATCAAAGAGGCTTATATTACAGCGATCAGTCACGTCCCTGCCGCACTCTGGCACTAATTAACAGTGTTATTTCCTTTCTAAACGATTAATATAAGTGACAGGAACGTGTGAGATTATGGGCAGATTGATTGTTTTAATTAATTTCGTGTCTTATGCGAACTTACCACGGAACTGTTAACCACCCGTTTAGGTGGTTAACAGTTCCGTGTTTAAAGCAACTGTTTTTTTGTTTTCTCCAAAGCATAACGTGTTTATTTTTTGGTTCACACAAAGAGGTTGTGGGTATTTTGTAACGTGTGAGATGCTCTCTGCTCTTCTCTTCTCTTCTCTTTATAAAGCTCTTTGTGTCATTTATCTTTACACCGTGGATAACTGTTCCGTTTTTAAAGCAACTGGTGTTATGGTCTCTCCACAGTATAACCTGCACCCTAATTGCGTAACTCGCGATTAATCATAATCGGTTTCATTTTGACAATTCATTGCGTTATTTAAGTTGTTGAACAGACACAATTTTCGAACATATGAAGCAATGGTTTAACAATCTTTTTCAAAACGAAACAGATTATGAAGAATCGTGAGTTACGCAATTAGGGTGCTGTTTCTGTATTTATTCACACAGAGGTTCTGGGTATTTTGAAACGAGTGAGGCGCTCTTCTCTTCTCTTCTTTTTATAAAGCTCTTTGTGTCATTTATCTGTTCACCCAGGTAAGTTCTTACTCACTGAACTCTTGAGTAAACAGCACCCAAATTGCTTAACAAACTATCAATCAGAATCTAAATCACATTGAAGGATGTCACCTACTCATTTTTGGAATCCCAATAAGTACGAAATGTTACTAAATAATACGAACATCACATCTAGCGCACTCGGTGGCCATATTTATTTGAATGGTCTCGTTCACTGTCTTCACAGGTCGGGTCGGCGATAGGTCGATAGTGTGCTCCTGCCATGTCCTGCCTACTTGGTTGATTTAATGGTGACAGGTTATAATATATCCCCTCATTTAGAAGAACTTGCTGCTTTATTTTATTACAAGTACCTATATCCACCATTACACATTTCCACATCCATTGCTTCATATTTTATTAAAAATTCGCCTGGCCAACAACGAAATGATGAAATGAATGTTGTTGAACTGTCAAAACTTAAAAAAAAAGCCGTCCCTACTGTTAGTGTGCTACGAAATTACCCTGCTATTCTGAAAAGTGCTTGCAAAAGTCATTTATTCAAATTAGGCTGAGAATCAGCCCTTTGCGAACCTCAAAATTACATAAGACAGACTCACAAAACGCCCGCCCTTCACTTCCTAGTGCGATAGATAGCTGGGAAGAAGAAGTGGCGCAACAAACTCCCCAGCAGTACAGCTTTCTGTTTAGTTAGATAGACTTGATTCTCCGACTTGAAAATTAAATTCCCTATTTTAAACTTATGCGATCATTTAAAAACATTACTCCAGTATTAAATTGACACAATTAAGTGTCTACCTTACTCCCTACTTATACCATCGCTGCGAGTCCGTGACATATACGGTAATGAAATCAACGCGTTCGATGAATCGATTAACACGAACGACGATGTTAAGCACCTTTCTGTTCAGCGCTTCATGTCAAGCACCTTTCATGTTCAGCGCTTTATTTACGCTGAGCGCCATTCGTCATCCGAGGATCGTAACGTAATCATTGTTGTTTGATGTGATGTTTTTTGTTTAACTGAGAATTAAGGGCTGTTTTTCTGTGAACGGGTGGATAAAACTGTAAACGAGTAGGTTCTGGCAATATTTACTTTTACCTTTATATTGTAATTGCGAAAGTGAGCTCTATAACCCCCGATCTACCCCTTCGAGTGGGTTCCCGCATTGTCGTTGCGAGGAGGCTCAGTAGCCGTGGTGTCCCAGTCACGGTGAAGTGAAGAGGACAACCCCAAGTTGGGGCCGCTCGTCAGGGCTTTTGCCTCAAAGCCGACGACGTAGCGGCCAAAAAAAGTAGGTTACGGTGAGGTGCACCGCAACTGAGGTGGGTCGCGATGTCGAATGGGAGGCATCGCGGCTGAGGGTTACAGGCTCCAGCGGAGGAGGAGTGCCGGAACTTTTGAGTAGCGCTCTTCCCTTCCGTGGCCTGGACGGGGCCGCCACCATTTGATGGTGGACGCGGTTTGGCCGCAGGGGTAGAGTAGTGTCGTTATAGCGTTGGCCGCTCTCCCTATCCCCTGCGGCCGAAAACTGGTAGGCGGCGGGGCCACTGTGCTGACCCGTCGCAGGGTGGCCGAGGGGTCCACAAGGGCCGATGCCTGCCAGGGGTGCGGGTTGTTCGAAAGAGATACTGCCGCCCCTGGCACACGGGCAACCGAGGGAACACGGGTGGGTTTTAGTCAGTAAAAGTCTGACACGCCCTCCTGCTCCACCCTCCAGCATCACGAAAAAAAAGCCCCCGATCTACAACCATGTGCAAATTGTGTAACTTGTTTTCAATAAGCCTTATAAAAGACTTGTCTTAGACCAGCATCAGCCTTTCCCAACTATGCTGGGGTCGACTTCCAGTCTATCCGGAGGCTGAATACCAGTATTTTACATAGACTATCTGGGGACACGGCAGTGCCCCCGCCAAGGCAAGCAACAACAAGCGGCACGGCCGTACCATCCTTTTCTCGAAGTATAACTTCGTTGTAGATAAAATTAGAAGCCTGAATAAATTGACTTGGCAATCGCATTAAACAATCTAATTTTATATAATATGTATTACTTGTGAGATACATTGTTTTTATACATTGTGTTTTCATGCGATGGCCAAGTCAATTCATTTATTTAAAACATAAAAGATTTTTAATATTGACATTGATATGGTCACTGATGTTGTTAGGTTAGCTAATCTATATCTATACATATAATAAATCTGTAAAGGAACTTTTTCTGTACATTTAAAATATTTCGAAAATAATTGCTTGGGGTGGTAAGGGATAATCAACAGATGACATTTTAACCCTTATCAAAATTTTTGTCTGTAGCTCGGTTTTTCAGTTTCTATGTTGAATAGATCAAGTATCACGTCAAAAGAACGAAACTAATATGGTTATCTTTCATACTCAAATATTGTTTATAACTCAGTGTTTATATTAGTCTTTGTTTCATCGCAATGGCTTCGGTCAACCTATCTAAATAATTTAAAGTGTTCAAGAAGAATTTATTTACGTAATGTTGAAACACTTAGCGACATCTATTGGCGTGAAACGGTACTAACGAATACTAAATACTAACACGTCATTCTCATTTAAGTTACTTACTGTGTCTGTGTTATTTCAAAAAGTAATGATACTGATTACTAAAATCGCTTTCCGTTGGTGGTTGATTCCCACGAATCAAAAAAGCTAAAAGAATTTCAAATAAAAAGTTGTGATAATATTAGGTCTTTACCTATGAAATTGCCGTTCTGCAGTACTGGCCATTTCAAATCAAAATAATTTTTGTTTGGCTAAGAATTCTAATTTCAAATTAATTTTATTTTAAAAACATGGATTTTTTTTTCTAAAAGTAGTCATTTCTTTATTGATTAGTGTTACATTTTCATCGCATTTCAATCTTTTTCGTCATCATGGATACGTTAAAAATTCGAGTAATTATGGAATATGAGTACCGTCGTGGCAGCAACGCGGCACAAGCGGCACGCAACATCAACGACGTTTACGGAGCTAACACTACAAACCAACGCACCACCTGTTATTGGTTTGCTCGCTTCCGTTCTGGAAATTTCGACCTGAAAAATGAACCTCGCGGTCGTCCGAAGACTTTGGTCGACAATGACGAATTAAAGGCGATTGTGGAAGCTGATGATACACAATCTACGGCTGAATTAGCAGCAGCTTTCGACGTTAGCGTCAAAACAATATTGGTCCATTTGCGTCAAATTGGCAAGGTAAAAAAGCTTGACAAATGGGTGCCCCACGAACTCAATGATCGCCAGCGCGAAGTACGCGTCGAGACGTGCCTTGCACTGCTCAACAGACACACAAATGAAGGAATTTTGAACCGCATTGTTACCTGCGATGAAAAATGGATTCTGTTTGATAACCGTAAGCGCTCAGCAAGTTGGTTGGATCCTGGTTCAGCACCTAAACAATGCCCTAAACGAAAACTTACCCCTAGAAAAGTGATGGTCACTGTTTGGTGGTCTAGCGCCGGTGTGATTCATCACAGCTTCTTACCAAACGGGGTGAGCATTACTGCAGATGTGTACTGTGAAGAACTGAACACAATGATGGAGAAGCTGGCGCATCTCCAACCAGCATTGGTCAATCGCTCGTCTCCGCTGCTCCTGCACGACAACGCGCGACCTCATACTGCACAGCAGACGGTCTCCAAGTTGCAAGAACTGGGGTTGGAAGCTCTCCGTCATCCGCCCTACTCACCAGACCTTGCGCCTACAGACTACTACTTTTTCCAGAATTTGGATAACTTCTTGGCGGGAAAAAAATTTAATACCCGAGAGGCAGTACAAAATGCCTTTGAAGAATTTGTTGCCTCCCGTCCAGCTGATTTCTTTAAGAAGGGCATCAATAAACTGCCACTGCGATGGCAAAGATGCATTGATTGCATGGGTGATTACTTCGATTAATACAAATAAAAAATTCATGAAAAAAATTCGTTTAAATTTTTTCATACAAAACGGCAATTTCATAGGTAAAGACCTATTATTAACTGACGTGGTGTTCTGAGTCATATACCTAGAATGCAATGTTAGATAAATATTTATTAGTTTTATCAATCAAATTAATACAAATAGAGGGGAAGAAATCTCATTTTTAATTGTGATAAAAGTCTTAGTAGCGCCATCTAGCATAATGTAGCAAAATTAGAGCGGCTAGAGGAACATCTCCATAGAAATTCTTAATCTCTAGCGTCAGTAACGCCATCTAGGTTTGAATAGCAAACATGCAAAGACAACAACTTGATTTCGCGCGAAATTTGATAATGTTAAATTTAAATGCGTGTTTACAGCATTACTCGATTCAAATAATGGGAGTTTTGGGAGTAAAGAGTTGTAAATACTTATGTGCTAATTTTCGTGATGTTAGTTTTCGAGGTGGGGAGGGGTTCAAGCGAGGTCGGATGGTGAAAGTCAGGAAAAAAAATCCAAAATTGCGACCATAACTACTGGTGGATTTGAGTAAATAGATAGGTTTTCACACGGGCAACTGTAGTTATGTCGATGCTCTTCCGAGCAACATCGCTTACAGAGAAGCATTTTCTTAGTTAAAACAAGTTTAAAAATGTATTTATTTATCCATTTGGCATCTCCAACAAAGGATACATTACCTACACAGGAACAATAGAAATCACAATAGTAAAATATTGACAATTTTAAAGTCGCTTCTTTAAATATAATTATTTATTGGTCTACAAATAAATGTATGGCTGAACAAAAGAAACACTGAAACATTTTTGATTACAATTTACAATAAAAAGGCATCGCAACTGAGAGTCGCGGAGGATCGCTCTGTTACGTCCATTATCCTCGGGATCGGGCTCTCTCTCTTCCTGCTGCCTGCGTCAGCAGCGGGGAGAGAGGTGGGGGCGCGCGCGGTATGGCACTACGTAGCAACAACATCGTACTTACTATGTTCATAGAAAACCCGTGCTATACAATTAAATAGTTTTTTTTGCCTGGTTTGGTTTTTTTTTCAACAGCGCTTTTAATGTGGATAATGACCGACGTTACGGGGCGTAGGTAATGGTAACATTCGCAGCGAGCATGTCTTTACGCCGTGTGCTAAAATCAGTGTTGCTCGCTCGCATGTTTTGCCGTAGGTACTACTGACTGCACGAATACTTGCTTGGTAACATATTAGGTGCATTTTGACCCGTGACGCCGGTCAGTTTCCACCTTTACAGCGTGATCTTTCTTCATCGTGATAACGCCATGGTCCCACGGGCCGTTAACTGACAGGTGGCGTCAGGTGTTACTGCACTGCTACCTGTCGAGGCCTATCGCAGTCCGTGCAGAGCATTCCCACTGCTGTGGTTTTATTCAGTGGTCAACGTTTGATAAACAAAGCTAAAAGACACGCGCCTGTACGGGCCGAGATAGGCGCCCGCCCCCGCGTGGAATAATGCTTCAGCACACTCAACCAGACGCGCAGTCGATTTATTGAGTAAGTACAGTAAAAGCTCCTTATTCGTGCTTCCTTCATTCGCGTTTTCACTATTCGCGGATTAAAAAAATGCGACCCAATTCCTATATCCGCGGCTAAAGATTTATTTATTTGCGGGTCTAATCGGTACATCGGTACATACATATTAACAAATAACAAAAAAGATTCCAATAGGTATCCAACCCAATATCCTTTGTAAACGCGTCGTCAGATGGACTATAAAAAAGTGAAATAGACCTTATTACAACTTCGCCTAAAGTACATTGTCAAATGATATCGCCGCTGTATTGGTTCGGCCTTTGACATCTACAATAGCCGCCTTCGCCGCGGTCGGTGTTTTTAACCGACTTCAAAAAGAAGGAGGTTATCAATTCGACATGTTTATATTTTTAATGTATGTTCAGGCATAACTCCGTCGTATAAAGACGGATTTGCAAAATTCTTTTTTTTTTCGAAAGGGGTTTCCTCCGAAATGATCCCATTGAAATTTCATATACACAGGGCCCGATCTAGCTATTTAGCCGCTCCGGGCAAAAATAAAATTCGCCGCCCTTTGCACTAACACCATCAAAGATGGTATGACCATAATTATGTGATATTCTTTTAACTATATAATATTCACATACGTTAGTCTACCACGGCTTCTGAACAAGTACCTATACAAAAATTCATGAGAGTAGGTATGTTTGTAAGTATACATTTTGCCGCCGCTCATTTTTGCCGCTCTGAGCATTTGCCCGGCTTAGATTGGGCCCTGCATATAGATCTGATGATGCGTTTCGGAAACAGAAAAAGGAACTCTTCAAAAAATTACAGCAAATCAACCGCGAATGTTGCTATCACATAAATAAGTATGCATTGTTTTGACCCGAAGGATGATGAAATTTCGAATTGGTGTATGGCAGGTAACAAAAAAGTGAAAAATAAAAACTTTTTTCAAAAAAATAACAACCGACTTCCAAAAAACACTACAAAGTGCAAAATAACTTTAATTTCGGAAGGCGGTGACAAATAATTAAAATACACATCCAACGTCACCGTCTTCCGAAATTAAAGTTATTTTGCACTTTGTAGTGTTTTTTGGAAGTCGGTTGGTATTTTTTTGAAAAAAGTTTTTTGAGAATGTAAACAAACATAATGAAACCAACCTCATCACCATAAAGTATATTTATATATCATCATCATCATCATTTCAGCTGAAAGACGTCCACTGCTGGACATAAGCCTCCCCCACATTTATAAATGCTGCGACTTAATAGACATTCCATCCTTTGGTACGAGCCGCTTTGCGTGTTTTACCTATTGTTTCATCTTTCCATTTATTGCAAAATGTTGTTTTTTTTTTTTTTACTTAAAAACGATTTTCGACGCGAAAAAATCTGTTTAACGCATAGAAATGCTTGATCGTTTACGCCTTGGAGAGTCGCTTGCATCCATATCACGCTCATACAATTAATCAATATGGTCAAAAACTTCAATTAAATTGTTTTTTTTTTTTTTGTCACTTAGGAACGTATCCCCTATAATCCCATATAAATTACCATTCCATAGTCACGGTTTCTGTATTTGCGGTAGGTATTTTACGGAACGTATACCTCGCGAATAAAGAGCTTTTACTGTACCTACGGCAGGTGCACATTTATTATAAAATGAGCCTCGACCAGGCGCTTTGATCTATATTTATTCTTAAAAATCTGAGTGAGACTTCGTCGCAATATCATTATAACCCCTAAAGACGCCTGCAGGCCTAGAAAAAACACCTTTCTGTTAACGTTCACGCTAAACTCTACGCCAGAATATATGGGAATGACATTACCGTGTCCTTTCCGCAGGTAATGTCATTCCCATACATTTTGGCGTACCGTTTAGCGTGAACGTTAACAGAAAGGTGTTTTTTCTCTAGGCTCTGGACTGCACTCGAAAGCTGTGGTAGATTCCTACCAGGATATATCGGAAGATCGGAGGAGTGGTACCTACACCGTCAAAGCGACACATTATTGTTTTCCGACATGCACGCGAACGAAGTCGCGGGCACAGCTAGTTACGTAATAACTTAAGACAGAAGGATCTTTAAGTACGAACTGATTAAATTGACCGACTTGGTATTACATGGATCTCACAACTTTTTACGATAGAAGAAATGAGTTGCGAGACTTGTTTTTTTTTTTAAATTTATGCGGAAAAAGTAATGCAAGTGCCATAATGTTTTTCTTAAAAACAGTTAGCTTTAAAAAAATGGTTTTGTTCATTGTATTATGCTTGGGGTGTATGAGGTCTTGCGTTAGTTATTTTACATGTTGTTATAATATATTCCTACTAGTCTCTATTAGTATATATCATCATCTGCCTAGCCTTTTCCCAACTATGTTGGGGTCGGCTTCGAGTCTAACCGGATGCAGCTGAATACCAGTATTTTACATGGAGCGACTGCCTATCTGACCTCCACAACCCAGTTACTGGGTAATACGATACCTCTTGGTAAGACTGGTTGTCAGACTTTCGGGCTTCTGACGACCTGTAACGACTGTCAAAGATCCACAAATGACAGCCGGGACCAACGGCTTAACGTGCTTTCCGAGGCACGATGGGGTCTTGGTATGTAAAGTTGGTCACCCATCCACGGACCAAGCGCGGCAAGCGTAGCTTAACCTGGCCAATCGACCCGTGCAGCTATTGTTATTTAGCCACAAGACCCTCTATAAATATATATTTATGAGTTATATTAATATGTATATTAGACTAGTTTTACAAATGACTTACTACAAATTCAAGAATATGATTACACCTATAGTTAAAACAGGATGTACATATAGGTACGTAACTATATTCTTAACAGAATTAAAACTGGATTTAGTAAGTTTTACTTTTTTGTCACGTTTCTGTTAAAAACATAATTTTGGCATAATTATACTCCATTTGAAATAAGATTCGATATTTAAATAAACCTTATTTTCAGTCCGATCAACCGATTTTGACTTCCATTCCGAAGGCGTAGGTAATGACACTAAAAGCTAAAAAGAAGTTACAGTACCAACTGTTTACTGCGGATGCCATTTATTATGTATACCAACGAAATAGAAGTCAAACTCAGTTGAACAGAATTTTAAAAAGATGTCTAATCTTATTCCAAATGGAGTATAGGAAACGACTATATTCTCTGAAAGAGAAATCTTACTACGTACTAAATCTACCTGCAATATCGTGTGCTTAAGTTTCATTACATAAAGGTCTTCGAATAGGAACATACCATAAAATATCACACTTTGTAGCACAGACAGAATTCTAATAAAGTCCAAAGTTGATTAGTCACAACTGGACCACGACCCTAATCAAGTTATCATCACCCTGCAAAGGCCTGTGTCAACACACGGCCATGGGCCTTCAGCACACAAAATAATATCAGAATGGACGGTCGAGACTTCCTGGGGTAATTTTGGCGATCATCACAGTAGGTCATCGGCATTAGCATAGAATTTAATTATATTGTTCCTGCATTAACATAATCCTTTATTCACAAGATGGCAGAGAGATATCGACGCGAAAACTGAAACCTTGAATTCTGTACCTATTACATGATTCTAGACCCCGTAGCCAGAAATTTTCGTCAGTTATTAAAAAAAAAACAGCTGTTTCATAGAAAAGAGCAAAAACGCGGTCAAAATGTATGGCAGAACAATTTTTTTTATTTTTAATATCGGTAATCGGTTTCAATTTGACAGTTCAACATCATTGCTTTATTTACGTTGTTGAGCAGAGACATTTTTCGAACATGTTAAGCAATGGTTTAACAATCTGTTTCAAAATGAAACAGATTATGATGAATCCTGAGTTACGTAATTAGGGTGCTGAACTATGTACTGAATCCATTGTTGTGTAACAGATTGTGGGTCGACCAAACACCATTACAAAGGTGACATGACAAAATAGACAGCTGTGCTGCTGGGGAGTTTGTTGCGCCACACCTTCCCAGCTTTAGCACTAGGAAGTGGTGAAGAGTGGGCGTTTTGCGGGACTGTCTTATGTAATTTTGCCATTCGAAAAGTGCCAATTCTCAGCCTAATTTGAATACATGACTTTTGAATTTGATTCTGATTTTGGTTTGGTCAAAATTATGGGTACAGACCATCTAACTGAACAACTTTTACTATGAGACCATCAATACATGCAAACATGAGATTGAATCAAACATTTCTGGAATGATCGAGAAACATATGGCGTGTCGAAAAATATAATAAAAGGGAGGGGGTGGTGCTCCATGGCGCGTGTCAAAAGCTTTTAGCCGCGCCTTTCCTTGTAATGAGCGAAATGAGTAAGTGTTAACTAATTACATACCATTCCGCTACCCCTTTTTACTCGATTAAAGCGAAGACAAAGGAACGGCGTCAGTTTACAGCGGCAGTATTTGATTTCTGTTCACTGAAGTGCCGTTGAATGTTGAGGGGTTAGAAAATCGTGTTTTTATGGCTGGCCTAAAATTTTTAATGTTTTTGTTTTGTGTTGGATTTACCTACCTATGCAAGGTGGCAAGGACGTTGACACGCTAGACACACTAGCGAAGGTCGGTTATACGAAAAAATAATCATTTGGATCATAGAAAAGTGCAATACCTACGCGGTCAAAATGTATGGCAGAGCAATTTTTTATTATTATTTAGCCTTTACAAAATCAAAATCAAAATATTTTTATTTCATATAAACCTGCATGGGCACTTATGAAACGTCAGAAGCTAGGTGCACGGTTCCAAATTGTTGTTTCCTATGGAGAAGAGCCGGCAAGAAACTCCATGGTTACTCTTTTAAAAATAATTGGCTTTAACAATGTATGGGAGGACAGCGCAGGCCTGTCAATAAGTACCAGGTACTTAGACGAATACAGAATAGAAAATCGTCTACAAATCTACAGTCAGTAAGGCCTACAACGTTCTCTCATTCACAATATGTAAAATAATCTACATAAATAAAATGAACCTAAATAAAATTGATGTATAATGTCAATTAATGACGAGAACATGTCAGCATTGTAAAAATAAAAAGATCAAAAAAGAACATTGTATTTTCGAGCAGTTAAAAGACTTTCACATAGTCATAGTATACCTACAGTCCCACTGCTGGGCAAAGGCCTCCCCCAATTTTTTTTACAGGCGATTTTTTTTTACTCAGGGTTTTCAGAATAATGTCCGAATCTATGGTAACAGGTTGAGCGTCAATATCCCTACCACCCGTAGAGTTATCGTATACCTACAGTATTGCAAAGGTGTATGAATAATAATCAAGCTGTATAAATGAGGGTTTTCTGGCAGCACGTCGACGTCAGGTCCGGGCACCTGTCAAGTGTCGAAGCGCCTATATACAGACTGAATGGTGAACGAATGAATGAAACGAATGACATCAAATATTTTAAGTTCATTGTCGAACTGGAAGACCTCTAGTCAAAGAGGCACTAACTGGTGGCTTGAATATTCAAGAACATTGTCCAGTGGGACGATTTCAACAGCAACAGCTTTTAATTATCCTGTATCAACGCACTACGCAATGTGTGTAATCAAAGACAACATCTTTGATTTTGATGTAGACTCAAATATGACCTACACGCTTAGCCGAGAACCGTAGAGAAGCATTTTGTCGACGGAAAAGTAGACAAAAATTACATTTCCGTTCCGTAGACAGTTCACAGTTTTGAATCGAGAAATGTAGACAAGCGATTTCTATTCTACGGTAGAGTAGAAATAGAATGCTTCATGATAAGCCCTGCTGCCCTGATATCTAGCAATGGACAACCATGTCAAACTTTAATTTTTTATGGTTTTGAATACGAGTCTTTTGGCCACTTTTTATTAGTGTTTGTACTTTTTTTTTTTTGCGTATGGTTAGTGCAGTATTAACATCTTTTCTTTCTCTTCTTTTTCTTTCCACTCCATAATATTTTGTCATAATGGTTTATAAAAAGTAAACTGATTAATCTGATACTTTTACATAACATTATGGGCAACAAAATTAAGGAAGGCAGCTATGTATTTAAAATTAAATAAAAGATAGGCTAAACCACCCTTTGATCTACAAGAAATGACAGGGAACAAAAGAGTCCCACGTCAAATTACTGATCAAAAGCTATTTCTTTTCGCGTAACACGAGGGAGGTGCACGAGCGTCGAGCCCGGGATATAATCCCGCTCATTTGACATTTATTTTGTAATGGTCGGCTCATTTTTCTCACTGCCAGTGCCAGTGGATCATTTCTAATGGCAATTTGGGACGCCTCCCGCTCCATTCTACCTACAGTTTGCTTACCTGTGGAGCCTCGTGTTTATTCAAGGAAAGTAAACTTAGAGTAATATTCCACTAAAATGTTTGAAAAGTCAGTTTCTCTATCCAAAATTATTTCAACAAAAGGATTGAGTTTGAAATCTAAATTGAGTTGTTTGAATAAAAGTTCTCTAATTTGCCCTGACTCACTTCTATCCCGTAGTTGTTTAATCTTGGTCGTCGAATGTACGAAAACCTCGAAGTTTGATAGAAAGAAGACAATGTTCTTAAAATATGAGATATTTCCTCTCTTTAATGATCGCCCTTTGAGTAATCTTGCTTTAATCTGAGATGTTAAGGAACGTGATAAGATTTGTAATTAACTTTATAATTCTTAGCTAATGGAATGAATAACGCTGACCTTCCTTGTGGAATTATTCTTCAAATTCGAGGACTTTTCGTTGTGGGATTTGGACAAAGGTGATAATTGTATTAAAAGTAGGTTGATCTATACTTATATACCTACTATATTATAAAGATGCATTTGTGATTTTGTATGCAGTGTAGGGGTTAATCTCCTAATCCCTGATCGAATTCCATTTATTTTTCTCGAATGGAAATGTGCACTCTGCAGTATTTTCGAATGTCAGTATATATTTATATATTTTATGTTAAAAAAAGAAGTTTCACGAGGAGGAAGTCATAAATAAATTACATCCCAATTTTCTTTGCTTTAAAGACTTGATTTGTCACAGAAAATAGAAAGAAAGAACCGATCTTACAATATTTTTCGTCGGTTGTAAAGTGTTATAAGTAAAGTAATCATTCTGTTCGGAAACTCGAACAGTATTGTCCTCTGCAAAAATAATTCTTGAACTATTTAGGTACTTTTGTCTTTAACTGTAACTTTTGTAGTAACTTGATAGAGATAAATGTACGTAAGTGACCGGTCAAGTACAGACGCCAGCACATCAAGCTACCCCAATCTGTCAAATTTCTTTGATAGATTTTCAACTTTATTACATAAGCAGATAGAGAAATTTGACAGTTTGGGAGTAGCATGATGGGTTGGCGTCTGTACCTATTATAATTGTAACTTGTAATTGATGACGGAACCTGCAAAAGAATATAACGTAATAAGCGTAAATTTTCCTCGATTGGCTCTCGTTGTTACGAAGTAAGGCTTTTATAAACTATAGATGTACCGACAATGAACTCATTAAGATAGAATAGTTACAAGTGTAGTCGTGGTTGCAGGGCGGTGCGGCGAGGGCAGTCCGTGCGAGCAACTGTGTCGAGAGCTGCACGACGGCACCTTTGAGTGCGGCTGCGGGCCCGGCTATGTGTTGCACGTCGACGGCTACGGCTGCTCAGGTGAGTTATTCCTTCTCGCGCTTTCTGGCACCCTGGTACTTTTTTTTTATGGGAGATTGGGTCCGGCTATGTGCCTCATGTTGACGGCTACTTCTACTTAGGTGAGTCATACCATCTTCCGCTGCCTGGCCTGGCACCCTGGTACCTTGTTATGGGAGATTAGGCTATTCTCTAGTCAGAACTTAGTAGTTACTAGAGAATGGGCAGCAGTGTTCTCTATGCATTTTACCATCATACTGCGATCGCCAACCCGCCTGCCAAATTGGGAGAGGCCTATGTCCAGTAGTGGACGTCTTCCGGCTGAAATGATGATGATGATGATGGGCCCGGCTATGTGCTGCATATTGACGACGATTACGGCTGCTCAGGTGTGTCTTACCTTCTCCTCCTCTGTGGCACCCTGGTACCTTATTACGGGAGACTGCGTCCGGTTCTTGTGCTACATGTTGAAGGCTACGGCTGCTCAGGTGAGTCCTATCTTCTCCCTCTTTCTGGCACCCTGGTACCTTATTACGGGAGACTGCGTCCGGCTCTTGTGCTGTGCATGTTGAAGGCTACGGCTGCTCAGGTGAGTCATACCTTCTCCCTCTTTCTGGCACCCTGAAACCTTGTTACGGGAGACTGGGTCAAAATCTCAATTAAATTATTTACGTATTTCTTTTTTTATCGAACAAATGTGGAACATTAGATATTTAACAGCACTTAGGTACATTGACCCATTAGATTTACACACTTGCTCTTTGTATTTAGTAAACAGACTCCAAAGCTGATGTGCCCTACAAGCAACACGATATTTTGTACCATAATTTGATATATTGTATTTAAAACTAGCTTTTACCAGCGGCTTCGCCCGCGCGGAACATTCATCTCCCATTTAACTCCCTTAGGGGTGGAATTTCGAAAAATTCTTCATTATGCCTTGTCTACATTATAAAGGGAACCTCTGTGCAAAATTTCAGCTTTCTAGGTCCAAGCATTTCAGCTGGGCGTTGATGAGTCAGTCAGTCAGGACTTTTCGTTTTATTTATATAGATGTCAACTCAAGTACCAGTTTTTACCTATAGTTACGCAATTTGCAAAACTAAAGAACTAAAAACATAATGTCCCCATATATTTACTTTAAATACATATTAAGTATGTAGGTTTTCACGAAGTATATCTACGTGCTCATTTAAATACTTCAACAAGCAGTTACGTCAGCTAAGTATCCTAGAAAAAAGTGCAAACTCCATGATGGCAACAAAGCCCCACAAAGCCCTCCAAACGATAGGCTTTACTCGAGAGATGAATTTATGATGAGCAAATATCCGCTCACTAGAATATTAGAGATGCGGCCAAATACCAACATAAGCATTCCCTAGGTAAGGTACGGTAAAGGAACGGTTTCCTGAAGAGTGATGGCGGCCCAATAGCGTCTGCAATATTTCGGCGAATGTCGTCACTGAAACGTTATTACCCAATCAAAGTACGAGTAAGGAGTGTTTTTCTTAGTTACCGACCGAAACTTTGTTTTAGGGTTTACGAATAAGGAGTCAATAATAAAAAGACGGAGGTGATCAAGTCGAACTTTTTTTATCTGACCACGCATATCATCCAAATCCATTCCATAGTTTTTGCGTGAACGAGGAACAAACATCCATACATATATATACATACAAACTTTCGTGTTTATAATATTACTAAGGATAAATTTTATATAATATTAATAAATTTTGATAATTATTTTTATTACAAAGTTTCGAAGTTGGTCCCATTCAAATTAATAAAAAATACATCTAAGTATAGAAAAAAATATTCCAAATGCGAAAGTTACTTTTTCACGCTTAAACGACTGAACGGATTTCTATGAAAATTTGGGACATAGCCTGGCCTTGGCCTGGGTTAGGACATAGGAAGTTCGGAAATTATTAAAAAGTCCGAAATTATTCCTCGGAAACGTACTACTGGTAGTAGGTTTCTGATGAATAATTTCCGACCTCCACACGAACGATCGCCCCTCCACTGCTGGTTGCATACACATTTCAATTGTTTGTATAATTTGTGGAGGGCGGTGCAGTTTTAATTTAGACGATCTCTATCAATATAATTGTAACGATACTCATACCGACATTATCTTGGTTTCTCCTTTGTTTCGGAACAAAACAATATTATAATACCTGACCTAGTAACTAATCGTGAGATTACACAAAATAAATTCGAGATACACAATGTCGATCGCAGCGATATCATAGAAGCGTAGAGCTCGATTTGTAACATAAATCGATTCCACTCGCGCTCGTCTCGATTGTCTGGGAGCGAATGATGAAATTCTTCGTTTTGAGGACCGACTAGTGCTGCGAAGTGACTAAAGTCTCTTTCTATGTCTGACTGTATTTGTGTTCTTTGATTCCGGTTGAACACACATAGCTGTGTGCCATTACGTAGTCAACTCTTTGAATGGACACACTTAAATGTTTACAAAATGTTATAAATAAATTCTTGGAGGAGTATTCTTTTGAAATCTCATGAAGCTCGGCTTTCCAACTGTGGCAAATGGTTCAAATTCTCCCATTTCTGCTGCATTGTAATCAGACACCACAGAGAGCTCTCGATATTTAAACACGATATACCTAATGAAAAGTTGAAATTTTTAGGGTCAACGACCGGTGTTAGTGGTATTCCTTGAAGTATAAGTTGAGAAAATCTGTTTTTATTTATTTGATCGTATTAAGATATCCATCATGTCTGTGAAGATTACTCGTACTATACCTAAGAAAAAAACATTTATTTTATACTGATAAATTTACTGTGACTATATTAATTGTGGTCCCGCAAAAAACGTCAGATTAATTTCTCACTCTCATTATGTCGAGTTTTCTTAGCTAATTCAATTTGTCCCTATATTTTCCTTGATTTAAATTGAATAAAACTTGATTTCCTAATTTGACATTGACTCTGCACTGCATCCATAATTTTTCTTTCGTCAATATACATATATCACCATCAGTTCTCCTTCCACCAATATTGCTCGCAATTACTGTAGCAAACGTTGGCCCCAATTTAATATCTGTCAATGGATTGTTAATTACTTTGATGAGCTTATATTGTTGGCCATTGGAGCGTTGGACTATTAAGCGTTGTCATTGGCTGACCGAACCGTTGCACAGGCTTCAGTGTATACAAAGGACTAATTTCGATGATTAAGATGACGCCTTGAAATGATTAGGAACAGACCTACCCGAGCTGCAATATTTGCACTTAGCTTAGGTACCTACTCCTACACAGCTATATAGTATAAGTTTTTAACCAGAGCGTAAACTGTAACAATGAATTCAGCATATCATTTCTAGACCCCCAATGTAGAAATTTTCAGTCGGTTATACAATAAAAATCTGCTATTCCATACATTTTGACCGCGTAGGTATTGCACTTTTCTATGAAACAGCTGTTTATTTTTTGTATAACCGGCAAAAAATTTCTGCGCTAGGGGCTCTAGAATGATATGCTGAATTCATGGTTACAGTTTGCGCACTGGATAAAATCTTATCTTGTAAATGGATGTGCTATAATTGTAAATATAGAAGTATGAGGAACCGGGAGTAATGTTCACTCATCTATCATAGAAAAGGGAGGATCCTCCGATTGAGTCTGGTGGGACTGCCCGACGATTGATGTCGGGACGTTTTATTATGTTAGCTGCACTTTAAACTCTGCTTGCGCGATGCAGAATTTTGCGTGACATCAGTGTGATGCGTTGTTCGCATGTGGCGATGTAAATGCTACATCACCGGAGACCGGAAATCGATACTAGGCTTAATCTTGTACCTTCCAATGCTTGGGCCAGTTGAGGTTCCAGTGAGTTGGAACCGGAATGGAACTTTAAAATGTAATTAAAAAACAAGATGGTGACGTTAGTTTCAATTTGGTCTCGCATCAAAATATAATAATAAACAAGTTTCCATTTGAGTTTGGTAAAGTGAACCATCTAAGGGTGCAGCCAGACCGCCGTAGATCGTCGACATCTTGACATAATTTGGACCCGTACCTATGATTTACGAGGTGACATAATTCGAGGCTTTCGGCGTCATCGATCGAACGCGTTCTGGTTGCACCATATACACAAACTGACCATCCAAGGAATTGGTTTTTATGAAGTGGTAAGTGTAGTGAGTGCTTTGTTGGTATAGTGGTCGCAAGCGCTACTACGGATCAAGAGTTTCTGGTTTGGATTCCCGGGTCGGGCAAAGTGTTATTGGGATCTTCTATCAAGAATTTGTCAGTACTAGCTAAGGGGTCTGCATTGTGCCCGGTTGGTGTCAATAAGCCCGCCTCGGCAATTAGAAAAATAGGCGTGATGTTATATTACGTGTGGTTCTTAATTGGTTACACCTATTGCTTTTCAAATCCATACTACAAATAATTGAGTTAAGACTAGCAACATCATCTAATATTTACATTATTTCCACAGAAATAAACGCAACAAGAGCGACTGATATCTCCGACGCAGAAGAAGACGTACTATATCAAAAAGACGTGTCCTTCTCAGCAGAACTAGAAATAGCACCGTCCAATAGAATTAGTAAACCTACTGTAAGCTTAAAACATATCGACGACGCCAGAAAGCAAAGACTTACAACATCACTGCCAATAGTTTTTAACACGAGAAACACACCAAATTATACTTATACAGGAGAGAAATTCAAACAAGTGGATGGCTTGAAGAGTCTAATAGAGGATGGAGTTAGTGAAACTGATCTTAACATCATTGCCGATGAGACGAAAGAGAATTTGTTGGAAGCAAACGATGCTAAGGTGACAACGCAGGGACCTAGTTTAGAACAAAAAGTAAGTTAAAGTCTATATCTGTTTGAAAGGTCAAGTCTGAATGTCGTAGAAGTTATCGATTTTAAAGTAGGTTCAGACGATTCGTTGTTTTGTTTCTAGACAGTCTCGCCCTTGTTGGTTCTAGTTATATAGTATTTTGCTATTACTAGTATTTTGCTGAGTATTATTAATATTGGGAATATTGTTTTGTTTAAGTTTTCAATCGAAGCTTTGGCATCAGTTTTAGTGTAAAACATTGCTTCTGTTATCTCTATATTTACTTTAGAATTTAGATTAGGCACTTTCACCCTATGATTGAATTAGAAGATTGCTTTTAACAACATCGAAAATAGATGAAATAAAGTAAGAGAGAGACGAATGGACGGACTGTGTGGAAGATGATGTGGCTAGAAAGAGTGACTACCGCAAAGATGAGCTCCTCAAGTTATGAGTTGAGTTACACGATTACTGACAAATGCTTGCACTAGCTGAACTAGTCCACACACATCTGTGTGATTTTTTCCTCAAAAGATCGTTTCAGACACTAATTTACGTTGTCCTCACATGATCTGACCAAGATTATGTCTGGACTTTTGAAAAGAGACTAAGATTAGAAGATCCTTGAGTTTGTTTAGCCATTTCTTCGCAGCGGTAGTCAGGTAGGAAATGTCGAGTTCGTCTAGCTTATTTTTATATTAGATGACTAATAGAGAGGTATGGAATAAAAAGACACTGCGTCACCCCAATTAAATTTGAATTGGAGCAAGTGAATGATGATGACTGAAAATAAAAACTAAAGACCATTCCTTACATCATCGTTCCTCAAGACATGGTTAAGTGATTCTTGCTTCTTCTACCAGGTGCCAGGAGCGACGGCAGCACCTCCATGGACGGCAGCAGTCGAAGCTTGCGACTGTGAGAGCTGTAGCAACGAACGGTGTCCGTGTGCTGGCAACCCTAATACTTGTAAACCAGGTAACTTGTTGGTTCCATTTTCCTGTTACTCTGAATTATCCCACTGTTGAGAAAAGGCATGTCTCCATGACTTCTAGCTCTTTCGATCCAGGGCGAAAGTGGTTCCACTGGCCGTGTGTTTTCTCCAGCCCCTCCCGTTATCTTTTACTTTGGTCATAATTTTGACGACCGCGGATGTTGGATTGGGGTAGCGTCCAACTGGTATGCTTAGGGTGACGGTCTGAAATTCCGGATCAGGACAAATATTTAAATGGCACTCAGGTATTTCGAACCGAAATATTTTGCGTATTGCGATTTGTATAGGTAAATGACCGAGAAATTTCGGTCGAAGACGTTCCCTGGTGTAAAATCTTTAATATACATTTTTAAAAGCTTCCTTGTACAATAATTTGCTTAACTAAACAAAGTTTTGCTACCCCGATATCCTTCAAATTCAAAGTAAAACTCAATGGCAGCAATTAACGACCCCACAAAAGATAATGCTTACCAGAGAGTTCGAAATTCGAATATCGGCCAATGAGCGAGGCCGCCATTTTGAATTATTGCTTTTTGAAGTGCTTACAAACTGTTTATGAGATGGCGGAGTTTAATCGACTTGTTTTGGTATTGAATTGTTGTTTTCATTCCTTTAACATTGAACAATACAGAAGTATTGTTGAAACTGTGACATTGGCGTTTCGGATTTCGGTTCACTTTAGTTCAACTAACCAGAGGCATGATAGTTCGGGGTTAGAATAAAGACTCTAATTAAGTACTCTACAGCAGCTTCTGTTTTTGACAGTCTGACAGTGAACAGTGAAACTAGTTTTAATAAAAGTGTCTTCTCAATAACAATCTTGAGACTTTCATAGCCAGAAATAGGTGAATTCTAACTCCTTCTCTAACAAAGTTGTACGTAGGCTCGTTTGTAATAATTAAGAAGCTATATAATTATAATTCTGGAAGGCTGAACCGAATGAATACTCGCAACTCGTTAGGGCCAATGTGAGCTATAATGCTACCTTGTGATTGTTTACGAACACAAGTCAACCAAACGTTAGAGATGTTCTCTCTTCCCTTAAGAGGGAACCGAAAAAAACACTTATTTTAACGAATTTAGGAAAAACGAAAATCCGATCAGCCTGGGTAATTTAAGAACAGTCACATTTAAGAGTCTTGAAACAGAAAAGGTTGTTAAACGATACCCTTTTACTGCCTTAATGAAATTTATCAGCTGAGCATAATGGTGTAGAAAGATAATGGTCGGTAACATATTGAAATAGGTTTAATATCTTTTGCCTCTACAGTCTCGTAGAATATTATTTGACCTTCAGTCTGTAATGTGTCTTAATACATTTGGAACGAAAGAATATAATTTCATAGCTGTTTCATTATTATTATGAGACAATTTTGAAAGTCTTTATAATTAGTTATATTGTGGAAGCTTAATAAAAGATGTGATATTTAAATTACTGTTTTTAGTGCCCCAGGTTGGGCGCCAACCAACAATTTTGACGCCCAACCTGGGGCACTGAAGGGTGGGCAGATCATACATACATATCATACTTATAAACAAATATAAGGAGCCTTTGAAACTTATTACGATAAACATTTAAGAATTAAAAATAGCTTCTGTTTAGATCAGTTAGCACTCAAGGATGGTTGATTTTCATACGAACCATACCGTCCACCACAAAATACGCACACTGTCTGCTACGCTTCGAAATACAAATATCTCAAGTCAACAATCATAAACAGAGGAAAAATAACCCAAAACATTTTACCTCCAAATATTGACCTACCTGTTCCAAATACGTCATTTGGCTCTAATGGATAGCACAAAAATCCCAAAAATATTACTCGAAAAGATTTGAGGTAACAACGTCGATTTTCTAGCGCCAATAAGAATCCGAGGTCTGGTTACTGTCAATTACAAGGTAAAGAGAAATTGATTTAGCAGTCGAACGATTCACCACACAGTGAGAGAACAGAAGTTTAGGTCTAACTTCAAATGAGTTTGATAGTCGAATGGTAATTTCACGACATCTACATATTTGCGAATTTATTTTAATGCGAAAAATCTATGCATATCCTCAAAATGAGTTTGGTATCATGTTTTCAACAAACATTAAAGGCTAAATTTATAGTAAGTAACATTCTTAAGGGCGAATGTGTAGCTTCATGTTTCTGTCATCAATCTGTTATACATGCATTGCATTATTGACGCAACACTTCATGAGCATTATAACCATTTGGCCACGATCTACCTGGGGCCTAAGTCTACTAATTTATAAACGTTACAATGGTCTCTCAATGGTGTGTTTTTGACAGTTTTTGTATAGCAAATCTGTCAAAAACTTACCATTGAGAGACCATTGTGACGTTTATAAATTAGTAGACTTAGGCCCCTGATCTAGCGACACGCCTCTTGCGACAGAGACGGAGAAAACAAATAAAAGAAGTTGTTTAGAGCATGCCACGTGTCACTGCGACACGACTAGCGGAGTGACAAACGGAAACAAGAGACGCGCGCGTGGTCTTCGTAAGTCGCATCGCCCCAGACCGCTGAAGAGGCCTTAATTTTAGTAGCTAAGCCACCCGGCCTTGTTCCACCCCGACCTTTGCTCGAAGCCAGCCCACGCTACTGAGCCTGCTTTAAATTCGTCATCAATCATTCCGATCGAGCCCGTCCCATGCTGTTCTTTCCCAGTGACGCACGTCCTAAGCCGAAGTCCGTAGCCCACATGGGTGCCCTTAGTATACCTAGTAGCTTAGTTTTAAGATTTTAAGCCTTGGTTGGGTATGCCTTAATTTATCAAGGTAGCCACAGGCTAGTTTAGTTAAACAGTTGACAACCCCAATGGTAGACCTGGGAGAAGACAAAAATCCTGCCGTTAAATAGTAGGTACCCGAGGTGAATTGGTTAAAAATGTACGCATTGGGTCTTCTACACAAATTGTTATATGGCCTCACCAACCCGGTTATATAACTCGAACCGGAAGGCACACGCCGCCTTTACCAGAGACCACTTCCGCAACACGCCCCAACTTCCCAACTTCACCCTGACAGTTGTTATTGAGTTGCCTCCTCGCACTTCGTGATCCGATTATGTTGAATTCACTCTAAAATTAAACGTGTTTACCTGCATTCTGATGAAACTGGATGCTTTTGAGGATTAAATGGAAAGTGATGGAGCACTTTGTAATGCTTAGAGGTGGTAGAAGGGACTCATGAATTATGGCAGATAGAGTAGTTACTTCATTTTCATGGGTACCCGAGTGTCAAAACAAGCCGATAACTATTTATTCATTTACTCAGTCGAAAATGTTTTATTCAAACTAAATTTTGACCCCGGTGGCCAGGGTATTAAAATACTCGGAATCGGGGGTCAATAGAATTCACAGAAGTACTCTCGTTTGTATACACGAATAAGTACACACATTCTACAAACATTATAAACGTGAAAGTTTGTAAGTTGTAAGTAGATATTTGGAGTTTGTTTAGATAGATTATAACCTGGATTAACAACATAGGATACTTTTTATCCCGGTAGTACGTTCCCGCAGTTAAGTTTTCGACCTCCACGCGAGCGTACTCTCTGGTACAAATTTAGTAACCAAAATAAACTGATTTTCCACCAAAAGAAACAACCAGAATCAACTCCCCGTATCGCTATAATCGATTAAAAGTAAGTTACGAGTAAAATTCATGCTTTACTAAACTTTACTGAAATCACAACTTTTGACACGCCGCGCCGCCTCGTGCCGCCATTGCGTGAACTGAGTCACCCCGATTTTTAGATTAGCGACCCCTGCTGGCTGTCGGAGAGTCCCCTTCCCTAATCGACATCCCAAGAAGAATGCAGGGCGCTTGAATTATATTAAGTAATATCGAGGGATCTTGATCTACGGCCCCTGGACGTACTCCTAGGCACAGTGGGGGCGGGAATGTAGGAGAAAATAGCTGAATTATCTGCCGTCATCCACTGAATCAAAGTCTTGAATTTATTCTCCGCAGGATAACGCATAGCCTAAAGCACGGGGTTTAGAAGCAAGAAAACCAAGTGAAATGAACACATTTTTTCTAGTAAATATATTTTTGTATTTAAATTCTTGCTTACATACAAATCTGGTATTCAGCAATATTTAACACATCTGTATAGACTTCTTGAAGACAAACTTTTAATGTCGAAGCTCGAAGAGAACTGACTTAGAAACTAGGCGATGCTCCATATATCATAGTTCTATTCCGTTTCATTAAAAATGCAGTGCCTACATTTAAGGTAACTGTCAAATGATATACTTTTTAAAGGTGATGACTACACTGATACAAAATCGTTTGAAGCAAATCACATTATCTAAATTTTACAAGTAGGTAGTATTTAATATTTTAAATACTACTTGTAATTTTTTTTTTTTTTTTGTAATAAAATTTTGTAATTATGATTACAAATCATATTCATATTTGGAAATCATGATAAAGAGTTCCTTTCAATTCTTCCCCTAATAGTATGAAAGGTCGTCATTTTTGCCGATGGGAAATCCCATGGGGCACACGGATAATGTAGGAGAAAATAGCTAAATTATCCGTCGTCACGGTCTGAATAACACTTGATGTTGTACACAATGCCGATGATATTTTCTGGCGAATATTACAATTGGTTTCTGTTTTCCACTCCACCATTGGAATTTTTAACTCGCGCTTCGGGACAAAAATTGTGTGCATGTCGATATTTATTTGTTGAAAACTTTTTGTAATTTCTGCTACAAGTTCAACCTAAAAACATTTATTTCAAACAAACCAATTTTTGAATTGTTGCACGTTTGAATTGTATAAGGGTCAGTGAACTTTCGAAATTTCTATCATTCTGATCTTTTAATAGGTATTTCTTTCTAGAGTGCTACAATAATCTTTTGGCCTGGCATTGACCGTATATTTTTTTATTTTTGTTTAAATAAAACTGCATAATTACTTTTACTTGGTTATTCGTTTCAACTAACATCAAACGCATCACTGTTTTGATCCTTATTTGTTTCCGCGACGCGCAATTGTCGCTACCAAAAACTTCTTACCGCGCCTCAATAATAAAGAAAATGGCCGCAAATTACTCCATAGTTGTAACGTTTTCATGAAATCGTTCTCCATTTGTGTCAGGGTATCAGTATGATAAATGGGAGACGGAAGCGATCGTCTAACCCACTTCACTCGTATTTTGTCATGAGTTTGAGATCATGACACTCGCCCTCGACAGCTGTGGGGCGAAAAATTTCGTCCCCATTTCATATTGGTTGGTAATTGTTCATTTTTACTTTGAGTCTATTGGTCAGGATTTCTTTAATATGTACCATAAAATTGCGCCATCTTTCTCGGTTATTTGAACGAAGTTCCATAAACATAAGTTCCACATAGGATTACAATATGTGAAAAAAAGTTTTGAAAATTTAAGTGAGAACAGTTGCTAAACAACTTTAAATCGTTATAGATCCTATAATGCTCATTCAAAATGAAAAATAAAAAGACAAACCGATATATGCATATTTTACAAAGAGCTATTCAACGATACACCAGTTAACATAGTTCATCGACTTCATTTTTTACCCGACTTCAAAAAGATGGAGGTTATCAATTCGACATGTTTATTTTTTATGTTTTATGTATGTTCGGCCATAACTCCGTCATATATGAACGGATTAGCAAAACTCTTTTTTTGTTCAAAAGGGTCCAAACATTCCGAAATGGTCCCATAAAATTTCATCTGTATCTGATGATGCGTTTCGGAGACAGACAACGGAACTCTTCAAAAATGACAGCAAATCAACCGCGATTGCTGCTGTCGCATAAATATGCATTGTTTTGACCCTAAGGATGATGATATTTCGAATGGAGTAGGTACCTATTATAACTAAAAAGAGAAAAATAAAAACTGTTTCCAGAAAAAAAAACAACAGACTTCCAACAACACTACAAAGTGAAAGAGTCTTTTTTTTTCTTCTAGAACAAGTTTTTCTTTCTTTTTCACATTATGGTGTCTGTTTGTCGCCATATTGAATTTTGATTACTGTCATGTCTTTAGTGACACTCGCAAGATTATAATTTATAACAAAACGACTGACGTAAGTAATAAGAATCATCATCACGCCACAAAGTGTCGTGTCGTGACGACACTTGTGAAAACGGTCTCCCACGACACCTTTCGTTATCAATTTATTCAATTTAAGATCTTTTCAAACCATAATTTTACAGAGTCACTGCTCGCAGTGATCCATTTTGCGCTGATATGGTGTAAGCACACACCACTTGCTTTCGAACAAAGCAAAGTTATACAAATGGTGCTCAAAACGCAGAATCTAATTAACATTTGACCTGTACCTCTCGAGATCAGCCCCATTTTATTATAAGCTCCTTAGACGCAGGCTATAAGCCATGACAAACGGCGCCAGACCGCTTTTATTGTAAGCGTGGCGTGTCTTTGTCATAATTAAGAGGCTTCATCTCGCTCTGAAGCCGGTTCTCGGTGAAATTACTCAATTTCCTGCCCTTACAGATGTGGGCACATTTGTTTATGGAGCTCACGAAGCGTTCGTGTGATATTGCTTCGTTACTTTGTGACCGAAAGCTTGTTTTAGCCCACATTTCTACGCACATAGTAAATTCGCGGCGGGTGTTTTTTCGGGCAATGGATCTTCAACGTACCGCATCGGGCCGAGAGTTGATAATCGAACACTCTGTTTTTTGACGCGCTGAGACTCACTCGCACTGCACTTTATTTGCAATGCTCGGTTCAACCCCGAAAGCTGGAACTCCAGTGCACGAAAACATCCCGCGGCGATTTTATTCAAATCGAAAATCAAATCAAATCATTTTTTATTTGTGTAACACAGGTAGTGAATACAGCTCTTAAATTAAAGTCGTAGGTCGCTATGTTATGCCAAGAGGCGTACAATATGATTCCATGCGAAATAAAATCTCGACCATGCGAGAGGTAGGTAAACTAATTATTAGGTAGGTATGTCCAAATTAATAATAATATGATTGTAAAAATAAATGTCAAAATGTGGAATCATTTCTACAGTCAATGCAAAAATAAATAATCATAAATTACAATTAGTCACAATTTTCAATTTATAAACATGACGTAACGACTTACTGTTGCGATCTTCAAATGTTTGTACTTTACTCCGAGGGTAACTTACACGATGTCGATGTATATTTATGTATATTGAAAGTATTCCCATTACGTTCGATTTTCTCGAGGGATGCTTCGAATGTTTTTGCTTTCGCTCACAAACGAATTGTACCTACAAAGAAATTGTAGAATTAAACTGATGTTGAACGAATAAAAGATATTGTCACAGTTTACAATTGAATGTCAAGGGAGCTTTAATGACTGACCTTTTTTCGGCGGCAAAAACGCTTGGATCAACTTTCCGTTGACGTCACTGTCCATTCGTTTCAAACGGAATCCCATTATTTCGGGTTTCATGTTTTCAAAGCACACAGAAAGGCGAATAAATGCTTTGTTTGAATATGAACGGATACAATATTAATATATTCAGAGCTAATCCAGGCAGCGCGACTGTACACAGATCATGTAAATCCCCGTCAGTCGCTATGTACACTCGACGACGCAAGTGCGACATTCATGTACGACACTTAATCCCCGGCTGACGCTTGTGACGAACCCTTCATGAGCTGTCACGACAAATTATTTATGGAAGATGTTTGCATTGTTGAGCTTGATTGTACCAATTACTGACGACAGTGCCGACATGGAGTCGTATTTGGGAACAGCTGATATACACGAACCCGACCCTTTACGAATTTCAATTAGACAAGAGGTCGTCAAGAACTCGACACTGAAGAGTACCTACGATGGAAAATCGGATTTCGTTGGCACAGAGTCGAATGATCACAGTGGTAGGTCGTGGGTTGAAAAATAAATAGGTATACATTTTTTTTTTAAACGTGCCCCACTCTAGGAATTTCTCCTGTCTTGTGAGTGCGTTTAAAAAAAATAAACTCACATACACAAACAGCCAGACCCGGAACAACTACTTGTAGTTCATACAAATATTTATCCCGTGCGGGAATCGAACCTGCGACACGCAGCGCAGCAGTAAATCGCTTAACCACTGCGCCAACCGTGCCGTCATTTCTAGTAATCACTAGGTTCTGCCCACGACTTCGTTCGCGTAGAATCGTAAGACACCACAATATACTACAATAGAATAGACCACACTATTATATTTTTTTCAGATAGGAGTCTATAGGGTCAGTAGCAATTTTACTTAGCTTCTAGTGTTATTATGTTACAGACACAGATTAACATCAGCGTGTAACTGCATCCCTCTAGTGATGATGACAGAATAATAGTCCACACTGTCTTTCGGCCATGGCGGCCAATCTCAACAGAAAGTAGACTTCGGCGCAGGAGATACTATTATAGTGCATAAGTGTGTGCGCAGAAACAGGTGCATTCACTCTTCACTCACTCTCATAGTCATATGGGACGGCAATCTGACACGACCGGAGAGAGATCCAGCGTAGGACCATTGGCTTAACGTGCTTTCCGAGGCACGGGGGTATCACACCGCAAAATTCTAAACTCCTGGATGTTAATAAGAAATTCCTAATGAAGAAAACAAATAACACTGCCCGAGCTGGGAATAGAACCCAGGAACCCACGCTCAACAGTCGCAAGACCAACGAGGATATTTAAAATGTTATCGGCTTCAATGGCCGGTTCTTGGCCAAGTGATATGATGACGATATAACTGTCTCGACAGTATGGAGATAGTACAGAAATGGTACGGATTTGGGACGGAAATTAAACCTCAGTTATGTTCCAAAAATGATAGAAAGGAGCCAAATGTTGCTTGTTTATTTTGTGGCAACAATGGCGTGTTCATAACAACGCTTATACAGTATGTTGGTCACAATTTGAGGTCATTTCTCATCATTATCGTCTGCTTGCCTTTTCTCAACTATGTTGGGGTCGGCTTCCAGTCACATCAGATGCAGCTAAACACCGGTATTTTTACATGGAGCGACTGCCTATCTGACCTCCACAACCCAGCAACTGGGTAATACAATACCCCTTGGGAACACTGGTTGGCAGACTTGGGCTTCAGGCGACCCGCATCGAGGTCGGGGTCATTACTGTTCCACCAAAACATTTCATGTAAAGTGGGTTGCCATGACTTACATAACGCTTTAACTGTTAAAGTTATCAGAAAGAATATGAAGCCAAGTCGCTAACTCTTCAAATCTTGGTCAAAATGCACAATGGCTTGGCCGTTTCGCGGCAGTCGCATAGACACTCCTATGGGCTTATAGTAAGAAATGAAGTCACTGCATGCTCTTTAATATTGTGTCATGCAATAGTTTAATGGAACTTTACAACTTGTTCAAAATGTATGGCTTTGTCGTTACAAAGCCATACATTTTGAACAGGTTGTAAGCTGCTTTAGCCACATTCCGTCACCGCCTTTTCAATACTCGTGAGACCTATTAACAATTCCTTATCCACATTTTCAGTTGCTAACGATACCTCCATTTCTTTTTTATCGCCCTACACAAGGTACAATTTCACAGCAACTTCAGGGTCGGAGAGAGTGAAACAATGAAAGTTTTCTAAGCACTGTTGTTGTTCCTGGTACCAATGTTCAGAGAATTAGCCATCTTGGCGGTACTTAGACTTTCTTAAGTACTGAAACTCGTGTAAAAATGCGTAAATATTTCTTAAATAGTCTCTGGTTACGATTTTAGTGCTGTTGTGAAGACATAAGGTTTAGGATCTTTTTATGGAGAGGGCTACAACATCATAAACATTAAACAAATAAAAAAGGTGTTATTATGACACATAACTGGAGTGTTTTTGTTTTCTGGGGAATGAACAGCTGTCGTTTATGCTATGAGTACCATTTTTTTCTTTTATAGGAAGTTAAAAATTGAAAATTTGCAACAAAAAAAAAACTTTTTAACAAAAACATTGACCTAATCGACGAAAAAAGACTAATTTTGAGTCGGCGCCAAATAAATAAAAGACGCCAAGTAAAATAACGACAGTTTGATTGACCTGCAGCGTTGATCAACAACAGTCAGTCAATCGCGCAAGTGTCCCAGAAGAGGATTACGGCCTACTCCCTCTCAAAAAGAGAGGAGGCTTGTGTCTTAGCAGTGGGAACATTCATCTTCATGATAATTTCAGCCGAAAAACGTAAGTCCACTGCTGAGCATAGCTCAAAGGGCTTCTCCTAAGAACCGCCATTTCGACCGGTTCTGTGCTTCTCGCATCCAGCAGATCCCTGGGGTTTTCACCAGATCATCGGTGCACCTTGTGGGAGGCCTTCCAATGGTTACGTCTTCCGGTAAGCAGTCGCCACTCCAGAACCTTTCGGCTCTATCGGTTATATGTTCTGCGCGCAATGCGCACTGCCACTTAGGTTTAGCAATACTTCGAGCTATGTCGGTGTGCGGGACAAGTGATAGAACAGTGTATATAACAGAATAGTGTATATAAAGTGATACATAGACACTCATAAGACAGTAAATAAGTGCTATAGTTTTAACAATTCGTTCATAGTTGTGTACATCGTAAACTTAGTACTAGGGGTAAGCAGTAATTAAGTGTTTATGCTATATTTTATATTGTTTTCTTTGATTTTATATTTTTCTTAGATAGTCCTTATTACATAGAGTCGAAATATATATAGTTTTACCTATGTAAAAATAATAAAAATAGTGAAAAACGCGAATAATGTAGCGCGGTCCTCATTACGGTAAAGATTGGAGGCATTTAGGAAAAAATGTACTATAAATGAGCTTCGCTCTGATTGGCCAACAGTTTTCGCGCATTTTTTAATGATGTTTTCCCTTTTTTTTTATGTATAGCTGACGATTTTCCCGCGCTTTTTGATTATTGTGATTGGTCAAATCAATTTCGAAACCTTATCGAAAATTGTATAAAAGTAGGAACATTTTTGTAATTCGACACATTCAGCAGGCGAGCTACCTATAAGAAAGTACTCCAAATATAGAAGCAAGAAGTCTCCAGTGGTTTCATTCCCCGCCAACCCAGCACACAAATGTGGCAGTAGCCCACATTTAATGGTCCTTCGAGCGCCGGATACTGCGGGGAAGAATTACCTGAAGATTACTACAGCGTTATAGAGAAGATTTCTCAAGAAAATAGAAGAGTACTTTCAAGATTTGAAGAAAATCAGCTGACAGCATGCCCGTTACGCGCTCTACGGGTAGGGGCCGCAAGGCGTCGGGAGAACAGAAGCCGCCGTCGTCAGAGACCAATACCTCGGCGAACGGCACCAGCGCGGAAGCCAGCACGGAATCGACAGTTACAGGGACGACCGCCACGGAGACTTCGGAACAGACAGACACCTCCGCGGCAACTGATCCAACCACCGTGACTTCCGCGACAGCAGCAACCTCCTCGACCGCAGCCGCCTCCGCCCCAGCCGCAACCGCCTCGCACCCCGCCAGCGTCGCCGCTGCCTCCGTAACCCCGTCCGCTGCGACGACGATAACTGCAGGTGTGAAGGACAAACAGCTGATGAAGCCGCCCGCTACTGTCATCAATAGTGAAGCTCGTCAAGAAACAGAAAATTCGACAGTGAAGCGAGTTATAAAGAGCACCGCCGGTCCATCGAAACCGACCGGACCACAGGAACTCCGCCCTCCTAGCAGCAAGGGGGTAGGGGGGGGATCCACCCACAGCAGAACAAAGCAACTAAAGCTTGCGAAGGCGAGAGAAGATTTACTACGCCTTCAAGTGAAACTAGCCGCAGCACGCCTAGCTACATTGGAGAAAGAAGACTCAGAAGAGGAAGAAGATGACGTCTCCCTCTACTCGAAGTCAGAAGTTAACGCAAGAGTGGACAACTGGTTGGAGAATCAAGTGAATCGTCCGGTGTTAGCGATCACCAACGAGCCACACAGCCGCCCAGAAGAACCAACCGTCGTCCGCACAGAAGAACCAATGCCAGCGAAGCATGAAGAAACACGTCAGTCACCGGCGGGAGGTCAAACCGACCTAGCCCTCCTAGCTGAAGCCATCACCCGGGCTGTCAGCGCCGCGCAACGACCCAAGTTCGTCGAGTTACCGATCTTCAGTGGGTCTCATCAGGAGTGGCTACCTTTCCGTGCCGCCTACTACGAGACAGAAGCAATGTTCAGCGCAGTTGAAAATACGAATCGACTCAGAAGAAACTTGAAGGGGAAGGCCAAAGAAGCGGTTGAAGGTCTACTGATAACCAACGCGCACCCAGCCGAAGTGATGAAGACTTTGGAGTCAAGATTCGGAAGACCAGAAGCAATAGCCATGCTGGAGATGGAGACGCTTCGAGGTCTGCCACGCCTTACTGAGTCGCCAAGGGACATTTGCATATTCGCCACAAAGGTCTCCAACGTCGTAGCAACATTGAAGACTATGGGTTGTTTCAACTATATGTACAACCCTGAACTCGCGAAGAATATAGTAGACAAGCTGACGCCGACTCTACGTTATAGATACTACGATTTCTCAGCCACACAGCCACGAGAAGATCCTTGCCTCATCAAGATAGAAAAGTTCTTCAAAAGGGAAGCGGAGTTATGCGGACCTTACGCGTTGCCTGAACAGATGGCAGCACCTGCTACAGCCGCCTCACAAAAGAAGACACAAAGGATCAACAACGTGACTGAGAAGACGCAAACAACGAGGTGCTTCATATGTGAAGATACGGGGCACACCAATGCAACAGAATGTGAAGAGTTCAAGAAGTTAGATGCAAACGCAAGATGGGACATGGCTAAATCCAAACGTCTCTGCTTCAGATGTCTTCGCTACAGAAACAAGACACACAATTGCAAACCCAAGTCGTGTGGTGTCAACGGGTGCAAGTACTCTCATAATAAGATGCTGCACTATGAGAAGAAGGCAGAAGCAAAAGAAGAGCCAACAGAAGTCATCAACTCAACTTGGACAGTCAAGAAGCAATCGTTCTTGAAGATCCTTCCGATCCAGGTGAAGGGACCGAAAGGAGATGTCAACACCTTCGCATTGATGGACGACGGGTCAACAGTCACGCTAATCGACGACAGCGTGGTAACAAGCGTCGGAGCAACAGGACCCATAGATCCACTGAAGATTGAAACCATCAATGACATGAAGACATCAGAGTCAGCATCCAGAAGAGTCACCATCAAGCTGAAGGGGCTCAACGATCACGAAGAGCAAATACAAGCACGCACAGTGAAGAATCTGCAAGTTTCATCTCAACGGGTTCCACAAGAAATAGTGGAAGGATGTCAACACCTATCTGACATCCGAGGACATCTCACATATGCCAACGCGAAGCCACGAGTTCTCATCGGTCAAGACAACTGGCATCTTCTGCTGACGTCAGAAGTAAGAAGAGGAGACAAGAATCACCCAGTGGCATCTCTCACGCCACTAGGGTGGGTACTCCACGGCAGCCAGACACGAACCTTCGGAAAGCAGATCGATTTCGTGTCACACATCACAGAAGATCCAGAAGAGAACTTAGAAGACCTCGTGAAGCAATACTTCGAGATGGACGCGCTCTGTATAAACCCCAAGAGACCGAAGACTGATCCAGAAGAACGAGCACTTCGTGTTTTAGAGAAGACCACCACGAAGATAGAAGAAGGAAGATTCCAGACCGGTCTTCTCTGGCGCAAAGAAGATGTCAAGCTCCCAGACAACTATGAAAACTCACTGAAGAGGCTCTTCAATATAGAGAAGAAGATTGATCGTGAACCCGCATTGAAGAAGAAGTACGTCGAACAGATGGAAGCTCTCATCGCGAAGGGGTACGCTGAGCCTGCCCCGAGACAGAAGACAGCTGACAAGACTTGGTACCTACCACACTTTGCGGTAGTCAACCCGATGAAGCCAGAAAAACTTCGTGTAGTCCACGACGCCGCGGCCAAGACCAAAGGGGTGGCACTCAATGACATGCTGCTCAAAGGGCCTGATCTACTACAGTCGCTACCAGGCGTCGTCATGCGATTCCGACAACACATGGTCGCAGTTACAGCGGACATCAAGGAGATGTTCATGCAAGTCAAGCTGCGAACAGAAGATAGAGATGCACTGCGGTACTTATGGCGCGGGGATCGTCGAGACGACAAACCTCCAGAAGAGTATAGAATGACGTCGTTAATCTTCGGAGCATCGAGTTCGCCTTCGACAGCAATCTATGTCAAGAACCTAAACGCCAAACAGCACGAGGAAACTCACCCAGAAGCCGCAGCTGCCATCGTACAGAAGCATTACGTCGATGACTATTTAGACAGCTTCAGAAGCCTAGAAGATGCCAAACGTATCACGAAGAGTGTGCGAGAAGTACACATGAAGGCCAGCTTCGAGTTAAAACAATGGAAATCGAACTCAGCGTCACTCCTAGAATCACTTGGAGAAGACAACCAGACAGAAGACATGGAACTCTACAGAACAGAAGAAAAGACAGAAAGAGTCTTGGGTGTCATCTGGAAAATCAACTCAGACGAGCTCACCTTCAACCTCAACTTAGCCAGAATACCTTCCACACTCATAGAAGGTAAACAGCCGACAAAAAGGGAAGCGTTAAGAATAGTGATGTCACTTTTCGACCCACTCGGGTTCGCTTCGCCTGTCACAATCAGGGCGAAGCAACTCCTTCAGGAAGTCTGGCGCAGAGGAACAGAGTGGGATGACAAGATCGACGAGGATCTGGCAGAGCAGTGGGAAATGTGGATGGGGCATCTGAAGAGCCTCCACGAAGTAGCTATCCCGCGGCAGTATCTCCACTACAGCGACGCCGCCTCCTTAGAACTTCACGTCTTCAGCGACGCCAGCGAATCAGCCTACGCTGCGGTCCTCTTCTGGAGAGCAGTGACAACGGACGGTGAGGTCAGCCTATCCCTCATCATAGCCAAAGCGAAAGTGGCGCCGTTGAAGTTGACGTCGATCCCAAGACTGGAGCTACAGGCAGCCGTCATGGGCACCAGACTCGCAGAGACAGTGGTCGAAGAGCACGAGAGGAAGCCAGATCGCAAAGTGTTCTGGACAGACAGCAAGACAGTACTAACCTGGATAAGAACAGGATCACGTTCATACAAACCCTACGTGGCTCATCGTCTGGCAGCAATAGAAGAGAGTTCCAAGGTCAACGACTGGCGCTGGATTCCAACGAAGCTGAACGTGGCGGACGACGCCACACGAGACGTACCATCAACATTCGACAGACATCATCGATGGTTCAAAGGGCCAGACTTCTTATACCAAACAGAAGACTCCTGGCCGACGGAGACCGCGAGGACAACACCAGAAGAAACTTCTGATGAAGAGAAGACGCATCACGTGAGCAACAAGAGAAGACTGAAGCTTGCAGAGGGTCTGCCTGATCCAGCTACGTTCTCCAACTGGGACCGACTCCGATACTCAACAGCCCGTGTTCTGCAGTTTATTCAACTCTGCAGAGCAACCAAACAGAGAGTCAATTACAGAAGAACGAAGAAGAATAAAGAAGCAGATCCCACATGGAATAAGAACAAGGCTACAGTGAAGAAGCAGGCACCCACGATGACAAAGAAGTCATCACAAGAAGAGAAGAAGCGGCTACCAGTCACAGCCGAGCTGCTCAAGGCAGCTGAAGAACTCCTGATGCGGTCCTCTCAAGAAGAGTCCTTCGCGGAGGAAATAGATAGTCTGAACAATGGGAAGCCGATAAATAAAGAAAGCCGCCTTCACCAAATCAGCATCGAGTCAATAAACGGTGCACTGAGACTCAGAAGCCGTATTCAAGCGGTCCAGGACGTGAAGGAAGAGCTAAAAAACCCGCTGGTAATCGACGGTGATCATCCTACGGTCAAGCTCTGGGTACAGGCTGTACATCGACAACTTCATCACGCCGGTGTAGAAGCCACCGTCAACGAGTGCAGGCAACAATATTGGGTAATAAGATTGCGCCCTATTACACGCACAATACTACGACAGTGCCTATTCTGCAGAATGAAGACACAAGTACCTCCGCATCCAAGAACCGGGGACCTGCCAGCGTGTCGCTTAGCTCACCACAAGCGACCCTTCACCTTCACTGGGGTCGACTACTTCGGACCTCTCTCAGTGACCGTCGGACGAACTCGACAGAAGAGATATGTGGCCATCTTCACATGTCTCACAATGCGAGCAATACATCTAGAAGTCGCCGGCTCGCTTAGCGCCGACTCCGCGGTGATGGCAGTAAGAAGAATGATCGCCAGAAGAGGCTGCCCGACTGAAATATGGTCGGATAACGGCACCAACCTGAAGGCCGCCGACAAAGAGCTACGACAGGCAATCGACGCAGCGACTGCAGAAGAAGCGGCGAAGAGGACCATCTCCTGGCGCTACATACCGCCTGGAGCTCCATTTATGGGCGGAGCGTGGGAGCGAATGGTTCGCTCCGTCAAAACGGCCCTCACCGCGACGTTACATGAACGTCACCCGACAGAAGAGGTCCTCACGACTCTACTAGCAGAAGTAGAGTACACCGTCAACAGTCGTCCGCTGACTCACGTCTCAGTCAACCCAGAAGATCCAGAAGCCCTCACTCCTAACCACTTCTTGTTGGGAGGGCCGGGGCGCGTGCCGCAACCAGGTACTTTCGCCGAGCAAGACACCATTTCACGGTCCAGTTGGCGAGCCGCACAAAGACTAGCAGACGTCTTCTGGCTACGCTGGGTGAAGGAGTACCTCCCTGAGCTCCAACACCGGCGGGAGCCCCATGGACGAGGTCAAGCAGCGCAAGTTAACGATCTCGTACAAATCGTCGATCCAAACCTGCCCCGCAACGTGTGGATCCGTGGAAGAGTCGTCGCTACGTATCCAGGTCCCGACAACGTCGTGCGAACGGTGGACGTGCTGACAAAGGGAGGTGTGCTGCGCCGGCCAGTGAGGAAACTGGTAATCCTGCCCCTGTCTTCGAGCAACGAGCCCGCACCGGAAGTTGATACGACGCGGTCGCACGGCGGGAGTGATGTGCGGGACAAGTGATAGAACAGTGTATATAACAGAATAGTGTATATAAAGTGATACATAGACACTCATAAGACAGTAAATAAGTGCTATAGTTTTAACAATTCGTTCATAGTTGTGTACATCGTAAACTTAGTACTAGGGGTAAGCAGTAATTAAGTGTTTATGCTATATTTTATATTGTTTTCTTTGATTTTATATTTTTCTTAGATAGTCCTTATTACATAGAGTCGAAATATATATAGTTTTACCTATGTAAATATAATAAAAATAGTGAAAAACGCGAATAATGTAGCGCGGTCCTCATTACGGTAAAGATTGGAGGCATTTAGGAAAAAATGTACTATAAATGAGCTTCGCTCTGATTGGCCAACAGTTTTCGCGCATTTTTTAATGATGTTTTCCCTTTTTTTTTATGTATAGCTGACGATTTTCCCGCGCTTTTTGATTATTGTGATTGGTCAAATCAATTTCGAAACCTTATCGAAAATTGTATAAAAGTAGGAACATTTTTGTAATTCGACACATTCAGCAGGCGAGCTACCTATAAGAAAGTACTCCAAATATAGAAGCAAGAAGTCTCCAGTGGTTTCATTCCCCGCCAACCCAGCACACAAATGTGGCAGTAGCCCACAGTCGGTTACCGTGGTCCTCTTACGGATCTCTTCTTTTCTTATAGAAACATTATTGACTGATTATGTTGTGTTATGTAAAATATTTTGATTTCAATCCTAACCAGCGGTTTCATCAACAGATGGTCGAGTATCAACGCCCCGGTTCTCAGGTGCGTCCTGGCTGGCACTACGCGCCTTACGCGGTGCATACAAACGCGTGCGGGTTCGCGTGCGCGTGCGACCCGAGCGGGCACGTGGCGTGTTGCTGCTCACGGGAGAACATGATGACCTGTCCGGAGACTACCTGGCGCTCATGCTGAGGAATGGACATGTGGAACTACGGTATGTGAATTGGTTGATGCTTGGTGGAAGTAATTTAAGACTATGGTGCGTAAGTATATTGACCAAGAAGGTATCAGGTAGTTGACATGACGTCTAATAGATGCTTGCATAGCTAATGTCATCGTAGAGGATAGCCTGTCGAATGTCAACATAACTATTTCGTGCAATTTGACACAATTTTGCTGTACAGTTAATTTATTGAACGTCCTGTATATCAGTAGAGCAATAGGAAGTGGCCTCACGAAAGTGCATGCACCTTAGAATGGGGTGATATCGGTTATCCACTTACCGGTAAGTGCCTTATGTTTATATTAGTGGGTGACCACCCCACGAGGGACAGAGGGTGACGAGTTGACTACACACACGTATACAGACAAGAAGGCCCGAGCTATCGTAGATTTGTATGTAGGTGGGTAAATATTTACATTTACTGAAACCCCTTGTATAGCGAGTGTGGGAATGTACAAGTGTTGTTTGCCACTGAATATTACGGTCAGAGTGCCAACTTTAAAAGTCCTTGGTCTGTTGAACTGTAGCAGATAGATGTCAAAAAACTGTCATCTGCCAAACCCTTTGCTAAAGATAAATCGGCTATGACATACGTTGAACTGTATCTACAGGGTTTTTTTTTGGGTGGGAAATCATCAAATAACTTCTCCCACTCTGGGTGGAGCAGGAGGGCGTGTCAGACTTCTACTGACTAAAATCCACCCGTGTTCCCTCAGTAAGCTGTGTGCCAGGGGCCACGGTATCTCTTTCGAACAACCCGGAACCCTGGCAGGCATTGAAACTTGCGGGCCCCATCGGTTTGTGCTGACATCTCTTTGAGGCGAGCGTGAAACACAACGCGCCGTCGACCTGGGCTTGGTCCGTACCGGACAGCGAGCTACCCATTACTCGTCATCATCTGCAAGCCTACTCCTACGGTGGCCGGGAATCAGCCTGGGATTCCCGACGCCCAGGGCGTCTCTTGCGGTGACTAAGGCCGTGAAGGCACGTATACTGCCTCTGCCTCACGTGCGCCACCTCCCTCTTCGCGAGCATCACAGAAGGTGGTGATGGCTACCCATGCACTCTCGCTCCCCCCCCCCCTTCCCAACATGACAAGCAATATCTATATCCACGAAAAATTACAAAACTAGATGATCGATTACGGGCATTGACCGTAGCGTCGGCCATCGAATGATGAAACACCCTTTTTATTTTGTTTATTTTTGGTTCCTTTTTCACACACACGTTGTCACAGTCATGTTCAGTCTCTAAATCACACCAATGGCGGTTACTAAAGCCGACTCTCAGTTCGGTTTTCGAAGGTGCAGCAGAACCCGTCTTTGTGACTATTGTGCGTGTACCTATTGCTTTTTTCGGAAGTTTGTGGGAGGGGCTTGTGGCTAAATAACAATAGCAGCACGGGTCCATCGACCAGGTTAAGCTACGCTTGCCCCGGTTGGTCCGTGGATGGGTGACCGTCTTTACATACCAAGACCCCTCCGTGCCTCGGAAAGCACGTTAAGCCGTTGGTCCCGGCTGTCATTTGTGGATCTTTGACAGTCGTTACGGGTCGTCAGAAGCCCGAAAGTCTGACAACCAGTCTTACCAAGGGGTATCGAATTACCGAGTAACTGAGTTGTGGTGGTCATATAGGCAGTCGCTCCATGTAAAATACTGGTATTCAGCTGCATCCGGTTAGTCTGGAAGCCGACCCCAACATAATTGGGAAAAGGCTAGGCAGATGATGACCTATTGCTTTTTTCGCTAAACCTATCAGTGTCAACTGGTGTAAACGGCAAAACTTCGCTGATATTCCCGTTACATGTATTGTCGGTTAATTGCCCGAGCTTTATTTGCTTACGGTCTATAAAAGCTTTTATATTTATCCTCAATACTTGTTGCATTCTTCTTCTTAGCGTGTCGATAGCAATCTATTTACAGTCACTTACAATTTGGCGCCGAGCTTGACAATTTCAGTAGCGAACAGGACATGATGCATTTCACTCACCAAAAATGCTAAAAAAAACAATAAATAATTCTCTGGAATTTAGATATTATGAAAATTATAACTTACTGGCTATACTGATGCATTGCAGTGCCACTTTAAGCATAAAGAGTATATAAAATAAAATAAAAAATATTTTCTGGGCCAGGAACCCTCGCGGGCGTCCCCAGAACAGTCTTCTAAAGTATCATCACAATCTGATCAATGGTTTCGGTAATCATAGAGGACAAACATACAAACTTTGATTTTTATTTAGATAGAAAGGTAATCAACACAATAACATGGGTTTGTTTCCTACTCAAATTCGGTTAAATAATGAACCACGTAATAGAGTATTTTCCAATTTATTGAAAAGTATTCTAAATTGAAGATTGGGACGAAATATGTAACAGACAAATAAAAGTAAATTTATTTTTATCCATTTTCTCAGTTAAAAACGATTTAAATCAAATTGACTTTTCGTTGTTTTGAATTTACCGCCGAAACGCTCGTTACGATGACTTTTTATCACGTGACGTCAACTTTGTGTAAACCAAAGTAGTTAGTAAGTAAACAAGTGAATGACGAGTTATTAATTAACAAGATTTTTAATGTATAGAAAGTGGAATTACTGGCGTACGGTGCCTCTGTGCACAAATACTTCTAAAACTGCGCCAAACTAAGTATTTGTACCGATGCCGTTTATGCAAACCTGGCGTCACGATGTCACGTGATAGAAAGTCATCGTAAGGAGCGTTTTGGCGGTAAATTCAAAACAACGAAAACGAAATATGATTTTAATCGTTTTTAATTGAGAAAATGGATTTCAATACATTTATTTTTATTTTTCTGATAAATATATCGTTCCAATCTTCAAATTAAAACAGTTTTTATTAAATTGGAAAATACCCTATTGAGCAAGTGCACAAACGTAATTATCTCTCAATGATTATTAATTCCCTTTGATCGACATTATTTAAATACATTATTTAAATTGTACAGTTCTGTGGCACTCGAATCCTGGTATTAGCCACAGTTTAAGAAATTCAGAAGGCCAACTCGATTTGAAATTGACATGTCCTCGGACCCATGTGGTGGATTACGGCCCACTCCCTATGATAGAGAGAAGGCCTGGCCCAGCAGTGGGAACATTGTAGGTTGATTCATTTTGACCGCGACGGTATAGCACTTTTCTATGAAACAGCCGATTTTGTCTAGAATCATGTGGTGAATTCATGGTCAGTTTGCATGTTGATGTCCCATACCACCATGTATAGGTAGAAAAAAGAAACAATACAAACATTTATAAGGACCGGTTTTTCAATCGTCAATTAATATATGACGAATAACTTTGTAATTTCAACAGTTTTTGTATGGACGATCCTGTCAACATGACACATTTATTCTTCAGGTTAAAGTTATCTAATGATTGAAAAAACGGTCCTAAAGTAATTTCGTCTACCAGGCGTGATTCATGGAAAATCTCTGAAGGGTGCACTAGTCGCGGGCTCGAACTCACTGGTGGGCCTGTCTAAAAAGCACGCTGTCTCACCAGGCTTCGTGTCCGACAGAGGTAGTATCAGTGATGAGCAGTTAGACGATAGTCTACACGCACAACATTATTGAGTGAGATGCAGGATCAGTTATAGTAAAACAGGCGCGTCAAAAATTAAGAAAAGTCCTTCGGAAGATCTGGTTTTCTGAAAAAACCAATTAACTTTATTGAATTTTTCGATAATTGAGCTTTTTCGGTATCAACTTACGTTAAATTATCAAGTAAAACTAATCTTTGTTGGCTCATTTAACTCTCATTAAAGCAACATTTAAAGCTCATTCAACTTTTTAATGGCTTTTTATTTTGGTATTCTGTTTCCGTACCGACAATATTAATAATGAGACAAAACCATACCATGTTTAAGTTCTGATGTACATTGTCAAACAGTGGAGTCAAACCCTCCCGAAGTTTGTATGGAAAAAATGTGGACTTGTTTCAACTTAAGGTCTCATATTTTAAATGATCATACAACCTGGCCCTGTCCTGTAAATTGCATAAAATCGTAGATAAAATTAAATTTCGCGAGCTACTCTGGAGCTTCCGCCTTAACTCTTCTGATTTTACCATGATTGCACACTGTGCTTAAATGACGGTGAATATAAAACCAATTTGCAAACTGCATTCGCTTCAATATAAATTTCTGTACAGACGCCAGCACATGAAGCTACCCCAATCTGTCAAATTTCTTTGATAGATTTTCAAATTTATAGCATAAGTTTAAGGTTCATATTCAATTGGGAAAATTTGACAGTTTGGAGTAGCTTGATGTGCTGGCGTCTGTACCTATTCCCGACTGAGCTTATTTCCGGTCCCTCACTGGAACCGACCTACTGTAACTAACTACTCTATGTATTCATTAGCGCAGCTCTAATTATCCGGACGAATGCAGTCCAATATTAATATCGATCCGGGATTAAGTTCACTTTGTTCATTATTAACTGGTATTGTCTTAAATCCACAATGGCTGAACGTAGCTCTGATTAATTCTGAGAAATGAAATTCTTGTTTCTTTGCGGTATTTATTTTACTTTGCTGTTGAAACATCGAAGTATAAGGGAAAGTTCATATCTGACGTAAAATACGTCGAGCGTATCATCGGTCGCGTCTATTCGGTCGAATGTGTCGGTTCATATCAAACGGAAAATACGTCGAGCGTATCATCCGTCCTGCCACATGTCAGTTTCTGTGTTTAGCATCTATAGAGCGGTTGTGTTGTGTGATACTGAATTTTAAAATAAAGCCTATCGAAATAATTGCTATTTGGGAAGCTTTAGAACAAGACCGAAAAAGGAGACGTCGATTTTAGGTGCATCCTTTAAATACTAAAAGAATATCAAGTGGCACGCGACGTTGCCACTCTTTCGTCGACCGACAATGCGTTGACGGAAACGGAATAGACGCTGTACGCTCGGCGCACTAACGTATCATCGGTCGACTGTGAACGGTCAAGTGTTTTTCTATACATTTGTCTGTTCTGGCGTTACGCGACCGATTATACGCGACGCATGTTCCGTCAGATATGAACCTTCCCTAACAGTTATCTACTTGTTTCTGCGTAAATATTGACTGTATTGAACATACTATACGAAATGACAGTTGTTTTTTTTACCCATTCAAGGCCCCTCGAGCGTCTCAGGAACAAAATTTGACACATTATTGCAAATGGCCGTCGTGTTGTTTTAGTACGTTTCTGTCGATTTAGGTCTAAATCGTGGAATATTTTTTTTTTTGTGTATTTTGATACGTGATTCTGGACAACAGTTAAGATTTCATTCTCATAATGAAATCAGCCCATCTAAACTGCGTTCAAGAACTGTCAGTTTCAATATTCCGTAACGACGATGACACTATCTGGCAGCTCATGAACGCGGTTAGAACGCGGTTCAGTTTCATTAGTGAAGCTTGACTTTGGTATTCCAGTAGGCACTGTAGGAACTCTAAAGTCCCTTTGGTACCAGGGTTTATTAATAAAGTACTCTTTACCAGTTATTTTTAGTAATTATTCCAAGAAAACGTTCTACGAATTATATTTATAACTTCTTCAGCTTGTCAGCTTGATTTCTTTCCAAATTTTTTTCTATCCTATTCTAGGTTATTTTGACAGTTCGAATGTATTAAAGTTATTATAGCGAGCCTATACGATCGTAAGGTTGTCTCATGCAAACAACCTCTACAGTAGGTACTAATGCTCATTGATTTTTCACCAGATTCGACTGTGGCAGCGGGGCCGGCATCCTGAGATCACCAGAGCCCGTCCGACTGGGACATTGGAACACCATATCAGTGTACAGACACCGGTGGGACGCGTGGTTGAGGCTTAACAACGGGAAGAGGGTGCGAGGACGATCCAAGGTTTGTGATGTCCCAATATATTTCTGGACTCCTAACACAATTGTGATAATTCTGTTGGGACTCAAGTAAAGTTAATTTTAGGCTATTGCTATATTTTTCCTTCAAATCAAATAAGAAAGAGACAGAAAAAATACGAGCTGTCAAATTAAATTAAACTAAGATTTTCTTCGACGCAACTACAAGGCGATCGAGACCGAGGCGTCACACTGTCTGACGCTGGTTTTATAATGAACCTTTAGGTTCACACATTTTAACGCTTATACGTCACTTAACTTTAAGCAAAGTTTATAAATAAAGGGGAAAGCATTATGTTTATCGATAACGTTTCGATTCATCCTAGGGAACCCAAATTCCCCAAGACCATTTAGGAAATTCCGTAAAGCAAATGATTCCAAATAGCGTCAGCGGTCCCAAGCCTAACTGGGAACAATTGTGCCACCAATTTATTGTGATTGAAAAATGTGACAAAAAAGTTTTTTCTAAAGCTACAATGACGACAGAAAACTCAAATTGTTTTTCGTTTTCTTTGTCCGTTCGCTCCACATTGCAAGAGTTACGGCTGGACCAATTGACCGTGCTCGGGTTTACTCGGACTCTGGGTGCCATTGCACGCATTCGGAATTTCAAGGAAAAGGCTACATTTAGTTCAGACTTTTGCTGACTTTGTTGGAAACGCTGCTTTGTAGAAAGGGTTTGACGGTCGGATGACGAAATTAGTTGCTTTAGTAAAGGCGCTGCTCCACAGTGGCCCACAGTTAAACTACGTGTACTTGGCTTCTCTTTGTATGAAAATTTAAGCGGAATTGTTCACTGCGACCTGTCGAGCTAGGATGGCAAATAAATGAACTACGCAGAAACGTGGCAAACTTGACGTTAGCATAACTTGTAAGTATATAAGAAGTATAACTATTAAATGGGTGTTTCTAGGAACAGACAACAAAGGTTTTTAACGAGGCTTTTGATAAATAACAGTGGTATATTGTATAGAGGTACAAGGAGCAGGTTGTAAAGTTCACTCAGGGAGGATCCTCTGACCAGATGAGTGTTGTGTCTGGTGGAACTGTAGCGGCATCTACAACGCTACTTGCGAACTACGTATCAAAATGACGCAGAATCCTGCATCGCGCAAGCAGAGTTTACCCTAGCATATATACAACGTCCTGAGGTCAATCGTCGGGCAGTTGCCCACCAGATTCGACACCCATCTAGTCGGAAGATCCTACCTCCTTTCTATGGAGAATGAGTGAACTTTTTACGCTGTTGCTCAACCTCTATAGTAAAAATACAAAAGTGAAACACGTGACACCAGAAATGGCGGACAAGCAAAGATAGCGAGCGAGAGAGCAGGTCAAGAAAGAGGCAAATATATGACAGTGACCACAGAGTATAAAATTTCAATGTCATGTAAACAAGGCTACAGATTAGCAAGTATTTTCTAACAAAAGGTCTTATCGTGCCCTTATTTAAGTAACCCAATCGCCTGGTTAATGGGAAACCGAAGGCGGACTTAGTAGTTATGTGAAACTAAGTTAGGGTCACGAATGACATGTCAAAAGTTTCAGCCCAGTTCGGAGTTCTTGACATTTATAGACCACCGGACAAGATAAGACTTCTGGAACAAATAACTTTACTTGATTGACGTTCTTAGTCCTCTGAACAAGATGAGAAGAAGTAGAGAAAAAAAAGAAAGCAATCTAATTAATTTGACCCAGGTTAAGGCACACAATAGAGCAGTGTAAATTATTTCATCACCAATTGCCCTCAAAACGGTAAAGGAAAACATCGTGAGGAAATCGGGATGTCCTAGAACCAAAAATTCGTCGAAGATATATAACATATGCCAACTCGCATTGGGCCCGCGTGGTAGATTACAGCGCTCTGTGTCCCAGCAGTGAGGCTGATCATGATAAGGCGCATAATGTCCACACAAAAAGAAACTTTGCAACAACATCTATACGTATGTATCCAAATTTAACGTCCTTTGCCCCAGCATTTTGGAAAATCAGCCTCAACAATTTAATTGGTACACAGCGCCACACAATAGCAAATTCTTTATTCATGGGCCGCACAAAACAATTTGGTGGCTCGTTTGTTGCCTAGCGGAAGAGACGGTTTTGCTCACACCTCCATAATTTAGTGGCTGACGATTTTTGCCGTACACAAACGAGTAGCGACTAGATGAGCCACAGCTCCGTGTGGTGCCGGAAGTAAAAGAATAGCACCATCCCATTTCTTCCCGTGGGTATCGTAGAAGGCGACTAAGGGAAGAATGGACAGCAGCGTTCTCTATCCATTTTACCACCATACTGCGATCGCCAACCCGCCTGCCAAGCGTGGCGATTATGGCAAAACCCCCTTTTTAGGGGAGCCCTATGTCCAGCAGTGGACGTCTTTCGGCTGAAATGATAATGATGAGCCACGGCTCAAATGTTGAGGAAGCTAGTGAAGTGATGTGGAAGCACTTTTATACGTCACAGAAATCACAGGTCATTCGTGAGATGTACGCATAAATTATTGAACCAATGTAAACCAAGGTATCGTTAATCGTGTAACATACCATTAATCAGAAGGTTTTCGCTAATCCTTTCTTTCATATGTGCGAAAAAGATATCCGCTTATCAACGTAAACAACGCCATGAATGTTGTGAAACTGTCAAAATTAAAGCGATTCTAACTGATACTGTATTACACAATGACCGAAAAGGGGGTATCCTAGGTTCTACAAAGTTTTCGGAAAATTCGGTGTATTATATGATATTGTGAAATTGTATCGGTTTAATCGCCAAGACGTGAAATTAGGGATTACTGCCTTTTAGTAATTCTCGAAGCGATACAGCGTATTTTTGAAGTTACAAAAATTTAGTACGGATAAATATTCAGACATCAAAGTCCTCAAGATCTTAGTCTCATACTAATATTATAAATGTGAAAGTTTGTGAGGATGAATAGATGGATCTTTGTTACTCTCTCACACAAAAACTACTGAACGGATTTGGTTGAAATTGGGTTTAATCGCCAAGACGTGAAATGAGGGACACTGCCTTTTATTAATTCTCGAAGCGATACAGCGTATTTTTGAAGTTACAAAAATTTAGTACGGATAAATATATTCAGACATCAAAGTCCTCAAGATCCAAAAGTTTTATGGATGAATGAATGGATCTTTGTAACTCTTTCACACAAAAACTACTTAACGGATTTGAATAAAATTTGGCACACAGATAGTTTATAATCTGGATTAACACATAGGGTACTTTTTATTTCGGTATTACGTCTGTGCAGGATAATTTCTGACCTCCTCGCGGGCGAAACCGCTGGCAAAAGCTAGTAGATCATAAAATGGATCATATATCCTCATTTTATTCTTTTTTGGAAAAAAAACCTGTATTTATTAGCTTTAGCTATATTAATAAATGCCTTTCCACATAATTTTACATCCGCCCAACCCCAGCGATTCCTAAAATTTCCGCGAGCATTTTCCGGCAACATTTGCCGGCTCGCGTTGAATTAAATATTTTCTTGGTTATTAATTTTAATTCAATAGGTTGTGCGGGCTTCCAACTTTCTGGTCGGTGGTAATGTGGTAATGTAGGGAGCCGGGAAACCACAGCCGTTGTTTGTAACAAGCCACAATTAGAAGTACACAGTTCGTTCTGAGTGGCTTAATTCAGTTTTAATTACTGTGTTAGCCTACGTTTTGTTTTGTTTCCATGTGGGGTGTTATTAGTATCAGTAATTTTCGGAAGAACGAGAGAGGGGGTGATTGTGGCTAATTAAACAGCTACACGGTTCGAAGGTTCAGGTACAAGCTATGCTTGCCGCGGTTGGTCCGTGAATATCTTTTTGATCCCTTTTGCACGTTTCAAAGCATAAAAAAAACATAACCATAAACATAACAATATGGAGATATTAATCGAATTAATTTAGTTTAAATACTTATTCAATTTTCATTTTGGTATGTAAAAATAAATAAATAAAATAAGCCTTTATTGCCGTTAGATTTTAACTTATTTGAACGAACATTACTTATACAAATTTTAAACAAAAAAAAAAACATTACTTTACTTAATTGTAACAATAGAGGTAAGAAAACTATAAATTAACTGAAACTAAACAAACTCAGCATTCGGCTTATCTCCCCTATTGACAGCTTGTCTTTCGACAAAGGCCTCCTCTGGTATGTATTCCTACTCAAATAATATTTAAATTGAAAAAAAAAATGCTTAAAAACTATTTTAGTTTTACATAAAAACCTTTATTACTTTTTAGGGTTCCGTCCAACGTGACCATATTACTAAGACTACATTGTTCGTCAGTCTGTCACAAAGCTATCTTTTGAAAAATAATAGGTAAACATTTGAAACGTTCACTTATTGTGTACTACTCTGGTCACTATAACATACAAAAAATGACTTTGTCAGCATTTTTTCACACACTGCTATTGAAACTCTCTTGTTTTTTTTAACTAAAGTATTTAAAAACGTCTAGATTTAGCCTGCTTGCGTGGACGCCGGAAATTATCCTGCGTGAACGTATTACCGAATTAAAAAGTATCCTATGTGTTAATCCAGATTACAAACTATCTGTGTGCCAAGTTTCATACAAATCTGTTTGGCCGTTTTTACGTGATTGAGTAACAATGTAAAATATTATTAATGTGAAAGTGTGTGTTTGGATATCCAAACACACACTTTCACATTAATAATATTAGTAGGATGTAATTATACGGTGGTAGGTACGGAACCCTCCATGCCCGAGATCGACTCGTACTTGGCCGCTTTTTTCATAAAAACTTTCAATTAATTTATTTTTAGATACTCTTTAAAAAATCCAATTACTTTTAAAACGAAGGATTACGTCTAACACCTAAAGAGATTAAAGAAATCCATGTTATATATTGTTTCTTGAATAAAATTTGCTTTAAAGTACAACTACTGGAGCTTAACTAGTTAGAATAGATATTGAGGAGCGAACTTTTAAAGCAGACACCGATGGGACTCGGGACCTTCAAGTTTTAACAGTTTAACACAGTTGCAAGAATTGTTCAATGGTATCAACTGGAACGAATCGCTTCTGAGTGCTTAAAAATATACCTCCTCCAACTTCTGCCAACTTGGTAGCAGTTACTGAGCAATAGGCGCTGCAGTACATTTGCTTGCATTTGAGTTTTTGATCGTCAAAGTTTCAACAACAATACCTAAGTACCTATGCATATTAATGCATATTTATGCATATTAATAATATTGCATCGGTACTTAGGACAGTTGTAGGTTTAAATTAAGACTTGAATCTTTACCAATAATGAAGCGAAGACCTTACCTACCTATACCTTCGCATAGTAGACCTGCTAGTTGGAAGTAGCCATCAGAGGTAAAATTAGCTTACGAAATTTTTTATTTGCCCTGTTTGGATATATAAAATGCCACACACACAACCCAAACACAAACCGGGCAAATAAAATTTTTCGCTTCATTATTGGTAAAGATTCAAGTCTTAATTTAAACCTACAACTGTCCTAAGTACCTATGCATTATTATTAATAATTATGATGTTAATGTTGTAAGCAACATTCGCGAAAGTGTGTGTGCGTGCGTGTATGTGTGTGTGTGGCATTTTATATATCCAAACCGGGCAATTTTTTTTTTTGTTATTGGTTAGTTATTTGAAAAAGATTTTTTTTCACTATTTAGTTGTATTTTTCGTTGTCTAATTTGTTTTTTTTTCTCACCTTTTTATTATTTTATCTTTATTTTTTAGTATCGGTTCATACTGTTTTTTCCTAAGATAGGATAAAATGTTTTTTTTTTGTTTGCTTTTGTTTTTACTTTTTGCGTTGACATAAAACAACAAAACACTGATGTCTTTATATTACGGGAGAATACTGGCTCCCGCAACACAGTTTTATAACTAGCGCAGGAGTCAGGGAAATCTACAACTTGGTGTACTTATTTGTCAATATAAAAAATAATGTATTTTGTATTTGTATTTTGTACCATTGGTAAGCAAAACGATCCGTTTTTGTTGTATAAGTATCACAATAATCTTAATTAACAGTTAAGATGCAACAAAAATTGTCCCTAGAAATAAATTAGAAATGAATTTCCTACAGATACCTTAATGACATTTAGTGTACGCTGATATTGACTGCTGTACTTTGGGTCCCTGGCATGATCCGCTGGCATAATGATGAGTTTTTCCGATTTTCAGCAACAGCTCGATGTCCGAGTTTGTATTGCACCTAAAAGGAGTTTTATTTAAGTTCTTATGAGAAATAAAGTTCTTTAAACCCAGTTCAATTGGGGATGAAGACGGTGGGGAAGTTCGTCAAAACACGGCTTCTAAATAGGTCTTTTCTCAAAGTTCAATCAATAAATCTGCCTAGCAGTCTGAGCGGATGCAGCTGAATAGCAGTATTTTACATGGAGCGACTGCTAATCTGACTTCCATAACTCAGTTACTGGGTAAGACGATACCCCTTGGTAAGACTGGTTGTCAGACTTTCGGGTTTCTGACGACGCGTAACGACTTTCAAAGATTTACGAATGACAGTCGGGACCAACGGCTTAACATGCTTCCCGAGGCACGGAGGAGTCTCAGTATGTAAAGATGGTCACCCATCTACAGACCAACTCAGGCAAGCGTAGCTTAACCTCATAGATCGACCTGTGCGAATGTTACTACTTAGCCATGAGCCCGTCTTTTCTCATCATGATAAAAAATTTCACGAGTTTTGCTTGAGATGTACGTGACGTGCAGAAATATAATAAATGACGTCAATACATACATGCAAACGTCATTTGCGCCACTTCTTCTTCCCAGCTAAAGCACTAGGAAGTGTCGAAGGGTGGGCGTTTTTGGGGGACTGTCTTATGTATTTTGACGTTCGAAAAGTGCTGATTCTCAGCCTAATTTGAATAAATGACTTTTGATTTGATTTGATTTGATTTAATAAAAATTAAATTAAAAATTTAAAAAACCCCCGACCCTAACAAAAACTCTAAAAAGTAAAAATAATAATATTTATAGGCCTTTTATGATGAAGGTAATATTTTGATCAATGCATTGTCAAGTCGGAGGACGGCTAATGAAAATGCTAGGTCTCTGTTTGGCGTTTTCATTGACCGTCCCCCGACTTGACAATTCCTTGATCAAAATATTACCTTCATCTTAAAAGGCCTATAAATAATAGGTCTTTACCTATGAAATTGCCGTTTTGTATGAAAAAATTTAAACGAATTTTTTTCATGAATTTTTTATTTGTATTAATCGAAGTAATCACCCATGCAATCAATGCATCTTTGCCATCGCAGTGGCAGTTTATTGATGCCCTTCTTAAAGAAATCAGCTGGGCGGGAGGCAACAAATTCTTCAAAGGCATTTTGTACTGCCTCTCGGGTATTAAATTTTTTTCCCGCCAAGAAGTTATCCAAATTCTGGAAAAAGTAGTAGTCTGTAGGCGCAAGGTCTGGTGAGTAGGGCGGATGACGGAGAGCTTCCAACCCCAGTTCTTGCAACTTGGAGACCGTCTGCTGTGCAGTATGAGGTCGCGCGTTGTCGTGCAGGAGCAGCGGAGACGAGCGATTGACCAATGCTGGTTGGAGATGCGCCAGCTTCTCCATCATTGTGTTCAGTTCTTCACAGTACACATCTGCAGTAATGCTCACCCCGTTTGGTAAGAAGCTGTGATGAATCACACCGGCGCTAGACCACCAAACAGTGACCATCACTTTTCTAGGGGTAAGTTTTCGTTTAGGGCATTGTTTAGGTGCTGAACCAGGATCCAACCAACTTGCTGAGCGCTTACGGTTATCAAACAGAATCCATTTTTCATCGCAGGTAACAATGCGGTTCAAAATTCCTTCATTTGTGTGTCTGTTGAGCAGTGCAAAGCACGTCTCGACGCGTACTTCGCGCTGGCGATCATTGAGTTCGTGGGGCACCCATTTGTCAAGCTTTTTTACCTTGCCAATTTGACGCAAATGGACCAATATTTTTTTGACGCTAACGTCGAAAGCTGCTGCTAATTCAGCCGTAGATTGTGTATCATCAGCTTCCACAATCGCCTTTAATTCGTCATTGTCGACCAAAGTCTTCGGACGACCGCGAGGTTCATTTTTCAGGTCGAAATTTCCAGAACGGAAGCGAGCAAACCAATAACAGGTGGTGCGTTGGTTTGTAGTGTTAGCTCCGTAAACGTCGTTGATGTTGCGTGCCGCTTGTGCCGCGTTGCTGCCACGACGGTACTCATATTCCATAATTACTCGAATTTTTTACGTATCCATGATGACGAAAAAGATTGAAATGCGATGAAAATGTAACACTAATCAATAAAGAAATGACTACTTTTAGAAAAAAAAATCCATGTTTTTAAAATAAAATTAATTTGAAATTAGAATTCTTAGCCAAACAAAAATTATTTTGATTTGAAATGGCCAGTACTGCAGAACGGCAATTTCATAGGTAAAGACCTAATATTATTATTTTTACTTTTTAGAGTTTTTGTTAGGGTCGGGGGTTTTTTAAATTTTAAATTTAATTTTTATTTCCTGTTTTTTAAACTTAATGTCTCACTCGCTTAAATCTGCGCATCGTTGCGTATTTTTCCCACAGTGAAGTTTGTTACTAATTTATCCTCATTCCTCGTCCTGATCACTATTTATCTATAATCTATGCATTGAGACCTTTTCAATGAGCCCAAACACGACACTTTTGCTGTTTGTTGGTGAGTAACTTGGGCATCCTGGAAATTCCAGGTGTTGCTCCAGCGTTATTTCAATGTTACTTTGTTCGTCTAATATCATTGAAGTAATAGAATACAAAATTTCGAGTTGATCAGACCCGTGGAAGATGCTCAAATCCCTTCATCAACCAGAAAAGAGCTGATAATCTTCAAATGGCTGAACCGATTTTGATGAAACATGTCTAAGAACACTCCCGACTAATACATCTTTCTAATAAAAAAAAACAAAATCAAAATCGGTTCATCCGTTCGGGAGCTACGTTGCCTCAGACAGACACACACACACACATACACATACACACAGAGACACGTCAAACTTATAACACCCCGTCCTTTTTGCGTCGGGGGTTAAAAATAAAAAAAGCTAAACAAATAAAAATAAAACTAGCTTAGCATCAAGTGCAGACACAGAACACGCCGCAAATAGTCAATTCATACTGTAGCAGCGACACCCAGACGATAGCTCCATTCCAAGTTTGCACTGTGACGTCTGTGGCTCATGTAATGTACTCGTATGCTAGACGTGTGCTGATATAAATCTCTTGCATCTGTCTATTGATGCACAATCTGAGTAATGGAAACTGTTCGTCTTCTTCAGCAGGCTCGGCATGACGCTTTCTATATTTCTACGAAGAATAGACAGTGCTTTTTCAATACAAAGTGAGATTTCGTTCCTCCATTTTTAGCATCGCACCGTAGATATCCTCCCCCCCGAGTGGGTTCCCGCATTGTCGTTGCGGGGGGGCTTAGTAACCGTGGTCTCCCATCCACGGTGAAGCCAAGAGGAACCCAACGGTGGGGCCGCTCGTCAGGGCTTTTGCCTTCAAGCCATTGACGTAGCGGCCAAAAAGTAGGTTGCGGTGAGGTGCACCGCAACTGAGGTGGGCCGCGATGTCGAATGGGAGGCATCGCGGCTGAGGGTTACAGGCTGCGGTAGAGGAGGAGTGCCGGTGCTTCTGAGCAGCGCTCTTCCCTTCCGTGGCCTGGACGGGGCCGCCACCGTTTGATGGCGGACGCGGTGGGGCCGCAGGGGAAGAGGAGTGTCGGTATAGCGTCAGCCGCTCTGCCTATCCTCTGCGGCCGAAAAGTGGTAGACGGGACGGCGCGTTGTGTTCCTTACGCGCGCCGTCAAAAATGTCAGCAACCACTGGTGGGGTCCGCAAGGGCCGATGCCTGCCGGGGGTGCGGGTTTGTTCGAAAGAGATACCACGGCCTCTGGCATACGGGCTACTGAGGGAACACGGGTGGGTTTTAGTCAGTAAAAGTCTGACACGCCCTCCTGCTCTACTCAGCAGGAGAAGTCATTTGATGATTTCCCACCCAAAAAAAAAAAAAAAAAAAAAAAAAAACCGTAGATATCCTTCTACAATCTGTCATTTTGTCTTCCGTTTCTAACAATCTGTGTCTAGGTCCCTATAAATGTAGACTATTTCAGAAGAATATTTCTTCCCAAACTGTCAAAATCACACGCGACGGTCATAAAGTATATACGATTATCTACAAAATCATGATTCGTTTAGAACGCATAACTGTGATAATTAATAGAAAAACATAGTCATCTTCTCCTATTGTACATCATTTAGTTAATAGTCATGTCTATTCTTCCGTCGACAAATCGGTGCTTGTGCTAAGCCTGCAGGCTTTAGCGCATGGTTTTGAGAACTTTGAATCTAGCTAAGACCCATGGGAAATAAACATGACTGGCGAAAAGTGGGTACCTATAGGTAGAATATTACAAAAGCTACCCTCGTATCATACGTACAGACGCCAGCACATCAAGCTACTCCAATCTGTCAAATTTATTTGATAGATTTTCAACTATATACCGTAACCATAAGGTTCATGTTCAATTGGGAAAATTTGACAGTTTGGGGTAGGTTGACCTGCTGGCGTCTGTACCTACGCGGCTACACTCGATTCTCATCATCATGATTTCAGCATTTTCAGCCGAAATTCGTCCACTGCTGGACATTGGGAGGTGAAATCAGCTGCGAGTGTGTAACGCGCGTAAAACAGAAACCAGTGTGTGAGTATCTTTTAAACATCTTGACTTAACACATCGACCGCGTTCAGTGCTCCGATTGGCTTTGCACCAATCCAGGGCCAATCGGAGCGCTGAACGCTATCGATGCGTTAAGTCGAGATGTTTAAAATAAATTCAAGGCCTCTGTTGTGCAGTCTTGTTGACGTTACTTGCAGAATTTGCGTGTCAGCCACCCTCTTAACAACAGAAGAAGTACAGATTACTAGCAACCGAAAACGGCTGTCAACCAGAACACAGTGTTTTTCTTGCGCTACTTTTTCCTTTTGAAATAAAAATCCCACAAATTAAATGAGTTGTCTGGGTCTGTAATGACTGGCTAATAGTTTTGCCACGGCTTTATTGTGAAACTTATTTCGTGTTGAAAACAGAACATAATGTGCTAAATATTTGTTGCGTTTTGCCTCAGATATCATCTATACGTAAACATACATTACAAATGTACGTACGTACATAATACATACATCATTATCTGCCTAGCCTTTTCCCAACTATGTTGGGGTCGGCTTCCAGTCTAACCGGATGCAGCTGAATACCAGTATTTTACATGACTGCCTATCTGGCCTCCACAACCCAGTTACTGGGTAATACGATACCCCTTGGTAAGACTGGTTGTCAGACTTTCGGGCTTCTGACGACCCATAACGACTGTGAAAGATCCACAAATGACAGCCGGGACCAACGGCTAAACGTGCTTTCCGAGGCACGGAAGGGTCTTGGTATGTAAAGATGGTCACCCATCCACGGACCAACCGTGCCATCGTAGCTTAACCTGATTGATCGACCCGCGCAGCTATTGTTACTTAGCCACAAGCCCCTTCATACAGTACATAATACATACATACATTTATATAAAACGGAAGTGTCTGTTTGTAATGTTAATATCAACAGCTTTTTCCTACATGCAAATTATAGCATATTCCCTTGGGATAATTATTGACCACCTCGCGGACGAAGCCACAGGCTCAGCTGGTTCATTTGGGTTTAAAGATTATTAAATTTATTTATTCTAGAAGAACATACATTGTTCACTTAGAATGAATACATTATTAAAGTAGGTGTAGTCTAAATAGTAGCAAACAGTTTTGATTTGTTACTGTAGGTGTAGGTACGAATATGTTCGACATCTTAACGTGTGTAAGACTAACATATGTCGGTAACTTAATAATTTTGTGTTGTTAGTGACGAACTTGAGTTTAGATTTAAATATCTTGAAAGAAGATGTGCTCCTGATATCTGCCGGCTCAGATTATAAAACAAAGGTAGATAGACCGCGCGGAACACCAAGAGTGAAGCCAAAAAACCAAATACTAAAGCGTTGCATTGTACCTACGTGTACCAACGTGGCGTACTAACTCGAGTTTTGAATCACTATTTGGTTTTTTGTCCTATCTGCCTTTGTTTAATCTGAGTCTGCTGGTAGATTATTACAAGTTGAACGCCTTCGTATATTAATTTCTGTTATACCGCCTATTACTATCCAACTAAAGGGCAGAAGCCACTTCTCATACATAGAAGGCACGAGCATTAAATCATTGCTTCACTCATTTCCAAATCTTCCATATACTATGTAGGTATACCTGTTATAAACTTACGATTATAAACCTTCTGCTTCTATCGAAATTGTGTCGCTAAGCTCCGTAGTAGGTACTCACAGCCTGATGTTATCACAGCTATCGGGGGCAGCGCAGCCCGCCGATGACGGTATTAGGTCAAACTCCCAATACCGGCCGCGCCTATTGCCAATTATCGGGCGCAACTCCAATCTCGGCTATAAACTGAGAGTGTTTGTGTTTGTAACGCAGTGGTATACAGGTATACAACAAAACCTGTTGATGTCAATTCAGTGTGACAACTTTTGTTTTTACGTTCAGAATTTTCTGTAGGTAAAGTTTTTTCTGATCAAGTATTTTGAAGCTGTTGCCCCCATTTTACCTCTCTCTATTTGAGCCTATCAAACGTTTTTTTTTTTCTAATCTTTAACGTTCGAAATCAAACTCACCCAGTTACATCGTTAAAATCTTGAGCCAGAATCAATTCAAAGACGACCGAGAATTTGACGACAATAAATAGTAAATAATTCCATTATAATAAGAAGACGGTAAAATTGTAAGAGACTGCACTATAGCGTTTAGTGATGATCCTGATAACTATTAATAAGTGAAGCAAAAACTTTGTACCCCTTTTGAAGAAAATTACGTGGACGGAGGATTGTGTTTAGCACAGTTAAAGTTTGTATGCAGAAAGAGTGCCGGGGAGCTAATATTTTCGGTTATTGTTAATAGAAAACGAACAGTCGACCACGAGTTATGATATATAGGAGAGATTATATTTATATTAGCCGCATGCTCTATTACTTGCAATTTGACAAACTTATGACTGCGTCCGTCAGTGAGCGGAGTTCGCGCAGCTGAATTTTGGGCCAAAGATGTTTGATTTTTACCATAAGCTAAGAAAAAGAAGGGCAGAAGAAGGGAAGAAGAAGAATAATAATAGCGAATTATCGATTAGTTCTAAGATTACCCCGTTATAATAATCTTGTTACACCTATAAGCAGTTGAAGTCAAACGATTCTGTGATCACAGCATGTTGTTGTAAGAGCAAGTACGCCAAAATATTACATCAATATTGTGGCCCGTTATAGCACAGGAGCTTGCAAGGGTGCGGGTAATGTATGTTTGCAGACAACTCCCCGACATCTGTGCTACGTCACATGCTTCTTTCGCGCAACTCCCCAACTATTTCGTTGACATCGTCAATATTGTGTCCCCAGTACTTTCTTTTCATTGCGAACGTTATTGCGTCTAGAACGAATGTAGTTTGTTCAACTGATGTTGACGAAACGCTCAAACATTCCACGTTGTTTAGGCGAGCAATTACTTCGCGAAAATTCTGGCATATTCAACCAACCACAGCTGCTTCCCCTGTATAAAACACCACCACCACTTCGTTATACAGCCCATTTCAAGTCATTGCGGCTTCATTCTGAAGCTTAAAATTGATAGGCAAGTAGACATAATATTCTTGTAGAGTATCTTTCTCTGGCAGATAACGAGACCGCATTTCTCCACGTATGCCATTAATCTCAAACATAAATTGCCTCACGAGGTGTAAAATAAGGCACAAAAACATCTACATCGCCGAAATCGTTCCCCCAAAGCGGATCTGACTCATTAAGAACATTCGTGTCTAAAGGGTTGGCAGCGTTGGAACAAACGAGCCTACATTTACACGTCGGGGTAACACCCGCCAGCCGGATAATATCGCCAGTAAAAAATTCGGCTATGAATTTTAAAGACCTAGTAAAATCTGAAATTTTATTAAAGGCTTCAAAAGGTACACTTATTAAGTTGGGAAGATAATAATCTGTGAAGTTTGTGAAGTGGAAATTTGCTGATGATGAAACAGTCGCTTTTTTAATTTACTTGAGTATTTTGTAACTATGGAGAAAACTACTGATTTACTGAACAAAATGTTTCAAATACAATACAACCCGCAAAGGGAGTCAAGAGAATTTACGACTATAGAAATTTTTGAAGCATAAATCTTTGTTGAAATTTTAAAGAAAACTTTAGATCTCCTGTAATATTTCGCCGCTCTCCGTCATATCTCCGAGAGTACCTTGGAGGCGTCCATTCCCAGTTTTACATAATTGCCTCGACACTGAAGGTAGAGGTTAATGTCTCAGAAGCATTGACGGAATTCCTCCTGTTAAAACTGCCACCCTAAATGTTCCGCTTGAAAGGGCCCCCGATCGGTCCCCGGTCGGTCAAACGTGGAATAGATTTTGCCGTCGTTGTAAATCTTAAAATTTTGAATTAATTAAAAACTTTTGCGAGGATTAATTAAAACAATAGGGCTGTGTTCAAAGTTGTCTTTTTGCGTCTCGGACTTTCGTATCAGATTTTGCAGATCTTCGAAGATTGTGGTTTGATAGAAATATTTAAAACTAGCTTCTACCCGGGGCCTCACCCGCGTGGAGTTCGATAATTATCCCACGCGGGAACGTACTACGAGGATAAAAATATCCTAATTATGGACCCAGGTTATACCTAAATTATATCTGCAGGCCAAATGTCATCCGTTCAGCCGTGTTTGCGTGATTGAGAGAAAAATATCCAAATTTTTACTTTTATAACTGAAATATATTAAATACTAGTTATATAGTAATCTCCGTGGATAGGTGAACATCTTTATATACCAAGACCCCTCCGTGCTTTGAAAAGCATGTTAAGACGTTGTAGGTACCCTCCAGTCATTAGTGGATCTTTGACAGACGTTACTTGTCGACAGAAACCCAAAAGTCTGACAACCAGTATTACTAAGGGGTATCGTGTCATCCTGTACCTGGGTTGTGGAGGTAAGATTGTCAATCGCTCCATGTAAAACACCGGTATTCGAATCCGGTTAGACTGGAAGCCGACCCCAACATAGTTGGGAAAAGGCTAGGCAGATGATAATGATGATGACCGTAGTAGGATTTGTCTGCGATTTCATTTTTGCTTTTTTTTTTTATCGAACTTGCGTTAAGTTTTCCCGTTTCAAATTTCGGTTTCGATTTTCATAATATTTCTTACGACGTCACAACGAAATCCGTAACTTCAATTCCGGGTCTGTAATTTACATACGTCTGGGCCATACGGTGGGGTAACTTACGGCCGGCATACTAACCCTTCGCACAACCACGCCTTCGTCTAATGACGTTCATCAACGCGTAAATTAACTTTGGGCACTTGAAGGCACGACTTTAGCGCGCATATTAATTTAGGATTTAAGAATGTCGTCCGTTAAGTAGACGGTTTCATTATGTTCGTGGGATGTAGTTTAAGAGTTTAAAGCGTGGATGGAGGTTAGACGTTAGAAAGTAGAAGACAATTTGGCCTCTACTTCCTAATAGATTGCAATTTTGCATTTCATCAAGGTTTAGCTCGTAAGCTCTAGAGATTAATTTTATCTAGCTGAATGATAAATGATTTAATTTCAGTACCTACATTTAAGTAACTTTGTACTAACACTTTCACACAACATATTTTAAAAACTAGATGAGGTCAGCGTTTCTTATCTAACTACTTTGATAAGAAAAGCCGTAACAAACTCAGAGACTGCAGTATCTTTTAAAGTCCAGACATAATCTTGGTCAGGTCAAGTGAAGACCATGTAGATTGGTGTTTGAAATGGTATTTTGATGAAGGAACCACACAGATTGAGTGAAATGGTCTAGTCAGAGCACGCATTTGTCAGTAATTGTGCATGTCAACTCAGAAGGTAAGTAGCTCAACGATTCGACTAACAATACTAAAAAAAGGACATTTGGGTAGGCAGTATAAAGTACTCAAACTGCCAGATGCTACCAATGAACCTTGGCCTTATGACTTGTGATTTCTTTAAACCTTTCTATGACTGTCTGGCCAAGACATAACCGACCCACTTACCTAATACAAATCTTAGATTTATTAATTAATTCACTAACAGATAACCCAAAAACCTAAACCGTTCGGTCTAGAAGCATGTTTAAACAAAATTTCCTTTTATAGCGAAAATGAGCACTAAAGGGTTAGCTATCCGGGGATATCGCACGATCTCCGGCGAGGCGGCGGGCCTCCTAGCCGGATTACCGCCATGGGATCTGGAGGCAAAGGTCCTCGCGCAAATATGGGAGTGGCGCGAGGAGGCCAAACGCCGGGGCGTAACTCCGCTGCTGCAGCAAATCGCGGCACAGCGGAAAGAGCTCCGGCGGGATCTCATGGTGACATGGAGAGAGCGATTGTCGCAACCCAGTGCTGGGCACGCCACGATTGCGGCGGTAAGTCCCCTCTTTGAGGAGTGGTTTGAGAGGCGGCATGGCGTCCTCACCTTCCGCCTGACGCAGGTCCTCACCGGACACGGTTGTTTCGGAAGGTTCCTGTTTCGGATAGGGCGGGAGGAAACGCCCGGGTGTTTCCACTGCGAAGATCGCCCTGAGGACACGGTGGAGCACACGGTGGCGGTCTGCCCTGCTTGGGCGGAGCACCACCGTGTCCTCGTGGAGGCGATCGGCGGCGGCGATCTCTCGCGTCCGGCCCTGGTCCAGGCCATGGTACGGAGCGAGAGGGCATGGGGAGCCGTCACCTCCTTCAGCGAAGCAGTGATGCTCGCGAAGAGGGAGGCGGCGCACGTGAGGGAGAGGCAGCATATGCGCCCTCGCGACCCCAGCCGCCGCAGGATACGGAGACGCCCTGGGCGTCGGGAATCCCAGGCCGATTTCCGGCCACCGTAGGCATGGGCTTGCGGACGGCGAGTAATGGGTAGCTCGCTGTCCGGTAAGGACCAAGCCCAAGTCGACGGCGCGTTGTGTTCCACGCGCGCCTCAAAGAGATGTCAGCACAAAAAGTGATGGGACCCGCAAGGGTCGATGCCTGCCAGGGATGCGGGTTTGTTCGAAAGAGACACCACAGCCCCTGGCTTAAGGGCTACTGAAGGAACACGGGTGGGTTTTAGTCAGTAAAAGTCTGACACGCCCTCCTGCTCCACCCAGAGCGGGAGAAGTTATTTGATGATTTCCCACCAAAAAAAAAGGGTTAGCTAAGGGATAAAATATTGCTCAAAATTTCGTAATTTTTGCCGATGGGAATACCATCAGGCTTGTTAGTGTCATAAAATTCGTGGCACAACAAAAGGCGAAGAATGTCTACACTTAAACGATAATCTTCGATTATGAATGATTTATCTAATGTTGTTTCTATTATCTCCAGGGTCTATTCTCCCGCATGACATTCCGCGAGCCAGTATGGGTGGGCGGCGCAGGCAACACGACTGGTCTTCAGGGCAAACTGGGCTTGTCTGACGGACTCCTGGGCTGCGTCGACTTCCTCAGGATCAACGGAGACACCTACCAGCTCATGAAGGACGCTGTCGCTACCTTGGATATTTGTGAGTACACTGTAAATGAAACTGGATTAAATGTGTAACATTTGAAACGGTGACGTTAGGTTAGATTTTGACGAAGTCGCAAGAAATATTGATCACAAATTGTGACATCAGTCGGTCTTCTGTAAGAATCTCACCGTGAAATCTTCGATGAAATGAGCTTCAAGTGATTTGTCGTTCCACCTGGCTTACCTACATGTTACCTTTACTTATGAAAAAAAAAAACAGCTTTAAGCCTCACACTAGTTACACCACCTCTTCCCAGCGAAAGTACTAGGAATTGGTGAAAGGCGAGCGTTTGAGGGACTGTCATATGTAATTTCGACGTTCGAAAAGTGTTGATTCTCAGCCTAATTTGAATAAATGACTTTTGATTTTTGCACAATGCTGAAACGCATACAGATTCGTTACATCAACATATACTCGACCCCTACCCCACTTTATTCCTTGAACACTTTCCAGCTATCCCTTCCATGTCATGTGTCTTCATTCGTTCCTATCGTACAAGTACCTGAGTACCCTTGACGTTCTAAACAACGCCGCTGACGCCGCAATAAATGTGGCCACCTAGTAAGCCCAAATAATATTCAAAGAAACATAAATGTACCATCGAAACAAAAGACAAGACCAGAGTATATTCAAGTGTTTTCGGGTTCTACAGTCTCAGTTCATCAAGTTAAACATTTTATTCTTTTAGTTAAAACAAAATAGGTACTTTTGTAAATTGATATAATAAGCTTCCTCCCGTGCCTTAATCTTATATAAAATGTATAATATCCATCTCCTCCTGAAAGCCTAAGTAAGTATGTCTTTAGTCTTAAAATAACGTTCATTTTCCTTAAAATATTTGGCATTTTTTTGTGCTAAGCCGATACCTAATGTCTTCATAATTTTAGTATTTTGAGGCTTATGCTTAAAAGAGACTAGATTAAGAGTAAATCTTTATCAAGTAGTCTTATATAAGTACTATTATTTCTACGACTTGTTTATCCTATTTGACGTAATAAATATCGACCTCAAAAATTGATAGCAGAATGAACAAAGATTATGTTATGCTAAGCTGTTAACATGGCTTAGTCTTGTGGTGCCATCTACATCGCCATATGTGAACTACGCATCACATGCGATTTCGATGTCGTTATCCAAAATCCGGATATTATATTCGTTATCGGTATCCGCTGGATGTGGGAAGCACAAGACTTGTCGAAGTGGAGGAGCCTGGGGGAGGCCTATGTCCAGCAGTGGACGTCTTTCGGCTGATATGATGATGATGATGATCCAAAATCCTGGATCGCACTACCGCACAAATAGAGTTTGACGCGTGGGTATTATACAACGTTCCAACATCAACCGTCGGGATGGCGCCGTGGCTAGAAGCCTTAATTTATTGAGGCAGCAACAGGGTCCAGTTTAGCAACCGAGAACCTCCTAGGTTGATGATCTGCGAGATGCAATTGCAAAAAAAAACAACCGTCGGGAAGATCCTCCCTTTTCTTTGGAGTATGAAGAACACACACACCCTGTTTCTTATGCCTCTATCAAGTCTTTAAATACTGGTTAGGATTAAGAATTGATCTTCTACGGTAAAGGTAGTCTTATGAAGCGGATTGAAAACGACTATGTTCCATTGAAGGCAAACTTCGAACTACTTTGCCGTATCATAAGCGTTTACATTGAAACTTGGACATCGGAACAAACACTCAACTTTGAACTGATAGAACGAATCAATGGATTCAGAAGTCTAAATAAAGTTGATAACGCATGCAATAAAGTCTCTAATGATATAGAGACTCCTACTAATATTATAAATGTGAAAGTTGAATGATGTTTGAATAATTTTATAATAGTAATGTATTGAGTTGCTTGAATTTGTACGTAGCGTTCTTCCTCTCTCCTAACTTTGCAGTGCCTGACAGGGTCCATATTGTTATCACTGTTTTTACCATCTATTATAAAGAATTGAGTATTGAATGCTTGTTACTCAATCATCAGAAAGGGCTGAATGGATTTGGATGCAATTTGTCACACATATTTGTATGTTTATAGTAGTAGTAGTAGTAGCCCATATTCTTTCTCAATAATTGGGCCATCAAATTCAAGAAGAATTTTTCAAATCAAACTGGTAACAAACTCTTCAGCTTGCCTGTGTGACCGCGTTGTTCTTCTGAACTACCCAACGGGCGTTGTTGCGGTTTTTACCTTTATCTAGATAATTTATTCGGGAATTCATTATTATTATTTATTATTCATAATAAATACTAGCTTCTGCCTACAACTTCGTCTGCGTCAAATTTCTTGCTACCTGACCCACCCTGTCGCATCGAATCGCCTGAACTTCGTATTCATGGCATTAGCTTGATGTTATATAGCCTTCCTCGATAAATGGGCTATCTAACTGTAATTTTTTTTTTCAATTCGAACCAGTAGTTCCTGAGATTAGCGCGTTCAACCGAACAAACAAACTCTTCAACTTTATAATACGAGTATTAGTATTGATGATATAGAAATCTCGATTTTTTTCAAATCATAAAACCGTACGAAACAGGGGCGGGTCACTAGTGCTATATAAATTGGTCTTTCTATACAAACTTAGCTAGAATATAGTTCATATTTAAGTCAGGCGGGCCCGAACCTCAGCTAACGTATGACGCTAGAATAATAATGTGATTAGATCTCTTCGGAGGCGTGAAGTAATGGACAATCGCTTCGTCCCGCCGCGCCATAACATTTTCCTCCGATGCTATCTTTATTCGAGGCTGATTTAGTGGGTGTTTATATTATGAGTGGTGAGATAACGTGCAGTTTTCTCTGTTAAGCCGAAAGCTTGACTTTGTGGGTATTTGTTGCTTTTATTTTGGTTTATATAGACTGTAATATTCCAATAATGTAAAAATATGTAGAGATACAGTTTTTTGGCAATGCTAATGCTTTGGGAGCCATCCCTCTGGTCATGTGAAGTCTCAATCGTTGGCATCATCATCATTTCAGCCAAAAGACGTCCACTGCTGGACATAAGCCTGCCCCAAAAGGGGTTTTGCCATAATCACCACGCTTGGCAGATCAGTTGGCGATTGAAGTATGGTGGTAAAATGCGTAGAGATCGCTCCTCCCCATTCTCCGTTGGCATACTCAAATGAAATATCCAAGTTCAGAGCATCGGTTCGGACCATTTCGTTTGGTGGGGGCTGATCAGTTAAGATAAATAAGGATTTCCATCTTTGTCAATAAAATGATGAACAGTGACACAATTCAAAAGTCCAGGTTCTGAAGCTGTTCAAAAGACGGGGGCACAACAGAGGATTCATTTGCAAGTCCTTATAATTTCCAATGGCTTGCAAATCTCTTATTGCGCCACCTCTTTGATATCACCGAGCTTGATTAAAAACCTTACACACTGCTTCACAAATTAATCGCATGCTTTCAAACAAGTATACCATTACATTTATCATAATAATCTCTCTTTTGACGGCTTAATCTTTGGCTAGCATCAGCCTGAAATAATTCTGTGCCACTAAAATTTTCACGACAAAGAGACCGAGTTAATCACGATTTGCTGTTTGACTTTTCTGGTGTTTAGGGACGGATTGACAAGTTCTGCGTTTCGAGGATTATTTTTGTTAATTAGCCAACTTTCGATTGGAAGAGTTTCTTCATTTTTACTTTACTTAAGAAGCGGCTAATGGGAGTCGGACTCGCACACGAAGGGTTTCGTACCATTGTACGCTATTTAACACTATTTTTATAAGGAACGGTGTTCTTTAAAGTGAAACAAGTCCACATTTTTTCCATACTTTCGGGAGGGTTTTACTCTACTGTTTGACAATGTACATCAAAACTTAAACATGGTATGCTTTTGTCTCATTATTAATATTGTGGCCTTTGTCCAGCAGTGGACGTCTTTCGGCTGATATGATGATGATGATTAATATTGTCGGTACGGAAACAGAATACTAAAATAAAAAGCCATTAAAAAATTTATGAGCCAATAAAGATTCGTTTTTCTTGCTAATGTAGTGGAGCCTTATTAATAATTTCCCGGTGGAACCTTTTGGGTACGGAACCCAGAAAGTATAATATTCGTAGGTAATAAAAATACGGTTTCGTTCATCAAAATGTTTATTCATATCAGATATTTTAGGTTACTCTTGGACATAATGGAGAGGTCCAAGGTACGTCATAATTCCCGGTCTCAGACCCATTTAAGGTCCTGAGTTCGTTGACCTATGTTCCCGCCGCCGGTTCGAGTAGTCCTGAAACGTATATTTACCTACACATATGTGTTTAATTCATTGGAATTTCAGATAAGCAATATTTTAAGATTGTTTTTGGAACAATGAAAAGGGCCAAATTATGTCATAGTTCCCGGACACAGACCCTTTTAAGGTCCCAAGTTCGTTGACCTATGTTCCCGCCGGTTTTCCGAGTAGTACTAAAACATACATATGTATGTAAATATATCTGTTTATTTCATTGGAATTTTCCCATTTCGTCCGCGTGAATGTCAACATCCCTCGTTGAGACAAATCGAATCAAACACATAACGTTACCATCAGGACGAATTCGATAAGATTCCTCTTCGTTTCGTCGAGTACCTATATCATACGTTTGCATTAGGCACGATTTATTCATAAGACATAATACGTTTTGAAAGGCTTGATATTTTTGAGATACTCCATCATCATTTATTGTAGAATCGAATATAATATTAAATTACTAGCCTGCGGCTTCGCCCCCGTGGAGTACGGAAATTATCCCACGGAACGTACTACCGGAATAAAAAGTGTCCTATATTAATCTGTGTGCAAAATTTGATCAAAATCCGCTCAGCCATTTTTGTGTGAATGAGTAACAAACCATCCTCACATAAAATAGTAAGTATTAGTGGGCAAAGTAGGAAGTCCAAGCGAAGGGATTGCTGTCTGGAATATATTTTTGGGGGAACTTATGTCCGTTCCGTTCGCTATCTTAACTACAGGTTAGCAACATCAGTATATGATTCTGAACCCCACTGCGTTGAAGTTAAAATAAAATTAGCTGTTCCAAACATTTTGACCATGCAGGTACAGGTACTTATAGTCGTTTGTGATGCGGGTACCAACTCAGTATCTAGAAACCTACGTGAAGGAAGAGTTTTGACCGAAAGGTGTGGCATACCGAAGTTTTCGCAGATGGTTTTTTTTTTTGGGTGGGAAATCATCAAAAACTTCTCCCGCTCTGGGTGGAGCAGGAGGGCGTGTCAGACTTTTATTGACTTAAACCCACCCGTGTTCCTTCAGTAGACTGTATGCCAGGGGCGGCGGTATCTCTTTCGAACGAACCCGCTCCCCTGGCAGGCATCGGCCCTTGCGGGCCCCGTCATTTTGTGCTGACATCGCTTTGAGGCGCGCGTGGAACACTACGCGCCGTCGACCTGGGCCTGGTCCTTACCGGACAAGCGAGCTACCCATTACTCGCCGTCCGCAAGCCCACGCCTACGGTGGCCGGAAATCAACCTGGGATTCCCGACGCCCAGGGCGTCTCCTGCGGCGGTTAGGGCCGTGAGGGCGCATATGCTGCCTCTCCCTCACGTGCGCCGCCTCCTTCTTCGCGAGCATTACTGCTTCGCTGAAGGAAGTGACGGCTACCCATGCACTCTCGCTCCGTACCATGGCCTGGACCAGGGCCGGACGCGAGAGATCGCCGCCGCCGATCGCCTCCACGAGGACACGGCGGTGCTCCGCCCAAGCCGGGCAGACCGCTACCGTGTGCTCCACCGTGCCCTCAGGGCGATCTTCGCAGTGGAAACACCCGGGCGTTTCCTCCCGCCTTATTCAAAACAGGAACCTCCTGAAACAACCGTGTCCGGTGAGGACCTGCGTCAGGCGGAAGGTGAGGACGCCATGCCGCCTCTCAAGCCACTTCTCAAAGGGGACTTACCGCTGCAATCGTGGCGTGCCCAGCACTGGGTTGCGATAATCGCACTCTCCATGTCACCATGAGATCCCGCCGGAGCTCTGTCCGCTGTGCCGCGATTTCCCGCGGCAGTGGAGTTACGCCCCGGCATTTGGCCTCCTCGCGCCACTCCCAGATGTGTGCGAGGACCTTTGCGTCCAGATCCCATGGCGGTAATCCCAAGTTTTCGCGGATGGTTACGCGACACCACGCAGCGCAACACGACGCCGACACAGTCATCACTTCGTGTACAATAGTTGTTTTAAAAATATTAAAATGTGGATGCTTAGGTTAATGGTTTATTATTATTTTTGTTTTTAGCATTTTTTTATGAAACAGACTTTTTAAAATTTAAAACTGCCATTCTGTACCAACAATATCAGTGGGATGTACAGGAATACATTCAATAAAAATAAAAAGAATCCCGTTCGTCAACCGGACAACACATAATTGGGAATACATGACATATGTCATGGTAAAACAAGAAATTTCACGCAAACGAAGCCACGGGCTGAAGCATAGTTGTAGATAAATAGAAGATAGTATACTCTTTATGATGTTCCTATAACACCATTTTTAACACAGATTTAAAATGTTGACAATTTACATAGGGTGACACAATAGGCGGTCTTATCGCTAAAGGCAATATTTTACAGACTGCCTTAACGCTATCCTTTCTTATCCTTTTTATCTTATCTTAGTATTTAAATTCCTGTCCACATTCTGATCACGTCTCGCTCAGTGCAACTACAATCAAATTTCAAACCCAGCTCGGACTATTGGATCAAACAGATGTCGTCGGTATCTATATAAAACTGTTTTTATGCGACACAGGATTGGATAGACCTTCTGTCTTTTGGATTCAGTACCACCCAGCCACCAACTTCTTATGTTGGCAATTACTGGTTCTTGAACTTGTGGCGTGTTCCGTGTGTTGCCGGATGTAAAAGAATAGCACCGTTCCATTTCTGCCCGTGGGTGTTGTAGAAGGCGACTAAGGGACTTACTAGAGAATGGAGCGTGTTCAATATGGTCATATTTCTTCAAAAATGCCCATAAGTTGGTGGTGTTAAATTCATCAAATAGATCCCCACGCAATTTTATATAATTACTACCACTTATATTGCGTTCCGTGTGGCGCCGGACGTAAAAAGAATAGCACCACCCCATTTCTTCCTGTGGGTTTCGTAGAAGACGAGCAGCGTTCTCTATGCATTTTACCAACATACTGCGATTGCCAACCCGCCTGCTAAGCGTGGCGATTATAGCAAAACCCCCTTTTGGGGGAGGCTTATGTCCAGCAGTAAACGTCTTTAAGCAGATGGTCCACGGATGGGTGACCATATTTACATACCAAGATCCCTCCGAGCCTCAGTAAGCACGTTAAGCCGTTGGTCCTGGCTGTCATTCGTGGTTCTTAGACAGTCGTTACGGGCCGTCAGAAGCCCGAAAGTCTGACAACCAGTCGTACTAAGAGGTATCGTATCACCCAGTTAGGTACTGGGTTGTGGAGGTCAGATAGGCAGTCGCTCATGTAAAATACTGGTATTCAGCCGCATCCGGTTAGACTGGAAGCCGAACCCAACGCGCCACATCGCGGTCAACAGGAAAAGTGTCCATAATGCTGACAGCATTGCGACGCTGTATGGCTGATTCTATGGGTAAAAAACAGGCCACATTGTTTAATTAACCAGCTGTCTATAACCACCTACCTCTGACATAGCTGAATAAGTACCTAACACTGACAGATCAGTCCCCGTAAACAATCCAACCAATAATATTATATTTCGTCGACAAATTCAAATCACAACGCCATTTTGAATTTTCGAAACACAACAATGAATAAACATAAATTCGTGTTCGAATGCATCTTGTATTTCCGATTTCATCGTTCCTAAGCGCAGACTGGCTCGTTTAAACAATTTCGGAGTAAATCTGCAAAGCGTTTGTGCCGCGATTGGATTTAAAACGTTCCATTTGACACGACAAACAGAATCCGCTTCAGCCATGTTTGCGCGCCAAAATGTATTGTGACGCGAGCCAACGATTTCAAGATCGAATTCAGCAAATACAGAAGATTTGTCGCCAAGGACGACTTAGTCATAAGAATATTCCTTTTATGCTGTCGATGTCTTTTCTCCGTACATTTGTGTTACCTTTATCGGATCGAAAGTCTCGTCGAAATGTATTTAGGGACCTATCAATAATTCTACTGAGATCAGATGTTATGAGACCCTCATAAATCGTAACATACATTCTGTTTTCGATTTTATTTATTTCTCTAGTACAGTTCTTAGTCAATTTGGAATAAATTGTGTGTATTCACCCGTTCAGAAACTCGAATATTGGGTATAAAACTTGCTATATAGTTGATCCCTTGTTATAATTTTCGTATTAAGGTAAGGTATTCAAGATCCGAGCTTGGGTGAAGCATATATAACATTTTTCCTTTCATCGTAACTTGCAATAGGGTACTTGATTTTTCAGCGAGTGAACGGGGCCTAGTAAAATATTTTATAGATTCGTCCGGAGCTTGCGCTTCTTTGTTATTTGTACGCCACGAAATAACTTATTACGTAGCTATTTCGAAGCCATTCAATATAAATTGTTCGGCTACATATTTATAGCTATTTACTGTTTCTTCTAGACTTTATTTCTAGGCATTTTCATCTCTAACGACTCGTTTTAAGTCTCATAAGAATGAAACATATCCAAGTTACCTTTCAATATAAATTGGAAGCTCTTGTCTATATTTTCTTTTGTTGTTACTTAGTCTGTTAACATAGTCCATAACGAGCAACAAGTTCTTGATCTTTTGATTCTGGTTCTTTTCCCTCCACTCTCCAGCTCCCTAATCGCGTAACACAATAACACAGACATCCATTGCTTCATTTGTTCAAATTTGTCTGCTCAACAACGTAAATAACGCAATTAATTTTGTTATACCTACGAAAGACATTACTACTTTTGCGGGATTACTTAATTACCCTGCAGTTTTATAAATTACTTCATATAGGTTCATTATGAAGGCAATTATTGACGCAGTACTTTTTACTACGTACTTTAGCTGTATGCTTAGTAGGTATTTTATCAGATGTGGTCTCAATGAGACCATCATTAAAAGAATTGGGGTCAACTTCAAGTCTAACCGGATTGTAGCAGAATACCAGTATTTTACTTGAGCGACTGCGTATCTGACCTCCCTGACAACCCTGTTACTGAGTAACGCGATATGTGGGTGCATTACGCTTACCTAGGTAAGACTGGTTGTCAGACTTTTGGGCTTCTGACTACCCGTAATGAATGAAAATATCCCGAATATGTTCAAAACTAAATGAGAATACATTCAATCTCGAAGACACGACATACTCGTAGTCGTTGTAGCTTCAATTGCTTCTGAAGTTTGCACATAACATAATCTTTGTAAGAGTGTAGCCGCTTTGACTTGTTCCTTGCGCTGAGCAAACGTAGGGCTCCCCTCATCGTTAGTTGGGGAACGTGTGCGGAATTCCGGTGATGAATGGTGCCGACATTAGGGTACGGCCCTTGAATTTGAATTTATCAACTTTTACAGTACTTCATTTTCCATTTTGGCTTCATAACAGCTGCAATTTTCTTGAGTTGGACGTTATGATATTCCATCGTTAACTAATTAAGGAAGCGTCATAGTTTTTGCCACACCTGTTAACTCAAAAGGACCGACTTAGGATGACTCTCGACAATCATGTACCTAAAGCATAACAGCCACACTTCTAATAATTATAATATATCTGAATCGGCAATCGGAGCGAATTGGAGGTTATAAGTTCAATCCCAGCCAGACTCTTTACTTTGTGTAAATTATTTCATCACCACTGCTCTCAAAACGCTGACTACATAGTGAGGAAACCGGCATGTCCTAGAACCAAAAATTCGAAGACACGAAACTTCTTCCAATCCGCACTGTTCCCATGTGATGGACTGCGGCCTAGTCTCCCTCACCGAGAGATATCCTGTTCCCGCAGTGGGAACATTATAGGCATATCTGATTATGTATATCTGAATCGAGGATTCTTGCAAACACACCGAACTTGACTAACAATTAAACTACATGATGCAACGCGAATTATGGCCTTCCTAGAAAGACGTCGCGTGCTGAAGGCCAATTCTACTAATTAAAAACGTTCGCAGTGTCATCTCGGCGACAATCGAAATTCAAAAATTTGACAAAAATGTATAGGAATTTTTGACAGATTGACACTGAAGATCAGACTGTGAACGTTCTTAAAATTAGTAGAATTGCCCCTCTGTTCTATTTATGAATACCATAAACCCGGAACTCAGGTTATGAATCTAAAACATTCGCATCCTCTTCACAAAAATATCAACATACATCTTATTCAACGACATTCCATTTCGCTCTCGCTCCTAAGTCCCACATATTGTTATTTACGAAACTTCTCAGCCAGTACGTCGACGCATGTATAGTATTCCTGCTTCAAAAAAGGTTTCGTTTACCGCTGGTCATTGATGTAGTGAACACTGGCGGAAAGATTTAGGGCAGATTGCCGTGCTAAGGAAGTGACGTACAATAGAGTAAAGGCTTATGCTTTACACTGGTTGGACAAAGGGTAAGAACTCACTTTATTTGTAATTTCCCGACAGATTGCCTCCATTCAAGTCTGTATTGGCTTTTTATTATAGCAGACTTTTGTAATAAACTTTTGATTTTCCAATTATTCTTCTACCTTGCTATTTCCTTGAAATGTTTTCTTCAAGTTTCTGTTGCTAATTAAATGTACGTCACATTGAGCGGATTCGTTTCGCTTTTAAAATTCAGAGTGAAATATGACGTGTCTGTTTAATACGCTCTGTAATGAAGTGCGGAGATTAATTCTCAGAAAATTTTGTTGAAGTATCTTGTTTGATATTCGGAACTCATTAAATAGTCAGAGGTTCGTTTGAAAGATCGAGTAACCTCACATGCGGGTGATTCCATAAACTGTATTTGTGTACAACGCGTGAAGACGGTTATGTGTATGGTTATTTCTTAATAGAAGCTCATAACAGGCACGTAGGAGTAGAAATACCTAGGTGTACCTAAAAATCTCTAAATTCGGTTGTATTTATTAAGCCATTGCATAGCTTCTATCGCGGGCCTTGAGCGTGGAGACCGAATCCAGAAATTCCGTAACGAAAATAACCTAACACCTAGCAACAGGTCGGACTGTTGCATAGCAACGGAGGAATGACATGTTAAAATTGCAATTTTGACTGCTTTATCTGAAATCTGCTTTATGGGAAATCATCAAATAACTTCTCCCGCTCTGGGTGGAGCAGGAGGGCGTGTCAGACTTTTACTGACTAAAACCCACCCGTGTTCCTTCAGTAGCCCGTATGCCAGGGGCTGTGGTGTCTCTTTCAAACAAACCCGCACCCCTGGCAGGCATCGACCCTTGCGAGTCCTATCACTTTTTGTGCTGACATCTCTTTGAGGCGCGCGTGGAACACAACGCGCCGTCGACTTGCGCTTGGTCCTTACCGGACAGCGAGCTACCCATTACTCGCCGTCCGCAAGCCCTTGCCTACGGTGGCCGGAAATCAACCTGGGATTCCCGACGCCCAGGGCGTCTCCTGCGGCGGTTAAGGCCGTGAGGGCGCATATGCTGCCTCTCCCTCACGTGCGCCGCCTCCCTCTTCGCGAGCATCACTGCTTCGCTGAAGGAGGTGACGGCTCCGCATGCCCTCTCGCTCCGTACCATGGCCTGGACCAGGGCCGGACGCGAGAGATCGCCGCCGCCGATCGCCTCCACGAGGACACGGCGGTGCTCCGCCCAAGCAGGGCAGACCGCCACCGTGTGCTCCACCGTATACTGGGGGGGTGTTAGGTTATTTTCGTTATAATTGCATAATTTGATAAAAAATGCTATGCAATAGCTTTACCGCGGCAGTCTCCGAGTGCCAGAGGTTTTTTTTTTACCTTTTTTGTTCCCTCAGAGTTTCGTCATTTATAAACCTTCATTTTCATAGGGTATACTTATCGAGTGATCGCATGTTTTCGTCAAGTTTTCATTAGAAGTTTTAGAGTTAGCTTCAATAATACATATTTCTTCAACTTAGTTTATATTGATAATGTTATATTAATTTCCTGTCACTGTTATTAGAAAGTGAAGATATACGTGTTTGTGTGAGGTAAGTATCTACTACAGCTAAAAAATTAAAATATAAATTTTATTTAAAAAAAAGCAACTAATTTCCAAAAATAAATACTAAAAAGTGAAAAATGATTTAACAGAAGTCGGCATCTCTATTAATAAAAAAGAAATAGCGCTGATCATGTTCATTAGCAAGACTGCACACATTTCATTGCGTTGCTATAAAAGTTGATTACACTGCTATGACTAAAGGCTGGCTACGATAAAAAATACCACTCGAAACAAAAACGCTCTTTTATCGGAACATTTGCGCCAAAATATTAAAACTTTTACAATAAACTATGGGCCAGCTCCGAATGTACTCAACACAAAAATGTTTTTAACAGACAGCCTTTCACTGAATCGGTAGCTCAGCGAAAATTTCAGCGACGCATCAGACTAGGAAGACATTCGTTACAACACCCGATCGAAAGGGACAGACACCGCCCAAGATTAAGTATGGGCGTGATAAATGAGATTTCTTTTCAAGTAGACGATGCTTATGTGGCCTTACCTAAATACCTATGTGCAGGAGAACTCAAAAACTTTAAACTGAAATTTGAAGATGACCTAGATAGGGCGCTAATGCAGTAAGAGTTACCGAATAGACGTTACAGCCAGACTTTTCATGGTGTTAACTAACTGTCTCAACTATTTTCGGTTTTTTTGGTTATATTCTTTACTGGCTCTTTTATCGATTAAAATACTATTTCCCTTGAAGCTGGTAACTTTTCTGGCACGCTGTATGTCTTGTACGGTCAACAAAAAGATTGACTTGAAGTTTAGTAAGAAACCGATGGATGTATTCGAATAACATTTAATTTAATTAATAGACAATAAACGTTAATTGACAGAGAACAGAGAGGAGGCCTGTGTCCCAGCAGTGGGAACATTTTAGCCTGATTATGCTACACAGTTCATTTATAAAACTCAATTTTAATCAATCAATCCATCAGTTTCTTAGTATCATCATCATCAGCCTATAATGTTCCCACTGCTGGGACACAGGCCTCCTCTCGGTGAGAGGGATTGGGCCGTAATCCACCACGCGGGCCCAGTGCGGGTTGGTAGATGTCATTCGAAGTTTAGCGGTTGTTTACGAAATCTTCTAGCTGAAGCACGTTCTTTAATAAAACGTATTCGTTATACTTTTAAAATAAGTTTGAGACATGACCAAGTACGCTGTACGTAGGAAGATAGGTTAATATAACACTGCATTAGTACCGCATTTCAGTAAGTAATCTCCAAGATGTTAAGTTTATAGAGGTATGAGGAACAGGGTGTAAAGTTCGCTCATCCTCTATTGAAAAGGAGGATCCTCCGACCAGACGGGTATTGTGTCTGGTGGGCAACTGCCCGACAGTTGATGTCGGGATTTTGTATATGTTCGAGTGTCGTGGTAAACTCTGACTGCGCGATGTGGAATTTCTGGGAATAGTTTGCCTGTGGCATTCTAGATGGCGCTACTTTTATTTTTGCGTTTTTCAATATTTGTTGTGAAGTATTTATTTTTGTAGTGCCGCTACAAGCTTCCTTATACTACTAAGGTCCCAATGTACCAACATTGGGACCTTTACCATGTTAATCACTGAAGTAAAATTCTAGCTAATTAGGTCTTAATAATACCTTGGTAGATTATTAATTGTGAGAATGGCCGATGGGGCCGAAAGCTTCTAGAGTAGTGACCGCGTATCAAAAGACGTAGAGTTAAAAGGCCTACCACAAGGTGGACCGACGACCTTGTGAAGGCCGCAGGAATCCGCTGGATATGGGAAGCACAGAACCGGTCGAAGTGGCGGAGCTTGTGGGAGGCCTATGTCTAGAAATGGACGAAATGGACGGTCTTTCGGCTGAATGATGATGATCACATCACTTCACTTTAATTTCTGTTTTAGTTTGCTGACATTATTTAATTTGTATTAATATTTTCATATACGTAATAATTTGCACGCCATAAGGTAAACTGTAGCTGCGATCTCATACATTTATGAAGAACATCTTATATACGTACCTGTACCTACATTCATAGCAAATAAAGTTCTGGTTCTAATTATTCTGATTCTGAAAATTTTAATTAATTACAGAATATAGAATAGAATAACGTTTATATAGTTTATTCCTTGCTCTCTTGAAGCCGACTTTCGACGATGCGTGAATCCACAAATGCGTACGCCTATTTAACAAAATGTATACTAGATTGCCAACAAAATAAATGTCAAAATCAAAATAAAAGTGTGAAAAGTTTAGATTGGTGGTTTTACATAAGTAATTATTGATTTATAAAACTGTAGTGAGCTGTAATTTGTCCTATAAATGTTTAAATTCCTTTTTCCTACGTAATCAAAATAGCATTATGTGGTTCCTAAAACCACAGCTGCCTAACCAACTTCTATTTTGATATTTATGAAAAAGCATTACAGTCGAAATTCGCTATTGAAATGTCTATACTCGTCCGTAAAATCACGTGCCGTAGGAAACCACCTTGATACATGCTTCCCTAAAGCCGCGCGCGCCATTCCAGGTTCAGTCTAGCGAAGTTTACGTATTCTATTGAAAATCGACACAATATTCCAACAATGTTTGTCATCTCGTACTTTTGTCAACCAGTGATCGACATGTAAATATTAGAAATTGGAGTCTTATCGCTAGAATTCGTTCTCAACATAAGAAGCTTACTCTTAGCATATACAACTATGTACGAGTACATACTAGGGTATGAATATCGAAATCTCAGAATCTCGTAATAATGCCGGATTTTCTGGTAGATTTTCCATTATTTCAATTCCAATATTGGATAATTCAATATCTGAATTAGAAAATAATAAAAATCGTCGTGTTATTTATCTGTAACATTGTAACTACATACCTATCTGTGGTTCAGTGCTTACTCACGCCAGCATATGAATAGTAAACCTCTGATATCGCGTGAAGCGTTATAGAGCGAACCAATAGTGCTATTCTGTAAAATCTCACCGTGAAAACGTAGGTGAGAGTGTGCTGTTTTTCCATCTGGCTCTGGGTATTGATACTTATGATAGCTCACTTTAAGCTCACTTCACCTAACGTAAACAACATTTTTTTTAAATGTTGTAGTCGCCCGACGCGTGTTGTTATAGTGACCAAAAGACGCGTTATTTAATAAAAAACCATCTAGCGAAACACTCGTGAACCTCTTGAACGTTGTCACAGATAAAAACACGTTTAATGTGAGTGAGTCACCTGGGCTACTACAGTCGCCCAAACGTTCAACGCCAAAAAAATTTGGGCGACCATAGTCGCCCGGACGTTTCAATGGCTAAGTTTTCACCCTGTACCGTAAATTAGAACTGAATTACTGTAATATTGCAATCGTTGTAGATAGCAAGCAATCTGTGAAAAGTTTAGATTGGTTTTGTCTGTCAATATTTAAAAAAAAAAAAAAATATTTAAGGAGTTATTAAGCAATTTATAAAACTGTAGTGAGCTGTAATTTGTGCTATTAATGTTGAAATTCCTTTTTTCTATGAAATTCAACTTTTTATTAAAAAAATGAATTCCAATACTAGGACCTAATATCGGAAATCAATTCCAATATTGAAAACCCACCGATATTACATACCCTAGTACATACATACATCCCTATTTTATTACTATCGCTAATACCACGCTCACTGGAATAATGAAATTCCATCTTGCCGCGTATTGAATACGCAATCATTTGTCACGCAGGTACTCCTATAATAGCATTTCGTCTGTTTTGTTCGTGTATTATTGTATCTCATCGTAGATTTAAGTTACTTTAGTTTTGTTTGTTTTATGGAACTCTATAAACAATCATTTTAAGTCTTTTTGGGTTTTTGCTGAAAAACGTGTATCAGAAATAGGACCTTCGGCCATAAGACTCGCAAAATCAACAGTCATTTATTCAAATAAGGCTGAGAATTATCACATTCGAACGTTAAATATACGTAAGACAGTCTCCCAAAACCCAGTACAGCTGACCAGTTTTCAAGTAAAAACTTTCAGTATTTTCTGGGTCATCATCATAATAATCGGCCTATACTTTTCACACTTCTGGGGCACAGGCCTCCTCTCTGTGAGAGGGAGTGGGCCATAATCCACCACGCAGGCTTAATGCGGTTTGGGAGATGTCACATGTCTTCGAATTTTTGGGTCTAAGACGTGCCGGTTTCGTCACGTTTTTCTTGGTGTATGATGGGAAATCAATTACGGTACAAATCAGCTACACAAAAAAGACTGGAATTAAACAAGATTTCAAGAGGCATCAACGAAATGGACTAATTTTGGCGACGTCCAAGCTTATTATGTTTATCAACACGAAACCTTAACAAATTATACACCCGAAACCGTCCTCATGAATCACTCTGTCTATTAGTGAAAACCGCATGAAAATTCGTTCAGTAGTTTTTAAAAATATCGCGAACAGACAGACAGAGAAACGTGGGACTTTGTTTTATAATATGTACCAAAATATACATCTTGCTCTTTCTTTACAGCGGAATGCGCCCCAACACTTGCGCCATGGAAACCACCAGTCGAGGTCACAACCAGCGAATCAACACAACACCAACGGGACACAGAATCACACGCAATATACGACATCAACGATATAGTTCACTTCGAAGACAACGACATCGTCATGAGGGATGCCAAACGAGCCAAAATACATGACAACAACAGACTGGACAATTCTGTCGTCCCATTCAAAACTTACTCCAGTTACAATGATGTTAAGACTCATTTTGGAAAGGATAATAAAAGTTCTGGGGTTGTGGCCGATGTGGACAATGAGTTGAAGAGTGATGATAGGAAGGAGGACAAGTCTTGTGAGTGTCAGCATGGGGGTGGATGTGTCACCAATGTGTGTCTATGTCCCCTGGGGTACGCTGGTGTCAAGTGCGAGATCACTCTGGATTTGAAGGTAAGAATTGTGTTATTTATAGTTTTATCAAAAATGATATTAAAATATAACCTAATACCCCTCTTTGAGATGAGAATACGAACACTGACTCATTTTAATTCGGTGCTGGTGTCCAAAAATGTATAAAGGATGACATCATCGACGCGCAAACTGTAACCATGCTTTTAGCATATGATTTTACGGTGTACGTTACCCCAGCAAGAAAGTGTCTCCTAGAGTTAGATGAGTAGAACGTATAATGTGTGCCTTATCTGCTGTAAATGTGCCCCCACATAAAAAATGTGTGCCCCTGTCGTTTTGGAGAAAAACGGAAAAAAACGATTCTTGCTGGGGTAACGTTTTTCTAACAGTAAAATTCTAAACGAATGATCGGAGAGAGAAAAATTGTGTATGGCCAGAGAGCTTATATGTGTGCCAAAATGTGCCCCCAAAAATAAAATCTGTGCCCCTTCAGGTTTTCGAGATATTGCATTTCCTGCTGGAGTAACGTTTTGATGAATCGTATATCTCTAAAACCATTGCATGTGCCCCTGTAGAATAAACATACACGAGTAGCTTTTAATGTGTGCCCCTTAGTGCCCCAATTAGATTTAAGAAAATATTTATAGTTTTCCAGTTATCGCGGTTTTATGAAAACCCGAAAAAACATCACACATTAAGAGCTACTCGTGTATGTTTATTCTACAGGGGCACATGCAATGGTTTTAGAGATATACGATTCATCAAAACGTTACTCCAGCAGGAAATGCAATATCTCGAAAACCTGAAGGGGCACAAATTTTATTTTTGAGGGCACATTTTGGCACACATATAAGCTCTCTGGCCATGCACAATTTTTCTCTCTCCGATCATTCGTTTAGAATTTTCCTGCTAGGAAAACGTTACCCCAGCAAGAATCGTTTTTCCGTTTTTCTCCAAAACGACAGAGGGCACACATTTTTATGTGGGGGCACATTTACAGCAGATAAGGCACACATTATGCGTTCTACTCATTTAACTCTAGGAGACACTTTCTTGCTGGGGTAACGTACACGATTTTATGCCCCTTAGCGTAGAAATGCTTCGTCTGTTCAAAAAAAAAAAAATCTGCTGTTTCATAGAAAAGTGAAAAGATCTACGCGGAAGAGCTCTTAGTTTTGTAAGAACGATGAAAAATTTCAACGCCTGTGGTCTCAGAATCATGTATTCCAGATAGAGGATAAATAATGAACAGACTAGACTATCATATCGAAGTCTAGACAAAATGTACACAGACATTTCTTTACCGAAAAATGTTTACATCAATACAACAAAAATAACGACTACGCCTCGTCCTATTACTTGCCTTTCATTACCAAAACGGCAGTTTGGAGCGGAACCATTACTTTTCTCAATACTTCGTCTTAAAAGAACGTGTTCACAGAAACAAGTACTTTCTTTCTCTTTATTTTATTCCTTTCATAAATCAAATGAGCCGGGAGGAACGGTTTTTGTCTTTTTACAACTTTTGTTTGAAAAATGTTTCTCCACTTCGTCTGGACTTGTAAGCTCTTTGAATACTTTGTGGAACTGTGGAAAAACTGATAGTTTCTTCTCCCTGCCATGGATTTAGTTCTTAATAAGTCCGTTTTGTGTAAAAATGAGTTTGTTGTTCGAGAGAAAATATTAAAAGTCTTTGTGAACTTCCGCACCCGCGCAGACTCTCAATACTTATCAACAATACATACTCAATATTTAATTTAACAACTCAATAACAAGCTTCAAGTTAGCACTATCTAGGTACTGGCGCCTCAACGACTCTTTTTCGTTTGAGAAGTGCATACAAATGAGTACAATTGCATCAATTGATATTTGCACTTTGTTCCTTGTCTTAGCTAAATAATACACAGCCCGGGTCGATCGATCAGGTTAAGCTAAGCTTGCCGCGGTTGGTTCGTGGACGGGTGATCATCTCTACTTATTAAAACCCCTCCGTGTCTCGGATTGTACGTGAAGCTGGTAGTCCCGGCTGTCATTCGTGGATCTTTGACAGTCGTTACGAGTCGTCAGAAGCCCGAAAGTCTGACAACCAGTCTTACCAAGGGGTACCGTGATGATCGTGGTCCTCGCCTTCCGATTATCTAAATGCGACTTGTAACTTTTTTCTGTTTGGTCCATTAGTCCGCACGATAGTAATGGGTCTACTTTAATTGTTTGCAGTGATTAATTTGGAAAAGTTAATTTTCGTATGTTTCATATTATAAAATTATAACCTTCTAGCAGCGCTCCGCGGTTTCACCCGCGTAGTTCCCGTTCCAGTAGGAATACGGGGATAAAATATAGCCTATGTCACCTGGGAATTGTGTAGCTTCCTAACAGTGAAAGAATTTTTCGAATCGGTTCAGTAGTTTCGGAGCCTATTCAATGCAAACAAACAATCAAATCTTTCCTCTTTATAATATTATAGTATGGACTAGCTGTGCCCGCGACTTCGTCCGCGTGGAATTTAACAAATTTATTTAATAAAAGTAGCTTTCGTTACTCCTTATTACATCAGATATCTGCCAGTGAAAGTCCCGTCAAAATCGGTCCAGCCGTTTCAGAGATTAGCCGGAACAAACAGACAGACAGATAAAAATTGTAAAAAAAATTATTTTGGTATATGTACCGTGTATACATCCATGTGCATTTAGTAAAAAGCGGGTATTTTAATATTCGAAACAGGCACTCCAATTTTATTTATCTGTATGTAAACTCGTAGATAACGAAGTTTGTAGACTCAAAATCAGTGCTCACACCTGCCCGTATCCCAAACTATTTGGGGTCGGCGCAACGAGTCGTTTTCTTCCACATTTCTCTATTGGTTCAGTTCATCTCGGTAGCCAACCCCTATCGAACCATAGTATCATCATACACACAGTAACTACATCTGTTGTTCCTTTGGTCTCCCCCTGCTCTTTAGCCTTCGGCGTTCATACTCAATTTTCGTCACGTCATTTTCCTAATTCCTACGCATCACGTGGTATTTCTTCATTCTATTTTTGAACTTTTTTTGTTCATATAGCCAACGGCATTCCAGAAAACTGTCTTCTCCAATGAAAACTTGCGGAACACTCACCCGAGCTTAAAAAACTTAAAGTCAAAAACTTTAAATGAAACCCGACATGTGTGCTACTGTTTTCAATGAATAAATTAAATTTCGTATTCGTTGCCAATTTTATTTTTAAAGTTATCCCTTTGAACGTTGCACAATATTTGTGTTTCATTTGCTGGTTCCGTGCTTGTTTGTGTGATCTATGTGAAGTCAACTTGTGGTATTATTTCAGGTGCCTCGGTTCAACGGCTCGTCGTACCTCCGTCTACCCGGGCTGGGAAGTGCCGCAGAATCATGGCTTGATATACAGGTACGTGACAAACCTGTTATTTTTAGAGTAAAGTATCTTTTGGGAGTTTTGTATCATCTGTGTGTTCATGATAGAGTCATTAGTACACCTTAACATGCTATTAAAATCAAAATTCAAATAGTATTCTTGCCCCTTATTGCATAACACACAATCTATCTGAATAGCAATTTTTCGGCTCAACAATACAATGAATGTTGTTGAACTGTCAAATTGAAAGCTTTTGCTAATGTTAGTGTGTTACGCAATAGGGAAGGCAACTGTCGCAATGGCGCTGTCGTAGCTAGTTCTCAACAAAAGCATGCAAGGAGAGGTGTTTTAATTTTATTTTAGTGCAAAATTACGAGTTGTCCAGAAACACTCCGAAACTGAAATTCAAAATTTTCAGAAATACTCTGAGATAAGAAGATTAGATTTAAGCTATTCCTGGAGATTTTGTGAAAATTAATCCGCATTCGAGGTTGTGTCAGAAACATTTTAAACAAAGTGATTACGAGAAAATATTTAAGGTTTCCAATACTGACACTTTCCGTGACAATTAATTGATTTAAAATATTGGAATCACTAAAAATAACCAAGTGGTGAAATAAAACCAAACTGATAAACACGAAACGGAACGTATGATTATGCCATCTGAGCTAGCATTGCCCAACCTCCCCCATTATTCCTTTATTTTCTAGGGATACTAATTTGATACACTTTGTTAAGAGCAGCAAATTAAAATCCTATCCAACACCGATTAAAAATATGATGAGTCAAATGAACACATAGCTGTTCGTTCAAAGTGTGGAACTCTTTGCCAGCGTGTTCGCTTCCACGTATAACTCGTCAGCTTTCAAAGAAAGAAGTGAGCCATCATCTGGGTTTACTCGTTTCATCGTAGACTTATCGCTTTCCACCGGAAGAGATCGAGGACAATAGGAGGCCCATTTAACAATAAAAACTTGAGAGGTGTCAAGGGACACCCGGACGGAACGAAGTTCCTTTTTGGTCTTAATTTTTTCCGTCTAGCCCCCTTTCGCAACGCACGATAAGGAACTTCGCGTTTTCAGGGTTTTAAAGCCCATCATCATCATCGTCATCGTTGTCACCATCGTCATCGTCGTCACTATCGTCACCATCGTTACCATAGTCACCATTGTCACCATCGTCACCATCGTTATTGCTTTCTATAAGAGAGAGAGAGAGAGAGAGAAAGACAGAGAAACATGCGCACGCCGCACGGCTTTTTTTTTTTTTTTTTGGGTGGGAAATCATCAAATGACTTCTCCTGCTGAGTAGAGCAGGAGGGCGTGTCAGACTTTTACTGACTAAAACCCACCCGTGTTCCCTCAGTAGCCCGTATGCCAGGGGCCGTGGTATCTCTTTCGAACAAACCCGCACCCCTGGCAGGCATCGGCCCTTGCGGACCCCACCAGTGGTTGCTGACATCTTTGACGGCGCGCGTGAGGAACACAACGCGCCGTCCCGTCTACCACTTTTCGGCCGCAGAGGATAGGGAGAGCGGCTGACGCTATACCGACACTCCTCTTTCCCTGCGGCCCCACCGCGTCCGCCATCAAACGGTGGCGGCCCCGTCCAGGCCACGGAAGGGAAGAGCGCTGCTCAGAAGCACCGGCACTCCTCCTCTACCGCAGCCTGTAACCCTCAGCCGCGATGCCTCCCATTCGACATCGCGGCCCACCTCAGTTGCGGTGCACCTCACCGCAACCTACTTTTTGGCCGCTACGTCGTCGGCTTTGAGGCAAAAGCCCTGACGAGCGGCCCCACCGTTGGGTTCCTCTTGGCTTCACCGTGGATGGGAGACCACGGTTACTAAGCCCCCCCGCAACGACAATGCGGGAACCCACTCGGGGGGGTACGCCGCACGGCTTACAATAGCTTACTATAGCAAAAAGTGTCGTTACAACTTTTCGTATGAATTTTTTCCGTCTAGCCCCCTTTCATAAGGAACTTCGTTCCAAAAATTGTTGAACGTAATCTTTTTCCTATTTTTATTTTTAGAATATTGTTTATGCTTTTTGCCATTGTAAAAACTTCAAACAATTATGGAATGCAATTAGAGATATGAAAATGAATATGTAAATGGAACCGGGCTGGCTTAGAAAGATATGTAGACTTTGACTCCATATAGGAGTGCCTCAAGGTTGGAATCGACCGCGAAACATGGAAATTAGCAGGGCAAGCCTATGCTCTTCACTGGTCTATAGAAATCCATAAGCTCATAAATAACCAACTTTGAAAAATAAATATCCTGTCCAACTCAGTGTTGATCTCTAAACAAAGTGTAAACGGGAATTTCGCTAATATTTCTAAACAAACTTTTTCTTTTTAAAAGCTTTCAGCGAAACTCCGAACCAAATATAATTTAGACTAACGTTCGCAGACACTTTAGAAGTTAGGCCATAAATTAATAGCCTCAGGTGCAGAGGATTGCCTATACGAGCTTGTACATGCTGTAATGGGTTTTAAGGGAAATAGGACATGTTAGCTTAGTGTCTTAGCTTTAGGTTTGAGCAGTGGTGGTCTAGTGGAATCGTCGTAGGTACAAATCCTGACAGGCGCTTTATCTCGTGCACATTAATTCATCACCATCTCTATCAAAATGTTGAAAGACAACATCGTGAAAAAACCGACAAGGCTTAGAACCAGAAATTCGAAAACATGTGACATCTACCGACCCACGCTTGACCCGCGTGATAGATTCATCACACTGCTTGAAGAGAGGAGGCTTACATCCCAGTATTGGGAAGATTATACGCAAAGCAATCTAAACCAAATAATAATACTACATATCCTCTGAACTTAGTACTACGATAACATCGATAGCTCACCGCGTTCCGATCGGAAACCTATTTGTCTGTGACGGTCGTTATAATAGGTCTTTACCTATGAAATTGCCGTTTTGTATGAAAAAATTTAAACGAATTTTTTTCATGATTTTTTTATTTGTATTAATCGAAGTAATCACCCATGCAATCAATGCATCTTTGCCATCGCAGTGGCAGTTTATTGATGCCCTTCTTAAAGAAATCAGCTGGACGGGAGGCAACAAATTCTTCAAAGGCATTTTGTACTGCCTCTCGGGTATTAAATTTTTTTCCCGCCAAGAAGTTATCCAAATTCTGGAAAAAGTAGTAGTCTGTAGGCGCAAGGTCTGGTGAGTAGGGCGGATGACGGAGAGCTTCCAACCCCAGTTCTTGCAACTTGGAGACCGTCTGCTGTGCAGTATGAGGTCGCGCGTTGTCGTGCAGGAGCAGCGGAGACGAGCGATTGACCAATGCTGGTTGGAGATGCGCCAGCTTCTCCATCATTGTGTTCAGTTCTTCACAGTACACATCTGCAGTAATGCTCACCCCGTTTGGTAAGAAGCTGTGATGAATCACACCGGCGCTAGACCACCAAACAGTGACCATCACTTTTCTAGGGGTAAGTTTTCGTTTAGGGCATTGTTTAGGTGCTGAACCAGGATCCAACCAACTTGCTGAGCGCTTACGGTTATCAAACAGAATCCATTTTTCATCGCAGGTAACAATGCGGTTCAAAATTCCTTCATTTGTGTGTCTGTTGAGCAGTGCAAGGCACGTCTCGACGCGTACTTCGCGCTGGCGATCATTGAGTTCGTGGGGCACCCATTTGTCAAGCTTTTTTACCTTGCCAATTTGACGCAAATGGACCAATATTGTTTTGACGCTAACGTCGAAAGCTGCTGCTAATTCAGCCGTAGATTGTGTATCATCAGCTTCCACAATCGCCTTTAATTCGTCATTGTCAACCAAAGTCTTCGGACGACCGCGAGGTTCATTTTTCAGGTCGAAATTTCCAGAACGGAAGCGAGCAAACCAATAACAGGTGGTGCGTTGGTTTGTAGTGTTAGCTCCGTAAACGTCGTTGATGTTGCGTGCCGCTTGTGCCGCGTTGCTGCCACGACGGTACTCATATTCCATAATTACTCGAATTTTTAACGTATCCATGATGACGAAAAAGATTGAAATGCGATGAAAATGTAACACTAATCAATAAAGAAATGACTACTTTTAGAAAAAAAAATCCATGTTTTTAAAATAAAATTAATTTGAAATTAGAATTCTTAGCCAAACAAAAATTATTTTGATTTGAAATGGCCAGTACTGCAGAACGGCAATTTCATAGGTAAAGACCTAATATAATTTATTGGAGACGTTCCGAAGCAATGGCGCCGATTGCGTTCTTCTGCCGACTGATTCTTGGCTATTGATTGAAGTAGAACGTGAAGGTATTTGAAAGATTTGTTTGTTCATATTCAGTGCGGGGACAGTTAGAGTGAATTAAATGCTATCAAATCAAAAGATTTTTATTTCATATAAACGTGCATGGGCACTTATGAAACGTCAGAAGCTAGCTGCACGGTTCCAAATTGTATGATATAATCCGCTATGACAGTGTTTGTCAAAAAACTATACTTTTTTCTCCTTTATCCAAGTAGGTCATCCTAGCCTTTTCCCAAATATGGTATGGCCGACTTTCTGGCAAACTGGATTATTTTAAGAACTCCCAGCAGCAGGATGATTGCTGCAGGAGTGATTAGTTCAAACAGTAGTATTAGAAAAGCCTTTGGCATGGTCTTATCTAAATCGATGAGTGAGTCTAATTTATTGGGTTTCGGTATGGATTGGAAAACCAAGATAACCGACATAGCCCGAAGAACTTAAGTGCCAGTGGACAGGGCACATTGCTCGCAGAACAAATGGTCAATAGATCCGACAGGTTCTGGAGTGGCGACCGCGTACCAGGAGACTTCGATTTGGAAGGCCTCCCACAAGGTGGACCGAAGACCTAGTGAAGGCCGCAGGAATCTGCTCGATGCGGGAAGCACAGAACCGGTCGAAGTGGCCAAGCTTGGAGAGCTATGTCCAGCAGTGGATTTCATTAGGCTGAAATGATGATGATGTATTGAATGGTCACCCATCCACGAACTGACCTGGAACCTTGAAAATCGACCCGTACGACTGTTTTTAATTAGTCTCGAGCCCCTCTTCGGTGACGAGCCCCTGTATAGAATAAATAGACATGCTTTATTGAACAGAAATATACAGCTGAAAAGATGGTGCACAAAACGTGGCGGTGACCTTTCAGTATGAACTGTTCTGTTTATAGTTTATTCGTGTCTACCTCACACCGGCTTCTCGCATTGTCTTGCGGCAAATGTCTCTTAATTTCAAGAGTTTTATAAGCGTTGTTCTAACGATAATTTACGAGTTCGCCTTATTACGGACTCGGCAATGAAAAGCGAACTGCGCTCGTTATACTGGCAACACTTTTAATTACAACTGCAGCACTAAAGTTGTACAGTCAACCGCTCGTCCATGCTAGCAAATCTACTTTGATAGGGCCTTTGTTTTGTACCAGTATGGGTGGGTTTATAGTTAATTAATATACAGGGGGGCAAGGACACGCGTAGGTGGTTCAGAATCATGTAAGACCAATTGGAACCGTGCACCTAGCTTCGTGTATCCTACTAATATTATAAATGTGAAAGTTTGGATGTTTGTCACTCAATAACGCTAAAACGGCTCAACAGATTTGGATATTTTGCACACAATAGTTTATGACCTGGATTAACATATAGGATACTGTTTATCTCGGTAGTCAGTCGCCAGCAGGTCAAGCTATCCCAAACTGTCAAATTTTTCCAATTGAACATAAACCTTATTCCTTTGGAATAAAGTTGAAAACCTATCAAAGGAATTTGACAGATTGGGGTAGCTTGATGTGCTGGCCTCTGTACGTTCCCGTGGGATAATTACCGAACTCCACACGGGCGAAGCCGCTGGCAAAAGGTAGTATGCAATATTTGTTTTTATAAGATTTAGTACTGAATCCATGGTAACAGGCTGACCCTGTATACAAATAAAGATAAAGAGTTCGTTTGTTTGAACGCGCTAATCTCTGAAACTACCAGCCGAATTAAAAAAAAAACTTTTGCATTTAAATCTCCAATTCTTGAGAAAGGTTATAGGGTATTTAACTTCACGCTAGGACCCCTAAGAAACGATTAAAATGAAAAAAAAAGTCAGAGAGAAATCTAAGATTTCTCTTAGATTCATCTCTGTTTTTTTTTTTCATTTAGTTACGAAGTTACAGCGCGGTCGGGCGATGCAATGCGATACATCCCGTCGCATTGCATTGCCCGTTTCGGGGAACAAGAAATTTCACGCAAACGAAATCGAGGGCAGAAGCTGATAATTAACATAAGTCTGAAATCACCATCGCGTCTTGAGCAAGTGTGGTGATCAATGGTCGTGCCTTCTCTGTATGAGAACCTTTTCTTTGTCCTGCAGTGGTGCAAGTTATAAGCTGGTATTTATCGATGGGTTTGCTAGTTCCAATATTACTGTTGACGTGCGGTTGATTGTACAATCTATAATTTGAAACACAAAAAGGTATTACTATTTCTTACAGCTCTGTTTACGATAGAGTTTTGCTTTAATTATGCTACGCTGGTGTGCGATTTGCCCTCAAGTTACACCTTTTGGGTTCTCCTTGAAGTCCGTTGATGTCTTATGATTATGTATTTGACTTTATCATCATTTATTTATTTAATACTTTAAGCACACGTACATGTACAGAGGCGGACTTAATGCCATAGGCATTTTCTACCGAACGAATCAGTCATTCTTTAAAATAATTAAACTAGGCAAATAAAACATTAAACTCTGCCTCGTAATAGTTATAATAATTTTCTTTGCACTTTCTGCTCTGCAAAATCTATAACATTTTCTGATAAATTCATACCGTCACAAACTTTATGTTCTATTGAAATCATAGCTAAGAAAACTTAAAAAATACTATTTTGTCGGGCTGCTTGGCATGGTAATTTTTATAAGATTTTTCACTCCTACAGATAAAATTGAGGACTTCGTGCAACCGTCAATTTTGCCGCCCCTCATTTTTCGCTCTGGGCATTTGCCCAGCTTGCACCCCCCCCCCCCCCCCCCCCTAGATCGGGCCCTGTACACATCGCCAAATTCAAAAGCCATTTTCTTTTAAATAGCCGATTGCAACCTTGAGATAACTTAGGTATTTCATTATAGTGTGGGTTCCAAAATATTATTTTCATAATAAAATGAGATTACAACTAGTAAAAGTGGAAAAAATCACTTTTAAAAGTTGGTAAGCGTATACATATTATTGCTCGTGACTGTACACAGCAAAAAAGAACCGCAAACTCAAACAAAATTATATTTTCAATATGAAAACACGAAATCGATTATTGAAACGAATCCTAGTAACCACCCGTTTCCAAAGTTTGCAGACATTTGAAACATTTCCAAGCGAGCGGGTTTCAATGCGGAAATATTCAATACAATGCAATGAGTTTTAGTTTGCTGTGTCTGTTTATTATAACTAGTGTCCAGCAGTGGTCGTCTTTCGGTTGAAATGATGATGATGATAATGACCTATATAAGTGGGCCATTTCACACCATGCATTAAAGCATTGAAGGTCACGGGAATCTGTTAGATGTGGGATGCACGGGGATCGGTCGTTGCTTGATCCCGGGAATCCAATTCCTAGCAGTGGACGTATAACGATTGAACGGTAATGATTTACATAGCTCGACGATAATTTTCAAGTCAAAAAATGAACTCTAAAGTATATAAAACTACTTAGATGGTTTGGTCATGTTAAGAGCATGAATAAAGGATGAGAGATGTCAGCACAAAGCACAACAAAAAGTGATGGGACCCGCAAGGGTTGATGCCTGCCAGGGGTGCGGGTTTGTTCGAAAGAGACACCACAGCCCCTGGCATACGGGCTACTGAAGGAACACGGGTGGGTTTTAGTCAGTAAAAGTCTGACACGCCCTCCTGCTCCACCCAGAGCGGGAGAAGTTATTTGATGATTTCCCACCCAAAAAAAAAAAAAAAGGGCGGCTAACGAATAAGATATTTACAAGACAGATGTGAGTGAAAACGCCGGGAGGGGACGCCTTAGAAGAACATATAGTGACTTTATTGCTGATGTATGGTATTCCGTGTGGTGCCGAACGTAAAGAATAGCACCATCCCATCTCTTCCTGTGAGTGTCGTAAGAGGCGACAAAGGAACTTACTACAGAATGGGCAGCAGAGTTCTCTATGCATTTTACCACCATACTGCGATCGCCAACCTGCCTGCCAAGCGTGGCGATTATGCCAAACCCCCCAAATTGGGGAGGCCTATGTCCAACAGTGGACGTCTTTCGGCTGAAATGATGATGATTGGTGATGTTCTTCAGAAAGACCAGGTGCGTAGTACTTGCAACCGGCGTGCGTGCATGACCAGATTTATGAACGCAAACGAGGCAAAAGAAGTACGAAAGGATCGTAGCAGGTGGTGTTCTGTAGTTACTGCCTACCCCTATGGAAAAACGGCGTGAGTTTATGTACACCCGCGTCAATGTTAATAAAAAAGATCATACAAACTTCCAACCCCTTGTTCACCTCTTTACGGGGAGTTTCCTAAAATACTTTCTTAGCTGACGTCTCCTACTCACAATGTACTTCTGTGCCAATTTTCATCTTCGGAGATCCAGTAGTTTTTAGGAGTTCGTTTTTAATCAGTGAGTGAATGAATGAGTGACCTTTCGCTTTTATATACAAGGTGTAACTTAAATAACGCACAACCTCTTAAGCCCTTATAATGACCCCTTAAGAGGTTATGCGTTATTTAAGTTACACCTTGTATATTTATAGATATATGTAGGTACTCGTATATAAAACTTTCTCGAACACAGCAAAAAAGAACCGCAAACTCAAACAAAATAATAGTTTCAGTTTGAAAACTCGAAATCGATTATTGAAACAGAGTTTACAGAAATTTCCAGCGGCATTGTTTCACAAAACATTTCCAAGCGAGCGAGTTTCAATGCGGAAATATTCAATACAATGCAATGAGTTTTAGTTTGCTGTGTCTGTTTATTATAACTAGCAATTGCGACGTTTCTGAAGTTCGAAACTCGTTAGTAAGTTTGGTGGTACGAACCGGGTTTTGTAAAAAAAAATCGTTTGTTACTTACTGATGGACATCACTTTTAATTATGCTGTCTGCATGAGAACATCACAATAAGTGGCATGTACAGTAGGATCCAAAAGCGGAGTACCAATCTCAAAAAGTAATAGATTGACACTACGGTTTAACTTACGACCTTCTTATATTAAGTAATTTCTATACTGTAGACACACACACTCTCATACGTCTACAAATGATTGTATTCCATAAATTCAACCGTTAAAGTAAATGACGTGATAGCTTAGTGGTTCCTGAACTTGGAATAGCGCCATCGTGCGCAACGAGTCTCGGGTTCGAATCCCACGCGCGGTGTGCTAGCCTTTTTATTGTTTTAAAAATCGCTTTTGACTATAGTTTCTTGTTCTATTCGTCTTGTTCACTAAACTCGTAAAACTTTATCAATATACCCACAGAAACCTAAAGAAATTTAAATGATAGTTAACTTACGACTCATTCGACGTGACATATAGAACGGTGTTGGTTGTTATTGTGTGCTAGTGACGTGTGTTTAATCTATTAGCGGTCTTCTAGTTCATTTTAAAATGTAAGCAAATTGAATAATAGAAATGAAAGCGAATATTATTGCGCTGCATAAAAGCGGACTTAAATATCACAAATAACTGATGAAACCGGCCTGAGTGTGAGTATTATGATTTAATTATTTTATTAAGCACTTATTTAAAGTATAACTGCTGATCCTTGTAGTAATTTTTAAACGTTTTATAAATATCATAACGTCTAAATAGAAGAAAAATATAAAATTTCAAAGTAAATTTATTTCCTAGATTAAATATTTATGTGAAATTTATATTTCAAATAATTTTGTTTCTAAATAGTAATACATATTAGTATGTATTTTGTTTAGTAGCCTAACAGTACCCCTTTTTTGTTTTAGTGAAATACTGTGAGTCAGTGGATGAAAAGATATGAGGAAGGGGGTAGCCTTGCCCGTCGAAAGCAAAGTGGAAGACCCCAGCTTATAAAAGAAAGCGACAGCACAAGTGGTTTCAAAAAGACAAGACATTTTGCCAAATTATTCATAGTGCGCTGTGCACTCGACGCAGAAGGTTTGCATCATGGAAAACCAGCTCAAAAAACATAAACATTAACATTAAGATATAAATTAGAAATATTTATTATTATTGACTTTTATTGATTTTAGTAATATTCACATAATATTGTGTCATATCCGTAATATGGATTATATTCGAGGTTTAGTTTCAATCTTCTTTTCGTAATGAAAATGATTACTTAAGCTATAACTTCGATAAGTCCTATTAAATACAATTTGTTAACTTTGAGGTTTGAGAGAACTAACTCACTCGCAGTAGATTTATTCCAATAGTAGTACTACTGAGTCATTTAATTGTATTGTGACAACTTGTCTGCATTTGTTATTTTTACGTGGGTAGATTTGCGTAGAAAAATGTGATTTCTTTAGAGTACCGCACATTGTAGTAATTACAGCACAATATTATTATATTACTAAGATACAATAGCCTGATTATCATGGTTCACCAATTAGCTATTTTACTTCAATAATTGTTCTTTATGAGAAAATAAACTGTTAACAAGAAGTTATTAGTAGTTATTTTTATACCTACTTCATAAAATTATAACGAATAAACATTTTGTAATCACATAATCTTCTTAATCCTTTGTTTAAATAATAATTTAAGTAATTTAAAAAAAACGTTCTCGTATAACGAATAATAAAAGAACTGATGAAATTGTTGAAAAGAAAAATAAGTCTCTTCGGGAGATTTGAACCCAGACTTATGTGTTTCTTAATCAATGACAATACGCTGCGAGCTACCGAGACTTGTTATTAGAACGTGAATTTTAGCGATCGTATGAACCGACCAAGGTCATACGTAGTTACTACGTAACACAGTACAGACAGAGACAGAGTACTCTGTGCGACGGTATGTTTTTTGTATCTTTCGACGACAGTGGTGTGTGAGTACCTACTGTGGTGTGCGGTCTGGTTACATCACTTATACACACAGCTGTAGGTACGGCCTGGACCGTGAGTCATAGCAATATAACCCTTAGCATGAGAATGGACTCTTGACCGCGACCGACCTACCTACCTACCTACCTTGACTTGACCTAAATGTACTTCCTATAGGTTTTGGTTTAGGCAATGACATTCATAAAACGGGGCTTGTGGCTAAGGTCCTAATAGGTAAGTGCTTCACGCACGCGTGAGCTTGCGGACGGCGAGTAATGGATAGCTCGATGTCCGGTAAGGACAAGCCCAAGTCGACGGCGCGTTGTGTTCCACGCGCGCCTCAAAGAGATGTCAGCACAAACCGATGGGGCCCGCAAGGGCCGATGCCTGCCAGGGGTGCGGGTTTGTTCGAAAGAGATATCGCAGCCCCTGGCATACAGGCTACTGAGGGAACACGGGTGGGTTTTAGTCAGTAAAAGTCTGACACGCCCTCCTACTCCAGAGCGAGAGAAGTTATTTGATGATATACCAACCAAAAAAAAAAAAAGACGTGTCGATCAACAGGTTACGCAACGTTTGCCGCGGTTGGTTCACGGATTGAAAACCACTTTTTATACTAAGAAAGAAAGAATACTGTTTATTTGGACACAGTTCGTGAAAAATACAACAACAAAAAATAAAGTGATGATGATGACCCCTCCGTGCCTCGGAAAGCACGTGAAGCCGTTGGTCTCGGTTGTCTTTCGTAGTTCTTTGACAGTCGTTACGGGAGCTCAGAAGCCCGAAGGTCTTACAACTAGACTTAAGGTGACACTTGTCCACATTTTTTCCATACAAACTTCGGGAGGGTTTTAATAAAAGGAGTGTAAAATCTCGAAAACCAATTCGGAACCGACAAAGCTCAACTATCGAAAAGTTCATTAAACTTAATTGGTGATTGATTTATGCAGTGGTTTTTTCAGAAAACCCGATCTTCCGAAGGACTTTTCTTAATTTTTTACGCGCCTGTTTAACTTTAACTGATCCTGCAGCTCACTCAATAATGTTATGCGTTTAGACTAACGTCTAACTGCTCATCACGGGTACTACCTCTGTCGGATACGCAGCCTGGTGAGACAGCGTGCTTTTCGGCTAGACCCACCAGTGAGTTCGAGCCCGCGACTAGTGTACCCTTAAGAAGGGATATCGTGTTACCCATTAACCGGGTTGTGGAGGTCAGATAGGCAGTCGCTCCATATTAAATACTAGTTTTCAGCTGCATTCGGCTAGACTAGAAAGCTAATTCTTTTTAACATAGTTGGGAAAAGGCTAAGCAGACGATGACTAATCATAATATAAAGTGCCTTCTCCTGTTGAGATTCTGAAAAAGGAAGGTATAGCAGTGGCGAAGGGTCAGTACAAATCGATTCCTATAAATCCCACCTCCCACCTCCCACCATTCATTATTTCAAAACACAAATAGTTTTTATGTGTTCCTAAGTTTTGGTGAAAAAACGCCTGCACGCAAAGAAAACATCTTCCGTACAAAATTCTCTAATTTCAACTCGTGTCAAAGTGGGGCTTTTTTTTTTGGAACGGCTTGCTCTGGCCATAATTCTACCCCTCGCCACTTAGGTATAGGTATATATCACACCAGCATCTTGCCAGACATAGTCTGTCATGCAGGACAAAACCATTCCCGATAAACAGTCACAAAATCTTAATCCGAAACAGTTTTCCTGACCCGAGGATTAAACCTAGAATTCCACAAGTCACCCTTGCAAACGCTTAACCAACGATTAACTCCAAGGAGAAACTAGTGCAAATATTTTCCATGAGTCTAAACTTAACGCTTATGTTCCAGATAACATTAAAAACCAGTAGCGGCGAGGGCCTGGTGCTGTACAACTCAGAGCGTGCGGACGGTGACGGAGACTTCTTTTCGCTCCACCTTCGGGACTACTTCGTCGAGTTTGCCTTCGATCTAGGCGCTGGTATCGCTCTCGTCAGGTGAAGTACTACTTTGCTATGCTGATACTAATCTGCTTAACTCTGCTACTGCTATAGGTAGCTGGAGTACCATATGATTATATCGTCTCATGTGTGCAGTTATCACTTATATTTCTTAAGTCAGTCAGCAGCATCTTTATCATGTTATTTATGGCTTGTATATGTCGTAGGATAATTTGATACTTCGAATCTTCGCGGAAATCCTAGGGGTTTTGCGAAAACGCGGATAATTAGACATAGGCGAAAAATTATCAAATCTTATTGGACAAAGTCAGGATTTTTGCGAAAATACTCGTTATTATAGCAATATTGCGAAACGAAACGCTGGCTGTTATGAAATAAGAACGCTGATTGGTCGGTCAGCGCGTTCAATAAGAGATCGTCTCTGATTGGTTGACGTCTTAAATGTCAATCATTTGTTGCCGCACGTTATTTGTTTACGTTTGTGTCTGAGTTAAATTGCAGAAGTGTTATCTTTTAATTTCTTATTATTTTAATTTCTTTGAATAAGTCTATTTTTTCCTATTTTTTGCTAATTCAATAATAATTTGTTGTAGTTATTTTGTTCACTATAAGTGAACCAGAATGTGATAATAATTTTGCCTCAATATATCTTAAGTTTAGCTGTATAAGAGAAGAGAAGGCTGATGAATGAGTGATTTTATCTCAAGACTTTAATTCACAAGACTGATCAATTCCATTGTTGCACTATTAAACTAATTGTTTACCTAACCAGTTTCATCCAATTTATGGATTACACCCTAAAATTGGATCATTTTTTTTTACTACGACTGAGATCTCCTATTGTCTGTAGAAAACAACATACATACTAAAATTTTCAATAAAAAGTTTATAAAAATCAATTTAGTGATTTTCCTTTCTCACCTATTCTAAACCTTCATAACTCTATGATACAATACTTGAAGTTAATCATCGGCAAACTAGGAACCAATTAAAAGTCAGCCAGCAAAATTGTAGCCAATCAGTGTTGAGCACATCAAATCTTACTATAGTAACGAGTATTTTCGCAAAAATCCTGACTTTGTCCAGTAAGATTTGATAATTTTTCGCCTATGTCTAATTATCCGCGTTTTCGCAAAACCCCTAGGATTTCCGCGAAGATTCGAAGTATCAAATTATGCTACGACATATACACGCCAAGGACCTTCAGCATTTGGGCGCACTAAATTTGTGGACGAGTGCGGGGTGATGTAGCCGTGCAGTCTTTAATCGGTCGCATTTTTAACAAAATCAAATCATTTTCCTTTGTATTGCAAAGCAGTAGACATTTTTTTTACTCTTTTGTTAAAAAATGAACGAGTAAAATGGTTTCATCTCAACGATTTGGAGGTGATTTGGTGGTTTGTTATTATTTGATATCCATAGAAAAGTTTTGCCTAAACCAAATGACGTATCATATTATGTAGACTACTAACTATTTTTTTCAAATGTAATTTCTTTGTAAATGCCGACGAAAAGTGCTTTCATCTGCATGCTGTTTTCAACCATTTTTTGATAGGGCAGCCTTAATGTGACCCGAGGAGCTAAATATTGGGCACGCCACGATTGCGGCGGTAAGTCCCCTCTTTGAGGAGTGGCTTGAGAGGCGGCATGGCGTCCTCACCTTCCGCCTGACGCAGGTCCTCACCGGACACGGCTGTTTCGGGAGGTTCCTGTTTCGGATAGGGCGGGAGGAAACGCCCGGGTGTTTCCACTGCGAAGATCGCCCTGAGGACACGGTGGAGCATACGGTGACGGTCTGCCCGGCTTGGGCGGAGCACCGCCGTGTCCTCGTGGAGGCGATCGGCGGCGGCGATCTCTCGCGTCCGGCCCTGGTCCAGGCCATGGTACGGAGCGAGAGGGCATGGGGAGCCGTCACCTCCTTCAGCGAAGCAGTAATGCTCGCGAAGAGGGAGGCAGCGCACGTGAGGGAGAGGCAGCATATGCGCCCTCGCGACCCTTGCCGCCGCAGGATACGGAGACGCCCTGGGCGTCGGGAATCCCAGGCCGATTTCCGGCCACCGTAGGCATGACCTTGCGGACGGCGAGTAATGGGTAGCTCGCTGTCCGGTAAAGACCAAGCCCAAGTCGACGGCGCGTTGTGTTCCACGCGCGCCTTAAAGAGATGTCAGCACAAAAATGATGGGGCCCGCAAGGGCCGATGCCTGCCAGGGGTGCGGGTTTGTTCGAAAGAGACACCACAGCCCCTGGCATACGGGCTACTGAAAGAACACGGGTGGGTTTTAGTCAGTAAAAGTCTGACACGCCCTCCTGCTCCACCCAGAGCGGGAGAAGTTATTTGATGATTTCCCACCCAAAAAAAAAAGGAGCTTAATATCAACCGATGGCATTATATAGAAATTGTGTTTTTTTCGGACCAAATGCTGCAATGATGGTATCATTGCAACATTTGGTCTTGCTATAGTCATTTGATCCTGTAGGATGGGAAAGATTTTTTTTATAAAATGACAATGGCTATCGCAGTTTGTTATAGATCAATTGATTTACTACTAGAAAAGTCACAAGCTTCTTCTTTCGTAGTTTATAACTAAACAAAATAATTTCTCCATCCACAGATCAGCATACCCAGTGGAACCTAACAAATGGCACTCAGTATCTGTCTCTCGCGCCGGTCGTCGTGCCACACTGCGAGTACGTGGTGCGGGAAGCGCGCGGTCAGTGACCTCTCGAGGCGCACGGCGGCGCCTGGCGCTGCGACAGCCGCTCCTGCTGGGCGGCGCGCCGCACCCACTGCCTGCCAGGCTCGCATTGTCTACGTCGTTCAATGGATGTGTGTCGCAGGTAAGGTAGAGAATTCCTTTCATCAGTCAAAGTGTAATGCAAGAGTAATTTAGGATTCCCCGGTTGCAGCGTAATTGCCGATCTGACATAATTCATCTTCTTGAAACCGAGGGTCTGTGAATGAAATGAAACAAAAATAAGCAGGCTTCCGCCAGAGATACTTGAATATTATCGTACTCATGACAATAAAGAGCCTGCTACACATAGTAAAGCAACAGAACTATCATGTGTGGTTATTGTGTTCCAGCTCATAATAAACGACGAGGAGCTCTCAGTGGTTTCGGCGGCACTGGGCGGATTGAACGTCGACAACTGTGACGACGCGGATAGTAACTGCACGTGAGTATTTAATTTATACATTGCTTAAATTATACTTAACGTTATGTAGACAACGATGCCAAAGTTTTGGAAGGTTCATTAGGTCTTGTTCTGTTCTATTGAAGTGCATACATAGACAACTGAATCGCATTCTAAATCTCTTTGGGTGCTTTTTAATTAACCACTTTGGTTTCAAATGTCTTTTTTGACTTTTGAATTTTCTTCTGCTCACTGTTGCAGCAGGTTTTATGGACATAGGTTTCATGTGTCTACTTTTGCATAATTCAGTCTATGAATACAATAATCGACAAAGACAGCTCACGAATCTAGTCCTACTTTTTTAAAGCATTCTTTCACAACATCATTATTGTCAAAGCATTTTTAATCCTGCACATCCTTTAATTCTTCAATTACAGGAACAAGAATCTCTGCAAAGAAGTCTTAGATCCGATCCCAGTATACCCCCACAACATATCAGAGACCGAAGTCCACCACTCAATAGTCGCGAAGAAAGGGTTCAAACAAAAGAGCCACAAGAGCAGTCACAAAAAGCACACACACACAGACAAATACAAGAAGAAGAAATACTTCATCAGCAAAAAGCATCAGTTCCTACTCGAAGGTCTCGAGAGGAACAATGATGTGGCGACAGACTTGCCGTACGACGGACAGACGTACATGCAAGTGAAGTATCTGAGTGATAATGAAGTCAATTGGGGGGATATTAACACGTATCCTAGTTTCACTGGTGCAGACAGCTTCATACATATCGATGATGATGATACTATGAAACGGTAAGCCTTTCTTTCATAATTCTTCTACTTTAATAAAATAAAATATATAATACAATATACTACAACTACAATACTTTAAAAGCAAGTGTCTTCTATGATGGCTTTCAAAGTGTAGGTACTCGTAAATGTCAGGAGAATAATTACTACCGTTTGTTTTCCTTTACAAATTAAATAAAAACTTTTACAGACGGAAAATTGCCCTTTTAACCATTAAAGAGTCCATGAAGTAATCATTATCCTCTCCTGGGGTTTTTTTGCATGCGAAATCAATAAATGACTTCTCCCGCTCTGGGAGCGGGAGGGGAGTGTCTGACTTTTTCTAACTAAAACCCACCCGTGTTCCTGCAGTTGCCTGTGCTAGGGCCATGGCAACTCTTTCGAATAAATCCGCGACCCTGGAAGGCATCGGCCCTAGCGGACCCTGGGACGCGGATTACAATAACCTATAGCCTTCCGTTTATCTCTTATTCGGTTGCTCGCATTCGCTTTAACGAATGAGAATATAATGCGCATAGGAATAAGGTTGATTTCGTTTGAAACGATTACTTAACTTAGCAAAGTAAAGTCAAAGTGTGGGATGTGAATCTGGTCTTAACCCCTTAGGGCGAGATTCAAAGCCCGTACATTGACTTTTCTTTGGTAAGTTAATTAATCGTTATTCTAAAAGGCTTTTCAACATTCGGAATCTCGCTATCATCGACAAATATAGTCCATCCCTGCTTCGGGCTAGTAGTAAGTGGTACCTACTCGCGTGCTAGTAGGTACTCTAAAAAATTGCAAAAACTGAAAACCCTTCACTTTTAACCGATATTGTCTACCACACTTTACAGGCTGGTGAGCTACTCGCTGGACATCAATATCCGCTTCCGCTCGGTGTCGGCGCACGGCCTGCTCGTGTGGAGCGGTGGCGCGCGCTCGCCGCCCGACTTCCTGTCCCTCGCCATCGAGAACGGAGTGCTCGTGTTCAGGTAACTTGCGGCATATCTCTCCAACGTCTTAATCCTCCTTCATTCTCCTTGATCCTTACCAAAGTTTATTTTTATTTTATTTATATTTTCCAATATCCCCACTTGACGAGAGCTTAAAGCAGCCATAGTGATAAAATTAAGGAACAATCTTACTTGGAAACCGATGAGTTAACACCTTTCCAAACGCGATGCGCACCGATGCTGTGCTCAGCAGAAGTGTGATGATATGACTCCTGGATCTCGACCGACGTCTTCGAAAGAGCCACTTAGTGATCACTAAATTGAATATGTGTCCACGGCACTGTCGCGAAGTACTCAACGGGTAAAGCCGTCGAGGGGTTCCGATACCGAATAACCCGCGCGAATACCTGATGGACTGATTATACGCGTGAATCCAGCCAATCCGGCTCGAAGGACCAGAAACATGTAAGGTGATTTTCCTTACACTTTAGGATAAATGGTGAACCCGGGGATGATGAGTAAAACCGCCCGTGTTGAGTGTAGTAATATCACTAACTTTATTTTACTTGCTAGTAAGTAAGTAGTTACGGTAAACGACTGCGCGTTTGCAAACGCTGAGGTTGCATAACCTACATAAAAATAACAAGTAGGTAATATGATGAATGTTCGGATTCACCGTACATCAAAAATTCATCATTAAACAATTTAAATGAATTTAATGACTACACGACTTTCAGCCATCTGGTTTAACGTTACCCTCAATCACTTGGCTAGTGGTCATCGGCAGATTTTGTTCTTCTGTGATCATTTGTGGTGTGAAGGTTCAACTCTGGGCTCTAGCCTATTTCTTATACATAGTTTCAGCAATATAACTAACTCCGCCTTTACTTTATAGCCTGAGACCCCTCTCCCCCGTTACACGGCGATTATTTTTTGGATTGAATGGCTATTTCACACTGCATTTGTTTTTAACCGTGAATACAGCGGGATATTGACGTGGGATCCCAACTTTTACCGTAAAATATCATAACAACGTTGATGAATGTTTCAGGTACGACCTGGGTAGCGGCGAGGTGGTGATCATTGCTAACCACACCAAGGTGGACGACGGTCTGTGGCACAGAGCGCGGGCCACCAGGTACACATACTTTCAAAATATCCTTAGTGGGGACACTCTCAAACCTAGAATGTATCTTCTGATTGCTTAAGTACATACTGACTTAGTATCAGGGCACGATTAATTCCTGGACCTTAAAGGCTTTAAATTCGGTAAGACTTTACACCCAAAAATCATGATAATGAAAAGGAACAAGAAGGAATTGGTTTAGTTGTATTGATTACTTACAGAAAATGTACGCAATGGCAAAACATAAAGATTTTTTTTTTCAACCAGGTTGTACTTAATCTGTAAACTTGAATTCAGCATAAATGATTCTAGATCAGTTGGCGTTGAAATTTTTCGTCGGTTTTCAAAACAAAAATGCCCGTAGAAATTGCAGTTTACTTTGAAACAGCTTCTAGTTTCAGTTATTATTTTTTGTTTATAAGTAGGTATTTATATTTATACCAGCTTCCATTCTAAAACGGCCGTTACAAGATTAGAAAAGTAAAGATGATTTTTTTTCCCATGCGTGTAGGAACAGACAAGCGGGCGTGTTGGAGGTGGACGGACTGGGCTCCGTCGGCAAGGTGTCGCCCGGGAAGCTCAAGCAGCTCAACACTGAGAACGGACTGTATATAGGTAAACAGATGTGCTATATATTGTTGAATTACCTAGAAGTAGGTACGTTTATCTAAAGGGGCAGTGCTGTGTTCCAGTTTGAAAGATGTATTCCAGCCATATTCGAACTTTAAGGTAACGTTAACGTCAACGTATGGGCTAACCTTTGCCAAAGTTGCTTACCCACCAACCACTTAAAGAGATGGCGAAGGATGATGATTTTTCATAACTCTGAAATACTATGAGTGTACCTGCAATACTTGCAACATTCCAACAAAAGTTAACGCCTACTGATAAATATGTGCATACAACACCCTGGCATCACACAGATTGCAATGAAAAAGTTTACTACCTTACTAACTAAAACACTTCTAGAAAATAATTCCGTATCTAAACACTTTGTTTTAAGTAATTCGTACGTTACGTACACGAAATGTACGAAGCACCACCCCATTTCTTCCCGTGGGTGCCGTACAAGACGACTAAGGGACTTACTTGAGAATAGGCAGCAGCGTTCTCTATACATTTTACCACTATAATGCGAACACCAAACCGTCTGCCAAGCATGGCTATTATGGCAACCTTGTGAGAGGCCCATGTCCAGCTGTGGACGTCTTAGGGCTAAAATGATGATGATGATTTAAACACTAATTCCCTTCCTCAGGTGGTCTACCATCAATAGAGCTGAACACGCAGGGCCGGTACACGCGCGGGCTAGTGGGCTGCGTGTCGCAGATCTCGTTGAGTGGTGACTTCGACATCCCATTGTCGCTATCGAAGCTGCCGCACACCATCACCAACAACGTGGGACGATGCGCGCCATAAAACATGCACTATTCATTTAAATGAACCGACCAAGTTCATTTAAGTGAATAAATAACATTTGTTACTACCTTCCAGCTTCATTTAACATTTAAAAAGTTCATTTAAACTCGTTAAATGTTAAATGAAACAGTGTTAAAGTTAGTGTTAGGTGTGTCTCATAGATTTTGTCTTCTTTTTCGTCAGGAGTTGCTTTCGATTATGTAACGACCAATCACTCCGTGACTACATATCAATGTAAAATAAATGTCGGAGGCAATAAACTAATAACAATACGAACTTTTTCAAAAATTTTGATATAAATCTCTGATCGTTTCCTGGTAAATTGATGGTTTGATTTTTAGTTTTAAAATTAATACTCTAGTCAATTTAGAATAAGTGAACTGCGGGTTTCTAAATCTGTCACCTTTTATTTATTTTTTACTCTTATTTATTTTTATCATTAAGTAAACTATAATTTAATTTATTTTCCATGTACGATGGAATAACTTTTCAAAGTGCTTTACTATCTAGTAGATTTATAAAAAAAAAAAACTATTTGTAATGTTAAATTAAATAAAATTCTAGTCGTACGAGTGGTTTGCACGCAGTATCATTTTGTAAGGAACCTTTTGTTTCATAGCTAATCACAATTTGTTACGATGTGGGTGTATTTTATATTATGACATAGACATAGCTGGGAGGATTTTGAGAATTTCATCATATGAAATAAAACTTCCATTGAAAACCATTATCAGTATCCTAGCCACTTCAAAATATTCTTAGGACGGCTTTCAGTGTAACCAAGTGCTATTTATTAAATGTTATTCGAGTTTCTAATCTATTTTAACAGGAAAAACCAAGTTACGTGCAACCTAAACCTAGTATTGCTCTCCAAATGTCATCCTAGCTGTGTCCATGTAAAATAGTTCAATAAGTATACATACATAGCGTTTGTATATCGAAAACATTTTCATATGAACGTGGTTTTAGAACATTTGTAAGTAGGACAATAGTGTTTGATGATATTGTAATATTAATTGATTAATTGAGCCCTTATATTTAAGCCCGGGAACGGTTTTATTTGCCAGTGTTTATATTAAATCGTTGGTTCGACGCAAAAATAAAGTTATGCTTTTAAATGAAAGTGTAAATTAATCTGAAGTGCTGCTTATTAAGCCATGTCCCTACGTGTTGTTTTGTTTAAAAATTAAACATCAATGTTCGATTTTACTTCTCCACACCAAGGCTCATCTTAATCTCAAGCATTTTATAGCGAACCGTAAATTTAATATACTTAAAAATAAGATATTGTTACACGAACGTCATGACTCGTGACTTGCCTTTATTGGGAAATCCTTTTCTCCAGCCGTAATTTATATGGATAGACAGATCTGAAGAATCTGTTTGTTAGAATGCGCTAATATCTGAAAAAGCTAAAGCGAAACCAAAATAAAAGTGCGGGAGAACGATGCGAAGGAAGTCGCGGGTATAAGCTAGTGAGTAAATATGAGATGAATGTGATATTCCTCGTGCAAATACAAGCTGTATGTTCCCGGGTGTGTGTTGTCTTGCTTTTTTCGCGAGTTGGTTTGCTTCGGACTTAGCACCATTAGTCATAATATAGTCGATACATAAATTTATATCTATCGGTAGTGTTACGCGCTTTGTATGTATAAACGATAGGTATCGGAGCTTATCAATTGTTTAATGGTGGCTATTATGTATCACACTTAAATTCTAAACAACGTAGGTGACTTGATATGAAAAGATTAATTTTAAATGAAAGATGATAATATAATTAAATTGATAAATGTGTATAGTTAAGCCTATGTTTAAATGTAAAGTAGTGTAATGTTGTTAAATTTTATTTAAATGATGAAAGACTTAACAAATTACGTCATATATCATCAAGTGTGACGATGATGATGCTATTTAAACCCATTATATTTTAATGGAAATCCCACTTTCATCGATTTGGGATGTTTGTTCTCCACTTAACAACGATGATTTAATGACGTCTGATAGTCAACTAGTCGTTATTATTATCTGTGCCATTCAACAATTGATGAGCAAATAATTCGATACAAACCTTAAATGCCCTTAACTGGGATTTCATTTACACCAATAATTTTCGTCAATTAAAGTATTTCACAGGGTGTGGAAATTATTTACATAAATATCTACATATCTTTATTGTGGTCTCCCCATTATTTGACTGAACATTTTAATTTGCGAAGATATTGCTAGTTCATTTAATTTAACCGCGGTTAATGGGGTTAAATGTAACTCATTTAAAATGAACTTTTGGAATTATATACTCGTATCAGAACCAACAAATTGTTAAATTATTTAATAAAAATAAATAACGAAATAAAAATAACATTTTATAACGAAACAATATAATGGTATGCAATAATAAATTAATTATTATAAGTCATTCTGTTGACCTGATCCCTACGCTTTTCGCCATTTGTCTAAAATAGCTAACCACCGGCTTTTGATAAAGAGATTTTTGTAAATGAAACAAATTTCAGTGCATTTAGCTCAGTTGACTCACCTGGGCACATTGTGGAACGACCCCGACTTGCTTCGCCCCCTTCACGCTTCACATGTTGCATTATAAAGGGGGTGATTGACTTGTAACTCGTGCCAAGTGTACCCTAACATCGATAACATTCCATCATTTTCCTGACAGCAAAAATTATCTAATTGTCCGAGTTGAAGGCGCAAGTATGTTTCCACCTTTCTTGTGACGTCATAACTTTGTGCACAGGTAAGTCAAGCGTGAGTCGTGAGTGTGTTGAGTATCGATACATACGTAGTTACTACTTGTGACATAGCTTGACTAGCATTAGTTTTGTATGTGAGACCTGTCCGATGTATTATACGCCGTTATTTGTACAAAATTATATCAATAAAAATATAATGACATTCACTTGTTTCAATATTTGATGACGGCTTTGGCTTTGGTGAAAGAAAACACAGTGAGGAAACCGGCATATCCTAGAACCAAAAAAAAACACATGTGACATCTATAAAACCCACACTGGGCCCTCGTGGTAGATAACAGCACACTTCTTTCTCAAAGAGAGGCCTGTGTGCCCTAAAATTATAGGCTAATTGATTTATGCATACATTCGGAACGAGACGACGTACGATTTTTTGAATTCATAACATGTACACACGGCCACACATCAAGCATACATTTCCAGTATAAGCTGATCTCGTATCGTTTAGGATTTCCTTACAGTGCGAGTTCAACGTAAACTGGAAATGTATAGCTTGATGTGTAGCCGTGCGTACCTATACGAAAAGCATACGTCCCATGTGAACAGACTGGACGGCGACATGGAACCAAAGAGACGGGAAAAATATCGTCGGTAACCTGACGATGTTTAGCGACTAGCACGTCCCGCCCCGCACGTGTCCCTTCCCATCCGTAGTTCCGCTGCGTAGACGCAGTCGCTCCGATTGCAAAGTTCATCTTTTTTGTTCTCCACTTTACAAGCGACATGACATAAATTGTATTAAATGTTAGCACTGTGAGCGGTTATACTATAATTCGGAATATACTCGTAGCTACACACCTCAAAAGGTAATCTTGGCTCGACATTGTTTGGTAATTGGCCCCAAGGGGTTACTGACCCATAGTAGTTGTTGACGAGTACTCTGTAACCGACCGTTAACGGTGGTTCAGTCGAAACCAGTTTCGATCACAATCTCTTGTTAACACATTTCCATCTTCCATGGTTTTGGATCCGACGGAAATTTCGGCTGTAATTTTAACTTTTCGTTAGGTATGTCGTGATGGCCCAGTGGTTAAGCCCTCGCCGCTAATGTACGAGTTTGTGGGTTCAAATATCAACGTGACTTTTTCAATTTGTATTATATACTTTCTCCCCCTTATTACAAAACAAGGGTTTTCTTTATGTATGGTTTAAACCATCGAGCCTGTTTTTGCAATAAGAACCTAACTGAAATCGAAATATGGCTCTTTTTAAAAACTAACAGCTTAGTCCAGTGCTAAATTGTAATTTTTGTACAGATGCCAGCATATCAAGCTACACCAATCTGTCAAAATTTGATAGATTTTCAACTTTATTCCATAAACATAAGGTCCATGTTTAATTGGAAAAAAACTGTCTGGTTTTTAACTTTACCCATATAGAAGATGCTAATTCCAAAACTGACCGAGAGTTTTAGGCTAGAACTAAAGTTAGATCGCGTTTTGTAATAAGACGTTTCTGAGTTTAACTTGGACATTACTAAAATCGGTGAGGGAAAACCAACTTTGCGAGGAAACCTGTAGGTAGGTACTTCTGAAATCGCCAGCCCGTCTTGAGCAAGCATGGTGATCAGTGCTCGTTCTTTTTCTGTATGAGAAGAGGCCTTTGGCCTGCATTGGTAGGTACAATGAAACAATGGTACCTACTTTTAAACCTCAGATTATAAAACAAAGGCAGATAGACCGCGCGGAACACTAAGAGTGAAGCCAAAAAAACAAATAGGTACTAAGGCGTCGTATTTTATGTAACATACAATGCGATGCTTTTGTATCTTTTTTTTTCTGGTTTAGATTATAAAACAAAGGCAGATAGATCGCGCAGAACACCCAAGAGTCAAAAAAACAAATACCTACTAAAGCCTCGCATTATAATAGGTCTTTACCTATGAAATTGCCGTTTTGTATGAAAAAATTTAAACGAATTTTTTTCATGAATTTTTTATTTGTATTAATCGAAGTAATCACCCATGCAATCAATGCATCTTTGCCATCGCAGTGGCAGTTTATTGATGCCCTTCTTAAAGAAATCAGCTGGACGGGAGGCAACAAATTCTTCAAAGGCATTTTGTACTGCCTCTCGGGTATTAAATTTTTTTCCCGCCAAGAAGTTATCCAAATTCTGGAAAAAGTAGTAGTCTGTAGGCGCAAGGTCTGGTGAGTAGGGCGGATGACGGAGAGCTTCCAACCCCAGTTCTTGCAACTTGGAGACCGTCTGCTGTGCAGTATGAGGTCGCGCGTTGTCGTGCAGGAGCAGCGGAGACGAGCGATTGACCAATGCTGGTTGGAGATGCGCCAGCTTCTCCATCATTGTGTTCAGTTCTTCACAGTACACATCTGCAGTAATGCTCACCCCGTTTGGTAAGAAGCTGTGATGAATCACACCGGCGCTAGACCACCAAACAGTGACCATCACTTTTCTAGGGGTAAGTTTTCGTTTAGGGCATTGTTTAGGTGCTGAACCAGGATCCAACCAACTTGCTGAGCGCTTACGGTTATCAAACAGAATCCATTTTTCATCGCAGGTAACAATGCGGTTCAAAATTCCTTCATTTGTGTGTCTGTTGAGCAGTGCAAGGCACGTCTCGACGCGTACTTCGCGCTGGCGATCATTGAGTTCGTGGGGCACCCATTTGTCAAGCTTTTTTACCTTGCCAATTTGACGCAAATGGACCAATATTGTTTTGACGCTAACGTCGAAAGCTGCTGCTAATTCAGCCGTAGATTGTGTATCATCAGCTTCCACAATCGCCTTTAATTCGTCATTGTCGACCAAAGTCTTCGGACGACCGCGAGGTTCATTTTTCAGGTCGAAATTTCCAGAACGGAAGCGAGCAAACCAATAACAGGTGGTGCGTTGGTTTGTAGTGTTAGCTCCGTAAACGTCGTTGATGTTGCGTGCCGCTTGTGCCGCGTTGCTGCCACGACGGTACTCATATTCCATAATTACTCGAATTTTTAACGTATCCATGATGACGAAAAAGATTGAAATGCGATGAAAATGTAACACTAATCAATAAAGAAATGACTACTTTTAGAAAAAAAAATCCATGTTTTTAAAATAAAATTAATTTGAAATTAGAATTCTTAGCCAAACAAAAATTATTTTGATTTGAAATGGCCAGTACTGCAGAACGGCAATTTCATAGGTAAAGACCTAATATACAATGCGACGCTTTAGTATTTGGTTTTTTGGCTTCACTCTGGTGTTCCGCGCGGTCTATCTGCCTTGTTTTATAATCTGAGTTTTAAACCTATATACTTTCAAGAACTAGTGAGGTAGACCCACCTACCTACTAAATTCAATTTTGGAAATCAAAGCCTGTGAACGAAACTATGAAGTGAATAATTAATAATAAATAATAATCAAATCATCCAATCGCAGTCCACCGCTGGACATAGGCCTCTCCCAGGCTGCGCCACAATACTCTATCCTCCGCCTTCCGCATCCAGTCTGTCCCAGCCACCTTTTTTAGGTTGTGGTCCATTCAGCTGGTTGGCGTCCCACACTACGCTTGCTGATAAGCGGTCTCCACTCCAGGACTCGTCTGTTCCACCGGCCATCGGTCCTTCGACAGACATGGCCAGCCCACTGCTACTTCAGCTTATTTTATCTGTAACTCCGAATAATTAATTAGTATTTGACATTGACATGAATGTTTACTTTGAGAAGTATTATATTATTGTTATTAAACTATTGTGAATGTGAAGACTATGTGGGTCATGTTTTGTTTTTGTGTTTCATCTCTTTCTCCAGTTAGTTTTTTATGTTAATCTGGCAGTTTGAGTATTGTTCGTCAAATCGTTGAGGTCCTCAAGTTCTGAGTTGCGCTGCATGATTACTGATAAATACGTGCACTGATTGGACGGATCCTCTCGATGTGTGTGGTTCTTTCCTCAAAAGCCCATTTCATCACGATTGACGTGTAAAAGTGTGCAAACCTCTTTAAAGACTTAAAATCATTTGTCATTTATTAAATAATTAACGTTCAAGCCTGAAATTCGGACTGTAGAAAGACAAGCTCAAACTTTTTGTAAGAAATAATTAACTTCTGTGTTGTTCTATGTTTTTTGGTTTGGTTTCCGCACTTAGTCCTTCAAGTGGATCATTGTGCGTGAGCTATGACGGCCGTCCTTGTTATTCCAGCCAGCCCATCTGATCCAGAAGTTGACTATAATTCCGGTCGAGGAAGTAAGCTTCGGTTGTAGTGGTCTCGAGTATCATTCGCTCGTATTCTGCCGTGGAGTTAGTAAACTTGCACAGGTGTGCGAGCCGTATCGCGTCGTTCACAATTTCATTCATTCAACCAGTAACGAAAGACTGTTGGCACTGATTGTACGCGTCTGCTCCGCGATACATCATCGAAAATAAAACTTTTAAACTTATTTATTAAACAGAATACTAGTGAAAAGTTAAATTTAAATAACTCAGTGATAACTTTTTAAGGAACTTAGATAACTTAATACTTAAAACTAAGTTACTAGCATAACGTTTTTTACCGTTAGGTACCGGACAAAAACAAGCGGCGGCGGCGGTAGTGTCTCGTGTGAAATTATTGTGAGTTTTTGTGAGAAAATTATTATTTGGTTCACGATCTTGTGTTAGAGACTTTGTTCGTATTGTTTGGAGTCAGCAGCAGCACATACCTCGGAGCAACCTTGCTTGACCGGTTATTTGTGAGTATCGAAAGTAAAAGTATAGCTTCGTACGCACTCTGAATGTAAATACACACGGCGCACACGCTTTTGAAACTAAACCCTGTAACTTCGACGCTGGGATGCATGATTAATTGATGATTCTCAATGCTCAGTGTTAAGACCGACCGAGGGTTGAAAATCCATTGCGCGATATTTTCCCGTCCGTGCGTACGTGTCCTAACTTCGGGTCGTGTTCTTGAATTGAAACTGATATTTTATTTGGTAAACTTTTGTGTAACCAACTGTCTGTAAGTAATTGGAGACATACCTACCTGGCAAATACGGTAGTAACGAATATTGTAAGGAGAAAAGATTTGTTTTTTGTATGTTTTTTTTTTTTACATTTTCACGCTTAAACGGTTGAATGGAATTGTTTGAAATTTGGTTCATGAGTAGACCATGACTTGGATTAGGATATAAGAAACCTACTTTTTTCCCGATATTCTCACGGGTTTATTGACTTACTTATTTTATTGAGCCCTTTATACCAGAAAACTTTTATTTTTGGTAATATGCGTTATTGTTTATTACTTTGCCTATGTATGTATAGAATCAAGTCCATCCGACTAAACAGACAGCTGTGCTGCTGGGGAGTTTGTTGCGGCACTTCTTCTTCCCAGCTAAAGCACTAGGAAGTGTCGAAGGGTGGGCGTTTTTGGGGGACTGTCTTATGTATTTTGACGTTCGAAAAGTGCTGATTCTCAGCCTAATTTGAATAAATGACTTTTGATTTTGATTTTGATTAGCATAGCATTAGCCTATAATATTCCCACAACTGGGACACAAGGCTCAACAGGAGCAACAGGCCTCCTCGTGAGACGGAATAGGCCAAAAACCAACACGCGGCTGGTAGATGTCACTTGTCTTCAAATTTTTGGTGGCAGTACATGCTGGTTTTCTTACGATGTTATCCTACACCGTTTTGAGAGGACAACTCCCGAAATAGGAATACATTTTATTGTTACCACAGTTAGTTATATTTGTACCTACACAATTACGTGGCAGCATGGTCACCAGCCGAACATGAATGCAAATATTTAAAATTAATTGCTATAAGACCGTGACCGAAATACCTATTTGTTGCATAATAAGTATTCTGAACGACTTCTTGATCATAATATTTTAATTTAAAAACCTCAAATACTACGCCATAACACACTAGTATAAATATTAAAATTAAAGCCATTATACTTACTTCATAATGAAGGTAGTCATGAATAAATTTAAAAATAATTAGTAATTTTTAATAAGTTACTTGATTTCATCGTAAGATAGTAGGTACATGAGCCAATAATGTTCCCACTGCTGGGATACAGGTCTCTCTGCAAGAGGAAGTGGGTCGTAATCCACCACGCGGGCCCAGTGCGGGTTGGTAGATGTCACACTCGCATGTCATCGCATTTTCGGTTCTAGGACATGCCGGTTTCCTCACAATATTTTCTTTCACCGTTTTGAGAACATTGGATACAAAAAGTGAAGTGCCTACCGGGGTTCGAAGAACTCGTACCTATTTCGGGGCGATACCTCTGGACCACCACTGCTCATACATAGTAAGATGGTAAATCTAACTAAATCTGAAATAACTGCCGGTATGCCAGTTACTGCAGCCTTAAAGGTTGATTCACACATTATCACACACTGACCGTGACACGGACGTGTTATAAGCACTTAAAACCAAATTATTATCATTTTACCTTCAAGTATTTAAGCCTTAGATAAGGGCGAAATCACACGAGACGTGTGGCGACTGCAAAGCAGTGTAAAATCACTGCAAAAGAAGGTAGGTACACACACATGAAAAAAGCGTTATTGCAATTTGAAATGCAGGAATAACGTAATCTTCTTAATTTATTCTATACCCCTACCTGTAGCTCGTTCATAAGATCATAGCTGAAATTATGTTTCTTTTGGTGTATTTTAACGTAAAGAAATACTTGCACTATTTCAACTGTAAAATCACGTAAATCAGCGAACAGCGACATCGAAAAAAACTGGCATCCGGCTTCTTGACAGCTACCAATAGTAATCCCAGCTGCGAGAGAAATTTCATTTAAGTTAAAAAAAATAACTAAGACCGACTATGTCCACGTTGAAACTATCTACCTATATAGCAATCGAAAATGACGTACAGTCGCCAGCAGGTCAAGCTATCCCAATCTGTCAAATTTTCCCAATTGAACATCTACCTTATACCTTTGTAATAAAGTCGAAAAACTATCAAAGAAATTTGACAGATTGGGGTAGCTTGATGTGCTGGCCTCTGTACATATTGTCATTGATAATTGTATTTCCGTACGGCGAAAACCCACGCTACGCCACTGACTGACATAGGCTACTCCTTACACTAAGCCTTCAACGTGCCCAAATGGTTGCCTAATAAAGCAGCGGTCAAAACCGCAGACTTGCAACGCAATTATCTATTCATAGCTCAAGTCCAGAACAACCTTCAACAAATTACGAAGATAATATTTTTGAGTATTTTCACGACTGGGTAGTCGTGAAAATACTCAAAAATATTATCTATATTCTAAATATTTCAATGGTATTATTGCACGTTTAAACTATTATCACCTTCGATGTTTTTGTGTCGTAGTATATCACTAGTCACTTAGAACTACTAAGTGACAAGATACACGAAATATTAGCTAGCCTCTGAAAATACACAATAATATTGCGTATGTGGACAGACAAACAAACTATCAGGGGCCTAAGTCTACTAATTTATAAACGTCACAATGGTCTCTCAATGGTAAGTTTTTGACAGATTTGCCATACAAGGGCCTAAGTCTACTAATTTATAAACGTTACAATGGTCTCTCAATGGTGTGTTTTTGACAGTTTTTGTATGGCAAATCTGTCAAAAACTTACCATTGAGAGACCATTGTGACGTTTATAAATTAGTAGACTTAGGCCCCTGGTCTCTGCAGGCTTAGCATGACGCTTTCTGTTTCTAAGAAGAATAGACAGTGCTTTTGCAATACAAAGTGACATTTCGTTTCTCCATTTTTGACATCGCACTGTAGATATCCTTCTACATACAATCTGTCATTTTGTCTTTCGTTTCTAACGATCTTTGTCTAGGTCCACAAAAATGTAGACTATTTCAGAAGAATATTTCTTACTAAACTGTCAAAATAACACTGACAACAAACTTTCTGCTCGACGGCCAAAGTTTATCGGACTATTTACAAAATCATGATTCGTTTAGAACGCATAACTGTGATCATAGTTATCATCTCCTATTGTACATCATTTTATGTAAAAGTCATGTCTATTCTTCCGTCGACAAATCGCTGCTCGTGCTAAGCGCCTGCAGATCATATACATTTACATAACATAACATAACATTGTTGTATGTTAGATCCAATTTTAGACCCCATTCCCCCACCATCATGGACAAGTGACCATAAGTATCTACATACAGCATAATCAGCCTATAATGTTCACAGCTGGGACAAAAGCCCTCACTTCGAGAGGGAGTGGGCTATAATACCACGCAGGCCCAGTGTGGGTTGGTAGATGTCACACGTCTTCGAAATTTTGGTTCTAGGACATACCGGTTTCCTCAATAAGTTTTCTGTCACCGTTTTGAGAGCAGCGGCGATGAAATTATTTACCTACACAAAGTAAAGCGCCTGTCTGGATAGTTTGATTATGATGATGAATATACGCTAGGGAACTACCATTGACCATCTTGAGATAACCAAGTCTCCTTCGTGCCTCGGGAAGAACGTTAAGCCGTTGTTCTGTGGCTGGCGTGGATCTTTGACAGTCGTTACGTGTTACCAGAACCCAGAGTGTATAACAACCAATCTTACTAAGGGGTATCATATTACGTAGTATCTGTGTTGTAGGAGACAGATAGACAGTCGCTGTATGTAGAATACTGGTATTCTCTGGAAAAGGCTAGGCAGATAATGTGGCTAGAATAGCTGCAACTGCATCTTAAAACTCATACCCAAAACATAATAATCACAATAACCACTGTTTCTAGTATTTTGTTAAAAGTAATAATGTGATTATAGAAGTCAATTTATCACCCTGAACAAAAACTGCATTTGTGAGGTGTTAACTTGTCAGCCAGTCGCATTTCAACAAAAAGTGCATTATTGTGGAGATTTGTCCAAGCGTCACATAGTATGAAGGCCGCCTTTGTCACGGTAGTTGCCGCCAATTCTGAGTGTCAATGACACAGATCTGGGAGAACAATGCCTCAATGCGTCTATCATCTAACACCAACAGACTGACAATCGAATTATCAATTTTTTTTTTATATAAAAATCTGTAAAGAAAAATCTATGACTCATTAGATATTATTCACAAATACCAGAGCAATTCCATATTGGATGGGATTTCTACTCAATACATAATAATATAAATAAGCTAACAGACTTAAAATAAACAGTAAAATGTTAAAAAGAGGGAAAATAATAACAGGTCATCAAAAAATTCGTCTGCATCGTTGTCAACGGGAAAAGTGCCCAAAAGGCTGGCAGCATTGCCACGTTGTATGGCGATGAAGATTATTTGGCCACAGCCACGTGAAGGCGATAACTCGAAAAACCAAGTGGAAATAATTTGACAAGAAGTAAAATCTCTCAACAACAAACTATCTCTAAAGAATATGAAAGAACCGATTTCGATGAAATACAACAGAAATGACGATGACAGAGGTCAATTCGAACACTAATTCGAACTATTTCGAAGGTCTTCAGGGACAAGATGACGAGAAATTCGTACCAATTTTGAAAAAGGAATCCAAATCAAAAACTGAAAATGATAACGTAGGTCAAGAAACCGTTAAATAAGGATTGTCCATTCGGCGGTTTTCATACAACTTTCATTATTTTGCCCAAGTTCAAAGCAATAACGCTAAAGAACAAGTTATTTCTATTCCTGGCAATTCCAAGATTCATTTCCAAGTCCTCATTATCCTCAATTTTGTCCATTTATGAATACCCTCGATACTTACATAATTATGTAGTAATTTGCAGTGCTTCCCCGGGATATATTTCTGTGGTCATCCTTATTTCTGTGGCCACTATTTTTATCGCTGCTCCCATTCTTCAAGTTACTCCAATGAATGCTTTTCACAATAAAAGTACTGAAGATCTGAAAATCTGTCAACTTTACTACAAATATTCGGAGATTATTTTCTAATTGTTAGCGGAAAAGTCGTCATAGAAAGTAGGAAGCTAGGTTCCTATAAAATAACATCTGTTATATTTATTCGAGACTGCTTTAAGTATGCTTATCTATGCATTTCATCATCAAGTTCATCGAAAAGAGGTTGTAATCTTGTTTCTTTATGAACCAAAGTTTATCCTGCACTGCCTACCATGTGTAGGATAAACATTGTCTTGGACTTTCACAATCTTGCTACTTTAGTACTTGTTTCGCAATCACAGCACAGTTACGTCATCAGGATTGTTCGTACTCACTAGTAGCTTGTCATAGGACCTTCTCGCGTAGCCCAACAACCATGTTTGTGAATTTAATGATGGCGCTATTTGTTAAGGACAGGTGACAAAATCCCGTTAACAACGCTACAGTATCAGAACCAGCTTTTGGGAGGGGCTTGATTCGCTGAGAATCACACTGAAACCGAGGTCGTGAATCATATTTTGTTCAACATACATACAAATGAATGGGATGGCAGAATGAGTGGCGCGCATTTTCTCAATTGGTCACGTAAACAAAACATCTTATATACCTACATTTAAAACTTGAAAAGATGAAAACTTATTATAAAAAGACAATGCTAAAATGTTTAATTAGGATCATATCAAGTTCACTTTAAGATTTGTTACAGTAGAACTCTGATGCTTTTGGATGGACAATTTCACTAATGTTTACTAACAACACCATGCACCTCGTTCAGGAGCCAGAGAATCCTTTAGGCACTGTATTTCATGTAAGTCCACGTTCACACATCTTTCCGCAGACTGGATTTTCTACGGCTTGCAGCAGGCTTAGCATAAAGCTTTCTTTTTCTACGAAGAAAAGACAGTGCTTTTTAAAAACAAAGTGACGTTTCGTTTTCCATTTTTGACATCGCACTGTCATTTTGTATTTCGTTTCTAACGATGTTCGTCTACGTCCTTATAAATGTAGATAGAATATTTTTTCCCATACTGTCAAAATCACACTGACAATAAACTTTTTACTCGACGGCCACAAAGTTTAATACAGGATACTGAATAACTGATTTTTTTTTTGTGTAACCGGCGAAAAATTTCTGCGCTGGGGGTCTAGAATGGTATGCTGAATTCATGGTTACAGTTTGCACACTGGATAAAAACTTTTCCTGTATACGATTATCTATAAATCATAACTCGTTTAGAACGCATAACTGTGATAATTAATAGAAAAACAAAGCTATCTTCTCCTATTGTATGTACATCATTTAGTTAATAGTCATGTCTGTTCTTCCGTCGACAAATCGGTGCTCGTGCTAAGCCTGCTGAGCACCAAGAGTTGGAAATCGAACAATATGTTTTTTTCGACACGCTGGTATTCACCTTGTTGGAATGTCAATGCTCGGGTCTACACCGAGTGTTCAAATTCCAGTGCGCGATAAAATCCGGCACGACATTTTTACGTCTGTCCTCCGTAACTTGGTCTTTTTTTTATAACTTCTCCAGCTCTGGGTGGACCAGGAAGGCGTGTCAGACTTTTACTGACTAAAACCCACCCACGTTCCCAAAGTAGCCTGTGTGCTAGGGGCGGCGGTATCGTGCTAACTTCGTCTTAGCTCCCCATTTCGCAATGTACCTATGTAAGTCTCCATGTTTTGTTTCTCAATAGCATGCACTGAGTCAGCCTGATGACTGAACTTTACATAGCCGTCTACACCGCAGGGAGATAAGGACTGAATTCAATATTAAATAGGTTTTAACTTTCCGTGGTTACGTTTTTCCGTATGTAGGTACTTGAACAATGAATCAAATTCCAAATGAACTCTGACGTCATTATGTTATTGTTTAACAGGCTTATTTGATAGTTTATCAACTCCGTCACTTTTCTGCGTAATCACTGAACGGAAACCAGAACCAATTCCTGGAACTGAAACATTAATGAGTGTTCCTTTTTCATTGATTACACTTTTGTTCCCGCTTGAAGAAACTCTTCTGGTACTAATAAGTACAGTAGAAGTATTCTTTTTTCTACATTGACAAGTAGTCGCTATAGAGACAAGCCGGGTCGCATATGGCATTCCCATCGGCAAAAATTCCAATAAATGAAGAATTTTATTTTTCTGATTATTTTTTAAATCCTTCTTCAGTGCTACTTAAGCTTCGATATATAAGGAACTCTTGTGCAATATTTCCTGCTTCTAGACCCAGCCGTTCAAGATGTGCGTTGTCCGTGTGTGAAGGAATGAACATTACCATGAGCACCATTAGATAAAACAAAATTTTCATTAAGAATGTGGGCTGACAGGAAATCTAGCAGAGAGCCCGGAGTTTGGTTTATGCACTCAGAATACGACTTTCAAAGACCACTCAAAGAAAACAAAATGTTATATCTAGATTTTTTAGCATGTAGTCCTAATTTCATTTCCTTACCATAACAATATCATCCAAGCAAGAAAACTGAAGTTCAACAAAACAAATAGTCAGAAACTTAAAACGTAACGGAATCTGCCATTTTATTGAATTTCAATCGAAGTAGTTGATGATTCCCACAATTTGTTAACGACAACATGTTCAGCAAGAAAATGGTTGTATAAGCTATCATGCAACCGACTGCTCACTGTACTGACACAATTTGCATCAAATATCACGATAACTATCCGATAAGCAATTTATAATGGCATACAATAATATGTATATACCACAGTGTCTCAAGACGAAAGTCTTTGACCAGTGTGTGTTGCCAGTGATGGCCTTAATAGAAGGCTTAAAGTCACCCAAAGGGCAATGGAGAGGCTATGCTCGGAGTTTCCCTACGCGATCGAATCAGAAATGAAGAGATCCGCAGGAGAACCAAGGCAACGGACATAGCCCGAAGAATTGCCGAACTTAAGTAGCAGTGGGCAGGGCACATTGCTCGCAGAACAGATGGCCGATGGGGCCGAAGGGTTCTGGAGTGGCGACCGCGTACCGGCAGACGTAGAGCGGGAAGGCCTCCTACAATGTGGACCGATGACCTTGTCAGCACAAGACCGGTCGATGTAGAGGAGCCTGGGGGAGGCCTATGTCCAGCATTGGACGTCTTTCGGCTGAAATGATGAATGATGATACTATATATTGGCTAACTAAAGGTATTTACAAAGCAGATGTGAGTGGAAACGCCGAAAGGAGACGCCCTAAGAGAACACGTAGTGCCCTTATTGCTGCAGTTCTCCAGACACATCGTAGTACTCGCAACCGGCTTGCGTGTATTATGCACGCCGGTATTTTTCTTCCCATGGGTGTCGTAGAAGGTGACTAAGGGACTTACTAGAGAATGGGCAGCAGCGTTTTCTATACATTCGACCAACATACTGCGATCGCCAACCCGCCTGCCTAGCGTGGCAATTATGGCAAATCACCCCTTTTGGCTTATATCCAGCAGTGGACGTCTTTCGGCTGATATTCTGATGATGACGGATCATGATCAATAGAGGCTCTAGTTTAAAGTATCATCGCTATTCTCCTACCCTTAGCCCAATATTTTGGGATCGTCGCAACATGTCTTTCTCTTCCAAACTTCTCTAATAATCGTCATCTCATTAGTAACCCCGTATCTAACCATATCGTCATTCACACAGTCCATCCATCGTTCCTTTGGTCTCCCTCTACTCTAGTAGTGTCACTTGATTGAACATCCAGTGAGGAATGACGGAATGTCCGCTTCCGTTATGGTCAAGATATTGGAGATATTCGAATCCAATCTAAATGTTCTTTTGTTTTCAACCGACTTCAAAATAAAAACCCACAACAAAGTGAAAAATAACTTTAATTTCGGAAGTCGGGGTCTTTGGATCTGTATTTTAGTTTATTGCCACCGACTAGCTGTAGTGCGACACTTTGTAGTGTGTTTCTTTGGAAATCGGTTGTTTGTTGTAGCAAAAAAGTTTATTATTTTCCACGTTTTAGTTATGATACTTCATCATCATTTCAGCCGAAAGACGTCTACTGCTAGACATAGGCCTCCCCCAAGCTCCGCCACTTCGACCGGTTCTGTGCTTCCCGCATCCTGCGGCCCTCACAAGGTCATCTGTCCACCTTGTGGGAGGCCTTCCAACTTTACGTTTTCCGGTACGCGGTTGCCACTCCACAATTTTTGAACTTTATGATACTTACCCTACACTAATTCGTATACCACTACTGGCCAGGTAAACTACAGTGACAAAGTATTAAGACAGTATCACGATAAACAAAGTGGATTACAAAGAAAGAAAGAATACCGTTAATTTGGATTAAATACATACTATCGAAGCTAACGCAGAAACTACCTCAGCGAATTCAATACAATTTAAATGGTAGTCCTCTGAAATCACAACCTATCCATTAAAAAATAATTATCGAAATTGACCCACAATTGCAGGCGATGTCGCGGAACATTAATTCGATTTCGATCTGTGTGTTCTGTTTAACAAATAAATACGTTTGTTGACGCGTGTTCTCGACAAATTGATTATATCATTAATTAATTCATCGAATACCTGTTTGTAAACACTTGCATCATAAATCGTAACACTCTGGCCATCTTCTTAACTTGTATTTTACTCGTAAACAACATTTTATGTTGCAGGCTTGCAGCACACTCGCAATCGTAATTAACGGCTCGGATTTTGACAGGTCTAATTTATTTATTGCATTGATTAGTTAACTATTTGTAATTGAAACCTAGTTTTAAATATTGAAATACAAACTACAAAGCCATTATTATAGCATGTGTGCAAATAATACATATTTTACACTTTTCCATCCAGTATTCCGAAGGCTTTAAAAAGTGCCCAATGTTTAAAGCTATGTCTCCTGCCGCGAGGTTTCAACGGTTATTAATAATAGATAAGTCATTTCTATGCGTTATATTGTATGCCATGGGAAGCTGTGCCATACGGAAGTCGAAGACATGCATTGTTTGATTACACTGTGTTACCACACGTACCTCGAAGATAGAACATACGCGAGGTTATTCACAGAAAATTTTGTAAAACAATTTAGCAGTAAGTACTTCAACTTTAACCGACGACCCCGGCTATTTATCGCTTTTGCTGACTGTACTTACATATTTCTGCCAAGTATAAGCGTATTTAGTCAGCTGTCAACCTATTGGAGGTATTTGTGAGTGACTAGTCCTAAGAAAAATGTTGTGTGTAAGAGAATGCAGTCATGCGCGTTGAAAACTGCGCACCATTCGAGGCAGAAAAGTAAGATGCCTTTTTTTATGGGTGGTCTGGTCTGTAATGTTTTAAACTAGGTTGAATTAGAAACACTAATAAATCCTTGAAATACTACTAATACCCTTTTTAAAACAAACGATTTGAGAAGTCTCAATTTTTTACTAAAACGTTAGTTAGAAGTTAGTTTTAGAACGAATGGTTTGAGTTCCGTGCCTCGGAAAGCACGTAAAGGTTCGTCCCGGCTGCGGCTGTGATTCATGGATCTTTGACAGTCTTTACGGGTAGTCAGAAGCTTGAAAGTCTGACAACCAGAATTACCAAGGGGTATTGTATTACCCAGTAACTTGGTTGTAGAGGTCAGATAGGCAGTCGCTCCATGTAAAAATACTGGTATTCAGCTGCATCCAGTTTGACTGGAAGGCTTGGCTAGAAAAGGCTAGACGCAGGTGATGATGGTTTGAGAAGAGAAGAGCGTTTTCAGTGTTCATCCGCTACTGACTCTTTCCGCATTTTGAGAATAAAAACATAAGTGCGAGAATATGAAACTTCTGTAAGTCCATGGAGTTTCTTGCCCTTTCTTCTCCATACGAACCAACTGGGCTTTGGAATGTGTAACAAGCTTCATATTTCTAAATCACCAACTCCTTTGATAATTCAAAAGTGCTTGTAAATGCTTGGTTTATCTACACTAATATTACAAAGAGGAAAGATTTAATTGTTGGTTTGCTTGTTTGCATTAAATAGGCTCCGAAACTACTGAACCGATTTGAATAATTCTTTCACTGTTGAGACGCTACACTATCCCCGGATGACATAGGCTATATTTTATCCCCGTATTCCCACGGGAACGGGAACTACGCGGGTGAAACCGCGAAGCGCTGCTAGTTTGAAATAAATGGCTTGAGATTGAATAATCCACTCTACGATAAATTTTTTTGAAGAATTTGTTGTATGCGCAGGTAGCTTATGTGTAAACGATTTGCCCAATTTTCCCACGATCATTAACCGTAAAACCCATTAAGAGGCCCATGTTCAACGCAATCAGCACTCGCAAGTCCATAGTCTTATGACTTTGTTACATAGATACCTTACATCGAAATCCTATAAGAAAGAACACGAAGGACATTAAAGTTCTTATGTCGGTAACTTCGGGTGACCTCGGCCGTTCTCGGCAAAAACAACGATTGGACGTGACGCGGGCGCAACCTGCTCACTCAAGGATTTCAACTCCGAGACCTGCTTACGTATCGCTTTTTAATATTTACAACCAGATTGAATTGTCGGAAGTGTCGATATTTTAAATTGAGACGGAACTACTAATTCCGTTCCGATTTCCGGTTCCGTTACATTACTAGCTAATAGAGAAAAGTTTGAGGAAACATCATTCTAGCAACCATTCACGAAATATTTATGTGGATTTTAGGGTGGGTCAGAAAAGGATGCCTGGGAGGATTTGATAGGCTTTGCTCACCAGTGGGACAGTGTAGGCTTAAAAAAAGGGTAGAGGTGAACGTGCAATAAAATATCTTATCGAATACTGGAACCGGTCCCGAAGAAAGACCAATCCAAGCATCTAATGGGACTTCTCCGACAAATAGGATATACAGGGTAAATTTTTAACCAGTGCGCAAACTGTTACCATGAATTCAGCATATCATTCTAGATATTTTGATCGTGTAGGTATTGCATTTTTCTATGAAACAGCAGATATTTTTTTTTGTATAACCGACGAAAAGTTTCTACGCTACGTTAAATGATAAATGATTTTATTTCTGTAAGTAGGTTTGTACAAACACTTTTACACGTCAATCATATTTTTTAAACTAGATGAGGTCGGCGTTTCCTATCTGACTACTCTGAGAAGAAAGGCCGAAACAAACTCAGAGGTCACAGTCTCTTTTAAAGTCCAGACATAATCTTGGTCAGATCATGTGAAGACCATGTGGATTGGTGTCTGAAATGGTCTTTTGAGGAAAGAACCACACAGGTTGAGTGGACCTGTCCATTCAGTGCACGCATGTATCAGTAATCATACGGCTCAACTCAGAACTTGAGGAGCTCAACGATTTGACGAACAATACCAAAGAAAGGACATTTGGGTAGGCCGCATAAAGTACTCAAACTGCCAGATTAACATTAAAAACGAACTGAGAAAGAGACGAAACACGAAAACAAAAATACCACATAGTAGTACCACATAGTAGTAGCACATAGTAGTTCAGAATGATTGCTGAATTCGGGGTTGGAGTTTGCGTATACTGGTTAAAAACTTATCCTGTATGATCAGGGCCGATAGACAAAACACATTTCTGTTAGCGTTCACGCCAAACGCTACGCCAAAATGTATGGGAATGACATTACTTGCGGAAAGGACACGACGTAACATTTCCGCAGGTAATATCATCCTATACATTTTAGCGTAGCGTTTGGCGTGAACGCTAACAGAAATGTGTTTTGTCTAGGCCTGCTGCACCCCCAATAAAAAACTATCAATTTGAATCTAAATCATTTTGAAGGACAGTTGCTAATCTATTGCTTCATAAAGTTCGAAAAAAATTCTTTTCCGCAGCGTAAACAACGAATGAATGATGTTGAACTGTCAAAATGAAAGCGATTCTTACTTTTAGTGTGTTACTTACGCAATTAGTCTGGTTTTATTAGTAAAAAAAAAATCTAACGCAACATTGATGACATACAACAACAGTGGAAGGTACTTCGTAGGGTATCGCGTGAAGATTCTTACATATCGACAAGTTGCGACGTTCACGGCTGGTGGGCAAGAATGCTAAGTTATTCGACACGCTACCACTTTCTCCCGCGCACTGCATGCTAACATTCCACATTTATTTACCCACATTTTGCACGTATGGAGAAAACAGGTGTTACGAGTATGTCGTCAGCTTGACAGCTCTCGATGTCGCAGAGAAAATCTTCGACCTTCATTTAGTGGTCTTTTCATCCGCGCCTAAATTTCTCTGGTCCTTTAGTTTAACGATTGAGGCATCAAACACATCTCTGTTTTAAATCTAATTTGTTAGTTAGCATTAGTAAAACTTATAATTCATTCTGAACCTTTTCCTAGAACAGTTAGGACAACGATAAAGACACCTGATAAACAATACATTCATCTACAGCTACTTAATACAAAAACAAGCCCTAATCATGGAGCCCTCTAACCGATGATAATATATGGATAAATTTACATTTTCATGCGGGTAACATAGCAATTTAAATTTCCTGTTTTCATTTCTCACATTATAATCGTACTTCAGGTTTTATCGTGCATTTTACAAATGTATTCCTCGCGTAGTCGATTCAAAACAAAGAGGTACTCGTATAGCCCTTTGGACATGTTGCGGTCATCCGCCCAATCATAACCTATGTTTGCGTCGTCTTCGCACACGCTAAACCACACCACCTCTATCAGATGTAGACTCAGACCCAGTTTCCTTAAAAAGGTTAAGGGAAGTCTTTGAATGTCCGCAATGAGAATCTTCATTTAAATCTCAGGTTTCCCAGCATCCAGCACTTCATGAAACGGTTTTCGAAGCGTGTCTTCGACTCTGCTATGAGGCACCCCAGCTGAAGCACTCCAGCTGAAGTACTCCAGCTGAAGCACTCCAGCCGCCTGCTACACTAACCCCCAAATAAGTTTTATTTGCCGACCAAGGCACACCCTATTAACTCCTGACGACGCTATAACCCTCCTCCATGAGAGTAGCAAGACCACCAGCATATTCAGAAAATACAAACACAGACCGCCGTCCTTCCGTCCTTTCCTCGAGTCTCGCTGCGACCTCTCAATATTCATGTCCGCTGACCCGCGCCGCAGTGCTTTACGGTGACTCTTCTCCACATTTTTCCCATACAAACTTCGGGAGGGTATTACTCCAGTGTTCAACAATGTACATCAAAAATTAAACATGGTATGGTTTTATCTTATTATTAATATTGTCTTTACGGAAACAGAATACTAAAATTAAAAACCATTAAAAAGTTAGAAGCCAACAAAGATTCGTTTTTCTTGCTAACTTAACCTAACTTTGGGTGTGTTTACGTAATAAAAGAAGGTTAAAATCTCCAAAAATAAGTCGGTACCGACGAAGTTCAATTATCGAAAAGTTCAATAAACTTTATTGGTCATTGATTTATGCTGTGATTTTTTCATAAAACCCGATCTTCCGAAGGACTTCTCTTAATTTTTAACGCGCAAGTTTTACTATAACTGATCATGCAGCTCACTCAATGACGTTGTGCGTGTAGACTAGCGTCTAAATGCTCATCACGGGTACTACCTCTGTTGGATACGAAGCCTATTGAAATAGCGTGCTTTTCAGCCAGGCACTTCCACTGGGTTATCGGTGGCAGCGCAGAGATCACTTTGACTTTGCATGGTCGTGTATGTTAACAACAAAGGTAAATCCTATAAAAGTAGTTGGTTTGACTAGGAGTATAAATAATGGTATTTTTCCTGAAGCAAATACCTCTCGCTTATTGCATGTCGAAGCAACGATTATCACCGGTATCAAGAATCTAATAATTACTCGCTTTAATGAACTGTCGATTCCTATAACAATGGAATGACAAAGAAATGAAGGTAGTTGTTGATTAATCATATTTGTGCATTAAGTAATGACCAATAGACTAGCCCTAATTGGCTGACTATTAGTAGGTACTTCGGTATACAACCTCTAATGCACATTAGCATCCTTTTTAACCGACGAAAAAATGGAGGAGGTTACTCAATTCGACGCGTATATTTTTTTTTTTAATATGACTACGCATATCTTTTTACAGAGTAGTTCGATTTTGATAATTCTTTTTATTGGAAAGGGTTACTCCGAAGTTGGTCCCATTTAAATTTGGAAAAAAATATCTAACCCTAAGGGTAGGAAAACAGGGATTATCGATTGTTCACTCACTGATTGTAATGTAAAACTACGCATAACTGCTTACAGAGTAGTCCGATTTTGATAATTCTTTTTTTTATTGGAAAGGCTATAATACCTCGAAGTTGGTCCCATATAAATTTCGAAAAAAAAAAAAGAACCGTAAGGGTAGGAAAACAGGGGATGATTGATTGTTTACTCACAGATTTTATTACAGAGTTGTGTTTTACAAAAAGTAATAAAAAATTAAGCATGTGGTAATTCGTAGATTATAGCCACAACTTTTTTTAAATAAAAACTTTTTAACAAAAAAATTAAACCGCCGAAAAAACTGAAAAGAAAAAATAATAAACCTGCTGTGTTTAACCTTAATAACTAAGTTCGGAAGTCGGTGACTTTGGAAATGTATTTTAATTTTATGTCACCGCCTTCCGAACTTAGTTATAAAGCTTAAACACAGCAGGTTTATTATTTTTTTCTTTTCAGTTTTTTCGGCGGTTTAATTTTTTTGTTAAAAAGATTTTTTAATTGCTCCACTGATGCGACTCGGGCTTTTTCTCTGTGAGGCAGTTGAATACTAGTGGTAGTGGGTGGGTAATATTTGAAAGACTTATACCATACATGTGTAGCGGCATCTATAACGCTACATGCGAACTATGCATCAAACTGACGTCACGTAAAATCCTGCATCGCGCAAGCAACGTTTACCGCTCAAATACATAGACATAGTTACAACGTCCCGACATACATTTCCAGTATAACAACGCCTTCCGAGTGCTGTTGGGGCTACCTCGATTCTGTAGTGCATCAGGCATGTTTGCTGAATAGGCTTTTTTTTTTTTTTTGGGTGGGAAACCATCAAATAACTTCTCCCGCTCTGGGTGGAGCAGGAGGGCGTGTCAGACTTTTACTGACTAAAACCCACCCGTGTTCCTTCAGTAGCCCGTATGCCAGGGGCTGTGGTGTCTCTTTCGAACAAACCCGCACCCCTGGCAGGCATCGGCCCTTGCGGGCCCCATCATTTTTTGTGCTGACATCTCTTTGAGGCGCGCGTGGAACACAATGCGCCGTCGACTTGGGCTTGGTCCTTACCGGACAGCGAGCTACCCATTACTCGCCGTCCGCAAGCCCATGCCTACGGTGGCCGGAAATCGGCCTGGGATTCCCGACGCCCAAGGCGTCAACGTATCCTGCGGCGGCTGGGGTCGCGAGGGCGCATATGCTGCCTCTCCCTCACGTGCGCCGCCTCCCTCTTCGCGAGCATCACTGCTTCGCTGAAGGAGGTGACGGTTCCCCATGCCCTCTCGCTCCGTACCATGGCCTGGACCAGGGCCTGACGCGAGAGATCGCCGCCGCCGATCGCCTCCACGAGGACACGGCGGTGCTCCGCTCAAGCAGGGCAGACCGCCACCGTGTGCTCCACCGTGTCCTCAGGGCGATCTTCGCAGTGGAAACACCCGGGCGTTTCCTCCCGCCCTGTCCGAAACAGGAACCTCCCGAAACAACCGTGTCCGGTGAGGACGTGCGTCAGGCGGAAGGTGAGGACGCCATGCCGCCTCTCAAACCACTCCTCAAAGAGGGGACTTACCGCCGCAATCGTGGCGTGCCCATTGCTGAATAGGCTACCGATGGTTTTTCAGCAATTATACGAAAAAGATCGGCATCCTTGCTACGCAAGATTCGGGGGAGTGCCAATAGCACCCTGAAGGTGATTGGGAATAGGCCAGACGGCGTTTTCCTGGAGTATTGGATCCATAACTGCGGGTCTAATGCTGCAGCAAAATATATGAATTAGAATAATTGTAATTAAGTATAGGTACTAACATAGTGACGTTAGACGTAAGCTGTATTATTAACAAAGATCTATGTAACAAGGGTCTGAAATAAATGTTTTTATTCCTATATCGCTGCCCTAGTTCAACAGTAAGATATGTTGTACAAAGTATGTTTTGAGTTATTCATACTTTTATGATTTTAGTGTCATAAATTCACTCGTTGTTAATTGAAATGTGTTTTTATAATTCCATATAAGGACATTTGAAGAAGTCTCAGTGTAGAAATAAAAGAAAAGTAAAAATCTTCCTGACTTTATAAATATCTTAAGATGTCAGAATCTTGAACTAAAGGTCGGTAAAAATATGCTTAAATGTATCAGTGAGACATTGAAATTTAGGCACTTTGGTTGCGTTTTACAAATATCCGATTTTTGAACCAGACAGAAGAGCAAATTTCACACATGAAACAAAACTTATCTCAATTTTGTTTTTTTTAAAGATATCTTACTGTTGAACTAGGGCAGCGATATTATTATTATTATAAATCGTCGGGCAGTTGCCCACCAAAGACGACACCAGTCTGGTCTGAAGATCCAACCTTTTCTATGGAGGTTGAGACAACTTTTCCTTATACCTCTAAACATGTCACCCACTAACCCGCATTAGAGTTAGCGTAGACATGTTTTCCAAATACTGGTCCTAGATTTGTTTTAGCCTTTGTTGTTCTCACCTAGTCAACCAATTCACTCAATCTGTGTGGTTCTTTCTTTCCTCAGAAGTCCATTTCAGACATCAATTACACCAATCTACATGGTCTCCACATGATCAGACCAAGATTATTACTGGGCTAAAAGAGACTGATCTCTAAGTTTGTTTCGGCCTTTCTTTTAATCTAGTTTTTTTATGACAAATGCACAAAACTTATATATAGAAATAAAATCATTTATTCTCTGAGAAGGTAGCCACTAAAATCCGCACACAAATAGAATGCGGAAGAGAGCGAACTTGTAGGTCGAACACAAGGATTTGTAAGAATAGAGTGGGCCTTGTGTCATTGAAGGATGGCTGTGTCCTTTCCAATACAAGTCCTCATGCTAGAAATTAACGGTGGTATAAATAAACAAACACGTTAGATACGCCTTCTTTTCTCAGTCCAATGTCACACTAAGTCTTGTAAGCTTGGGTCCATTTGTAATGCCCATTTTTTTTTAATACATGATAAAAGAAGGCCTCGTGGCTAAATGATAACAGCTGCACGGGTCGATCGAAGGTTAAGGCTGCGCTTGCTGAGGTCGGCCCGAAGATGGGTGACCATTTATAACATAGTAGGCCGTGCCTTGAAAAGCACGTTCCCGGATGTCATTCGTAGATTTTTCGCGCACTAAGGGTTCCGACCCTTCGTGCGCGAGTCCGACTCGCACTTGGCCAGTTTATTTTATTTTATTGCGTGATAAAAGACGATATTATAAGGTCAAGAGGTTATGTAGGAGCATACCTCTGCGTGCTAGAGCCTAGAGTATGTTGGAGCGTGTTCAATATGGTCATATTTTTTCAAAAATGCCCATAAGTTGGTGGTGTTAAATTCATCAAATAAATCCCCACGCAATTTTATATAATTGCTACCACGTATATTGCGTTCCGTGTGGCGCCGGACGTAAAAAGAATAGCACCATCCCATTTCTTCCTGTGGGTTTCGTAGAAGACGACTAAGGTATCTACCTACTTACTAGAGAATGGGCAGCAGCGTTCTCTATGAATTTTACCACCATATTGCGATCGCCAACCCGCCTGCCAAGCATGGCGATTATGGCAAAACCTCCCCAAAAATGTGGAGGAGCCTGGGGGAGGCCTATGTCCAGCAGTGGACGTCTTTCGGCTGAAATGATAATGTTGATGATATGGCGCTAACCTTAAAAGTTTTCAAGTAGTGTTATCGCCTAGTTAGTGTCGTAATACAATTCAACCGAGCGTCAAGTACACACTACACATTATCACTGTATTAAAGTTTGCCTTGTTTGATAGCCGTCGACTCCTCGACATAATTAAGTACTTGTAGAATTTACTTATCGAATCACTTGATGCCGAATCCTACTGCTATCTACTAAGTATGCTTTTCACCAATAAAACTGAATGCGATTACCACATCTAAACCACGTTTAGGAACGGCAGCTCGTGAACGTGGTTTAGATTTAAGTTTTAATGTATATTTATTTTTAGTAGATTACCAGTAGATTAGACGAAATTGATTGTAAAGTAGATACACCTATTACATGTATAGCAATATGGCAATAAATGTAAACAGAACGAAGGAACCTAGATCTCACAGGGAATCCTAGTTTGAGTTCCAGGAAGCAACGAATTCGAATGTAACTTTTAAGGGGAATCTAGTCTCTGGCGCGAACTCACTGGTGGGACTAGCTAAAAAGCACGTTGCCTCACCAGGCATCGTATCCAGAGGTAGTATCAGTGATGAGCAGTTAGAGGCTACACGCACAATGTTATGGAGTGAGATGCAGGATCATTTGTAGTAAAACAGGCGCGTAAAGAATTAAGAAAAGTCCTTCGGAAGATCGAGTTTTATGAAAAAAACCACTGCATAAATCAATGGCCAATAAAGTTTATTGAACTTTTCGATAATTGAACTTTGTCGGTACCGACTTGGTTTTGGAAATGTTACACTTTTTGCAGGCTTAACATAGTCAGCTGGAGGGGGGTGTTTGAGAAGCCATAACTTCAATCGCACAGCACTAGAGCTACCGTCAAATAGGTCGTAATAATAACTAAGGTTGCGAAATAATGATGTCTGTCGGTTCTGCAACCACCATACGCAACCTGTTTGGTATGCATAATAGCTAGAGAGCCATCCAGCTAGTTGACAAAGCACATTACCACCTTTTTTGAAGAGTTGACGTTAGGCAATGACTTGCAATCATTGTATCACATCACTGCTTGCAATAAAATGAGGTAATTGATTAAGTAAATTTACTGCAAGGTAATGTAAACAGTCAGTAGTGTCTATTGACGTCAGTGGTGCTACTTTCATCATCATAAGCCTATAATGTTACCACTGCTGGGACACAGGCCTCCTCTCGGTGAGAGGGACTGGGCCGTATTCCAACACGCGGGCCCAGTGCGGGTTGGTAGATGTCACATGTCTTCGAATTTTTGGTTCTAGGACACTGCTACTTTAAGACAGTAAAATTACGATTAAATAATCTATTACCTTCAAGTGTCAAGTAATTAACACAATTACTTTTCTATTCTTATCAGACTCAATGCGTCTGCCTAAGGCGCGAATTACACATAAACGGCGCAAGGTGAAGGCGCGGCGTAGGCGCAGCGTACGCAGTACATTTTGTATGAAAACGTTGAAAAGCGCCATCATGCCTGCGCCCAAAATGTACTACGCACGCTGCGCCGCGCCTTCACCTTACGCCGCCGTATCTGTAAATCACGCGGTCACGCCTAACAGTCGAGGGGTTATAGATCATCTTTTATACAAATAAATTAAATTGAAGTGTCTGTTTGTAATTTCAAAGTGGTAGCTTTTAACTAAATCAGCCCACTGCACTGCCAAGTTATGAATTCTAGTTAATAAAACCTTAATTCCTACTTAATATTATAAAGGCGAAAGTAACGCAGTCTGTCTGTCTGTTACACTTTCACGCCTAAACCGCTGAACCGATCGTCATGAAATTTGGTAGAGAAATAGCCGGGGATATGGAGAAGGACATAGGCTACTTTTTTAAGCGATAACAGACATCCACGCGGGCGGAGCCTCGGGCAAAAGCTACGCAAAATAAATCAACACCGTAAATTACATATACTATATTTTTAACACCGCTGGAGAACCAAGGTAAGCGACATCGCCTTAAGAATTGACAACTTAAATTATTTCAGTTCTCCATATCCCCGGCTATTTCTCTACAAAATTTCATGACGATCGGTTCAGCGGTTTAGGCGTGAAAGTGTAACAGACAGACAGACAGACTGAGTTACTTTCACCTTTATAATATTAAGTAGGAATTAAGGGTTTCTATAATCGCAATGACGACCGCAAAAGATGCCATTGATGGAAGTGTGAACATCCAAACAAACAAACCATTATTACAACGTAAGAGCCTCGCATGTAGGCTGTTCTTTATGAAGTGGTTGTAATACTTGTAGTAGTGCCGTGTTACCGTGTGACCCCGCACCACAAGGTGTGACCTCTAACTGTGACTCACGGATACGTTAGAGCTCAACGCGTGGGATTCTGACACTCAAGTTACTATTGTGGCTTTTGTTTTTGTTATTATATGAAAAACATGTTGTGGTTTGAAGATTATCTTTTTTATTAATAAAAAGAAAAGTCCTGACTGACTGACTGACTCGTCAACACCCAGCCCAAAACCTTGGACCTAGAAAGCTGATATTTTGCATAGATGTTCCCTTTATAATGTACACAAAGAGTAACGAAGGATTTTTCGAAATTGAAAGTTCCGCGCGGGCGAAGCCGCTGGCAACAGCTAGTTTTAAAATATTGAGATCGTATAAACGTATAAAGGTCTCTGTGGATTGATAAATGCCAGTTTCCTTATAAACAGAGGCCAATAAACCTTTCCTGATTAATATAATGATTTAAAAATGGTTTTCGGTCTTGAAATTATGGAAATCAGCTTCCAAGTTTTGCGTGATCATGATCAGTTGTTTTTATTTCCACCTTTGAGCTTTTACGTCCTAGTTAATTGAAAGTTGGAACATAATTAATGTAAGGTAGTATAAATTAGGTCTGTTTATATGTAAGTACATAAAAAGTTTGATAAAAATAAACATATCGAAAAACTTTTTAGAAGTATACTTTTAAGATGGTGATTTTAAAATAAAACCTCTTTCTTATTTGACTGGATAGCTCTTGCTATTTTCCGTCTAAGTACAGTACTATACAGATTTGGTTTTTAACCAGTGCGCAAACTGTAACCATGAATTCAGCATATCATTCTAGACCCCTAGCGTAGAAATTTTTCTTCGCTTACTTATACAAAAAAAAAAACAGCCGCTTCATAGAAAAGTGGAAGCAATACATACGCCGTCAAAATGTATGGAACAGCAGATTTTTTTGTGTAACCGACGAAAAATTACTAAAAATTACTAGCCTATTACCATCAACAGGGCGTAAATCCAGATTCCGGGGGTACTAAGAAATTTCAGAAGGAAAAACCCAAAATTGTTACGTGTAGGTGTAGACGTAAACCGATTCCATTCATAAATTAATTATTTAATGCTTGATTTTAATAGCACAGCCACAACAAGCCAATGACATAACCATTTAGTGGAATATTCCTCAACCATTTCAGTTACGACTTTATGAGCTTAATTGATTTATGTGACTTAACATAAGATATCACATCTTATGATAGGTCACATAAATCAATTAGGCTATCTTTGATAATACTCAAAAAGAAATCAGACTATGAATGTAAGTACCTATGTACCATGCAGACTAGATTGAGTACATGACTTTACAACTGTCTGGCGGTTTTGAGTATTTTGTATAATGGCGTACGCAAATGTCCTGTGTGACGGGTCGTTGAGCTTCCTACAATAGGGTTGAGCTACACGATAACTGATGCGTGCATACCGGCTGTTTGGACAGATCAAGCTGCAATGGCCCTTCCAGACATGCGCACACGCATAAAATCCTAATAATTAAGTTTAGACTTTAAACGAGACTATGACCTCTGAGTTTGGTTCAGCAATTTCTTCTTAGGGATCAGTCAGCGAAGAAATGCTGGCGCCGTCTAGTTTTAAAATATTGATGTGTAAAAGCGTCTTAAAGAATCTACTTAGATACAAAAATACTTCATGAACTTCCCAAAAACCCGAATGACTGATACTACATGTGGTGACGAGAAATCGCAATCTAGTCCGGTCAGTCACTGCATCACAGTACAGGTACTCGTAAAACAAGTCAAGCACGTTAATTCTCTACGGCTTTAGAAACATATATTCTCATAAGGAAAACGGTCTCGAGAACACCGGTATTTGCTATAGTAGCTACATTGAAGTGTAGGGAAAACCCACTCCAATTTATCATACATGACGTACAAGGCGTAGAAGGACCACGTCATGTTTTGAGGTGGTCCGAAAGTTTGACAACCGGTTATTCTGGCTTTCAGTTCAATGAATTTGTTGTCATCTATACTAATATTATAAAGAGGAAAGATTTGTTTGTTTGCATTGAATAGGCTCCGAAACTACTGAACCGATTTGAAAAATTGTTTCACTGTTGGGAAGCTACACTATCCCCGAGTGACATAGGCTATATTTTATCCCCGTATTCCCACGGGAACAGGAACTTTGTGGGTGAAACCGCGGAGCGCTGCTAGTAAAAAACAAAGAGGCAATTGCGCAACACACTTAAGGTGCGCTTACACGAGCAACTAAAATTGCTCCATCTTGGGCAATTCTCGTCAAATATGACGTCATGACTACATCCAGCAATTTAGGGCAATGGCAACATGTAACGACCTGTTGCCAGAGATATGGCCACACAATATGGAGCAACTTAAAAAACTAGGCAATGCGTCTCCCCCCGTCGCCTCCGCCGCCGGCCGGTTTCTCTCGCAAAAACGAGACGTAGTTATATGTACAAACAAGATTGAAAGAAAATTCAGACTAAAAATTTCCAATAAATTGCCGAAACACATCGGCAATTTATTGTTGTTGCTCCAGATTTCTCCACTTAATTGATCCAGATTGATCCATTAGTGTTACCGAGCAATAATTGCTCAAAAAATTGCCTGTGTAACATCACCTTTAGTGTCTTACGCAATTACCCCGCTGGGTCCGCCATATTCAAGAGGTATTTAGAAGCGATATTTAGTCGCAAACTATGTAAGGTCGAGAAGAATCTGTCTTATTGCAGACACGAGGTGCACTTTAGCAGTTAGTCCAAATAAAGTCTTTAAATTAAATTATTAAATTTTCATTGATGATTTTCACAATATCGTTTTGGGTGTACTGTGCCAAATCGAATCTCAAATAATCGAATGTCAATTGATCGACCACTATAAATCGAACGTCTAAATACTCGAACGTTCATAATAATGTTTGTACAAAAATTATCAAGTACTCGTATATTGATATTTCGATGGAACGAATACGGCATACGTTGAATGCTCGATCAAACAAACATTCGATATTTTGAACACTCGATGTATTGATTGAATATTCGATTTATTCAATTGATATTCGATTATTTGGGATTCGATTTCTGAAAATTTAAAAATTACAAGGGCGGTTAATTGTGCCTGTGGTTGGGACTTGCTTTTATGTATCTGTCTATACTATGGTCGAAGCTCTGCGCTTGAGTGAGATCGCTACGTAATTGCTGGTCGCGCATCGCATCTTTCCACAACTTGCTAAATTGTAAAATTCCAGTTCAACACATCGTAATCTGTGATGATCTGGTATTTTATTTATGACATAAATTAACAGCTCGTGCTCCTTAAAGAAGACATTCTAGAAAAGAGACGTCGAAAAATGTGCTTTGTGACTTGCCATTGAAATTCAGTATGATTACAAAAACTACGCTACAATTCCTTACTTTTCATTTCTCTTCAGGGGACGGGGCCTGCGAGGAATTTGAAAAATATGTATTTGAAGAAACTATTGCCGTCGCGCTGCGCCCGAATAAACGAGTAGTGCACGCACTACAGGGTGCTAACTCTGGAATATAATTCCGATAGATCGACATTGGAATTATCAGTTAAACGTCAGGGATTGGCTGGACTCACTGAGTCGAGCCAATCCCTGACGTTTGACTAACAATTCCAATGACGATCTATCGGAATTAAATTCGAGAGTAAGCACTCAGCTCAGACCGAAATTATCACATTTTTTTTGACGAGATCGACGTTTCGTATTCTCCCTTTTTCTCCTCGAAAACTAAGCCGATTCAATTATTTTTTACATTAACATTATAAGAAAGAGTATGTTTAGGTTCCTATTTTTTTTTTTTTTTATCTTAAAAACTTTTCTAATTTGTCTGGTAGTCCTCTAATCACGGCGGTAATTTTTAGAGGATCATATTTTCTTTATTAATAATTAGTCGCTGAAAAAAAAAATGACAGGGGCGTGTTTAGAGCAGACCTTAATTTTATGCAAATAAAAATATTGCTCTAGAGGCATTATATTATTAATTCAGGAAGAAAAAAGGGGAATACAGTTGTACGGAGAATCGCACGCCCTATTCCCTCATACAGAAAGTGCGGTGGGAAATACTTTACTTATCTAACGGATTTCCCAATGTTGAGACAGCCCACGAAATAATTATACCTATAGATATTAGGCAAAACTAGTTTTAAATTAACATAGTAGTAGTATTTTGCTGATAATTTAAAAACTTGTTATAGCAGCTAATACCTACTGTTTTTTTCGTAGGCACGACACTACCTTATTTGACAGCAAAAAGGAAAAACCCTAAAATGCGGAAATCAATTCGGAAAATTTGGTATAATTTAAACAGATTTCAATACGCAACCATCTTGCGTAGGCACAATTTATTGTATAACTAAGTATGTATTTCGTGTTTAATTACCTACTAAAATTTGGTACCTATTTGTTTTATTACGCCAATGTACTTAGTTACCTAAATCTTGCACAGTGGTAGTCCAGTGGTGCCAACTTACGGGTGTAGATCGTCGGTTCGAACTCAAGCACGCACTTTACTTTGTGTAAATAATTTCATCACCACTGCTCTCAAAACGGTGAAGGAATACATCGTGAGGAATCCGGCATGTCCTAGAACCAAACATTCGAAGACTTGTGACATCTACCAACCCGCACTGGGCCCGCGTGGTGGATTACGGCCCACTCCCTCTCACAGAGGAGGCCTGTGTCCCAGCAGTGGGAATATCATAGGCTAATGATACAATGCATGCTTTGCATGAATACACACGCAAGCACTTAATTATTCAAATCTATTAAGCGTATATATGAATAGGCAAATATTATAAATATGTCAAGTAAGCACTAAATAGATTTCCTAATTAATTTCCACTTTGAAAATCTAATCAATTATAAAGGTAATAAGGCCAATAGTTACGAAGCCATTAAGTTAATTGTCTGTAACTCACAAGGAGTTAGTGACTAATTTAACCAAGTACGAGTAAATAGGCAAATGATATGTCACTGCTGACTAATTAGTATCTACGATAGGCAGTGTAACTTTAGGACGAATTCGAAGAGACTTCTGGACTTAAAACATTTGTCTTTTCAACATACTTTTATAACTATAGGTATATGCCGCCGACATACACATGGACGTAATGATATCGCGGCGGATTTTGCGCGCTAGATTATCTTATCAACTCCCTTTCTTGAACCGACCATCGATAATTCAACAGAGTGAATTGCAACCTGTCGAAAATCGCAGTGTTTTATTTATTCAAGGTTCCGTGTGGTGCTGGACGTAAAAGAATAGCACCATCCCATTTCTTCCCGTGGGTGTCGTAGAAGGCGACTAAGGGACTTACTAGAAAATGGGCAGCAGCATTCTCTGTGCATTTTACCACCATACTGCGATCGCCAACCTGCTTGCCAAACGTGGCGATTATGACCAAACCCCCCTTTTGGGGGATGCCTATGTCCAGCAGTGAACGTCTTTCGGCTGAAATGATGATGATATATTTAGATCTTATAAGACAATTTTACCCGTCAATATTTTTCTGCTCAATATTTAAAAAACTAAATGGCGCCGGCATTTTCTAGCTGACTGTTCCCTTAGACGAAAAAGCCGAAACAAACTCAGAGGTCATGGTCTCTTTTAAAGTCCAAACATTATATTATTTGAATGTTATGTGAGTCTAACAATACAGGGCAAAGAAAGAGCCATTGCAGCTTTTAGCTGACCTGTCCTAACAGACGGCATGTATGTATCAGTCACCGTGTAGCTCAACCCTATTTTAGGGAGCTCAACGACTCGTCACAAGACGCTATTAAATCAGCAGGACATTTGCGTAGGCATTTGCTAAGCAGTGCTTTGAAGATGATTTTATTACGTCCAAGGAAACGTGGGCTTTGTCAAGTTATCCTGCAAAACAAAAATAGTACAAAGGTTTGCAGAAAAAAAAGAAAAAAATCAATGTAGTGCTGCTACCTAAGTATGACGCATAAAATGGCGCAACGTCAACCTATTATTGTATGTTCATTGACCGCCTATCGATTGCCTTACCAACAATTTAAACTATATATGCAAGAGCACAATAACAATCATGCCAAAGTGATGCCAACTTTGATAAACTGTGAAATTAAAAACAAAAATTACGACACAGAACATCGAACTCTTTACAAATTCCTTGGAACCAAAAACCCGGTTACTTGCCACCACCGAAATTCTTCAAGATACCAATCATGAATAACTTAGGGATAGTTAACCCCGAAACCAGGTCGACCCCAATAAGGCAGTTAATTATTCTACAGTAACAAGAATGATTGGTCCTTAGGTTTGCTTGCCCTACATAGCTCTTCAAGCGAGCCCCTTGACGGGTCACGCAAACGACACAGTTTTATAATTAATTGATGGAGGCTACTAACAAGTAACAGCTAACAATGTGATGGCATAAAAAATTAACAAGTCGATGAAATTTTTATTTTCTATTATTACTTGACTACGGCGAAGCAAAAAGGAGAGTTATGATTTTTACCGATATGTATGCGAGTATGTATGTATGTTCATCTGTTCCCTCACAACTGCTAAACTACTGCTACAGCTAATTGACGTCACTTTAAATTGGATATGTCGCCCTCTAGTCTAGAGGACAAAGTGACGAACTAAAAACTAATTACATAAATGATGCCGTGTTCGGTTTCAAATGAAAGGGCTTAATCAGCCTATTTCAAAAAAAATGAGATTACCCCTAGATGATTTAAATAAAAAGTAAGCTCAAAAACTAAAAATTGACTACCTACTGAAAAATTACGCCCTGAAAAGTTTTAAACAAGATAAATATTATCATTTGAAATCCTTGGTCGTATGCTATAGCCTGACCGATGCCGCTGTACCGCGCCTTAGGTATGGGCGCGGGCATACTTAAGGCGCGGTACAGCGGTATCAGTCAGGCTTTACATAACCTAACAAAACAATACATTATGTATAACAGTAGTAACTGATCATAAGCTTGCTACGGGCAAAGTGGCATACTACCACTTGGTAGTGGCATACGGCTTTCAGATAAGATTAATTTCTTGTTTCATACTTTTCTAAGTCACAGAACCAAGCTATCATCATATTATTGTCCAGTAAACCAATGCAAGAAGGAAAAGAATTGGCTACTTGCTTGATAAACTATTGACAATGACCCTAAATCAGAACAGTGGTTTTAGTAGGTATGTGACACCGAGGCTCGTGACAAAGTTTAAGGATGATAATGACTCTCTAGTTTCTTGCCTTTTAGAGAAATCCTTATCATTAATGGCGCAAGTCCACTTTAAGACAAATGCCTCTCCAATCACATGCCATTCCGATCCTTAGCTACTCTCAAAGTGTCAACTAGCTAAGTATTATCAACTGCCTCCCATCGTCGCCACACCTTTTTGTTTTTGTTCCTGGGTGAAAAATGCTCAAGGATATCCTCAGCTCTGGTGCTGGAGGAGGGTCTGTCAGACTCTTACCGATTAAAAACCACCCCAGTGTTCCCTTCCCACACTTGGACCGGGGATTATGGGAACTTGTGCGCCTTCCACGATCCCGGGCTGGTGTCGACGCGCCTTTGCGTCGATCTATCTTACCTGATAAGGTCCTACTGTAAGTCTCCAAATTTCATCAAGGATCGACAAAAAACGTCACACGCAGGAAGAAAAGTAAATAAAGGAAGTCATATTAATTTACAAGTCTGTGGCCATGTTTGCAGTTATCGACAATTAACACTATTATATGAATGAACACAATAATATTCCTAGTTAGGAATCTGTCTCATTGTCACTATGATCAAGCCGAATTCGGTCTGCACATAAAAAGTCTTTTTCCGGGATGACAAGGTTTCCGGGTTTCGAGTTACCTTCATGCCAAACAAACTAATTGATTGGACAACTTATCATTGATTTTAAACTAAAACTGTGGAGTAATTGCGTAACAATCAAACAGTAGCAATTCATTTTGACAGATTAAGAACATTCATTGCGTTATTTAGGTACGTTTTTGAGCAAATTTTTCCAACATTTGAAGCAACGGATTAGCAGTAACCTCCAGAATTAGGGCAATAAAATTAGGGTAGAGATTTCGATGAAATTGGAACACAGGTGGCCCATGACCTGAATTATGAGATAGGATACTTTTAATCCCGGTAGTAGGTTCGTTCCCGTGGGATAACTTCTAACATGCACGCGGGCAAATCTATGGAAATATCGCCTCATATTTGTGCAATTAGAAGCAATGTGTTAGGTCACCAGTAACCTTGCGTATGAAGCTGGCAATGTCATCGTCGTCATTAAGAAACTGGACTGCGTGCTACACTACGTTATTAGAGCAATTTATGTTATCACGCAATTTTATTGCTTCCTAATGTTCAGATTTTATTTCGGCGAAACATTTGCGTTTGGTGCTAATGCCCCCATTTTCGCATGTTTCATATCTGGCTTAATCTAATGTAGGTTTCTAATAATAATAAGTTATTTCTATACCCATTCCCAAAACCCTATCCATTGTACCCGCATAACTGCAGCAGTGGCTAATAATAGCCACGCGGGTCTATCGTTCAGATTAATCTGGTTGGTCCGTGGATTGACCATGTTGACATTATCAAGACCCTCCGTGCTTAGGTGGAGATTTCTTGAAAACGCTCAAAAAGGCGGTTTTTTTAAACCAGTGTATCTCCTAAACCGTAAATAATTTTGAACGCAAAAAAATATAACATATTTTCAAGTCTTTTTTGCATACAATGATGGAACTCAAAACATAATTAAACATACTTTAATGCATAAAAAATTCATCAAAGTCACCTCTTAATTATCTTTAAAACCAGTTTATCCCTTCAATAACAATTATTATTATTATTAAAAAAATACCATAAAATTACAAATGCCAAAATGCATCCAGTGATGGATTATTTAATATCAAATAGTTAATATCTAATTTTATACGATTTTATTTGCATTTTTACGACAATGCTTGCTCATTTATCATCGTATTAGGTACAGTCGCCAGCAGGTCAAGCTATCCCAAACTGTCAAATTTTCGCAATTGAACATAAACCTTATTCCTTTGCAATGAAGTTGAAAAACTATCAAATAAATTTGACAGATTGGGGTAGCTTGATGTGCTGGCCTCTGTACAACAGATTTTAACTCGTATCGGTTTGCAGTAAGAACTTTTATCGCTCATAACGATAATACAACGAGTGCATTAAAAATTACCACCGGTTGTCATTCATAGATCTTTGACATCTCAAAGGAAAGTTTTTAAATTCAAGAATTTTCGTGGACTACCTACCTACCTACTTATTTCTATTTTAAAATGATTCAGATTGTGATTGATCATGAGTTACGCGATTAGGGTGCTGATCTAAACAAAAATCGTGTTTAGTAATGAGGCCGATGAATTTTAAATTCCAAAACTTCCCGCTTCACATTCGTATGCCAAACGCAAACCCAATGACACACCAAACTCAATGACATGCAGAATTGCAGATGCATAAAACAACATACTATAAACCGTGTTTTCCTTGACAAGTCCGCAATAGGAAATTGTCGAGGTACACAGCTGTGTAACGAATACTTGAGGAAATAACATTCATAGATTTATGGTGCTCTAATCTGTGGCGGAATATAAAAAAAAAACCTTTGAGGCCAACTGGTTATGAGTATGACGGAGCTATGAATGACTGTTGTAAAATTCGCTGAGATGGTTACTGAAGTTTATTAGAAAAATCTAGTGGGGCTTGTGGCTAAATAACAATAGCTGCACGGGTCGATCGACCAGGTTAAGCTACGCTTGCCGCGGTTGTTCCGTGGATGGGTGACCATCTTTACATACCAAGACCCCTCCGTGCCTCGGAAAGCACGTTAAGTCGTTGGTCCCGGCTGTCATTTGTGGATCTTTGACAGTCGTTACGGGTCGTCAGAAGCCCGAAAGTCTGACAATCAGTCTTACCAAGGAGTATCGTATTACCCAGTAACTGGGTTGTGGAGGTCAGATAGGCTGTCGCTCCATGTAAAATACTGGTATTCAGCTGCATGCGGTTAGACTGGAAGCCGACCCCAACTTAGTTGGGAAAAGGCTAGGTAGATGATGATGATGAGGTGGAAGATCATGAAGTAGGCTGTTATGAAGATGATATCTGTATACTATAGGGTGATATTCAAAATGTTGCCTAGCCTAGCAGATAAATCTTTCTGATTCAGAATCCAGAGGAAGTCCACAATCATCATATTTTCAGCCGAAAAACGTCCACACCTGAGGGGTAATTGGGTAAGACATTAAGAGTACAAAAAGACTGGGAAAGACTTTTATTTTGACAGTTCAACAACATTCATTGCGTCATTACCGTTGTTGAGCAGACATTTTCAGATATTTTTGGAACTTAAGAAGCAATGTAGTAGATATTTCGACCGGTTCTGTGCTTAAGTCAAAAATCCATCCTCAGAATCCACCTGCTTATCGCCTAGATTCAATACAGATGAATGATGATTATTACGTCTTGAATTTGTGGATTTATAAACAAGTGATGACAACATTCGTACCTACATACATTCGTGACTACGAATTTTAGTTACTTCTATGTCATCGTGTTAATCAATACATTGCGTTATTTCGAAGTCTTAAAATAACAATCGTTTTAGTGAATTCATAGCCCGTCATAGCAGAATAGGCTTCGTCACGATTAATACAAAGTTATGCCGGAATTTAATCAAACTATCGGGTTGTAATCCGTCAGTTGAAGCTTGATTCTTGGTTCACACACCTGTGACTTCCATAAGGTTACAAGTAATTCTTCTAGATTTCTGTATACCTCTAATAATTATATCAGTTAGTGACCATTCCTGATCCGTAATTTACAAAACATTTCTCGCAATCACCAAGCTTATATTGCGCTTAATTATATGTAAGTATATATATAGACACTGCATATTCTTTTGAAACTTGTCATCATATCCACGGGATGATTTCTTTTCTTGAGATTATTGTTAGGAAAGAGGCGTCCTTCGCCTGCAAATTGCACTTTAAAGCATCATATTCTGCCTAGCCTTTTCCCAACTACCAGTATTTTACATAGACCGTCTACCTAGCGAATCTCCACAACCCAGTTACTAGGTAATACGACTTCCAATGGTAAGACTGGTTGTCAGACTTTCGGGCTTCTGACAATCCGTAACGATTGTCAAGGATCCACGAATTACCTACAGCCGGGACCCGGAGGGGCCTTTGTGATAACTCAGCTAAAAGCCCGTCCAAATTGCTCCGTAACTGTAGAATACAAATAGAGACTCACAGACAGCTAACTAAAACTTCGTATAAACATTGTATATACAGGGTCAAATTAAATTAGCTGGCTGGTTTTAACCACGCGTTGAGTATCGATATAAATTAATGGAACGACAAAGAAAAAAAAATTTTTTTTGGATATTTTTTCCGCAGTTCCAGAAACTATGACATAACAGTAGTTTAGTTGCCATTATGTAGGCACTTGTCACAGTGTCATTAAAAGTTTTGAACAAAGTTAGATGATGAAAATAAAAAAGAAATCTTCCTTCGTTTTTGAATCGGTACCCAACACGTGGGTAAAGTATTGCTAGCTAATTTAATTTGACCCTGTATAATGTGCTGAGTGACCTGGCCTTTGTCATGGCCCAGCTGACCGTTTCCTGTACTTCAATATTTTTACGCACGTAATAACAATAAAATTGCCATCGTAGTACAATCAACTGCACGTCCATGGCAACAGTTTGACTTTGGCCATCGCCCTTATTTCGTAGCAGGTTTTCGGATTTCAAGTTTCACTTGTGACCAAGTGAAACTTGACTTCTACGTGCGGTTGACAGTAACTACTTGAATGTTTACTTAACAACTTCATGTCTTTACTTCAAGCTGATGTCTGGTCGACTCCTAAGGACCATGAACCGATGACGTCTTTCCACAACACCGTGATTCAATTCCCTTCACTTCGCTCACCGACCTTACTTCCTCGTGCATGACATAAATGTGCTCTTCCGTCCTGTTCCCACCTGTTCCTATTGTGTATGTCCGTCTCTTTCTTTTGTGGGAATGTCAGTTCAGATCACGCATAGAGCTTGCTGTTAGCTTGGACTAAGTTAGCAGTAATTTAAACTGTGTCATATACCCACATTGCCTTGGTAGGTTAAATCCGTTTCTTATGATGTTAATTCATCCTCCATTTAAGGGTACACAGGTCGCGGGCTCGAACTCACTGGTGGGCCTGGCTACAAAGCAGGCTGTCTCACCAGGCTTCGACTCCGACAGAGGGAGTACCCGTGATGAGCAGTTAGACGATAGTCTATACGCACAACGTTATTGAGTGAGCTGTAGGATCAGATGTATTAAAACAGGCGCAAAAAAAATAAGAAAAGTCCTTCGGGAGATCGGGTTTTCTGAAAAAAACCACTGCATAAATCAATGACCAATTAAGTTTATTGAACTTTTCGATAATTGAACTTTGTCGGTACCGAATTCGTTTTGGAGATTTAACACTTCTTTTATTACTTAAACATGTCCAAAGTTACGTTAAATTATCAAGAAAAACTAATCTTTGTTGGCTCATAACTTTTTAATGGCTTTTTAATTTATTATTCTGTTTCCGTACCGACAATATTAATAATGAGACAAAACCATACCATGTTTAAGTTTTGATGTACAGAGGCCAGCACATCAAGCTACCCCAATCTGTCAAATTTCTTTGATGGTTTTTCAACTTTATTGCAAAGGAATAAGGTTTATGTTCAATTGGGAAAATTTGACAGTTTGGGATAGCTTGACCTGCTGGCGACTGTACATTGTCAAACAGTGGAGTAAAACCTTCCCGAAGTTTGTATGGGAAAAATGTGGACTTGTTTCACCTTAAAATAGTTATTCTGTCGAATCAGACATTCATAACGTTACTAGCCTTTCGCACATTTTATCGCCAGAAATATCGCCACTACCTACAGCTTTGAGAGCATTGATGGACCAGAGGAACCGGCCGCGACTTACGGGTAGGTTCAAACCCTGGTAGAAATTTTACTTCCTGTAAATTATTTCATCACCACTGCTTTCAAAGCTGTAAAGGAAAACAACGTAAGGTATTCGGCATGTCCTAAGAGCAAATATTTGTAGACATGTGACATTCACCAACCCACACTGGACCCGCGCAGTCCCCTGCCCACTCCCTCTCACAGAGAGGAGGCAGGTATCCCAACAATGGGACACCTACCTCCAGCAGCACTCCGCGGTTTCACCCGCGTAAGTAGTTCCCGTTCCCGTGGGAATAAGGGGATAAAATATAGCCTATGTCATCCGGGGATTGTGTAGCTACCCAACAGTGAAATAATTTTTCAAATCGGTTCAGTAGTTTCGGAGACTATTCAATTCAAACAAACAAACAACCAAATCTTTCCTCTTTATTAATAGTATAGATAGATAATACTGAATGTACAATTTTAGATTCTGCTCTAAATAGATGTAAAATGCTCATAAACAATGTTATTTTCGTTTCCAGAAGCAGACACCATGTTACCGAGGAAAAGAAGTGTGATGCTGATCAGCATACTAGTCGTGATGGTGATACAGCAGACTGAGCAATATGGCTCAGGAGCACCTTCAGGGGTAACATACCTATATTCAATATTAATACATCCCTTAAAGTACCTTCTTATCATAGTGTTAAAGATATTTCATCATCTTTTGCCTGTACCTGGGCTAGTAATGTCTATTATGCAAACACAGGGTCCTCAAAGTAGAAGCCTATAATCATTTTTCTGTGGGACTATACTAATCGGTCAGGGTCTTAACACCATATTGTTTTGAAAATGACCCTGTCTACCCACAACCTAAAACGACGCGACGTCATAGCTAAGAAACTGAATGAATTATGAAAGAGTCACATCTGGAGGTACATTTACATTACCTATCTCATCAACAGGCTAGACGGGACTATCATTCAAAAGGCCACCTCTTGCATTAGAGTTATCTTCAACCAAACATAAATTTTCCAAATCTACAACCGGAAAAACAGCAAAATGGTACCAAATTCGTTCGGCAATACTTGCATCCAAAACCCGAATAAGTACCCTTTTATCAGCCAAATAAATAAAAACAAAACACACGAGGCTATTCAAAACCACGCAGAATCTTAATCAATCAATCAACTCAGCTTACTGCAGTCCACTGCTGGACATAGGCCTCTCCCAAGGTGTGCCACAACACCCTGTGCTCCGCCTTTCGCATCCATTCCGCCCTAGTCAGTTTTTAAAGGTCGTCAGTCCATCTAGAGAGGGGGCGTCTGCCGTTCTAAAAGCGACATAATTAAAACTAAGAACCCAATTCTTCTTCCAGGCCTGTATAGACCAAACACCGCGCCACGAGTCCATCCTGGCGCAAGCATCCACGCCGCCCTACCTCATCCTCACCTCGTCCGCACAAGTGAGGCAAGGAGACACACTGCAGGTGACTGTGGGCAGCCCTGCGGGAGCTCCCTTACCAATTGGAGGGTTCATCTTGCAGGCTCGACAGATACAGGTAAAGAATAAAAATATTCGTATGCATTAACCTGTGCTGTGTCTGGTAATAACAATGATCGTTTGATTGGTCCACATTAGCTCAAGATAGAGAGGAGTAAAAGGAGAAAGGAAGGCTTTTGATCTGCAGTGGGTCAGCATAGGCTAAAATCTTTTAACAAAAAATTAAACCGCCGAAAAAACTGAAAAGTGAAAATAATAAACCTTTTTTGTTTAACATTAATAACGAAGTTCGGAAGTCGGAGACTTTCGATATGTATTTTAATTTTATGTCACCACCTTCCGAACTTCGTTATTAAGGTTAAACAAAAAAGGTTTATTATTTTTTACTTTTCAGTTTTTCGGCGGTTTAATTTTTTGTTAAAAGTTTTTATTTTATATTTTTTTGTGGCTATAACCTACTACATTACACTTACTACATACTTATTTTTAAGCTATTGCATAGCTTCTGTCGCGGGCCTTGAGCGTGGAGACCGAATCCAGAAAATCCGTAACGAAAATACCTCCTCCGTTGCTATGCAACACTCCGACCGTAGCAACAGGTCGGACTGTTGCATAGCAACGGAGGAATGACATGAACAGGTCGGACTGTTGAATAGCAACGGAGGAATTGACATGTTAAAATTGCAATTTTGACTGCTTTATCTGAATTCATACACAACATCGTATATTTATGGATAGTTTATGAAATTTTCTTACCGTTTTAGCAGTATTTTAGCCATTTCATACAAAATACGCACACGAAAAGTCATCGCAAATATTTTATGATTTTATATGGCGGCCATTTTTTCACCTCGTGGAATTTTTTCCGTAAAATATATGCGTAAATATATTAAACTGCTTATAAGTTATAAGCAGTTAGTAACTAATACATAAATAGAAAGTTGATTATCTTTACATACGTATTCATGCTTGAAATTATGCACTTTCACTTCAAAAACACTCAGCACAATCGATAAAACGAGTAGCACGGATCCGCGCTGTACCAACTGTCAAAGTACTATGTTCTGCGATGAATACCGCGAAAATTTGCACTATGACGTTGGCATCAGTCCAAGAAACATATCTAGCCTTGTCTATCCTGATCATTTTAATACAAGAATGAAAGAGATAGGTTGCTTAGTTTCATAGAGAAACATAAAAAAGCGCTCCCACCGGCTCCCATAAATAAAATAAATAAATAATTATAATTGCATAAGTTGATAAAAAATGCTATGCAATAGCTTTACCGCGGCAGTCCCCGAGTGCCACACGTATTTTTTATTACTTTTTTGTAATACAGAGCTCAGCATTAAAAATCTGTGAGTGAACAATCAATCATCCCCTGTTTTCCTACCCATAGGGTTGGATGTTTTTTTTTTTCGAAATTTATATGGGACCAACTTCGGGGTATTATTCCCTTTCCAAAAAAAAAACTATCAAAATCGGACAACTCTGAAAAAAGTTATGCGTGGTCATACATAAAAAATAAAAAATATACGCGTCGACTTGAGAACCTCCTCCGTTTTTTGGTCGGTTAAAAATAGATTAAAGTAAATGATTTTTGGTATGACATGTAGGTACCAGTACAGACTCGAATAAAACAGTATAAAGAAACACGAAGAGCTCATAGCTCGTACAAATAGCTTAAGTTGACGTGGTATGCCACCACTCGCTGTTGGCCAATTCAGTCTTGATTATTTAGGTACAGGTGAATGCAATTAAAATCATATTCACGCCCTCTCATAGATTATTGGGTAGCAGCCAAGGGCCTTCTACAAATATGGAGAGCTTTATGATTGCTTAGCACGATTGTGATTTATAAAGGTATGTGACCATTGTATCAGGGTGCAGTGAATGGGTCACGATGCAAAAATGCATTGTACCTACATAGATACTTACTTAGTTGTAGTTTAGTTAAGTTCTATCGTATTGCAGATATTTTAATGAATGTTTATTACCTATACATATAAATGAATGTACCATGCCGATTATTGTTGAACTGTAATACCTATCTAAAAAATCTCTCATGTTATAATAATGTTGCATGCCTATTATAAGGTAGATTGTATGTACAATCAAGATTCACTAATGCAGTCGCATACTAAGGGCTATATTGCTATGAAGTGGCGGTCCAGGCCGTACCTACAGCTGTGTGTATAAGTGATATATTAACACAAAACTCACCGCTCTACTCACACACTGGCGTTACTCTTTGTATTTTATACATACCGTCGGCGACGACAGACATGACCTTGGTCGGTTCATACCATTGCTAAAATTTACTTTTATAATTTGAGTTCCGGTAGCGTGCAGCGTATCGTCTTGGATTAAGAAACTCATAGGTCTGGGTTCAAATCTCGCGGTGAAGCTTTAATTTTTCTTTTCAACAATCATCTTCATCTGTTCTTTTATTATTCGATTTATTAATATACCAGAATAATAATGTAACAAATTTGTTTTATTACTCGTATTGTTATTTAAATAAAGGTTTAACTTTAATAAATGATTACAAAATGTTTATTCGTAATAACTTCATGAAGAATGTATAAAAATAACTAATAATAACTTCTTGTTAAAACAGTTTATTTTCTCTTATAGAACAATTTATTGAAGTAAATAAGCTAGTTGGTGAACTATGATAATCAGGCTATTGTATCTTAGTAATATAATAATATTGTGCTGATTACTACTGTGTGTCGGTACTCTAAATAAATCACAATATTCTACAAAAATCTACCCACGTAAAAGTAACAAATGCAGACAAGTTGTCACAATACAATTAAATGACTCAGTAGTACTACTTTTATTCTACTGCGAGTGAGTTCGTTTTAACTCAAACCTCAAAGTTAACAAATCGTATTTAATAGGACTTAAAGAGGTTATAGCTTAAGTGTTCATTTTCATTCCGAAAAGAAGATTGAAACTAAACCTCAAAATAATCCAGATTACGGATAAGACAAAATATTATTTGAATATTACTAAAATAAATAAATATTTGTAATTTATAACTTAATGTTAATGTTTTTTCCGTTAACTATGTTTTTTAAGCTGATTCTCGAGCTGGTTTTCCATGATGCCTTGTTTGCCATGAACCTTCTGCGTGGAGTGCACGGCGCACGGTTCGTAAAGATGTGTCGAATAATTCGGCAAAATGTCTTGTCGTTTTGAAACCACTTGTTTCATATTCGCTGAACGTGTGCCTGTTATAGGAGCTGGGGTCTTCCACTTTGCTTTCCACGGGCAAGGCTACCGCCTTCCTCATATCTTTTCACCCACCGACTCACAGTATTTCACTAAAACAAAAAAGGGGTACTGTTAGGCTACTAAGCAAAATACACACTTTATGTATTACCTACTATTTAGAAACAAAATTATTTAAAAGGGCAATTTCACATAGATATTAAGTTTATTGTTATTTTCATCGTTCTATAATAGGAAATAAATTTACATTGAAATTTTATATTTTTATTCTATTTAGACATTGTGATATTTATAAAACGTTTAAAAATAACTACAAGGATCAGCAGTTACACTTTAATTAAATAAATGTTTAATATTTATATTTAAATCATAATACTCACACTCAGTCCGGTTTCATCACATAGGTATTTGTGATATAGGTATTAAGTCCACTTTTATGCAGCGCAATAATATTCGCTTTCATTTCTATATTTAAATTTGCTTACATTTTAAAATGAATTAGAAGGACGCTAATAGATGAAACACACGTCACTAGCACACAATTATCAACCAACACCGTTCTATAAGTCGCGGTGAATGAGTCGTAAATCATTTAAATTTATTTAGGTTTCTGTGGGTATAATGATAAAGTTTTACGAGTTTAGTGAATAAGAAGAACAGAACAAGAAACTATACTCAAAAGTGATTTTTAAAACAATAAAAAAACTATCACACAGCGAGTGGGATTCGAAACCGCGACTCGCTGCGCTCAAACGCGATAATCAAGTGCAGTAACCGCTCAGCTATCATGCCATTTGCTTTAACGGTTGAATTTAGGAAATACATTCATTCGTAAACGTATGAGAGTGTGTGTGTATATAGTATTATAGCCTATAGAAATTGCTTATTATAAGAAGGTCGTAAGTTAAAGCGAAGTGTCAATCTATTGCTTTTTGAGATTGGAGCTCCATTAGTGAGGGCTACTGTACAAGGATCACCCATATTTTAACACTGTCATCTTATTTACTGTACCTGCAATCTATGCAAATATTTATTTTACTTTACTTTACTTTATTTTAGTGCGAGCATTGCGGCTACCAAAAGGTAGAAAAACATTACCACGCAAGTGACATGTACACGTTTTAAACGTCTTAAAGGTACAATGATGACCGGTTTCTTTTTGTTTGACGTTTTCTAAAAATTAAACCTAGCTAGATCGATTTATCGCCCCCGAAACCCACTGCATACTAAATTTCATAAAAATCGTTGGAGCCGTTTCCGAGATTCAGATGATATATATATACAAGAATTGTTCGTTTAAAGGTATTAGATTAGATTAGGTGATAGGTTTTAGGCCAAACAGGGGTAATTGCCAAATACACTAACAGTAGCAATGGCTTTTTTTTGACAGTTCAACAGCATTCATTGCGTCCATTATTGTCGTCCTCATTTTTATTGAATTTACGAAGAAATTGAATAAAAGCTCTTCGAAATAATTTAGATTCTGATTATAGATTATGTGTTATACCTACTGAAATATTTGAAGTTGACTTCTGTTAAGTAAAATTATGATGTCTCACAATGGTACCTACCAGTCTACTTTACAATAGGGTAAATTCCAAAATATTAAAAATTATTCTAATTTGAAGATTGGGACGAAATATGTAACAGAAAAATAAAAGTAAATTGATTTATATCAATTTACTCAATTAAAAACGATTTAAACCAAATGTATATTTCGTTGTTTTAAATACTGGTATTCAGCTGCATCCGGTTAGACTGGAAGCTGACCCCAACATAGTTGGGAAAAGGCTAGGCAGATGATGATGTATATTTCGTTGTTTTGAATTTACCGCCAAAACGCTCCTTACGATGAATTTTTATCACGTGACGTCAACTTTGTGTAAACTAAAGTAGTTAGTAAGTAAACACGTAAATGTCAAGCTTATAATTAACGAGATTTATGCATAGAAAGTGATATTACTGGTGTGCAGTGCCTCTGTGCACAAATACTTCTAAAACTGCACCTAACTAAGTATTTTTACCGGTGCTGTTTACACAAAGCTGACATCACGATGTCACGTGATAAAAAGTCATCGTAAGGAGCGTTTTTGCGGTAAATTCAAAACAACGAAAAATTTATTTAATTTTAATAGTTTTTATTGGAGAAAATGGAATAAATTAATATATTTTTATTTTTCTGTTAATTATATCGTCCCAATCTTCAAGTTAAAAAAGATTTTATCAAATTGGAAAATACCCTATTTCATTAGTTTGACTGATGTATTAATAACGGACTGATTATAAACACGCGGATTGTAAAAGAACCAGTTGAACCAGTTTCACCGTTTCTTGTTGTTGACTCACTTGACCTGCATCTGACAGACTAGATGCCTAGAAACTGAATATTAAACAGTCTCTACATAATCGGTTCACCAGCAAATTATTTAATACTTATGTACACCCACAAACTGTACGCTACCAAGCAGGTATCACGTTACACTAGTTGTAATAAAATGTCTATGAATGTGGGACGCTGTAAGCGTTGGGTCTACGCTTTCATTTTCGTATGACATATTTTATACTACGGAGTTTATACATGATTTAAATCTTGTTTACTTCGTGCTCATTCAGTACAAACATTATGTAAAACCTGCGATACCCGAAGTACGTGACTATACAGTCATGCTAGGAACTACGGGACGCTTCAAGTCCTTTGACACGGGCGCAAAGTTGCCCGAAGTGTGCCGAGATTGCACGTAGCGAACCGAAGTGCCCTTCTACTCGTACACTCTCGTTTTTGCCTAACTTAGACCAACTTCACGAGTACTGTAAAAATAGGTACAGGTTTGAAAATTTCACCGTGAAAATGTTGGTAAAGTGACCTTGAAATGAGATGTAATTTCCTGATGCTAAGCTGTCATTATTGACAGCTCACTTCAAGATCACTTCACCGAAGGTTTCAGTGACATTTTTACACAACAAACATCACTTTGCACTCATTGAGAATTTAAAATATGCGACAGAAGTTGTGTTTCACAATGCTTGTGTATCACAGCATTGTGATTTCTCCTAGAAAGTACCTACAAGAAAGAAGTAAAGAAAGAATATCATAATTCTTAAGCTAATTACGAAATCATACGGTCTGTCGGATCCGTAAATTATACGGCAAACAATAGTATAGGCGTACAACCTCGCTTGATGAGTCATCCAATCACATGTTTCTGTTAATTGCATCTATTAAGATCTGTGAGGTGATAAATAACAAATTATAATTGCAACGATTACGTTTCTCTTCTACTGCTGCGGTCCCATTGCCCGTTTACTGAAAATGGCCCGTGCGAGGCATTGGTACGCTTGTGCCGAGCATTCCCTTATAAAAAAAGCAAAAAGAAACGTGCCCGTACAGGCCATACCGGCCGCGACCAGATGTCTTCGCACCACACCACGCCGCGTCTTTTAACTTACCCAGTCCGACAAATGCCACTGGTCTCATCGTATGCGACGCGACGGTTCCCATGCCCTTGTTGCCTGGCGCGGCGCGATGCGGCCCATCAGTTCACGGGTCGTGGGACCACGGCATTAGAATGTATATTTATAGCCTAGGAATATTCTATTTATACGATATACGGATGGGCTTATCACAAGTTTTAAACCCCATTTATAATACTTAAAAAATCGAATACCAAAAATGTTTAATTCTCTACATAATATGTATATTCATTTGAGTACCTAGATATTATTCCTTGCTTATTGCAAATATATATTTTTATTAAAATGTCTGTAATGTTGCACCTAATTTAATAAATAAATATATTCACACCTCATTCCAGAACCCAGACATAATAATTGGCAAGTTTGTGAGCGTACCGGACTCGTCACTGACGCACATCACCACCTGCAGCAACCCCAACGACACGGTGACGCACTCCTCGCCCGAAGACAAGCCCGCCATGACCTTCCAGTGGCAGGCACCTACTGACTTCCTCGGAGGTGTCGAGTTCAGGTGAGATAAAATTTGAAGCTGAGCTGTTGAGGGAGAAGCTGCATACGCTCTTGAGATCTGAGCTCTCCGTGTATGGATGTCCCTCCCCCATCGGTCAGATGATTTGGGTCCGAAGTCTATTAGGAACTTTCAGAAACATTGGTATTATTTATTGAACCTTGGATTAAATCAAATTGATTTCGATCCCACTGACACAGCTAAACCATTTTTTTCAAATCATGAGTCAAGGCGGAAGCCTTGAAATTCCTAATTATTATAATGACTGTTAGAAACAGGAATGTTTCTAGCAGCCCCTATAGAACTGGTAATTTACCCCTTGCCAGTTCGATAGGGCCTCTCAGAAGCAGGAAGACGGTGTAGCATACAATATCATATTCAGCTAATAATGTTCCCACTACTTGGACACTGTCTCCTCTGAGATTTCTAGTTTATGCAGGTTTCCTTACGATGTTATCGTTTACTGTTTTGAGAGCAGTGGTGATGAAATAATTTACACAAAGTTAAGCGTCTCAGGGTTCGACCTACGAGCTACAACACGTGAGTCGAGGCGTTACCACTGGCCCACCACTGCTCTCTCTCTCTTTCTAATAATTAGGAATGTATTAATCTGCTAAGATAAGTACTAATTTGCCATTTTTGCTTGACTTTTTATTTCTTATTTTTACTTGAAAAAAAACTTTTTTTGTAACCATTATCTTATCCAAGATTTAACTGTTTATGTCCAAGTATTCATAGATATTATTATTTAATTATTATAATTTATATAGAAAAGGCGAGCCCCAGAAAATGGTAACTAATCTTTAATTTATTCCTCAGAGCAACAGTTGCCCAAAGCTACGCGACCTTCTGGAAGAACGTGGAGTCTCCGCTCGTAGAGGTGGTCACTCCTGACACAGTCGTCAGCACGCCCGCAGCCGCACCAAAGGCTACCAACGCACCGCCCCCACCTCCAGTTATTATGGAGATTAAGGTATATAGCCATATGAAAATTATACGTTCTTTCCTTTTGCTCTAAGATCCATTGTAATGATTATAGCGAGGTATTGTCTGTTCCAAAAATAGCTAAAGAAACTGTAAACAAATCCTGCTCAGGTTCAATTCTTACGCAATCACTCAATCAATCTGACTAGTCTTTTTTCCCTACTAAGTATGTTAGGGTGGGGTCGGCATCCAGTCCAACCAGATGGAGCTGAGTACCAGTATTTTACATAGAGTGATTGGCTATCTGGCCAAGATCTGGCCTCCATAACCCATTGTCAAAGATGTACATAGTTGAGCCATTGGTCCCGGCTAATATTTGTATAACACAACACACACATTTAACAGTCGTTACGGGTAGTCAGAAGCACGAAAGTCTGGCAAACAGTCTTACCAAGGGGTATCGTATTACCCAGTTACTGGATTGTGACAGTCAGATAGGCTGTCGTTCCTAATAAATAGCAAAAAAAAAAAAATTTTTTAGCTATTTATATATATAAAAAAAAAAAAAATTTAAAAATAGCTCAAAATCATACATAATTATTAAAAAAAAAATCGAATTGAAGATTTTTTCGATTTTTTGCATTTTCTGAGAAGATTTACTACAGTAATATATTTTTTTTCACCCCCGGGAAGTAGAGATTTCAACGAACAGAAAGCATCCCAACTTTTTGAAAAAAGCTAATAATTTGACTGGTGAATTTTCGATTGAAAATTAGGGTGTTTTTTCGATGTTAATTCAAAATAAGGTGAAAAAATAAATATTTCAAATCAAATAAATTACAGCGTATTTGGGACATAAAAAGGTAAGTTTTCACCAAATTTCGTGAAAAAAACATTTTTTTTTGTAAAAGATATTTTTTGTTTTTTTTTTAATTTTTCACATAAATTTTGAGGTTAGGTATGTGAAAAAAGTGTGAATACAAAAGTTTTAGATCTTTTTATTACCTACAACTTTGCCATTGTACTTTTTTCCATAGGACTTTTAATTTTGCTGGAAATCGAGATAAACCGTTTTTACCCTTAAAAACTCACCCCTTCCCCTTCTCGACCTCAGATCGCCCGTAATAGTTATTTATGATACTAGTGCGGTAAGTTGGTTTTTACAAACGAATAGACAAATGTAAGCCCGAGACGAAGTCGAGGGCTTACTATAGTCACGAGTTTGTAAAAACCAATTTCTGCACGTGTGTCATACAATGTTTTTCAACACATTTGCGAGAAAACAGTACAATATGTAATTAAACAAACTTATGCATCATTAAATAGCGCTCTCCAATTTTGGCGGCAAGAGACCGTTTCCTGCAATTTGCGCCTCATTCAAAATATCAGGTGGAGTAGATTCCATATTAATATCAGTTCCCTCGCTTGAACTCATAATAAAAGTTTGTTTATAAATATCAGTCGGAAACTCGCAACAATCTTTGACGTTTCTAATATGAAAATGGCGTGAATTTACAAATGGCGCCACATGCCCGTGGTGAAAATTAGAACTACATCTTTCATCTCATTTACTCTTTATTATTAAAGTGAGACAAACGAATTGAGCAAAATCGCTTCCAAGGAGGTTCGATCAGTCAGCTTATTTATTCTCGTAATGTGAAACTCCTTGGACGAAATTCTTATGATATTTTATGGAAATTAAAAAAAAACCGTAAAGAATACGCACGGTGCCATACAACGAAGTATGCGGTAAAATAGGTACTTAGGTGAGAGTACCTATATTACCGCACGTTCCGTTGTATTAGTGCGTAATTTTTAACTTTCGAACCATGTATACAGGCTTCGTAAATGCAGTTTTTGAGCAAATGTGTTGAAAATTATTTTTCCTTTCATTTTTATAATATTCTCCTCTTTTTCCAATGGGTATCATCCGACTTATTTTTTTTTGGTTTCAAAAATTAATTATCAACCCTGGTCTATAGCTTTATTAACCCTGGAAGAGTCAGCTCAAAACAAAGATTTTTCTTATTTTTATATTTTCAGCCAAAACAAGAAGCCGCTCCTCTCGATGTCATCTATGATGGCTGTGCTGACACAAAACTGTGCTTTGGGGTCCCCGAAAACTGCATTCCTAAAGGCGACTGCAAGGCACTCGTAGCCATTTTCGTCTCCGGAGACCAATACACCTTCGAACTGCAAGGCATCGGCAACCCTAGGTACGTCGCAGCTGGTTTAAGCATGGACACCAAGATGGGAGATGATAGTGCCATGGAATGTGTGAGGAATGATAACGGAAGAGTGAGCCTGTTTACGTCTTGGACTTACCCAAAAGCTGAGCCGTATGTCAGACGGTCAGACTCGCCGCAAGAGATCGTGCAGCTGCAGGAGTCTTCGGTCATTGATGGCAAGCTGTACTGCAAATTCAAGAGGAATGTAGTGTCCGTCGTTCAAGGACAGACTTTTGATTTGGCGAGCACAATGTATAACCTGATGGTGGTTTCCGGAAGTTCAATGAAAGGTAAGGATTGTAATGTATTTTTTTTTTTTAGGTGGGAAATCATCAAATGACTTCTCCTGCTGAGTAGAACAGGAGGGCGTGTCAGACTTTTACTGACTAAAACCCACCCGTGTTCCCTCAGTAGCCCGTATGCCAGGGGCTGTGGTATCTCTTTCGAACAAACCCGCACCCCTGGCAGGTATCGACCCTTGCGGGCCCCACCAGTGGTTGCTGACATCTTTGACGGCGCGCGTGTGGAACACAACGCGCCGTCCCGTCTACCACTTTTCGGCCGCAGGGGATAGGGAGAGCGGCTGACGCTATACCGACACTCCTCTTCCCCTGCGGCCCCACCGCGTCCGCCATCAAACGGTGGCGGCCCCGTCCAGGCCACGGAAGGGAAGAGCGCTGCTCAGAAGCACCGGCACTCCTCCTCTACCGCAGCCCGTAACCCTCAGCCGCGATGCCTCCCATTCAACATCGCGGCCCACCTCAGTTGCGGTGCACCTCACCGCAACCTACTTTTTGGCCGCTACGTCAATGGCTTGAAGGCAAAAGCCCTGACGAGCGGCCCCACTTTTGGGTTCCTCTTGGCTTCATCGTGGCCGGAATCCACGGTTACTGAGCCCCCCCGCAACGACAATGCGGGAACCCACTCGGGGGGGAAGGATTGTAATGTTCATTATTCCTTTACGAGTTCCAAATCTGTCAATGTTCAGAAGGACATTATAAGAAGGAAGTCCCGAAGGAAGGGCAAGTCAGTTTTTCAAGTAAAAGAGAAGTGTTCGTGGCTAAAAAAAACAGCCGTACGGGACGATCAAATATTAAGCTACGCTTGCCGCGGTCAGTTCGTAGATTGGTGACCATAATTAACGTATCGAGACCCCTCCGTGTCTCAGAAAACATATTAAGCCGGTGCGGTGGTCCCGGTGGTCAGAAGCCCAGCAGTGTGACAACAAGCATTACCAAGGGATATCGTGTTACCCAATCTGGGTTTTGGAGGTCAGTTAGGCAGTCGCTCCATATAAAATACTGGTATTCAGCTGCATGCGGATATAGCTTAGTTTGGAAAAGTCTAGGCAGATTTATCGTTGTAAAAACTTATTTAAGTATTTATTTTTATTTTACTCACCACAATAAACATTACAGACATTATTTACTTTACGGTACATGATATGGTTGGGTTTACTGTTGGAGACTGGTGCCTGGCTTTAAAGGCTAGTGTTTCAGGTCACCAGGTCTCCATCCTCTACCAGTTAGATACATTTCAAAATAATAATAGAAAATAAAAAAAAGTGATTTAACCATTTTGAATTAGAAGGTGTGACGCTTTCTTGTTCCAGATGCGAACCGCGTAGGTTTCCACGACATAGCGTATGAGGCCACCGGTGTGCCGATGTCTCTTGCTGCTGTTGGCACGGCCGCCGGCAGCTCCAAGCTGCTGCTCAAGCTGCACGGCTGCTTCATGTTGATAGCTTGGCTCGGAACCTCTTCACTCGGCATTTTGCTTGCCAGGTAAGTTTGTAGTACTGTTGGAGAAACCATCTACCATTCAGCTTTTAAAAACAAACTCAGCTCGCTCGGCCCACCCCAGATAGTATTATAATTATAATATTAATAATGTCACTATAGCTAGCCAGCTGATCGGAAAAATCCATTGTCAGCTCATCATTATAATATTATAAATGTTAAAGTTTGTACGTTTATAAATGTTTGGATGTTTGTTACTCAATCTGAACTTACTTATCACGTGTATTTACAGGTATTTCAGGCAGACTTGGGTCGGCAAAACTTTGGGTGGCAAGGATATCTGGTTTGCGGTAAGTGTAGTCCAAGATTTTTGGTATCTCAAACAAAAAAAAAAGTATGTGCGCAGACACAGGTGCACTCTCTCTTTCCCACTCTCGTAGTCCGATAGGATGGCAATCCGACGCGACTGCGAGAGTTCAGGCGCAGGGCCAACGGTCTAACGTGCTTTCCGAGGCACGTCCTATACGGGGCTAGCCTATTGTCACCAATCCAAACTCCATGCTGCTGTTGAGAATAATAAATTCTCTTGTAAGTAGTTCTTATGTCTACTGCCTTAATCTAAAGTCTTTCATGCATCTCGTTACAGTACCATCGCATCTTCATGGTGGTGACGTGGCTGCTAACAGTGGTCGGCTTCATCCTAATCCTGATCGAGGTGGGCGGCTACTCTACTACCGGAGACAACCCTCACGCTATCACTGGCCTCGTCACTGTTATCTTGTGCTTCATTCAGCCCATTGGTGAGTACCATTTCAAAGTTAGAAGATCATAGAATGAAAACCTCCAGCCAATCTGGCTACGCTTTTACGTAAATTGATGGATAACAAACAAACCTACCCACTTACCACTAAGACAAGTAAGTCGGCCAATCGATATAATTTTCAGTAGGATATTTCAATCAAAAATAATCTATCGGTCTAACTTTTTCCGACTACAAAGGGGTCGGTTTCTATCCAACCGGATGCAACTGACTATTTTACATGGAGCGATTTTCTAACTGGCGTCCACAGCCCAATTACTGTGTAACACAATACGCGTGAGATTTAAAATTCCCGTCAGTGTGACTTCAAGTCGAGGTTATACACCGATATTTTTTTATGGTTGTTGTCCGGCAGCAGAACAAATTTTCATGAGGAGTACTTTCGAAGCATAGAGTTAAGAGCGCTGTCACAGGTCCACTAGCGCCACTCCTTTAAAAAAATATTATCTCGTGACTGAAAAGGTATTATGAAAAACGACTCAATCGGTTGTCTCGGTAAGTGTGCCTAGAATTTTCTAATACCTTTTATAAAGTTTCATATTGAGACACGAAGCAACAAAATACGATCTAGAAGAATGTGGCCGTTTTTGTTGAATTTTTGAATTTTGTTGCTTCGTGTCTCAATATGAAACTTTATAAAAGGTATTAGAAAATTCTAGGCACACTTACCGAGACAGCTGATTGAGCCGTTTTTCATAATTCCTTTTCAGTCACGAGATAATATTTTTTTAAAGGAGTGGCGCTAGTGGACCTGTGACAGCGCTCTTAAAGTAAAAAAATTAAGATGTTTTTGTTTAAAAATACCTAATTAAAAAAATATGCATCAACTTGAAAACGTGAGAATTAATAGTAACACTAGAAGTAACTTGTAGGTACCTACTACTCGAATCGCACGCGCCGCCGACAAAGGGAACAGCGATGCATAAATGTTCAAAGCAAAATAAACTCCCGCACGTGGTCATAGCATAAACCAGTTTTGTTTTCACAATGGTTAATCTGTTATTTATTTTTTCCAAAACAAAACCTAAACCATTGAAACTTGTCAGTGTATAGGTATTCGGTTGCACACAAATGTTCCCAAATCCAAAAGAGGCTGTGTTCAAGGTTCACTTTTCAGGAATCCTTTTAATGGACCCCATGTGTTTACAGGTGCATACTTCAGGCCACACCCAGGGACTAACAAGAGGCCCATCTTCAACTGGGCTCACTGGGGTCTCGGCAATGCTGCTCATATCCTTGGAAGTGAGTATTACCTACATACCTAAATACTAGCTCCTGATCAACCACGCATGCTATCCGTTTAACATGTTGTTATGAGTAGGTAACGTCACTATTGTGATAGAACATCACTAGTCGACAATCGACAAGATGGCGGCGGCCAGGAACGCGTCCTAACCACGGCTAATGCCGCAATGCTCTCTGTTGGAATAAACTATAACAGCCAATAAAACCAAGTTTAATTGGAGTCCAGTATTATCATTTATAAACCGACCAAAACACATGTCTTCGAAAGAGGCAAGTTGTAGGATAATTAGATTAGCGAGGATACAGAACCCCGGTAGTCAACCAATCGACAGTTGATTTTATCACAGATCAAAGTTTTGTCTTGCACGCAGTGTTGGACATTCGTGTAGCAGTTGGATTCAATTTCACAGTTATCAGAGCCTGTTCCAACAAGACAAATATAAAGAGAAACTTAGTACCAAATACAGCATTCGCAAACTTAATTCTCTTTCCTTTATCTCAATTTCATTGAGGTCGGCGCAACATGTATTCTCTTCTTCTTTCACACTTCACTATTAGTTGTCATCACAGAAGTCACCATATCCAGACATATCTAAACTTACACAGTCCATTCATCGTCATCATCGTCATTCGTTCTTTTGGTCTTCCCCTTCTCTTATAGCCATCCACATGCATACTCAAGTTTCCTTACGACATTTTCCTCATTCGTCCGCATCAAATGCCCATGCCATGACAAATTTCCACCCAACTTTTCAGTCACCAGTACCACTTTCTAAACGTGCAAAGTACCTTTCAAAACATACAGAGTTTCAAAACACACAATGTATTTACTTCTACAACTTAGGTAGGTAGACTTCGCCTTATGCTGTGCGGTTATTTGCTTTTTTTTTAGTGTGCTAATATTGTTTTGTTTCAGTCGTGACAATCTTCCTGGCGGTGTACCTGCAAAAGGCGGAGCTCCCCTCATGGAGCGTGTTCATCCTCGCCGCATTCGTGGCTTTCCACGTCGTGATGCATCTCGTGCTGTCTGTGAGTATCACGTCCATATCATCACGCATGTATTCCGCAATGGGGGTATGCAGGAAAAGGGGACATTTAGTACTTCAGCTACGCCCAAATTTCTCTCTTCGAGTCTATTGAGATCAGAGGTGGCCCAGTGGTAACGGCCGCGACCTCCGTGGCCGAGACTTACGAGTAGTAAGTCGCAGGTTCGAACCCAAGGCACTTTACTTTGTGTAAATTATTTCGTCACCACTGCTCTCAAAACGGTGAAGGAAAACATGGAGTGGAAGCCGGCATGTCCAGAATTAAAGATTCAAAGTCATGTGACATCTACCAAACCGCACTGGGCCCGTATGGTGGATTACAGCCTACTCGTTCTCACAGTGAGGAGGCCTGTATCCCAGCAGACGCAACACATAGGCTGGTTATGTATGGTAATACTTGTACTGAACAAAATCTCTGGTTACCCACAGTTGACGGTGTGCGTGTCGGACGGTCGCATCAGCAACGGCCGCATCAACGCGTTCCCCATGAAGGACATGCTCGGGCAGACACGACAACCCACGCAGGTCGACCGCAGTACTGACGCTCCGGTGAGTTACCTACTTGAGCCTTCAACTTCTCTACTTCTTTGTGTGTCTATGGTATCTACTTTGTTTTTAAACAACTTCAAAAAGCAGGACGTTCTCATTTCGTCTGTATTTTTTTTTTGATGTAGGTTTAGATATAGTATGCCTCAGTGGTTAAGAAAATTTATCAACATTTTATTTAGTATTTATTTATATATATCTACTTTATTGTACACTACAAAAAAATAATTACAAAAAAAAACAAGGTACACTACAAAATATACAATGGGCGGCCTTATCGCTTTCCGCGATCTCTTCCAGGCAACCCTGGCATGGACAGCGATTACCTACTTTGTTTGGGTAGTTTTTGCGTTAGTTGATAATTTTCTACTTCCTGTCAAGGTTTTGTACTTAGCAATTAGTGGTAGGTACGAATTGATGTAGTTGGGTATCTTAACTAATCAATGAAAAAAAAAATAGACTTTAAAAAAAAAACCCTAGGCACAAAGTGTAAAGTAACTGGGTACTTTAATTTCGGAAGTCGGTGGCAATAAAATTAAATATTTTGGGAAGTTTTGTCGGTGTGTTCAGGTAAAAAAAAAAAACCAACGGTAATCAAATCAGTAATTCGATCTTTTCTTTCTATTTACAGTTCTCAAGCTTCAGACGGTTGCTCCTTGGCGTGTACACACCAATTGTGCTACTATTCACCATTGCCATGGTCTGCCTCGTCGCGCTGGCTCCTATCACACAAACTTATGATAGTATCATGGGCGCCTGAGGAACTACCAAATTATGTTGTTCTTACATTTAATGTACCGACCTATCTGAAAAACTAAATGGGCGTGGCTTTAAATTAGGAGTGGTTTGTAACGGCTATAATCGCATCTCTTTCCCGTTTGTGCCTATTCGACGTAAATAACAGTTCCAAAAACCTGTTACAAAATAACAGGCTGTTATTTCATATTATGTGGGAACAAACTATAAAAATCGTAGGTATATTTGTCCGCCTGTTCCTGTTCCATGTACTCATAGTACTTGCCTTTCTAACTAAGGTGCTCACCTACAAACACCTATGCGAGAAAAGGAAAGAGCTTGTGACGATGTAACAGGGTGTAACAGTAACAGTTTTTTATCTCATTCTAACTAAGGTAACTGTCATAAGCATGAATAGAGAAAAGCTTGTGACTGTCGTGTGTAAGGGAATTTATTATTTCGAGGAACAGTAGCAGTTATTTCAGTTTGTTTGTCACAGTTACAGTCTATTATCATCAGATACCGGTTATAATTCGCTATTACGATAAATACGTCTCACTCATACTTTAAATAGGAAATGTTAAAGAGAAAGCTCCAGAGTATCCTAAGAAATTTAAATTCTCTTAAAGCTTGTGACGATGTAACAGGGTGTAACAGTAACAGTTTTTATCTCATTCTAAGGTAACTGCCATAAGCATGAATAGAGAAAAGCTTGTGACTGTCGTGTGTAAGGGAATTTATTATTTCTAGGAACAGTAGCAGTTATTTCAGTTTGTTTGTCACAGTTACAGTATATTATCATCAGATACCTGTTATAATTCGCTATTACGATAAATACGCCTCACTCATACTTTAAATAGAAATGTTAAAGAGAAAGCTCCACGAGTATCCTAAGAAATTTAAATTCTCTTACGTTTAATGCAATTTGCAGGTCAGTGTCAAGCTGTATGTTGAACAAAATATATTTTGCAACCGTAAAAAATATGGCCGCCACAGCTTCCAACATTTTTATGACTTTTTCAATAGTAGGTACGATTCATTCTGAAATCAACTTAATTTACACTAAATACTTTAAAGTTGATACTCGTTTACATTCGAAGCAATTGGAAACAAGAATTTCATTAGACTTAAGTAGGTAAGTATTTCTGTGCAAAGTTATTAAGTAGGTACTCCGTCCAATATGTTAAGATCGAGCTTATTGTAAGAACAAACTGTTGAGTGAATGTTTGTTGCATAATTTAATTAATTTAATCAGTGTTGTTTTAAGGAAATAATGTAAATATAGTTGGAGAAATAAAACTTAAATCTAAGGCCTATTTGTTTTATTTGTTCGCGACTTATATATACAGGGTAAGTTTTTATCCAGTGCGCAAATTTTAACCATGAATTCAGCATATCATTCTAGAACCCCTACCGCAGAAATTTTTCGCCGGTTATAAAAATAAAAATCAGCTGTTTCATAGAAAAGTGCAATACCTACGCGGTCAAAATGTATGGAACCGGTGATTTTTTTCTGTATAACCGGCGAAAGATTTCTGCGGTAGGGGTTCTAGAATGATATGCTGAATTCATGGTTACAATTTGCGCACTGGATAAAAACTTTTCCTGTATTAATATTATAAATGCGAAAGTAACTCGTACCTATCTGTCTGTTACGCTTTCACGCCTAAACTGCTGAACCGATCGTCATAAAATTTGGCAGAGATATGGCCAGGGATATGGAGAAGAACATAGGCTACTTTTTACACGATAACCGAAATCCACGCGGGCGGAGCCGCGGGCAAAAGCTTGTTACAAATACTTATAACACAAGGCACAGACAAAAATGCAGATGTGAGTGGACGCCAAGAGAAGACGACCCAGCAGGCCTGGACAAAACACATTTCTGTTAGCGTTCACGCCAAACGCTACGCCAAAATGTATGGGAACGACATTACCTGCGGAAAGGATACGACGTAACCTTTCCACAGGTAGGTAATATCATTCCCATTCATTTTGGCGTGAACGCTAACAGAAATGTATTTTGTCTCTAGGCCCTGGATGGAAGGCATAGTGACCTTATTGGTGATGTCCTTCAGAAAGGCCAAATGCGTAGTACTCGCAACCGGCGTGCATATATGACCAATTGACCATGAACGTAAACGAAGCTAATGGTGGAGTATGTTAGCATCGTACCAGGTGGGGTTCTCTAGTTTCTCCTCATCCTACCCCCACGAGAAAACGGCGAGTTTTATGTTCTAAGTACGTGATTTATGAAAATACAGAATATATAATAGGCTTGTGGCTAAGTAACAATAGCTGCACGGGTCGATCGATCAGGTTAAGCTACGCTTGCCGCGGTTGGTCCGTGGATGGGTGACCATCTTAACATACCAAGACCCCTCCGTGCCTAGGAAAGCACGTTAAGCCGTTGGTCCCGGCTGTCATTTGTGGATCTTTGACAGTCGTTACGGGTCGTCAGAAGCCCAAAAGTCTGAAATCCAGTCTTACCAAGGGGTATCGTATTACCCAGTAACTGGGTTGTGGAGGTCAGACAGGCAGTCGCTCCATGTAAAATACTGGTATTCAGCTGCATCCAGTTAGACTGGAAGCCGACCCTAACATAGTTGGGAAAAGGCTAGGCAGATGATGACAGAATATATAATAGGTGTATCACTTTACAAACAGTTCATTCAACGATAAAGAAGTTTAACACGTGTTTAGATTATTAACACAATATTTATTATCAAGATATCATCATAATTATATATAAATCAGTGACAAATATTATCAGTTTATCTTTTGAATCTAAGGGCGGGCCATTTTAACTAAAAGTTGTCCTACTTACAACATTCTTAGAAAACATTCGCACGGACTTTAAAAAATGTCGTCGGGATTTTATCGCGCATTACATTTATACAATTACTCTTGGTGTTCCAGCACCTCGATTAAACATACTGTTAGATTTACATCTCTAGGTGCTGTGTATCAGAATGGTTGGTACAAAATAGTCATGCTACGTAAACTTTTAAGCAATGTACTTTGTACAAAACTGGAGGAACTTCTCAGGGATTTTGGGAATTAAAAAACTCAGGATGTAGCACGCAGAGAATGACTTGTACTTATATTATTAACCTTCCATTTTGACATTGAACAAGGACAGTAAGTTAAACGCCTGATAAAATACAATGAGTTAAATTTTGACTAAATACAAATTGCTCAGTTAACTTGAGTCAACGGTAGTGGAGCTGATGCTTTAACATGCCCCCGGCCGTTGGAAGCTCGCCTTTCAACAGTCTTCCAATAACGGGCAAATCTTGGAGAATGCTCGTCTGATGGTCCCAGTTTGAGTCCTGATGTCGGCTACTCTGCTTATGCCATCTGTGCCAGGATGAAGACCAACAACGCGCCCCAACTTCCACTTCATCGGAGGCTGGTTGTCCTCCTTTATGACAACGAGGGAGTCCAGGTTCAGGCTGTCGTTGCCGGTACGCCACTTTACTCGCTGCTGAAGCTCGGAGACATATTCCTTGCTCCATCTCGACCAGAAATGCTGCCGCAGCTGCTCGATACGTTGATGGCGCGTCAAGTGATGAGTGGAGTAGTCCCGGATATCCTTTACAGGAAGAGACGTGAGAGGTCGTCCAATTAAAAAATGACCTGGAGTGAGAGGTAACAGGTCTTCTGGGTTTGATGACAACGGTGTGAGCGGCCGAGAATTTAAAATGCCTTCAATTTGTACCAAAACAGAATTAAGCTCTTCGTATGTCAGATTACAATTGCCCAACACTCGAGACAAATGAAATTTGGTCGATTTGACACCCGCCTCCCAAAGACCACCAAAATGAGGAGCGTAAGCAGGAATAAAGTGGAATTTAATTCCATCTTGAGCCGCACTATCAGTTAAGGAGTCACAATTGCGTTTCAAGAAATCAGCTATCTCATTGTAGGCTCCTACAAACGAAGTTCCGTTATCGGAGTATACGTTGAGAGGTTTTCCTCTTCGAGACATAAACCGACGTAAAGCCTGTAAATAATTACTGCTCGTCAAGTCACCCACTAACTCTAAATGAATGGCCTTTGTAGTGAAACAGACGAAAATAACAATGTATACCTTGACCAGTCTACATCCACGACCTTGACGACTAGACGAGGTCATAGGGCCTGCGTAGTCAACTCCAACGCTTTGAAAAGGAAAGTCGGCTGGTGAAAGTCTGCTCAACGGGAGATTACCCATCTGAGGGATGACTACCTGTGGCTTTAGACGACGACAGCGAACGCACTGACGATAACATGCTCTGGCTAAATTGCGACCACCAAGTGGCCAGTAAGTCTCTCTAATTGTACTCAGTAATAATTGAGGACCTGCGTGCATTAGTCTGATATGCTCAGATCTAAATAAAAGTTTCGATATGTGATGAGTGGACTGTATTAAAATTGGGTGTTTCTTTTCAAATGAATATTCAGAATTGTGTAATCTACCACCTATACGAATAATCTTATTTTTATCAAGAAACACATTTAAGCTTAGTAATCGATTTTTATGAGGTAATTTTTTATTATTTAATATTAAGTTATATTCAGGGAAAGACTCTTTTTGAGACTGAATAATAATAAAATTTAACGAATTTTGTAATTCTTCATCATTTAAATAGGACGTATTTGCTGAACGCCCTTTGCATGCATTAATAAAACGAAAAACGTAACAAATAGAACGCTGTAATCTAATAAAATTAGAAAAACGATTGAACTCGATCAATGCTTTAAATAAATCGTTAGCATGATCTTGGGCTAAATTAATTAAAATACTCGACTTAATGTCTGGTAAAATACCTGGATTCATAGCAGAAGATGGCCATGTAGTACTGTCATGCTTTAAGAAATATGGACCTAACCACCACAAATCCAGTGATTGCATAGCGCTGGGTTCTGCTCCGCGGGTTATTAGGTCAGCTGGATTGTCGTGCGTCGACACATGTTTCCAGGTGCCTGCACCGGATAGTTCTAAGACTTCGGCTACACGGTTGCGCACAAAAGTATTTAATTTAATAGGTAACATTTTTAACCAACCCAGCACTATCATAGAATCAGTCCAAAAGACTACACTGTTTGGTTTGGTACGAAGGGCACTAGCAACCTTTTGATATAAACGTGCACCAATCACAGCAGCACACAGCTCAAGTCGCGGTATTGTTAATGGTTTAATAGGAGTGACGCGACTTTTAGCCATTAATAATTGCACATCGACGTCACCCTGCTCATTGATACTGCGAATATACAAACAAGCGCCGTAAGCTCGCTCAGAAGCGTCAGTAAAAATATGGAATTCAACGTGTTTGTATTCGTCACAGACCACACGACGTGAAATGCGTAAGTCATGAAGGCAAGGCAAGGCTTTAATTATGTTCGCCCATATTGTTCCAACCTCAGGTGATAACTGGTCATCCCATTTTAACCCGTCCAGCCAAAGTTTTTGAAGCAACATCTTCATAGTTACGACACACGGTGCTAACAATCCTAGAGGATCAAATATTCGCGCGATTACTGCTAACATGCCACGCTTAGTATTTTCTATACGTTCAGGAACATTTATAGGAAAACATAGATAATCTGTGTCAGTTTGCCAACTAAGACCAAGCGTTTTATTGACGACATCGCTTTCCTTGTGGAAATCAATGTGAGAATCACCAGATGGTTCTGAAATTAAACTGGGTTCGTTAGATTTCCACTTCCTCAAAGGCATGCAAGCAGAAGCAAGAGCATCTGTAACCTCATGACGCAACATTCGAGCCTCCTCAAACACGTCTGCACCAGTCAAAAGGTCATCCACGTAAAAATCATGAACAATAACTTCAGCGACCTTTTGATCCTGACATTCAAGACCAACCTGTTTGAGGCACCTAGTAGCGAGAAACGGTGCACTAGCCGTGCCGTAAGTCACTGTATGCAATTGGTAGGCTTTAAGAGGGCTAGCAGCATTATCACGCCAAACAATTTGCTGCAGGTGCCAATCTGATGGATGTACAGACACCTGCCTGTACATTTTCTCTACGTCAGCAGAGAGGACGTATTTATGCATTCTAAATCGAAGAAGGATTGCAGTCAGATCGTCCTGAACGGTAGGCCCCACCATCTGTATTGCATTTAAAGATTTCCCAGAGGTGGTAGTTGCACTAGCATTAAAAACTACTCGTAATTTAGTTGTACTACTACTCTCGCGCAGTACTCCGTGATGAGGAATAAAATATGACCGCTGATTTTCATTAATAGTACACTCGAACATATGGCCTAAAGAAATGTACTCAGTCATGAATTCTTTGTACATTTTATCAAGTGAGGGTTGGCTGAGATTTCTGCGCTCCAATGACAGAAAACATCGTTTTGCACGATGATATGAGTCGCCTAAACTATTTGAAGATTCCTTTAACGGTATTTTAACGCTAAAGCGGCCATCTGCCAAGCGCGTTGTGTTTTTTATAAAGTGTTCTTCGCACTTCTTCTCCTCATCTGAATAAGTCGATGACTCATGACAAACTTCCTCGAGCTGCCAGAAACGCGATAATTGGTTTCGGATGTCATCTAACTCAATCGAAATGGAAGAACCTTCATAGTAATCGTTAACATTACTAAAATTACATTTAATTGATGAATTTTGAGGTGAATGATTACTACAGCCGCCGTTTATTGGGCCGCAAACTAGCCAACCAAGTCTAGTTTGATAAAGTGTTGGTTTCCCATCACCTAGCAAAATCTTATCAGATCCTAATAAACTCCAGAATACGTCTGCTCCTATAATAATATCAATAGAAGCGGGTGTGTGGAAAAACGGATCAGCTAAGTGAATATTTGACGGTATATTCACATGTACCTGTCTAGCGGGAACGTTATCAGTTATAGTGGGCAAGACAAAACACATTAATTCATTATCGTACGATTCATGCAACGATTTAATGTGCACACGACACATTTTCTCCACATGCGAAAGTGACTTATTTATGCCTTGTATAGATTTGTCTGTGTTAAAATGGGGTAGATTTAACTTATTAAATAAATTCTCGGTCATTAAACACGCTGAACTACCAGAATCAAGAAGAGCTCGAGCGATGTGTTCTTTATTATTGACATCGTAGCATCTAATTAACGCAGTTGACAACAGGATGTCGCCTGTACTGCTCGTATGCGAATGCGCAGAGATATTAGCTGAGAGTGCAACGTGACCATTGTTTACGTCGGCAGTGGAGGATGACTCAACCTTGGCCTTATCGGTCGTACCGTCAGCTGATTTGCTTGAAACAGGTTGTGATTTGAAATCTGCGTTATGGATAAGCGTGTGGTGCTTGCGTTTACATATTTTACACCCTGGTTTCTTGCAATTGTTGGGATAGTGACCGTGACGTAAACAATTATAACATACCTTAAAGCTAGGTATTAAAGACATTCTATCGTTGACGCTTAATGATAAAAACTGTGGACATGAATTGAGGTTGTGATCGCTTTTACATTTCGGACAACTATGTGATGAAGAACTACTAGTGGTTTTTGTTGTAACAAAGGCTTTTATTTTAGTGTTCTGTTTTATGTTGGTTGTAGAATGACGTGATTTTTCCAGTGTTTCTATTAAATCAGCGCGATTACGCAGAAATTCAATGAACTGATTAAAAATGATTCGTTTAGACTTATCGATACGCCCTTTGTATTCTTCCCATTCTCGGAATGTTGTAGTATCAAGTTTTTGTCGAATAATATGGATAAGTAATGTGTCCCAACTATGAACAGGTTCGCCTAATGTTTTCAACGCTCTGATATTTTTGTTTACATTGTCTACAATACCTTTTAATGCAGTTGAGGACTCCTTAGTGATTGACTCGACATTGAACAATGCCGTAACGTGATTTTCAATTAATAATCTTTCATTATCGAATCGCTCACAAAGAAGCTCCCATGCCACATTGTAGTTTTGAGCAGAAAACTCAATTGACTGGATCACAACAGCAGCAGATTCTGCTAATGATGACCTCAGGTAATGGAATTTATTTATCTCGTCTATGTCGTCACTGCCATGAATGAGACTTGCGAAGGTATCGCGAAATTCAAGCCAGTTATCATATGATCCTGTGAATTTGGGTAATTGAATTGTAGGCAACTTGACGAACTGACGTTTACCACTACTGCAATTCGATTTTACTTCGTCTTGCTCAGATTTTGAAAAGTTACCTAACATAACTTTAGCTTGAGCTACTAAGCCATAATATTGAGATTCAATTGTAGTTCTTTCGAGTGTCTCAGCATCAATGTTATCACACATGCATTCTAATTTCAATTGAACCTCGTTAAATTCATTGTAAATATCGTCTAATTTTGTGACTCGCAACTGCAACTCCACTACCTGATAGGGGGTTATCTCAGCATCCTTCAGATTACTTAAATAGGTTCCAAATACTGTTAACCTTCCTTTATAACTGCTTCGCTTCTTTTTAAGTTCTTTAATCTCAGTCATTTTGAAAGGAGAGTATCGTAGACCTGTAATTATACAATTTTAATGTTATATAACAAAACTCTTTTTAACAAAAATACCTAACGTAGTAACTAATAAGACTAAATAAAATTAACCAAAGTTTAATTGTACAAGTTTGACTTTTGAGTTGAATCACTGCAAATATTATAATAACTACTGTAGGAAAGTATGTAAGGCTTATTATTCTAAAGAAATAATGTAACAAATAAATTATTTATCTACCTATTTAATTGTTAACAAAGCAAAAATTAATTGTAAAGGTTTAAATTAAAAAATAATATTTGTATATTGAAAAATAAATAGCTGACTAATGCAGGTTATCAATAACACTACTGTACTGTATTTTAAGTACACGTTAACTATATTTTACAAATATGATTTAACCTAATGCTCTGTAAATAATTTCTTGTAAATATTTATACACAAACCAAGAATAAAAATAAGTAAATGACTTTGTAAAAAAATATGTTACTAACCTTCTTTAAGTTCTTATACCAATAATTAATTCCTATATTTAATTTTACCTGATTTAATATTAATGAGTGCTGGGTGAATTTAGTAAATATTACGTAAAATGCTTAAAAACACTTCCTGTTTTATTTCACTTAATGTCCGATCCACTTTTCTTCCAAAAACGTGTTCGTCACCTCTTCACTCAGCTACTCATTACTTTAAATTTCCAGAATATCCAATTCCAGCTCATTCCACTTTGCTAGTATGTAGATATTAAATTATCCGGTTCGTATGGACCATGTACAAAACTGGAGGAACTTCTCAGGGATTTTGGGAATTAAAAAACTCAGGATGTAGCACGCAGAGAATGACTTGTACTTATATTATTAACCTTCCATTTTGACATTGAACAAGGACAGTAAGTTAAACGCCTGATAAAATACAATGAGTTAAATTTTGACTAAATACAAATTGCTCAGTTAACTTGAGTCAACGGTAGTGGAGCTGATGCTTTAACATACTTACTATTTTAAAACCACGGTTATTAGAAAAAATATGTGAGCTGCCAACCAGCACCATAATTGCGTAACTTACGATTGATCATAATTGGTTTCGTCTTCACAGTTAAACAATATTCATTGCGTTATTTATATCATATTATAAGCTTATCCAGATGCTATTAATGGTTAAAGAGTAATTTAAAGATGACAAAAATATTTACAAAATCCAAAAACAATCAATAGGCAATCTCATGCAGTTGGATAAAGATCTTTTTTACCTCCGACTGTATGAGATTGCTTATAAGTATTCAGTCTGATAGTCATCGTTTTAAAACAAGTTTCTTGTTTCTATCTTTTTTAATTAAAGTTCACTTTTTAGGCAGTCGAATTTTTTGATTTTGTAAATATTTACCTTATCTCTTTATAATAACTGCGTTTTTAGTTAATTTAATAATTTTAAACGTTAATGATACATATTTATGAAACGCTTTATTTTGATATCCAATTACATAGGTTTTGCTGGGGAGTTTGTTGCGCCACTTCTTCCCAGCTAAAGCACTAGGAAGTGTCGAAGGGTGGGCGTTTTGAGGGGACTGTCTTTTGTTTTCTTTTTTTTTGACGTTCGAAAAGTGCTGACTCTCAGCCTAGTTTGAATAAATGACTTTTGATTTTTGATTTGTTTTTTTTTTTTGACAAAAAATCATTTTTTGAAAACACAAAATGGTGCCATTTATTTTTTCAATTTTGATATAACCAGTATCACTCTCACAATTAAGACGAATCTAACGGTACCTCTCAAGCTAAAATCCATCAAGCCGTTTAGGCTACAGAGCGTGCCAAAGAAACATACATACATACATGCATACACTCGAAAAACATAACCCTCCTTTTGGCGCAGTCGGGTAAAAACTCCCTTCATTTAGAGCCTGTCCAATGTTATTTATTTTGTATAATGACTGCCATTCTGACATAAGGTTGGCAGCTCACATACTTTTTCTAATAACTGTGGTTTTAAAATAGTACTTTGCTCATATTTTATTACATTCGGTACTTTGCTCTCACGATGATAGCATGACCATTTGTAGTCATACACCCGCCATAGGGTATTTTCCAATTTGATAAAAACTATTCTAATTTGAAGATTGGGACGATTTAGTTATATATTAGGTCTTTACCTATGAAATTGCCGTTCTGCAAGTACTGGCCATTTCAAATCAAAATAATTTTTGTTTGGCTAAGAATTCTAATTTCAAATTAATTTTATTTTAAAAACATGGATTTTTTTTTCTAAAAGTAGTCATTTCTTTATTGATTAGTGTTACATTTTCATCGCATTTCAATCTTTTTCGTCATCATGGATACGTTAAAAATTCGAGTAATTATGGAATATGAGTACCGTCGTGGCAGCAACGCGGCACAAGCGGCACACAACATCAACGACGTTTACGGAGCTAACACTACAAACCAACGCACCACCTGTTATTGGTTTGCTCGCTTCCGTTCTGGAAATTTCGACCTGAAAAATGAACCTCGCGGTCGTCCGAAGACTTTGGTCGACAATGACGAATTAAAGGCGATTGTGGAAGCTGATGATACACAATCTACGGCTGAATTAGCAGCAGCTTTCGACGTTAGCGTCAAAACAATATTGGTCCATTTGCGTCAAATTGGCAAGGTAAAAAAGCTTGACAAATGGGTGCCCCACGAACTCAATGATCGCCAGCGCGAAGTACGCGTCGAGACGTGCCTTGCACTGCTCAACAGACACACAAATGAAGGAATTTTGAACCGCATTGTTACCTGCGATGAAAAATGGATTCTGTTTGATAACCGTAAGCGCTCAGCAAGTTGGTTGGATCCTGGTTCAGCACCTAAACAATGCCCTAAACGAAAACTTACCCCTAGAAAAGTGATGGTCACTGTTTGGTGGTCTAGCGCCGGTGTGATTCATCACAGCTTCTTACCAAACGGGGTGAGCATTACTGCAGATGTGTACTGTGAAGAACTGAACACAATGATGGAGAAGCTGGCGCATCTCCAACCAGCATTGGTCAATCGCTCGTCTCCGCTGCTCCTGCACGACAACGCGCGACCTCATACTGCACAGCAGACGGTCTCCAAGTTGCAAGAACTGGGGTTGGAAGCTCTCCGTCATCCGCCCTACTCACCAGACCTTGCGCCTACAGACTACTACTTTTTCCAGAATTTGGATAACTTCTTGGCGGGAAAAAAATTTAATACCCGAGAGGCAGTACAAAATGCCTTTGAAGAATTTGTTGCCTCCCGTCCAGCTGATTTCTTTAAGAAGGGCATCAATAAACTGCCACTGCGATGGCAAAGATGCATTGATTGCATGGGTGATTACTTCGATTAATACAAATAAAAAATTCATGAAAAAAATTCGTTTAAATTTTTTCATACAAAACGGCAATTTCATAGGTAAAGACCTATTATTATATTTATATAACCAGTTGTCAAAGACCATCAATTTACGCGATTCGACTGTCTCTGTTTGCAAAAAAACTTTAAATAAATATCTCATCGAAATGAACTACAATAACACAGAAAAGCTATTAAAATCCATATCTTAAATACATTTACACAAAAACGTACACATACTTATTCCATCCAAACACAATCTACACGCGCATTCACTAACCTACATTTCATACACATAGACCATATTTTCATTTACTTTTTTTCTTTATGTTTTTAATTTACGTTTTGTTTATTTTTGTAGCATTAGTCATCATTACACAACTTTTGTGTTCATATTTTATTGTTATAAAGTTCAAAATCGTAAATAGTAGGATCCACATATTTTGTCTGAAATGTTTGCATATACTTTTAATATTTTATAATTACCCTCGTTTCTATTGTCACCGAATCATCAAATAATAGCTGCTAAGTATCAGTATTGTTCTAGCCGTACTCATAAATCATTGTTATTTAGCAGTCAAGTTTGGTAATTGGGTGGAAGTGTGTGGTGTTTGTGAACGAGGAAGACTGACCTGCCGTGATACAGTTTTCACTAGTACGGAGGTCAGTGTGAATTAAGCTCAAACAACCGCATAACGCACACAGGTATTTATATTCACATACCTACGTAATTACACTAGTATTAGTAGATGCAAATCACAGGATTGTTGGGATTTGTAAGTAAGGTTGTTCTATTATATTGCCAATAAACTTTTTTAATTTTTAATTTTAATTTTTAAGTTAACAAAAAATAAAAATAAAATTATTATATCCATTTTCTCCATTTAAAACGATTAAGTAAAATGAACGTTTTGGCGGTAAATTCCAAACAACGAAAAATTAATTTGGTTTACATCGTTTTAATTGAATCTTCAAATTAGAATAGTTTAAAAAAAATGGAAAATCCCCTATTCTGATGCCATTATAAAAACATCAAATTGTACAAAAATATCACTTGAACTCATAATTATAACAGCTTTTTTCTGTTACCAATTCTTATTAAAATTTAAACATTCATTCATCACACATCATCATTTGGTATCTGGGATTCTTCAACTGTCCTCGTAGCTGGTACGTAAACATTAAATGTGAACTCAGTACGAGGGAACGAACCAGGATTAATAACCTGACATTCTTTGTAATTCCTAACAAACGGCTGGAAATGATCTGCTATGATGACTAAATCCGGTATCGGATATAGATTTAACCCACTAGCATGCTTCCAAAATACAGGTTGTACTCCTATAGACAGAGGTGTCAAACAGCACTGACTGAGTAAAGTTTTCGTTAAATGATCCGGTATATCTCCACTGTCTGGAAAATGCAATGTATTCCTACATAATTTCATCACCAAGTCTTGTCTAAAGACAACAATTTCTTGTGTACAGTATTGTATTCGACACGGATTTGTCGTGAATATTGCGTTGTCACCGAGTTTATTCTGTATAGTGTCTGTAAGGTAGTTGGGCAAGGGTGGCCGTGGCAACACATTTGCTGCAGCAGGATCTGTCTTCCCAGGCACGAAAATAAACTTGCACTTCTCACGTAGCTTCTTGAACTGACAAATCATGTCCGCTAAACTATTTAAGCCATTCTTCAGATTCATATGAAACTTATAGGTATACGGACATGATAGAAATTCACCAATAAGTACAATAGCTATGGGTGGGAAGTCTTCAAAGCCAGAAAATAGTTTCTTCAAATTATCCATAACTTTCGGGCTATCAAGCCATACGTCAGATACAAACACGAAAACACCATCTTTGTTCTCATTTTCTATTTTTAAGAGAGCTTTTGAATTTTTTAAAGAGTTCTTTGACTTTCCTCCAAAAGTGTTGAGGTTACCGAAATAGGGTGCAGATGCTTCTCTAGTCTCTACAGGTGGTTGAACAAGACCAGTGACGTACAATGTTTTATCATCATAGTAACCCTCGGCGAGGACATAACTGCCTTCGGTAAATAAGCCCGAATGATACCTCACATTTGAAATATCAAGTTCTATTGAGCCTGTGGGGTCTTCTATATGGTACTTTCTCTCAATAACCTGGGTGAGCAGACCTAAGACAACAACATCATCAACTCTACTCGAACAACTTAATAAAAACTCCACTTTGCGCAACTGAAAACGTTTCTCTGCCTCTGAAGAATGCACTGAGTCTAATGTGAACAGTTTGTTTCTAAGAGTTCTCTGCCAGATCACTGTGTACCTGTCTATGACGAAGCGAGACTTCCATTTAGGGTCGGGCAGTAAACACTTCACATTATTCACGTCTTTCACGAATTTTTTGAGTTCGTGGTTGTAACACAGCTTCGGTACACTGAACGCATCTATGACGTTCAAAACAGTCTCGTTCTCTTCAAGGCCTGCTGTGGAGCACTCTTTGTACGCTACTTTTATGTGTTCTTTCTCTAAAATAGGCTGAGATATACACTGATGGAGTAAATGTCTGGAGAGCTTCTCAAGCATTACAGAACGACCGTCTGCAGGCAACAGTAAGAGCTGTTCAGCGAGAAATGTGCCCGCATCCTTTCGTAATGTAAATCCGTTGAGTTTGAAGGTTGCAGTGATCTCTCCGCGCATTCTTTGCACATCTCCCATGTTTCTGAATTAAATATTACTATCACTGTTTGCAAAATAAACTCGGCAGTGTTGTTGAGTTTGGTCGCGCCAAATTTTATGTCAATAATGTCAATTGCCAAAACAAGACGAAAAAGCTGCCAAACAGGTGACAGCGGGTATTTATGCCATGTTCCGAAATGCAACAAAAGTGATAAAATCGCGAACCCGACCAAATTGAATAGTCAAAAAATTTAGGAGCTATCAGATCAATAGTACTGATTTTTATTTTGGTTGGCTTCGCGATATTATCACTATTTGTCTAAAATACGGAATGCGCCCTTACAAAGATCATTTTATAAGATTCTATCAAATTACAACACCACCACCATACCATTGACCATTCTTAAGATAAAAATATATAGCACAAATATAGTTATTGTCTAAAAATTATAGTAAATGCCAATTGAGTATTTATTTGTTACAACGATGGAATAATTTGAAAATCGATAAGTTAAAACTTACCTAAACTAACTTCGTGAATGACATAGTATACGTTCTATTTCTGCATCTAAACAAAAATAAAAGTCTACAATGTATAAAATCCTTTAAAAGTTAAGCAGACATATTGCAAATTTGCAAAGCCCAGCAGGCTTAGCACGAGAACCGTAGAGAACCGTTTTGTCGACAGAAGAGTAGATAAAAATGACATTTCCGTGTAGACAGTTGACAGTTTTGAACCGAGAAATGTAGACAAGCTATTTCTATTCTACGGTAGAGTAGAAATAGAAAGCTTCATGCTAAGCCTGTAGCCTGCAAGCTGATTCTTTGGCCGAAAAATAGGCCAGCTCTCTGGCCTCTGTCACATGTAAAACTGAGTGGGTCCTCGGATCCCCAGTGTTTCAAGCCTAAACGGCTCAAACATTTATGTGCCCATAAGATTCGAGTATCACAATAATACAACAACATTTCACAATGAACTGGTTGACACGATGTGCGACGCGACGCCGACGGTTCGTTGTGCAAGGTTTTTTTTTTTATTGGTAAGCGCTAAGATAACTAAACGTTCTTGTAGTGCTGTCAAACTCATTGTGTCAAAACAAAAACTGTCAAAACAAATGTCCGTGGAAGTGGAATGTCTGTGTCGGTCAGTTTTGGTGATTCACCGTAATTTCGCAAAAGCTAGGCAGATAGTTTATATCAAGCGGAGTGTTTTCACCGCTGCTGCAAGTAGGAACTTGTTCCCTCCTGTTGCTGTTTATCGCTGCTGTCAAACTATTGTGAGTACTGTTTTTCATCAGTCTGAAAGCTATAGCAGAGCAGTGTCTGCACGAATCAAATTAAGCAAAGAATCTGATATTAAAAATACCGTTAATACTATTGTTTCATAACTAAATGATATCGTTCTCATCTACTAACTTCTGAAGATCGCAAATAAATAATAATCTTGAAAGTTAAGTGGACATCCTACAGTTTCTGATTACATTCTTCTTGGTGGATCAAATAATATGCCTCCTGTAAGTTATTATGTGTAATGATTAGATAAATTTAGTGTGACACACGGAAAACTGCTACACAATTTTCACAGTGGAATAAAATCTTAATATCTTCACCAGGTACATCTTTTTGCACAATAGGTAATTAGATAATGAAACTTAGATATGTAAATATTGTATTTCAGAAAAAAAGACAGAAGACCAAACATCAACCAATAATGGATTTAGCAAAGAACTTCCATAGCTTTGCTTGGTAAGTAAAAACACATGTTTACCATTTCATTTATAAATATTGCTTAAAGTTAATTAATGATAAGTGACTGCTAAACCATACATTTTTTGACGTTAAAACATCTATTAATTTTAATTATCATTTATAAATAAACCCCTAGGTTTTTAATTTCAAATGCCCCAAAACAACCAATTACTATTGTAGTTTATTGTCAATTGCTTCAATTGCGTTTGGTAGACATTTAATTTGCACATAAATGTGTATATCAATCACTTAAATATTGACAGTTGAAATTGATTCTTTCGGGACCTTTAAAACATAAAAAATAATAATCGGTGTTCTCTTTCCATAAAAAGTTTTTATTTGTTGAGACAACCAAATCTTTACGCTTTTCTAATTAACAAAACTTTTCTCATGACATATATTCTCTTGATATTTAAACTTAATGAGTTAAAATGAACAGTTATTCTTAACACAGTTATTTAAAACTGACTGTGAATACCCACTAATGGTGCGGCTACACCTACGAGAAACGCCATTGATTATTGCAATGTTGGACGTTAACCATAGGTGTAGCCACAACATATAGCGTTAATTTTACAATGGCATTCACATTGTCATTTGAAGTTACAAAACGTGAGAGTTATTGCGATAAAGCGGCCACACCAACGTTTGTCATTGTCCACCATGAGCATATTAGCCGATTCTTTACCGTGTTGATTATCGCGATGTTGGGCATGGATGTTGACCGTAGTGTGGCCACTGAATTTATCGCGTTAGTTATCGGAATCTTTACCGCGTTGTTTATCGCGATGTTGGGCTTTGTCGTTGACCATAGTGTGGCCGCAGCATAATTGTCTCAAGTAGGAGCACTGTTACACCATCAACAACTTATCTTCATAATTGAAACTACCTGGAACTGATTTTACAACAGTATAAAGATTTTAATTTTCCTTATCTGCCTAACTTTTTCCCAACAATGTTGTGGTCAGCTCCCAGTTTAACCAGATGCAGCTGAATACTAGTATTTTACATGGAGCAACTGCCTATCTCGAAATCAAAATATTTTTATTTCATATAAACCTGCATGGGCACTTATGAAACGTCAGAAGCTAGGTGCACCTGACCTCCACAAACCAATAACTGGGTAACAAAATATCTCTTAGTAAGACTGCTTGTCAGACTCTTCTGAGGACCCATAACAACTGTCAAAGATCCACGAATGACAGCCAGTACCAATACTTAAACGTGCTTTTCGAGGCACGTAGGGGTTTTGGTATTTCTGAAAATCGTCATCCGTCACGGATCAACCGTAGTTGTTTAATTCGCCGTTTAGTTCACCTTATGTAAATTAAGATTGAAAATTGAGCAGTGGTGGCCCGGTGGTAACGGCCCCTCTCCTAGTTGTAGGTCGTGGCTTGGGATCCATGCAGGTGCATTTCTTTGTGTAAATTATGTCATCACCACTACTCTCAAAACGGTGACGGAAATCATTAAGAGGAAACCGGCATGTCCTAGAACCAAAAATTCGAAGATATGAGACATCTACCAACCCGCACTGGGCCCGCGTGGTAGCTTAAAATACACTGCCTCCCAAAGTGAGAAGGTCTGTGTCCCAGCAGTGGGAATATTATAGGCTCCTGCATAGAGTTATAATTATTATTGTAGTAAAACTTTTTAAGCCGCACTTTATGTTCTTTCTGAACATCGAACCACAAAATAAAGAGAGTAATCACATGTATGTACTTCGATTTTCATACCTACGCTCGGCGGTCGCGCTAGGGTTGTCAACTTTGGCTTATGCACAAAAAACTATCGTGGTAGTGGCACTCGTATTTAGGTCTTTGCCATGATCACAATTAATCTCAACTCTAATAGTTATGATCGGCGGCGGGCGGCTACGCGGGTGGCCCGGCCGGCTCGCCGAGCAGTTCAATCTTAACTATTTATTATGAGGAAGATGAGGGTATTTTTTAGTTTATAAGTACTACAATAAATACCTAATATACATTGTAAAAATACTACAAGGCCACAAAGTCATTTTCGCTTACCCACAACTAACTATGTATTCTGTGTTACGTTAAAACCAAAGAGTACTTTGTAGTTAAAACCGAACCATCAAAATACGAGCAAATACCTAGGTACTCAGCTCTCTGGTCAACTCAACAACTGGTAGCTTAAAAAAAGACAATTCACAGTTTAATGTTGAATTTAAACAACCGTCCACTGAACAGTTATAGTAAGTTTTTTTGTTGCTCCGTTTTTGCATTTCACAGACGCGTGTCTCAGGGTATGGCACTCGCGCTCGCACTGGTCCCAACCGGTCCGAGATATCGTGTCCGTGAGCGGTGTCTATGTGTGCGTTGCTCGAGCGCACTTTGTATGTAGATTGCCTTCTGTACTCTCTGTATTTTGTGATTGAACTAACTGTAATCTTGAGATTGCTATGTTTACTAGTCTACAGAGGCTACTTGACTTTTACACAACTGCTCACATAAAGGAGTGTTATGTTTTTAAGTAACGTTTCGTGACAAGCTGGACGTAAAAGAATAGGACCATCTCATTTCTTCTCGTGGGTGTCATACTTACTAGAGAATGGGCAGCAGCGTTCTCTATGCATTTTACCGCCATATTGCCGCCTGCCAAGCGTGGCGATTATGGCAAAACCCCCTTTTTGGGGGAGGCTTATGTCCAGCAGTGGACGTCTTTCGGTTGAAATGATGATGATGTTATTGGATTTTTGGTATGGTGGGTATCGTTTTGGTACACCTCTGCCCTACCCTTTGGGGAAACAAGGTGTGATATTATGTTACCTGTGTAAAAGTGTAGAAACACATTATGAGTGTTTGTTTTCTTGCATAGAGTTAAACACGCGTTTTTCCTTATTGAGAACATTGAATCATTACTAATATAATTTATTGTTAACTAATGACTATACCTTCTTGAGCCAGCCGCACGGGTCAATCGATCAGGTTAAGCTACGCTTGCCGCGGTTGGTCTGTGCATGGGTGACCATCTTTACATACCAAGACCCTTCCATGCCTCGAAAAGCACGTTAAGACATTGGTCCCGGCTGTCATTCGTGGATCTTGGACAGTCGTTACGGATCGTCAGAAGCCCCAAAGTCTGACAACCAGTCTTACCTAGGGGTATCGTATTACCCAGTAACTGGGTAGTGGAGGTCAGATAAGCAGTCGACGCCATGTGAAAGACTGGTATTCAGCTACATCCGGTTAGACTGGGAGCCGACCCTAACAGTTGGGACACGGCTAGGCAGATGATGATTTTGACTTTACCTTCTTAAAGAGTCGGTTGTTACGGTAATTCTGATATTTATATACTTATATAATATTTTCTGAGAAAATATTTTCTGCTTTTTTTTTGTATCTATTATTTATTTTCAATTTTTAGTTTTGCTATTATACAAAAGCATGCTTTTTCAGTTTTTGTTTGAAATTATTGAATTGTCATTGGTCCTCGATAAGTCTACCAAGTTTAAATCTGACCGTTTGAAATGGGTCAAAATCAAGTCCAAAGGAATCGGTTACAAACAAACATACAGGTGAAAAATAATAAAAGCGTGTTAATTAAAAACAGTTGAACTTGTAAAACAAACTATGAATCATCTATCTATAGCTACCACGCTTGCTCACCCACGCAGTTACATTGTGTAATAGATGAACAATAAATATGGTCAGATACAGCAACATCCGTTTTTACCGTATGTTGGGAATGCTAAATAGAATACCGACGTATTCTGCAGCCCAAATGAATATTTGAAACAAACATTACATTGGTTCGTGGATGGGTGACCAATTGTCCATCTATTATTATCGAGAGCCCTCCCTGCCTCGGCAAGCACGTTAAGCCGTTGACCACGGGTGTTCAGAACTTGACAGAAGCCTAGAAGTGTCAAAACCAGTCTTATCAGGGGTTAGCGTGTTGATTAGGGTAGGCAGGGATGGGGAACCAATGGCACGCGTGCCTTCGTTGGCACGCAACAAAAATAATTTGGGCACGGCAGCCTATATCACAGTAACAAACAGAAATCTGAGCGTGATTAGTTCATCTTCTTAAGTCTGAGTCGTTACTTTCAGAAACCGTACCTATGTCACATGATTCCAGTTCAGCTTGCATTCTGGTAAAAGTTAATATCTATGAACCTAATACCAGACACCAGAAGTTGCACTAATTTGTTGTTTCATATAAGGCGCGAATTACACAGAAACGGCGTAAGGTGAAGACGCGGCGCAGGCGCAGCGTACGCAGAACATTTTTTATTTAGGCATCCTGCGCTGCGCCTTTACCTTACGCCGTTTCTGTGTAATTCGGGCCGAAGTAAGCTGGTGTGATGTTGATTACTGTTTAATAGTAGGTACAAGTATATTTCAGTTTGCATATAAATACTACTAATTATTGTGAGAGTATTAAGTTTTTTATAGTAGTCATAAGTCAAGGCTGTTTGTTGGCACGTCAATGCCAAAAGACTTTTTTTTAGTTTTTCAGAAAAAGTGTCTCGCAGTGGCTAAGAGGTTCGCCATCCATGGGTTAGGCTAAGCAGATTGATTGATTATATGGTGTTCAAATGATCAGTCACGCAATGGATTTTCAACTCTCGCTGTTGAACCTAGTATTGAGAATCCAACAGCATGCATTTCAGCGTATTGAAAAAACACTTCGATTTTCAACTGTCGGCGCTAATCCACGCCTTATAGTTCCAGTGTGCGAAAAAATCCCGACACGATATCGATGACGTTTGTGTGAACGCCTACTTAAAGATATTTACAAAGATTACCTTAATGTTGAACCTCACGTAGTCTGATAAGATATGCTTTAATTGCAAGAACAATAATAATTATTACCCTAAAGACAAACAGTGACGTAAACATGAACCCCTCCACCTTCCTTAACGTTTTCTTTCTTTTAATGCTGGTCATGACTGGCTATGCTTGGCTTGGCAGACCAAGCATTGTCTCAATGATTGGGCCTTGCCCTGCATTCTGAAAAATATTCCAGCAGGATTTTAACGCGTAGGTACTGGATTCTCAACAGTCTGTGTTTAATAATCGCGCGGGATTTTTTCGTTCACCGATGGATTTTCAACCCTCAGATGTGGAACTGAACATTGGGAATGCCACAGCTTGCATCGCAGCGCGTCGAATTTACACATTCTTTGATTTCAAATGTCCGCGCTGTGCAGTGCATTGAAGATTTAGTGCGCGAAAAAATCCCGCCGCAGTATTTTAACGATCGTGCGAACATGTGTTTAGAATAGACTGTCGGTTCAGCTTGTTAGAGGCCTACACATTACCCTAGCTGTGACTCTTAGTACGTGTGAGAACTCTACATCCCGACATCCATTATAATATACTAGCAGCGCTCCGCGGTTCCACCCGTGTAGTTCCCGTTCCCGTGGGAATACGGGGATAAAATATAGCCTATAATGTCACCCGGGGATAGTGTAGCTTCCAACAGTGAAATAATTTTTCAAATCGGTTCAGTAGTTTCGGAGCCTATTCAATGCAAACAAACAATCAAATCTTTCCTCTTTATATATTAGTATAGAAATATTGATGATGATGACTATCATGTGATGCGCCCTGCGTTCAGCATCATCATCCTTTCTTCCACCTGCCCTTACCCCAATTTATTTGGGGTCAGCGCAACATGTATTTTTCTTCTACACTTCTCTATTAGTCGTCATCTCCGTTGTCACACCCTTTCTAAACATATCATAATTCACACAGTCCATCTATCGTTTCCTTGGTCTCCCCATTCTCTTATAGCGTTCATATCAAACGAATTTCTACGTGCGCGGAGCGTGTTCCGGCAGATTTTGCGCATGCAGCATGTAGTCATCTTTTTGCCTCTTGTCTTGCACGCCGCTCATGTGTGCTTGATCATTAAGAATATGTTCGTTATGACAAGAGGCATACAGTTTGAATTCCAAAGTTTCTGAAGAGAGACCGCACGTGCGCTACAGCGTATCGGACGGTCCTGATTTACTTAATATATGCAACATTTATGAGATAATTTGTATTTTAACCGAGTTGTTTCTTTTAGGTGCAAGCCAGACTGGTGCTTTCCAAGCATGAGCAAGGAGACCAACGAGCTGCTACGACAATGTGCGGACATGCCCGAAGTAGAGGTATCAGATGACGTGGACGAGCTCATCGCACGGAGCAAGGCCTTCCCCATACCCTTCCCTATTGAGACCAACAGGTATATACCGCGTTTTTATATTAAAACTGCCTTTGCTAGTGGCTACGCCCGCGTGTAAGTTATTTTTTTCCCACGGTATTGTACGACTAAATGAAAATGCATTTATTTCTTTAATTAAAACTTTTTTAATACCAATTATTATTTAACAGAAATTAAAGACACAGTTTGCACAAAAAAAAAACATGTGAACGAAGAGAAAATAATAAGTACCAAATATTAAAACAAAGTAAAAACTTCTCACAGTATTTCTGTCATGCCAATAAAATCTTCGTCCATTCGACGCTAACAGATCGTTTGTTGGGTTAGTGTCTAAGAGTGAAAAGTGAAAACATGGTCTACCCGTGTGCCAAATTTCATCAATATCCGTCGCGCTGGCCGGGCGTGATAGATAATAAACATCCAAATTTACAAACACCCAATCATACAGACATTCACATTTTTTAATCTTAGTAGGACTTCTATCCTAGTTTGTGTTTTTAAACAGAAGCTAAATTGGGCTTATGATACGCCCCAAAATTGTAGGCTAGGTTTTAAACGCGTTCGGAGAAGGAATTTTGTTTTTTTGCCAGACGTATTGTTTCGGTCTCTGTGTTTACTTCATTACCATGTTCATTATCTCAGCCCGGGATCACCCTCTGCTGGTTATGGGCGTCCCCTTTTTTTCCGGCATCCTTTTTTGTACTTTGACGATATCATCATACCAACGCGCTTTTGGATGGCCCTGGTTTCTTTGGCTAACCTTGCCTACCGTTCATTATACGTTGTAGATGACAAACATCTGCGTCAGACGGTGATAGTATAATCCGCTCCACAAAATAAATGTCTTTCATTACAGGATAGAGAAGTTGAAAGTGCGTCGTCCGATAGAGAAGCTGATGAAGAACATCGTGTCGACGTACCCGCTCATACACGAGCGAGTGTTACTGCTCATGACGCACTTCCTTATATACAAGAGGTACGCATTTACTGATTTCATCATCAAAATCAAAATATTTTATTTCATGAAACCTGCATGGGCACTTATGAAACGTCAGAAGCTAGGTGCACGGTTCCAAATTGTCGCTTCCTATGGAGAAGAGCCGGCAAGAAACTCCACGCTTACTCTTTTAAAAATAATTGGCTTTAACAATGTTTTCAAATTACAGTGATAATAGGTATGGGAGGACGTTGCAGGCCTGTCAATAAGTACCAGGTACTTAGAGGAATGAAAATACAGAATTGAAAATCGTCTACAAATCTACAGTCTGTAAGGCCCACAACGTTCTCTCATTTACAATATGTAAAATAATCTACATAAATAAAATGCATGCCTATTTATGTAAAGTGACATGATTTCCATGACAATCACTAAAAAATAGTCGATATTAGAATTGATGTATAATGTCAAATAATGACGAGAATATGTCAGCATTGTAAAAAAAAGCGCTATTAATAGACTTTCACGTAGTTATGCCTGTTAATGAGGTACCAGGGAAGCCACATGTGCAGAAGGAATTAATGCCAAACTTCCCTGTCTTCAACGTAGTCTTTTATCTTATAAAATGCTTTTTTGATAACGACACGTTTGATGTGAGTTTTATACTTTCCATCGCTAAGTTCTGTAACCGACTTTGGCAACTTGTTATAGAAGCGGATACTGTTTATTAGCAACACCATCATCAGCCTACATAGGCCTCTCCAAGTGCACGCCTTTCAGGTCGATTCTCGGCAACTCTCATTCAGCTACTAGCCATTTATTCTATTTACCCCCTTTTAATACATCATCTACCTAGCTTTTTCCCAACTATGTTGGGATCGGCTTCCAGGCTAATCTGATGCAGGTAAATATCAGTATAACAGTATTTGACATGGAGCGACTATCTAACTTCCACAACCCAGTTACTGGGCAATACGATACCTACTCCTTCTTCCGGCTTCTGAAAACCTGTAACGATTGTCAAAGATTCACGAATGACAGCCGGGACCAACGGCTTAGCGAGACACAGGAGGGTTTCGGTATGTATAAGATGGTCACCCATCCACGACCCGACCGCGGTTTACAACCAAGGGGTGTCAAATATCATGTTAAGTCATGATTGGTCGATGCCACTTACCTTGACCATTGGCTATAGCTATTTAAGAGTTACTGACAAGTAAATAAAACTCGATTTACAAAGATTTTTAGAAACGAAAGACGAAATGATAGATGGTAGAAGGATTTCTACGGTGCGATATCAAAAATAGAGAAACGCAATATCATATTGTATAGAAAGAGCTGTGTCTATTCCTTGTAGATATACTCGTACAAAGCGTCATGATAAGCCTGCTGATACCTAAAAATAGGTCACAATACCATTATAAGATGTGTGAATTTGTCGTAACAAAGTTATTGAGGGTACTGATATCGACATTTTACTTTGGAACATTCCAGAGAGTTCGGTAGTAGTATAGAGAAGGAGTTGTACAAAGACATGGGTGTGCCGCAGCTCATCGATCGGATCCTCAAGAAGAGAGCCGTCACGTTCATGGGGCAAGCAGACAAGTACATGCTGCTCTCAGGGGAAGAAGGGTGAGTTAACTGTAGCTTTCATACGAGCGAGTACTGGTTTCCGAAGGAAATCCGCCTCCACATTATTTCTATCTTTCTTTCTACTGGTATTTTAGAGGCTTGTATGGTCTGTTCGAAAAGTATGTGACGAAAATGTAAACAAACGGATCAGAATACGTACCTGCGGATTTCAATTCGTAGTGACAATTACAAATTGAGAGTTTTTATTAGTTTGTTTGATTTTTTTAAACCGAAATTCTAATTTTAAATTACATTAAAGATGTTTTTAATTTCACAATTGAGGTTAAACTTACAACCTCAATTTTCGTCGATGTTGTTTCAATTACAATTTAATAATCTTATTCAAACAATAGTTGTTGGAAAGAATGGTGTGGATAATAAGTTGAATACCCTCCTAATGCACATGAATGTGTTACTAATTCCCTATGATAAGTGATTGCGTAAGATTTTAACCTGAACAGTGTTGGTTTACACCTCCGTCAGATATTTTTGGAACAGACTTTAGTCATGTCAAGTTTGTCTTTGTATGTTACTTTCACATACGCTTGTCACCTAAATTCTCACACGAAACTGAACGTTAAGACACTCTAAAATCTGTCTCTAAAATACACGCTAAAGTGACATAGACTTTACGGGGCGGCCTAAAATGTAGTTAAATTTGAGTATTCAGTTGTAGGTCTTGTTGTTCGGATTTCTGCAATATTATTGTATTGTGAGTTAACAGTTAGTTAGTTGTTTTTTTTTTTTGTAGTAGTGTGTGCCAGTAAAGTCAGGAAAAAATATTGCTTAGCAGAATGTCATTCAAATGAATATACGGAGAATTTAAGTTGACGACATTCTAAAACAGTCGTATGAAATGTCTGTAACATGTTAAATTACGCGTTTCAATCTGCTATACAATTAATTTCCCTGATACCCAATAGTTTGAAGTGTAAAGGCGGAACGAAATGGTTCTCAAATACCTTTTAGAAATGTTATTTTTCTTCATATCACTGGTGAAGTCGAAATTTTTTGTGTATTACCCATTTTGCACGTAAAAATGTCACTAGTATGTGTGTGTAGTATACGTTAGTAGCATGTAGTATGTTCTTTACAGATCTCTGGTGAAAGGACTGTCGCCCGGTGAAAAACAGCAGATGGTGCGCAGCAAAGACTTCCGGAGGTAAGCAGGGCAGATTGACTTGTACAAAAGTAAAATCGCATCATCGGGCTCTCGTGGTTAAAATAGTAGCGAAATGCGTACATTCTCAAAATATAGTCGTTGCATTACCATAGCACGTCGATCATTGTTTTGTAATCTTTATGTCTATGCTTATAAAAGTCACAAAACGCACACTAATGTTATTTATTTATTTAAGAACATGGAGGACTTACAGCTATTAAAACAGATAAAAAAGGAAACTATAGTCACCAGAAAACTAATTACAAATCCTCACGTATAGACGTATTATAATAATAGTTTATGGTTTTTTTTTTTTTTTTTTTGGGTGGGAAATGATCAAATAACTTCTCCCGCTCTGGGTGGAGCAGGAGGGCGTGTCAGACTTTTACTGACTAAAACCCACCCGTGTTCCTTCAGTAGCCCTTAAGCCAGGGGCTGTGGTGTCTCTTTCGAACAAACCCGCACCCCTGGCAGGCATCGGCCCTTGCGGGCCCCATAAATTTTTGTGCTGACATCTCTTTGAGGCGCGCGTGGAACACAACGCGCCGTCGACTTGGGCTTGGTCCTTACCGGACAGCGAGCTACCCATTACTCGCCGTCCGCAAGCCCATGCCTACGGTGGCCGGAAATCGGCCTGGGATTCCCGACGCCCAGGGCGTCTCCGTATCCTGCGGCGGCTGGGGTCGCGAGGGCGCATATGCTGCCTCTCCCTCACGTGCGCCGCCTCCCTCTTCGCGAGCATCACTGCTTCGCTGAAGGAGGTGACGGCTCCCCATGCCCTCTCGCTCCGTACCATGGCCTGGACCAGGGCCGGACGCGAGAGATCGCCGCCGCCGATCGCCTCCACGAGGACACGGCGGTGCTCCGCCCAAGCAGGGCAGACCGCCACCGTGTGCTCCACCGTGTCCTCAGGGCGATCTTCGCAGTGGAAACACCCGGGCGTTTCCTCCCGCCCTATCCGAAACCTAGACAACTGAAGAGATGTTTTAGTCATACCCCCTTGCCATGGCAATTTCTTTAGAGAGAGTAACTACTATGATATTTGATAGTGGGTGTAAAATAAGCAGCACGTTTTGATCAGTATAGTAGATTAGCTTGTAATCTCTTAGTCAAGCATGCTTTGTATTTAGATGAAACTATATTATACAAATAAAAAGAAAATCCTGACTGACTGACTCATCAACGCCCAGCCCAAACCCTTGGACCTAGAAAGCTAACATTTTGCACAGAGGTTCCCTTTATCATGTAGACAAGGAATAAGGAAGGATTTTTCGAATTTCAACCCCTAAGGGAGTTAAATAGGGGACGAAAGACCCGCGCGGGCGAAGCCGCTGGCAAAAGCTAGTATCGCTATAATTTTCATTTTTAATACTAATTGTTTAGCAAGGAAATCCTTTGCATATTGTCAATATCAACGTTTAACTATAAGTTATTTATTGAATAAATAATTCTATAGGATTTTTGAGCCGTCAACTCCAAATCATAGCGATTCTGGCTATCAATGAAATTTTATTGATAGCTAAAATCACTATCATTTAGAGTTGTCCTTGAATTTAAACCACAAATGTCATTCATAGTTAGTAGTATTACATAACTATAAAGCAAAAAATGATTTAGTATAAACCAAATAACTTAAAGCGAAAGCCTTAGAAGCCTGCGAAAGACCGTGAGAAAATTTGAATTTTGTGGGCTGCCTGAAACGCCTCATACCCTGGCTGTAAAAATATCAAAAACTCGAGCCAAATTCGACCTTAAACCCTTGATCTAGAAGGTGTCATATTATTTTCTTCTCCTCAATATTACAGCACGGAGGGCTGGGAAAGCGTCGGCACAGTGAACCAGCGCCCCCCCTTACTGCTGGAGAACTGTCTGAGCTACGACGAGATGAAGTTGTCCGCGCTGGTATACGTGAGCGGGCACACCGAGTGCATCAACGACGGAGAGAGGAAGAACTCGGGCGTCGTTAGCGAAGAGAATGCTGAGAAAGACGCGGTAATCATCGGTGAGTTGTATGTCATAATGTCTGAGCTACGACGAGATGAAGTTGTCCGCACTGGTATACGTGAGTGGACACACCGAGTGCATCAACGACGGAGAGAGGAAGAACTCGGGTGTCGTTAGCGAAGAGAACGCCGAGAAAGACGCGGTAATCATCGGTGAGTTGTATGTCATAATGTCTGAGCTACGACGAGATGAAGTTGTCCGCACTGGTATACGTGAGTGGACACACCGAGTGCATCAACGACGGAGAGAGGAAGAACTCGGGTGTCGTTAGCGAGGAGAACGCCGAGAAAGACGCGGTAATCATCGGTGAGTTGTATGTCATAATGTCTGAGCTACGACGAGATGAAGTTGTCCGCACTGGTATACATGAGTGGACACACCGAGTGCATCAACGACGGAGAGAGGAAGAACTCGGGTGTCGTTAGCGAAGAGAACGCCGAGAAAGACGCGGTAATCATCGGTGAGTTGTATGTCATAATGTCTGAGCTACGACGAGATGAAGTTGTCCGCACTGGTATACGTGAGTGGACACACCGAGTGCATCAACGACGGAGAGAGGAAGAACTCGGGTGTCGTTAGCGAGGAGAACGCCGAGAAAGACGCGGTAATCATCGGTGAGTTGTATGTCATAATGTCTGAGCTACGACGAGATGAAGTTGTCCGCACTGGTATACATGAGTGGACACACCGATTCCATCAACAACGGAGAGAGGATAACTCGGGTGTTGTAAGCAAGGAGGACGCTGAGAAAGACGCGGTAATCATCGGTGAGTTTTATGTCATAATGTCTGAGCTACGACGAGATGAAGTTGTCCGCACTGGTATACGTGAGCGGACACACCGAGAACATCAACGACGAAGAGAGGAAGAACTCGGGCGTCGTTAGCGAGGAGAACGCTGAGAAAGACGCTGTTATAATCGGTGAGTTGTATTTATAGTGTTTGAGCAATCACGACATGAAGCTTTCTTGCTATGTTATAAAAACCACGGCAAACAAATTGCTACAGCTGGATTTCTCAAACTTACTCCAGGTACCCAAGTAAAAATTTCTGACTGCGGGCCCGTAACCCCTAAGGGTTCGCGTACTCCACGTTAATAAACATTGCGCTACAGCAGTAATTTTCCAAATCGTTTTATCAGGGCAGTGCAGCAAAATGGGCGGCCGAATTCATTCAGACATCGGTTACACTGTATACGAGGATTAAACATGCCTTTAAAATATTTTTACCACAAAGTATTACAGGATAAGTTTTTAACCAGTGCGCAAACTGTAACCATGAATTCAACATATCATTCTAGACAGATACAAAAAAAAAAAAAAATCTGCTACTGCATAGAAAAGTGTATTACCTCGGCGTCAAGATGTATGGAACAGCTGATTTTCTTTTTGTTAACCGACGAAAAATTTCTGCGCTGGGGGCTCTAGGATGATATGCTGAATTCATGGTTACGGTTTGCGCACTGGATAAAAACTTATCCTGTATATGCTTCGTGGCTGTTTTCGAAAATCTTGATTTTAACATGGGGGATTTTTTGACGAATTAACTTATTGCGTTTTTGAACCGACGAAAAAACGGAGGAGGTTACTTAATTCGACGCGTATATATATATATATTTTTTTTATGTATGACCACGCATAACTTTTTCCAGAGTAGTCCGATTTTGATAATTCTTTTTTTATTGGAAAGGGTATACCTCGAAGTTGGTCCCATATAAATTTCGAAGAAAAAGTCCAACCCTAAGGGTAAGAAAACAGGGGATGATTGATTGATTACTCACAGATTTTAATACTGAGTTGTGTATTAAATCAAAAATTAAGCATGTAGTAATTAGTAGATTATAGCCACAAAAAATTATAAAATAAAAACTTTTTAATAAAAAAATTAAACCGCCGAAAAACCGAAAATTAAAAAATAATAAACTAGCTTTGTCCAACCCCAATAACTAAGTTCGGAAGTCGGTGACTTTGGATATGTATTTAATTATATGTCACCGCCTTCCGAACTTAGTTATTGGGGTTGGACAAAGCTAGTTTATTATTTTTTATTTTTCGGTTTTTCGGCGGTTTAATTTTTTTATTAAAAAGTTTTTTCAACTCTCAGTGTTGAGACAAGCTTTGAGAATTAAAAAAAACACATTGCTGGATTTACAACGCGCATTAAAAAATTGCCCGCGGGCACGAGGGTTAAGTATTGCGTTGTACAGTCAGGGAAAGTAATTGCTTAGCAGATGGACACACATGGCACACACCATCACTTTACCGTGTTACAGCCATATCATACGACTTTCAGAGCATTTGAATTTAAGTCAAAAGTTGCTAACCTATTTGTTAAGCAATCCTCCACCCTGACTTAAAACTTCTCTCCTTTGGTCCCAGGCGTGATAGGTCCTCGTTTCCAGCGTAAGTTCCGCATGGACTACGAGGACATACTGATCACTGAGGAGCAAAACGTGCCAGAGAACGGCTACGGCGAGGAGGTGACGCCCACGACCTGCCTCAACGTGCTCAAGAACACGTACGTGAGGAACAACACGTCCGCCAAGCACATGTGGCGGCAGATGTGGTCTGAGTTCTACCAGGTACAGTGTTATGAACATTTTGACTGCACTTAGAAACTTACCATGTTAGTATATGTACACGAACAAACTCGCTTTCAGGATTTTTACTCAATAAAAAAAAAAAAATAAGTAAATACAGTCGCCAGCAGGTCAACCTATACCAAACTGTAAAATTTTCCCAATTGAACATAAACCTTATACCTTTGCAATAAAGTTGAAAAACTATCAAAGAAATTTGACAGATTGGGGTAGCTTGATGTGCTGGCCTCTGTATCTAATTAATAATACAAAAATTAGAAAACAAAATGTAGAGCGGGTATAACCTGCATCGCATCACTTGAATTTTGCCAGGGGTGCGGGTTGTTCGAGAGAGATACTGCCGCCCCTGGCACACAGGCAACTGAGGGAACATGGGTGGGTTTTAGTCAATAAAAGTCTGACACGCCCTCCTGCTCCACCCAGAGCGGGAGAAGTTATTTGATGATTTCCCACCCAAAAAAATCACTTGACTTTAATTTTGACGCGTCGATTTTTTTCGTTCCAGAAACGAGGCTTGAAAGTGAACGATTTTTTCGCCCAATTTGAAAATTATTATTTTTACCAAAAACCAATGTTCAAAAGCCAATAAAAAAAAAAATGCAAATTGTAACCATGAATTCAGCATATCATTCTAGACCCCCAGGCGCAGAAATTTTTCGCCGGATACACAAAAAACAATCAGCTGTTCCATACATTTTGACCGCGTAGGTATTGCACTTTTCTATGAAACAGCTGATTTTTTTTTTGTACAACCGGCGAATAATTTCTACGCTGAATTCATGGTTACAATTTGCGGACTGGATAAAAAACTTAACCTGTATGTTGAAAATCTGCTAAACTCTACACTTCCCTGACGGTAAATAAACAAAAAAAAAAAACAAATTCTACTTCGCAGGTTCACAGCTACACCTACGAAGAACTGACTTCTTACGTCACAATGGGCAGCAACAAAGACGCAGCGAGTAAATACATTGAACGCTACGTGAAGCTTTCGAAGCCGGGTCAGGTGTTCGACAACGAGGTGTACTACAAGCGTATCAGTGTTCTCGCCGAGACCGTGTTGATAGAGGCAAACGCGCGCGCCCGGGAGGCTGAGAAGATGGCCTATGTTAATGTTATCGGGGCCGGTGAGTGCACTGTTATTATAACTTTGTTTCTTACAGATTGTTACACTATGTTTTGCTGCATTATAGGCATAAAATTGTAGAAATAGTCACGTTACGAAAAAGCGTGATAACCCTCTGCGAGTTTTAATTCGATATAATAAAAAAATAGCGGGGTTAAAATGAAAATCCAAGATGGCGGCAACTTTATGAAAGCTTCTGAAACTTTCTCGCATTTTGTAGGATTTCCGTAAAGCGCGAGATCAGCGTAAACTGAAAATGTATAATAGCTTGATGTGTAGCCGTGTGTACTAGATGGCTCTGTATTTAAAACGCGTATTAACTTCACACTTTCTCTCTCTCTCTCTCTCTTTCTAATATACGAGTGTGTGGGAGTATGGCGTAAAGAACTTCGTTCGAACAGACAACGCGAAAAACGTGTGAGGTACGCCGACCTCACAGGATTTTTTTTTCTTCAAATCAAATCATTTTATTTGTCACAATGCAGGTACATAGTTTATATTAGGTCTTATAGTGATAATGTTAGTGCGCTGCATTCTACTCGCAAGCATACAAATATTACACACCAGAATGAAATATAATATTACAATCCATAAAATAGAAATAAAATTATGTCAAAATTTAAAATATCATTGTCAACAATTATCCTCCATAAATTCAGTGATTGAGTAATAACATTTATTGATTAAAAATTGTTTCAATCGTTTTTTAAAAATAACTAAATTAAGATATTTTATTTCTCGCGGAATTTTATTGTATATTACTGGAGCCATTTGATATATACTTTTGCGGAAAAGAGCTGTTCGACTGCGGCCAACACTGAGAATGTTGGATTCCCTTTTTCTCAAACGTGAGTTTGCGGGGGGCCTAATTTCAAAGTTAAAAGCTTTAATAATTTAAAATATGGCTTACAACTTTCCCTTGAGCGCAATTTGTCTTTGTCTCTTCACTAAGAGTTATGGGTGTAAATATGTAATGACTCCTAATGACTCAAAGCATTTATTTCAATAGGGTATTTTCCAATTTTATAAAAACTGTTTTAATTTGAAGATTGGGACGATTTATATAACAGAAAAATAAAAATGTATTTATTTATAACCATTTTCTCCATTAAAAACGATTAAAATCAAATTTATTTTTTGTTGTTTTGAATTTACCGCCAAAACGCTCCTTACGATGACTTTTTATCACGTGACATCGTGACGTCAGCTTTGTGTAAACAGCACTAGTACAAATACTTACTTTGGCGCAGTTTTAGAAGTATTTGTGCACAGAGGCACCGCACACCAGTGATTTCACTTTCTATCCATAAAAAATCTTGTTAATTATAAACACGACACTCACTTGTTTACTTCCTAACTACTTTAGTTTACACAAAGTTGACGTCACGTGATAAAAAGTCATCTTTAGGAGCGTTTTGGCGGTAAATACAAAACGACGAAAAATAAATTTGGTTTAAATAGTTTTTTATTGAGAAAATGGAAATTAATCAATTTACTTTTATTTTTCTGTTACATATTTCGTCCCAATCTTCAAATTAGAATAGTTTTTAATAAATTGCAAAATACCCTATTAAACCAATTTACACGCACTTTTAAATTGGCAAGGGTTTTTTTTTTTTTTTTTTTTTGGGTGGGAAATCATCAAATAACTTCTCCCGCTCTGGGTGGAGCAGGAGGGCGTGTCAGACTTTTACTGACTAAAACCCACCCGTGTTCCTTCAGTAACCCTTAAGCCAGGGGCTGTGGTGTCTCTTTCGAACAAACCCGCACCCCTGGCAGGCATCGACCCTTGCGGGTCCCATCGCTTTTTGTGCTGACATCTCTTTGAGGCGCGCGTGGAACACAACGCGCCGTCGACTTGGGCTTGGTCCTTACCGGACAGCGAGCTACCCATTACTCGCCGTCCGCAAGCCCATGCCTACGGTGGCCGGAAATCGGCCTGGGATTCCTGACGCCCAGGGCGTCTCCGTATCCTGCGGCGGCTGGGGTCGCGAGGGCGCATATGCTGCCTCTCCCTCACGTGCGCCGCCTCCCTCTTCGCGAGCATCACTGCTTCGCTGAAGGAGGTGACGGCTCCCCATGCCCTCTCGCTCCGTACCATGGCCTGGACCAGGGCCGGACGCGAGAGATCGCCGCCGCCGATCGCCTCCACGAGGACACGGCGGTGCTCCGCCCAAGCAGGGCAGACCGCCACCGTGTGCTCCACCGTGTCCTCAGGGCGATCTTCGCAGTGGAAACACCCGGGCGTTTCCTCCCGCCCTATCCGAAACAGGAACCTCCCGAAACAACCGTGTCCGGTGAGGACCTGCGTCAGGCGGAAGGTGAGGACGCCATGCCGCCTCTCAAACCACTCCTCAAAGAGGGGACTTACCGCCGCAATCGTGGCGTGCCCAAAATTGGCAAGGGTTGGATAAGTTGCCCATTTCAAGGCGTAGTAGGTTACCTTCTAATGGAAAAGAATGCGCAAGAAAGGCAACGGATACTCTTTGATAGTACATTATGTTATAAGTGCGGCAAGTTGAAAATTACAGCCGAGGCGAGGGCTACAAGAATGCAGAGGCTGTAATTATCAAAGCGTACGTATGTCATACGACGTTTTATAACATATTTGCGAGGAAATAAATAAAACTCGGACTTTCTTAAACGAATAAGTCTTTAATCACTTGTTAAAGCAGTTAGAAAAATTTGTAAAATTGAGCGTTTTTTTTATGGCAAAGGCACAAAAACAGCCATTATTACTAATAAAGTAAATTAATATTTTTTTGTTTTTGTTATATATAAATGGTTGTAATTTTTTGTCAAAACTAATTAAATTAAAGAATTAAATGTTTATTTTTTATATTTTATCTCCCAAAGTTAATTTTATTTATAAAATGTTGACCACTTTTCTGACATAAAAACTCTTTGTTAAGATTTAAAAAAGTACAGTTCCTTTTAGACGGAGCATCTTGATAAACTGTGCGTTTTACCTTATTCAAAAGAAACTCGTGCGTTTTACATTACAATAACGCACAAGTACGTAGTGACATATATTACGATATTGAAATTGATGTTATAAAATATTGATAACATCATATAAAGAAACACCCTGGTCAAAGTCTCAGTAGCGGTGTCACTAAAACTCGTTAACATTCGTCCTTCGCTCCAGGTCTGGGCGTGTGGAAGATCTCGAAGCATCAGATCGACGTATACGTGTTGTCGGTGACAGAGCGCGTGCGACATCTCCTACGCAAGGACTTGTTGCAACATGTCAGTGATGTCAATTTCGCCTACATCACTCCCAGCGACTCCATACTAGGTGAGAACTCTTATGGCTCCTCTTCACAATCGGCAATGATCGTTAGCGTAATCGGCACGATCATCGTGCGAGTATCAAAATTATCGTCTTTGATCGCCCGTAGTCATTTTTTGAGCGGGGCAATCAAGATTCCCTTTGATGTATGCCCGAAAAACCGACAACACAGATCGGTCCTTTTCATTCCCCAACTGTTTATAAATTGCCAAGTTGATAATTATTGATATTCCTTATTGAATGACGCAATAACTCTCCTCGGGTATTCAACCTAGTACTTTGAATAGCCGAGTGCAGAATGCAGTCATTTGTTTGATTTTCCTTTGATTTGTATCTGATTTTGCTTTTGATTTGTATCTGAATTATTGCTTATTATTTGTTACCGTATTTTCCTGTTTCTTTCATCTTGTCTGTTTATGTGTGTGTGCATAAATGGTTAAATAAATAATTGTTTTAATTGTACACTTTCAGCGATGTTCCCGAATTCGTCGGGTTCGGGCGCACATGCGGTACACAAATTGTTCCTAGAGAACAAACGACATCCGAAAGGTGAGTCCGTGAATCTGCAGGCAAATAAAATTCTCGTATTTAGTGAAAGCGTTCAAAGTCTAGTCGCAAACTCAGCAACAATCAATGTTAACAATGTAGGTACATCCGTGGTAGGATGGAGGGGCTTATGGGTAAGTAATGACAACTGCACGGGTTTTTCGATCTGGTCAAGGTACCGCTCAGAGCGGATGGGTGACCATCTTTACATACCAAGACCCCTTTGTGCGTTGCCGTTGGTCGCGGCTGTCGTTTGTGGATCTTTCGCAGTCGTTACGGGTCGTCAGAAATCGATTCTCCCCGAAGTTAGCCGAACGTCACCTGATATTTCCGAGCTTTACAAAGTACGCTTCTGATTTTTGGCTTGGCTGAAGTTTCAGCTGGTTTATGGCCAAATCATTTTTTTTTATTTTATCTCTATTTAAATCATGATTTTTTGGCCGAAAATGTTATAAACGAAAACGAAGCTTCGGTCGGTCGCCGTAGAGTACATTATTGACCAATTTGGTATGTTATTTTATGTATGTACAGGCGGCATCAACGTGCAGATAAAGATGCGTGAGCCGTCGTCGAAGCTAACGGGCGAAGACGAGGGCAAGCTGCTCGTCATGACCTATGCTTGGGATGGGAACGCACATCCCGGGAATGAGTACTGGTGAGTAGAATCTTGTGACATTACGTATTCGGTATAACATATTCAAAGGTATTATGAACAGGTTGTTGAGCCATCCTTCATTCTTCTTCGTCAAATACCCTACCTAATGAAATACCTTATTGAGGGTATTTTACTCTACATGAGAAATATATTATTGAGATTGAGCTTAGGCAAAAAGCACTCGGAAAATGTTAGTTTTTCACCATGAAATAGTAGCCGCCATGTTATTACGTCATACCGCTGTATAAACTAATCAACTGAACCACTTTGTATTTTTTCGTAACCAAAGTAATTTTTTATTGAAATAATTTCTTACATTCAGGAACAGCTAACCAACGATAAATAGAATAATGACTATTTTTTTTTAAATTATACAGAATTGTCCTACAAAATATCAGCGCTTTTGTTTACACAGCAAACTGACGTCATACCCACAGACCAATATGGCGTCTACTACGTCCAGCGTTTTCGTCAAATTACGCGCGAAATATGAAAATATAAAATTTTTATGTTTTTTTATGGCACTAATCGATTAAACAAATATGTTGCGGTTTATTAGCATTTTAGAATCTTATTAAGACGCTTTTTAAAAAATGGGTGTAATACCCAATTGTTGGTTTTAAACAAGCTTCGACCAGAATTATGCCACTTCAAAAGCGTTATTGTTGGCCTCGCAAAGGTCTTCCATAGTGCAGTTGTTATTGCAAAAAGAGCATGACAAGAGGTGAGGCATAGTTTGCGATGTGGGTCTACTGTCGCACTGCATCTCATCGGAGCAAATTGGAACCGTGCACTTAGTTTCTGACGTTTCATAAGTGCCCATGTAGGTTTATGTGTAATTTTTTTCTTTCAAAATATTAAAAATTCAAAATATTATAATATTTTGAATTTTTCATGAAGGCAGCCAAACTACTGGTATGTTATGGTTTTTGGAATCTAATTCGACATTCACACGGACGTAAAAATTTCGGGGCGAGATTTTATCGCGTATTATATCGATTTTATCGTAAATAGGTTGTGGAGGTCAGATAGGCAGTCGCTCCATGTAAAATACTGGTATACGGCTGCATCCGGTTAGACTGGAAGCCGACCCCAACATAGTTGGGAAAAGGCTAGGCAGATGATGATTTTATCACACACTGGATGCAACTCTCGGTGTAGGAACGAGCTTTGAGGATCCAACATAGTGCATCTCAGCGCGCTGAAAAAGCACTTGCTGTTTTCCAACTGTCGACACTAAGCAGTGTGTTGAAAAACCAGAGCGCGAAATCCTGCTGTAATATTATTACGTCACACCATACTCCACACGTTCGTGTGATCGTCGATCGAACGTCGCCACGAAGAATTACGAAAACAGCTGAGCGATCTATGCGCGCCCGGCTGACGTGGTTCGCTAACTGATTACAGGCATTGAAGCACCTTCGCCCATTATCATCATCATCATATCAGCCGAAAGACGTCCACTGCTGGACATAGGCCTTCCCCAGGCTCCTCCACTTCGATCGGTCTTGTGATTCCCACATCCAGCGGATACCCGCGAATGATGAAAAACCATTATTTTGTTTCAATCGTTTTCGATATGGATATCCAACACGTGGTTAAAGTATTGACTGATAATTTAATTTGACTCCAGTAACGCGGTTAACTTTGCTTGCGCGATGCAGGATTTGTATGACGTCAGGTTTGTGATGCTTAGTTCGTATGTGGCGTTTTAGACACGTATATTCAGTGAAGCATTCGAGATACGGGGAATCCTATCAACTTCCACCTATTCTACAACTTAAATCCGGCTATAAAGAAAATGTACATAAAAATGTGTACTTATGGAGCCAACCACATACGAGATATTGACAGCCAATATGCCCAAAGAGGTTGCAATACAAATCATAAAGTTTAAATACAGTAGGTTAGTGCTACACTATTCGTCATCCATTGTGCTTATTAAGAGTGCACAGGCGGGGACGGGGGCGGGCGCGGGCGCGCTGGTCTTGGCGTCTTTATGTTCACAGTGGCAGAGTGGCTGATGTTGTCGCGGGTGGATCAAAAAGTTTTAGAATCAGACGCGTTAGCCACTAACAGACGCTAGAGTACTGCGAAAGACACACGCGGACTGAGCCAAAGAATCACCCGCGCGATAGTCATGCCACCACTGTGAAAGCGAGAGGCGTCTAGAGGCGTCTATACATTTAATCTACCCGTACCCGCACTCGCGCCCGCACTCGCCTTTACTCTGAAAGAGGCCTTTAACTCAAGTTATTTAGACTCAGTGCAGAATTTTTCCTCCTTCCATACCTCGAATTCGTTATCCATCATCTTAGCAGTCATCTTTTTTTTTAACATTTGAAGTTGTGTGAAGCAATTTTGTTCCCGAATGCATACTGAGTTCTTGTTTCTGAGGTATAATGTTCCGGTTCCAGGCTAGGCAGTCTGAAGTCGTCGGGCGACCCTGCGGCGGCGTGCTCGACGCAGGTCCCGGAGTTGCACAACGCGCACGTGAGCGGCGCCGTGTGCGCCGTGCGCACGCGCGTGGCCTCCGCCGCCGGCCTGCGCGTGCTGCGCGACCACTGTGCGCGCCCCGCCACGTAGGCCTGCTGCACGCACGTACGCTTGCACTGTTACAGGAACACGGCAACTAGCTGTACGACATGAGTCAAAAGTTGGGATCACACAGCTGTTACATACTACATTTGTAAAAAAAAAAAATTGGTGTTGACGTGTGATCCCAACTTTTTAGTGTAAAATCGTACAGTACAGTACCGTGTGAACAGCCGCTAAGGTTTCACGGTGCATTATTAACACTCGCGTTTGTGAGACAATATCGCATCGTGAGTTTAGTCCCTAAGCCCAGGTTTGCACGGGCGTATTTTTATCACAGCTATGTATTTCGCGCTGGATTTTCAACGTTGAAAATCCAACTGTGTGTTTTTTGACGCGCTGGAATGCAATTTGATAAATTCTCACGCAAAATTGCCTTTGCGAACTTGTGCTAATAATTCCGGGGACGCATTGATGATGCAGTTTTGTACGCCATTCCTATCCCTGATATAATAAAATATCAATCATATTGCGGTTTCCGCTTATAGCATCTTTGAATGCGGAAAATGCCGTGAATTTAGTTCCTAAAACTTAATTTTATGCCAAAATCTCGCCATATTATTACAACTTGTGTCACCTCTAGGTAGTTTCCAAATGACAGATGTTTTTTTGAACAAATTCTGTAATTTTTTTATTTAGTTGAAAATGCCCATAGACATATAAAATTGACTGAACGTGAACCTGAAAAACGTGACCACTCTCTAGAAAGAAGCAAAGCGACTGTGCGGCTAATACCTGTCCCTTTTTCAGTCAAAAAACAAACAAACACTTTTTATAGACTCGTCCGATTTTGATAATTCTTCTTTAACTGGGAAGGTTCGAAGGTGGTCCCATTTAAAATTGAAAAACAAATCAAAGAAACCCTTAGTGTAGAAAAATATGGCTTGATTGATTTTCAACTTACTGTATTTTTTCACATTGTAATTTTTTTTTTTTTTTGGATGTCGTTTTTTTTTTTTGTAGAATCTTTTTATGGTTTTTATTTTTTTTGTATTATGCAGCGCAAAACTATACACTCTGACAGCCAGTGACGTGGACCAATCGGAATTATAGAAAGAGACAACTACTGGCATTCGCTTTGTCTCTCTCGTACTTTTCGGTCTGTATTCTGCACAACTGAATACATAACGCTCAGTCCATTCTCTATGTCAATGATAGTACCTATTTGAGCTCCGAAGTTTAATAGTAATACATTTCCACTTGCAGCTGTTTAGGTGTAGCCAAAAGAATAAAATGAATATTTATAAAATTTGGACGTTGAAACACAAAACTCGTATCCAGATAGCTTGCAGCATTTAGCTAACATTTCTGCATTTAATACATCCGGCCTCTTTCGCATTTACAACGTCAGTCTTCGTGTATACGCTGCCTTGTCAATTATAACACGTTTTCTATAATATGTATTCGTAATATTCCCTAGTATTAATATACAGTGTTCCAGGGAAATCAACGCGCTAACTGTAACCATGAATTTAGTACATTATTCTAGCGTTAAAAAGTTGGTGTATTTTTTTTTAATTTTTTTTTTTTTTTTGATAAAAAGTATTTGCCATTCCCTACATTTTGACCGCGTAGGTCTTGCAGTTTTTTTTAGAAACAGTGAGTTTTTTGCGTAAAAAAGTTGGTATAATATTTTTTATATACTCATTTATATTTTTATTTAATAAAAATAAAAATTGCCATTCCCTAGATTTTGACCGCATAGGTCTTGCTGTTTTATTTAGAAACGGCAACGAATTATTTGCTGAATTCATGGTTTCTCTTTGCGCACGACGACCCTGCCTCCCTGTATAAGACATGAGGCGTCAATTGTTGCCAGAAGATTAGAATAGCCAATAACAGCCAGTTTAGCGTAAGTGTTTCGTATAAGCATATACAATTATTATTATTGAAATTGAGTAACTTTTTGAATACATATAAATTCTCATTCTACGTGTACGAAAACTGTAAAAAATATTGTAAAGTTTTCGTACATGTAGAATGAGAATTTTGTAATGGCCCAGTGTCATAACCGCTGCACCTCTCATGCACGAGGTTGTGGGTTTAAATCTAGGCAAGTACAGACGCCAGCAGGTCAACCTACCCCAAACTGTCAAATTTTCCCAATTGAACATGAACCTTATGGTTACGGTATAAAGTTGAAAATCTATCAAATAAATTTGACAGATTGAAGTAGCTTGATGTGCTGGCGTCTGTACCAAAGTGACTTATTCAATTCCTACTCTCTTGGTTTTTTATGTGACATTACTGACATTGGTGAAAGAAAACATCGTGAGGAAACCTGGAATTATAGGTTAAGAAATCACCAACGCGTCTTGAGCAAGCGTGGTGATAAATGATCGTGCCTTTTCTGTATGAGAAGTGGTATTTGCCTTGCAGTGGAACATAACAAGCTGTTTCTTTTTTAATGTAGGTATTAATTGAAATGTAAAATCTTTACACAATAAACAGTGTCTCCAACATATCGTAGCAAACATTTGACATTATTGGTGACCAAGCGCCAGCGAGCCATGAATTGAAAAAAATACACTGGGCGCACTATACCACGTGTTTTATAAAAAGTTACTTCATTTCAAGTCGAATGTTTTCGTTTCGTTCTGTTGTTTAAACCTATAATAATTATAATGAAGTATGTTATCCTATTTAAATGTAGATATTTACGAGTAAGACAATATTAGACTGGAAACGTTGTGCCTAGTTTTATTTGTACTTAGATGAATGTTTATTGGAACGAAGTTCTTTTTCGCAATTTATACTCTGCTCAATTAGCGAATGAGAGTTACACCGAAAAAGTTCGACATTTTGATTGTCACGACACTTTGTTAAGCCACCGGTACATTACTGTGTCTAGTTGTGTCGTAACGCGGGACACACAAATCAAACTGATCTGTTCAGCATAGCTATTCACAACCATTCGATAGGCTTCGGAATGTTATCGTACGAATCCTGAAAGCGCTGCTCACTGTCGTGTCTACCTATTCCTGACAAATAAAATGATAAAAATAGAGTAGACAATTCAATTTAATAAGAGAGAAAAACAAAAAATAGTAAAGATGTCAAAAAAAATATGTACCTGCCTAGAAAATACGCGGTCAAGGAAGAGGAGAAGAAAGTAGTAGGTTAAACTTGATAATGGCGATGTCTGCAGTTCTGGTGTCAAAAAGTGCGATCCACCTAGTCCATATGTTTGAAATGCCACTCTAGGAGCCGGTCCTCCTTTTCAAGGTAATTTTAAGAGAGCTTCGCTAGTAGGTAACCGGTGACTTTGGCTGCCTTGAGGATTGTGTAATATTTATGCAAGTATGGAAATATCGTGTTCATCATGAGAACTTCGCTAATAACCGTTGTCTTTTAGTTGACTTGGCAATTGCGTAACATTGATGCAATTATGGAAACAACGTGCTCTTCATGGTGATAGAATTATTCTTTATTCCGACGCTCTCAATCCCATTTGTTCAGCCTCCCATTATATTATTATACTCTTTGTGTTCAGCCCCCGAATTATTTTCTTCGCTTGAGCTTGTCACATCCATCTCTTTATTCCAATGGTTTCTTTTTCGTTTTTTCTCGCAGCCATAGATCATCTCGCCTGCCGGTCTAGTCGGCCAAGACGTATATAACCTCCTTGATAAAAACTGAGAGTGCGTTTAAGAATCTTATAATTTAGAATTCCGTTATTTAGTAGAAAACCAAATGTAGTCTATCCAAAAAGATATAAAATTATTTTTAGTAAATACAATCCTAATGCAATCTTCCTTGAATAGACTGCACAGATAATAAAAGAATAAGTAGACATCAGTTTGACACGTTTGACTTAAAAGTCATAACAATGATAATTTAATGTAAAAAGGCGGAAAATTCGAATGTAAAATCAGGTAATTATAAATAGACGAATCGTTTAAGACCGATTCGTAGAATACTAATACAGAAAACAAAGTGTGAAATATAATAATGTAAGAAAGTCTAAAAGGATAACAAAGGATAAAAATGATATGGATGAATGAAAAAGAAGCGTAAGTACAGTATCAGTAATAAACAGATACTATATCACAAATTAAAACCCAATTTTTTTGTCAATATAAATTAAACAGACGACCACTATGCTTCCGACAGCTTTTTGCTGTCGCGGGCAAGGCAAATCAGGTTACTGAATATCATTTTCGATACGATCGCCTATCGAATGCTTGTGAATAGCTATACAGGACTACGTCAAATCAGGACGAGTTTTGATTAGCTAACACTGTGCCAGAAAGCATCACGACAAGACAACAAAATAATGTGTATCCGGCTTTAGTGTAGTGTCAAAAAACGTTTCGTGACAGAGAAAATGGTTCTCATTCACCAAGTGAGCAAAAGCGAAAGGTACTACGTTCCAAACGGGTGTCCCAGGACACCTCTCGTTTTTTAGTGAATTGTAGTTTGTTTCAATTCGTTTCCTATCTAAGATTATGAGCAAGTTCACTTTATAAACCGAAAGAATCGTTTATGTTACAATTGTAGTCAAGCGCCCGCTACAATAATGACATACACCGTGTATCAAAAATGTATGGTCATAATTTCAGCGTTTGGTACAGACCATCAAACTAAACAACTTTCTCTATAGAACCAACATCGTAATCGCGGAAAAATAATCAGCTGTCCCACACGAAGCTTCTATGTTATGGGGTTTGGTTTCCGCACTTCTTCGTCTTTCAAGTGGACCATTGTGCGTGAGCCATGGCGGCCTTTTGGTACTATTCCAGCCAGCCCACCTCCCTCCAGAAGTTGGCTGACTCCTGATTTGTTCAGAATATCCGTGTAACATTTGGCTGCCCCGAGGGTTTCTGTTCTAATCTGTGCTACGCCTGTGCATACAAAAACACATGCGCAACGGTTTCCTCAGCCTCCTTGCAGGCCCTGCACAGGGGGCTGTCCGTTATGCCTATTGTGTGGAAGTGTTTGTTCAGCGAGCAGTGTCCTGTGATGGTTCCAGTCACCAGACGCAGATCTATTCTGTCCAAGCGTAACAGACGTCTGGTCAGCCTGCCATCCAGGGATGGCATTGCTTCCCTAGACTGCCTGCAGCCTGGTGTCAGGGTCCACCAGCTCTCGGCTTGTTTGTAGGTGTATTCCTGGAGCCACCTGCGTAGTTGGTTGAAGGGTATGGGCACAATGGGCTCGGGACCATAAACTGACACGCTGGATGCCCATCTGGCTAGACACACGAAGCTTCACTTACCAACTCGAACCAGATGCATGGGACAACTCATATTTATTTGCCCGTATGTTGCACATGCCATGTTTTGTCTCTGCATCACCCTAAGGTTGATTGGTAGAAAGTACCTCAGGAATTAAGTCCGTCTTTGTACATTATTTTTTTTACTTGTGCATGATTTTTAATAATTAAATTAAAAAAAAAACGCGATTACGATATTGGTCCCATAGAGAAAGTTGTTCACTTTGATGGTCTTGTACCACACACTCTTAAATATGACCACATCTTTATGATACACGTTGTGCTGTCGCTGTCAAAATTACAAATGTGCAATTAACTATTCGATTCGTACGAACGATTACGGAAAAAAGCCGAACATTGCCGACTGCCTTAGGTCGGATACTATTTGAATATGTACTATTTATACCCAAAGTCTGTGCCGTAATGTATTTGTAGCTGTTACGTTATAAGTTATAACTATATCTGTGTCGCAGATTACACACTGTATTGTCACCTACACCTACCTGTAGCAACATATCACGGAATTAACGAACACCACCAAATACACGAATTTGAATATTATGCTATAATCATAATACATACAATCTGTTTTATATAAATAAAAGATTATTTTATTATACAATGAATTTTGATTATTATTGTATTAAGCATTTTTATTTATTAAATTAGTTAACACTGATTTGGGAGAAAATTGTGGTCACATTACAAATCTAAACACACTGACAGTCGCACACGTATATGGGTCTAGCGTAGTAGGTACGGCGTCCATTTATATGACTGCGCGTGGGATTCGAACCCGCGACTCGTCACGAACAAACGCGCTAACCCAAGTACGGTAACCGCTAAGCTATCATGCCATATACTTTAACGGTTGAATTTATGAAATGCAATCATTTGTAAACGTATGAGAGTGTGTGTGTGTGTACTTATTATAAAAAGGTCGTAAGTTAAACCGAAGTGTCAATCTATTGCTTTTTGAGATTGCTCGTCCACTTATGACCGTTAGTGTACAGCGGAAGTGTGACTACCTATTTTTCTTTTTGAGGCAATGATTGCCTATATTAAAAATGATTACGTCAATGATACACATTGCCAGTTACACATTGTATTCGTACGTACTAACGTACAGTATGTTTATCTCAGGAAGCAAAGTCAAAGTCGAAGCATTTATTTTAATTAAATGCTTTGACTTTGACTTAGACTTTGCGACTTTGCGAGCATTCTTTACTTTTTCAACCGGTCCAAACCGGTTTCAAAGGTTACCAATTGTACAAACACGCTGTGAACCTGTTCGTGAAGACGGGTAGCGTCAGTACAACACACGCACGCATTTCCAACTACGCCATTGTCTCGGACACAGTATAAATATGGACAGTATGGAAACTAGGCTAATTTGATTAAATAATTACCTAAGCTCCAATGGAGCGTTAGGGTTGACTAACGCTCTTGAATACTCTTGATGTTTGTAAAATTTAAAAATGTTTTATTAAAACGAAGTTATTTAGCGCTGTTTCGTGAGATAAAAATACTGTATTCTTAAACAAGAAAAATCTAGATATTTCACACAAGTCAAAATATTTATCAGTCAGAAATACGTCAGTGCTGTAATAGCTTTTCGCACTTCATTTGATATCATTACAGTTTGTAATCTGCATCTATGTATTTATTGTATATATGTGTTAACTCAGTATAGTATATACCTACGTATACTCCTTGCACTAAATGTAATCGAAAATATAATGAAAAGAAAATATGACCGCAATGTAAAATGTTCATGTAGATGTGGATTGAAGCGCAGTGGTGAGTGACCCAGTGCTAACGGCCGTGACTTGTTTCTAGGTCGTAGGTTCGTCACTTTGTGTAAATTATTTCATCAACACTGCTCTCAAAACGGTGAAGGAAAACATCGTGAGGAAACCAGGATGACCTAGAACCAAAAATTCGTAGACATGTAATATCAACCAACCCTTACTGCGTACGTGGCCTCTAAAAGTATTGTACAGACGCCAGCAGGTCAAGCTATTCCAAACTGTCAAATTTTCCCAATTGAACATGAACCTTATTCCTTTGTGATAAAGTTGAAAAACTATCAAAGAAATTTGACAGATTGGGGTAGCTTGATGTGCTGGCCTCTGTACAATATTATCATAGGTGTATGGGGTGCCTAAGGAATCTTCATCCGCCATTATTATAACTAAGTTAATATAGGTAGGTATATACACTGTCTTATTTACAGCTAAAAAATGTATTATAATTATGTAGAAAAATTTGTTGAAACATGTACTTTTGTTATTATGTAAAATTGTAGCGAATTCTATCATATACAGTTAAGTATCTATATATTTTGTAAGCTTATGTACGGATGTACTCACTATTATAATTTTTATGGTTCATCTAATGAAATAAATGATACAGGTTTTATATAAATGTAGTTTTATTTTAATAGTTTAAGAACTTATTTATTTACGGTCGGAATGAAGTTTCCTAGATAAGAGGGGCTTGTGGCTAAGTAATAACAACCGCACGGTACGATCAACCAGGTTAAGCTACACTGGCCGCGGTTTTTTTTTTTTTTTTTTTTTTTTTTTTTTTTTTTTTTTTTTTTTTTTTTTTTTTGGGTGGGAAATCATCAAATAACTTCTCCCGCTCTGGGTGGAGCAGGAGGGCGTGTCAGACTTTTACTGACTAAAACCCACCCGTGTTCCTTCAGTAGCCCTTAAGCCAGGGGCTGTGGTGTCTCTTTCGAACAAACCCGCACCCCTGGCAGGCATCGACCCTTGCGGGTCCCGTCACTATTTGTGCTGACATCTCTTTGAGGCGCGCGTGGAACACAACGCGCCGTCGACTTGGGCTTGGTCCTTACCGGACAGCGAGCTACCCATTACTCGCCGTCCGCAAGCCCATGCCTACGGTGGCCGGAAATCGGCCTGGGATTCCCGACGCCCAGGGCGTCTCCGTATCCTGCGGCGGCTGGGGTCGCGAGGGCGCATATGCTGCCTCTCCCTCACGTGCGCCGCCTCCCTTTTCGCGAGCATCACTGCTTCGCTGAAGGAGGTGACGGCTCCCCATTCCCTCTCGCTCCGTACCATGGCCTGGACCAGGGCCGGACGCGAGAGATCGCCGCCGCCGATCGCCTCCACGAGGACACGGCGGTGCTCCGCCCAAGCAGGGCAGACCACCACCGTGTGCTCCACCGTGTCCTCAGGGCGATCTTCGCAGTGGAAACACCCGGGCGTTTCCTCCCGCCCTATCCGAAACAGGAACCTCCCGAAACAACCGTGTCCGGTGAGGACCTGCGTCAGGCGGAAGGTGAGGACGCCATGCCGCCTCTCAAACCACTCCTCAAAGAGGGGACTTACCGCCGCAATCGTGGCGTGCCCAGCACTGGGTTGCGACAATCGCTCTCTCCATGTCACCATGAGATCCCGCCGGAGCTCTGTCCGCTGTGCCGCGATTTCCCGCGGCAGCGGAGTTACGCCCCGGCGTTTGGCCTCCTCGCGCCACTCCCATATTTGCGCGAGGACCTTTGCCTCCAGATCCCATGGCGGTAATCCGGCAAGGAGGCCCGCCGCCTCGCCGGAGATCGTGCGATATCCTCGGATCATCCTGATCGCCATGACCCTATGGGACGCCCTCAGCTTGCGAGCTGGTTGGCGCCTCAATGTAGGCGCCCACACCGGCGCCCCGTATAGGGCCATGGACCGCACGATCCCCGCACTGGCCGCGGTTGGTCCGTAGATGGGTGGCCATCTTAATACACCAAGACCCCTCCATGGCTCGGAAATACGTTATGCCGTTGGTCCCGGCTGTCATTCGTAGATCTTTGACAGTCGTTACAGGTCGTCAGAAACCCGAAAGTCTGACAACCAGCCTTTTCACGAAGTATCGTGTTACTCAGTAATTGGGTTATGGGGGGTTAGATATTGAGTGAGTGTTTGGTTTTGGGAATGAACTTTTACAGATGTTTATAAAATCTTGATAGTTTTTTTTTTTTTAATATCGCCGTGGCCTCGCCACTGAAACGGACACTCAGTATTTTACGATATGATCGTGGATTATAGTCTATTAGTACAATATCTAATTTCTTTGGAATTAAAATTCCTAAGGGCCTACGCATAGGTACAGACGCCAGCACATCAAGCTACCCCAAAACTGTCAAATTTTCCCAATTGATCCTGAACCGAACGCTTAAGTTATAAATTTGAAAATCTGTCAAAGACATTTGACAGATCGGGGTAGCTTGATGCGCTGGCGTCTGTACCTACAACAGGCTTTTTGCTATCTAGTCTACGGCGCATGAATCCTAAACTTCACGTACCATTTACTACCGGGTCCCTTCCGAGGCTTGGTTCCTACCAAAGACAAAGTTTGTCTATGTAGTATTACTAGTCCCTACAAATTGAGCAGACACGGACACGGCTCACGCCCTTGAAGGGTAAGCATCTATAAAATCTGTAGAGTCGGCAAACAATTGTTGATGTATTAAGCCAGATACTCACGCAGTGGCTAAGTCTATTACGAAATGTCACGTCCTTATGCAGATTTTGACATCGCTAGCGACAAATCCACTGTCAAAATCTGTGAGTGGATGTGAAATTTGGCAATCGCCAGCGCGGCTTCAGCTACTAAAATTGCTGTGTGTATACCTAGCATTATGCAAAAGGCATGACTTCACTTTAGGTATTTACTTACAAGCCCTGTGTGGAAGGTTTTTCATGAAATAGTAATTTAAAGGGATTACATATGTATATGAATTTAGAGGGTTGTGTTAATGATTTTAATTGCAACACTTGCCTTGCATGAAACTTAAGGAAATTTGAAATTCGCCGGCTACGTTAATGCACGCTCCTTAAAAACTAGAACTTACAAAATTAATCGTAACTTTCCATTAGTATCGTAAAGTGTACTCGTATCTTTATATTGAGTAACAGTCCCGAAAATATTTAGCAAAATGAGGGTATATCGAAAAAAAAAAACTTTTTAACTATAACACGAGCAATTGCAGTAGGGCACGAGATACTATGACTTGTAGCAAACATTGCATGATTCTTAATTAGTTCGGGTTGTATCGTGCGTCGCTTAATAAGATTCTATAAATAGTTTTGCTCCACCATTTTGAAGTCACCAGCAGCCTAATTGCGTAACGTATTAACTTTCTGATGACGATTCCGAAACTAAGCAAACTCCCTTCGTAATCGTGTTCTATAATCCGAATTGCGAAACTAAATTGAATCAAAATCTGTAGAATTGTATAGGGATGTTAATAAAATCTTGCCCAATCTATTACGTTTGCGCGTTTTGTTTCATAACATATGAACTATTCGCTTCCGAATAATATTACTATAAATTAATATTGTTTTAATTACAACTGGTGGTCTACTATTGCTTCAAATGAAAATATACAATGATTCCCTAAAAAACGTAAAACCAATTTATAAAACACTTTCTACCAAAAACTGCCATAATTGAAAAAAGCAACGAAACGTTACAATGTTCACGTTTTATTTATCTGTAGTCGATGAAAAAATCGTAGAAAAGCAGTGTTGTCAACTTATTGGGATAACTCCTAAAACTGGGGGTTTGGACACCCCAACTAGCAGATTAAATTTTGCTTTAGCGGCTGTTCGTTTTGTTTTGATTAGTCTAATTTAGTTTGTGGAAATCTGTTATTATAATAACACGATGATGGCATGTTTTTTTACTGTTTGCATGAAACCTGTGATAGTAATTTTCCCATTATATCTTTATAATACCGAAATCATTTTGGATTCAAACGCTAATATGAAAAGACTCTTCAGCATGACGAATATAGTGAATTCACACAGAGGCTGTGCCCGTGTCGAGATCGAAAACAGTGTCATTTCGACCAAATAAATCCCATGAAAACATGCTTCCAAAATATAAAGTCAAGCCATTATTGTGTATCTAACAATCATCCATACATCTCCACTTACTTTTTCAGTAACTATTTTGTGATCCCTACTCAATATTATAAATGCGAAAGTAACTCTTTCTGTCACGCTTTCACGCCTAAACCGCTGAACTGATCGTCATGAAATTCGGCAGAGATATATTCTGGAATATGGAGAAGGACATAGACTACTTTTATACGCGATAACCGACATCCACGCTGGTGGAGCCGCGAGCAAAAGCTAGTAATCTATAAAGTACGTGACGATGATTTGAAAAACTATGACTGATTGTGACATAATAAGTTTTACTTTCAATTTCAAATCTTCAAATGGACCTCAAAAAGGACGACAGAACGTCAGCAATAGGAATTTAAATAAAATTAAAAATTGCGATTAAGTGGAGTCGGGAAAAAGTTGGCAACACTGTAACAAATAAAAAAACTATGAAATGTTTTTGTTTGTCTTGAATTTTGTTTTAAATTCGTTGTTTTATATTTTTCAATAAACTAAATTATATTTACTATTCGCATACAAAGACATGGGCCTATGATAAATAGTATCGGATTATTTTTGTGGTTTCTGCACAGAACACGTAATTGGCAAATGGCAAGGAATAGGGCTCTGTCTTCGTTTTGTACTGGCTGCACTACGTCATAAGCTGTGTTTCTCAATAGCGAAAAGGACGAACCAGTTACCCATAATTCAGTATCAGCTGTAGTGCTGTAAGTAAGCCAATATAAACAGGAATTTCGTGTGTCTAGTGATTGTAACTTTCTTAGGTTAACTATTTATTTTGGGTAATAATGATTGTCTGTCAACCTCACATTCTAACTACTGAGATGTTGTTATTTGATATTTTGGTCAGTGGGTCGTCTTAGGGGTTGTATGTATGTAATTCTATCAGCATCTACATAAGCAGCAGATACTAAATTACAAACTATAATAACCAATTACAACCAACAACATAACGTTAATTATTATAACATTTTCACAGACGATGCTAGAGCTACTAACTTCAATCTAATATTGACCTATGAGGGTTTTACCTCAAAGAATTTGGTGGCAACGCAGGACATTGAAAACCAAGCTTTTGTATTTATCATTGAAGGTGAGCTTTTTAACACAGTTAAGTATCAAGCAGCAACTCATAATTATGAATGAATTTTTCTTTGGGCGAACTTTATACATAAATGTAATCACATCATAAATTTCATATGTCCCTATTTTTTACAGTTCTAGTTTCGTGCCATGTTAAATAAAGAAATAGCCATAGGTTGATGACGGCCTACTAAATATTGCCTAGTTTGGCCCATAATTAAGTACTTTAATTGAGCAGAAAATAATTTGATTTTGTTTTAAAATTGCAGGAGTCCCCGGAACACTTCCCCTGCATAGACATGAAAGCAGCATGAATGATGTTGGCTGTTGCCATTTGTTTCGGCTACTTATGATGTTGGCTGTTGCCATTTGTTTCGGCTACTTCTGACATCACTGTTACTGCTACTGCAACTACTTCAGTTATCAAGCTGCTCAAGTGCAAAAGTAGAAACTGAAGATTGTTATGAACATACTAATTTTACCTATTTAAGAAAACTGCTGACTAGTTTTGCTCAACAGCAATATACTTAATATGTACTTGTGTTAATTGATATTGGTGTAAACTTTAATACTTACAAAGTGTTTTAATTATGAACTAAAATAACTGTTAAATGTTGAAATACATATAGCATTGATTAAGTTTAAAAAAAGACAAGTTATTGATCATTAAAGTGATACTATTTAGAAAATAGCAGTGTTTATCTGAATTGTCATTTATTTGGTACATAAAGGTAAATTAAAAACAAATAAAATAATGGTTAACATAACTGCTTTATTTATATCATTTCACCCTTCTGACTACAGCATTTGTTCACATTTGACATGAATTTGTTGGCTATGAGGCAAAAAGAAATTCAAACAAGTATATTGTATAGATTAGTGGAATTTGGCAAATTTGGGCTACTGTTTTCCTGTGGAAGTCATTTATAATTTAATACAGCTTGGTAATGTTGCTGAGAGAAAGTTTACATTTTTCCTGTTTATATAGTTGAGCCACCTGAAAGATAAAAAAATAATTTAAGTACATCCTCATTATTTTCCATCATCCATTACTCATCCAGTCTTTAATAGGCCTCTCCCTTAAACGCTTCAATGCACAATCTACTGATGTACTTTACAAAACTACAATATTCTGCTATTAGATAAACAGTAATTAGATGCCTACAATTCTATTGATGGATGGAACATAGATACTTGACTAAAAAGTATAAATTATCTTTATTTAGGTACCTCATAGGCAAGTCATTTTTTTTAATAATAAATAAAAAAATTGATGGACGTATTATTTAACTATATACATTGTGTATTAATATCAAGCAAAACCAATTCAATGAGAAATATTTTTTGTAGGCCTCCACATAATAAACATAACAAATAAATAGGTATTATGGTTTTTCAATAATTAGAAAACAATGTTCAATACTACCATAGTCTGATGCATGTAGAGTACAATGCTTATTTTGTGGATTTCCACCGAATGTAAAGAATAATATTGTATGATTGAAAATCTTCACACACATTGCATAGTAATTTTACAATGCAATGTGTGTGATAAACTTGACAGGCACAGGCCTCTCTGTGAGAGGGAGTGGACTGTAATCCACAGACAGAATAATTGAATTGGATATTTTTACTAACTTATTATTCACAATAATTAGTTGAAAAATATTTAAGGTACCTAGTAGGCCATCATCATCATTTCAGCCGAAAGACGTCAACTGCTGGACATGGGCCTCCCCCAATTTGGGGGGTTTGCTATAATCGCCACACTTGGCAAGCGGGTTGGCAATCGCAGTATGGTGGTAAAATGCATGGAGAACACCCATTCTTAGTAAGTCCCTGAGTCGCCTCCTACGACACTGACGGGAAAGTACCTACCTACCTACTTTGCTTAAAGTAATTATGCATTGCCTTATCTATATTTTGTATTGACAACAAACAATATGTGTAGATACAATATTTAGGCATATTCAATAGGTTCTTTTATAGGAAATAATATTGATATTACCTTGAACAGACAATGATGTGGAAATAAGTCTGTATTTACGGTGTGTGTAGCTAGTTCATAGAAGTCTTTAGATAGGTAATACATTGACATTAACTGCTTCTTCAATGTGTGCTTCTTTTGTTCTTCCTGTTTAAATTGATCGCTTTTTAGGTTTTCTAATTACAATTCGTAAATGCTCGACTGGCTTGCTAAGTTGGTGACATTATGATAAGTTTCGATACGAGGTACCTACGAATTTGTATTTCGTTAAAACGCCACCAAATTATCTCGTTTCTGAAATATCATATATGTAGGTTCTCTTAGTAGGAATCTTTATTTTAGGTTGTAAGCACACGTAACAGAAGAAAACGATTGCAATTATCTCTGTATAATCACCTCGTTGCTTCGCTATTCAAAATACCACAATACTGATATAACATTGAGGTTTTACACAAAATCACATTCACAGTTTATCAGGAAGACTACCACTTATATGTTTTCGTTATAATTTAAGAGATTTAATGATTAAATCCCATTAAAATGTAAGAAGAAAAATGATTGCGGCGAGTACGTTGCCTTCGGCTTGCGAAACAGACTACTCGTTGGTTTCAAACAAACTGATAGCTGTCAAACTAGTTACGCAATTCGCTTTAGTTAGAAAAATAGACCGTATACCCAATTTTTCCCGACATATCATTCACTCTAATAGAATAGTAATCGCTTTCACAGATATTGGAGTTTCGCAATTCGAAATTCGTAAATTTAAGCAAATTGCGATAGAAACGAAGCAAATTAATCTGAATCGTTTGTCAATAATGCATTACGCAATTAGGTAGCAGTTTGAGCGGAACCTACAGTGATTGTGATAAATCTTTTCAGCCATTACATTCACAAAAAAAGGTGGCGATGGCTTCAGTACTTTAACTTGCTATGCGAAGAGGATTAAGGTATGTAATTCCCTTGTTTCTGTTAATAGTGTTCGGGAATAATTAGGTGACTCCTCAAAGAAATTCAAAAAATGTACCTAACCACTGATATTTTTTCAACGTTTTAAGTATATTACCTCGATGACGAACAAAGATGGAAGAAAAATGACAAGCAAATATAGATACTCGTAACCTTCCATACACTTATTATTACAAACTGATTATTAAATAACTAAGCTACGTTAATTGACTTACCATTAGGTATCATTCTAAATGTCAGACTCGTCGCTCGCACAAATAGTTAGTTAGGTATCCATCATTCAGTAACGGCCTTAGCCGTTTTAAGTTGGTGTATTTTTAACCGACTTCAAAATGGAGGAGGATTTACGTGATTCTTCTTTAGTTTGATGCGGAATATTTGCCATTTAGTTTCATAAAAATTTAACATCTTTTGGCCCATTATTTTTCATTTTATGGACATTTTTTAATTTACAACATTTTTTTTTATTTAAGTATGATTGGGCATAACTCCGTCATAAATATAGACGGATTTCCAAAATTCTTTTTTTTTGTTTGAAAGGGTTTTATTCCGAAATCATCATCATCATCATATGAGCCGAAAGACGTCCATTGCTGGCCTTAAGCCTCCTCCAAAATGGGGGGATTTGCCATAATCGCTACGCTTGGCAGGCGGGTTGGCGATCGCAGTATTATGGTCAAATGCATAGAGAACGTTGCCGCCCATTCTCTAGTAAGTCCAGGAGTCGCCTTCTACGACACTCACGGGAAGAAATGGGATGGTTTTACGTCCGGCACCACACGGAACTATTCCGAAATGGGCCCATATAAATTTCATATATATCTGATTATGATTTTCGGAGACAGACAACGGAACTCTTCAAAAAATGGCATCAAATCAACTGCGAATGCTGCTATCGCATCAATATGCATTGTTTTGGCCCCAAGAATGATGAAATTTCGAATTGGTGTGGGGTAAGTACTAAAACTAAAAAGTGAAAAAAAAAAACCACCGACTTCCAAAAAAAAAAAACTATAATCTGAAAAATAACTTCAATTTCGGAAGGCGGTGACAAAAAAATTAATTACATATCCAAATTAACCGACTTCCGAAATTGAGTTTTTTTCCTTAACTTTTCGTTATTTCCTTAACGTTTGATTCTTGAAAACGTGCCAAGTTGCCTATCACTATTAAGGATTAACCCACAAATAAATCAGCTTCATGCGAGTCATATGTAGAAAATATTGTGTAATTAATAAATGAAGTTTCGAGTTTTTTCGTGCGAGTCAACTAATAAGCCAAAACATCGTAATTAAGGAAACCTAATACAGGAAAACTTTTTATCCAGTGCGCAAACTGTAACCATGAATTCAGCATATCATTCTATATATACTTACCATACATAAATACTTAAAATAAAAATATTATCATCATTCATCATCATTTCAGCCGAAAGACGTCCACTGCTGGATACAGGCCTCCCCCATGCTCCTTGTCATTTTTGGGGGGTTTTGCCATAATCGCCACGCTTGGCAGGCGGGTTGGCGATCGCAGTATGGTGGTAAAATGCATAGAGAACGCTGCTGCCCATTCTCTAGTAAGTCCCTTAGTCGCCTTCTACGACACCCACGGGAAGAAATGGGATGGTGCTATTCTTTTACGTCCGGCGACACATACGAAACTTACCCTGTATAAGTCTGAAAACGTGGACCTGCCTTTGAGCACGCGTGGTGAATCTTTGCCTTTCAGTGGGAGAGTAACGGGCTAGTTTTATATGTGCAGAGTGTTACAATAGCACTGTTGAACCAGTGTTTTTGTGTTAATCTGAAATATTCGAATTTGATCGGTATTTGTGATTTAAGTAGGTAGGTAGGTACCTATATTTTGTTTCCGCAAGTTAGGTATCTACCTACCTACTTCGCATTTAGTTAACGTAGAAATCATTTTGATTAGGGATTAGGTATTTGATTTATTGCCTCGGTGCTCTAGTGGTCCCAAGCGCGACTGCGGAGCATTGGATCCTGGGTTCGATTTCTAGTTCGGCAAACTGTTACTGGGTTTTTTTGTAGGATTTTTTAGTAACAGCCTGGAGTTTGAAACTTGATTGCTTTCATGCCTCGGAAAGCACGTTAAGCCATTGGTCTTGCATTTAAGCCTTCGGTCGTGTCGGATTGCCGTCCCATCGGACTAAGAGGGTGAGGAAAGATTGAGTGCACCTGAATCTGCGCACTCACTTGTATACTACAATATCTCCCGCGCCGAAGGCTAGTCTCTGTTGCGATTGGCCGCCCAGGCTAAAATGCAGTCTATGACTAGGAATCTAATTGTGTAGGCATGTATAAAAACAGATCGAGTTTCAATTTCAGATGCTGACATTCATTGAGGTGGCAATCATCATCACCGTTGGTTGTCGTCAACGCTGGGATCGTGACGTCAGCAGGAGTTGCTGCCACCGCCCGGGTAGATGTCGCTGTCAACGGTCAGCGACAGAGTCATTGACTAGGTAAGTACAGTACAGATGAGTTTGTCTTTGTTTACAACAATAAGAGTATTGAGTTTTCAGCATGACCAAAACTGTTTTTTTTTTTCAAGCTTACTATTACTGTGCAGAAAATCGTGTTGACCCTAGCATAATAGGGTATTTTCCAATTTTTCAAAAACTATTCTAATTTGAAGATTGGAACGAGATATTTAACAAAAAAATAAATTGATTTCTCAATTTTCTCAATTAAAAACGATTTAAACCAAATTTATTTTTCGTTGTTTTGAATTTACCGCCAAAACGCTTCTTACGATGACTTTTTATTACGTGACGTCAACTTTGTGTAAACTAAAGTAGTTAGTAAGTAAACAAGTAAATGTCGAGCTTATAATTAACGAGATTTATGCATAGAAAGTAATATTACTGGTGTGCGGTGCCTCTGTGCACAAATACTTCTAAAGCGGCGCCAAACTAAGTATTTGTACCGGTGCCGTCATACAGAGTTGACGTCACATGTCACGTGATAAAAAGTCATCGTAAGGAGCGTTTTGGCGGTAAATTCAAAACATCGAAAAATAAATAAGATTTTAATCGTTTTAAACTGAGAAAATGTGTATTCATAGTTTTTTTATTTTTCTGTTAAATATATCATTCTAATCTTCGGGAAATACCCTATTAGGCATTTAAAATTGAGTGTTGCAATAAGATTAAATTTTCTTTGGCTAAATCGGCAGTAGGATAGCAAAATACATAGTAAAAAAAAATCCGATATTAAAAGTTACGGAAATCGATTTAGTAGTCAATTAGGAACAAACTAGACCATACTGTGTTATACTTTGTAAGTTTGTATACACAAGCTCAAATCAGGTAAAGCCCGTTGCAAACTACATGGCGATGGAAAGAAAGAAAGAAGAAAGAAAATACATTTATTTAGCACAGACTAAAAAGGCACACAAGATACAGCAAAAAATAAAACTAAAAATTCAAAACAACAAAAAGTGTAAAGTGCGATGTTAAAACTAGCATTATTAAAATGTGCCCCACGGCTGCGCTAAAAAGGCCCAGTTAAGCAAAAAATACCAGACAGCTTGTGTCTGACGCTGGTTTTCAACTGGACCTGTAGTGGTGAGGTGACGGATGTCAATCAGCATACTTAAATAAAATTTGTGTCAGTTACAAATAAATAAATAGCAACGAGTAGTACATACATAACTAGTGAGATGTTGCTATTGATATATTATAATTTGTTAGAAAGTACTTAGATTTAGTCCTTAACGGCGGTACTTAAGAGAATAATAGTTGTGTTAGATGTTGTAAAAGATAAGAAGTAAGTCAACTTACCTACCGATTTAACTTTGAAAATTTGAGTATGACACATGAAAAAAAACAGAACAAATAGGCTGGTAAATTAATAATTAAGGCGGTCTCATGATCAGACCTGCGCTAAAATATATATACAAAGAAAGGAATGCTTTGAAAGGAGTCACATCAAAAAACCTGTTTCTAGACAATGCGACGACACTTTCACGATGGCGACTCTGAACACGAGGCGAGTAGCTGCGCAGTATCAAATTCATATGACGGGGGTGTTGAGGGGTGAGTTACTGCGCAGCAAGTACCTAGCCCACTTCCGAACCGCCATGAAGTTTGAAGTTTTTACCTTACTTACATCGCTAAACTTTGCAAATGATACCAATACCTACATCTCGGGGTCAGCTGGATTGCCCCAACGCGAATGTATACGTACATCCGCGGTGGGGCGACCCAGACTGCCAGGCACTTCTTCTCTTGCAACCGAGCGGGTGGGCAGGTTGCGGATAGCCCAACTCCGGATGCGGGACCAGTACGGCTGAAACTGTACCCGGAGCATCTTGAAAGAGATCCCGGACAAGAGAAGTTCCCGAAGACCATATCCCAGGTTTCGGGGTAACCCATGTACCTTTTCCCTATGCATCCAACTAAGCCATATCCAGACATCCCCTCGATCCTAAACCCCTAGGCCAAATCCCAGACCCAGGGTGACCCCCAACGAATCCATCCCTTGCCACCAAATGCACCTTATTGCCGCGCTCTTCAGTGCAACCGGCTGCTGACTCAGCGCCTATTACCTACCCAGGCAGCGACTTACGCGCCCAAAAAACCCAAAACACTGGCTGCGATCAACGCGCCTTTAAACACAACTTCGGCTGCGACCACGCGCCAAAACCCACGACACGGTTTTTGCCTCCAACGAGTATCTGGTAACAGAGCATCGTGCGGAACAGCATCACCAACCCTGAAAACGACCAAAACCAACACAGACTCTAACAAACGCGATCAGCCACGAGTCCGCAAAGGGGTAACCCAGCGCGAAAAGGGGCCGGACGCGGAACCGCGCGACCAGCCGTTAGTCCGCGAAGGGGCAACCCAGCGCGAAAAGCGGTCGGACGTAAAACCACGCGACCAGCCGTTAGTCCGCGAAGGGGCAACCCAGCGCGAAAAGCGGTCGGACGCGAAACCACGCGACCAGCCGTTAGTCCGCGAAGGGGCAACCCAGCGCGAAAAGCGGCCGGACGCGAAGCCACGCGACCAGCCGTTAGTCCGCGAAGGGGCAACCCAGCGCGAAAAGCGGTCGGACGCGAAACCACGCGACCAGCCGTTAGTCCGCGAAGGGGCAACCCAGCGCGAAAAGCGGCCGGACGCGAAGCCACGCGACCAGCCGTTAGTCCGCGAAGGGGCAACCCAGTGCGAAAAGCGGCCGGACGCGGAGCAACGCGGGCGGAGGCAAGTAAGCGAAGGGGAAACCCAGCGCGAAAAACCTTTGCACGCGAAAGAGTCTTTTGAGGCCGCCAGTCGACCCCAAAACTCCAAAAGAACCTACGACCGACCAAACCAGCACAGGGGCAGGTGGTTTAAAACCTCACACTCACCGGCAACCAACACTGCTAGGCACTTCTAAGCCGCAGCCTGGACCAAGTGGTACAGGGCCGGCGAAGAGCAAGCACCTTGACGACACGGCTTTACCGAATACGCCACTCCAGGAGGAAGCCAAACATGTGAGGGTTCTATCCGCTCAGAGCGAGCAGAAAACCTACGCGCGAGCCACGAAGGACTGTCCTGCGACGATGGCCGTAGCAATCTACTTCCCTCCCCCTCCAGAAACCTGACTAAGGAAGAAGCCAAACACGTAAAGACGGATCTAGAAGGCAGACTAATAGACAGACCCGACGACACCTTTCCGGATTTTGTTGTGCAAGGACGATAATGCCCTGACCTGGCTGACCCAGAACGTACCTAGAATACAGACACTGACCTCACCAAACCCGTACTGAGACAATTCGAACTGCCCACCCGTGGCCGAGTCTCGCTTTTCGTCCATCGTTACAAAGGTGACGTAGCCCGGTTCCAGAGTATTCTGATCCGACGGAATACTTTGGACGGCATCGCCAGGGGGTCACTATAGGTACAGGACAACTACCGTCGGTGGCAATAACTATGGGAATTATTTGTCCCTAGGTTTGCCACCGGAGGAAACTGAAAGGGTTCTTGTCCGGGAGTGACGGATTTCGTACCTTCCTCGGTCGAAAACCTTAAACTATTAAACGAGTGGTTAAAGTACAATCTTCTGACAATTAATACATCGAAAACCTCTTAAAATAACCATATATTAAAATAAATAACGAAATAATAAAACGAGCAACCAACGAAAAATATCTTGGATTAAGGATAGATGAAAAACTAACTTGGAAATTACATATTGACCACCTTTACTGGGAACGTTACAGAAAGAAGCTAACTGTATTCCACACAAAGTGTGCACTTGAATTTATAACCCGTTAGTCAAATTGCATTTAGAATATTTAATTGAGATGTGGGGATCCGCAGCAGTAACTAATTTAAATTCACTTCAAAGAGTTTAAAATAAAATAGTTAAAAACTCGGTTCCATTATCATTATCTCACTCAAACAAAGACTGTTTACGAAAAAATGGGACTATTAAATATTAGACAGGTACTACATCTACTACACTTGCATTCTTGTTAAAAACGTAACCACTAACTCAATACAAACTAACATACAACTAAAGAAAAAATTAATGTCATATAACCTGAGAAATAGATAGGTATGAAAACAAACTTGAAATTATCGGCGTACGCACCAATTACGGTAAAAAGACCATATTTTTCGAAGGAGCACAGCTGTTCAATGATTTGTCGGACGATATAAAAGAATACGATAGCGTGAATAGGTACATTTTTTAAAAATAAACTTATGAAACATGTATGCCATGTACAACATTATAACTTCTAATACTCTAGAGGAAATTGTATTGTACTGTATTATCATACTTAGGTACGACTCTGTATCTCATTATAAGTGGACTGTCAGGTCTTATGAGAAATAAATTCTTTAAAACGATATATGTGCGCTTCTGGCCCACGACCCTACCTTCTAACACCAAGACCGCACACCGACAGCACGGTCGAGAAGACTGTACCGATACCGACACAGACGAACGACACGGACATTGCCCAACTCGAGGAGGTTAAGGACCGAGCAGCAATGGACGACGACGACGACGACACCATACCGCCCTCATCACCAGGCTGGAAAAAGCAATTGCTTGCCTCGTCGCCGGCCGATCGACACGAAGACTAGCTCAGAATGGAATTAGTGGAGAGACTATCCGATGGATCCGTCTCCGAGTAATCCCACTTCACCACCGTAATCGCCCTTCAACATCATACAAACCAAACTCCAACATAGTCAGACTGCCACGGCTAGCTTACTCAAGGCTTTGGATGTAAAGCCCCGAACCATCGCACTGATCCAAGAGCCGTGGATCAGGAACAACATAATAAAATTTGCGGTCTCGATAACATCGGAGGTAAGCTAATTCTTAACACACATGGCTTAAAGAAATTCCTACCACACCACTCACTCAATCCTGTTCCAGAGACCTGACAGCTATCAAGCTTCAGACCGAAGACGTTCCAGATGTCGTACTGGCCTCGGTATACATGCCAGGCGAGGACGCGTATTGCCCGCCGAAAGAGATGGCCGACCTGGTACAGCACTGCGAGCGTGCCAAATCATTTGCGCCGACTCCAACGCTCACCGTCTCTGTGGTAGTAACTCAGGGAACTCCAGAGGAGAAGTACTTTCCACCTATTTATTCTCTTTTAACCTTATTTGTAAACCGAGGCTTTGAACCTGCTTGAGTCACAGTCCAAAGACAAACGATCATTGACTTAACGATTGCTACAGAAAACGCGCCTAACCTCATCACAAACTGGCACGTATCGGACGAGCCTTCCTGCTCAGACTATAGAAGAATTCGCTTCACATTAACTACCTGGGTTACCTTGTATCGGTAGGTAAGGTGAATCGAATTTACCACACCAAGGCAACACCCGCGGCGCACCGATGTCATGTGCTCGAGTACAAACGCCTGTTAGGCTCTCTACTACCTATCCAGACAACTATCACAACTAACCGTAAGAGATCGTGCACAACTAGTATACACCATGACAAAAAACTGGTTTCCAAAAAACAAAACAACCGACTTCCGGAAAAACACTACAAAGTGAAAAATAACTTTAATTTCGGAAGGCGGTGACTCTGTAGATGTACAGAGGCTAGCACATCAAGCTACCCCAATCTGTCAAATTTCTTTGATAGTGTTACGAGCTAGGGGTTCGTGACAATTAAAAACTGCCGATATGAATTACCAAAAATAACACTTTAATTAAACTCACTAATAACACAACACAATATCACTACGGATCACTCTTAAGTCGCACTTGAAGATCGCTTTAGATGTTCTCGCATGTATCGCTTCCAATGAACTACCCCGAGACGCGCTCCGTTCCCGCTTATATAGGGCCCTCGGATAGTTCCAGAACCTTCTACCGTAGAAGCATCTAGAATGTTCGAGTACATATCGGCCCTGACCGAACGCATGTCGATAGTTCCAGAAAGTTCTAGCATCGAACTTTCTAGAAAGCTCCTGACAATTAATTTCGCTATTCGATAAGAGATGGCGCTAGTGGCAACCAAACATTAATTGTGCGGCGCAACACTGCCCCCACCTAAGATATGCTCGTCCCGAGCATTATCGGCCCCATAATAACGCGCCAGTCGATCCACATGGACTATCTTAGGAGTACCTCTTGCACCTTTCTGTATCCGGTAGGTAACGTCATTGATCTTTGTCACAATCCGGTACGGTCCGTCCCAGTTAGCTTGAAGCTTAGGAGATTTCCCTTTGCTGCGGACTGGATTGTGCAACCACACTAGTGAACCTTCGTCAAACCCTTTATTGTTCATTTTGCGGTCATAACGGGTTTTCATCTTTTCAGACATTTGCTGGCCTGATTGTCTGACGTGCTCATAAATGTCATTCATCTTGTTCCGCAAGTCATTCGCATAATCGGTTATACTGCGTGGGGCATCAGGTGGTATTCCGGTAATCAGGTCTGCAGGTAGCCGTAATTCCCTTCCAAAGTTTGCGAAAGCTGGTGTCACCGATGTGCTTTCGTGAACAGCGCTTCGATATGACAACAAAAACGGTTGTATATGCTTGTCCCAATCTCTTTGCCGATTTTCCACAACTTTTGCTAGGTACCTCTCTAATGTCTGATTAAATCGTTCCACCATTCCATCCGATTGTGGGTGGTAAGAAGTTGTTCTTGTTTTATGAGTACCCATCACTCGACAAGTTTCCTGGAATATTTGAGACTCAAAATTCCTTCCTTGATCACTGTGAATCTCTAAAGGTACTCCAAAACGACAGAAGACTTCATGAACTAATTTATCTGCAACTGTCGAAGCTTCTTGATTTGGAATGGCGAAGACTTCCGGCCACTTAGTGAAGTAATCCATCACAACCATGAAATACTTGTTACCACTTTCACTTTCCGGAAACGGCCCCGCAACGTCAAGGGCTATCCTCTCCCATGGTGCACCAACATTGTACAATTTCAATGCACCTCTGCTACGCGTCTGAGGTCCCTTTACAGCTGCACAACTTGTACATTTGCGACACCAGTCCTCGACATCGTCCCGAGAGTGGACCCAGTAAAACCGTTCTCGTATCTTCAGTAGAGTCCGTTTTACTCCCAGGTGACCTCCTGAACAACCATTATGGTACAGCTGCAGAACATCCGGTACTTGTGATTTAGGGACAACCATTTGCAAGTGACAGCTGTTTCCCCGAGCATTTTCCCATTTACGGCACAGGACTCCATCCTGAATCACCAAGCTGTCCCATTGGGCCCAATAGCTCTTTGTGATGGAACTCATTGCTGAGACGTCGCTCCACCTGGGCTTAGGAGCTTTGGCCTTCATCCACTCCAGAATCGGCTTGATGTCCGAATCTTCCTGCTGTGCACTTTGTAGGCTTTCCTTCCACTCGTTGCTGAGGTCTGTCCTGAGCATCCTCACAGGTACCACTTCCTTACTCTCTTGCCTAGTACAGTGCTTGCAGTCTTCAGGACAAGGTCTTCTTGACAATGCATCTGCGTTGCCATGAGATTTCCCGCTGCGATGTTCGACCACAAAGTCGTATTCCTGCAGTAGCTCAATCCATCTCGCAACTTGTCCTTCTGGATTTTTGAACTGTAATAGCCATTTCAGTGCAGCATGGTCGGTTCGTAAGTGGAATTTCCGACCCAGAAGATATTTGCTAAAATGCTGCAATGACTTTACCATAGCAAGCAATTCCCGTCTCGTGACACAATAGTTCCTCTCCGGCTTTGACAACGACTTGCTGAAGTACGCTATCACAACCTCTTGATCACCATTCCGTTGAGACAACACACCACCAAGTCCTATGTCACTTGCGTCTGTGTCAACTATAAATTCCTTGCCTGCATCAGGGTACCCCAAAATAGGTGTTTTGCATAGTCGGTCCTTTAACTCCTGGAATGCGATATCGCAACTTTCATCCCAGCAGAAATGTCGCTTCTCTTCGGTTAGCTTATGCAGGGGTTTGGCAATATCCGCAAAGTTCTTAACAAATCGCCGATAATAAGAGCACAACCCCAAAAACGCTCTGACCTGCGTCTTGTCTTTTGGAACTGGCCAATCCTTGACAGCGGCGATTTTTTCTGGATCCGTGCGGATACCTTCTTCCGACACCACATATCCCAAAAAGCTAACTTGCCGTTTGAATAGTGAACATTTCTTCGGACTCAACTTGAGGTTGGCACTCTGGATCTTCATGAGCACGCGTTCCAGGTTTTGAAGATGTTCTTCAAACGTACGGCCTACGATGATTATGTCATCCAAGTAGACCAAACAGGCATCTCCAATCAACTTAGTTAGTACAAGTTCCATCAACCTTTCAAACGTTGCCGGAGCGTTGCACAATCCAAACGGCATAACTTTAAATTGCCACAGACCCTTTCCTGTCGAGAATGCTGTTTTCTCCTTGTCCTTGGGGTCAATTTCAACTTGCCAGTAGCCACTTTTCAGGTCCAGCGTGCTAAACCACTTTACTCCAGTAAGCATGTCCAACGTGTCATCAATTCTTGGCAAAGGGTAGCTGTCCTTCTTCGTAACGTCATTCAGACGACGATAGTCAACACAAAACCGCATGCTGCCGTCCTTCTTCCTTACCAGCACTACAGGTGAACACCATGGGCTAGATGAAGGTTCAATAACACCATCCTTCACCATTCCCTCAATCATGGTTTCTACTTCCTTTTCACGCGCTACCGGCAATCTCCTTGGCCGCTGACGGATAGGCAACTCGTCGCCTATATTTATTTTGTGTTGAACTAAGCCAGTCTTCCCAATGTCACTATCGTTTAGGGAGAAAACTTCGGCGTACTTCAGTAACATCTTCTTCGCCTTGCCCATCTCATTTTGAGACAGAGCGCTGCGACACTCTTCTAAAAGTGTGGTCACTCTCGTTTGTGCATCCTTGCTGGGGGTCTCAGTCGATAGATATTGGCATTGACGCAGCCAATCCACTTCCTCGCAAGTACCAATCAGTGTGCCTTTTTCAATAGTCTGTTCCTGATCACAAAGGTTCAGCACACGTACCCCTGAGATGTCGGTGGCTCTGACCAAAGTTCGTGCCACTTTCCATGGAAGGTCATTGTCTACCCTTTCCACGAGTACACAACGATGAGTTTTCCCAGGATTCCGAGGAAGACTAACCGGCACAATCGTTTCTGATCTCGGAGGAAGAACAATTTCCTTAAGGCTGTACACATTACCTGGTAACGCCCCTTCCATAAAAAGTTCCTCTCGTCCACATTTCATAACTCCCTGCTTGACGTCAATCTCGCAAAAATTCTTTCTCATAAAGTCAAGACCCAGGATGCAATCGTCCATTATATCAGCCACGATGACCTTATGCAGGTAGGTCCTGTTGCCTAGCTTTAACTCCATCTCCTTCTCTCCACGGACGGGTATGCGCTGACCGGTGGCTGTCACCAAATTAATGCGTTCCCGGTTGTATGCGGAGTCCCCAAGGAGCCGACTCATAACTTTGGAACTGACGACGGTACGAGAGGCTCCCGTGTCTATGGTCAGCTTACAGGGCATTCCGTTGATCTCACCCTTGATGATTAAGGTGTTCCCGTCATGGGTTTGTGTGATCGAAATCCTTGGGGCTCTTTGAACATCAGCCAGCACCCGCCCCGCAGTCCTGGCTATTACTCGTTTCCCTGCTGCTGCTGGGTAGTGCTGTTAGCCGCGCTACCCTCTGGAGACCGGCCATCTTCCCTTTCTGCAGTTCGTTTAGGGCAACTGGATCGAAGGTGGCCCCTTTCCCCACAGCCGTAGCACCTAGGGCTGTATCCTTTACGATCGCGAACCGTAGCCGCTACAACCTCCCTGACGCGATGGGAACGATGATCCTGCCGCACAGCTTCCACCTCCAGTGCATGGGCCAAGGCGTCCTTAAGCGTCCCGTGGTGACCGAGTCTCACAGCAGCTCTAACTTCAAGGTCCCGGATGCCGTCGATGAATGCTTGCACCAGGTTCCCATCAATAAGCGCAGGTACGGACTGGTACGCTTTTCGAACCAGCTTCTCCACTTCAAGGGCCCACTGCTGCAGGTTTTCGTTACTGCGTTGCACACGATCCTTGAGCTGCGCACGAAACACGTGTTCCAGGTGAGCGTCGCCATATCTAGCCTCCAATGCCTCGAGGAGCTGCTCGTAAGTCACTTCCTTACCGAGAGCTTCCAGCACATTTAAAGCCTGGTCGCGCAGGCCTAGAGTGAGGGCAGTCATGGCCTGACTTTTATTCCACCCGTTCGCCTTCATGACAGCCGCAAACTGAATTTTGTAGGCCGACCAGGAAGAAGTCCCATCGTACGGCGGCACTTTGAATCCACGTAGCGAAGGTGTTGTAGCTACGGGAGCTGCGATTCCATCCCCAAGTTTGAGGTTACCCAACTCTTGCTTCACATCAGCAATGACGTCACTGAACTTGCTGATCTGAGTTTCAGCTTCTGACAAGCGGTTGTCATGCTGGGCAACCTTCTCCTTCACCTCCTTCATGTCTTTCCCGAAGGTTGCGTGAAGGTCCTTTATGAGGAGCATCTGCTCTTCCTGGCGGTGCACCTGCTCCTCCTTATCCCGTTTGAGCTGTTCTTCCAATTGACGGGCCTGCTCCTCCTGTCGGCGAGCCTGCTCCTCCTGTCGGCGAGCCTGTTCCTCCTGTCGGCGGGCCTGCTCCTCTTTATCCCGTTTGAGCTGTTCTTCCAATCGGCGGGCCTGTTCCTCCTGTCGGCGGGCCTGTTCCTCCTGTCGGCGGGCCTGCTCCTGCAACATCATCATCAGAGCAGCAAAATCTGGTGCTGGTGATGCTGGAGCAGCTGCGGACGGGCCGGCCTCTGTGGTTGGTAGCTGGCCCGCCGACGCCTGTGGCATTGCTCCACCAAATCGCCTCTGGTCCGTCTCCTGCTGGCGATGACTCCGGGTACGGATACCCTCCATGTCGTCTTTAGGTAAAATCGGCATGATTTTAATCCTTGCTTCTGACACCAATTGTTACGAGCTAGGGGTTCGTGACAATTAAAAACTGCCGATATGAATTACCAAAAATAACACTTTAATTAAACTCACTAATAACACAACACAATATCACTACGGATCACTCTTAAGTCGCACTTGAAGATCGCTTTAGATGTTCTCGCATGTATCGCTTCCAATGAACTACCCCGAGACGCGCTCCGTTCCCGCTTATATAGGGCCCTCGGATAGTTCCAGAACCTTCTACCGTAGAAGCATCTAGAATGTTCGAGTACATATCGGCCCTGACCGAACGCATGTCGATAGTTCCAGAAAGTTCTAGCATCGAACTTTCTAGAAAGCTCCTGACAATTAATTTCGCTATTCGATAAGAGATGGCGCTAGTGGCAACCAAACATTAATTGTGCGGCGCAACAATAGTTTTTCAACTTTATTACAAAAGCATAAGGTTTATGTTCAATTGGGAAAATTTGACAGTTTGGGATAGCTTGACCTGCTGGCGACTGTACTTTAATTTTTTGTCACGGCCTTCCGAAAGTAAAGTTATTTTTCACTTTGTAGTGTTTTCCGGAAGTCGGTTGTTTTGTTTTTTTTGTAAACAGTTTTTATTTTTCTCTTTTAGATATAGTACCTACCCCACACCAGTTCGAAATAGGGTATTTTCCAATTTGATAAAAACTATTTTAATTTGAAGATTGGGACGATATATTTGACAGAAGAATAAAAATAAAATTTATATATATCCATTTTCTCCATTAAAACGATTTAAATCAAATTTATTTTTCGTTGTTTTGAATTTATCGCCAAAACGCTCCTTACGATTAATTTTTATCACGTGACATCGTGACGTCAGCTTTGTGTAAACAGCACCAGTACAAATACTTAGTTTGGCGCAGTTTTAGAAGTATTTGTGCACAGAGGCACTGCACTCCAGTGATTTCACTTTCTATCATAAAAAATCTTGTTAATTTTAAATACGACACTCACTTGTTTACTTACTAACTACTTTAGTTTACACAAAGTTGACGTCACGTGATAAGAAGTCATCGTAAGGAGCGTTTTGGCGGTAAATTCAAAACACCAAAAAAAAATGTTGTTTAAATCGTTTTTAATTGAGAAAATGGTTATGAATCAATTTACTTTTATTTTTCTGTTGCATATTTCGTCCCAATCTTCAAATTAGAATAGTTTTTAATAAATTGGAAAATACCCTATTTCAGCGGGGTCAAAACGATGCATATTTATGCGATAGCAGCAATCGCGGTTGATTTGTTGTCATTTTTTGAAGAGTTCCGTTGTCTATCTTCGAAACGCACCATCAAATCTATATACAATTTAAATGGGAATGACCATTTTGGAATGACGGGACACTTCCCGCTAGACAAACACTTCTACACAATAGGCACAATGAACCGTCCTCTATGCAGTGCTTGCATGGAGGCTGAAACTTAAAGACTCATTACTACGAGTCAAAAAATGAATTAAAACATTACACAAGCATGTTGATGTTATCTCCGATGGGCTTTCTATCGTGCCCCAGTTCAAATGATAAATTTTCATAAAAAAACTGCTAACACATCAACTAACATTGACAGCCTTCATAATAAACCATATAGAGAAAACAGCTTATCATTCACAAAATGTTGTACTGAATCATGCCTAGAATGACAGAATTTGTCTCTCGCGGTCTCGCCTGTGGAGGGTGACCCGCCTTAATTACTTTAGTACCTGTAGTCGTCAAGTTAAATGATAGGATAACTTTGCACAAGCTGAGTTGTAATGTACGCGCTTCGACCAAATCTTCTACCTTGTGTTATTATACCTGGATTCTCTGAACATTAACAGCGTTCCCGCCGTAAAGTGAAACTCGACGGGGAGACGCAACTGCGACGCATTTTACCTACAACATCGGACTTGCTTCTCTGTCAGCTGAAATTACATCTACGTACGGTATGTTAGTTTACTATTTATTTCTTTTTATAAAGCACTAGAAGAAGATGAAGACGTAGAGTGGGAAGGCCTCTCCGCGATAATCCGCTGGATGTGAGAAGCACAAGACCGCTCGAAGTGGAAAAGCCTGGGGGAGGCCTATGTTCAGCAGTGGACGTCTTTCGGCTGAAATGATGATGATATAGCAATAAAGCTAGCTTGTATTTCATTAGAAAATACTGCTCATAAACTGAAACCGGAATAACATTTTGAAACTAGTTGCGCAAACTTAGACAGTTTACGAGTAAATAATTAAATGTATTTCATTATTCACGTAAAAATATCAATGAACAAATAAGTTTGCGCAAATAGTTATGTAATGTCAATCAGGCTTTAATGTTTGGTGGTCGCAAGCTGAACGTAGAGTTCTGGGTTCGAATTTCAGGTCAGGCAGTATTACTGGGTAATTCTGTCCAGTTTGCGAACAAAGTACTGTGTCTGTAGATCATTGTTTCAACGACAGTAACTAGAATGTCTGTTCCGTTTTCACACCGAAACGGCGGAAAAAAAAAACGAGACATTAAGATGTATTATTTTTGTCGTAGGTAGTCCAGCAACAGAGACAACGGAGCTCTGTCAATGCGGAGTCTCGGTCAGTTCCACCGACCGACGTGATCAAAGCAGTTCAGTCATCAGTACCAGCAAATATAGCGAGGAGGGCAATGGCTGATCCCTGCGTTATGCTCGTGAACGAGTGCTGCTTGTGCAAAACCATAGACAACAAGATGACTAGTCGATCGTTTTGCTGACCATGGTTTTGTTATTAGTAACTGTTTATTTATTTTACTCCGAAGGTCCTAGCTTTACATTTGTTACTTCGAGTTAAATCTAAATGAACATAATGCAGCATTGCATATGTAAGCGGGCCCACCATTTATGGCTGGAGGCTTTTATGAACTTTTATAAACATAAACTGAACTCAATACCCACGTATTGAGTTCAGTTTACGGTTATTGTTTTGTTTTCATTATTTAAGTAATTTTACTTCAGTTACGTGTGCTAGCTGACATATTATGGCAAATAATGTAATTTGATATTTTATGTTCTTTAACGTTAATTCCTTACCTACTATTGTAGGAATATAGTCAAGTTCTTCTAACTTAACAGACAGCTGTGCTGCTGGGGAGTTTGTTGCGCCACTTCTTCTTCCCAGCTAAAGCACTAGGAAGTGGTGAAGGGTGGGCGTTTTGGGGGACTGTCTTGTGTAATTTTAACATTCCTAAAGTGCTGACTCTCAGTCTAGTTGGAGTAAATGACTTTTGATTTTTATTTTGGTTTTGATTTTAGCGTAGTCCTCCAGACCGTATTTTGGCCATGGCGGCCAATCTCCACTATGGAGATTGTACTGGCACAGCATCTAGCTCAAACCACATATGCATAAGCCGTCTAAGCATAAAGCTTCGGCTCTTCCTGGTGCCCACTTCACCTGTGGTGTGCCGGCTAAGTTGTCAGCCGTCATAGGGTGGGCGCGCCGCTTGTGCACGCTCAAACCTTCTTTTGAGTAAACTGCACCCTAATTGCGTAACTCACGATTGATCATAATTGGTTTCGTCTTCACAGTTAAACAATATTCATTGCGTTATTTATGTTGTCGAACAGACACATCTTTCGAACATATGAAGCAATGGTTTAACAATCCGTTTCAAAACGATACAGATTATGATGAATCGTGAGTTACGCAATTAGGGTGCAGTTCGTGCTGTTCGTGTCAACACCGTATAAGACCTTTTAATACTTATTATTCCGTGTAATATTCGTGTAAACATTAGTACCTACTGTAGTGTAATTTACGAGCGTGTTCGTTTGCAAGGCAAATTAAATAGCAGTTTGGTAGTGTAAATCCGCGATAACAATTTTAAATTTTATTAAGTTTTTGAAGTTACTTGATAGTTTTTTGATCTCTAAAAGGCACCTTTTACTTAAAACCTTTGACAAGTATCGACACACAGCAAAACCACAAATTGTGTTAGTAAAACTACCTCTAGCTCCGCCAAAGAGGTATAAGAAAGGTGTGCGTCATCTAGCTGCTCTTAGCTGTATTATGGTGAAGTGTGCAGCCTGCGGAAGGCTTTTGAAGGCGAAAGGGGGCGCCATTTGCAGCAACTTTGCATGCCACAATAAGTATCACCTCGCTTCATTGTTGCCCGATCCAGCGCAGATAAACAGCGTTTGTCCCGTCCTTGCCCTAAGTTTAGAAGAAAGTTGCTCATGTGAGATAAAAGCGCCACACCCGTCAAGAACGGTAGCGATTCTTCTGTTATTGCAGCAGCATCAACTCTAGTTACTGACTGCTGCTGAGATGACTCAGGTTTGGGGATGCTCTGACCACGCCTTACGTTGCGGTGGCTAAGGAGCTCGGGCTGGGAACGAACAGGGTACTGATGGAGAGCCCTCACCGGATATGCAGCTGACCCTTCGTGAGGAAATTAGTCTCTTCTGATCCGGGCCAGTCCTCGAGCCTGTACCGAGCTGGTGGACAGACTGCTGACTGATCCGGGATCGAGGCTTTTGAAAGTAGGTCACTGCTACAGTGCCAGTAATTTAAGTAACTATGAAATTGTACACTGAAGCCTACGCTCTTGTAATCTCTTTCAATAACTAACAGGTTAATTCGGAGAAAAAACATATTTGAGTTTAGCTTGCCTTTGCTCTTGCACCCTCTGAATCACTGTTTAAATTTTCTTGGTTTTCAAGTGACCACTCAGCAATGTGCTGTACAAAAGCATCATGTTGAGTGCAAGCTTCATTGACACAGTCCCTCACGGCGTGCAGCTGCTAACTATTTCTGTTCTGTGCTCGTTTATTGTAGATTTAATTCGTTTTCCTCTTTAAAGTTTGAGTTAATCATGTTTTTGTATGCACGTGCTTATGTGTCTTTCTTTTCTTTATATTTTGGGTACCTACAATATAGAATAGAGAATTATGTCAATATTGGTCACTATTAAATAACTCGTTAACGTTATCGATGCGCACGTTAACCGGTTGCCGTCGGACAGCACCAGTCTGGTATAGACCTTTTTGGCGCAGCCGTGAGGTACTCGTACCTACACAGTGTTGTTAAAACATTTCACTTTTTAATATTTGTATTTTGTGTTTCACGAACGTTTTCCAAATAAATGTTATTTATTCTTTCTTTTCTGATTTTGACATACCTAACTTACATCAACCAATTTCCTGAACTCCGGTTCGTTAAAAACCCAGATACTGGTTTGGCAGGTGTAATATTGTCAAACTATTCTAATGCTAAGCTCGGCTAAACTCTTAAACTAAAAAATCAAAGACAAAAGATTAGAAATGTCAGATTAATATCTGGTATTAAAAAAAACTAACCCTGGGTACGAGTTCTATGAGTTGACCTTGCCTGGACACTAGCTCAGCCAGGTGTTGCAAAACAAAAATGTTGAGATTGCTTTTTTGTAATTTTCGTCAGAAATCCGTTTTTAATTTTCCTAAACACAACTTTACGCCTGTTGTCTCCCAGAGGTGTTACCTATTGTACACCTACATTTTGCCACTCCCATTTAATAAGGGGCGAGCCTATTACCAACAACCGGCCCTGGTTACTAGCTCTAGTCAGTGTTGCAAACAAGAATTTTGAGATTCCTTTAACACAATTGTGATTTCTTCAAAATATAATGCAATTATTGGCATTAACGCAATCTAGCGGGTAAAAATAGCAAACTGTAACACTAGTTACAGTAGGTACAGAACTTCCCTCTTGAGCTGCTTGGCGGCACGAGTAGTGAAATCCAAGTTGTTTAATCCCTCGCATGCCAAGTGCACACCTGCACCCTAATTGCGTAATCTGTTTCGTTTTGAAACGGATTGACTTGAAAAATCAGCTGTTCCATACATTTTGACCACGTAGGTATTGCACTTTTCTATGAAACAGCTGTTTTTTTTTTGTATAACCGGCGAAAAATTTCTGCGGTAGGGGTCTAGAATGATATGCTGAATTCATGGTTAAAATTTGCTCACTGGATAAAAACTTTTCCTTTATTATCGCCACTAAGTCGATGATTTCAGGCAAGCGTTGATTTAATCGGCAGCGGTCGATCTTGGAAAGACTTGTAGTAAGTAGTGTTTGGTGGAAATCGACCGACAGCAGAATTATGGCTCCTCAAAAACATCTTGAGTCATTGCTTATGATCTACCGTGTTATGATAACCTGGTATTTTAAAGGCATAAAGCGTTTTCTAGCTGACACAACTATGGATGCGCTCCTACCGAGTTATGACAACCTGGTACTTCGAAGGCATAAAGCGTTTAAAAAGCTGACAACTATTTTAGGTGTGCTCCTACCGAGTTATGACAACCTGGACACCAGATACTTCGAAGGTATAAAGCGTTTAAGAAGCAGACACAACTATGTTAGTTTTGCTCTTACCGTGTTATGACAACCTGGTACTGTGAAGGTACAAAGCGATTTGTAGCTGACAGTACAACTTTACGAAATTATACCTACGTGTTTCAGAGGTTTCTAGAAAATCAACTCTTAAGACGAGCCCTGTAACACGAGTATAGGAGCAGTGAGTGGTTAATGGGAAAACCATTAGCTGCCGCCACTCGCCTCGCACTACGCTATCGAGCAACATTAGTTGCAACGAAACCGCCGCAATCTATACAAATCAGAAGGTCAATTTAAAAAAGTCATAAGTAAAATCAGCCTATAATGTCCCCACTGCTGGGACACAAGCCTCATCTCTGTGGGAGGGGTTGGTGGGTGTCACATGTCTTCGAATTTTCGGTTCTAGGACATGCCGGTTTCCTCACGATGTTTTCCTTCACCGTTTTGAGAGTGGTGGTGAGTGGTGATTTAGGTGAACTCCGGCACATAGTCCGCGAAGGGCTAGGCAGAGGTGAACCTATAAGTTCACCCACATTACGACGCCTATCTTTAAAGACCATGTAATAGGGCAACCCTTTTGCCATCAACCGGGACAAATCCAGACTCCGGCGGGCTGCTTCTGAAAAAATCCCAGATGGACATATCCAAAACGCTTCTCCCAACCTAGGTATCGAACCCAGGGTCTCACGCTTAGCAGTAGCGCTTGTGACCACTAGAACAATGAGGAATAATGACGGTATTAATCACACTTTAGCAAGCAACGGCACTGCAGGGTCCGTACTGGGCCTGCGTGGTGCCCACTCTCTCTCGAAGAAAGGAAGACTGTGCCCCAGCAGTGGAAACGTTATAGACTGATTATGGTATATAGCTCGTATGTTAAGCAACGGTATCCATACACCTATTCAGATTCTACACATACTAGAGATAAATAAAATTGGAGTGTCTGTTTGAAATATTAAAATAATCGCTTTTTACTAAATCCATAGAAATGTAGGTATACACGGTACATATACCAAAATATATTTTTTCAATTTTTGTCTGTCTGTCTGTTCCGGCTAATCTCTGAAACGGCTGGACCGATTTTGACGGGACTTTCACTGGCTGATAGCTGATGTAATAAGGAGTAACTTTTATTTTAGATATTTTATTTACTTTTATTGATATCTGGTCTGTCTCCGAAACGCATCATCAAATGCATATGAAATTTAAATGGGATCATTTCAGAATAAACCCCTTTCTAACAAATAAATTTGTAAATGCGTCTATATATGACGGAGTTATGCCCGAACATACCTACATTTAAAAATATGTCAGAACATGTCGAATATATAACCTCCCCCTTCTTAAAGTCGGTTAAAAAAGCATACAGACGAATTCATAACCACCTCCTTTTTGAAGTAGGTTAAAAATAAAACAATGGTAAATGTCTGTCTGATGAAATTTAATGTCAAAACCTCAAACGGGCCTTCTGGGGTTGAAACTCTAGGGCGGTGGGGTCCGAGCGCTCATCGAGTAGGTATTTCGGGACATCGCCAAGCGGTTGGTCGACTCTTCACGTCTTTGGTCACGTGAAGAGTCATCATCATCATCATCATCAGCCTATAATGTTCCCACTGCTGGGACACAGGCCTCCTCTCGGTGAGAGGGATTGAACCATAATCCACCACGCGGGCCCAGTGCGGGTTGGTAGAGGTCACATGTCTTCGAATTTTTGGTTCTAGGACATGCCGGTGTCCTCACGATGTTTTCCTTCACCGTTTTGAGAGCAGTGGTGATGAAATAATTTACACAAAGTAAAGCGCCTGGCTGGTTTCGAACTCAGGACCTATAACTCGTAAGTCGCGGCCGTTACCACTTGGCCACCACTGCTGTCACGTGAATAGTGCGCTGACCTATTCTTAGGTCAAAGAATCAGTATTTCCATCCAACGTGGCAACGCTGCCAGCCTTTTGGGCACTTTTCCCACTGACAGCAATACAGACGAATTCTTTGATGCTCAGTGAGTCTTCCCTTTTTTGTCTAATTATCCTTATTAAAAATTAATTATAGTACAAAAAAAAAAGCAAAATGAAAGACATTGGTACTGTTATTACACCCTGCAGATAGGCAGTAACGACGCGAAAAATATTGGTAATAATATTCAGTTGCATCTGGTTACTATACTGAAAGCTGATCCCAAGAAGTTGCGAATACGGTTAATAAAACTGATTGTGTACAACTTTACTTAGTAAACCTTCTCCGCTTCTTTGTTTTGCGACTCATAAGTACCAACGTACACAATATCGCCGTGAGTTCGATTCGAGAAAGCGATTGACTCGTGTGTCGTTGTCGCTGTTCTGCAGACCTATTGGAGGCATAATGCAAAACCACTTAGTGGAAAACATTCAAGCTTGAGTCTCTTAGGCGTAGATTTAAACAATGAACGGTATAAAATGTCCATTAATGTTGCATTAGGCACACAATGAGCGGCTGGGACGCGTCGAGTTGAAACCGCTCTCGATACGAAGCGTTTATGATCGATTTAAGACTCGATTCGAAATTACCGATTCTTAAAACCGTACAACTTTTATAAATGATGAATGATTATGTAAGTGGGTAGCTAAACAAACCTCGGTGAAACGCTTCCGCTTCAAACCAGGGCCTGATCTAGCTATTTAGTCACTCTGGGCAAAAATAATATTCGCCGCCCTTTACACTAACACCTAATAGGTAAGTCATGAGCTTGCTATTCCAAAGATGAGATGTATTTGTCGTGGCCTTATCGTAGATTTGCTCACTTCATGAAATGGCTATATTGTAGATTTGCTCACTTCAGGGTTTAAAGGAACCTAACCAAAACGAACTTCGGGGTGCCCCTGACGTCGACCGTCTTCTCGAGCATTTCATGAAGTGAGCAAATCTACTTTTTTTTTTTTTTTTTTTTTTTTTTTTTTTTTTTTTTTTTTTTGAATGGCATCTCGCAGTTGACCTTGAGAGGCCGTGACTGCTCAACCGGACTTTCCTGTGAAGGTTTTTAGGAATCTAAAAGCCTCCAGCCAGGGCGTAAACCTACTTAAACCTAAAACGACTGCGCACTGAGGGCACCCCCTGTGGGGTACGAACCTCGGCTCAGGGAGTCGCTGGCGGGGGGGGGGCAGCTAGTTCTATCAGGGACAGGCTGGATCAAGGTATTATTTTCATGATTATTAGACGGGGAATTTAAAGCTACTGGCTCAGCTGCGGCGCGGGCTGGCGCATCAACGAGCAAGGGACGGTCGGGGGTCTGATCGCTACTCGGGAGTCTTCGCGGGGCGCGAGGACCTCGGCGGCGAGGTCGGTAGGACGGTCGTCGTTTGTTTTTGTGTACTGTACTGGTGGCCCTATTCTTTTCTTGGAGAACAGTGATGGGGTCGTCTGGGTCTGAGAGGACATGTTTCGGCCTGCGAATACTACTGATTCTACTGGGGACATAACTAGCGGCCTTCACAATCAAGGGATTGCGATGTATCTCGGCTTTATCGAAGAAACGCTTCGAGTTGCGTTTCATGAATTGAGCAATAGTGGGCATTTTCAGATCGAGATGGAGGATCTCGTTCCGAACGTACCATGGGGAGCCTGTGGCTTGGCGGAGGAAACGGTTTTGGAGGGTCTGCATCCTATGGATGTGTCGGGGGTGGAGCAAATCTACGATATGGCCACGACTTAAATACCAGGCCACTCAGAAAGTACCTATTGCGAAAAAAGTTTTTGTGTATGAGAGACTGGCCAGCTATTAGGATTTGTAATTTAGTAAAAATAGATACCACATTGCTTGCGAGCTAATTTAAATTATCGTGTCTCATTCAAAAATGGATATGTGCCGGAACATTTTCGCACTATGATTTTTTACGATTTCAAGTGTCGCCTGAAACCATACGAATCGTACGATAGACTTCAAATAGCATTAATGGATGAAGGCCCTTCTAAGGCAACCGTGTATTGTTGGTATAACGAATTCAAGCGCGGTAGACTAACTTTGGGGGATGAAGAAAGAAGTGGTCACCCTTTGACGGCTGTGACGGAAGCAAACGTGCTAGTAGTGAAAAATGTAATCGATGGCAATAGGCGAGTTACGTATCAAGAGATTCAGCACATACTGCAGTTAGGATCGGGAAGCCTTCACGAAATTCTACACGTGAATCTTCGCGTGAGGAGGATAGTTTCACGCAGAGTGTCACACAACCTCACCGATGCTCAGAAGCAGGTCTGGCTGGAATGGTGCCGTGATAATTTGATAAACAAATTTGAAGAAGGCTAGTCTCGGCGTGTTTACGACATCATTACAGGTCTTTCGTTTTGGATTTATCAATAAGATCCAGAAACGAAGCACCAGTAGGCGGTTTGGGTGTTTCAAAACGAATCAACGCCTACCAAAGTGAAGCGATCTAGAAGCGGGGGGAAGAATTTGATCGCGACCTTTTTCAATTTGACTGGCTAATTGGTGTCAATTTCATTACGGAATCAAAGAAGCATCAACACTAAATGGTATACTACCAAATGCTTGGCAGAGTTTTCTCTGTTGTGAGCAACAAGCGACCATACACAGGGCTCCGCGGACTATTGCTCCACCCTGACAAAGCGCCTTCGCACACCGCGCTCAAAACGAGGGACTTCCTGGAAAGCACGCTAGTCAAACTCCTGGGTCACCCTCCTTACAGCCCTGACCTAGCACCGTGTGACATTTTATTTCCCGAAAATAAAAAATCAACTCAAAGGGATAGAAAAGCCTGGTTAAATTAAAACATGGGATACTTCGACCTATCAATAGGAATTTTATTACACCTATGTTGACTAGCAAAAATCTAACCGTTACAAACAAATTATTGAATTTGAAAACTTGCCAGTTATTTAGTCAGTTATTTAGTTGCAAGGAAACGAATTCTCTTGCCTGCATAGAACCCAGTACCCGTCTAGTAGACTTCCATTGTTCTAACGGCGAAACCGAAAAACTTGTTCTTCTTTCTCTAATCTAATCTTCCTTCCTTTGAACCGAACTTGGCCCCTTTGGGGTTTCATAGCCAAATGGTAAAAACGGACCTCGTTTTCGAACCTTTATGTCAGTCTGTCCATCCGTTCGTCCGGAAGTCAAACAACTCACTGGAGATTCTACTATTCGTACTTTGTACTGGTTTTTGGAAACCGTTTTTTTTTTTGTCTTATAAGTTATGTAAATTTTCTCGCAATTATGAAAGTAGGGTATTCTCCTTATGGGGATATAAATGGGGCGAGATGATAAGTCTTGGGCGAGGTTGGATTCAACTTTGATTGAAATTCCAGCGCTGTATAGATCTCTAGAAAAACTGTTAGAGACGCAAAAAAGGTGATGATAAAAAAGGTTTGTGAAGTGGAACCTCTCTTTCTGAACAGTGAACGAAACTGAGCCGTCACGCTCTGTTCGGTCATGCTAAATCGGGTATAGGTACTCGGCTCCCGTTGTCATCAGCTGTCATCAACCACGCTTACTGTCTAAAAAGTAGTGAATCGTTTTGTACGCAGTGGGACTCACAGCTTAGTACGGCTGTAATTCCAATTACGTACAGTGTGGCTACGTTTAGAACAATTGAGCCTAGTATCTAAGACCCAACTGACTATCAACCTAGCCCTGTAGACTTTACCTAGCACCCGAGTTATACCTACGCCCTAACCTACCATACAAACCATACCAAACGTACTCGTAAGTTACGTCGGTTGAAGAGAGGGAAGTCTGTTACCCGGAGACCTACGGTAACAGACGGAATTTGGGGAGGAATAGGGGTTTGTGTACGTTGTGCAATGTACACAGGAAATGGTTTTCTCACTGCCGATCCCACAGACTCATAGGATCGATGATGGCTAAAGGTGTCTTGGCCACAGTAAGAGGTTCTAGGAGATGAATCACACTCGACTCCAGCTTGATGACTAATTTATTACAATAATTAACTTAATAATATACAGGTTTTTTGGTCAATACACATTGACATCTATTAGTATGTGTGTTGTGTGTGTATTGAGCCGATGAAGCGAAGATCTCAGTAGGTCACTTCTTAGCGCTGACGGTGTGCCGGTATTGCCGGTGCGTGGAAAAGATGTATGTCGCTCTTAACGCTGACGCTGTGATGTTCTTGATTGTTCACGGTTTGAACATTCTGGCGCCTCTCAGGACCTGGACTCCAGTTGGTGTAAGTCAATAGTTTCATGTTAATGTGGTAAACTGTACACAGGTTCAGTTGTTCGTTGGGTAGGTGTCTCGTTGGTAGTGCGTGGGTTTCGTTCTCTTGCTGGTTGTTTAGCTGGCCCGGTACTTGTTCTTGATTGTTCACGGTTTGAACACGTTTCAAGAATCACTTTATTACCTATTATATCATAGCTTTGGTCGCTGTACAATCGTGTGGCGCAAGTGCCTATCATAAATTTACACTAGGTACAATCTGTGGTCATAAGCACACACCGATTTTGTTTTTTAATTCGAATTCTTAATTAGCACAGCATTCCCGTCTTCCTCTGTAGGTATACTGCAATTACCCCCGGCCCTCCAACACAGAATTCTTTGTAGTGAATTAAGGCAATTTCGCGAACGGAAAATAAAATAATAGGCTTCCCATTAGAGACGCTCTCAAAGACATTCGCTAATAGTCGGAAATAAATTTGACGTTCGTCTGAGCCACTTTGAGCTCGTTCCGGATCATTTAACGGCGTCGGTGGACTGCCATCAAACATGTTACATAATCTGTATTGTTAGAAATTTTTGAATTTCGTACTGTCAAACTTTGAATTTTTAATTGTTGAATACGAGGCTTTTGGCAACTTTGCATAGTGTTGTAATATGCGTCTTGTTTATGCAGAACGAACAATTTTTCTTTCTTTTTTAATTAACACTTTCTAAATCAAACCATTACGTTAGTTGACTGAATAGAACTTCTTCATTTACATTCTGCTTTTGTATGATTGATAAATAAAGATATTATTATTATTATTCACTGAAAATGTGACATTTCGATTACCTGATGTGCTTTGCCCCTGACAAAAAGTAGCTGTTGTCGGAAGAAAAGCGGTCGTCTATTTGTTTTTTTTTTGTTTTTTCTTGTTTTGGATTTTCTTGTTTTCGACAGAGGCCAGCATATCAAGATCTGTCAAATTTCTTTGATAGATTTTCAACTTTATTCCAGAAGCATAAGGTTCATGTTCAATTGGAAAAATTTGACAGTTAGGGATAGCTTGATGTGCTGGCGACTGTACAGTTATTTTGAAGTCCCATGTAGTAGAAGACGAGTCTCTTACCATCATCCGTGTACAAATCCAGACTCCTGACTGAGAAATTTCAGATAGAAAAACCCAATAACACTTTGCCGATCTGGGAATCGAACCCAAGACCTCATGCAGAATATATGTATCTTAGTATCTAAACCTTACCTACCCGACCCTCAATGATATCAGTGTACAAGTCAACGCACCCTCCGATGACATTACACAAAGTCACAACAAAGTTCAAAAATAATTACGCCATTATAAAATGCGTTCCTTTTCATCCATAATTACGACTACCAGATAATAGATATGATCCTGTGTAGGGCGAACGGAACACTACGATTAAATCAGTAGCGACGTGGCAGCAGCGCCCTCTTGTGCCGGAAGGAAGGAACTTGCCAAATTAGTGCCGCAGAGTGATCCCACTCCCCGACACAGAATGGCATTGTTTGTCCCCATTACGCAGCGCTTTGAACGTTACTCTATTACTGACGAAACGACTGAGAGTCGGATTCCATATAAATCACTTATTTTCTCACTATTACGTAGGTACTCACAAAACATATTTAGGTATAACCAGCTAACCCGAACTTCAATAATTCATATCAAAAATTTTGTTTACATAAAAAAAAGCAGACAACCTAAAAAAAAAAACACTACAAAGTGAAAAATACTTTAATTTCGGAAGTCGGTTTCTTTGGATCTGGTATTTTAGTTTATTTCACAGACTTCGGAAATTAAAGTTATTTTTCACCTAGAATCTCGATTAAAACTATTTACAAAAAAAAAAAAACAACAACAACAATGTTTTTTTTTAACTCCACACCGATTCGTATAACATTACTTGCTACGAGTACCTATCTATACAGGAAAAGTTTTTATCCAGTGCGCAAATTTTAACCACGAATTCAGCATATCATTCTAGACCGCAGAAATTTTTCGCCTCTTACAAAAAAAAAAACAGTTGTTCCATACATTTTGACCGCTTAGGTATTGCACTTTTCTATGAAACAGATGTTTTTTTTTTGTATAACCGGCGAAAAATGTCTGCGCTATTTCTGGGCTCTAGAATGATATGCTGAATTTGTTATTTTTTAAATGTTATTATTTTTTTTTTAAATATTTACAAATTACAACCCAGTCCCGGGTGATATGTGTCCCAGCAGTGGGAATATCATAAGCTGACTATGATTATGTCATATTATGCTAGTTGACATCACTGAGACATAGGATCACAGTTTCTTATTTAAGACAATGATATAATATTTTAAGTATTTATTTTATTTTATTCGGGAAACTTACAACTAACATAAACAATGTTATTAAACAATATGAAACTGAAGGCCATTTACAAGTTCCCACTGATAAACACTTAACTTAAACAACAACAAAAAACGGTCGGTAGGTACAAAATAACTACTTATGATTTAGGAAATAAATAATACACGCTTATCATCATCAGCCTATAATGTTCCCACTGCTGGGACACAAGCCTCTTCTCGGTGAAAGGGATTGGGCCGTAATCCACCACGCGGGCCCAGTGCGGGTTGGTAGATGTCACATGTCTTCGAATTTTTGGTTCTAGGACATGCCGGTTTCCTCACGATGTTTTCCTTTACCGTTTTGAGAGCAGTGGTGATGAAATAATTTATACAAAGTAAAGCGCCTGTCTGTCGGGTTCGAACTCACGACCTACAACTCGTAAGTCGCAGCCGTTACCACTTGGCCACCACTGCTCTGTATACACGCTAAACTAATGCAAATAAAATAAAAATACATAGGTACAGAGCAAACAATTACTTTCCTTAAAAAAGCTTTCCACCAACAGACGCTTAAGCCGAGAAACACTGGTATTCGGCTATCTTCTGAAAGCTTCTGTAATTCCCTATAGTGTCTTAAATCTTTGCTTGCTGAACGCAATAGACTGGCGTCATCATAAGACAAATCTTCTACCTGATATTTAAGTATTTAGTAATGATTCTGCGAACGATTATCAAATAATAACTTTGTCCTTTAGTTAAGTACTAAAACTTTTTTAAGATTATTAACCCTTTCAATGAGAATGACTTTCAATAGTCAAAAGATTTGTACAACTCTATAAGCGGCTTAAATATGGTGTATTACACTTTGTACTTACCTGTTGAATTGAGTGCTAAAAGATGATTAAGTAATGTTTTGTTGAAAACTTTTGTATAGGGTTATTTACTTATACTTATCACAATATTTCATTTATTTAGCGTGTAAGAAAGGTGTCTAGCCTTTGGGTCGAGTAGGTATTGAAGTTTGCTGTGCTTTTGTAAGACAGGTGTGCAAAAATATACTATAGCTTTTTCTTGGCAGCTCTTTTTGGAGATCAGAAGCTATCTGATGGGAACGTTGGTACCTACCTACTATTGAGATAAAAAATTCTACTATGGTCATGGTCGATCCGTGTACCGAGTTAATTTCACATTTAGGTATAACAGTGGTACCAATTAGTATGAACGGATAGATAGTAGTTGTAATATGAATTAGATTGGTTAAGTTACGTTAAGTTTTATTTTTATATGAACCCTAATAAAAATTGTAAATGAGGTTTCATTTACAATTTTCAAACCAGAATACTTTCAGTACTTTATAATAAACCTACTTATTTGTACAAGAGGTAAAATTTGTGAGTTTGTATGTATTGGGTAATCTGCAGGACTACTGATCCGTTTCCGAAAATTCTTTCAGTATTGGAAAGCTACAGTATTTTCGTGTGTTATGGGATAGAATACCTAATATTAAAACAAGAAATTTCATGCGGTCAGAACAAAACCCAAAAATAAATTAATCGATTGTTTCTATTCAGGTACTATTCAAACTAAATCGTCAATTACAATCATGTAGTACAACACATCGTCAGTGAACAAACCATACTTCTTGAATCACCGCGTGACACTCACAAACCTAATCCATTCATCGCCCTTAACTTATTACATCCACCAATCGCAACGACGAGGCGGAGTTAAAGAGCGAGACAGCTATTCCCTGATTCCCATGCGTCTGAAAGAGGTTGACTATTTTAGTCACACTGCGTCCAGAAGCGGGCGTAGAGGAAGCGATGGACGGGCTGTCCACAAATTCGTCAGTCAAAGTTTGCAATTTGAGTCACAAACCCGCGGTCGCATTTCACGGGTTAACTCTTTACGCGGTTCGCCAAAATTAAATTAATTTAATTTAATAAGTGATACACAGTGGACAATTAGTGTTTATACTTTAATAACTTAGTTTATTATTTAATAATTTTTTGCTAATTTTGCAAGGACGAAGTAAAATTTAATGATTTGAATATTAAGTGCAGTGTTGTGTGTTCGCTATGTCGGAAGCTGGTCGGCGCGGTACGGCCTACACCATTGATAACATACTCGGACACACGGAGAGACAACCGGGTATGTGATAACTGATAACACGACAGGGTACCTACCATGATTGAAATGGAAGCTCCAGACTATTCCCCCTATTATTGCAATTTTCATATGTCAGTGCAAGGTTGAATGTTGAGTTGATTAATATATGATTCGAGCACGTCACAAATAGGGCTTTACTTATATCATCAATATAACTGTCTAATTTTTCGTCTAATTCGACAGATTGACTATTTCATGAAAAAAATATTTCATCGAATTAAATGAGCTTAGAGGGATTAGGGGACCTATTCTGCCGTCCTTTAACTAGACGTTTCCGAGAAAATGGCAAAAAAAACACGAATCGTTATTTCTTAAAAACTGTGATACTTACGTTACTGATTGTAAGACACATCAAATAATATTCCTTTCTGTTTATCCTAAAGAATCCTTTGCAATTAACGGCCTACAAACTCTCATATCTTGGGAACTATTTGAATTGTAAAAATGTTTGTTAGATGGAAAGATAGAGAATTGTGAAATCTCTTAGATTCTGCTAAAAAGTAAAAATTTACCAAGTGAGGGTTAACTCCTTTCTAGTTAAAAGACGGCAGTATAGTAGTACGCACATACACGCGTTATGTACCGATGCAGTCATATTTATTGGAAATCATTATAATTATTAAAAGCCATTATTTGTAAAGCTCGCGAATCATATTTTGTTCGACATAAAGCTTTACATTGACCTGCTAATTGCAATAAACGTATTTTGTTGTTTGTTGAATTGGAGCTTTTTACCTAATTTATCAAATACAGGTAGATATTATTGTTACCGCCATGTTGGGCCACAAAAGGGATGAATGAAAGGCAATTGCATGACGTTGAGATGAGGGATGAGCAGTGTTACACGAATAGATAGAATCAGAAATGAGTAGGTGAGTAGGTAGGTTCGGTAACTTAAAAGTTGGTTTTGAAATCGGTTCGGAATCGGTATGGGGCTGTGATACGGAGGAATGAGGAAAATGTTGTGAAGAAAGTTTTGAGTATGAATGTCGATGGCTATAAGAGTAGGGGGAGACCAAAGAAACGATGGATGGACTGTGTGAATGATGATAAGGTTTGAAAGGAGCTGACTACGGAGTTGCTGACTAATAGTGAAGTTTTGACGAAAAAGACAACGTTGCGCCGACCACAAATAAATTGGGATAAGGAGGCCAGAGGAGGATGAGGGCCAGGAGAATGATAATGAAGAGGTCATATTTGCTTACTGAGGGTTCCTTTTATAAGGTGAGGGTTTTGAAATTTCATAAGGTCGAGTTTTTGGCAGTTTCTAAAACTTTTTTTGCCAAAGTACCTATAGGTACTTATGCAATGTTTATGCAGTTCAAAATCAAAAGTAATTTATTCAAATTAGGCTGAGAATCAGCACTTTTCGAACGTCAAAATACATAAGACAGTCCCCAAAAAAACGCCCACCCTTCACCGTTCAGGGTGCTTTCTCTCGAATATAATTCCGATAGATCGACATTGGAATTGTTAGTCAAGCGTCAGGGATTGGCTAGACTCAGTGAGTCCAGCCAATCCCTGACGTTTAACTGATAATTCTAATGTCGATCTATCGGAATTATATTCCAGAGTAAGCACTCAGTTCGTTTGATGAGTAGGTATTCTTTGTAGAACCACTACCTACTTAGTTGTAAATATCACGCCTGTAATCCCCGAAGGGATAAGCAGAGGTGTATCTCTAGGTACACCCGCATTTCGCCTGTTACGTTTGAGCCTCATATAATAGGGGGCGAGCCTTTTGCCGTCAATGGGGCTGCTAGTGATAAATTCCTCATAGAAAACCCCTGTAACACTTTTCCCGACATAGGAATCGAACACAGGACCTCAAGCGGTAGCGCTTGCGCCCACTTGACCAACGAGGCAGACTGTCTAATGACTGACTTATTAATTTTGTTAGGGTGGCCGTTAGTAATAAAATAAAAATGAAATAGCTTAATTTTCCTTCTACAATTTTTTGACTTAACTAATGATTAGTGTTACAAAGACTCGTTTAATGTTAGTAATAGGTAATATGTTTCTTCTTGTATGTTTATTGTTCCATTATTGTAGGTATATATTCATAAACGATGAGCAAAGTTAAATGATGTTTAAACGTTAAAAATGCATGGTTAAACAGACGCTAATCACTATTTAACTTTAAGCAATGTTTATGAATAAGGGGGATTATGTACAAGGACCGCTAGCAATAGCGGTGGAAGCCTCCTCCATTCGTTTCCAACTTTCCATGCTATTCTGTCTCTAGCTACTCTACTCCAGATTGTACCTACTATCTTTGTAATATCGTCGCTCCATCTCATTTGTGGTCGACCTTGTCTGCGCTTTTTGTTAAGTGGGCACCAGTTGGTGGTGATTTTCGTCCATCTTTCATCTTTGGAAATGTCCAGCCCATTTCCATTTTAATCCCAGTACCTTTATGGCCACGTCCTTTGCCTTGGTTTTACTTCTAATTGTTGTGTTCTTTACTTTGTCTTTAAGTCTCTGGTTCATGTAGCTCCTTTCTATTCCTTTTTGGCACACTTTGCCGTTAGTAAGTTTCCGTAACTAAATGGCAAAATCGACCCCTTGGAGCCAGCCCCCACTCGCGGCACGGCATGTCAAGGGGTAAGTACTCGTATGATAGTAAAATTGAAATTTCAACGGCAACGATGCTGGTATCCTTAGGCATACCGCGGTGTCCTTAGGCATCATCATTGAAATTTGAATTTTATTGTCTTACGTATAAGTTAAATTCGTATTCGTAGCAAAAAATATTTCCTACGCGCAGGCCCTTATAGGTCATTTCGTCCTGTCCGTAGGTATGTCACAGCCAATTGATTTAACTCGGAGATTATTGTTTTTTGTGAACCGCTAGAGATTCTGTACAGCTTGTCTGCAATAGAAAAGCTTACGCTGGTAGAAAATAACTGGCTATATTCGATCACTCAAGTTTATTGTTTTGAAGAAACATCAATTAGGTAATGACAAAAAATAATGACATCATATAAATATACCTACTTATTAGCTTTTATTTAATAAGTTTAATTATTAAAAAAAAAGACATTCGTGTCAGCTGTTCTGCTTTAATATTTAATTATTTAAAAATGAAATGAATTAAAATTGATCGAAGCCGCGGGCAAAAGCGGTGTTATAAATTGATAGGTTAATTTCAATTATGAAATCTTCTAAAATAATAATAATAATTTATCATTTATTCTCTATTCACAAAGCTGGCTTAAAGTTAATGTGTACAAAAAATATGTCTCAGTAGTATTCCACCTTTGTAAGAGACTGATGCTTGATATACCTAGGTTTTAAAAGAGTGTCCATGGAGTTTCTTGCCCGTTCTTCTCCATAGGTACCTACGCTTTGGAATGGGCAACTAGCTTCATCTTTCTAACTCACCGTCCTTGACAATTCAAAAGTGCCTGTAATTGGTTTATTTGAAATAAATGCTTTGAGTTGAGTTGAGTTTAAACAAAAATATATAATATAATAAAAATATAAATATATAAAAGAAGATGATTTTCCTTTTTCTTTTAAAAGAAGATATACTTAGATGGTTTATTCATTTTGAGGAACGACGAATATGAGGAACGACGAATGAAAGGTGACTGACCAAAGGTGTTTTAAGGCAGTTTTATATACGAACATAGTGACCTTATTGGTGATGATCTTCAGAAAGGTGAGGTAAAAGAAAGACAGAAAAATTGATTTATTTGTCACAGAAACACGTTTCTTTTTATATTACATACATTACAATCTAGTCTATTAGCTAATAACTAATTTAAATACATTTACTGCCCAACTAAGCGCAAAAGCGGTATCATAATGAAAGCGAGATTCGAGATAATTGGAGTTATGTAAAAATAATACCATTAGTGATTTAAGGAAAAACTGAGGGTAATCTTTCTTAAGGTTTTTTTATATGTTTTGAACAAAATAGCACTGAAAGGTTTAGTTCCTTCGATGCGTATTTTTTAAAGCTACCTGATGGCACAAAAATCTAATTTACGATGTTTTTTGAGAAACCGCTTTTGTGCTTAGTGTAGGCAACATAAACTACTAAGTAACCATAAAACTAAGAAATCGTCTAATAACGTCTTTCATAATCACTGTAAATTATGGGGAAGACATTTAATTCACGTGTTCTTTATTAAAGTATGCACTTGCACTACAGTTTAAGTTTTCACACATAGAAACACGTGCATACAAAAAGAGAGGAACACATAAAAAACATGAAAACAAAAGAGATTTATACTTAAGAGGCCTACGTACAATGAACTGTCCATACATACGTAATACCTAAATCATTTGCAACTTGAGCATATTTCCATCATATTATGATGATATTCGGATTCAGACAGTATTTATCTAGGCTCGTAGGGTTTTTTTTTTCCAAAATACTTACCTGAAATGAAGTTTAAGCGAATTGCATTTCGCACATTTTTACAGCGTAAATGACATGTTTTCTCACTGTTTTTTTGGTATTATAACCAACAATTTCCGTAATATTGTTGTCTCAGAAGCATAGCTCATATTATCAAGTTGTAAAATGTCGAAAAAAATATTAAAATACAATAAGTTTTCATTCATCATTTTTGGTATTACGGAACACATCCAAATTCATCATAAATGGTCAGTAGCTAGTAGCGCTATCGCGTCAAGCCATTGTCAATGTGTGTGTGATCGTACTGCTCACTGTAGGTATGTATCCTAGACAGGTACTAACACTAGCGCAACGATAGCAATTTTCAGACGAAATATTGTCTCCGCCCGAATCCTAGTTGCGAGCTTCGGTCGTAGGATTCTTAAGGCCCTGGTAATTTTGAATGTACTCGTCGTATTGTCGTTATGAGCGATAATAGTTCTTACTGCAATCCGATACGGGTTAAAATCTGTTGTAATAAATTCGAATAATAAATGAACAAGCATTGTCGTAAAAATGCAAATAAAATCGTATAAAATTAGATATTAACTACTTGATAATAAATAATCCATCACTGCATGCAGTTTGGCATTTGAAATTTTATGGTATATTTTTAATTATATTAATAATTATTATTGAAGGTATAAACTGGTTTTTAAAGATAATTAAGAGGTGACTTTGATGATTTTTTTCTTGCATTAAAGTATGTTTAATTATGTTTTCAGTTCCATCACTGTATGCAAAAAAGACTTGAAATTATCATATATTTTTTAGCTTTCAAAATTATTTACGGTTAAAGAGATACACTGGTTTAAAAAAACACCTTTTTGAGCGTTTTCAAGAAATCTCCGCCTTAAATGCGTGTACCTATGCGCGTAGTGATCGCAACCGGGGCGTAAAGTGTATGAGCAGATGTATGAACGTAAACGAAGCGGAAGGAGTATGTAAGGATCATTGCAGCAGGCTTAGCACAAGAACCGTAGGCAAACGTTTTGTCGACGGAATAGTAGACAAAAATTACGTTTCCGTATAGACAGTTGACAGTTTTATACCGAGAAATATAGACAAGCGATTTCTATTCCACAATAGAGTAGAAATAAATGCGTTATGCTTAGCCCGCAGGTGGCGTTCTGTAGTTTCTGCGCACCACCATGTCACATACGAAGAAAGCGTGAATTTGTGAAATCTTTGACAGCACACGTCGTTTGGAATTCGTGGAGCGAACCTTGGCCTGAATTCACTATGACCACTTAGAAAGCGAAAGAAAGAAAGAAAAAGTATTTATTAGACTCGCACAGGAAAATCACAAACATAACTACAACACAATAAAATAAAATTAAACTCTAAAAAGCTAAAACACAACTACGCTACGCTAGGTGTGTACTTAATAAAATTAAAATTCGATTTATACATAAAAAAGTAAAAATAACAAAAATATCCCGTACGAGGCCAAAAGGCCACTATCTCAGCACGATGCTGCGACATTTAAAAAGTGTCGCAGCGCTGGTATTCTGATAGGGCCCGCTGTGATGTCACGGACAGAAACATAAATAAAAAGTAATAAATGAAATAAAATAAGATAGGTAAGTGTGAAATTACTAAAAACTAAACAATAATGCATACATGGTAAAATAATTGTAATCCGCGTGTCTGTACCCCACGTAACATCTATTACTTGTCTATGCCTTTAGTGACTGTGACACTATGTAGTGATGGGTAACTCATCAATTTTATGTGAGGATGAGGGAGCCCCTCAATTTGCTTCGTGAGGTCCTCACGAGGGACCCCTCATTTGAGGTGAGGAATCGTACGACGACGTATTCGCCTCACGACTCGCGAGCCCGAGCCGAACTCAAACGAAGCTCCAAGTGAGCGAGGCGGGCGGGTTTAACGACGACTCACGAGTACTCACGAGTCACGACTCTCCGATAATCCGATTATTCACAACCTCACTCTCTCACACACATCATTTTCTTTCGCTTATAAATAGACCGCCAAAATAAACGAATCAATGACCCTTTATTACCAATCTAATGCTAATGCTTTTAGAGTTCATAATAATTAATCGTAGATGAAATAATTTAAATAATGTTTACTGTGCGGTGTGCCACGGTGTTGTCCAAACTTTAAGATCACACCTCACCTCACTCATTCTCAATTCTCCATACAATTTTTGAGTCGGTTCATTCGCTCACTGAGCTCACTCAATTACTCAATCCTCATTCGCGAGTCACGAACTCGCTTGCCTCGATTTTCTATTGTCAATAATGTCAATGTCAATTTTCAAATGAGGGGTGATGAGGAATGAGGTGGTTCAATATTGAAATTCGAGTAACTCTTTCAATTTGCGATCACGAGTACCTCAAATGAGGGGCCTCATGAGTGAGGGACGCATCACTAGACACTATGGCATCGCTATGACCAGTAATGAGAAGCAGGCGCCGACAATTTATGGCAAATAGAAAAATCAAATCAAATTTATAATTATCTAAAAGTGTTACAGCCGACTTGTAATTCAGACAATTTGCAGCAATTGGAGAAATGCAGATTAATATAATAGATGGCGTTGAGATGTTATTGGATTCCATTTAACGATGCCTTACTCGTAACCACGTCAATCACACACGAATTCTGCTAATATCGTGTTAATAATATCGACAAATTGTATTGGAACAGATTATGACATTTCGATTCCTTACCGTTACATTGCTTTCTAAACAAAACGATATTGGTGCCGATTCTGTTGTACACCGAACTAAACTAACTAAACTATAACTAAAATTCCTTACTTTTTACTATGAGAATCTAAACGCTATTCTGCAAAAAAATATCTCTAAATTTAAAAACTCTTTTGACACAACTAAAATCGAATTTGACAATCGCGACTCGCACGTGGTATGTTCTGGCTTCGCAACGTGGTACTTGTTTGCCCTACCCCGTGTTTTTTTTTAGAGGCAGCAGCGCGCCGGGTTCGGCAGCCTCGACGTGATTTATATGGAATTTTCACTTTTTTCATGGAAAATATGAAAAATTATTATCCACATGTTGAGTTTTAGAGTTGTTTGGGGGTTTCCTAAAGGGGGTCGAAATTTTCATTATTTTTGCGATAGGACACACCGTTTTCGAGATATAAGCAAAAGAAAAGAAAAAAAATTACAGTACTATTTTGGCACCAGAAGTCGAGATGTCGGTGTGAATTTTAGTTCTTGACAACTAATTTTATTCCACACCTATTTAATCGCGATTAAAAATAGTCAGATTTAGTTAGACAACCAAAATTTTAGGTTGAATACAATAATGAAATTGACAACAACAGAATAGCAAAATTACCATTTTCACTAAACTAATAATTCAGTACAATCTTAGTGCTGTCAAACTAAAATATAGTTAAGTTGTGTCACTTTAGTCAATTTCAGAATAGGAAATCGTCGTTTGACAGGAATAAACTAAATTTTGGTGATTTTTAGTCTAGTTTAGAGAATTTTGTGACAACAGAATCGGCACCATTGACGTAGTTTGAACTTGAACGTAGTAAGATTTCGCGGAGAATCACGATAACGATACAGAATTGGGGCCTTGGCCATAGCGCGTGCAAGCTTTGAATGAGACGCTATCCCTCAGTAATTAATCGTAACTTTATTCAAAACTATAAAAAACCAGATTGAAGCTACAATTAAGACAAAGTGGGGCAATAAGAACTACTGAAACAAGTGTATTTGTATTTTTTAAACAAGAAAACACTTTTTCAGTTAAAATGTTGTGCATAAAAAACCGTTCCTAGTTTTAAGCCTGTTAAGTTAGTATGCAATTTTTAATTTCGATAAGCCATCAATTTATTGGATCCTAACTTATTGAGGTATTAAATGGTATCAAAAGTTATTTTATGGATATACTAGCTGTCCCGACAGATGTTTTCCTGTCCATCCAAAAGTCATTCATACAAAATCCATACCCTACCTACTCTACCTACGCTACCCTACCCTACCTACCCTACACTACCCTACCCTATACTATCCTACCCTACCCTACCCTACACTATCCTACCCTACCTACCCTACCTACCTACGCTACCCTACCTACCCTACACTACCCTACACTACCCTACACTACCCTACACTACCCTACTCTACCCTACACTACCCTACCCTACTCTAAACTATCCTACCTACCCTACCTGCGCTACCCTACCTACTACCGGGATAAATCCAAAAACAAACAAACAAAGATAAATCCTATATCCGTCTCCTGGTTCTAAGCTACCTCCCCACCAATTTTCAGCCAAATCGGTTCAGCCGTTCTTGAGTTATAAATAGTGTAACTAACACGACTTTCTTTTAAATATAATAGATTTTGTTTTAAATCGAAGCGCATGTATTTATGTATGTTTCTCTATTGCGTCTGCGGGATCTACAGTTTCGTGAGTGAGATCGCAGAAAGCGATAAGGCCGCCCAATGTATGTTTTTAGTGTTTAATGTTTTAATTTTGTCATGTATTTTCTGGTGTACAATAAAGAGTATATAAATAAATAAATAAAATTGTCTTTATCTAATTGTTTTCCCGATGGCATTAGGTATACCGCATAATCAGCCTATCATGTTCCCACTGTTGAGGTCCCTATGAGTGGGAGTGGGCTACCACGCGGGTCCAGTACATGATGATAGATGTCACATGTATTCGGATTTTAAGTTCTAGATCGTGCCGGTTTCCTCACGATGTTTTCCTTCACCGTTTTGAGAGCAGTGGTGATGAAAATATTTACTCAAAGTAAAGAGCCTGCCTTGGTTTGAACCAACGACCTAATAGTCGGGGCTTGTGCTATTCTTATTCATAGCAAAATATGAACTTGGGGTTATGGTGGCGGTGTACAGGCCCCCCGGTGAGACGCCCTTGTACAACAACATTGTTAAAATTCATCTCGAAATATTATGATGTGCACAAAGCCAACACAATAACGAGCTTTGTGTTGGGTCATTATCACACTTGACTGAGCTTTTGAGGATTATAACTATAATGCTTTTGTATGTATTCTGGTAATTATTGTTGCTGCATGTGGTGGCGGAGATGCAGAGTGCTATAGGTACCTACATTAAAAACATTTTACAAAAAAAAAAAAACAGCCACTAAGTACAAAGTGAAACATAAAGTCGGTGTCTATGGTTCTGTATTTACGTTTTTTGTCACTGGCTCAGACACCAATTTGTATATCACTATCTGCTATGTATATTAATATACTACATACCTACACTAAGTGGAAAATAAACTTATTATTGCAGCTAACACAAAAACTACCCAAGCAAAGTTAGTAAAATGTATTTGGGACCACTTTGCGAGCTTTCTCTACTAAATTAAAAACTTTTCAAGCAAATCGGCTTAGGAATTACGGAGAAATAGGTGTAAAAAACTCGCCGAATACATAACTTCTTTCTAAAAAGAAAGGAAGAAGGAGGCTATCAATTCGACATATTCAAATAAATTTTTTAATGTATTTTCGGGCATAACTCCGTCATATAATGTTTAGACGGATTTTAAAAATTCTTCTTTTTTTCGAAAGGGTATTATTCCAAAATGGTGGTGGTTAAAACATATAGATCTGATCGTTTCCGAGACAGACAACGAAACTAACTTTGGATATGTATTTTAATTTTTTGGCGCCGCCATCCGAAATTAAAGACATTTTCTACTTCCGGAAAATTTAGTGTTTTTCCGGAAGTTTTTTTTTTTTACGTCAAGGGCTTGTGACTAAGTAACAATAGTCGCATGGGTAGATCGATCCGGTTAAGCTCTGCTTGCCGCGGTTAGCCCGTGGATGGGTGACCATCTTAACATACCAAGACCCCTCCGTGCCTCGGAAAGCACGTTATGCCGTTGGTCCCGGCTGTCATTCGTAGATCTTTGACAGTCGTTACGGGTCGTCAGAAGCCCGAAAGTCTGACAACCAGTCTTACCAAAGGGTTATCGTATTACCCAGTAACTGGGTTGTGGAGGTCAGATAGGCAGTCGCTCCTGGTAAAATACTGGTATTCAGCTGCATCCGGTTACACTGGAAGCCGACCCCAACATAGTTGGGAAAAGGCTAGGCAGATGATGATGATGTTTTTTTTTTAAGTCGGAATGTAGTAGCAATCTGATGCAGTTATTAGCAGTTATTTTATGTCAATCTCAGATTTCATGCCACCAACAGCATCCGACTGCTTGAAAGTGCTCATGTTTAACCTTTTCGGTTGTTTTTATCCGAATACGCCAGAACGATGGTCAGGTTTTTCGTGCATGCCCACGTTTATCGATAGATATGTTTATATTTCTTTGGCACGATCTGTGGCTTGCATGGCTTTATAAATTTTAACAACTAAGTTGGGTATCATTAGTTTCGTCTTGATACCTTGAGTGACAGTAGTATATTTTTTGAAAAACCAACATGTTGGGCGCCATTAAGACTAATCGTATTTCGTATAATTGTAGTGTGTGTATTTTTTTGGAAAAAGTTTTTATTTTTCACTTTCTAGTTATAGTACCTACCCACATCAATTCGAAGTTTCATCATCCTTGGGGGTAAAACAAAGCATATTTTTTCGGAAGTAGCAATCGCAGTTGATTTGCTGTCATTTTTTGAAGGGATCCGTTGTCTGTCTCCGAAACGCATCATCAGATCTATATGAAATTTAATTGGGACCATTTCGAAATAAACCTCTTTCTTTCAGAATTTTGCAAATCCGCTTTTAAATGACGGAGTTATGCCCGAATATACATAAAAAAATATAAACATGTCGAATTGAAAACCGTCTTCTTTTTGAAGTCGATTAATGATAACCTACTTCTTTTTTAAGTCGGTTAAAAATGGAAATTGCATTAAATAACATGTTGTATCAGTGTTAGACCTTTCAAATTACTTATAGGAAATTCCCACCTAGCTAATTTGCCTAAATTATCCCAATAATCTATGTCATCTAAAGATTATTTCTTTCATGCATACAAAAACATCAACTTAGCCTATTGCTGTCCACTGATGAATATAGGTCCCAGGCTGCGCCCCAATACCCTGTCCTCCGCCTTCCGCATCTAGTCTGTCATCTTAAGGTCGTCGGTCCATCTAGCTGGAAGGTTTTTCACACTACGTATGCATCACTAACAAAAAAAGAACCGGTCAAGTGCGAGTCCAACTCGTGCGCCAAGGTTTCTGTACCTACCCATTGTACCGCCATAATAAAAAAGATATGGGCAAATTTAGATTTTCGCGAAAACTTGTATAAGTACTAAAATATACCTTAATTTTCAACTTTTTCTTTTTTTTTGTGATTAAAAATAACAATTAATTAAGAGTTAAAGAAAAATAAAAGTAGTTGAAAATTAAGGTAAATTACCTACACCTAATAGGGAACTCGTATCGACTTCAGTATCTGGTATAAATTTGAACTTGCTAGGTCCACCCGTTTCTGAGAAAAACGGTGGTGACACACGGACAGACAGACGGACAAGAGAGTGACTATATAGGGTTTCCTTTTTTATCTTTTGAGGTACGGAACCCTAAAAACGAGTAATTGACTTAACCACAATGGTAGATTTTTTGTATTTTATAGTCATTAGATTGTATTTAAGTAGCTATATATACATACATAGTTTATGATCAAAGCTGATGTAGAGGATGCACTCGTATCGGCTTATCAGTGATCTGACAAGTGACTTTAGACTGTATATCAACTGCATAAGACTCATGGAATGTAGCATGACTACTTTATTGATGTATTGAGAACCCGGAGGGCCAATTTGACAGGATTATATCGAACGCGTATGGTCGCAGTGAGGGAATACATATTATTCTTTGACAAAGTGCTGAAAATATTTTATAAAAGCTTCAAATTTCTCACATGGAAGCAACAGGAACAATGTAGGTACAAGGAATTTTACCATACATACTCCCATACCGTTCCATGTGTTGCCGGACGTAAAAGAATAGCACCATCCCATTTCTTCCCGTGGGTGTCGTAGAAGGCGACTAAGGGACTTACTAGAGAATGGGCAGCAGCGTTCTCTATGCATTTTACTGTACCATACTGCAATTGCCAACCCGCCTGCCAAGCGTGTCGATTATGGCAAAATTCCCCCTTTTGGGGGAGGCCTTCGTCCAGCAGTGAACGTCTTTCGGCTGAAGTGGATGTCTGACTCCCATACCTATTAACACTGTAATTTGAAAAAATTGTAAAAGCGAATTATTTTTAAAAGAGTAACCGTGGAGTTTCTTGCCGGCTCGTTTTCATAGGAAACAACCAATTGGAACCGTGCACCTAGCTTCTGACGTTTCATGAGTGCCCATGCAGGTTTATGTGAAATAAAATATTTTCATTTGAAAAGAGTGTCCTTGGAGTTTCTTGCCCGTTCTTCTTTATAAGTAGATCTACGTTTTTGAATGGGCAACTAGCTTCAACTTTCCAACTAACTGACCGACTCTTTGACAATTCAAAACTGCCTGTAAATGGTTTAATTGAAATCTAAATAAATAAAAAGACAAGTCCTGACTGACTGACTGACTCATCAACGCCCAGCCCAAACCCTTGGACCTAGAAAGCTGAAAGCTGAGCTGTTTTTCGAAATTCAACCCCTAAGGGAGTTAAATAGGGGATGAAAGTTCCGCGCGGGCGAAGCCGCTGGCAAAAGCTAGTCAATTATATGAGTTCTAAGTTATTGATAACTAGCTTTCGGCTTCGCCCGCGCGGAACTTTAATCCCCTATTTAACTCCCTTAGGGGTTGAATTTCGAAAAATCCTTCCTTATTTCTTGTCTACATTATAAAGGGAACCTCTGTGAAAAATTTCAGCTTTCTAGGTCCAAGGGTTTGGGCTGGGCGTTGATGAGTCAGTCAGTCAGTCAGGACTTCTCTCTTTATTTGTATACATAGATTATATTGTTCATTGAACATCGGCTTTTATCTTATCGGAGTGACGCGTAGTCTACCTATTTGATTACGTGCCATACATATTAACTAAGGAGGTTTTTTTTGGAGGGTGGAACATCATCAAATAACTTCTCCCGCTCTGGGTGGAGCAGGAGAGCGTGTCAGACTTTTACTGACTAAAACCCACACGTGTTCCCTAAGTTGCTTGTGTGCCAGGGGCCATGGTATCTCTTTCGAATAACCCGCACCCCTGGCAGGCATCGGCCCTTGCAGGCCCCACCAGTTGGTGCTGACAGCTCTTTGAGGCGCGCGTGGAACACAACGTGCCGTCGACGCGGGCTCAACGGACCTATTACTCGCCGTCCGCAAGCCCACGCCTACGGTGGCCGGGAATCAGCCTAGGATTCGACGCCCGGTGCGTCTCCTGCGGAGGCTAGGGCCGCGAAGACGAATATACTGCTTCTCCCTTACACCTCCCTCTTCGCGATCATTACTGCTTCGCAGAAGGAGGTGACCGGACGCGAGAGATCGCTGCTGCCGATCGCCTCCACGAGGACACGGTGGTGCTCTGCCCAAGCCGAGACCTACACCATATGCTCCATCGTGTCCTCAGGGCGATCTACGCAATGGAAACATTCGGCCGTTTCCTTCCGCCTTATACGAAATAGAAACCTCTCGAAACATCCGTGTCCGGTGAGGACACAGGCCTCAGGTGGAAGGTGAGGACGCCTTGGCACCGCTACAATCGTGGCGTGCTAAGCACTGGGTTGTGACAATCGCACTCACTATGTCGCCATGAGATCCCACTGGAGCTCTGTCCGCTGTGCTCCGATTTCTCGCGGTAGCGGAGTTACCCCGGCGTTTTTCCTCCTCGCGCCACTCCCAAGTGTGCGTGAGGACCTTTGCCTCCAGATCCCATGGCGGCAATCCGGCAAGGAGGCCCACCGCACCGGAGATCGTGCGATATCCCCGGATCATCCGGATGGCCATATCCCTATTGGGTGACTCCGGTTATGTTATGTGCAAAAACCGATGTTATTTTGTTACGATGTCTCGTTTCTACCTTTTCCTTATTTGACTTTTTTGTCGTAATTTTAGTTTTTAATTAAACATAATAGGTAAGTACTATAAGTATTAACTTACCAATCATCATCATCATTTCAGCTGAAAGACGCCCACTGCTGCACATAAGCCTCCCCAGAAGGATTTGTCATAATCGCCACGCTTGGCAGGCGGGTTGTCGATCGCAGTATGGTGGTCAAATGCATAGAGAACGCTGCTGCCTATTCTCTAGTAAGTCCCTTAGTGGCCTTCTACGACACCAACTGGAAGAAATGGGATTGGCGCTATTCTTTTACGTACCTACGGCACCAAACGGCACTTACCAATAGAAATATGTAAACCAAATAAGTGAGTCGCTGTTGAGGGTTCCGTAATCCGTACCAATAAAGCGCATCCTTACCATACAAATCACCCTACAAATTACTGTAAAATTATACATTGTATTGGTCTGTGCGAACAGCCCAGCACGATGAGATAGATGATCGGCAAACATTTTGAACTTCACCCTCCTATTTAACTGACACCATTCACTTCAGGAGATGAACTTTCCAAAACTCTTACCACTTGTTTTATTTCTGCCCACTTTTTTATGTAAGGAACTTTTTGCAAAATACCTATCATGCTTTTAAACCGAGTGGTTTAGGCTGCCCGTTATCAGTAACGAATTCAAGAATTTGATTCGACTTTTAAATTCACAAAATGTCAAATGCATGCGACACTCGCTCGCAGAAGATTTTGTAGAGAAGATTTTTTTTAAGTTTCAATAATTTAATTCGTTGTAATCCGTGTGTTCAAATCGCGAGTCAAACAAATTGTTAAAAATCTTTAAACTTGCATTAATCTCTCGTTCCCACCGCTTCACGTTTGAGTGACATGACATCGATCTGGTAATCCGGCGCTCCTGTTCAATACCAGTTCAACATAAGCCTCATCGCCCTATGTGCACTTTCAACTCGCTAAACACGAGCAACTGAAAACTACGCCTTACGCTATAGAAACAAAGTTCAAACTCCCTAGTCAGTACACATGACCCTCGTTTAACAAGCAGGATTTAACAAAACAGGCGTATTGTTAAGCACTTAACGTCACTTTTATTCACTATTTATTTATACTAATTCTATTTTTATAAGAGCTTTGATACAATTGAATTGAAACATCACAATAAGGATACAATGCGATGAACCAATGGAAGTGATTATAAAGGATTTTCATTATGTTATTACTTGTAAAACGGCCGTTGATAATGGTAAAACTAATTTTAATAAAGACCCTTATTTGCTTTGTGATTTGGGTATGAAGAACATGAAATACTTCAAAATTTAAAACATATACATTTTGTTTCAAGTAGGCGAAGATTGTCATTGCACTCGTGGCGGCGTAATGGAGCCGATAGAGAGTGTAATGAGAGTATGACAAATGCTTACGCGTATCAAAGGTCTTTTTAAATTTGTTTCAAAAAAATCAAAATCAAAAGTCATTTATTCAAACTAGGCTGAGAGTCAGCACTTTTTGTACGTCAAAATTACAAAAGACAGTCCCCAAAACGCCCACGCTTCACCACTTCCTAGTGCTTTTTAGCTGGGAAGAAGAAGTGGCGCAACAAACTCCTCAGCAGCACAGCTGTCTGTTAAGTTGGAAGAACTTGATTCTGTACAATAATAGGTAAGTATTCAACAAAAAATGAAAATTTTATTTATAAAAATAAAAAATTGAATGTTTAAAATAGCTAGCGAATATTTTTTTGGAGTGTCTTTACTTCACGGTTTGTAGTAAAAACAAAGCATTGGCTCGAAGCGGCCAATGCCAATGTGCTTTATTTCATTACGCAATATGATGAATGAAATAATTTTAATTAATCCTAATTTATTATTTACATAAGTAGTTTAAATAATTTTCTCAAAATATTTAAAAGCAAAACAAGACATGGTAACAAATTAATTCAATTTTCGTCGTTATATAACGTCACTAAGTTACCTCAAATCCTGCATTTTCGATTTGTACTTATTAATATGGTTATGACTATTAGGATCATTTGATGAGTATATTTGACATAGTAAAAGGTGAAAAAAATATCTATGCATTTTTTCAAATACATTTTATTTGTTTTATTATGACTACAAGCTTACTTAGCTTACTTCGTTGCCATTGTTTTGCATTTCGGTAAATTTTCTTGTGGAGAAAATTTACAACATAGCCAACTAGCTAATTCCGCGTTGTGCTGGATATTTTAGATCTTATTGCGATAAACTCAGGATCGAAATTCATTAACTCCCACTTTTGTTTTCTTTGTGTTTGATGAGAGGGATAGGCAAGGAGGCGCTCGTGTTTTTTTTTTTTTTGCTGGCTTTATACGCACTCCGTAGGATTGATTTTCGAGAATTCCAAAAATAAGCGTAATAATTTTTTTTTTTGTCAAGATCTTTAACACGTTTCATAATCATAATGATTGGATCGAGCGTTATTAAGATTCTTTCATACAAACAATTACATCCTCTAAACTCACTACGAGGGTAGTTTTAAGAAACTAATAATGTCAAACCTCATAGCATATTTAGGTACTGTTGAATCTTGCTGATTAAGTATTTAAGTTGATTATAATATCACTTCACTGGCTCACTACCACATCAAGCGCTACCATGCAGACCTGCTTCACTCTATCAATTTCCTGCATTCCTCGTGACCGACAGATGACATTAGTGACAGCAGCTGCCTCCGCTTGTGTTTACTTATTATTTCTATTATATAGATACACTACAAGTACAGACGCCAGCACATCAAGCTACTCGAAACTGTCAAATTTTCCCAATTGAACATGAACCTTATGCTTATGTTAAGTTAAGTTAAGTAGTTAAGTTGAAAATCGATGAAAGAAATTTGACAGATTGGGGTAGCTTGATGTGCTGGCGTCTGTAGGAACCTACATATTCGTAGCAAGTTCAAGTTTGGAGTGTTTGGCGGGATCGCGTTGGAAGGTTGGAACATGTCGCATGAATTTTCATTTTAATAAAATTTTGTGAAATATCCCTATTTCTTTCTGTTAAATTGTATAATTTTGGTAGTGAATTATTTAATTTACCTACGTGTTGGTGCACAAGTGTAGTGAAGGTGAAAATAATTGACTAACAAGGACTTTTCGTGTTCCCTTTCAAAAAACACATAATAGGTACGTTGTTGTAAAGTTACTACCGCTTTACAAGAACGTTGACTTGACTGACTAGAGATGACTATGACTTTTGTAACTTCGTGCCTGTTAACGGGCCATTTACTTGATCGAGAAGAAAAATTACTTGACCCTGGCTAAATGCACAAACCGTGCGAAGCCAATACCCAAAAAAAAAAAAAAACATCAAGTTTTATGATATCCCATCGACAAAAATAAAGAACTTACAAATCTAATAACTTTCATGATGAATTTTCAAAAATACTTTCGTTGGAAATATTTGCATACTGTTTGTCGTCACAGAATTGAAGATTTTTATAACGTAAAATGAAATGACATAACTTATACCTAACCTCAATAGTCAATATTTTTTTAAATTAAAATTTATAAACAGAACTATAAACGGAAAAATGAGGAAAATGTCGTGAGAAAAGTTTTGAGTATGAATGTCGATTGGCTATAAGAGTAGAAGGAGACCAAAAAAACGATGGATGGACTGTCTGAATGATGAGATGGTTAGAAAGGATGTGCTACGGAGATGATGACTAATAGAGAAGTGTGGAAGAAAAGGACATGTTGCCCCGACACCAAATAAATTCGGTTAAGGGCAGGAGAATTTAATTAAACTGAAAGGTGAGCAGAAGTTGACAGAATGGTCTTATTCTAAAATGTAAACTAGTATAATCAAAGCATTGTTAAATAGGCTTAATCTTCTTGTTTAATCAAACAACATGACTAAATGATGTAAAGTGTTACTACTAATAATTATTTAATTGATTTAAAGTAGAAATGGGCCGACTATGACTTTGGCCGATGGGCCGACTATCCGGCCAAGCCGATCATTGCGTTCGGTTGAGTTCGGGTGAGATCGGTAATGTTCGTGACTACGCTTTTGGCTCGTGCGCGGCGCCCGGCGACCAGGCGGAATTTTCGGGACGTTTTTTTGTTTGCTTTGCATGTATTCTATTATTGTTTACGTGCGAGCCGGCTTTTCCTCCTATGCTAATTTCCTATCCTTTTCTAAATTGCGCTGAAAGTAAACTGTTAAACTGATTCTATGATCCCTACTATATAATATTATAAATGCGAAAGTAACTCTGTCTGTCTGTCTGTCTGTCTGTCTGTTACGCTTTCACGCCTTAACCGCTGAACCGATCGTCATGAAATTTGGCCGAGATATAGCCTGGGATATGGGTAAGGACATAGGCTACTTTTTTACGCGATAACCGACATCCACGCGGGCGGAGCCGCGGGCAAAAGCTAGTAAAATAATAACAGTAAAGATTTCAATTTCCATTCAATCACCACCTTTAATTTTTTTAAGAATTATTAATATTTAATAATTAATATTAATAATTAATACGAGTAAAAAATGGACCGACTAGTCGCTGACTACAAATATGGCCAACTATTCGGCTTTCCCGTCTATATAGTCGGTGACTAATCGGTACATCACTAATTTAAAGAACTGTTTTAAAACAACTTAGGTACCCTTCGATCAATAATATTGATCGAAGTAGGTAGCCTAAACCTAAAGTACTGAAAGGGGGTTTCCCCTTTGATTACCACATTAAAATAATTATTAAAAAACTCGGAAGTGTCGAAGGGTGGGCGTTTTGGGGGGACTGTCTCATGTTTTATTTTTTATTTTTTTTGACGTTCGAAAAGTGCTGACTCTCAGCCTAGTTTGAATAAATGACTTTTGATTTTGATTTTGATTTTGACTCGATTATCAATTTGTAGTTTATTTGCAATACCTAATACCTACCTAAATACAAAAAACAATTTATGTTCAGGATACATAAGTTTGTTTGAATGTTTTATGAAATTAATTTAAGTGTGTAAATACAGCTATTCAATGACTACTTTTCTTCCCACAGATCGAATAGAACTAAAAAGCGAGAGCGTCGCACACTCGGACTCGGAGCATGAGCACGAGCACGAGCACGAACACGAGCACGAGTTGAGTGAGCATAACGATCTCGAGCACGGCCACGGCGAGCATAGTGAGCACGGAGAGCACCTAGAGGCGCTAGACGCGGGCCGACCACGCAAGGTAACTTGATCTGAATTGATGGATTAATTCTTTTAGAGATTTTTTATACGGAGTTGACATCGAAGCGCAAACGGTAAAAATGAATTACTCAGCACATAACTCTAGAGCTTGACGCGTAAGAGCGTAGAAAAAAATGTTGGAATTTTGCCCGAAAGTTCTAGGTATGGTCAAGAACAAAAAAATTACTGTATATTTAAGAAAAATTGGCAGATACGTGTTTAAACCATCAAGTCTGTTTTTGAAATAAGAATCCAACAGAAATCGCAATACAGTTCCTTTAAAAAAAAATAACGAATAACTTAATCCGGTATTGAGTTGTAATTTTTTGTATTAAGGTGACACTTGTCCACATTTTTTTCATACAAACTTCGGGAGGGTTTTACTCCACTGTTTGACTATGTACTACAAAAATGATTAAACATGGTCCATACCATGTTTAATAATTTTGTCTCATTATCAATATTGTCTGTACGGAAAAAGAATAATAAAATAAAAAGCCATTAAAATTTATGAGCCAACAAAGATTCGTTTTTCTTGCTAATTTAACCTAACTTTGGGCGTGTTTAAGTAATAAAAAAGTTTAAAATCTCTAAAACAAAGTCGGTATCGACAAAGCTCAATTATCGAAAAGTTCAATGAACTTAATTGGTCATTGATTTATGCAGTGGTTTTTTCAGAAAACCCGATCTTCCTAAGGAGTTTTCTTAATTTTTTACGCGCCTGTTTTACTATAACTGATCCTGCAGCTCACTCAATAATGTGTGCGTGTAGACTAGCGTCTAACTGCTCATCACTGATACTATACATCGCGTCAAACTTTATGGCGGCTCTGAAGTGAGCTACACGCTGCGCAGTACCCCACCCCTCAACCCCGCTGACCCATGAATTTGTTACTGCGCAGCGACTCGCCTCGTGTTCCGAGCCGCCATAAAGTTTGAATCGAGCTGTACCTCTGTCGGACACGAAGCCTGGTGAGACAGCGTGCTTTTTAGCCAGGCCCACCAGTGAGTTCGAGCCCGCGACTAGTGTACCCTTAAGAACATTACCCAAATCGAAAAGAAGTTAGAAATACAAAAACTTGCTCAGAGCTAGAACTAAAGTTAGATCGCATTCATAATGAGACAGGATTATTTTTACTAGTTTAAGTATTCATTGCCGACTAAACTCTTTCGGCAACCCTCAACTATGTGGTGTAAGTTCTCCCATCGACCTGTACGCTGTTTGTCAAGCAGGTGCGTCGCAGCCGCACCACGTTCACCACGTACCAGCTGCACGAGCTGGAGAGGGCCTTCGACAAGACGCAGTACCCTGACGTGTTCACGCGCGAGGAGTTGGCCATGCGGCTGGACTTAAGCGAGGCGAGAGTGCAGGTGAGCACATACGAGTATAACATTGAAATCATCATTCTTCTACCCTTAGGTATCCCAATTGCAACATGTCGTTTTCTTCCACATCTTAGCCATCATCTCCGTAGTCGCACCTATTGTAACCATATGATCATTCACACAGTCCATCCATCGTTTCTTTGGTCTCCCCCTACTGTTATAGCCATCGACATTCATACTCAAAACTTTCCTCACGACATTTTCTTCATTATTCCGTATCACATGCCCATACCATGACAACCGATTTCCACACAACATTTCAGTGATCGATGCCATTTTCAAATATACTTAAAAAAATACTCCCATTGCTGGGCAGAGGTCTCCCCCAAGTCCTTCCTTTGAGCTTTTTTCCCGCGCCACCTTGAACCAGCCCTCGAGGTACGCCTAAAGGTTATCTCGCCACCGCTTTCTGGGCTGACCGCAGCGGCGCAGTCCATCTTCAGGCTAAATGGCCATAATTAATAATTGTTAGTTGTTGTTAATTATTGTGAACTAGCTTCTGTCAGCGGCTTCGCCCGCGCGGAACTTTCATCCCCTATTTTTAACTTCCTTAGGGGTTGAATTTCGAAAAATCCTTCCTTATTCCTTGTCTACATTATAAAGGGAACCTCTGCGCAAAATTTCGGCTTTCTAGGTCCAAGGGTTTGGGCTGGGCGTTGATGAGTCAGTCCGTCAGCCAGGACTTTGCTTTTTATTTAAATACTTATATAAGATAATATTGGGATATCCAAATTTTTGTGCTCGGGGCAACATTTCTGTTTCTTCCACACTGTATTAGTCATCATCTCCGTAGTCACACCCTTTCTAACCTCATAATTCACAGAGTTCATCCATCGTTTCTTTGGTCTCCCCCTACTCTCATAGAAGCCGTAGTCAAAACTCAAAACTTGCCTCACGACATCTTCAAGCTAAATTTAAAAAATATACATTTAAAATCCTACTAATATAATAAATGTGAAAGTTTTTATGTTGGGATGTTTGTTACTTGATTACGCAAAAACGGGCGAACGGATTTGTATGAAATTTGGCACATAACCTGGATTAACACATATGATACTTTTATCCCGGTAGAACTGTCCTGTGTCCATTTGCGGCCAACACGCGAGTGAAGCCTCTGGCAAAACCTAGTATAAAATATTTATACCAGGCTTCAATGGCCCATATAAAACCGTAATTCGCGAATCCTATAGATCGACATACAATCAGCAAATTTCAAAACAAAATTGCGGTATGCCCTGGTGCTTTTGCCATAATTTTAATTACACCATTTCATTTTACACACTTTATACAAGTACGTAAGTACCTACTCATTATATTTAGGTTACAAACGGTATAACATTTACCACTAATTATAACGTTTTAATCTGAGTTAATTAACTCACACAACATTCAAACTACAATTTCCGAAAAACTTAGTAAGTACCAAGACCTCGCCATAGAAATCAAAACGGACAAAAGAATAGGGCGCTGGTGGCGGCTTTGGATTCGCAGTTGTCAAATTATTTTGATGACTGCGAAGACCTCACCGATACTCATTCGATTCGGTACTGCGCGGCTGTAGCGGCATGTCGTGTAGCTCATGTCAAATTCACAAATGACTCTAGAGCTACACGACCGAAACCAGCCGTTCCAGCTTGGCAGTGCAGGATTGAACGTCGTATTGGTGGGGCCAGGGCCCTCATCGGCAAACTAATCTGCTTCAGGGAGGGCAACACTCGCCCTAGAGTGATGCGCTTTGTGAGGCGGGCATTCTCAGGGACTGATACCAGCCCTCAAGATTATATGTCCCGTGTTACACAGCGCATAGACTTCCTGAAGCAGAAAGTGTATGCATGGGCAATCCGTATTCGTAGGTACAAGCGGCGAGTAGACCGATACACTCAGAACCGCTCTGCTTGGTTTGGCATATTCCAACGCGAATATTAAATACTGTTTCAACAAATTATTAATTAACTAACTAGTGACATTATTAGTTAAATTAATTAATATTAAGAGCAATTCTGCTCTCGGTAATATTGAAATAATTATGTTTGTATCACCGCAAGCTATGGATTAATTACCTAAATGAATGCTGCTAATTAATCATTAATAAAGTTGGTATTTATCATTTCAGAGTGGCCAATATAGGAAAACTAGCTTTTGCCAGCGGCGTCGCCCGCGTGGGTGTCGGTGTGTTATACATATAAACCTTGCTCTTGAATCACTCTGTCTACTAATGAAAACCGCATTAAAATCTTTTGCGTAATTTTAAAGATCTAAGCATACGAAAAGCGACTTTATTTTATACTTTACAAAGATGATTTTATTTGTTACATTTTTTTTTATAAATTGCCAAAATTTTCTACGCTAGAAGGTCTAGAATTGTAAGCTGAATCCCTAATTATAGATTCCGCACTGGTTAAAATTTTATCCTATTTCCGTATTTTGTGAAAGGATGAATCCACGAAGTGTGACGAATAGCGATACAAGAACTTTGACGATTAGGTCCACAATACATAAGCACAGGAATCTAGCCACATGTTTAACCAAATTGCGAAGGTCTGTCCGTAGAGGTGCGACAGTAATTAAAATTAGTTCCATTCTCATCGCGCGGCGCACAATGAGCGCAAATTGTCGATGGTCCCGCGCTCACCGCAACGCGTCACCAAAGCTCCTAAAGCCGGCTGCACACTTATCGCTCCTTGACTAGCATGCAACGATGGTACTTGTGACACCACCCTAAGTTACAAAGAAGATTTTAATCTGTTTACAAGTCTCTCTAATTTGACTGTTCGACATAGATAGAATATAAACTATCGTAAATTAATAAATGTATATTGTGAGTAGTGTGGTACAGTTTACAATTTCGAGAGATAGATTAAAATCGGGTGCGCCAAAGTTCACCTAAATTTTCAACTCCGATAATTGGAAAGCCGAAAATGTTCTTCCTAACATTTTTCATCCTAACAATCACAATTCCTAACTACTCTGTTCATAATTCCGAAGCATTCAACTTCATAATGTCAGTAGCAATAAACATTTAATATACTTTTATTTGTTTTCCTATATTTTCTCAACATAACCATCTTTTACACTATTATTCATATCTTTATTGTTTAGATTTCTTTTTATTCATAATAATCAGTATTTTATACATTAATTTTGCGTAACTTTATTTTCACATAACATGTTTAACATAATAAGAATAATAGTACCATGGTACAAGTAGCGATGTGGAATGGATCCATAGGTTAGGTTAGGTTAGCACAGTGACCAACTACGTGCGAGCCGAGCGAGCGAAGCGAGCGGTGCCGCGGCAGCGGCCGGCGAGCGCTACCTCGAAATTGGTCGCGAAATTTTTCTAAGTATTTTTTTCATAGTGCCCCCAAGACGACACTCTGAACTGAATTTCATTCATTTAAGACAAAAGTCAGTGAAACGACCTTTAATTATTCTAAACAGTTGGTTTTTTAGATATAGTTATCTCAGGTAACATTCATCTGATGATTCATGGTTTTTATTACACTTGGTAAATGTTTCTTTCTGAGTATGAGTGAAAATATTATGGTAATTATGTTTAGGGATAAAAGCGATATGATAAAAACAGTAGGAGTTTAAATATATTTACATTCATGATATTATTAATAACAATTTTCGGAAACATGTGTGTTATGAACATCGCCGGTAGCACTACAAATAGTATGAATGAAAACTTTAGGATGAAAAATTTTAGGAAGAGTGATCATTCGGATTACAAATCATTAGGAAGAACAATTTCGGGTAAAGAACTTTAGGTGAGCCAATATGGACCCATTAAAATCATACGGTGAAATAATATACTTTTGGTCTGTTCAATATATTTATTATTTATTTTAAAGACAACAAACAGTCTTCGGTATTTGCACGCCGTAAGGTAGACTGTAGCTGATCTCAATAATTTATGTACAAAATGGTATACCTGTACCTACATTAATAGCAAATAAAATTCTGATTGTGATTCTCATTTGACTATCTTCCAACATCCTTCTAATTCTAAGTCCTTCGAGTCGGATTATTCAACATTTTTTCACCGACTCGTTTGACTGAGTGAAATTTTCTCTAATGACGCTTCAAAGGCGTTGCCAATTCTGATAGCATATTTCTACAATTACCAACCTACAATTAGACAAAATAAGAGCTCAGTTAATCGCATTAAGTGCAAGTCCGCGGTAAGACATAGCCGTGGCGGCACAATGCGCGCTAATTCGCGCGTCATTACGCTCTCGTCGCGAGAGCGCTAATGTTTGCAGCGTCGTCAACGCCACATTACTGCGACTCCTTCGGAGATATTGTAATCAGGCCTCTTGGAGACTGCCGCGTTTTGTACAAGAATGAAATTATTAAGTTCCGTTAAAAGATAATAATAGCCAATGTGCATTTACAGCGTCCGTTCTTTTCTATACTTTGCGAGTGGAGGCTGCAGCTGTAATTATTTTCTCCATTGCTGGCTATTAGCGCGCCTCGACTAAGATTCTCTCTTGTATTTATTTGCTCTTAGCATTTTGCTACAGTAGCTACTAGCGGTCTTATTCATAAACGCCTTGTAACTTTTAATCAATTGCTAACTAACTGATTAGCAAAATTCTTATTTATAAACGCTATTTAGCGCTATAAGGTCGCTAAGCAAATGATTTGTAGCTGTCATATTTAAACACCACCGGTGCCCTGTTTAACTTGCTAAGAGGCAACATGGCGGATTTTATTTTAATCAGCTGATCGATTCAAAATGATTTTTAGTGTACTTCAAGGTTATTTTGTTCTTAAATATGGAATTATCATTAGTAAATGTGGATTTCGACAATATTTTACGGGATTTCAGAACGACACCGAAGAATTAAATAGTTTTGAAACGCCGCGGGCGCCTATTGTTAGTAAACGGAGGAAGACCTACAAGACTCGTTCAAATCCGCTACGAAAAAAACATATTCCTCATTCTAAGTACACGTGATGATAGGATTTATAGGGTAGTTCAATCAGTAGGAGGTTCAGTCAGTTCGTGAGGAAGCTCATCGGAGATAGTGATTATCCATTGTTATCCCATGTACCCCTCGTTTTATGACGCAGAGAGTACTTTATACGATACTGATGACGCCTTCTAGGGCCCAGAACTAAAGAAATGCCACGTTATGGCAGTCATGCACAATAAAACAAGATACTTTTTATAAAAACCAATTTATTTCGATACGCAATAAAGCCATATTTGTGTTATAATTTCATTATTTTTGATTTCCAATTCTTCTTTGTCCAAAGACGGGTGCACTTATTTTCTCATGCCACTCTCATTCCTCATCTTTTTCACTTAGCATGGTGACCCCCGTTGCTATCTTTGCAAGGTTGAATAGTAATGGTGCTAACTGCTAAGTAGTAGCTTTCATAGCAGCAGTCAAAATTGTAACTGTAAACAAGAATAATAATTGTTATTTAAAGACACTGAAACCCCAATGCAAAAGCAATAGGAAGTTATATAGAATAGGCACAAGTACCTACATATGTTTCTCAAAGAGAATATCCATGTTAACAAGTTTAAAGAACATGTAAATACATAGCTGTATCGGCTACTGTGTTATCATTCATTTGGTCACTTTACAATAGAAAGTAAATAGGTACAAATTCAGAGATACATTACCTTTTCCTGTTAAGTCCATTCTTGGGAGCATATTATTATCATTGCTCATCTTTTTCACGTAGCATCATCTCCACCGTTGCCATCTCAAGATTGAATAGTATTGGTGCTACGTGCTAGTAGCTTTCATAGCAGCAGTCAAAATTGTAACTGTAAACAAGTATAATTTTATTGTTATTAAAATACACTGAAACCCTGCAAAAGCACTAGGAATTTTCATAGAATATACATACATAAATACGCATATGTTTTTAAAAGATAATATCCATGTAAATAAACGTAAAGAACTTGTAAATACATAGTTATTATCAGCTAATACGATAGCATTAAATTGGGTCACTTTGCAATAGAAACTAGATAAAAATTCAGACGATACATTACCTTTTCCTGTTTACTCCAATCATGGGAGCGTATTATTTTCATTGCTGATTTGCTTCCATCGTAAACACAATAAAATAAACACAACAAATTATTTTATTCAAATACAATTATATCAATGAAATTTTTGACATAAGTCTGTCGAAGTCACCACAGATACAAAAATCATGCATTTGACATAAAATCCTGTTTTTAGGCGACTATTTTGATTATAATCTGTGCTGAACGCATAATTTCACCTCTATTTCGTTTCGCTACTAATCACCTGCAAACTAGCGTTTATAAATAAAGAAAAGTTAATCAATGATTAGGAGGTAACCAATTGATAAGCTAAACAGTGGCTAGTGAGTGATTAGCGAGTTTTTTATAACTAAGGCTGTAGTAGTATACGTACACATAGCGTCAGTATGTGCTAACCCCTCAAATTTTAAAATGTTACACTGCTATAACATTGAATTCGTTACGAATAATCAAAGGAATACCTACTTCAAAAAGAGTTCACTGTTTCGACTTGGATTTGAACCATCGCATTACCAAACGTCGTCATACGGCAGTTCGATGAACTATATAGCCAGCGAGACCATATGAAATATGATGAAAATGTTATGGACTATCGTCCGAGTCACTTTATCTGTAGGTATCTGTCTAATCGATAGACTAAGTTTTTTGAGGGTATCCATTAATTTAACTTCCTTCGTTTTCTTGATAAAATTAATCCCTACCCTCAAGTTATATCTACCTACAACGTTCACTTATAAAACTTTTTAATACAAAATTAAACCGCCGAAAAACTGAAAAGCAAAAAAAAAACCTTTTTTGTTTAATTAATAAATAACCTTAATAACGAAGTTCGGAAGCCGGTGACATAAAATTCAAATACATACTTTTCTTTTCAGTTTTTCGGCGGATTTTTTTTATTCAAAAGTTTTTATTTTATTAATTTTTTGTGGCTATAATCTACTAACTACTACATCCTTAATTTTTCATTACTTTTTGTAATATACAACTCAGCATTAAAAAATCTGTGAGTGCACAATCAATCATCTCCTGTTTTCCTACCTGTACCTACTGTTGTAAGGTTGGTTTTTTCTTATAGAACTTATATGGGACCAATTTCAGGGTTTACCCTTTCCAATAAAAAATCAAGAATTATCAAAATCGGAAAAAAGTTATGCGTGGTCATATATGAAAAAAATATAAAAATATACGCGTCGACTTGGGAACCTCCTCCGTTTTTTTTTGTCGGTTAAAAACATCTGTAGGCAGAGACGACATGACAGATCACGTCACATTTTGATAGTTAATATGTCAATCTAAAAATATTTGTAGTGCTTCATCGTATATATCGTCCGCGTTAATTCCTTGTTTTGGGACCCGTTTGTGTCAGTTGGTAAAATATATATACTAAAAGTCATTTGTCAATTTTCAAATCAAATTGTAAAATATAAATCTGTCTGACCAGTTTTGTTAAATAATAGCATTTTTTTTTAAATTAAATGATTATGAAAGTATTTCACTGTTCTTGCTTTTTCAAATTCCTTATAAATATTACTAAAACAAAATAGAAAAACTCAATGTAAAAAAATTCATGACAAAAAACACATTTCGTGAGGAGGATTTGAACCTCCAATTATATGCACGGCAAGCGGTCTTGAAACCTCTGGCCTAGTTGAACGTATTATGATTTCTCGTAATTGTTAACCATATTCACTAAAACAATACAGTAAATTATAATAAAATGTTTTTGCAAATACAAAAAGTAACTTGGGCCTACCACGGATTTGAACGCACGTGTCTTTTGGAGGGGTAGCCACTTAATGGAGCTCTGTACATAACGCTCAGCTTCTAGATGTCGATGGGTTATGTAACGCCTATAGTCTTTTGATGATTGGAGACTAAATCAGTAAGGTGCAAAGTATTATCTATTTACAAATTATTTTTGATAATCTAGAAGATAAGCGTTAAAGAGTTCCATACTTGCATAAGGCTTATCGACCTATTGCCAAACATCGAAATCCCCAGAAGTTTTTCGATATCGGAAAATAAGTTATGGGACCCAATACAGCTGGGCAAGACAATTGGTAAGACCATAGAAATATAAATCTATGGGTAAGACGCAGTGGTGACAGGTCGAGTAGGGCAGCGTCCGAGTGGCTTCCAAGGTTTGGGGAACGAATCGACGGTCGTCCAGTAGCGAGATTTATTTATATTAAAATGGTTTAATACCAATTACAGAAATTGAAGACACAGTTTGCACAAACAAAAACCAAACATATGCAAAAAGAGAGAAAATAATACAAAATAAAAAACTTAACAATACTTTCATAAATCACATACTACTGACATGCCGATAAAATCTTCGTCCGTCCGTCCGCAAACAGTCCAAGACATCATTAAGAGTAGCTAGAGTACGTGGTACTGGGGACTACGGCCTGGCCACGGGACACCCGCCATAGCGAAAATTCGCGCGGTGCGACCGCCGAGGCGTCTAGCGACTGAAACAAACGCATAGAAATGTACTAATCAAGCCACGCGGGGCGGCGACCGGCGGGGCGACCGGCGGAATGTACCAAGCGAATGGCACGGGCGGCCGGCGGCGCGGCCGGCGAGTGAAACAAATACATGAATCAGTACGGCGCGAGCCACGGCGTCAAGCGGCAGTCGCGGTGACTAGGGCAGCGATCAAACGAGTTTAGTTGTTTTCGCCGCGAATAATGAACACCGAGACTTTTATAGCTGAAATACTAGCAAAGCCACCTATTTGGAAGTCTGGCCACCCACAGCATAAATATAAACATATAGTGAAGTGATTGTGGGAAGAAATTAAAATGAAATTTCCAGATTTTCTCGTACTTCTTGTGGAATTCTCCATCTATACCTCAATTCCTATTCAACTTTATACTCCACAATCTCTTCAAAATATTATATCTTGAACCAAAAAACTATTACTTTCTAAGAAATATCGAGATAACTTTGATAAAAACATTTCGCTCTCGGACTTCCTTACTGGTCGCGGCGGCGAACGTGACTCCCCGTGGCCTGCAAACGATGCCGCGCGAATTGTCGCCCCGCTTGCCGCACCGCCGTACGCACCGCCGATCCCCGTGGCCAGGCCGTTAGCACGCGCCACGGTGCGACATGGAGGTACAGCAAAATGCCTGTGTTTTCTGCTGCGGCAGTAGTGGTCTGGGACAAAAAAGCGAGCCAGCGCGGCATGCAAATCAGGCGCGTCAATAGATGAGCGGACGACATTGTTCCCATCGTGAGTAGAACCTGGATTTGGCACAGGAGTCTGGGAATTGGCACATCAAAAGACGGGCCTATGTTCAGCAGTGGGTAAAGTCGGGCCGTAGATTATGATAATGATGGAAGACAGAAGATATAGAAGTAGTGTAGAAGTGCTGGGTGCACAGTACCGGATTCAATTCAAAAAAGCAATAATGAATTTTTGGTGTGTATCAAAAGGCCGTGCTCACTATTATTATGCTTCCATCAAATAACTGTTTTACGAGTATGAATACATTCACCGCTTGAAATTTTGAAACTAATTGTTATTCGTTTCAAAGCTAGTTGTTAAGGAGATGAAATACTACCAGAGTCATTTTGCTACTAGCCTGCATGACATAAGGTTTCTTATTGCAGACAACCTTCACTGCACTGATCTTTGTAAATCTAACAACTTTCGCGTGTCTTTCTTCCTCAGAATTTCAGTTTTTTTGGGTAACATACATCTCATTTTCAGCCTTTGATATAAGACATATAGGTTCCACACGGGCTGTGTTTGGATCTGTAAGAGAGTGATTATCACGAAAATATATAACAAATGATTTCATTATAGTCAGAAACTGTACACTTCTGTCCCTTGTTTTTTTCCTAAATTCCGTGTGCTAAGGGTTGTCTGGGCAGACAATTTGGCATCATCTCTGTGGAGGGTTGCCTAATCCGAGCACCAGGAGTGGAGGCTCTTTGTCGCTCGTTACACCCATTCACTGGTCGCGACGTCGCGTCGCAGACGTGTCATTAAAATATTAACTTTTAATATTAATTTTGGATGTTTTCACGGTAAACATTATGTAGTACCAAAAACATTTTGGAGCTGGTAAATGTAATGAAGAGGAATCATGTGCCTGCCATGGGATAGTAGTTTCGTTAGCTTTTGCAAAGGAACTACTGTACCAAAAAAATCTCAGTAGGAACTGCTAAAGGAACTAGTGAGCACAAAGGGGTATTTTCAATTGGCAAAAACGATGAATTTCCACAGAAACTTTCATCACCTATTTAACCTCTTTCAGGGATAAATTTTCTAAAGTCTATTCAAGGTGTTCACTTTAGTTTTTATGAAAAATCTGTTGTGAAAGAAATTCATGCGCTCAGAAACAGTGCTCTAGGCTGTGCGTTATGTGCCAGTGAATTTTATTGCTTGTGCGTTTCTGGAATAGTTGATTCTCCTACAAATAACTTAAGTTCGTGTGAATTGCCAATAGAAAATATTATATTCAAAAAATCGTGCACCTAAGAGTCCAGAAAACCTTAAAATCAATCAAGTTTAGCTACTCGTCTATTTGGTATAGTTCTTCATTAACAATTAAATACCGATTAACTACCTAATCAAATCCCACTGTTTCATAATTACACGTAATCTGAAGTAACAATGGTTAAATTAAGCGCGGTTTGGCGCGGAGTGCTCTTTAACTGCAGTTAAAGCGAGCGCCTGCAATTTGGTAATTAGGGACTTCATGCGGTCTGCGAGGGCGGGGAGAGGGGAATATAATAGCGAGTATTAGACACCACACTTGAGGGATTTGTGGGAACTTTCGGATGACTTAGGTGTCTGTGGATACGATGGATGATCCTTTAATTTGTCAGAATCTGAAAGAATTTGTCTCTCATGCACGGGGTATGTTGTGGATTAAAATCCGGGCGGTACCAATGTGACTTTTTCAATTCATAATGTACGATCACGAAGAGACATAAGTAACTAGAGTCGTCGGATGTAGTTGGAGTTTAGTAAGTAAACGGAGGATATTTTTGAATGTTTGATTTCATAAATTAGCTGTTAGTTTTCCAATAATTCATTAAAATTTTACTGACCGTTTTTACATGCCGGCTCTGTGCTTTGAAAAGTATGTTAAGTCATTGGTCCCGGTTTTCATTTGTGGATCTTTTGACAGTCGTTACGGGTCGTCAGAATCCCGAAAGTGTGACAACAAGTCTTACCAAGGAATATCGTGTTCCGCAGTTAATATGGAAGTCGGATAGGCAGTCGTTCCACGTAAAATACTGGTATTAAAAATGGGAAAAGGCTAGCAAATGATGGATGGAGAGGTTTACCTCTCCATCCATCATTTGCTAGCTTCCTTTAGGAAGGCCAAAGAAAAGATGCATGGATTTGTGAAGATTGATATGAAAGAGAAGGGAGTGAATGATAGCGTGACGGTTGACAGAAGAGAATGGAAGAAGAAAACGTGTTGCGACGACCACAACTAAAGGGACAAGGGTAGGAAAATAGATAACTTGTCTACTAGCTCATCCATCATCATCATCATCTGCCTAGCCTTTTCCCAACTATGTTGGGGTCGGCTTCCAGTCTAAACGGATGCAGCTGAATACCAGTATTTTACATGGAGCGACTGCCTATCTGACCTCCACAACCCAGTTACTGGGTAATACGATAACCCTTGGTAAAACTGGTTGTCAGACTTTCGGGCTTCTGACGACCCATAACGACTGTCAAAGATCCACAAATGACAGCCGGGTCCAACGGCTTAACGTGCTTTCCGAGGCACGGAGGGGTCTTGCGATGTAAAGATGGTTACCCATCCACGGACCAACCGCGGCAAGCGTAGCTTAACCTGGTCGATCGACCCGTGCAGCTATTGTTATATTTAGCCACAAGCCCCTCTAGCTCATTCATTAACTAAAAATTGTTTATTTCGGAACCATATTTAAAGAACACGAAAGTGATTGGAACCTCTTTTTAAGCAAACTATGATTCACAGTGACTCAGGGACTCAATCAAAATGACTTCTCAGTCAGTCAGGTTATGTTTTAACTGAAATCTCCTCATACCAGACACCACAAAACTGCAAGTTTTCGTGTGGCCTGGACATCACGTGGTACAAAATGGCCATCTGCTCGACAAGCTCAAGCGAAACTGGCGTCAATCCAGAGATACAACAGGCTGCGCAGGCTTTCAAGGAACATTGGTTATGGTTCAAACAAGAAGACAAGTCACATACTGCTCATTGGTTTGAGTTCGAGATCTTGATAATGCAGAACAGGAAATACAGCGCAGAGATCACCCACGGAGTCTCGTCAAAGAATAGCTACACGCTATCGTTGAGCGCGCATAAAAACACAGCATCAGGGTCACCAACTCGGCAATCCGCCTTCATAGCCAGGAGAATGAGAACGAATAAATACCATACGAACTCAATACCAAAGACATTTCATAAGAGCATTCGTATTTGCAGTTGTTAAGTACCAGGGTATAAGTAAGTATTGGGGTGCCACACAGTTCTTAAATCACACTCAACGCAGTGCAAATTGCTTTTAATCCACTCCATAGATGCCGTTCGCCGACAAAGGACGTAGTACTTACATTCATCGTCACCGTTTAAAAATCAACCTTATCTAACAGCTCGAGAGTTCGACTTGTCTTGTGCTGTTTGAAGTTTTAAGTTGAAATTTAGAATGGAATGGAGTGGGTCTCAATAAAAATGTCTAGTGATTGCTCTATGTAATCGACACGAGGCGTTCTATTCATTGTGAGTGGTTCTTGACGAGTCGAACGAATTAAGTCCATGTTTAATTGATGAATTTCACTGCTGGCTTGGGAACTCAATAAACGCATCTCACTGAATTATTTAGCCAAAAGAGCAAAGTACAGCACGAGTTGACTGTACCTACCTTAGTACTAATTGTCTGCTATACCTAATTTTAGTGGGCAGTAGTGGCCCAGTGGTAACGACCGCGACATACGAGTTGTAAGACTTAGATTCGAACCCAGACAGGCGATTTACCTTGCGTCAATTATTTCATCACCACTGCTCTCAAAACCGTCAAGGAAATCGGACGTCTTAGAAAAAAATAAATATCGAAGACATGTGACATCTACCAACTTGCACGGGGCTAGCATGGTGGATTACGGCCCACTCTCTCTCACCGAGGCGAGGCCTATGTCCCAGCAGTGCGAACATTATAGAACTAACACCTAACTAACTCAGTTGAGGTGAGTTGGACACTTGGACAGGTCCCCTCAAATATGTGTTGTTCTTTCCTCAAAAGACCACTTTAGACATTGATCTACATGGTCCTGAAATCACCAACCAAGACCAAGAAACCAAGACCATCCAATCAACCAAGATCATCCATACCAAGCCATCGGACCAAGATTATATCTGGACTTTAAAAGAGACTGTGTGACCTCTGAGTTTGTTTCGGCCTTTCTTCTCAGAGTAGTCAGATAGGAAACGCCGACCTTATCTAGTTTTTAAAATGTGATTGACTTGTAAAAGTGTTTTGTAGTACAAACCTTGTATAGTAGAAAAAAAATAACATATAACGTAACTTAAAATTGTGAGAGGCGCGCATTTAGCGAAGGTAGGTGTACCAATATTACCAAAAACTTTTTGATAAGTTAAGCTTTGTATTTGTAAGTACGTAGCTTGTTTCATAGAAAAGTTCAATGTATAACTGTATAGTTACAGCATTCAGTTGATAAGCTAGTCCATTGATCCCAACTCTCAGGCGAGGTGTTTAGTTGGCCATAATTGTCGACTCGACTACCATTGTAAGAATGCAACGACTCAGCAAAACGGTCTCATTTGAAAATTATGAAATTACACCAATTTTTCCTTCTACAATGTCTTTTTATTAGCGCAATGTGGCTCGACTAGCTCAATTTGTTTCTATTCTCCATTCCATAACATGCAAAAGTGGACTTTAAAGCAATGGTAGAAGGCACAATCTGGTACATGGATGTGGAGGAATGGAAACCACGTATGCGTAATTGCTTTTCATTACGGTTCCATTGTAGTCGAGAGGTGCGGACGAGTGGGGGGGTGAGGGAAGCGGGGAGGGCGTCAAATTGCCAACAATTACACAATAAAAAAATTTAAAATCGCCCACAACTCCGATTGGAACCATTATGCGGAAAGAACCCAGTTCTGATTTATGTTTCGGCTGTTGGCTCTTGTGGGGCTGTAGCTGAACGTTGACTGCGCCGGATGATTGGCAAGCAAACTTATCTTATCTGATTGTTTCATTAGATAGTACCACGGCTACGAGGTCATTGTAAGGCAAGCTCATTAGCTAATACTCATTTATGATCTGCTTTTCATCCCCACTCCTCCAATCCATCTTTTACTGAACTCCCAAGTATGATTTCGAGTATCTAGGACAGTCGTCGTGTACCTACTCTAAGGATCATTGATGTTACGTGTATGTTATGTAACGGAGGTTTTGTTTCCAGGTGTGGTTCCAGAACAGACGCGCTAAGTGGCGTAAGCGAGAGAAGGCGCTCGGCAGAGATCATGCGCCCTTCATGCACCATGACCATGGTAAGACAACACCACACAGTGCTCCAGATTATTCTTTTTCCACTCCAAGATGTCTCCGATCAATGTTTAAACGAAAAACTACAGACATTTGCAAGCCTGATTTTAAGCAGTGCAATGTCTTGACGGCTCCTTGTGTTTCTATTTTCGAAGTAGCTATGTTTGTAAGGTAAAATCCAATTGGTTTTGAGCGTCAAGCTGATAAATTCCCAAGAAAAAGGCTTGACTATAGTAAATTATGTCAATGAACTTGTCAAATCACTTTTTTTCTTTCTGGGTGGGAAGTCATCAAATGACTTCTCCCGCTCTAGGTGGAGCTGGAGGGCGTGTCAGTCTTTTACCGAGTAAAACCCACCCGTGTTCCCTCATTTGCCCGTGTGCCAGGGGCGACGGTATCTCTTTCGAACAACCCGCACCCCTGGCAGGCATCAGCCGTTGCGGACCCCTTGGTCACCCTGCGACGGGTCAGCACAGTGGCACCGCCGCCTACTACTTTTCGGACGCAGAGGATAGGGAGAGCGGCCAACGCAATACCGACACTCCTCTTCCCCTGCGGCCCCACCGCGTTCGCCATCAAACGGTGGCGGCCCCGTCCACGCCACGGAAGGGAAGAGTGCTACTCAAAAGTACCGGCACGCCTCCTCCGACGCAGCACGTAACCCTCAGCCGCAATGCTTCGATGAACTTCGTTTCACCGTGGCTGGGAGAGCACGGCTCCTGAGCCCGCCCGCAACGAGAATGCGGGAACCCACTCGAGGGGGTGTCAAATCACTTTGGTGCTCGGAATTGTGCTACTGCATGCCTCCAATTATTACTACAATAAACTACAGAGGCATTCGTGTGAGTTTCATTTTACCATCTCGATCAAACGCATCGAGCGCGTTTGGCTCTCGATTAGCCCTGAATTGGTGACGGACCAATCGGAGCACCGAACGCGCTCGAAGCGTTTGATCGAGATGGTCAAATGAAACTCACTCTGGGGCCACTGCTAATACACGCACGCCGCGCCGGTTGCGATCGCTACGCACCTGATCTCTCGTAGAACATCACCAACAAAGTCATGGTCACCATTGTCTTTCGAGACAGGCACTTTCTGTACTTAATTTCATCATTACTGCTTTCAAAATAGTTAAGGCGGACATTTCTTGAAAACGCTCAAAATTGAGTTTTTTTTAAACCAGTGTGTCTCTTTAACCGTAAATAATTTTGAAAACAAAAAATTATATGATATTTTCAAGTCTTTTTTTCATACAGTGATGGAACTCAAAACATAATTAAACATACTTTAATGCATCAAAAAAATCATCAAAGTCACCTCTTAATTATCTTTAAAACCAGTTTATCCCTTCAATAACAATTAATAATATAATTAAAAATGTACCACAAAATTTCAAATGCCAAACTGCATCCAATGATGGATTATTTATTATAAAATAGTTAATATCTAATTTTATACGAATTTATTTGCAATTTTACGACAATGCTTGCACATTTATTTTTCAAGTTTATTACAATAGATTTTAACCCGTGATCGGATTGCAGTAAGAACTAGTATCGCTCATAAAGACAATAAGACGAGTACATTCAAAATTACCAAGACCTTAAAGGATAACATTTTGAGGACACCGGCATGTCTTAGAACCAAAAATTCGAAGGCATACGTGACATCTACTAACCCACACTGGACCCTTGTGGTGGATTATGGCCCACTCCCTCTCACAGAGAGGAGGCCTGTGTCCAAGTTCTGGGAACATCATAGGCTTATTGTTAGTCACCTTTCACTCATCTTCTCAACAAGACCAAACTGTACCGTATTATGTAACTGACCATAATTAATTAAATTTTTATGTATGTATATGTATGTATCTCACGCATTATTGAAAAAAAAAAGCTTTCTACACTACTTCTCCATATGAAGTTTAAGAGCGTTCATCCTACGCGGGCTAGCAATGGTGCATTTATAGCGGTTTTTCGTGATTATTTAATTAAACACAAACAAAAGTAAACATTTTATTCAGCCATGCACTAGATCTTTAGTATTTTCAAGATTGTATGCTATTTTTTTTCAGTTATTTTGGTATTTACTTATAAAAAAACCGGTCAAGTGCGAGTTGGACTCGCGCACCGAGGGTTCCGTACAAACCTGTGGGTATATAAGTAAAAGTTCAAAATTGTCAAACATATTTTTTTTTATATGACGAAACTAAAAATTTACGGTTTTCGTAATTTTTCCTATATCTGTACTATAAGACGTGACTTCGTACAAAATTTCAAGATTCTAAGTTCACGGGAAGTACCCTGTAGGTTTTGATTCCCGTGCGAGTTTCGAAAATTTGCGGAAATCTGCGGCCTAAATGGCTGTATCTTTTGATTGCGTTGACTTAGAAGGTTGATTTTTCTACAGCTTCCAGGGACAGTAGAACTAAGTATCATATAGAAATTTCAGTTTGATACCTCCACGCGTTCCTGAGAAAAACGGTCTTGACAGACGGACGGACGGACGGACAACAAAGTGATCTTATAAGGGTTCCGTTTTTTCCTTTAGAGGTACGGAACCCTAAAAACGACATACCGTCAGTTATTTTCTATTTGCAATTAATGTTTTTATTAAAGAGTGTTAAAATAATTATAAATACGAACGATTTAATGCTTGGCAGTCTTTTTTTTGCACTTTTGATTGTATTTAATGAAATAATCACGAAAAACTACTAAAATGCGTTGTGGCCAGTCCGCGTGGAATGAACGCTCTTAACTGCGCCAAATAAGTATCATACTCCTCCGTCCGCTTAATTTTCGTAAAAAGGGGTATAAAGTTTTTGCTTCACATACTAATATGGATTTATTTCTAAAACAACATTAATAGTCTAAAATAAACAGACGTAGGTAATTACATAGGAAAAATACTTTCCTTGTCAAACGACACACATCCCTTTATAATGATAAGGTACAGTCATCATAAAAACTCAAAAGTTATATATTTCTATAATTGGTGCCCGTTTATCGGCCACAGCGCGGTGGTAATGAAATACGAACCGAATGCACCCGATGTTTACCGATCATTTACCGATCGCTATCGGCCGTGTGAGCAAGCAATCTGTACATAAACTAGGGTTGATGATCGTTTGGGGACTTCGTAATTGCCCAATTAGGTGTTAAAATATTTCTGTGAATTTAATATTTAGGCTTGGTTTCTCGAACGAATAAATATAGTAAAATTAAGTCTTTAAGTCTGCCTCGTTGGTCTAGTAGTCGCAAGCGCTAATGTTGAGCATGAGGTCCTGGGTTCGATTGCCAGGTCGGGTATAGTGATTATGAGATTTTCTATCAGGGATTTCTCAGTTGCAGCCCGGAGTCTGAATTTGTGCCAGGTTGATGGCAATAGGCTCGCCCCCTATTACATGGGACTTAAACATAATCTGGCGAAATGTGGGTTTATTATGGCCTACAGGTACACCTCTGCCAAACCTTTCGGGGAAACAAGTCATGTCTTATGTTAATAACAGTCTTTGAATTAAATAGACTACACAAAACTATTATAGTGGCAGCTATTGAAATACAAGACATAGTCAGTGACGTTATTATAAATGCCTCATACACGAACATTAGAGCACTAAAAAACAGCGTAAACCATGAATGTAATTACCTAATAGTACATTATAATCATACGGTGCGCGAAGAACAGGAAAGACCCATTCCGATTATTGTTGTTAAAAAGAGATAAACAAAATTATATATTTAGTTACGTCACTATCATTGCGCCGCGTCACTGAATGGTACGTGACTGATAATTCCACAGGCAATTACCTTGCATTTATCTGTCCAATATTGAGCGAATTAATAATTAAACTGAATATCCGTCATGAGCATTGAACAACAGACGGACAGCGTACATCATTGAACATCATAAATGAAAGGAGAAGGGTCCGTAGTTTTATTTTGTGTGAGCCCTAATAAGAATTACGTCGCGGGCTCGCCGAACGGGTGTCAGTCACACCGAAATCACCAACAATTAGTAGCAATTGCGACGTAATTGCTCGTCACCCCTACATACCGCACGCCCTGATTTAAAAAGCTACTTTTAAATCTTCACATGTGTGCACATTACATATTGATTTACATTTAACCTTAGTGACGTTTTTTTTTTTATTTAAACATTGTCGGTAAATATTTGTTCTAAATTCGGACTGGCTGATGACGGAATTATTTGATGTGGTGACGATACAAATGAGGATTGTATCGTCTCCACATCAAATCATTAAACCGGCAAGTCGTATCGTTGTCTTAGCCATCTCATGAAGTTTGTATAAGAATTATGACGGGTTCACTGCTACCCGTTATAATTAATACAAATGGTCTTACGTGATTATGGCGTATCCGACCTATAATTTAATTTAAAAAAAGATTTTAGCAAACAAATTCAGTAAACACTACAAAGTAAAAATAACAGAAAATTTCGGAAGTCGGTGGCAATAACTAAAATACAGATCCAAAGACACCGACTTCCTGATTAAAGGTATTTTTCACTTTGTATCTACTGTATTTTTTTTTTGGAAAAAAGTATTTTTCTTAAGGACTTTTAGTGCCTGATTGCCAAAGGTAAGTAATTAAGTACGCGTTCCTGAAAATATAGGCATTTTTAGTTGAAAAAGAAACATGGTTATAATTATCACCAATTTATTATAAGTACAAAATTCTTCTGAATGATAATAAAAACTGGCTCAAAGCGACAATACAGTAAAAGTAATTGTTACGGAAACTCACTTACATCGCTCGATAGAACGATATTAGGGCGTCATTATACTAATGCGCATATAATGACGCGCACAGTTTACGCGATTCCCCGATAACGACAATTACTGGCAATCCGTTTACCGGTTGATATATTGACTGTTAGCAATTTTGTGTGTGATTGTACGCGCGAGGAGCTCGTGACTTATAATGACATCCGAATGGGTCGATCGAAGTTTAAGCTACGCTTGCTACGGTTGGTTCGTGGATGGGTGACCATCCTGTACCCTCAGCCCTCAGCACGTTAAGCCATTGGTCCCGGCTGTTATTAGTAGATCTTTCATAGTTGTTACGGGGTAGTCAGAAGCCCAAAACTCTGACATACAACCCAGTAACTGGGTAACATATCTTGTTACCCAGTTACTGGGTTGTGGAGGTCAGATAGGCTGTCGCTCCATGTAATTATTGGTATTCAGCTCCATCTAGTTAGACTCCGGTAAAAGCGATCTTTTAAAATCAACATGGTCAAACATATCGACAACACACAGACATACATAGTTACTTTTGTATCTGTACAATTAAAAAAGTAACATAGAATTTTTGTCCGTTTGTCTGGATGTGTGAACCGGATTGGCGCAAAATCGGCTGAACGAATTTGGATAAAATTTGGTACACAGACAGTGTGGAACCTGAATTATCACATAGGGTACTTTTAATTTCGATAGGTTTTCATTGGATATTTTCCAACATCCACGCGGTCGGTAAAGCTTGTTCATGACATTATTAGTATTGAGTTAGACAAGCGACTACCTATGGTCGCTTATCTGTTAGCTTTCTTCTAATATAGCAAAGGAAACCTTTTGTGTGAGTCGTGTAGGTACTTGTATATGTGTGCGTGGGTCGTGGCTCGTTACCGGGCACGCGACAATCTTTGTAATTGCTTGTGATTTGTATTGTAACGCTTACTTCATAATATTTATACCGATATCGATATGGCAACTGTAAGCCGGTCGTTATGGTTTTAGGTACCTACCTACTTTTAGGTGTACCCAGATTATTTCCGAAAAAACACTTTTGAGGACGGATGAAAATGTCGTCAAGATAGCTTTTAATATGAATGTGGATGAAAGAAACGGTGGATGAAATGTGTGAAAGATGATATGGTTAGAAATGCGGTCACTACCGAGATGGCGGCTAATAGAGATGTACATATGGAAGAAAATTAGGTACCTACAGAGGCCAGCACATCAAGCTACTCCAATCTGTGAAATTACATTGATAGATTTTCAACTTTATTCCATATGTGTGAGGTTCTTTTTTTGTGGTTGGGAATTCATCAAATAACTTCTCCCGCTCTGGATGGAGCAGGAGGGCATGTGGCCGTGTCAGACTTTTACTGAATAAAACCCACCCGTGTTTCCTCAGTAGCCTGTGTGCCACGGTATCTCTTTCGAATAACCCGCACCCCTGGCAGGCATCGGCCCTTGCGGGCCCAATCAGTCGGTTACGGTTGGTGTAAGGTTCATGTTCAATTGGGAATTTTTTACAGTTTGGGGTAGCTTGATGTGCTGGCGGTCTGCACATGTTGCGCCGACCTAAAATAAATTAAGATAAGAGCAAGAGACTGATGATGATATTTTTTAACATACCAACAGATTTATTGTCAAGATCAGTCATTAAATATGGTCGGTTTATGTCGTGCTGTTGTATGGCAGTTTTCCATAGTGGATGAAAATCTTATCTGTGTTTGCTGCTATATCCAGATAATTAAATTCGACTTTGGCAATTTTTTATTATTATTAAAACATGTATTTCAGACACTTGTTCCATAGATCTTTGTTAGTACTACAGCTTATGTCGCTATGTTAGTACCTATACTTACCTAATTACAATTATTCTAATTCACATATCTTCCTGCAGCATCAGATCCGCAGTTATGCAAACGGGTCCATTCCTCCAGAAAAACATCGTCTGGCTTCCCAATCATCTTCAGGGTGCTATTGGCACTTTCTCGAATCCTGTGTAGCAATGATGCCGCTCTTTTTCGCATAATTGAAAAACCATCGGTAGCCGATTCAGCAAAAATGCCTGACGCACTACAGAATTGAGGTAGGCCCAACAGCACCCGGAAGGCGTTGTTATACTGGACATGAAGACCATTGTAGGCCTTCTGCATAAGTCTAACCCACAGGCTGCATATGTAAAATTACTGACAGTATGCCTTGAAAAGGGTGATTTTAACCTGTCTCGTACATCGTACAAACCTGCAGGCCAACATATTGCATCGGACCGACAACGCTCTTCGTTCCCGTTCCATATTCTGGTCATCATTCAGATCCTCAGCTACTAAGTGGCCAAGGTACTCAAAACAAGTCACTCTGTTTAGGGCTACACCATATAGGTACACCGGTAGAACTTTTCTATGCTTCTTTGTACTAACCCCGAACACCATGAATACACTCTTCTTCACATTGTACAAGAGGCCGTGAGTCATGGCGTATGTCTCACAAATCTCAAGCAATCGCCTGAGTGCCTCAATCGAGGGCTGCTCTACTGCTTCATTTAAATTTCAATCATCACCTTCCTGCACGTTTTCTTCTCCTATGCTCTCCTGTCAACTGTCACGCTATCATTTACTTACTTCTCTCTACCCATTATTATTATTTTTTGGCGTTCTTCTCTCTCCTTCGTCAATATTTATATTCATCACTATTTTAATGAAGCTTTTGAGTACTTATGAGGAAGTCAGAAAGAAAGTGGCACCGGTAACTGAAAAATTGTGTGGAAATCGTTGTCATAGAATAGGCATGTGATGAGGAGGAAAAATTTCGTGACGACAGATTTGAGTATGAATGTATATGAATGTGTATGAACAAGACTAGGGCCAAAGAAACGATGGATGGACTGTGTGAACGATGATATGGTTAGAAAGGGTGTGACTACGGAGATGACGACTAATAGAGTGGTGTGGAAGAAAAAGACATGTTGTACCCCAAATATATTGGGTTTATCATCATCACCATCACCCTCACCCCGACTTCATCTACTGCTATGCATAGGCCTCTCTTTTCTTCCTCCAATTCTCACGCTCCTCAAGAAAAACTCCTTGTCAGTCTTATCATCACAGAAACACATTGTAAATAATCTTACCTACCACCCACCCACACTGCACACTTAGATATGCTTAGAAGGTGCTCTAGCATGACATCTGTTTGTTTCTGATGCATATAAGTGCAAATGATAAATGATTTTATTTCTGTAAGTAGGTTTGTACAAACACTTTTACACGTCAATCATATTTTTTTGACTAGATGAGATCGGCGTTTCCTATCTGACTACTCTGAGAAGAAAGGCCGAAACAAACTCAGAGGTCACAGTCTCTTTTAAAGTCCAGACATAATCTTGGTCAGATCATGTGAAGACCATGTGGATAGGTGTCTGAAATGGTCTTTTGAGGAAAGAAACCACACAGATTGAGTGGACCTGTCCATTCAGTGCACGCATGTATGAGTAATCATACGGCTTAACTCAGAACTTGAGGAGCTCAACGATTTGACGAACAATACCAAATAAAGGACATTAGGGTAGGCCACATAAAGTACTCAAACTGCCAGATTAACTTTAAAAATGAACTGAGAAAGAAATGAAACACAAAAACAAAAATACCACATAGTGCTCACATTCACAATAATTAAAACAAAAATAATATTCTACTTCTCAAAGTAAATATTCATGTCAAAGTGTATATAACAATAATCGAATGTCAAAGAGCAAAACAAAAATAAAAAAAATCTGTATACAAAATTGGAGCAGGTCAATCCCAAGCTTTTTTGTCGTCAATATAATCTTTAACGGTATAAAAGGCTTTCAGGCACAACTTTTAATGAATGATTTAAATTTATTGAGACTTAGATCTTGAACATGGCTTGGAAGTTTATTATAGAAGCGTAAACATTGACATCTGAATGACCCACCTATTTTCTTGAGCCTTGTTGATGGTACAACAAATTTGTGTTTGTTCCTAGTATTTATACTATGGATAACACTGTATTTTTTAAACAATTTAATATTTTTATGGGCATATAAAAGATTTTCATAATTATACTGTGAAGGCACAGTCATTACATTAATCTCCATAAATTTATCTCTGAGAGAGTGTCTCGGACTTAATTTATAAATTGATCGAACAGCTCTTTTCTGCAAGACAAAAATAGTCTGAATGTCGGCGGCATTTCCCCACAATAGAATACCATACGACATTACACTATGAAAATAGCTAAAATACACTAAGCGGGCTGTCTCTATATCAGTTAAATTACGAATTTTTCTAACAGCGTATGCTGCAGAGCTTAGCTTTTTCCATAATTTGGCTATATGTGGGCCCCACTGAAGCTTGGCATCCAAAGTTAAACCCAAGAATACAGTGCTATTTTCAGGATTCAATTATTCGCCCTTTATCAACACATTAGTTTTCACCTGCTTAACGTGAGGTAGCGTAAACTTAATGCATTTGGTCTTTTTTTCATTAAGAAGTAAATTATTAACATTGAACCAGTGAACTATTTTTGAGATTGCGCTATTTACATCGTCATTAACAAGTTGCTGACGTTTAAGTTTAAATAAAAGTGAAGTGTCATCCGCAAACAACACTATATTATGATTATCCTTTATGAGGTAAGGCAAGTCATTAATATAAATAAGAAACAAGAAAGGACCAAGAATCGAGCCCTGTGGGACTCCCATTGATACTACGGATCCGGGAGGTCTTTTTCCGTTTACGTCAACACACTGAATCCTATTACACAAGTATGAAATAAGAAGACCCAGAGCGGTGTTCCGGATCCCGTAGTGGCGGAGTTTCTTGATTAAAGTTTCATGAAGCACGCAATCGAATGCTTTAGATAAATCACAAATGATGCCCAAGGCATCGTATTTATTTTCCCATGCATTGTAAATATGCCCTAAGAGTTCAACACCGGCATCGGTCGTTGAACGACTCCTTGTAAAACCGAACTGTTTGCTATGTAATAAATTATGTTTATTAGAAAATCTTTGCAATTGATCTAAAATTAATTTCTCAAAAAATTTACTAAAGGTAGGTAGTACTGAAATAGGTCTATAATTAGTGGGGTCTGATGGACTACCTGATTTAAACAAAGGTATTATTTTACTATTCTTCATTAGGTCAGGAAACTCCCCACAGTCTATACAATTATTAAATATAAGAGCTAAAGTAGGTGCTACAATGTCAATAATAGACTTAGCAACTTCTACAGAATTACCCCACAGATCTGCAGTCTTTTTTACATTTAAAGTGTGAAAGGTTTTAATTATATCTCTACAGCTAATATGTTCAAAATGGAATTCTGAATCACAAACATTAACATTTTCCTTAAGCAAAGACTCAGCAACAGAAGGTGATGAGTTTAGTGATTTTGTAGTTGAAACGGGAATATCTGCGAATAAATTTTCAAAAGCCGCTGCGACTTGCGAGTCTGATGTGATTATGTTGTCATTGATAGACAGGCTGTAGTCAGTATTTCGGTTGCTAGACCTTCCCGTTTCACTATTAATAATATTTCAAGTCGTTTTAATTACATTGCTACTGTTTTTAATCTTAGAACTCAAATAACGCGACTTGACCATCCAACAAACTTTTTTAAATAATTTGGAATAATTTCTAACAAATAAATTATATTCAGCAGTGTTTACAGAAGTCCTTTCATTGTACAGCTCATAAAGTCGTGTTCTACTTTTATGAATACCAATGGTAGCCTAATCACTGAAAGAGACGTTACTATTAATCGAGATAGTCTTGGGAATAAAAGTGGAATTAATTTTTTTACAATACATCTTAAAAAAATCATCATATAGATGATTAGGATCAGCATTTGCAGACAAAACTGGTAATTTATTTTCAACTTTAACTTTAAAGACCTCTAGGCGAAAGGCAGTTTTGGGGTTAACAATGATATCCTTTTTACCCTGTTTTATTTTGATTTTGAATGGTAATCCGTTGCCCGCAATGATCAGAATCTAATAAATTAATAATTTCTTTGTGGCTCGGTACAACATCTGTATAAATATTATCTAGGCATGTGGCACTACAAGGGCTTATTCTTGTGGGCTCCATAAATAAGTTTACAAGATTGTACGACTGAAATAAACTTATTATTTTACTACTATAACCTGAGTTATCTAATAAATTAACATTAAAATCACCACAAACAATAATGGATTTGTTCGAGATTTTTACAAATCTTGTGTAATACTTCATCCATTACCTTTTCAAAGCAGTCATACAATCCTGAAGGTGGTCTGTACACACTTAATACAACAAACCGCTCCAATTCTATACAGGCTATTTCAACTGTCCGCTCAACAGAGAGGCTCACGATATCCTTACGTTCTTTAAATTGTAACTGGTTACTTACTAAAATTAATGAGCCACCATGTATAGCATTTACTCTGCTGAACGAACTACCAACCTGGTGATGATTAAAATTAAACATGAACTGGTGGCTTTTAAGCCAATGTTCTGTCATACACAGAATATCAATACTGTTAAGAAATAAATCTACTTCTAAATCTTTGTTCAAAAACCCTTGAATGTTTTGATGCACCAGGTTGATACTATGTAATACTTTTACACTTTCATTTGCCATCCTTACATTTTTGCAAAAGGTTGCCTCTGTTGTCTTAATATAATTTCTAATTTAAATGATAATCAATGTCATTTTAATTTGCCAAATTATTGGCAGAATAGTTAATTAAGTCATTGCATTGCTCAAAAGGAGCAAGTTGTTTAGCCAAATTCTTGGCTGTAATGGAAAAAAAATATGATAGCGACACAGCTATTTGTTTTTTATGATAGTTAGAAAGATAGTGCATCACAATACAGTTATTAAATTGTAAATCCGTTATTGGCCGTAAGATTAGTTTATTTATTTTAAGTGAAATTGTTAAAGAGCTGTGGATTTTGTGAATAAATAAATAAATAAGTGTTACCTACTAATCTCCCTACTGTACGTACTGCATTTTATGTTGTCTCTTATTTTCATATGTTCTTATTTAATATAATAGCAAACTGTTTGTGTATTGTAATAGCAATTTTCTATTTTATTTACCTGTTGAGTTTTCGAAGCTTAAAATTGACTTTAAATAAATTAATAGTATTCTTTACATTTGTTTAGAATTTGCTTATCATGCTACCACCAGCATCTGAGTTTAATATTTACATGCCAACTTGTGGCGAAATGTGTCATCGTTCTAACAGTTATTGTACCTACCATCTTTTTTTTTTTGCTTGGGAAATTATCAATTATCTTCTCCGGCTCTGGGTGGAGCAAGTCTCAGACTTTTACTGACTAAAACCCACCCGTGTTCCCTCAGTAGCCTGTATGCCAGGGGCTGCGGTATCTCTTTCGAACGAAACCGCACCCCTGGACCTACCATCTTTGTACCGCATTTACTGCAAATAAATAACTTTGACTTTGACGCTCCTGTGCCAGCCTCGTCTAAATTTTCCCCGCAATGGCAATAATGTCGTCCGCCCATTTCGCCGCCGGACCAGCGACATTTCGTCTTCCAGTCCTTGGACCCCACTCTGTCAGTCTTACTCTTATTGGGATACAGAAGCATGATTATGGATCTTACAATTTAAACAGGCAGACAGACGTTCTGTATTCTACATTCATAACATTAACTTTGTTTAGTAGGGAATGAACTAGGGCAGGTGCAGATATAACACAACAAGGGGCTTATTGTGGCGATATCGGCGCTCTATCACCTGCCTAACCACATTACACTATACAAACATAAAATTATTTATCTATTAACTTGTGATTTTGTCAAAGGGTGCTTTTACTATGCAAAGTGAAAAGAGGGTGTTTGGACACACGTTCGGTTCGTATCAAATTGATAAGTTCTGGCAAATATTTACACTCGTTTAACGTAGTTGGTGGCCCAGTGGTAACGGCCGCGACTTACGAGTAGGTCGTGCGTTCGAACCCAGCCAGGCGCATTACTTTGTGTAAATAATTTAATCAGCACTGCTCTCAAACGGTGAAGGAAAACATCGTGAGGAAGCCGGCATGTCCTAGAACCAAAAAATTCGAAGACATGGGACATCTACCAACCCGCACTGGGCCCGCGTGGTAGATAACGGCCCACTCCATCTCATGGAGAGGAGGCCTGTGTCCCAGCAGAGGGAACGTTATAGGCTGAGTATGTATGTATGAGTATGTAACGTAGTTGGCAGTAGTTATTGCGTTGAACGAAACATAACTGCAGCTATTCTGTAATGTAATGTTTTGCACAAGTCTCCTACACACTACGTCGGCTGTCCCGCTGGCATAGTGTGTAGAAGCCTTAGGTTTTCAATCCATTTTCCTCCCGGGAGAGGGCACTGGCTCTTGTAACACATGTTAATCATCTATCTATATAAATAAAGAGAGAAGTCCTGACTGACTGACTGACTGACTGACTCATCAACGCCCAGCCCAAACCCTTGGACCTAGAAAGCTGAAATTTTGCACAGGGGTTCCCTTTATAATGTAGACAAGGAATAAGGAAGGATTTGTCGAAATTCAACCCCTAAGGGAGTTTAATAGGGGATGAAAGTACCGCGCGCGCGAAGCCGCTGGCATGAGCTAGTCTAGCATAAGTGTCAGGGACGACACACAGTTGTATCCACTCTCAGTAATAAATATTAAGGAAAGATGATATATTATATTAATTTAATCGTTAATTCAGTTTCATAAGCAAGTTCTTAATCGTGTTAACAATTCTTTTGCGGTCCCGAATGTTTCTTTTAAACTTTACGCATCATGTCACAATCAACTTATAATGTTCCAAATGCTGGGACACAGGCCTCGTCTCGGTGAGACGGGTTATGTTCCTCACGAAATTTTCCTTCGCTGAGGAACTCGAATAAGCAGTCGCTCCATGAAAAAAAAAAACAGGTGTTCAACATCCGGTTAGACAAAAAGCCGAACCATATATAGTTGGTAAATGGCTAGGTTTTGTAATTTAATTGTAATTTATTGTAATTTGTAAATTCATTGATGTTGCAGTTTCTTGCAGAATGATAGAACCTCTGTGCAAAATTTCAGCTTTCTAGGCCCAAGGGTTGAATGCTAACAATTTGTTTTGTTTCAGTGGTAGGCGAATGGGGCGGTGGTGGTCCGCCAGGGGGTGAGTGGTGGGCGCTGGGTCTGGGTGCCGGTCTGGGCGCGCTGGGCGTCCACACCCCATTGTGGCACGACGCTGAGCCAGCCGCCGCCTTCAGAGCGCTTCTACATAGGTAAGAAAGATAGATAAGTCTTCTGAATATAAGAAGAAAAGATAATACATTTATTAATAACCGCAGACTAAAAGGCAAACAACATAAAATAAAGTGTAAAGTGCGTGTTAAGATATTAGCATGATTGACTACCCTAAATACCGAGTACCGAGTGAGGTACTAATTGTCTGGCATTTTCGCGGACCTGGGCTGAACTGAAGTTCAGCACAGATGCCAGACTAGTAACACTGCAGCGCTGGTTTTCAGCAACAGCCAGTGTTCAATAACGCAATGTTATTCTGACCAAATGAAAGCCATTTCTACTGCTACGGAAATACCCGTTTGAAGTGTGAGGTGCAACGTAGTAACAATACATCTCGATCGTTCGTTCGTTAAGAGGTGTTCATAAGATATTTTTCTTAGCCTTACATATTGATAAGCTGTACTCAACACGATTCTGTCCAACAGGTACGTCCTCGCACTTCCCCCGCCAGCACTTCGGCCCCCAGAACCAGAGCCGTCACCTTCTTCGCCCCCATCGCCCCCCTCGCCGTCCCCCTCGCTGGCCCGCCTGGCCAGTGCCGAAGCCCTGCGTCTTCGCGCACACGACGCCCTACTGCAGGACCGTGTGGTCCTCCAGCATAATAATAAGGTCCACACGTAACCAGAAGCGAGCCAATGGGAGCTCGACCCTTATGTGTACGCACCTGGACATTCTTAAATGCGTTGCTGTGTTGGTGTTTTTGTGTATGTTGATAGATTGCAAGCTAAATCTTCGACGTTTTATTTTCTTCGAAAACAAAATCAAAGGCAAGTTGGCAAATTCTTTCTGAAATACCCCATCTTGCGCAAGTGTCATTATACTTGCGCAAGATGGGCCACTTCAGAAAGAATTTGCAGCATTGATCATTATCAATGCTCGTGCCCTCTGTGTATGAGAAGAGGCTTTTGTCCTGCAGGGGGTCAGAAAATAATCTTGATTGAAATCGATATTTGATAGAAGATCGACTTTGATGGGCCATATTGAATACATATTTGAAGTTTGGTCTAGTTGTGTGGACGGTTTTGAATGCTGCAATTCAGCCAATTCGTTGAAAGTCGCTCTTAGTCGCAAAATCGCCAATGAAATTGAACGCGACAGCACATAAACTACGTTCAAGAGCTGTCTGTGTCAATATTGAACAGAAAGTAACGCCAGTGACAGCTCTTAAACGTGGTTATGTGCTGATATCATTCAGTTTCATTGGTGAAATTCGCTCTTAGTGTCATTATCACCAATGAAACTGAACGCGATAGCACATAAACTACGTTCAAGAGCTGTCTGTGTCAATATTAAACAGAAAATAACGTCAGTGACAGCTCTTAAACGTGGTTTATGTGCTGATATCATTCAGTTTCATTGGTGAAATTCGCTCTTTGTGTCAGTATCACCAATGAAACTGAACGCGATAGCACATAAACTACGTTCAAGAGCTGTCTGTGTCAATATTAAACAGAAAATAACGTCAGTGACAGCTCATAAACGTGGTTTATGTGCTGATATCATTCAGTTTCATTGGTGAAATTCGCTCTTTGTGTCAGTATCACCAATGAAATTGAACGCGATCAGAACATGAAAACTGCGTTCAAGAACTGTCAGTGTCAGTGTCAATATGATGATGCTGATCGCGTTCCATTTCACTGGTGATTTCTGCGTTAATTATTGCTCCTATCAACATACATTATACGCACCGGTATTCTGTAACAGTAATATGTGGTTCAAACATAGTTTGTGTAACATTAGTGACTGCACAGTTTCGCTACAGTGAAGTGTATCTCGGTATATACGAAAACAATATTGTATATTGCACATTATATTCTAGATTATTATAAGGTTTATAGCTTGGAATTTCTAGGAAAGCGGATCTATCATATAACAACGGCGATCATAAGAAATCTGTTACTTTCACTATGTATTTGACATTAAGGTAAAAGAAGCGTCAGGGAAGCCTTCGAAATTTCAATTTGCTTACATTTTTCTACAATTTGTCGGTCAATATTAGATTTCGCTGCCGTATTATTGACAGAACATTTAATTAAATCATGACATGTGATGCCAGTTTTAACACAGAAGTTATATTGATGATTCTAACTATGATAATTCTGTTTAAAAAAAATTGTGGCGGTCACGAATCATATTTTAATCAATATTTCATCTGACACTGATCTTCAAATTGAAAAAAATAAAAACGTAGCTTTGAATTTCGCGAGCTACCTTTGGGAATCCTCCTTAAGGTGAATCTAGTCGAATTTTTTTCCATACAAACTTCGGGAGTGTAATACTCCATTGTTCGACACCGTGCATCAAAAATTAAACATGGTATGGTTTTGTCTCATTATTAATGTTGTCTGTATGGAAATAGAATAATAAAATAAAAGCCATTAAAAAGTTATGAGATTAAAGATTAAAGGTTAAAGATTAAAGATTATTTATTTTGTAAACAACAGGTTAAACAAATTTGTTGTAGAGGCCTTCTTTTAGTATGGAGATACCTGTAACAGAAGACCTCCCTCTTCTATAGCTATACGAACAAAATACAAAGCCTGTTAATAATTTAAATTTAACATAGTAGGTAGGTACATTAGCAAAACTAAAGCCAGCCTACAAAGATAATTTTTTCTTGTTAATTTAACCTAACTATGGGCATGTTTAAGTAATAAAAGAAGTGTAAAATCTCCAAAACCAAATTGGTACTGACAAAGCTTAATTATCGGAAAGTTCAATAAACTTTATTCGTAATATTGATCTATGCAGTGGTTTTTTCATAAAACTCGATCTTCCGAAGGACTTTTTCTGACTTTATTACGTGTCTGTCTTACTATATATGATCTTGTATCTCACTCAATAACGTTGTGCGCGTAGACTAGCGTCTAACTGTTCATCACTGATACGATGTCGGACACGATGCCTGGTGAGACAGCGTGCTTTGTAGCCCGGCCCACCAGGGAGTTCGAGCCCGCGACTGGATTCCCCTTAAGATGTCAAAAAAAAAAACACGCTTTGTATTAGGACAGTCGTTATTGTGTGACCGTTTACTGCTTTCTTAAGAAACCAAAGATTAATTAGGGCCTCGCAGACAGGCGCGTCGCGACGACGCACAGTGTGGAAAAACCGACCTATTTACGACAAAAATCAATTCTCAAGCGACTTTGTAACTAAAAAATAAATACAAAAATATGTCAACTCTCGTGAAATTTTAAGCTACAGAAATCCACTGCGGAAATTGAAGAAAGGTTTAAAAAATAGTACCTAATACTGACTTTGAATGTACAGTCACGAGCATTAATATGTATACACATCGCCAAATTCAAAAGCTATTTTCTTTTAAATAGCGATTGCAACCTTTAGATAACTTGGGTATTTCATTATAGTGTGGTTTCCAAAATATTATTTTCATAATAAAATAAGATTGCAATGAGTAAAAGTGGAGAAAATCACTTTTAAAAGTTAGTAAGCGTTTACATATTATTGCTCGTGACTGTACCGAAAAATGGGGATTCTCGAAATATTGAGGTTAAGTTGTACTTGAACTTCCTGGATTCAACGAGGCAGACTGTAAATTAATTGAATGATTGAAATGTATTAGATAGTGTTGTAAGTTTTATGAAAATAGAATTCATATAACTACCGATTTCGTGACAATTTTTTTTTTCTAGGTTATGTTAGCCAGTTTTTCAATTTCCACAGTGAATTTTTGTAGTTTACAATCTCACAAGAATGGTTTTTTTTTCTTTTTTATTTACCAGGTCGCTTGCGAACCGATTTTTGTCGAAAATAGGTCGGTTTTTCCACATTGTGCGACGGTGCAACGCGATTCTGGTAGAACAATTTCCATGAAGTTTTCATAGAAACTGTTCTACGAGCCTTAAGAATTTGGTAATACTTTCTAACTTTAGAAACTAAAAATCCATTGAAGCGTCCTTTCCAACTTTTATGACGTAGGTACATCTTCTAAAGTCAAGCTAGTTTCGTTTCAAAACTACCCACTAGTACTTGTCTTTCATTACTATCCATGGAGTTTGCTAGAAAGCCAATGTGTTTCCAATGGGTCCTGTACGCAATGGCTTACAATTTTATTAAAGGTTTATATGACACAGCACCCATAATGCGCAACGCACGATCAATCAGAATTTGAATAATTTTGAAAGATATTGCTATTAAAGTGCTACGTATGTTCGAGAAATTTGTTTGCTCAACTGCGTATCTAAATAACGCAATGAATATTGTTGAACAGTCATTCCTTCTGTTAGTGTCATAGATTTTATGTTTCTATGGTTAGTGTGTAACATCATCACCCCACAGTTGATTTGACAGGCCAGTTAAAATAGTCGAATGGTTTCTCATACTGTTCACAAACCAGCCTGATGAGACACGTTTCAATAGATATTAATTCAGAAAATAAAAAGGTACTTATTCAAAATCAAAACTCATTTATACAAACTAGGCTGAGAGTCAGCACTTTTGAACGTCATAATTACGTAAGACAGTCTCCAAAACGCTCGCTTTTCGCCATTTCCTAGTGATTTATTTTATTTCTTAAGTTAGATTAAGAGGTACAAACACAGACTATTATTATCAAAATGGAATACCAAAGCGTGACTGTTCGACCGTGTGAATTTTCCTAAAGAGAAACTAGTCGAATGCGAGTGAATAATGAAATAAAATGTTCTATGACGATTTAATGACATTTCCCGTAAAGTGACACTACATCAAAGGTTGATTAAATGAAAACTTCTTTGGACGCAATTTGCGCTCTTTCTGGAAAGGGAAGGTAACTTAAACGTCTCGCTCGGGCCAGTGACGCTTACTCGCGTATACTCGGCACTGAATCGCGAATATTAGACTCCAGTCGTAAGTTTTCACTTCTATTTAGTGTGTTGTTCACCCTCTTTTTATAGTTTGGACTGCCTCGCGTCAAACATGAACTTGAAATATATTCCTCTTAATATGCCATTGTGTATAGGACTGCGCTATTATTAAGACGTGTGCCTTAACGTTCGACGTTATACTTATATTATACGAAACTGTCGTTTTCTTTACATTCCTTTAGATCTCAACTTTTTTTAGTCAAGTAGATTAGAAATAATAATAATTGTTGTAAATACTAAATAGACACGTACTTACATATTATTTAAGACATCATTTTACGTATCTATAAGGACGGGTTTCTTTATTACTGTAGTTCTTTTTTGTAGCGTGTTTATTTGACTGATTCAAACCACCGATTGATTTAATTAAAACATCAGTTTAAGTAAAAGGTATGAAATGTATTTTAAATGTAAATATTGATAATGTATTTATGAGCGTCTGACAAAAGGCAGAGCCAAGCTGTTAGTGCTTTGTCACGACTCTAAATAAAACTACCAGGTGAAAAAACACGCAAATATAACCAATGATCAGAAAAAAAAACACTGTATATTGCACGAAATTTTACTTGTCAAAATATTGGATGAATAAAATTTATGACAGAAATATTTGCCTGAGCACTCCATTTATTTCTTACTCTGTTATCTAGCAATTATAGTATCTCCAAAAGCGTTTTGTTCACGTCTGTCTAATAGTGGATCGTGTGACTTAATACACTTTACTCCATTATTTTATATGGTGGGAAGATACTTCTCATTGTGACTCAGAGTAGTTGAAAATGGATTGCTCAATCAAAGATGAACTCTGTAAAAAGCTAATTGTGAAAACGTATGTGAAGAACTGACCTGATGGAAAAAATATAATCATATTTTTTCAGAAAACATCAGCTGTTGATGTTCATGGCAAAATTAATAAACAGCTATGTGCTTAGATCACCCAGATTATGATCCATTTCTTGTTATTTTTTGATGGCATGAATGTTTAACGGTGGATTCATGGCTGAACGATAACAGCTGCACTGGTCGATAGGTCGGTCTAAGGAAGGGTGACTATTCATAACATATTGAGACCCCTCCGTGTGTCAGAAAGCACGTTAAGAGCGTTCATTCCACGCGGACTGGCAGCAACGCATTTAGGTATAGTAGTTTTTTTGTGATTATTTAATTAAATACAAACAAAAACAAGAGAGCAGTGGTGGCTAAGTGGTAACGGCCGCGACTTACGAGTTGTAGGTCGTTAGTTCGAACCCAGACAGGCGCTTTACTTTGTGTAAATTATTCCATCACCACTGCTCTCAAAAACGGTGAAGGAAAACATCGTGAGGAAACCGGCATGTCCTAGAACAAAAAAAAAAAACGAAGACATGTGACATCTGCCAACCCGCACTGGGCCCGCGTGGTGGATTACGGCCCAATCCCCCCTCACCGAGAGGAGGCCTGTGTCCCAGCAGTGGGAACATTAAAGATGATGATGAAACAAAAACAAACATAAAACATTTAATCGTACTTAGTAATGCAAATACAAAAAAATTGACGGTATGTCGATTTTTGTAAGTAAATACCAAAATTACTCTAAAAAGTAGCAAACAAACTTGAAAATACCATCGACTAGTGCATGGCTGAAAAAAGTGTTAACTTTTGTTTGTATTTAATAAAATAATCACGAAAAACTGCACATAAATGCGCCGTTGCCAGCCCGCGTGGGGAGAACGCTCTTAAGCCGTTGATCCCGGCTGTTATCTGTAGATCTTTGACAGTCGCGAGTAGTCAGAAGCCCGAAAGTTTGACAACCAGTTGACAAACAGGGTTGTGGAGGTCAGATAGACAGCCGCTTCATGTAAAATACTGGTATTCAGCAGCATCCGGTTAGACTGGGGGCCGACCCCAACACAGTTGGGAGAAGGCTAGGCAGATTGATTGATAGAATGTTTAGCGGTAAATCTCCACCTCTCGTCAGACGCAGCTCAGTGTATATAATGTAAATTGTAGTTTTTAGTGATATATACTGCCATTCTTTAACTACACAGGTGGCCCTAGCAAGCCCTAAAAGTTGTTTCCTAGAAAATGGCAAAAAAACGCGCGAATCGTTATTTCTTAAAAACTGTGAAACTTACGTTACTGATTGTAGGACACATCAATTGATATTTCTTTCTGTTTATCCTAAAGAATCCTTTCCAGTTAACGGCCTACTAACTCTCATATCTTGGGAACTATTTGAATTGTAATAATGTTTGTTAGACGGAAAGATAGAGAATATTGTGAACTAGATTCTATTGAGAGTTAATTCCTTTCTAGTTAAATGACGGCAGTATAGTAGTGCGCACATACACGCGATATGTACCGATGTATTAATATTTATTGGAACGATTAGAAGTAGTCAGTTTGCAATAATGTGTCAGTGTAGTCGTGTTAATAAATACAAATAATAACTTTTATTGTGTTTTTGTGGTTACCCTAAGTAATTTCCTTCAACGTTGCCCCACACTATGAATTTCTCCTATATTGTGGATGCGTTTACAAACATTGTAAGTCATACAAATATTTGTGAGTCACACAAATATTTGTTCCGTGCGGGTAGCGAACCCGCGACACACAGCGCAGCAGTCAATTGCTTAACCACTGCGCCAACCATGGCGTCTGCCTATCTCTTAAGGTGGAAGCACCAGGGTAGCCCGCGCATTTAAAATGTTCTTATGTTTTTTTTTTGCAATTTGGTGGTCAGTGCCTGGTTGTATGTTGATTAAAATATGATTGGCGATTAATTACATAATTATTGGAAATAAAATCGTCAATACAACTCTCTAAGTCGTGCCAGGGGTGCGGGTTGTTCGAAAGAGATACCGTGGTGGCACACAGGCAACTGAGGGAACACGCGTGGGTTTTAGTCAGTAAAAGTCCAACACGCCCTCCGCTCCACCCAGAGCGGGAGACGTTATTTGATGATTTCCCAGACTCAAAATAAAATAAAAATCGACAGGCGATGAGATTCTGACGAGCCCTGTGAGGCTCAACATTGGATCTAAACAAAGCATGCAGACACAGGTGTCCAATGCGCCTACTAATATGTTTATTTCGGAAACATTCGCTTCTAAAAGAAATACGTCTTTGTATGTCTATCTAGAAATAAGTGAATGTCTGCAAGGTAAGTAATAATAATAAGGCAAGTATCACGAGACGTTTTTCGTAAGTATGTATACGGATAAGGTATATTTAAATGATAAAACTTGTAAGTTCAACTTGTGTATTGATAGTTCAAGTAACCAGGGGTGCGGGTTGTTCGAAAGAGATACCGTGGTCCCTGGCACGCAGACAACTGAAGGAACACGTGTGGGTTTTAGTCAGTAAAAGTTTGACACGCCCTTTCGCTCCACTCAGAGCGGGAGAAGTTATTTGATGATTTCACAGCCAAAAAAAAAAAACTAATCAAACTCCCAAAATAAATGATCAAGTCACAGCGAAAGAATCGTTATAAATGCTATACGACTACTGATCGCTAAATCAAATCACGTATATTTATCGAAAAAGTATTTGAAAAAGGTCAATCTGAAAACTTCACCACCTTTCTATTTACTAAATCGTTCATAACCGGTACCTATATCACTTTTTGTTCAAACCTTCTTCCCTACAGCCCCCACACGAGGGGCGAGAGATATACACATCAGCTTCTCCGTCAATTGTTCCACAAAGAACTCAAGTGTTTGAAGAAAGATTAATTTGGTAAAAATTTGGAAGTCTACTGGGGAGCGCATTAAGCCATGCCACACATGTCGATGTAGACAAAACCATTTTGACTGGTTGGTGGGCACAATTTTTTTAATTTTAGATTTTTTTGGGAGTTTTGTGGAAAATGTCGTCAGGAAAGTTTTAAGTACAAATGTATGGAGGGAAGCACCAAAGAAACGATGGATGGACTGTCAGAAAGTTGACTGAGCTAGAATGGAGGTGACTACGGAGATGACGACTAATAGAGAAGTGTGGAAGAAAAGACATGTTGCGGCTACCCGTAATAAATTGGGATAAGGTTCAACATAATTATGAGGGCTTTTGGGAGTTAGCTCTAAAAATTAGATCATAATAAATGGTAAATGATATTGATGATTAGAGCAGTGGTGGCCAAGTGGTAACGGCCGCGACTTACGAGTTGTAGGTCGTGAGTTCGAACCCCGCCAGGCGCTTTACTTTGTGTAAATTATTTCATCACCACTGCTCTCAAAACGGTGAAGGAAAACATCGTGAGGAAACCGGCATGTCCTAGAACCAAAAATTCGAAGACATGTGACATCTACCAACCCGCACTGGGCCTGCGTGGTGGATTACCGCCCAATCCCTCTTACCGAGAGGAGGCCTGTGTCCCAGCAGTGGGAACATTATAGGCTGATGATGATGATGATGATGATGATGGGAGTTAGGGATAGTTTGTTTAAACAAACCACTTATAACTTATATAAGTAATAATCATAAGCCACACCGAGGTGATATTATTTGTCCTATGGCAGCAAATTATTGTTGTATTGAGTCAAAAAGATTTATGTTTGGACCTCGAATAAATAGGTGGTGGTACATGCAAGAACTTGCCAATGATGCTGCTGAATGGCTGATCTCAACTGATAATACACATTACAACAAAAGTTTAATAAAAAGAAACAACCGATTTCTAAAAAAAAAAACACTACAAAGTGATAAATAGGTAACTGTAATTTCGGAATTCGGTATCTTCGATGTTGTGTTTTTGCCACAAATAAGTTGGTAATAAACTTATGGGGCCACTCAATAAATACTTATTGAATATACACAAATACGTTATTTGTTTGAAAGGATTATACACTCTTGCACACAAAATAAGAATTTTTCAAATCAGTAGGTAAATGACGGAGTTCTGAGGTACCAAACATAAACATATAGGTAACTCATCCACAGCTGTGCTGCTGGGGAGTTTGTTGCGCCACTTCTTCTTCCCAGCTAAAGCACTAGGAAGTGTCGAAGGGCGGGCGTTTTTGGGGACTGTCTTATGTAATTTTGACGTTCGAAAAGTGCTGACTCTCAGCCTAGTTTGAATAAATGACTTTTGATTTTGATTTTGATAAATAATGGTAAAAGGTTCTATTAGGAAAATCACATAAAAGCACAGCTGTCCGGGAATTGAGTGAAGACCAAGAGAGTGAAGCCAGCAAAACAAACCCAACTACTAAACCTGTTTGCAAAACCCAAAGCAAAAACATGACAAACTTCATAATGAAATTCAGTATATAAGACCGAATTACATCAACCTACTTACAAAGCCATTCAATAGTTAAGGAGTTCTTAACTCGGCCGGGAGCCGTCGTCGCCGTGGCGTGGCGTTGCGTCGATCTGCTTAGCGGCGCTCAGCCCTCCCTTAATCTTCTTAAACTGTTACTTATTGTTCTCGAAGCCGGGGGTGAGGCGAGAGGAGGCAAGAGGGAGGATCACGCCCACTCCGCAAATGTCTTCGACGATCCTGTAATTGGTGAACATCTGACACATTTATTTCGCACTTTCAAAGACACTTCGTGTGAAATGAGTTTGGTAGAATTGTAATTAAGAGGTGCTCTGTGGAATTGTGTGAGACTTATGTGCCGAAGAGCGTTCTACATAATGTATGAGAGTGGGTTTTTGTGATTTAATGCTTTTTGTGACTTTGCGTCGAAATTGATTTTGGTGAAGGTGGCCCACGAATTTAATTTTTCTTTCGTTTGTCTTCGCAATTAGTGGGTCAGTACCTATCTGATTGTATGTGGATTAAAATGTAATTCGCGACAGTAAAAAAAAAAACTTTCCGAATTATTATCATTAAAATTAACAATACTACCCTATGCGTTACACACTTACTCACACGTACCCACACTCATACACACCATCACCCACACCACGACTCCACACTGTAACACAACTCAAAATACACACCTTGTTTTTCTTGTGTATAGGTATTTTGATTCATGTTTACGAGCTTCATTTTAGCTAAACTGTAACCATGTCATGGTGTAGGCTGGAACAATGTGTCTCATATATTTGGGCGGGCATTGATAGCTGCGACATCATCATCATCATCATCATCATCAGCCTTATAATGTTCCCACTGCTGGGACACAGGCCTCCTCTCGGTGAGAGGGATTGGGCCGTAATCCACCACGCGGGCCCAGTGCGGGTTGGTAGATGTCACATGTCTTCGAATTTTTGGTTCTAGGACATGCCGGTTTCCTCACGATGTTTTCCTTCACCGTTTTGAGAGCAGTGGTGATGAAATAATTTACACAAAGTAAAGCGCCTGTCTGGGTTCGAACTCACGACCTACAACTCGTAAGTCGCGGCCGTTACCACTTGGCCACCACTGCTCCCATCGCATCCCATCCCATCCCAGCTGCGACATAGTTTTTAACTTTTGTAGAGCTATCATCGTTTCTATCGTAATTTATATTAATTTTTGTTCCTATACAACATGTAACCAAGGGCCCGGCTTTTTTAGATGATATCAAACGATATTGGAAGGGTTTTTTAATCCTATCTCCACATGTTCGGAAGTTATGAGAATTTTTAATATATTGATACCAGAAACCGAACTTTTCAAATTGCAATAAAATACATCACTCGGAAGAGATTCATCGTGAAATTGGCAAATAACGGTGTAAGTATTGACCTACCTAGTACGGTGACACGTTTGTTATGATTTGAATTTAAGAAACATAATTAATCCCATTGAACGTCTTTTTCATGAAGTAGTCATTGGCGTTGCCAGGTCACGTCGCAACAAAATGTATGGTACGTTGCGCAATCAGCAATCAGGCGGCTGCCACCCACCTTAAGGTTGTTTAGATTTCGTTGGCAGCACACGACCTGGTAACGTCGCTTTGGCGGTAAAATCGCGTTCAAGAGCTGTCAGTGTCATCACTGTTGTGGAATACGGACAGGGCTACGGACGCTGTTTTGAAGCGCTAATCATGTTCAGTTTCATTCCCCACTTAGGGCAAATTTCTACGAAACTGAACGCAATCAGTTCAGTTTAATTGGTGAAATTCGGTCTTAAGGTGACACATGTCCACATTTTTTCCATACAAACTTCAGGAGGGTTTTACACCACTGTTTGTCTATGTACATCAAAATTCAACAAAGATTCGTTTTTCTTGCTAATTTAACCTAACTTTGGGCGTGTTTAAGTAATAAAAGCAGTGTAAATTCTCGAAAACCAAGTCGGTACCGACAAAGTTCAATTATCCAAAAGTTCAATAAACTTAATTAGTAATTGATTTATGCCGTGGTTTTTTCAGAAAACCCGATCTTCCGAAGGACTTTTCTTAATTTTTTACGCGCCTGTTTACTGTAACTGATCCTGCAGCTCACTCAATAATTTTGCGCGTGTAGACTAGCGTCTAACTGCTCATCACTGATACTACCTCTGTCGGACACGAAGCCTGGTGAGACAGCGTGCTTTTTAGCCAGGCCCACCAGTGAGACCGAGCCCGCGACTAGTGTACCCTTAATCTTTTCCAACAAGATCTCGGTTATATTCGTCGGTGTATCACGTCCGTCCGCCCCTAACTCAGTTAACTTCGTGATGGACTTGGTTAACAACAGCGTGTGCACAGGGGATTAATAACGTAGGCTGCCGGTAAAACGGTTGGATCCTTTCATTTTGAGGTTGAGTTGCTCTTGTAAGTCTTTTTAGGCTATTGTATTGTAGTGTATCATATTTTAACGTGAATGAATAGAGTAAGAAATAGGTATACATGGTGGCATTGACGCACAAACTGTAACCATTTTTTTTTTGGAGGGTAGGAATCATCAAATAACTTCTGCTCTGGGTGGAGCAGGAGGACGTGTCAGACTTTTACTGACGAAAACCACCCGTGTTCCTTCAGTCGCCTGTGTGCCATGGGCCACGGTATTTCTTTCGAACAACCCGCACCTCTGGCAGAAACTGTAACCATGAATTGCATTTAAAAATGTCGTTGTTTATCTAAAAAATAATTGCACAATAATTGCACAGTTGACCTGTATGAAACAGCTGTTTAGATAATCATCAGGGGCGTTTAGAATGTATGGAAACAAGTAAGTCTCTGCCACCCTAGAAGTCTGAAAGTGGCACCGGTGGTTCAGAAGTTGTGGAAAGTGAAAAAGTTTTTAATATGAATGGCAATCAGAGTAGGGGAAGACAAAAGAAACGATGGATAGACTGTGTGAGAGATGATAAGGCTAGAAAGTGGGGTGTCTACCAAGATGACGACTAATAATGTTGCAACTACTAGAAATAAATTGCGATAAGAGCGGTCAAAATGTGTGAAACAGTTGTTATCGGGGCATTTAGAATTTATGAATCTATGGTAACAAGTTTGGCGTCGATGTCTATGCCACCCTGGAAATCTCAAAGTTGCACCGGTGGCTCAGAAGTTTTGGAAAGTGAAAAAGTTTTTTAGTATGAATGGTTACAGGAGTAGGGGAAGACGAAAGAAACGATGGATGGACTGTGTGAGAGGTTATACGGCTAGAAAAGAGGTAACTACCGAGATGCCAACTTTAGAGAAGTATGGAAGAAAAAGGCTAATAAATTGGGATTATAGCAAGATGAAGAATCTTATCCTTGGATGGGGTAAGGAGGTTGGTGAGATCTGAGATGACTTTATAATTGACAATAGGTAATAAACGATGCCATGAGGGCTATGCTTGGAGTTTCCCTGCGTGATCGAATCAGGAATGAAGAAAAGAACCAAGGTAACCGACATAGCCCGAAGAATTGACAAACTTAAGCGGCAGTGGGCACATTGTTCGCTGTACAGATGGCCGATGGGGCCGAAAAGTTCTGGAGTGGCGACAACGTGCCGGAAAACGTAAAGTTTTAAGGCCTCCCAGAAGGTACAACGATGACTTTGTGAGGGCCGCAAGAGTCCACTGGATGCGAGAAGCACAGAACCAGTCGAAGTGGCGGAGCTTAGGGGAGGCCTGTGTCCAGCAGTGGACGTCTTTCGGCTGAAATGATGATGATGATGATAATACCAATAGGTACATTTGTGGTTGTTGTAATGTCTAAGCAACTGCTTTTACGGACGTATAAAGCATAGTAGAAGCCGACTGAGATAAATAACAAAAAGGGCTAAAGCATCGTTAACTTCCATTTGCGGCCATCAATCATTCTCCATTTCTCCAAACATTGTTACAAATTAGTTGAGTGATATTGACTGAATTTAAACGAGCGATTTGGTATTAACAGTCGGTATCCCCATATTTACCGACAAAAACCAATTTTTAGAACAAGATGGAAAGCAAGGTAGATAAGTAGAAGGCTGAGTCATAATTTCAAAGTGAATGGTAGATGCTAACGGAGGGGATTCAGAAACATCTGTTGTAATTGACAATATCAACTGACACACAATGCTCTGCGAGATGTCGGGAGTCGCGCCACAGTTGGACTAACAACAGAAGTATAAAGTTGAAAATAATAGTTAATAACAGTTGAAAAATTACATTAATTTCTATTGCCAATATTAATCAATAATTAGTTTGTATTATGAAAAGTGTGAGTCTTTATAATTCAGTCTTTGTAATTCAAACTTATTGTATTTTCATTTAATCATTGAGACTTGGCTGACTTGATACTTTAGTTTTTTTATTACTTACAAACATTTGTACGCTCTCTGGCATAAAATGGTGCACTCTAGATTATCTTTATTTATCGTCATTATTGTACCTACCTACGACCATTTTATTTGCAGAAACGTAAAGCAATCCCCTACATCATAATAATAACTGAAACTGTGAATTTGATAGACATGATTTGATTGACAATTGATTGATGATTGATGACTTCTAAAAGTGGCTAAATAAAGCGAGTTACTTTTATAAAAAGGAAAACAAAGGAGTATTTATCTGGAGTACTTTTAGTGGACTGTGAAGTACCAAAACAATACACCCATAAAAATAATGTATTTTTATTTTGTTCTCTTGAATGTATAGGCAAGTCCTTTTGCCCAACATGCCGTTTATACATTAGAAACGTTCTACTAAAATGACGATTTAAAATTTCAGACGTTTTACTAGTAGGTCGTTTTACTTTAACGTTATTTATCCCACACGGGCATTTTACAAGACTGGCTTTCTGATACAGAGCGGATTAGAACAGAAAAATAGGTACAGAGGTGACGCTTATTTCTAAAGAAATCTCTTCCAGCATACCTGCGATACGAGAAAAGATAAAGAGATGTAGACAACGTGTGTAAGGGTAAAAGTCTATAACCAAAACCAATAATTCACTAAATTAATTAAACAAATAATATTATTTTAACATACATACTTGGATCATACATTACGTACATACTCACATACATACATACATACCTACATACACCTAACATAAATACCCTACCCGAAGAATCAATGTATTTGTGTTTTTGGTCAAAATATACGTTTCTTATTATTATTTTATTCTACTAGTTAGGTGCACAGAATGAGAAACTGAAAAAAGGAATTCATAGCCAGAAAAAAGTAACCGATGTCTTGTCAAGAATTGACCACCAAAATCAGGCTACATGATGAGAGTACACAGAGAAATGGTGTCATTAAAATTTCTAGCGGAGGCCTTTGCCAAGAGGCACGCTGAATTGAGGGACATACTCTAACTGGAATAACTGTAAAAAACAAAAACAGTTCAGAATAAAACTTATTATTATTTAGTTACGGTTTGAATTCATTTATTTCTAAAGATCACTTATACAGAAATAAATAGGTACTAAACATTATTTCTTTAGTTCACTTTTTAACCTACTGCCTTACCCCTGCACTGTGTCTGCTCCGCGGGTTGCGAAAACAATGCTCCTTCACTGCTGAGCCTGTCGCAGACACGCCTCCATTGTCTCTTGTTTTAATTACTTACCGGAACACAATAAATACCTCTTTAAAGAAGTCTGTGTTTCGATCGGGTTAGTATTGAGATAGATGGAATTATGGTTGTGGGATAAGATTTTGGATCGCCTTAAAAATTGTTTAAAGCCTATTTTTATCCATTTGGTTTGTTCTGCAAAAATATCACCGTGTTAGCTTAGGTGAATTGAACTGTCATTTAACACATCATTCATTCATTTTGCTGTCATTTGTATTTTTTTATTTATCTAATATGTTTTTTTTTTGTTTTTAACCGACTTCAAAAAGAAGGAGGTTATCAATTCGACATGTTTATTTTCATTTTTTTTATTTTTTATGTATGTTCGGGCATAACTCCGTCGTATATAGACGGATTTGCAAAATTCTTTTTTTGTTCGAAAGGGGTTTACTCCGAAATGGTGCCATTGAAATTTCATATAGATCTGATGATGCATTTCGGAGACAGACAACGGAACTCTTCAAAAAATTACAGCAAATCAACCGCGAATGTTGCTATCACATAAATAAGTATGCATTGTTTTGACCCAAAGGATGATGAAATTTCGAATTGGTGTATGGTAGGTAACAAAAAAGTGAAAAATAAAAACTTTTTTCAAAAAAATGACAACCGACTTCCAAAAAAACACTTTGTAGTGTTTTTTTGGAAGTCGGTTGTTATTTTTTTGACAAGCAATGGCTATCGTATCGAAAATTACACCATTTCGATAACTTGACCTGCCTTGCCTCCGATAGTAAACAACTGCCGAAACAATAGCGGTCGTCTAAAACTGACAAAGTTTTCGGGTTTTGGATTTGTTCATAAGACTCCTGCGATAGCATGTGGTGCAAGCGCGTCACACAAGAACAATTAATAAAAAAAACATTAAGCCAGCTACTAAAGAAAATGCGCATGGATATTTTTTGTTATTTATTATGAAGTCATTCTTTACTGATTAAGGCGGAGGTTTCTTGAAAACGCTCAAAAAGGTGGTTTTTTAAACTAGTGTCTTTAACCGTAAATAATTTTGTAAGGTAAAAAATATATAATATTTTCAAGTCTTCTTTCCATACAGTGATGGAACTCAAAACACAATTAAATATAATTATTTGAATGCATCAAAAAAATCATCAAAGTCACCTCTTAATTATCTTTAAAACCAGTTTATTCCTTCAATAACAATTATTATTATAATTAAAAATATACTATAAATAGCCAAATGCCAAACTGCATCCAGTGATTGATTAATATTGATTAAATAGTTAATATCTAATTTTATACGATTTTATTTGCACTTTTACGACAATACTTGCTCATTTATAATTCGAATTTATTACAACAGATTTTAACCCTTAACGGATTGCAGTAAAAACTGTTATTGCTCATAACGACAATTCGACGAGTACATTTAAAATTACCAGGGCCTTAAATAAATCCCCAATCGCAATGCTTATTCAAGGATCATGATGAATATCCGGTAGGCTCGCAATCCTTTCCTATCCTAAGGGCACGTCTCACGACCATTACCGCGCCCCCCGGTCTACTTCTTAATATGCAATGTCCTCTGTAACACCACGAAGCATGAGGCTCCAGGGCCTAGTGCGAATTTTGGGTTTCATTCGATAAATCGAGTCTGGTCAAGCCACACTGGCATCGGTGCATTTCATTCATTCATTCAATCGGGTGGTTTCTATGACTACGAGGATCGAGTGAAGTGATTAGATCATGACACTCGCTCATCACGGAAAAATCTCACCGCGAAAACTTGCGTGGAGTGAGTTGTCAGTGTAATCCCACTGATGCTAGATTGACCATTGATTATTATTTTTATATTATTTCAAAGCTAATAATAAAAAGTCTAAACGTTACTGTTTAGCGGCTTTTTAAATAGAAAAGCAAAACTGAAAACATAAATCAACAGAATTAGCATAAAAAAGTTATAATAAAAATCTCGATTATGATTGTTGTTAATCCATCATCTAAAATCCAGAAGGTTTAACAAAAACTTCTATTATGAAAAACGAATGAGCTTTTCAAAGAATTTTTAATGAATACTCTAGCAGTAGCAGAGATATCTCAAAAGCTTGAGCGTCTTAAACACTCAATAAGAGTAACGAATTCAAATTAAGTAAATGTCGTTAGGTAGGTACCCGAAATGTCAACCAAAGTCAGTCATTGAGGCTCACACAGACAGACGAGACACGTCTCTAGTAGAACAATCTCCATGAAAACATCAAGGAAATTGTTCTACCAGAATTGCGTCGCACTGTAGCGTATTAGCTGTCTGCGGGAGCGTTTATCGAGTTCGCAGTTGAGTCCCGTTCGTCGCCTCATTATTAGTTTTATTTCGTATATTCTCTCTAACAAACACATGGGTATTCCTTGTCCCCGTACTAATTACATTTTGAATGCCACCCCACTGCAAATAATGTTGTAGAATTTTATTAAAGCGAGTTCACAGAATTTCCGAGTGTTTCTCGGTAAGGTGAAGCAAAATGTTGGGTACTGTAATTATTTTACGGATTTTGGGCGAAGAGAATTACTGTGGATGGTTGGAGTTTTCTGTTTGTTATTCGGTTTTGGGTTTTAATATTTCAATGTCTATGAGTTTGTGGTCTTTGGGTACGAATGCCAAAACAACTTTGTGCTCTCGTCTTTATGAGAGCTATGAAATTATCACATTATCAATATAATTATGAATCTTTACTTATCTGAACATATGTAATATTACAGGATAGAGAAATGTGTCTGCGATAGAAAGATTTAAAAAAAAGGTTAGAGTCAAGCTTATCTGTACGAGCGCACTCGACAAACAATGCATATTTATAAATGCGATTGCAGCAATCGCGATTGATTTGCTGTTATTTTTTGAAGAGTTCCGTTGTCTGTCTCCGAAACTCGTCATAAGATCTATATGAAATTTAAAAGGGACCATTTCGGAATAAACCCATTTCGAACAAAAGTAATAATTTTGCAAATCCGTCTAAATATGACGGAGTTATACCCGAGTTAGACCAGAACATACATAAAAAAAAATAAGCGTGCCGAATTGATAAAATCCTCCTTTTCGAAATAAAAAAAAAAAACGATATGTGGCACCTACTTTATTGTTTAAAGCAGAGGTTAAACAGGGATTCAGAATACTCCAATGATGAAACCGTGTTCGACATCGTGTGTAACCAAAGGGATTCAAATCAAACCAGCGGGCTTAGCATGACGCTTTGTATTTCTACGAAGAATAGATAGTACTTTTTCAATGCAAAGTGACATTTCGCTCCTACATTTTTGTTATCGCACCGTAGATATCCTTCTACAACTGTCATTTAGTCTTTCGTTTCTAACGATATTTGTCTAGGTCCTTATAAATGTAGACTATTTCAGAAGAATATTTCTTCCCAAACTGTCAAAATCACAGTGACAACAAAACTTTCTACTCGACGGCCACAAAGTATATACGATTATCTACAAAATCATGATTCGTTTAGAACGCATAACTGTGATAATGAATAGAAAAATATAGCTATCTTATCCTATTGTACATCATTTATTTAATAGTCATGACTATACTTCCGTCGACAAATCGGTGCTCGTGCTAAGCCTGCTGGCTGTGGTAATCTGGATTTAAACTGCCAGACTCTTTCAGTGATTGGTCACCGGGAACCAGAGTAAAAATTGGATTTTTGTTCCTTTATTTAATTTTTTATACTTATTTAGTATATTTTTAAATATTTTTACAAAAATCATTTAAAAAAACATTTAAAAATATAAAAAATAGTGGCCCATCGGCATCAGGAGCAGGGTCCAAGATGCCAGTGGTCAGGGCTCTAGAGAAAGGAACCTCCTGACTATGCCTGCCGTGTCTAGGAGTACTGCTTTCTGAATCAAGCCCTTGATCCAGCCGTGCAATGAGAGCCTCCTGAGATGTTGGTCGAGGCTCTTTGCTACTAGGCCATTAACTGTAATGATTATCGGTACAATGATTGCTGAGTCCACGTCCCACATGTCGACAACCTCGCGAGCTAAGTCAAGATATTTGATTTTCTTATCTTGCTCAGCTTTCACGAGATTCTCGTCATGGGGGACAGCAATATCAACAATCATTGTACGACGCTCTCGTCGATCTATCAGCACAATATCAGTCGTATTGGCTACAATAGTCCTGTCAGTGATGATAGATCGATCCCAATACAATGTGGCGTGACCATTCTCGAGAACTGGGTCGGGCACATACCTGTAGTATGGTACTTCAGACTCCACAAGTTTGTACTGCAAAGCAAGTTGTTGGTGGATAATCCTAGCTACTAGATTGTGTCTGTGCAAATACCCTCCGTTAGCAAGACGAGAACAACCGGAAACGATATGTCGGATTGATTCACCGGGACGGTGGCATGCCCGACAGATGTCAACCGTACCATCCTTGACAATGTATTTCCGGTAGTTGTTCGTCATGATAACTTCATCCATAATCGCACAGACAAAACCTTCGGTTTCTCCGAAGAGGTCGCCGAAACGTAGCCAGGATACAGACGCCAAAAAGTCTACATCAGGCCCATGAAGAGCCCGGAAAAAGCGTCCGTGAAGCTCTTTGCTTTGCCATACTTCCTTACGATCATTAGTATCCAGTACTGCAGGTTTGCGCCAGTTCTCTTTCGCCAAGGAGAGCGGGGTGAGGCCCTTGTCCACTGCGACCATATCTCGATGCATCCCCACGTCAGTGTGAAGGAAATATTCCCTGAGACTGCAAATCTCGCGGTTGTGGAGGGTCTTAGCATTTAAAAAGCCTCGACCCCCACACTTCCGCGGGATGTACAGTCTCATCACTGATGACCGTGGGTGATGCATCCGATATGCCGTCAGCAATGTACGGACCTTCCTGTCCAGGGCGTCAAGTTCCGTTTGAGTCCATTTGAGTATGCCGAAAGAATACATCAATACCGGCATGACCCAACCGTTGAAGGCACGCACCTTGTTTCCGCCTGATAAAAGACTATTTGCCACTTTATTCAGGCGGCCAAAGAAGCGCTCCCTCAACGATTGTTTCATGTTGTCAGCATTGATGCCTAATGCTTCCGACATACCCAAATACTTGTAGGTTTCGGTTGAGGAGAGGGATCTAAGGTGTACAGAATCCGTAAGTTGGGTTCCCACGGATTCTATAATTCGTCCTCGCTTTACATGCATGACTGCACATTTGTCCACACCAAATTCCATCCTGATGGCGCTACTGAAGGTTTCTGTTACCTTCAGTAGCTCCATCAGTTGCAAATTGTTAGGGGCAAAGAGTTTTAGGTTATCCATGTAAAGGAGGTGTGATATCACCTGACCACCTCTTCTCAACCGATAGCCCAGACTTGAATCCTCTAGCAGTGTGCTTAGAGGATTCAAGGCTAAGCAAAACCAAAGAGGACTCAAACTATCGCCCTGAAATATTCCACGCTCAATCCTTATCGGTTCATCGGTCCCCCGGATCTGTCGACATCCTGGATACAGAAGGACTGTCCTCCACTGCCTCATACATGACATCAAGAAGGTGCGTAGAGTCGCGTCTATTTTGTACAACTCCAGCACCCTCATGAGCCATGTATGTGGCACCGAGTCATAGGCCTTCTTATAATCTATCCAACATGTCGACAGATCCTTCCGGGATCTACGAACCTGTTGGCTTATGGCCATGTCTATAAGGAGCAGCTCCTTAGTACCGCGGGACCCATTCTTACATCCATTCTGAGACACCGACATAAATAATAAATAGGGTATTTTCCAATTTATTAAAAACTATTCTAATTTGAAGATTGGGACGAAATATGTAACAGAAAAATAAAAGTAAATTGATTTCTATCCATTTTCTCAATTAAAAACGATTTAAACCAAATTAATTTTTCGTTGTTTTGAATTTACCGCCAAAACGCTCCTTACGATGACTTTTTATCATGTGACGTCAACTTTGTGTAAACTAAAGTAGTTAGTAAGTAAACAAGTGAGTGTTGTGTTTATAATTAACATGTTTTTTTTTATGGATAGAAAGTGAAATCACTGCCTCTGTGCACAAATACTTCTAAAACTGCGCCAAACTAAGTATTTGTACTGGTGCTGTTTACACAAAGCTGACGTCACGATGTCACGTGATAAAAAGTCATCGTAAGGAGCGTTTTGGCGGTAAATTCAAAACAACGAAAAAGAAATTTGATTTTAATAGTTTTTAATGGGGAAAATGGATTTAAATAAATTTTATTTTATTTTTCTGTTAAATATATCGTCCCAATCTTTAAATTAAAATAGTTTTTATCAAATTGGAAAATACCCTATTGCGTTGCTTTGGACGTGGTGTGAAATTTTTGCTCTAAGAATGGATGTAAGAACTTTATAGACCGTCGGTAAACATGTTATAGGTCTATAATTTTTAGGTTCCGCAGTACTACCCGATTTATGGAGCAGGTGGGTAATACCTGTCGTAAAGAACTATGGTAGCGACCCAGTCTCTAAAGATGACTGGAATTGTGAAGCTAAGCAAGCGTGTGACCTTTGTAGCCATTTAATCCAGAAATTGTGCAGTTCGTCCGGTCCTGGAGATTTCCAGTTAGGCAGCGGACGGACTGCACGAGCTACATCTTGGGGGCAGATGGTAATAGCCCCCATGTCTGGTATTGAATCACACGCCCGTTCAACAACACGCATCCAATCACTTTCAGTGTGACTGACGGGAGCCGACCAAATGTTCCGCCAAAACGCACTCATGTCATCACTATCTGGTAGACCCGCGTCAGTCACACCTTGAGTGGGAATGGGTCGCTCCCAAGCTCTGTATACCCACCTTTGATCGTTCTGGAACATGCGATTCTGAGTGTACCGGTCCACTCTTCGCCTATACCGACGGATACGGTTTGCCCATGCATAAACTTTCTGCTTCAGGAAGTCGATGCGCTCTGTGACACGGGATGCATATTCACGAGGACTAATGCCTGCCTCACAAAGCGCATCACCCTTGGGCGTGTGTTGCCCTCCCTGAAGCAGATGAGCTTCCCGATGAGTACCCTGGCCTCATTAATACGACGCTCAATCCTGCATTGCCAGGCTGGTGCGGCGGCTTTCGGTTGTGTAGCTCGATCAGTATTTGGAAATTTGACATGAGCTATACGACATGCCGCAACAGCCGTGCAATACAAGATTGAGTGTGTATCGCAAAGGTCTGCGCTGCTTTCAATAAAATTTGGTAACAGCGCATCCAGGGCACACACCAGTGCTCTGTTTTTTTTATTCATGGGCAAACGTGGTAGCCGTGGTCTAAGGTTAGGTGATATGAACCGGTACTCACGGATGGCATCCTCCAGAATGCTCCTTATGTCCACATTGCATTGGTTTTCTGCAGATATAGCACTGGTTTCGTCCTCCTCATCCTGCTGGTTTGCCTGCAATGGAGCGTCTGCAGGCACATGCACGACATTCTGGGGTGGAGGAGGGTTACTAGCAGAACTATTCTGCATTTCCGAGCGCAGTCGATCAAGTGTAGCGTCATCCAATCTATGATTGTGCTGAATGACGCGCACCTGATCCGATAATCGTTGGGCCGAGACGTTGACGGCTGGTTCAAGCACCTGAAACAGAGAGAGCATCCGAACTCGGTACGCTGTAAGGTTAATTCCTCCCTCTGTAGCCCCGTAATATGCGCGCATCACATTTTCGTTCATGGACCGCGTCCATCGCATGCGCGACACATTTCCACCGGCAGCGGGGACCCTGTTCGATGCCTGTTGGCTTCGAGGCCCCAAGCCCGCTGGTGGCCGTCCTCTTCCTCGCCGCCGTTGTGGTGTCGGTGACGACGGTGGGGAGAAAAACTCGTCGCTCGAGCTCGACGCAACTGCAGCGACCGGTGACATAGCGCTCACGGTTGAGGCGCGTACGGCGGCTGCGAGGCGGAGCTGAGCGACGAGTCCGGAGATGGTGGGTGTGCTAGGCGTGCAGCTGATCTTGTCAACATAGCTTGTGTTTCATAATTTGCAGTTTTTCATTTTCTTGAGGTTTTATCGGAGGTGACATGACACATGTCACCTCCGATTCGGCAATTATAAAGAACTGTTTTTTTACATATTGGTGGTTTTTCTGGTCTTATGATTATATTTCCAATCGTCTTCTGATTGTGTTTGTTTTAATATGGAAAGCGCTTCTAATATGGGCTGAAATTATTATTAATGTTATAATTTTAAAATATTGTTATTGTCTTTAATGGTTATTATTTAGTTTTTTCATAGTATTATTCATTTATTTTCACCACTATCTGATGGGTAAATTCACTTTGTTTCCTTGTATGATTTTCGTGTTTTTTTTTTTTTCTTACTTATTTTTGCCTTGTCACATTTAGGTACTGTACCTAGATTGTAAGTAAATTGTATAGGCTCCTATATTTGGAATCGTACACCTGTATTTATGTCCGTTTAACCTTCGAGAAACAATAAATAAATAAAAGAATCAAACCCAAAGGCAAAAATTGCCAATTGCTTTTCAGTCTGGCACATATTGAAAGGCAATTGCGCATTTTTGGCTTTTAGGATGCTGTTGGGGCTGCCAAGACATTGGCATGATTAGAGCTCGGCTTTCATGCCGTCATGAGAAAGAAAGCGGCTTCCAAATCCGAGCAAGGTGTAACAGCATTCTGAAAGTACCTAATAGCGGATAGATTGGCGGCCATTCTTGCGGGCATAGCACGACAATCGTAGACAAGCGTTTTGACGTCGGAAGAGTAGACAAAAATGACGTTCCCATAGAAAATTTACAGTTTTGTACCGAGAACTGTAGACAAGCGATTTCTATTCTACAGTAGACTAGAAATCGAAAGCGACATGCTAAGCCTGGTGGGCCACTTGATCGCACTCCACGTGTCAACTTGAATTCAGTTGTTTTTTTTTTTTTCGAACCGACGAAAAAACGGAGGAGGTTACTCAATTCGACGCGTTTTTTTTTTTTTTTTTTTTTATGTATGACCACGCATAACTTTTTCCAGAGTAGTCCGACTTTGATAATTCTTTTTTTATTGGAAAGGGTATACCTCGAAGTTGGTCCCATATAAATTTAGAAGAAAAATTCCAACCCTAAGGGTAAGAAAACAGGGGATGATTGATTGTTTACTCACAGATTTTAATACTGAGTCGTGTATTAAATCAAAAATTAAGCATGTAGTAATTAGTAGATTATAGCCACAAAAAATTATAAAATAGTTGGAGAACTCTTACAATAAATTATGATTTACAATAAAAACTTTTTAATAAAAAAATTAAACCGCCGAAAAACCGAAAAATAAAAAATAATAAACTAGCTTTGTCCAACCCCAATAAATAAGTTCGGAAGGCGGTGACAATAATCAAATACATATCCAAAGTCACCGACTTCCGAACTTATTTATTGGGGTTGGACAAAGCTAGTTTATTATTTTTTATTTTTCGGATTTTCGGCGGTTTAATTTTTTTATTAAAAAGTTTTTATTGTAAATCATAATTTATTGTAAGAGTTCTCCAACCAAGAAAACTGTATCAATTAATCATCATCTGCCTGCCTTTTTTCAACTATGTTGGGGTTGGCTTCCAGTCTAACCGGATGCAGCTGAATACCAGTATTTTACATGGAGCGACTGCCTATGTGTCCTCCACAACCCAGTTATTGGGTAACACGATACCCCTTGATTAGAGTGGTTGACTTTCGGGGTTCCGATGATCCGTAACGACTGTCAAAGATCCACGGAGTGACAGCCAGGACCAACGGCTTAGCATGCTTTCTGCTAAACTGTATCAATGAATGATGATTTATACATATTTAAGGGGAAAATTCGCTTGCTTTTTTAGACGTCATTCCGTCTTGTTTATTTACGAACAAGTTTAGTATGTAATACACAAAATAATATGTATTTATGGTCTAGAATTAGGCAAGTTATTTTTAATATGAATCGTCGCTATCAAAAGCTGAACAAACCGCGAATCCAAGATGAAATTATCGTTGTAACAGCGGCTTATGACCGGAATCAATACGCGATGATAGCAATAAAAGCTAGATGTTTGCCGTCACCCCCCCCCCCCCCCTCCGAGCGCGTCACCCTCGCCCCACCCCCGCGGCGCCCGGCAATTTAGCCGATATTAAGTTTATACAGCGATTTGTACCCTTCTTTACACCGGCCCAGGTTTCGGAGCGACGGCCATTAGGTTCGGTAAACGCGTTCCGATATTTAGTGTCTGGCTTATTGTCAAGAGACCATTTCAGACCCTAAAATCTGTACATGGTCCTCACGTAATCTGCCTTTCTTTTCAGAGTAGCCGGATAGGAAACGCTGACCTCATCTAGTTTTTAAAACGCATAAAAGTGTAAGTACAAAACTACTTACAGTAATATGAACATTTATCATGATGAGCTTAGTGTTGAATTCGATCGTATATTCTTAGGTATATAACCTCTCACTGAGAGGAGGCTTCTGTCCCAGCAGTGGGAATATTACAGCCTGATGATGATGATAATGTTACCTAGGTACCTAACTAAAGGAATTGTGTGGTGAACAGAATGGATCCCTAGACAATTACATTTCTCTCAAAGTGTTTTGCATCGACAACAGATTTCTACGTGACTGCAGATTTAAAACCGCTGTCTGTACAACAGGAGCATAATAGATTACAGATGATGTGGTTTCCAAAAACATTGCTTTTATTTGAATAAAATATTGACACTTTTAAAAAATTTTTTGGAGGTTTGGAAATCGTCAAATGACTTCTCCCGCTCTGGGTGGAGCAGGAGGGCGTGTCAGATTTTTACTGACTAAAATCCACCCGTGTTCCCTCAGTTGCCTGTGTGCCAGGGGCGACGGTATCTCTTTCGAACAACCTGCACCCCTGGCAGGCATCGGCCCTTGCGGACGCCACCAGTTGTTGCTGACATCTCTGACGGCGCGCGTGGAACACAACGCACCGTTCCGCCTACAACTTTTCGGCCGCAGGGGATAGGGAGAGCGGCCAACGCTATACAGAAACTCCTCTTCCCCTGCGGCCCCACATTTTGCTTAAAACTAAAGCGTGCAAACTTACTTACTAAAAATACATTATTACATTGAATACATTACATTGATTTCACATTGAAAAATTCATTAATACTATAGAAATTATTATTATTAAGCCATTTATATAATTGGGTTTTAAATAACGTACAGTTTAACGTTTTAAACATTTTTGGTAATTTATTATAGAGACGTACACACATAGCCAGAGAGTTTTTATTATATTTCGCTGATCGAGGCAGTACATCCAGCACAAGTCTGTATTTGTCACGCCTACTTCGATAGCTTATTTCCTCTGCTGTTTTAAATAGTTCTTTGTGTTTTTGAACGAACATGTATGCTACATATATATATATATATAATGAAGGTAACGGTAGCAAACCAAGCTCTTTAAATATAGGTTGACAAGATTCGTCAGATGGAATCTCGTATAAGGCTCGTAAACATTTTTTCTGGGCGACAAATGCTCTATTGTGGTCAGTACTATTTCCCCACATCATAAGTCCATACCGTAGTGAGGACTCAACATATGCGCGGTATGTTATCACAGCCGTTTTTCATATTAGTGACTTTTTTTATTTGTCTCGGAGCATAGACAAATTTATTAATTTTATTGCATACAGCATCAACCTGTGCTTTCCAGTCCAAATGTTCGTCAATTACTACTCCTAAAAACTTAGTTTGTGTCACTTGTATAATTTTCGGTATGTCCATTTTAAAATTAAATGTATTATTAAAAGATTGATTAAATTGTATATATACTGATTTATTAAGATTAATAGATAAATTATTAATATTTAACCAGTTAATTAGATTGACTATTGTATTATTAATGTCCGCTTCATGATCCGCAATAGATTTATATTTTATATCGCTAGTAACAATTATGGAAATGTCATCGGCAAAAAGGGCCCAATATGCTACCCTGGGGGACGCCACGTTTTACACTTACATATTCAGACGAATATTCTGTCATGTCCTTACTTTCATTAAGTTTAGTGACAGTGACTCTCTGTTGACTGTTAGTTAAATACGACGATATCCACTGGAGTGGCATTCCTCTAATACCGATAGCTTCTAGTTTTTGTAACAAAATTTCATGTGAAACCAAATCAAATGCCTTTGACAGATCAAAGAATAGCCCTGTCGTTAGCTGTTTGTTGTTAATATTGACCCTTACCTTGTACCGTAAACCTGTATACTTTAAAGGCAAGAAACGAACGGTACCTGGTACGTGTTGACGGGCCTACACTGTCCTCCCATACCTATTATCACTGTAATTAGAATTCTAGTCCAGACATAATCAAGAGGACGTTTATTTAGTCCAGTGTGCGATCCTACCTAAGCCTCAGTTGGTGAACGTTATTATTGGGTCAATTGCCCCTCCCCTGGCGATATTAGTTCCACGCCCGCGGCTGATCGGCCAAACTCACCTTATATTCATTATTACAGTATTATATTCAATATACTTTTATGTATTCAGCGGTGGATTAACGATTGATTGAATTTTTATATGACTGCTATGAATGGAATTTTTCTTTTTCTCATTTCAACCAGTACCTTTATTGAGTTGACTGATAAACAGGGGTCTTCAAAATTACTGGATTATGCGTGGCAGGTGGAGTGTTGTTCTGAATTTAAATATTCTTGGAATACCGCAAAGCTACGGTTATAAAGAAGACCCGTGGCCGCCACTTATCAAGCGTCTTCAATTTACTGAATGACGACACTGACACATTATTCAAAAAAAAGTTTTTATTTTATTCGGGACACGCAAATGCAATAAAATTAAATCATTTCGTCACCACTGCTCTCAAAACGGTAAAGAAAAACATCGTGAGGAAACCGGCATGGCTTAACCGGTTGAATGCCGTAATTACAAAAACAATTGAAAAGTCAATGTGTCTTGCGTGGATCCACGTATAGACGAATTATGTAACACAGGTGAGAGGAACGTACGTTTTACTTTTAAACAAATTTCCCTATGAACATTTCTTCCATCCCCAAGGACCAATAAATTGAATCAACAATGACTTCTCACGAAAGTCAATATTCATTGAATTGGCGTTAATGTGTGCAAAATGCGCACGTACGTCTGACCGGGCGCATTGTGGCAGACGGTTCGCGAATTAACCAGCTAATGTGAACAGGGTTTAATGATGATGTTGTACCAATAGTTTGGCGTGGGAAACGGGTCCCATTGTGTACCAATTAATTCGTTTTCAATGCAAATGTATTGTAAATACTTAATTTATTTGAATGTCAATGGCGCTTTGATTGGTTCGAATTTGTTGTGATTTCGTTAAAGGGATTATTTTTAAAGGTGGTTGATTATTTTGCAATGTTGTGTTCGGATTCACATATAAATCAATACTATTTAATGCTTTGTATGTGGGTTTTTGCTCATGCTAAGTAATGGTGAAAAATAAAATGAAATGATGGCCCCGTGGTTTGGAATTTTGGCCAAGTAGATACCAATCAGGCTTTTCAATTCACAATGTACTTTCTAAGTTTATCTTCACATAAAGTGAGGGAAAACATCCTGAGGAAACCTGGAGTTACAGGTAAAATAAATTTCAATGCTCAAATTTTGTAATACTTTAGTTGCAAACTAAAGACTTTGTTCTGAAACAAAAGCCTGTCGATGTTCCAATTGATTAACGAATAACACGATACAGTTAATCGAGTCTACTATCGATTTAATAGCATATTATCGATACATAATATTATCCACATGATATTATCGCGTTCAGCACGTGGGCACTCGACGCGTGAGATTCACCGCGTGCCAGATAATGATGATGATTGTCTGTTTATACACCTGAGGATTGAACCAGGGCTTCTGCTGATATTTGTTTTGACACCCTTTTATTTGTGACGGTACCTGATACTGAGGGGCTCGTGGCTACATGATAACACCCGCACAAGTCGATTGAAAGTTAGGCTAAGAGAGTAGAAAGTTACGCTTGCCGATGCCGGTTTGTGGATAGTTGACCATGCATTTTATATCGGGACCCCTCCGTGCCTCCGAAGCACGTTTAGCATGTGTTGGTCCCAGATGTAATTCGTAGATCTTTGACTGTCGTTACGGGTTGTCGCAAGCCTACAACAATCAAAGGGTAGGGTAGGGTCTATCCAAAGGGTAGGTTAGGGTCTATCCAAAGAGTATCGTACTACCCAGTAACTGAGTTGTGGAGGTCAAATAGGTAATCGCTCCATGTAAAATACTGGTATTCAGCTGCAACGGGATAAACTTGAAGTCCCCAATACAATGTGTAACATAAATAACGCAAGACGTCATTCACCTCAATTAGATTATTCAGTTAAAAGCATAATACAGTTATTAAAACTTGTTTTCTAAAAGCTAACTATTATTAAGTATTAATGAAATTGCTTCGTGCCTGCCAGGGGTGACCCCTGGCACACAGGCAACTGAAAGAACACGGGTGGGTTCTAGTCAGTAAAAGTCTGACACGCCCTCCTGCTCCACCCAGAGCGGGAAAAGTTATTTGATGATTTCCCACGCAAAAAAAAACATTGCAAAAACAATTTTTTTTTTGGCTCAAACGGCCGCGGCGGTTAGTACTTATGGCAATTTTTTTTTAAATATTTTTTTTAAAAGGTAATGAAATCGATTCAGTAGTCAATTTTGAACAAACTACTTTGAGGAATTGCATGTCTTTTTATATATTTTTTTAATTCTGTTACACCTTGTAGGTACAAACATAGTTGTATGTAGTTGGGAAAAGCATCAATATATTATTCAAGTATTTTCGGAGTAGTATTTATTACACTACTTTTCTACTCCGAAAATACATTCGACTATTTTCGGAGTAGTATTTTTTTTTTCATAATCGACCAAAATGCAATATGAGGTTATTTCTTTTACAATAGTTTATCAACGCCATTAAGTACCTTATTATTATACATAATATTATAAAGATAAAAACTGTACATACATTTTACGATGATTGTATACAGCGTGTATCAGAAATGTGTGGTAATTTTTAAAGGGGATAGCAGGTGCAGAGCAACCATTTTGTCCATGGGATCAACAACGTAATCGTGAAAAGGTCGAGTACGTATTAAAGTTTTGTTAGACAATTGATACGTTTTTTGCGGTTAAGATCTTGGTACCATGGAGCAAGTTGCTCAGTTTGTTGGTTTGTATGCAGGGCCACACATCAAGCTATTACATTTCCAGTCTCTCATTGTTCCGTACAGTGCGAGATTAGCATAAAAAGGAAATATATAGCTTGATGTGTGGCCGTGTGTATCCCACTCTTAAAAGAGAAGAATGGGTAAGAACTTACCCAGGCGCGAAGTTAATAGTAGCATTAAGAACTTCGTCTGTCTTTTATGCCCTTCAGGGAGCTGTTTAATAGATATATCTTTTAATCAGCACTAAATATGGTAAAGTCAGGTTCAGGCCAGAAAGTTAAAAAGAGGCCAAGTTTTTAGAGGTTCATTAATTTCAAGTGTCCACCATCAGAAGGTCAAATTGTTTTAAAGGATAAGTTAATAGTATTTACCTTACTTTAATAAATTAATCTTACTTGCTCATATAATTTTTTCTACCAGTGAATGCAGGCATTTTTTCTTAGGATTAATTAAACTACTCCCTGAGGGCTGAAAAGACAGACATAGTTCTGTAGTCATTTTTTGTTTTTGTGTATGGGGTCCATACTATCATACCCATTGTCCTTTGACTACACTTTTGTGATACATGCTGTATACGGCGTCAGCTGTCGTTTCCCGGGACATGATTGATGGTGTAATAACGCCATTATCACTATATTAAATTTACACCTCTCTGACGTCACAAATTATCAGAAAATGAGCTTCATTACACTCGACTGATAAGTTTCGAGATATGAATGTAATTGGTCCTTAATATTGCGTTTATTGTTTTAGGGCGATATTATATCCACATATTGGCTAAATAATAACAACTGCACGGGTCGATCGAACATAAACCTACGCTTGCCGCGGTCGGGTCGTGGATGGGTGTACATTCACGAACCGTGCTTACTGAAGCATGGAGGGGTACCTTCATGCTTCAGAAAGGACGTGGTGTGGCTGTCATTTGTGGATCTTTGACAGTTGTCACGGGTAGTCGGATTCCTAAAAGTCTAACAACCAGTCTTACCAAGAGGTATTGCACTACCCAGTAACTGGGTTGTGAAGGTCAGATAGGCATTTGCTCCATGTAAAACACTGGTATTCAGCTGCATTCAGCGCAAAATAGTTGAGCACTGGCGGCCAAGTGGTAACGGCCGCGACTTACGAGTGTAAGTCGCGGGTTCGAAGTCGAACCTAAGCAGGCACTTTACTTTGTATAAATTATTTCATCACCACTGCTCTCAAAACGGTGAAGCCGCAAATTGATAACAGGAGGTTATCATTCGACATGCTATTTTTTTTTTCTTTTTGACGTCTTTTAAAAAGCCTCACACCTGCTCCACCCAGAGCGGGAGAAGTTATAAAAAAGAACCTAATTGAGTAACGAACTATCAATCATAATTTGAATCATTATGAAACCGATTGCTAATCCATTGCTTGATATGTTCTAAAAATGTATCTGCCCAACAACGTAATAACGCAATGAATTTTCTTGACCTGTCAAAATGAAGCGGATTATGATTGATCGTGTGTTATAGAATTAGGGTGCTAGTAATACTGAAACAAACATAAACATAAATCGATTATACCACTGAAAATCATGTTCGCATGGATCTAACACCGTCGGTTAAATCTGCAAGCCAGAGTGCAGTTAATCTGCAACGTTAACGAGAGGTATACAGCGCTTAATTGGACAGATACATCGAATGATATACAGGGTGTTAAAGTAAAATGTTTTCACAGTTGTTCAAATTCTGCTTGCATTAATTCATTTTTTATGTTATTTGTAATAACTAGTCAAAGCGTGTGAAATTATTGTGAACGACTGAGCATAAAAGGCGTTTCATTGAAAATTAATTATAAAAACAATACGGTCATAATCCGTTGAAAAAGAACGTAACACGTCGATGCACGTTGGTGGAATATGAATTTTCGTTGAGCAAGTACTACTACGAATATCAAAATTCTTATGCTGGCCCGACAGATGTTGTCCTGTCTTAACTGTGAATATTCAACTTTCTTAATTTTTTCTTGCCTAAGAACCTTCTCCTGACAATAACAAACAAAAAGAAAAGTAAAATTGGTCAAGCCGTTCACGTGTGACGCCGTGATCAATGGAAATAGGGATCCATTTTATATATAAGATTATGATCCTCAGTCGTCACATGATCTGACTAGGAGAGCCTAAGGCGGCTCATACACTAAAAGGCACCCCGTCAGGGCGCGGGATACAGGGCAAAATTCCCTGCGTTTTATAGAATTTGTCTGCAAAGAGGGCGCGTTTTCTGCGCCCCGTCGAAAGGCGCGTTGTAGTGTGTGATTCGCCTAAGTCTGGACTTAAAAATAAACTATGAACTCTGAGTTCGATTCGGTGTATCTTTTTTTTTTAAATAAAAGTTGGACGTGTTTAAAAAAGTGCTTCTACAAACCTTCATCCTTGTCTTAGTCCTAGTCCCAATAATAATAAAAATGTGAAAGTTTGTATGTTTAAATATTTAGATGTATTCATGTTTGTTACTCAATCACGCAAAAACCGCCGAACGGATTTGGATGAAATTTGGCAAACCGGTAGTTTATAACCTGAACAACCTGGGTTAACACACATAGTAACATAATATCCGACCACCAGGTGGGCGAAGCCGCTGGCAGAATTTAGAAAAGAAATAAATCATGTATCATTTCGTAACTTACGACAAGAATAAATCAATCTTAAACATTACAAGCATCAGCCTGTATTTGGCGCTTTACTAAGCCAATCGTAATAATAGGCGTGTAACGATCAATTAGCCGGCTCTCTGCACCACGCTCACACAGTATCACATAGTGGCCCTTTGAAGCGATCCGGCTCGAAGGACCAGTACGTGAACTGACAAGGAAAATATTACTGTTTTGTGGGAACGCATAATGATTCGGCGTCTACTGTCTTTGGCCTGTTTGGTGGCGACTGTCATGGGGTATGGTGAAGGTAAGAGAAAGTTTGGCAAAAAATGTTACCTTTTTAAAGACCAAAAATATCCCACAAAATAACAATTTAAAAAAAAAACACTTATTCAACACATTCAAGACCCAATTAGCTGAATATTTAATCACAAATAACAACCTTCCAAAAATCTAAGCGTATTGGGATGGGTGTACCCATGAATGTGTAATAGATGCAGTGACATTTGTGACGAACTTTTGATTAAGTTTAGAAGGTTGTTCTCTTTTAAACGTGATTTTGGCATTGTTCTCGTGTTTAATGTAAACTCATCGTTTACACTAACAATAAAAATGACTTTGGAAAATGTGTTTGGAAAATTTAGTGACGAGTATTTAGTAGCCCCCAACGTCTTAATGGGTTGCACTAATATTTTTTTGCAATTATAGGTCACTTTCAGGATGTAACTATTTTGATCTAATTATAATTCGTGAGTTAAAATCACCATGTGGAACGATTATTTAATGAAATAATTAATTTGAGCTCAATTCAAACTTTGACAGTTGTACATAATGGTGATTTCACATTTTATGTTATTTTTTATTGAAAGGAACAGCAAACAGTTACAATTTTATAACTTATAACGAATTTGACAAAAACAATTGCTGTATTAAGATATCCACATAACAGTTTACAAAAAAAAGTAACATTGGCTTGGAAATTGGAAAAAAAAGTAAGAATATTTTGTATTTCGAAGGCTACCGTGAGTGACCCTTTCGCCTTTAGTTTAGAGTAGAATAGAATTGACATTTAAGTTTTTTTTTCTTTTGTTTTTTTGTATGATTTATTTGTGGCATTGTGTCCTTTGCCAGATCCACGTGTAGGGCGGCAACGGGGCGCGCCTCTTCCTGGTTCGCTGAGCTCTGTCGGTGGTGGTGCCGAGGAGTCTCCCCCGATCTACCGGCCTGGCAGTCAAGCGTGAGTTTCATCTACTGGGGCGTTTAGGTTATCACATTCAATAGTAGGTAGATACAGCGGTTATTACAAGTTTTTATCAGCCTTTTAAAATACTAAAATTAACCATTAAAAAACTCGAGCGGACATTTTTTTGTGAGCTTACCGTAAACAACTCGAGTGTCAGATAACAGCGGGGGCTAGAGGGACGGCTGACGTCATGTGTACGTACCGGTTAAGGTAAGTAAGTAATTCGTTGAAGAAAAATATAGTGAGGAAACCGGCATGTACTAGAACAAATAACTCGAAGACATGTGACAGTTACCAACCCGCACTGGGCCCGCGTGGCGGATTACGGCCCGTTTCTTAATTAATTTCCAAGTCTGTGTCCAAGCATTAGGGACATTACAGCCTGATAATGGTACACGTTTCTTGTACACAGCTACGTCGTGTCCCAATTCGTGAAGCCGAAGCCCCCACATCAGTACTGGGAGGAGGAGACCTCGCTGACGATCATACCTGAGAACAAGAACTGTCTGCTGTGTGAGGCACAGGACACCGGTGCCTGTCGCGCCATGCCCTCTTGCGTGTACTGCGAGCCCACGGTCACCGCCCTCTGCGAGAGGAGCACGCCTTGTCTTCGATGTACTGGTAAGGAATCTAAGGAACACATCAGGGGCGTAATCGCCCTATTAGGGTCAGTACAGATAATACGGAATAATCATCGCGCAGGCTCGATCCTTTTCTGGCCGCAATTGAAACCGAGAGCGACCGAGTCGCGAGAAATGCGTGAGCCGATTGTTTCGATATTAATACAATGAGGGATTTCTGAAATGACGTTCACTAGATGGCAGCACTGAGACGTCAGGTCCGGGCACCTTTCAAAAGTGTCAAAGCGCCTGCGGATTGAATGGTGAACGAAATAATGAAACGAATGATATCAAATATTTTAAGTTCATTGTCGAACTGAAAGACTTCTTGTGAAAGCGGCGCCAGCTGATGGCTTGAATATTCATGAACACTCTCATTTTCTAGTTTAGGCTAGTGTAATTGGTACGCTTCTATTTTCAATGAAGCCAGTAAATTGTTCGGGCATTTCTCCGTTCTATCTGAACTGACCCTTATCCGTATCAATGATAAGTACGGGGTCCTCTCATGAAAATTCGTAAAAAGTTAATCAACTACCTCAGTCTCTTTGGTAAAATTCTCAGAATTAACGAATATTTTAAGAAATATTACTATGAAACATTATTTAATTAGTTTATGTCTTACAAAGGGGTCAAGCTATAAGCGGTCTAGCATTCTAAATCTCTTGCATTTTAATTTAGTAAAACCACACCGAAAACTAACCTATTTGGGTCAGGGTGTTCCAATTTTACAGCTCCCTCTTGCATTGGTTATTGCAGTCTCTTCGTTAAATCACAATAACAGCATAAAGGTACTATGCTAGTCAGGATTATTCAGTTTTTAAATTCACTTCGTTAGTCCTCTTAGGTAATACTACACAGCACTACACTATTACTGTAGTAATTACTGCATTATTTTCTTGTGTAAGAGGAAAATGAACTACCCCATAATCGATAGGTATGACCTTAATCATGACTGATGTGTCATTCTTCATCCAATAATGGAACGTGGACGTCTAGATAAGCTAAAACCAAAAAATGGAAAACAAAATACTTCACCGATTTCCTAGTTAACTGTACATTTGTGTGGGCTTGCTAAAGCTGTTTTATAAGGCGCCGACAATCACCTCCAATTTGATGACAGGTATTTCTATAGTTCGTTTTTAAATGCCAGAGACTGATCTGATATTGTGTCATCATCATCATCAGCCTCTAGTGTTCCCACTACGTGGACACAGGCCTCCTCTCGGTGAGAGGGATTGGGCCGTAATCCACCACGCGGGCCCAGTGCGGGTTGGTAGATGTCACATGTCTTCGAATTTTTGGTTCTAGGACGTGCCGGTTTCCTCACGTTGTTTTCCTTCACCGTTTTGAGAGCAGTGGTGATGAAATAATTTACACAAAGTAAAGCGCCTATCGGGGTTCGAACTCACGACCTACAACTCGTAAGTCGTGGCCGTTACCACTTGGCCACCACTGCTCCATGATATTGTGTAATCATGTCTTTTGTGTTTGCCTTTTTAGTAGGCATAGGAGTTTGACATGAGTTTGACACCTGTCAAATTAGTATGTACTATCTGGGTTTAAAAATCAAATTGTTAAAATGATTTTCAGTATTTCAATAATACAGTACAAATACTCATTAAGGGCACACTTTGCGCGGGCTCGAACTCACTGGTGGGCCTGGCTAAAAATCACGCTGTCTCACCAGGCTTCGTACCCGACAGAGATAGTATCAGTGGTGAGCAGTTAGACTCTAGCCTACACGCACAAGGTTATTGAGTGAGATGCAGGAGCATTTTTGGCAATAAAATCGCGAAAAAATTAAGAAAAGTCCTTCAGAAGATCGGGTTTTATGAAAAAACCACTGCATAAATCAATGACCAATAAAGTTTATTGAACTTATTGTTAATTGAACTTTGTCGGTACCGTCTTGGTTTTCGAGATTTTACACTCCTTTTATTACTTAAACACGCTCAAAGTTAGGTTACATTAGCAAGAAAAACGAATCTTTGTTGGCTCATAACTTTTTAATAGCTTTTTATTTTAGTATTCTGTTTCCGTACAGACAATAATAATAACGAGACAAAACCATACCATGTTTAATTTTTGATGTACATAGTCAGACAGTGGAGTAAAACCCTCCCGAAGTTTGTATGGAAAAAATGTGGACAAGTGTCACCTTAAACATTATATCTAATGGTAAACTTGAATTAATTTACGAGCTTAATGTAAATGAAGTTGTTGCCTGAAATAGTGCTTATTTTGTCCACTCAACAACGCACACAAATTTATATGATTTCCATTTTCTTTTACTTTTCGTTCTTTCCATAACGTTTTATTCAAAACATTCCAGGCTATTCGGCAATTCCAGAAATTCGCACTAGGCAACTAAGTAGTGCGAATTTCTGGAATTGTCGAATAGCCCACAGACACCTACATCAATTCCATGCGAGACGGGAAAAATGTGGACTAGATTCACCTTAAGTGTGGAGACATAAAATCCTTTTCCTTTCCAGTGATAAAGAACCCATTCTTCAAGTGCAGTCCTGGTGAGAAGTACATGGACGAATGCGACTCCTGCCGCTGCACCGACGGACACGGAGGCTGGTGCACCAACCAGTACTGCGAATTCCGCTCCCTGTACCTATATGCGATGAAGCTGAGCGACGGCGAGTTCTACTGAGGACCTTCAGACTCCTCATAACTACCTACGGGCGATTTTATTACGCACTGAGTTTTCAACGCTACTGTCCAGCATCGAGAGTTCAAAATCCAACTGTATATTTTTTTTGACGAGCTGTGATGCAGTTTGTTGGATTCTCAATGCTAGGTTCAACACAAAGAGTTGATTATCCATTGCATGATCAAAATCGTCTCGTTAAAAGATCACCTAGGGCTTAGTAGGTAATAGCTGGCAGTTCAGCTGCTACCTGTCAGTCTTATTGATAGACGTCAGTTATACAGGATAAGTTTTTTTCCAGTGCGCAAACTGTAACCATGAATTCAGCATACCATTCTAGACAAAAAAAATCAACTGTTCCATACATTTGACCGCGTAGGTATTGCTGAATTCATGGTTACAGTTTGCGTATTGGATAAAAACTAATCCTGTAGAGTAGGGTGAATTTCACCAACGAAACTGAACGTTATCGGCACATAAACCACGTTTAAGGGCTGTCAATGTCACTATTTTCTCTGGAATAATGACACTGACAGATCTTGAACGCGGTTTAGATGTGCTGATTGCGTTCAATTTTATTGGTGAAATTCGCACTTAACTGTCAGTTCTGCTGATTGAGTTTTTGATAACCGTCAGTTCTGCTGTCAGCTCACTCAGATGTAAGTTAATGTTAATAAACGTGAGTCTAGCTTAGTTTTCTTTAATTTATCACACACATTACATACACAGCCAGCCTATAATGTTTCCACTACTGGGCCACAGCCACAGGCCTGTCAGTGACTGGAGTGGGAGTGGACCGTAATCTACCAAGCGGATCAAAAACAATGTGTCGAAAACCACCGAGCTTTTCTCACATTTTTTAAATAATGTCATCACCATCAGCCTATACTGTTCCCACTGCTGGGACACAGGCCTCCTCTCTGTGAGAGGGATTGGGCCGTAATCCACCACGCGGGCCCAGACCTTTTGAGAGAGAGTAATGAAAAAATTTACACAAAGTAAAGAGCCTGGCTGGGTTCGAACTCACGACCTACAACTCGTAAGTCGCGGCCGTTACCACTTGGCCATCACTGCTCTTCTTCTCTTCCTCTATACATATATATAATGTACATTAAGTTAGAAGAGTATTAGCAACCCTATATAATTTGACAACGTACGTACTTTTGATGTTAATACACAGCCAACCACAAAGAATTTACAACCACATAAAAAAATTTAAAGACTCCATCGAACTCTTTCAATTTCAAAATCAAATCAACATCGTACCGGATATCCTCCTTAAAATATAACGTACTTATTCTCCTTTCAAAATATACCGACAAACTAATGAAAGTCTTCGTCAAAACATTTTAATTACGACTGACAACACTACTGATCCTGCCGCCACACCTGAATACCCACACTACATTAAAACGTCGCTAAATGATACAAATATTTACTTCCATACAATTTATTCCGTACAAAAATCTGTAGGGTAGTTACTTCCGAGACGCCAAAATCTCGCTCAAGCTTATGCCTCGCGAATAAGGTTCATAATCGTTTAAAAGGATTAGGGAGACAAGGTGGGTGGTCAGAAAAGGATTAAAAGGAAATAATTACTTGCTACCGTGAGATAGTTGGTGGTAAGCCTCAAAAAATTTGGATAACACTTTTGAATGTTATTTTTGTAATGAAAGTGAAGTTCTTTGTGTTTTCGGCTTTGGAAAGTGTTTTTTAAATGTTTTTTTTTTTTTTAACAGCGTTTAAAAACTTACGTTTCATTTAATACAGTAGTTAAGTAGTTTTGGTAAATGCTTGAATTGTAATGGCCTGAATCAGAAGTGTGAGAAAGAAATAAGTAGGTAGGTACTTGGAAGTTTTCGAAAGATATGACTCATATTCTTTCGAATGGCTGACCATCGAGACCCCTGCATGCATCGGAAAGCGCGTTAAGCCGCTTGTCCCGGTTGTTATTTGTAGATCTTCGACAGTCGTTACGGGTGGTCAGAAGGCCAAAAGTCTGACACCCAGTCTTACCAAGGGATATCGTTGTACCCAGTTACTTCCAAGCCATGTTCAAGATCTAAGTCTCAATAAATTTAAATCATTCATCAAACGTAAGGCCTGCCAAAGCAATATTGATATATTGGAAAGGTTTCAATCAAAAACGCTTAGAGTCATCTTTAACATACTCCATTATATTAGTAATAAAATAATATATCAAGACTTGAAAATACCCACAGTCAAACAAGAGATTACGCAATACAGCGGCAAATACCAAAAGAGACTCTCAGAACATCAAAACGAACTTGCTCTAAAACTAAGTGGTGATGGCGGCCAGCAATTCAGAAGATTAAGGAGACATAGCGTCCCTTCTCTTCTGGACAGGTTTAGCCGATTGGAAAGATAAACTTAACTGCGAAGTTATCACCAAGCTACAGAACCAAAAAAAAAAACCAGAGATAATCGGACAAAGAAGCAGCTTATTGTTGTTGACGACAGATTGCTGCGAAGCAGAAGAACAAAAAAAAAAAAAAAAAAAAAATCAAACGTAAGTTGTGCCTGAAAGCCTTTTATACCGTTAAAGATTATATTGAGGACAAAAAAGCTTGGGATTGACCTGCTCCAATTTTGTATACTGAATGTTGTTTTTTCTTTGTTTTGCTCTTTGACATTTGATTATTATTATATACACTTTGACATGAATATTTACTTTGAGAAGTATAATACTATTTTTGCTTTAATTATTGTGAATGTGAGGACTATGTGGTATATTTGTTTTCGTGTTTCGTCTCTTTCTCAGTTCGTTTTTAATGTTAATCTGGCAGTTTGAGTACTTTATGCGGCCTACCCAAATGTCCTTTCTTTGGTATTGTTCGTCAAATCGTTGAGCTCCTCAAGTTCTGAGTTGAGCCGTATGATTACTGATACATGCGTGCACTGAAGGGACAGGTCCACTCAACCTGTGTGGTTCTTTCCTCAAAAGACCATTTCAGACACCAATCCACATGGTCTTCACATGATCTGACCAAGATTATGTCTGGACTTTAAAAGATACTGTGACCTCTGAGTTTGTTTCGGCCTTTCTTCTCAGAGTAGTCAGATAGGAAACGCCGACCTCATCTAGTTTAAAAAATATGATTGACGTGTAAAAGTGTTTGTACAAACCTACTTACAGAAATAAAATCATTTATCATTTATCACTAGATTTCCGAGGTAAGATAGACAGTCGCTATGTTAAATATTGATATTTAGCAGCAGGCTTAGCATGACGCTGTCTATTTCTACGAAGAATAGACACAGCTCTTTCTTATACAAAGTGACATTGTTTTCTGCGTTTTGATATTGCACCGTAAAAATCCTTCTACAATCTGTCATTTTGACTTTCGTTTCTAACGATCTTTTTCTGGGTCTTTTTATATGTAGAATAATTCACAAGAAAGTTTTCATCCCAATTTGTCGAAATCACACCGATAGCAAACTTTCTACTTGACAGCCACAAAGCATACGGTTATCTACAAAATCATGATTCATTTTGAACGCTTATCTGTGACAATGAATAGAAGAACAAAGCTATCTTCTCCTATTGTACAGATGCCAGCACATCAAGCTACTCCAATCTGTAAAATTTATTTTATAGATTTTCAACCTTAAACCGTAATCATAAGGTTCATGTTCAATTGGGAAAATTTGACAGTTTGGGGTAGGTTGACCTAATGGCGTCTGCACATCAATTAGTTAATAGTCATGTCTATTCTTCCGTGGACAAATCGGTGGTCGTGATAAGCCTATTGCATCTGGTTATATTGGAAGCCGACCATAACATATTTTGCCTCAAAGAGATGTCAGCACAACCTGATGGAGCCCGCAAGGGCCGATGCTTGCCAGGGGTGTGGGTTGTTCGAAAGAGATACCGTAGCTCCTGGCACACAGGCTACTGAGGAAACACTGGAGGGTTTTATTCAGTAAAAGCCTGACACGCCCTCCTCCCACTCCACCCAGAGTGGGAGAAGTTATTTAACGATTTCTCCATAGATTGGTGTGCCTTTTATCCACATCCGTTCAGCCGTTTTTGCGTGATTGAGTAACTAACATCCAAAATGTCACATTGATAAAATTAGTAGGATAGTAAATCATAATTTAAAAAAATCGATACGCTTACCTGAAATATCAATTACAAACCCACAATACGATAACATTGTCAACTGTAGCACAATGCCATCCAAATGACTGGGCGTCTCATATTACCATGAATGAATGAATGACATTGTATGAACGTGTATGAGACCGGAAACTACCACAATATGCAACAGTTTCGGGAATAATGTTTCCTTTAAGTTCAAAGAGTAAGGATGTAGTGTGGATAGATATGGCTGACTAGAATCGGCAGTACTGCTCGCTCCAGCTGCCAGTGCAACTAGGCAATGTTCTACAGAAGGGGACTACTCACATTTATTCAGCTTGTTTCAGCTTTTTTTCATAGAAAACAACGATTTTGTATAGAGTCCGTTCAGCCGCGGAAAGCTGAACGGACTCTATACAAAATCGTTGTTTTGCGTGCGCATCTCATACAAAATCATTGTTTGCTATCATTGATTTACCACGCCGTAGAAAGAGCGCGTCATACAAAAACAAGGCGGGAATTTGTCACCAACTGTATTACAACCCGTCTAATACACTAGACATCTGGCCGTTATATTATCTGTAGCGGCGCGTAGTACTTTGTAATTCATTCGGATTATACGGCTCGAATGATAAAGGAGTGCACGTGCACTACTTTTCCGTCCCATTTTTTGAGCGTTAATGATCGATCTACGGCGAGTGGTAAATCAATGTTTACTATGGACAAAAGCTGAACAGAGCTGAATAAGTGTGAGTAGTCGCCATATATTTTTGACGTTTAAACATCTCTTAACTTGAATCATCGTTGATAAAGAAACCCCTTTGTCATTAGTATTGTAAGACATAATATAGTTCTCTGTTATTTGAGTTAGAATAGCTATTCGCTATGTATTCGATAGTTCATACATTATACAGGGTGTCAGGGACGTTGACGCGCGACGGGCAAACTGTAACCATAAATCCAGCGCACCTATAATTTTTTGGTCGGCTGTGTAAAAGAAATGCTTTTCTGGAAAATGCAATACCGGTAGGTATACAACCGATATAACGCGGTAAAAATTTATGGGATAGCAATGTTTCTTAAATTAAGGATCAATTTATTAACCTACGTAAAACTTTATCGCAGGGAATTTCTGCAGACTTAGCACGACGCTATCTATTTCTAGTCTACCATAGAATAGAAAACGCTTGTCTACATTTCTCTGTACAAAACTGTCAATTGTCTACACGGAAACGTCATTTTTGTCTACTCTTCCGTCGACAAAACGCTTCTCTATGGTTCTCTGCTAAGCTTGTAGAATAATAATGCATTTACTGAATCCATGGTCATTTTCATTTCTACCTGCTGGAAAGGATAACTTTATGACCAGTACTGTTCTTATCTCAGCATGCTTCTACCAGAAGAGGTCACCATAATCCTCTCTTTAAAATCAATATCCGCACATGTCGCATCCAGCTCGTCACCCCAAGCTTTATGAACTCTTCACCACAAATTGCCGTGCTCATTGTGCGCGCACAAGGACCGCCCGCCGACACACATTGTGCGTACGCGCATAAAAACTGCTTGTAAACCCATCAGACGTCATTAGTGTGGTTATGGAGGATTTAATAATGCTGTGGCAAAATAAATAAATATCAATATTGAGGGGATCCGTAGTGTAAACGGGTTATTGTGTTTTTTTTTTGTGTAAATGTAGTTACTTATGAGATTTTGAGGTTTAATTATATATAATGGAGATGTGGAAATGCGGTAGGGTTGTACTAATTATTATGGCAGTAGTTTTGTGTTGAAATTCTTATGTAATTGGAATATACGGACGTTATGCGGCCGATGGGGCTTATAGCTACATAGTAATAGCCGTACAAATTGATCAAAGGCTTGCCGCGCTGGAAGAGGTAGTTTATGCGCCCTTACGGCTCTGGTCGCCGCAGGAAACGGCTTAGGCGTCGGGAATCCCAGGCCGATTCCCGGCCACCGTAGGCGTGGGCTTGCGGATGGCGAGTAATGGGTAGCTCGCTGTCCGGTAAGGACCATGGTCGGGTCGCCGCCGCGCGCGGCGTGTTGTGTTCCACGCGCGCCTCAAACAAAGAAATGTGCACCAACTGGTGCGGTCCGCAAGGGCTGATGCCTGCCAGGGGTGCGGGTTGTTCGAAAGAGATAGGTACCGTGGCTCCCGGCACACAGGCAAATGAAGGAACACGGGTGGGTTTTATTCAGTAAAAGTCTGACATGCCCTCCCGCTCCATTGCGGGAGAAATTATTTGATGATTACCCACCCTCAAAAAAAAAAGGCTTGCCGCGCTCGGTTCGTGGATGTGTGACCACCCATAAGGTATCGAGACTCCTCCATGCCTGGTGGTCCCGGTTGTTTTTTGTACATCTTTTGACAGTCGTTACTGGTAGTCAGAAGCCTGAAAGTCTCATCCTCCATCATTCCTAGGGGTTATCGAATTACCCAGCAACTGGGTTGTAGAGGTCAGATAGGCAGTCGCTCCATGTAAAATATTTGTATTCACCTGCATATGGTAAGACCGGAAGCCGTCCCCAACATAGTTGAAAAAGCTTAGGCAGATTATAATCCTCATTTCATTTCATTACCCACCTTAAAAAGTCCAAGAAATTTCTGTGCCAAAGTGAACAACGCAATCTCTCACGATGTTACATTCAACAATAACATATTAATGTCTGTGACAAATCATTCCATTCATTCATTCAAATGTGCTGATGTTCATGATAGCACGCTTCATCTGTTTGTAATACATTATTAAGTCCTTGATAGACACATTAGGTAAATCCTACAAAAAATATTGCTTACACTACACTTGCTTGCAAAATTATTTGACCTCAGTTTTACAATGGTGAAATATTTTTCTTTCCATAACATTATGTCCTTTTCTTTAAGTAGGTAAATACATTTGTATAAAACAAGTAACATATATCTACTTATTTACTACTTTTGGGAAAGCGGAGTCTCCTAACTCAGCCTTATCTACTTGAAAGGTAGCTCAACAATTTTTATTAAAAAAAATTACATGACGTAACATCACGGCTATAATCCGCGAAGGGTTAGGTAGAGGTGTAGGTACTTATCTTATCCTACACCCAAATTTCGCCAATTATATTTAAGTCCCATGATATGCTTAGGGGCGAGCCTATTGTTCTCAACTGGTCACAGATCCAGATTCCGGGCTTCTACTGAAAAATCCAAGATAAAAAACCCAATAACACTTTACCTGACCTGGGAACTAAACCCAAGACCTCATGTTTAACAGCAGCGATTACGACCAAAGAAGCAGTTTTATTTACCTCCCTAATTAATTTGGCAACGTAAGCTGAAAAGATAAGCGTTCTTTTTAACAGGCATAAATTTTATTGGTACTGCGTAAATGCAACTCTTTATACCTTACACTAACGCTACAATCAACTCAGCCTATTACAGTCCACTGCTGGACATAGACCTCTCCCAGGCTGCGCCATAATACCCTGTCCTCTGCCTTCCACATCCAGTCTGTCCCAGCAACTTTCTTTAGGTCATCGGTCTACCTAGCTGGGGGGCGTTCTACACTACGCTTGCCCATACGCGGGCTCCATTCCAGGACTCGTCTGCTCCACCGGCCATTCGACAAAAACGCCCAGTCCACTGCCACTTCAGCTTGCTTACCTACTTATTGCTAACGCTTAGCAATGTAAAAATATTTAGACCAACCCCAATACTTCAAATGTTACCCTTATATTGCACGTAAGTGTACGCCCAAATAACCCAGAAACCGCATTCACACGGACCGACAAACGACAAAAAAACCTATATCGCTGTCGCCCGCTGTGCTGCGACAAATGTCTGAAGGAATTCTCGGGGTATCACCTACAACTTGCAGTAACAATATCCCAGTGTTGGTTTACCCAACCGTATCATATTATGCGATTTTTTTGTAGCTATTGTGTAGAATGCTCAATTGGCAGTTGACATTATTATTAAGTTTCTTATTGTCACGAAGGTTTACCACCTACTATTCATCAAAAAGCGTTAAGCGGAGTTTAATTTACTGTAAATGGGCGGCGGAAACGCGTTGTTGTGGGTCGGAACAAAGCCTTATAAAAGTAGGTTGAAGTATTGTAGTCGACGAAACATTCATTAAAGAATCCCTAAAGTAAAGGTATCGAGTCGGCCCTCAATTTAGATATGAGTTTGTAGCCTTCAGAAGCGTCGTTCAGCTTCGCTTTGGAAATCAACAATCTAACTATGATAAAAGATAAGAGATAACTACGATGACAAACAATGATGTACTGGCTTGTAGCCAACTATTTACCAAGCTATCTACTGACAGACAGAATCCTTGAAAGTATTTCCACATATTGTTGTGTTCACGCTTGCGACACTTTTGTGGAATGATTGAAAGTTCATTTATGTAAAGCAGGCGACAAGCAACCTACGACCTATGTGGTCATAAGACGGATAATGCATCACCACGATCAACGAATTACTCCAACTTCAGCAGGTCTATTCTTGACAATTCTCAACCGTGGATGGAAAGGAAATGGAATGGAATGAAATATCACTTTGTCGAGAACCTCTGACCAGCACCCTAATTGCGTAACTCACGATTAATCATAATCTGTTTCGTTTTGAAACAGATTGTTAATCCATTGCTTCATATGTTCGAAAAATGTGTCTGCTCAACAACGTAAATAACGCAATGAATATTGTTGAACTGTCAAATTGAAACAGATTATGATTAATCGTGAGTTACGCAGTTAGGGCTGGAGCAACGATTAGAGACCTCCCGTTAACGAATCTCCAGTATCCGAGGCCCTACTCGATCTAACGCACCGACCGCGTTCGACGCTCCTATGCCCTGGATTGGTGAAGGACCAATCGTAGCGCAGAACGCGCTCGTTGCGTTCGATCGAGATGGTGAAATGTAACTGACATTACGGCCACCGTTTGATCAGGATATATATCCACGGCTCACATGGTTCCAGTATGAATTTAGTAGTCTGGGCATGTAATGCAGAGAAAAGAGGAAAATATCGTCAGGAAACTTTTGAGTATGAATGTTATGTTAGGTTAGGCTATAAACGAGTAGGAGAAGATCAAAGAAACGATGGATGGACTGTGTGAAAGATGATATGGTCAGAAAGGGAGTGACTGCTGAGATGACGACTAATAGAGAAGTGTGGAAGAAATCGACATGTTGAAGCGACGCAAAAGAAATTGGGATTAGAGCAATAGAATTAATTGTTGATTTCAGTCCAGTTTAATCTAAAAGAAACGCTGTTACGAAGTCAGCACAACATAATTTTCAATGGCTGACCCATACAATAATGTTACTCCAACAATCGACAAAACCCCCCTCGAGTGGGTTCCCGCATTGTCGTTGCGGGGGGCTCAGTAACCGTGGATGCCGGCCACGGTGAAGCCAAGAGGAACCCAAAGGTGGGGCCGCTCGTCAGGGCTTTTGCCTCGAAGCCGACGACGTAGCGGCCAAAAGGTAGGTTGCGGTGAGGTGCACCGCAACTGAGGTGGGCCGCGATGTCGAATGGGAGGCATCGCGGCTGAGGGTTACGGGCTGCGGTAGAGGAGGAGTGCCGGTGCTTCTGAGCAGCGCTCTTCCCTTCCGTGGCCTGGACGGGGCCGCCACCGTTTGATGGCGGACGCGGTGGGGCCGCAGGGGAAGAGGAGTGTCGGTATAGCGTCAGCCGCTCTCCCTATCCCCTGCGGCCGAAAAGTGGTAGACGGGACGGCGCGTTGTGTTCCACACGCACGCCGTCAAAGATGTCAGCAACCACCGGTGGGGTCCGCAAGGGCCGATGCCTGCCAGGGGTGCGGGTTTGTTCGAAAGAGATACCACGGCCCCTGGCATACGGGCTACTGAGGTAACACGGGTGGGTTTTAGTCAGTAAAAGTCTGACACGCCCTCCTGCTCTACTCAGCAGGAGAAGTCATTTGATGATTTCCCACCCAAAAAAAAAAAAAAAAAAAAAACAATCGACAAAACAATAAACGGAAATTATACAAACATGCAATGAATTTCAAGAGTATTCAACGCGAGCTATAGATAGATATACATGGGTCATGTCATCATCATCTAGCCTTTTCCCAACTATGTTGGGGTCGGCTGCCAGTCTAACCGGATGCACCTGAATACCAGTATTTTACATGGAGCGATTGCCTATCTGACCTCCACAACCCAGTTGCTGGGTAATACGATACGCCTTAGTTAGACTGGTTGTCAGACCTTCGGACTTCTGACGACCTATACTTAACGACTTTTAAAGATGTAATACACGGGTCATATGTAGGTTTAGTAAAACCGGGATGAAGCTGGCATAGGAATGTGGGGATTAGCACAAGAAAAGAGAAGCCTATATTCAGCAGTGGTGGATGATGACGATGACAAATAGGCAAGTCAAATGGCATGAAATCCGCCATTTTGAAAGAGAGATGTGTTAATAGCTCTTTAGATGTTGACAATGAAATGAAATGAAGAACAACGAAAACAGGCACCACGCCACCGCACCGTCGCAGATTCCGGCCATTGAATTTTTCACATCCATGACGCAGAAAAGTTATATGATAACACTATGACGTCAGTAGCCCACTGTCAATACTTTAAATATAAACGTTGTTTTAGAACATGTACGGTAGCGTCACAGTCTTCGCAGATCCATCGACGAACTAATATCAGGTTCCTCAAACACAGCACGTGGACTAGCACAGTTTTAGCTGCAAATCAACATCTACAGGTCAAGTTTCTAGCACAACCAGAAATACACAAACGAGATTGTAATCAGAAAACGCTTCAACGTCCCCAAAATAATCCAGAGTAATGTTTTTTAACGCAGTCCAGGGTTCGGTTGTCATCTAATTTAGAACCGATGCGATGTAGACATTGAAATCTATGTAAAAACAACAAAAATATTTTAAGCTAAACTGACGTGCGCCTACTTTCAGTGTAGGAACGATACTGAAATTACTGAATTCTAAAACATGCGCGGGAGTAAGCGAATGACGACGTTGCGAGTGGTAGATTGTACCGATTGGTAACGGTAGTTTAAGAATCAATTGGAGTTTTACAATGGAACCGTAGAATTGAAGATCAAAAGTTAATCAACTGACCAAAATAAATCAAAAATGTTGAAATAAAACTGGTTAATTTAGCCTAGGTACCCACTGTTTACTATTTGAAAAAAAAAAACAGCATTAAAATTGTAAGTCTCAAACTGAGTTTTATTTTTTATATTTATTATTGAAAATAAACAGTTACACATTACAATACCTACTACACAAAATGTAAGTTACAGAGTGAGTAAATGTATAAACCCACGACATTTTTCACATATTATCAAAACAAGTTATAAAACTATGCGACGTGCGCTTACAATTTTATATAACTTATAATTGTATTCACCTGCACCCAGTTGACCCAGTCAGACTGGTGCATCCAGCTACACCCATTTAGACTTACGCATTTCAAACAAATTCTCACATTTAAACCGCCTTTAAGAAAGACTAGGATATTAGTACTAGATAAGCTGCATTAAGCTAGAAGTGATTAGAATAATGAAGACTGGAGTTTCGCACCTCTGCATCATCGTAGCAGTTCCATAACATGTTCAATACCCGAGAAAGATTTCGATTTCAATTAAGAATGTGCCGATTGTGGAAATAAAACCTTAAATTCGTTAATCAATACAAAATACAAAAATGTATTTATTTATTGCCAACCAAAAAGTTTAAATTCGCTAACATGATGCTTTAATTCTGGTACAAAGGACAATGACCATGTTTCATACATCACAGGGCCACTTATGAAAAAAAGAGATTTAATATTTCAATTTAAGACGTCACAATAAAAATAATTATTATCTTCTTGTACTCGCAACAGTAGATTTCTCTGGCTCCCGCGCTAGTTATATAACTGTGTTGCAGGAGCCAGTGTCCTCCCGTAAAACATAGACACAGTGATCAGTTGTTATAAGACAAAATAAGAAGGAAAAAAAACAAAGCAAACAAAAAAATAATTATAGAATAAACATACAATCTTGAAAACCATAAACACAGGCTAAAAAAATTAAGATAAAGATAAAATAATTAAAAAACGTGAGCAAAAAAATTTGCGATGGTTCTCTTTTTTTACAATTATTAAAAAAAAAAACAATGAAAAACAAATTATATAAAAAAAATTGCACAAGTGAGCACTAAAGCAGGATTTTTGAAAATTCATCCCTTGTAGGGTATACCGTTTCGTGTGGTGCCGGACGTAAAAGAATAGCACCTTCCCATTTCTTCCCGTGGGTGTCGTAGAAGGCGACTAAGGGACTTACTAGAGAATGGGCAGCAGTCTCCTCTATGCATTTTACCATCATACTGCGATCGCCAACCCGCCTGCCAAGCGTGGCGATTATGGAAATGCCCTCCCCGTTTAGAGGAGGCCTATGTCCAGCAGTGGACGTCTTTGGCTGAAATGATGAGGGTATACCGGATGATAACCCGTCATTGGATATCCCATCGGGCTCATGGTTTATCGTCTTATAAAATAGCTTCTGCCCGCATGAAATTTCTTATTCCTCCGACCCACCCCGTCGCATCACGTCACCGGTACTTCGTTTTCGTTTGGCGTTCTTTCTGAAATTATTTCTTTTTGCTCGATACCTTAAGAGCGAGATGTTAAAAAGCCTTCCTCATGACTTGACCTACCAAAAGTTTTTTCTTTTTTTGATTTCCGACTGTTCCCGAGATTAGCGAGCTCAAACAAACATTTCAGCTTTACTATTATATAGTATGTATAAATTTTTCTTGTCGTATCTGTAAGAGTCCTCAACTGAGATATTTCTTAATACATTATCGTTTCTTCTAAGAAATGAGATAAAATTGCATGTTGACAGTTTAGTCGGTTTAAAATAATATAATAATAATTTTCTGGTTTTCGACATTATTATTGTCACCTACGATGTGAGTAGGTATCGATTAACAATTAATCCTTAACTTTCAGTTAACCGTAGATTAAAGTATACTAACCAAAAACAGTTCAACTGAAATATACACACACATACAAACCCCACCCACACATGTTAATGTCACGCAACACACGTGGGGATTGCCCACGCGCATGTTACCAAACACAGCTGCGGACAAACCAGATAACCGAGACCCTCCGCCCCCCTTCTCTTAGTTCTAGATTTGAACGAGTGCTGGGAAGATGTTGGAGGTGTCAGAGGTCTAGTTCTACTGGTCCTAGTGTTGGCTTCAGCGCCGCTGTAGTAAGACGCGTACGCACCTTATTTAGTGGTCGCGAGAAAACTTTCAGTGGCTCGCGGTGCAGTAGTAGAGGAGTCTATTAAAAAATCGAATTATTTATTTATTTTAACTTTTCACTTTGCACACAAAAAAGGTACAAAAGAGGACTTAGCTATTCTCCACCAGTCTACCAAAGGTGGTGAAGAGATTAGATGGCAGGTGTTTTGGTTGAGAGGAACAATGATTAAAAACAAAAAACTATTAAAAGTACCTACTATTATCATAATGAATAAGATAGGTATACTAAATAAATACATGGATTATAAACTTATAGTAGACGTTCAATAATAAAAACAAAACCCTTCCTTGCAGTAGGATAACAGAACTGTTCCAGTATTTTCATCTCACGAAGCAACGCGCGCTTTACTTGTGGTAACCAAGTATACAAACACGATGTGCATGGGTGCGTGAAAACGAGTAGCTTCAGCACATAACACAAACAAGCACACACACTTCCGAGATCGCTGTTGTCTCGGACGGTACCGACAGCTCCTGCGGTTACACAGCGTGTTGTTCAAAGCGTGTTGGTACACTTGGTAACCACAAGTAAAGCACGCGTGGCTTGGCTAGGTAAACAAGTATTTATTTTATTATTGAGAAAATTGCGTACTGCATACATTTGGGATGAATTTATTGGCAATAAACACGTCTTATGAAGTTTCGTAGTACATAAAGCATAAATTGCTCCAGAAATAACCCAGAACGCAATAATAGTTATATCAATAGATTAAGCTTTCGTTTCTGCACAAATATACAAATGAATACCTCAATGATTTTTGAACTCTATTAGATTTTCCAGTATTTAATTCTTATTAGGTACTGCAAAATCTAATTGAAACACGCCAAAATCATGCAGGGTAAGTTGTTTTGCTACAAAAGTCAGGTTTCAAAACTCATCACTCTCCAACTCAGAATTATTTGAACGTCAAAAACGTTATATCAACCCAACTTTCCTAACAACAGTGGTCAAACTCACTCATAAAGTACTACGTCTATAATGTTGAGAAACATGGACAACCACAACAAGTTTTATTCTTAAACTGGACTAAAGCTAAACCTGACTTGATACGGTGTTTACTAAAGCTCAGTTCTGATTATGAAGATTTTGTTCTGATCCACCTTAACTCAGCGAATGGTTTTAAAAAAAAACACGCGATTGACATCATGAGCAAAGAGCTAGAGTTCCTTACTAGACGAAAGTGCGCACTTAGGGTAGATTTTCAAAAAATTAACCTTAAACAGATCCTCAAAAAGTTATAAATTTCATACACATGCGAATAGGGCTTAGCATCAGCACTGTTTAAATGTGCTTGTTTTTGCGTTCCCTTATTTATAATTAGTCTTTTTGATATTACCATAAATTAGTCTTATCTACTGATATGAACACAACAACCAAGGTCAAAATTAGGATCCCTGAAGGATTTTTTTTTTTTGTAGAGGAGAACTTTGCAGTAAAATACATGACATAAAAAATATCTTCCCCATTTTGGTTGATAGGAACTCCCATATACTTGCTTGTATAGTTTGATCTTTAGAAAGTACTGTCATAAAATCTGATGACATTGTAACGGTTTAGTTAAGTGATTTCAATTAAAAGGCTCATCACCGTCCAGATAAAATCACTCAAATAAATCGATTCATCAGTTTGAGAAATACATGCAGAAAAAGAAACGCTTTATGGTTACAACATCCCTAATTATGCATCAATAATTAATAATAAATTCCATACAAAATCCATAATCAACAAAATGTCCGATTACTCCTGTACGTCACCGCGAGCCTGTTAAGACTCTCTCACCAAATAAGACGGTCCTCGCGCGCATTCTGCAATATTCTATTAATATCTCCCTCCACCTGTCCTAACATACTATAAACAATCTTATCAACGCCACATAGAAGCTATTTCAGCTTACACGACACGTCCAAACCTTCTTTTTACCTGCCGTGTTATTATAAATTGTATCTCATGGGTATAAGTGCGTTTTCCAGCAAGAGTTTCTGTGCAGGGTCCTCGTAGGATATGACACACACTGTGTCGTGGGCGCTGTCTGTGTCGTCATCGCGGAAGCCGCCTTAAATATTGTGAATACAGCGGGCCCCTACTTCTACCGCTGCAATATTTATATTGCACTTTAAACTTTCGGCGGTTGAAATGAAATTTGTTCAACGGTGCTGTGTAAATCCAGAAATAACTCGACTAAAACTGCTCGCACAAATTCCCGCCTTACGCCTTTATGTTAAAGTTTAAATTACATTACACGAGTTTGTAGAACTTAAGCCATATTTAGAATCGACACGCTCCGACTTTCGCCTGAAATGGTGTCGCGCTGCAGCAGTTCTATCTCTTTCTGACTAATGGGAAGTTACATCTCGAATTATATCCGTCTTTGTCTAGCTAAATTGGTTGGTGGGCACGTGTTCGTTTTAGTCAATAGAATATTTTAAGAGTGCGTACCGCGGATAGTTTGTGTTTACGTTTTAGAGTTGTTCATTAAACGGGAACTATTAATAAACTTGTAGGTAATGGCAACACTGGTTTCACGAAGACTATGAATTGAGATCGTGTTACGAGCAATTTTGAGAAGAAACTACATTACTTTACTCTAAAACCACGGCTCCATGTAAAATACTGGTATTCAGCTGCATCCGGTTAGACTGGAAGCTGACCTTAACATAGTTGGGAAAAGGCAAGGCAGATGACGACACGGCTTGTCGGTCTATCGAAGGTTCTGCTACGCTTGCCACGGTTGTTTCGTGGATGGGTGTCCCATCTATTACACACCGTTAATCCCGGCAGTCAGAAGTCCTAAAAGTCTGTTTGTCAAAGTAATCTTTCCAAAAGGGAACGTGTTACCCAGCAACTGGGTTGCGTGTGGATGTCAGATAGGAGCGACCGCCTATCGTAGCGTACTAATCATCATCATCATATCAGACGAAAGACGTCCACTGCTGGACATAAGCCTTCTCCAAAAGGGGGGATTAGCTATAATCGCCACGCTTGGCAGTCGGGTTGGCGATCGCAGTATGGTGGTCAAATGCATAGAGAACGCTGCTGCCCATTCTCTAGTAAGTCCTACGACACCCATGGGAAGAAATGGGAATGGGAAGGGGAATGCTGATGATCAATATATCATAATAATTATCAACAAAGTATCATTCAAGAATACCCAACATTTATAGAATTGCGTTCATTTCTGAGATTACTCACACAAACCGCGGCGGAACCACACTATAAAGAGTGTTACCTACAAAAATAAATAAATAAGTAAAAATCTTTAGATGATCCATAAAAATAAAAAAAAACAATAAATGCCAAAAATATATATTACACGAAACCCATAAAAACGACGACGACTACGGACGGCAAACACGATAATCCATAAAAAGGTCCAATCTCCAAACCACGAAACAGTATTATCATCAGCTGTCCCATACATTTGGGATTTCAAAACGGGGAAGGAAAACAGCGTGCGGAAACCGGTATATCCTAGAATCAAAATTCGAAAACCTGGGGCCCGCTTGTTAGATTACGGTCCACTCTCTCTCGTAAAGAGGAGGCCTGTGTCCAAGCAGTGGACCCATTATTGGCTGATTATGCCATACATTTGGGTCGAGCAGGTACTTATTGAAGTTATACATGGGACAGCTGATAATTTTTTACGATTACAATGTTGGTCTTTTGAGCAAATTGTTCAGTTTAATAGTCTGCACCACGCCCTTAAATATGACCACCCATTTCTAATACACGCTGTATTGTACTAAGTACCTAATGGTTGCACTTTAACTCATGAACCTGCTTACCCCACAGGACCTGTGAGTGCTCTTGAGCGCTATAGGATTTGTTCTCGAAATGGACTTCGATAAATCGAGTAGAAATAAGACAAAGGGTATGCCTTTAACACAGCTCAATTTGTTGACGAGGAATTTTGAGGGTGGTTAAAAGGCTAAAAGGTTGTCAAAAGAGTGGGCACACAATATAACTCTTGTGTGTTATGAAGGGAACACAATGTGTAACAACAGTTGTCAATTCTATAATATTTCTACTGCTCGGACACAGTAGGTATCCTCTCTTCGAGAGGAAGTGGGCTCTAATCTTCCACACGGGCCCAGTGTTGTAGTTGATCGTTTAACGAGCAGTGGTGAAGAAATTCAAATAATTCAACATTTGATCATGATGACCATTCATCATATTTTTTTATTATGGTCGAACTTCGTATTTTTTTAATTATGTTCGTTTTTAGACCTACTAATTCTTTTTAATAAGTGACAAAAAAAAATCTACGCAGGGGTATCAGAATCATATTTTATACTGAATCTAAGGTATTGGGTTGCACGTCGATCTTCTATTCTGTTTAACGAAAGTGAGCATTAAGGAAAGATTTTTGAAAATTCATCCCCTCATGGAGACACCATGAAATCTTTAAATCGGGCCCACGCTTTGCGACTCAAATCAAAATCAAATCAAAATGTTTTATTTCACATAGACTTGCATGGGCACTTATGAAACGTCAGAAGCTGGTGCACGACTATCATAAGAGATATTTAGATATTTATTCTTAAAAATCTGAGTGAGACTTCGTCGCAATATCATTATAACCCCTAAAGACGCCTGCAGGCCTAGACAAAACACCTTTCTGTTAACGTTCACGCTAAACTCTACGCCAGAATATATGGGAATGACATTACCGTGTCCTTTCCGCAGGTAATGTCATTCCCATACATTTTGGCGTACCGTTTAGCGTGAACGCCAAGAGTAATGTGTTTTGTCTCTAGGCTCTGGACTGCATTCGAAAGCTGTGGTAGATTCCTACCAGGATAGATCGGAAGATCGGAGGAGTGGTACCTACACCGTCAAAGCGACACATTATTGTTTTCCGACATGCACGCGAACGAAGTCGCGGGCACAGCTAGTCATAAATAAGAGTAGACAAAAGAACAGGCATCCTATATGACATTAAAATACAAAGTAATTAAAGATACATAGGTACATGAAAACTTCACTACTGGTTGTTCTGCCGAATAATTAAAGTCTCACCACTCTATAAACAATTAATAACAGACTGCTATATGTCATTATGACTCTAATTGTCACTGTGTAAAGATCATAGTCGTATTTACTGTGCAATGATGGCCAGTGTATCTTGGAACCTCATGGTGGTGTTGCTTGCAAATGCTTACGTCAACTCTAAGCCAAATTCACACATAAAATAACGCCTTCTTCCTATGAGCAGAAGGTTCAGAACCTGCTACAATTCTTAAATACTTCTTTTGTTTCGTTCATACATCTGGTCATGCAAGCAACCAAGTCGATAGAGAGTACCATGCACCTGCCCTTTCTGAATAACATCACCATTAAGGTCACTATATGTAATTATGTCCTTCTAGGGCAGCGGTTCTTAACCTTTTTGGCTGGTGACCCAAAATATAAATATAATATTATAATATAAGTATATAAATATATTTGAAGTCCGCGACCCTGACGTTTTATTCATTTTCCAGTGATGATAAAATAATAGGACTAAAAGTCCGTGTTTTGCTCAAATTGATGTCATTACGAAATATAAAAAACAACACTATTAGTATTTTCTTTATTACATACATATTGTATGTTAAACAAGCAAATATCAGTATAATTTGGCATTCATAGTAGAAAAGCGATATTTTTTAATCAACAGAGGAAAACATGAATAATGATGGATGGACTTATACCCTGAGGGATATCATCACTAATTGTATAAGTGACTACCCTGATGCTGTACTTTTGAGCAAAGAAGATATATACGCAAAGTTAAGTTTATTGAAAGTACCCCCGCATCTGTGCCAAGCGTGGTAGATGCGTTCCAGACCGAGTCAAGTATGTCATCGATTACGGTGCTAATAACAATGTCTTTTAAAAATTCCCGCGTCCCATCCCGATACCGCCTGCGACCCGGATTTGGGTCGCGATCTGAGGTTGAGAAACGCTGTTCTAGGGTATCGCATCCCGGCATTTCCACTCTCTCTGCCTTGTAAATATCTTTTGTAAGTCGCCTTTCAATCATCGTCTCAACACGACCAAACCATCTAAACATACCCTACTCTTTTAGTTTTTGATCGAACACAGTAAATTTTCAAATAGTTACTAAATCCGCCACAGGTCAAGATACAGCGGTGACACTGATTACAAACAAATGACAAACAGATTAACAGGTGTTGCGATTTTGGCACCCAAACTGCGATTTGTCGCTACACTCTGTTGTTTTATTGAATGACGACAAGCTAATCGTGTGAACACTAATCGATTGGACACTAAAATTGATTGTACTTAGGATCAAAGGCTTGCTTCCATTGATTCAAATGTAAATAACTAATAATAGAATACTCATTGGTTGAATACCAAATAAATACTAAAATAACATACATAATCATAGTCCTGCCATTTATTTGGGGTCGAAATAACATGGTTTTCTTACACACTCCTCTATTAGTCGTCATCTCCGTAGTCACACCCTTTATAACCATATCACCATTCACACAGTACATCCACCGTTTCTTTGGTCTCCTAACAAATAACATACATATTTGTATTTTATTTGAAAATGAGTGCAGTTAGTTAGTAATAGTAAAACAAAGAACAATCTGTCGTAGACACGCACAAATAAAAAAACGTGAATTATTTGGTTGGAATCCGAAGACTTGTCTATTGGAGTTACGAAAGAGCGATGGAACGCAACGTTCTGGGTGTACAAAGGCAGGATAAATTAGTAAAATGGAAGAAGGCAAAAAGATTGGTAGTCTCAAAAAAGCAAAACTAGCAATGAGCCAGGAACCACGTCGTATAGCTTCATCAAAAGTTAAGAGCGCGGCGACCGAAGCCGTCCAATCGTGACGTTCTGCGTTGAGACACATGGCTGGCAAAGTGTTTTATTGCTGGCAGCTCACACCCACTTGTAAACATTTCATATTAGTAGCATGTTGATAATATTGGTTAATAGATATAGTTGCCATCGTTTCGGCAAGAAATCCTTAAGATAAATGGGGCAGAGTTTTTACTTCTCCAGATGAAAAGCCAGTGAATTAACGAAATTTTTATTAAAATGGGTCATCATCGTCGTCTCTCCAGCCTTTTCCAGTTCATGTTGGGGTCGGCTTCCAGTCTTACCAGATGCAGCTGTTTACCTGTATTTTACCTTTCTGACATCCTCAACCCAGTTACTGTCCCGTTGGTGACACGGTCGCAAGCGCGACTGCTGAGCGTGGGGTCCTGCTTTCGATTCCCGGTCGGCCAAAATGGAGTAAATTCCATTAAGAATTTCTTAGTGACAGCCCGGAGCTTATAAGTTGACGGTGTGATAACCCCGTGCCTCGGAAAGCACGTAACCAGTCTACAGTCTGGAGGACTATATCGACGGTCCCTACGTATTTTAGGGGTATGAGGAACAGGGTGTAAAGTTCGCTCATACCTGTCGGTAAAGGTGGATCCACCGACTAGACGGGTATTCTGTCTGGTGGGCAACTGCCCGACCGTTGATGTCGGGATTTTGTATATGTTCGAGTGTCGTGGTAAACTCTGACTGCGCGATGTAGAATTTCTGAGAATAGTTCACCTGTGGCATTTTAGATGGCGCCACTTTTCTTTTTGCGTTTTTCAATATCTGTTGTGAAGGTTTTTTTTTTTTTATTGCCGCTACAGTATAATCCCCTAACTACAAATTATTATTTTTACAAGAGAACGCTTCAACATTTCAAACACGTATATATCATGTTTTATATAATAAAATGTCATGATGGATTTAAAGTGCATTTTGCCGTCTTAGACTTATTTTTGTTAAACTAAACGATAGTATAGGCTGGCAAAACATGCAAATCACGTATTTACCACTTAGATTGTGCGTAGGGACCGTCGATATTGCTGTATATCACCACTTCGTGAGACTGGTTGTGAAAGTTTTGCGCTTATAGAATAGAATACTTATATAGAATATTTATTTATTCGAGTAACCAAGACTCAACACAAAACAACACAAGAAATAACGGTTGGTCACCGTTGCGACATCCCATGAGAGACGGCCCAACAGCGACCCACGTATAGACAGTCCAGGCGATTCGTAACCATGCTCAAGAGACTATTGGAGCTGCCCCTCACCCTGTGCACCAGGGAAGCGCACCTTTTACGCATTGTTGCGTAAAAGCAATCTACATGCGCATCTGCGAACACCCCTGACGCACTACAGAAACGGGGCAGCCCCACCAGCATCCTAAATGCATTGTTATATTGAACGCGGAGAGCGCTGTACGATCTTTGCGAACATCTAGCCCACAGGCTGCATGTATAAAAAGCAGTACAGTAGGCTCGAAAGAGCGTGAACTACTTTTGACTACCAGTAACGACTATCAAAGATCTACGAATGACAGTCAGACCAGCAAGCAGCTTTACGTTCTTTCCGAAGCACGGACGCGTCTTGATATTATGTAAATGCATGGTCAGTTGGTCACCCATCTAAGAACCTACTGCGGCAAGCGTAGCTTTTCCTTCGAACTCTTAGTATTTAGTTCCAGCAAGAAACCATCAATGGCAAATGCGGTGGTGTTTGTACTTATCCTGATGAAGAGCTTGAATTAATGAGATGGTTATTAATGAGCAACGTGGGTTTAGGACTACAAAACCAATATTTCCGGTAATCTTTACTAATGCGGTGTTTAAGATCGAAGCTCCACGAAATTCATTTATTTTCATTGAATGAGTATTTCATGAAAATCTCATTCAATGCGATTAAATAAACTTTGAGAGATATGAATAACTAAAGCCTGCATTTATTACGGTCGGGAATCATATTTCGTTCAGCATACAGCTTGACACTGACTAACAAATTAGAATTAATGTAGGATAAATGTAATTTTGCCGCATACCTTGGAGATTTCATCTTAATTAAGAAAAAGTAAATTGAGTCAGAGGGGAATAGCACCATCCCATTTCTTCCTGTAGGTGTCGTAGAAGGCGACTAAGGGGCTTACCAGAGAATGTGCAGCAGCGTTCTCAATGCATTTTACCACCATACTGCGATCGCCAACCCGCCTGCCAAGCGTGGCGACTATGGCAAACCCCTCCCCGTTTGGAGGAGGCCTATGTCCAGCAGTGGAGGCCTTCGGCTAAAATGATGGTGATAATGAATTTGAGTCAGTAAGTAGGTAGTAATTTTGTGTTCTAAAATAATCTACACCTAGCTTCTGACGTTTCATAAGTGCCCATGCAGGTTTATATGAAATAAAAATATTTTGATTTTGATTGAATCCTTTTAGTGATTTACTCGTTTTATGAAGGAATTAAAACAATTCAAAAGAGAGATTTTTTTATTTAGAACGCGCACAGGAAATACAAAAATAAAATAAATAAAAACTTTTTTCTAAAATAAATAAAGTTATTTAGAGCTTTGTAGTGTTGTTTTTGGAAGTCGGTTGTTATTTTTTGGAAAAAAGTTTTTATTTTTCACTTTTTAGTTACCTACCCCACACTAATTCGAAATTTCATCATCCTTGGGGTCAAAACAATGCATATTTATGCGATAGCAACATTCGCGGTTGCTTTGCTGTAATTTTTTGTAGAGTTCCGTTCTCTGTCTCCGAAACGCATCATCAGATCTATATGAAATTTTAATGGGACCATTTCGGAGTAAAGCCCTTTCGAACAAAAAAAGATTTTTGCAAATCCGTCTACATACGACGGAGTTATGCCCGAACATACATAAAAATAAAAATATAAACATGTCGAATTGATAACCTCCTTCTTTTTGAAGTCGGTTAAAAAGAACATTAAATCTAACAAAATCATAACAACAGTGAAAAAAGACCACTAAAACTTTTAAGTTTATCTAAAACCGCTATTTCGTAAAGCTTTGACCTTGGAAAACCGTGTATTATTAAAATTCCTTGAAGAACTATTATAACGTCAGCGGGAGAGTCACATAACTGTGTAAGACTAATATCTGTACAATATTGTGAAGGAAAATTTTGCTGAGTTAGTTGCTGAGTTGTTGACTGAACAGGTCCACTTAATTTGTGTGGTTCTTTCCTCAAAAGACCATTTCTGACTCTACTCACGTGTATATAGGTACATGATCTGACCAAGATTATGTCTGGACTTTAAAAGAGATCTCTGAGTTTATTTCGGCCTTTCTTCTCAGAGTAGTCAGATAGGAAACGCTGACCTCATCTAGTTTTTAACTTATGATTGATGTGTGAAAGTCTTTGTACAAACCTATTTACAGAACAAAATCATTTCGCGACCTACCAAATCGATCTCTTTCCAAAGTTCGGTCGTTTAGTTATGGGTGAGTGTCGTGACCAATATTATTTTCTCCTCCATTTCTATTTAAAAACTTTGAGTCAACACTTTCTCATCTGGCTTTAATTACAGGAATTCTTAAAAAGAACTGACTTTTGCTCGTGGCTTCGCCCGCTTAGATGCCGGAAACTATCTCACGGGAACACCCATGTTATGGCCTAACTGTATACTGAATTTTATCCAAATCCGTTCAGTCACAAAGGCTGAAAAGCCGCTTTAGCTTTTTAACGTGTGTCCTCCTTTTCCCAGTCACTTGCTTACGGTCTAGGGAAAGGCTAAAGCTGTGGGGGAAACCCATTCGTTCCATCTGCTGAAAATCTCGCACCTGGACATGAATTGGCATGGCTTATACGGAAGTCTTTAAATAGACTTCGGACTCAGGTCGAAGCAAAGAAAACCTGCTCAGGTGAAGATTCACAGATACTGTCACAGAAACAATGGGGTACTTAATGTCCTGCATGTCCTGTTTTCTGCATGCTACTGGAGTTGAAAACCGCCACTTAGGGTGCCCAGCTCGTATCAAAATTCTGGTGTATATCGATTGCTATCGACAAGCTAAGAAGATATCGGACAGGCAAACAGAGCAGTCGTCATGCTCCCGTAGATGTCACTGCTTACGGTAGAGTCGGGGGTCGGGTTGCCTCCTTCCCTCAAATATAGCGAGGTGGGTAATGGCTGTTCTTTGCGTTATGTGTACGTCGAGAACGGGTGCTGCTTGTGACTGATCGTCTTGCTGACCATGATTTTGTTATTGTTACTAATAATCACCTACCTGTTTATTTATTTTACGTCGATGGTCCTAGGTTATCATTGGTGGCTTCGAGTTGTAATTCGGGCCGTAACAGCTTTGTGAACATAATTTAGCTTTGCATATGTAAGCTATCACGCCGTATAAACCATGCTTTTATTTTGGTGTCATGCATTGTTTACATTTATTTTTTTTGTGCTTGAGTTAACTTTTCATTTTATTTGTTGGTATAATGGCATGGCTAGCTGATATATGACGAATTATTTAATTAATGTTCTGTGTCTCGTAATGTTAATTACTTTACCTACCTATGTATGTACAGAACCTGCCAGAGGTGCGGGTTTGTTCGAGAGAGATACCGCAGCCCCTGGCATACGGGCTACTGAGGGAACACGGCTGGCTTTTAGTCATTAAAAGTCTGACACGCCCTCCTGCTCCACCCAGAGCGGGAGAAGTTATTTGATGATTTCCCACCCAAAAAGAAAAACCTATACATACAGAATCAAGACTAAACAGAGCTGTGCGGCTGGGGAGTTCGTTACGCCACTTCTTTTTGCCAGCTAAACCACTACGAAGTGTGAAGTGCGGGCGTTTTGGGGGACTGTCTTATGTAATTTCTAACGTTCGAAAAGTGCTGATTCTTAGCGTATTTAGATTAAATGAGTTTTGATTTGATTTGGGTTTCTGCAGCATTCAAAATATTAGTATTGATTGTTTCCAGCTTAGCGTTCTTCGTTACAATCTTTGTTTCTACCACAAGGGCAACGACACAGTTAATCAAAATGAAACTATTATCATTCAGTATTAAAGGGTAACGTATACCTTTGAGGATTAAAATCAAGACGTTAACGTTATTTAGCACCAATTCGAGATATTTATGAAAAACAGTTTGAGCGCAGTATGTCAGTGAAGCGCCGCCCACTCGGGAGCGTGGGAAAATGTGAATCGTACCACAATATATATATAGCGGCACTGTACTGTGTGATATTCAATACCAGTTGGTAGGAACACGTGAGAGACTCAAAACTATTAGCAACTTTCACTGGGGCTTTTGGGGCTTTACTGATTTGATTTTTTTAAAGGATATCAATTTTAATTTTAATATCTGTCTATTTTAGTTACCGATGTTACCAATTATTTTATGTTTTCAATTTTAATTGATTAAATATAGGGTGTAAGGGACACCAACGCGCAACCTTGGATTCAGTAAATGATTTTGAACGCCCCTGCGTTGTTTATCGTTCGTTCGCTAGATTGGCTGTTTCATACATTTCAATCGCGTAGGTATTGCGCTGTTTCTATGGAACAGCTGTTTTATTTTTCTATAACTGATGAAAAAATTACCAGTCAGTATTTTATTTTATATGGAACAAGTTCCTATCTGTCAAACAGCTACGAGTAGCAGGTATCCACAACCCAGTACTTAGTACGTAACACGATACCGCTTGGTAAGACTGGTTGTCAGACTTTCGGGCTTCTGACTACTTACCCGTAAATAACAACTGTCAAAGATCTCCGAATGACAGCCGGGTCTAACGCCTTAAAGTGGATCTACATAGTTGACATTTTTTCCATACAAACTTCGGGAGTCCATTACTCCACTGTTCAACAATGTACATAAAAAATTAAACATGATATGGTTTTTTCTTATTATTAATATTGAATGTATGGAAACAGAATACTAAAATAAAAAGCCATTAAAAAGTTAGAAGCCAGGAAAGATTCGTTTTTCTTGATAATTTAGCCTAACTTTGGGTGTGTATAAGTAATAAAAAAAGTGTAAAATCTCCAAAGCCAAGTTGGTACCGATAAGGCTCAAATATCGAAAAGTTCAATCAACTTCATTGGTAATTGATTTATGCAGTGGTTTTTTCATAAAACTCGATCTTCCGAGGCACTTTTCTTCATTTTTTACGCTCCTGTTTTACCATAAATGATCCCGTTTCTCATTCAATAACATTGTGCGTGTAGACTAGCGTCTAACTGCTCATCACTGATACTACCTCTGTCGGACACGAAGCCTGGTGAGACAGCGTACTTTTTAGACAGGCCCACCAGTGAGTTCGAGCCCGCGACTAGGTTCCTCTTAACGTGCTTCCCGAGGCACGTTCGGTCCTATGTATCGATGGTCACTCATCCACGAATCGACCGCGGAAATTTTATTCAGCCAGATCCGAACTAAAACTGTAGAATAAATAAGAAGGGAAATTAAATAAAAGAATTTAAATCACCGCTCCCTATTCGAACAATGACAACAATAACATTCGTTGGGTAGTTATTTACACTATGTGCACCGACCGACCTGTGGGAACGTACACTGGCTGCCAAATTATTTGCCGCGCCTAATTCAGTTGTTCCTTTAATCCGCGTTTATCACGGGATAAATAATTGGCAATAAATTACACAACGAACTTATTTGCTAAATTTTTTTTTTTGTGAAAGTGTTCAGGTGACGTCTTAACTAATTGAATGTAATAAATATACATTCCTGAATGAATAATTGAATGATATATTTATTTGCAAGAATATAAGTAGTATGGGTTTCAGTATATTCGGCATTTCAGCCGAACACGACAATAATTTATGCTTTGTAAACCTAATGATGTTGCTTGTTTGCATAAAGAATTCAATCAAATATATCCAAAATATTGTCACTACCTATAAAATAGTCACTACCGCTAAATAGTCCAAAAAAGATCGGAAAAACCCGTGTCAGTGACATTTGTTTACGAGACTAGTAAGATTCTATCAAGAATTAATCGAATAATCAACCTATAATGAAAGAAAATCATTATCACGAAGGTTTATTAGGCACACAGAGGTGTACCTACAGGATAAGTTTTTAACCAGAGCGCCAACTGTAACCATGAATTCAGCATGATATCCTTCTAGACCCCCAGCGCAGAATTTATCGTTGGTTATACAAAAAAATAAAATCTGCTGTTTCATAGACAAGTGCAATACCTACGCGGTCAAAATGTATGGGACAGCAGACTTTTTTTTTGTCTAACCGACGAAAAAATCACTGTCAGATTTACTGACAAAACCTACCCGTGTTCCTTCAGTTGCCTATGTGCCAGGAGCCACGGTGTCTCTTTCGAACAACCCGCACCCCTGGCAGGCATCGGCCCTTGTGGGCCCACAAGTTGGTGCTGACATCGCTTTGGGGCGAACATGGAACACAACGCGCCATCGATACCCTGCTGACTTATTAGAAACGCCCAACAACACTTTATAGCATATCAAAATCAGCCTATAATGTTCCCACTGCTGGGACACGGGCCTTCTGTCTATGAAAGGGAGTGGGATTGGCTGGAATAACACTCGACTGGTATCATAAAAAAGTAAACCAAACAAATTTAAATGTTCACCCTGATAAACCCAATAGAGTACGTCGGTCCAATAAGCTTGTTTCGATAAATCTGTCACATGTAGATCTACATTAGTGAGCTCCCAAAGGAAATATTGCCAATTAATTGAGCAAACGAGGCGCGAACGACCGCTTATTATACGCGGATAGAATCAACATAATAAAGGACAAATTAAGTACACAGCCCCCGTCCGACGATCATCGTGCAGGGGATTAATGACGTGTGCGCAGTGTATACGTGGGGACACTGAAACTGGACAGCTAGACAGAGATATTGTCACATTACTCACATTACAAATTTGCTGAAAAGGTTGTGTGCCTTTTATTCTTTGCTAAATATATATTTATTTTCTTTCTTTCTTTTTACGACTTTTGATCCTTTTAGTTATCATAAAGTAATCTACCACGTAAAGTAATAAGTTAGAGTTTAATATTACTTGTTAGTGTTTTAGGCTAGTCTAGATAAATTACTAAGAACTGAAGTACTTATTAACACAGAAAAAAAACTGGTATTTTTGGTTGCTTTTGTATTTTTATTCTTGTGTGAATGTAGTTATAGTCATGTGAAATATTAATATAATTTTATTTCGTAAAATCCTTGTTGCACATATACGGGTACATGCACTCTTAAGTGTTAGTCTAGTCGTAGCCTGTAACTGTGCGCATATTGTGCAAATAAATACTTAAATACATAATTTGTTTCGGTTTAAAATACAGGATTTTTTTTTGGAACAACAAGGAAGTGTTAGTGTAGGCCTGATTGACAGCTCCACCTCCTTATCGTTCCCATCAAAACAGCAAGAATATATTCCAGTTATACACTTAGTTATTGAACCGCTACGTCCAATAAGTACGCCACTGTTCCCGTTCCTCCGTCCCGCAGTGTACTGGGCAGCAAATCGTCAATTAGTACTATGATTGCAGCGCGCCACGCGACCAGCGATGTGCACTTTGTGACGCCCCCTTGTGGGATACATCCGATGACAAAGAGCAAGCGAGAGCAGACATGACAACACTTCAATCTTTCTTTTTCGTTTCGACGGTAAATAATGTTGTATGTTTCTTATACTGTTTGGGTCCTGGAGGCGGATGTATTGGGCAAAGGCGTAGTTCAGATCCTCAAGGGTGCAGGTGAACAGATATTTGGAACACTCCAACAGATAGGGCGTAGTCTGATCAGAAGCACGGCACTTGCACTGGATGTTGGATTAATCGATGATGCGGAATGCCCCATTTCGCAAAATTATATCTGCAGCGGCCTACTTGATGTGGTTTCTTAATAGGCCACTGCAGTTAGCAACCAAACAATATAGCTGTTTACAACCATTCGACACGCTTCCGTACCGAATCAAACATCAATCGATGTTTTCGTAGCAGTCCTTTAATATGCGCTGTTGACAAATCGAAAACCCGAAAGTGTTGTCAGATTAAATCAAACAGACGAGCGCAATTTTTCAGACAGCTGCCTGCTGTCGGAAGACTCAATAAAACCATTTAGTAATTAGAATTATTTATTTATTTTACCATTTATGCGCACACATAAACAGAAAAGAAGAAAGGAACAGAAAAATACGTACAAAAGTTTATTTCTACAGAAATCTCTTATCACGCAACAGACATCACCAATTTAAAAGGTGTCGTGCCTGCCAAAATAATAAGCGGAGTTAATCTGTGGTAGCGCAGTGCGTGCGACTCGACTTATGATTTAATACGCTCACTTATTTGATCTGTCCTCTCTGTAGAAATCAGATATTATTAATTTTGCTACAGCACATCGCGTTTTTAAATTGAAAAGGTACTTACAATACGACGAGGATGAAGACGTGCGGAGAGACTTGAAGAAATGAAATATTTTATCGCGATGTAATGCAGTGAAAGATTGGTACTCATTTACTTGTACCTATTAAAAACCTCTTTTTTCAGGAGCGTTTTGTCTACTGTAATTAAAGTTATCTTGAATCATTGATTTGGTACAAAAACATGACTACTGAAACCATTTATTCCGTGTGGTGTCGGACATAAAGAATAGCACCTTCTCTTTTCTTTCCGTGGCTGTCGTAAAAGGCGACTAAGAGATTTACTAGAGAATGGGCAGCAGCGTTCTCTATTAATTTTACCACCATATTGCGATCACCAACCTGCCTACCAAGCGTGGAAATTATGGCAAACCCAGTCGAAAGGGCGATGCTTGGGCTACCCCAAGCATCGCCATTTCGACCGGTTCTGTACATTTTTCCTAGATATAGGCCTCCGCCTATATCTAGCAGTGGACGTCTTTCGGCTGAAATGATGATGATGATGACGAAAATAAAAGCAGACTCCAGAGTCTGCTTTCCAGGAAGACCTACTTTTCTAAGTCCGTCAACGAAGATTCAGGCCCATCCGAAACTAGTTGATCTGTCAAAGCAATTGCTAAATGCAATTTTCCGAACGGGCAAATACACATCGGGAGTAGGGATAGCTGACAAATTGTGTTGTCATTCATTCATAATGCGGGCCCCGAACTAATCATATGTCCGCAAGTGATACGGAGTGGGAAACGCCATTAACTTCGTGCTACGAAACTACGGATGTCGTGCTTAGCGACCGACATCCAGGCTAGGTTGAGCGACGATCTTCGTAGGGAGGTTGACTGAGAGTTCTCAAACCCAAGTGGCGAAAATATGGCGTGCTATAGAAGAGACTTATGTCCAGCTATGAACTGCGATAGGCGAGTTGATTGTTTGAAAGATGCCTACTAGAACTGAATGAAGGAAAACGGACTGGCGAAATCATTTAGTCGTTGCGCACACAAAAAAATGTTAAGATTCTTCTGTTCTGAACTACGTTTTTATGTTCATACTTTATTATCTAAACTAATCTGCACAAACCAATTTGTGCAGCATCCTTTTGTCCCGCTAATTATATTCAAAGTCATTATCGTGGCATCACCAACAGTCTCACGTCCTTGTGTTACACCGCGATGGCGATAACAAACAATATCCACTCAACGACTGCGACTATCGAATAACACGCGTTCAGATAAAACTAATAACTTTCAATAGCCGGGATGCATCTGAGACTTACTCCAAACAGAACTGACATAACCACCAATATGAGTCCCTTAAAAAGCGACTGTGTGTGAATACCAAATAGGGTTGGTAATTCAATGTTGGATTCAGTTTGATTGTTAAGTGTTTTGCGATTTCAGTGAAAAAGATCGTCGGATGGGGTGCGCCGACCACTCGACCGGCAAATATCGTAGATTAAACTTTTTTGCGAATCAATTTGTTCGCCAATTAGGGGGATGATGTGAACGTTTTCATTTAAACAATTATGTGGATCAGCGATGCGAGATTTAACTGCCTTAATAAACTACTGTGACTAATAAATAGTATTTCGAATTTATTCGTGTATGCTTTTAAACGTTGGTACAATTTTTAAGGGAGCAGTGGTGGCATAGTGGTAACGGCCGCGACTTTCGAGTTTGTAGGTCGTGAGTTCGAACCCAGTCAGGCGCTTTACTTTGTGTAAATTATTTAATCACCACTGCTCTCAAAACGGTGAAGGAAAATATCGTGAGGAAACCGGCATGTCCTAGAACCAAAAATTCGAAGACTTGTGACATCTACCAAACCGCACTGGGCTCGTGTGGTGGATTACGGCCCAATCCCTCTCACAGAGAGGAGGCCTGTGTCCCAGCAGTGGGCACATTATAGGTTTTTAAGGACTTTGTTAGTCGGACAAGTACCAATGTGACTTTTTCAATTGATTTGTACTTTATGTGTTTGACCTGTGTGAAAGAGGATATCGATCCAGATGACGACTAATTGAGAAGTCATCATCTCCCTAGCCTTTTCCCAACATGTTGGGGTCGGCTTCCAGTCTTATCGGATGCAGCTGAATACCAGTATTTTACATGGAGGGACTGCCTATCTGACCAACACAACCCAGTTACTGGGTAATACGATACCCCTTGCTAAGACTGGTTATCAGACTTTCAGGCTTCTGACGACCCGTAACGACTGTCAAAGATCCACGATTGACCGCCGGGACCAACGGCTTAACGTGTTTTCCGGGGTCTTGGTAGGTATGTAAAGTTGGTCATCCATCCACGAACCGACCGTGGCAAGCGTAGCTTAACCTGATTGATTGGTACATGCAGCTATTATTATGAGGCTAGAAGCCCTTCTCGACTAATAGAGAAGTTTGATAGGAAAGACAAAGAAGAAAACGATGTTGAAAAAAGTGGTATTGTGACGTCTCCAAGCCAATCTTATGTCAATATTGTTCCAGGAAATACTTTGAAAGCTCTTACCATTCCTAAGCTGTATCTTATATTAGAAATTTCCGCAACGAAGGTCAACGAGCTGACGCAATATTTAAAATATAAATTCTCTATTTCTTGTTAAAAATATGCAATTTGAGTAAACAAAGTAGAAGGGGTTTGTGGCTACGTAATAACGGCCGCACGGGGCGATCGATCAGATTCAACTACGCTTGACGTGGTTGGTCCGTGGATGGGTGACCATCTTTACATACCAAGACGCCTCCGTGCTTCATCAAGCTGTTGGTCCCAGCTGTCGTCAGAAGCCTGAAAGTCTGAGGTTGTCAAACCAAGGGGTGTCAAACCAAGGGGTGTCGTATTACCCAGTAACTGGGTTGTGGAAGTCAGAGAGGCAGTCGCTCCATGTAAAATACTGGTATTCAGCTGCATCCAGTTAGACTGGAGACTGAAGTAATAAATGTACTAGATTAAAAAATAAAAAGCAATGTCTGATGCGTGACAAAATAATCGTTCGGTATATTCATACTCAAATATAATTTAACGTGTGTCGTAATTAATTAGTTTCAGTAATTAAACAATACACTTGTTCTTAGTTGTGAGCAACAGATGTTCTTCGCGTTGGCTTGTGCCTATAGATACGGAGTGTGCAGACGATGTGCGACCGGCCCCGGCGCTCGCGTGTGGCCTCGAGAATAGCGATAGCAAATATTAATTTGATCCCAAAGTAATCTATAAAAATAGAAATAAACCTGACTGCAACTAACAAGTCCAAAACAATGAGAAGAACATGAAGTCTGATAGAGTTTTCGGCAGTTATTTTAGAGCAATCTCAGATTTGATACCACTATCAACATCAGACAGTTTGAAAAGTGATCGCATGTTTTAACGTTTTAGTTATAAATAGTCCGAATCAATATTTTATTTTTTCATGAAGAGCAGTCATGGCCAGAATGACGACGCTTCTTCCCTGATTCTGCTCGCGGAGTATTTCAAATCATTGGATGCCGTGTATTGGAGTGGGACTCGTGGCTAAATAATAACTGCTGCGGGTCGATCGAAGTCTACGGGCGGTTCGTGGAATAGTGACCATCCCTCCGCGCCTCAGAAAGCACTTTCAGCTACGAATAGCTGCGAAGGCTTTCTGAAGCAAGGAGGGATCTAGGTATACGAATGACAGCCGGGACCAATCCCGGCTGTAATTCGTTGATCTTTTTATCGTCGTTACGGGAGTCAGAAGTCCAAAAGTATGACAGACAGTCTTACCAAGGGGTATCGAGTAACACGGTTATTGTGGCGGTAACGTGGAGGTCAGATACTCAGTCGCTTCATTTAAAATACTGGAATTCAGCTCGATCCGGTGAAAATGGTCGAACCCAACACAGTTGGGAAAAAGCTAGGCAGATGATGATAGTTTAAAAAAAAAAAAACTTTTTAACAAAAATAATAACCGCCGAAAAAACTGAAAAGCAAAAAATAATAAACCGTTTTTTTCGGTGGTTAATTTTTTTTGTTAAAAGTTTTTATTTTATAATTTTATTGGCTATAATGTACTCGCTTTCTATCGTGACCGGCAAGGTAGATGGGAAAAGACCTCGTGGTTGCAGCCCAATAAGGTGGTCTGACCAGGGGGCTTACTCTTGAAACTAATTTTAATTTCAATCTAAACCCAATACAATTCCAATGTCAATTTTGCAGTCACGTGATTCGGTACTCTTGAACACAATAGTGTCAACATTGGATTGAAATTGGGATTGCCCCGCCATTATTTTATTCAACGTGAAGTTAGCTACGTTACGGGCCGCAATAGTGTTGTTCGACTCATTACAATAAACCGGTAATAGAGAATTAAAATGCTTTATCCTTTAAATAACGCGGCCAATAAATAAATATCTTATAGATAGTTGCTTAATTGAGTAATTGTGACGTAATCAATTCATTTGGGCGTAAGAAAATGATTAAAATCGTAAAATTAACCATGACTTTGGCTGCATGCGGTAGGATCGTTGCCATGCCCTACACTATCTACTAATAAAAAAGACGGCGTAGAAGGTCTCAATTTTCTATAGTAAAAGTAGTAAAGTTTTAGTTTGTTTAGAACAGTTAGATAATGTTCGCGTTTGTTTCCTTTATAGTAAGAAATACCCAATGGCGTTCTTTATTTATGTAAAATAACAATATTGAGTGTGTCTAGTAATAATAAAAAACCTAGAAGAAAACCAATGAAAATGTAGTGTGGTATATTTTCTCTTACATTAAATCTTGAATATCTTTGGAACCCGTGGTACGCTTTACACAATTCCAACTGTAAAAATGGTTTTATCCATAGATCTATCGTTTAAAACCAAAATAAATAAAAACTGTACATAAATAAGAAATCTCATTTTCAACTTACGTAATTATACGAGAACCTTACTTACATTATTTTCAAATATTCCGTATAAAACTCAAATAAGTACAACTGGATTTTATTATGAAAACTATGTAGATAGTAATGAGATCAAATTAAATTAACTAGTTAATTAGAAACCTATACATTGAGTTGAGCCAAAATCTCTTAACATTTCTCGTCTTTGTTTCCATTCTTTTTTAGGGAATTACGTAAAACGCTGTTTATTACTGCTAATCGTGCCATATTAAACTCCTTTTACTTGTTTAAAACCACCTAAAATGCAAAACAATTTCAAAAAAGTTACACTTTTGCTATTGGAAAAATCACAATCTACAAACAATCCCAGCGTAATATTGATGCAATACACAGCTGTCAAAAAAACTCAAGAGTAGCGATTACCGCGCGCCAAGCCCGATCCCGATTTCATTTAGTTCTCCAAAAAGACACGCAATTTAAACACGATTTGGCGCTAGCGTCGAACTCAAGAGTACGAAAAGTCACAATTCCAATGTCGATCGATCGGAATTAAACTCAAGAGTAAGCACACAGATCCGTACGGCCCTTCACTCCTCAGTCCACAGCGCCCTTCACGCAGCCAGAGGCAGAGACAGATGGAAAAAGATCATCCGAGAGAAGGTGATACTGAAGGGAGGTCACGACCCTCAGCATTGAGGAATATGACGCAAGGAGCAGGAGGATAATCTACTAATTACTACATGCTTAATTTTTTATAACTTTTTGTAATACACAACTCAGCGTTGAAATCTGTGAGTGAACAATGAATCATCTCCCTGTTTTCCTACCCTCAGGGTTGTTTTTTTTTTTTCAAATATATAACTTCGGGTTATGCCCGTTTCAATAAAAAAAGAATTATCAAAATCGGACTACTCTGTAAAATGTTATGAGGGGTCATACATAAAAAAAATTTCGTCGGTTAAAGAGTACTAAGGAAGTTTCTTGCTCGTTCTTCTTCATAGTTACCGCTTAGGCTTAGGAATGTACAACTAGCTTTATTTTTCTGAATGAAGTCCCCTTAATTGCAGATGTACATATAATATTGATGCCATTTACTGTTGCAGACAAAGCGATTCATACTCCGATCGCCGCCTCCCTGGCCTCACCATACGTACGAATCGACAGTGAACTTGCGCTCCTATTTATAATCCTCCCTACTGTGCCTGAAATAAATACATTACGACGTCGATACTGATCGAGCTGCGGACCTGAATGTTCCAATACTTGTGTATTACTGGGATGTTACAATGTTGCAGCCGTAATTCATAAACTTGAGCTTTGCTCCGAAGGGTACGTCATAACGTCACTCTTGTAATGCCCAAATGGTTATTCAAAAGCATAATCAGCCTATTATGTTCCCACTGCTGGGACACATCATCCATTACAGTGAGAGGGAGTGGACATCATCAAATAACTTCTCCTGCTCTGGGTGGAGCAGGAGGCCGTGTCAGACTTTTACTGACTAAAACCCACCCGTGTTTCCTCAGTTGCCTGTCTGCCACGGTATCTCTTTCGAACAACCCGCACCCCTGGTAGGCATCAGCCCTTGCGGACTCCACCAGTTGGTGCTGACATCTCATTAAGGCGCGCGTGGAACACAACGCGCCGTCGACCTGGGCTTGGTCCTTACCGGACAGCGAGCTACCCATTACTTGCCGTCCGCAAGCCCGCGCGTACGGTGGCCGGGAATCAGCCTGGGATTCCCGATGCCCAAAACGTCTCCTGCGTGAGGCTAGGGCCGTTGAGAGCAGTAGTGATGAAATAATTTACACAAAGTAAAGCCCGTGTCGAGGTTCGAATTTACAACCTACAAACTTGTCAGTCATGGCCTTAGCTACTGGGCTACCACTGCTCTGTGGTGAAGTGTGGGTATACTATTGTAGACCCACCAATTATGTTTACGTCCCATGTAATAGGGGTGAGCCTGTTGCCATAAACCGGGCACAAATTCAGACTACGGACTGCGACTGAGAAATTCCTGATGAAATCTGTTCTAATATTTTAAACGCGAAAGTTTGAAGTATGGATGTTTGTTACTCTTTCACGCAAAAACGGCTGAACGGATTTGGATGAAATTTTGCACACAGATAGATTATAACCTAGATTAACACACAGGATACTTTTTATCCCGGTAATACGTTTCTGTGGGATAATTTCCGACTTCCACGCAGGCGAAGCTGCGGGCGGAAGCTTGTAACCCAGTAACACTTTTACCCGACCTCATGAGGGCAGTGGTGGCCTAGTATTAACGTCCCCGACTTACAAGTTGCAGGTCGCTGGTTTGAACAAATTGGTACTAAATGTGTCGATTGAGAGGATTTCACTTATATTCATATTTGCTCAAGGGTAAAGTTGCTCATACAAAGTAAAGATACCATAGCTGTCACCCCTGTCATCATCTGCCTAGGCTTTTCCTATTTATGTTGGGGCCAGCTCCAGTCTAACCGGATGCAGCTGAATACCAGTATTTTACATTGAGCGACTGCCTATCTGACCTCCACAACCCAGTAACTGGGTAATACGATACCCCTTGCTAAGACTGGTTGTCAGAATTTCGGGCGTCTGACGACCCGTAACTACTGTCATTAGATCCACAAATGACAGCATGGAACAATGGCTTAACGTGTTTTTCCAGGCACGGAGGAGACTTGGTAAGTAATGATGGTTACCCATCTTCGGACTAACCGCGGCAAGCGAAGCTTAACTGCTGCTGCCGCTGTTATTATAAAGCCACAAGGCCCTCTGTACAAATAAAAAAAAAACGCCGTATGCGTAACCCCTTGCTTTTTTTTCGGTTAAGAATGCGGTGGGCGGCTCCAGCTTAAGTCTCCTTTTACGGCTAACGCGATAACACCGAGAGTACACGATGACTCACAGCTACAGTTGTAGCTCGTAGTATTACGTGCGAGCGCTGCCAATGAAGCCGGCATATGTATTCGTATGTGTCAAAACATCGTTTTTGTATCAGATGATCTGTGTTTACAATATTTTCAGCCTGGCTTTCATTGACGAGGACTGAGGGATATTAATAACGAGATTATTCACTTCCTTTGGGAACTTTATGGCTTATTATTCAACTCGATTCGGACGAGTTAATTCGTAAGTATTAACTCGTCCGAACCGGGGGGAGTCGTCAATTTTAAATTATGAAATATTTTCTAAAGGCGACTCGTACGAAATTTAATTTATTTGTGGAGTATCTAATGACAGACAATTCCAGAAATTCTTAATAGGCTACTGGCACGTTTTGTATTTTATGTAAAAAAGTAAGTGTACTTTTTCCTTAAAGTTTTATTCAAAAGGTACCCGAGTTAATTCATGTGAGTTGACTAATATGCTTACTTTATTTGTCTCGCATTCGATTCGATCAATAGCTGCGCGGGTTGATCTATCAGGTTAAGCTACACTTGCCGCGGTTGGTCCGTGGATGGGTGACCATCTTTACATACCAATACCCCTCCGTGCTTCGGAAAGCACGTTAAGCCGTTGGTCCCGGCTGTCATTTGTGGATCTTTGACAGTCGTTACGGGTCGTCAGAAGCCCGAAATTCTAGCAACCAGTCTTACCAAGGGGTATCGTATTACCCAGTAACTGGGTTGTCGAGGTCAGATAGGCAGTCGCTCTATGTAAAATACTGGTATTCAGCTGCATCCGGTTAGACTGGAAGCCGACCCCAACATAGTTGGGAAAAGGCTAGGCAGATGATGATTTGTCTCGCATTGTGTTTACTTTTACAGTAGGCCACGCTCCAGCTGCTGGTATGGAAATGCTTTCCTTCTTTGGTATTGATAATCGCAATACGTATGACAGTCCAATCGTACCCTAAATAGGTACCTACACACTGCTACGAACATTTTGCCTATGAACCGAAACAGACTCTTCGCATCTTCAAAATTTGGTTAAAACAGAATTCCCACATAAAACTCTGCTAGTCTTATACATTTTTTAACGAACCATAAATACCTAATACTTGGATGACCAATCCTAGAATAAATTGAATAGTAATACTCTTTATTTGGTACACCTATTAAATGACAGATATTAACTTTAATGTCATCATCATCATCTGCCTAGCCTTTTCCCAACTATGTTGGGGTCGGCTTCCAGTCTAACCGGATGCAGCTGAATACCAGTATTTTACATGGAGCGACTGCCTATCTGACCTCCCCAACCCAGTTACTGGGTAATACGATACGCCTTGGTAAGACTGGTTGCCAGACTTTCGGGCTTCTGACGACCCGTAACGACTGTCAAAGATCCACAAATGACAGCCGGGACCAACGGCTTAACGTGCTTTCCGAGGCACGGTGGGGTCTTGGTATGTAAAGATGGTCACCCATCCACGGACCAACCGCGGCAAGCGTTGCATAACCTGTGGCAGATCGACCCGTGCAGCTATTGTTATTTAGCCACAAGCCGCTTTAATGTAGAATCTTTTATTTTAAAAATGAACCTAATCATCTTTAATGACAATTTTGGGAGTATAATCGCAGTCATCTTCAGGCTAACTTCTGGCCTACTTCCAAGATACTCCTTACTCAACCATACGAGCTATCCGAAGGTGATAGAAAGGTACAGTTGAATGTTTATGAATGTCAAACAATGCACTCCTAAAAATATCTGCCTTCTATTTGTAATCGCGCCTAATAAGCGCGCGCTTGATCTTTGTAGTTAGAACACAAATAGAAAGGTGATGTGAAAAATACGATGCGATACAAATTGTTTACAGACTGCAGATTGTTATTAGCTCCGTGATATGTTGACATGACAACATAACATAATATGTGGTAGTGCCTAGTGGGTAGGAGAGAAATAGAGGTATATGAACTCCTCCGTCCTGACATACCTTCGTAGTGGGATGTCACTTATGTGACAGCCGGTCAAGCCACAGAGCATATTAATATACGGGGTCAAGCGATCTGACAGCTTACCAAGAGGCGCTGTTAAACGATGTTATGTTGTAAAAAGGTGTGGCTAATATATAAAAAATTAATCCTCGATGGGAGCCTTTTCAATAACCTGACCCACCCGTGGTTGGAGAAAACAAAAGTAATAATAAAATTCATAAGACAGTGGCCTGGCAGCAGCGTCAAACAGTTTACCCATGTTTTGTAATGAAGGTGTAATATAACAAATTCTTTGTAGAACACTGGAAGACATGATTCAGATCAGAAAAGCTAAATAGTATTTAGACGATGTGTGTTTGTTTTGAGTTCAGATAGGCAGTCGCTTCATGTAAAATACTGATAACCAACTGCCTACGGTAAGACTGGAAGCCGAACCTAACATAGATGGGAAAAGGCAAAGCAGATGATGAGTATTTAGTATGTCTTAAAACCATTGTAGCAGGTTCAATAAAGAATTCGTCTTCGGTTTTCTGTCTCGCTGAAAAATAGATTTCCAAGACTACGATAACTTGCGATTAACCAAGTTATTTTAGACACCGCCGGGCGCCGCACTGAAATCAGTTTGCGTCCCGTTTCAAACGCACTCGGAGATAGAGAGAATTTTCTAACAGCATCGCTGCAATGATTACACGCCTCACACCTGTTACCACAAATAGACGCGGCCAATGCACCCCAATGCACTTGCATCATACCTTTAACACATCACCCTAACCACTACAACTTCACCTCACTGTACAACACACAATGCTGGTTCAACATGCGAGGTATTGACGAGTTTTGAAATGCAGCCGTCGATGGTTACAATAGTCAGCGATACCAACAGATGTTCAGAAGCGATCAGTCGTGATACATTAGCGGTATTGGTATGCAATTGTGAGAATCAATGAATGGTGATAGTGACAGCTACCGTGATCCAAATATATTCTGTTTGTTGTCGTAGTACAATTAAACTTGACTAATGAACTCGCAGTCAGTGTTACAATGGCGAGCTTTTTGCTGAACTAAACTATCTGATAGTGTTCGATATAATAGTAATTCTCGGGCATCGTAGACGCGGGCTTGCGGATGGCGAGTAATGGATAGCTTGTTGTCCGGTAAGGACCAAGCCCGGGTCGACGACGCGTTGTTTTCCACGCGCGTCTCAAAGAGATGTCAGCACCAATTGGTGGAGTCCGCAAGGGCCGATGGCTACCAGGGGTGCGGGTTGTTCGAAAGAGATACCGTGGCCTCTGGCACACGGGCAACTATGGGAACACGAGTAGGTTTTAGTCAGTAAAAGTCTCCACCCACCCTAAAAAAAAGCCGTAGTGTGGAATTGTGCATAGTTGATGTCAACAATTCTGTCTCTGGTGCCCTAGAACTTAAACAAAACTGGAAAACCGTGAAAAACTGTGTCTGTCCCTTTGAAGAATATATGTCTAGGTAATATTTTTAATCCATGAAGGACGACGCCGCCGCGGTCGGCCCAGAAAGCGGTGCCGAGATGACCTGGATGTGTACCGCGAAGGCTGGTTCGAAGTGGCGCGGGAAAAGAGTTTCTGGAAGGATTTGGGGGAGGCCTTTGCCCAGCAGTGGGACAATATAGGCTATAAAAAAAAACAATCCGATGATTTCGCTCCTTACTTACTGAAGGCCTTGTGGCTAAGTTATCAAAGCCACGCGGGTCAATCGATCAAGTTAGGCTACGCTTATTGCGGTTCGTCCGTGCATTTGTGATTATCTTTACATACCAAGATCCCTCCGTGCTTCAGTCGTTTCGGGTCGTCAGAAGCCCAGAAGTCTGTTAAGACAGTCTTATCTAAAGTATTACCCTGTGACTGGGCTGTCGAAGTCAGATAGGCAGTCGCTTCATATAAAATACCGGTATCCAGCTGCATCCAGTTCGACTGGTAGCCAACACCAATATCTATAGCTGGGCAAAAGGCTAGGCAGATTAATTGATTCCACCAGTTACTTATCATAGAGGGGCTTGTGGCTAAATAACAATAGCTGCACGGGTCGATCGGCCAGGTTAAGCTACGCTTGCCGCGGTTGGTCCGTGGATGGGTGACCATCTTTACATACCAAGACCCCTCCGTGCCTCGGAAAGCAAGTTAAGACGTTGGTCCCGGCTGTCATTTGTGGATCTTTGACAGTCGTTACGGGTCGTCAGAAGCCCGAAGGTCTGACAACCAGTCTTACCAAGGGGTATCGTATTACCCAGTAACTGGGTTGTGGAGGTCAGATAGGCTGTCGCTCCATGTAAAATACTGGTATTCAGCTGCATCCGGTTAGACTGGAAGCCGACCCCAACATAGTTGGGAAAAGGCTAGGCAGATGATGACTTATCATAATTATGTTTACCTGAAGAATATAGATCTTGATTTAAACTGAATGCATAAGTCCGGCCTATTTTGAACAAATGACTTTTGATTTTATTCTCTGTGAGTAGAAAATAGTCGAATCAGGAATGAAGAGATCCGCAGGAGAACCAAGGTAACCGACATAGCCCGAAGAATAGCCAAACTTAAGTGGCAATGCATTGCAATGCAACATTACTCGCAGAACAGATGGCCGATGGGGCCGAAAAGTTCTGGAGTGGCGACCGCGTACCGGAAGACGTAAAGTTGGAAGGCCTCTCACAAGGTGGACAGATGACCTTGCGAGGGCCGCAGGAGTCCGCTGGATGCGGGAAGCACAGAACCGGTCGAAGTGGCGGAGCTTGGGGGAGGCGTATGTCCAACAGTGGACGTCTTTCGGCTGAAATGATGATGATGAGTAGAAAAAACGATACGTACGTTGTCTGCACAATATCTGTGCAGACAGACTTGTTTTATGACACTCACAGTAAAGTAACTACTACATGATACACAGTTAATTCTAAAAGTCTACACAGTGGTGTCTCATTTTCTTTATATTTTAGTATAAGATTTAAAGACGCTGCGAGTCATTTAAAAGTATTGTTTTGATCTAATTCCGTCGATTCTTGCGAAAAGTTGGAAGGTCGATATCGTTCTAAAATACCGGAATTTGGAAGAATTTCACGAGAAAGTAATAGATCTTTATTAATGTTATAGCTCCTCGACTATAATACCGAACATCTGTTTTCAACATTAACAATATCAAGGTCTTATGACCACTGCGAAAGTACTATTGAGATGTTCATTTCATGGGTACATCATCATCATCATTTCAGCTGAAAGACGTCCACTGCTGGACATAGGCCTCCCCCAAGCTCTCCGCCACTTCGACCGGTTCCATGCTTCCCGCATCCAGCGGACTCCCGCGGCCTGTCGGAGGCTTGACAAGAGGTGGGTAGGCAGAAACTACAGAACGCTGCCTGGTACGATCCATATCAATCTGCCTAACCTTTTCCCAACTACGCTGGGGTCGGCTTCCTGTCTAACCGGATGCATCAGAATATCAGTATTTTACATGAAGTTACTTCTTATCTGACCTTCACAATCCAATTACTACGGTTACACGATACAAGACTATTACCAATTAGCTTCTGCCCGACCTCGACCTCGTACGCGTGGAAGTCGTAAGTCACCACAATTTACTATAATTACAGCCACAATTTATACAACTTTCCTGTATACTACATTTGTAGATTTTGTTACAGTACAGTTGTACGTGTGAGAAGCAGCTAGTCTTAAGGTCGACACCCGCCCAATGGTCTTATGGCCATTAACTTTCAATTTGCTAGAGAATATTGTGGTTGTTCGCAGTTTCATAATTTTTGGACGTTACAGTGGCCCGTTCAAATACCCAAGAATTCGCTTGGTACGGTATTTTTCTATTCTGTACTTTCATTCCTCTAAGTACCTGGTACTTATTGACAGGCCTGCACTGTCCTCCCATACCTATTGTCACTGTAATTTGAAAACATTGTTAAAGCCAATTATTTTTAAAAGAGTAACCGTGGAGTTTCTTGCCGGCTCTTCTCCATAGGAAGCGACAATTTGGAACCGTGCACCTACCTTCTGACGTTTCATAAGTGCCCATGCAGGCTATATGGAATAAAATATTTTGATTTGATTTGGTATTGGACTGATATCTCCATACACCAGACCAATCTGATGCTGCTCGATGCTGCCGGTGCTGGTACTGTGTGCATTTATAATAAAATACCTAGATGATGATGTTGATGTTTTTTTGCTAAACTTGTTTTTAAAATTTTGCATGCTATGTTTTATCCTGGCTAAACATGCTTGTGCCTCAATTTTAATTTAACACCATTGTATACCATGTCTTACAAATTAATATTCTATTCTATTCTAAATTGGGAAGTACTCTACCAAGAGCCTCTGGTAGGTTAACATATAACCGCTCTCCTCTGGTAGTGTGTTCACTAACTTTAAACCGAACTCACATGTTGATGCTCAAGTGCAGTCTATAAACTTGCGACCATAGAATTGACCTATTCAACGTAGCATTCACCTCGTCAGTCCTAGTTACCAATTAGGTCATTTATGTCTTTCTAGGGCGTACCCTGCCAGTGTTTCCACTCACATTTGCCTTTTATTTATCGGTTTTTATTCATACTTTCAACATGACTAACAATCATTCTTAGCATACTCTTTTCCACTTATGCAGGGGTGATTGCCGTGACTTAAAAGATATAGGACTTTGGTTCAATCCCAGACAGGCGGTTTACTATGAGAAAACTATTTCATTACCGCTGCTCTCAAAACGGTGAAGGAAAACATCGTGAGGAAACTGGCATGTCCTAGAACCAAAAATTCGAAGACATGTGACATCTCCCAAACCGTACTGGGCCCGCGTTGTGAATTACGGCCCTCTCACCGAGAAGAGGCCTGTATCCCAGCAGTGGGAACATTATAGTCTGATTATGCTACGACATATTCAGAAGCATAGCTAAATGTAAATTAATTACCCTTTGTGTAAATTACTACGGATCAAGTTAAGGTTGAAATAGTTAATTTACATAAAGCAAATTTGTGCTGACGTAAGTCATGCTACACCGTAATGTTGTCTTACCACATCATTCTTCAGGCTATCATTCATTGTAACATCACACATGCTTCACAAGAAACGCATTTCCACAGCACACAAGGATCGCATACAATCTTGTAGATATACACCCCCTTACAATTTCCTGTAGGTACAGATATAATTGAATTAACTATGTAGGCAGCTCTTGACCCCAGCTAACTCCCCATAGCAGAAAGGTCGTAAGGGAAAATCGACCAATCAGAGCGCAGTCAATTCATTTCGCGCAAATGCTACGGCGTAGGGCCTGTACAACCTTCGTAGCAGGCTGTAGAGGCGCTACGCCGTAGTTAGTTTGTGCTACATTTATGTACGTGAGCATTTTTTTATGCAATTTTAAGTCGTGATGTTTAAGTTTTTTATATAAATAAATCAAAAATGTGTACTGTGTTTCTGTCTAATGACCGAGAAATGGAGTTTAAATTAATACTTAAGTCACGTTGTCGCGTGCTTTATGCCAATGAAAAAGATAATCTATCTAGTATTTTTTAAAGCTGAAATTACGATGTATCCTTTCCTAGTACGTTGTTGTTTATTTAACTTTCTTCTCACGCAATATGATGTTTAAAGGTTAATTCCTCGAACGCCGAGTTTGCTGCAATAAATCACGCCTCTCACACATTAACTTCTAATACAGGAAGAAAATATTTTTATTCGTGATAAACTGATAATGTATCAAAGTGCATTTTAAAATGAAAAGAAGTACATCTATGTAGCTTGATTCTGAATCATTAATCGACTATATTATTAACGTATGCATAATATTGACCATAAAAAAAGTAATAGTGGAATTTTTGGAAGTGGCAACTATAATCATGCGAAAAGTGCCATATATGCTCTTAAAGGGCACTTTGAAGCTAGAAAGATGCGCTAATTTTCACAGAAGCTTGTTAAGTAACCCAAACTGTTTGTTGATTATCCGCCTCGAAGAAGGAAAAACATTACATGGCAAGCGTATCTCTTTTTTTAACCGACTTAAAAAAGGGGTACTCAGTTTGACCTGTATGTTTGTCCGCGATTACCTCGCGTTTGGCTAAACCGACTTTGATGCGGTTTTTAAAAACTTGATTTGTCAAAGAACAACCTTCTTTATACAAACTACGAAATCGACGAAACAGTCAATAATAATGCTTTAATAGCCAAGAAGAACAGTCATTTAGTACCACATTGCTTTTCTTCAAATGCATCCCAGAATCCATCCTTAATCAGATTACATTAATCAGACACTAAGACTAATCATTGGCAAACAACGTGACAATCCTGTCAGTTTCTTAGGTACATTACCAGTCGACAGTGATGTGGATGAATTTTCTGACGGTATATTTTAGTTTGTTAATAGTTTTGCATTTAGAGAGACCCAATCAGTGATTTAAAAACCTGATTTATAAAAAAAAAAAACTGGTGTTCTATAGACAAATTATTAAATTGGTTAATAATACGCTTCCTTCCTAAGTTTTGGAATGGGCAGCTAGCTTCATCTTTCTAACTCACCGACCTTGACAATTCAAAAGTGCCTGTAATTGGTTTATTTGAAATAAATGCTTTGAGTTCGAGTTTGAGTTTGAATATTCAAAAAATGCTTTACTAGTCTACCTATGATACTAACTATGATTATGGTGTATCGCGAGCAGACTGGATTGCTTGTGTGTGAATCGCTGCTGCAAACTCCACTTCGGTGTTGAGTGTGTAAAAGGAATTCGTATTGTAACTAAATGGCAGTGTAGGTTAAGTGTGTATAAAGAAAGAAAGAAAATACGTTTATTTGCGGTAAACATGACGCCAAAAAGAGCAAGAACACAAAAGATAATATTATGAAAAGGTTGAGGGAAACATGCGTCACATCCACGCAAAACGGCTATCGCTCAGCATTATGCTGCGACCCTATGCAAGACAGAGCCCCAGCACTGGTGTAGGTTACGTTTACTAACTTAGGTTTTAATAAATATTGTTACTAACACATTTACTTAAGACATATGTTACTTGTTAAAAAAATATCTAAATAAATAAATAACAGCTTACTAGAAATTTCTTAATTTTTTTTAAATCTGAATTATTAAAACCACAAAAGTAACATCTACAAAATCACCACACAAGTTTGCATATAAACTCCACTTATAGCCCTCCATAAATCACCCAAGACATCCCATTCTCACCTGTTACATTAATTGTGGGCCGCAGAGTTGCCGATCAAGCGATCAACTAACGTAAACATACCTTACATCCTTGTTTCGGTAAACCAATTACTTGAAGTATTCAAACTACGTAAGAATATTCATGAGGCAATAGTTTTCAGGGCAATTCCTTCATTGAAAACTTGCTTGTTGGAATTTAGTCGTTAATAGAATTAGATAGTGTAATATTTGGTCGGCTACTGAGATATAATGGAATTGTTTTAAAGTAAAATGTATATTCTTTTTTTAACACACTTTTATTAGCTCCACATGTATGTTTGTTTGTAACCGACTCTTTTGGACTTGATTTTGACCCCCTTTTTTTTTGGTGGGAAATCATCAAATAACTTCTCCCGTTCTGAGTGGAGCAGGAGGGCGTGTCAGACTTTTACTGACTAAAACCCACCTGTGTTCCTTCAGTAGCCCGTATTCCCGGGGCTGTGGTATCTCTTTCGAACAAACCCGCACCCCTGGCAGATCAAACGGTCGTCAGATTTCATAATATAACCAGCTGTTGCCCGCGATTTGGTCTGCGATTCAGGATGAAAGTTATTTATGTCCTAATATGGGTTATGGTATATTTTTGTGCCAAATTTCAACCAAATCGTCTTCAAAGTTACTTTCGAATATATAATTCTGGTTAGGATAGTGTCGTGTCTACCTATTAGCATAATACTTGTGAAATATTATGAACTGCAACAGCTGCAAAGCACATTTGAATAATAGTCATCTTTTTGTTGTAAACCATTGAATGGGTGAGCAAAGTTCCCAGTTTCATGAACTGTGGGAGAAATTACAATAGATGACAATTGCTTTTATTGTTATAGATTGTATCCATATACACATCCATACCTTCTATCTTCAAACTCACCAACAAATCCTAGTACTCTCTAATGGTACCTACAGTTTACTAAGATGAATTATTTCTCTTAAAAATAAAAAAAACAGTGGCACTCTGAGAGTGCCGACAGAAGTGAAAACTTATTACGTGTGTGTTTTTTGAAGTGTCGCGAGTTCAATTGTTTTTTCCATCTCAAAAAATGCCTAATGCGCCGAATGAAATTTTCACTTCAAAAAACTAAGGTACCAGCTGATATGCTGTTAACTCAAAGCATTTATTTCTATATTATACCAATTACATAAGCACTTTTGTCAAGGAGTTGATCAGTTAGAAATTTAAAGCTAGTTGCCCAATCGAAAGCGTAGTAGGTCGCTATGGAAAAGAACGGGCAAGAAACTCCATGGAAAACTCTTTAACAATTTGACACATTTTTGAATTCTCAAACCTATTTTTGTAGAGCCTTGTCGATTACTGCTTATTCAGATAAGTTAACCACGACTTTTATTCAGTGTGTTATGTTAAACGAGGGACATACTTTACGCTAGTGTAGTTCTCATTACAATAAAAAACTTTTACTAAAGGACCAACACTGAAATTGCGAAAATAAAATCAGCCACTCCACACATTAATGTTAGCATAACCTGGACAAAATGTAGGGAACAGCAGATTTTTTTCATTTATATTTTGGTGTTAAAAATATTTTTTTTTTATATGGAGTGGCCATATAAAAAAAAAATATTTTCATGAAAAACACACCTTTAAGTATGTCCCTCTTTTAATATAACATACTGTAAAAGATTGGTTCGTTTAGTTTTGCTAGTAACACAATTTTATTTTATATCCCTTTGATTCCAAAACCAACTGATAGACCTACTCGAAGATTTAAATAACTGTTATTATAATTTTGTAAGTAATCGTATTGTAATGATGTGTTAAAACATGTGAAGCGTAATCATCCACCATTTCTCATTAAACTCTATTGACCTAGTAACTCCGCAATTTGCGAACATTTTCGTCGTCAAAATATTTCATGCTATTATCGTCTTTTTGGAAACGTATTAAGAGTTATTCTGCTATGAATTGTATTGACGAATGATGTTACCTAGTTATTAACTTAAGATCGTATAGATCCCAAAAAAATACGTGTTTGTTATCATTGTTAATATTGAGAAATAGGATAATGTGATGGAATTTTCATAGTTTTGAATAATTTATTTCAAAAAAATGTAAAATAGTCTTAGGATAGATTCCTAGTAGTAATTCTAATGTTACATGCAATTTAAAAATGCAATACAGTAAAATTCATAGTTAAATATCGGCGTCCGCCCATCGCCTGAAATGGCACAAGGCGGGCGGGACGGCGCTCGCGCCTGTTACGGCGCGCGGCGTTTTATACAAAAATACAGATTGAAAACCCTCCCATTAACCCTAAGAAGTGTCTAAGGGATGATAGAATGGGTTACAGTTAGTATATTTGTGTAAAATATGTAAAGAAAGGCGGGGGCTGTGCGCGCGAGGGGCCGGCGCGCTCGCCTTGTATGGCGCGCGGCGTCTGCGCCGCTGGCCCTATATAAGATTCCGCCACCGCTGGTCGCCGCACTCGCAGTCTCGCTGCCGTAGAGTCAACATCCACCGCGTCCCAAAACAAAAACACAAACGCCAAAATGTGTGACGACGATGTTGCTGCGCTTGTAGTCGACAATGGCTCCGGCATGTGCAAGGCCGGTTTCGCCGGTGACGACGCACCCCGCGCCGTCTTCCCGTCCATCGTTGGTCGCCCACGTCACCAGGGTGTGATGGTTGGTATGGGTCAGAAGGACTCCTACGTAGGCGATGAGGCCCAGAGCAAGAGAGGTATCCTCACCCTGAAGTACCCCATCGAGCACGGCATCATCACCAACTGGGACGATATGGAGAAGATCTGGCACCACACCTTCTACAACGAGCTGCGCGTCGCCCCCGAGGAGCACCCAGTCCTGCTGACTGAGGCCCCCCTCAACCCCAAGGCCAACAGGGAGAAGATGACCCAGATCATGTTTGAAACCTTCAACTCCCCCGCCATGTACGTCGCCATCCAGGCCGTGCTCTCGCTGTACGCCTCCGGTCGTACCACCGGTATCGTCCTGGACTCCGGCGATGGTGTCTCCCACACCGTCCCCATCTACGAAGGTTACGCCCTGCCCCATGCCATCCTCCGTCTGGACTTGGCTGGTCGCGACTTGACCGACTACCTCATGAAGATCCTCACCGAGAGGGGTTACTCTTTCACCACCACCGCTGAGAGGGAAATCGTGCGTGACATCAAGGAGAAGCTGTGCTACGTCGCCCTCGACTTCGAGCAGGAGATGGCCACCGCTGCCGCCTCCACCTCCCTCGAGAAGTCCTACGAACTTCCCGACGGTCAGGTCATCACCATCGGTAACGAGAGGTTCCGTTGCCCTGAGGCCCTCTTCCAGCCCTCATTCTTGGGAATGGAATCTTGCGGTATCCACGAGACCGTGTACAACTCCATCATGAAGTGCGACGTCGACATCCGTAAGGACCTGTACGCCAACACCGTCATGTCCGGTGGTACCACCATGTACCCCGGTATCGCCGACAGGATGCAGAAGGAGATCACCGCCCTGGCTCCCTCTACCATCAAGATCAAGATCATCGCTCCCCCCGAAAGGAAGTACTCCGTATGGATCGGTGGATCCATCCTGGCTTCCCTGTCCACCTTCCAGCAGATGTGGATCTCCAAGGAGGAGTACGACGAGTCCGGCCCCGGCATCGTCCACCGCAAGTGCTTCTAAGCGTGCACCTGAACCTCGCGCATGCGCGGGGCTCCGGCGCCGCTGCTGCGTGACCCTAGTGCTGTGTATTGTGGTGCTCTCGTTCCGCAAGGAACTCTAGCATTTGTACGTTGTACGTAGTGATACCTGACAGAACTGAACATCTAAGATAACGCCATCTATTGTAATGTAATTTATTGTAAAATTTATATAAATTTAATTTCTTTTTTTTATTTTTATTATATACACGGGATCGTTATGGATCTCACGCCAAATGTAATTAATAAATAAACGGTTAATTTATTTATTTTAATTACATTATTTCTTTTATACTACCGTTGACTTTGGTTTTTGTTTGGAGTCCCACAGCCGCATTCCCCCTGCGGTGTAGTGTTTCATGTGACAGCTATGTGAGTCAGTAGATCGCACCTGTCTATATCTGGGTCACACTCACTGCCAACATTCCGGCGATCAATCGCCACCTACTTTAAACTTTTCAAATTCATTGGAAAGACAAGGAAGCATAGCTGGCTCACTAGAGTAGGTACACTTCCCCTGGAGAGAGCGGGGTTTAAACTTATAATTAGAAGCGGAGGTTGCCACACGCGTCAGAATTAACCACCGCGTGCACTACCATAAATAGTAAAGACAACTCCCGCGGCCAAAAGCATTTTCTAATTTTATCGAAATATCTTGGGGTGGCGCTGCCTCACTTGCCATGCAACACTGGTTCTTAGGACCTTACAATAAGCTAAACATTAGCATAAACCATATGTTTCCGTAAATACCGCGCCAGCCCGCTGGAGTAAAAGAAGCCATCGGTTCGGCATGTCTATTAATACAACAGACTCCCGGCGTGTTCAGTTTACATGTACCACGAATATTAGGCGCAATACGTCGATATGACGACAACTCATGTTTACCGCCGTGTGATTAGGAATGGGTTATTCATAGTCTTCGAAATCGTATGAATGTGGCAGGAATCCAATTCGTTATCATGTTACCGCTTCAGATTTTTTCGGTGATTGGTATTTGTATTGTGGTGGACTCTAACACTTGTGGAGTAACACGGTTCATTGAAGTTCATGACTTAACAGATTGAATGGCAGATGAATTAGAACCAATTACGCATTAACGCTGAAGTTAGATAACCTTTGTGTATATTCCTCAAACGGTGTTTTACATCCGATTCTATTTTGGGAACTTGACATCACTGAACGCAGCACGCCTGTATCTTCCCTACAAGCTTGAACGCATGGTGAGTGGTATTTTGGTCCTATGGTACGTGCGGTCGTTTTGCTTCTTTTTTAACTCACACTCATGCTTTTCATCTACTACTTTTACCACACTCATCAATACACCACAATACGCTCATTATCTAGTTATAGGAATCCCATCCCATCATCACATTACACTTGCTTCCATCATCTATAACTACACAACACTTACAATCATAAATCAGCACATCACACTTCCTAGCATCATCTGTCACCACGACACAACTATAATATCTAATTAATGTCAACTATCATCACATCACACTTGCTTCCATAATCTATCATCACAACACGGTATTATGAGCTACCACTACATCTCACTTGTTTTAATAATTTAACATCACAACACAATGATTATCATCTATCATCACAACACACTATCATCAGCTGCCACTAAATCTCACTTGTTTTAATCATTTATCATCACAACACACTATCATCAGCTGCCACTACACTACACTTACAATCAGTTATCATCACATCTCACTTGCTTGAATCATCTATCACCACGACGCACTAACTATCATCACATCACACTTGCTTCCATCATCTATGACTACACAACACTTACCATCATAAATCATCACATCACACTTCCTTGCATCATCTATCACCACGACACAACTATACTATCTAATTAATATCAACTATCATCACATCACACTTTCTTCCATAATCTATCATCACAACACGGTATCATCAGCTACCACTACATCTCACTTGTTTTAATAATTTATCATCACAACACAATTATTATCATCTATCACCACAACACACTGTCATCAGCTGCCACTACATTTCACTTGTTTTAATAATTTATCACTACAACACAATTATTATCATCTATCATAACATCACACTTGCTTTCGTAATCTATCATCACAACACACTATCTTCAGCTACCATTACATTGCACTCGCTTTCATTATTCATCACCACGAAACACTTACAATCAGCTATCATCACACCACACATGCTTTTATAATCATTATCACCACTATCTTCAACTATCACTACATTACACTTGCTTTCACCATCTGTCGCCATAATATACTATCATCATCTACCATCACTTCACACTTACAATAAAACATTATCACATCACACTTTCAGCATTTTCCAATCACAGCACCTTACTATCATCTATCATCACATAAAACATGCTTCTATAATCTATCATCATAAGACACTATCTTCAGCTACCACTACACTACACTTACAATCAGTTATCATCACATCTCACTTGCTTGAATAATCTATCACTACGACGCACTGACTATCATCACATCACACTTGCTTCCATCATCTATGACTACACAACACTTACCATCATAAATCATCACTTCAAACTTCCTTGTATCATCTATCACCACGACACAATTTTACTGTCTAATTAATATCAACTATCATCACATCACACTTGCTTTTGTAATCTATCATCACACACACTATCTTCAGCTACCACTACATTTCACTTGGTTTCATCATTTATCACAACAATAATTATCAATCATCTGACGAACATCACAGCAAATTACACACACAGTAAAACACACTATCATTACAACACATTACCACCAGCTATCAAAACTATACAATCATCAGACGAATTGTAGAAATCGTGACGTCGTTGACAGAGACAAGGTTTTCATGGTTTTCGAGGGTGCTAAAGCATTGGCTTTTCTTATTTTGAACTCACATATTGAGTGAGTTCAAAATAAAAATCCAAGATTTCGGCTGCGAAAATTTTAAAAGTTTTCATATGGTGTCGTCGTGTCGCCCCGATCTCACATGTTTTTTTTAAATCATGTTTTTGCATTCGTGTTGCTGAATTTTGGGCCAAACTAATTTAGAATACTATAAATTTGCATACATTTTGTCGTGTTATTCTTGACATCCATATGCTTTTTTTTTAAGGGTGGGTAATCATCAAATGACCTCTCCCGCTCTGGGTGGAGCTGGAGGGCGTGTCAGACCCTTACTGACCAAAACCCACCCGTGTTCCGTCAGTTGTCTGTGTGCCAGGGGCGACGGTATCTCTTTCGAACAACCCGCACCCCTGGCAGGCATCGGCCCTTGCGGACCCCACCAGTTGGTGCCGACATCACTGACGGCGCGCGTGGAACACTACGCGCTATCCCGCCTACAACTTTTCGGCCGCAGGGAATAGGGAGAGCGGCCAACGCTATACCGAAACTCCTCCTCCCCTGCGGCCCCACCGCGCGTCTTCATCAAACGGTGGCGGCCACGTCCAGGCCACGGAAGGGAAGAGCGCTACTCACAAGTACTGACACTCCTCCTCCACAGTAACCCTTCGACATCACGGCCCACCTCAATTGCGGTGCACCTCACCGCAACCCACTTTGTGGCCGCTACGTCGTCGGCTTGAAGGCAAAAGCTCTGACGAGCGGCCCCACCTTGGGGTTCCTCTTCGCTCCACCGTGGCTGGGAGACCACGGCTACTAAGCCCCCCGCAACGACAATGCAGGAACCCCACTGGGGGGGTTGAATGTCGAATGTCGAAAGAAGAAGTTGAATGTCGTGGTTGTCAAGCTTGCCCTCCTGCGCTAAGCTTCGCGCTGTGAATATTCGCATGATTCATTTCTGTTATCAGTGTGCAACCAGTGTGTGTGTTGTCAGTTCAGTTTGGCAGCAGCGGTAATAAAAGTACGCCTTGCCAACTAAACAATGGCTTCAAAACACATCAACATAAACATTACGGACTAATACAAGTTGCTTTGCTTGGCTTGTGGCTAAATAACAATAGCTGCACGGGGCGATCGGCCAGGTTAAGCTACGCTTGTCGCGGTTGGTCCGTGGATGGGTGACCATCTTCACATACCAAGACCCCTCCATGCTTCGGAAAGCACGTTAAGCCGTTGGTCCCGGCTGTAATTTATGGATCTTTGACAGTCGTTACGGGTCGTCAGAAGCCCGAAAGTCTGACAACCAGTCTTACCAAGGGGTATCGTATTACCCAGTAACTGGGTTGTGGAGGTCAGATAGGCAGTCGCTCCATGTAAAATACTGGTATTCAGCTGCATCCGGTTAGACTGGAAGCCGACCCCAACATAGTTGGGAAAAGGCTAGGCAGATGATGACACGTGGCTTTGTCTCCAGTGACTCAGGGCAGAGCTTTGAGCCAATTATCAATTTAAAGCTATACATAAAACAATCGATTCTTAAATGTACACAATTTTTACATCGGTAGTAATATTGCAGTATATATGTTCTTCTTTCTTAAGTTTCAGCTTGAAGGGGTTTTTAAATTCCAGTATAAAATTTCCACTTTTTGTAGCAATCGACAGTAGGTGGGTCCGTGAAATATTTACAGCTTTTCAATTTATTTGAAATACTTTTTCGAACCTGGGTAACCGACATACCCCGAAGAATTGCCAAACTTATGTGACAGTGGGCAATGACCGATGGGGGCTGAAAGGTTCTGGAGTGGCGCGGTATGTTGGAAGATATAGCATTGGAAGGCCTCCCACATGGTGGAACAGTGACCTCGTGAAGGTCGTAGGAAGTGGCGATGCTTGGGGGAGGCCTATGTCCAGCATTGGACGTTTTTGGCTGAAATGATGATGATGATGATGAATTTAACATTCGACTGAAAGTAATTTTAGGCAGTAAAATCATCATCATCATCTGCCTTGCCTTTTCCCAACTATGTTGGGGTCGGCTTCCAGTCTAACCGGATGCAGCTGAATATCAGTATTTTACATAGAGCGACTGCCTATCTAGCCTCCACAACCCAGTTACTGGGTAATACGATACCACTTGGTCACTTCTCTATTAGTCGTCATCTCAGTAGTTACACCCTTTCTAACCATAATCATCATTCAGACAGTCCATCCATCGTTTCTTTGGTCTCCCCCTACTCTTATAGCCATTGACATTCATACTCAAAACTTTCCTCACGTCATTTTCCTCATTCCTCCGTATCACATGCCCATACCATGACAACCGATTTCCACACAACTCTTCAGTTATCGGAGTCACTTTCTGGCTTCCTTAAATGCACTAATTTCTTAACCTTACCATTCGTGTAACACATCATTTAATGCAGTAAAATCCGGGGTAGAAATGTATGGTTCAAGAATTTAGAGCATATATTGACAAACGAGATTCTTTCACTCACGGTAAGTCACGTCTTCTTAACAATTTAAAAGGTGTACTTTGCCAAATATTTGTAGACTTTCCAATAATTTCTTCCGTTGATATATTTTGGTTAGCAATAAAGAGAAAAGATTAAAACAAATAAAAACGTGTGGCACTCGGAGACTGCCGCGGTAAAGCTATTGCATAGCATTTTTTTTATCAACTTATGCAATTATAACGAAAATAACCTAACACCCCCCAGTATGAAATGGCTAAAATATCTACTGCTAAAACGGTAAGAAAATTTCATAAACTATCCATAAATATACGATGTTGTGAATGTGGGATCGTTTCAGAATTTTCATTTTAACCTATACTACTGTAATTCTTTTCTGTAAATATTGTGAGTCATTAAAGATGTCTAAATACTTTTCTTTAACTGCCACTGTCCCCAATTCATTTATTGCCACTGTCCCCAATTCATTTACTGCCACTGTCCCCAATTCAATGCTTGTTTCATTTATACTACTTGATGTTAGAAAGAGATAAAATTTGTTTGACCAATTTTGATGAAAATTGGTGTATGGATACTTTGAATCCTAGGGAAGGACAGGTTATGCTTATATAAGCATTATCAGCATTCCACGTGGGTGAAGCCGCGAGAAAACACAAGTAATATAATCTTCCAAACATTTTGCTACACCCACGGGAACAGGTGCGCCATCTATTTTGGTCTAGTGATATCACGATCCAAACAAATCAAACAAAACCCCTTCTATTGATGCATGGCAAAGATTCATCACATCGCAACTCGAATTGTCGTGAAATACCATATGCTTGCCAACACTTTCATTGCTATTCAATAGCCAAAATATTTTTCCAACGATTGCCATTGCAACATAACCCTTAGTGTTTGCTGTTTAAGGTTCATCAGTTGGAATGTTTGTTTAGTGATAGCATTAAATGATTATTGATCGTTTGACAATTAATTAGTTTTCGTACGTTTGAGTGATCAGTTAAGCGATGCGTTGTTTGACATCTACAATTCTACACCTTTCAATTAATAATGAACTCTAAGTGAGTTCAGCATCTTACGACGTTTGAAATGTTTTGGTAAAATATAGAATTATAAAACGTGTGTACATAGATTAAACATGTTCCAGTCTATCAAGATTCACATAAACAGCGTTTATTGTTTCTACAGTTCCGTGTGGTGCCGGACGTAAAAGAATAGCACCATCCCATTTCTTCCTGTGGGTGTCGTAGAAGGCTGCTAAGGGACTTACTAGAGAATGGGCAGCAGCGTTCTCTATGCATTTTACCACCATACTGCGGTCGCCAACCCGCCTGCCAAGCGTGGCGATTATGGCAAACCCCCCCTTTTAGGGAAGCTGATGTCAAGCAGTGGACGTCTTTCTGCTGAAATGATGATGATGATTGTTCCCACAGCTAAGACACAGGCCTCCTCTCTGTGAGAGGGAGTGGGCCGTAATCAACCACCCGGGCCTTTGCGGGTTGGTAGATGTCAAATGTCTTCGAATCTTTGGTTCTAGGACATGCCGGTTTTCTAGCGATGTTTTCTAGCACCGTATTGTGAGCAGTGGTGATGAAATAATTTACACCAAGTGACGCACTGCCTGGGTTCGAACCTAAGACCTTCATCTCGTAAGACGGGGCCGATATCACTAGGCCACCACCGAGCTATCAACGTTTGTCTACATACACGATATCTCCTGAAGAACATTGCTTATTTTTTTTGTTTCAGTTTTCTTTTACTCAAACATCGTTCTCATTATATCTACTAATATTATAAAGAGGTAAAATTCGTTTGTTTGTGAGTTAGTATGTCGGGCAGTTGTGGCCCATTGGTAACGGCCGCGACTTACGAGTTGTAAGGTCGTCCGTTCGAACCCAGCCAGGCGCATTCCTTTGTGGAAATAATTTCATCACCACTGCTCTCAAACGGTGAAGGCAAACATCGTGAGGAAACCTGCATGTCCTAGAACCAAAAATTTGAAGACATGTGACATCTACCAACCCGCACTGGGCCCGCCTGGTGGATTACGACCCACTCCCTCTCACGGAGGAGGTCCGTGTCCCAGCAGTGGGAACGTTATTGGCTGGGTCTGTATCTCGGGGGTAATCTCTGGAACTACTTGTCGAAATTGAAAAATCTTTTTGAATTTTACTGTCCAATTCATAAGGAAGCTTAAAATCACGCAAAAAAATCAGAAAGAACCCTTAGAAAAAACGAAGTAGTAAAGCAGGCGTGTGGGGCGTGTGAGGCGTGTGAGGCGTGTGAGGCGTGTGTTGGAACGCATCGCGGTGAGAACGACTCACCGCGACGCATCGGGCAACATTTTAGGAGGATGAAGTAGCGGGCAGAATCTAGTGTCATTATAAATTCAACATTAATTTATGTAACTACTATTTTGCAACACTTTTATTTTGTAGGACTGTCCATGGAGTTTCTTGGACGTCATTCTCCTTAACATCCTACTACGCTTTGGAATGGGCAAGTAGCTTGATCTTTCTTCCTTTGACAATCAGAAGTGTAAATGTTAGTTAATTCAAATATGTAATTGTTTTATTTTTAAATTACCCAGACTACTGTTGATCTGTTTTTAGTACATAAGTACATACATAAACTTTCACCTTCTTCCCATGAGGATAGGTTGAAACTATTGGATGCCACAGGCTAGGATCCTTGCATACTCCTTTTCACGCCGTTTGCGGGTAGGCCCATTCCAAAGCGTGGTAGGTCTATGTTCTATGTTATGGGTTTGATTTCCACACTGAGTCCTTCAAGTGGGCCATTGTGCGTGAGCCATGGCGGCCTTCTGGTGTTATTCCAGCCAGCCCACCTCCCTCCAGAAGTTGACTATATCTCCTGGTTTGTTGAGAATATCCGTGTAACATTTGGGTGCCCCGAGGGTTTCTGTTCTAATCTGGGCTACGCCTGTGCATTTGAAAAGCACATGCGCAACGGTTTCCTCGGCCTTTGCGGGTGGGTACTACGGACTTGGCCTTTCTGAAGTGCATCTATAAAGTGACTATATGTCCTCCTAGGGCGTCTCCTCCCGGCGTTTCCACTCACTTCTGCCGCGCAGGTACTCCTTTTGTTAGTCGCCCTTCATTCATCCTCTTAAGATGACCAAACCATCTAAGGATATTCTTTTAAATTTTATTCTGTTTCTAGTATTATTCTTGTTTCTTCATATTCCACCACAAATATTACAATATACGCGCATGTTTGGTGCAAGGACTTCGTCTTGCTCAACGAAATAGTGAAGTGAGCGCATCCCAAAATACTTTGTATTGACGCCTCGGAGAAATATGATGGAAATATCTCAGTAATGTCTTACGAAAATAATTGATTTCCTATACCAATATCCACGGGTCTCCAATTAGTTTCGCTTGGGGTCCGATTTGAGAAATTAAATGACCATCGCGGTCCGCACAACATTTTGTAGAAAAAAAAAAAATTAATTACCGAAATAACAAAGGTATTTTTTAGACATCAATGAGAAAAATTACATTTTTTGTCTGAAGTTTGGAGTAAAATCGGTGCAAGCTGTTGAGATTGAATCCTGGAGATGTTCATCAGTAAGTCGAGATCGAAATTTATTCTCAATGAAGTTCATCTTCGAAAATGCTGCTTCACAAAATGTTGACCCAAACAAAGCAAGCTGTGTTCTTGCGGTCCGCACAAAATGGGTCGGTGGTCCGGATGCGGACCACGGTCCGCCATTTGGCGACCCCTGTACTAGTCCATAGTCTATGAAAATCCGTATTTTTTCAATTTACCTGATAACGTGATGTTTCAGCCATGAATCATCATCTGCCTTTCCAACTATGTTGGAGTCGGCTTCTAGTCTTACCTGATGTAGTTGAATACTAACGACCACCTATCTGACCCTCACAACCGAGTTACGGGGTTACACCACACCCATTGGTATGACAGGTTGTCAGACTTTCGTTCTTCAAACCACCCGTAACAACTGTCAAAGATCAGGCATGTCCAAAGTGCCCGCGTGGTGGATGACGGCGCACTCCATCTCACAGAGAGAGGACCTGTGTCCCAGCAGTGGGCACAAAATAGGCTATTTATGCATCGCATCGTCCGCCCGCAGTATTACTTCATTTTCTCATAGCGTTCTTGCTATGTTCTTCAGCTCTTCTCTCGACTTCTTCGGGTCGTAACGTGATGTTAAATAGATGTATTAATAAGTAAAGATAAGTACAGGTTTCCTCATACCTTAATCATGGCAATATCTGTTCTGCAAGCCAATGTGCGTGTAGAAACAATACAATCCCACTGTCGAAATTCGATAAAGACCAAATTATACTGGTCTCGCATTTCCCAAATATTCTGACAATGTGACAAACACATGAAAGTTCATTAGTTACTACATTCTAATCGGATTGCCGTCGATGGCTGAGTGCTGGCGAGCGGTGGCGAGATAATTGAAATAGCTGCGCGTTTAATATTCAACTCTGTTACATAGCGCGGGAGCTGTACCTCCGTATATGAAACATAGCATCACATCACGCTTGGATTCGCCGAAACAACACATACAAGACAAAATTTGAATCAGTGCCATGAACCTGTAACCATGAATTCAGATTCTAGACCCCTAGCTTAGAAATTTTTCCTAGCTTAGAAATTTTTCCTAGCTTAGAAATTTTTCCTAGCTTAGAAATTTTTCCTAGCTTAGAAATTTTTCCTCGGTCTTTTTAAGTGAGGAAGTATTGTAGTTTTCTATGCTACAGCTGATTTTTTTTTATAACCCACGAAAATTTTCACAAAAATGTCCATGAATTCATCATGTGATTCTAGGTTCTATTTCTATTCTCTTTTCTAGTGCCAATCCCCGCGCTCTTTGCCAGCCTCATCCAGGATTTGTCCGCGATGGCAACAATATCTTACGCCCATCTCGCCGCCGGACGACTGGCATCTCATCTTTCAGTCCTCGGACGCCAATCTGTCAAAGACTACTCCACCTGTCATCACTGTGCCAGGTGTCCTGCCCAACTCCATTTGATCACCATAATACGCAATCCAATATCGAAGACGTCGCCGTATCTCGACAATCGTCATAAAACTTTCGATGTCTGAATACGAGTTAAAAGTATGTGTACAAACGAAACATTACATTTCCACGCTCCCGGCTCATCGCCAACCACGAGTATTTGCGCGCTGCGATATTAGACAAGTTGTCGCGGCCGCCTCATTTAGACCTAACGACTACTAAACTATATTAATAATCATTATTAACCTGCCCCGGCACGTCCGGGGGGCGGAGGGGCGGAGTGGTGGTGTGGGAGGGGGACGGAGGGGGCGACGGAACAAGAGACCATTGTTGGAATCTATCTGTCAAAGGATAGACGAATTTAATTGACGCGCGCTCAATAAGGGCTATTATCCAGTAACTGTGATGTTGCTCTTTCGTAGCCGGTGAACCGGAGCGAGCGACAGCTTTTTATTAATTTCGCACTTAATAACTTTCTGATGATATTCGACTGTGAAGTTTTTCATAGCGACACAATAGCTCGGGTCGATAGAATTCGTTTGATGTTCGGGTTTTTGTTGCGTGTGCTCTCTGTTAGTATTTTTATTGATTTGTCGCGTTGAAGAATCTGGTAATTGGCTTTCCCGCTTTGGGTTACATTGGAAGATCTGTTGGAACTTTTGATTGGCCTAAATTGGCAAAATCTTCTTGATGTTTTCTCTGTAAAGTGAAATTATGTTTATGGTTTAGGAAATCCTTCACATGATTTCCATTACGGGGAGTGAACAATATTTAAATAAATTGCTCAAGTGCTTATGTACCATTGTCTGGAATTTACATTCACTAACTGATTTATGCAGCATAGCCTGCGAGAACGGCTGAGCAATTATCTGTTACCCATAAGTACGTTCTTTGAATCTCTTCAAAGACGAAGAAACAAGGTATTCTTGCGAGATGCTCTGCAAACACTCATTATATTTGTTAACTGCTGGGAATCGCAATCGCAAAGAGTTGAAAGCGTATTGGGAGTCACGTGGTGAACAGAAAGAAGAGAGCAGTGGTCGTCGAGTGATAATGAGCGCGACTTACGATTTGTAGATCGTAGGTTCGAACCCAGAAAGGCGTATCATCATCATTTCAGCCAAAGACGTTTGGCAGACCGGTTGGCGCAGTATGATAGTAAAATGCATAGAGAACGCTGCTACCCATTCTCTGGTTAGTACCTTAGTCGCCTTCTACGCCTGACTGCCCATGTAGGTTTTTGTAAAAGAAAATAGTTTAATTTTAAGATTTTTGATAGAAGCTACGGAGGTCTCTTACCTGAACTTTTGTTTCCTAGCAATGAGACTGACAAGGTTGTGTGGAAATCGGTTGCCATGGTATGGACATGTGACGCGGAGGAATGAGGAATATCATCATCTGCCTAGCCTTTTCCCAACTATGTTGGGGTTGGCTTCCAGTCTAACCGGATGCAGCTGAATATTAGTATTTTACATGGAGCGACCGCCTGCCTGGCCTCCACAACCTAGTTACTGGGATTACCCAGTAACTGGGTAATCAACAATACCCTTGGTAAGACTGGTGTCCAGAATTTCGGGCTTCTGACGACCCGTAACGACTGTCAAAGATCCCCAAATGACAGCCGGGACAAACGGCTTAACGTGCTTTCCGAGGCACGGAGGGGTCTTGGTAAGTAAATATGGTCACCCATCCATGGACCACCCGCGGCAAGCGTAGCTTAACCCGATTGATCGATCCGCGCAGCTATTATTACTTAGCCACAAGCCCATCCCCTCAGGAATATGTCATGAGGAAAGTTTTGAGTACGAATGTAGATGGCTATAAGAGAAGATCAAAGAAACGATGGATGAATGTGAGGACAGATGATGTTGCTGGAAAGGGGGTAACTACCGAAATTATGTTTGATAGAGAAGTATGGAAGAAAGAGATATGTTGTGACGATCCCAAATAAATTAGAGTAAGGGCTAGAAGTTCCGTGTGGTGCCGGACGTAAAAATAAAATAAAGAATATCACCATCCCATTTCTTCCCGTGGGGGTCGTAGAAGGCGACTAAGGGACTTACTAGAGAATGGGCAGCAGCGTTCTCTATGCATTTTACCACCATACTGCGATCGCCAACCCGCCTGCCAAGCGTGGCGATGGCGCCTTTCGGCTGAAATAATAATGAAGGGCAAGAGAATGATAAGGAGTTTAAATTGCCTAAATCTGACATCCATACCCCACTCACTGGGTCATACGATACCCTTTGGTAAGGCTGGTTATCAGACTTTCGGGATACTGACGAGCCGTAACGACTGTCAAAGATCCACGAATGACAGCCGGGACCAGCGGCTTATCGTGCATTCCCAGGGGCTCTTGGAATGTGAAGATGGTCACCCATCCACGGACCAACCTTTAACTAGATGAGTTCGGCGTTTCCTATCTGACTACTCTGAGAAGAAAGGCCAAAACCAACTCAGAGGTCACAGTCTCTTTTAAAGTCCAGACATAATCTTGGTCAGATCATGTGAAGACATAGATTTAATATTTCTATGTGTGAAGACCATGTGGATTGGTGCCTGAAATGGTCTTTTTAGGAAAGAACCATACAGATTGAGTGGACCTGTCCATTCAGTGCACGCATTTATCAGTAATCATACAGCTCAACTCAGAACTTAAGTAGCTCAACGATTTGACGGTAAGCTGTTAATATACAGCCACAAGCCCTTCAACTTCAACATAGAAACAATGATTTCAGCAGCACGGTTAATATTTTAGAATCGCTGTTAAAGTTCTTAAAATGTAGTGTACCTACGATATTTTGTTGACGACAACGATGTCAGTGTCTGTTGGCTCGCAGCCAGCAAGAACACGCCAGCAAGCCGGTATCGAAGCCGATAAAGAGATAGCTCAAAAATAAAAGTAGAAATTTTTGTGGAACATCTGTCGGGTATGCGTAGATTGTTCGGGTACTGACGGCAAAAATTGTGGGATAATATTTTAATATTAACAAGGGAACTGTCTCTTTTACACAGGTAGAAGTTTCGTAAGGCAGAAAAGCTAAGGTTCCCTATGACTGCGGTGGCCGCCACATAGCGTCTTATATTTAACGTCCAGTGACGTCACTGAAGCGTTATTTATGAAAGTAAGTCGGTGGGTTTTCCTAGGGAGCGTTTATTTGACACCGATAACGTCAAACACCGGTGCCAACATGTTCATGATAGCGGTTAAGGCTCCGTCAACGTTTTCAAATTCAAATTCTTACCTATTGTGAGAACCAGGGGTGCGGGTTGTTCGAAAGAGATACCGTGGCCCCTGGCACACAGGCTACTGAAATACGGGTGGGTTTTACTCAGTAAAAGTCTGACACGTCCTGCTGCTCCACCCAGAGCGGGAGAGGTTATTTGATGATTTACCATCCTCCAGAAAAAAAAACTAGTGTGAGAAAGCTTGGAATAATTGAAACAATAAGTTTGTGCTAAAAACCTACCTACAGTTTTCGTGCCTCTCAACTACTCGTGTAAGAAAAAAAAACAAAAAAATCACGCTTTTACAAAAAAACCAAACTGAAAAAAAAAAATAGTTTAAAAAAACTAAAAAAACACGCTTTTATAGAAAACCGAACTAAAAAATATAAAATAAATTTTAATAAATTTAAATTAAGAATACTGTTAAAAATTTCAATAAATATAAATTAATAATAGTGTGAATAAAAATAAATATTTTAAAAAAAGCGGTGGTGAAAAAAAAAATTCCCTTACTCGTAACAATGAATAAAATTGATCATTCGATTTCGTGCCCCTTAACGTTTTGTGGCGACCACCGATAATCTAAGAAAACGTAGCATTTGGAAATGCGCCGAAAAGCAAAAGGGCCCTTCTCACTCTGTATGCTACTAAAACAATGCGATCACCAATTCGTCTGACAACCATTGATGATTGCAGCAATTCAACCGTTTAAACGAGCCCATGTTTTCGTCAGCTGATTGACACAGCGATAATTCAAACACAAAGTCAAACCATTTATCGGCACTTTTAAATTGTCAAGGAATCGCTCCCACAGAAAAACGATGCAAGTGGCCCATTCCAAAGCTTAGATCACCCATATCTATCACCCAAGCACGAAATTACATAGCTTGGTTACTTACTTACAAACCTTACGACAAAAGTCATCCCTCTTACGAATGAAATCAAACTTCAGCAAACATATAATGTAATTTGAACATAGCAGGCGGTGGGGTGAGGCAGCGAGGCGCGGGGGGGTTGCAGAATTTAATATTGGCAGCGCGCGCGGGTTAAGGCGGCGTGCAAATAAAACTCTATGAAACCGCACCCCCGAGTTGTTAAGGGGTTGAGCTTTCCTGGTAAGTAAGTAATTAATTTATGATTTGTGTTAAACAATTATTTTGAAGGTACTCCTAAATCTACTGCTAGAATCACCTTTGAACTGAACTGACAATCGTGAATGTCATTGCGGGGGGGCTCAGTAACCGTGGACTGCCACCCATGGTGAAGCCAAGAGGAACCCAAAGGTGGGGCCCGCTCGTTAGGGCTTTTGCCTTCAAGCCAATGACGTAGCGGCCAAAAAGTAGGTTGCGGTGAGGTGCAACGCAACTGAGGTGGGCCGCGATGTCGAATGGGAGGCATCGCGGCTGAGGGTTACGGGCTGCGGCAGAGGAGGAGTGCCGGTGCTTCTGAGCAGCGCTCTTCCCTTCCGTGGCCTGGACGGGGCCGCCACCGTTTGATGGCGGACTCGGTGGGGCCGCAGGGGAAGAGGAGTGTCGGTATAGCGTTGGCCGCTCTCCCTATCCCCTGCGGCCGAAAAGTGGTAGACGGGACGGCGCGTTGTGTTCCACACGCGCGCCGTCAGAGATGTCAACCACTGGTGGGTGCCTGCAGGCCGATGCCTGCCAGGGGAGCGGGATGTTCGAAAGAGTTACCGCCGCCCCTGGCACACGGGCAACTGAGGGAACACGGGTGGGTTTTAGTCAGTAAAACTCTGACACGCGCTCCTGCTCTACTCAGCAGGAGAAGTCATTTGATGATTTCCCACCCAAAAAAAAGAAAAAAAAACTGAACTGACAATTCATCTTCAATATCCTCAAAAGGCCACTAACAAAAGGTATTTACAAGTCAGAGTGGATACGCCGGGAGAGGTTGGCCTAGTAGGACGTTACAGGTTGATTTTGAAAACATGCGACAAACCGAAAGAGAGATTGTACTCATCACTACCCAGCTTCAACTTCGATTTTTGTTTGACAATTCAAAAGTGCCTGTGAAAGGTTTAATTGATGCTTTGAGTTTAAGTTGAGTTTGACTATGAACAACTTTTATTATGGGACCAAACCTGAAATCGCGAAAAAAAAAACAGCTGTTCCTTACATTTATATTCGTATAAATTGTCAAAATGTAAGGAACAGCAGTTTTTTTTTTCGCGATTGCATCTTTGGTCTCTTAGTAAAAGTTGTTCATAATGATGAGTACAATCTCCCATTTCTGTTTGTCGCATGTTTTCAATTTCAACCTGTAGTGACCTTATTGGTGATATTCTTTGAAAGGTCAGGTGCGTAGCACTCGCAAAGTGCGTGTATGACCAGTTTTATGAACGTAAACGAGGCAAAATGAGCAGGTGAGGATCGTAGTACTCGTAGGTGGCGTTATTTTGTTTCTGCCACTCCCATGGCAAGAAGGGCGTGTATAGATGGACTGTTTTGTATCCCTGCTAATACCTATATTTATTTAATGTCGTCTGCAATGTATCCAGGGTTTTTTTTTTTTTTTTTTTGGGTGGGAAATCATCAAATAACTTCTCCCGCTCTAGGTGGAGCAGGAGGGCGTGTCAGACTTTTACTGACTAAAACCCACCCGTGTTCCTTCAGTACCCCGTATGCCAGGGGCTGTGGTGTCTCTTTCGAACAAACCCGCACCCCTGGCAGGCATCGACCCTTGCGGGCCCCATCACTTTTTGTGCTGACATCTCTTTGAGGCGCGCGTGGAACACAACTCGCCGTCGACTTGGGCTTGGTCCTTACCGGACAGCTAGCTACCCATTACTCGCCGTCCGCAAGCCCATGCCTACGGTGGCCGGAAATTGGCCTGGGATTCCCGACGCCCAGGGCGTCTCCGTATCCTGCGGCGGCTAGGGTCGCGAGGGCGCATATGCTGCCTCTCCTTCACGTGCGCCGCACCCTCTTCGCGAGCATCACTGCTTCGCTGAAGGAGGTGACGGCTCCCCATACCCTCTCGCTCCGTACCATGGCCTGGACCAGGGCCGGACGCGAGAGATCGCCGCCGCCGATCGCCTCCACGAGGACACGGCGGTGCTCCGCCCAAGCAGGGCAGACCGCCACCGTGTGCTGCACCGTGTCCTCAGGGCGATCTTCGCAGTTGAAACACCCGGGCGTTTCCTCCCGCCCTATCCGAAACAGGAACCTCCCGAAACAACCGTGTCCGGTGAGGACCTGCGTCAGGTGGAAGGTGAGGACGCCATGCCGCCTCTCAAACCACTCCTCAAAGAGGGGACTTACCGCCGCATTCGTGGCGTAAATGTACCCAGGGTGGGAGCTTTTTCGTTAGGTAACGCTTTTTCCGTTACTTGAAGATTTCCCCAATTTATTTCAACCGCAAGCTGTGTTAAAGAACTTACTTCCAAAAAAAAGACTTCCAAAATAAAACACTAGACAAAAAGTGAAAAATCTTTGATGTCATGACATGATTTCATGTCAAATTTTGTATTTTCGTTTTTTAGCAGAAGAAGATGACACGAGGTTTAAACGTTTACTAAATAGTAAACGTTTAAACCTCGTGCCATCTTCCCCTTAACAGTGTGTCTGCGGATATTTTTACAAACGTTATTACTGTGCGGTGCGCTTTAGCTTTCTTTATTAAATTGTCGTTAGGGGTCGCCGCATTAGCCGGTCGGCTTTCGGCTTTCAGCTCTCGGCCTCGGCTCGGCAAACGGCCTCGGGCAGCGACGAATGAATTGAAAGCAACAATATTGTGGGTGTTATGATCGTAAGCGGTAAACGATGCTAAATTGTAATTGAAACGTTTTAATCGTGGAATTTATTTCTATGGCGTATTTTTTGCAGATAAAGAAATATCTCGTTGTTTTGTACGTGTAACTGGTTAACGTATCTATATTTCTGTTTACTTTTGAGAACATAGTCGATGTTTTACGTTGTTTTAGGGTTCCCTACCTCAAAAACAAAAAAAAAAAACGGAATCCTTTTATGATCATGCATTTTAAGTACCGTAATATTTTACGTCCTGTAAATTCCTCTGCTAGTGCTGTGCACTTCTTTCTGTATGTGACTAATTCACAATTATTCTGAAAACTGTAAGTAATTTTTGTTTGTGTATTGTCTTAGTGAATAAGTCGTTGAAGTACCATATCATTAAATAAATAAATGGGTTCCTTTATTTTGATAAGTACCTCTTCATGACTATACAGGCTGTTTGGCAGAACGTTGAACATACGAAAATGGTGGATAGGTGGGGTCATCTGCTACTTACTCAGGCCTAAGTTATTTGGCCCTGGCCCCTTGGATATTTTTTAAAATGCAAGTTGAAACTAAGATTTAAGTATTTTTAAATCTTTCTGTGAGTTTGAGGACTCATAACTTTTTTTTTAGCTAACATCTGAAAAAAGCAATAATTTCTCTGAATCTCTATAATAATTTCTAAAATAGAATAATTTCAAAATCTTGGCAGATTTTCACATTAAAGATAAAAAAAAAATGCCAGTGTTACCCATGAATAATAAAAATTACACTTTAAAGTTAAGAAAGTGGTGAAACTAGAAAAAAGCAAAAAAAAATTAAAAAAAACAATATCCACATGGCCAGGGTCAAATAAATTAGGGCTGAGTAAGTAGCAGATGACCACACCTATCCACCATTTTCATATTGGTCTAAGAGCCCGTGAACCCCAGACCTACGTTATTTTATAAAAGCTGAAAGTTTGTCAGCGCATGCTCCCAACACAGGTAAGAACGATGGACCATTATGGAGTTTGGGTTATAGTGGCTTTGGCAGGCAAACGGTACTAAAGTTGTGTAAAATACCGATCTAAATACATCAAATAATAAAGTGCGATTTTTCGGTATTACCTTCAGAATATTATTAAAAATCACGTTATTCATTGCCAGACACTTAACATCGTGGCAACCCCTTGCCAGACACCCTTAATGTTCATGAAATTATAATTTAACTTTACGTTATAGTATAAAAGCTGAATTTTATCTATAATACTTGGGTAATAAGTAGATGATGTTTCCTCATTAGCCAGACACTTTTGATAGTTCCAACACCTTGCCAGACAAACATTGTAAATCGTAAGAAGAGATTCGTGATTTTTGCGCAGACCTATATAACTGATAGTCTATGTAAATTTTGAAAACATTCTAAGAAAAGACATTCGATGCTACAACTACCTTCATCATCATCATTTCAGCCGAAAGACGTCCACTGCTGGACATAGGCCTCCCCCAAGCTCCTCCACTTCGACCGGTCTTGTGCTTCCCTCATCCAGCGGATACCCGCGGCTTTCATAAGGTCATCGGTCCACCTTGTGGGAGGCCTTCCTACTCTACGTCTTCCGGTACGCGGCCACTCCAGAACCTTTCGGCCCCATCGGCCATCTGTTCTGCGAGCAATGTGCCCTGCCCACTGCCACTTAAGTTTGGCAATTCTTCGGGCTATGTCGGTTGCCTTGGTTCTCCTGCGGATTTCTTCATTTCTGATTCGATCGCGTAGGGAAACTCCGAGCATAGCCCTCTCCATTGCCCTTTGGGTAACTTTAAGCCTTACAATGAGGCCCATTGTGAGCGACCACGTCTCTGTACCATAGGTCATCACTGGCAACACACACTGGTCAAAGATTTTCGTCTTGAGACACTGTGGTATTTGGGACGAGAAGATATTGCGAAAAAAAACAAAATGTTCCTTAAAAATTTAATTAAAAATTGGTTAATGATACAAGTTATTTTAAAGGATAAAAAATAGATTGATGGCATTGCATATTAGGTAATATTATTTCATTCATTATCATTGTCACCACCAATGTCATCATTTTCTTCGTCACTGCTACTCCATTCGTTATCGTGATCTTCTTCTTCTTCGTCAGTTTCTGTAAAAATGTAAAGAAGTTAATGGGATTAAAAGTATTAAAAATAATGAAAAATAGATTGAAGTATTTATACCTGAGACAGTTTTCAGTGAATCTCTAACGAAATTTGGTAACTGATCACCTTCGAACCATTTAAAATGGTACTGATTATTTTCGAGTACCCATCCATTACTCTCGGGCTGATAAATTGTTGGAATTTGTTGATTTGCATTATTCCAAAGGCTAGCCACATAGTTGGCTCGCAGAAATTGTTGTAGCAGTTCGGATTTACAGGTTATGTTTTTTTCTCAATTTTAGAATTAATTCACATTTTTTCAATGTCTCGTCAGAAAATAATGTTATTTTATCACTACTTTTGTTGCAAATAACACAAATTAATGTATCACCCATAACTTGTTTTTTAAAACAAACTCACTTTTATTTACAAAGTCACATAAATAAATTGTAAACATATAATCTACGTATCATACACCAATTATATAAAATTTACTTTATAGTCAGTCTATATTCGAAATATTTTATGTTGTTAATTAATAATGAATATTAAATTAATATTACCAGTACTTGAGGATAGCTTTTTATATTATATTATTTTAGCTGATTTTAACATGTAGGTACTGAGTACTAAACAATACATGCGCAGTAGAAATAACAACTGCGCAGTGAGGGACCGCGGTAGACTTAACTCGCCATCTCACTGGCATCTCACCCATTTGCATACTGCCTCGCGCTCTCCTACAACTATCCTACATGCTTGTCTGGCAAGGGGTTGGAACTATCAAAAGTGTCTGGCTAATGAGGAAACATCATCTACTTATTACCCAAGTATTATAGATAAAATTCAGCTTATAAACTATGACGTAAAGTAAAATTATAATTTCATGAACATTAAGGGTGTCTGGCAAGGGGTTGCCACGATGTTAAGTGTCTGGCAATGAATAACGTGATTTTTAATAATATTCTGAAGGTAATGCCGAAAAATCGCACTTTATTATTTGATGTATTTAGATCGGTATTTTACACAACTTTAGTACCGTTTGCCAGCCAAAGCCACTATAACCCAAACTCCATAATGGTCCATCGTTCTTACCTGTGTTTGGAGCATGCGCTGACAAAACTTCAGCTTTTATAAAATAACGTAGGTCTGGGGTTCACGGGCTCTTGCTCTATAATATGTTCAACGTTCTGCCAAACACAACACCTTTACATACCAAGACCCCTCCGTACTTCGGAAAGCGCGTTAAGCCGGTCTCGGCTGACATTCGTGGATCTTCTGAAGTCTGACAACCAAGAGGTATCGTGTAACTGGGGTGGTGTAGGTCAGATAGGCCGTCGTTCCATGTAAATTACTGGTATTCAGCTGCATCCGGTTTGACTGGAAGGTGACCCCAACATAGATAGGAAATGGCTAGGCAGGTGATGACATGGCTACCTATTTATCATCCTGTGACATCGTGTTTACCTTGTATTGACAACCTCCTTCTTTTTTGAAGGCGGTAAAAAATTGGCCAAGAGGACGTAGGTTCACGCTAGATACATCAATCGATCAATCGAAAGGTGACCCAGGCTTGTTTGTTGACCCAGGATGTCAGCACCAACTGATGGGGTCCGTGAAGACCGATGCCTGCCAGGGGTGCGGGTTGTTCGAAAGAGATTCCGCCGCCCCTGGCACGCAGGCTACTGAGGGAACACGGGTGGGTTTTAGTCAGTAAAAGTCTGACACGCCCTCCTGCTCCACCCAGAGCGGGAGAAGTTATTTGATGATTTCACACCCAAAAAAAGGCTTTCTATAGTACTAATTATTTATCCAAACTCGGTACAAATTCTATCGAGTTTTATAAGTTTACCTCCCAACTACATTGCCTATCTATTAAATACCTTGCACCTATGGAGTTCATCATCATCATCATCAGCCTATAATGTTCCCAATGCTGGGACACAAGCCTCCCCTCTGTGAGAGGGATTGGGCCGTAATCCACCACGCGGGCCCAGTGCAGGTTGGTCCTTCGGAGTTACAGAGACCTATTTTGCTTGGGGCTAATTTCGCATTAGGTCTCTATAATTAAGTGCGACGTATGCAACCCTAGTTTTAGTATATGCGAAACCCAAAGACGTGTCTAGTATTTTAATATAAAGAATCTATGTACGAAATTTCAAAACTGTATCATGAAAAATCACAAAGTTATAAGCTTGTTATGACATTACCTGCGGAAAGGACGCGACGTAAACGTAAACTTTCCGCAGGGAATGTCATTCCCATACATTTTGGCGTAGCGTTTGGCGTGAACGGTAATAGAAATGTATTCTGTCTCTAGGCCCTGGTTGTCTACATAAACATGGCCTCCCGCGCCTCCTGCGCGTCCAGTGTCGTATTGTGCTCATTGAAAATAATTTGTCAGTAGGTACCTAACCGTACGGCCATTGTATTGAGATTAATTGGTGATAACATTTGCCATCACACTTGCTAAACTTTTTTGGGCTAAAATATAACATGGTGTAAAAATTATTGGAATCCATTATTCTGAACAAACTATATTCAGGTTTCACTAAAATAATGTTGTAAACAGAGTGAAACCATGAATGTTCAGCACATGATTCTAAGCCCCGTAGAGTAGAAATTTTGCCCGGCTATAATTAAAAAAAAAACTGCTATTTCATAGCAAGTACCTACAAAAAGCAATACCGCGGTTATAATTATATGTATAGAACAACAAATTTCTATTTTTAATAATCCACAAGTTAAAATTATAGAACAACAAATTTCTATTTATCCACAATAAGTTTCAATGCAGGAGAGTTCAGAATCGTGTAGGTAATGAATCCATGATACCAAGTAGCGCGTCCATGTCTGGCCACCATGCATTGTGACCAAAAGCATCGCAAGCAGGTATCTTCTGGCACGCTCCTTCCATCATATCCCTCATCCCTCGCGTTCCATCAGGCGTGATCGAGGTCAAGAGCAGGACCATTCGGCAATACAAAAATAAAATAGCTATCGGTCACGCGAATTCGCGATCGTTGCGATCACTTTTTGTTCGGAAAATTCGGAAGGCGCCCTCTGTCGGCGCGACCGCACGCGTTCCGGTTCACCGAAGAAAAAGTGACATAGGTTACAAAATGTTCTAAACTTCTTTTTTAGGTTACTTCTTCTACGTTTTTAGGTAATGACTGGTCGCTTTCAAACTCAATTATAAAAGACTAAAACCAGGCCCAATTGCTCCAGTTGTCCTTTCGACTAAAAGCGTGAATGATGTTTTACTAAAATAGCTCTCTGCTGGGAATCGTGCCCCGGCTTAAAAACATTAATCGGTTACCACAAAGATAAGACCCTAAAGACCTAACTAACACCTTTAGGATTTGCGGTAGGTACAGAATCTTAAGTTAAAATAAAAAAATATTTATTGCATCAACTTATACAGGAAAAGTTTTTATCCAGTGCTCAAATTTTTACCATGAATTCAGCATATCATTCTAGAGCCCCAACCGCAGAAATTTTTCGCCAGTTATACAAAAAAAAAAACAGCTGTTCCATACATTTTGACCGCGTAGGTATTGCACTTTTCTATGAAACACCTGTTTTTTTTTTTGTATAACCGGCGAAAAATTTCTACGCTAGGGGCTCTAGAATGATATGCTGAATTCATGGTTAAAATTTGCGCACTGGATAAAAACTTATCCTGTATAGCTTATTCTAGTTACAATGGGGAGAATCCTGTTAAGGGCACACTTTGCGCGGGCTCGAACTCACTGGTGGGCCTGGCTAAAAATCACGCTGTCTCACCAGGCTTCGTACCCGACAGAGATAGTATCAGTGGTAAGCAGTTAGACTCTAGTCTACACGCACAACGTTATTGAGTGAGATGCAGGAGCATTTTTGGCAAAAAAATCGCGAAAAAATTAAGAAAAGTCCTTCAGAAGATCGGGTTTTATGAAAAAATCACTGCATAAATCAATGGCCAATAAAGTTTATTGAACTTATTGTTAATTGAACTTTGTCGGTACCGTCTTGGTTTACGAGATTTTACACTCCTTTTATTACTTAAACACGCTCAAAGTTAGGTTAAATTAGCAAGAAAATCGAATCTTTGTTGGCTCATAACTTTTTAATCGCTTTTTATTTTAGTATTCCGTTTCCGTACAGACAATAATAATAACGAGACAAAACTATACCATGTTTAATTTTTGATGTACATAGTCAAACAGTGGAGTAAAAGCCTCCCGAAGTTTGTATGGAAAAAATGTGAACAAGTGTCACCTTAAGCAAATAGCTTGCTTGTGTTAGGATGCTCCGCCCTTGCCCAGGATATTTATTTTCTATTAAGTTTTTGAGCATCAACAAAATAAATTATATAAACCTATTAAACAGGTACCAATAAAAAACAAAAGAATTAAAAGAAAAACATCAAAAAGCGAGCTGGAACGTGTGTGATACTGATAAGTGTGGAAGTAATGGTGGTAAATCTGTATGTGAGTAGTGGGTGTAAGTGTGGGAGTGAGGTTTGGGCCTACACATAATACATGGTGGGGATTTATTATAATCTGCCTAATAGAGATAAAATGTAGATTGATTTTATTTTTATTATTGCTAGCTAACCCTACGAACTGCACCCTAATTGCGTAACTCACGATTCATCATAATCTGTATCGTTTTGAAACGGATTGTTAAACCATTGCTTCCTATGTTCGAAAAATGTGTCTGTTCGACAACATAAATAACGCAATGAATATTGTTTAACTGTGAAGGCGAAACCAATTATGATCAATCGTGAGTTACGCAATTAGGGTGCTGGTCTTGGGATCGGAAAAATAATATTCCTAGGACATTATTTTCCATTAGCAGCAGAAATAACATATAGTGTAGTATATTATATTAAAGTATCATTGATTGCACCATATTTTCTACTTCGAGACCTAGGTCTTTGAGTCAAGCCAGTTTTATTGGTAAAAACAGTGATTGTAGTCACACTTCAGACGAACTTTACGTTATTTTGACTGCAGTTTGGAATGCTTTGATTATGAAGATACAATAACAAATTGCAAGACAATAATAGTTCTGAAAACAAATTTGAACGGAAATGTATGCCAGCGCCATCTACTACAGTTTATTGTTAACCAGTGAAGAAAAATATTACAACTAGTCACCAATAGATGGCAGTAAATGTCTTCACATTAAGGTGGCACGTGCATGCATAGATTATGTACTAACGTTATTGCATTGCTGGACTCATCTAGTAAATTCTATTATAGTAGTCATTTAATAAATTAATACAAAGCTACAAAATAAAATGTAACTTCGTCACTGAACGCAAGGAATCATCTTTAACGCCATCTATATTATTATTCAATAACGACTTTACTTGAACAAAATAGTACAGCTACTCCCCAATAGATGGCAGGAAAAGAAAACATAAATAAAATTAGGTTTCTTTTGTTGCAATCAACAAAAGAAACCTAATTTTCAAATCGAATTTGATAACATCGTTAAATCAGTTCCTAAGAGTATGAGTAGGTAGCTGTCGAGTTCAAGATCACCAATAGCACCTTTAAGAGAAAAATAAACTTAGATTGATGTCACAAAATTTATAAAAAATTGTAATGCATTACTTTTTGCATCCTTAAAACAGACCGTGCGTGTTATTAGTTACGTACAAATCTACAAGTTATCACAAAAAGTAGAACTTCTACACCTAATCCATTACATAATCCATCTTCTAAACTCTAAAGTAATAAATTAAACTCCCTAAACGATAAAACAACCCTCGAAAAGAAAATTAAAACACAGCTCTCTCACTAAACTGGAAACATAATTACCTAAAGCGCTTCAGCACAAAGGACATTACATACAAGACTGCACTGAAAAAAAAAGCCGTGGAGTTGCACTTGCAGCGCCTTAATGAAGCGGTTACATAAATTTCTCTCTATAAAGAGCCCAATAAAGCAATCCAATAAGCAGCGGGGGCGGGGCGGGGCGGTGGCGGGGCGCGGGGGGTGCTCAATAAACCCTCATATCTTCAGCAATTACGACAAAACAAATGAGAGCTAACGAAATTCACCTCCGAGAGAGATCGGCCGTGGAACAAGGTGGCGTGGAGTAGACTTTAATAAGTTGATTTTTCTGAAGTACCTATATAAAAAGTGGTCTTATTGGTGATGTTCTTTCAAAAGGCCAGGTTCGCAGTGCGCAGTAGTCGCATCCGGCGTAAACAAAGCAAAAGGAGTAGGATGTAAGGATCGTAGCACTTGGCACTATGTAGCTTTAGCCTACCTATGGGAAGAAAGCGTGAGTTTATGTCATGAGTTAACCCTCATGTTAGGATATTAAGTTAGTAGGTACTTAAATTGCTCAAAACTGTTTCAACATCTGGAAAAACCTTCACTTAGGTTGTGGGGTGTTGTTGTTCACGTTTTGTTTTGTTCTGTAACAAATACATAAAAAACTAAGTTGTGCTCTGAAACAGATAATGAATTTGTATCTACCAAAACACGTCCACTACAGATCATAGGCCTGCCCCAAGCATCGCCACTTCAACCGGTTCTGTGCTTCGTGCATCCAGCTGATCCCTGTGGCCTTCACTAAGTCACCAGTCTACCTTGTGGGAGGCCTTCCGACGTTACGTTTTCCAGTACGCTGTCACCACTCTAGAACATTTACAAACAATAAATTATCTTAAGTACTCACCTAATGTGCCTAGTACTTTTACAGCGTGATGCAGGCTCAGTTTCAAGTGAAATAGCTTTTGTTACGAACATGCTTGTCTAGAACTTTAGGATATTAATTTAATTTTATCTGACCGATGCTAGATTAAGTAGGCTCATTGGATTCCAAGCTTTCTCCGTTTATGGTGTTATTCAGTTCTGAGCAGATTTACAGCCAATATTAAACGGCATCTAAAACTATTTGGCTATTTGCAACAGATTTTCTTTCTGTTTCAGTCATTGCCGTAGCTATTGTATTTGCTTGGAACTAGAATTTGTAGGCTCGTTTTGATGCAAGCTTTCTTCAATTATTATTTTTTTCATTTCTGAGCATATTTATGACCGGTATGGACCGATAAATGGAGTTATTTTGCTAATGTCAACTTCATTAAATTTTTTAACCCTATTTTGGCCAATTTTTGTTTTTCTCTCAATGTCCTAGCAGTACTTTATCAGTTCTTGACAACGACACCAGAATCAGAGTTCTAACTAGACACGGTTTTGCGGTATACCAATTGGAATTTCAACACATAGTTTAAAATAGAGGGTCGCATGTGCGTGCACAAGCAGTGTGATGTCATAGGCAAATTACGTCTGGCTTATTTTTTTTTAAATAAACATGACCTAATTTTTGGTGCTCAACCACTATAATTCTAGCACTAAAACTCTCGTAGTTATTAGCGGTTGAAATCTTACATGTTTTTGTCGGTCACAAATAGGTACTGAACTTCCTACCAGTACTGCGAGCGAAAAGACGTTTTCACGTCAAAAAAAGGATGTGGCCTGTACTCAGCAGGGGGTGATTCCGAACTGAAATAATGATGACTTTAATATCACAAAGATTATTAAAGAACCAGTTATCCAGGTACTTAACTTTTTTATTTTCTCAGTACAGACGCCAGCACATCAAGCTACAGCTAAAAATTCTATGTTTGTAAGGTACAGACGTACCTTACAAACATAGAATAAGTAATAGATTATCTACTAATGTTTTCTAAAAAGTTTACAGTATATTCCACTTCGTCTCTGTTCCTTGTTCTCCGCGGAGTGCCAAAGGGCTGTGTGTCGGGTGTTTTAGGGTTTTTTCAGCGGCTTTGACTTGCAAATTGTAGCAACGCCCGCCATCGCCTGAGGCGCGCGCGTAATTAAAAATCAGAGACGCCGCTAGCGACAGAGTGGGGAGTAGCGGTACTAAAAGTATGTTTTTTACTATTCAATCTAATTTATGAAAAGCAACCCTTAATAATAACGTGTTTAGCATATTTGTGTCATTCCAAAAGCTAATTTTAGTAGCTAAAACTTGTAATTAAGATTATTTAGTTGCTCCACTCGGCAACAGATGGCGCTGCACAATGAGCAGTAAACTATGGCCGTCATGAAAACTAGTAGCACTTTCATTAGCAAGGTAAATGAAACTGATTAAACTGAATGAGAGCAGTGGTGCCCAGTGGTATCGTCCCCAGCTGAGGAGTCACGAGAAGAAAATAAAAAAAGAAAAGAGAAAGGAAAGAGTGAAGAAACCCGGGTGAAGTGTGTGTGAGTGTGAGTGGGTGTGAGAGTGAGAGGATGTGAGTGCGAGAAGATCGCGGGCTTGAACCCAGGCAGGAGCTTTAATTAGTGAGCATAATGTCGTCACCACTCTCACTCTCAAAGCGGTAATGGAAAGCATTTTGAAAAAACCTAGACTTACTTAAAGTTAACATAATCATCTGCCTACCCTTTTCAGAACTATGTTGGGGTCGGCTTCCAGTCTAACCGGATGCAGCTGAATAACAGTATTTTAAATACATGGAGCGACTGCCTATCTGACCTTCACAACCCAGTTACGCAATGGTAAGCTGCTTTGGTAAGACTGGCTGTCAGACTTTCGGGCTTCTGACGACCACTGTCAAAGATGTACAATTAACAGCCGGGATCAACTGCTTAACGTGGTTTCCGAGGCACGGAGAGGTATGGCATTTGAACATGGTCACCCATCTACGGATCAACCGCGGCAAGGGTAGCTTAACCTGATCGATCGGCCCGTGCGGTTGTCATTACTAACACAAGCCCTCTTCTGATACATAAAGTTCTCTAAAACTCCGTGCTAAGCAAACGGAACCAAAAAAAACGTAAGCACCCCAAATATACTACACCCATATCAAATGAAAAATGTAGTATTTATACGAATTTTATTGTTCTAATTATTCACTTTCTTCGGTAACAATTAGTGTAGTATATAATTACTTCGTGTCGTGACTGCGCTGCGCTCGGCTCAACCTTTATTGTATTAAGCACCATTATTAATTATACAGCTCCGTTTTCCTACACTTTTATAGTTGAAATCGTCGAAAAAGTATTTCGTGATCGTATCTGAAAAGTTCTGTGTAAATATTTGTTTAATAGCTTTTTAGGTATTAACGCGAGTTAAATAAATCTAATGCTAATGGAGCCTGTAACCTGTAAATAATAAATTAAGGTGACACTGAAAACGTTTTTGTTCTGAATCATGATCATCGTTAGCTCTATACTAAGTAGGTGGCTACAATGTTAGGCTGTAATCTTATCAAACGTGCCTCTGAGGAGTGAAGAGGCCCTCACTCCTCAGAGGCAGTTTAGCTACGGTGAAGTTTTGACAGAAAAAAACACCGGCTGTATAGCATCTGCGTTGGTGTTAGTACATACGAAAGTACATAAGTAAATAATACAGTCAGAATTCATTTCATATCCGTGCGAGCAGAAGTTTTAATAAACTGTCTTTTGAACATGATTTGGATATATTCTATACTGGTGTTTCTCGGCTTAAGCATCTGTTGGTGGAAAGCTTCTTTAAGGAAAAGTAATTGTTTGCTCTGTATGTTTATTTTAAATTTGTATAAGTTGAGCGTGTATTATTTAAAGTCACACCACTGCTCTCAAAACGGTGAAGGAATACATCGTGAGGAAACCAACATGTCCTAGAACCAAAAATTCGAAGATATATGACATCTACCAACCCGCACTGGCCCGCGTAGTAGATTACTGCCCACTCCCTCTCACAGAGGATGCCTGTGTCCCAGCAGTGGGAACATTATAGGCTGATTATGATGATGATGATGTATCATTTATTTCCCAAGTTAAATCATAAGTATTGTTTGTTTGTTGTTTTTTTTGTTTTTAAAAAAACGTTGCCCCACACTAGGAATTTCTCCTGTATTGTGGGTGCGTTTACACACATTTAAAATCACATGTACACAAACAGCCAGACCCGGAACAACTACTTGTAGGTCATACAAATATTTGTTCCATGCGGGAATCGAAACCGCGACACGCAGCGCAGCAGTCAATGGCTTAGCCGCTGCGCCAACCGTGCCGTCATTCATTTTGTACCTGCCGAATTTTTTTGTTGTTGTTTAAGATAAGTGTTTATCAGTGGAAACTTGTAAATGGCCGTCAGTTTTATATTTTTTTATGTTAGCTGTAAGTTTTCTGAATGAAATAAAATAAAATAAAAATAAGAGCGTTCAGGGATTAAGTCGGCATTCACACGAACGTAATAAAATCGCGACGGCATTTTTTCGCGCACTGTATTTTCAACTCTCGGTGTTTCTTTTTTTTTGGGTGGGAAATCATCAAATAACTTCTTCCGCTCTGGGTGGAGCAGGAGGTGTCAGACTTTTACTGACTTAAACTCACCCGTGTTCCCTCAGTAGCCTGTATGCCAGGGGTGGCGGTATTTCTTTCGAACAAATCCGCACCTCTGGCAGGCATCGGCCCTTGCGGGCTCCATCGGTTTGTGCTGACATCTCTTTGAGGCGCGCGTGGAACACAACGCGCCGTCGACCTGGGCTTGGTCCTTAGCAGACAGCGAGCTACCCATTACTCGCCGTCCGCAAGCTCTCGTCTACGGTGGCCGGAAATCAGCCTGGGATTCCCGACGCCCAGGGCGTCTCCTGCGAAGGCTAGGGCCATGAGGGCGCATAAGCTGCTTCTCCCTCACGTGCGCCGCCTCCCTCTTCGCGAGCATCACTGCTTCGCTGAAGGAGGTGACGGCTACCCATGCACTCTCGCTCCGCACCATGGCCTGGACCAGAGCCGGAGGCGCGATATCTACGGACCTACGATGTCAAAAATGGAGAAATGAAATGTTACTTTGTATTGAAAAAGCACTGTCTATTCTTCGTAGAAATAGATAGCGTTATGCTAAGCCTACTGAACTGTAAAGGGACCGTAGTGCCGCTAATGCGCGTCTCCCGTGCTCGCTCGTATCAGCGGCTAATTGTCGATGACTGCGCGTCCCGCCCTACGCATACGCGCTGAGGCCGGGAGGCAGTGACCTGCTTTTTAACGTGATCATCCTACTATCTTAGTATCTTCTTTAGATAGTATAAAACAAAGCTTTTCGTGTTTGTACGCTTAGATCTTTCAAAATACGCAACAGATTTTAATGCGGTACACATCAATAGACAGAGTGATTTATGAGAAAGTTTTATATGTAAAATAGTCGCTGGAAAAAGCTAGTATAATATTATAAACGTGAAAGTTTCTAGGTTTGGATGTTTGTTACTCAATCACGCAAAAATGGCTGTACGGATTTGGGTGAAATTTGGCACATTGATAGTTCATAACCTGGAATAACACATAGGATACTTTTATCCCGATAGTACGTTCCCGTGGGATAATTTTCGATATCCACGCGGGCGAAGCCGCTGGCAAAAGCTAGTTTTAAATATTGTATTCAGCTGACTATCTTTTTAAGCCATGTTTGATTATTACAATAGGGTATTTTCCAATTTATTAAAAACTATTCTAATTTTAACATTGGAACGAAATATGTAACAGAAAAATAAAAGTAAATTGATTTATATCCATTTTTCTCAATTAAAAACGATTTAAACCAAATTTATTTTGAATTTACCGCCAAAACGCTCCTTACGATGATTTTTTATCACGTGACGTCAAGTTTGTGTAAACGAAAGTAGTTAGTAAGTGAACAAGTGAGTTTCGTGTTTATAATTGACAAGATTTTTTATAGATAGAAAGTGAAATCACTGGTGTGCGGTGCCTCTTTGCACAAACATTTCTAAAACTGCGCCAAACTAAGTATTTGTACTGGTCCTGTTTAGACAAAGCTGACGTCACGATGTCACGTGATAAAAATACATCGTAAGGAGCGTTTTGGAAGTAAATACAAAACAACGAACAAAAAATTTGGTTTCAGTCGTTTTTAATGGAGAAAATGGATATAAATACATTTATTTTTAATTTTCTGTTAAATATATCGTCCCAATCTTCAAATTAAAATAGTTTTTATCAAATTGGAAAATACCCTATTGATTTCACGAGTTTCGGCCATTACCACTGGGTATGTATAGAGCAGAGGAAAACAGAAGTTGTACATACCTATTTTTTTTTTTTCTAGCCATAGCATTGATTCAACTGTGATTTATGTGTATTTTATTCCATGAAATTCTTTCTTACCTCACGTCTTCTCTTTTTCTCTTCATCTTTTTTACTTTATCAACATTGTGATTGTCTTTTTGTGTAACATTGTTGGTTGCACATTTGTTAGCCCCTTATGCTCTATTTAATTTGAATATAATATATGGTATTTGGTTGTTGTTGTTGTTTGTTGTTGTTCTGCGGTTGTTGTTTGTTTGTTGATTTTGTGTTTTTGTTTGTATTTATATTCGGCTTTTCCGAATTCTTGTAAAATATAGACGATGAAACAATTTTAATTCATGACTCCTGGACTACAAACGTTAATTATAATGACTGCGCTCGTTAATTCTGTGATTCAGTTAAACTAACCGACGCAGATTTATTGTGACTAATGTCAGCAAAACCTCGGTTTAAGTTCATTAACTGTCTCAACATTAATTTAGTCCTTACTCATTACACTATGTCAAACTAGATTATACCCAAAGATCGTAAAGCATTCTTCGCGTTCAACACAACAATGGGTTTAGGATACTATGGTGGGACTGCCCCGTTTCTGTAGCGCGTCAGGGATGTTTGCAGAAGCGCATGTAGATTGCTTTTACGCAACAATGTGTAAAAGCTGCTCTTCCCTGGTGCGCAGGGTGTTGGGCAGCTCCAACAGTGTCCAACAGCTCCAACAGTTTGGTTGTGGGTCGCCTGGACTGTAAATACCTGGGTCACTGTTGTGCCGCGTCTCATGGGATGTGGCAACGGTGACTACCATTATTTCTGGTCTTGTTTTGTTTATAGTATGCGTTTACTAACAATCTTGTTTACTCCAATAAATAAACATTCTATTATATTTTATTAACACATGAAGTCCATCATTAAGTTATGCTTCTGAATAGGTTGTAGCACCCGCTGGCTGTTGGTGGATGTCACATGTCTTCATGTCAATTTTTGATTCCAGGACATGCCGGTTTCCTCACGTTGTTTTCTTTCACACTTTTGAGAACAGTGGTGATGAAATCCTACTAATATTATAAATGTGATAGTTTGTGAAGATTTTTGGATGTTTGTTAATCAATCACGTAAAAGTGGCTGAACGGATTTGGATGAAATTTGGCACACAGATAGATTATAACCTTGATTGACACATAGGATACGTTTTATCCCGGTAGTACGTTCCCGCGGGATAATTTCCGATATCCGCGCGAGCGAAGCCGCGGTCGGAAGCTAGTAACTGACATAAAGTAAGCGTCTGCGTGAGTTCGACCCTACGACCTACAAATCGTAAGTCGCAGTCGTTACCACTGAGCCAACACTGCTTTTTGAACATGTCGTTGTCTGACTTAAAATGAATGGTCTGTCTTAGCTATAATTACATGCTTCAGTCAATCGTAGTCCACTGCTGGACATAGGGCATACCGAAGTTGCTTTGCAACACCTGGGTGCCTTTGTAATGCAAACCTTCTTCGGGACACTAATCCATCTGGCTTATGTCAACCCATACTAACTTAACTCAGGTGAAATTCTTCGACAGCGTACTTACAAGCAGGCTCATTCTTCGGACAATGTTTCCACTTCAATCTGCCTAGCCTTTTATCAGATACTAGCAGCGCCCGTTCCCGTGGGAATACTGGGATAAAATATAGCCTATGTCACGGGGATAGTGAAGCTTCCCAACAGTGAAATAATTTTTCAAATCGGTTCAGTAGATTCAGAGCCTCCCCCAAAAGGGGGGTTTTGCCATAATCGCCAGGCTTGGCAGGCGGGTTGGCGATCGCAGTATGGTGGTAAAATGCACAGAGAACGCTGCTGACCATTCTCTAGTAAGAAGTAGGACGACATAACTGTCAGTACTTAACTTCGAGAGTTGTTAGTAAATTATTCATTCTTAGTATAGAACTAAAAACTTCTACGAAAACAGACCTAACAGAAACATTCATGAAGATCTACGACAAGGCATTAAATAATCAGCTAATCAGCCAGCTCACCGGAGCTGTCGGGTCACAGCAGCGATAAATCCAAGTGTCGGCAAGCGAGTATGACGCGTTAGATAACTTGACTGGTGTTACTTACGGAGGACGGGTTCATAGAGTAAAGAGTCATGAAGAAAATAATGTATCAAAAACTGAGTCGTTTTTATTACTTACATGAACTTACGACATTTTCCCCTGGCGATCCTTACATACTTCTTGTATGGTAAACATTATTTCAACTTAGTTTGAAAATTTTACTTGGTAACTACATGGTCATCACCAGTTTACGTTGATGTCAAAAGCATCCTGTTTTTTATATTTCTATCTAAGCATCTTTATCTATAATTTCCAGCCCCATCCCGTCAACCGTCATTATCATCATCATCATTGCCTCATTGGCAAACTTATGTTCCACCCTTTTTTTTTTGAGGGTGGGTAATCATCAAATAACTTCTCCCGCTCTGGATGGAGCAGGAGGGCGTGTCAGACTTTTACTGACTGACGTACCCGGGAACGACCCGCACCCCTGGATGTTCCACCCTCTGCTGAGTCTAGACTTTCTGCCTTTTAACGAACTTCAGAAAAGGGAGGAAGTTTTCAATACGGTTGTATTTTATAAAACGGTTTATAAAAAGATTATTTAGGAAAAAAAAACAAACAACTTAAAAAGAAAACACTACAAAGTGAAAAATAACTTTGATTTTGAAAGTCGGTGCCAAAAAAACGGAATTACAAAACCAAAGAAATCGACTTCCGAAATTAAAGATATTTTCACTTTGCAATGCTTTTTTGGGTCACGTCGTCAACCTTACTAACCTGAGGGGCAATTCTACTAATTTTAAAAACGTTCACAGTCTGACCTCAGTGTCAATCTGTCAAAAATGCCTCGATTTTTCATACATTTTTGACATTTGCTTATCGCTGAGATGACACTGCGACTAGATTTTGAACGGTTTTAATTACGAGAATTGGCCTTACCTAAATCGTCAGTAAAGTTATTCTTAATTTAAATTATTTTTGTCCACTTGCTTATAACGCCATCCCGCGGCGACGACAAGCGAAGTAAATCATAGCAAGTCTCGCATAACACACAACTATGTACTACCGCGGGCTAATTGCTACTGATTTACATTTTAGGCTCGAGCCCCTATATTTGTGACTTTCCCTTATAAATCACCGTCACATTTGTGATTTTTAATGTGTTCTGACTTCATTATCAGACCATCAAGTTCCATTGAGGAACATTGACTGCCCCACAACGTACCGAACCTCAAATAATTTCCATTTTGCTTTCTTAGAACTATTTTTGAACATAACCAACGAATGCGACTCTTTTTATGAATTTTAAATAACTTATATTTTGGGGTCCTAACAATGTTACATAGCCAAATACTTCATTGTGTCCAAATTGGTTGTAATGGTTACCGGCTGCCGTGGTACCGCTTGCTTCGCTCGCTCGCATTGGGTCACAATTCTAACCCAACCTAACCTATTTGGTCGGGGTGCCTACCAAATAGGTTATGTCAATAAGGAATTTAGGGCATCCCCGGAACTTACCGGTAAGGTTAATAGGTAAATAAGGAACTTAGGGCATCCCCGGGTCTTACCCAGGTTCCCTTAGGGTGTGTCCAGACCAGGCGAATGCGCCGCTCGCGAGCCGCCCGTGAACCGCGCGCGTGCCGCTCGCGTGCGGTTACAGCCTAGGTTTAGGACTAAAGCGGCGCCCCAAACGAAGGCTGCAAGCGCACGCGAGCAACACGCGCGCATTTCGCATTCGCCAGGTCTTGACATACCCTTAGCACGTCCCCCTTATCACCAATATGGTGACGCGTAGCCGCTACGCCGCCGCCGTAGCGTTCGTAGCAGCTCGTAGACCAGTGCTACGATAAATAAAGTGATACAAGGATCTTTATCTAAGGACCAAGGATCACATGTGTCATAGTTTAGTTTATTTTGTACAACTTCCTCTTAATGCATGCGGAGTTTACCTATAAGTGATTTTACACTACCGTACTAATGAATTAATAAATAAATTGATTAATTTATCTTCCTATCAAAGAAGAATTTCACTAAATCCCGTTCCTTATCTATCAAGTAGATACCTAGCGTTATTCATTTCAAGAACTGCAGGCATACTAAGTCAAGGTATGAAAAGATTCTTCTTATCATGACTTTTTCTAGATCAGTAATTCTACTCCTATACAGTGTCGAACTAAATGACCTAGAAAACTAAATACATTTCGTTAAAAAAAATGGGTCAACAACCTCTGGTAGAGTAATTACATGAAGTATGAAATCCCAGGCTGATTTCCGGCCACCGTAGGCGTGGGCTTGCGGACGGCGAGTAATGGGTAGCTCGCTGTCCGGTAAGGACCAAGCCCAAGTCGACGGCGCGTTGTGTTCCACGCGCGCCTCAAAGAGATGTCAGCACAAAAAATGATGGGGCCCGCAAGGGCCGATGCCTGCCAGGGGTGCGGGTTTGTTCGAAAGAGACACCACAGCCCCTGGCATACAGGCTTCTGAGGGAACACGGGTGGGTTTTAGTCAGTAAAAGTCTGAAACGCCCTCCTGCTCCACCTAGAGCCTGAGAAGTTATTTGATGATTTCCCACCCAAAATGATGAAATGAGAAGATCCGTTTTTTTATTGTTTTGTCGTGTTTAGGTATCGAAAATCATAAAGTCTCTGAAGTTTACACGAAAAATATGATTTTTAAACTAATATTTCAATCTGCGGTCGATGACTCCACAGAAATGTGTCTGTCATCTTCGAAGTTTTGCAAACAATAGTTAGCCAAATCAAAAATTCAATTATCAATTTGACCCTGTAGAGAGGTGTGACGCAGTCATGCTAATGATTGGCCTTCCAGCTCATTATCACAGTATTAGAAAGCAATTAGAGACGTAGATGAGGGACGGGAGGACGGAGGACGACTAATTGGATTAATAAAAAATAATTCTCAACCATTCAGGTATCGTTTATTCTTTTAAACATTGTGAGTGTGAGAATATTGTAGGCCTTGCAGACCAAGATTTGTAGACTATTTTTTTTTTCTTCATTTTCGTTCCTCTTAACAAGTACCTGGTACTTATTGAAAGGCCTGCACTGCCCTGCCATACCTACTATCACTGTAATTTGAAAACAAACCAATTATTTTTTTAAGAGTAACCGTGGAGTTTCTTGCCAGCTCTCCTCCATAGGAAGCGACAAATTGGAACCATCCTTCTGACGTTTCATAAGTGCCCATGTAGATTTATCTATACTAATAATAAAGAGGAAAGATTTGATTGTTTGCTTGTTTGCATTGAATAGGCTCCGAAACTGCTGAACCGAGTTGAAAAATTATTTCACTGTTGGGAAGCTACACTATGCCCGGGTGACATAGGCTATATTTTATCCCCGTATTCCCACGGGAACGGGAACTATGCGGGTGAAACCACGGAGCGCTTCTAATGAGAAATCAAATATTTTGATTTTGATCGTGATTGCAAATCGTTTTCGTGCGACAAGTAATTTTTAGAAGAAGAATTGGCAACATCTTTAAATACCATAGTCACAGAACGTTATACATGACGATGACGAATTTTAGTAATATTGCTCACATCTCTCTCAGAGATACTGAAATTAGTATTTCTGTAGCAAAATCAACCTGTAATATTCCCACTGCTGGGATAGAAGCCTCCTCTCGGTGAGAGGGCCCAGTGTAGGTTGGTAGACGTCACATATCTGCGAACTTTTGGTTCTAGGACATGCCGGTTTCCTCACGATGTTTTTCTTCACCGTTTTGAGAGCAGTGGTGATGAAATAATTTATACAAAGTAAAGCGCCTGTCTGGGTTCGAACCTACGACCTACAACTCGTAACTCGTATGCTCGTAACACCACTAAAGCCGTAACCGTTGCTCATATGTGCTTTTTGAATGCACTGACGTAGCCCAACTTAGGAAAGAAACCCGTGAGACACTCAGATCTTAAACGGACGATCTCAACTGACCAGCGGGCTTAGCACGACGCTTTGTATTTCTACGAAGAATAGACAGTGCTTTTTCAATGCAAAGTGACATTTCGTTCCTACATTTTTGTTATCGCACCGTAGATATCCTTGTACAATCTATCATTTAGTCTTTCGTTTCTAACGATATTTGGCGAGGTCCTTTTTTATGTAGACTATTTCAGAAGAATATTTCTTCCCAATCTGTCAAAATCACACTGACAACAAAACTTTCTACTCGACGGCCACAAAATATACTACGATTATCTACAAAATCATGATTCGTTTAGAATGCATACCTAACTGTGATAATGAACAGAAAAAACATAGCTATCTTGTCCTATTGTTCATCACTTATTTAATAGTCATGTCTATTCTTCCGTCGACAAATCGGTGCTCGTGCTAAGCCTGCAGGAGATATAGCCGACTTCAGGTGGGAAGTGGTCTGGTTGAAATAACCCGACGCACAATAATGGTCAATTTGAAGAGCTAAGTTTAGAAGCAAACCCACTAATATAAAACATAGATGGAGAATTCTTGGGAATGTGAAAACAAAACACTGTCGATGCAAGAACACATTTATTAATCTCTCGTTATGTATAGTAATATATCTCTTAACTACAACTACCACTCACGTACCTATATACAAACATATAAATAGTACATTCACTTACATAAATATTTACAAGATGTCCTTTCTACTGCTGGTATTCAAAGTGCGGAATATTGGTATGAACAAGTAGCTTTAATAGGCCTGTAACTTTTCTAGCGATTTTTTTCCCATATACAGGATAAGTTTATAACCAGAGTGCGCAAACTGTAAGCATGAATTCAGCATATCATTCTAGACCCCCAGCGGAGAAATTTTTCGTCGGTTATTCAAAAAAAAAATCTGCTGTTTCATAGAAAACTGCAATACCTATGCGGTCAAAATGTATGGAACAGCAGATTTTTTTTTTTGTGTAACCACAACTCTTCAATCCTAACACATGTTAATAATTATCACGTCTTTTAGCCCTTTATTTAATAACACAATGCTTTATCTTTCCAAATTACTATTCACTAGTCTTAGAACTAGATTTATTTACAAAGCCTATCTTATTTTTAAATCATGGCCTGTATATAATACCTAAGTACAATACGAGTTCAAAAACTTAACCTTACATTTTGGATTGGTTTAAAACAATTTTAATATTGCAATAACACAATTGAAGAAGTGTCATTAAAATCGTTGAAAAAATACGCAACTAACAGATTCAACAAGTGAATCCGAGTTCAGATAGGCTTTAGCGCCATGTAAAAAAACTGGTATTCAGTTGCATCCGTTTAGAATGGCTTCAAATGGGTTCGATTGATAAATAAATAAAAAAATGAAAAGACTAGGCAGATTGAAACTACAGTTATTCCACAAATAAATAATGTATGCAGTTAAATGTTGGTGTCATAATGTTTTATTTTAGTGTAAACTAGCTGACAGACAGACGTTGTTCTGTAACCATAAATTTAAATTCAATTCAAGAAATTTCAGTTTTTCCCGATGCGAATTTTCCAAATTTCACAAAACCTAATACTTAAGAACAAAAAAATTATTAAAACAGTCATATCGGTCCAGACATTCTCAAGTGGTGCGCTTTTGAGCAAAGAGCATTGTTTAAATAAAATATAGAAGATTGTTTGAGCTTTATCTCTAGAGCAATAGTTTACAATTTTAATACAATATTTACATAAAACGTCATAGCAAAATCTATGATTACCTACGTACACTTTCCACACAGATTTTATATTAAAGTAACTTTGTTTAAATACGTGAACTCGAATATACATAAAAGAGAAATGAAAGATAGATTTTATGGCAATTCTAATGTGCACATGCTTACAGGAAGATTTAAATTTCACAGAGTCAGAAATAAAAACAATGTTAATAGTTCATTTAAATCTAAAAGCAAAATAACATTAAGAATTTAATGTCTTCTTATAATAACAGAATCAATAATTATTTTAGCATAAAATATATCTTAGCGACGAATATTTACAAGTACGTATTGCTTCGATACACTAATCACATTACAATTTTAATATTTAAATAAATATGAAAGATGGAATGTTCAGTGTAAAATCATATACTAGATACGTACAAGTACATCGAGATAAATAAATTATGGGTAACATCTAAATAGCATCTTATTGACAATGAAGAGAATGAAATTGTGTTTGTAGCAAAAATAAGAGAATCATCAATATAAACAAACGAAGACGCTTATCTGTTGCTATTATTTAAATGAATAGCATTTTGATTCATGAACGAAAACAAATTTATAGCAAAAGGTCTTTATGTATACAGTTGCTGGTAAATGAAGGCTTAAAAAGAAATTTCTGGTCAGTTTAAGGTACTGTAAAAACACCACCAATACTGTAGTGACAGTACTATTGCACAATTTGCTAGGTTAAAAGAATTCCATGTTATTTAATGAGGTATAGTAAAACGGGGTGAATAGAGACGGCAGGGGTGAATCGAAACGAAACTTTAAAGTGTATTTTACTGTTGAAATTATGATCGTTTTCTGCCAACCAAGGCACTTAATCGTTATTTATAAAACAGTAAACACATTAGAGTCCTTTTTGGCTACAAACTATCTAATTTCAACACTAAAATCCACTTTAAAGTTTCGTTTCGATTCACCCCTGCAGTCTCTATTCACCCCGTTTTACGGAACGCACAGTTATACATCGACTAATGACCTCGCCGCTCGAGAGAAAAAAGTTCAATATTTTGGTTTCTATAATTTCATTATGATTTTGGCCAACGAAGGGTTGTTAAGAGTTCTGCTGTTCCTTTAAGTACAAAATCAACCCAGCTCTTAGATAAAAGGTGACTTATTTTAGTATGGGAACTAACTCATTTGAATCAACTAAACTCTAAATTAAAACCACTGACTCTTTTCAACTTACCTAATGATAATATACTATGATACACCGTCTATCAGAATTTTGTGGTGATATAATAAAGGGTGTGATACAAGAAACTGATGCATCAAACTGAACAATTTGTTCCATGGGACACATCTAATCGTGAAAAAAATAATCAGCTGTCCCATATACAACGTGTAACAGAATAAACGCAAGACATGAAAATATTTTTTTCCTAATTTACTACTGAACTACAGTGACTTTGAACATGGGTAGGTAATTTTTTCAAAAACTATACTTTTCCATACCTACTGCCGTTTGAGCCAAAGAAAATTCAATCTTATTTCTAGGCAATAAGACTTTTTTAAATGCATTAAGTAATGTTAGGGTTACTACGTATTTCTTAATTATAATACTTAGTTAGCCTAAAAAAATTATGAGTTTTGGTCATTATGTTATGCTTTTAACTCTATACTGTAATTCGGGTGTATGAGGTCTTGCGTTTATATGCATTACACGTTGTATATGAGTCGAGTAGTTCATATAAGTAGTTCAGTTTATTGGTTTTGTATCTCACCCATAAATATGACCACATATTTCAGATTAACGCTGTTTAGTTCTAACCACATAACTTCCTAGAATATTAGACCATCTGCAGGCCTTTATTGAGGCTCTCGACGTGTTCCTTGGCCTTCATCCGCAGCGCCGCGATGGAGGAAGAGCGAGGGTCCGGGGGGGCGCCATTGTTGGCCGGAGCTGGCGGCGTCAGGTAGCTCGGATAACCAGACGGGGGATGGCTCAGGAAACCTGAGGAACATGGGCACTTTCTTTAGTATGCTATAACCGCTCGTCAATTACTATAATGTGGGTATATATGACTGGTAGTTGATCTTGGAATATATCTTACTAATATTATAATTATGTCCGTGTATTGCCGGACGTAAAATAATAGCACCATCTCATCTCTTCCCGTGGGTGTCGTAGACTGCGACTAAGGGACTTACTAGAGAATGGGCAGCAGCGTTCTCTTTGCATTTTACCACCATACTGCGATCGAGAACCCGCCTGCCAAGTGTGGCGATTATGGCATTAAAACCCTCCCTTTCGGGGGAGGCCTATGTCCAGCAGTGGACGTCTTTCGGATGAAGTGTAATATTATAAATGTGAAAGTGTGTTCAGATGTTTGGATGTTTGTACACAATCACGCAATCTGTGTGCTCAGCCATTTTTGCGTGATTTTTGCATGATTTTAAAACTGGTTCTAATCTATCTAGATTAGAACCTGTTTTAACACACAATTATGATACTTTTTATCCTGGTGGGATAATTTAGGACGTCCAAGCGGGCAAACCCGCTAGCAGAAGCAAGTAACACAAAAAAAAAATTATTGCGAGAAGTTGGCGTGTTCTTGACCTCAATTTTGCCTGATAGATGAGATCTACGATAGAACGAGTCAGCCCAGAATGCCTGTTCACTTTTTCTTTGAAGGCTGACAAGTTAGTACATGTGGAAGGAAATACAGACGCTGGAAAATAGTTCCACACTTTAGCCTGGCGAATAATAAATGTGGAGGAAGTGTGTCCATGTACACATTTGTTTATGCACCATCCCATTTCTTCCCGTGGGTGTTGTAGGAGGCGACTAAGGAAGTTACTAGAGAATGGGCAGCAGCGTTATCTATGCATTTTACCACCATACTGCGATCGCCAACTCGCCTGCCAAGCGTGGCGATTATAGCAAACACCTCCAAATTGGAGGAGGCCTATGTCCAGCAGTGGACGTCTGCGACAAATCCAGATTCTGGGCTTCTGCTGAGAAATTCTAGATAGAAAAACCTTGTAGCACTGCCTTTATAATCTGAGAATATAAAATATCCAAGGATCTTGAAAAAAAATTCGATTAGTAACAGGCAAGTCTACGCAATGAATATACGGGTAATCCTTCATTTAAGTCTATTTACCTGGTAATGCTGTGAGCAGTGGTGGTGCCAACCAAGGGTCGACTGGTAGCCCCAGGCCTCCCAACCGTGGCATGCCACCTCCTCCACAGCCATACTCTGACAGACCAAGACGAGCAGCCTCCATCTTCTCCTGACGACGCCACTTCGCGCGACGGTTTTGGAACCACACCTGTAAGAAGGATAAAATTGAGTTAAATCCTTTGTACCTATTTTAGAATTATCGTCACCATTATCTGCTTAGCCTGTTTCCAACTATGTTGGGGTCAGTTTCCAGTCTAACCGGATGCAGCTGAATACCACTATTTTACCTGGACTAACGGCTTACCTGACCTCCACAACCCAGTTACTGGGTAAAAGACTTTTGGCTTCTGACGACCCGTTACGGATGTCAAAGATCCAAGAACGACAGCTGGAACCAACGGCTTAACGTGCTTTCTGAAGTACGGATGCCGATTTCCGGCCACCGTAGGCATGCGCTTGCGGACGGCGAGTAATGGGTAGCTCGCTGTCCGGTAAGGACCAACCCCAAGTCGACGGCGCGTTGTGTTCCACGCGCGCCTCAAAGAGATGTATGCACAAACGTGATGGGGCCTGCAAGGGCCGATGCCTGCCAGGGGTGCGGGTTTGTTCGAAAGAGATACCACAGCCCCTGGCATATGGGCTACTGAGGGAACACGGGTGGGTTTTAGTCAGTAAAAGTCTGACACGCCCTCCTGCTCCACCCAGAGCGGGAGAAGTTATTTGATGATTTCCCACCCAAAAAAAAAGCACGGAGGAATTTTAGTAGGTATGTAAAGATGGTCACCCATCCACAGACCAGTCGCGATAAACGTACCTCATCGATCGACCCGTGTGGCTGTGATTCATCATCATCATCATTTCAGCCGAAAGACGTCCACTGCTGGACATAGGCCTCCCCCAGGCTACTCCACTTCAACCAGTCTTGTGCTTCCCACATCCAGCGGATATCCGCGATTAGGTATTTTAAATTGGGGCTCTATTTAAAAATTATCATGTTAGTTAATAATATTTCCAAGTCATATTAACAGAACGTTAGACAGTCTTCTGTTGATCACAGACGTTCAGAAAGTCTAATCTCTGAACTGACATAACTTTGCAAGTGCTTCTCCGCACAGTGGTTAGCATCTAGTTAAGTTAGACAAAAATATAAGTTCCGTGATTACGAACATTTCCCCAAGTTCAACGTAATTTACACAGTGTTAAAGTAGTTATCGTGAAAATTATGGCCTGTAACGAAATTTGTTTATCGGTATTAACGCGCCACCTATTACAGCATCAAACTTTACGATCCTCGGCAATAGAACCCCTAAAAGGTTTGCGTTTAGACAATAAATCAGAAAGTGAACACGTCACTACTAAACAGTTTGTGGAGGCAGACATAACAAAACTAACTTTGAATACGGCAAAGCATGAAACACGAACTCAATCATATAAATGGTGTACCATCATTGTGCCATCCACCCTAGAGGCTCCGCCGCGCTGTCGCAATATAACTTCTAAGTTAATAAAAATAAAGTTTACTTTAGATTATTCACGGCCAAGATGTATGGCATGAATGTGGTGTCAAATTGTAGTGTGAAATGATATATTCAACTGGGGTCGGTTGAACGGTAAAAATACGCGCTGTTCGCGTGACCGTTTCGATTTCAGTGTAGGAGACAGCAGGTTAGGGGCATGCAACGGTTGATGGCTTACCTGTCACAAGTATTAAATTTGTTTAACAGTGAAATATCAGAAATCGTTACGGTGTCTGTTCTCAACTCTACGAGTATTCGGGTCTAGACAAAATAATCTAATCTGAATTAAACTAAAACTTTAATCTAATCCTGTGTATTAATGAGGTGTGGGCCAAAATAACAACTTTATAGAGCACTGATACAGCCAGAAGGCGGGAGACTCCGCAGAAAATGGCGGGACAAGCTGCAGAAAATACACGACCAGATGAGGTCCACTTGATCTCTGGATCTTAAGTAAGGCAGAGGGAGAGGCCTTTCCAAGGAGTAGAATGATGCGGGCTACCAGTAAGAATAACAGTAACAGTATCTACTCCAATAACCAATAATCATGAGTTGGAAAAGACAGAAACATGACAAGAATAAGAATCAACTAGACAAGAGAAAGATTATCGAAGCCGAATACTTCGTAAAACTCTCCTGAAATAAGCTGAAATAAATTAGATGAAAGACCTACTGAAATAGATAAGAAGAAGATGGTTATCTCGGATCTTCAGCCTCCAAGAACCAACTTTGCATAAAAGTCCCTAAACCTCCCAGTAATGCTAAAGATATAAGAAAGGAAAAGAAAAAAAAGAAACAAAGAACGACCAAAGCTGCTGCGGCTGTTATGGAAGTATAAGAAATAAAGAGACTTAAGCACTTGTCGTGAGGAGTGTGCTTACGTCACCCGCCTGTGTCGATGTCACTTTTGCGTTCATTGTGCAATTTATTGACTGGCTCACTTACTATCTCCCTAATAGGGTTACACTAACATTGGTTAATTGATTACTAATTATTGTTGTTCTAATATGAAGAATCTTTTTTATGAGTTGGGATTCGTTTCCATTGTGGATTCATTTGGCATTTTGTTGCAACTGTACGTTGAGATGTCTGTGAAAGTATAAAGACCAAATTAAAGACATAAACACAAACAAAGTCTCGTTAAAAATCCCTCATAAGTAATGTTTTAATAATACTTAATTTGATTGCTTGTATGTATTTAACAGTAGAGATGCATTTAATCGAACCAAAAAAAAAAAATACAATCACTTTTCAGGATGAATGAAATTTTTAAACAGACGAGAAGAGAAGTAAGTAGTGATGCTCCAATGTTAAAGGCTGCGATTTAGGAAATGTGTAGGGAAGAATCTAGACAGGCACATTACTTTGCGCAAATTATTTGATCGCCATTGCTCCCAAAACGGAGAAGGATAACATCGCGAGGAAACCGGCATGTCCTCGATAAAAAAATCGACGATATGTGACATGGACATGCATATCAACCCACCCTGGGCCCGTCCGGCTATCACTGAGAGGAAGCCTGTGTCCCAGCAGTGGGAACATTACAGACGGATTAAACGAATACTGGATTGGTAACCGAATTTACCTCATATACTATGTACACTCATACTATTATACAAACTCAAGCACACACACTCACTCTATTACACACACTCACGCACAAACACACCGAAATATCTGCCTATATCGCACAAGTGTGCTCCTTTTAAAATTTTGTATTTTCTTTTAGTATTTTTTTTTTTTGTTCTTTTTTCAATTGCATACTCTGTGTTATGTTAAGTGGAAGTGCGGAGTCACCTAACACAAGCACCTTCTGGCTTAAAAGGTGATCTCCAAACCACGTTTGTTAAAGATCTATGTAGGTAATTGAAATAATCATTTTTTTTTTTATATTAAAACCGAATACTTCAAAAGTTTACTGATTCATTTAACGCAAATGAAAACGCTGCAAAATGCTAAACTTCAAGTAATTATACCATTAAAAATGTCGTTACAACAGAAATAATTGTAGCTAATTATCATAACGAGCTTACACACGAACTTGAGCTAGACATAAGACATATTCATAAAAGTTATTCGATTAACAACTCGTGTGCGGGCGGCCCTTACCGAGGTATGAGGTATGGTGTCTGTCCGTGCCACGAGCCGCAGCCGAAGTACCGACTCCAGTGTGTTTGACGGCATTTTATTATAATATTGATCCTAATAGACACTGTTAACGAATGTCTGTATGTTTTGCTTCCAATATTTGTCTATACGATGGGCTGAATCAATAAAACGGTTTGATGACATGTCTTTGTCATTCATCTACACGTCAAGAGCTGTAATTATTGGGCCATTTTCAATTCATCTGCTTAACCTTTTCCAAGTATCTTGGGATCAGCTTCCAGTCTAACCGGGTGCAACTGAATACCAGTTTTTTACATGGAGCGACTACATATGTGACCTCCACAACCCAGTTATTTAACACGATAGGGTTTTTTAAGACTGGTTGTCAGAGTTTTGGGCTCCTGCCTAAACGTAACGACTGTCAGAGTTCTATAAATAATAATATAAAGAAATAAAATATTAACCACCGAAATAAGAACACGTATTACAAAATTAAAGAATGACAGTTTACACTAAGTAATGGCTTAAAGTTTGTAATATTGGGACTATCTGCATCCGAATTGGTGGTAAACCTGTATCTTGGATTACATTTGATCCCCGTAACAAATTGTGAATGACAGTCGGGATCAATGGCTTAACGTGGTTTCCAAGGCACCGAGGGGTCTAGATATGTAATGGATATGGTCACCCATCCACGAACGGAACGCGGCAATCGTAGAAGGCATAGCGTAAATCAGCCAATTTGAAGGCAGGTAAAAGCATAATGCCCTGAAACTTTAGTCTTCCACATACAAACGCACCAAAGGTATAATATAAACCGTCTCTGCGAGACCACAGAGTGGTAAGACCACCTGTCTCAGATCTCTAAGAGCTTTGCTAGCTACCACCATCTTATCTAAGTCTATCGTCATGCGGCAGTTAGAGGTAAGATAGCCAGTTTCTCTGTGTGGGCAGATTCCGAGTGACGCTCGTTTCCACCTTCATCTTGATTATCACTTACCACCAGGTGATATGAAGGTCAAGAGCTTTCCGTTTTTATGGAAAAGGTAGGTATATAAGTAACGCAACATAATCAGCATATAATGCTGGGGTTCAAGCCTCCTCTCTTCAAGAGGAAGTGGGCTACAATCCACAACGCGAACCTAGCGCAGGTTGGTAGATGTTACTTGGTTCGAATTTTAGGACATGCCGGTTTCCTCACGGATGGTTTCCTTCACCGTTTTGAGAGCAGTGGTGACGAAATTATTCACACGAAGTAAAGCGCCTGTCTGGGTTCAAACCACTAGGTCACCACTGCTCTCAAAGTAACGCACTAAACACTATTTTTAGCTACAAGAACAACCTCTTGAAGCCCTAATAAAAATAACCATTTAGATATTATAAACCCTCGTTAACCTAGGTTGTAAACCAGAATCGGCATTGTTCCGTTAATTAACAGAAACGAAAACTACATTAGAAATCATAAAACGTCTAATTCTTAGTTAGTGAGTGTACGTTTAACACGCAACATTTTGTCCACGCGCGCCGAATGTCACCCACTGTGCATCGTAATAAAAATTATACAAACGATCGTCGACTTGTTCTGTTCAAAGTTGTTTGTACCGTGTTACTTTCGCTTTACACTGCGAAATTGAATTAAGACTTGCTTTGTATTAGTCGACAACGAAATTGCCCATTTACAGCGAAGCTTGTTTGGTTAGTCTATCAATTTTGGATATTACTTAAGTTTGTTGAAACTTTGTAACAATACAAGTTTGGTAATTAATTAAGTCAAACGTTTCGTGTTTACGTTACACACATACATATACACACCGGCACAATTAGCGGAACACAAAAAAAGCAGGATTTTAAAATCTTTTACTTGAGGAACTGGCCAGTTATGATATTTTTTTAATTTATTGTCAAATTTGAAAATAGAAAATTAGATGACATACACTTTTTTCATTCATTTGTTTTATTTTCCCGAACAATACGTTTTTTCAACTTGTTCGAGTAATAACTACGTAATTGTATTTTTTTTTGAAAAATTGCTCTTAATGGTTTTTTATAAATTTGTTATTCTATAGGCAATTTTGTTTATTAAAAGCTCTTTATTATGCCTGACTTAACATCACTGGAAATCATTAGGGCTGATGAAATGAGAAGAAATGGCCATACCTACAGATCGATTGCCTCAAGGCTTCGTCGACCACTATCAACGATTCATCGCAGCATCCAGCGGTACAGATCGTCTAATTCTCTTGTGAGGAGGAGGGGTCAAGGTAGAAAAAGATGTACATCGAGGCGAGATGACAGTTTTTTACAACTTGGAGTTCGTAGGAATACGCGATTAACGGCTGTACAAGCTCGAAATGAACTGGAAGACGTTCGAGGAGTACGAGTAAGTGAGCGTACAGTTCGCAGGAGATTTGAAGAAGTTGGTTTAGGGTCGTATATACCTGCCAAAGGCCCAAAACTTGAGAGACGTCACCGCGTAAACCGATTAAGCTATGCGCGAGAACATCGTCATTGGGATTTGAACGAATGGCAGCAGGTTCTCTTTACTGATGAGTGCAGAGTTCTTTTAAAACAGATCGATGGGAGACAGCGAATATGGAGACGCAAAGGAGAACGCCACATACAGTCTAATTTTGAACACACAGTGGCTTATGGTGGCGGCTCGATTATGGTTTGGGGAGGGATATGTTTGGGAGCTCGCACGGAGTTAGTGATAGTCACAGGAGGGACCATGACAGCAGATCGATACATCAGAGACATTTTAGAAGAATATGTTGTACCATTTGTCCCATTTATTGGTGACGACTTTATTCTAATGCAAGATAATGCTCGTGCCCATAGTGCACAATCGGTACAGGCATATCTGAGCCACGTAGGTATACCGGTGATGCAGTGGCCAGTAAATTCCCCCGATATGAATCCGATAGAGCATGTCTGGGACTTGCTAAAAAGAAGGGTTAAATCCAGAATGCCACCCCCCAACAATCTGGATGAACTTGGAAACGCATTACTTGAGGAGTGGGAGCGGTTGCCTCAAGAAATCATCGATAACATAATCTGTAGCATGCCCATACGAATGGAAACCGTAATCAGAGCAAGAGGGGGAAACACTCGTTATTAATTTTGCTTTAATTTTATTGTTAAATCATTTAATGCTTACTTTTTTTTATTTTTTGTGATGGTTCATAATCATCTAAAAATTTCACTTATTTCAAATTTCTTTATTTTTCAATAAAAAATAACGAAGACTTTTCAAAGTCGTTGCTAAAAGATGTTAATCAATTTGTTATTTTGTGTCTAATTACATTTTCTTCAAATATATGCGTTATTATCTCATAGTCTCACTTTTTTTTTCTGTTCCGCTAATTGTGCCGGTGTGTATATATACCAAAGTGTCGATTGCTGTTTTATATTAGCAATAAACATCCGCATTATCTCTCCTATCGCTGAAAGATATTTCTGTAGAAATAAGCATCACCTCTGTACCAATTTTTTTCTGTTCATTTCTTCTGTCTGTTTACATTTGTGTGTAGATAAAAAAATGTGTTGAGTTGAATGTGATTGTTTATTGCAAAAGGAGCGAACACATGCAAGCACCCTTATAAAATAAACGTCAGAACACATTCATTGCTCTCTATTCTTGTCACTGCCAAATAATGAACAAGAAAATCAACGCGTATCCGAACGCGTTGTTTTTACTTAGTTGCGACAGATTCAATCAGTCGGAACAACAAAACAAAATAACCGAGAGGACGGGCGCACCAACTGTCGCGTTTCAAAAAACGAACGTCACAACACTAACAATGCGGTTCAAATATGACAGATGTCAGATTTGCGCGTTCGGGCGCCGGGCGCGCCCTGCGATTGGTCGGAAACACTTCGTTTAAATATTATTCGATTGCGTCGAGAGCCGTTCCCGCTGTTTGTTACATTGGATTGCTCGTAATTACATTACTCTGCGCTTGTATGACGTCTTTTGACTTTAATCGAGTGACAAATTGACTTTGTGAGCGATTATTTTCGTAATTGGAAAAACATTCTGTTATACTTCTTGCGTCGTATCTATGGTATAGTTGTACCTGAAACAACTACACTTACTAGAATCTAATTGCCATTATTTTCTCCGCAAACAAGGTTTCATGACCTACGTGTGACCACTTAGGTCGCTTCACAGTTGAACAAATTTAATTTTTATTACGACTCTGTTATCGCGGGCGTCGCAGGGTCGGAGGGAGTGAGGCGGGAGGAATGGACGAATTAACGTGTTATTGGGGTGAAATTAAAGCGGTTAAACAGTTCGTGCTCGGAATTGTTCAGCTAATTGGTCCCGCGACACACGCGCGCCGTCGCAAATAATCTAGCGCTGAATGTAACTGTGGCGCAGTTACCAACACTGTTTTGGCTGTGTTTATAATTAAAATTGGGAACTAGGTCCTCACATTATGGAAATCGTGCTGAACTGGTTCCTCTTGATGCACGAGAAAATGGTGTCAGAAGACTTGACTCCCTTAATAATCCAACCATAATTATTATTGTTACCATATTGTTATTTCGAAAATTAAACCTAACCTTCAAAGTTTAAAACTCTACATAAACTTGTATTTCAAACTAAAACCGTGGTTTTAACGTCTCCATACAATTCTTATATTTTTTGCTAGAATCGTGCGGCATGCCTGCGCGGCAATACATCACCGAAATTATGTTTGAGAGGCACACAGTGAAGCTTCAACCGAACACGACATGGCACTGCTAGCTGCCTTGACGACTGTCTTTGTCAAATGAAGTATACATGAAATACGTACAGTGAAGGAAATACTTCTTTAACAAGTTCTCAGTAACACCGGTTCTGATGATCATGTGGAGGGAGATAATAAGGAAGAAAGATGTCTGAACGGGTGGTTGGATTATGTAATCTGTCAGATCTCATGGACAGATATTCTAGATTCTAATGTCGTTAACATTAGAATCTAGCATATGTTCAGTCATTTTCATCTTGTTTTAGCCAACTGAATTTAGACACATCCTAATTAGCCTGTAATATTCCCACTGCTAAGAAACTGGCCTCCTCTCTGCGAGACCCATAAGTCATAATCCAGGTTGGTAGATGTCATCACTCTTCAATTTTTTTTTGGTTTCAGGACATGCCGGTTTCCTCTAGATCTTTCCCATCACGTTTTGACAGTTGTGGTGATGAAATAATTAACACAAAGTAAAGCACCAGCCTAGGTTTGAACTTATGACCTACAAACTCGTAAGTCGAGGCCGTTACCACCAGGCCCTCGAATTTAGACTAGGTCAAGTCCAAAACCCAGCTTATATTGCTACAGAGGGTATAGAAATCACGTTAATCTGGATTAAATCAAAGTAATGAATGAACAGACAATAATACTCCTCATTTTACGTCGGGAGTTAAAAAACCACCCCAAAGACATTGACAATATTGGCTCATCATTGTCGCGAATCCAAACAAAATTGTGACTTTACGTCCGATACGAGTCAATATGACTCCTCAAGCTCCTCGCCTTATTAAATCGGAAACGTGAGCAAGTAAGGCAGCGTGCGAGGAGGTGAGGGGCTGTGACGTCAGAGGGGGGAGCCACTGACACTTCCGTGAGGTAACGAGATACGTTTCGCTTATTTGTGTGCCAACACAACTGTGAGGACTGCGCTCGTAATATGCGAGACAATTTACTTCAGCGGGAAAGAATTTGGCTTGTAACAAAATTTTGTTTGACACTGCCAACAACTAACAAAATTCTGCTTAAATTGAGAATGCTTTTTCTTTCTACTCTCCAATTTGAGATTTTGAACGCGCATTTACTGTAACGTTATTATTCAAGCAATACTTCTTTTTCTAAGTTAACAGTTTAGCATATATGCTCATATCTACAAAGGTGAAAAGATTAAGTTGCCCAATGGCAAGGTCAAACAGAGTAACTTTTGACCCTTTAGAAAAATCATTTTTTTATGTGTATGGTCCTCATGAACTGTTGCCAAATTAACGTCATTCTCACTTTCTTTCTATGGAGAAACCCTGCTTGCTTAAGAATAGTCATGGGTGGCTTTTTAAGGGCAACTCGCAGTTATTTTAAGAAATCAAGGTATAAACCTAAATCTTAGGAGTTTGTCAAAGATTATCATCAGTACGCGGTACGAAACCGTAAATACGACAGTGACAATTCTATTGCTACCGGGGTCGTTATTTAGACAAATCATGGATATTATGGATATTGATAAGTATCTGAAATAATATTTGGCTGAACCAGTTAATTTTATAAAATCTCAGAATTTAGTTTCTTATACTTGGAGGATATTGTGTTGTACATTTTTTGCCTAAAAAACCATATTCGTGTCCTTATTTTTTGCAAAACTTTTCAATTTGATCGTCCTTGTCCACGACCGTGGCAGGTTTCATCGTAGAAATATTTTTATTGTGTCCCGTCGGCAATCCGTCAATATCGACTTGGCATACAAAACAAAAGCAAAAGAACAGCATTGCACCCTCCGTATTGGAACGGCAAAAAATCGACAGCATGGTGGTAAATGGAAATATGAAAAACTTGACGTATGGTATCTCGTGTGGAATATTTATACCATCGAGTGACTCGGTTGTTTTTCCAAAAAGAGTTGTGGAATCGGAATCCACACGTAGATAAGCGTATAACAAATGTATTACCTGCGTCGGCACACATCTAGAAAGTGATTGCTAAGGAATAGAAGGAGACGAGCTCACTAAATTAATAATAGCCACACGGGTCGATCCTCAAGGTCAAGCAACGCTAGCCCACCACCATCCATTACAAGCCTAGACGCCTCCGCACCTCGGGAGGCACGTTAAGCAGTTATTCCTGGCTGTCATTTGTAGATATTTGGCAATCGTTACAAGTCAGAAGACCAAAAGTCTGACCACCAGTCTTTCCAAGGGGATTATGTTATCCAGTAACTGGGTTGTGGACATTTGATATGCAGTCGCTCTATGTAAAATACTGGTATCTAGCTGCATCCGGTTAGACTGGAAGCTGACCTCAACATTGTTGGGAAGAGGCTAGGCAGAATTAATGATTGTAAGGTACAGACCAACAATTGAATTTATAAGCACGCAGATTTGTTTGCAAAATACTGTTAGACACGGAAAATAGACTTAAGTTTATTAATTTTTGCAATTAATTTAAACATTTTTACATTTATTTTGTACATTTCCACACATCACAGATTAGTTTCTACTTAAGTTATCCTTAAGTAAACTATGCACTAAGTTGGGTAACTGAAGGCAATTGGCGATAGGCGATAAGTAGTTAAACAACTTGCAAAATGTGGATGTAATTAGAATACCTAGATAAAGATACTCCTAGCCCTTTGGGGATTACTGGCAAGATGAAATTGTATGTTATGCTAACTGAAAATTAAGAGTACAGAGATAAAGGTGCGAGTAAACAAGCAGTATGTACTACGGATATATATAGAGGACAGAGCAATGTTTCTGGTGAAGTTGGTGTTAATGTGTGCGAAGCGCGGGCGGCGCGCTAATCGAATTGTCTAGTTAGTGAGCCAATGGCGGCGCGCCCGACCGCTCAATGGGATTAACAGTTTGTACATATTTGTTCATCATTCATCTTTGTTACCTATAGTATACATTACATAGTTTAAAGTTGGTTACTTAAAGTCTTATGCAGTAAGGAACAGATTTTGGTACAATCTTAGTGTTTTTTGGGATTATTTTAGGTCAAAAATCAAGCTGTTTATTGATGATAAATACTTTTTTACAAAACTAGCCAAGCAAAGCACAGCGCAAGCTTCCTCTACCGAAAGTTTTTTTTTATCCATTTAAAATTGACAAAAATATCAATGAACATACCTACATGATAAAAAAAAAAACCATACAATCGAACATATAACCTCCTCTTTTTTTGAAGTCGGGTTATAAATATTTTTATTTCTGTAAATTTGTTCAAAACACACTTTCACATGTCAAAAATAAATTGTATTAAAAATCTAGATAAGTTCAGTGGTTCCAAAATCGACTACTCTGGGAAGAAAGGCCGAAACAAACTCAGAGAGCAAAGTCTTTTTTAAAGTCTAGACATAATCATGATCAGGCCAGACAGTAATTATTTTGTACGTAGGCGAAACAATATAGACGATCTGTACACAGTGATGGCTACGGTAGCAACTGTAGCAAGCCTGCGCTAGGCCTACGCTGAGCCTACGCTGAGCCTACGCTGGGCCTACGCAAGCTACGCGGTCCTCACAGTTTGAAATTCCGTAGAGGGTTTCATACTGACACTAAACTTATAACTTTAGTGTTGTAAAAAACTTAGGAAGGTTGCTGAGCTTGTCATAATTTATATTTGGATTAAGTATACTGTTTTTGCTTTCTGAGAATTCTCACAAGAAAATCCTACTAATTTAATAAATGAGAAAGCTTGAATTTTTAGATGTTTGTTACTCAATCATGCTAAAACGGCCGAAAGGATTTTGATGAAACTTGGCAAACAGATAGATTATAACCTGGATTAACACATAAAACACTATTTAACTCGGTACCTAGTACGTTTCCGTGGCACAATTTTCGACCTTCACGCGGGCGAAAGCTAGTCAAATCAAATCAAATCAAAATATTTTATTTCATATAAACCTGCATGGGCACTTATGAACCGTCAGAAGGTCGGTGCACGGTTCCAAATTATCACTTAGTAATTTATATTGAAACTTTGAGGATCTTCTCTTTACATCAAGTTTATTCAACAAATTACATAAAAGTGTTGCAGGTATCGAACACCATTGATCGTCTCCGACATCTCTTTGTTTACACTACAAACGCAATTGACTTCTAGCGCACTCTCTCACTCTAACGCCCTACATAAACATGAACAAAAAGTACTTCGCCTTCTTTCTGTTACGCAAGAAAACAACAGGGACAGCACATACGACTCACACGTGGGAGAAAGAGATAAAACACATCGCCATCTTAGATGCAGCCCGTGGACCAGAAGTTAGCCAATAACCCGCTTTGTGCGACGAAAAGGAGCTTATCTCAAACACAATTGACGAGGTAAATTGGACTGTATTCTTAGAAAGTTAAAGTTCAACTTTAGTTGCGAGGGTTGGAGGTAAAATTAATAATAACGTTTGTTAGAGGCTAGGGAAGTTCTTAAGGGGAGGGTTCATGCGACGTGCGGAGAAATAATGATGGCGTGTCTTTGATGGAACCTATTGTGATGGAAGTCTGGTTCTGAAGTGGCCTTTAATATAATAAGGCCTATTAGCTAACTTGAAATTGTATTTTGTTTCGCGATTTGTTTAGGGTTACGTAGGAAGCCAATTATGGACTTTAATCCCTGGGTAATAATTTAACAGGGAATGTGCTGAAGGTTCTTTTGTAGTCAGGAGCACAGACAGGTTATAGAAACTTGGAACATTTTGCAACATACTTAAATAACTGCTTAAGAAGTTAAATAAACCGTCTATTCAAAATTCAATGAAAAATTATATGATTGTTGTGTGTATGCCAGGACGCAACACAGCGGCGTATGTCCGAATGTCTTGATTTCCAAATATTAATAAGTATATTTGTAGCGATTTCAAATCTATATAAATAAAAAGAAAAGTCCTAACTGACTGACTGACTCATCAACGCCCAGCCCAAACCCTTGGACCTAGAAAGCTGAAATTTTGCACAGAGGTTCCTTTTATAATGTAGACGAGGAAAAAGGAAGGATTTTTCGAAATTCAACCCCTAAGGAAGTTAAATAGGGGATGAAACTTCCGCGCGGGTGAAGCCGCTGGCAAAAGCTAGTACCTACTTAATTAAAAATTGAAAGTATTTGATTTGATTTGCCCAAAATAATTTTTGTATCAGTGTAGTCATGAAGTTTAAAATAACCTAATTTGGTAGTTACTGTGAAAGTACTGCAGGCCTAGACAAAACACATTTCTGTTAGCGTTCACGCCAAACGCTACGACAAAATGTATGGGAATGACATTACCTGCGGAAAGGTTACGTCGTGTTCTTTCCGCAGGTAATGTTATTCCCATACATTTTGGCGTAGCGTTTGGCGTGAACGCTAACAGAAATGTATTTTGTCTCTAGGCCCCTGAATGGAAACATAATGCTTGGACCGACGTTTCCTAAGTTAGGTACCTAACTACTTCTCTTCGAGCCTCGAAAACTGAAGGTTATCTTGAAGAACGACTACTAAGCTACTTTGTATGCTGATGTTATATTGAGTAGGTTCCTAATGAAATAGGTTGTTGCCATGTGTGCAACAACATAATAACAGAAATAATTCGTATCATTACAACTATGGAAACTACTAAGTGACAACTTATTTAACTTTTGTTATCCACTTAAACAACGTGTAACGGAAAGGGTAAATAGGTACATACCAAGGGCACGGCTTCTTTGGATGATATGAAACGATATTGGAAGGGTTTTTAATCCTATCTCTACATGTTCGGAAGTTTTAAGGTTTCTTAAAACATTGATACCAGAAACCGAACTTTTTAAATTAAAAAACTTTTTTCAAAAAAATAACAACCGACTTCCAAAGAAACACTACAAAGTGCAAAATAACTTTAATTTGGGAAGTCGGTGACTTTGGATGTGTATTTTAATTAATTGTCACCGCCTTCCGAAATTAAAGTTATTTTGCACTTTGTAGTGTTTCTTTGGAAGTCGGTTGTTATTTTTTTGAAAAAAGTTTTTATTTTTCACTTTTTAGTTATCTACCCCACACCAATTCGAAATTTCATCATCCTTGGGGTCAAAACAATACACATTTATGCGATAGCAACATTCGCGGTTGATTTGCTGTAATTTTTTGAAGAGTTCCGTTGTCTGTCTCCGAAACGCATCATCAGATCTACATGAAATTTCAATTGGACCATTTCGGAGTAAACCCCTTTCGAACAAAAAAATAATTTTGCAAATCCGTGTATATACGACGGAGTTATGCCCGAACATACATAAAAATATATATATATATAAACATGTCGAATTGATAACCTCCTTCTTTTTGAAGTCGGTTAAAAATAAACACATTACTCGAAAGAGATTTATCGTGATATTGGCAAGTATAACGTGGAAAGTTATTAACCTACATAGTGCGGGGACACGTTTGTTATGATTTGAATTTAGTATCAATTCTTAGAGTATTTTATTTTGAGCTGAAAATCTATGTATAGTGATTTTATACCAGCTGTTATCTTTAGTGCTTTAGGATAGCAATATGGTTTCTGTAACACCCTGTATAAATTTAACTCGCCAAATTATAAATAAAATACTCAAAATCAACTAACATTAATTGTCCATGAAGTTTTTTGCCCGTTTTTTTTTCCAGAGGAACCTACTAACTTTTGAAATGGGCAACTATCTTCATATTTCTGACTGACTGACTCCTTCGACTATTCAAAAGTGCCTGCAAATGGTTTAGGTACCTAATTGAAATAAATGTTTTGAGTTTGAGTGAAGTGACTGCATATAAGAATCATGGTAACGGTAGGATACGGGGAATGGGAAAATGGTGATGGCTCTAAGAGTACGGGGAGACCGAAAAAACGATGGATGAACTGTGTGAATTTTGAAATGAAGCGTCATCAGGGGAGATGACGACTAATAGAGAAGTATGGAAGAATAAATAATAGATAAAACAATATTTTAAAAAAAAACACGCTTTTAAAATCAAACCAAAAAGCAGAAAATAATTTCAGGGTGCTTGATATTAATTGATTATAAAAATACCTCACCCCGCCCCCACCCGTGTTTTTTTAGATTTTTTAATCTAGGTACTACAAAAGCGTAATTTTTCTTTTAAAATTATTGATTCGTCATCGGTCCTCGATAAGTCTACCTACAAAGTTTAAATGAAATCTGACCGTTTGAAGTGGGTCAAAATCAAGTCCAAAGGAGTCGGTTACAAAGGCGGTTACAAAAGTTAATAAAAGCGTGTTTAAAAGACATATTGCGCGCACACCAAATACATTGAGGGCAGGAGATTAATGACGTAAGAATCAGTAGCAATATGCCACAAACTTGCAACAGTTCAAACTAACAAGCTTGCAACAAAATCATCTCGTTGGGTTCCGCACAAAAGCTCTAAACGCCGGCAAACGCATCAAAAGCGAACCCAAAAACATCAATCACTCGAACTGAGTTAATCCACAACTAAATTAACTCGCGGCAAACAAAACCACACTCACCCTTAACTCGCCAACTGACGAAACATAATTCACTTTATTCTCAAACAATAAAGTCCTAATTCGCGTGACCGACTAAACCACCCTCTGATACGACCTACAACTTTATGGTGGTAGCATTACGATTTAGAATCGAATGTAAGACAACGTTTATCTCTTGATTTCGTTCTATCTTCACATCATTTAGTTCGATGCCGCTTCTAAAAGGCTTAACCGACGTGCTATAATGGAATATAAGCTCTATCACTGAGGGTTAAGGTTTGTTGTGATTTGTAGCAATTATGATGGGGTCTTGCGGGAAGAGCCGGGTTTTTATTTCATTCATTAGAGAGATATTTAAGAGCTATTAAGGCGTAAATAAGCGCTTCTTTTGTGCGATTCGATGTAAGTAGTGGTGTGGTTTTTCCGGATCATTTCCGAGAAAACGCTCGGATAATGAGGAATATGTAAAACAGAGAAGGTAAGAATATGGAATAAGGTAAGAATTTGGATCATCATCATCATCATTTCAACCGGAACCTTTACATCCACACGGAATATGGATACCATTATAAAACAATCTGGCAATTGGCATACAGTTAGCTAAGAATCTGGATTAATACTTAAGATACTTTCGTACTACGTTGCCGTGGGATAATTTTCAACCACCACGCAAGCGAGGCTGCTAGCAGAAGCTAGTATCTGTTACAATAATGAGAAAATATTGGATTTCTTGTATGGGGTTCAGCTAGTCTTCTCTATCTATTATATATAAATAATAACCGCCGAAAAAACAGAAAAGTAAAAAAATAATAAACCTGCTTTGTTTAACCATAATAACTAAGTTTGGATGTCTGTGACTTTGGATATACATTTTAAATTTATGTCACCGACTTCCAAACTTAGTTTATTTTGGATAAAAAGTTTTTATTTTATGATTTTTTGTGGCTATCTACTCATTACTACATGCTTAATTTTTGATTACTTTTTTATCAATCATCCGTTGTTTTCCTACCCTTAGCGTTGTTTTTTTTTTTCGAAATTTATATGGGAGAAGAAATATCAAAATCGGACTACTCTGAAAAAAGTTATGCGTGGTCATACATAAAAAATTTATATAAATAATCGTCGACTTGAGAACCTCCTTTGTTTTTTCGTCGGTTAAAAGGAAAAGTCCTGACTGACTGACTGACTGACTCATCAACGCCCAGCCCAAACCCTTGGACCTAGAAAGCTGAAATTTTGCACAGAAACCTCTGTGTCTTTATAATGTAGACAAGGAATAAGAAACGATTTTTCGAATTTCAACCCCTAAGGGAGTTAAATAGGGGATGAAAGTTCCGCGCGGGCAAAGCTTAAGATATAAAATGTTGGTGGTGACCTTCGAAACTATTTTTTTTGCAACAGTATTGCAAAGTATCATAGGATTTGTGTTTAAGCCAAAAAATCACAAAAACATGTTTTTTTATTCATACTTTTACATCTAGTTCCAACACCTACTATGCCTAAAAGACTCGCCCTCTCGTCAACGCTCTCCGCTGAATATATCCGAACAAATTCAATAAAGTCCTGAACAAACAACTCCAACGTTTATTGCATAACGCATCTTCTAAAACGCAGGGTAAACGCTCCGGTTGCGGGCCGAGGGTGGCGCCCTCTGTTTATACGGAGTGCGCCCGACTACTTAATAACGACTTATTTATTTGCACAAAGGATCGGAGCTAGTAATTGCGTGGCAGATAATATGAGAACTATTAACTGGTGCACGCGCCTTAATGTTTGCCGGGACACTGATGATGGCTTGTTAGTTTTCGAGTAAACATCGTTTTTTGTTCGTTTTAGGACTCTGATTTGATCAGGTTTCGAGATTTTGTGACCAGTTGTGTTGTTAAAGGTCGTGACGAATTTATTAGCCTGAATTTTTTTAGTTTTATGTAAAGTTTCCGAAATCTAACACAAGCATTACTATTTTACTGCCAGGGGTGCGGGTACGTTCGAAAGAGATACCGCAGCCCCTGGCATACGGGCTAGTGAGGGAACACGGGTGGGTTTTAGTCAGTAAAAGGCTGACACGCCCTCCTGCTTCACCCAGAGCGGGAGAAGTTATTTGATGATTTCCCACCAAAAAAAGCATTACTCTTCTATAAAAATCTCAACGTGGAAACTTAGGTGAAGTGATCTTAAATTAAGCTGTCATTCTATCAGAGATGCTAGAAATTGACACTATTGACGGCTCACTTCACCTTCGTTTTCACTGTGAGATTTTTATAGAATCGCACTGCTGATGCTAGGGATTACCACTACCTATTGACAGCTCGCTTAAAACTCACTTCACCTGCGCTTTCACGGTTAGATATTCACAGATTATCACTACAGGATGGGTCGGAATGGCGAAGAAACAAATTCGTGGTACAGAAACAATTCAAAGACACATAATAATAAAACTAGCAGCGCTCCGCGGTTTCACCCACGTAGTTCCCGTTCACGTGGGAATACGGGGATAAAATATAGCCTGTGTCACCCGGGCATAGTGTAGCTTCCCAACAGTGAAATATTTTTTCAGATCGGTTCAGGAGTTTCGGAGCCTATTCAATGCAAACAAACAAACAATCAAATCTTTAGATAAAACAAATAGTATTGATAGATTGACAAGGTGTCCCCGCGGTTTCCCCTATGCGGATGTTGGGAAACGTGCTACCGGGACAAAAATTGAATTAATAGCCTATGTTACTCCTTATACATACATACATACTCAACCTATAACGTTCCCACTGCTGGGATACAGGCCTCCTCTCCGTGAGGGGTTACTCCTTATAACATCAGCTTGTGCCAGCGAATATCCCGTCTAAATCAGTCCAGTTGTTTCGGAGATTAGCCGGAACAAACAGACAGAGACAAAAGAAAAATAAAAAAAGGATTTTTGTTTGTTATAAGAACCGTACTAAATGCATAGGAGTATATTTACTCAAAAAAATAAATAAATGGGCTTTCATTTAAACATATGGAAAAACCGTTTGAAATGCGACGTTGCCAGCCCGCGCCGGATGAACGCTCATAATATTAAACTAACATAATTGTAAAATATTAATCTCAATGTCTTATCGAAAGGTTTTATCGTTAAAAATAATCAGACAAAATTCATCAAAGCTTACAAATCGAAATAACACAACAATACAATCAATAAACTCGAACGTTGTTAATTTTATTGAAAACGACACAAACTACGAATCTATTGTAACAACTCATTCGATCAATGCAAATCAAATCCAACCACAGACACAGAATTGCTTTTTAATAAAATCCCGCGCCGTTCGAAAGCAATTACAGTATTAAGTAAATTATAAAAGGTTCCGTTCTAAATTCGAACTTGATTAATTGACTCGTTCGTCGCAACCGATTTCGTATCTACAACTGCTAGAACTCGACAATGGCGGCAAAAAAGGGCAAAATCAATCGAAAACAAATTACTTACAGAACCGAATAAAATTGAGTCGTTAGTAACATTGTGTGTCGTCAAAAATAAACGAAAGGCAATCGAATCAACTTTGTAGAGGTAAATTAACGTCGGTCTGGACTGTCGGTGATGTGGACTGCGCGACCAATATGTTTTTAAATTGGTTCTTTCTTTATGATCGTTAAAGGCAAATTAATTAATTGTTCGCTATGCGCTTTTATTGGACGCACGGCCAGTCAGTTTGCGTAGTTTCATTTTGTTGGTTCACGCGTTTATTGTGTTTGCTTTGCTGTAGTTTGATTTGCTGCGAATGAAACCCGGTTTGCGTGTGTAACAAATTCGATAACTTGTGTCAATATAAATTTATATTTTTCGATTCATTTTTAGGGAGGTTTGTGACGAAATAAAAACAGTAGCTCGGGTCGATCGAAGGTTAAGTTACGCTTTCCGAAGCCGGACACCGGATGGGTGACAATCCGTTACATAATTTAAATTCCTACACGCCGCGGAAAGCACGTTAAACCGTTGTTAAACCGATCGTTGACAGTCGTTACGAGCCCGAAAGTCTAACAACCAGTCTTACGAAGACGTTTTGTATTACTCAGGTAGACGCTCCATGTAAAATACTGGTATTTTTGTTTGGAGGCGTTTGGTAAACAAAATATTCATGACTTTGAAGACCAGCGGACGATAGATCTCGACAGCAGGCGAGATCACGTAGGCGTACCATGGCCTGGACCAGGGCCGGACGCGAGAGATCGCCGCCGCCAAACGCCTCCACGAGGACACGGCGGTGCTCTGCCCAAGCCAGGCAGACCTCCACCGTATGCTCCACCGTGTCCTCAGGGCGATCTTCACAGTGGAAACACCCGGGCGTTTCCTCCCGCCTTATGCGAAACAGGAACCTCCCGAAACAGCAGTGTCCGGTGAGGACCTGCGTCAGGCGGAAGGTGAGGACGCCATGCCGCCTCTCAAGCCACTCCTCAAAGAGGGGACTTACCGCCGCAATCGTGGTGTGCCCAAAATTGGTATGGGAATCACTGGCATTCTGGAAAAGGCTAGGCAGATACTTATGATTTGCTGGTTCATTTTTGAAGCCGCCTTCATTAAATTCTGTAACCTCCAGCATCAAATTAAATTGTAATAAAAATCCCAGAACACAACAACACGATTCTATTGAAGCATTGCTTCCATTGTGTCAGTTTGTTCTCACCGCATTCACAACTATGCATTAGTCCCTCGAACAAACACAGTGGAACACAATACCATGAATGGGGTTGCAATTACATGTCCCTAATTCGGTCATTTCACCCTTGAGATCCGCGGAAAAGAGTGTAACAGTTTCTGATGGAGTTAATTATTTTTATATTAGCTTTATTTGTCCCTCTTTCAAAACTAAATAAATTCAAATTCGAAAATATTTTATTTCACATAAACTTACATGGGCACTTAGAAACGTCAGAAGCTAGGTGCACGGCTCCAATTAGTCGTTGCATAAGGAGACAAGCAGCAAAATATGATCTAGTAATTGTCCTGGAACCACCATTTCATTAGGACTATAACGGAATAGTAAGCAATTATAACCACGGAAAAGGGCCCAATTTATAGGCGTATTTTACCTAATTAAATACTTATAGTCGATTTGGTGAACACCACTTTTACCAATAACGACCTTATAGTTGGACTACGTAGAACTATTTGCTCCCGCGAAGCTAACTATAAGCGCTTAATGGAACCAAATACGACAATAACGTACACAGTGAATCTCTTACAAGCTCATAAAAAGTGTTGTGAATTAGTGAATGTTGCTGCGCGCATTTGTAAAAATTTATGTTGATAAAGGTAAGTTATTCATCCATTTCTTAAAAATATTATCTGGAATATCAATTATGAGTAGAGTGTTAGTTAACAATAAGTCAAGATGTATGTGCTTGAATGTGCATGGCGCACGTATATTTTCTGTGAAGTATAGTCCGTTTATAATCAAAAAATTTACACGCCCCTTGAAATTTGCGTTTTCATTAAGTTGAATTTTAAAATAATGTTGGTTTCAGTAAGACATACAACGAAAAGTCGCCATTTTGACAAAGTTGGTTTTCCTAAATACATTAACAAACCGTTATAGGCGTACTTTGTTTAATGATGGTAAATATCAGAACCATTGCTTGGCCATATTGTTTGGAATTAGAGTTCCGCAAATATTTCTATAACCGGACGGTTATTTTTTTTATATTGATATTGGTACCAATGTCTTATTTTATTGTTTTTGTTTAGGTCTCAGCATTGAAAATGGCAATGTTTCTGGACGTCGATCGCTTTGTGACTAAAAGCGATCTCCGAGCTTTAAAAACCTTAAGATGGCCTTGGAACGAAACACACTTCTTGTTATGTCACAACAGATTGTTTTTTTTTTATTACGATTAGGTATCTAGTGCCTATGGATACATTATTAAGTTTCAATTTGTTATAGGTCCAATAATGAATGATTACTGAAATAAAAATGTTACCTATTTGCAATACCTACGTACTTTTCTTGTGATAAATAATTTCTTAGTTAGGGACCTATTAAAATTAAGCGATTTAAATACCGTTATGATATAAATTGAATACTGATGATTATCTCACTAATATTAAGCACAACATTACGTAAAAAACAAGTATTGTGTAAAACTAATAGGTACCTAGCGAATCTATTTTAAGAGAAAACCTAAAATAAAAATACATTACTATGAATAAATTGCTTTTATTTATACCTTGTTTCAGTTTAGTTCATTTGTTTTTGTCAATTAATTTATTACTTACCCTACAGGATCAGTAAGTACTTTATATGGTGATAAAAAAGAACTAAAATTGCCCAAAACTGATATTTAGATTTTTATACAGGAAAAGTTTTTATCCAGTGCGATATTTAAAGAAATCCCTTCGGGTGCAATGGGTAGTTGTTGAAAATTATTAATTAATTATTAAATATTTTTTAAATAATCGCCATTATGCCAATATTCTCCTGGTGCTGAATTAGTAATATGCAGATTTTCTTTATTAGTGTCAAGTAGTGTACGGGCATCCTCAGGAAGGGCATATTCAATCTTCTTATTCAAAATGTCTAATAAAGAATTTAATGCCGCATGTCGTACATTGTATTCTACAGTCCATTTTCTATGATTACTATGTGGTTGAAAATTTGAATAGTCTTCAATATCGCTTTCATCTTCTTGCACAGTTTCCTCACTAATACAATCTTCTAAGTCTATATTTAAACCGCTTTTTATCGATAAATACATCGTTTTTTGCAGTTGTCTAAAATTTTCATAGTAACTATTTTGTACGGAACCTTCTCCTATTTTTACGATCGTTCTTTGACAGATCCAAAGCTAGAACCTGACACCTGAATTATTTGTTTACAGGTTTTCTAAACTTTTCGTAGGTATGTAATAACTACTTCTTTTTATCTGTTTCCATTTATATATATCCATTTTTGAAAGAAAAGTAAATAGAACAGCAAGTCGGCAACGAATACGACACAACAAAATCAAAATGTCCGTGCTGAGACAATTACAGCATTTGCAAGACTATTATAAACCAAGGTATTCTTGTACAGGACACCGCGGATATAGTTTTGGATACTAAGTATATTATATTAAACCTTTATAATCGTGATAAGATTATAACATTATTGGTTTATACCACTATAAAACCGCTCCATTTTACTTATAATTGTTCTGTAAAGTGAATTTATAAACCTTTATAAAACCAAGTAATAAATGCAAATAGTTTCCAGTATGTTTAGTTCTGTATATAACTCTTATTGGCGTACTTTGCTTATAGTAGTTCTATAATGCTTCTTATTAGCAGTTATAAGTATAGCTTACCAGTTTATCTACTCTTGAGAACATTTACACCCTCGCGATACTCTTATAGGTCACCCAAGCTTATATTGCACCCTTAATTTCTACCTATAAGTAATTATAAGTTAATGTATAAGATCAGATATACTATAAGGCCCAACTAACTCCATGCTTGCTATTATAAGCGTGGCAGCAAATACTAGAACCGTTAAGAGATTATTATAAGTGCTGGAGGCCTATATCATCTGCACTATAGGATAATTTTGCTGCTTGGGGAAGAGCCGGCAAGAACGTCCACGATTTTTCTTTTTTAAATAATTGTTTTTACAACTGCACTGTGTGTGTGTGAGGACTGTATTTGAGCACTTAACAAAAATCATGCCTTTGAAGATGGATGACTGATATGATAAATCTGGAGAAGCTAATTCCGTTGACGAAATTATTTGCTATAACTGAGCAGCTTACGCTGAGCTGTTTGCAACAACAAAAGTACAGACAAGCACATCAAGCTACCCCAATCTGTCAAATTTCTTTGATAGATTTCCATCGTTATTCCATAACGCATAAAGTTCATGTTCAATTGGGAGAATTTGACAGTTTGGGGTAGCTTGATGTGCTGGCGTCTGTACATAGATAAACTCACGCCCTCTTTCCATGGTTTTTGGCAGAAACTGCAGGACGCCAGCTGCCATAGCAATCCTTATTACATATCCTTTTCTTCAATACCTACTCCGTAAAGATTTTTGAGTACTGCGCCCTAATTTGCGTAACACACTATCAATCAGAATCATTTTGACGTATTTTGCTAATACATTGCCTCGTATGTTCGAAAAATTTGTCTGCTCAACAAAGTTATTGACACAATGAATGTTGTTGTACCTACTATCAAAAAGTTGTACTGACGACCCAAAAACCTCATAGAAAATTCGGTTACCAAAGAAAACGAAACAATCAGCCCCTTGGGTCGTAACATTAGTTGCCTTTTGGCATATGTTTAAACATCTTTAGCAGTTGACATGAGTGACGTTAAATAATAGAGTATCGTTGTTGTCATTAGCGTGGCGGTGGCGGTCGCGTGGCGGGTGCGTGGCGGTCTCGTGGCTGTCACGTGGTGCGTCGTATGGCTACCCACCCCCACGGACAATCTGACGCAACACTCTGTACAAGGAACGGTGTAAGGTTACAACATTGACTGGGAATTAATTTTTGTACTTTTTGTACTAGTTTACTTATCGCTTATAGGTTTCATCCCTGGGTACTAATATGACAAAACATCTGCAATCTCTGATTCCAAAAAACAAAACAGAAAGTTTTAGCATAAAGTCAAAGTCAAAGCTTTGTCATTTAGCCCATTTAGGTATTTCAAATAGGCATTTAAAAGGCACTTTTGAATGTCAACATTTACACTAAAACAGAATTGATTCTAGTCGCCCCTTCCAAAATGTGGTTTCGTATGAAGAAGAATGAGCAAGACAGTCCATCGTTACTCTTTTAAAATGTTTTAAGTACAATATTTCACCCGAAGAATTGCCAAACTTAAGTGGCAGTGGGCAGGGCACATTGCTCGCAGAACAGATGACCGCGATGGGGCCGAAAAGTTCTGGAATGGCGACCGCGTACCGGAAGACGTAAAGTTGGAAGGCCTCCCACAAGGTAGACAGATGACCTTGTGAGGGCCGCAGGAATCCGCTGGATGCGGGAAGCACAGAACCGGTCGAAGTGGCGGAGCTTGGGGGAGGCCTTTGTCCAGCAGTGGACGTCTTTCGGCTGAAATGATGATGACAATATTTCACATACATTCATAATATAATTATTTGTGAAAACGATGCACCCATTATAAAATTACCATACCACGATAGGTAAAAAGAACTAAAAATTACTGATAAATTCATTACATTAAAGATACATGGTGCTCACACATTAACAAATATTGTAAAAGTAAGTATACGACTTTCCTAGAATATTAGCAAGTAATAAGTCAGTCATGCTGCATGCATTAGATGAAGAAGAACGCGCTAAGAAAAATATTTGATCTTTTAAAAACTTCTAATTTGATTCATTCGAATCTTTCTACTTTTCCTTTCGACGGTAATGATAGACTTGATGCGAAAGGCGGAGGATAAGGTGTTGTGGCACCTGGGACAAGCCTATGTCCAGCAGTGCACTGCGATATGCTGAGTTGTACATCTACGATGAATTTACAGTTTGGGCTCAGCTGGTGCTCACGTTTATTGCGGCGTCTGAGGCCATGTTGTTGTTCAAATAGAAAAGAGTAGGTACCTACAGGTGAACGAACATTAGGGATACTCCCCCACATGGGACATAGTCTGTTCACGAGTACCGCATACGCACTGGATGTTGGATGAACTCAGAAAACTCAGCAAAAGAACCAGAAAAGTAAAGGAATAGTCTCATCACCATCTGCCTAGTCTCATACTTAGTATTTTGGGGTGGCCTTCCAGTCTAACCTACTGTATTTTACAAGGAGCGACTGCCTATATGACCTCCACAATCCAGTTACTGGGTAAAAGACTGGTTGTCAGACTTTCCAGTTTCTGACGACCCGTAACGACTGTCAGAAGTCCACGAATGACAGCTGGGACCGACAGCTCAACGTGCTTTCCGAGACACAGAGGGGTCTTGGTATGTAAAGATCCACCCATCCACTGACCGACCGCGGCAAGCGCACCTCAACCCAACCGTAGCGACGAACTAAGTTATTTTTTTACTGCTCCATCCAATCCTACTGCTACGTAAAAACAACAAGATGCTACGTAGATACATGTAAAAACAAGATGCCATTTGAGCATCTTGTTTTTACATGTATCTCGTAAAAAACAGTCTCCATAAAGAAGTATTTATAAGGCTATGTAGGCGGTACATAACGGACAAATCGTTCGCGCCGCGGAGCCCGTGTTAATTAATTTATTGTGACGACCTCTACACGGAGTGGAGACGGCTTTTGTTTCGCTTGATTCACTAGGTTTTTTCATAGAACATATTGTTGGTTGTGATTTTTATGTGGTTTATCTTTATGGGAATCACATTGTCATCTTGGCGACAAGAACTTAGTTACCTGTACCTACTTACTAATATTTTGTATCAACATAATTTTAAAGACTGTCCATGGAGTAAAATGAGAGTTTTTTGCCCGTCTTCTCCATAGAAACCTACTACGCTCTGGGATGGGTAACTAGCTTCATCTTTCTGACTAACCAAGTCCTTTGACAATTCAAAAGTGCTTCTGAATGATTTAATTGAAAATTAATTGTTTTGAGTTTGAGCGTAGACAAGATCAAGAATCCCAAAACTCACTTCATCATGTTGATATTCTTGCGCACCCACTGGACGACTTAGACTTTTTTTTGGCTTAGCAAAATTAAAAATAATTACATCCTTCTACATTGAACATTTTTGAATTTTTAAACCTCTAAAAACATTTTGGGCTTGTAATGATGTTGGTTGCAACCACTAAGCTAGGGCAATCCGATCAAAGGGATTAGGTTAAGTTAGAACTGTGACCGCAACTTTCAAGTTGATCGCAGTTACTTGACTATTTAACATTTTAGGATCCCAAAAAAAAAGGAATTAATAGGGGTTCTCAAAAAGAGGTGGAAAACAAATTGGGAATTATTTGAAGTTCGATTTAATCAATTATTCGATTATAGAACAGTGACGCAAAAAGACTACCATTTCAGCTTAACACAGAGTTCATTAACAACTTAATCGATGAACCACCAATGCCGTTGCTAAAAAAACCAAAGCTTTGTATGTAATTAAAAACATTTCAATCCGTGTAGCTTATAACTTTTAAACTTGAATCTCTAATTAAATTTCGCACTAAAGCGAGCCTCCGCCATGCTTGTCTCGCTAAAAGGTTAATTTAGTATTTGTCAGCTGCGGCCATTCACGCTAAACGTTATAACCACCGTTCATTTTGGTCGGCAAGAAACGACTGTATTGTTGTAGAATTAGGTTGATTTTTGCTTGTTGCGTGTTATATAAGCAACTTTTCAAATTGCGTTAAGCCAAGAGACGACGGGCACGTTAAGTTTGCAGAATCTCTCGTTGACTTATTCTTATTTGGCTCCATTAATTGGCTCGCTTGAGTGGCGAATTGTAATTAATTCTTGAGCTTTGTCTTAATTGAAGTAATTATGTAATTAGGAGATGATTTGTGTCGTTCACTCGCTGTGGATGCGCAGGCGCGCTGTTGTTCGGTGTTGAGATGTTTTATTAGGTGAGAATTTATTATTAGTCACGCTTTATATTAGGTCTTTACCTATGAAATTGCCGTTCTGCAGTACTGGCCATTTCAAATCAAAATAATTTTTGTTTGGCTAAGAATTCTAATTTCAAATTAATTTTATTTTAAAAACATGGATTTTTTTTTCTAAAAGTAGTCATTTCTTTATTGATTAGTGTTACATTTTCATCGCATTTCAATCTTTTTCGTCATCATGGATACGTTAAAAATTCGAGTAATTATGGAATATGAGTACCGTCGTGGCAGCAACGCGGCACAAGCGGCACGCAACATCAACGACGTTTACGGAGCTAACACTACAAACCAACGCACCACCTGTTATTGGTTTGCTCGCTTCCGTTCTGGAAATTTCGACCTGAAAAATGAACCTCGCGGTCGTCCGAAGACTTTGGTCGACAATGACGAATTAAAGGCGATTGTGGAAGCTGATGATACACAATCTACGGCTGAATTAGCAGCAGCTTTCGACGTTAGCGTCAAAACAATATTGGTCCATTTGCGTCAAATTGGCAAGGTAAAAAAGCTTGACAAATGGGTGCCCCACGAACTCAATGATCGCCAGCGCGAAGTACGCGTCGAGACGTGCCTTGCACTGCTCAACAGACACACAAATGAAGGAATTTTGAACCGCATTGTTACCTGCGATGAAAAATGGATTCTGTTTGATAACCGTAAGCGCTCAGCAAGTTGGTTGGATCCTGGTTCAGCACCTAAACAATGCCCTAAACGAAAACTTACCCCTAGAAAAGTGATGGTCACTGTTTGGTGGTCTAGCGCCGGTGTGATTCATCACAGCTTCTTACCAAACGGGGTGAGCATTACTGCAGATGTGTACTGTGAAGAACTGAACACAATGATGGAGAAGCTGGCGCATCTCCAACCAGCATTGGTCAATCGCTCGTCTCCGCTGCTCCTGCACGACAACGCGCGACCTCATACTGCACAGCAGACGGTCTCCAAGTTGCAAGAACTGGGGTTGGAAGCTCTCCGTCATCCGCCCTACTCACCAGACCTTGCGCCTACAGACTACTACTTTTTCCAGAATTTGGATAACTTCTTGGCGGGAAAAAAATTTAATACCCGAGAGGCAGTACAAAATGCCTTTGAAGAATTTGTTGCCTCCCGTCCAGCTGATTTCTTTAAGAAGGGCATCAATAAACTGCCACTGCGATGGCAAAGATGCATTGATTGCATGGGTGATTACTTCGATTAATACAAATAAAAAATTCATGAAAAAAAATCGTTTAAATTTTTTCATACAAAACGGCAATTTCATAGGTAAAGACCTATTATTAAGTTGGATGTACTAATAAGGGCTTTCACTTGGTAGAAATTAAAGGAGATCAAAATAAAGGTAATTTGATTTACTCTCAGATAGATATTGATATGATATCTACTGACAGGATGTGTAGGTATTACTTGATTACTTACACATAACTGCAGGCTTAGCACGAGAGCCATAGACAAGGGTTTTGTCGTCGGAAGACTAGACAAAATTACATTTCCATATAGACAGTTGACAGTTTTTGACCGAGAAAAGTAGACAAGTGATTTCTATTTTACAGTAGAGTAGAAATAGAAACTATCATGCTAAGCCTGCTGGATTCTAACGTAAGCCCAGTACGAGTTGGTAGATGTCAGCTGTTGACTTGATTACTAAATTACAAAGATCTGTACGCCTTTGCTATAAGAGTATCTAAGGGAAGAACAAAAAAACGATAGATGGACTGTGTGAATGATGAGTAAGAAAAGGGGTGACTGCCGAGATGACGACGAAGTAAATAGGAAAAATGTAATATAATCCACATTTAATTCATCATCATTATCATCATTTCATCCGAAAGACGTCTACTGCTGGACATAGGCCTCCCCCAAAGTCCACATTTAATTACCTGGTAATATATGGAGATGGACTCCACTAGACAGGCTCGACCTAGTGTGGAGTTCATAACCAAAATGTATCCTTTTCGTCTTATTCTTGTTTTTTGACCTAGGTACTAAACTAGACTTTGAGGAATTTTAAAACAATGTTTTTGGAAGCAGAAACATTATCTTACTTATCTTATCTAAAATACATGTTGCGCAGATCCCAAATAAAATAGGGTAAGGACAGGGGATTGATGATGATTTGTACGCCCTTTGGTATGGGTAACAAGATTATCAATTGGACCTATTTTAAACAAATTGTGTAATGTGATATATGAGTTATGATAGCAATAATCTACTACTGCGAAGAAGCATATTGAGAGGTATAGACAAAGCTCATGAGCCCGGGTAGTAACTTGAAACTCGTTTAGACGATGTAAATGAAGTGACAACATTCATTATCAGTGAAGATTAAACTCTTAGCGCCTACAGCTTACAGATTCCCAGTACACCAAGTCAAAAGCACCTTCTCAAGAACATCCTACATGAAATTAGCCAAAGCTATAATCCTGATCCCTTACAAAGGTCCCGAGAACTTAATACATCTGAGTTTGAAAAGAAATCCTTAGGCTCAGCGACGGTCTCAAATATCACTTGCGCAATGCAAAATTAGACAGCACTGCGACAGACAACTTTATGACTGAAGGAATAGAGACGATAATCGACGTTTCTGAAGTCGATCAAACGATGGCGGATGAATCTTTCAACGGCCCGCCACTCGAAGCCGAAATGTAAAGTTTTCAATTGAAATGAAAGTAGTATTTGTATTGAATTGTTTGGCAAATTGGACGGATAATCCGCTTGTGCGCTTGCGCAAGCCGCCATTGTTGACAACAAAATGGCGTCGGCACGCTAATGGCGCGAAAACGAGACACTTGCATTGTTGCCGTCAACGCAGATGCACGCTTTGTTGGAGGCTAATTATGATGTTTGACAATCTTTTGTGTTTTGTTTTCTATCATAATTAAGATCATGAAGACTTTTGTTGGTTATTCACAGTCGATTTGATTTTATTACGCTATTAACTAACGGATTTTAGGATTTAATAGTTTACGTTGATGTTACAATAAAATTGTCCATAAATCGTTAAAGAAAATGTGTGATTTAGGTATAATATTGGTAGCTCCCTCTTGTTCAATACTACTTTAACAGGTGCGTTTAGCTAATAAATTTTCGAGTTTAGATTTAAATAAAATCGAGAATTATTATTTATCCAAGGGCATACGCCAAATAAAAGCTTGCTAAGTGAACGGAAATATCAAGTTTGGAGTTCCGCTGGTCGTTCGCGTAATATACACCGACATGATACGTACGGGACCTATTATTAACCATTCAATGCATTATTCTTTCATATTTCGTCTTTGTGCTACCTCCAATATAACTTGACCTAGCGATGTTAAGTCGTGAGTTAATTTCATAGCTCAATATAAAATGGCTGCCACATTATAAGCTGTAATTGAATTACCCTTATTTAGTTGTTTCCTGCTATTTAAAAGGTTTTTTTAAACAGGATGAAGCCGTCAAATTTTAATCAAATTAATATCGAACAAAAGTGCAGAGTTATGATTACCTTCGTCAACTATTGAACTAGTTTCGACTATTTTACTAGGGGCCATAAAATACACATCCAATATTAATTCTCTAATAAGGTCTATAGAAGTTTTTTCGTCTTGTCTGAGGCCAACCATTCACAACGGTAAGGCCTGTCGGTATAATTACTTCACGTAGTAATTATAACCTGTCTATACGATTAACTGAACACTTTTGATCTAACACTTTGGCCAACATGATCGGACATGACACTCCTAGACAAAGATAGATAAGACGACGGAAAAGTCTTCACTTATCTTTTTGAGAAAGTAAAGTGGTAATTTCATTTTCAAAATTAGTTTGTACACTATTTAGGACTATCTAAAGCTATCTAGGGGCTCGTGGCTAAGTAATAATTGGCACACGGGACGCTCCATCAGGTTAAGCTACGCTTTCCATCGTCGGTCTGTGGATGGGTGCCCATCTTTACATATCAAGATCACGATTCAACATGCTTTTCGAAGCATGGGGGAGATGCTTCAAAAAGCACGTTGAATCGTTGGTCATGGCTTTCATTCTTGGGTCATTGACAGTCGTTACTGGTCGTCAGAAGTCCGAAACCTGATAACCAGTCTTACCAAGGGATATCGTGTTACCAGTTGTCAGGGTTGTGGAGGACAGATAGGCAATCGTTCCATGTAAAATACTGGTATTCAGCTGCTTACGGTTATACTAGAAGTCGACCTCAACAACAAAAAGAAAAAGAAAAAGGCAGATTGATAAGGGCAATTTTGCCGAACTGTGAATAAAATAAAATAAAACCGAAATTAGAAATTTAGACCTAGAAATATTTCTGAATGAACATCATCATCATCAGCCTGTAATGTTCCCACTGCTGGGACACAGGCCTCCTCTCGATGAGAGGGATTGGGCCGTAATCCATCACGCGGGCCCAAATGCGGGTTGGTAGATGTCAATGTCTTCGAATTTTTGGTTCTAGAACATGCCGGTTTCCTCACGATGCTTTCCTTCACCGTTTTGAGAGCAATGGTGATGAAATAATGTACACAAAGTAAAGCGCCTGTCTGGGTTCGAACTCACGACCTACAACTCATAAGTCGCAACCGTTACCACTTGGCCACCACTGCTCTCATTGCTGCGCTCTATTTCTGAATAGAATAATGTAAATGAAGACTACTGCGAAACCTTAGATTTTCCTACAACTTACTATCGAGCTACAATAATAATAGAGCCAGAAATACAGTAGGGGAAACCGGGGCATTGCGGGCCCCCGGGGTAAAATGGATACACCATCTCCCCCGCAGGATAATAAATCGAGACGCTCGGAACTAGTCGAATCGCATTCTAGTCGACCTCACGCTAGCGAGACAAGTGGTTGTGTGTATGTAGCTGCGCGTCGTTCGTCGACAGAACGAAAATACGTAAGTTGATGCATTTGATATTATTTTTCATTTTTAAGTCTGCGTTGTAGCTAATTCGTGAATGTGTTAAATGCTCAGTTATTAAGTAAATTCTTACGTTCAATTATGTTACTAAATAACTAGAAAGAATTGTGAACTAACTACCAGATATTCGTTTGATTAGGTTAACATTTATTTTATTTGCCCTCGGGGGCATTTTGAGCGGGGCAAAATGGGCAAGGTGCCCGTTTTGCCTCGGATAATTGTATTGAGTGTATGTTTTTTTCTGCAGATACAATTATGGTTCGCCACTACCAAAGGAAGACAGAACGTGCCAAATGGAGCTTGGAGGAGATGGAAGCAGCAGTAAGGGATGTGGCAAGCAGAAGGTTAAGCTGTAAACGGGCCGCTCTTGAATACAATATGCCACGATCAACTTTGCAACAAAAACTCGAAGAATAGAAACAAAATACAATATTATCACCTAAAAAACTAGGTAGCTTTAGACCGGTATTCACAACGGCTCCAGAAGAAGAGTTAGCTTCATATATTAAAGACATGGAAGGTAGATTGTTTGGTTTGTCTCCAAAAGAAGTTCGTCAGCGGGCCTATCAATTGGCCAGCTATGTACAACTCCACCACCTGGAACATCTTTTAATGTCATGTCGCCAGTAGATATCATGCCAAAACCCAAAGCACGAGTCCAAAAACGAGTCACCAGGAAACGCGGAAAAACCGCATTAATAACCAGTTCACCATGAAGGATATGGAAGAAGTCCAGACACGGAAACCAATTGCTTGTGAGAAGAAAGGAAAGAAGAAAAAGATGAAGAAAAATGAAAAAAATAAAGAAAACGAATCGGAGGAAAAAGATGTCGAGTGTTTGTACTGTGGATATTGGTACTCGGAGTCTAATGAGGGTTGGGTCACTTGCCGTGCATGCCACAGATGTGCCCACTGTTCTTGCGCCGGCGAAGAGGATAATGACGACGAGTCCCTTCATATTTGTACATTTTGTGCTCGGTTTTAAACTTAAAGTGAATATGCCTATTATGCCCCGCATATGACCATTTTACCCCGGACACGGGGCAAAACAGGCAGTTTCTAATTATTTTTTTAGATTGATTAGCACCAAAGACTGGTAGACTAAGATAATTATTTTGCGTTAATTTTAAATATCATTAATGAGACTAATAAATGGCTGTTGATTTTTTTCAATATCTTGTTTTTCTAAGGTTTTATTCAAGATTTTCCTTAAGGGGCCCGCATTGCCCCGGCTTCCTCTACAAACGACGTTAAAGAATCAAGCGGGGCAGGGGGCAGGGCAAGGGATCAAATGAAAGAAACGGGAGTAAATGATGTGATCGCAATAAACACAATTTCCCGTGCTGCTGAACAAATTGCCGCCACGCCGCCGCTCCCACGCGACTTATGTGCTCGGTGTGCTCCCGTGTTCAGGAATCGTTTTTAAACTCGCTAAAGGAATTATTTGAACGACCTTATGTATGTTTGTTTAATCCATCGACTTTCATAATCACTGAGGTATTGAAGACGTGGCTGGTTTGATTTGGTACTTAGATACGAAGAAATTTTGATTCTCATACGATAACAGCTAAGCGTATAATCAGTAATGGCGATACAAGTCTAGTTCTAGAACACTCGATAAGTTGAGTCCAACGAATTGATCAACATCAAGCTGATTAAAGAAGTCCTTCGATTATACTTAACCATCTTGGACAATATTTCCGCTAAACGTATAGTCAGTAATGGCGATACAAGTCTAGTTCTAGAACACTCGATAAGTTGAGTACAACGAATTGATCAACATCAAGCTGATTAAAGAAGTCCTTCGATTATACTAATACATCTTCGACAATAATTCCGTTAAGCGTATAGTCAGTAATGGCGATACAAGTCTAGTTCTAGAACACTCGATAAGTTGAATCCAACGAATTGATTGTAGACCCAGATGGAGATGGTAGAATGGAGCTGAACTCCTTCAACATAAACTGGCAGCTTCAAATAGAGAGAAGTGGAAGGAGGGTAGAGATGCAAAAGCCTCCCTACTCTCTTTTCCAAGGGGTAAGGCCCTACAGTGGGATATCACAGGCTTTGAATAATAATAATAACTAAACATTCAGATCTACGTTCAGAATAATGACAGAATTCACTTGTACTATTGCATAATTGTTCCGTGTAATGCTGGACGTAAAAGAATAGCACCATTCCCATTTCTTCCCGTGGGTGTTGTAGAAGGCGACTAAGGGACTTACTAGAGAATGGGCAGCAGCGTTCTCTATGCATTTGACCACCATACTGCGATCCCCAACCCGCCTGCCAAGCGTGGCGATTATGGCAAATCCCCCCTTTTTAGGGGAGGCTTATGTCCAGCAGTGGACGTCTTTCGGCTGATGTGATGATTGCATAATCAACCTTTAACATTTTCACTGTTTGGGACAGCCACCTCCTCTAGTCAGAGGAGTGGGCCGTAATGCACCATACGGGCCTAGTGCGGGTTGGTAGAAGTCTCATGACTTCGAATTTTTAGTTCTAGAACATGATTCCTTATGATATTGTCTTCACCGTTTTGAGAACAGTGGTGGTGAAATAATCTAAACAAAGTTAATTATTCCACTTTAATAAATGATGAAGACTAATCGTTTTTGTTTTCTTCTCCTTTTATCTGCGATCAGCTTTATGGTCATAATCAGATGGGGTCTTCATGTGAGATTAGTTTCGTGGTGTTCCATTGAAAACCTTAGGTTTTCACTGTATCTGGTCCGGTTCAGGATTTGCCGTCTCTTTAGGCGGATTATATCCCCTTGTCTGTTTAAAAGATTTTTGGCTAAGACATTGCTATTCTTGCTTAGTCAATCGAAATTTATGGAAGAAAATGACATGTTGCGACGACCCCAAACAAATTGTGACAAGAGCAAGAAAAACCTGAAAAATCGATCTTGTCAACGGTCAGAATAATGTCAAAATTGTCATGGCAACTACAAGGACACTTATATAGCCAAAATACATCTTGGACAATAATTCCGTTAAGCGTATAGTCAGTAATGGCGATACAAGTCTAGTTCTAGAACACTCGATACTACATGTTGAGCCCAAGTTAAGTTAACACCGCGTCGGCGCGATAAGTGAATTACTCAAGGCCACAGAGCACGGAACGATCACGAATAGATCAAAACGATCCATGGATTTGAAACAAGAAAGCTCGTAACTAACTAACTACAAAATTTAGGTCACATTTTTTATTTTTATAAATACGGTGCACTAGGAATTTCTCCTGTATCGTGTTACCCAGTAAATGGGTTGTGGAGGTCAGATATGCAGTCGCTCCATGTAAAATACTGGTATTCAGCTGCATCGGGTTAGACTGGAAGCCGACGCCAACATAGTTGGGAAAATAGTAGGCAGATGATGGTGATTGGAATTTCTCCTGTATTGTGGGTGCGTTTACAGACATTTAAACTCACATATACAAACAGCCAGACCCGGAACAACTACTTGTAGGCAAACAAATATTTTTTCCGTGCGGGAATCGAACCCGCGACACGCAGCTTAGCAGTCAATCGTTTACCCACTGCGCCAACTAAGCCGCGCTTGCAACATGCTGCGTGCTTGAACGACCAGATATACAGGATAAGTTTTTAACCGGTGCGCAAACTGTAACCATGAATGCAGCATATCATTCTAGACCCTCCAACGTATAAATTCAGCTGTTCAATACGTATTGCCTTTTTTATCAAATAGCTGCTTTTTTGCATAACCGACGAAAAATTTCTGGGTTGAGGGGTCTAGAATGATATGCTGAATTCGTTGTTACAGTTTGCGCACTGGTTAAAAACTTATACTGTGTGAAAGAAAACGAAGCAAAAAGGAGTATGTAAGGATCGTTGCTGGTGGCCTTTAGTAGTTTCTGCTTATCCCCATACGAAGAAAACATGAATTTATGTAAGTTTATATGTACTTCTATGATTTTCTCTCCGTAGAGTTTCTAGTCTGTTCTTTTCATAGGTACCTGCTACGCTTTGGAATGGGCAGCTAGATTCATTTTTTTTTTTGAGTTTTGTCTTCGCACGGTTTGTGCATTTAGCCAGTGTCAAATAATGAATCTTCAGAAATGATCTTTTCGATCAAGTAAATGGCCCGTTAACAGGCACGAAGTTGCGAAAAAGTCAAAGTCGTCTAAGGTCAGTCAAGTCAAGTTATTGTAAAGCGGCAGTAACTTTACAACAACCTATTAGCAGTTTTTGGAGGGCACACGAAAGTCCACGTTAGTCACTTATTTTCACCTTCACTACACTTGTGCACTCACACGTAACTAAATTGGATAATTTACTACCAAAATTATACAATTTAATTTGCTATTTCACAAAATTTCATGAAAATGAAAATTCGTGCGACATGTTCCAACGCGATCCAGCTGAAAACTCGCAGCTAGCTTCATTTTTTTGACAACCCAACTCCTTGACATTTCAAAAGTGCCTCTGAATGAAATATATGCTTTGAGTTTGCGTTTTTCTTAGTATCGTTTTGTTCTTTTATTTCTCGCCTCTTCTAGTCGCGTCTAAGCTCACAGCTTCACATGTCTAGAACGTGTGGGATTAAGTTATAATAGTTATTAATTGCGCACTAACTCGATCGGCGACGGCGCTCCGTGCTAATCCAATACCATTCTACACTGTTAACTCATTATTGTGGAGCTTATATGAACGTGTTTACTCGGCTTTTTGGGAGAAGACTCATCATCAGATAATGGTCTTACTTAATTATAATCATATATATGTCTAGATGAATTGCAGAAGATTGTGGGAAAGACCGGGATGAGACTCTCACAGAAAAGGAATCAATCATTTTCAACCTGTAATGTTCCCACTGCTGGGACGCATGCCTCCTCTATGTGAGAAGGAATGGGCTACTGGCACACGGGCCCAGTGCGGGTCGGTGGATGTCAAATGCCTTATTTAATTTTTTGTTCTATGATATACGTACTATACAGGGTAAAATTTTAACCTGTGCGCAAACTGTAACCATGAATTCAGCATATATTGTAGACCCCCAGCGCAGACATTTTTCGTCGGTTATACAAAAAAAACTGCTGTTCCATAAATTTTGAACGCGTAGGTATTGCACTTTTCTATGAAACAGCACATTTTTTTGTTGTGTAACCGACAATTTTTTTTTGGAACTGTGGGTCTAGAATAATATGCTAAATTCTTGTTTACAGTTTGCGCACTGGTTAAAAAAAATCATGCAAAAATCATATGTTGCCTCTCGACGTCTTCCTGCACCTGCTTCTTCATCTGGACATATCATCATCACTAGCAGCCTTATTCCATCCACTGATGAGTATAGGCTTATTCCCTTTAGTGTCATGCCTTCCATGTATGTGGGGCAATGGTGGCCCAGTATTATCGGGCACGGCTTACGAGTTCTAGGTCGTAAGGTCGAACCTAGGCGGGCACTTTACTAAGTGTATTTAATTTCACCAGCCAATCTGCTCTCAAAATGGTGAAGGAAGACGTCGAGGGGCAACATATAAACATACAGGATTTTTTTAACCAGTGCGCAATCTGTAAACAAGATATATATCATTCTTGACCCACAGTTCCAAAAAAAAATTGTCGGTTACACAACAAACAAATCTGCTGATTCATAGAAAAGTGCAATACCTACGCGTTCAAAATTTATGGAACAGCTGTTTTTTTTTGTATAACCGACGAAAAATGTCTGCGCTGGGGGTCTATAATATATGCTGAATTCATGGTTATAGTTTGCGCACAGGTTAAAAATTTACCCTGTTTAATACGTATATTATAGAACAGAAAATTAAATAAGGCATTTGACATCCACCGACCCGCACTGGGCCCGTGTGCCAGTAGCCCATTCCTTCTCCCAGAGAGGAGGCATGCGTCCCAGTAGTGGGAACATTATAGGCTGAAAACGATTGATTCCTTTTCTGTGAGAGTCTCATCCCGGTCTTTCCCACAATCTTCTGCAATTCATCTAGACATATCCACCTCAGCCGAAAGACGTCCACTGCTGGACATAGGCCTCCCCCAGGAGGGGGGGGGGGGCTTTGCCATAATCGACACGCTTGGCAGGCGGGTTGGCGATCGCAGTAGGTATGGTGGTAAAATGCAAAGAGAACGCTGCTGCCCATTCTCTAGTAAGTCCCTTAGTCGCCTTCTACGACACCCACTGGAAGAAATGGGACGGTGCTATTCTTTTACGCCCGGCGACACACACGGGACTAGACATATATATGATTATAATTAAGTAAGAACATTATCTGATGATGAGTCTTGTGCTAGCTGACATAATTATGGCAAACATTTTAATTTTATGGTTAGTGTTTCCTAACGTTAATTACATTCCTACCAATGTATAGAATCAAGTTCGTCTAACTTAACAGACAGCTGTGCTGCTGGGGAGTTTGTTGCGCCACTTCTTCTTCCCAGCTCAAGCACTAGGAAGTGGTGAAGGGCGGGCGTTTTCGGGGACTGTCCTAGTTTGAATTAATGACTTTTGATTGATTTTGATTTTTTCCTAGGCATTAAAAAAAAATATTACTATGCTTCTAATGCTTTTAATTTAATTTAGTTTTATTTCTAATTTAATTTTAGTATAATTTGGTCTGATTTTATATGGTACGTGTACTAAAATAGTGAAAAATACCTACTTTACATGCTAACAAAATATAGATTGTTATTGTCCGAAGTAAACGTTTTAAATTAAATTGAATTAGCAATTGCTCCATATAAAATTACTGGTATTCAGCTGCATCCGGTTAGACTGGAAGCCGACCCTAACATTGTTGGGAAAAGGCTAGGCAGATAATGTAGACACTTAGTTACACTCCATCTAATTCGAAAAAGAGCTCGGACAAATTTTTTGCATTCACAAATTGTTTGTACACCCATGCACTTTTTTTAAAATACTCGACATATTTTCGCATCGTGGTATTAGTTTCTTTTACTTTATACTATAACCACACCAAATTGGTGAAAGAACATAAACATTGTCTTGAATTTATCACAGCAACCAACTATTAGTCGTTGATAGAATATTATGCCTTTGCACAAAGGTTGGATTTTACCTTAGTTTTAAATGCATTAAAATTCAAATCTAGCAAAGAAGAGGGAAGCTAATTATATAAAGTTATATATAACAAGACCAACAAATGAGTTATGAACCTTATGAAGCCGGTGAAAAGGAGTACGTAGTTTGTCCTTAGATATTTCTAGTATTAATATTATGAATATCACTGTTTTTAGTGTAGGTACATGTGTATATTTTGCCTGATAAATAAAATGTTGGCGAAGATGAATTGATATGCCACCGTGAGAATACCAATATCTATAAAAAAACATTTCAGAGAAACTCTAGCACCTAGTTGATAAATTGCTCGAACAGCTCGTTTTTGAAACACAAAAAAAAAAAATGTCAGCGGCTTGCCCCACAGCACAATGCCGTAGGATATAACGCCATGGAAATAACTAAAATACACCTACACATACTATGTTAGACATACTATGTTGGCAGACTATAGTGTGTATTAGGCAGTGCCTACGACCTCCACAACCCAGTTACTGGGTATCGCTACCGTATCATTGTCCAAAATTCTATTTTGAAAGTTATGCCCAACCGTAAAAGGCTTAGTAAGCCATGGATGACACCAGGGCTCCTTAGATGCCTACGAAATCGAGACCATATGCATCTGAAATTAAAAAAAGAACCCGCAAATGAAATACTTCAACTAACTTTTAAAAGATACAGGAATTATTGCTCTAAGATACTTAAAACTATTAAAACTAATTATGATAAAGCCCTTATAACTAACGCACAAAATAATAATAAGAAACTCTGGGATGCTATAAAGTCTATCACCTATACATCAAAAGTTAAAACATCTGCTAATGCTCTTCTGTCACCCTCCGAACCAGAGCGCTCTGTAAATGAAGTGAACTCATATTTTGCTAATATTGGACGTACGTTAGCTGAAAACGTACCAAACGTCCCCACATGCTTACTTTCGCAAACCGATGATACCCCACAAGTTCCTAACAGCTTTGTCTTGCTCCGAACAGACGAATCTGAATTAGGTGTTTTGATCGGGAAGTTGAAAAGTGATTGTGCAGTGGGTTCTGATGGCATATCAGGCGCGTTTCTTAAGAAATTTAAAAATATTCTCATCCGCCCTCTTACTCATATTTGTAACTTAGCATTTACCTCCGGTATCTTTCCAAATGCGCTTAATCTGTGGCGTCCAACTATCGTAAAACGTCAAACTTCCGTCAAGCCCGGCGCCGATTTCTGACAGTGACAGCTGACATGTTTACGATTACGAATTTACGACTTCGCTCACAAAAAAAGGTCCACTCAAGTTTCTATTGCTTCTAGCTAAAAAAAATAAACAGTGTTGGGTTCTTGAATCACCAGGCCATTATATAAATTGTTTAGCGTACTCAAATTTTAACATCGTTTTTTATAAACCAATGTTAAAAACGGACAAGGGGTCGAAAGTGTGTTTGTTGCCGTAATAGGATGATTTCTGATAAAATTACAGTGTTGGTTTGCACGAAACTTTGCTTGTTTCTTTTTGAATAGACAAGTAATCTAACAGGAGTGTTTTTTTGAAAGTTGAACCTAACATCTTCATATTATTGAAACTCAAACTTCAGACTACGCGGAGCCATTTTTATGAGATCTTGTATACAACGCATGACTTTGTAAACGCTCATCCGAGTTATTTTGAGTGTTTCAAATAAAAAAAATGGTACTAGAATACTATATAAACCTTTATCTACCGATGTTATACTGGCATATTGTAAAAATATGCCAGTATAATTGTAATATAAGATTTTCTGGAAGAGATAAATAATTGGACATGTTTTTTTTGTATTAGCTAATTTTACATGGTACTATAGGTTTCAAAATTTGAATAATTAGTCTAAGCCGCATAAGAAGGAACTAGACTTTCTAATTAGTGTAAAAACTTACTCATTGTCATGGAAAAAAACAAAGATATCAAGCTCTGAAATTACCTATAAAAATGTAGAGTTCGAGAAAATCGTACGGACGTGACTCACTCACTCTACGAAAATATCGATAACTTTGGTTTAGGAATGGAAGTTCACTGTAGGAAATAATAACAAAATTCAAGTTACATGATTTTGATTTATTAAAAAACGTATTTTACTATAAATGTTTGTGTACTGTGTGTGTATGTCACATAGGGAAGAAAAATATTAAACATTATTCTTGTAATCAGTTATTTTATTTGTACATAACATCCTAACCTGTTACACATAACATCAAGCTTGTATTCCCTGAAGGTGTAAGCAGTTGTGTATACACCCACATTGATTGTCTCCTCATCAGTAGGTACACAGAATATAGGTACTTATTGTAAGCTTATTCTTCAACATATTTGCAAAAATTGTGGCAGTAGAATGAACACTGTACTAAATATAAGCTACTTATTTCAAATAAATGTTAATTTATTTTACATTCACATTTACAAATCTTGATAAAAAGGTAAGTACAAAAGTGTTGCTTATTTCTTAAAGTAATAACATTTTCATTTATTACACATTCACATTTATAAGTCTTACATCTCACAATTACACATTCCCATGTATCAAAATAGAAGGTGAAGTACAAAGATGCTGTGTATTGCTAACGCAAAACATTTGCAAACGGTGATAAAAATAGAATTGTGAAATACAGTGCTGCTTATGCCTAAAATTATAAAAAAATAATCTTTTACACATTCAGATTCACACAATTTTACATCCCACAATCACACATTCAGTTTTATAAATAAAAAAAATAACTGCCAGCAGAACAGCAAGAGGATTATACACACAGAGAAATATATGGAAATAGGCTACAAAAACAAAGTACAAAGGTGCAGCTTATTTCAAAAGTAATACAAGTTCATTCACATTATTTTATAAATGTTGATAACAATATAAAGAACAGCGGTGTTGCTTACTTAAAAAAAAACTGGCAACAAAAATAATGTGGACTCATGATACAATGCGTAACTTACAAAAACGCTACCCTAGCTTCTCTCATTCTGACAATATACATGATCTTCTCCCGAACATCCTCAGGCACAGCGTCATCATCCACCTGGACTTCTCCCGATTTCTCACCCATTGGGGGTCACCACTAGGCGTTCCGCCCCCTCGTTTGGCCACACTGAGCAATGGCAAAGCAATGGCACACTGCACCACCGCACCGCGCTGCACTCGCCACGTCGTGGCCGACGCTGCGGCTGCGGCTGATGCCACGTCCTTGACCACTTCCTCTTGCTGGAACAGCAGGTACTTGTCAGCAAGAGAGAAGTGGTCTTGCTCCATCGTGATGTCGTCACCCACTGGGGCCATGATGACGACATGACATCTAAAATTAAAATAGTCAAAATAATTACGTGTAAATTACGAAGAAAAGATATAAGATAAATGAATATAAGTTTTAACACTTACGGCCTAAGGACGCGCGGCGAGGCTGAACCAGCAGCAGCAGTGGAGGACCCCGGAACTGGCGATGAGGATATTGGCCTATCAAACAGAGATTTCATTTAATAGACAACTTTTTTTCGAACTTCGTTTGTTGTCTCTATAACTGTCAACGGTCCGAGGGTCACAGTCCGAAATCATTGAAATGTACAAAATATAGTATGAAATACACCAAGAATGACCAAACATATTGTTATTATTAGATTTAGAGTATCTCAAATCATACAGATACACTCAATTCATTGTAAAACAGACAAAATTCATCAAAGTTATGACGCCATGAACGTAACAGATTTTGACGTAAACATTTCTTTGGTCAAAAAAGTATTTATGATGTTATTTTTAGTCCAAATATTATCTACACGATGTAATAACTACTAATAAATAAGTATTCATCCACTTACCGTTGCAAATCACCCAATAACTCACAAAATAAAAAAAAATTGTCGACGGAGCGCGCACCACAATATTGTCGTGTTGAAGCGTCAGTAATGGCGCCGGTTTCAACTTTTTTTTTTCTGTTACCAGACAATGTTTTTGATAGAGAATTAGTGAGTCGACTGTGTGTGTATCTAGCTTCACAGAAAAATTACCATAGACGATATTGAAAATTATTTATAATAAAAATTAATTAATTATTTAATGTGAAGGGGGGGTAACCACGCGGTGGGCCAGCCGGACGTTACGGAAGTTTCGATAAGTGGCCCACGCGGTGGGCCACCTGGGCGCTACCGGTTAAGCTGGCCATAGTGCATCCTGTGCATAAGGGCGGGGACAGAGATCGATCTAATAATTACAGACCAATATCAATTTTGCCTACACTTTCAAAATTAGTTGAGAGGCTCATGAATAATAGATTGGTTAAGTACCTAGAGCAAAATCATATTTTATCTTCTTCTCAATATGGTTTTCGCTCCGGAATCTCCACAAATAATGCTGTGCTAGACCTAACCACTAACATCTCCTCCAACCTGGATAAAAAGCAGAAGGTAATTGGTATTTTCTTGGATCTGGCTAAAGCCTTCGATACGATATCTGTCCCCAATCTTATTGCTAAACTTGAAAGGATCGGTATTAGAGGCATTCAACTTGCTCTCTTCGAGAGTTACCTCACAGGTAGAAGACAAAGCGTCAGGATTGGTGATTGGACAAGCAACGAGCTCCCCATATCATACGGGGTCTCCCAAGGCAGTATCATCGGCCCAACCCTTTTTCTCATTTATATAAACGACCTCTGCCGGTTAACGCTTCTCAATGCATCCATCTTCACCTATGCCGATGATACTGCCCTACTATTCCATGGAGACTCCTGGGAGTTAGTGTTCCGGCATGCACAATCCGGACTCAACCTTGTCACCAACTGGTTGGCTCTAAACCTGCTTACTTTAAATGTTGACAAAACTAAGTACTTAACCTTTTCCTTTACTGCCGCTGGGAAACCTATTTCCTCTCCCTATTCCTTGATTGCTCACTCCTGTAATTCATCTCTCCCCACAGCTTGTAATTGTCCCTGCCTTTCTCGCATCAATTTTGTCAAATATCTCGGTGTGCAAATTGATGATTGCCTGTCATTCTCTACGCACATAAACACACTCACCTCACGACTGCGAAGGTTGATCTACATTTTTAAGTACCTACGTCACGCTGTGGATACAACGGTGCTAAGACTTGTATATCTCGCCCTCTGCCAATCACTTATACAATACTGCATAGTTACTTGGGGTGGATCAGCAAAAACCCACATGCTGAAATTGGAACGTGCTCAAAGGGCACTCCTGAAAGTTGGATGGCGGTTACCCTATCGCTTTCCTACCATCGATCTCTATAAAAGATGCACGGTTCTCTCTGTTCGCAAATTATTTATCCTTAACCTTGTTTTAACCACACACTCTCAAACTTCCTACGTTCCAGGCAAATTTGGTTCCCAACGACGTAAACATACAGTCTGTCCCTCCATCCGCACATATCATCGTTCGGCCCAACGTAGTTTCCGTTTCCTCAGTAGCTACGTTTACAACAAGGTTAATAAAATTTTAAATATATACCCTATGTGCAGATCAAAATGTAAAAGCACTGTGACGAAATGGCTACTTGAAATGGATTATGCAGAGACTGAAAATATACTAATTATTCTAAAATAATTTTCACCTACCGGAATGGTTTAACTATTTATATAAATCTTAGATCGCGTTTCACCTATTTACCACACACAGACACACACACACACACACTCTCGGGCAAGTAGGTGCTCACGCCCGTGCCCGTTGCGGGCGCTGGGCGTGAGGACTTATATTGCACTCACGGACACACAACACTCCCCTAAGACACAACTAGCACATCTTTTGGTTTTGTATTAAATTCTCGTCCTCTCAGTACTTGGAGCTTATCTATGTTGTAGTACGTAAGTGCAATTTAATATTGTAATTTTAAGGGTGTGAGCCTGGAGGTCTGTAATACAGGTCCCGAACCCAGTATAGACTCCAGCTCTCACAAAGGTTTGAATCTACCTTTAACCTAAATGCCATGTACCGAATTTGTACCTTTTTGAGAGAAATAAATAAATAAATAGTAAAATAGTAAAGAGTAAATATACGTGCCTACTTCCAAATAAATAGAACAATACGGGCAAGTATGTGGAGACTCGCGACGCCACAGCTGCATACGTTTACACGCGGCGTGTAGGGCGACCATAATCCTGCGTCTCGCGATCATTCCCGGGATCGGTCACGGGATTATCGCTACACGATTACGACCGCGTAAATTGCGTTTATTTAACAATTGTTCGGGCTGTCTCAGCCAATTTGCGATGGTAATAATTTTTTTTTGTGTAATAAAATGATGTGAACTGCTTTTTTGTTACTCTAATAATTGCATTAATGAATGAAAATGATTTATAATTATGGAGAAAACATTAGATACTTATCTACGGACCTTACAAAATTCTTATTTCAAATCACCGAGTATTCGGTATGGGAGCCGTAGATTGGTCATCTCCTAACTTGTTTTAAATTTTTAATTTTGGTTCTTCATTTTTACATTGCTCTCACTTTATAGAAGCAACAAGAATAATGTACCCAGGATTTTGTTATGTCTTGATTTAAAAGAGTGTCCTTGAAGTTTCTTGTCGGTGTTTCTCCATATTAATAGATTCATATGGAGAAAGACCGACAAGAAACTTGAAGAACTTGAAGAAGAAAAAGAGTGTCCTTGAAGTTTCTTGTCGGTCTTTCTCCATATGAATCTATGTTCTGGAATGGGCAACTAGCTTCAACTTTGTGAACTGCGTGTGCTTGTACTTTGTGTGCTTCAACTTCAACTGACCGACAGTTCATAAGCTCCTGTAAATGGTTTAATTGAAATACCTAAATGCCTTCAGTTGGAATTCAGGACTTAAACTTGTGTACTTCATAACCTGTGACTGAAGCACAAAGGAACGTCATGTAGGCTCTCACATTAGACGACCTTTATTTGGTGGTTGGTAGCATCTGATGAGAGATGCTGAAAATTGAGCTGAATGGCGTAGGTACAATAGCATATTACACCCATATTAGAAAAGTGTCTTAATTAGATTCAATAGTGCTAATAAACCACAAAAAAAAAAAAAAAAACGATTAGTGCCATTAAAATGCATTTTTAAATTTTACATTTTCTAATTTCGCGCGTAATTTGTCGAAAACGCTGGACGCAGTGGAAGCCATATTGCTCTGTGGGTATGACGTCAGTTTGCTGTATAAACAAATGCGCTGATATTTTCTAAGACAATTGTTTTTTATTTAAAACGAGTAATTTTTCTACTTATCGTTGGTTTGCTGTTCCTAAATGCATTTTTTTTTTTTATATACTTTGGTTACGAAAATAATAAAAGTACAAAGTTGTTCAGTTGACATGACGTAATAACATGGTGGCTACTAATTCATGGTGTTCATACATACATACTCAGCCTATAACGTTCCCACAGCTGGGACACAGGCCTCCTCTCAGTGAGAGGGAGGGAGGTATTCATGGTGTTCAATTACAGATAAAAAAACTGAAATCTTAAAATTATATTTAAACATTTATTTTGTTATTTCATTAATTAAAACTGACATTTTCCTACTGAAATTTGCTGAAGCTATCTCAATAATATATTTTTAGATTTTTTCTCATTTAGAGTAAAATACATTGAAGAAACCTATGTCCTGCAATGAGAGCAGTGGTAACTCAGCGGTATCGGACCCGACTTACCGAGATGTAGGTCGTCAGTTCAAACCCAGGCAGGTAATTTGCTATGTTTATCAAATTTCACCACCATTTTTCTTAAAACGGTGAAAGAAAACATAGTGAGGAAATCGGCACATCCTAGAACCAATTCGAAGACATGTGACATCCGCCGTGGATTAAGCCCAGTCCTCAGCGAGAGGAGGCCCAGCAGTGGGAACGTTATAGGGTGATTATGGAGATATCCTGCAGTGGACCGCTGCAAGATGATGAAGCACTAATTGGAGAAATCGTAATGAATTCAAACCGTATTAAGTGCGAAGACGATATCGCGTCACGAATCACTTAGTGAATCAACAAAAGTAATTTTAATTAGTGTCGGAAGCTAGACTCTAGACAGCGTTAACGACGTGACGAAACAAAAACTACTAATGGCTATTCACGAACCCTTTCTTTTGGTAAACGAAACGGTAATTATTGCTTCAGAGCTGGAAAATTACAGGTTTTCTTAACAGCTGCCCGCAATTAACAGCTCGGGCTATTACCGTTGTCATTTTCTTTTAGTTAAAGTGATTTTTGTTAAGGAGTGAGTTTCATATTTTTTGGGTTAATACGACATATTATATTGATAAAACATAGAGTGTACTAGCTTTTGCAAGTGGCTTCGCCCGTGTGCTGGTTGAAAAGTATTCCACGGGAACGTATTACCGGGATAAAAATATGTTTTATTTATTTATTTAAGGAAAAACAAACAGTAGCACATTATGAGATAGACATCAAATTATCTTAAATATTAATTTTCAAACAATTATGCTACCCACTACGTTCTCCACTGATTACAATTAAAGTATTAAAAAACTGACTAGTAACACAGATACAATACCTATACAACAGTCATTGTCATAGAACTCATATCTAGATTTTAATTTTATAAAAAATAAATAAAGGAAAAGTACTTAAATTAAAAGAAAAATTAAATTTGTGTGCGTACATTATTAAATATTGCGCTATTTTAAATGACTTTGCAGATCCTTTAAGGTTGCTTGGATTTGCTTCTTAAATACATTTTTACTAAGAAAAAGAATGTGTTCATCCAGGATAACCTGGAAAAATTCAAACACGCAAAATTTTTCCACACAGATAGATTTTTGCGTGTTTGAGTATATCATTTTGGATACATCCAAACATCTAAATTTCCAAACATAAAAAACTTTCACATTTATAATATTAGTAACATTAGGCAGTGTTTTTAACAGACTTCAAAAAAGGAAAGGTTATGCATTTAAAAAATGACACCCATTATTAAATTTCGTCACCACTGCTCTCAAAACGGTGAAGGAAATATCGAAAACTGGTATACGAGTATGTCCTAGAACCAAACATTCGAAGACATCCACCGCATCCACAATATGAAAATACAAAAGTCGGTGGCAAATATGGCATAATACAAAACCAAAGGGACCGACTTCCGAAAGACTTAATGTTTTTGTATGTATTTTCTTTTCAATTATTTTGTTTTGTTTATTTATCGCATGAAAACAGCCTACATAGTTTTACTAACAAGAGCCAGATTTAAGGATCGAAAACATCCGGAAAATAATCAAAAATATCCTGCAGGCTTATTACAGGCATATGTTCGCGTTACAATAGTAAGCCAAACAATGTGAACAACAAATGAATTGTCACGAACTGAAATTAAAAGAAGGGGAACTGGCGATAATCACCATTAAAATTCAAAGCAAAGAGCTTAATGGAAGTAAGTGGAACTATTTTACATAAAATACACTTACAAATTCGCACAAAACATATTACACACTAAACAAACATTTAAAACTCATTTTCCAAGACCCTTTACACAAAAAATCTGACTATCACTGAAAAAAGCACTCTAAAACTTTCGTTATAAAGTGTATAGTCGTGTGGGGTGCTACGCAAGGGGTATCGCAACCGGGCCGCTTGGTACAAAAACGTTTATTAGCACATTTTGTCGCAAGCGGAGCGTGACGGCGATAAGTGACAAGCTATTGAGATGTTTGGGGTGAGCACCTAATGACTGCACATTGGGAAATGCGCCGCAAAAACTGTGAAAAATTATGACCACGAAATACCGATGCAATAAACTGAAATGACGCCCTTTATACCTGGAAACTTTTATTTAGGTATTAATATCTGTTGACGTTTTTATTTCTACTTGAGCATAGTTTTCATATTTTTTTCAGTATGTTGGCGTGTGCTTACTGATATAACATGGCAAATAACTGAATTTAATGTTGTTTGTATCGTACCTAATGAGAATTACTTTGCATTCAGTATAGAATCAACTGCTTCTAAACTGAACAGACCGCTGTGCTGCTGGGGAGTTTCTTGCGCTATTTCTTTTACTATTTGATTGATTGAATAGTTACTTATTTGTTTATATTCCAATAGATTGTCCATTGAATTATTTATTTATTTATTTATTATTATTAAATTTTTATTTAAAGTTACACCTAGGTACCTATCCGTACTAGACACGCACTTCACAAATCTGTTAAGTAATGTACCTACAGTTTTGAACAAATGAAAATCAATGTTTATTTTTTTTCTTGTGTTGTACGGAATTCAGAATAAAAGCTTCATGACATGGTAGCATTTATTTCAACTAAACCAATTACAGGCGCGTTCGAATTGTCTATGAGTAGGTCAGTAAGAAAGATGAAGCAGTTACCCATACAAAGCGTAGTAGGTTCCTAAAGACAACAACGGGTAAGAAACTTTAAGTAAGTAATAAATTAACACGCCAACAACCAACATTACCAAAATTTAGTATCACATTTTAATCCAGAAATCGTAGTCACCCTACCGCGATCAACACAGCGAATTCGATTACCATCGCTTTCTCATTGTTGTCTATTTGACGCTTAATGCACTCCTCTATTGTCAGCCGTCCATTAACAAGAGAACCCCCACTCTCAACCAATTCAACCGTAAGAGAGACCAACGCATGCTTGTCAAAAACTTCGATAGGTCAATTTAATCCGGCCAATGAAAACTGAACCCTATGTTCAAATTAATTGTTCGTTTCAAGAGGTCTATATTAATTGGTGCGTGACAAAATAGAAGTGTTTATGTGTGACTGACTTTATAAAGCTTAGAATCAATTTGTATGGGAGATCTGATAAGATTATGATAAGGTCGCAATTGTTAGGAGTTACTTTAATGGGTCCTGCACGTTTGGCAATGCGTGTACTCATAACGCAACGGAAATTGTAAGGATTAGATGGTTTGTATTGTGTTTGTTTAGCTAATTATATGTTACCTACAATACGTTGGGATGGAATGTTCTCTTTTGTAATGAATCAACCTACAATGTTCCCATCGTTCTACCTCATGACTTCTCTGTTGAAAGTGTGTCAGCAGGGGAAAAATCTTTTACTCACCCAATGTGAATTTCTCGTATTCACAAACTAGAAACATTTATTTCAATTAATAATAGGTCTTTACCTATGAAATTGCCGTTTTGTATGAAAAAATTTAAACGAATTTTTTTCATGAATTTTTTATTTGTATTAATCGAAGTAATCACCCATGCAATCAATGCATCTTTGCCATCGCAGTGGCAGTTTATTGATGCCCTTCTTAAAGAAATCAGCTGGACGGGAGGCAACAAATTCTTCAAAGGCATTTTGTACTGCCTCTCGGGTATTAAATTTTTTTCCCGCCAAGAAGTTATCCAAATTCTGGAAAAAGTAGTAGTCTGTAGGCGCAAGGTCTGGTGAGTAGGGCGGATGACGGAGAGCTTCCAACCCCAGTTCTTGCAACTTGGAGACCGTCTGCTGTGCAGTATGAGGTCGCGCGTTGTCGTGCAGGAGCAGCGGAGACGAGCGATTGACCAATGCTGGTTGGAGATGCGCCAGCTTCTCCATCATTGTGTTCAGTTCTTCACAGTACACATCTGCAGTAATGCTCACCCCGTTTGGTAAGAAGCTGTGATGAATCACACCGGCGCTAGACCACCAAACAGTGACCATCACTTTTCTAGGGGTAAGTTTTCGTTTAGGGCATTGTTTAGGTGCTGAACCAGGATCCAACCAACTTGCTGAGCACTTACGGTTATCAAACAGAATCCATTTTTCATCGCAGGTAACAATGCGGTTCAAAATTCCTTCATTTGTGTGTCTGTTGAGCAGTGCAAGGCACATCTCGACGCGTACTTCGCGCTGGCGATCATTGAGTTCGTGGGGCACCCATTTGTCAAGCTTTTTTACCTTGCCAATTTGACGCAAATGGACCAATATTGTTTTGACGCTAACGTCGAAAGCTGCTGCTAATTCAGCCGTAGATTGTGTATCATCAGCTTCCACAATCGCCTTTAATTCGTCATTGTCGACCAAAGTCTTCGGACGACCGCGAGGTTCATTTTTCAGGTCGAAATTTCCAGAACTGAAGCGAGCAAACCAATAACAGGTGGTGCGTTGGTTTGTAGTGTTAGCTCCGTAAACGTCGTTGATGTTGCGTGCCGCTTGTGCCGCGTTGCTGCCACGACGGTACTCATATTCCATAATTACTCGAATTTTTAACGTATCCATGATGACGAAAAAGATTGAAATGCGATGAAAATGTAACACTAATCAATAAAGAAATGACTACTTTTAGAAAAAAAAATCCATGTTTTTAAAATAAAATTAATTTGAAATTAGAATTCTTAGCCAAACAAAAATTATTTTGATTTGAAATGGCCAGTACTGCAGAACGGCAATTTCATAGGTAAAGACCTAATATAAACCATTAACAGTTTCGAATTGTCAAGGAGTCCGTCAGTCATAAATATGAAGCTAATTGCCCATTCCAAAGTGTAATACCTATGGAGAAAAACGTGCAAAAACACTCTAATTTTGGTTGTAATTTTCACATGTCTTCCAATTTTGGTTCAAGGATATGCCTCTTTCTTCACAGTATTTTCCGTTTTTTCTGAATAGGGACATACTTCATGGATGTGCATAACTGATAAAGAACTTCTTCTTCGGTTGGTAGGAGACTTCAGCAAAAACAATATGGCGTCACATAATATCCTCTCATAGCTTATCAAATACACTCCAACGAGACTATGATGTGTGGTACAAATAGAAAAACACAAAAAAGAACAAGATTGGGGAAAATATGCATCACATCCACGCAAAATGGCCGTCGCTCAGCATATTGCTTTGACTCGATGCGAGACAGAGCATCAGCGCTGGTTTTCAGCGACAGCCAGCATAGACGTGATGACGTCAACTGGTGCTGCACAAAATGAGACATAAAAAGCAAAAATGGAAAAAAAATATGTTGGTTCCTTGTTGAACGTATATTCTTTGTCTTAGCGTATCGATAACAATCTAAATACAGTAAGCCCAGAATTGGACTGTCTATGCATGGCATGCCTGCGACTGGTAGGAGGTGCGCGGTGCCTGAGAGGCCGCCTTAGTAAGAGCTTGGCACTTTCAGCAGCGTCCATCAACTCCTGTAGCGTGCAGACAACAGGACACGCTAGGCAAGATATTAAGTACCCCATTGTTTGTGGGACAGCATTTACACTCCAGGGTGGAGTCGTCTGTGAATCTCCACCTTAGCAACGTTTAGTAAAAGGCACATCAACTTTAGTACTATATCCTCCCTCACACTGTGGACCACGGAGTGTTTGTCAAAACACAGTAATTACTGGCGCGTCCTCCGTGACGTTTCAATTAGGAACCCTTCCGTTCAGAACATCCTCCGCTGTTGGAAAGTATTACAGTAATCTGTTTGTTTCTTGGTGTATTTAGTGATAGTTTTATCGGGAAACTGTAGTTCCGTTCAGTATTGATTAAAATTCAGTAGTCTTAAAAAACAATTTCAACGCATCGTGTGCACAACTAATGGATATGTGGCGGCATCTACAACGCCACATGCGAACTATGCATCAAAGACTTGACGTCACACAAATACTACATCGCGCAAGCAGAGTTTACTGCGCGACTCGTATATATACAACATCCCGACATCAACCAACGGGCAGTTGCTCACCAGACACAACACTCGTCTGGTCGGAAGATCCTCCCTTTTCCATAGAGTAAATGGAGTGTGTGAAAGATGATGTGTATAGGGGATGACTCTCGAGATGACGATTAATAGAGTAGTCATTATTGGTCCTGCCCTTATCTCGATTTATTTGGGGTCGGCGCAACATGTCTTTTTCTTCCACGCTTCTCTATTAATCGTCATCTAGGTAGTCACACCCTTTCAAACCATATATTTTATCTTAACATTCACAAAGTCCGTTGCTCTGGTCTCTTACTCTAATAGCTATCGAAAATCGACATTCATACTCAAATTAATTATGATTTATGATAATTAATTGACTAATATGAGAGAAAAACGATATAGGGCAGTATCACAAAACGCCTGCCTTTCAAAACTTCCTATTACTTAGCTGGGAAAAAAAAGTGGCCGAACCAAGTCCTTAGCAGCACAGTTGAATTTTTAGAACTTGGTTCTTTATCCTACCCTACCTTATTCTGCGCTGTGTGGCGAGCAGACTCGATTGTTTATATGTGAGTCGCTGCTGCACGCTTTCCAATTCGGTGTTACGCGTGTGGCAGTGATTCACATGTATTCCTGGTTTTAGGTTAAGTGATTAGAATAGGAAAACTAACATAGGCGTAAGGAATATTGTTACTAACAAATTGAGTCATGTCACTTGATAAATAAAGATGTTTTTTTATTTTATTAATACAATGGTATGCATTTCCCTGGCAAAACTGGGCTTAGTAACGACAAGCTGACGGATATTAGCAAATAAACGACATGTGCTGAGCTGTGCATGTATGTGAATATGTAAGAGTGTAGCACCTACAGAACGTAGTAGGGTGTCGGTGTCTGGGAGCTAGTTTAAGCGAATTACCGGCCGCTTCCGTAGCAGACGTGTTAACGACTCTATGCGATTACGCGAATATACTGAAACTAGCTGAAATTCGATTTTAGATTTTCGCAATGACGTTTGATATTTCGGAAAAAGGAATCTGTTGAACGGATTTGTTCAATTTACTCGTTTTTTAGATTTCATGATTTTTATTTAATATAATTTACCATGTTTGCTAGAGAGATTTGATCCTTATGATTGATCCTATCACTGGTGCCATAAAAGTACAGGATGCTATTTTTACGGATTTTAGTCGGTTCGATTCCCGGATGTGGCAAGCGTATTTTCAAAAATCGTTAAATGCAGTTTGGTTTCATTTTAAAATTATAGGAATGTTTCCTTTGAGTAAAATTAGCTGTCTTCAGTATTTAGAGTACTTTTCCTCCAGGTACGCTTCGAAAATTCCACCCTGTATATACTAGGATACTTTTGTGGCTTTAGTACATTCCCGTGTGATAATTTCCTATATATACACGGGAGAAGCCGCTGGCCAAAGCTAGTGTTACCATGATTAACTAAAGCCACCTGCCCATACTTTTGCATTTCGTCTCAAATGATAGGCAGGTAGGCAGCTGAATGCAACAATGCCACATTATGTAGTCGTTGTGCCCAGGATTAAAAGTTGACACTGCAATCTTGTCCACCTAAATGCGAAAACTACATTCGATTCATCAAATGAACAAGCAGAAGTTAAGGCAGTTAACAAAAGACCTGACATTTATATTACACACTATTAAAATCAGCTTATCCTATATTGAAAACCAAGTGTCAGATTAGTTCCGAACCACATTATTTGGCAAATAGCCATTCAACAAACTTATTGATGCGATTTTAGAGACTCTGTACCAAGTGTTTAAGGGCTACAATTCCTTGAACATAAACGTTTTGCAGTGGCATAAGAAAGCAATTAAGAAACGACCAGTTTAATAAGATCTCCAAAAATTCTGTAATGCATTAGTTTTTGTTCGTTTAGGGGGAAAAGGGAGGGTCATGTAATTTGGTGGGGCATCAATACGGCTGACATATGTTCGGCCTGCAAAGCCAAAGGGGATTGAGTGGCATAAGCCCCTTGGGTTCATTATTGCCCTTTACCCTCCCCGTAGGGCCCTTCACTCAATGTTTGCAAAGTGTACTTATTTCACTTAATATAAGAGAAAATTTCATTAAGCTCGTTTTGGTGATCGTTGAAAAATATGCTAAGATGTTTAACGAGTAAGGAATCAATCACAAGACTAATAAAGTAGTAGAAAAATGAAGTTACGACTCTATTATGAATTGATCACTAGTTTTATTCTTATAAGCTAAAGTATCTTGAATCCTTAGATATATTCTCGGCTTATTGAAAGCTTCATCCAAAACTAATGCCTCAATGGCCAGATAAATTAAAACCATAAAACCCAATTATTTTGAATTGAGAAACTTAATGACGTCGTGCTGATGACGTTCAATAACTAACAAATCAACACATTTATAAAATATTAATTCGATTATGAAATACTTAGAAAATGGAGTATCTAAGGCTCTTTTGTAATGTGTGACCAGTTTCGTTTTAAATATTGTAACGTGTACTTAACCCAATAAAGATTGTATTTATTCAAAAAACACGAACATTGATGTCACCAGAAAAACGACCTTAACATAAACAAGATAATGCTACTTAACGTTTATGGATGATCATACCAGTAATGAAGAGATTCGCAGGAGAACCAAGTCCACCGACATAGCCTGAATTGTCAAACTTAAGTGACAGTGGGCAGGGCACATTGCTCGCAGAACATATGACCGATGGGGCCGATAGGTTCTGGAGTAGCGACCGCGAACCGGAAGACGTTAAGTTGGAAGGCCTCCCACAAGGTATACCGATGACCTTGTGAAGGCTGCAGGAATTCGCTGGATGCGGGAAGCACAGAACCGGTCGAAATGGAGGAGCTTCGGGGAGGTCTATGTCCAGCAGTGGATGTCTTTAGGCTGAAATGATGATGATCATGACGAACTGGACGTGGTGGGTTGTGTTCATAATATTAATGATTAAAATTATGTAAATTTGTATTTGTTACGGTGGTGAATCCCAACAATACCTGGATGATCGAGCTTTGCCCGGTATTTTTAGATACAACCTGACACTGACCTAGAAATTGCAAAAAAGATAAAAAACGGAAGAAAATTTGAATGTCGCGAACTACCTTATCTACCCTAAAGACACGATCATTGATGTCATCAGAAAACTGACCTTAATGTTAACAAAATAAAGCTACTTATAGTTTATCAACTAACCTGCACCCTAACTTCAGGTAGGTTGACTTTCATCGCCAGCTCCTCCCTGGAGTACACGTCAGGGTAGTGGCTCTTCTCGAATGCCCTCTCGAGCTCATGTAGCTGGTAGGTGGTGAACGTGGTTCTGTTCCGCCGGTGCTTCTTCTTGTTGTCTGCAGCGGAGCCAGGTCGTGCAGACTCGTCGTCGCTGCCGGGAGGAGACTTGTCATCTGTTGGGGTTCGCTGGCTATAGCCGTCGTTGCTGTTGCAGGAGCCTTCGCCTGGAATGTTTGGGTGAGGGGTTAGTCAGGAGAAATGGTTGGACAAGGTTCAAGATTGGGATGTTTTTAATGCTTTGCATTACATTACAATCACATCCAAAATATGGGCTAGTTTTGTCTACTCATTGCATAATCAGCTTATATCATTTCCCAGGGACACAGGCCTCTTCTCGGCGAGAGGGAGTGAGCCGTAATCCACCCCGCAGGCCCATTTTTGGTAGGTAGATGTATCATCTCTTCGAAGTGTTGATTCTAAGAAATGCCTGTTGATGAAATAATTTACACAAAGCGAAGCGCCTGTCTGGGTTCGAACCTATGACCTGCAATTCGCGGTCGTTACCACTGAGCCTACACTGCTCTGCTTGAGAGAGCAGTAGGTATTGGCCCAGTGGTCCGTTTGTTGCGTTTTTTTCTTTTTAGGTACATAACTGCACGCATTGTTGTTGAGCAGAGATGTAGATTCCTTTAGTACACCTTAATTTTGCTATTAGGTATGTTCAAGTCCCATGTAACAGAGGCGAGCCTATTGCCATCCATCAAGCACAAATCCTTACTCCGAGCTGTACCTAACTATGAAATTCCTGATGAAAAACCCGATAAAACTTTGAGCGATATTGGCATCGAACCCAGGGCCTCATCCTCATGGCAGGTCTGTAATATGGCGCTAAAAAGATAGGTTTAATACTTCAAATAGTAATTTCTAATGAGCATTTTTGGGGTTATTTCGTTATCGTCTATTACAGAGAGTATCTCAACATCTACGCAACTTAGAAATTTGAATGTTGGAATAATTTTTAGGTCTCATTAACGTCCACAATGGCGTCGATTCTTTTGTTCACCACCGAGTATTGCTATCTTACTGACATTTTACACATCATCATCATCTGCCTAGCCTTTTCCCAACTATGTTGGGGTCGGCTTCCAGTCTAACCGGATGCAGCTGAATACCAGTATTTTACATGGAGCGACTGCCTATCTGACCCAGATACTGGTACGATACCCCTTGGTAAGACTGATTGTCAGACTTTCGAGGTTCTGACGACCCTTAACGACTGTCAAAGATCCACAAATGACAGCCGGGACCAACGGCTTAACGTGCTTTCCGAGGCACGGAAGGGTTTTGGTATGTAAAGATGGTCACCCATCCACGGACCAACCGCGGCAAGCGTAGCTTAACCTGGTCGATCGATCCGAGCACCTATTGTAATTTAGCCACAAGCCCCTATGACATTTTACACATATGTATAACATTTGTGCCCTATGGCATAGGGTATGGGTACACTTGGACATTCTGATTCCTTTACGTATTATCTAAACAAACACAGATCTAGTTCATATCGCAAACAGTGCTACGTACAGTCGGCACCGCAATTACGCAGCAAACGAACAAGGAAACAGCGTCGTAAATCAAACGAAACAATTTGAGCTTGCCTATGCTAATGTTGAGCCGTGTCTTGCCGATAATGCAATAATATTCAAATATACCACGCACAGTGCGCTGCAGGCAATCTATTTGGACAAAATTTGTAGCTACAGATATAATGAAAATTAAAAGCTTTATTTTAACTGTGGTGAATATTATGTTGCAAGAAGGACATTTAAATTTAGAAATAAAGTTCTTATGAAGATATCTTCTTCCTTCTATCCTACTTTATACAGTTTTTAGTATTATAAATGTGAAAGTTTGCCTGTTTCTATATTTATATGTTTGGATGTGTGTTACACAATCACGCAAAACCAGCACTTAAAAGGTCAATAAAGTGTCCTTCAAGGGTGTCTCTTCGCGGATTTTCCACTCACCTCTGCCTTGAAAAATACCTTCATCATCGTTATCATCGCTTCAGCCGAAAGACGCCCACTGCTGGACATAGGCCTGCCCCAAAAGGGGGGTTTTGCCATAATTGCCACGCTTGGCAGGCGGGTTGGCGATCGCAGTATGGTGGTAAAATTCATAGAGAACGCTGCTGCCCATTCTCTAGTAAGTCCCTTAGTCGCCTCCTACGACACCCACGGGAAGAAATGGGAAGGTGCTATTCTTTTACGTCCGACACCACACGGATCCCTCGGAATTCTCGTAAGTAAAAACATTCAAAATATAGGACAATGGAAAGAATATAGCCCCTGCCTGACCTATGTTTTATAAAAATGTAGATGTAGTACATAAAATAATTATGTCATTTTTAGGGTTCCGTACCTCTAAAGGAAAAAACGGAACCCTTATAAGATCACTTTGTTGTCCGTCCGTCCGTCCGTCCGTCTGTCAAGACCGTTTTTCTCAGGAACGCGTGGAGGTATCAAACTGAAATTTCTATATAATACTTAGTTCTACTGTCCCTGGAAGCTGTAGAAAAATCAACCTTCTAAGTCAACGCAATCAAAAGATACAGCCATTTAGGCTGCAAAATTCCGCAAATTTTCGAAACTCGCACGGGAATCAAAACCTACAGGGTACTTCCCGTGAACTTAGAATCTTGAAATTTTGTACGAAGTCACGTCTTATAGTACAGATATAGGAAAAATTACGAAAACCGTAAATTTTTAGTTTCGTCATATAAAAAAAAATATTTTTGACAATTTTGAACTTTTACTTATATACCCACAGGTTTGTACGGAACCCTCGGTGCGCGAGTCCAACTCGCACTTGACCGGTTTTTTTTCTTGAAAGTTGAAATAAATAAGCTCTATCTTCTACCTAAATTCAATCTTCCATAGATAAAAAAAAAAAAAAACTAAACAAACATTTAAAATGTAATCTCCAATTGTACCAACAGCTTGTAAGCGATACCATCGCACAGTGGGCTAAATGCAATCCTTCCTCAAACATAAATCTGAACACAACTTGTATCATATATCATCGCGTATCGCCTGACCTGTAAACAAAGGCCTTCCTCACAGTTACACGCCAATTATATCTGACTTGGAAAACATGATCGTTCCATATTTTAATCTTTGTTAGTTATTTGTTTTGTGTATGCCAAAATTGCTAGAAAAGTGTTTGATTTTTATTTATTTTGCAACTAAGTTATCGGCAGTCTACCAATTACATTACGTTCACTAAGATTTGCTTTAAACTATGTAACTGATCTTTAATAAAAAAGGACTTGATGTTTTCTGACGTATTAGTCACAGGAGCAAAGTTGTTGATATAGCTCTCAGGATAGGCATTTCGGCATGCTGAAGTGGCAATGGCCCAGCCATGTTAGCCGTAAAACGGATGACTGTTGGGGTAGACATGTTCTTGAGTGGAGAACGCGAATCCCCAAACGTAAGGTGGGACGCCCTCGAGATAGGTGGAGCGATAATATTTGCAGGGCAGCTGGATGAGAGTTGAATGGCGTGCAATAGGAGAGGCCAGTCCAGCACTGGACTGCTGTAGGCCGATGATGATGATGATGATGAAGTGACATTTAATCTTTGGGTGGGTGGTAATGCAATTACTAAGTTTCATCATGGAAATCATATCACTTGGTTTAAATAGATTCATTTTATTTATGTAGATTCTTTTAGATATTGTAAACGAGAGAACGTTGTAGGCCTTACAGACTGTAGATTTGTAAACGATTTTCTATTATTTACTTTCATTCCTCTAAGTACCTGGTACTCATTGACAGGCCTGCACTGTCCTCCCATACCTATTATTACTGTAATTTGAAAACATTGTAAAAGCAAATTCTTTTTAAAAGAGTTAACGTGGAGTTTCTTGGCAGCCCTTCTCCATAGGAAGTGACAAATTGGAACTCTGCACCTAGCTTTTGACGTTTCATAAGTACCCATGCAGGTTTATTTATGTGAAATAATTTAGATTTTTGATTTTATACATAAAAACAGTCCAGAAATAAAAGCATGTCGATGTAGCACCACTTCCACCAAAGTAATTTCTTATCGCATTCGAAACTTGCTAAAATATTCATACAGCATATAACGTGGTGAAAATCATGTTCCACCGAGGGAAAGTCGAGGGGTAATTGTTTGCGGAAACTCAACATTTATCACTTCCATTATTTTGTCCGCGGCGAGTGATTGAGTGGCCCACTGGGTGGATTTAATGCATGCATTAAGTTTTATGTCAATATATTTTTTGATTTTTTTCAAAATATTTATGAAGTTAGTAATGGTTTCAGAAGTATATACGTTCAGTACGGGTTCGTGGCTCGATGGTAGCAACCACACGGGTCATGCTCATAGATGGGTCCATGGATCCATTACATATTCAGACCCCTCCGTGCTTAGGGAAAGCACGTTAAAGAGCGTTTATTCTGAAAGTTGGCAACGTCGCAAATAGCTGTCAAATATTGACCTGTTTTTATTAATTTTGTTAATATTACTGTGTGGAAATATGAAATATCGTTAACTAATGACCTAAAATATGAATAAATATTTGCAATTATATCACTAAATTTGATGCTGTAACCGTTTTAGGTGTAAAAAGGGCATTTGGAAAGTTTCCAAGTTCTTTTTTGCAACTTAAACGAAATATTCGGTGTTAAGATATCAATTATTGCATTTCATAATCAATATTTTAGTTCACTAGTTAGCGATATTTCATATTTCCATACAGTAATATTGCTAAATTAATAAAAACAGTGAAATATTTGACAGCTATTTGCGACGTTGCCAACTTTCAGAATAAACGCTCTTAAGATGTTGGTCCCGGCTGTCAGTGATCTTTGACAGTCTTTACGGGCAGTCAGAAGCCAAAATGTCTAACAACCATGAGGGTATAGTGTTGCCCAGTAACATGGTTATAGATGTCAGATAGGCAGTCGGTCCATGTAAAATACTGATATTCAGCTGCATCCGGTTAGACTGGAAGCCGACCCCAACATAGTTGGTAAAAGGCTAGGCAGATTGATTGGACTACTGTATTTCTTGGGCCCATTTTATAAAAAGCATAGCGCCATTATATATTCGATATGTCATCTGTCAGTTGTGAAACCGATTAAGAAATCAAGAGTGTACAAGACATACAAAACATCCCTGCACGTCGCTGTAGATTGAGCGATCAAAAGTCACAACATTGTGCTATCTCGGTCACTCGCATAGGTTTCAACGTCAAACGAAAGAGAGCGTTGTGTCACATTTAGATTACTGAAGCAGATTACAAGCGGCATACAAAACAAATAAAAATATTGTGGGCAACGCATTAAGACATTTTACACTTATCATGATACGATCTGGAACCGTATATTTTTTCCTTTTTGTAATAATTATCGATAATCTGGCAACACTCGCGAGCATTATCGTCTATAATGGCTTGTCTCGTTGTTTTTTTTTTATGTGGTAACCCTAATCATGTGTCAGATTTGCCGTGTTCATATTTTTATTAAAGCTCTCGCGGCATTAATGATTTTTTTCAAAATGGATTCATTATTGAATTATTTATGGAAGGCTTGAGCTTGGAAAGGAAATCAAATTCAATCAGTTAATTCTTTGATTATTCGAATGTATCTGGTTTCCAAGAATATTGAACCATCGAATAAAGTTTGTTTCTTTAGTTCATATCAGATGTATGAACGTAAAAGAGTATGTACAGACGCCAAACAAAGAAATTTGACAGATTGGGGTAGCTTGATACCCCAATCTGTCAAATTTCTTTGATAGATTTCATCTTTAAAACATAGGGATCATAATCAATTGGAAAAATTTTACAGTTTGGGGTAGCTTGATGTGCTGGCGTCTGTACCTACTCTATTCGTGGATAAGAATCGTAGCAGGTGGTGGGGCTCTGTGGTTTCTGCGGTTATTAGTAGTTATTTGTAGTTCTGTCGGTTATGTTTCTGCTGAAAATCATTCATTAGCAAGCATTGATTTAATAAGCAGGTAATTAAGGAACCTAAGCCAACTTACACCAATGCCAAATCCACCAGTCCCATCTGTATTTGAGGAAGAACACATGTATAGCTTGCTACAAATGTGTTCTTCCTCAAATAATGTCATTTGTTGGCCTACGCATCAGATAGAAGAAGATTTTCTTTTTTTGAAGTTGTAATTAAGAGTGGACCAAACTGCCAGTCACCTTGCGAAGATCGTCGCTCAACTTAGCCTGAGGGCCTTACGTTTGCCGATTCGCGGTCTCCACTCAAAACACGTTTACCCCACCGTTAGCGGCTAATATGACCGACCAATTGCCACTTCGGCTTGCTTATTCGGGGATTAACTGACAAATCCCAAATATTTTCTGCCAAACAATTTCCATAATATTATTATGTTCATAGTTCATACCTATGGAACTGCTAACTCAATGACCATTCACTAACTCCGACATTTTCTCATCTCGTTTGTTAATTGATATCAATGAAGTTGTTTTTGCTTCGCCTTCGTTATGGCTCGACAGATATCTTCTGATAATCTTAAGTAAAATGTTAATCATAATTTTGATTGTGCCTTCAATTGTTGCTTTTAAGTTTAATTGATTTACGAATTTCTAGTGTAGTAGTAATTATATAGGTAGCGAAATAGTTGCCTAGTGATACCCAAGAAATGGCAAAAGAAAGACAGGTACACCACAGAAAAGGTGGAAAGATGACATAAGGCAGGTTCGCTGAAATAACATGGGGCAGTGTGGCCAGAGTGTTTACCGACTGGCGGACGGGCATACCTACAAAATATAAATAAACACCCAATACGAAAGTGACGACACGTACACAATATGTTTGTTCTAAAAAGCTATTAAATAAATTATACACGTGAGTATACGTTGTGTTTTGAAAAATCCACAAACCCCGACATTTAAGAATGAAATCATCGTCGTCATCGTCGCCTTTTTTGGTTTTGTTTAGACTTCTTTTGAATGACTTTTGAATATTTTCAGCATCTTAAACACAGTACTGTACTAACGAATCATCAGCCTACAGTATTCTACTGCTGGACATATACCTCTCCAATTGCACGCCATTCAGCTCGATTCTTGGCAACCAACGAATGATTGAAGGAAATCAAAACTCTCAAATAAACGAGGGCGTTGACTAATTATTCATAGACAACTGAAATAAAATTCGAGTTTGAAAGAAACTGTATAAAATTCTTCACGATTCTCTATTGGAGTCTGAGTTTACCACCATATATCTGCAAGCAAACTGTCAATGGACGAAGGAACTTTGTCGCCAATGATTAATGCAACCGTATCAATTAAAAACATGTCATCGTTATTTATCTAAACAGCAAACATGTAGAGGACGTTACGATGTTAATTACAAATGTGTCCAACAATTCCAAAAGCATACACAAAACAGATGAACGCAATCCAATATATAAACTCACACAGATACAACGAAACGAGCTTAGTTACGAACCAATGAAAGCTTCATCACAACCGCTCGATTACGGGAACTCGATTGTGCGGCTCACAATCGATTTGCAATCGCTATTACGAGCCAATATTCGATTATGTCCCCCTGCGGTGCTGACCGCAACGCTAAACGATCATTCGATCACTATTAATGGCTCCTAGGCATAGCTAGCGTTTATCGATGTACTCGTATGGTATCGATGTGTATTCTATATCTCGGTAATTAGATTTGAGGATTGTAATGAGAATCATCATCATTCTCTTGGCCTATTTAATTAGGGTCTTTTTCTTCCCTATTTCTCTTCTTAATCGTCATTTCGGTGTCATCCCATCACAATCCCTCCATAATTTCTTCGGAAGAAGGCCCCTACTCTACAACAAATACAATTTATAACAATAAATACTTTTTCTTTCTTTCTATAGGTACTCATAAGAGTACCTATAGCCATCCTCACGAATACTCAAAACTTACCTCACGACATTTTTGTAACGAGGATTGTAATAGGTCATCATCATCATAATCATACCTATAATGTTCTCACTGCTGGGACACAGACCTCCTCTCGGTGAGAAAGAGCGGGCCGTAATCAGCCACGCAGGCCCAGTGCGATTTGGTAGATGTCCCTTGTCTGCGAATTTTTGACATGCTCGTTTCCTTCACCGTTTTGAGAGCAGTGGTGATAACACTAAATAAAGTGCCTGTCGCGTAAGTCGCGGCCGTCACCACAGCAGGCTTAGCATTACACTTTCTATTTCTACTCTACTGTAGAATAGAAAACGCTTGTCTACATTTCTCGATGAAAAACTGTCAACTGTCTGTACGGAAACGTCATCGTTGTTTACTCTTCCGACGACAAAACGCTTGTCTACGGTTCTCGTTCTAAGCCTGCTTCTCCACCTCTGCTCCCATTGAAACATTTTGTAAACGTTTTTCACTACATCTTTCACATTAGAATCAATTTCATCATTTTCATTCTACCATAAAATCAAGCCGTTTCTTCGATTACCACAAAGTTTAAGGAGTCCCACAAGGCAAGTCGCGAGCCCTCATAATTGTGCTGTAGTGCACGGGCACGCCACCGCTGATCGTGCCGATAACGCGCTAACTCGATTAGCTAATTAATAATTTCACACAAATTATAGTAGCCAAGTATTCGTGACCTCGTTAGCTTTTATTTCGAGCAACGGATTTTATTGGTATCAAAACATTTTTTCTATTGAATTATTGTTTGACCTTACGGGTTGGTGCAAAGGCGTTGTTCTGTGGCGGTGACGTTAAAGGTTTGTTGAATTATTGTGCGTGGATTTGGGTGATGTCATTACCTAATTTCTATGAGTCGTGACTTGGTTTTTTTTTTAGCCGGCTGCACAACATAGAGGGTTATATTTTTCGAGCGTGTGTATGTATGTGGACTTCTACGTCACACTACAGCCTAAAGGGCTTGATGGATTTTAGCTTGACAGGCGTCGTTAGATTTGTCTCAATTTGACAGTGACACTGGGTATATTTAAATTTTGAAATTTAAGTAGCCGATTTTTTGCGTCTAGTAATTTTTTTTTAAACCTTCGACAGGTTCCGTGGGGACTATCAAAATAAAGGGTTTCATAAATAGGTCTTAGTAACGTCAAAGATGGCAATTAAGGTATCTATTTTTAATTTTAAGAAAATGCCTCCAACTGCATGAGATTGCAAAAAAAAAGGGATTCAGTTTTATAGTCAACCTCTTTAAAACAAAAGTTTCTTGTTTCCATCTTTTTTAAAGTTCACTTTTGACGCAGCTGGGTTTTTTTTTTGACAATAATTTTCGTTCGCTTTCGAATTTTTCATAATCTTTTACACCCTTTTGATAGATTGCTTATATCGTTTTAGAATTAATATATTTGCCTAGCCATTTCCCAACTATTTTGAGATCGACTTCCAATTTAACTGTATGTAGCTGACTACTTATGCAGTGTTTGCATTGAAACTACTGCCTTTCTGACTTCCACAACCCAGTTACTGGGTAATACGACACCCTTTGGTAAGTGTGGTTGTCATACTTTTGGGTTTCTGACTGTACCAACGGCTTAGCCTGCTTTCCGAAGTACAGAGGAGTCTCGATAGGTAAAAAGTGGTCACCCATCCACAAACTGACGGCGGCAAGCACAGGTTATCCTTCTATCCGTGCCGCTGATTGCTTGCAATCGTATTAAATTTAAAGTTTTCAGGTTGTATTTTTGGCTACAAAAGCATAATACGATCATTAAAATAATCAGGTTAATAAAATACCTCATGACATTTTAAAAACCTCATTCATTCAAAATAGCACTCGATCAATCAAGGAATTAAACATAATTTTTCGTTCAATTTAACATTTATTTTCACTTGTCGGAACAAGACAGCCAACAAACTTGGGCTATAATGTTAAGACAGGATAATTTGTGTTATATCTCAAGCAAAGCGTAAAGGTCGATTCATACTTGCGCAGAGTGGAAGCGCTGCGAAGCGTCGTAAATCATAGCAAATAACCCCTTACCTCTACAAAGTAATGTGCATATTTCTTCAGAGATAAAAAAAGATGAGCGAATTCATGTTAATTCTACGGAATACGGATAAGGAGTAGTGGTGGTTCAGTGGTAACGTGTACGCGACTTTCGAGCTGTAGGTCATAGGTTCGAACCTAGGCAGACGCTTTACTTTGCGTAAATTATTTAATCACCACTGGTCTCAATAGCGTACTTAAAATTTTAAGGAAACCGGCATGTCTTAGCACCAAAAACTTCTAAAATATGAGGCATTTTCACATCTACCAAGCCGCATTGGGTCCGCGTGATGAATTACGACCTACTCTAACTGACTGAGAGGAGGCCTGCGTCCCAGTAATGAGAACATTATGCTTATGCGACCAGCACTGATTAAAATACACGCGCATTATTGTGTAGAGATAAGGGTAGAATTTATTATGTTATCTTTTAGATTGATGCTTCGGTGCGCTTCGATTCTTCGCTAGTATGAATCGACCCTTACACTTACAACCGTGTAAAATAAAAGCAAACAGCATCGCTTAACAAAGTGTTTAATATGCAGATACGATCTTGTGCGTCACACTCACGGCACAAGGTGCATTAGTGAGCTGCTACCGACCGGCGCAGGCGCAGGCGCTGGGCGCTTGTATAGCGTGTTGTAATTCCGAACGGTTTTAAATTAAGAGGAATGTTTTGAATTTATGTTTGAATTTAGAAAAATATTTAACGGATCCTCTAAGTACTTATTGAGCTTTTAATGACGTAGCTACTGCTTTTTTTTATTAAGGAATCTATGAAAACTTTTTGGGCTTCTAATAATGCACACATTTTTTACTAATGAGCCTCTTTTGAACTTTGTGAACTTTTCTCCCAGTTGGTCGCAGTTACTAACCTAGGGCACTCTGAACAAATGGGTTAGGTAAGAAAGGTGACCAACCTCGCGCGAGCTAAGCGAGCGCAGCAAAAGGTTATGCGGGAGCGGCCAACGAGCGCTACATCCAAGTTGCTGGCAGTTACTTAGTACTTTTACGAGTAAGAAACCCGAAATAGGAGTTATTTGAGGTTTACAAAAAGAGGTGCATTTTTAGATACATAAGAGTGTACAAAAAGCGAATAAATTGATTCGGCAGTGCTTAGCTAGCCTGAGTAAAAGTATATTCTGTATGATGTTACAGAAACCGTACTACAGCTCTGCTGCTTGCTATAGACTAATTTCTGACTGATAAATTAGGTACTTTGACTCATGTGACATAGCTAGCTTTTGTTCGTATTTAGGTACTTTGACATTTCATTGGCTATTTTATTACACATTTTCGATACTGAGTTGATGATACAATGCTACATTTTTTTCTGTTTGCCTATTCATATACGCCGTTGTGGTAAATTTTTTGTAACATCTTGCATGCCATGTGTGTAATACACACATGGCAACTAAAAAAAAACAATTTTATTCTTACGGTGCAAAATGGATGAGGTTCGATTAAAAACATGCCTTTAGAAAATATATCGAACTAGAACATCCTTGCATGATGTACGCGGTCCATTAGGAGTGCAGCAAAGATCTGATACAGATAACGTGTCACTCAGTCTTGAAACTAGTTGTATTGATACAAACAGAAACTCAGGTAATATTATATAACTTCATTATATAAAATAATAATACCTAGTACTTGTTTATTGCACCTCATGAGCGGCTCATGGTTAAGTAATACAGCGCCACAGGTCGATCCATCAGGTTAAGCTACGCTATCCGGGGTTGGTCCATAGATGGGTTACCATCTTTACATACCGACACTCCCGGTAGTTATTCGTAGATATTCGATCATCAAACCAGTCTCAGCAAGGGGTATCGTATTGCCCAGTTACTGGGTTTTTGAGGTCGGATAGGCAGTCGCTACGTGTAAAATACTAGTATTCAGCTGCATCCGGTAAGACTGGAATCTGGCCCTAACAAGTTGGGAGAAGGCCAGGGAGACGATGATAACTTATGTTTGTTGTACCTTCCTGTTTTGAATGCACACTAACCAATCTATAGAGTTTGGGCACGCCACGATTGCGGCGGTAAGTCCCCTCTTTGAGGAGTGGTTTGAGAGGCGGCATGGCGTCCTCACCTTCCGCCTGACGCAGGTCCTCACCGGACACGGTTGTTTCGGGAGGTTCCTGTTTCGGATAGGGCGGGAGGAAACGCCCGGGTGTTTCCACTGCGAAGATCGCCCTGAGGACACGGTGGAGCACACGGTGGCGGTCTGCCCTGCTTGGGCGGAGCACCGCCGTGTCCTCGTGGAGGCGATCAGCGGCGGCGATCTCTCGCGTCCGGCCCTGGTCCAGGCCATGGTACGGAGCGAGAGGGCATGGGGAGCCGTCACCTCCTTCAGCGAAGCAGTGATGCTCGCGAAGAGGGAGGCGGCGCACGTGAGGGAGAGGCAGCATATGCGCCCTCGCGACCCTAGCCGCCGCAGGATACGGAGACGCCCTGGGCGTCGGGAATCCCAGGCCGATTTCCGGCCACCGTAGGCATGGGCTTGCGGACGGCGAGTAATGGGTAGCTCGCTGTCCGGTAAGGACCAAGCCCAAGTCGACGGCGCGTTGTGTTCCACGCGCGCCTCAAAGAGATGTCAGCACAAAAATGATGGGGCCCGCAAGGGCCGATGCCTGTCAGGGGTGCGGGTTCGTTTGAAAGAGATACCACAGCCCCTGACATACGGGCTAATGAAGGAACACGGGTGGGTTTTAGTCAGTAAAAGTCTGACACGCCCTCCTGCTCCACCCAGAGCGGGAGAAGTTATTTGATGATTTCCCACCCAAAAAAAAAAAAAACCAATCTATAGAGTTAGTTAGTCATAAATAGTTGCAGCGACCAAATCGATCTTCACTTTGATGGTTTGGGAAAGTTGAAAGCCACTTTTCATAAGTAGGTATCTGCCCGATTAGTTTTAGTTTTTCATCAAAATACTATAATAATTTAGCCTTAAGTGATGTATGATATTTTCCAAGTTTTAAGTACTAAGCATTTTTTTTTACCTAATTTTAGTTAAGTTACTTTAGTTTATTTTGTACACACAGTCCCACAGAAAACTCATCCCTCAATTTCATTTATATGCAAGCGGAGTTTACCTATTAGTGATTATGTTACGCTACTACATTAATCTATCTTACATGTTATCTTTAGCATAATACGAGTGTATACAATTGTTGGTGAAACTAATAAAAAAAAAGGCACTCGGAGACTGCCGCGGTAAAACCGTTGCATAGCATTTTTTATCAATTTTTGCAATTATAACGAAAATAACCTAACACCCCCCAGTATGAAATGGCTAAAATACTGCTAAAACGGTAAGAAAATTTCATAAACCATCCATAAATATACGATGTTGTGTATGAAAATTCAGATAAAGCAGTCAAAATTGCAATTTTAACATGTCATTCCTCCGTTGCTATGCAACAGTCCGACCTGTTGCTAGGTGTTAGGTTATTTTCGTTACAGAATTTCTGGATTCGGTCTCCACGCTCAAGGCCCGCGATAGAAGCTATGCAATAGCTTAAAATTAGAGTTGAATCATGGCTAGAGCTAGAAAATGTTCTCACTAAAGAGGTAGCCCTGAAATCCAAATTTACCTTTCCTGCAGGCAGTCAGTCAGTAGCCCAGTAAGTGAGCACCAGTCATGGCGAGCGGTATCATGTTACCCAGTAACTGGATTGTCGATGTAGGATAGGCAGTCACTTTAAGTAAAATAGAATAGAATATTATTATTGTCCAAGTAATACAGTAAGCATTAAGCATGCATAGGTTAACATCATGTTAAGACAACATATTGAGTAGCTTAAATATATTTCTTTTTTTACATCAATCTATTTATTTAAAAAGAAAAGTCCGGACTGACTGACTGACTGACTCATCGACGCCCAGCCCAAGCCCTTGGACCTAGAAAGCTGAAATTTTGCACAGAGGTTCCCTTTATAATGTAGACAAAGAATACGGAAGGATTTTTGAAATTCAACCCCTAAGGGACTTAAATAGGGGATGGAAGTTCCGCGCGGGCGAAGCCGCTGGCAAAAGCTGGTTCTATCTATAAAGAAACAACAAGTTGGGTGAAAAAATGCGTCACATCCATGCATATCAGTCAAACCAAAACAAAGCCACAACACTAGTTTTCAGCAACAGCCGACGATGGAGCCGGAAAAACTTCTTCAAAGTTAAAAAAAAATTCAAAAGTGTAGAAATCATACTCGTAGAACATACGAGTAACTACCGTAAATAGATCTGCACTATGTTTTTCAATTTCCTGTAGGTAACTTAGGTCGCTTTTGACATTCTCATAGTAAAATATGTAATTCCATTGGTTTCAACTTTCAAGACAGGACCTGAAATCAGGGATTTATTCAAATCGATTTAGTAATACTATTACTATCTACTAGTAAGTAAGTAGAAGCTTTTTGAATAGTAATTCAAAAAGCTGGTTACTTTAACAAGTTTATCATTATGTGGACCAGTCCACTCAATGACAAGCAATACACAGCCTAAAAAAGAAGAAAAAAAATTCATAAGAATTCCTGAGAAGCTGGTACCAAGGATTTAGAAAATGATTCTGAAGCCCTCTGTGATAAAAAATTCTTCGGTCGAAATAAAAATTTGCTCTGCCATACATTTGGACCGCGTAGGTATCAAAAAAAATATCACTTTTCTATGAAAGCTGATATTTTTTTGATAACTGACGAAAATTAGATTAGAGTAACTTAATAAATAACACAAAATAGACAAAAATCGCTTATTTTTTCGACTATAAAAATTTGGACAACAGTTGGAGAATGTGAGATGGTAGATGGTTAAATCGGGGATGAAAGTATGTATGAAATTTAATCATTTTTATCCCATCGAGGACATGGCTTGTCCTTCTTCCTACTAATTCCTACTATTATAAATGTGATTCTTTTTATGTTTAAAATTTTATCATTTTTATCCCGTCGAGCACATGGCTTGTCCTACTTCCTACTAATTCCTACTATTATAAATGTGAAAGTTTTTATGTTTAAAATGTTATCATTTTTATCCCATCGAGCACATGGCTTGTCCTTCTTCCTACTAATTCCTACTATTATAAATGTGAATGTTTTTTATGTTTAAAGATATTAGGATGTTTGTTACTCAATCACGCAATAACGGCCTAGCGGATTTGGATAAAACTTGACAAACAGATAGTTTGTATTCTGGATTAATACAAAAAAATCTTTTTGTATTAATCCAGGCCACGCAGGCGAAGCTGTTCTCAATAACTTTTGAACAAGACTAGTGGCACCGCCGAAGGGCAAATCGACGATCGATAAGTATAAAAATTTTCGTAACCCTAATTACATTAGAGTTGTAATGAAACAATAATCTTTCACTAATGCACCGGATACGGCATGTCAACGCTGAGCCACTTCGGTGATCATTGGAAGTTGAGACACGCATGTTTGTATAAACTAGCGATCAGCGTTCAGCGCATTAGTTGATCAAAATGATAAGGTGCGCTCACGCATCCGCTTGTGAAACTTCTGTTGCATTGAGAGCCGTTATTAATGTGATTGTGACTATTAGGTACGTCTACTTTTTTTTTTTATTGCACGTTAACAGTTGATTGGCACGTTTGGCGTTCTGCTTGTGGTATTACGGAGACGAAATCTTTGGTGTCTGCATGTAGTGTAAGTTTGGATTGCGCGTATTGTATTTGCACTCTCTTCTCTTCTATTATTGTTAATGGCATCTCGCTGGTATATCTAGGAGGTTCTCGGCTAATTAACCGGACTTGCGAGTGGTTTGCCAATTTAACGAATAGTTATCATTCCTATGATTCGAGTATGGTGAAATATCCCCTATGACCCTACACTGTAGTAACCTATTTAATAACCCGAACATGTTTTTAAAATAAATGACCTATACTCGTAATATTGGCCCAAGAAACAGGCTCTCCAGGTGCAGTGGTTGGTATTGGCCTTGACTTATGAGTGAATGTAGGTTGTGAGGTCAAACACAGGCAGGCACTTTACTTAGCATGTTTAATTTTAACACCACTGCTCTCAAAATGGTGAAGTAAAACCAAAAATTCGAAGACATGTGATATCTACCAACCCGCACTGGCTATTGGCCAGTGCGGGTTGGTAGATATCACATGTCCTAAAACCTTTGTAATTTTTCGGCAATTTATTACTTCCATTGTATTATGTTTAAATGACTATCGATCTACAGAACCCTTACCTATGTCTACATTATTGAATGCTTCAAAAAATTTAATCAGTAACGCGAATCTCTACGCGGTCCATTATATTATGTTTCAATCGTATTACTGAACAGTAGCCATTCGATTTGTAATTAAAAGTATGTTTATATTGCAATAAATTACTTAGTTATTAAGACATATGCATGCAAGATTTGATTTATTTCGATTTTAATCTGGATGCCACACTTTAAATTATAATAGCAATACAATTTAATACACATACCCACTCTATAACATACTTATTGGTTGCTCTAATAAAGAAAACAAAAATTAAATTGTAAGTGTAACCTAACCTAAGGCGTTACGCCAAACTAAATTTTTAAGGCATTAAGTCCATCTTTGTACCTTGTTGTGTTCGAGAAGTTTTTAGATTACTGGGTACGGGCCTGTACTTTGCATAGACAAGCCATGTGCATACAACTATATTTAACTTTACAAAAATGAGTGTAAGTACCACGTTGCAATTCTTAATGCCACATTAAGTGGTTAATTTTCGAAAATCTGGGGGATTATACCTACTGCATATACAAGTTTTTTTTTTTTTTTTAACTAGCTCGACGGAGTTGTTTAGACGGTGCGTTGTCTTTCAGTGAATGAATCAATGAACTGAATGAAGAATTTTATTAAGAAGATCAAGTAGGTACTTGCTTATTAAACGTTTCAGAAAGTATGGTCTCCCTACAAGAAAGTCATCAATTTTAACAATGTTACATGTATTTTATTTCAATTTGTATTATTTCTGTATTAGGTAAGTCAGCAAAATTTGCGATATTGTTCGTCTTGTATTTTTATTTACCTTTTTATCATTTTGTTATTAATAAAAGTAAAGGCAGGCATTTACATCCTATCCTGTATACATAGAAACAGTTGGCGTACCTTATTCAATAAATAAATATGTAACGTATATTTACGATTTTGTCTTGATGACTGCACACTTTTGAGACTGATCTTGTTAAAACATTTCGACCCTCAAATGATTGAAATTAAAAAAAATGCCTTTTTTTAATTGTCTGGCTTTTTGTCACAGTTGGTTACAGTAATTGCGCAACCAATACCACCACCACTATAGCCACCCGCACCGTACCGAGCCGTATACGGCCGCCGCGGCCGTTTTGCCACTAGTTTAAAGTATTACCTACTCGTATTTTAAAGCTACGCTACCCGAACCAAGCCGTGCCACGGCAGCAGCCGACGAGTGCCAGTTATACATCCAAGTTGAGGGCAGTTATCTATGTACTTGGCTCTTTAGTATTTTTAGGTTCCCAAAATGGAAATTATTTGAGAGACGCAAAAAAAGAAGCGAAATTGTCACTACATGAATATTAGAGTGTCCAATATCATTTATATGAGCGCAAAATTAGAATTTTTAGGTTCAATTAAATACGTATGCCTTAATTGGGTCATTTAGGGAACCACCTATCTCCTTAGATTGGGTACCAGCCACAATTTCCACAAAATGACACAAAAACATTTTTATGCGAAACTAACACGATCTCAAACAGTATAATACCGCGGGTTGGTATCTACAATTTGGTAATTAAAGTTTCAAAAGTACACAAGGCTTACCACGGTATTTACTTGTGCCGTGTTCTGAATGTAGGCTGTTGGGTGTATTTACTGTGACATGTGTACTTGGTCATACAATATGTATAGTGCTGATAGAGCCGGCTATGGTCAGCCATATTGCCCAAGGGCTAATTTGCCGAATAAGTTTTTCCCCAGGCCGGAATCTTCGCCAAAAAAAAAAATTGGCAGTCATGGGGACTATCCAAAACTAAAAACTATGAAACAAAAGTGTTTTTTTTTTTTCGAATTAATCATAATTCCTACCAATATTAAAGATGTGAAAGTTTGTGAAGATGTTTGAATGTTAGTTACTCAATCACGCAAAAACGGCTGAACGGATTTGGATGAAATTTGGCACACAGATAGATTATAATCAAGATTAATATATAGAATACTTTTTATCCCGGTAGTATGTTCCTGCGGGATGTTTTCTGACTACCACGCGGGCGAAGCTGTGGGTGGAAGCTAGGACAATAGGTATAGAACGCAAGTAACTATTTACTCTATTACTAATTAATTAAATGATTAATTTACTAAATCCTTCTATTATTATAAATGTGAAATTTTGTTACTCAAGCACGCAAAAACGACCAAACAGATTTGGGTGAAATTTGACACGAAGTTACTTTATAACCTGTATTAACACGTAGGATACTTACCCTGGTAGGTTCCAATTGTCTCATTTCCGACCTCTATACGGGCGAACCCGCTGGCAAAAGCTAGTATCCAAATTAAATTAAAACAATCCTTTTGTTTAATGGTCCTACCTAAGTATCCAGAACATAATTTGTAAATTCAAATTATTGGTAAGTATGGTTTTCAAATATATCTATTACTAAACTAAAGAATTCTAAAGTTGAACAACACGCCACCCTTATAGCTACAGATCTACCTACTTAATACTGATATTATACACTACATACACCTAGTCGGTGATAACAACCTATTAGGTCTTCCCACAGAGGGTCTTCCCATCAAAAATCATTCAACGCGCTTAAAGAAGTATTCACATCAACATATACCTATATATATCTACATGCATCGACATGAGTACCTCGTCTTTTTTTGATCGGTTTAAAATAAACCTCAGTGGCTCTATTTTCCACAATGGGTTTAAAATAAACCTCAGTGGCTCTATTTTCCTCAATGGGCTGTCGTTTTCAATGTTTTCATGAAAAAACAAAGATCAAATAAAAATAATAAAGTTGTGTTATAATCAGCTAAAATAATTCCACTTTCCGCATCATAAAATAAATTAATCTTCAACAATTGTTGAGGCTGTAGAGTTACAGAACTTCTTGAAATTCATTACTGTTACTTTTGATACTGGTATGCACCAGCACCCTAATTGCGTAACTCACGATTCATCATAATCTATATCGTTTTGAAACGGATTGTTAAACCATTGCTTCATATGTTCGAAAAATGTGTCTGTTCGACAACATAAATAACGCAATGAATATTGTTTAACTGTGAAGACGAAACCAATTATGATCAATCGTGAGTTACGCAATTAGGGTGCAGATTTGTAAATTAAAAACCATTAGAAATCCTACTATATAATACTATATAGGTAATTTTATTATAAATGTGAAAGTTTGTATGTTTAGATGTTTGCGACTCAATCACATAAAAACGGCTGAACGGATTTGGATGAAATTTGGCACACAACTACTTTGTAACCTGGATTGTTTAAAAAAATATTACTTATCCGATTTTGCCTGTGGTTTCACCCGTGTGGAGGTAGAAAATTATCCTATGTGTAGCCCCGTGCATACGATCAGGATGGAAACTATCCTAAGGACCTACATAGGATAATTTTTATCCTGAATTTATGGTCATCATCATCATCATCATATCAGCCGAAAGACGTCCACTGCTGGACATAGGCCTCCCCCAGGCTCCTCCACTTCGACCGGTCTTGTGCTTCCCACATCCAGCGGATACCCGCGGTCTTCGCAAGGTCATCGGTCCACCTTGGGGAGGCCTTCCTACTTCCTACGAATTTATGGTCCCGTGGGATAATTTTCGACCAACACGTTGTGGCAAAAGCAAGTAAGTAATATTTTGAAAAACCTACATCGTTATAGCAGTGTAAGAACTTCAGTGTTCACTTCCAACTAAAATTATATTCTAAGCTCATCATCTTCCCTAGCCTCTTTTTTTTAAATCTTTATTTATTTATGGGATTTATGTACACAGATGTGACAATGTCAAACCCATCGTGCTTTTACACATGATACCTTACTCTTAAACTAAGTAAAATAACCCGAGTTACAAAAAACTTAACCTAATCTTATTTATCATCTAATAAAAAAGTAGGTATATAATAATTTTGCTGCTTCAGAAGTTGGATTGGCTAAGATGCCATGAAACATTCCAACATCCATTACGGATAATTTCAAAGAATTCAGCAGTGCGTTTCTTTTGTTAGTATGCCGGACACATTCCACCAACACATGCTGTGCATCTTCTATCGTACCACACACCTCACATCCCTAGCCTCTTCACAACTATATTGGGGTCGGCTTCCAGTCTTACAGGAGGCAGCTGATTACCAACCAATATGTTACATGGAGCGACTGCGATCTAACCTCCACAACCCAGTTACCGACTAACACGATATTCCTTAAATTATATTCTTTAAGTATTGTTTCGTCAATGCAAATAAAAGATAAGCATTTTCTTTTTGTTGTATTTTCAAAATATTCTTCTAACTCAACTGAATGATTACATCATTGTTTTAATAATATAAACCACAAAATACACTTATTTATTTAAAACAAAAGATTTTCCTGGGCAAAGTGATGACAATTTACGGTTAACCCGTCGGCGGCGCGCGGTCGGCGGGCGGGATATTTTCGTACGGGCGCGGGCGGCGCTTATAATGCAACGCCTATTCGCAATAGGTAATGCATTGTAAGTACACATACGTAATGCGATTTTGGCTAATGTTGTCCCACAATACTTTCCGTTCTTATTTAAATATTTATGCCATTATTATTAAATTATTTGTTATTTTTAATTCGTTAATAATTTGGTACCTTTGGTGCTTGCCTAGAATTTTCTATGGAAATTAAATTCAGAAGAAGATAAGTAGGTAATCATTCTTCTCGGTGTCAATATTTTGATAGCTAAGCAGATAACCTAAAAATTGCCCTGCATCACGCTGTTTTGCTTACTTTTAACTGGTCATATCAGTTTTATTTTACTTAAAATTGACTGTGTTAAAAACCCTTTAGTTAACTAAACGAAAGAGCTTCGACTCTGTGTAAATAAAATAAAGTCCACCTACCAGCGCTTTCTACGGCTCCTGGCGACACCGGCACAGTCTCACACTCCCTCTCCTCTCTTCTTTGCTCAAACTCACTCTGCACTCTAGTGACTTGCCTCTGGCCATTCAGTCCTAATATAGCGTCTATCGTATGCCTCGGGCCTGGGTTGACACTCGTGGGCACTTGTGTTAAACCTAACCTAGATTTCACAGCATCAAAACTCTGGTTCAGATGCATTTGTTGCGCGTGAAAAAACATTCCCATTCTGTTAAGTGTCTCTAAGTTCTGTTGATGTTGGGAAAGCGATAAGGATTGATCCGTCACGTTTATAGAAGAGTTGGAATTCGGACTGCTCATTTGTGATCGCGGGCTGTTCGTGTCGGAGCGGTCCGGCGTCTGGTTGCCGAAGTATCGGTCCTCGGGCACGTCCATCTCGCAGCGATACGCGTACGTCACTGGCGCTCCGAAACTACTACTAGCTTCGGCGGGGAAGAAAGAGGCGGGGCCTGTTGGAAGGGGGGCGAGCGAAATTGCCCATTGAAAGTGCGAAATTTGGGGTCGCGAAGTGATTTTGTTTGGTAAGAAGCAAGAAGCGGCGTATTAGCATTTTCCCCTCGGAGTTTCTTTGAACGGTATTGAGAGTTGGTGATGGTTGAATAGTTTTTTTTATGTTTGATTGGGTCGATTGTGCTAGGTGTTAGAGTGTTGCCGGGAGTTTGTTAGCGATTTCTTTGAGGGTTCTCGACGCGCTCGTGAGTAGTTATCAGCTTGTTGCTTCTTTGCATCTTTTTTATAAAGTCATAATATGATGAGATCAGATTCATTTAAATTTTACAGTTTTTTTTTTTCTAGTTCAAATGATATCTGAGAAGTTGGGTTTACTTTAAAAAAATCTTCTCCCTGGTGACCGCATAAATTTTGAATTTCTTAAACATGACTAGATCGTCTTAAAATACACCACTTTCACCAATCAAATTAAGCTAAATACTTAAGTACTAACACGTTTTTGCATACATTATCCGCGTTCAAACAAAGCAGCAAAAAACAAACTAAGCGCACGGTTTAGTAGTGAGTCTAAACTTCCAATTACGCAAATGCTAATGAACTCAATTCTAATTAATCGCACTAATCAATACGGGGCCAATCAGACGCTACCTGTCTCAGCGGAGCGCGGGGCGAGGGAGCGAGAGCACCGCCGGACATCTGCCTGTTAACACACAAATTTAACCAAATCGGTTAACCCGTAACCAAACAATAACAGCTTTTCCAACTGACCAGAGCAATGAATGCAATGAGACTTACAAGCACAAGCTTGTACAGGAAACATAACCTTATCTTAAGGTGCTTAAATTGAAAATAAATTGCGCTGATTTGGATAGATACGACGTTAAATCATCAGCGCGGGAACCGTCAATATAATTTTGTCTTCTTCACACTTACAAAGATCTCGCTCGCTCTCATCTCAGGTGTAGCGACGGTTGTTAGGGGGCGTGGCGTGCGGTGACGTCACACGTCAATCGACCAATCGTGTGTTGGATTTTGTTTTTTTCTTGGCGCGTCTTGTATTGTCGATGCGTTTCTTTTGTCCGGCGCGTTCAGTGATTGTTCGCGGGCGGCAGTTATAGGGTTAACTTTAGGAATAACAAGCTACCGGGTTACTGATGGAGATAACTACATTATGTTCTTATTTTGATAAGAACTTCGTCATTATTGTTTAATGAACTCGTTTGTTGATGTAGTAGACATTTATGGGTTCTATTTTTGAACCATTTGGTGCTGATATTTAAATTGGCTAGTACATTTAAATAGTACTTTTTTTATTAATTAAAAATATACACTATTTTTTTCTTTAATGGGCAACCAACAATTTGCTTGTACCGTTAAAATTTTAACATAATATTTTACTTTAAACTAACAATTGCTTACACCATTAAAATTTTAAAATAATATTTTACTTTAATAAACTAACTTTGGTTTTTAGTAAAATATTATTTAAATATCAGGTAAGCTGGCCTGTACAAACCGGGTAGGCTGTTACGGTAACCCACGTCGATAAATAAATAAGTTAGGTTAAATTATGACGTATGATAAGCAAGGCAAGACAAGACTATACCATCTTTGCTGTAACCATGGGCGTGTCCTATATAATACTTACAAAGATCCACTTAATTTGTGTGGTTCTTTGAAAAGACACTACACTAACAATATTTACCTTATCGTAACAATTTCTCATAGGTTAGCACCGCGTGCCCCATAAATTTAATGAATGTGCCACACGCCCTAATTAATAACAAAGAAGGGAAAGCAAAAGAAACAAGTTTAAAGTTACGTCAGATACTAAGAGTAAAAAAAAAACGTTAAAATCAAATTGAATAAAATTGGCCTGAAACCTAAAAGATAGAGGCAATTTAAAATAAATGTCAGATAGGTAAATAGGTCAATACAAATTTAGATAGATAAACACATTCATAATTATAGGGAATGAAATATTATAGAGGTGCTTTAAGTTTGTAAGTTTGGATGGAGGAGATAATCTCGAAAACTACTAAGTACCTACCTAGGTAGTCAGATTTCAAAAAATATTTCTCTGATAAAAAATATAACTATAAATTATAACACTATTTCCATGTACTATATAGGTAGGTTGTATTTAATGTAATAGTCGGTTTCAACGCGGACGGAGTTGCGGGCAAAAAGAAGCTAGTCCCACTAATACATACTTAGATATAGTCCTTAGTATCCTATTAATATTAACAAATGTGAAAGCTTGCATGTTTAGACGTTTGGATGTTTGTTACTCAATGACGCAAAAACGGCTGTACGGATTTGGATGAATTTTGACAAACAGATAGTTTGTAACCTGGATTAACACATACGATTATTTTTATCCTGGTGGTATGTTCCCGTAACTTTCAACCTCCACGTGGGCGAAGCTGCTCGCAAAAGATAATAATTTATATATGAAAAAGCTATTTTAAAAAAAACCGTCTTCTGGGAAAACACTACAAAGTGAAAAATAACTTTAATTTCGGAAGTCGGTGACTTTGAATAGGTACCTATATACCTATTTTTATCACCGCCTTCCGAAATGAAATTTTTATTTTTCATTTTTTAATTCATCATTCATGTATCTTTGACAGTCGTTACGGGTCGTCATTGCAGAAGCCCGAAAGTCTGACAACCAGTCTTACCAAGGGGTATCGTATTAACTACGTAACTGTAACCCAGTAACTGGGTTGTGGAGGTCAGATAGGCAGTCGCTCCATGTAAAATACTGGTATTCAGCTGCATCCGGTTAGACTGGAAGCCGACCCCAACATAGTTGGGAAAAGGCTAGGTGGATGATGACATTCATGTGGTCAAAACAATGCATACTTTTGCGAAAGCAGCAATCGCGGCTGATTTGCTGTCATTTTTGGAAGAGTTCCATTGTCTGTCTCCGAAACTCATCATCAGATCTGTATGAAATTTAAATGGCACCATTTCGGAATAAACTTCAAAAAGAATTTTGCAAATCCTTTTATTTATGACGGAGTTATGCCTGAACATACAGGAAAAGTTTTTATCCAGTGCGCAAACTTTAACCAAGAATTCAGCATATCATTCTAGACCCCCTAGCGCAGAAATTTTTCGCCGTTTGTACAAAAAAAAATCAGCTGTTCCATACATTTTGACCGCGTAGGTATTGCACTTTTCTATGAAACAGCAGATTTTTTTTGTACAACCGGCGAAAAATTTCTGCGCTAGGGGTTCTAGAATGATATGCTGAATTCATGGTTACAATTTGCGCACTGGATAAAAACTTACCCTGTATAGGTATTTGAAAAAAATATGTCGAATTTATAATCTCCTTCTTTTTGAAGTCGGTTAAAAAGAGGTAACCTCAAAAGGCCACTGGTTTTTTTTTTTTTTTTTTGGGTGGGAAATCATCAAATAACTTCTCCCGCTCTGGGTGGAGCAGGAGGGCGTGTCAGACTTTTACTGACTAAAACCCACCCGTGTTCCTTCAGTAGCCCGTATGCCAGGGGCTGTGGTATCTCTTTCAAACGAACCCGCACCCCTGGCAGGCATCGGCCGTTGCAGGCCCCATCATTTTTGTGCTGACATCTCTTTGAGGCGCGCGTGGAACACAACGCGCCGTCGACTTGGGCTTGGTCCTTACCGGAAAGCGAGCTACTCATTACTCGCCGTCCGCAAGCCCATGCCTACGGTGGCCGGAAATCGGCCTGGGATTCCCGACGCCCAGGGCGTCTCCGTATCCTGCGGCGGCTAGGGTCGCGAGGGCGCATATGCTGCCTCTCCCTCACGTGCGCCGCCTCCCTCTTCGCGAGCATCACTGCTTCGCTGAAGGAGGTGACGGCTCCCCATGCCCTCTCGCTCCGTACCATGGCCTGGACCAGGGCCGGACGCGAGAGATCGCCGCCGCCGATCGCCCTCACAAAAGGCCACTGGTAAGATATCTATCAAGAAATCCAATTATTCCAGTTTGGAGACAGTTAATTTGTTTTCCATTTAAATAGTTAAATGGTATCTATCTTCTATTTAACTTTCAAGATAGTTAGTTTTGAAGGAGCTAAAACAATCTAGTTTAGATACCAAATACCTAGAATAGAAACGTATTCATTTAGTAATCAAACTTTGTTTAATTTTAATTTGTTTTAAGTTTGTGTGCAGACAGTCATAACAACAAACTCCAGTAAAATAATTTCTTTGAAAACTTCATGGAAATTTTTCTACAACAGTTAGGTACGTCACACATTTCTACGGAAGTCTCATGAAAAAATCATCATCATTTCAGCCGAAAGACGTCCACTGCTGGACATGGGTCTCCTCCAATTTGAGGGTGTTTGCTATAATCGTCAGGCTTGGCAGGCCTGGGTTGACGATCGCAGTATGGTGGTAAAATACATAGAGAACGCTGCTACCCATTCTCTAGTAAGTCCCTTAGTCGCCTCCTACGACACCCACGGGAAGAGATGGGATGGTGCTATTCTTTACGCCTGGCACCACACGGAAGGGAAGAAAAAATAGGTCATGTAAATTACAAGATGAATGAAATATAGTATTCCGCGAAGGGATGAGCAGAGTCACCAGCACTAAAATGTAATTATGTATACCTACCTACGTGTACCAACTTTTAAAAGTGATTTTCTCCTCTTGTACCGATTGTAATTTTATATTATTATGAAAATATTTTTCTGAACCCACGCTATAATGAATACCTAGGTTATATCAAGGTTGCAATCGTTATTTAAGAGAAAATCGCTTTTGAATTTGGTTATGTGTATACATATTAATGCTCGTGACTGTACCTTCAGTACATTTCGCCAGTTATGTTCAAGTCCCATGTAATAAATGGGTGAGCCTATTGCCATCAGATGGGCACAAATGAAGACTCCAGGATGCAACTGAGAAATTCCCGATTGAAAAACCCAATAACTTTTTGCCTGGTCTGGAAATCGAAACAATGACTTCAGGTTCAGCAGTTGAACTTACGGCCACTAAGCCAAGGAGGCTGTCAATTATACCTATGTATTAATCAGTACTTACTTATTAGTAGATAAGGGATAGGTACTATAATGGTACGGAGTTTTTGAATTACAAATTTTGAATTTAGATAATTTAATAAGTATTTTAGTTTTTGTAATTTTACTGTCTCAATTATAATTCATTTTTTTACTATATTTTTGTATTGACTAATTAAGTATACATTTTAATTGATTGAATTTTGAGTATAATAAAAAAAGATTCTTATTTATAATTTTAAACTAAATATAATAAACTATTTTGTACGCCGAATATGGCAAAACATGTTGAACCTACAATTTTAAACAAATTTCCATCCATATGTGCATATTTATGTATCATTTTACACATGTTTATACAAATAAATACCATGTTTATCTTTCATCACTAAAAAAGTAAGTTCAGAAATTAAAACCAGACGCAACCTTTGTCGACACCCTTGCGCCATCCCTGTTCCTAGCACGACGGAATGTGCTGGCGCCGCTACTGCGGTTGCTGAAACCCTCAAGTGGCGTAAATACTGTAACCTTATGAGTAACTACAGTTTTGAGCCGTTTGGGGTCGAAACGCTCCGGTCATGGGGCCCGAGGTCACGTCTCCGCTTTAAGGAAATTTCTCGCGCATTGGTCGTTCTTGAGCCTAAGAATTAGCATTGCCATTCAACGTGGCAATGCTGCCATTCTTCTGGGCACGTTTCCTGATGACAGCGATGAGGACGAATACTTCGACGCCTGTGTCCTTTTGTTTTGTATTTATTTATCCATTCGACGAAACAGACAGCTGTGCTGCTGGGGAGTTTGTTGCGCCACTTCTTCTTCCCAGCACTAGCAAGTGGTGAAGGGTGGGCGTTTTTGGGGTCTGTCATATGTATTTTGACGTTCGAAAAGTGTTGATTCTCAGTCTTATTTGCATATATGGCTTTTGTTTTTGATTTTATACTTTTAATTAGTAAGCTAGACTACTGAAAAAGCATGCACCAAAAAATAAGAAACAACCTCTACTGCCACTGTGCCCTAAAACTTATGATTGCTTACTACTGTTATAATTTATTGTGTAGGTGGCATACGACCACAAGCAATGTTTTTTAAATGTTATAATTAAGTCCTTTGATTTGATACCGACAGTGTAATTTTTTAAATTTTTTATTTATTTAATTCATCATTTTACATCATGTAACTAAATGTCTCATAGTTTCCAACGATATTGATATATTTGCCAAATTATGATTTTATAGTATAGAAGTTATGAGGAAACAGATGAACATACATACTACTCTTAACCCTCCCTTTAGCTTCGCCATAGTAGCGTAGAAATATCTGAATCTTAGCCAAACTACGGCAGAATCAAAGCAGTTTTACTATAGCAACTGTGTTTGTTGCATGTTGCATGTTACCCACAGTACACCAATACATTATAGTGATTGTAGCTGAATATTTAACGCGCTCACAATTAGTACAAACTCTTCACTTGATTGAATGCACGCCATTGCTACTATTGAATGACTTTTAATTGCACCTTTCGTGTCTTTACGTTTTAAAAGCATTCATAATGTTGTCATACTGCAACTAATCATTATGTCGTAGACTTTCAATTTTTATGCTGGCAATATTGCCTAATGGATCGCCCTAATCAAGTTCCGGGTATCAATCAATTTGTTTAATGATTTGATTATGATCTAGATTGAAATTCTATTGCCGTGCAAAACCTATAGGCAACCGTTGCATGTTATCTGTAATCTTGTTTATATAATGAAGTAGGTACAATTCCAATTAGATTACAGTAGATAGAGAGTGATATAAGATAGTAGGAGAACCAACCATCCTGAGGATTTGCCAAACTTAAGAGGCAGGCAACTCACAAAACAGATGGCCGATGGGGCCGATGGGGTTGAAAGGTTCTGGAGTGGCAACCGCATATCTGCATACCGGAAGACTTAGCATTGGAAGGCTTCCCAAAATGTGGACCGTGACCTTGTACAGGCCGCGGGAATCCACTGGGTTCGAGAAGCACAGAACCGGTTGAAGTGTCGCCTTCATCATTTTCAGCCGAAAGCCGTCCACTGCTGGACATAGGCCTCCCCCAGGCTCCTCCACTTCGACCGGTCTTGTGCTTCCCACATCCAAGTGTCGCCTTGGGCTCCCCCAAACCGACACTTCAACTGGGCCTGCCTATGTCCAGCAGTGAACCTCTTTTCAGCTGAAATAATGATGATGATGAAATTTAGATACCTGGGGTACGTGCGTACAGTAACCAAAAGAATTAAGTAATCAATATTTGCCAGCGTCTGTTTTCCCTTCCACATTTAAGACATCTGCCTTCAAAGCAAGACCTCATCAATCGCTTTCCATCAGGCGTGATCGAGGTCAAGAGCAAGCCAGATCAGCAATTTTGATTTTTATCGGATTCGTCGAAATTAGTCAGAATTTAGTTAGATTCCGATGGATATTTACGAATGAAATTTTTAATAAATGAACTGTTTGTTTTCTATTAATTAAATTACTTATTTCTTTAAGTGACTGTACAGTAATTTGTCAAAACAAAACCCATTAAAATATATGCTCTGTTATGAAACTTGGTAAATAAGTAATCATCAGAAACTTACCAAGATGAACCTATGCATAAAGGTTCTTTTCAATCCACTGTCAGCCGTACCACGTTAGAGTTACGGAAACAATTTGAATGAACAACACTTGTGATACAATATCCAGTTTTGAAGCACTTGATGGATGCAAGTGGAGTTCGTCTGTAGTCTCTTAGACGAAATCGTGTGAAACCAAAGATTTAAATAGTTAGATGTGCTCTCAGTTTACTAAAACAAAATATACATTATTGAGGTCGCACATTTCGCGTCGAACGATGGATACAATTTTTGAGTATGAGTGAGAGAGACAATAGTATTCAAAGGTCATCGTCAACGAAATAGACACGTGATCATTTTCTGACTCGGGTTGGCAAATACATGCAGAAATTCAAAAAAAATCCCGTGATGATTTACTCAGAAACTGAATGCAACCTGCTACAATCCTCAAATATCTACTCCTTTTGCTTTATTTACATACATACATCATCAACCTAATGAGGGTTTTTATGAATATTCAAGCCACCAGTTGGCGCCACTTTGACAAGAGGTCTTCCAGTTCCACAATGAACTTAAAATAATTGATGTAATTGAAACTTTTGACAGGTGCCCGGACTTGACGTCTCAGTGCTGCCACCTAGTGATCGTCATTTCAGAAAACCCTCATTGCGTGATCACAATCTGATATTTTTTAAGGATATTGCGCTAATCCATTGCTTCATAATGGAGTTTCTTGCCCCTTCTTCTCCTTAAGTACCTACGCTTTTGAATGGGGAACTAACTTCATCTTTCTATCTCACCGACCTTGACAATTCAAAAATGCCTGTAATTGGTTTATTTGAAAATGCTTTGTTTTTGAGTTCATATGTTCGAAAAATTATCTGCAAAACAACGTAAGCAAAACGCCATGAATATTGTTGAACTTTCAAAATTACAGCCATTCCGACTATTAGTGTGTTACGCAAATACCCCGCTGGTCATACACGCACGGTGCTGGTTGCGAGTAATACGCAACTGATCTTTCTGAAGGACATAACAAAAAGGTCCAATGTGTCCTCCCCGAAAGATTTAAATCTTTTTCTGAAACAACATCTGCCTTTGCATCACAACACAGAGAAAACGACGTTGAACGACCAGACAAGGACCAGGACAAGACAGCTTAGTCACAGTCCATCAAACACAATTGCTCCGGCAAATCTTCAAAAAATTGCGAAAATCTGTCTTTTATTTAGGTACGCTGATCTCGCACTGTACGGAAATCCTATACAATGCGAGGTCAGCTTATACTGGAAATGAATGGCTCGATGTGTAGCCGTGTGTACCATGATTTTTCTAGACACGAAAAAAGATATCCAAGATTGATAGGTTTTGTTAGGAATGATATGAAAGAAAAGGGTATAAAAAACAGTGCAAGTGAAAAATTACTTTATTTTCGGATGTCGGTGTTTGGTTATGTATTTCAATTTTTTGTCACCGACTTCCAAAGTTATGTTATGAGCTAGCATTTAAGTGTGCCCCACGGTTGCGCTAAAAAAGGCTCAGTTCGGTAAAAATGCCAGACAGCTTGTGTCTGATTCTGGTTTTCAACTGGACTTCACTTTTCACTTAATGGTTATGGTACCTACTCTTCGTATACCACTACTTTCTATGTAATCAACAGTGACACGAAGCAGCAGAATGTCATTGAGATACAATACGTGGATTAAAAACATTTCGGCTAACTAACGCAAAACCTACCAAAGCAATGTAAATAAAATTTATATGGGACCACCGCTGGCATTCCCTATCTAAAAATATTTTTTGAAATACATCCATAATTGACGGACATATCGTGGACTAAACATACAAAAAACAAAAAACAAATGAATTGAGAACCTTCTCCATTTTGAAGTCGATACAAAAAAATGTTGCATCAAACCCAAGTCATCATTTCAGCCGAAAGAGGTCCACTGCTGGACAAAGGCCTTCCCCAGGCTCCTCCACTTCAGCCGGTCTTGTACTTCCCACATCCAGGTGATTTTGGGGGGGTTTTGCCATTACCGCCACGCTTGGCAGGCGGGTTGGCGATCGCAGTATGGTGGTAAATACATAGAAAACGCCGCTGCCTATTCTCTGGTAAGTCCCTTAGTCGCCTTCTACGACACCCACGGGAAGATATGGGAAAAATAAACCCAAGTAAAATGGGACAGTGGCAGGAATATATTCAGGATGAAGATTTTTAATTCATCAAACCTTATCACAACCTAGAAAATAAACTGTCACGCTAACCAAAAAGCAATTAAAACTCTCCCGAGAGAGGTAACAGACATGAAATTACTCACTCAACGCTCAATAACGAGTCTAAATATAATAACGATCCTTAATACTAGATTGATGCTTAAATTAAGCGAGTTTGTGCTGTAGATTGATTGGGATAAGTGTGGGAGGGGTGGTAGGGGGAGGGAGGGGGCGAAGTAGGGTAGTCGGGTCCGGGACACGCTAATCTAGTACGACCATATAACAATTTGCTGACAGTGATGGGTTATGTCGATGTGAGTAATTAGATCATAGGGTTAAGGGCGGTGCCTATGAGTTTTAAATTTAAGGTTTAACTGGGGTCATTTTCGGTAAGTGGTCTAGGGGTAGCAAGCGCCACTACTGCATGAGCATGAGGACCTGTTTGATTCCTGGGCCGGAACGAACTATTCCCGGGACACTGAACGTGACAAAATATATGTTTTGTTGTTAATAGTGGTCCCCAGGGGTCGAAATTCGACCATAATTCTTTTAAATAAATATTCACTAATAAATAAAATAAATAAGTTTCTGCACTCTTTCTCCATTTAAACTTTAACAGTTTTTAGGGTTCCGTACCTCTAAAGGAAAAAACGGAACCCTTATAAGATCACTTTGTTGTCCGTCCGTCCGTCCGTCCGTCTGTCAAGACCGTTTTTCTCAGGAACGCGTGGAGGTATCAAACTGAAATTTCTATATGATACTTAGTTCTACTGTCCCTGGAAGCTGTAGAAAAATCAACCTTCTAAGTCAACGCAATCAAAAGATACAGCCATTTAGGCCGCAAAATTCCGCAAATTTTCGAAACTCGCACGGGAATCAAAACCTACAGGGTACTTCCCGTGAACTTAGAATCTTGAAATTTTGTACGAAGTCACGTCTTATAGTACAGATATAGGAAAAATTACGAAAACCGAAATTTTTTAACAATTTTGAACTTTTACTTAAATACCCACAGGTTTGTACGGAACCCTCGGTGCGCGAGTCCAACTTGCACTTGACCGGTTTTTTAAGTTCTTACACCTTCGTCCGCGCAATTTTCGTAAAAAAGAGTAAAAAGTTTTTTCTTCACCTATTAACATACTCGTATACTTAGATTACGCAAATGGGCGTTTAATGTCCATCAAAGTATTAATACCGATAAAATTCACACATACCATAATCCGACTATAACGTTCCATGCTCTGACACAGGCCTCCTCTCTGTGAGAGAGACTAGGCCGTAAAACCCCACGTGGACCCAGTACGTGTTGGCAGGCGTCACATTTATGTCTTCGAAGTTTTGGTTCTAGGCCGGTTTCCACGATGGTTTTCGCCACCGTTTTGAAACCACTGGTGATGAAATAATTTGAAAGTAAAGCGCCTATAAGGGTCGAACCCACAACCTACAACTCGTAGGTCGCACCGTTACCACTGGTTCACCAATGCTCTCTATTCAACAAATCAGGTAAACACTGAATGGTGTTTCAACATGGGGAGACTAGGCCTTTGTTGGTTCTGATCGAATACGTTTTTTTTTTTAATTCAGCTTGGTTCTGCATCAACCTCCGCAACATCGGGAAATACCAGTGATCTGCGAATATATTTAGAGTGCTGTTGATGCTGCCGCGAACACGTCACATAAAATAATTTAAAAAATTAACTAACCATCGAAAAATGAGGCCTAACCGAAGTCATCGTACTTTTATCGACAACGGCACATCCCTATGCCACCTGGCTGCTGCCAGCGACCTCTGTAATTGTTGAATGAGCCAGCATTAAAGCGCCAATTAACCAACATTGATTGGTTTTGAACACCCCCCTCCTTCCACCCTCCGCATCCCTCTGTGCCCGCGGTGCGGTCTCGGGTAATTCAGGATTAAAGGGCTAGCATGGATGTGGAGGACCCGGGCATACCGCCATATTTAAAGTAGATAAGTATGCCTAGTAGATATTAAATTATTGAAAACTAGCTTTTCTCTGCGGCTTCTCCTACGTGGAAGTCGAAGATTATCCCACGGGAACGTACAGTCGCCAGCAGGTCAAGCTATCCCAAACTGTCAAATTTTCCCAATTGAACATAAACCTTATTTCCTTTGTAATAAAGTTGAAAAACTATCAAAGAAATTTGACAGATTGGGGTAGCTTGATGTGTTGGCCTCTGTACTATCGAGATAAAAAGTATCTTATGTGTTATTCCAGGTTACAAACTCACTGTGTGCCAAATTTCATCCAAATTCATTGGGTCGTTTTTGCGTGATTGAGTAACAAATATCCAAACATCTGAACATACAAAACTTTCAAATTTATAATGTTATTAGTAGGAAAATAAATTTAAATAAAAAAATATAAATAAATAAGTAGGATAGTAGGAAGTTGGTAAGGATAGTAGGAAAGTAAGATAGTAGGATTAGCCACCCGCCCCTGCTTCGCACAGTTTTTACTCCTTGAATTCCTGCGGTCTACACCAGGGCCTCAAGTCTGCTATTGCAAAGAATGGTCGATCATTGATTGCATAATTGTTGATTTTGACAAGTTTGGTAATCTACTAATATAACGGCGTCATTGTGACTTTCCAATGGTAATGGAAAAATTAATGTATGAATGAATGGTAGTGGTTTTTAATGGTAATGACAAATGAATGACTGACTTAGGCGGTAATCTGCTAAAATTTTGCCAGTTACTAAAATAATATGTAAAAATATTTACTTATAGGTAAATGAAATCTGGCATGAATAAATGTTCAAATTTAGTAGTATTTTTTCCAAAATCATTTCTACTAACGGGTTTTATAATTATGGCAATACGAAAAAGCCATTATAACACAATTCTACGAGTATTACGAGACCATTGACCATTGACTGATCGACCATTATGAATTTAGCAAATTTCGAACTACTAGCAAAATGACAATGGGATCGTGTTGGAATGACGAATTTATAAAAATAGCAGACTTGGCCCCCAGGTCATCAGTTCATCTTGTGCGAGGTTTTCTAACGCTACGTCTTCCAGTTTGCGGTTGCCTCTCCAGAATCTTTCGGCCACATCGGCCATTAGTTCTGCGAGCATTGTGTCCTGCCTACAGTGCCCACTGCTTCATCGATTAGTCTTCCAGTCATCATCTGCCTAGCCTTTTCCCAGCTACGCTAGGGTTGGCTTCCAGTCTAACCGGATGCAGCTGAATATCAGTATTTTACATGGAGTGACTGCCTATCTGACCTTCGCAACCCAGTAACTGGGTAATATGATACCGCTTGGTAAGACTGGTTGTTAGACTTCCGAGCTTCTGACGACCCGTAACGACTGTCAAAGATCCGCATATGACAACCGGAACCAACGGCTTAACGTGCTTTCCGAGGCACGGAGGGGTCTTGGTATGTAAAGGTGGTCACCCATCCACGGATCGACCGCGTCAAGTTATTACTTACCCACCAGCACCTCGATTAGTTTTCAGTATTTCTTCAAATTCCTTTAGCAGACTTCTTTATTTATAGGTACCGTAGGCCTATTTGTGGTTGGAGCAGTATTTTATTTAAACTGACTTTAACTAAGGTAACACTGTTGATATAAACAACAAATACCTACTAATTGCAAGATAATAGTCTCGTATTCTTTTTACCTCCAGTTTGTCGTTTTATAGAAGGAACCTATTATTAAGAACAAAGGCTGTAATCATTTTAGCTAGTTTATTTAAAGTTACCACAGTAACCCAATAGAAATACTAACATCTAATTGGTTATTAGTCGTCAATTTGTCGTTTCGCACGAATTTACTCACCTGAATCGGGCAAAACGACACTTTAAAATTATCTTATAGTTGCTAAAGGCAACTCAGATGAAACTAATTTATTTGCGGTCGAATCGACAACTGCAAAAATTTACCATCTACCAAATCGCCCTCGGCCCGCGTGGTGGATTACGGCCCACTCCCTCTCACAGAGAGGAGGCCTGTGTCCCAGCAGTGGGAAGAATTAAGTCTGATTATGCAATCATACATGAAACAGTAAAGCAGATTACTAAAAGTTATTTAGCGCGATGTAAGTACGCGATGCTTCCTAAAATATCATTTGCAAATTATAAATCGAAAGCTCAATTTGAATCAATCAAAAATTGAAATTGTTTAAAACAACAATCCCACAAGCTGACAGTGTCCAGTCGCCGCGGGACTGTCCACTGTCCGGCAAAGGGACACAGCCACAGAGGTCCCCTTGAGTTAATTAATATAGCGAGCTGCTCGTGATCTATTAATGGTGGACGCAGCGGGCGGTGAGGGGTCCACACCGTGCTGGCCGTAGCAAGGATAATCCCGATACGACGAATTTACGATTAGTAGTGGCCTCTCAGTGGTCGAAATTCTAATTCATTTGGATAGAAATACATTATTACATAAAGACTTCTGCACTCATAAAATTCACATATCTATGGAATTTTACATACATTTTGTCGGTACAAAACTACTAACAATTGAGCAACAAAAACACCCCTATACGAAATCGCAATAAAATTTCTATGGTGTATTGATCAGTGGCCCTCAATCGATAAATTTAATATAATGTACTATGTCGGAAAAATAAATTTCGATATTTCCAGCCATGCCCAACTCTTGGTTGCTCTACAACACCTGTGTTTGTCACGCTTTGATCTCCTGAATTATCCTTTATCTATTCGCTGTCCTCAGAACAAATCTATTTCATTACGGGCACGTTGTTCAGACGTGATTGTAAGCGTTCTCATTACCGTTACTTAATTACCACTTAGACTGCTCAAAGGGTTCATAAGTTACACCGAAATGTTTTATATTAAAGTCTAAATTTAACTTGAGTCACCTCTAAAGGGGTGATGTTATGATGTGGGAGATCTTTATGACTTTGGAGATAATTTTTCTTGGAAGAATCTACTTACTTAATAATATCTTGAATTCATTCATTTTGACAGACAATGCAACGCAAGAGTTGCTTAGTAATAGTGCACTAAAGAAACATTTTTGAAACCTGTAATGGTTAGTACTGGCTCCTCCCTTCTTGTTTTCACTTCGATTTCGTCTGATAAAATGGAATTACTTTTTGGATGAAAATAGAATATACCTGGCTCAAAAAGTAACCTCGGTCATTACGCCGCTGTGCCAAGACTTTGTAGGCAATATGACATGTTAGCCAAGTCTAAATATAAGAAACGTTTAACAGATTTAATTTAAATAAAGTATCTCTAAATGTTTTATTTTCTTTTTTTTTTTAATGTCCTCTAAATGTTTGAACTGTTTTCAAATTTTACCTACGAGTATATTCAATATTTTTACTTTGTTAGCTTCGTTGTTAACTCTATTGTGCATGCTGTGGTCTCCTATTTAAGTGAAGGAGTGCACCTACTTAATACCGAATGCCTACTTTGTTGCCCTTTATTTATGTGTCATGTATTGTGTACATCTTTTGTTGGAGATACTAAATCAATAGCTAAATAAAGAACAGGGTAACCAGTCCTAACCCAATTTTAAGCAGTTCAATAGGTGATGAACGTTTTATAGCAGTTTGTTATTTTTGTCCTATCGGGTTAGTAGGTACATCGCTTAGATCATTGGTGTCTCACAAAACTTAGCCATAATTTCTGCCTAGCTTCTTCCCAGTTACGTTGAGGTTGGCTTCCAGTCTAACCGGATGAAGCTGAGTAACAGTATTGAACATGAAGCGACGAGAACGAGTGCCTTTCTGACCTCCAAAATCCAAATACTGGGTAATACGATACCACTTGCCAAGACTGGTTGTCAGACTTTCGGGCTACTGACGACCTGTAACGACTGTCAAAGATCCACGAAGAACTTTTGCGTATATGAAGTTAAAACACTTCATCATCATCGTCATTTCAGCCGGAAGACGTCCACTGCTGGACATAGGCCTCCCCCAATTTAAGGGGGCTTGCCATAATCGCCACGCTTGGCAGGCGGATTGGCGATCGCAATATAGTGGTAAAATGCATAGAGAACGCTGCTGCCCATTCTCTAGTAAGTCCTTTAGTCGCCTTCTACGACACCCACGGGAAGAAATGGGATGATGCTATTCTTTACGTCCGGCAGCACACGGAACAAAACACTTATACGTACGTTAATTGATAAAGAATTTGTAGTTTTAATCCTAAACTAGCTTTTGCCCGCGGCTCCGCTCGCTTGGATGTCGGTTACCGAGTAAAAAAGTAGCATATTTCCTTCTCCACATCCCAGGCTATATCTCTGCCAAATTTCATGACGATCGGCCCTGCGGTGTAGACGTGGAACCGTAACAGACAGAGAGCTACTTTCGCATTTTTTATACTTATTAGTACGGGTTGAATCGTTCACTATCAGATAGAGATGAGACAAATTTCTACACTAAAACCACAAAAGCAATTCAACTAAGGAGCTCTGTGAGCATTTCAATTCAAATAACCTGTCACCGCCTAGCAGTAATGAAATAGTACCTACAGCCGTAGCATACAATGGTCCAATCAGGTGCACGCTACGACGGACACAAGACACAGCGGCTCATCTCAGCTGGCAATCGAGTTACAGCGCTGTTACGTGGTCGCTTGGACACACGCATAGAGTAGCTGGCAGGATAGAGGCTGCAGGTATTGGCCATCGACGACAAAAGGTATTGGCAAAAGTGAAATGAGAGTGAAAACGCTGTGAGGAGACGCCCTAAAACAGGAATACAATAATTTGCGCACGGCAGCTTAAGGTGAAACAAGTCCACATGTTTTCCATACAAACTTCGGGAAGCTTTTACTCCACTGTTTGACAATGTACATCAAAACTTAAACATGGTATGATTTTTTCTCATTATTTCCTTTATTCGTTAAATATACATATAAATTACATTTTTAAATATTATTATAAAAATATAAAAACATTTAAAAATATAAAAAATAGTAGCCCACCGGTATCGGGAACAAGGTCCAAGCTACCGGCGGTCAGGGCTCCAGAGAGAGGAACCTCCTAACGATGCGAGCCGTGTCCAGGAGTACCGCTTTCTGGATCAAGCCCTTGACCCAGCTGCCCAACGAGAGCCTCCTCAGATGTTGGTCGAGGCTCTTGGCTATCAAGCCATTGGCTGAAACGACTATCGGTACAATGATCGCTGAGTCCACATCCCACATGTCGACAACCTCGTGAGCCAAGTCAAGATACTTGATTTGTTTATCTTTCTCGGCTTTCACGAGGTTCCCGTCATGCGGGACCGTTATATCAACGATCATTGCACGCCGCTCTAGTCGATCCACCACCACTATATCAGGCTTATTGGCAACAATAGTCCTGTCAGTGATGATGGATCGATCCCAGTACAGTGTGACATGTCCATTTTCGAGAACTGGGTCGGGCACATACCTGTAGTACGGCACTTCTGATTCCACAAGGCTGTATTTCAGAGCAAGTTGCTGGTGGATAATCCTGGCTACAAGGTTGTGTCTATGCAAGTACTCCTCGTTAGCTAGACGAGAACAACCGGAGATTATGTGTCGGATTGATTCTCCCGGACGATGGCATGCCCGACAGATGTCAACCGTACCATCTTTCACAATAAATCTCCGGTAGTTGTTCGTCATGATAACTTCGTCCATAATTGCACAGACAAAACCTTCGGTTTCCCCAAAGAGGTCACCGAAACGCAGCCAGGCTACGGACGCTAGTAAGTCTACATCGGGTCCATGTAGGGCCCGGAAAAAGCGTCCGTGGAGCTCCTTACTCTGCCATACCTCCATGCGATCCTTAGTGTCAAGCACTACAGGCTTGCGCCAGTTCTCTTTAGCCAAGGAGAGCGGGGTGAGGCCCTTATCCACCCCAACTACATCTCGATGCATCCCCACGTCGGTTTCTAGGAAATAATCCCTGAGACTGCATATCTCGCGATTGTGGAGAGTCTTAGCATTTAAGAACCCTCGACCTCCACATTTTCGCGGGATATACAGTCTCATTACCGATGACCGTGGGTGGTGCATTCGATATGCAGTCAGCAGCGTACGAACCTTCCTATCCAGGGCGTCGAGTTCGGTCTGAGTCCATTTGAGTATGCCGAAAGAGTACATCAAAACCGGCATGACCCAACCGTTGAAGGCGCGCACCTTGTTTCCGCCTGATAAAAGACTATTAAATACTTTCTTCAGGCGGCCAAAGAAGCGCTCCTTCAACGATTGCTTCATGTCAGTGACATTGATGCCCAACGCTTCCGACATACCCAAATACTTATAGGTTTCGGCTGCGGAGAGGGCTCGAAGGTTTATGGAATCCGAGAGTTGGGTTCCCACGGATTCCATAATCTCCCCTCGCTTTACATGCATGACCGCACATTTGTCCACACCAAATTCCATCCTGATGGCGCTACTGAAGGTTTCAGTTACTTTCAGTAGCTCCATCAGTTGCAAATTGTTGGGGGCAAAGAGTTTTAGGTCATCCATGTAGAGGAGGTGGGATATAACCTGACCACCTCTCCTCAGCCGATAGCCTAAACCTGAATCCTCCAGCAATGTGCTTAGAGGATTCAGGGCTAGGCAGAACCAAAGCGGACTCAAACTGTCGCCCTGAAATATACCTCGCTCGATCCTTATCGGCTCGCTATTCCTCTGGATGTTTCGACATCCTGGATATCGAAGGACCGTCCTCCATTGCCCCATACATGACATCAGGAAGGTGCGCAGAGTTGTATCTACTTTATACAATTCTAGCACCCTCATGAGCCATGTATGTGGCACTGTTTCTCATTATTATTATTGTCGGTACGGAAACAGAATACTAAAACAAAAAGCCATTAAAAAGTTATGAGCCAACAAAGATTCGTTTTTCCTGATAATTTAACGTAACTTTGGACTGTATAAGTAATAAAAGAAGTGTAAAATCTCCAAAACTAAGTCGGTACCGACTCAGTTTTGGAGCTCAATTATCGAAAAGTTCAATAAACTTAATTGGTCATTAATTTATGCAGTGGTTTTTTCAGAAAACCCGATCTTTCGAAGGACTTTTCTTAAATTTTCACGCGCCTGTTTTAGTTTATCTGATCCTGCAGCTCACTCAATAATGTTGTGCGTGTAGACTATCGTCTAACTGCTCATCACTGATACTACCTTTGTCGGACTCGAAGCCTGGTGAGACAGCGTGCTTTTTAGCTAGGCCCACCAGTGAGTTCACTCAAGTCACAGTAACAAACATATAAATCTGAGTGTGATAATTAATTCATTTTCTTATGCCTGAGTCGTTACTTTCAGAAACCGTGCCCATGTCACATGATTCCCGTTCAGCTTGCATTCTGCTAAAAGTAATATATGAACCTAATACCAGACACCAGAAGTTGCACTAATTTGTTCTTTCACATAAATAAGGTGGTGTGATGTTTATTACTGTATTTATAGTAAAAGTCTATTTATGTTTGCTAATAAAGAGTAGGTACCTATTATTGTGCGAGTATTTAGCCTTTTTCTAGTAGTCAATAAGTCAAGATTATTTGTTGGCACGTTAATGCCATTTTTTTTGTTGGAAATATTGCTCGTAGAGGTTTATAGGTTCGCCATCACTGTCCTAGAAGGACGTATGACCTTATTGGTGATGTTCTTCAGAAAGGTCAAGTGCGTAGTAACCAGAATTTGAATCATTTTGCAGGATATTGTTTATCCATTGCTTCGTATGTTCGAAAAAATTGTCAGCTCAACAACGTAAATAAATCAAAGAATGTTGTTCAACTATCAGAACGAAACTCATTCCTATTGTTAGTGTGTTACGCGATTAGCCATCAGGTTTATGGACAGGTATATATATATATATCTACGGACTGTATGGTAAACGAAAGAATGAAACGAATGACATCAAATATTTTAAGTTCATTGTCGAACTGAAAGACCTCTTGTCAAAGTGGCGCCAACTGGTGGCTTGATTATTCATGAACACCCTCATTAAATTGGGATACGAGCAAGAGCACGACAAGCTATCATGCTCTTGCTCGTGAAGTGATAATGACGATTTTACAATTTCCAAACCTCAAGAGAATCCGTCTTCTTGCAGCATCTGCACCGTTCACTACTCTGTGGTACCTCAGCGTGCAATCACAAGACGCGGAACAAGTAACTAACTGACCGCTGCAATGGTGTTCGGCTGGACACTATCAACTCACGTAACTCACTTACTGCTCCAGTTACACTAACGCTTGCATACTATAAGGTGCTAACATTTAGATACGTGTGCACACCTGCTTTATTACAGCTCTGGTTTAGCAACCCGCCCTTGTTTTGCACGGTTTTTGAGACTTACAGAAACATCTAGTTTTTATATTAGGTATTTCTATGTATTAGGTATATTAGGTATTTCTATAAGATTTATATATTTCTATATTAGGTATTTCTATAAGAATCATCATCTGCCTAGCCTTTTCCCAACTATGTTGGGGTCGGCTTCCAGTCTAACCGGATGCAGCTGAATACCAGTATTTTACATGGAGCGACTGCCTATGTGACCTCCACAACCCAGTTACTGGGTAATACGATACCCCTTGGTAAGACTGGTTGTCAGACTTTCGGGCTTCTGACGACCCGTAACGATTGTCAAAGATCCACAAATGACAGCCGGGACCAATGGCTTAACGTGCTTTCCAAGGCACGGAGGAGTCTAGGTATGTAAAGATGGTCACCCATCCACGGACCTACCGCGGCAAGCGTAGCTTAACCTGGCCGATCGACCCGTGCAGCTATTGTTATTTAGCCACAAGAACCTTTATGTATTCTTTTCTTTTCTTTCTTTTTTTTATTAAACGTTGCCCCACACTAGGAAATTCTCCTGTATTGTGGGTGCGTTTACAAACATTTAAACTCACATACACAAACGACCACCCGGAACAACTACTTATAGGTCATACAAATATTTGTTCCGTGCAGGAATCGAACCCGCGACACGCAGCGCAGCAGTCAATCGGTAAACCACTTTTTTTTTTTTTTTGATTACGGGGGGAAATCCTCATGGATGTCCTCCGCCCCGGGGAGGGCGGAGGGGTCTGTCAGACTCTTACTGACTAAAACCACCCCGGTGTTCCGTCTCTCACGTACACCGGGGATCACGGGAACTAGTAAGTCTTCCGCGATCCCCGACTAGCGCCTATGCGGGCCACCTCGCCATAGGGGGGGAGTGAGGTGTTAAACTCCCCCCCACATCAATGAGAGGCGCGCGTGAAACACTACGCGCCGCCATCTCGGGTCCTAAGAAGTAGGGGGCGACGGATTCCCCAGTCCGTCGCCCCTGGACCCATTTAGGGGGGCTGGAAGAGGGCGTTGTCCGCCCTCCGCCGACGCCCGGTGCGTCTGCTGCGGATCGGGTTAGCGGAAGCGATCTCCCGCTCCCTCTCCGCAGCCTCCTTCTGTGAGATGACTGTCTCGCAGAAGGACACCACCGCGTCCCAGGACTCCTCGCTGTCGACCATCGAGTCGGCAACGGCCGGCAGCGACAGGTCACTGCCTACTCCTGAGATGAGGGCACGGCGCGGCTCCGTCCAAGCGGCACACTCTGCCAGCGTATGCCACGCCGTAATCGGTAAACCACTGCGCCAACCGTTCCTAACTCGTAATCACGTCAACAACACATGAAATCTGCTAATATCTTATTCAAAATATCGACAAACTGTCTTGGAACATACAGAATATGACATTTCGATTCCTTACCGTTACATTGGTTTCTCAAAAACAAGATATTGACGTAGTTTGAACGTAGTAAGATTCCGCGGGGAATCATTATAGCCGTGCAGAATTGGGGCCCAGAAAGCTTTACGATCGCTTACTACTGTTAGTATGCATTATAATGTTTTGTTAGGGTAGGGTAAACCTACCTAATCAGCGGACGATCAAGAGGTTGCCAACGAAACCATATTTGTAAAATTATGATAAGGATTTTAGAAGTTATGAGGAAACAGATGGACATACCTACATACCCACATACATACTTATAGGTCAAAATGATAACATCTTTGTATCGCCTTACGGAGTAATAATAATGATTAATAATTGGGTAAAAGCAAGACAACCTACACACCTATTGCTAATTCATGGATTCTCTAAAGTTTTAGTGCACTTAGAACAGTAAAGATTTCAGTTCTCCAATTGCCCCCACCCTTTTTTCACAATCTAAAACATTTTAAAGAAGTTCCTAAATCATTACTTCATATGTTCTTCAAGAATGTGGTCGAATTGTGCCAATGAAAGGCATTGCAACTTTAATACAAAATTCGTCTACTCCACCGGTCAATGGTCATTCGACAAACATGGCCAGCCCATCGCCATTTCAACTTGCTTACTCTACAAGCTATTTCGGTAACGCCAGTTCTTTTCCGGATAACTGCATTCCTAACTTTAACCTTCAAGGAAACTTCGATAATAGCTTACTCCATAACGTGCTGAGCGATCTTGAATTTTTGTACCAGCCCGATTGTCAGTGTCCGCAAACCAGCACCGTATGTCAAAACGGGCAGGACACTCAAATTGACTGACTAAACCATAGACTGTATAAACCATTTTTTTTAATTTTTATTAATTTAAATTTCCATTTTTTGATGACATTTAATTACTTACCTATTACTGTATAGAATCAAGTTCTTCCAACTTATCAGACAGCTGTGCTGCTGGGGAGTTTGTTGCGCCACTTCTTCTTCCCAGCTAAAGCACTAGGAAGTGTCGAAGGGTCGGCGTTTTTGGGGGACTGTCTTATGTAATTTTGACGTTCGAAAAGTGCTGACTCTCAGCCTAGTTTGAATAAATGACTTTTGATTTGATTTTGATTTTTAAATAGATTACTTGTTTTAATGCCCAAGAATGGGCTCGTGTTGCCTCTTCAAACTTTTTGCATTCCACGAAAGTGAAAAAAAAATTGCGCGTTATCCTTTAGATTTAAGATAAGAACACTCTCACTTGTGGTCGTGCGGCCAATTGATGACTCAACAATTTTCTTAGATTTTTATAAGATGCAAATCACCTGAATCTGTAGCGTATTTCAAAAAGTGTTTAAGTAATTAAAATACTTGAATTCAGACCTTGATCCAAAAATGGTATTATTAATACTTATATGTATAGACGCTATGTTAGAAACCATATACAAAAACCCAAGATACACAATCAGCGTCTCAAAAACCGTCCGCACAAATAGGGCGCAATGTGCGCTTACCAGAGAATGGGCAGCAGCGTTCTCTATGCATTTTACCCCCTTACTGCGATCGCCAACCCGCCTGCAAAAGCCCCCTAATAATAAAGTGGAGGAGCTTGGGGGAGGTTTATGTCCAGCAGTGGACGTCTTTCGGCTGAAATGATGATGATGATGAATGTTTCAATAGTATCGTCAATCATCTTTCAGTCACTTTTTTTTGGACATTGTTTTGTAAAATTCGTGTAAGGTTGAATTTTTAAAAAAATGTGTGTTATCATAACTGACATATAATTTGGGACAATTTTGAGTGTTACTTTTATTCGAGACTGTGCATCTTGGGTTTTTGTATATCGATGTTAATAACAAATATAGGTACTACAAAAATTAAAATTCATATATCTCACATCTGTTGCACCTGGTGCATGTAAATAGACATACACCCAATGAACCGTCATGCCGCAAAAAAGGCTTATCACTGATAACGTTCAGAATGACGATGACCATTTTTTTCTTTTTTTTGAGATATCTAGTTAACTTCTCCCGCTCTGGGTGGGGCAGGAGGGCGTGTCAGACTTTTACTGACTAAAACCCACCCGTGTTCCCTCAGTAACCTGCATTGTTATTCTGTAACCATCTCACCGTGTGAAGTGAGCTGTCAGTGTCAATTCGGCTAGTGCTTGGTCAATCCCTAGCATCAGTGGGATGACACTGACAGCTCACTCCACGCTCACTTCACGCGGTGAGATGGTTACAGAATCGACATGCTGTACGCCAGGGGCCACGGTATCTCTTTCAAACAATCCGCACCGCTGGCAGATGCCGTTGCCCCACTCACTCTGCGCATGGAATTGAAACCATCATTATTTGCTTCTGCAAACATTCCTGATGCACTGCAGTAACGTGGAAGCCCCAACAACATTCTGAAAGCATTATCATACTTAACTGCTTTGTTTGTAGCGTTGTACAGAGGCCAGCACATCAAGCTACCCCAATCTGTCAAATTTCTTTGATAGTTTTTCAACTTTATCACAAAGGAATAAGGTTCATGTTCAATTGGGAAAATTTGACAGTTTGGGATAGCTTGACCTGCTGGCGTCTGTACTCAAACTGTCGTCTACATTCCGTTAAGACATTCGAATATTAGATGACATAATTAATATTATGTTATGTACGTACGTAAATGGCAACTTGAATTGGATTATGCAGAGACTGAAAATATACTAAGTCCCGTATTACAGAACCTCACTCGGAGCTCAGGCATTGCTTAAAACTAGTTTCAACCAATCAAATGGCTTGAATCTAGTTTTAAGTCATGCTTGAGTATTGAGTGACGTTTTGTAATACGGGCCTAAATGTTGTAAAAGAATTTTCACCTACCGGAATTATTTACCTACATAAATAAATCTTAGAACGCGTTTCACCTGTTTACCACACACAGACACACACACACACTCTCGGGCAAGTAGATGCTCACGCCCGTGCCCGTCGCGGGCACTGGCGTGAGGACTTATATTGCATTCACGAACACACAACACTCCCCAAAGACACATTTAGCACTTATCCTTTTGTTTTGTATTAAATTCTCGTCCTCCCAGTACTTGGAGCTTATACAATGTTGTAGCACGTTTGTAAGTGCAATGTAATATTGTAATTTTAAGGTTGTGAGCCTGGAGATCTGTAATACAGGTCCCGAACCCAGTATAGACTCCAGCTCTCACAAAGGTTTGAATCTACCTGTAACCTAAATACCATGTACCAAACTTGTACCTTTTTGAGAGAAAATAAATGAATAAAAATTATGTCATAGGTACAAGCATTATGTCGTTTCTGTAACCATCTCACCGCGTGAAGTGAGCGTGGAGTGAGCTGTCAGTGTCATCCCACTGATGCTAGGGATTGACCAAGCATTAGCCGAATTGACACTGACAGCTCACTCTACGCTCACTTCACGCGGTGAGATGTTTACAGAATAGCAATGCTGTTTTCTCTTTCATTATCTCACTATAGACATACGTCATAACAAAAAATGTAGAGCAAATCAACAAAGAAGCTAGTAAACTAATCACCTACCAGTACCAACATCTAAGTCAATTAAACCTGATACTTAATCCAAACATTTGGACCAACATTAGCCTAAAATGTTCCAAAAGCAAATATACGCTTACTCATCCAATCCATCACCGCAGATCGTAATAACACTCACTCAAATTAATACCTGCCCACTCAAAAATAGAATTGAAAAATTGACGACCAGCTTACCCAGACCCCTCATTATATTCCGCCATTCTTTTTACATTCAAACAATTTGTTCGCAGAAGAAGGGTGAGGGGTCGCAATAAGCTGGTCATATCTTAATACGGGCTTATTACTGATGTTAATTTTTGGGTTGTTTCGGGTGAAAAAAGTTTGGAATGGTATTTAGAGTGCTTTTAGAATCGCCATCGATATATTTACGTACAAACTCGTAGTTTTGTTGTACAAATTATTATCATTTGGCTACTTTGTGCGTAAGTGACGTTTAAATTGATAGTTAGGGAGTTGATAAGTTGCTAGCATTTGTGGGTAGTTTTTTTCGCGGATGTCTTAATAGATGACTGCATATAAACGGCAGTTTTGTGCAATTATATAAAGAAAGAAATGTATTTATTGGCACTAGCATACGAAGATCACAAACTAAACTAAACACAATCATAGAAACATATCTACATACACTACAATGTAGGTATACATTAAAAACAATGAATTGCTTTCATCGGTTTAGCACCACCCGGATCCAATTCGATCCATAACTATAGAAAACCGATTGTGTCTCATTAAAGGTACTTGATAGGTTAATACGTTGTTCATAGTTGATACAGAGGCGTTGGCAGACACTTGACAACTAACAGTTCTTTTATGTCGGATGTATTGTGGGCTAAGACCACCACAGCATTGGTCCCCGAAAACGTCCAACGGCATCGCGGAAGACCCAGGCGTAGATGGCGGGACGAACTTGACGTTTATATGAGGGACTAGCTTTTGCCAGCGGCTTCGCCCGCGCGGAACTTTCATCCCCTATGTAACTCCGTTAGGGGTTGAATTTCGAAAAATCCTTCCTTATTCCTTGTCTACATTATGAAGGGAAACTCTGTGCAAAATTTCAGCTTTCTAGGTCCAAGGGTTTGGGCTGGGCGTTGATGAGTCAGTCAATCAGTCAGTCAGGACTTGTCTTTTTATTTATATATAGATAGATAGATTGGTCTATATTGGCCCAGGATTGAGTTGAGTGGAAAAACAAAAGGGAGGCCTTTGCCCTGCAGTGGGACGATACAGGCTGATTATTTATTTATTTTATACTATCTGACATAATGACAAGATTAAAAAATAAACAAAAAAATACAAATACAAGAATATTGTCGTTTTGGTTTTGGCGTAAACAAATCAAAAGGAGTACCGGGTAAAACAGGGTGAATAGAGACTGCAGGGGTGAATCGAAACGAAACTGTAAAAGTGAATTTTGACAGTAAACACATTAGAGTCCTTTTTGGCTACAAACGATCATAATTTAAACAGTTAAATCAATTTTAAAATTTCGTCTCGATTCACCCCTGCAGTCTCTATTCACCCCGTTTTACTATGTAAGGATTTCAGGTGGCATTCTGTTGTTTCTGACCACCCCCATATATGGGACGAAGGCGGCATTCAACACAAAATTGTCACTATTTCACTCATTTTCAGAAATTTAAGTGTGAATTTTTAATAGATAGGTAGTTAGTTACTCTATACAAAAAAAATACCTGTGGACAAACAATTTCTTTAACAAATGTGTCTAACAACATTACCCCAAAAAGAAGAAATCGATGATAAATCAAAGGTAATAAAACAATAATGATTACACAATCGAATCAAACAGCACTCAGGGTGAAGCGCCCAGTTGTCGGCATGGCAGTGGCCGTCAATTACGCTGCGTAAAAAACTTACTGATTGTCGACTATTTCGATGTTGCACGTGTTGGTAGACGCTTTTAATGTAGCTACAGTACTCAGTAGTTACAGTTTTTTGTTTTGTATACTTATTGTGTAAATGTTAGTTAACTGGTAACAATTACTTATTTCCTTGTGGATTAGAGATAACAATAATTTATACTTGTAGTAATAATTTTCGGCGTTTTCTTTTTTGCAATAAAATATGACACATTTATGTCTGCAGATCAGCACCAACCTTTGAGTTGCAATATTAAGATCATTTTAAAGTTTTCTTCACTAACACTGCTGTATTGCTTGACTGTGATCTGACAACAAAGGTTAATAATATCTATTAGCACGCTTGTTATCTCTGTTAGTTTTTCCATGGATATGTGACCATCTGTAAATATGTACCTCTTCGTGCCTCAGAAATCACGTTAAGGCGTTGGTTCCGACTGTAATTCGTGGATCTTTGACTGTCGTTACGGGTCGTCAGAAGCCCGAAAGTCTGACAGCCAGTCTTACCAAAGCGTAGCGTATTACCTAGAATCTGGGTTGTGGACGTCAAATCGGCTGTAGCAATATGCATAATACTAGTATTGGGATGCATCCGCTTAGACTGGAAGCGGGGCGGCTATTGATTAATTTTGATATAATTATATTTATTTATTTATATAAAATATATAATAATAGGTACAATTACAAAAGATAACTCTGATAGTTTGAAAAAACCTTTTGAGGCTTAAAAGAAGATACAAGTCTTTTTTGTAAAAGAAAAAGGATAGTGGGCAAAAATGTTTGGACGGCACACCCACGTCCGCCACAGCTCAGACTACTCTTGTTTGGAAGGTATCACAGCCATGTCTCACTGTGCCATTAAGCATCAAATTCTGTCCGAGGGTTCTCTTTATATTTTGAGTCGAATAGGTTTAACTTACTGAGCATTAATAAATTAAACAGTGTTTAATTACTATCGTGATCTATTATTATTGAGTCCAAGAAGAGAGCCGGTCTGTGGATATTCTCTTCATACCTTGCCAGGCTCAAAAACCATATTACAACCATTACGTGGGCGCAGCAACTCAAGGTACAGTTCCCTGTTTTGCATGAACAATAATAATGCTTCAGTGCATTAAATCTGCTCTCATCATCGTTTATTAATACATATGTGTAATAAAACTTCGACCTAGTGTACCTAGAGTGTATCTTTGCTCTCAGAAGCCACAGGTTTGTTCCTTCAATGCCAGTGTTATTGAGCTCGGTAACAAGTTGCTCGGGTTCTCGGTAAAACGAAATACTGAAGTGCCCGTCCCCCCGAACATGCTCACTAAAATAACTTTTTGCCAATTTTAGTTGATATGTACCCAGAGCAAAAATAATTAGTTCCCTTTGGGTCAGCGAAGGAAACCTTAATGAATTAAGGCTTCCAGCCAGGACTAAGGGCACGTACCTCAGCTTAGGGCATCGCTGGTAGGACAGGCTAGATCGGACTGAGGTAAAACGACCGCGCGGACGACCCAGCTAATCGTTTTGAAAACGGTCCATGTGTGGGGGTAAGTACGAGCGCAGGAGATTATATGGTCAGCCAGCCTTTGCTGTGTCTCTGGCCCAAATCTTTTGCTAAAAATCACGTCATTATAGTTAATAATAATATTAAATAACGATACCCACTAGTAAAAATATTTCACTCAGTTTTGGTACGTGAACAGTTTTATGTAATGACATCGGGGATAGTTTTTAATACATCGTAATGAAAAATTATTACAATTGTGAGATGTTTCGAGTCATATTTAACACATGGCTGGCGGAGCTGGGTGTATCTTGCCCAATATCCGAGAGCAAACAGATTTCAATAGTATGTTATTAAAGTTAAAAATTAACAAATTTAAATAAAATAAAATTAAAACAAACAATTCGAAATAAAATAAAATTAAAAAATATATTAATCAATTTAAATAAAATAAAATAAAGTCAAAATGAACAAATTACAACCTTTTTTTAAGTGAATACTTTTTTAGCCGCATTGAAAGATTTTTGGTAGGGGCAAAACTTATGAGACCGTGTCACCGACATGCTAATGTGACGTAGGTATTGATTTTTCATTCTGTCAGCAGTCCCCATGACTATCTTTTTTAAACTCATATTCGCAAATCTCAGCACTTGATAATTAGCTCCACTCAAAATATATCGAGCCTTTTCCTAACTATGTTAGATTCAGCTTCCAGTCTAACCGGGTGCAGCGGTATACCAGTATTTTATATGGAGCAACCGCCTCCACAACCCAGTTACTGCGTAACATGATATCCGATTTGTAAGACTGCTTGTCAGACTTTCGGGCTTCCGACTAACCGTAATGACTGTCAAATATCGACTCACACTTCTTAAAAAGAATGCGCAAAAAATTACAAAAATAAAGTCTTAAATTAAAATGTGAAAGATGTAATTGAAACATGATTAAGAGGCTCCTTCGTTAGGCAGTTGGCGTTCAATCAAAATGATTTCACGGAGATAAATTGAGTGTAAACAGAGCGGGCGAAACGTGAAATAATCTTGTTTATAACGAAGAACGAACATCTCGCTCTAATCTTATGAAAGCACAGACTAATTTGTAGACAATTGCAGAGTTAAGGAGCTTGGGGCTTACTGCCAGTTCGGGATTCACTTTATTGGGGGCACATTATTTGTTTTATTATTTTTGTACACACAGTAAATACGAGTACATGTGGTATGGCATAATTATGCAATTGAGTACAGAAGTAGGTAGGTACTGCTTATTTCTTAAGAAATTTCTTCCAGTCATCATTTGCCTAGCCTTTTTCCCAATTATTTTTGGGTCGGCTTCCAGTCTAACCACCAGTATTTTATATGGAACGACTGCCTATCTGACCCAGAAAGTTTGACAACCAGTCTTACTAAGGGGTATGTGTGTGGGTTATGAACTTGTGATAATAACTATAAGTATTAAAGTATTATCGATGCATTGCTTCAATTTCACAAAACACACACACACGTACTAACACTTACAGTCAAATGCGTTTTGTACCATAAAGTCCTAAACGGTCTATTAGAATGTTTGTACCCCTGTGGGAACCCGGGCCGGCAAACCTTAATACAGGTTACCATGTAACTAGCTAGGACGCCAGATTCAATTATGTTACTTTCTCTCTTTTCGATCTAACCCTACATTGTAAAATTATATTTATTGGCACAGACTGTACCACACTTTTTGAAATAATTAAAATAATTATTTAAATACAGCCGCAACATTTGAACAAAATTACTCACTTTTTTGAAGTTTTTTTTTAAGTTAACATAGGTAATGTTCACTTAAAAAACTCAAAAAATTAAGCTTATCAAAACACAACACAAATATTGTTTTTGTTGTTTTTTTTTGTAATTTTAATACATAAATATTGACAGTACCTCATTAACCTATCAACCTACTCAAGACAAGTCGCTAAGTCCTAACCACATCTAAAGACACCCAAATAAAGTTGCCCAACCAGTAGCACACCGTGTTGTTCCAGCACAATATAAAACAATAAAAAGCCTATTAAGTTGGAACAATATAATCTTCGTGGGCCTCCCCTCCTCATACCCCCATCCCCCTCGGGTCCACCTCTCGGAGCACTCTGGCGTCCAGCGGGCGGTAATTACCGACGCCTTGAGACTCTGCATTCAGGAGGCAATAGCGTTATTTAGCACCTTCACAATTTGTTTCTAAGAAATCACTTTTATCTCATTATCTACGTAAGTATTTGTGTTTTTTTCCAAAATACTTTTTAGTAGTTTATTATTGAATGGGTTCAGTTCTCTGGACTGAAAAAACGTAAGCAATATGACACCTGACAGGTGTGATAAATCGTTATCATTACAATTTAAAGTCGTCCGCTGTTGGACGTAAGCCTCCGCCAGGTATCGCCACTTCCACCAGTTCTATGTTTCTGACATCCCGCGGAAAACTAGCTATTAAAAAAATTGCAGCACGGCAATTTTTAGTGGATAATAATTATTAGCTTATTGACAAACTAAAATATAATTTATGAAGGAATATTACCCCAAGGCATTCAACGATTGTGAATCATAAATAAATTGTAACATGAATCTAATCTAAAATTCTAATCCAAGAGATATTTAAATAAAGAAAATACCAAATAACCAAATAATACGGCAATTTGTCACAGAATGATTTGGGGTCTTTAAAATGAATTCCAAATTGAATCGTAACAACTAACAAAACCGAATAATGCATCTAAATAACAAAATGTTATCAAAGAGAACAAAAACCTCTCAAACACTACGGGCATCCTCTATCTCTTTCGCTAACAATATCGGTGTCCCACTCGCTCTAATCGTATTAAGCATCCATTTTTGTAAGCGCTCCGAGCCCGATCCAATTTCAAACTCATTTGTTAGAGCATAAAACAATTATTAAAAAACGCCAGTGATTTGGCGAGCAATTTTTGCCGTTTTACATCACTTAACGTTGGCTATAAAAAGCTGTGGAGATGGGCGATGGTTTTAAAGACAACGTTGGTATCATAATTGCGATGATAACCACTAAAAATAATATTGTACGTAGGTACCTGGATAAATTACAAAACTGACTTGATAATGTTTGCATAACTAGATAAGTATGGAAAACGCGTTAAAGGCTCTCATGAATCTCGGCCTAACATTTTGCATGGCAACAACAGGCAATTTGCAAAAAAAAAACGGTTTTCATTATAGAAAAAAAACATCGTTTGGTCAGTGATCACTACTTCGAAAATGCAATAGGCATGGATAATAATTAACAAATTTAACTACTTTTGTACTCTAAATACTTTTAAGAACAGTCTCCGTGCCCACCACTGTCCATATACGCAGGGCCCGTGTTTTTTCGTCGAAGTAATCGAATGATCGTGCGTGCGGGCCTACAACGGGTGCGCTCACCCCGCCGCTACGCCGCCGCCGCGCCGCCGCGAAAACAATAACGTTTAAGTGATGTACAACATGAGTAAATATAATATTAATAATCTAGTAAATAAAAAAACTGTGTTAATATTTAGGTATTAATTTCTCTTTCATTTTATTTTTTATACTTATTTAGTACATTTTTAAATATTTTTACAAAAATCATTAAAAAAAACATTTAAAAATATAAAAAATAGTGGCCCAACGGCATCAGGAGCAGGGTCCAAGATGCCGGTGGTCAGGGCTCTAGAGAAAGGAACCTCCTGACTATGCGTGCCGTGTCTAGGAGTACTGCTTTCTGAATCAAGCCCTTGATCCAGTCGTGCAATGAGAGCCTCCTGAGATGTTGATCGAGGCTCTTCGCTACTAGGCCATTTACTGTAATGATTATCGGTACAATGATTGCTGAGTCCAGGTCCCACATGTCGACAACCTCGTGAGCTAAGTCAAGATATTTGATTTTCTTATCTTGCTCAGCTTTCACGAGATTCTCGTCATGGGGGACAGCAATATCAACAATCATTGCACGACGCTCTCGTCGATCTATCACCACAATATCAGGCTTATTGGCTACAATAGTCCTGTCAGTGATGATAGATCGATCCCAATACAATGTGGCGTGACCATTCTCGAGAACTGGGTCGGGCACATACCTGTAGTATGGTACTTCAGACTCCACAAGGTTGTACTGCAAAGCAAGTTGCTGGTGGATAATCCTAGCTACTAGATTGTGTCTGTGCAAATACTCGCCGTTAGCAAGACGAGAACAACCGGAAACGATATGTCGGATTGATTCACCGGGACGGTGGCATGCCCGACAGATGTCAACCGTACCATCCTTGACAATGTATTTCCGGTAGTTGTTCGTCATGATAACTTCATCCATAATCGCACAGACAAAACCTTCGGTTTCTCCGAAGAGTTCGCCGAAACGTAGCCAGGATACAGACGCCAAAAAGTCTACATCAGGCCCATGAAGAGCCCGGAAAAAGCGTCCGTGATTATTTTTATTATTAATTTTATTTTTAACCGGTTTCGGCCGCCCTTTGATTCATGCTTGCCAAACTCGTCATCACTCGTAATTTTTCATCAGTATAATAATTTCTTTTAATTCCTACGCTATACCAAAATTCTTGCCCTAAGACTTTTTGAAAAGCAAGCATCATCATCTGCCTAGCCTTTTCCCAACTATGTTGAGGTCGGCTTCCAGGCTAACCGGATGCAGATGAATACCAGTATTTTACATGGAGCGACTGTTAGCAATATTTATTTGTTATACTTACTTATCCCACTAAGCAATGATCTAATAAACCAAAACTATCTTCCTCACCCTAATTGCGTAACTCACGATTCATTATAATCTGTATCGTTTTGAAACGGATTGTTAAACCATTGCTTCATATGTTCGAAAAATGTGTCTGTTCGACAACATAAATAACGCAATGAATATTGTTTAACTGTGAAGACGAAACCAATTATGATCAATCGTGAGTTACGCAATTAGGGTGCTGGTAGCCAAACAATTTTGTTCAGTGTAGGAGTGCGTAATAAAAGTGCCATATAGTGCCAATATGCCATAAAAGATTGATATTCATTGATATTGAAACGAGCTGGAAAACGGTGGGCCCAAATGTAATACACAAATGTGTCATATTTTTATATTTTTGTTTTTATTTTTTATCTTAAGTAATTAAATTTGGCAACACTAAGCTACGATCCGGGACTCTACGGGACACGGCTAGATTTTAAGTCATTCGTTTTAAATTCTGTCCCAAATAGTTTAATTAGTTTTTTATCTATGTTAACGTGTGTACCTATCTCATTCTAAACTATAAGACGTGTGTGACAATATATAATCATACTATCAACAAGTTGGAGTTTCACTTCCGATCCTCGACCACAATCTCTCCTCCAAACAACTTAAGAGGACACAGGTAGAATACCTTTCACCTACGTCTCCAAAAATTTATTAATTCACATCATTTTCATCTCGTTACAATCAGGCCCAAGATTGTACGTTATCGTGTCCGTGTCCTTTAAAAAGTGTTCTCCATGATTGCGATAACTTTAATAATTGTACAATGTGATAGTTCCGAAATATTTACAGTTGGTGGGGCGACCCCGCGACATGTTGCACCAAGTCGAGCACTGAACATGTTATTACCTACTAACATGTCGTTTTCTCCGCGGGACATCGCGTGACAATCTCCTTGTTGTATTCTTTTGTGTGTTTCTATTTTATTAGGGTTCCTGCCTACACATTTTTAAAAGGACTTTGGAACAGATTTCGATAACTTTAGAGACAGAATGAGTTATGTTTAAGTTCAACCGTTCTTTTCTGTAAAAATCTTACCGTGGAAACATAAGTAGGTAAAGTAAGATTTAAGTGACCTACGTAATGCTTTGTACCTGGATTTTATATTCTGTAAAACTGTCATCTTGAAAACGAATAAACTTAAAAAAAATAGTTTAAATAAAATAGCTAAACGACACGGGCACCTTAAATGACCTCCATTTTGGCGCGCGTGCTTGATGCCATAGTCATACATTGACAACGGATTAAATTGCAAACACATTGTTCACATAGACTTGTATACGACACATTCACTAATCAATGGCATCACTTTTCAAAATCAAATTGCCTCAAAATTAAATGACAAAACACAAAAATATTGCTGGAGACATAATTCTAAGTTAATACAGTTTATTAAAATATTCGACCCTAATTTAAATTACATGCATTTTCCGATTGTTAGTGTGTTGCAAAATTACTTCGCTTGTTTCCAGAGTACAGTGGCCAGCACATCAAGCTACTCCAGTGTCAATATTCGATAGATTTTCAACTTTATCACAAAAGTATAAGGTTCATGTTCAATTGAGAAAAGACAGTTTGGGATAGCTTGATGTTCTGGCGGCTGTACCAGTAGATAAATTACCTAACTAGGTAATTTTCTTTGCTTAACTTATTTCTAAACATACCCTAAATGTGACTAAATCTGAACATTTATACCTATTTCAGCTTTTTCAGTCGAGATTCAAGTTATTAATCGTAGTGAGAATTATATACAGAACCATTGCAAACAAAACCTTAAAGTAACAATATTAGAGACGGGATGTCGCCAGCGGGTGGTGAGCGGTGGTCCCGGGTTCGATCCCGGCCGGGGCGGGGCCAGCTTTGACGCTGTTACCGGGATCATATCCCGGGGCTAGCAAACTGTTCAAATCAACTCTATAATATGAAACTTTGAAGGGGAATTAGATTTTAAATTTAAATTTACTGTAGGCACACACCCTGTATCGTATCAGTTAGGAGATGAGAGGGTATTTGTAATGAGAACTGCGTGAGCTCAAGCAGCGACCCATTAAATTCGTTTAAAAGATGGTAATCTAAGTTTAGTTGAAAAAATGGGAGCCAGACGAGAAAAATCAAGGGATCAATCCCATCTCAGGATAGAACTAAATTAGTCGGCTTCCCGACTAGTTGGTACATCACTAGTATTTCACAACGCAAAGGTGACTGGAAAATTCGCGAGGAGGTGCCCTTGAAGGACACTATAGTGACCTTTTAAGTGATGTTCTTCGGAAACGTAAAGAGTGATTCGCAACCGGTGCGTGTGTGTCCTTATGGCCAATTCTCTTATTTAAAAACATTCAAAATCTAGTAGCTGCTGTCATCTCGGCGTCAACCAAATGTCAAAAACTTGTCAAAAATATATGGAAACTAGAGGTATTGTTGACAGATTGAGACTGCGATCAGACTGGGAACGTTCTTAAAATTACAAGAATTGCCCCTCAGATGTAGGTAGGTATTGACGTAAACGAAGCAAACGTAAACAAGGCGTTCTGTAAGTTCTGCTCACCCCCGTGGTAGAAGACATAAGTTTATGTTTAGGTGTATAGAAACGAACTTAGCTAGATATTACCAAGGTTACCGTCATAGCCCGAAGAATTGGCAAACTTAAGTGGCAGGCCGAAAGGTTCTGGAGTGGCGACCGCGTAATGGAAGAATTAGAGTGGTAAGCCTCCCACAAGGTGAACCGTTGACCTGCACCCTAATTGCGTAACTCACGATTCATCATAATCTGTATCGTTTTGAAACGGATTGTTAAACCATTGCTTCATATGTTCGAAAAATGTGTCTGTTCGACAACATAAATAACGCAATGAATATTGTTTAACTGTGAAGACGAAACCAATTATGATCAATCGTGAGTTACGCAATTAGGGTGCTGGTTAAGGTTCCAGGAATCCGCTGGATGCGAGAAGCACCGGTGGAAGTGGCGGTGCTTCAGGGAGGCCCATGTTCAGTAGTGGACGTCTTTCGGCTGAAATGATGATGATGAAATACTACCGGCAAGTGTCATTTTTCAAAACTAATAAAATTCCGTTCCCTGTGGTGCCGGACGGAAAAGAATAGCACCATCCCATTTCTTCCCGTGAGTGTCGTAGAAGGCGACTAAGAGACTTACTAGAGAATGGGCAGCAGCGTTCTCTATTCATTTTACCACCATTTTGCGATCGCCAACCCGCCTGCCAAGCGTGGCGATTATGGTAAAACCCTCTTCCTGGGCGAGGCTTATGTCCAGCAGTGGACGTCTTTCGGCTGAAATGATGATCTATATAAATAAAAAGGAAAGTCCAGACCTCCTGACTGACTGACTCATTACTTTTACTTTAGATTCTTTTATAGCTTTTTTAATTTGATTTAATTGCTTTAGAATTATCAATGTTGGAACACCGACGTCTCCTCTCTCGGAGGTGGGCGCTAAAGGCTGCAACAGAGTTTTTTAAACTAGCACTTAATTTGTAAACCTTTTTCTAGTTCCAATAAATATTTGATATGATTTGAGTTGCCCTGATTGTAATTATTCTCTTTATTTTATTTATCTATCGAAATACTCTCCAGTTGCCACTAAGTTATCCGTGTCGCATGTCTCTGTGTTATTGCATGGGAAGGCAAAATGCGTTCAAAGTTTTTGCCAGATAGATGTCCTGTTTCTCGGCGGGACATATATCCTAAACGTAATTTATAAAGATTAGGCAACTATCTCCTATGTGGGATAGATGTCCCAAAGCATAGAGGTCCGCAAAAATCGCTAATACTCTGAATATATATTAAAGATAATGTTTTGTGTTTTCATAAATTTGTATGTAAAATAACAAAATATCGGCCAGTTTAACAAATAAAGTATTTTGCTTTTTGTACTGACTAATATAGACTGGATGGTGTCAAAAAGTGTGACAACTATCCGGGTTTTACCCTAGTTATCAATAATTTCCCGAAGTAGTCCTCAAAATCAAAATCAAAGTCAGAACGTTTATTGCGAACTAACTGTACGGTGTTGGTGTTAGTACTTATGACTTAGCAGCCTTTTACGAGCATTGCAATTTTAACATTCGCCTTCTCTTATCATCGTAAATTAGCATACATTAAAGATTATTATCATATAATTATTTACTTTTTTAAGGCATGCTAATTTAGGATGATAAGAGCAGGCGAATGTTAAAATTGCAATGCTCGTAAAAGGCTGCTAAGTCATATGTACTAACACCAACAGTTAGTTTGGTGTTATGTTCCTAAAAGGCTGCTAAGTCATATGCACTAACACAGCAGCCTTTTACGAGCATTGCAATTTTAACATTCGCCTGCTCCTAACATCCTAAATTAGCATGCATTACAGATTATTTTCATATGATTATTATTTACTTTTATATTAGTATCTACAATTAAATTTCGAAATTATAGTCAAGTCAATATTAATGTCAATGAAATGAAAAATAATGAATTTATTACAATTATTCATATTATATATTAATCATCGTTTTCAGGTATTATACATTATAATTAAAGTATCATATGAAGTTAATTAGGATAGTCTAAATCTTATTGTTTGAATAGAACAGATCGGATTTTTGTATTGTACATGAGAGAAAATCGTTATTTTAAGCTTATCTCTAATAACATATTCTTTCCCTGAGTAAAACATTTTTGAATTAGGTATATTTTTAGCCTTTTTTGGAATATTGTTACAGATTTTTCAGTTTTACACATGTTGGGCAACTTATTATACATTTTTATTGCCATGTAATATGGGTTAACGATGAGCCCGGCAATGACATATTCGTTATTGCATTAAACACACACAAAGACGAAAAGTAAAGATGTTATCACAACGATTAACTCACGACCCGATCCCTAAACGATTGTTCGCGGCAAATTGTTCGAGTCTTAACAAGCCGATCGTGTGATAACGGCCTAATAGGAGCCTATTTAGAAGATATTGTTCGTTTTTTGCGACAATGCGACAGCTGGCGATGGTTTTTGTGATTGTTGAACCCATCTATAAAATTGTGCAACGTCAGTTCTGCTTTATGTATCGAAAGACGGCTTCGTATGGATTGTGGTATCAAGCACTGCTGCTGAGCGTAACGCCCTGAAATGAATTCCCAAATCGGGCAGTAATTTGGGTAGTTCCATCAGGTATTTTAGTGGCAGCTAGGAGTCCAAATGTTTGCCTGGTAGACGGCTATAGGTTTTCCATCTATTAAGTGGCTTAAAAGTTACCATATTAGCCGTAGAACCGATGACCGTTGGGTAGACGTGTTCTTAAGTGGATTCGACTAGCTAATAGCGTGGCTAGGTGGAGCAACAATCTTCGTAGGGCAGCAACAGGATGAGAGTTGCCGATAATCGAGTTGGCTGGCGCGCAATAGGAGAGGCTGCTGCGATGGTGAAATGTAACTGGCAAAATGTGAGCTGTATGCTCGTAAATATGAAAGAGAAAAGAAAGAAAAAGTATTTACTAGACTCGCACAGGAAAATCATAACTACAACACAATAAAATTAAACACTAAAAACTAAAACACAACTACGCTACGCTATAGGTACTTAATAAAATTAAAATTATATTTATTCATAAAAAAAAGTAAAAATAAAAACAAGATCCCGTACGAGGCCAAAAGGACACTATCTCAACACGATGCTGCGACATTTAAAAAGTGTCGCAGAGCTGATAGGATATATCTCTGCCTCATGCATTGGAGTATTGTCAGCATAGAAATATAAAAAGGAGGATAATATAATATAATATAAATGGGGATAAAATAATTTCCACAAAGTGTCTGTTTGAGTCCGGAACCACGACGTACGACTCGTAAGTCGCAGCCGTTACCACTAGTCTACCAACATGCATTGGAGACTAAAGGCGTAATGTGATGTTGTTATTTCAAAAGCTTACGGTGAAACAGACAAACTTGCGTTAAGTCCACTCTCGGCCCCTCGACTCCTAAAAAAAGATTTCTTTATTTGTTTCCTCTCAACCCCTAAACATAGTTCACACTCGACCCCCAGGGGGTGAGACTGTATTTTCATTCAAGGGACAGGTATGAATACCTCGTCCACTTTCGACCTTTAGTTCGGTCAATATCTAAAATTAATATGTTGGTACAGCAAGGTGTAGCAGTAAGGTCTGCTTTGGGGGTCGAGAGGAAACTGATGGCTGGAAAATAAAATACACTGTCGATCTCCAAGGGTCGAGAATAAATCATAGTCAGAGGTCCAGTGGACTCAATATTTATTGGGGGTCGAGGGGCCGAGAGTGGACTAAACGCAAACTAGTAACATTATTCATTTAACATTTTAATGATGGTCTTAACGAACACAGATTTGCAAAAACATCGTTCAGTACTTTAATATCTATCAATTAATCTGAATAGCCTTATCCCTCTATATTGGCGTCGGCTTCCAGTCTAGCCGGATACAGCTGAGTACCAGTATTTTAGATGGAGTGACTGCCTATCTGACCTCCACAACCCAGTTACTGGGTAACACGATACCCATTGGTAAGATTGGTTATCAGACTTTTGGGCTTCTGACTATATACCCGTTACGACTGCCACAGATCTATGAATGACAGCCAAGACCAAGGGCTTAACATTGGTTTGAACTAAAGTTCAAACAAAAAAACAAATTTTTTTTACTAGTAAACTAGTAAAAAAAAATTGTTGCAACCATCATAATAATTTGCAAAACAACAAATAACACAACAATACCACATAACAGCTATTAGTTCTAATCGCTTCCCAAATAATACTCTTAAATGTGTAGGGATAACAATTGTGGCATTTACCCTGTGTAATGACGTCAGCGGTTCTGGAACTGTTACGTTTGAATTATCAGATTTTGACCGACTGCAGCTAAGTCAAAAAGGGAGGACTGTACAATATGGAGAGGATAATAAAAATACTGGCAAAATACTATTTTGGAACTATAAAATAAATCCTAGCATCGAAATTAAAAAAAGTGTTTCAAACGAACTAAATTAACAGTAGTGATGGGCCGACTATGTGTTTTGCAAACCTTGGACTAGCTAAAGTGACTAGGTTTTTGGAAATATTTGAATAGCTTGAGGCTTTTGGATATAATAGGTCTTTACCTATGAAATTGCCGTTTTGTATGAAAAAATTTAAACGAATTTTTTTCATGAATTTTTTATTTGTATTAATCGAAGTAATCACCCATGCAATCAATGCATCTTTGCCATCGCAGTGGCAGTTTATTGATGCCCTTCTTAAAGAAATCAGCTGGACGGGAGGCAACAAATTCTTCAAAGGCATTTTGTACTGCCTCTCGGGTATTAAATTTTTTTCCCGCCAAGAAGTTATCCAAATTCTGGAAAAAGTAGTAGTCTGTAGGCGCAAGGTCTGGTGAGTAGGGCGGATGACGGAGAGCTTCCAACCCCAGTTCTTGCAACTTGGAGACCGTCTGCTGTGCAGTATGAGGTCGCGCGTTGTCGTGCAGGAGCAGCGGAGACGAGCGATTGACCAATGCTGGTTGGAGATGCGCCAGCTTCTCCATCATTGTGTTCAGTTCTTCACAGTACACATCTGCAGTAATGCTCACCCCGTTTGGTAAGAAGCTGTGATGAATCACACCGGCGCTAGACCACCAAACAGTGACCATCACTTTTCTAGGGGTAAGTTTTCGTTTAGGGCATTGTTTAGGTGCTGAACCAGGATCCAACCAACTTGCTGAGCGCTTACGGTTATCAAACAGAATCCATTTTTCATCGCAGGTAACAATGCGGTTCAAAATTCCTTCATTTGTGTGTCTGTTGAGCAGTGCAAGGCACGTCTCGACGCGTACTCCGCGCTGGCGATCATTGAGTTCGTGGGGCACCCATTTGTCAAGCTTTTTTACCTTGCCAATTTGACGCAAATGGACCAATATTGTTTTGACGCTAACGTCGAAAGCTGCTGCTAATTCAGCCGTAGATTGTGTATCATCAGCTACCACAATCGCCTTTAATTCGTCATTGTCGACCAAAGTCTTCGGACGACCGCGAGGTTCATTTTTCAGGTCGAAATTTCCAGAACGGAAGCGAGCAAACCAATAACAGGTGGTGCGTTGGTTTGTAGTGTTAGCTCCGTAAACGTCGTTGATGTTGCGTGCCGCTTGTGCCGCGTTGCTGCCACGACGGTACTCATATTCCATAATTACTCGAATTTTTAACGTATCCATGATGACGAAAAAGATTGAAATGCGATGAAAATGTAACACTAATCAATAAAGAAATGACTACTTTTAGAAAAAAAAATCCATGTTTTTAAAATAAAATTAATTTGAAATTAGAATTCTTAGCCAAACAAAAATTATTTTGATTTGAAATGGCCAGTACTGCAGAACGGCAATTTCATAGGTAAAGACCTAATATTTGGCTGAACTTTTGTATGTAGACTACGAACGTCATTAGATATACGAGTTTTATTTAATTATTTTCGTTTGTTGTCTCATCTTTGTATAGTTTGTCGGATAACTTCGACTGAATGCTAAACGTGTGGTGGAAATTAAGAGTTAAATTCTTTTAAGTCACTAAATACGTAATATGTGGGTTGGTACATATTTTTTTTTTTGTATATAAATAAATGATAAAAAAACACCCACTGCCAAAGAGTAATTAATAGAAATGATTTCCTGAAAGCAAAACTATCGAAAATAAATGATGTGACTTTGACTTTGATATTTCTTTCTCATCTTACTAAAAAAAAAACTAAATGTTGATTTTTTTCCGTGATTATTTTTATAAGACTGCAGAGTACAACAGGTAGGTCTCTATCTATATTAATATTTACTTTCTACTTTTCTTTTCTAACATTTATTGTAATCCTAACTCCTATATACATTTAAATATTTCTCATGTCATCTGCACAAAACTATACACAAACATTAAAATGTTACAAATATTTGTAAATCTTTGCAAACTACAAAACAAATAAACGAACACAGTTGTCAATGCACAGTGGTTCGACGCCAAAAGAAAAGGGACAAAAACTTTGACAATCGCGAACCGACCGAAACCACAATGCAACAAAACAAATCGTATTACATATCGCTAGCTCCCTCTGCATCGGTCTTCTCGCTCGCACAGGCTCCCTGCTGACTCGTTAGCGACGAATAAAACTTGTAATACAATAAAACAGAAAATAGTGTAAAAAATACTTGTTGCAAATGTAACTGTGCTGTAATTTAAGCTTTATTGCCGTGCAGTAAGGACTGTTATTGGGTGATTTTATGCTAATTTAAGTTTGCCCTGCATGCTAAGAGTGACATTTGTTTGAGGCGTTCACCCAATATGGTGCTAGAGAGAAATGAATTGTATTTTTCTATTTTTAATTGGTGAAAATTTTCGTTTATGAAGGGAGATGAATGCGAAAACAAATTATTCTTAACTGGATACTTTGAGGTGGTTATTATTACTTTACACGATTTTGGAGGGCTATGTTCAGGACGATGTTGTTAAATTTGGAACACAGTTAAGTGTTGAAGTCTGAGCCTTCACTTCAAGGCGATTGTTAGGCGACTAAATTGTAATTCATCTCGTGTCTAATTGATACCATGCAGTTTGGAATGGATGACTGGAAATATTATTCATAAAACGACGCATGAATGCTCTTTTCCACTCTCTTTAATGATCCTACCAGTCAAATAAGGTGGCTCCTTCTAAGTCTCTTGACCACCGCAGACGGGTCCAACAAATCAGCTATTAGTGGATTTTGGTGTGAGGTTAGTCGCTGTATGTGTTGTTTCCTGTGCCGCTCTATTTCAGATGTAACGGTCGGCACGTTAAGATATTCATGAATTTCATCATTTCTTGTGAACCAAGGAGCGTTAACTATTGTCCTCAGGATACAGTTTTGTACTCGTTGTAAACAGAATTGTTGCTCTTGCTTGCAACACCCCATAGCTGGATTCCGTAGGTCCAAAGTGGTTTTAATATCGAGTTGTAAATAAGAAGCTTGTTGTCTATTGACAGTACAGAGTTTCTTCCCATGAGCCAGTGCATATTACGAAACTGGTAGTTGACTTGGTCTCTTTTTTGTTTTATATGGTTTTTCCACGTTAAACGCCTATCAAGGTGGAAACCAAGGTATTTTACACAGTCTGAGTGTGGTAATATGTCGTCGCCAAGTCTTACAGGAGGATAGTCTTCTCTTCTCAGGGTGAATGTGATGTGGTTTGACTTTGCTGCGCTAGTACGTATACGCCACTTGCGCAGCCATTTGTGGGTCGCGTCTAGTTGCACTTGAAGTTTGTGGCTGGCAGTCGCTGGATCATCGTCAACGGACAAGTAGGCTATGTCATCGGCATATGTTGCTACGGTGATGTCGCTATCTACAGGTAAGTCAGATGTAAATACGTTATATATTACCGGCCCAAGAACCGATCCTTGAGGTACTCCAGCCTCTATATCATAAAGGCTGGATCGTGATTCTCCTTGTTTGACTTGAAAGGATCGATCAGAGAGGTATGATGCAACAAGCGGAAACATCGAATGTGGGAGCTTTTCTTTAATTTTTACCAACAACCCCTTGTGCCACACGCGATCAAAGGCCTGTTGCACATCAAGGAAGGCGGCTGAGCAGTACTTTTTGCGTTCAAGGGTCTGCCTAATAGTGTGATACACTCGATGGACTTGTTCAACTGTTGAATGAGACTTGCGAAAGCCAACTACTGATGAGATGGAATACTGATGAGATGGAATAACAGCGCAGTCATCCAATGCTGTTTTTAATCTGCTGAGGAATATCCTTTCCCATAGTTTAGACAGTACGGGTGTTAGGCTTATTGGCCGATATGATGATGGTTCATGTTCTGGTTTCCCTGGTTTGTTAATCATCACTACTTGGGAAATTTTCCAGAGGGCCGGGAAATGAGAGGTTCTAAAGATTGCGTTGAATAGGTATGTAAGGAACACGATACTCTTTTTGGGTAGATTTTTCAGTATAGTCGGGGTAATCAAGTCGTATCCCGGTGCTTTCCCGGTCTCGAGTGCCTTTATCTCCCTAGCAATTTCTCTCGGTGAGGTTGGGTTTATTGGTACACTCATTTGTAGATCCTGGTCGAGGATTGCGTCAATGTCAAACTCATCGGCAGTACTCTCATTTGGTGTAAAGACTGCTGCTAGATATGATGCAAACAACATTAAGTTTTGACAATTTAAAAACATTAATTGCGCTATTACGTTGTTTATCAAAATATTAAAAAAAAATGGAAGCAATGGATTACGATTTCACTTTAAAATCCTTCGGATTTAGGTTGAAACTGTTTTATTCATTTGAGGTGTTATCATTTCCAATGCATTTTTTTGCAATAAGTATTATTTCAGCTGGATAGTATTTCTATTAAACCAGCGACAAATTATAAATCAGAAAAAAACTACGGTGGTAACATTACCTACACGGGCCGGCCATCTTTGTGTAACACAATCTGTTTGAGATCAAACTTTGATATACATATTTGTGGCACAATCGGTCATTGTGTCAATGGAAACGGATGTCTAACTTGTAATTACGCGACAAATCGTACCACAATTAAACATACAATGAAGAAAATAATGTTTTTTTGAAGAGAGAACTCCATTGCGGTGCGTTGAGCAGTTTTTGGTGTGAAAAAATCTTATGAGTCACGAATATGCTAATATTTAAAGTATTGATGATTTTATTTACGTTTTTGCTTGCGGCAGTCTCCTTAACTAGCTATGTTTTATTTATCAAAATCATAGAGCTAAACCTTTCATGATCATCATCATTATCATTTCAACCGAAAGACGTCTACTGCAGGACATAGGCCTCCCCTAAGCTCCGCCACTTTGACCGGTTCTGTGCTTCCCGCATTCAGCGGACTCCAGCGGCCCTCACAAGGTCAGCGGTCTACCTTGTGGTAGGCCTTCCAACTTTACGTCTTCCGGTACGCCACTCCAGAACTTTCGGCCATATCGGGCATCTATTCTGCGAGATTGTATAATTACTCTTACAATATATGTAAATATTGTGAGCACAATGTATATATCATAAAATGTATTTATCTGTATTTCTTCAATTGCATTCTTTTGACTTTTTTTGGTATGGCAATTTTGTACTGGGTGCATCGTTTTCACACATAATTATGTAATGAATGTACTATTTTTAATATAGTACTTAAAACATTTTAAAAGAGTAACGGTGGAGTTTCTTGCCCATTCTTCTCCATACGAAACTACATTTTGGAAGGGGCGACTAGAATCAATTCTATTTTTATTTAAATGTTGACGATCAAAAGTACCAAATTGAAATAAATGCTTTGACTTTTAGTCACATTAGTCATAATCCCTTTCACGGAGAGGAGGTCTATGTTCCAGCAATGGGAACATTACAGGCTGGTTTACTGATTATGCTTGTGCTAAGAAAAAAATCAATTTGCAAATAAATCTACATCTAAACATTCAATAAAGCAAACAAGGTTTTAATCCACAACGCACTCGAAAATTAAAAGCTTACCTCGAACGCCTCCGAACAAACCTTTCAACCGTAGCCGATCTAATAACGTAGACCAAATCCTTTTATATGTCCAACAAAAACTTAATACCACTAATAATGCCGCAAAATTTCGAGGAACCTTTTTTTTTTCAGGGATATCGAGTAGTTGACCACTGTGCGGCTAAGACGTTACAAGTACAAAGAGCAGATCGGTTTTGTCTACGATTTCAAGGAGCTCGTGTTACTGTTTGTAAGTGTGATGCACAATGAGACGAATGAAGCAAAAAGTTGGTCGTAAAATGACCATTGCGAGGATTATGCGTTTGAAGTAGCATATTGTGTTGATGGTTTTATTGATGTTTGTGATAATGTTTTTGTAGCAAGATAGTCCTTTGAAAATTGATCCTTCTGTACGAAATTTCTATTTGGAGTATAGTACTGTGACATGCTGCACCTGATGTTGGAATACATCATTCACTCACTTACTTCACTGATGTAATAAATTGTAACTATAGACAAGTTAACCTTTGACTTACTTACGTCCGATTCCGATTCGAGGCGAGTAAATTCTTACGTCGATTCGTAATAATTTACTTGCCTGAATCGGAGGTATCGACACTTTTAAATATATTTTTTATTTTATTTTTTTAAATTTTTTAGGGGAGTCGTGCGGAATTAGTTTATTTGTGGGCCAATATTGACAACTCCAAAAATACCTAGTAGGCAATTGAGACGTATTGAATTTTATGCAATAAAGTAATAATATTAGTTCGATTTTCTCCTAATAACTATAAAGAAAAAATTAAAGAAATCTTAGTTATCCTAGTAGCCTGGAGGCTGGATTTGTGCTCAGTTGATGGCAATAGGCTCGCCCCTATTACATGGAACATAAAAATAACTAACGAAATATTGATGTTACCTACTATTAGTACACCTCTGCCCTACCATTCTGGAAAACAAGGCGCGACATCCACTGCTGGACATAGGTCTCCTCCAAAAAAAAAAAGGGGGGGGGGGGGTTTCCATAATCGCCACGCTTGGCAAGCGGGTTGGCGATCGCAGTATGGTGGTAAAATGCATAGAGAACGCTGCTGCCCATTCTCTAGTAAGTCCCTTAGTCGCCTTCTACGACACCCACGGGAAGAAATGAGATGGTGCTATTCTTTACGTCTGGCACCACACGGAAATGTTGGCGTGATGTTATATTAAATCTCAAACCCTACTGAAAAACACAACATTATTTTCGTAACAGAATCATTACCTACTGAAAATTCAAATAACCAACTCGACGCATGTTTATAGACGCTCAATTTTAGATATATTGTATACATACATGGACTCCACTGCCAGGTGTTCAAAGGTATAGAGTCGGAGCACAGGGGGGGATAGAGGGTCGGGCGGGGAACAGGGAGGTGCCTGAATTCGATTCCGGGCTATTGAAAAGTTTCAAGAGGCGAAAAGCTTCGACAAACGAAGCTAAGTGAATTTCGAGCCCTCGGAAAAGCCAGAGCCGGATTTGGTTTTGAGGGAATGCGAGAGGCTTTTAGCTTCTTTGTGTCTACCTATTTATGATTTTTTTTTCTGCATTTGCAATTTGTGTGTCCAAAATAAAAAAATCTGTCTTAAAGATATAAATTAAATCATGTTTACTTAGGCCTATGCATAGAGAGTCCATAGTTGTAAAACTATAGTGGAAGGTACTGAGTACAATATTTTTTAGAAGCTAATTTCATTGATTCACTAAATATGTAAGTTCAAGAAGTTTAAGAACAGGCGACTTAAGATTGTTGTTTGGTTAACACATTATCATAGCAAACTTAACTAATAACAACAAACTGTACCTACATTTAGGTTCCAACACCTCGCAGTTCGCAAGAGCTCTTGTGGCAAAGATTGATAAGAAATATGCTAGAGAAATGTGAGAGTTATTTGCGTCCCTAAAGTGGCTTGGTGTTCTGCCTGCACACAAACTTAAACAAATTATAATTACACAAAGTTTGATTACTAAATTAATAGGTTTCTATTCTTGTTATGTAGCATCTCTAATCTAGATTGTTTCGGCTCCTTGATAACTAGCTTTCTTGAAAGTTTAAAACAAGATAGATACTGTTTAACTATTTAAATGGAAAACAAATTAACTGTCTCCAAACTGGAGTAATTGGATTTCTTAACAGATATCTTATTAGTGGTCTTTTGAGGTGATCTCTTTTAGTTAATGGTATTATTACAGTAAAAAAAAACGATGTGTATTGTTTTAGTTAAAGCTAATAGGAATCTAATGATGATCAGCCTATGATGTGCCCACAGCTGGGACACAGGCCTCTTTAGAAGAGAGTGACCCACAATTCAGCAAGCGGGCCCAGTGCGGGTTGATAGATGTCACACGTCTTCGAATCTATGGTTCTAGTAGAGCAGCAGTGAAAAAAGTAGTAACATTTGTGTTAATTATTTACACAAATCGAATGAATCAATTTTTCAATTTTTTCTCGGTTCAAAAATGTCAACTGTCTTCACGGAAACGTCATTTTTGTCTACTCTTCCCTCGACAAAACGCTTCTGTATGGTTCTCGTGCTAAGTCTACTGGTCTCGGATAGAAATGTAACAACGATCTGCAAAATATTAAGCCGATAGCCCGTAATACGTAAAAAAAGATTACTTCCATTGGCCGAGTACGTCCCTGTTGAGGCGGCTTGGTTCCAATTTTTATCAATCCCATTTCATTTCCCCTTACGAAAGTTTTCCTCCAATTTCGCGCTCTCGCCCCCGCCCTTTTAGTGCTGGGACAATCGTAGCACATAATAGCTATCGACATTCAATATTTTTATATAGAAAATAAACTATGAACGTAGTACTTGCAACCGGCGTGTGTGTATGAACACAATCGAAGCAAATGGATCGTGGCAGGTGGAACATGAATTTTAAGTTTATGTAATACCTAAAGTTGAAAATGTATCTAAGAAATTTGACAGATTGAGGTAGCTTCGTGTGCGTCTGTACAAACTATGAATGTCTTTATAAATCTATTAAAGCTCATAAACTTTAATATACACTCTTGTTACTTGGTACATTTGTTACAAAGTTATAATTTGTACTTCGAGTCAATTTGGTAACCTTTTTATAAGAACGTGTTTCTCGGACAAAGAAACCTATTTTTTTCTTTCAAAATCGGCAGCTAAAGACGACCTATTTTTCTAAATACATCTAGGACTCCGAAACTACTAGGACTAGGAACGTGAAATTTTGTACACGGCTTCCTTTTATAATGTAGGGGAGCACTAAGAAGGGGTTTTTGGAAATTCGACCTTTAAGGGGGTGAAAAGGGGGAATTTGTTTGTATTAAAAATCGTATTCCTTGAGTTAATAAACTTGCAACTTGGCACAAATACTTATCTAAGTTAATTATAAAGTTGGTTATTTATTGTTTTTCTAAACTACCCCCGAAATAGGGATTGGGGGGTCTCAAAGTTTGTATGGAAGAATTTTAACGCGCTCTCTGATTAACTCGAAACCACGTTGGATACTTTTTATCCCGCTAGTACGTTCCCGCGGAATAATTCCCGTCTTCCACGCGGGCGAAGCCACGGGCGGAAGCTAGTGTATTTATATTTAGATACTAACAGATGAATGGTCTCACTCAATAAATGTTGCAGGACTGTCAAAATAAAAGTTATTGTCAAAAACAGAAGGTGTGCGCCTTTGGCCCCAGGGTAGCATTGAAAACTCAAAGCTGGAACGGAGTAAACGCAATTCAGCGTCACTGAACTGAGTGTGACGGTTCAATTTAATTTTCTGTTTTAAGAGAGCATCTAAGGAAGGACTCACTTCAAAAACAATGAAAGCTCTTCATAATCTAACAACATTTACTCTATTCTAACACCTACAACATCAGCAACATCGCAGTTTTCATAATTAATTTCGTAGAGAGAAACATCAACGGCCTGAAATAAAATGATCGATAAACCATCAGCACAGTACATCACTACAGTTTAAACATTAAAGTATTTCTCGGGAGACGCGGACGTATCAAGCGATCATTTCTATGTTATTACGCGACCGAATTCAATTGAGGACCGTTTACATCGACACTCGCTTATTAACTGACCCACTGTATTTGATAGGATCATCGAACAACAACAAACAGTGCTTAAAACTCGGTTTCCAGGTACTAGGTCTATTAGCCCTCAGCAGACTTAGCACGAGCACCGATTTGTCGACGGAAGAATAGATATAACTATTAGCTAAATGATGTAGGTACAATAGGAAAGTTGGCTATGTTTTTCTTTTAACTATCACAGTTAGTTATGCATTCTAAACGAATCATGATTTTGTAGATAATCGTATATGTGCATATACTTTGTGGCTGTCGAGTAGAAAGTTTTTTGTCAATGTGATTTTGACACTTTGGGAAGAAATATTCTTCTGAAATAAAATAATAAATAATACTCACGTCTACATTACTATGGACCTAGACAAAGATCGTTAGAAACGAAAGACAAAATGACTGATGACAAAATGATTGTGGAAGGATATTGAGAAACGAAATGTCACTTTGTATTGAAAAAGCACTGTCTATTCTTCGTAGAAATAGAAAGCATCATGCTTGCCTGCCAATGCCTGCTGTAATTCTGAAAAGAACCGGAGTCACCGACATACCTTGCAGAGTTAGCACGCTGAAGTGGTAGTGGGCTAGCCATGTCTGTCGAAGGACCGATGGCCGATGGAGCCGACAAGTCCTGGAGTGGAGACCGCGTATCGGTTAGCGTAGTGAGGCGCCCCCAGCTAGATGGATTGAAAGCCTTAAAAAGACAGGGCTGGGACATACAAGAAAAAAGAAAAAAATAAATTATTTATTTTTATCAAACATATGTATACATTTTATTAACCTGTCACACTGCGTAACAGTATGTTGTTGTATGTTGGCGGTTTAATGGCAATGTTGTGGTACAGCCTGGGAGAGTACGATATCAAGCCATGGCCTGCGATAGACTGAGTTCACAGATTTTTTTTTTTTTCTAAATTCGTGCTTAAGCCAATTGACGTGGGTTTACTCGGATGTCACTATTTTATAATCAGACTTCTAGTGCTTCTTAGGGGAACCTGTAACCGGATAAATTCTACGCCTGTTTATAATATGGCCATTCAATTTAAAAGTTTCCTATGGGATATTTGCCGAAAATACATAAAATGTGGGTTTTCACGTATCCCACGAAACTGTTTGTAGTTCGTACAAATACGAACCGGAATTACGGGGTGCTTTATTGTTGCAAATGGAATTACACTACATGTCCTGGGCGGAATAAGTTTTACAAGTCACTCCGTATACTCTTACGAGTATAACCAAAAAAGGAAATGAGGAGGGTATTCTAATACAGATATCATGACGTTTATTTGTCAGAAAAACTTAATTTCTTCTATTCGAAATATGAATAAATGATTGTCTCGTATTTATGCCATCAACTTTTAAAAGACACATAGAGGTCGCAATAGGTGTACAGTGGCCAGCACATCAAGCTACCCCAATCTGTCAAATTTCTTTGATAGTTTTTCAACTTTAATACAAAAGAATAAGGTTCATATTCAATTGGGAAAATTTGACAGTTTGGGATAGGTTGACCTGCTGGCGTCTGTACCTACTACGGGAACAGGGTTATTAATATCGTCGTTCAAAAAATACCTCTTAAGCCCCAGCGTCAATCTATTTTAAAGGTAAAATAAAATAAAATTTCTTCAAAAACTCTTTTCGCTCTTTTTAATTTGTTTTGTTGAGAACCGTTTAAAGAGCAATTACTGAGTTCCCTCTTATTTATCGGACTCCCAAATAATTTAGTTTCGTTATGAAAATATAGAATTTTCTATTTTCTCGGAATTCCTTGATTTATTTTAAATTGGTTCGCTTCACTTAATAATTACTAACAAATTTTTCGATGTAAAGTGGGATTTAATAAGTAGGTATATTTATTAAACATGCCATTTTCTAACCTAACTATAAAATTTTACGAATATTATAAACCTGAAAGTTTGCGACGATGGATGGATGAATGTTTGTTGCTCTTTCACGCTGAAATTGTTGAACTAATTTGGATGAAAATTGGCACACAGGTAAGTTATAACCTTAATTAACACATAGGCTCTCGATACTTTTTATCCCGGTAGTAGGTACATACGTTCCCGCGGAATAATCGAACTCCACACGGGCGAAGGCCATAGACAAAAGCTAGTAGGTAATAAATAATAAATAAATATTATAATAGCAATTATATTATATTTAATACATACAACGTGTTGTTTTGCATCCTCGTGAAATTCAAGGAGGTAACTATGCTAATGATTCTCGACACGAATCAATAATAAAATAAGTAGCTTTTTTTTCCAAATTTTCGGAAATCGGCGTTTGGCATTTTTTTTTTTTTCGGACACGCATGTTAAAACGCGGCCCGTGGGATACACAGCGATATAGTCATGCGACACTGCCTACCGCATACGGAACGGGGCGATTATGTTCTTTGAAAGAGGTGTTTTCTGAAATACTGTTAAACTTAAATAACTTAAAAAACTAGTACGTATTCATTAGTGAGCAAGTATCGTAATTTTATTTGATTATTTATGTCTTTCATAACAGCCTCCTAAAATTTGACGAGAATGCAAAACAATATATATTAAAAAGTAAGTTTGTTTGTTACGCTATTTTTTTTCTCTTTTTTTTTAAAGAGGGTTTTATTCTAAACAGATTACGCCACCTTCATCGTTACAAATCGACTTAACATAAATACAAGTTATCTTACACACTACCTCTGTGATTAATACCTATGTTTACGAGTCTGTACAGCATCCTGGCGGCTTCCGAAGCCGGAGCAGCAAGGACGTTCATACATATTCCAGTTTCATACATACAACAATATCTCGTCTTTCCGGCTCGTTCCGGACATTCCATGATGATATGAAATACGTCTTCAATCGAGTTGCATTCCACGTTTGTTACGTTTGCAAGCCAAAACTACTGAACGGATTCGGATGAAATTTGGCACACTGATAGTTTATAATCTTGATTAACACATAGGATACTTGGTAGTACACACAGCTCCACAGAAAACTCATTCCTTACAAAGGCATGTCGCCTTTGTAGGGGATGACTTTTCTGTGGAGCTGTGCAATCCCGTGGGAAAATTTTCGATCTCTACGCGGGCGAAACCGCTGGAAAAAGCAAGCTAATAATAAAGCTGAAGAGTATCATGTTTGTTCGTTTAATCTCGCTTATCTCTGGAATTGCCAGTCAGTTATCAAATATTATTTTTTGCTTTTGATAGTCTAATTCTTGAGGAAGGCTAACATTATGCTAGGGTAAAGAAAAAAGTCAGAAAGCACGCTAAGCTAAAACGACGTGATTGCACGGGCAGACGATGCGATGTGACGCAGTGCGTCGGGGGAACAAGACATTTTACAACCGATGAAGTCACGGGCAGAAGCTATAGTTCGACTTTTAATCGTATTCAGTAACTTGACAGTTGAAGGGTTACCAAATTATAAAAAAAGATAGTGAGGTGGTATAAGAATGAACGAAATTGAATGAATTTCAAATAATGCAATTTTTTATTTTTAAATTTAAGAGCGTATATTCTGGAAATGGGCAACGTCGCAAATAGCTGTCAAATATTTCACTGTTTTGATTAATTTGGCAATATTACTGTATGGAAATATGAAATATCGCTAACTAGTGACCTAAAATATTGATTAGGAAATGCAATAATTGATGTCTTAACACCGAATATTTAGTTTTAGATGTAAAAAATGAACTTGGAAACTTTCCAAGTGCCCTTTTTAAACCTTAAACGGTTACAACATCAAATTCAGTGTTATAATTGCAAATCATTATTTATATTTTAGGTCACTAGTTAACGATATTTTATATTTCCATGCAGTAATATTAACAAATTAATAAAAACAGGTAAATATTTGACAGCTATTTGCGACGTTGCCAAGTTTCAGAATAAACGCTCTTAACAACTTAACTTTACAACTAACATGATATTTTGCACAATGATTTTTTTTAGAATTTGTTAAATATTTTGTTTTTCAGTAGTAAGGTAATTTATTTAGTTTCTTTCTATTAGATGAAATAAAGTAAGGTAATTACTTTTATTAATAAAATATTATCTTATATTCCACATCTTCCAAATAAATTTTTAAAGTTTTTTATCGAAAGATAAAAATGGTTTATTTAAAATTAAACAATTTTTTACATTCGTTCTTTACAAAAATTCGTTAACTACCTCAACACTATTAGTTTTAGTGTGGTAACATATTTTTTCTTTGAAACGTCAAGTTATTGAATACGATTACTAGTCTAGAATACTTGAATTAACAGTCGAACTATGTATAGTAGATAGATAAAGTGCATTTTCTTTAAGGACGTTCTTGCGCATTGCTTCTGCTCGAAGTAACCTAATAGGATATCTGATGGAGGCCAAGGTTTTAAGGAAGGTTAATAAATACAGCTTATCAAAGTGTATCTGAGTATTTGAAGGAAGCAAACTGTGAGATTAAAGGCTTTAGAAGACATATATGACTCTAGTAAAAAAAATTCTTTGAAAACTTTATGGAAATTGATTTACTAGAGTCGCGTCGCGCCGATCTGCTCCAGCCTTTATGCTTCAAATTTAGTTAAATACTTTATTTTTAAACATGTTTAATTGATATCAATTCTAATACTAACTTGAAGCAAAGACTTTGTACCCCTTTTCACGAAAATAGGGTATTTTCCAATTTGATACAAACGATTCTAATTTGAAGATTGGGATGATATATTTAATAGAAAAATAAAAATAAATTTATTTAAATCCATTTTCTCCATTAAAAACGATTATAATCAAATTTCGTTTTGAATTTACCGCCAAAACGCTCCTTACGATGACTTTTTATCACGTGACATCGTGACGTCAGCTTTGTGTAAACAACACCAGTTCAAAAACTTAGATTGGCGCAATTTTAGAAGTATTTGTGCACACAGGCACCGCACAAAAGTGATTTCAATTTCTATCCATAAAAATCTTGTTAATTATAAACATGACACTCACTTGTTTACTTACTAACTACTTTAGTTTACACAAAGTTGACGTCACGTGATAAAAAGTCATCGTAAGGAGCGTTTTGGCGTTAAATTCAAAACAACGAAAAATACATTTGGTTTAAATCGTTTTTAATTGAGAAAATGGATATAAATCAATTTACTTTTATTTTTCTGTCACATATTTCGTCCCAATCTTCAAATTAGAATAGTTTTAAATAAATTGGAAAATACCCTATTACGCCGAGACCGAGGCGTATGAAGTTTCGTCCACTGGGCGGCCACTAAATAGTGTATAAAGTTAGTCATTTAATTTAGCAAGTACTTACCTGAAGTAAATAGTATGTTTATTAATATTGTAAGTTTACAAACATTTTTATTATTTATTATTCGATTATTATATTAATGTAAGTATTAGATGCAATAATACACATAAGTATTGAGATTAAATTAAGTTACAACCTTCTCTCTAAATCTCAAGCAACAGAACATTATCCCTTCAAACCAAAAGGTGTTAATGTGAGCTAATCCTTAAGCCCCTTTCACACAGGGCGACGGACCGCAGCGTTTCGACAATTACACGCTGTGATGCGTACTCATAATGTGCCCTATTGTCATATTGAGCCGAGAGTATAAGTAGATACATGGTGCTTGATTTTGGTACTATTTCTATGCATAACAACGCAAAACTTACAATGAATGAGTGGTAATTGTTAATACATTTTTTTGTATCAACAAACTTGTTTTGTAGCTACTCTGCCCTTCAGAGTGACGATAATCAGCAGTTAGCACACAAAAAAAGCAAATAAAAACGTTTACAATATCCCCACATCGAAAAAGATTTATTTGTCTTTTTTTTAACATCATGGCAGTACATACTATTAAAATCACTGGCAACACTAATGCATTGGATTATTTTGAATAAATCCTAAAATCGAAAATAAAAAAAGGTTTTTTCTAACGAACTAAATAGTAGGTAGATAAGTACTAGGTACGTACCTATAGGTTTTGCTGCAGCTAGTCAAAGTAGCTATAGAGTTCAAAAAAATGTCTAACCAACAATAATAAATAATTACTCACTGTATGTCCTCGATAGATCGAACGAAAATGCATGATTATTGATAAATGCGTGCACTGATTGGACAAGTCCACTCAATCTGTGAGGTTCTTTCCTCAAAAGACGTTTTCAGACACCAATCCACATTGTTTTCACATGATCTGACCTAGATTATGTCTGGACTATAAAAGAGACAAAAAATTAAAGAAAGAATGAAAGAATGAATGAAAGAGAGAAAATATGATTGAGTGTTTGTAATGTTTGCTATAATGTCTATTACTTATGACATTTTGTTTATTGGGTTTTACATAATTATGATGTATGTTCTTTTAACCGACTCAAAAAGGAGGAGGTTATATGTTCGACTGTATGTATTTTTTTTTTTTTTGGGAAAAGAAATCTTAAAACCGATATACAAAGTTTAATTAATTGTCTTTTCCACCAATAATGCCTGATGCACTCCCTATATTAAACACTACCTAAGTACTACACTACTCCGTATTTCAATAACAAAGTACATAATCTTTTGTAGAATAGAATAAAAAAAATAAAAAATATGTATTTTCTTAAAAACATGGTACATTAAGGTCTTATTAAAATTATGTTCCGCCATGGACTGGCATGGAAATATTTAAACAGGTTTAATGTCAAAAATTAAAACGACATTCGCTAACACTAAATGTTTGCCATGTTTGGATTGGTGATATCTTAAAAATAATAGGTAGGTACAGACGCCAGCACATGAAGCTACCCCAATCTCTCAGATTTCTTTGATAGTTTTACAACTTTATTTAAAAAAATAATAAGGTTCATGTTCAATTTGATTTTTTTTACAGTTTGGGATAGCCTGATGTGCTGGCGACGCTGACGTACAGAAAGTAAAATAATGAAAACTAAGTGACCGTATTTATATGTTATTTTTATCAATAAATTTTAATGTTCTTCTTTCTTTCTCCTATAATACCATAGATCACCCTGTATTCAATATACAATTGCCTTACGATTATTTTCATCAAATAATGACATCGGAACCATTAGCACTCATCACTCCGTGAACATTCTCATAATAATAACCACAACATTAGCTATAATGCACCTATGATATAATCCGCTCATTCACGGATCATAATCGTTCATTCAGGAGCATATTCGTTCATTCATTGAACATATTTAACGGTTTACCGCTGATACTTTGGGCGAATACAGCGGGAGGTCTCGAAATATGTGGTTTGCAGATGGATTTGAAAACTGTGAGGATTTTTTTTGAATATGTAGGTAGATATGTACTTATTACATATTTTTTACGTAGGATACATGCCAATTTTTTAAATATAATGTTATTTTTTTGTTATTTGATTATCCACTTCATAACATAATTATTACGCCTGTAATCCCTCATTAGAACTAGAAAACTGAAATTTTGCACAGAGGTTGTCTTTGTCGTGTAGACAAGGAATAAGGAACGGTTTTTCGAAATTCAACCCCTAAGGGAGTTAAATAAGGGATGAAAGTTCCGCGCGGGCGAAGCCGCTGGCAAAAGCTAGTTCTAAACAATTTCCAGCTGTTCGATACATTTTGACTGCGTTGGTATTGCACTTTTTTATGAAACAGCAGTTTCTTTTTTTAGGGTCTAGAATGATATGCTGAATTCATGGTTAGAGTTTGCGCACTGCTAAAAAATTTACTCTGTAAAATGCAAGATTGTGCGTCGGCGTCGTATGCTTTGTGAATTTTACTACCTACAAGTAGGTACATTCTAGCTAGGTACCCTTCGAAACAGTCTAAATAACTTCCGTAATAGAATATTAAACATAAGTCAAATAGGACGCGTTAATTTACACGGAAATTGTAAAGAAAATGCATTCACTCCTATGCATTTGGGTTGTGGTGTAAGTTAAAAGAACTGTGCGGTGTTCATAATTCACTATTCAATCAATCTGCCTAGGCTTTGCCAAACTGTGTTGGGGTCAGCTCTCAGTCTAATTCAGCCTTTTCCAAAATGGGCGATAACGCCCCCTTGTGGGCGCTGCAGGCCTAAAGGGGAGCGGCAAGAGACCCGCTAATTCCGCTCAATCAAAAATAATTCATTTAATTTGAATTTATAGTGGTTTTTAGGTAGGTGAAAAAATGGGGGCGCTAAATAATAATTTATTCTCAAAGTAGGCAGTAGATAAATAAGTTTGGGAACCCCTGGTCTAATTAGATGCAGCTGAATACCAGTTAGTTACATGAAGCGACTGCTTAGTTACTGGATAAACTGATACCCCTTAGTAACGACTGTCAAAGATCTTCAAATGACAGACAAGTTTTCCGAGGCACGGAGGGTATTTAAACACCCATCTTAGAACCAACCGCGGTAAGCGTAGCTTAACCCATCGATCGATCCATAATCAGCCTTTGATGTTCTCACTGCTGGGACACAGGCCTCCTCTCTGTGAGAGGGATGGCCCGTAATCCACCACGCGGGCTCAGTGCGGGTTTGTGGATCAATCCGTCCCGTTGTTATTATTTAGCCACAAGCCCCTCTAGAGTTGAAATTCACAGTGCAATAAAAAAATAGTCTCGTTGAAAAATCACCCGTGCTAACATGCGAGGTTATTACGTAACACACTAACAGTACAAATGGCTTTAATTTTGACAATTTAACAAGATTCGTTGCGTTGCTTACGTTGCTAAGCCGACAATTTTTTCGAACATAAATGAAACAAGGATTTAATAATTTCCTACAAAATTATCCAGATTCTGATTACAGGGCTAAGACCGTAGCTTATGAATCTCCGCTAATATAGCTCACAGTAATTAATTTAATTTGAAGTCATAGTGGTTTTTAAGTAGATGAAAAAATGGGGCGCTAAAAAATAATTTATTCTCAAAGTGGGCAGTAGACAAAACAAGTTTGGGAACCCCTGCTATAACGTAATTTAATAACTTGCATGCTCTGCATGTGTACTTATGTCTCCACAAATTAAGGATCTTCAATCTTCAGTCTTAGTCCGCAGTTTTCTAACAACTTGTACCACACATCGTTACAATGAATGAGTATCGTTAATCACGTTATATTTTCCATTTCCATTCGTCTTCGACGGCAGTTCCTTTCCATTCACGATCAGCTGCTGCAGCTATTTACCGACCAGAAATTATCTTTTAACTAAAATAGGTACTAATTGTCACAGGAAATGGTTCCACGACGCTGGGTTTACCACTTGGGACTGGTGAAGAGATGGGAAATTGCTACTTATTTTATATACACATACATATAATGTGACTGGTAATTAGTGACCGACATTTAAACACATGATTGTACTCATCATTAATTCAGGGCCCGATCTAAGGGGGGGCAAGCCGGGCACATGCCCAGAGCGGCAAAAATGAGCGGCGGCAAAATGTATACTTACAAACATACCTACTCTCATGAATTTTTGTATACTTGTTCAGAAGCCGTAGTAGACTAACGTATGTGAATATTATATAGTTAAAAGAATATCACATAATTATAGTCATACCATCTTTGGTAGAAGCTCATGACTTATATGGTGTTAGTGCAAAGGGCGGCGAATGTTATTTTTGCCCGGAGCGGCTAAATAGCTAGATCGGGCCCTGATCATTATGAACAACTTTTACAATGCGACCAAACCTGATATAGCGAAAAAAAATCAGCTGTTCCCTACATTAATGTTCGCATAACTCGAAAAAATTTAGGGAACAGATGATTTTCGCGATTTCGGGTTTGGTCCCATAGTAAAAGTTGTTCATAATGATGAGTTACAATCATGTGTTTAAATGTCGGTCACTAATTACCACTCACCCTATATAAGCTCTCGCCTTCTTTCCATGAAGGTAGGTAGAAACTGCAAAACGGCACCTGCTACGATCCTTAAATATTCCTTTTGCCTCGTTTACTTTCATACATCAGAGGCCTTAGTGTGAGTTTAATTTAACCATCTCGATCAAATGCATCGAGCGCGTTTGGCGCTCCGATTGGCCCTGAATTGGTGACGGACCAATCGGAGCGCCGAACGCGCTCAAATCGTTTGATCGAAATAGTAAAATGAAACTCACACTAGGGCCACTGAAGGCCAATTCTCGTATTGAAAAACGTTCAAAATCTAGTCGCAGTGTCAATGAAATGTCAAAAACTTGTCAAAAATGTATGGAAACTCGAGGTATTTTTGACATATTGAGACAGATCAGTCTGTGAACGTTTTTATACATACGATTTTTTTTTTTTTTTTTTTGATGGTGGGAAGTCGCCAAATAATTTCTCCCGCTCTGGGTGGAGCAGGAGGGCGTGTCTGGGGCCACGGTTTTTTTTTCGAACAACCGGATGTGATGGTTGGTTACTTCTTGTAACGCGAAAACTTCATCACACGATTCTAAAGCGTCCGAGAGAGAGCTCCGAGCGTCGAAATTTTTTGGCGTTTTTCGTCAAGGGTTTTCTTCGGACTATTACAAACATTTTTAATTTAAGTAAAACTAAAACATTTTGTGATCATTCGTTTCAACTAACGTCGAACGCATCTTACGCATCGCTGTTTTGAACCTTATCTGTTCCCACGATGAGCTATTGTCAATTACCAAAAAATTTACTTCATAGAGACTGAGCACCGTTCCTTTCATCTTCAAACGTATTGTCACTGGCTAATAATGCGGTTTGATCAAAACCTCTTTGTGAAATATATCCGTTTCCTTGTACTTCATACATGCGCATGATCTGCTCAAAATGTTGTTTATCACTTCACACTATTGTATGAAGCAGCCAATACTCCCACAAGACAACATTATTGTATTTTCAGCCTTATTACAAACGATTAAGATATTCACAACTGCAGATTACATTTTTGTAAGTATTCCTAATCCGCAAAAACAAATCCATTTGCGCAAACCGCCAAGAAATTACAAACTTATGTTTGCGTCTGATTTTGAAACATTTTGAAGTGTTTTCTTAAGAAATTCGTTTTCTGAACTGCATTTTTATTGTGGTTTTAACAGTCCATATTGTATGGAGGCGTTAGATTTGTTACAAAATGTTTTTTGTGCGTTCTGTAGTATTTTGCGCAAATCTCGAGAGTGTATTATCATGTTATAGTTTGTGAACGTGTGTCGGGTGTTAAGATTAATATTTTTTGAGTCAAAATAATGCTTTCGGCGAGTGTTGATGCTGATCTGTTTGTTTGTTTGTTTGTAATCTTCAAGAGGGAACAAATCTTATCTATGCAGCTTTGGCATAGTATTGTAAGGTATTTGTGCCTTCTTTGCGCAGATGATCAAGTCCTACTTGAATTGTCAGCAACACAGTTGCAAGACATGGTGACTGTAATAGATGAAGCATATACGATGAAGGGGATGAATATAAATGTGAATAAGACGAAGGTCATGGTGTTTGAAAGAGAAGAGAATGTATCGTAATGTGATGTGAAAATAAATGATAAGAGTGTGGAGCAAGTAAGGTCGTATATTTGGTGAGTAACTTTACAAGGGATGGGAAGATTGAGAAAGATGACGAAAGGAGTGTAATTGCGGGGAATAAAGCAAATGTGTGTGTGCTGTTCCGTGTGGTGCCGGACGTAAAAAGAATATCACCATCCCATTTCTTCTCGTGGGTGTCGTAGAAGGCGACTAAGGGACTTACCAGAGAATGGGCAGCAGCGTTCTTTATGCATTTTACCATCACACTGCGATCGCCAACCCGCCTGCCAAGCGTGGTGATTATGCAAATTCCCTCCCCCCCCCCCCTTATTGGGGAGGCCCATGTCCAGCAGTGGACGTCTTTCGGCTGAAATGATGATGATGATGAAATGGTGCTGTACATGCGATTGTGTCCAACCACTTGATGTCCAAAAAGGCTAGACTGGCTACTGTCAATGGTGTGACGGTGCCTACTTTTATGTATGGAAGTGAATGTTGGGTGTAGCAAAGAAGCATGAAAGTAGAATAAATGCTGTGGAAATATATTCCTTGAAAAGTGTGGGGTGTGACTATGGATGATGTGCTGAGGAATGATATGATAAGGCAACGGTGCGGTTTGAAAAAAGATGTAAATAAAACAGATACGTATTGTCACTACAATAGCTATAGGTATCTATTTACAAGGCAAATATATGGGAGATGGAGTGGAAACTCTGGGAACGATGTCCTAGGACCGGAGAAGAGTGACCTTAATGGTGCTGCTTACTGCGAAGATCGCCCTGAGGACACGGTGGAGCACACGGTGGCGGTCTGCCCTGCTTGGGCGGAGCACCGCCGTGTCCTCGTGGAGGCGATCGGCGGCGGCGATCTCTCGCGTCCGGCCCTGGTCCAGGCCATGGTACGGAGCGAGAGGGCATGGGGAGCCGTCACCTCCTTCAGCGAAGCAGTGATGCTCGCGAAGAGGGAGGCGGCGCACGTGAGGGAGAGGCAGCATATGCGCCCTCGCGACCCCAGCCGTCGCAGGATACGGAGACGCCCTGGGCGTCGGGAATCCCAGGCCGATTTCCGGCCACCGTAGGCGTGGGCTTGCGGACGGCGAGTAATGGGTAGCTCGCTGTCCGGTAAGGACCAAGCCCAAGTCGACGGCGCGTTGTGTTCCACGCGCGCCTCAAAGAGATGTCAGCACAAAAAGTGATGGGACCCGCAAGGGTCGATGCCTGCCAGGGGTGCGGGTTTGTTCGAAAGAGACACCACAGCCCCTGGCTTAAGGGCTACTGAAGGAACACGGGTGGGTTTTAGTCAGTAAAAGTCTGACACGCCCTCCTGCTCCACCCAGAGCGGGAGAAGTTATTTGATGATTTCCCACCCAAAAAAAAAAAAAAAAAAAAAAAAAAAAAAAAAAAAAAAAAAAAAAATGGTGCTGCTTGAGAAAGGTCATGGTGCTTACTCTGGAATATAATTCCGATAGATCGACATTGGAATTATCAGTTAAACGTCAGGGATTGGCTAGACTCAGTGATTCCAGCCAATCCCTGACGTTTAACTGATAATTCCAATGACGATCTATCGGAATTATATTCGAGAGTAAGCACCCAGGTCCCACGCACCGAACCTTTCATGAACCTTTCAAAAAAAAAAGTTATAAGAGACTCCCCCGACCCAAACGAAAATCTCTAAAAAGCAAAAAAATATATTTGAGTTTAGGTGTTTAATATTAATTTTATTGTGTTTAGATATGGATTCCCTCAGATTATAAAACAAAGGCAGATAGACCGCGCGGAACACCAAGAGTGAGGCTAAAAAACCAAATACTGATTCATAACTTCGAGTTAGTACCCCACGGAGCGTCGCATTGTATGTTACTTGCAATGCGACGCTTTAGTATTTGGTTTTTTGGCCTCACTCTTGGTGTTCCGCGCGGTCTATCTGCCTTTGTTTTATAATCTGAGTGGATACCTATCACGTCTGCAAAGTTTTTTTAGCTAATTTAATTTGACCCTTTGTATTTATTGCTCATGACTAGGTAATACAAAAAGAACTAGTCATTAAAACATATTATTTCTGTCATTTACTTCATTTTCAATTTCAATTGGATCCGAATGAAGGAAATAATTTAAGATAATAACTTCAAACAAATTAAATCGTCACAAAATAAGACTCTAATTTAAAGAGCGACTCAATCAACGGTTCTCGAAACAATATTATCCTCACTGACACGGACTGACAACTAATTTCGCGACACGACAGCACGACAAACACGAAATCGCTCTCAAATAATCGCTCAGCAATTAAAACTGCTTATTTCCTTAATTCAGAGCAATCGGACGTTTAAAGAGCCTTTTCTGTATCAACACATGAATTTCAACCTTATGCTCCAGTGCTTAAAACACATATAACAACAGGCTTAAAGGATGATTTTCTTAGCAATGTTAGTCAAAGTTAAATAAGCTTTATTTGCAGGGAGTTAAGGTAAAATTTTGTGAAGCAGACGATGATGAGGCGACGTAAATGGGAAATTGTGCGCTAACTCGCCGTGCCGTTGGAATAAAACAACTCTTTGCGCTAATAATGAGGAAGAATGCACAGAGTAGTGTCGTCGTATAGATGCTTCACTGACGTTGTCTACTGGATTTAGTTCAGTTCTGCCAAAACGTACCAAAACGTGAGAAATGGAGTCTATGTTACTTTTCCTTCAACTCGAATTTTCGGCAAGTTTCGGACGAGTGTACTCGCTCGTCAATACTTGCGGCAGGGTTAGTAATTAAAAGGTTTTTCTATCCAGATTTCCTCAGTAGTCCGGAGTTTGGAAATGTGGCTTATTCGATGCATCGCCCCCTATTAACAGTCAGTCCTATAATCTTCCCACTGCTGGGACACAGGAATCCTCTCCGTCCGTCTGGCCTCCCTCTTCAAGAGGGAGTGTGCCATTCGCCTCGCGGACCTTAAGTGGTTTGGTGGATGTCACATGTCTTAGGATTTGTGTTCCTAGGACATGCTGGATTCCCCACGATGTTTTTCTTCACGGTTTATGTGTGTGGTGATGAAATTAAATAGGTACACAAAGTAGAGTGCCTGCCTGCTTAGGTTCGAACACACGACCTACAACTTGGGGCCGATAGGTCCCCCAGCAGGGTGCTAAGCGCCAGTTTTCAGGGTATTCCTGTTTGGTTTTAAATATAACTAGTATAATGTGGTGTATTCCCTGAAGTACAACACCATCACCATCACCATCTGCCTGTCGTTCCCCAACTATGTTACGCTCGGCTTCCAGTGTAACCAGGTGCAGCTGAATACCAATATTTTACATGGAGCGACTGATCTGACCTCCACAACCCAGTTACTAGGTAATACGTTATTGGTGAGCCTGGCTGTCAGAATTTCGGGGTTCTGGCAACCCGTAACGACTGTCAACGATCCACGAATGACAGCCGGGACCATCGGCTTCACGTGTTTTTCGAAGCACGGCCCCTCCGTGCCTCGAAAAGCACGTTAAGCTTTCATTGTATGTGAAGATGACCCGTTAGGTAGGTCCAACTTCGAGAAAAAGGTCAATCGTCGAGTTCGACTCGGCTGGGCAGCGTTCGGGAAGCTTCGCAATATCTTCTCGTCCCACATACCGCAGTGTCTCAAGACGAAAGTCTTTGACCAGTGCATGTTGCCAGTGATGACATATGAAACCAAAACGTGGTCGCTCACAATGGGCCTCATAGACTTAAAGTCACCCAAAGGACAATAGACAGGGCCACGGTTGGAGTTTCCCTGCGCGATCGAATCGAGAACCAAGGTAACCGACATACCCCGAAAAATTGGCAAACTTAAGTGGCAGTGGGCGCCCACAGTGCTCGCAGAGCAGATGGCTGATGGGGCCGAAAAGTTCTGGAGTGGCGACTGCACACCGGAAGACGTAGCGTTGGAAGGCGTCCCACAAGGTGGACCGATAACCTTGTGAGGGCCGCAGGAATCCGCTGGATGCGAGAAGGACAGAACCGGTCGAAGTGCAGCTTGGGGGAGGCCTATGTCTAGCAGTGGACGTCTTTCGGCTGAAATGATGATGATGAAGATGACCTAATACATATTACACGAACAGTCACCAAAAGAGATGAGTAACCACGGTCGTCGGATATAGTTGAAGTTTAGTGAGTACGACGGATGTTTTCGTATAGAATTCAATTAAAATAATGAAAACAAACGGTTCTTGTATAAGATTAAATTTCATTCTTGAACATCCATTGGTTTCTTACTAATCTTCAACCACATCCGCCGAACCTGGTTAGTTTAGGTACCTATCTCTTTTGGTGACCCGTGACCTCTACGTTATTAATTCCAGGGACAGCCTCTGTCTGCTCTAGCTACTCTGTGCCAGAGATCGCTCTGAATCAAACGTCGAACATTAACCATTAGGGATGTGCACTCGGCACAAGAATTGCTTTCTTGCTTGATTACTTCGTTTGGTGTCGGTTCGTGCATGTGTTGCTTGTTTACTCACTCGTCTAGCGGTCGTTTGATGTTTTGATTACTGTACCTATCATATCTAAGTCCCTAAAAAAACACTTACTCGTACATTTACAATTTAATGGAAAATGTTTCTATAGTTTAATAACTGCCCGGTAAATTGTGAACTGGTATCAAAATAGATAGTACCTTGCGCTACGAGTATTACTAAATAGTTAAGTAACTGGCACAAACTTGGAAGTAGCGCTCGCCAGGCCGCGGCACAGTAGCTTACGCGCGCTCGGCTCGCGCGCGGGTTCTAACCTAACCAATTCTGTCGGCAGGCAGTATGGTGCAGTTAACAATTTATCGCCAGTTTTTAATTTCGCCACATAGATTATAAGCTAACGATCACAATCTTACGGTGACTTAAGTATATATTTCGAATATTGTCATTCAATAGGATAAAAGAACTTAGAATGGTGTATCGATGATTTTAATGAAAATAATTCTGATAGGTACATTTGTATTTCATATTTTGTTCAACAAACAGCGTGACACTAACCTGAAAATCGCAAAAAAAACGTAAGAAAATTTGAATTTTGCGGATTACCCTGGCGTTTCCGGGGTTTGGGTTTTTTTGTCAGTTCATTGCACGGTACAGTATGCTTTAACACTCTCGAAGGCCACTTTTTATAAACCATATCAACCGCCATACACATTGCAACTGCACCCTTCATGAGGTTGATGATCGACACAGAATGACATTCAGCCATCTTCTTTAGATACAACATGTAAGCGAGTTAAGAAAGTGAATAAGAAAGACTGACATATTTTTGTTGCTTATTATGGTCAGACCATAAAAATAAATAATAATATTGAAATTATATAATAAATTAAACCAAGTTATTCTGTAACTGTTAGCAAAGTTAGACGGTGCCTGTATCTTGAGAACCAGTGAGGTATTAACGTAATCTACTAACGGTAGGAATGCTTGTGGCTAAGTAATAACAGATGCACGGGTTGATCTATTAAGTTAAGCTACGCTTGCCGCGGTTGGTCCGTCGATAGGTGACCATCTTTACATGCCCCTCTGTGCCTCGGAAAGCACACTAAGCCGTTGGCCGAGACTGTCATTCGTGGATCTTTGACAGTCGTTGCAGGTTGTCAGAACCCCGGAAGGTAAACCGTCTTACCAAGGGGTATCATGTTACCCAGTAACTGGGTTGTGGAGGTCATATAGGCAGTCGTTCCATGTAAAATACTGCTATTCAGCTGTATCTGGTTAGACTGGAAGCCAACCCCAACATAATTGGGAAAAGGCTAGGCAGATTGACTAACACTAGGAATGGCTTTCATTCTGAAAGTTATTTTTTTTAAATCTCCAAACATAAATAAATAAGCATACCAGATTAGTGATTGGAGCCTCTCAACAACATTTAAAATTATGATTCACTACGTTAATTACGTTATATAATTAATGATTAATAGTGGTTCACAACACACTGACACCTAAGTACGACAAAAATATTTTTTAAGCACCTACGACAATGGGAAAAACGTAAAGCAAGAAGAAGCAAGAAAATTGTGTAATCTTTATTACTTCAAAAATACCTTAGAACAAATCATACGTACCTATAGGTAACTCCTAAGCTAATTACAATTCGAAAACGACTAATGTGTCCACTTACTGGCCTAGATTTTATTGGTGACACGAAAACACTGATACAATTAGCATGACAATTTTTATATATATTATTTATAAATTATAAAAGAGAACAAGTAATTAGGCACCTAAATAGAATAAAAAAACTCAAATACGTCCTACACGATACACAACGACATCTAGTGTCGAATAGCTGCAACTTAATTTTGAAACAAAGTTTAAACAATAAAACTTACACGTCATTATTAAAACGAATCATAAATTGTAAAATATTTATACGTTAGTGTAGAATCCTGTTGATCTCGTTTTTATACTGATTATATCACTAAACTGGGTCATCAACGAGCCATGCTCACTTTTCTACGGTTTCCCGTCACAGCCACCTCACTACTAACTGCAAGACAATGGTGCCGATTCTGTTGTACACCGAACTAAACTAACTAAACTATAACTAAAATTCCTTACTTTTTACTATGAGAATCTAAACGCTATTCTGCAAAAAAATATCTCTAAATTTAAAAACTATTTTGACACAACTAAAATCGAATTTGACAATCGCGACTCGCACGTGGTATGTTTTGGCTTCGCAACGTGGTACTTGTTTGCCCTACCCCGTGTTTTTTTTAGAGCCAGCAGCGCGCCGGGGTCGGCAGCCTCGACGTGATTTATATGGAATTTTCATGGAAAATATGAAAAATTATTATCCACATGTTGAGTTTTAGAGGTGTTTGGGGTGTCATAAAGGGGGTCGAAATTTTCATTATTTTTGCGATAGGACACACCGTTTTCGAGATATAAGCAAAAGAAAAGAAAAATATACAGTACTATTTTTGCACCAGAAGTCGAGGTGTCGGTGTGAATTTTGGTTCTTGACAACTAATTTTATTCCACACCTATTTAATCGCGATTAAAAATAGTCAGATTTAGTTAGACAACCAAAATTTTAGGTTGAATACAATAATGAAATTGACAACAACAGAATAGCAAAATTACCATTTTCACTAAACTAATAATTCAGTGCAATCTTAGTGCTGTCAAACTAAAATATAGTTAAGTTGTGTCACTTTGGTCAATTTCAGAATAGGAAATAGTCGTTTGACAGGAATAAACTAAATTTTGGTGATTTTTAGTCTAGTTTAGAGAATTTTGTGACAACAGAATCGGCACCACTGTTTTACTAAATCTAACGATCAATTGAGATTACATTTTCGAATAAAAACGCGGAAATGTAATTTGAATTGGAATGTAAAAATGTAAACTAGTATTATTAAAGTGTTATAAATAAACATTAGATTTAATAATAACAGTGTCACCCACACAGTTAATAGTGTCGTAGCTGTGGCGGGAAACCGTAGAAAGTAAGCAAGGTTCGTTCATGTAATCTGTAAGAGTGCAAAAATTACGTGTTCTAATATTATTTCAAAAGAATCGTTACATGCCATCTAGTGAGCAATTGGAACAACTTAAAACAAATAATATCAAAACACGTAATTTTAGAACTTACCCAACATTATTTGAACATTCTAATATTTCGCATTACATAACATCATATTTATCACAATAAAAAAATGTTTAACACATTTATCACTTTAAACAAAATACTTAAAATAAACTGTAAACAGCGCCATCTATCCTTCAGTGGCAAGTCTTTTTGGTTTCAGCAGCGTTCGTTGTTGCTCGTCGCGTATTATTTCCGCTAAAGTTTGTACCGCGACATCCATATCTTCCAGACGGATCTTGCTAAACGTTAGCCGTAAAAAGGGACAGGGGGCGTTAGTATCGTAAAGGAATGCTTGTCCGGGGACTAACATGAGACCACGTTGAAACGCTGTTTGGAATACCTGAAAATGAAATGAATTAAATTAACGTAACATGAAATTAACACGCTTTTTAAAATAATTATATAGGTCGATTGATGAAAACACCTTTTAAAATGTGTCTGTTTAATCTGTGGAACATTTTGAATGAGCCAATGTCACGTTCGCTCGGACGTAAAAACATCGCATTGGACTTTTTTCGTACACTGGATCTTCAACGAACTTGGGATGCACTCTGTTGGTTTCTAAATGCTCATTTCAACACAGAGAGGGACAATTTACGAGCGCGATAAAAACCGCTGCGATAATTTAACGTCCGTGCGTACCTAAGTATTTAGGCATAGACACCAGCTGTCAAGCTATCGCAAACTGTAAAATTTTCCTAATGAGGGTTTTGTTGAATATACAAGCCACCAGCTGGCGCCACATTGACAAGAGATCTTCCAGTTCGACAATTAACTTAAAATATTTGACGTCATTCGTTCACTATTCAGTCCCAAGGCGCTTTGACACTTTTGACAGGTGCCCGAACCTGACGTATCAGTGCTGCCACCTAGTGAACGTTATTTCAGAAAACCCTCATTGAACATGAACCTTATGCTTTTGTAATGAAGTTGAAACCCTATCCAAGAAATTTGACAGATTGGGGCAGCTTGATGTGCTGGCGTGTGTAGGTACTATAGAGTTACAAGTCTGAGATAACCCGAGCATGGAGAATATAAGCGCGGCAAATTATTACATAAGTGTAATAATTTGCCGCCAAAAAAAAAAAAAACCATCAATGAAATTTGACAAAAAATCTAAGGATTTTCTGTCAAATTTCTTTGATGGATTTTCAACTTTATGCTTAAGGCATAAGGTTTATGTTAAATTGGGAAAATTTGACAGTTTGGGGTAACTTGATGTGCTGGCGTCTGTACCTACAGTATGTTCTCAATTTCTCATTCTTACCATATTGTGCACATCATCGACACCGTTCACTCGCAACCAGAAGAACAGGCCAGCGTGGGGCATGCAGAACGGTGCTAGATGTTCTACCGGTTTCAGAGCGTTGTGCAGCGCGTCACGGCGGCGTTGGTAGAAGTCGCGCGCGCCGGAGAGGTGGGAGGCTAGGGTCTTGCGGCACTGCACCAGATGGAGGAGAATCGCCTGAAACAGAGTACGATTTTAAATGTTTAACCTTTTTTTAAAGATAGCGTGCAGATTAAGGTGGAACGCCAGGCTATGAGGCTAGCCCGCGAAATTTCAAGTGCAATTTCAAACTCAGTGTTTGGCTGGCATCTGGCCAAGTGCTCATCGTTTGCGGTGGACAAACGCGCGTAGGAATGAAATGACCTTTTTTATTCTTCAAATGGAATATCGGACTCAATTTTACATATTATATTATTAAAAAAATAAGCTGAATGGAGTCTACATTTATTTCCTATCTCATTATCATGTCACAATCATAAATTTATTTCATTTCTTCCACAAACAATAACGTACAGTCGCCAGCAGGTCAAGCTATCCCAAACTGTCAAATTTTCCCAATTGAACATAAACCTTATTCCTTTGTAATAAAGTTGAAAAACTATCAAAGAAATTTGACAGATTGGTCGCATTGCTAAGTAAAACTTGTGCTACGGTTCCCCTGGTTTCCTAATCACGAATACACTATGACATAATTATCTGACTACCTCTGAGAACCGGCGAAACAAACTCAAGGGTCAAAATCTTTTTGAAAGTCCAACCATAATCTTGGTTACATCATGTGAAGACAATGTAGATAAGTACGTACCTGAAATGGTATTTTTTTATATTAGGAAAAAACCACAACCACAGGACTCGAGAGCACCAGTCTCTTCAGTGGAAACATTTTCTGTAATCGTGTAGCTCAACTCAGCACTTAAGGAGCTCAACGACTCGGCTAGTCTTTGGACTCGGCGAACAATAGGCCAAAGAAAGGACATTTTGTTTTCGCCGCATAAACTATTCAAGCTGCCAGACCAACATTAAACTAACAAGTAGAGAGAGGGAGAATAAAAAACCCACATAGCCCTCACCATTCACAATAATTAAAGTAAAATAGTACTTTGTAACATAACTAAATATTTGTCATTTTGTATACAGGGTCAAATTAATTTAGCTGGCAATACTTTAGCCACGTGTTGGGTTCGATATCCAGAAGTAACGATTTTTTTTTTTTCTCATTGGTACAGCTATTTTCAAAACTTTTATTGGCACTGTTACAAATTAGGCATATTAAGGCAACAAAACGGCTGTTATGTTAAAGTTTTCGATATCATTGTTACGATATCAACACGTAGGAAATAATTTGCCAGAATAAATAATTTGACATTTTAAAATATTCATTAATATTGTATAATAAATGGTGTTTAATGATGATTTTACGTTCTATTTAATAAAATATCAAGTTTTATTTTGCCTATGCTTGTTCACCTTGATTGTAGTGGACCTCTTAAAAAAATAAATTAATTTAAGTATCCTATTAATATAAAATAGCTTGCGCCGCGAAACTGGTAGAATTCCACTTTGTTATATGAGGGCATTAGTGGCCCAGTAGCAATGGCTCCGACTTACGAGTTGTTGTGTGTTGAACCCATGCAGGCGCTTAACATTGTGTGAATAATTTTATCACCACTGCTCTCAAAACGGTGCTCTCAACAAAATCCATTCGAAAAAATCCATTTGCGATATTTTTAAGTCCGTGCGGAATTGGACTTAGCAAAGACCTAGACAGTGATAGGTCACTGCTAGGACACAGGCCTCCTCTCAGTGTGAGAGAGTAGGCCGTAATCCACCACGTGGACCCAGTGAGGATATGCCATATCCTAGAACTGAAAATTCGAAGACATGTGACATCCACGGGCCCGTGGTGGATTACGGCCTACTCTCTCACACTGAGAGGAGGCCTGTGTCCTAGCAGTGACCTATCACTGTCTAGGTCTTTGCTAAGTCCAACTCCGCACGGACTTAAAAATATCGCAAATGGATTTTTTCGCGCAATGGATTTTCAACGCACTGCATGGCAAATCGAAAAGTGTGTTTTTTCGACGCGCTGGTATGCACTTTATTGGATTCTCATTGATTCAACCGAGAGTTAAAAATCCCTGCGCTATTATTTTTACATCTATGCGAGGGCGGTCTAAGAGTACCAGGACCGCAAATTATATGCGAAGTGAACAAGCAACATTTCGCTTCTCCTTACCTGTGCTAAAGTACAGGAATGCAGCAGCTCAGCTTGTGTGTGTAGCTCCAGTCTCTCCAGCAGAGGTTTGGGTGCCGTCACCCAGGCTCCACGAAGCCCTGCACTCACCACCTTGGATACTGAGTCCAGGCGAAGCACCCGCCCGCACGTATCCAGAGACAGGAATGACGGAATGAGGCGCTGTGGAAAAATGGCGCTTAGGAAGAATAGTTACTCGTATGTGCCGTCAAACTGGACTGCTTGTGCGTAATCGTTGCTAAAAACACTACTTTGTTGTTGAGCTTGTAGCAGGGATTCGTATTTAACTATATGGCTGTGTAGGGTAAATTTTCATATGGTTTAAGAAATATTATTACTAACATGAGTCATTGAGTCCTTTGTTACTTATTTCTTTAAATACAGGGTAAGTTTTTATCCAGTGCGCAAATTGTAACCATGAATTCAGCATATCATTCTAGAACCCCTAGCGCAGAAATTTTTCGCCGGTTGTACAAAAAAAAATCAGATGTTTCATAGAAAAGTGCAATATTTATGCGGTCAAAATGTATGGAACAGCTGATTTTTTTTTTGTGTATCCGGCGAAAAATTTCTGCGCTTAGGGGGTCTAGAATGATATGCTGAATTCATGGTTACAATTTGCGCACTGGATAAAAACTTTTCCTGTATATGCAAATTAATAATTAGACACCGACCAGAAATGGGCCGAAACCTGGAAGACTACTTCCAGGACACGAAATCCGTAGTTACGGGCGAAGCTACGGGCTATTTCTTCTCCTTATCACTTACGGACATGAGATTAATTGTGTGCTTGAACTAAGAATGAATGACTTCATGATTTGACAGTTAGTCGATCTACTCTCTGATGATCGGTTCCTACAAACAAAACGACTCGTTTTGCTTTAAAAAAAAAAAAAAAAAAATTGTAGCATTTGATATGACCAAACTGGGCATATAAGTATATGCTAATTTAACCTATCATAGCTAGCTTCCATATTGGAGAGTCTAGCGCCATTTTATAGCGTGGATATCGAAGAAAACCCACATCTTTGCTACATAATACGCTTTTTATTTCTAATATGCAAAGCTATGAGGTAGGTATTTGCTTTATTATTGGTAAAGATACAAAGGTTTCAATTTTTACCAATGACGGTTAGCAAATTAAAAGAATCGGCCATGACTCCGTTACTGAGAATAAGGGTCTCCGAAAGATCCTCCAAAACAAGTGACACGCTAAACTTTTCTAACGGCAAATCGTATCGCGAGGAGCTGCTGACAGCTATCAAATCGTGTTTCTTTTTTTTTGCGTTTTGGCTTCGCATTGTTTGTGCATTTAGCCAGTGTCAAGTTATGAATCTTCAAAAAAATCTTTTCGGTCAATTAAATGGCCCGTTATCAGGCACGAAGTTAGAAAAAAGTCATAGTCGTCTAAAGTCAGTCAAGTCAAAGTTATTGTACAGCGGTAGTAACTTTACAACAACCTATTAGGAGTTATTGGGTGAACACGAAAAGTCCACGCTAGTCACTTATTTTCACCTTCACTACACTTGTGCACTCACACGTAACTAAATTGGATAATTCACTACCACAATTATACAATTTAATTCGCTATTTCACAAAATTTCATGAAAATGAAAATTCGTGCGACATGTTCCAACGAGATCCCGCCAAAAACTCGTCAAATCGTGTTGTTATTCTTTCTTAGTTTGGGCTCCGAAAGTGATACGATAAGAAAGGCCCGTTACTTCAGGCAAAACTACGGATTTCATGATTAGGAAGTTAGAACACCTGGACCGTGCCAGTTTAGAGAACTTCATAAAACGAAAACTCTAATATACTCACGTCTGTATAATTCAAGAACATGTAAGGATCGTCTTCTACGATGAGGAAGTCGTATCTGCAGGCCAGTTCGTATATTCGTCTCCGTCTATCTTCTGGTAGAACTGTTCCCGTGGGATTGCTGCCCGTCGGTATGATGTACATCATCTTAGGCATCTTCAGACCTCGCCGCAACCTTTCGCCAAGAACTGCGTCCAAGGTTTCTGGTAGCATGCCGTCCTCGTCTTCTGGAATGCCTATGATTTCTGGCTGGTATGGTTTGAGCTGGAAGTAAATACGAAAGTTGTTAGCTGTGTCCTTAAGATGGTTGTGGTCCTCTTACTACCTAGCTCTGTTTAAATGACAGCGTAGGTAAAATAAATAAAAAAGTAAGTACCTAATGATTAATAATTATTAGGAACAACGCTGACCTAATTACAAGAAAGGCTGATAGCTACAAAACTTAATAACTGTGTCGCAGCTATCTACGCCCGTCTTAACCCGCCCGGGAAAATCAAATTTTCTTACTCTTTTTGCAATTTCCAGGTCATTGTCAGGTTGCAACTTATGTTGATTAAAAAGACTATTTCAGGAAAAAGTCATTCGATGGGATTGAATAAACTTATGGTGTTATTATTGAGAGTGGGAAATCGTCAAATCTCTTTTCCCGCTCTAAGTGGAGCAGGAGGGCGTGTCAGACTTTTACTGACTAAAACCCTCCCGTGTTCCTTCAGTTGCCTGTGTGCCAGGGGCCACGGTATCTCTTTCGAACAACTCGCACCCCTGGCAGGCAATTGACCTTTGCGGTCCCGACCAGTTGCTGTTGAAATCTCTTTGAGGGGTGTCGACCCTGGCTTAGTCAATACCGGACAGCGAGCTACCCATTACTCGCCGTCCGCAAGCCCGCGCCTACGGTGGCCGGGAATCAGCCTGGGATTCCCGACGCCCAGGACGTCCCCTGCGCCGAGTAGGGCCTTGAGGGCGCGTATACTACCTCTCCATCACGTGCGCCGCCAAATTTATAGGGTTGTGTTGATAGTTTTAATGATTTTAATTCTATAAACCCCAAAATCGTTATGGTCGCAAATCATAATTTAATCAACATACAACCTGGGACTGACGTACAAACTACAAAAAAAACCCATCGTATGGAATGTGTAGGTAAGGGCCTACGCCCACCAACGGCATGGCACGGCAAGGGATTTTTATGCGATGAATAGGAATATAACTTAAATGTAAGATAGTAAAATTCAAATTTAAATGATGATGCCTAAAGACGTCGCAGCATGCCTAACGATACCGCGACATCGTTGCCGTTGTAATTTCAATATTACTGTCATACTATTAAGTTTTATTTCTATTCGTGGCTTAAAAATTCCTTGTCATGCCGTGCCGCCAGTGGACGCTGCCACTAAGTGTAGTTTAACCTACATTGGGATAGATTTTAACAAAAATTATAAACATGAAAAACAAGAACAAGCTAACTGCAAGTATAATGTTTAGGTGTGGCGAGGTGTGGAGTAGTAGTAAGAGGGTCAGGGTGGCTGTGAGAGAGGGTATGTCTGAGTTAACAACTTAGAATTCAAATAAGAAAGAAAGTCAAGAAATAAGCCTCACAGCGCTATGTATGCCAGTGTAGGCGAACTCGCTGGTGATGACGGGGTCCCCCGGTTCCACCAACAGTTCCACGCACTGGTAGATGCCGTGCTGGCCACCGTTGGTGACCAGGATGTCGCGCGGCAGCTCCGGTGGACGGTGCGTTTCCGATTGGAACGCGCGCAGCTCTGATAGTAAGGCCGGGAGGCTGGAAAAAGAATTGACATAGTCAATAGGTGTTATTTTGACAGGACTTATGGCTAAGCGATATCAAACACACGGGTCGATCGATCAGGTGAAGCTACGCAACTGGTGAGTGGGAAATCATCAAATGACTTCTCCCGGAGCAGGAGGGCGTGTCAGACTTTTACTGACTAAAACCCACCCGTGTTCCTTCAGTTGCCTGTGTGCCAGGGGCCACGGTATCCCTTTCGAACAACCCGCACCCCTGGCAGAGGGGTCTCCAACATTCATCGTCGACGTGTCTTTGAAAGCATGTTGAGCCGTTGATCACGCCGGCCGTCATTCGAGGATCTATGACAGTCGTTACGGGTTCTAAGAAGCCAGAGAGTCTCACAACCAGTTTTACTGAGGGGTATCGTATTGTCTAGTAACTGGGTTGTGGAGGTCAAATAGGCATTCGCTCCATGTAAATAAAATACTGGTATCCATCTGCATCTGGTTAGACTGGAAGCTGACCCTAATATAGTTGGAATAAGACTAGGCACCCTAACATATTTTTTAAAGGAAAAAGGTTTTCGTGGAAATATTTGTAAATGACTCTGATTGGTTTTAACTCAGATTATATATAAAACCAAATAACCAATTACTGATTGTAAACTCGAGTTACCTACTACGCTTTAATATTTGGTTTTTTGGCCTCACTCTTGACGTTCCGCGCGGTCTACCTGTCTTTGTTTCTAAAATCTGAGGGTTCCAATTTTCCAAACAATTTACCACTTATAATTAAAACCTTTTATTAAATTATTTGAAAGTGCCTTAGCGCTCCCAAGCAAGGGCATGCTTACATTTATAGAAAACTGTTTTCTAATTCGTGAAATGGCCTTGGAAAAGCGCGAAAGCTGGTTGATTGCAGATAATATAATATTATGATCTTGTACACACATGTGATATGCATTAAAGATTTGAATTGAATTAACGACAGGTATTTTGGAGTTTAGATCATATTTTTGACATGACGTTTACTCAATAATCGTTCATTCACTCACTGACAGATAACGCTCAGAATCTAGAAGCATGAAACATTAGACAAGCGTTCTTTTTTTAACCAAGAAAGTTTTTTTTTTCATCATGTTCATCACCAAAATGAAAAAAAAAATGGGAAGTTCGTCATTTTTCAAGTTAAAAATGCCAAATTCTTCTGATAGCCTCTCCACAGTATCTTAAATCTCTTTGGTACTGACCCTTGTGACGGCACATACTGCAGGGCGGCGGCGAGGTCCTTGCCTTCTAGTACGAAGCTGGAGTAGTGCGTGTCCATGGCCAGGCGCCTGAATGGGAATACCTGCTCGTTGGGCATGCCCTCCGCCAGCGAGATCATCTCCTTGCCCACTTTGTACGCAAGATTTGCTGGAAGGAAAATATTGCCATAAGATATTGGTTCTTGTCATAGGTGTGTCTAGGTTGAAGGTTTGACAACAGTTCAGACTAGCACCCTAATTGCGTAACATGCTATTATTATTGTATTCCTCATGTCGCACTGTGCGGAGAATCCCTGCGAAGAGTAGACAAGTTTAAGTATCTTGGCTGTGACATTGAAAGGGAACGTAAGTCGCTGGTTGTCCGTTGTAACATGCTGGCCCGCAGGTTTGCACAATGTACTTACGAGGGCAGTTAAAGTAACGCTTTTCAAAGCTTACTGTCCTTCTCCACGTACAGCCTGTGGGTCAACTTCACTCAGCAGGCATACAGCGACCTACGCGTTCAAAATGCACTGAGAGTGCTGCTGCGGCTGCCGTGGCGTTATAATGCGTCAGGGATGTTTGAAGATAACAACATTGATGGTTTTGCCGCCATCATTAGAAACAGATATGCATCCTTGATGTCACGTGTTCGCGGCAGCACTGACAGTGTTCTCAGTGTATTCGCAGATCGGTGGGATTCTCTTATGTTGCTAAGGTGGATGCAGCTCCACGTTTAATTTTAAGTTTTCTGTATCTGTACTAACACTAGAGGATAAGCATTCCCGTATGTGTCGCCGGGAGTAAAAGAATAGCACCATCCCATTTCTTCCAGTGGGTGTCGTAGAAGGCGACTAAGGGACTTACTAGAGAATGGGCAGCAGCGTTCTCTATGCATTTTACCACCATACTGCGATCGCCAACCCGCCTGCCAAGCGTGGCGATTATGGCAAAACCTCCCATTCTGGGGAAGGCCTATGTCTAGCAGTGGACGTCTTTCGGCTGGCTGAAATGATGACTAGAGGATAAGCAAAATTGTTAATAACCCTATGGACTTTGTCTGAAAAAAAAATCTATTCTATTCTATTCTAATCACAATCTGAATGATTTTGCAGGTCCAATCCATAGCTCCATATGTTCGAAACATTCGTCAACTAAACAACATTATTAGCGCAATGAATGAGGTTCAACTGTCAAAATGAAAGTTATTTTTACTGTTATTGTGTTACCCCGTAGGATTTACGATTTTTCAAATATAGTTTACGATACAGTGATATCCATAGTATAAATACTAGGAACAAATACAAATTTGTTGTACCATCAATAAGGCTCAAGAAAATAGGGGGGTAATTCAGATGTCAATGTATACCTACGCTTTGATAATAAACTTCCAAGCCATGTTCAAGATCTAAGTCTCAATACATTTAAACCATTCATCAAACGCAAGCTGTGCGCGAAAGCCTTATTGAGGGCGAAAATGCTTGGGAATGACCTGCTCCAATTTTTGCATACTGAATTTTTGTTTTTTTGTTTCTGCAAACTTATACTCCTTGACATTTGATTTGATTAAATACACTTTGACAATAATATTTACTTTGAGAATTATTGTTTTGAACTATTGTGAATGTGAGGACTATGTGGGTCGTCATGTTGTGTTTCATCTCTTTCTCGGTTAGTTTTAATGATAATCTGGCAGTTTCAGTACTATATGCGGCCTACCCGAATGTCCTTTCTTTGGTATTGTTCGTCAAATCGTTGAGCTCCTCAAGTTCTGAGTTGAGTTGCATGATTACTGATAAATGCGTGCACTGATTGGACAGGTCCACTTAATCTGTGTGGTTCTTTCCTCAAAAGACCATTTCAGACACCAATCGACATGTTCTTCTTCACATCTTCACATGATCTGACCAAGATATATCTGGACTTAAAAATGAGACTGTGACCTCTGAGTTTGTTTCAGCCTTTCCTCTCAGAGTAGTCAGATAGGAAACGCCGACTTTATCTAGCTCAAAAAAAATATGATTGACGTGTAAAAGTGTTTGTACAAACCTACTTACAGAAATAAAATCCTTTATCTATATGCATATTTTAAATTTTACCAAGGAACTTTAAATTTGCATCAGCTAAATGAACGGCTGAACGCTGACCTTTTCAAAGTGCATAGTACTTATTGTACCTTATATTTGTCGCAGAGATATTGTCAAACCAGTGATATTATAATTTCACTAGTCAAATTATAACTGCACGAAACTTTGTCAACCACCTCCATTTCTTACAATTTAACGGCCTTTTTAGTGTTTTTGTAATTTCACGGGAAGGTTGCATTGATTTTATAATAACCCTAGGTATATTATAACTCAGGTTCGTAGAAGGGACTTGGTACGTTTTGATTGGTCAACACTACTTCATCCGCAATTTAACGGGCCAATCATTGACCGTGTCACATTTTAACTGGTTATGCACATACAGTGATATTGTCAAAATATTATTGGCTTGCAATATCACTGCGTGGGTCCAGTGGAATTATTATGTCACTGAAATAAGCCCGTGAAATTGTGAGAAACGGAGGCAGTTGAGAAAGTTTCGAACAATTATAATTTGACTAGTGAAATTATAATATTACGGTTTGATGACATTCCTGCGACATATACAGGGTAAGTAATCCACTGCGCAAATTGTAACCATGAATTCAGTTTATCATTTTAAAACCCCTAGCGCACAATTTTTTCGCGGATTGTACAAAAAAAAATCTGCTGTTTCATAGAAAACCTACGCGGTCAAAATGTATGGAACAGCTGATTTTTTTTTTGTGTATCCAGCGAAAAATTTCTACTCTAGGGGGTCTAAAATGATATGCTGACTTCATGGTTGCAATTTGCGAAATGGATAAAAACTTTTCCTGTATATTATAATGCTTTTCTATCGTGCTTGTTAGTGATCATAAGATTTCTATTAGGTACTTTATTCTGTTTTAATTCGTTAAAACTTGTAATTGGCTTAATGTTTCATATACAATTGTTATCCATCTATTACAGCTTTTGGTTCTCCTATGAATAAATTAATAAATAAAAACCTACTTAGTTCGGTATTAATTTATCTATTTAACATTAAATAAACAACATAAAAACTATACATATATTAAATTAATGGCGTAAATAATTATCCTCCGCATCGCTTCAACTGGTTCTGTAGGTATTTGAGATACTGGCGGAATAGCCACGTTTATATAAATTTACGTTAGTCAAAGTGAAACGTTTCAAATTGAAGGGGCTCGTGGCTAAATGATCAAAATCAGAACTTTATTTGCTATGAATGTAGGCCTACAGGTATCTAAGATATTGTTCCTACATACATCAATGCGAGCGGCTACAGTCTACCTTACGGCGTGCAAATTGTTAGGAACATAAATTAAAAATTGTCAACAATAGAAAACAGAAATTAAAGTGAAGTGAATGAATAAATACTTAGATAGGTGTAGATACACTATGTCTACTTATTTTGTTTTTGCTCTCGACCAAAATATTTGCAGAGTTTTCATCAATTTCCTTCTTAATTTTATCAGCACAGTTTAAGTACGTCATTGGAGATAAGATTTATATAATATCATCGTTTGCTCTGCAATTTGTTTGCACCACTGGAGGTGTCAGAAAAGGCACACACCTACTAACTCATCCATCAAAAAAGTAATGAAAATATTAGCTAACGAATTACTTGGCAAACATGTAGGAAAGAGCGTGTCCTTGCGTTCACATCGACAAACACGGTTTAATTTCGAGTTTTAGAAAATATGCATCAACCCTCTGCATCAAAATATGCATCAGAATCTGATTCAATTTAAATGATCTTGCTAATCTATTGCTTCATAAATTCGTAGATATGGTCTGCTCAACAACGTAAATAACGCAATGAATGTTAATGAACTATCAACAAACACCCACATTCACAATAATTAAAACAATACAATACCTACTTGACAAAGTAAATAAATAAAATCATGTCAATGTGTATTATAACAATCCGGCAATAATCATGGTCAGATCATTTGAGCACCATGTACTTAGATTGGAGTCTGAAATGGTCTTTGGAGGAAAGAACCACAGATTTTAGTGGACCAGAGCCTAGAGACAAAATACACGATAAAGTATACAAAACAATAATATATACAAAATAAAGGACACGACGTATTTATAACCTTTCCGCAGGTAATGTCATTCCCATACATTCTGGCGTAGCGTTTGGCGTGAACGCTAACAGAAATGTGTTTTGTCTAGGCCTGCTGACCTGTCAGTGCACGCTTTTATCAATTCTCGTGCAGCTCAACCCAGAACATAAGGTGAATCTTGTCGACTTTTTTTCTGTTCGAAAATGTACATAAAAAATTAAACATGTTATGCTTTTGGCTCATTATTAATATTGTCTAAATGGAAACAGAATACTAAATTATAAAGCCATGAGCAAAGTTATGAGCAAAAAAAGATTAATTTTTCTTGCTAATTTAACCTAACTTTGGGCGTGTTTAAGTAATAAAAGCAGTGTATAGTCTCCAAAACCAAGTCAGTACCGACAAAGTTCAATTACCTATCGAAAAGTTCAATAAACTTTATTGGTCATTGATTTGTGTAGTGGTTTTTCCACAAAACCGGATCTTCCGAAGGACTTTTCTTAATTTTTTACGCGCCTGTTTTACTATAAATGATCCTGCATGTAGCTCACGCAATTGCGTTGTGCGTGTAGACTAGCGTCTAACTGCTGATCACTGATACTACCTCCGTCGAACACGAAGCCAGGGGCCTAAGTCTGCAATTTTTATAAATTCGTCATTCCAACACGATCCCATCGTCATTTTGCTAAAAGTTCGTAATCTGCTAAATTCATAATGGTCGATCAGTGGTCGGTCAATAGTCTCGTAATATAATTATAGTTATGTACGTGATTACCAATAAATGCCATTTCTTTCAATGGAGTGTCAGTGGCTGACCATTGGAAAGTCATAATGACGCCATTATATTAGTAGATTACCAAACTTGTCAAAATCAACAATTATGAAATCAATGATAGACCATTCTAACACTATTGTAATAGCAGACTTGAGGCCCTGGTGAGACAGCGTGCTTTTTAGCCAGGCCCGAGGTTCGAGCCAGCGGGGAACAAGTTCTAACCCAGACTGGTGCTTTACTTTGTGTAAATATTTCATCATCACTGTTCTTAAAACGGTGAAGAAAAATATCGTGAGAAAACCGGCTATACTAGAACCAAAAATTCGAAGACTTGCCATCCACCATTCCGTACTGGGCCCGTTTAGTAGATTATGGCCCACTCTTCTTACAGAGAGGAGGCCTGTGTCCCAGCAGTGGGAACATTCTAAGCTGATTATAAATTAAATACTAGGGTACTGAACTTCTTTTTGTCTGCCCGATAGCATTTCGGTGATAAGGTACAAATAAAATCACATACCGCGATAAGGGAAGTCCGCAGTGTCGCACGTTTTAAACAATAAACAAACAAGTGGGGAAAATACGCCTGACATTGAAAATATAAAAGGTAGGAAGCGAAATGTTTTTGTTTATCTTTGAATCGTTGTTATCTTTGAACTTGTTTTTGCTTTGATTCCGTAGTGGACAAATTGCTAACTATTTTTACCCGACTGCGCCCGAAGGAGGGTTATGTTTTTCAAGTGTATGTATGTATGTATGTATATTTCTTTAGCATGCTCTGTAGCCTAAACATTTCAGCGATTTCAGTTTGAGAGGTGCCGTTAGATTCGTTTTAATTTTGACAGTGACACTGGGTATACCAAAACTGAAAAAAAAAATTGCCGATTTTTGGCGCAGTGTGGTATCAATAAAGGGTTTCATAAATAGGTCTCATTAACGTCAAAAATAACTATATATCATCATCATCATTATTTCAGCTGAAAGCCGTCCACTGCTGGACAAAGGCCTCCCCTAAACTCCGCCACTTCGACCGGTTCTGTGCTTCAGCGGACTCCTGCGGCCCTCACCAGAAGGCCAATTCTCTTAATTAAAAACGTCCAAAATCTAGTCGCAGTGTCATCTCAGCGACAAGCAAATGTCAAAAATGTATGAAAAATCGAGGTAGTTTTGACAGATTGACACTGAGATCAGACTGTGAACGTTCTTAAAATTTCGAGAATTGCCCCTAAGGTCTTTGGTCAACTATATACAGGAAAAGTTTTTATCCAGTGCGCAAACTGTAACCATGAATTCAGCATATCATTCTAGACCCCCTAGCGCATACATTTTTCGCCGGCTATAGAAAAAAAAATCAACTGTTCCATATATTTCGACCGCGTAGGTATTGCACTTTTCTATGAAACAGCAGATGTTTTTTATAACCGGCGAAAAATTTCTACAGTAAGGGGTCTAGAATAATATGCTGAATTCATGGTTACAATTTGCGCACTGGATAAAAAGTTATCCTGTAGATTAACTAAAAACTATGAAAATATAAAAAAAATACATAATCAAAAAAAACTTTTTTCAAAAAACAAAAACAACCGACTTTCAAAACAAACACTAAGAAAGTGAAAAATAACTTTAATTTCGGAAGGCGGTGACAAAATATTAAAATACATATCTTAAGTCACCGACTTCCGAAATTAGAGTAGGTACCTACCTAGTGTTTTTTTTTTAAGTCAGTTTTTTTTTAGTTTTTTTTTCACTTTTTAGTTCTGTTACCCACCCCACACCAATTCGAAATTTCAACATCCTCGGTGTCAAAACGATGCATATTTATGCAATAGCAGCAATCGCGGTTGATTTGCAGCAATTTTTTGAAGAGTTCCGTTGTCTGTCTCCGAAACGCATCATCGGATCTATATGAAATTTAAATGGGACCATTCCGGAATAAAATACATTCGAACAAAAAAAGAATTTTGAAAATCTATCTCTACAGGATAAGGTTTTATCCAGTGCGCAAATTTTAACCATGAATTCAGCATATCATTCTAGACCCCCTAGCGCATACATTTTTCGCCGGTTATACAAAAAAAAATCAACTGTTCCTTAAATTTAGACCGCGTAGGTATTGCACTTTTCTATGAAAAAGCAGATTTTTTTTATAACCGGCGAAAAAAATTTTTTTTTTTTTTTTTCAGTTTTTATACCTACATGGGTACTTATGAAACGTCAGAAGCTAGGTGCACGGTTCCAAATTGTCGCTTCCTATGGAGAACAGCCGGCAAGAAACTCCAGGGTTAGGTACTCTTTAAAAAATTTAATAATAGTAATTATTTGGATGTTTGTTACTCAATCACGCAAAAATAGGTGAACAGATTTGGATGAGGACACACACATAGTTTGTAACCTGGATCAACACATAGGATCCTTTTTTTTCCAGAAGAATGTTCCCGCGAGCTAGGTATTCATAATTTTATAACATTCTTGTACCAAGAAATTAGACTTAAAATAATATTTAAATATAGTAATTTCGATTCCTTAGTTCCGATTAAGTATCTATTAATATGTATACTTAATAGGTAAAAAAACTGGTTAGATTTAAATGTCAGAGACATAATATGTAAATCGTGAAGTATTCAAACGAATTGTATATTATAAATATTCAGAGAAATTTTAATTAGTTTACTTTAAACTATATTACTTGAATGTCAACGTGACAGGTTCAGTGACCATTTTCAGGGTTGTTGAACGAAAAACAAGAGCTTGTGGCTATGTTATAAGAGCCACATGGGGGTTACGCTTGACGTAGTCGGTCCGTGGGCCGTGTAGCCCAATTCTGGACTTTATACAGGATAAGTTTTTAACCACTGCGCAAACTGTAACCATGAAATCAGCATATCATTCTAGACCCCCAGCGCAGACATTTTCCGTCGGTTATCCCTAGAAAATAATCAGCTGTTCCATACATTTTGACCGTGTAGGTATTGCACTTATGAAACATTAATATTTTTTTGTACAACCGACGAAACAATCTATACAGGATAAGTTTTTATCCAGAGCGCAAATTTAAACCATGAATTCAGCATATCATTCTAAACTATTGCATACATTTTTCGCCGGTTATACAAAAAAAAAAATCAACTGTTCCTTAAATTTCGACCGCGTAGGTATTGCACTTTTCTATGAAACAGCAGATTTTTTTTATAACCGGCGAAAAATTTCTACGGTAAGGGGTCTAGAATTATATGCTGAATTCATGGTTACAGTTTGCGCACTGGTTAAAAATTTACCCTGTATCATCATCATCATCATCAAAAAACATCCCAAAACATAGTTATTAATAATTTCCCGAAGTAGTACCAACAATATCGGCTTGTGTTTCCATAACTCAAATTTACTTTGCTTTGCTGATGATATGAAGATATTTTCTGCAATATCATCAGACGACGACATGGAAGCTCTCCAATCTGACCTCGCGCGATTGGATGATTATTGCTTAGTTAACAAACTTGATTTGAACCCCGGGAAATTGGTAGCTCGCTGTCCGGTAAGGACCAAGCCCAAGTCGACGGCGCGTTGTGTTCCACGCGCGCCTCAAAGAGATGTCAGCACAAATAGTGATGGGACCCGCAAGGGTCGATGCCTGCCAGGGGTGCGGGTTTGTTCGAAAGAGACACCACAGCCCCTGGCTTAAGGGCTACTGAAGGAACACGGGTGGGTTTTAGTCAGTAAAAGTCTGACACGCCCTCCTGCTCCACACAGAGCGGGAGAAGTTATTTGATAATTTCCCACCCAAAAAAAAAAAAAAAACCCGGGCAATGTTCAGTAATCTCCTTTAGCAGAAAACGCTTCCCTCTCCCTACAACTTATAAACTTAAAGGGCAGCTATTACACAGATGCGATGGTGTACGTGACCTGGGCGTTTTTTATGATTCCAAACTTCTATTTAACGTGCACATTGAGCAAATAGTGGCCAAAGCTTCGAAGTCACTGGGTTTTGTTACGAGAATCGCAGGGTATTTCAAGAAAGCCATAACCCTTAAGATTCTACATTGCTCTTTTGTGAGAAGTCATCTTGAATATGCGTCACAAATTTGGAACTCGTGTTATGGTAAGTACTTACATTGACCGTATTGAGAACATACAAAAAAGATTTATTCGTTTCCTATGTTTTCGGCTACGTATACTCTATCTCTCTACTATATCTCTGCAAGAAATTTCATTTACAGCCACTGATAAATCGTCGTCGATTAGCGGATTGCAGTTTTCTTTTAAAAATTATATCAAACGAGATCGACTGTCCGGATCTCCTGCACAAACTGCGTTTCAACGTCCCCCAGAGATCGGTTTAATCCACCTATATCCATTCCTTTTTCTTCTTCTAACTACAGGCATAACTCATACATGGTGCGAGCGAGTAAAGACTTCAATATCCTATGTAAAGAGTTCTCATTCGACCCATTTACCACCAAAACCTATTCTGTACGCACACAGCTGAACGCTGACTTTTTCAAAAGTGCATAGTGTATATTGTACCTTTGTTATATTCTTTTCTACCGTGCTTGTTAGTGATCTTAAGATTTTTATTCTGTTTTTATCCGTGATAACCTGTAATTGGTTTAATGCTTCATAAACAATTGTTATTCCATCTGTTATAGCTGTTGGTTCTCCTATGAATAAATAAATAAATAAATATTGTGATGACATATTCGCTGAAATTATGAACTAAGAAGGCTGTAGGGATGATTTAATGCTAATAATTATGTAAAGCCATATTTGTTACGATCGCGAATGTAAGAAAAGTAAAAAAAATCACGACCTCCCTTAGTGGTACCCCATCAAGCAGAAAAAAAAACCGGCCAAATGCGAGTGGAACTCGCACACATCGCGGCCAGTATCATTAGGCAAATAACGCAGAACAAAACACGTTTCTTGTATTAATTTTTAACTTTGCTATATTTTTATTATTTGTTGTTATAGCAGCAATAGAAGTACAGAGGCCACCACATCAAGCTACCCTAATCTGTCAAATATATTTGATAGATTTTCAACTTTATGCTATAAGAATAGGGTTCATGTTCAATTGGGAAAATTTGACAGTTAGGGATATCTTGATGTGCTGGCGACTGTACACATTCTTTGAAATTTTCACCTGCTTACCCGTACGGTTTGGGAGATACAGCCCGCTGACAGTCAGACAGACGGACGTATGTACAGTGGAGGCCTAGTAATAGAGACCCGTGAGAACCAAGATTAAAAAAAAAAAAACAGACTTGCAACACCAACCTGCTCATTTTTCCACAAGGAAAATAATAAAGACACACTATCGGATTATCTAAATTGCATTTCAAATGAGTAATTATAGCGACTGGGCGTGGTAATTAATTACCACATGATATCTACGCATCGCTGACGTATGCATTCACTTATGTTTGTTGACGAAATTGTATTATCTATATAAATAAAAATCAATGTTTGTATGTTTGTCCTCTATGCATTCCGAAACCATTGATCAGATTGTAATGAAACTTTAGTAGGTTTTCTGGGGCCGCCCGCGAAAATCTACAAATGTCTTTTTTTTTTGTTCAAGAAATTTTTCGCGGACTTTGTAAATAATATCAGCAGAACGTACGGCGAAACTATCATTTTATATTAGGTCTTTACCTATGAAATTGCCGTTCTGCAGTACTGGCCATTTCAAATCAAAATAATTTTTGTTTGGCTAAGAATTCTAATTTCAAATTAATTTTATTTTAAAAACATGGATTTTTTTTTCTAAAAGTAGTCATTTCTTTATTGATTAGTGTTACATTTTCATCGCATTTCAATCTTTTTCGTCATCATGGATACGTTAAAAATTCGAGTAATTATGGAATATGAGTACCGTCGTGGCAGCAACGCGGCACAAGCGGCACGCAACATCAACGACGTTTACGGAGCTAACACTACAAACCAACGCACCACCTGTTATTGGTTTGCTCGCTTCCGTTCTGGAAATTTCGACCTGAAAAATGAACCTCGCGGTCGTCCGAAGACTTTGGTCGACAATGACGAATTAAAGGCGATTGTGGAAGCTGATGATACACAATCTACGGCTGAATTAGCAGCAGCTTTCGACGTTAGCGTCAAAACAATATTGGTCCATTTGCGTCAAATTGTCAAGGTAAAAAAGCTTGACAAATGGGTGCCCCACGAACTCAATGATCGCCAGCGCGAAGTACGCGTCGAGACGTGCCTTGCACTGCTCAACAGACACACAAATGAAGGAATTTTGAACCGCATTGTTACCTGCGATGAAAAATGGATTCTGTTTGATAACCGTAAGCGCTCAGCAAGTTGGTTGGATCCTGGTTCAGCACCTAAACAATGCCCTAAACGAAAACTTACCCCTAGAAAAGTGATGGTCACTGTTTGGTGGTCTAGCGCCGGTGTGATTCATCACAGCTTCTTACCAAACGGGGTGAGCATTACTGCAGATGTGTACTGTGAAGAACTGAACACAATGATGGAGAAGCTGGCGCATCTCCAACCAGCATTGGTCAATCGCTCGTCTCCGCTGCTCCTGCACGACAACGCGCGACCTCATACTGCACAGCAGACGGTCTCCAAGTTGCAAGAACTGGGGTTGGAAGCTCTCCGTCATCCGCCCTACTCACCAGACCTTGCGCCTACAGACTACTACTTTTTCCAGAATTTGGATAACTTCTTGGCGGGAAAAAAATTTAATACCCGAGAGGCAGTACAAAATGCCTTTGAAGAATTTGTTGCCTCCCGTCCAGCTGATTTCTTTAAGAAGGGCATCAATAAACTGCCACTTCGATGGCAAAGATGCATTGATTGCATGGGTGATTACTTCGATTAATACAAATAAAAAATTCATGAAAAAAATTCGTTTAAATTTTTTCATACAAAACGGCAATTTCATAGGTAAAGACCTATTATAAACATACACACATAGGACGTACATTTTAAGTGTGTTTTTATTGTCAAGGAACTTTTTTGTCCTTTCTGTCGGTTTGTTCCGGCTTATCTCCAAAACGGCTGGACAGATTTTGACGGGACTTTTTCTGAGAGATAGCTGATGTTATAAGGAGTGAAATGGGCATAACATGCGGACGACATAGCAATTTTAATCTCGGGGAAATTTGAGGGCATCTTGTGTGATCTCATGAGAAGTGCCTTCAAAATAATCGAGAGTTGGTGCACGAAACACGAACTATCGGTTAACCCCTCGAAAACAGAACTAATAATGTTCACCAACAAAAGAACCCTGGGACCCCATAGGCTTCCAAAACTCTTCAACACAGAACTAACACTCAAAGACGAAGTCAAGTACTTGGGGGTGATCCTTGACAGCAAACTGCTCTGGAACAAGCATCTTGACTACAAACTAAATAAAAGCACAATTGCACTCTACCAATGCAAAAAAATGTTAGGAAAAACATGGGGGCTTTCTCCGAAGATTACCCTGTGGCTATATAAAGCGGTGATCAGGCCAATGTTGGCTTATGGCGCTCTGGTTTGGTGGACGAGGACCGAACTCTCGACCACCATTACTAGACTACAGCGCTTCCAACGACTGGCCTGTTCAGCTACCACTGGCTGCATGAGAACCACCCCAACAGCAGCCATGGAGATAGCCCTTCAATTAACTCCCCTGGACCTGTACATACAGCAGGAGGCCGCACTAGCTGCTATCAGGCTAATGCATCTGGGCATATGGGGCAAGAATTTAACCAGCCCACACGCTAAAATCCTGGACCGGGCGATTGAGTACCAGCCACTCATCGCTGCCCCGTGTGATAGAACACCAAACCAACCTATGTTCAACAAAAACTATATTATACAAACAGTAGAGGAAGAAAGGGATCAGTCGGGAGCCAATGAAGTGCGCATCTACACAGATGGCTCAAAAACACAAAACGGTTCAGGTGCTGGCGCACACTCCCTTGACCTCAACATCAACTTTCACATACCGCTAGGCACACACAGTTCAATCTTTCAGTGTGAATGTGTTGCCTTAACACAAGCCGCTACAGCAGTAAAGCGCTTAGGCATCCGGAACTACGGCATTAAATTCCTATCCGACAGCCTATCTGTGCTCAAAGCTTTAGAAAACAAACAAACTAACAACAAACTAATTTTTGAGTGCCATCTTGCCCTGGAGAGTTTAGCGACGTCCAATCGTATTGCACTCCAGTGGATCAAAGGGCACAGTGGATCTTTAGGCAATGATGCCGCAGATGAACTTGCGAAGAGAGGCTCTGATATGAAAGTGCTAGGCCCGTACCCACTTCTCCCCCTGCCTTTCTCACAATTTCGTGCGTGGATTCGCCAAAGGTCGACCGAACTCCATAACAACAGATGGTCACGGGCAACAGACTGTAGACAGTCAAAATTGGCTTTACCAACTGTACACCCGCGATTAACCAAAAAACTTCTCAGCCTGAGCAGAAATAACCTTAGAATAATAATAGGAACAATTACGGGCCATAACACCCTTAACAAACACCTTTTTAACATAGGCGCCACAGACAGCCCGCTTTGCAGGTGCTGCCTTGACGCCGAGGAATCAGCCGCCCACGTCATCCTGGAATGCGAGGCCGTGGCTTCTCAACGCGAAGAAATCCTCGGAACAGTGAGGTCGCTCCGCGAAGCCTGTGAAGCTCCCAGGAAGCTTCTGTGCTTTTGGGCGGAGCTAGGCTGGCTCTGCTAGCCAGCATCCCCACGCACAACGGACCGAATGGGAGTCTACGTGCGGAAAAGGGAGTCCCATCATCATCATCATCATCATGGGCATAACATGGCTTTTTGTCCCGGTATCAAGTTCCCTGGCATAAATTCCGACATCCACTTGGGCGAAGCCCCGGGCACAGCCCATACTGGTATTATTCATGTGAAAATAAGTATTTACTTGTTACAATTTCACGCTAAAACGGCTAAACGGATTTGGATTAAATTTGGCAAACAAAGAAGTCGGTTAATAAACCATGATCTGTGCAAGAACATAAACTTTTCACCCTGGACTGTAGACAAAGTCGCGGGCAACAGCTAGCAATATTATAAATGCGAAAGTGAAGTGAAGTTTGCTATTAAATTCACGACGAAACAGCAGAACGGATTTGGATGAAATTTGGCACATGAGCCGACATGACCTGCACCCTAATTGCGTAACTCACGATTCATCATAATCTGTATCGTTCTGAAACGGATTGTTAAACCATTGCTTCTTATGTTCGAAAAATGTGTCTGTTCGACAACATAAATAACGCAATGAATATTGTTTAACTGTGAAGACGAAACCAATTATGATCAATCGTGAGTTACGCAATTAGGGTGCTGGTTCTGGACATTGCATATTATATGCTTTTCATCCCACAAGTACGTTGCCATGGGATGGGCAAAACCTAGTTATTATATTTCTTACTTACTTTCCAATCTACATATTAAAAGATGTACACATTGAAAGATATATCATATTGTGAATGAGAGAACGTTGTAGGCCTTACAGACTGTAGATTTGTAGACAATTTTCTATTCTGTATTTTCATTCGTCTAAGTACCTGGTACTTATTGACAGGCCTGCACTGTCCTCCCATACCTATTATCACGGTAATTTGAAAATCTTGTTAAAGCCAAATATTTTTAAAAGAGTAACCGTGGAGTTTCTTGCCGGCTCTTCTCCATAGGAATCGACAATTTGGAACCGTGCACCTAGCTTCTGACATTTCATAAGTGCCCATGCAGGTTTATATGAAATAAAATGATTTGATTTGACTATGTTCGGAAGAAATATTTTTGTGCGATTGCGCGATCTAGATATACTGAACTTACTATTTGTTCATTCATGAAAATACGCCAAGTTAATCTGGTCAATGAACCATTGGAATTCTAGAAATATTTTCAAATTTTAAAGATTAGGGGACTACTCACACTTATTATTATTATTCAGCTCTGTTCAGCTTTTGTTCATTGAAAACAACGAGTTGAACAGAGCTGAATAAGTGTGAGTGGTCCTAAGTATTTAATCAGTTGTTTATTCTTTGTTAGTCTACGTTATAGTCTCAACCGCTATCTACTTACTGCTGTGCATGAATTCCTGGTAACTGGGATTTTAGGTTTAGTCATGGGTAGGAGGAAACTTATTCACAAGGTATACAGCTTTCCCCCGGGAACGTACAACCGGCATTAAAGTACTTATCCTGTGTTTTTTTTTTTTTACTCAAGATTGAGTATAGCTTTAATGGAGAAAAATGTACTTACATTACATATTTACCCTTAAAGTACGCTATATTAACTGAAGTTAGTACAAGTGTACGATAATGATGTGAAAGAGCGGAGCCTTCTAATACAGGCATTGTTGCTTAAAAAAAGGCTCCAAACACGTAACAATAAACTATTTTGTATTTGTATTTTTCTTTATATTTTGTGTTAATTCACATTATAATCTGTCTGTGTGCCAAATTTCATCTAAATCCGTTTATCGGTTTTTGCGTGATTGAACAACAAACATCCAAACATACAAACTTTCACATTTATAAGGCGCGAATTAGCCAGAAACGGCGTAGCGTGAAGGCGCGGCGCAGACGCAGCGGACGCAGTACATTTTGTATGAAAACGTTTAAAAGCGGCATCATGCCTGCGCCGCGCTTTCATTTTACGCCGTTTCTGTGTAATTCACGCCTAATATTTGTAGGATGTAGGTGGGTAATACTCACTGATTTGTCTCGTCAGCGCTGGCTCCCTCCTCAATGCCCGAGTGCTCAGAAACCTGTCATAGTCGCGGTCGGCCAGCGGCTTGTATCTATCGTCGTGGTAACTGTTGTCACTATAGAATTTGAAGAATTCATCCACATTAACGTCTTTCCGTGAAAACTCTTTCTTCAAAATCAATGTCACTGCGCGGGCTTCGAACAGCCTCTTCGTCAATTCGCTGTTCACCTTCCCAAATTTTGTGGTCACGAACATTTTACGCCGGAATATACGTCCTATTATTTTGAATCCTTGTGGTCGATTTATTTCGAATTCGCGCCACGGAAGAGGTTCGTTCGTCGAGACGTCACCGTCGAAATGTAACCAAATCACTGTTCCTTAATTAAAATGCTTAAGATTACGTCAAATTTAATGATAGCATGATTATACGATAACATAGATAATGGAATACAAAATTAATTAGCGAGGCGGTGCTGTTTGCCAAATCACCCGAATGACAAGCGCTCAAGTTCGAGGTTTCAACAAAATGAATGTTTTGGCTGATGTGACGTGTCATAATATTTATTTAATGACAACAAAAAAAGGGTTAACTCTTGAAAAACTCTGATGAAAAAAAAAACATTAGGTATGTTATTCCGAAAATTGACTCGACAATTCACAAATCAATTTTCGGAATATAATAACATACTTAATGTTTTTTTTATTTTTATGAAAAAAAAAAAAAGCTTACGAGTTGAAATCGCGCGGAGAGGGTTCCGTATGATTAATATGTTAACCACGCGGGGTCCTGGGTTCGATTCCTAGGTTGGTAAAATATTAGGTATTAGGTTTTTTCATTGGGAATTTCTTAGTAATAATCCCGGAGTTTGGAAGTTGGCGGTGTGATACCCGCATGCCAATTTTTTTTTTTTTGGGTTGGAAATCATCAACTTCTCCCGCTCTGGGCAGGAGCAGGAGGGCGCGTCAAACTTTGACTGACTAAAACCCACCCGTGTTCCCTCAGTAGCCCATATGCCAGGGGCTGTGGTATCTCTTTCGAACAAACCCGCACCCCTGTCAGGCATCGGCCCTTGCGGGCCCCATCAAATTGTGCTGACATCTCTTTGAGGCGCGCGTGGAACACAACGCGCCGTCGACTTGGGCTTGGTCCTTATCGGACAGCGAGCTACCCATTACTGGCCGTCCACAAGCTCATGCCTAGGGTGGCCGGAAATCGGCCTGGGAATCCCGACGCCCAGGGCGTCTCCGTGTCCTGTGGCGGCTAGGGTCGCGAGGGCGCACAGCCTGCCTCTCCCTCACGTGCGCCACCTCCCTCTTCGCGAGCTTCACTGCTTCACTGAAGGAAGTGACGGCTACCCATGCATTCTCGCTCCGTACCACGGCCTGGACCAGGGCCGGACGCGAGAGATCGCCGCCGCCGATCGCCTCCACGAGGACACGGCGGTGCTCCACGCAAGCCGGGCAGACAGCCACCATGTCTTCAGGGCGATCTTCGCAGTGGAAACACCCGGGCGTTTCCTCCCGCCCTATCCGAAACAGAAACCTCCCGAAACAACCGTGTCCGGTGAGGACCTGCGTCAGGCGGAAGGTGAGGACGCAATGCCGCCTCTCAAGCCACTCCTTAAAGAGGGGACTTACCGCCGCAATCGTGGCGTGCCCAACCCGCATGCCTTGGAAAGCACGTTAAGCGGTTGGTCTTACGCCTGATCTCTCTCTGGTCGTGTCGGATTGCCCTCCCGTCGGAACAAGAGAGTGAGTGCACCAGTGTCTGCGAACACACTTGTGCACTATAATACCACCCGCGCCGAAGGCAAGTCTCGGTGGAGATTGGCCGCCATGGCCGAATTAGCATTATATTTATGTCACTCACCAAAAACATTTCATGTGAAGTAAGTTGCCATGACTTAAATGCGCTTTCACAGTTAAAAAGTCATTCAGGAGGGTAATTCTCGTAATTTTAAGAACGTTCACAGTCTGATCTGTCGAAAAATACTTCGAGTTTCCATACATTTGACAAGTTTTTGACATTTGATTGTCGCTGAGATGAGACTGCGACTAGATTTTGAACGTTTTTAATTACGAGAATTGGCCTACAGATCTAATGTAGCACCGAGCCCCTGACTCTACAAGGCTTAGCTGTACAAACCTTACACCTTAGCCACAATGTACCGCTTGACCGTTTTGCGACCGTCGCACAAACACTCTTATGGGCTTATGGTAAGTAATTAAGTCACAGGGCTTTAATTTTGTGTCATGCATTATCATTCTCACCAGTCCACTGCTGGACATAGTCCTCTCCAATTGCACGCCATTCAGCTCGATTCTCGGCAACTCTCATCCAGTTGCTACCAGTCACTCTGTGAAGATCTTCGCTCGACCTAGCCAGAGGGCGTTCTACCTTATGTTTGACGATTCGGTGTCTCCCTTCTTTCTTATATCTATGGTGTCTCCACTCAAGAACACGTCTACCCCGACGGTCATCGGGTCTGCTTGCTAATTCTGTGAGCTATGTTGAAAACTTTGGTTCTCTGCCGGATCACCTCTGGATTCTATATTTCAGAGATACTCCTCTCATGCAATATTTCAATGACCAAGCCAAGCCATGCATGTTTTTGATTTAGGTACATAAGTGTGTAAATAGGGTATTTTCCAATTTCACTTCTGGAGATAAGTGATATAAATGTATTTAAAAGCAATATAAAAACACTGTTACTAAGAAAAGCATATTACTCTGTCACTGAATATCTACAGGATAAACTTATATAATGTTATTCCATACGATATTTTAAATAATGTTTTTATTTTTATTGTAACCGTCTAGCTTCGTACCCATTGATTTAAATAGTAAAGATACGGTCGTCCGAACATTTGACGGACGCGGTCGCCCTACAAAAAACACTAACGCCATCTATTAGAACTACGATGTCAATCGGCGTGTCTGCTCCTCGACGTAACCTTGTAAGAGCGGGGTGTGGTGTTCTTCGAGGTACAAAGAAATAAAATAAAAAACCTTATATTTTTCAAAATTTATATTTGTTGCAGTTTGTTTGTGTTAATAAGTTTTCATTGGCCTTCGAATAAAACAATTTTGTAAAAATCTTGTTTTTTTGGTAATCTGGACATATTTTCCATTTTGGATTCGTAGTTTTTTCTGACGTTGGACATTTTAATTTGCTTTTAATAGACAATAAAAATCATTTTTTGTACAAAATTTAATCATAGAGTAATATTATTAAATCTTTTCATTACATCGGCTACAACGAGCGCCGCTGCAAAGTTATGTCGTACTTTTACGCGGCTTCGCGTCGTCTTTGCCAAAGGTTGAGACGAATAAGAAAGAAAATTGTTTTAAATAATGTTAGAAGTCGATTTAATGACATATTTTTGACTTACCAGGGATATGAAATGTTATCATTTTTTTAATGTGCTTTTTGTCGTAGTTCACGCAACCCTTCACGGCACAATTTGGCATTTTTGCTTGCAAAAATTTACGACCGCTCCGATGACAGCCGATCGCGTTCTAGTTCACTTCGCTATAGGGAAGACCATTTTGGGACCAAGTTCGTGGCGTCATTGTAACGTGCGGTCCGCCCAGTCCTTTTATATATGTCTATGTTCGTACCTGTGTTTGTGCGTTTGCATGCCTTATGGTAGGATATGGCTAATGGACACTATTGTTAGTAAGACCTTTTCTTTTGTACCCATATTCGCAAATTAATAAATGATCATAATTATGATTATTATGATTAAAAACTATTCTAAACTGAAGAAAGAAACTTGAAATTAAATTGATTTATATCTCAATTAAAAACGAATCAAATCATATTTACTTTTCGTTGTTTTGAATTTACCGCCAAAACGCTCGTTACGATGACTTTTTATGACGGTACAGTGTTGGTAAAATAGAATGCAGGCCATATACAGCTAGTCGTTGCATTAAATTTAAAAATAATATAGCTCATAGAATTACATCATCTATAGTAGAACACGAGAATCCTAATGAAATCTATGGAGCCCTTTTTGATGTTGTGCAAAAGGAATACCAATCTATTTTTAAGACCAAAACCATTGATATTAATGGCACCTCCGTTGGCTTCAACCAATGGGCCACCCCAGGTATTTATAAAAGTAGAGCAAGACTATACGAGTTATACGGTTTAAAAAAATACAGATTTGACACTCCTTTCTTAGAATATATCAGAAATTATTCAAAATTATTTAAAAGAATCTGTGCTTTTGCTAAATCTAAATTTTTAAGCGATACTATAAAAAATTCTAATAATAAAGTAAAAACCACATGGCAAATTATTAACAGTGAAACGGGTAAATCAGTTAAACAAGAAAAACAATTAGAGATTATGGTCAACAACAAATTAGTTGATAAAGCTGCTGACGTAGCTGAGGCATTTAATGAATTTTTTGCAAACATACCTATAACTACGACTCACTCTTTAAATTCATCCCCGTCTAAAGCTGAAAACCTTTTGCATAGTAGTGTGCCCAAATGTAGTCGTTTATTTAGTTTCGAACATGTAACGCCTCGTGAAGTAGTTAATATTTTTAACACACTTAAGTCTAAAAACACTGGTGATTACTGGGGCATCTCCATTAAACTTTTAAGTAATATAATCGATATCTTAGCCCCCTATCTAGCTATTACTTTTAATAAATGTGTTGATTTAGGATCTTTTCCTGACCTCATGAAGAGTAGTAAAGTCATACCTTTATTTAAATCGGGCAACAAAAATAACATTGGTAATTTCAGGCCTATTTCTATTTTACCGGCTTTTAGTAAAATATTTGAAAAGCTGATACTAAAGCAGTTGCTAAGACAATTTAATTTAAATAAACTCCTTCACGATGAACAGTATGGCTTTACAAAAGGTCGTTCGACTACCGATGCAGGTGTTGCTCTGCTGAAACACATTTTTGACGCATGGGAGAACTCGCAAAATGCTATAGGAGTTTTCTGTGATCTCTCCAAAGCCTTTGATTGCGTGCACCATGACACGCTTTTGCGTAAACTACGTCATTACGGTGTTCAAAACGAAGCACTCAACGTATTAAGTTCTTATTTGCAAAATAGGCATCAATGTGTAGATGTTAATGGTGTAAAATCCTCCGGGCTACCAGTTAAATTAGATGTACCTCAAGGCTCAATACTGGGTCCATTCTTGTTCTTAGTATATATTAATGACTTACCATTCTATTTAAAGGGTATCTGTGACATCGTACTGTTTGCTGATGATACCTCTCTTATATTTAAAGTAGATAGGAATAGACAAGATTTTGACGACGTAAACAGTGCACTCGCAATGGTTACGGATTGGTTTACAACAAATAACCTAGTTCTCAATGCCAAGAAAACTAAATGTATAAAGTTCGCCTTACCGAATGTTAGGAATCTAGGACCGAACATCGTCGTAGATAATGAGGTACTTGAAACTGTAGACTCTGCAGTTTTCCTAGGCATAACAGTAGATGCCAAACTTCAGTGGGGTTCACATATATCAAGCCTAGCGGGAAGGCTCAGTTCGGCCGCCTACGCCGTCAGGAAAGTAAGACAATACACTGACGTTGACACAGCGCGGTTAGTCTATTTTAGTTATTTTCATAGCATTATGTCCTACGGCATTCTGCTGTGGGGCAAAGCCGCAGATATTCAAAATATTTTTGTTCTTCAAAAACGAGCTGTTCGAGCAATTTATCAACTAGGTGCTAGAGTTTCTCTTAGAGATTTTTTTAAAGATATTGGTATACTCACCGTGGCATCGCAATTCATCTTGGCCAACATCTTATATATAAGGCAAAACATACACTTGTACACTAAAAACAGTGATTTTCATAATATTAATACTAGAAATAAGGACAAACTACGTGCTCCCTTTCACCGGCTTCATAAGGTTCATAACTCATTTATTGGTCTTGGTATAACCTTTTATAACAAGCTTCCCTCTTCTGTGCTAGATTTGAATTTTAATGCGTTTAAAGCTAAAGTAAAATCCAACCTTTGCGCAAAGGCATACTATTCTATCAACGACTACTTAAACGATAAGAATAGTTGGTCGCTGTGATTAACTCAAGACAATGTTTGTGTTTTTTCACCAGAGTTTCCTTGCCTACTGACAGGTCATATCTTTATTAACATAATTGTTTGTTTTTTATTTGACTATATAAATTCATTTGAATTTACTTAGTGTTGACATAATCTACCTACTCATTGTTTTTAATTTTTAATAATGAGTTAAATTGCAAGATGTAGCTAGCTAGCGACCCCGATAATGGATCTATTATATCTAGAACTAATTTCAATTTTGATATTCCATAACCTACCATTGTATAAAATCAAGTTCTTCTAACATAACAGACAGCTGTGCTGCTGGGGAGTTTGTTGCGCCACTTCTTCTTCCCAGCTAAAGCACTAGGAAGTGTCGAAGGGTGGGCGTTTTTGGGGGACTGTCTTTTGTAATTTTTGACGTTCAAAAAGTGCTGACACCAGCCTAGTTTGAATAAATGACTTTTGATTTTGATTTTGATTTTGATTAGCTTCATCTTAAAAGGCCTATAGATATTATTATTTTTACTTTTTAGAGTTTTTGTTAGGATCGGGGGTTTTTAAAATTTAAAATTTAATTTTCATTTCCTGCTTTTTAAACTTAATGTCTCGCTCGCTTAAATCTGCGCATCGTTGCGTATTTTTCCCACAGTGAAGTTTGTTACTAATTTATCCTCATTCCTCGTCCTGATCACTATTTATCTATATCATACCTATTCATTGAGACCTTTTCAATGAGCCCAAACACGATACTTTTGCTGTTTGTTAGTGAGTAACTTGGGCATCCTGGAAATTCCAGGTGTTGCCCCAGCATCATTTCAATGTTACTTTGTTCGTCTAATATCATTGAAGTAATAGAATACAAAATTTCGAGTTGATCAGACCCGTGGAAAATGCTCAAATCCCTTCATCAACCAGAAAAGAGCTGATAATCGTCAAACGGCACAACCGATTTTGATGAAACTTGTCTAAGAACACTCCCGACTTATACACTTTTCAAAAAAAAAGAAACAAAATCAAAATTGGTTCATCCGTTCGGGAGCTACGTTGCCTCAGACAGACACACACACACACACACACACACACACACACAAACACACACACACACACACACACACACACACACACACACACACACACACACACGCACGCACGCACACACGTCAAACTTATAACACCCCGTCGTTTTTGCGTCGGGGGTTAAAAATAGCTTACTGAATTCTGTGGCCCTAGTGTTTCATTTAACCATCTCGATCAAACGCGCTCGATGCGTTTGAACGAGATGGTCAAATGAAACTCGTACTAAGGCTTCTGTACAACATCTGGTTAGAACTCATTGTAATGCTGTAGTACATAAATGAATGTTTGCCTTCTAAAGGTAACAGGGTGAGGTGAAGTAAATGAGGAACAGGGTGTACCTAAAATTCCCCCATTCTTCATAGAAAAGGAAGGATTCTCCGACCAGACGGGTATTTTGTCTGGTGGGCAACTGTCTGATGATTGATGTCAGGACGTTGTACAGACGCCAGCACATCAAGCTACCCCAATCTGTCAAATTTCTTTGATAGACGTTCACCTTTAAGATGTAAGCACAAGGTTCATGTTTAATTGGCAAAATTTGACAGTTTGGGGTAGCTTGATGTGCTGGCGTTTGTAAATAGCATGCTAGTTGAGCGGCAAAGTATGCTTGCGCGATGCAGGATTTTTCGTGACATCAGTGTGATGCGTAGTTCGACACACACTAACACACACCAAGAGCTGCTAAATTAAAGTTTTATTGTTATTTTATTTTTATATTATTTTTATTTTCTTTTAACCGTCTAAAACATTGTTAGCTACCACTTACAGGAAGAGCGAGACAACTCCGACACAAGTACTTTTGTAACTTACTGGGGTTGCCTCAATTTATGTTTGACACAATGTTTACGATGAAATAAATATTTTTGTATTTGTATTTGTTGTTGAATGTGGCGATGCAGATGCCGCCACAGTCTCAGTAAAACGATACTATTTCATAACGTTGACTTGCTATGCCTCGGCGTCGTTTTCTCGCTGCCAGAGGGTGTGCCAGCAACGCTTGATCCCAGGAATAATCTGCAATCAAATTTCAGGCAATGGTCATTCAAAGTTTCAGGCATCGTTCATTATGGCAATTTATTGTGTTTCGTAATGTCGATTACTTTGCATACTATTGTATAGTTCTTCGAACATAGCAGGTAACTGTGCCGCTGGGGAGTTTGTTGCGCCACTTTTTTTCCCAGCTAAAGTACTAGGAAGTGGTGAGGGCGAACGTTTTGGAGGACTGTCATTTGTTATTTTGCCATTCGCGAAAGTACTGATTCCCAGCCTATTTTAAATAAATGACTATTGAGTTCGGTTTTGAACATGAACAGCAAACCTCATGACTCGTTTATATTCGTCCAACATCTCGTTGACTGGCTCCACTCGAATGGGGTCGTATGTTTTCAGCGCTAAGTATGGCGCACCTGCAGACACGGCGTTTGACATCTGTAAAAACATAGAAGAAATAGAACTCTTGGAAAAAACGGTTAAGGAAGTCGTGATTGCCTCGTGGTTAAGACTTCGCCTCTCATATGCGAGGTTGTGATTCCAAATCCGGGCATGCACCAATGTGACTTTTTCAATACAAATGTAGTTACATTCCAAACAACATCCCTTACTAGCCAAGCCAAGACTGTCTCTAACTGATGTTGTTTCCATTCGTAGGTAGGTACAACATTTACAAGAAGAATGATATTACTAACGATTGAACGAAAGCCACCGACTTATTTAGGCAAAGTCCGTTCGCATCGTGTGCTTCTGAATTTGAGTCACTGTCAAAATCAAAGTGATCTTCAATTTCTTGACAGCTTTTGGGTTACAAGTCTGTCAATAATAACACTGATCTTTATTCTCGTTCTAATTAGGTTGCAGTTGGGGTGCTGTTGTCAGAGGACTGTAAATGGACTACTATTATTGTCTGTAGATCATCTTCAAAAAATTGACAGAAACAGAACGATGTTTTTAATAGTGAATTTGTGGTGAATTTTCACTTCGTAATAGTGTCGCTATGCATCCATAGATGGCGCTATAAACAATATATAGTTAACATCATACGATACAATTTTTTAGCCTCTACTTACTACCGCCATCTACATCCCATTGAAGACAACTAGTTTAGTTGCTTTAAATAATCGTTAGATGGCGGTAGTTGTTTATTATTCTTGGCGTGTATAGATGGCGTGGAGAGACAGCTGATAAAAAGCTTCATGATGATGGCGGAAATTCAAACTCAAACTCAAAACATACAAATGGCTAAACTGACAATGTTAGCTTACCACTTGTTTGGTTGCTTCCATTTCGGCTAGCTTTCTGTTCAAGTCGTTCTTCAGTCCTTGCATCAGCACGAAGTCCTTCTCCAAAATACCTTGTAGTCCTGCGTCGGAAAAGAACTTGCGCAAATAATGGAATGGACAGGACCACACAAAATTACGAGTTTGTCGACTAAAAAAACATAAACCAACCAACCAGCATTCTCCAACAGTGTATCGAGGTCTGTGAGCGGGAACTCTGCCGTGGAGGGCGAAAGCAGTTGCGGGGTCGGCATCGGCGACGGCGACGGTCGCGGACGTGGTGTCGTTGATGAAGCTGTCAATAATAGTGTTATCCCGTCTAGTTATAAGTTCATTCGCGATACAGGGTCAAATTAAATTAGCTGGCAATACTTTACCCACATGTTGGGTATCGATAAAAAAAGGGGACGTCCATTAATTACGTGAGGGGAGAGGGAGTCGAGTCGAATCTTACCTAGTCTCACGTGGAGAGAGGGGCGTCTCGGCAAATATCACGTAATTTATTATTTTTCCACCAAGAAACAATGTAAAATTGCGAGAAAACCGGGTAAAATTTAGTAGGTAAAACATGTTTTTCCGCAAATATTGCAAAATCCTAATAAAAAAATATTTATCGCAATTATGCGAACGCCACAAATTAGCACAGTAGCTCCTTGATTGTTAAACCGTCACTGGCCAGCCAAGCCAGCCAAATGCAATGCATGAATCCAACGCAAATAAGCACAGATTAACGTTTTTACACTACAAATAGGCATTTTGAAATATCTCACGTGAGATTATGGGGTGGGGAGGAGGGTCGAGCCAAATCTCACGATATCTTACCAGAGCGAGGGTGGGGGTCGAAAAATAGCCGTAATTGCCTCACGTAATTAATGGACGTCCCCAAACGAATGAGACCAAAAAGAAATTTAAAAATTTATCATTGCGCGTGGCACCTGTTTGAAGAAGCTTTCTATTTAACCCTTTATACGTATACTGTACACTCTTTTCAATCGCAAGATGGTTTCCCTGGTCGTATTTGTAAGCATGATGCTAGTATGTTGATCCTCATAAATTGTTACTAGCAGTCATCAGTAAATTTGAAGTAGAATCTTATGTCACAAATTCCCTATAAAAAATCTCAACAGTTTTTTAGTTCCAATAAACGCTGTTTTGACGGTGATGTTAATAAATATTACCTAGCCTATAATATTCCCACTGCTGGGACACAGGCCTCCTCTCGGTGAGAGGGAGTAGGACGTAAGCCACCACGCGGGCCCAGTGCGGGTTGGTAGATGTTACATGTCTTCGAATTTTTTGGTTCTGGGACATGCCGGTTTCCTCATGAGATGTTTTCCTTCACCGTTTTGAGAGTAGTGGTGATAGACGTTTTATTTTGCGTTAATTATTTCATCACCACTAGGATTTGCAAGGATTTATTAGACTACCACTACTGGGGGACGGTATTATTAAGAAATCTATAAAGAAATAAATAACAGATTAAAAGTGGGTCAAAATCAAGTCCAAAGGAGTCGGTTAGTGGAGGCGATCGGCGGCGGCGATCTCTCGCGTCCGGCCCTGGTCCAGGCCAAGGTACGGAGCGAGAGGGCATGGGGAGCCGTCACCTCCTTCAGCGAAGCAGTGATGCTCGCGAAGAGGGAGGCGGCGCACGTGAGGGAGAGGCAGCATATGCGCCCTCGCGACCCCAGCCGCCGCAGGATACGGAGACGCCCTGGGCGTCGGGAATCCCAGGCCGATTTCCGGCCACCGTAGGCATGGGCTTGCGGACGGCGAGTAATGGGTAGCTCGCTGTCCGGTAAGGACCAAGCCCAAGTCGACGGCGCGTTGTGTTCCACGCGCGCCTCAAAGAGATGTCAGCATAAAAATGATGGGGCCCGCAAGGGCCGATGCCTGCCAGGGGTGCGGGTTTGTTCGAAAGAGACACCACAGCCCCTGGCATACGGGCTACTGAACGAACACGGGTGGGTTTTAGTCAGTAAAAGTCTGACACGCCCTCCTGCTCCACCCAGAGTTATTTGATGATTTCCCACCCAAAAAAAAAAAAAAAGGAGTCGGTTACAAACAAACAAACATACAGGTGAAGCTCATAAAAGCGTGTTAAAAACAACGTAAGTACTGCTGGTAGCGGGGTAGTCCAGCAGGTCCCAGGCGGAGGGCCGGCGCGCGCGCAGCGTGTCGGCGGGCGGCGCCAGCACGGCGCCCGCGCCGCCCGCCAGGCGCAGCGTGCACACGAAGTCGCAGCACGACAGCAACACCTCGCACCGGTTGTACCGCTTGTACTCACTGACAAACACAGACTCTTTTTAAAAGTGAGCCACAATCAAATTGCCAATCACACGATTTTCATTTGATTTTTCGTGAATTTGAAATTATAGGGCGGGTGAAAAGTTTCAGCGGGTGGGAAGGGATTGTGTTTTCGTTTTATGTCGCGAAATTCGATTTTCTGTGATCAAGAACGCTGTTAATGAGATTCACAAAAACCGGAAACGTTTAGCAACTAAATATCGGGCAATCAATCTGGATGCTACGTCATCAAAAGATTTAGTATACTATAAATAAATTTCACTTGTCTCTCCACTAGTCCAATGTGTATACTCAAGAATGCATATCCGGAGTGGTTCGCAATCCTTTCCTATCCTAAGAGCACGTCTTCCATCATTACAGCGCTCCCGGGTCCACTCGATAAAAAAAAAAACAAATATAAAGAAACATCATGAAACATGAGGCTAAAAGGTCTAGTGCAAATCTTGGAGTTCATTCTTTTAATCAAGTCTAGTCAAACCACGCTGGGGTCAGTGCATTTCATTAATTTATTCATTGCTGGCAGCGCTCCGCGGTTTCACCCGCGTAGTTCCCGTTCCCGTGGGAATATGGGGATAAAATCTAGCTTATGTCACCCGGGGATAGTGTAGCTTCCCAACAGTGAAATATTTTTTCAAATCGGTTCAGTAGTTTCGGAGCCTATTCAATGCAAACAAACAATCAAATCTTTCCTCTTTATAATATTATTAGTATAGACTACACACGCACCGTTAAGCGAGTTGAACGGAATGCTTATAATTAAAAATAAAATCTTAAAAAACTACCGACTTCCGGAAAAACACTACATAGTGAAAAATAACTCTAATTTCGGAAGGCGGTGACAAAAAATTTAAACACAAATTACAAAGTCACCGACTTCCGGAATAGGGTATTTTCCGACTTCATAAAAACTATTTTAATTCGAAGATTGGAACGATATATTTAACAGAAAAATAAAAATAAATTTAATAATACACATTTTCTCACTTAAAAACGATTAAATTCGAATTTATTTTTCGTTGTTTTGAATTTACCGCCAAAACGCTCCTTACGATGACTTTTTATCACGTGACATGTGACGTCAACTTTGTTTATACGACACCGGTACAAATACTTAGTTTGGCGCCGTTTTAGAAGTATTTTTGCACAGAGGCACCGTACACCAGTAATATCACTTTATATCCATTAAAAATCTTGTTAATTATAAACTCGACATTCACTTATTTACTTGCCAACTACTTTAGTTTACACAAAGTTGATGTCACGTAGTAAAAAGTCATCGTAAGAAGCGTTTTGGCGGTAAATTCAAAACAACTAAAAATAAATTTGGTTTAAATCGTTTTTAATTGAGAAAATGGATAGAAATCAATTTATTTTTATTTTTCTGTTAAATATCTCGTTCCAATCTTCAAATTAGAATAGTTTTTGAAAAATTGGAAAATACCCTATTAAAGTTATTTTTAGTTTTTCCGGAAGTCGGTTGTATTTTTTTTTTTTTTTTTTTGAAAAACGTTTTTATTTTTCACGCTTTGTTATTTCATCATCTTTGGGTCAAAATAATGCATATTTATGCGATAGCAGCAATCGCGGTTGATTTGCTGTCATTTTTTTAAGAGTTCAGTTGTTTGTCTCCGAAACGCATCATTAGATCTATATGAACTTTAAATGGAACCATTTCGAAATAAACCCCTTTCGAACAAAAAATAATTTTGTAAATCGGTATATAAATGACGGAGTTATGCCCAAACATACATAAAAAATAAAGAATACGAGTAGAAACATGTCGAATTGATAACCTCCTTCTTTTTGAAGTCGGTTAAAAAATATAAGTAAATGCGAAGTCAACATCAGCATCATCATCATTTCAGCCTGAAGACGTTCACTGCTGGACATAGGCCTCCCCCAAGCCTCTACGACCGGTTCTCTGCTTCTGATATATTTCTACTTTAGTTTGTGTAGGCTTGAAAGCGTTTAAATGAAACAGAAATAAGTACTACAGAGATCAGTAGAAAACCATTTTGGGAACTCACACTACTTTTGTTGGTACAGTCGGATTACAAAATTTGTACCACTTAGAACAGCCATACTGAAACTGCAGCCCGCGGGCCGCATGTGGCCCGCCGGGCCTTTATGTTTGGCCCAACTGGAGAGACAGTCAAAGTTTTTAAATTGAAAACGTGTTCACAATATCAAAAATGTCATCAAAGCAAGTACGTTTCATACGAAACATCTTTGTTAAAACCTCAATTCATTGTTAGTTCTTTTAAAGTTAACGTTTTCAAAATTTGTCTACTTCGCATGTGGCTTCATAAAAACCTTATAAAGGTTAGCTGGCTTCATTGTTACCACCTTTTCTTTTTTTCAATAAATACATCGCCAATTTTGTTTTATTAACTTTTAAAAAAAAATTGCGGCCCGCGACCTCAAGACCGAAACGTGTTTGTGGCCCCATTAAAAAAAAAGATTAATAAATTATGGCTGACTTAGCGCCTACTAAAACACGGATAAATTTATTACTGACGGTTCATGTTCAAGTCCTTTCTTGTCCCATTCGTCTTGGTTGTCGAGCTGTAGCATCAGGCCGCCGGTGGAGCCCTGGTACACGCTTGATGCTCGACGGGACATCACTATCGGCTCGTCTACTACGGCTTCCTCCTCTTCTTCCTCTTTACGAACTGGACCTGAAAAAAAATCATACCACCGTCAAAATCGGTTCAGCTGTTTCGGAGATAACCTGGAACAAGCAGACAGATAAAACTTTTAAGAGTTTATTTCATTATTTGCTTATATGCTCTTATTTTGACATTACAAACAGATCATTGAGATTTTGATTCGATCACATTTAATCCGGTCATGCTCGTGACTATAGGTCAATTTTGTTTTATTATCCTTTTTAATCGACTTAATTGTTATTTTGTAAGCAACGTTCCATTGACAAATAAAACTATTTGTTTTCTAACTATTCGGTTTAATTAAAATTATAGTGCTCTAAATACTCCAAAGAGAAATTTGACCTTGGGATCTGTGGCTTTGTCAAGCCCTTGTCTTCGCCATCCAAAATAATTTACCCAAGCTAATTACGGATTTCTCACCAGGATGTATACAATAGGGGCCGAACTCGACCTTCTTGCCCAGCACACCCAGGAACGGAAACTTGATCTTGATGGTCTGCAGCAGGCACTCCTCGTATAAGTCCCAGATGTGCACCGTCTGTTCATCAGAAATTATCACGTGAACATAAAGAAGTCATTAATTTCATGGCTATACTGTACTGCAGTACGTTGGTAGTTATCGTTTTGGGACGTGTTACAGGAGTTTCAGTCTCCACCTGAACATTTACATTATTTTATTCAATAGAATTAAAATAACAAAGGAAGGGAGCTTTGTATCACCAAGTTATATTAATTTTTATAAGATTGGTCTAGCTTGGACTAGACCAATCTTATAAAAATTAATATAACTATAACTAACTATAACATGTTGGGAGAGTGACCATTGTTTTTTTCTTATTGACTTTATTAAAAATTCAATTGGACTCACACAATTATTACAATAGGCGATAACGAGCTCATGAGCAGCTACAATGACGAGATCAAGTATGGCTGGTGAGGTGGGAGCGAAGAGCGTGGCAAAGGGTGCGCGGGCGCACGGCTGCCACAGCCGCACCGCGCCGTCGCACCCGCCCGTGGCCACCAGGTGCAGCGCTGACACTACGTGGAAACAAGTGACTCCCTGAAATGTTATACTGAAGACTAGAAAACTTTCAAGATGTTTCTGGGGTAGAAAATATCAATTTCCTTGTTAGTGTTGATTCATCAGAATTTAGGACAACCAAAAATGTTGCCTCTTATGAAATTATTTCAACATCCATTGTGTGTCGATCCATGCATTTTACTTCCCAGTGGAATAGTGATGCCCTGGACGTCCACGATGATATCGTTAGAAATTACAAAAACGCAAATTGAAATAAACTTGCCGCAGTCGGTTTGTAAATGAATGACCATCCATATCAAGACTCTGCCTCTGAAAGCTCGTTAAGCCGTTGGTTCCGACAGTCATTTGTAGATCTTTGACAGTCGTTCCTGGTCTTCAGAATCCCGGAAGTCTGACAACCAGTTTCACCAAGGGGTATCGTAATACCCAAATACTGGATTGTGGAGGTTTTTTTTTTTTTTTTGAATGGGAAATCGTCAAATAACTTCTCCCGCTCTGGGTGGAGCAGGAGGGCGTGTCAGACTTTTACTGACTAAAACCCACCCGTGTTCCTTCAGTAGCCCGTATGCCAGGGGCTGTGGTATCTCTTTCAAACGAACCCGCACCCCTGACAGGCATCGGCCCTTGCGGGCCCCATCATTTTTTGTGCTGACATCTCTTTGAGGCGCGCGTGGAACACAACGCGCCGTCGACTTGGGCTTGGTCCTTACCGGACAGCGAGCTACCCATTACTCGCTGTCCGCAAGCCCATGCCTACGGTGGCCGGAAATCGGCCTGGGATTCCCGACGCCCAGGGCGTCTCCGTATCCTGCGGCGGTTGGGGTCGCGAGGGCGCATATGCTGCCTCTCCCTCACGTGCGCCGCCTCCCTCTTCGCAAGCATCACTGCTTCGCTGAAGGAGGTGACGGTTCCCCATGCCCGTACCATGGCCTGGACCAGGGCCGGACGCAAGAGATCGCCGCCGCCGATCGCCTCCACGAGGACACGGCGGTGCTCCGCCCAAGCAGGGCAGACCGCCACCGTGTGCTCCACCGTGTCCTCAGGGCGATCTTCGCAGTGGAAACACCCGGGCGTTTCCTCCCGCCCTATCCGAAACAGGAACTTCCCGAAACAACCGTGTCCGGTGAGCACCTGCGTCAGGCGGAAGGTGAGGACGCCATGCCGCCTCTCGAACCACTCCTCAAAGAGGGGACTTACCGCCGCAATCGTGGCGTGCCCAGCACTGGGTTGCGACAATCGCTCTCTCCATGTCACCATGAGATCCCGCCGGAGCTCTGTCCGCTGTGCCGCGATTTCCTGCGGCAGCGGAGTTACGCCCGGGCGTTTGCGCCACTCCCATATTTGCGCGAGGACCTTTGCCTCCAGATCCCATGGCGGTAATCCGGCAAGGAGGCCGGATTGTGGAGGTCAAATACAAAAAAAAAAAAAAAAAAAAAAAAAAATACAAAATGTTTATTTCTTTAACAACTAGTTTACATTAGTATGCAGTCGTTCCATGTAAAATACTGGTATCTAGCTGCATCCGGTTAGACTAGGAACCGACCAACATAGTTAGGAAAAGGTTAGAGATTGACATAAACATGGTCCTTACAAAAAAAAATTGGTACCCTCATAACTTTAAAGACGTAGTCATCCATCTTGCCTGGCACGTGTCTGATGCGCACACTGGCGTTGGCATCGTGCGAGCACGTCACAAGGATGACGCCGCCGCGACTGAACGCAACGCGTTTGACTGCGCGCGAGTGAACCCGTCGCCAGCGCGTGATGCTGCAGTACGACGAGTGAGGTGGGGACGGCAATTCCTGGGACCGAAATTCTCAATGAAAAAAACTTTTTTCAAAAAAATAAAGTTGTTATTTTTTAACCGACTTCAAAAAGAAGGAGGTTATCAATTCGACATGTTTATATATTTTTTTTTTTATGTAACCTCCTTCTTTTTGAAGTCGGTTAAAAAAACGACCATAACATAATCATTACCATATTACGGCTGTAATCCACGAAAGTTTAGGCTGAGGTGTACCTTTTTTTGTTTCATGAAGTCATTCTCATGGACAGCCTCCGTCTGGAAAAATGGAGGGTTACGTCGAAATTCTGTCGACTAAAACCTCAGTGATTCTTCTAATACTATGCGTTGGGAGCCCGGGAGATACTTGTACATTCACTGCACCCCCGACTGGTATCAGCCCGCTGTGTCTAGCGGGCCCCATTTCCAAGTGCAGCCATTCCATCAAAGCCACAACCAGCGCGCATACTGCGTGCTATCTCTTTGACCCTAACTCCTCGCTCAGATACACGAACAAGAACATATATGCTCATCAAAAATTGATTTAATTTGGTCCCTGTGGTGTCGGACCTAATGAATAGCACCTTCTCATCTCTTCTCGTGGTTATTGTAGGAGGCCACTAAGGGACTTATTAGAGAATGGGCAGCAGTGTTCTCTATGCATTTTACTACCAAACTGCGATCGACAACCCGCCTTAGCTCTGTAAGAGGGAGTGCCATAATCTAACAAGCGGGCCCGGCAGCGGGTTGATAGATGTTAAAAGTCTTCGATATTTTAGTTCTTGGATATGCCGTGCATGCCTAAGTTTGAACCACGACCTGCAAATCGTAAGACGGGGCCGTCACCGCTGGGCCACCACTGCTCCCAAAACCTCGAAAGCGTTCATGCATCTTCGCGAACGATGTGAATGACTGTGATCGTCATCGAATTGAGCGTGGCTTACCATCCAAAAGTAATAATTGATAGCATCAGGCGTCTTGGTGTGGAACAGTTGCACCTTTGGCTGGAGGAAGCGGACGAGGGTGACGTCACCCCTCTCTGTGCCAAAAGCTAGATCCGAGGTGTCACACATGTGCGAAGACGAGGAGTACGCCAAACACTGTAAAGGAAGAAAATAAAAATATCACTTTAAAATGGTGTAGGTAACACGGTCAGGTCATAATGTCAACTAGAGCCTAAAACTTGAAAAAAAACCCAAAGACGATTACAACGCCAAGTAAAAAGGTATAACAAGACATACTAACAAAAAAAGATAAGATAAGATATAACTTAACACAACTTTACCTTGAGGTATTCCACTCAAGGCACTGATTTCAACGGTACTTGACCGAACCGCACCTATCCACTAACGGCACTGAAACAACATTTTGTAACGTGCTGCTCAGGTGCGATTCGTTCAAGTGCCGTGAGTGGAATTACACCTCTTCACATTTCCTTAAAATTTGGAAGTAACTTTCTTACAGTAGGTATATTGGGCAGTCCAGTGATGCAGTAAAGAGGCGTGTGTGACAGCGTGGTCGCGTCGTATATTGTCAAGCTGCGATCCGATGCGGACATCACCAGGAATTGCGCGTCCTGGACATGAGATTTTTTTATACACATGAGAAAGATCAAGAATACCTACACACTGGAAAAATTCGGTTTCCAAGAATAGCCATGCCCATAGCGTCCGCAATATACTTTCGTATGATGTCACTGAAACGTTATTTATGAAAGTTTAAGGAGGTGTGATTTGGTTGGTTTGTGGCTAAATAATAACAGCCACACGACTCGATCGATCAAATTAAGTTATGCTTGCCGCGGTTGGTCCGTGTATGGGTGATCGTCTTTTCACACCAAAACCCTTCCGAGCCTCGGAAAATACGTTAAACCGTTGGTCCCGGTACCATTCGTGGATTTTTGACAGCCGTTACGGGTCATCAGCATGCCGAAAGTCTGACAATCGGTCTTACTAAGGGGTATCCTATTACCCAATAACTGGATTGCGGAGGTCAGCTAGGCAGTCGCTCCATGTTAAATACTAGTATTCAGCTGCATCCGGTTAGACTGGAAGCCAACCGGCCAAAAGGCTAGGCAGATGATGAAGGTATTAAACAATAGAATCACTCACCGGTAGGTAAATCGCGTCAGTTATCCAGCGGTTCTTGACGCGGCTATGGAGCCCGGATCTATGGTAAAACATCTGTAACATAGAATATTATGAGTACCTTCAAGAAAATAAAATAAAGTTTAAACCTGATAAAACTGGGACAGAAACCACCACTTAAGTTTGACGCCATAGATATTTCCTATAGCATGTGGAACAACAAAACGCTTCCAAGATCCAACTGTACCTCGTTTGTGCAAATGCGAGGAGAAGTTTAAGAGTTATGAGGGAACAGGTGAACTATTCAAATCATAGCTCTCTTTTGGCTTTGCTGTAGTCTTGCAAAAATATGTTTATCATAGTTTCTAGTGTTACGATGGTTGACAAAAGTTCCTTTTTGTTACAATTTAAGGAGTCTCCATCAGACCATCTGTGGAGGTTGGATAGGCAGTTGCTGAATGTAAAATATTAGTACTAAGCTGCATCCATTAAGACTGGAAGCCAAACACAACATAGTTGGCAAAAGGCTTCCTCAAAGAGGCGCAACGCGACAGCGCGACTCGACAGCGTGACGCGATAGCGCGACTCGACAGCGTGACGCGACAGCGCGACTCGACAGTGCGACGCAACAGCGCGATGCGACACTAGTTGAAGTTTTCGTAGAAATTGTTCTACGAAAGTCACGTCACGCTGTCGCGTCGCGCCTGTTTGTAGGGGGCTTAAAAGTCTAAGCAGACGATGATGGTCAGACCCCCGCTTCTTGACGCACGCCAATTTTTTGACGTGGTCTCCTGTAGGCTTAGCACGAGAACCATAGAAAAGCGTTTTGTTGACGGAAGAGTAGACAAAAATGACGTTGCCATATAGACTTGACAGTTTTGTAACGAGAAATGTAGACAAGCAATTTCTTTTCTACGGTACAGTAGAAATAGAAAGCGTCTTGTTAAGCTTGCTGCACGGTTAAATGATAAATGATTTTATTTCTGTAAGTAGGTTTGTACAAACACTTTTACACGTCAATCATATTTTTTAAACTAGGTGAGGTCGGCGTTTCCTAACTGACTACTCTGAGAAGAAAGGCCGAAACAAACTCAGAGGTCACAGTCTCTTTTAAAGTCCAGACATAATCTTGGTCAGATCATGTGAAGACCATGTGGATTGGTGTCTGAAATGGTCTTTTGAGGAAAGAAACCACACAGATTGAGTGGACCTGTCCAATCAGTGCACGCATGTATCAGTAATCATAGGGCTCAACTCAGAACTTGAGGAGCTCAACGATTTGACGAACAATACCAAAGAAAGGACGGTTCGTCTAGTCTAGGACTATCAACGTAAGAGGCCGTGTTCTAACAGAAAGCGATCTTTGCGCGAATATGCGAGCGTCGTGTTAATTTGTTCGGCGTAACTGAATGTGCCCCATTTCTTCCCGTGGGTGTCCTAGGAGGCGACTAAGGGACTTACTAGAGAATGGGCAGCAGCGTTCTCTATGCATTTTACCACCGTACTGCGATCGCCAACCCATCTGCCCAGCGTTACGATTATGGCAAAACCCCCCTTTTGGAGGAGGCCTGTGTCCAGCAGTGAACGTCTTTCAGCTGAAATGATGATGATGATGATGATGATGAACTATTAAGACAAAATACTACAGCACATATTAAAATCTAATTTTGTAAATGTTTCCACTTTTCCTTGCACAGCAAAAGCAGTCTACTCCCTAATCATGAAGTTCATAGTTTCGGCCGAAGTAACGGGCTTTTCCTACTCCATTTCACTTACGAACATACCTACGATTAGTTCGGTTTTTGAACAAAAAAAAAATGACAACACGATTTGACAGTGTCCCTACGCTACGACCAATGTTTTTGCCTGTCCAAAAAATTTAATTTGACACTTGTTCTGACGGATCGACTACTTCCTACATACAAGCGGAAATGTTACAATTTATTTATGTATGTATAATTCGAAGATCTCCTTAGAACATTACCTCGTAAGAATACAGTAGCCGCATATCTCCGCTGTAGACGCCGACGCGACCGCCACGAGACACCGCCACGTAGCAGAAGGACTGCTCCCGCTCCACGCAAACTAACTTCACCAGCGTCTCCCTCTGTCACAGTCATGTTTGTATTTATTTACCTAACATACATACATAGTCAGTCTATAATGTTCCCAATGCTGGGACACAAGCCTCCTCGTTGAAAGGGAGTGGGCCGTAACTGCGGGCCTAGGGCGGTTGGTAGATGTCACATGTGTTCGAATTTTGCTTTTCGAACGTTTCCTCACGATGTTTTCCTTCACCTTTTTGGTCTAGCAAATTAAAGTGATCTTTATTCTCGATACAATAAGGTTTCTGTTAAATTGCTGTTAGTGACACGTTTGTCAACATCAAAATGATCTTTATTCTTATGACGATAAGGTTGCTGTTGGGTTGATGCTGTCAGAGTTAAAATAACTGTGAATACTGGTCAAATATTAGATTCATACCTTGCAGTGTTCGAGTCTCTTTATATCTTGTTCGCTTAGAGGTGTCCACACTTCTGCTCTAGTGCTGGTCTTCTTGGCTCCGACGGCCACCAGCCTGCATATAAGCTGCCTCCACCATACCTTGCCAGTGCTGAAGCTATCCAGTAATTGAAACAGCTTATGCGCATGCGTTGTATACTTGTGATGACCTGCAGTTGCATAACGCAAAATCCTTAATACAAAAGAAAAGAGTTAGGCTTTGATAGAAAGGCGTCTAAAGACTGGTAGACGTGATGTCGATCGTCGGGCGGCGAAATGGGGGGACAGCATTGTTGCCATAGCGGGCATAACCTGGATGACACTGACCCAGGAGTGTGGATGGACACAAGAAAAGAGAGGCCCATGCTCGGTAGTGGGAATGAATAAAAGATGAATACTAAAGTCTGAGATTGACTTGCAACGTTTGAGTCAGTGCAGCTAGCCGAGCCGCTCGATGCGAGGATTGTAAGCGCATATTTACAAACAAGTCAGTGGCGGTTGACGTGTTATCGTAGGCACAGCGTATCTCGTTTTAGGTACAAGCTTAAAAAAGCACACACAACCTTTACATCACCTTTACATCCGCCATTCTGAATAAAAATGGAACACTCTTGAGTCAAGTGCTCGAAGCGTCACCACGTTTAGTGTATCGGCGTTTTTAACCATGCACGTTACGAATCATACAGTACAAACAAATATTGCAAGTCAGTCTCCGCCTTTAGATTTGAATATAAAAAGCAACGTACAGCTTTAAAAACTGCTACAACTTACCAAATATATTATCCAGTGAAGTAACGAATCCGATCTCGTCGAGCCACAGTGTATCTTGTGGCGGTGGTGCAGTTTCCACGAACTCGATGCCTTCCTCAGCAGCCGCTGCACGCATCACCTCTTCAACGCGCCTTTGTTATATATTCAAGACGTTTGATCAATCGTCGAGGACGTCGTGAATGTAGTTGTAAAAAAACCGTTTTACACCAGAATAAAATTCGTTATTTGATTACTATTACATACACTTTGACATGAATATTTACTTTGAGAAGTATAATATTATTTTTGTTTTAATTATTGTGAATATGAGGACTATGTGGTATTTTTGTTTTTGTGTTTCATCTCTTTCTCAGTTCGTTTTTAATGTTAATCTGGCAGTTTGAGTATTTTATGCGGCCTACCCAAATGTCCCTTCTTTGGTATTGTTCGTCAAATCGTTGAGCTCCTAAAGTTCTGAGTTAAGCCGTATGATTATCGATACATGCGTGCACTGAATGGACAGGTCCACTCAATCTGTGTGATTCTTTCCTCAAAGACCATTTCAGACACCAATCCACATGGTCTTCACATGATCTGACCAAGATTGTGTCTGGACCTTAAAAGAGACTGTGACCTCTGAGTTTGTTTCGGCCTTTCTTCTCAGAGTAGTCAGATAGGAAACGCCGACCTCACCTAGTTTAAAAATATGATTGACGTGTAAAAGTGTTTGTACAAACCTAAGTACTTACAGAAATAAAATCATTTACCATGGGTTTAAAATTGTTTGAAACCACGATCACGTGGGTCGTACATTGATTTCGGTGTTACTTTAAACATTAGTTAAAAGGCTAATTGAAATCACAGACAATAAGAAAGGAACAGAAAAATACGTACAAAGGTAATGCTTATAAGGGTATGAGGAACAGGGTGTAAAGTTCGCTCATCCTCTATTGAAAAGGAGGATCCTCCGACCAGGCGGGTGTTGTGTCTGGTGAACTCTGGTGGGCAACTGCCCGACAGTTGATGTCGGGATTTTGTACCTATCTGAGTGGCGTGGTAAACTCTGATTAGAATTGCTATGATAGTTCGCCTGTGGCATTGTAGATGGCGCCACTTTTCTTTTTGCGTTTTTCGATATTTGTAGTGCCGCTACACTTATTTTATACTTGCTTGCGTGCTTATTGTGCTTTATGTTTCTGTGAAGTCATATATCATGCTTAAAAGTCTTTTTTAGGATCAGACAGACTAAAAACGATCATAACAAACTTATAAATATGTATAGGTATACCTACGTATTTATATTAAAAATAGTAGGTAGTTTGATTAGGTTTTTACTCAGCCACTGCATAGTATATATTTTTTATATATTTAATTACTCTTGATAATATTATAAAATCTCATCTTGCTCTTGATATATCCTTAATCATGAAGTACCTAGGAGTAGGTCTAGATCATTTCGTGTGTAGCCTCAGTGCATTCCATAAAAACAAAAACATTATAAAGCAATATTAAACCGCTAAGTGCGGTTTTAAATCATTTTAAACCAAAAAGACGGTTTAGAACCGAATAGTTTAAAATCCGTTTTGCATCTATATTCGTGAAGTTTAAACACACCTGTCAATATCCTGCGCTTTGCTCCTTTCCCTGTTCTTCTTAAAACATCGCCTCAATTTGCTCAGCACTGCGGGAGTCATCTTATTCATCAGTATACGAGCCAGGCTTTCATATTCATCGTCACTGTTGGCAGATTATTAAACTATGTAAAAGAAAGTATAGGTTGTTTTTTAATGGACTTCAAAAAGGAGCAGTTAAATATGTGTGTCTGTTAGGGTGGTCCAAAAAACTTTTTTTATTGTTTTTCTTTTGGCCACCCCTTGAATTTGTTACATGTATTCATAGTAATAACATAGTAAAATTTCAGCAAGATAGTTCAAGTAGAAAGGGGTGCTCAATCGAGTGTTGTGTTTGAATTTTTTGTGTAAATTGACTAATTTTTACTTTTTGTTACGGGACCGTTTCGTGTGTTAAAGTTAGTAAATATATATTAAAATAAACTATCAAAGAGTTATATAGACAAATTTAACCAATTTCGATACTTGTTTAGTAGTCTGTGAACTGAATCAGTGTCATAAAATGTGTTCAACTTCTCGAAAAAAAAGACGAATTTTTTTTTTAAATTTTTTTTGACGAAAGTAATCGTTCAGTACGAGGTGATTCTACTAACCTTGCCTCAGAGGTTACATTGGAAGCTTTTGCAATACAAAGAACTTTGAAAACGCTCTCAGTTCTTGATATCAAAGACTTTCTTGCAATTACCTCCTGAGACTTGGAATGACGATGTTGATTACCTTCAAGGTAAAAGCTGCGTCAAAAATTTGCGGTTTTTTTAATGATACAGCGGAGAGAGGTGTTAAAATATTTGAAGATTAAAACACGATACAAACTAAGAATGAGGAAGAAAAGCAAATTTTACTTCACATCGTTGAACAAAACAATAGTTTCTACTGAAGCATCCAAAAAGAAGTTAACAAACATAGTTTTGAACGCTTGCGACTAATATTATGTTAATTATTGCTTTGTTATGTAATTTTGTTTATATTTAAATACTTTGTATACTTATTTGATTAAAATACTTGTAATATTAATAGACCTTAATTACGTGTTTTACTTAAAATCTCGAACTTGTTGTCAGAAACTTCTAATTCGATGAGCACCCCCTTCTATATAAGATAGGGGGCTGAAATTTTTCACACATAATAGGCATGATAGGTGTAACAAATCCAGGGGGTGGCGACACCTACATTTGAATAAAAAAATTTTACCGTATTGGCCTGGTGTCTTTTAATGTTTGTTTATCGATATTTTCGTCAATTTTATTGTGGAGCGATTGTGAATATTCTTTTTTGTATTTGGTTGAGAACGCTTGCGCGGTGGTCCTATATAGGGTATTTTTTTTTACCAGTGCGCAAACTGTAATCATGAATTCAGCATACATATACAAAAAAAAATATCTGCTGTTTCACAAAAAAGTGCATTACCTAAGCGGTCAAAATGTATGGAATAGCTGTATAATTTCTTTATGTCTAACCGACGAAAAATGTCTGCGCTGAGGTCTAGAATGATATGCTGAATTCATGGTTACAGTTTGCGCACTGGTTAAAACTCATTTAAACTAATACTATAAAGAGGAAAGATTTGATTGTTTGTTTGTTTGCATTGAATAGGCTCCGAAACTACTGAACCGATTTGAAAAATTCTTTCACTGTTGAGAAGCTACGCTATCCCCGGGTGACATAGGCTATATTTGTCCTCGTATTCCCACGGGAACGGGAACTACGCGGGTGAAACCGCGGAGCGCTGCTAGTCCTGTATAAATTTAATTAACTTTACGTGGTTAGTTTTTGATATAGCTTCAATGATACGTTTTTAATTTTTTTCATCATGCCGAGGTCCTTAGGAGCCTTTTGACCTCGTGCAGGACTTTTTTTTTAAACTTTGTTTTTTTATGTTTTTTATAGGATTGTGTGTTTAGTTTAGTATGTGATCTTCCTGTGCGAGTCACAATAAATACTTTTTCTTTCTTTCTTTTCTTAATTTTAATTCACTTTGTGTATCTTGATGATGTTAGAAAATTTCTTGTCACTGTTATTTACGGCACAATACACTGAAAAGGGAAACATAAATTTTTTTTTCGCTAAAAAACAGACTTCTAAAAACACTACCCACGAAGTGAAAAATAACTTTAATTTCTGAAGTCGGTGTCTTTAGTTTTTTGCCGACGACTTCGAAATGTAAGTTTTCTTTGATATAAGGAAAGTGTATAGTGTTATTAATCAAACAAGTACGCACCATGATAAACTCTCATCCGATGCACTCCTCACCGAATAGCTTTTCTCTATTATCTCTGAACACTCTTCGAGCAATGATTTCTCTGATTTTATAGACATTATTTTGTAGAAGTATTCTTGACTAAATTAGTTCTATGTTTGGTTTGGTTGTTTGGCAAACATTAGCAACCCAAAGTTGTTATTATTTTATCAATAATTTGGCGGCAACAGCTCGGGTACACTTACAGCGCCATCTAACGGTCAATTTCATAAACTTGACAGAACTTTTGTAGTTTGATAAAGTTGTACCTAACTAGTAGGTACCTACCTACATAATATATTTTGATTTCATAGATAACCCGTTTTGCATGATTTATTTTTCCTCTTTATTCGGTCTGGTTCTTGTTTCATAAAGCGTCGTAGCATTATGACGAGTGATGGCCGTTTTGCGTGGATTTGAATCATGTTTTCCCTCAAATTGTTATTTTCTTTTTGGGTTCTTTTTCTGCGTCATGTTTACTAAAAATAAAAGCATTTTCTTTCTTTTTAACCGACTTCAAAAGAAGGAGGTTATCAATTCGACATGTTTATATATATATGTTGGAGTTGGTTGTCAATCACAATTGTGGGTATTCGCAGAATTTGTTATATTTTGTTTTCTTAATTATTAATTAACTTGTTTTTTTTCTATCAATTATTGTCTCATAAATCTTAACATAATTTATGGAGTACTTGGTATTCGCACTAATTGCTTTTGGCAACTTATTTCGATATTTGTGATCGATAGTTTTGTTCATAACAACTGATGTCAGTTACTTTGTTTTTAAAATGTTTACTTTGTTAAATCACTATTGTTTATTTACGATAATTATCCTTGTATTATTTGATTACTTTATAATGCAATTCTTATTAGATTTAGAATAATAATAGAGTGTTTTGTATCAAATAAACTCGTGACCTACTTCGGTACGTCAACGGACAGAGTTGTCATGGAGGGATTGTAAGGTGGGGGCATCGTCTTATAAAAGAGCGAGCACTCGGTGTTCGAGTCAGTCGGTCCTCGGATTCGACTCATTACAGAGCTCCACTGCTCCCGACAAAACTGTCGGTTTACTTGGTACAGCGCTGCTGTATATTTACATAGCTGGATCGGCTTGCTTATTGTGAGCGATACACTTTGTGTTTGGGTGGCTTACGCCGCTGTACGAACTGAGACCCGAAAGGGTTGTTCGTTTTAACTGTATTGTAACAGTACTTTTTAAACTTCCTTTTATTTTTTTACTTATTACTATTTTTGTGTTATTTTATCGGTGTAATTCTTTCTGTAATAAAAACCTTGTAATTGTTTATAAAGTCTTGTTTATCCCAATATAATGGGAACTCCAAATCCTGACGATATACCGCTCGGCAATCCTGATCCTACATATATATGTCGGAGAATCACTATTCATCTCGACATCATCATTAGTGGTCACAGGTTTAGTGGGCGTCATTGGGGTAAATGCTAGCACAAAACAAAGTACGTATTCACTGTTGCATAAAATGTAATTAAAAGTTTTACAATATTTAAAACCACTGAACTTTGCAATTAAACGTTATTCAAAACAATTATGTTAAAGCAGCGGGTTCAAAAACAATACTCCTTCCAAACTCATGGAGAAAATCCACCTCGATCTTTTTCCACCAAACGTCATAAATTCCCGCTCCGCTAACGTCTGCCGCGCATGCGCGCAATCTGAGTCAAGATGGCGCCTCGACCCCGCTCGAGGCGTACCTCTGCTACGTAAAACTTATTACAAAATATTAACTTTTAAAGAAATTAGTACAAGTTTAGACAATATCAAAATGTATGAAAACAAATTAAATTAAATTAGGATTTAACAAATATTTTTAGTAAGCATTATTGTTGAAACCAACAATCAACTCTCCGAGTACACCCTCCGACACGGCCGTCCTGACATTTCACACGTCCTCGTGTGATGTTGAGGGAAGAGAATCATCGTTATCTGTATCAACAAAACAAAAGAAAACAACATTTTGAGTAATGGTTCGACCAGTCCTGATAAAGAAAAAAAAACAACTTGTTTCTTTTCTTTAACTTCAACCAACATACATTCTCATTAGGTAGAGATTAACACCAAACCACACACGTCAAATGATTATTTACTCATGTAATCTGTATTCTTTATAATATGGAAACAGCCACCGCCCCGTCCCGTTTATCGTCTAAAAGGCCACCTCGCCTTGTTAGACTATCATATCAACACCGAATAAATAGCCAACTCGCCTTCTTAGACTATCATATGAACACCGTCTAAATGGTCAACTCGCCTTCTTAGACTATCATACCAACACCGTCTGAATGGCTACCTCGCCTTCTTAGACTATCATTTCAACACCGTCTAAATGGCCACCTCGCCTTCTTAGACTATCATTTCAACACCGTCTAAATGGCCACCTCGCCTTCTTAGACTATCATTTCAACACCGTCTAAATGGCCACCTCGCCTTTTTAGACTATCATACCAACACCGTCTGAATGGCCACCTCGCCTTCTTAGACTATCATTTCAACACCGTCTAAATGGCCACCTCGCCTTCTTAGACTATCATATCAACACCGTCTAAATGGCCACCTCGCCTTGTTAGACTATCATATCAACACCGTCTAAATGGCCACCTCGCCTTCTTAGACTATCATTTCAACACCGTCTAAATGGCCACCTCGCCATTCTCATATCTCTATCTTATAGCTACACATAACAACTTATGCAACCGGTTTGGAGATAACTCAACTATATTGACGCGTTTTTCTACGCGCGTACATAGTTAACCTTATCTAAACTATTTTCTTCACTACCGATAACGATCTCTGTAGGGAGATGATTCCTCGAAAAAAAATCAACATGGGCCATTCTCTTGCCTTCCCTATACTCTATATTGAAATCAAAAGCTTGAACGAAAGCCCACCATCGATGCACTCTAGTGGTTAAGTCTACTTTAGTCCGTGATGCTTTCAAAGAATTGCAATCAATCACAACTGTAAAAGTTCTGCCATACAAATAATGTCTAAAGTGCTTGACTGAATTAACAGAATTAACAACTGCCAGTGTCTCTAACTCATAGCAGTGCTATCGAGACTCCGCATCAGTTGTTCGTTTACTGTAGCTTACTCGACTGGATGTAATTTTACTCCAGCTCGCTGGAAGAGGATCGCACCGTAACCTTCACTGTTAGCGTCCGTATGTAGTTCTGTAGGTAGTTCCGGGTTAAAAAGCATTAAAACTGGGGAAGAAGATAATATCGAGATTATATCCTGCCTTATGTTTTCATATTCAGTGGTCCAAATTATTTTAGAATTATTATTAGATAATAGACGACAGAGTGGAGACATTTTAAGCGACAAGTTATTGACAAATTGCCGAAAATAAGATGCTACACCTAAAAACTGTCTCAGCTGAGTGATAGTCTGTGGTGGTTGGGAACTAGTTAACGCGATTATCTTACGAGGGTTGGGTCTTATTTCGCCTTCTGATATTTCATACCCTAAAAATTGGACCTGCTTCTTAAGGAAAGCGCATTTTTTCGGATTCAACGCGAAACCGGCATCGCTTAGGGTCTTCAAAACTGTATGTAACCTTTCTAAACCTTGCTCTACGTCAACAGGAGGTATTATTAAATCATCCATGTACACATTTGCATAAGAATGTGCTGGGTCTCCTAGAGCAGTATTAATAGCTCTCTGATAAACAGCAGGAGCATTGCGTAGGCCAAAAGGCACAGCAGTGAATTCGTCATGAGCGTCAGGGGTGATAAAAGCGGTTTTCTCTATCGAATTCGATTCTACATTTATAGAAATCTGGTAGAAGCCACTAGCCATATCTAAACAGGAGTAAAGACGCGCGCCTGCTAACCTTTGAACTTGGTCACATATAAGAGGTAAAGGATAGCGATCAGGAACAGTATCAGAATTTAATCCTCTGTAATCCACGAACATTCGATCTGTACCATCACGTTTTTTAAACTAATAGTATCGGACTGGAAAAGGGGGATTTACTAGGTCTAATAACTCCAGCAGCTAATAATTCCCTACACTTATCGCGCACTATTACCCGTTCTTCAGTGCTCAAGTGATAAGGCCGTTGCACGATTTTACAAGGATCAATTAGTTTAATTTCTAACTCACCCGTATTTATTCTACTAGAAGGCGTGCCGTCAACAAAAGAGTCCCTACAGCAACTGAGAAGTTTCATTAATTGCGGTTTATAATTATCTGCAATGTCGGTATCCACATCACTGAAGTCAGCCACAGCCTTACCAACGTCGCAAATATTCACAAGAGAAGACTTTTTACTTATAGTAAGTTTGTCACTCGACATGTGCACAGAAAATCCTAAGGCTAATAAATCACGTCCAATTAGAATGTCGTTATTCTGATAATTATCAGGAATAACATGAAACAAAATCTGAATGTCATGACCACAGAATAACATGAGATCATCTGCCTAGCCTTTTCCCAACTATGTTGGGGTCGGCTTCCAGTCTAACCGGATGCAACTGAATACCAGTATTTTACATGGAGCGACTGCCTATCTGACCTCCACAACCCTGTTACTGGGTAATACGATACCCCTTGGTAAGACTGGTTGTCAGACTTTCGGGCTTCCGACGACCCGTAACGACTTTCAAAGATCTACAAATGACAGCCGGGACCAAAGGCTTAACGTGCTTTCCGAGGCACGGAGGAGTCTTGGTATGTAAAGATGGTCACCCATCCACGGATCAACCGCGGCAAGCGTAGCTTAACCTGGCCGATCGACCCGTGCAGCTATTGTTATTTAGCCACAAGCGCCTCATAGAGTAACATGAGATAAAACTTGTAAATCACACTTTATGGTAGACTTCCCTACACCTATCAGAGTAACAGTTGCATGTTGTAATTCACCAACAAGTTAACGGTGAGTGAGATACTTTTTTTAACCAGGGTAAACTCAGCACCAGAATCAAAGCAAAATGAAAACTGCTCACCGTATTGAGTAATCACCCCAGTGACAGGTATCACACCACATACGTCCACTCGTTTCACTACGCTGAGATTGTGTGCTGCCGCTGGAATAAGAAGTTGTTTGCTGTTTGTCATGCGAACGACTGAAACATTCAAAAGATCTATGACCAAATTTTCCACAAGCGTAACATTTTGTAGAAGCTAAACTTAACCTAGGACGCTTGCTGCTATTTTGCATAGTATTGACACCAGCCTTCGTAATATCTTGAGAACTTCTCTTACGATATGAAAATGCCATGAGTTCACGTTGCATCTTACTACGCGTAGACATTTCTTCAGAAAATATATTACGTTGCAGCCGTTTCGATTTGACCCAGATGAGCCAGTATTACAGATATCACCATTTCTTCTTTGCCTATATTACCCCATCGTGACATAAGTGAGGTAAATAAACGGCTTGCATACGCAGCGAGACATTCACCATCTTGCGGTTTTCCATTAAACATTTTTAAAACCATCGCTGTGCAAGTGTCGAAATGAGACAGAAAAAAATCTTTAAATTCCACCCACTTCATACTAGCAAAAGCAATCAGGGATAACCATGTCGCGGCTGAACCTTACTAAGGGCCTTACTAAGTATGAGAATAAGTTTACTTCCCTGTACATCATGTTCCGACAAGCATAATTATATTCGCGGTTGCCAGTCAGGCTCTTGCGTCAGTATCTGCATTATCCGGTTGGAATGCTGGCAATATGATGTTCTTGTCTTCAGTAGCCGGCGGATTGCGTAGCGCCTCTACAAGAAGGCGCATGCTATTTTGTTGCGCCTTAAACAAAGCGCGCCAACCATGGTTTGCATCAATGGATCTTTCTACGTTTTGTGCCTGCACCGATCCCACTTCTGATGTCGGAGAATCACTATTCATCTCGACATCATCATTAGTGGTCACAGGTTTAGTGGGCGTCATTGGGGTAAATGCTAGCACAAAACAAAGTACGTATTCACTGTTGCATAAAATGTAATTAAAAGTTTTACAATATTTAAAACCACTGAACTTTGCAATTAAACGTTATTCAAAACAATTATGTTAAAGCAGCGGGTTCGCGACACCAATCTTACTATGCCACATAAAAACAATACTCCTTCCAAACTCATGGAGAAAATCCACCTCGATCTTTTTCCACCAAACGTCATAAATTCCCGCTCCGCTAACGTCTGCCGCGCATGCGCGCAATCTGAGTCAAGATGGCGCCTCGACCCCGCTCGAGGCGTACCTCTGCTACGTAAAACTTATTACAAAATATTAACTTTTAAAGAAATTAGTACAAGTTTAGACAATATCAAAATGTATGAAAACAAATTAAATTAAATTAGGATTTAACAAATATTTTTAGTAAGCATTATTGTTGAAACCAACAATCAACTCTCCGAGTACACCCTCCGACATATATATATTTAATGTATGTTCGGGCATAACTCCGTCGTATATAGATGGATTTGCAAAATTCTTGTTTTGTTCGAAAGGGGTTTACTCCGAAATAGTCCCATTGAAATTTCATATAGATCTGATGATGCGTTTCGGAGACAGACAACGGAACTCTTCAAAAAATTACAGCAAATCAACCGCGAATGTTGCTATCGCATAAATATGCATTGTTTTGACGCCAAGGATGATGAAATTTCGAATTGGTGTGGGGTAGGTAACTAAAAAGTGAAAAATAAAAACTTTTTCAAAAAAATAACAACCGACTTCCAAAAAAACACTACAAACTGCAAAATAACTTTATTTCGGAAGGCGGTGACAAATAATTAAAATACACATCCAAAGTCAACGACTTCCGAAATAAAGTTATTTTGCACTTTGTAGTGTTTTTTTGGAAGTCGGTTGTTATTTTTTTGAAAAAAGTTTTTTCTTATAATATTCAACCATTCTCATAACTTTAATATTCGATACAAAAAGTCCAGTTTTTTCAGACATTGGCAAACATGTAGTTAATTGATTGTCCGCGTATTTGTTTTTTTTTTTGCCGAGCATTTTATTAGCTAAGTTTATCGCCGTCAATCTTTCATGAAAGTTCAGTTCAAGAAGTTTCAAGCAATACAAAAAAACTTGAACCCCTCTTGAAACCTCTTTTCGTACCTAATCATTCAAGGAAGAGTGAACATAAACATTCAGACGCATTCATAACATCATCAAATGCACAGGTGACATGCGGCGTAAGATGGAAGGTGAGCCATTGTCTGTGAGGAGGTGCCACATACGCACTTGAGATCTGGGCCGTCCTTGAACCCCCATCTGTGGAAATTGTCTTTGCTCCGGCCGACTTCGATACGAAGTCTTTTAGAGATTTCCAAGTCGGCCGGGCTCCGATGAAATTTAGAAACGTTTGTTATTATTATAAATGAAACTCTTCAGTGAACATTGTCTATTTTATTGTATGTATGTATAATAATACTTATAAACTAGTACTGTAATTCTAGAATGTAGGCTATACATACACGGAGCGAGCGAATATTTTTTTCTAAATGTTATTTACCACTCAGTCCTTTACGTAGGGAAGAAAAATAACGGTACATAAGTATGTAAACGTGTAATGACACCAATCGTTTAAAAAAAAATAGGACATTTTCGAAAAAAAAAAACTGTATGCTGTTAGTTAATACAAAATTTGTTAGGTTCCCTTTGGTGTCTGTAAATAAAAATATGGTACTATAATATGATACAGTTATTATACTTAAAAATAAGAGATTCTAAAAAAACACGGCTCCGAATAATGTTAATATGTAAACAAAAGCATTATTACTTACACACAAAACAACGGACGGAAATAACTTCTCGGATTAAACATAATTCAAACAAAAATACGTATACAAATAACAAAATTATCTGCCTCTTCGGAGCCCAAAAAAACAATAGGAACTATCAACCACTTTCAACTAATACAGAAATGTTAAAAATACAGTGGCCGTGAGTTTCCGATTTTGTTTATCTATATTGGATATACCTAGCTATACATTTACACACATAAAACATACTTTGGATCGAAACACCGTATACAGCATAAGGTCTGGATTGTCTTGAATTCTGAGATACGCGGAATCACATATCTGCTCAGAATTTTTCGTATAATGTTAAACACTGTTCTAAATTACCCTTTTTAGTCGTATATCTATTTATTAGTAGGCTAGAATAAAACTTTTTTAGGAAAACACTGTTCAATCAGATTTTTTTGCCACTTTGTAAAGAGATTTACAATTGGGACTCATTTAAAATTACTATCACATTCCCTATTGCATAAAATATTGTATTTTGGCTGCACTAGGTATGTGGTAAAATCAACTATTAGATTTCGGGCTCAGTCATAACCTTAAGTTTCTATTTCGAAATGCAGGTAATACTGATTACATTAGAGACGGTAATTACATTGGGCGTTTTTATAATTTATAACGTGACGATATTTATCATCGACGTGCACGGTATCACGATAACACAGATTTATTTTTTACCAGTGGGTAAACTGTAACCAAGAATTCAGCATAGTGATTTTAGACCCCCTAGTGTAGAAATGTTTCATTGGTTATAAAAAAACAGCGAATTAATAGAAATTACAATACTTACGCGGTCAAAATGTATGGAACAATCGAAGCTTCCTTTGTTTTTTACGCTAGGAGGTCAAAATTGATTGTTTACTTCCTATTTTACTGCCCTGCTTTACATCGATGCCAAAAAAAAATATCGCGTAGGTATTGCACTTTTCTATGAAGCAGCAGATTTTTTTAATATCAGACGGTCAATTTCTGTGGGTTTAAAATGGTAAAAATAAAAACGCCTTTAGATTTCACCATAATGCAAATACATGCACGTATTTCCATACCTTCGATAGACGTGCACGTCACGATAATAACGTCAAGTTCGATATTATAAAAGCGCACATTCTTTCACAAAATCGATAAAGGATTACGATACGACAAAGCCCGAATAAACGAAAATATTCTCTCTATACTCTATAACGGTAGACTATTCTACATTTGAATTTGGAATGTTGAGAATCCGTACCTTAACTATAACCTCAATTACGACAAATTGCGTAAATACATTAAAATTACCTTCTATTTAACACTAATTAATACTTTATACTCGTTACTTAAACAATAAATAGCTTAATATTAAACTATAATTTATTATTGTACGAATGCGTATACATGTATTTTCTCGAATACAGCTCACAATTTTATCGTAAGTAGGAAGTAATGTCTCTCAAAAAATCGCAATCAATGTCGCCCTAGCGTTGGAGAATGTAAAAATACGAAGAGATAATCTTTGTGTAAGTCAAGATAGGGAATTGTGTGGTTTTATTCTTTAGTTAATCCCTGACGCGCCATGACCTACCTAAATTTTCATTCTTCAATCGGTGTACTCTGTAAAAATCTTACCGTGAAAACAGATGAAGGGGTGAAGTGAGCTGTCATTATACGGGAGTCACACTATTGACAACTCGCTTGAATCGCACTTCACCAAATTTTTTAATGTATTTTTTCACTCTTGCTTTGAAAGCTGACGGTTTAAATGTGGAAGGGAATGCAGACGCTGGCAGAGAGTTCCACACTTTGGCAATGAAAGTTGAGGAGAAGCGCTAAGTACGACTGGTCGGGATATCGACCAAGTTGCGGATAGTACCCAGCATTACGTCTGATAGTAAAACGGCGATGCTGGGATCAGGTCGTGGAACTCCTGCGCATACTCTCCGAAGTAGTCTGTTGAAGACCGACAGGCTAGCAACATTACGCCGATTAGCCAGGCTGTGAAGCTTAGCAACCAATGTATCGTTTTTCCGGTGACTTTTTTTCAGAATTGGTCTACTGTTTCACATCTTAAAAAAACATGTCTTTAAAACCGAAAATAAAACCTAATCGTAAATATGACAATATTTAGGTACCCTTCGTATACTTTGTATTTAAAAACAGACAACTGAACCTACTTAAGAACCTGCATAATTCACGTTAGTCAGCGCGGTCAGTAGACTTGACAGGGTAATGAGATCACCGGATGAGTAAAGGATATCGTCTGTACCTACCAACCAGACTGAAAAGGTCTAGTGATCAATAGATAAGTTTGCTATTATATAGGCCACAAAACCATTATAATTATGTAATATATGGATCAGATGATATGGATAGACTTTTTGTGTTCGTGGACTACACTTATCTGGCAGTAACCGCTCCTACTCGTTTTTTTGTGCGCCATATACACGCACCACTGCGCAGTAGCAGTATTTTTGAGGTTGCATTTAGTGGATTTGAGCTATACGAATAGACTTATTTTGAGATACGACACACTAACAAATCAACGCTTCACAGTTAACAGGAGTTACGCCATGCCCTGACGGCAACAAAGAGGGTTTACAGTCAGATTCCCGATCAGAAAGAGCTGTGCAGACGGAAGATGGAGCTATGCGGTCAGAAGGTGCTAGGCGGGCAGAAGACAGGGTAATGCGGTCAGTAGACGGGGCTGTGTGCGTCGTAGTTGAGCTGCAGGTAGGGTGGGATGGCGGCAGACAGCTCACTCGCACGCCGCCGCAGCGCCGCAATGCTGTGGCCGCGCCACACTTCCTCCTCCGCCGGCTCTCCGCCATTACCTGCACATCATCATTCATCAAATTGATATTTGCAAAGCTCATCTCACATATTAACACGAATATTCCTACTAACTCAACTAAACGGAAGATGTCTTTATAATTGATGAAGGTACAACTGGCGATGTTGTTAAGTTGTTGTGGGTTATAAAACGGCTGAACATCCAAATGTTTGCCACACAGGTATTATAAACCGGACACATACTTTTTACACGTGGAATAATTTTCAACTTGATAATTATTTATATTATCTTCTTTAACATCATGCTGCTCTGTCAGCTCTCAAAGCTGATCCCCTATTATTTTCTAACCTTCTAAATCGTCACCATCATCATTCTCCTACCCCAATTAATTTGGTGTTGGGGCAACATGTGTTTTTCTTCCATACTTCTCATTAATCGTCACCTGGGTAGTCCTCTTTCTAATCATATCATTATTCACACAGTGCATCTATGTATCCGTCTAAATATGAAGTAGTATTTATCTCAGTATCATCATCATCATCATTTCTGCCAGGGATGTGGGTTGTTCGAAAGAGATACTGGGCACACAGGCAATTGAAGGAACGCGGGTGGGTTTTAGTCAGTAAAAGTCTGACACGCCCTCCTGCTCCACTCATTTCTCACCCTCAAAAGAAAACATCATCATTTCAGCACGGAATCGGACACTGCTTGGTATAGGCCTCCCCTTTGTTCTGCCATACTTCCCGGTTCCGTTCAGTCAATATACATAGCACAATCAGCCTGTGATGTACCTACTGCTGGGACTCAGGGCTCCTATCTGTGAGAGGAAGTGAGCTGATAACTACCACCCCGACCCAGTGCGGGTTCGTACATGTCACATGTTTTCGAAATTTAGATTACCAACATACCCGTTTCCTCACAATCTTTTCCTTCACCGTTTTGAGAGCAGCTTTTACAACTATTTAGTCAGAGGCCATTACCGGTGGCCACCACTGTTTCGAATATGCATGCTATCAACTTATAAAATAGCCGTGGAGGTTGCATGGAAAGCCATAGAGGCTAACCTCTACAGTACTCACCGGAAGCGGTCGGCGAGGCGTTGTTGTTGCCGCAGTGTGCCATGTGTGGTGGCGTGGGCGAGCCCTCCAGCGCACCCTGTTGCTGCTGACTGATGTTGTTGCAGTACGACATCATCGTGTCTCCTGGAAACAGCAACCACACATATTTCAATTAAAAACCAACTGGACCAGCACCCTAATTGTGTAACTCACGATTCATCATAATCTGTTTCGTTTTGAAACAGATTGTTAAACCATTGCTTCATAAGTTCGAAAAATGTGTCCGTTCAACGACTTAAATAACGCAATGAATACTGTTGTACTGTCAAATTGAAACCGATTATGATTAATCGTGAGTTACGCAATTAGGGTGCTGTTGCAAGAATCACCTTTATTTTATCTATCATAAAACATGTATGCCATTTTGAAGCGTTCCCCTACATCAACCTTAACAATCAGATTCAATAGCGAATCGAGTGGTTTTGAATATCTGTGCTGAAACCTTCATGTTACAAGTCTCCAATCCAATTTCGATTCGATCGCAAAAGGCAACCAAGATTAGACTTAAAATAATGCGGTTCATCTTGGACTGTTATTGGCTGTTTGAAACCTTTAACTGCCTGATGTGTAGACAACTCCAGGATATCTCTCAACTACTTCTACTTTAGCTCCAGCTTCTTCTACTTCTTTAACTGTCTTTCTTTCTTTTTTACTAAACAATTTTGATGTTTATCCTAATCAGTATAAATATCAAAATTCAATGGTTGGCGCAGTAGTTAAGCGATTGACTGTTGCGCTGCGTGTCGCGGGTTCAATTCCCGCACGGAGTAAATATTTGTTTGACCTACAAGTAGTTGTTCCGGGTTTTGACGTTTGTGTATGTGATTTTTTATTTTTTTATTTTTGTAAACGCACCCATAATACAGGTGAAATTCCTAGTGTGGGGCAACGTATAAAAAAAAGAAAGAGTATTTCTGCATCTTGGTTGTACTTACCGAGTGAGTTGAGCGGGTAATGTCCCTGGTAAGGCTGTCCTGATCCAACGGAGCTAATAGGCAGCGAGGGGTTGAGGTCAGCAGCGAGTTGTGGCAGTCCTCCCGCGCCGAAGCCACCCATAGAGACGCCACCTTGCGATAGCTGACCTAAACCTGCAATTATGAAAGGTCAGCGTCAAATCATGTTCGCTACTGGTCGTTTTGCCAAACAAAGTCGCTCGGACTTGGATGTCCACTTTAGACCGGATCCGGTAAGAAAAGTCCTCACTAAGTTGAGGTCAGACCTGAAAGCACGATAGACGATGAAAGTGTTATGGGTTTGTGGTGGTATCTATGTAGAAATTGGTCCATCCTAATTTACGGATTTTGTTTCGCCTTGGATCATTAGAAATATTCATGGGTATAGGATAGATAGATCGTTTTTTTTTTTTACGTTTTTCTATGTGACAAGTTAGTGTCTGGATATCTATACTAATATTACAAAGAGGAAAGATTTGATTGTTTGTTTGCTCCGGAACTACTGAACCGATTTGAAAAATGATTTCACTGTTGGGAAGTTACACTATCCCCGGTGAAATCTTAGGCTATATTTTATCCCCGTATTCCCATGGGGACGGGAATTACGCGGGTGAATCCGCGGGGCGCTGCTAGTCATCAATAAAACATACCTACACACGCGCACACAACACATATACACACACACACTACATCGCGACATTTGAAGTTAAATTCTAAAATTTGACTCCAAATGTCGCGATGTAGTTTATCTTAGAAAGTTGTATTGGTGATTTTGATGATAACAGTTCTGTAAAGTCGAATACGATCACGAATCAAATTGTGATCAACATACACACTGAAGTCTGTTTATTTTTCTACTCACCGGCTGGCATCGACCAGGGTCTGTCGGCAAACACGCCGGGGCCGCAGACGTCGCCCGCGCCGAAGGGCGGCAGGCCGTGTGACGGCAGCAGAGCGCCTGGGGAACGGAACACGTTGGTACTCTTCTTGCGTTTCTTCCACTTCGCACGACGGTTCTGGAACCACACCTACAGGGAAAAGAATAATTTAAATTTATTCATCCAACAAAAATAAGGCAGGAACGATGGCACGTAAGGAGCATGTAGCCACGTAATAACAACCGCACGACTCCAGCGATCAGGTAAGCTACGCTTACCGCGGTTGGTCCGTGGATGGGTGACCATCTTTACATAACACGACCCCGCTGTGCCTTGGAAAGGACGTTAAGCCATTGGTCCCGGCTGTAATTTGTGGATCTTTGACAGTCGTTACGGGTCGTCAGAAGCCTGAACATCATGAGAACTAGTCTAACCAAGGGGTATCGTATTACCCAATAACTGGGTTTTGCAGGTCAGATAGGCAGTGGTTCCATGTTAAATACTAGTATTCAGCTGCATCCGGTTAGACTGGAAGACGACTCCAATATAGGTAGGAAAAGACTTAGCAGATGATGATTAGTACAAAACGAACACTTAGATCGAACTCTTTCAAATTGACACTTCCACTTCCTTGATTGATATTTCCAGAAAGAATCAAACCAAACCGTCAAACTTTGTAAGATGTCCCATTACTTACATCACCCTTCGTCGATTATCATCTATCACTCGGAAAGCCCTAAGATCGGTGGGTCCACGTGGGGCTATTCTTAAATCGCGCGTCATTTGTCTACGGCCCACAACTTATTGATTCCGATAATACTCGGATGAGCCGATGTTATTTATCATTCTTAGCTTTTTCTTGACTTCTGAGGGGTAATTGCATTTTGCCTGATATTTTTTTTTGGAACATAATTGTGAAAGTAAAGTAAAAGTAAAAAACGTTTATTTCGACATTAAAATTACAGTAATGAGATATCGTTGGTCCCAAACTAGGTACAGCCTGTATCTTGGGCACCATTATACATACAAAACATTTTATTTATTTTTAACCGACTTCCAAAAAAGAGGAGGTTATATGTTCGACTGTACCTATGTACATATTTTTTTCTCCCCCATTTGTGGACCGATTCTCAAAAGCATTTTTTTATTTGAAAAATTATACTCTTGAGGTGGTCCCATTGGCATCAAGTCAGGATCTGATGATGGAATCCCAGGGAAATTGAGGACCCTCACATGTTATAGGTATTAACAATGATTTTCATATATTTTCTAAAGCTATTGAGATATTTGCGTATGGTACTGTTACTCTTTCACGTTAATGCGTTTAGATGTTAGTTAGTTACTCAATCACGCAAAAACGGCTAAACGGATTTGGATGTAATTTGGCACACAGATAGATTATAACCTAGATTAACATATAGGATTCTTTTTATCCCGTTAGTACGTTACCACGGGTTAATTCCCGACTTCCACGCGGACAGTGCCGCGGGAGGAAGCTGGTATTATTTTAAATGTGAAAGTTTGTATGTTTAGAGGTTTACACGTTTGAATGTTTGCAACTCGTGAACGGGCGCCGTCGGTTGAGACTGGTCATCTTTTAACTGCCATGGCTTATTATGAATCTTATTTTTTTTATTTTTATTTACATTGTTCTCACATATAGAAGCACGCCTGCCAGGGGTGCGGGTTTGTTCGACAGAGATACCACAGCCCCTGGCATACGGGCTACTGAGGGAACACGGATGGGTTTTAGTCAGTAAAAGTCTGACACGCCCTCCTGCTCCACCCAGAGCGGGAGAAGTTATTTGATGATTTCCCACCCAAAAAAAAGCACCGAAAATAATGTTCCCAAGATTCAAAAGAGTTTCAGTTTCTTCTCCATAGAGATCTACGTTTTGGTATGCCGGCACCTAGCTTCAACTTCGATTTTTTTTTTTTGGCAATTCAAAAGTGCCTGTAAAAGGTTTAATTGAAATAAATGCTTTGAGTTTGACTCGATCACGCAAAAACGGCCGAACGGATTTGGATGAAATTTGGCGCACAAATAGTTTATAGCCTGGGCTAACACATGATACTTTTCATCCCGGTAGTTCGTTCCCTTGTGTTAATTTCCGACCTTCCTGCGTACGAAGCTGCTGGCAGCTAGAAGGTTTTATACATTAAGCTCAAAGACCTATTTGATACAAGCTTGATGCAAGAACATCCCATGCATCATGGAAGTAGGTAGCATTACAACCTTTAACAGCGAAACAAAAGGACCCTCGCCACGTGGAAACGACGAGCACATTAAAAATTTAAATTGTGTTGATTGCTTGGTGATAAGCGGGAGCGATAAACAATATCCCAGAACTGATTTGCTGGATTTGTTTTCTCCTCTACCGATCGTTATTATTAGTGACAACGTTTATTTTGTTAATATGTATGTATTAGTATTCTTGTATTTATTTATCTCCGAGTTATCTATACCGTATGTTGTAACCTGCCATGTATTGTGGTATAAAATGGCTCTTTATACAGTATTTTATAAAACTAACATTACGTTCAGTTTTATTCCAAAAATAATACATAAACACTGTGTAATTGAAATAACTAAAAACCTCGTCGACCGCCGAAAAAAAATCTGCTCCATACTTTCTTTATGCTTATGGCGTTTGACCTTTGTAGTGTTAATCTTTCCTTCCAATTTTTAGTTAGCTGAATCATTAGGTACCTACCTATAGTTGCAAATCATGTCATTAATGGCCGACTCCTATAATTTACGGACAGTTATAGGTTAAAATTAAGACTCTTCTGTATTTTTACCAAAAATGAAGCAAAGACCTCATACCTAATACCTTCCCATAGTAGAACCCCTCTATTTGGAAGTAAAAAAAAACTTTTTTCAAAAAAATTACAACCGACTTCCAAAGAAACACTACAAAGTGGAAAATAACTTTAATTTGGGAAGTCGGTAACTTTGGATGTGTAATTTAATTATTTGTCACCGCCTTCCGAAATTAAAGTTATTTTGCACTTTGTAGCGTTTCTTTGGAAGTCGGTTATTTTTTTGAAAAAGTTTTTATTTTTCACTTTTTCGTTATCTACCCCACACCAATTCGAAATTTCGTCATCCTTGGGGTCAAAACAATACACATTTATGCGATAGCAACATTCGCGGTTGATTTGCTGTAATTTTTTGAAGAGTTCCGTTGTCTGTCTCCAAAACGCATCATCAGATCTATATGAAATTTCAATGGGACCATTTCAAAGTAAACCCCTTTCGAACAAAAAATTTTGCAAATCCGTCTATATACGACGGAGTTATGCCCGAACATCCATAAAAAAAAAAAAATATGTCGAATTGATAACCTCCTTCTTTTTGAAGTCGGTTAAAAAAAACTCCGTCTCCTTCCCCCTTTACCTACTTTTAAATACAACTTCATGAAAATCTCCTGAATTATCGTTTGACTTGATTGTACGACATTTTATTTATTTACCATAACAAGAACAGATTTTAACGGATTTTCAACGATTCTGTGCTTTTCTTATTTATAAATAAATTACATAGCGCTGGACACGATGATTAAGTTTGTGTTATATATTATAAGTTTCAAAATCACTAAGGCATCAGAGACCAACACCCCCAGTGGGTTCCTGCATTGTCGTTGCGGGGGGGTTCAGTAGCCGTAGTTTCCCAGCCACCGTGAAGCGAAGAGGAACCCCAAGGTGGGGTTTTGTATCAAAGCCGACGACGTAGCGGCCAAAAAGTAGGTTGAGGTGAGGTGTACCGCAACTGAGGTGGGCCGCGATGTCGAATGGGAGGCATCGCGGCTGAGGGTTACAGGCTGCGGCGGAGGAGGAGTGCCGGTACTTCTGAGTAGCGCTCTTCCCTTCCGTGGCCTGGACGCGTCCGCCACACGGTGGGGCCGTAGGGGAGGAGGAGTGTCGGTATAACGTTGGCCGCTCTCCCTATCCCCTGCGGCCGAAAATGATTTGAGATATCGGCAACAATTGGTGAGGTCCGCAAGGGCTGATGCCTGCCAGGGGTGCAGCTTGTTCGAAAGAGATACCGTCGCCCCTGGCACACATGCTACGGAGATAACACGGGTGGGTTTTAGTCAGTAAAAGTCTGACAAGCCCGCCTGCTCCACCCAGAGCGGGAAAAGTTCTTTGATGATTTCCCACCCACAAAAAAAAGCCCATCAGTGCCAACAGTCCAATGCTCGATCAGCTTAAATGTAAAGATGGTAGACTTCTGTCCGCGTGTAATTTCGTATTTAACATAAAACATATCCTAAAGCTTTCGGCACTACTGCAGCTTCCCATTAGTGAAATAATTTTCTAAATTGGACCAGTAGTTCCGAAGATAACCGCCTATATAATATTACTAACTTTTGCCAGTAGCCTCGCCTGCGTGCAGGGAAATTATCCTACGGAAACGTACTACCGGAATAAAACGTTTCCTATGTGTTAATCCAGATTATATGTGTTAATACAAAAAGGCTCAAAAAAATTGGTGGGTCATTCAGATGTCAATGTATACGCTTTTATAATAAACTTCCAAGCCATGTTTAAGATCTAAGTCTCAATAAATTTAAATCATTCATTAAACATAAGTTGTGCCTGAAAGCCTTTTATACCGTTAAAGATTATATTGACGACAAAAAAGCTTGGGATTGACTCCAATTTTGTATACTGAATGTTTTTTTATAATTTTGTTTTGCTCTTTGACATTCGATTATTGTTACATACACTCTGACATTTGATTATTATTATATACACTTTGACATGAATATTTAGTTTGAGAAGTATAATATTATTTTTACTTTAATTATTGTGAATGTGAGGATTATGTGGTATTTTTGTTTTTGTGTTTCATTTCTTTCTCAGTTCATTTTTAAAGTTAATCTGGCAGTTTGAGTACTTTATGTGGCCTACCCTAATATCCTTTTTTTGGTATTGTTCGTCAAATCGTTGAGCTCCTCAAGTTCTGAGTTAAGCCGTATGATTACTGATACATGCGTGCAATGAATGGACAGGTCCACTCAATCTGTGTGATTCTTTCCTCAAAGACCATTTCAGACACCAATCCATATGGTCTTCACATGATCTGACCAAGATTATGGCTGGACTTTAAAAGAGACTGTGACCTCTGAGTTTGTTTCGGCCTTTCTTTTCAGAGTAGTCAGATAGGAAACGCCGACCTCATCTAGTTTAAAAAACATGATTGATGTGTAAAAGTACAAACCTACTTACAGAAATAAAATCATTTATCATTTATAAACTATGTGTGTGCCAAATTAAATTCAATAAAAAAAAAAAAACATTTAGTAACAAACATCTAATCATGTGAACAACCAAACTTAATTTTATTCACATTTATAATATTAAATCCATATATTAAAATTCAGTAGGACATTTTTAAACAGTCCTAATAATCATACCCGCTTCCGCCAAACTAGCACCGCAGCCTTAGTATTTCCCGCAAGCGAGACAGCAGCGATAGAAAGAGAGAAACATACTCATTTGGCAACTGTCACCGGCAGGACTCTATTATTTATGGTTTCAGCGGTCCGGATGCTAGCTTCGCAAACATTCAGGTTTTCCTGTTTTTTTGTTTGTTTTCGACTTCGTGGTAAAACAAATTTATTGTAATGTACCTTTTTGATGGAAGGGAAGTTTCAGGGCTTGTCTTTATTTATAAATAAACTAGCTTCCGCCCGTGGCTTCGCCTGCGTGGAAGTCGGAAATTATCCCGCGGGAACATACTACCAGGATAAAAAGTATCCAACGTGGTTTCGAGTTAATCAGAGAGCGCGTTAAAATTCTTCCATATAAACTTTGAGACCCCCAATCCCCATTTAGGGGGTAGTTTAGAAAAACAATAAATAACCAACTTTATAATTTATTTATATACGTATTTGTGCCAAGTTTCAAGCTTATTAACTCAAGGAATAAGATTTTTCACACAAACAAAATCCCCCCTTAAAGGTCGAATTTCCAAAAACCCCTTCTTAGTGCTCCCCTAGATTATAAAAGGAAGCCGTGTGCAAAATTATACGTTCCTAGTCCTAGTAGTTTCGGCTGTGCGTTGATTGATCAGTCAGTCAGTTTCTCCTTTTATATAGGTATATAGAAGACAGATATGTATATATTTCTTAAACCAAAAAAGAATGTACAAGTTACACAATTTGTCTTAGCTACTTAAAGTTATACTTAAGAGTACCTAAATCAGTTACAATTGTGTCTAGTTGTTAGCATCTGCTGCCGAACTAGGTTAATAGCTGTGTTTCAGCACGCAGCGCCTCGCCCCTTATATTTAAAATAACGTTTTGACAACTCTCTACTAGATTAATAAATTAAATGAGCGAAGTGAACAGCCCCGTAATAAACGATCTATCGGAATTGGAATCGGTTTGAAACAAATTTCTAATCCATTGCTTCATCAGTTCGAAAAAAAAATCTGCTCAACAACGTAAATGTTGTTGACATGTCAACAACATGCATTGCGTTAAAACCAATTTTACTGAATCGGTTTCGAAAATATGTTACGTAATTAGATAGCAGTTTAGTTCATCACTGATTGTAATAAAAGGATAGATAAAAAAATGAAATAAATGAATCTATCTAGATTCATTTATTTGCCTGAAATATGGTATTTCACAGATTTTATAACACCTAGGTACCTACACAATAGTTCTTCATATTTCGCCTACTAAATTCAGCATGCAATTCTTTTTTTTATGACATTAATAATGATTCTAATTCCAATTTAATCAATAAAACAAAATAATTAAATTCCCAAGGATCAGTTAAGTTGGTATCTAATTAGAATAACAGAACGTCCTGATAATCTGCACCATCTTCCCCCTACTTATTCGTCCATGCGTGATGTTGGCTGCCTTCTGACTGTAGGTATTGCCAACGTCAAAAACTATATTTTCACACAGTAAATTTTGGTATATTAGCCTTTTTTACTTTATAAATATTGAAAATATTTTTACACCAAAATAGGCTTTAGAAACTGTAGTAAGTATTGATGATCTAATGTATACCTACGCTAAAAAGGTTCTGCAGTGTAATCAATAGTTAGTAAGGCACAATAATTGAGATCAGTTACCAAGTCCTTATCAACTAGGCATCGATCTAGTAAAGTTATTACACCCTTCTTGTTAAATATTTGAACTCATATAAGTTCTTGATAATACGAAGTCTACAAAATAAATACATTATACAGGGTGTAAGGGACAGCCCTCCACAAACTGACAGGGTGCATTCAGCTCCTTATTTTGAATCATATTCCATCGAAATTTTTCACAGGATCTTTTTAATTATTTTTTATGTTTTTTCAGCTTTTTCAGTTTAATTTCAATATAAAATTACATTATCTGAAAGCAGCACTACATTTATGTAAACAATATAGCTAAAATCAGAAAAGCAGCAATGGATGTTGAAATACTCGTAACGAACGACGCGTAAAATCAGCTGTTCACTTTCTGCCTAACTACAAAGTTCATCGAACTCTCGCCGGCGAAGGCTCGCTGCGTGCGTTTTGCCTTGGTAGCGATACATTGCGTGTGCGGAAATAAAACAAATCAGGTTTATTGGATTCCCATAACGTTCCTGAAATAAATTCTTGTACCGGTCATCTAAGTATGATAAAATGAATTCACCCCATCAGTCTGTGGAGGGCTCTCCCTTACACCCTGTATATACTATTATTAGAAAGGGGTACAATTTGTGGTAATCAAGGTGTAATCTAATATGGTAATTGTCAGGACTGCTCATCTAATTCCGATTTTTTTATGTTAATCGTAAAAATTACACGTAGATGAAGTCATGGGCATAAGCTAATTTATAATATTATATTCTGAACACACTAATCTTCATAAACACCAAGTTACAGAAAACGTAGGAACAAACCATTTATCTTGGAATACATTTGGTGTGAAGTTGGTGCCCATGGGACTACTGATCCCGGTCGCTGGGCCCAATAATGGTGACCCCCCGAACTGTGACCGATGATCGGTAGGTAAGCCCTATATCGCTCATGACTACGATTTGGACTTTAAGAAGTCTTTTGATAAAGTTTTAAATACCGGTCTTGCAGGACCGGGTGCGAGTAAATGCATGTTTTTTCTATAGAATTCTGGATCATCACTCTCAATATTGACGATGTTGCTGAAAATGTTGACTGTTCCACGTATACAAGGTGGCAGATGTTGCCGGATATCGACGCGCAAACTGTAATCATGAACTCAGTGCATAATTCTGAAAGACCCTGCCTTGAAATTTTTCGGGGGTTCAAAACACCAGATTTAAAAAAATACCCGATGAAAAATTTCTACGCCAGTAGCCTAGAACCATGATTATGCTGAGTTTATGGTTTCAGTTTGCGCTGTATGCTCGCCAATCTTAAGGGGCATCTCAAGTGAAAATAGCTTTGCTGGATGTAATTCAGTAACACACGTCTCAGCAGTCTGGAAGGAAAATTTTATATGAGGCAGACGGGTTTCATACGCCATTTCAGAAACTTCTATCTTATCCTGATATACTCGTACCTAAACCAAAATCGACAATTCACCATGTCACCAATCCCCCCCGAGTGGGTTCCCGCATTGTCGTTGCGGGGGGGGGCTCAATAGCCGTGGTCTCCCAGCCACGGTGAAGCGAAGAGGAAGCCAAGGTGGGGCCGCTCGTCAGGACTTTTGCCTCAAAGCCAACGACGTAGTGGCCAAAAAAATTAGGTAAAAAATTAGATGCACCGCAACTGAGGTGGGCCGCGATTTGGAATGGGACGCATCGCGTCTGAGGATTACAGGCTGCGGTGGAGGCAGCGTGCCGGTACTTTTGAGTAGCGCTCTTCCCTTCCGTGGCGTCGACGGGGCCGCCGTTTGATGGCGGACGCGGTGGGGCCGCAGGGGAAGAGGAGTGTCGGTATAGCGTTGGCCGCTCTCCCTATCCCCTGCGGCCGAAAAGTGGTAGGCGGCGGGGCCACTGTGCTGACCCGTCGCAGAATGGCCGAGGGGTCCGCAAGGGCCGATGCCTGACAGGGGTGCGGGTTATTCGAAAGAGATACCGTCCCCCTTGGCACACGGGCAACTGAAGGAACATGGGTGGGTTTTAGTCAGTAAAAGTCTGACACGCCCTCCTGCTCCACCCAGAGCAGGAGAAGTCATGTGAAGATTTCCCACCCAAAAAAAAAAACCATGCCGCCAATGACTTAGAGTCAAATTTTATCCATGCAACTCTCGACCTTTGATTTCACAACAAAACCAATCAATATTGCAAAATACAATTACAAATAAATACCTCCAACACGAAATACATATTTTCAAGCTCAAATTTCAACATTTCCCTTGTTTTCCCCCATTTTCCCATGTTTGAACGTTAGTGCAATACAACGAAATTCATAAAACGGGCGTTCCTTCTAATTGGGCATACGGTATAGTTTCCTAAGCGTGAGCGGCTCGTCGTGAGCCCGCAGTTAGCGAGCCGTGTTTGTGTGTCGTGGACTCGTGGCTGCCCGAGAGTGGCTAGCGGACCAGCCTTGCAACTTTTGCAGGCGAGTGCCGCAAAGTATAACATATAGCGGTAGCGGAAATTTTCATGGCTGTGTTTTATGGTGATTTTTGAAATGTATGTTTGGATGTCTGTTATTCAATAACACAAAAACGGCTGAACGGAATTTGGATGAAATTTCGCGAACAGGGAGTTCATAGCCTGGACAAAGAATACTTTTTATCCCGGTAGATTGTTTCCATGGGATGATTTCCGATCTCCATGCGGGCGAAGCCGCTGGCAAAAGCAAGTATTCTTCAATTCTCCATTATTAATTAATTCGTTGATTATTAGAAATTTTGGAACTATTTGAGCAATTTATACGGCGTACCCAAAGCCTTGGATGGGCGAGTTGTTATGTTATGGGGATTATCACATCCCCAGAGGAACGAGGAAAATGTCGTACGGAATTATATAAGTATGAATGAATTTTGGATTTGGTCTATAAAAGTAGGGGAAGACCAAACAAACGATGGATGGACTGTGTGAAAGATGGTATAGCTAGAAAGGGGTGATTACCACCGAGATGACGACTATATTAGCGAAGAATAGAAGAAAACGACGTGTTGAGTCGGCCCCAAAGTAAAATTGGCCCTTAGGCAAGACAATGAAAACGATGATACAGCCTAGCCATATACCCTTTCTTTGGTATTGTTTGTCGTATCGTTAAGCTCTAAGGATACGATTAAATGTGCAGTGGCTGTTCCAGACCACTCAAATCTTGTGGTTCTTTCCTCAAAAGACCAGTTCAGGCACTAACCTACATGGTCCTCACAGGATTTGACTAAAATAAGGTATAGATAGATACATACCACCTACCATCATGACTGGTTGGTCCACGATTGAATGCCATATTATACGCGCTTAACAAAAGGTTGTTGTCTTTTGTGTAGAGTAAAATCCGGATAGTTTTCAAGTCACTCTATATCTTTCAGTGCAAAAAGATAAATACTTTATTTGTAAAACTGGCCGATAAAGATGATGTTTTTTTTTACTTTTCAGTAGATAAAAACCAAAGTATCTACTGAAAAGTAAAAAAAACATCATCTTTAATATTTCCAGAGTACTATCGATTTTTGTGGCCCTCTATATTATTTCGTATAGTTGCCTAATCTATATAAATTACGGAGAAACAGGACATCTATCTCGCCAACCCCGATCCATCCATAGGATGCAGACCCTCCAAAACTGTTTCCTTCGCCATGCTACAGGCTCCCCATGGTACGTTCGGAACGAGATCCTCCATCTCGATCTGAGACTGCCCACGATAGCTCAATTTCTGAAACGCAACTCGAAGCATTTCTTCGATAAAGCCGAGATACATCGCAATCCCTTGATCGTGAAGGCCGCTAGTTATGTCCCCAGTAGAGTCAGAAAAAGCCGCCGGCCGAGACATGTCCTTTCCGACCCAGATGACCCCATTACTGTTAATAATAATAATCAAGAAAATATTTTGATCCAGCCTGTCCCCACTAGCTGTCCCCCAGGCCCGCCAGTGACGCTCTGAGCCGAGGTTCGTAACCCACAGGGGGTGCCCTCAGCGTGCAGTCGCTTTAGGTTAAGTAGGTTTTATGCCCTGGCTGAAGGCTTTTAGTATCAATAAAAACCTTCACCGGAAAGCCCGGTTAAGCAGTCATGGCTTCTCAAGGTCAACTGCGAGATGACATTTACAAAAAAAAAAAAAAAACATCTATCTCGCAAAAACTATGATCACAATTTGCGTTCCCATGCTGTCGCACAGAGACATAGGACACGATCAACTTAGTGGCAGTTGGAGAGTCTTTCGACAGACTAAGAAAATAGCATGCGATTCATCCTAACTAGAGTAATTATGATTCCTTGATTCCCTGCCACCGTAGGCTTGGGCTTGTGGACGGTGAGTATTGGGTAGCTCGCTGTCCGGTAAAGACCAAGCACGGATCGACGGCGCGTTGTGTTCCACGCGCGCCTCAAAGAGATGTCAGCACAAACTGATGGGGCCCGCAAGGTCCGATGCCTGCCAGGGGTGCGGGTTGTTCGAAAGAGATACCACCGCCCTTGGCACACAGGCTACTGAGGGAACACGGGTGGGTTTTAGTCAGTAAAAGTCTGACACGCCTTCCTGCTCCAACCAAAGTGAGAGAAGTTATTTGATGATTTCCCACCCACAAAAAGAGAAAACTGAGTAATTACAATCGGGGCAACTATACCCTTGAGGCAACTATCCCTATGCAATAAGTTATTAAAAAGAATGCCGTTACTGTTTAACTGACATTGTTCGCAGCACATTTTACGAAATAGCTAAACATACCACACAGACTTGGATGTCTGTTTGTCTGTTACTCTACGCCAAATAACACGATTGGCTGTCGGCGCCAAAAATCTGGGCATCAAAATCAACACGTTGTATACAATATTAGCTATGTACTCGTTTAGTCATCAGCACTTAGCTGCTAGATACACAACAGACACTGTACGTGTGAAAAAAATATGCAAATGTGAAGGAAATCATCTCAAACACATAAATATTGTCTGAACCGACCGCTTCAGTAGATTTGAGTTCTTAATAATAGAAATTCCATTTAAAAGGTAAAATAAAGCCATATTCAAATAAGGGAGACATTGTCCTATTCATATATATAATGAGTCTTCATTAGGTGAATAGGAAACTTCAATTTCATTCCATTACAATACAGGATAATTTTTTAACCAGTGCGTAGAAACTTTTCGTCGGTTATGCCAAAAAAATCTGCTGTTTCATAGAAAAGTGCAACACCTACGCGGTCAAAATGTATGGAACAGCAGATTTTTTTTTTGTATAACCGAAGATACATTTCTGCGCTGGGGGCGTCTAGAATGGTATGCTAAATTCATGATTACAGTTTGCGCACTGGATAACAATTTACCATGTATAATAAAAACATTGTGCAAACAAGTGTTTGTTTTAATATCTAAGCGACCAATATACATCCAGCAGTGCTTCTGCAAATAAATCACCGTGAAAACTTAAGTGAAGTGAGCTATGTGAGCTGCTATAATAGTGTCAATCTCTAGCATATTATGGTGAAATGACAGCTCACCTCAAGCTCACTTCACCTTTTCACAATGAGATATTTACAGAATATATCGACTGATGTTTGTTTATACAGCGTGAATCAACATGTGTGCCCATATGTAAGGGTAGAGACCATCAAAGTGAACAACTTTCTCTATGGGAACAACATCGTTACCGTGAAAAATATTCAACTGTCGTTTACAAAAATTCAACACCAACTGGACTGGTGTGGTACCGGACGTAAAAGAATAGCACTATCCATATCTTCCCGTGGGTGTCGTAGAAGGCGACTAAGGGACTCACTAGAGAATGGGCAGCAGCGCTCTCTATGCATTTTACCACCATACTGCGATCGCCAACCCACCTGCCAAGCGTGGCAATTATGGCAAGACCCCCGTTTTGGGGCAGTCCTATGTCCAGCAGTGGACGTCTTTCGGCTGAAATGATGATGATGATGAACTGGACCCAAATGTAGGTACGGAACGGAGGATAATTACGATGTTGATCCCATGGAGAAAGTTGTTCAGTTTGATGGTCTGTACAATTGTAGACGTTCAGCGTTCTTTCTCATAAGTATGTCCTCTACGTTTTTTGAAACCAAGTTCCGCAAGTTACACTTGAAGTCCTAGAACCAAGGTTTTCCAAAGGGGAGAGGATATTGGCACCGCGGCTCGCTAATTTGACGCTGTCAATGTCATCAACGTCAACTGTCATCCAGATCTCAAATGAACCGTCTTTTCTGGTTCTTCCGATTCCTTCTGATACAGAGTGGACGACATGTGTTTACGGTGTCATCATAATTTTTCGCTGCATTATCTTTTTATTAATTTCTAAAGGAATCATTGGGAGAACAGTGACAGTGAACAGTGACAACTAAAGGAGAGCAGTGGTGGCCAAGTGGTAACGGCTGCGACTTACGAGTTGTAGGTCGTAGGTTCGAACCCAGACAGGCGCTTTAATTTGTGTAAATTATTTCATTATCACTGCTCTCAAAACGGTGAAGGAAAACATCGTGAGGAAACCGGCATGTTCTAGAACAAAAAAATTGAAGACATGTGACATCTACCAACCCGCACTGGGCCCGCGTGGTGGATTACGGCCCAATCCCTCTCGCAGAGAGGAGGCCTGTGTGCAAGCAGTGGGAACATTATAGGCTGATGATGAAAGGAATCATTTAACTTTAACACATCAAGCAACAACGGAGTTCGTTATTTAACTTCAAAACATCTTCCCTTAAAATAAGTTTATCTTTATGGTACATGCTATACATGTGTAAACCTGCATGTGTACATAGGATATGTACTCTAGTATACCTATTTCTTTTAGACGGTGATTCACCTCGCCAAGGCTATAATGAATGTAGCACGCGAGCCGTGGCGCCTGTCAATTGCGCCAGCGCAGTGGTGTGAGTTCTAACACAAAGAACAAACATGTAGTCACGGTAGCTGAGCTGTTGCTACCAGAAGAAGCAGTACACAACGAAGGACAAGCCACGTTTATGATCTATTTCCATTTAATTTGAAGATGAATTGAAAATGCTTGAACGATATTGTCAACTGTTTTGACATATGAGTGTAGCTGAAGTTTGACAGTAAGAAAAATACCTTCCGAACATTGCAAATAATTGTAGAATGTTTGTGAGCCAAAAATGTCACAAATTAACTTCATTCATTCATCATTTCAGCCGGAAGACGTCCACTGTTGGACATAGGCCTCCCTCAATTTGGGGGGGCTTGCCATAATCGCCACACTTGGCAGGCGGGTGGGCGATCCAAATCCAAATGAACTTAATGTTGCAAATGATTTTAGATTACGTAAATATTTTGACGTGAAAACGTCTTTTCGCTTGGTGTACTCGTAAGTAAGTTCAATATTTCTGACCGGGAGATACATGTAAGATTTCAACCGCTAATAACTACGAGAGTTTTAGTGCTAGAATAATGGTTAAGTTTTCGAAAGATAAATCATAATTATTTATAACTTTATTTTTATAATTAAAAATGTTGTCAATTAAGACTACTTAGGTATGATATTAATATTATACTGACACAAATAATAAAAAGTGAGAGAGCAAAACTGTCAAAAAAGCTCACAGATTTCATAGAATTTAAGAATTTCGAGCCGCCATGATAAAATATCCCGTTTTCACTTCCAAAATTCAATTACTTTATGAAAATGAACAAAAAGTTCTGTTTATAAACCGCAAGGAAATTTTATACTAAATTGGTTTCTGAAAAACTGTCAACTATCCTGTACAGTACCTACATAACTTTACTGATGATTTACGCGCTGCGCATTCTGCACACACAGCATTTGTACCTAAAAAATATATTTCAACAATCATATGCCCGGGACCTTGTTCGCGTAAAATTTGGGCCCCAGACTCGTCGCGCGGTTCCCATCGCCTACCGCGCTATAACTTCGTTTACACTTAACGTTCTTTCCGACATTTTTTCATTTTGCTTGGCTCCTAAGCGTCGTATCGTGATGTTATATAGACCTATAACTTACCTCAAGAATTGGGCTATTAAATGCAAAAATAAACAATACGGACAAGTACAACCAACAAACTCTTCAGCTTTTTTATATTATAACTTTTGTCAGCGGATTCGCTCGCAAGTAGGTCAGAAATTCCCTCACGGGAACGTACTATCGGGATTAAAAGTACCCTATGTGTTATACCAGGTTAAAAACGATCTGTGTGCCAAATTTCATCCGAATTCATTCAGCCGATTTTGCATGATTGCGTAACAAATATCCAAACATTTAAACCTCTAAATATCCGAACATTTAAACATACAAACTTTCACATTTAGCGTAGATAAATCAGTGTTTAACGAACATTCACGGTAAAGCGATCGATTTTATTTCAACATCCCAATAGAATCATTCCGGTATCATATCCGTGTAGGGATGCACACACCCCCTACATAGCCTCTTCTCAATATTTTCAAACAAATCGCACGGATGTGTCCCTAAAACTAAAGTTCTTGTTTTAATTAATAATGCCAACGTACTGTAAACATTCTATAGCTGTGTCTTGAGCGTGAAGTACTTCGCCGGTACATAGCGCGGTACATAGCCGCCGCTCAATACATACGCGCGCACGCGTACACGCCCTGCCAGTGATGGGCTGCCGGTATCGATAAAAGGGGCTAAGTTTTATAACATTAACATTACTGTCCGCTTGAAAATGGGTTTTCAGCCGAAAACGAATACGAAAAAGAAGATTCGGCTTTAGTCTTATTTAGAAAAAATATTAATTGTTAGAAAAGAAAGAAAGAGCGAACTCCATTCATCCCGAAGTTAGCCGAACGTCACCTGATATTGCCGAGCTAAACGAAGTAGGCACAACAATTCACGAAGTTTTGATTTTCGGCTTGGCCGGGATTTCGGCTGGATTATTGCCAAATCATGTTTTTTGGCCGCAAACGAAAACAAAACTTTTTGTGTGTCACTAATTAATAAATTGTATCATTATTTTTCTCTTTTCACAAAGGTTCACATATATAAACATAGAGAAAAAATTATAGAATTTTGATAAAAATGCACAAAATGTGATCCTTTGTGAGAGTCGAGGGCGTCATTACTAAGTTACCCTGTGTGACGGATCACCCGGTCTCACCCCAAATTAAATTTAATTAACATTACAGTGATCATTTTCTAAACTCTAGACATTTACACAAACTATTTTTTTTATTGGTGACGGTCAAGTTTTCATCTGCCGAAAAATAAAATCGCATCGACAAGATAAAGTTCCAATATTTAAACAAAAGTGAAAGATATTTTGGTTGTAGATCGGTTTAGTTTTTATAACATTCTCCATTGGAGCCCCTCCTTACAAAAGAAAGCTGTCACGCTCGTGAAAACTATTTTTAAATTTCCACGCAGGTGAAAATATTCTGACAAAGGATACCTGTTGAAAGCAATTTCTAAGAGGATAAAATGTAAATCAAGAGGAACAAGGATCGAAGTCGTATGTTCATTTTCGAACCGGACGGAAAATACTAATAATAAATTTTACTGTCTTTCCACCGACCTTGCAAATTATGAATTTTATCTTTTGCAATCCCTCGAACCTTTGAGCAATTTTTTCTCGTGACGATTTTTCAACGCGTACTGGAATTTCAACTCTCGTTGTTGATCGGAGCTTTGAGAATCCAATAGACAGCATCAAAGCGAATCAAAAAAACAATATTGGAATTTCAAATCTCGGCGCTGAAAATCAGCGCGTACGGTAGTTCTGGTAGTTTTCTTCTTCCGAAAAAAATTGTATTGACAAAAATTGTTCCTTTTTATTTAAACAAAATTGAAGGATTTTCTGAGTGTTGATTGAAAAACGCTTTTAACGGAGACAATGTGTCGTTTGTTAACATTCGATAAAAAGTAGGTAACTGCAACGTCTGCAACTAAATAAAATGCTCTACAAAATTCATTATTTTATGACATCTTTCAGTAACTTTATCTATAAAATAACCCGTTTTCAAATCAATAGCTCTCGTCACTTTTCATCATTTCAGGCAAGTCGTAAGTTTCCCTTAATTTTGACAGGTTTTTTCCTGGTTTGTCAATATTTTTAGATATCTGTTGCTAAGCAACCTGTAAGAGTTGTCTCGACGTGTCAATGTTGTAAAGTAGTCTAAGGAATGTTTTTTTTTTTTTGCTCTAATCATTCACGCGCTCTATTTTACAGCGATATGTCAAGCAGTGTTAGACCAAGTACGGTCTGACGACGCGTGCGTGATAATATCCCCCAGGATATTTATACGTCCAAGATTATAGTACATTATGGTACAAGTGTATAAGGTTGGTGATTACCGCTGAGGCGCCATTGAGACCCGAGCCGTCAGGCGAGGGTCTTAAGAGAGCCGAGGACGGTAATCATCAATAGACACGTGTATAATACGACGTTTTTCAACACACTTGTGAAGAAAATAATACTAAAAAATCATTTTGTCCTTGGAGTTTTTAGGTAGTAAAATTTCCATAACGTTAACGGCTTCACATCTTATATCGGGCGGTGTTACAACATACATAATTTTCTTCATAACTAGTACTTGTAGTCATTTTAATGAATAAATAACTATAAATTCAACAGTGAAAACGAATTGAGTTTTTTTTTGCCAATGGCGGGAAAAAGTAATCAGTTTTCCAATGCGCGCGCATCTAACAATGGCGATCGGCCTTATACTAAGGCCGCATTCCGAATTAGAAAAATAACGCTGTGAGCGCTCACTTCGATATTTTGCGTTCCGAGTTAGATATCACGATTCTGACAGCTAAGAGCCGTCATTTTTGTCATAAATACGGAACGCTCGTGATCGCGATAAAAGTGTTCACTCAACGTTAAAACATATATTCACCATATTAAACTTGAATAACCCACACATTTTTTCTTCTTAGATAGTAGCACTATTTCAAATGAATCTAAATTAACTAAAGATTTGATGTGACTTAAAACAAAACAGCACAACTGTCATTTTTGACAAGATGGCGCATGTCATGACGTCATCTATAACGATTCGCGGGACGTCGTGTGTGAGCGCGGTCAAATCGATATTATTGTAACTCGGAACGTGGCCTAAAATAATGACGTTTCTTTTTTTTTTGCTTTTCGCGGATAGGACTTTAGCCACGTACAAAATGGGGAATTCAAAGTTTTCTTTATTACAGAAAAAAACAAAAGTTATATTTGAGGGAAAGTTTTATTTATTAAAAACGTACAAGTTGAATTTATCTATTTAATTACGAAGTTGCATGAAATGAGCAAGCAATAGGTATATTAATTTATTTGTACTATTGAGATTGAGCACGACCTTTTTTGTATCGAAACTTTTTAAGAACAAAGCAATTCAACCAATAAAAAAAAAGCTATAACTCACTAGTGAATAATAGTAATGAAAAAGTCACAGTTTGATAATAGGTGTCATTATGTCCCTAATTGCGGTGAAATTAGAGCCATTTTATGAGCAAGTGTGTTGAAAAGTATATTGTTATTCATATCTTTATTTACATTAGGCAGTCGCTCCATGTAAAATACTGGTATTCAGCTGCATCCAGTTAGACTGGAAGCCGACCCCAACATAGTTGGGAAAAGGCTAGGTAGATGATGATGATCTTTATTTACGTTCCATAATGTTGAAAGGTCTTACAATTGGCTTAAAGCTAAGTTACAATTACGGACCATGTAGGACACAGCAAAAAATAAAAATAAACAAATTCCAATCAACATTTTTAAGTATTTTCAAAATTGAAAATTAATTTTATTGAGAACAGTTGTAGGTTTTGGTACATCATAAATAATTATTTGGGTCAACATATTACTAAATCATATTTCATTATGCATATAACAATGTATATTTCTGTGTAGTATGGTGTCTGTTTGTGCCAATTTTTTGTTTTTTTTAATACGTGCTACGTAATAAACATTAAATAGTAAAATCGGGCATAAAAATCTACATAGGTATGTATGCGAATGATAAGAAAGCAGTTAAAATATATTAACTGGAATCATCGATACATTATCGTGATTAGGGTACACCCTAGCCGGTGGCCCCACCCGCGTCCGAGTTCTATGTACCTACGTACGACCGTGTTACCTACGTAAATAATTATACAAATATGTTTCTACTTATTTTTATGCTTCCCAAATAGTCACCAAACATTATTTAACGTCATCGTTTATTTTTAAGTTACATTCTAAATTTTTGTTTAACGTGAATAATTCAGTATGAGAATTGAAGTAAAATGTTTGAATTTACATGGGAACGAGACCCAAAAGTCAATTAATCACACCATCTACGAAAAAATTGAGACGCAATTACACAACATACATACATTCTTCATTTGGTTATATGAAACATTGTTACAATTTAATCATAATTGACAAAAAAAAACAATATGGCAATATTTTAAATTTGACTTCGCAATAAATAGGTTTGTGACTAAGTATCGAACCGAATCGATCGAATAGGTTTAACTACGCTTGGCGCGGTTGGTCCGTGGATGGGTGATCATCTTTACATACGAAGACCGAGGGGTGCGGTAAGCCGTCGGTCCAGAATGTCATGCGATATTTGACATCGAGCGGGTAGTCAAAAGCCTGAAAGTCTAACAACCAGTCATACCAAGATGTATGAGTGGTTGTTAGACTTTTTAACCGACTTCAAAAAGAAAGAGGTTCTGAATTCGACATGTTTATATTTATTTGTTTAGTTTTTATGTCTTTTCGGGCATAACTCCGTCATATATAGTCTGGAAAGGGGTTTAAAACGAAATGGTCCCACTTAAATTTCATATATAGATCTGATGATGCGTTTCGGTGACAGATAACGGAACTTATAAAAAATATATCAGAAAAACAACACGCGATTGCTGATAACGCATAAATATGCATTATTTTGAACGATGAAATATTGAATTGGTGTGGGATAGGCACTATAACTAAAAAGTGAAAAATTTAAACTTTTTCCAAATTAAAATACAACCGACTTCCGGAAAAACACCATAAAGTGAAAAATAACTATAATTTCGGAAGGCAGTGACAATTTTTTTTAATAGGTACATATCAAAAGCCACCGCGTTCCGAAATTAAAGTTATTTTTCACTTTGTTGCTTTTTCGGAAGTCGGTTGTTTTTTTAACCATTCCTGCTTAGGAAATAATCTGTGGGGTGATTAGTGCCTAAGAAGATTTAGCGAGGAAAGAACCACACAGATTTGAATGAAACTTTCTAGTTATTTATTTCACCGTCTGAAGATTTCACAGTTACTCAGAAGACATTTAAATGGTCAACTAAATTAATTACCTTCACTCACCCGTTTATTTTCAAAGCTACGAAACAACTCTTCCGCTTTACATCTTAAACAAATAATTATAACTTAAACAAAGTTGAGCGCATTTCGTTTACATTTATGAAAAGTTAATAATTCGTTGTGACGTGATGAAAGCCGACGGCTCTAATCCGTCGGCTTCTGAGCTGTGCGTAAATTGAATGGAGTCGCTCAGAAGAGTTTCATTACGACGCGCGCCGCTTATATTAATGTTGGCCCCTTCTTAGGCGGCCGTCGGGGCTTGTGAAAAGTTTCGCAATTTTGATGGAAGGAAAAGTGAGGTTTTGTTTTTTTGAACTTTTGTCGGTTAACTAGGTACAGACGCCAGCAGGTCAACCTACCCCAAGCTGTCAAATTTTCCCAGTTGAACATGAACCCTATACTTACGGTATAAAGATGAAAATCTATCAAATAAATTTGACAGATTGGAGTAGCTTGATGTGCTGGCGTCTGTACATAAATTTATCATCTGCCTAGCCTTTTCCCAACTGTGTTGGGGTCGGCTTCCAGTCTACCGGATGCAGCTGAATAACATTATTTTATATGGAGTGACCGCCTGGACGGAGAGGGCTATGCTATGGAAAGGGCTATACTTGGAGTTTCCCTACGTGATCGAATCAGGAATGAAGAGATTCGCAGGAGAACCAAGGTAACCGACATGACCCGAAGAATGAATCTACATGGTCTTCACATGATCTGACCAAGATTATGTCTGGACTTGTGCCTCTGAGTTTGTTTCGGCCTTTCTTCTCAGAGTAGTCAGATAGGAAACGCCGATCTCATCTAGTTAAAAAAATATGATTGACGTGTAAAAGTGTTTGTACAAACCTACTTACAGAAATAAATTCTTTTATCATTTAGTCATACCTACATCTTATAATCGTACCTACATAAATACTAGGTCAAATTAAATTAGTTAGCGAAACTCCGCAGACATGATAGGTATAGATATGTATACACGATAAAACAAAAAACTAATAATACAAAAAAGTAATTAATTAAAAACTGACTGACTGCGGTCGACGGACCGCAGTCAGTGAGTCTTTTTTATGTATGCTTCACAGAAGTTTTGATTTGATATCTAAACACAAAAAAAAACGGATTTTCTCAACTCGTACTTCAAGTAATAAAATATTCAGCCCTGGGGGACGCTGACACCAAAAAATATATAGTATTTTTTTATTTTTATTTTATCGTGTTTAGATAAGTACCTTCCTTTCCTGTCTGCGGAATTTCGCTATTAAATATAATTTGGCGATTAACAGAAAGCATTTTAAACACTTTTACCGATTAAAAACAAAAAAATCGGACCTACCTACATAAATATTTTTTAATAATACATAATACACAACATAAAGTGCGTACTCTACCCCGAACCAAACAAAGCCAGCTGCAGAGTACCAGGGAATCATAACGACGAGGATCCCTCGGGAGGTTTAATTTAGTTCTTGTGTAGCTGTATGACGCGGAAGCGCGGTGGTGGCGCGCCTGACAACACGCTCCTCGCTCCACTAATGGTGGATGCATTCTCTCCACTAGATGCAGGAATTAGAATAACAATGTTTTTCTTAATATGAAAGTTCATTAAGTGAAACATTGAGATAATGCAAATATTCTGCACAAATATTATATAGAGGTAAAATTTATTTGTTTGGATATTTTTTGTATGTTTGGAAGCAGTAATCTCTGAAGTAGGATTTGAAAAAAAAAAACATTTCATAGCGCAATTCTTGGAAGCTTCGAGGAAGGTTATAGGCTAATTAACATCAGGCTTAAAGCCGAGTATAAAGAAAAAAATTAAATAACAGTAAGTGAAAACGGAGTTATAGCGCCGGCGCGTGATGGGTTGAGACGTGGTGGGTCAGAGGTAAAAATTTTCGTTTAGTCCACTCTCAGCCCCTCGACCGCCAAAAAAGATTTGTTTATTTGTTTCCTCTCAACCCTTAAACATAGTTCACACTCGATCCCCAGGGGGTGAGTCTGAATTTTCATGCAAAAGACAGATATACCTCGTCTACTTTCGACCCCTAGTTCGGTAAGTACCTAAAATTTATATTTTGGTACAGTAAGGCACAGACTACTTTGGGGGTCGAGAGGAAACTAAAACTTCGCCGGAAAATACAATCCACTCTCGACCCCAAGGGTCGAGAAGAAACTATAGTCAGGGGTCCAGTGGATACATTATTTATAAGGGGTCGAGGGGCCGAGAGTGGACTAAACGAAATTTTTACGCGGATAAAGTCGCGGCCGAAGTGGGCCATATTATAAATGTGAAAGTTTCTATGTTTCGGTGTCTGTTACTTAATCACGCAATAACGTCTGACTGTATTTGGATGAAATTTAGCACACAGATGTACGGGGATAAATAGGGTCATATGTTAACACTAGCGTTCTCCCGCGGCTTCGCCGGCGTGGAAGTCGGAAATTATCCCGCGGGAATATACCGCCGGGATAAAAAGTATCCTACGTGGTTTTGAGTTAATCAGACCGCGCGTTATTTGACACCCCCAATACCCCTTTAGGGGGTAGTTTAGAAAAACAATAAATAACCAACTTTATAAGGGTACATATTACAATACCGACATTTCATAATAACTATGACTGAAATACCGACGTCCGAAACATCGAAGTTCAAAATACCGAAAGTTTGAAATACCGATAGCCGTTATATCGAAACATGAAATACCGATGTCCAAATGCCCGAAAGGATGAAACCCCGAATGGACAAAATCCCGAAACATTTTTTTTTTTAATCATACCTGCAATCTACCGCAAAAATGTTTTCACCATTGTCTAATTATCTAGTCGCAGGCAAATTGTAGGATTCATCATATTGAACTGGGTGAAATAGGTTAGGTTAGGTTAGAACAGTGGCCAACCGCGCGTGAGCCGAGCGAGCGAAGCGAGCGGTGCCGCGGCAGCGGCCGGCGAACGCTACTTCCAAGTAGCTCGCAGATTTTTTTCACCATTTTCTAATTATCCGGGAATTATACTACTGGGGATTATACATGGGAAAGCATGCAACATGCAAGCAGGCATGCAGCGTGCAAGCAGGCATGCAGCATGCAAGCAAGCATGCAGCATGCAAGCAGGCAAACAAGCATGCAACATGCAAGCAGGCATGCAACATGCAGCAAGCATTGTTCCTGTCAAGGCTCCGGTTTAGGCGGCCCCACGCGAGCTTATCGTCGCAGATGGTTTTAACGCTCACCACCGCAGCTTCGGCTTGCTGGCCGGCGTCCGGCCAGCCTCAGCCGCGGCGGCGGGCCTTCAAACCACCTGCTCCTCAGCTCGCGGACCGCCTTACCCCTCCGCGCCTACGCGGGTTTAAATTACACTCTAGAGGTTGGGCAGACAAGACTGCGTGAAGTCGGTTTTGCAGCGTTTCGTTTTTGTCACTAAATTTTGTAGCATAACATATTGATTTTGAACTTCAGGATAGGGATCTTCGGGATTTTAAGCTTCGGGATATGGATCTTCGGGATTTTAAGCTTTCGGGCAAACGAACTTTCGGTATTTCAAACTTCCGACCAAAGAATCATTCGGCGTTTAATTTTTCGGGATTTCGTCCATAGGTATTTTAAAATAGGTATTTTGAATTTCGGTATTGTAATACGTACCCCTTTATAATTTACTTAGATAAATATTTGTGCCAAGTTTCAAGTTTATTAACTCAAGGAATAAGATTTTTCTTACAAACAAAATCCCCCCTTTTCACCCCCTTATAGGTCGAATTTCCAAAAACCCCTTCTTAGTGCTCCCCTACATTATAAAAGGAAGCCGTGTACAAAATTTCACGTTCCTAGTCCAAATAGTTTCGGCTGTGCGTTGATTGATCAGTCAGTCAGTTTCTCCTTTTATATATATAGATAGACATATAGGATACTACTTATGCCGATAGTACACTCCGTGGATAGTACCAACATTCCGTACGAATAAAAAAAGGGCAATGGTTAATATGTCAAGTTTCTATGACATCCCTAGGTGCAGAAATTTTGTAATACCTAAACTCGTTCTCCAACTGAGAACGAGTTTAGGTATTACAAAATTTCTTCTTAATCCAATAGTTGTGATTCCCATTTCTGATGGGAAGGTTGCTTTATTCTATTCGTCTAACTTCTATTTAGTGTTCCGTCCCCTGATAAACTGTAGTTTGTTCCTAAATCACGCAAAGACGGCCGAATAGTATTTATCCCGGTAAAACGTTCCCGTGGGATAATTTCTGACCTCAACGCGTGCGCAGCCGCGGGCATAAGATAGTTTATTAAAAAATAAACACCAAGGAGAAACAACGCAAAACAATACAATACTCGAAACAGAACCACAAAAAAAAAATCACCACAGATAAATAAAATATTTATAATCTGCATTCAAAACTCAATATTAGTGATGCATAAACCGAGACACGTATTTAATTGAGCGCGGTAATCCGTATTAATAATAGAGCAGCTGGCGACCCCTGGCGTGATACTACAGATTTAAAAGTCAATATACTGCAAGGGATTACACCAGGGTACGTAGGGGCAGGGGAACGAATAATTAGGTGTCGGCCATAGTGCGAGGATGCGTGTAACCAGACGAATTGTTGTGTTAATAGTGCATGTTTATTTCAGGAATCGGATGGACGAAGAAGAAAAGCCTAGGCTAAAAAATACTAAAAACTAGACTACTGAAAAATTACGCTAAAATATTTTAGAATTAGATAAAAACTTCCAATATATGTCTTGTAATGTAGTAATTAAGCCCGCTCATTTAATACCCAACATGGCACCATTCATGGCGACATGGAGAGTGCGATTGTCGCAACCCAGTGCTGGGCACGCCACGATTGCGGCGGTTGGTCCCCTCTTTGAGGAGTGGTTTGAGAGGTGGCATGGCGTCCTCACCTTCCGCCTGACGCAGGTACTCACCGGACACGGCTGTTTCGGGAGGTTCTTGTTTCGGATAGGGTGGGAGGAAACGCCCGGGTGTTTCCACTTAATATCGCCCTGAGGACACGGTGGAGCACACGGTGGCGGTCTGGCCAGCTTGGGTGGAGCACCGCCGTGTCCTCGTGGAGGCGATCGGCGGCGGCGATCTCTCGCGTCCGGCCCTGGTCCAGGCCATGGTACGGAGCGAGAGGGCATGGATAGCCGTCACCTCCTTCAGCGAAGCAGTGATGCTCGCGAAGAGGGAGGCGGCGCACGTGAGGGAGAGGCAGTCTATGCGCCCTCGCGACCCTAGCCACCGCAGGATACGGAGACGCCCTGGGCGTCAGGAATCCCAGACCGATTTCCAGCCACCGTAGGCATGAGCTTGCGGACGGCGAGTAATGGGTAGGTAGCTGTCCGGTAAGGACCCAAGCCCAAGTCGACGGCGCGTTGTGTTCCACGCGCGCCTCAAAGAGATGTCAGCACAAAATGATGGGGCCCGCAAGGGCCGATGCCTGCCAGGGGTGTGGGTTTGTTCGAAAGAGATATCACAGCCCCTGGCATACGGGCTACTGAGGGAACACGGGTGGGTTTTAGTCAGTAAAAGTCTGACACGCCCTCCTGCTCCACCCAGAGCGGAAGAAGTTATTTGATGATTTCCCACCCAAAAAAAAAAAAAAACATGGCACCATTAAAAAACGTTTTAGTTCATGACTATCAATAACAATTTGAACCATTTTGAAGGATATTGCACATCTATAACTTTAGATGTTTGAATAATTTGTGTACAACGTAAATATCACAATAAATGCTGTTGAACTGTCAAAATTACAGTTTTTAAACTGATAGTGTGGTATGCAACTACCCACTGGTCAAAAATGGATACCTTAATAAAGAAGAATATCAAAACCCAAAAATTTATTTTTCTCGTTTTTATAGAAGTACCCATGGAATCCTCAATATTTATCATCATTTCTTTTCTTAGTTTTGACAATTATTTAAAGACAGTCCCTTCCCAACAAACCATTACTAACCAAAGTAACAAATGATCGCTCATTTCTTATTACTTCTGAAACCACCTGGGAACGAACCGACTACACTGACCCTTACTTAACAAACCCCGGTGTTGCCACCAAAATTAACTCGCCCGTTGATCCTCAATACAATTTTATTGCAAATGGCCCCAAATAATGCTAAATCACAGCTAAATCCCCATAATATGGGGTAGACCCGATTTCGGGGTCTATTTTTTTCGGCTGGCAACATTATCTTTTATTGTGATAAGTGTTTATGTGATGCAATTTTTGTTTTTGTAAATGCGTTTTGAATTATATTATGGACTAGCTACTGCCCGCAACTTCGTCTGCGTTAAATTTCTTGCTCCCCGACCCACCCCGTTGCATCGAATCGCCTGGCCATGCGAGTACTTGATCCAAATAATTATTTATGATTTATCAGATCTCAATAAAATATTACTTAATTAATTTTAATAATATGACTATAGAGATATGAGGAACAGGGTGTAAAGTTCGCTCATCCTCTATTGAAAAGGAGGATCCTCCGACCAGACGGGTATTGTGTCTGGTCCGGGCAACTGCCTGACAGTAGATGTCGGGATTTTGTATATGTTCGAGTGTCGTGGAAAACTCTGATTGCGCGATGCAGAATTGCTCATTTAGTTCGCCTGTGGCATTGTAGATGGCGCCACTTTTCTTTTTGTGTTTCTCGATATTTGTTGCGAAACATTTTTATTTGTAGTGCCGCTACATGATGATTTAAAATTGTTGATTGTAATTTTTTTTGTTATTTTTATTATTTTTATACTTTTTGATGTGCCACAGAGTCCGTAATTGTACCTTAGCTTTAAGCCATTTGTAAGACCTTTCAACATTATGGAATGCAAATAAAGACATGAATATGAATACTTCGTATTCGTGATTTTTTTTTTCTTTTTGCTCGGCTCCTCAGCGCCCTAGCTCTCGATAAATGGGCTATCTAACGCTGAAATATTTTTTCAAATCGGACCAGTAGTTCCTGAGATTAGCGCGTTCAAGCAAACAAACAAACACTCTTCAGCTTTATCATTAGTAGATAATAGATTATGGAGTTAAAAATGATAATTATAAAGAGGGTGACTCTGTATTCAATACTTTTGAGTTATGAATATTATAATTAGTAACTTCTGGAGTTAATAATTTCCTGAATAAGCTTACTATCATAATATTAAATGTGGGCTGAGTGTGTCATTACCAGAGATCGGATATTCGGATGCATATTGACCTAAAGCTGGTTGGCTAATACAGACAGCGCTTTTTAATAGAAAAAAAATCTTAATTTAATGTAAAGAAAAAAAAGGGTTACAACTAACTCACACCTCCCCTTTTTTACAGAGTTACACTCTACACACACATAAATATTACTTGCATCGGGGTTAATTTTAAATAAAAAAAATGCATTTGAAAACAATCCTAATAATTTAGAAGTCGCTTCCATACTATACACCTGACTAAAAAGCTTTATGAATTCCCGGTGTTCCTAGAATGCCGGGATATTTTTACAAAAAAAATATAATTTAATAAGCCACTTGCATACTCTCATAACTTAAAATTTACTTTAGGTAAATATGCATCCGATTATCCGATCTCTAGTTATTACATTCAAGGCTGGAATGCAACCCCAAAGTGCTCCAAAATATATAAGGTACTTTTTAACTCTTTGCTGTGATTTAAAAAGCACATGTTACTGCACTTGTGTGGTAATATTATGCAAAATGCACGCGTTTATGCGCTGCATAATGAACCAAAGAGCGATGTTATAATATAATCAATTTAATAGCAAAAGAGTTAAAATCATTTTCAACACATTTGCTCAAAAACTGCATTTACGATGCCTGTATACATGGTAAGAAAGTTAAAAATTACGCACTAATACAACGCAACGTGCGGTAAAATAGGTACTCTCACCTAAGTACCTATTTTACCGCATACCTCGTTGTATGGTACCGTGCGTATTCTTTACGGTTTTTTTTTTAATTTCCATAAACTAATATAAGAATTTCGTCCAAGGAGTTTCACATTACGAGAATAAATAAGCTGACTGATCGAACCTCCTTGGAAACGATTTTGCTCAATACGTTTGTCTCACTTTAATAATAAACAGTAAATGAGATGAAAGATGTAGTTCTAATTTTCACCACGTGCATGTGGCGCCATTTGCAAATTCGCGCCATTTTCATATTAGAAACGTCAAAGATTGTTGCGAGTTTCCGACTGATATTTATAAACAAACTTTTATTATGAGTTCAAGCGAGGAAACTGATATTAATATGGAATCTACTCCACCTGATATTTTGAATGAGGCGCAAATTGCAGGAAACGGTCTCTAGCCGCCAAAATTGGAGAGCGCTATTTAATGATGTATAGGTTTGTTTAATTACATATTGTACTGTTTTCTCGCAAATGTGTTGAACATTGTATGACACACGTGCAGAAATTGGTTTTTACAAACTCGTGACTATGGTAAGCCCTCGACTTCGTCTCGGGCTTACATTTGTCAACTCGTTTGTAAAAACCAACTTACCGCACTAGTATCATAAATAACTATTATGTACACGATGGATTTTGAACTAAGGAGCAAAAGTTGCAGTCAGCAGTCCTTCGTGCTAAATAAAGCAATCAACTGAGCCTATCACAGTCCACTGCTGGACATAGGCATCTCCCAGGCTGCGCCACAAGACTATCATCCGCCTTCCGCATCCAGTCTGTCCCAGCCACCTCTTTAACATCGTCAATCCCTTTACATAGGTAGGAGGTGTCTCGCTCTACTCTTGCCAATACTCAGTGCAGGACTCGTCTGCTTCACTGGCCATCCAATCCAATCAAAAATATTTTTATTTCATATAAACCTGCATGGGCACTTATGAAACGTCAGAAGCTAGGTGCACGGTTCCAAATAGTCGCTTCCTATGGAGAAGAGCCGGCAAGAAACTCCACGGTTACTCTTTAAAAATCATTGGCTTTAAACAATGTTTTCAAATTACAGAGATAATAGGTATGGGAGGACAGTGCAGGCCTGTCAATAAGTACCAGGTACTTAGAGGAATGAAAATACAGAATAGAAAATCGTCTACAAATCTAGTCTGTAAGGCCTACAACGTTCTCTCATTCACAATACGTAAAATAATCAACATAATTAAAATTGATGTATACTATCAAAAAATGACGAGAATATGTCAATATTGTAAAATAAAAAGAATATCGATCCTTCGACAAACATGGCCAGCCCACTGCCACTTCGGCTTGCTGACCCTGCAAGCTATGTTGGTAGCTATGCAAATTAAAGCGACACAGCACAAACTTAGCGTGGCTTGCCCATAAAAAAGACCCCGATCAATCGTAACAGTTTTTTTTACGGGCAAGCTATTGGCACTTAAAAAACTTTTTAATAAAAAAATTTCACCGCCGAAAAACCGAAAAGTAAAAAATTATAAACTAGCTTTGTCCAACCCCAATAACTAAGTTCGGAAGTCGGTGACTTTGGATATGTATTTAATTATATGTCAAGTTTTTATTTTATAATTTTTTGTGGCTATAATCTACTAATTACTACATGCTTAATTTTTGATTTAATACACAACTCAGTATTAAAATCTGTGAGTAAACAATCAATCATCCCCTGTTTTCTTACCCTTAGGGTTGGATTTTTTCTTCGAAATTTATATGGGACCAACTTCGAGGTATACCCTTTCCAATAAAAAAAGAATTATCAAAATCGGACTACTCTGGAAAAAGTTATGCGTGGTCATACATAAAAAAAAAAAAAAAATATACGCGTCGAATTGAGTAACCTCCTCCGTTTTTTCGTCGGTTCAAAAAAAATAATCTAGCCTTCCCTTTCCCACGCCTGGGCAAAAGCCTCTCTTTACATCTTCATCATCATCCAGCTCTTCCCACTATCTAATTAACATGAATTGTATGTTCCTATAGTCAACTATCCAACACTAAACTGAAAATTAGAGATTGACTTAATCCATTCGTTATTATTATCGATGGTTCGATAACCGTGCCACCTGTCGATCGATACGTGTTCCAGGTGTTAATATATTTTATTATGATTACATTGTGGTTAACTTACGCCCCTCATTTGTTGTGATTCATAATATCATAAAGCTGTTTTCGGAATTGTATGTAAACAGGACTATCAATCATCAATGTTGACATCGTGTTTAAGGATTCTATCTCAAAAGCTTTAAAAGTAATTACAAATTCAGTGTTTTATGGAGAAATTCAGTAAACTGTTTTAATTAGAATGAATTGAAAACTGGAAATCAACCTACGGTAATGAAAACAGTATAATTGTTTAAACAGTGCGTAAACTGTAACCATGAATTCAGCATGGAAAATTTTTCTAGCGTAGAAAATTTTTATTCGGTAAAAAAAAAATGTTGTTCCATACATTTTGACCGCCTAGTGATTGCACTTTCTATTAAACAGATTTTTTTTTCATAATTCATTCATTCACAATCAGCCACGTTCCCACTGCTGGGAAAAGGGCAATAATCCACCACGTGGGCCTAGTGCTGGTTGTTTTTTTTTAATTAAAATAAAGTTTTATCCAGTACCACTGATTTTAAAGAAAACACAAAATAAATAATAAAAAGTGTTAAAATGCGAAATAATCAAACATTACACGTCCTAGTGGGCTAAGGGTTGGGACTTGGTCCCTAAGTTATTGGGTTAATAAATCTTAATATACCGCGCCGCGGCCGGCATGCTAATGCCTCCTAATGTTGCGGGGGCGGCCACGTTTGCCCAATATAATTATATTTTGTAAGGGGGTAAAATGTGCACACAGTCCAAATGTTGTACGTGTATCCCGTTGTTTGGCGTATTAAAAATATGTTATTGAAAATAGTAATCGTTTGTTGATTTTAATTTCATGTTAATTTGGAATCATCTGCCTCAAAATCAAAATCAAAATATATTTTTTTACATAAACCTACATGGGCACTTATGAAACGTCAGGAGCTAGGTGCACGGTTCCAAATTGTTGTTTCCTGTGTATAAGAGCCGGCAAGAAACTCCACGGTTACTCTTTTGAAAAATAATTGGCTTTAACAATGTCTCCAAATTACAGAGATAAAATGTATGGGAGCCTTTTCCTAATTATGTTGAGGTCTGCTTCCAGTCTAGCTAGATGCAACTTAATACCATTATTTGATATGGAGCGTCTGCCTATCTGACCTCCACAAGTCAGTTACTTGGTAATACGATACCCTTTGTAATACTAGTTGTCAGATTTTCGTGTTTCTGATGACCCGTCACGACTGCCAAAGATTTATAAATGACAGCCGGGACCAGCGTATTTTCTGAATCACGGAGGGGTCTTGTCTTGGTATATAAAGTCACCCATCTACGGACCAACCGCATCAATCGTAGCTTAACCTGATCAATCGACCCGTGCGACTATTATTGCCTAGCCGCAATCCCCTCTATTTTATGTTTATCAGGAATATTCGTAGAAAATCATTCAAAATAGTCATTGATGCTAACATTTGAATTATTCAAGTAGGTACCTATCCGCCACCGAATGACTTTCAGCTATTGCCAAATAAGTAGTTAAATAAATAAACTTGAACTTAAATGTGATTGCATGCCTAAATATATTCACAACTTAAAACGAATTCACGTCCATCTGTTACAAGTATCCATTATACAATTAACGCAAAATCGCATGCAGAAACTAAAAAAGTTTTATACAAAAAAGGCTCAGAATAATTAATGATAGAAAAAGATTTCCCATGTAACGTACCCGGCGACCATTTAACTGTCTAATCGTCGAGAATATCGAATGAGGGGTACGCGTGCCATTTATTTTTATCGATGTCGGTACCCGGCATAGTGTCACAACACTAGGGCTATGCATCTTTTTAATAATGAAGGGATTTGGTAAACAAAATGCGACACAGTCAGGACAGAGACATTTTTTATTTATTTTTATTTGCGTTAGTAGTAGAGGGAGCTGCAATGTTAATTTTAAAACGAATTAGCAGATTTAAAAAATTTTAATCTTACACACTGCAATGCGAGTCAAGTGCTCATTATTTTGAGAAGTGCATATTTTGCGAAGTGCATGCAGATTCTGCGTCAAACCCACTGTAGCGTCTGTAGCTGTGTGACAGTTTTGAATTTTTTTAGCGATAAATGACTGTTAACAGATCTAATTTGTCATTTTTATAACGTAATTTTATTTTGACTGCCTCGTTTGTCTAGTGGCCACTAGCGTTAGTGCTGAACACGAGGTATTGGTTTCGATTCCCAAGACGGGCAATGTTAGTATGTAGTGTTAGTGTTATTGGGTTATTTTATCTGGAATTTCTCCATAGCAACCCGGAGTCTGGATTTGCACCCGGTTAATGGCAATAGGGTTGCCCCCTATTACATGGAACTAAAACATAACAGGCTAATTGTGGGTGTAGGTAAAAGTACCTATAGTAGCAGAAGTGTAGATGTACCTATAGACATCTCTGCCGAACCCTTCGGGGTAACATGGCGTTATGATGATAATAGGACTCCATTTTCCTCATTTAGACTCCCATTCGGTCCGTTGTGCGTGGAGATTGTGGCTAACAGAGCCAGTCTAGCTCCACCCAAAAGCACAGAAGCTTTCTGGGAGCTTCACAGGCTTCGCAGAGCGACTTCACTGTTACGAGTATTTCTTCACGTTGAAAAGCCACGGCTTCACATTCCAGGATGACGTGGGTGGCTGATTCCTCGGCGTCAAGGCAGCCCCTGCAAAGGGGGCTGTCTGTGGCGCCTGTATTAAAAAGGGTTGTGGCCCGTAATTGTTCCTATTATTATTCTAAAGTTATTTCTACTCAGGCTAAGAAGATTTTTGATTAATCGCGGGTGTACAATTGGTTAAGCCAATTTAGACTGTCTACAGCAGTCTGTTGCCCGTGACCATATGTTGTTATGGAGTTCGGTCGATCTTTGGCGAATCCGCTCAAGAAATTGTGAGAAACGCAGCGGGAGAAGTTGGTACGGGCCTAACTTTCGTATTAGAGCCTCTCTTCGCAAGTTCATCTGCAGCATCTTTGCTTAAGGAGTGATGTTACATTGTTTTTCAAAACGGGGCATTCTGTCACGATGGCTTGAGTGACTACATAACTTCAATTCTGTCAAATCTGCAATAACCATTCCACATTTCAAAGTTCATAATTTGTAGGGTTTTTTCTTAAAGTCAACTGCGAATGTGAAATTCACTCAACTAGTTAGTTACATATAAGAATGAAAATAACTTACTTTATTAACATACCGTAAAACCACAGGTACCTACTTAAAAAAAAAATAGTTGGCTAAACTGAGTTATGAATCAGTGGCCTCTCCCACGTACGGCACAGTCAACTGACGTAGACGTGCGATTAAATTGTAACCTCGAACAATACACGGCAAACAAGAGCGATCGACATGCAGACCGAACGGCACATCAAACGTGTCGACTGTGTAGAGTGACCATACGACAAAGTGTTCCTAGAATATTTTGAAATGACGATATTTAATTACCTGAATATGAATTTCACCCACGAAAGTTATTATTAAACTAGTTTCAGCCCAAGGCTGTGTTAAAGAAGGTTATAAAGTATCCGAGTGCGAAATTAAATTCAAATCCGTTCAGCCGTTTTTGTGTAATTGTGTAACAAACATCGAAGCCTCTAAACATAGAAACTTTCACATTTATATTATTATTAGGATATAGTGGGATTAGAACTTGTAAGCCGGTCCATTTTCTACTGGGCCCTGATATTTTTTGGAGATATGAGCTTAAAAAATTTAAATCAAGTTATTCTAGGCGACACCTAAACGTATTGCTAAAATAAAAGTGCTTTGTTGAATTTTTCAATCTGGGCTCGGATCCAAGTGATATGGAATCCAGAACTGTTATTGCGTGTTCGAAGAATATCTATATGAATAAAAAGAAAAGTCCTGACTGACTGACTGACTCATCAACGCCCAGCTCAAACCCTTGGACCTAGAAAGCTAAAATTTTGCACATAGATTCCCTTTATAATGTAAACAAGGAATAAGGAAGAATTTTTCGAAATTCAACTCCTATGGGGGTTAAATAGGGTATGAAAGTTCCGCGTGGGCGAAGTCGCTGGCAAAAGCTAGTCTAGAGGAAAGATTTGATTGTTTGTTTGTTTGCATTGAATAGGCTCCGAAACTACTGAACCGATTTGAAAAATTATTTCACTGTTGGGAAGCTACACTATCCCCGAGTGACTTATGCTATATTTTATCCCCCTATTCACACAGGAACGAGAACTACGCAGGTGAAACCGCGGAGCGCTGCTAGTTGCTAATAAATTGCTACTTATTGTTCGAAAAAATTGTCTCCTCACAACGTGAATAACGCAATGAATTTTGTTGAACTGTCAAAATAAACACCATTTTTTAACCGACTTCAAAAAGAAGGAGGTTATCAATTCGACATGTTTATATTTTTTTTTATGTATGTTCGGGCATAACTCCGTCGTATATAGACGGATTTGCAAAATTATTTTTTTGTTCGAAAGGGGTTTATTCCGAAATGGTCCCATTGAAATTTCATATAGATCTGATGATGCGTTTCGGAGACAGACAACGGAACTCTTCAAAAAATTACAGCAAATCAACCGCGAATGTTGCTATCGCATAAATGTGTATTGTTTTGACCCCAAGGATGATGAAATTTCGAATTAGTGTGGGGTAGATAACTAAAAAGTGATAAATATTTTTTTTTTTCAAAAAAATAACAACCGACTTCCAAAGAAACACTACAAAGTGCAAAATAACTTTAATTTCGGAAGGCGGTGACAAATAATTAAAATACCCATCCAAAGTCACCGACTTCCCAAATTAAAGTTATTTTGCACTTTGTAGTGTTTCTTTGGAAGTCGGTTGTTATTTTTTTGAAAAAAGTTTTTAGTGTTACTATGTTACGCAATTACCCTGCTGTATAGAATTTCAACTCTCGGTGTTGAACCGAGCATTCAGAATCCAACGGAGTGCAGCGCGAGTGAGTCTCAGCACGTCGAAAGAACACAATGTTTGATTTACAAGTCAAAGCGCGTCGAAAGAACACAGTGTTTGATTTACAAGTCAAAGCGCGTCGAAAAACCACAGTGTTCGATTCACAAGTCTCAGCGCGTCGATAAAACACAGTTTTCGATTTACAAGTCTCAGCGCGTCGAAAAAACACAGTTTTCGATTTACAAGTCTCAGCGCGTCGAAAAAACACAGTTTTCAATTTACAAGTCTCAGCGCTAAGCACTGCGTTGAAGATCAATTGTGCAAATAAATCCCGCGATTTTATAAGAAAGTGACGTCATCGCACAGACAATATCCACATAGTATAATACGTATCATCAAAGTATCCACAATTCTTCCATATTAGGAAACATCTAACATGGTTCACCTACCGCTACGTATACAGTATAATATTTTTATGGTAGTGCTAAAATGTCCGACCGGAGTATTTCCGACCTCCCTTTGTTCTGATATCATAAAAATTTGTAAGATAGCGATACACTTCTGCATTAGGAAGTTGAATCGCCACTTCAAGAATCATAATCAGCCTATAATGTTCCCACTGTTGGGACACGGGCCTCCTCTTTGTGGGTGTGGGCCGTAATCTACCACGGTGCTGGTTGGTAGATGTCACATCTCTTCTTTTTTTTTTTTTACAAGACATGTCCGTTTCCTCACGATGTTTTCCTTCACCATTTTGAGAGCAGTGGTGATGAAATAATTCACAAAAAATAAAGCGGCTGTCTGGGTTCGACTCTAGAACTCTTACGTCACAGCTGGGTCTACTATCCGGTTACCACAGGGTCACCACTGCTTTCTTCCAGAATATTGACTGGTTTTGTGTCAACCTTAGATAATCGAGTGTAGCGTCGTAGCATTATTCTGAGCGATGGCCGTATTGCGTGGAAGGGGATCCTGCCGTTTTGCCGAAAAGATTTTGCCAAATTTTCATTACCCAAACAAATTTTAGCAACCTTTTTTATACCAATGTAATATTTGGAATAATTTTAGTACGCACATTTTCATTTGGTCAAATGTTTACTTGGCAGATTGTTACCAAGGATAATGTCATTAAGGCTTTTGGTCTTTAATCAAATGATTTATTACGGCAAACAATATTTAGATAATAAACGTTTAGTCAAATGATTTGTTATGACAAAAAAATTATGGTTACTAGACATTAGGTTATTTATGGAACTAGTTACAGTAGGTTATTAATAAAAAAAAAATGGTTAGGTTACGTTAGGTTAAAACTGTGACCACCTACGCACGAGCCGAGCGAGCGTCGCGAGCGGTGCCGCGGCAGCGGCCGGCGACTGCCAGAAAAGACTAGATTATATAGAAAAAATATGGAAAAAAGAGATTATTTTTAGGAGGCTATCGAGAGAAATAATATAATTATATTAACATTATTATTACCTGTTTAGAATTTGTCCCAAGTGGAATATTTGGCTTATTTAATTTTGGGTAAAATATGTTATACCAACTGAAATATTTGACTAGATAAAAAATGGTAAAAGTACTAGTTGGTGAACAAGTTATTGTTCAAACGTTCACTTGCCAAACATAGGTTTTCGTAACAATTATTTGTAAAGAGATTTTTTGGTAAGTAATAATTTGGCAAATGAAATTATGCGAAAATTTGTTTGGGAAGTGATAATTTGGCAATTACTTTTCGGTAAAACAAGGGAGACCCGCGTGGAAGTGATGCATATCGCCCCCTACATGTTCTTTTTTGTGTCTGTGTTCTTTCTCTGCGTCATGTTTACCGCAAATTAACGTATTTTATTTGCCCAACAGTGGCGCAGAATAGGCTAAGTGAAAACCTTTTTTATCTTGGTCATAAGACCACACGGTAGAACTGAAAACTAAGTCGACATTCAAACGGTCGCAATAAAATCGCGGATGAACTTTTTCGTGCACTTAGTTTTTTTTAAACGAGCATTGAGAATTCAACAGAGACAGGATACAGGAACAGTGTATTTTGATGTTCGATTTTGATCTATGGACGCTAGACATAAGCAGCGTGCTGCACTTAGTACGAGTATATACGCAAACCAGGGCCTGAATTCACTATGATCACTTACTTAACTATTCCTTCCTCGTAATCACGTCAATCACACACGAAATCTGCTAATATCGTATTAATAAAATCGAAAAATTGTCTTGGAACATACAGAATATGACATTTCGATTCCTTATTGGTTACATTGGTTTCTAAAAAAACACGATATTGACTAAGTAAGATTACGCGGGGAATCATTAAAACCATGCAGAATTAGGGCCCAGCAAGTTATCACTTTCTCGTCGCCGTCACAACTCGCCGCTAGCCGCTCGCCAACTCGTTTTTAGTTGCTAGCTCTACTAGCTTCTGTTAATCGCCGTCGGATAGGTTTTTTTTTTTTTTTTGGGTGGGAAGTCATCAAATGACTTCTCCTGCTGAGTAGAGCAGGAGGGCGTGTCAGACTTTTACTGTCCAAAACCCACCCGTGTTCCCTCAGTAGCCCGTATGCCAGGGGCTGTGGTATCTCTTTCGAACAAACCCGCACCCCTGGCAGGCATCGGCCCTTGCGGACCCCACCAGTGGTCGCTGACATCTTTGACGGCACGCGTGTGGAACACAACGCGCCGTCCCGTCTACCACTTTTCGGCCGCAGGGGATAGGGAGAGCGGCTGACGCTATACCGACACTCCTCTTCCCCTGCGGCCCCACCGCGTCCGCCATCAAACGGTGGCGGCCCCGTCCAGGCCACGGAAGGGAAGAGCGCTGCTCAGAAGCACCGGCACTCCTCCTCTACCGCAGCCCGTAACCCTCAGCCGCGATGCCTCCCATTCGACATCGCGGCCCACCTCAGTTGCGGTGCACCTCACCGCAACCTACTTTTTGGCCGCTACGTCGTCGGCTTTGAGGCAAAAGCCCTGACGAGCGGCCCCACCTTTGGGTTCCTCTTGGCTTCACCGTGGCCGGAATCCACGGTTACTGAGCCCCCCCGCAACGACAATGCGGGAACCCACTCGGGGGGGCCGTCGGATAGGTCGGGTGTCTAATGTGTAACCATATTGCCGCTCAAGGAACGAATTTTTGGTCCTATTTGGCTGTGGTTAAAATCAATTGAAGACTTGATGTTCTTGACGTACATAGATGATTTTATTTCTATAAATACGATTGTACAAACACTTTTTCACGTCAATCATATTTTCAAACTAGATGAGGTCGGCGTTTCTTATCTGACTACCCTGAGAAGAAAGGCCGAATCAAACTCAGAGATCAGAGTCTCTTTTAAAATACAAACATAACCTTGGTCAGATTAAGTATATCGACTAAGAGAGCCAGGGCATCGGGCTGCACGGTCATCTGTCAACGTTCCTATCTTGCTGGCAGTGACGGCGGCTTCAAATTGGCCAAACCCGAAGACATTTTGACGTTATTCATCATCAGCCTCCTGGCATACAAATATTTTGATTTTTAATAACCTACATTTTATGCAGGGTTATTGGAAAAACACCAAGAACCTCTTCAGAGGTCATTGTACTCATCATTATGAACAACTTTTACTATGGGACCATCACCGCCGAAATCGCGAAAAAAAAAAACAGCTGTTCCTGACAATATGTTCATAGAAATCATCAAAATTTAGGGAACATCTGATTTCTTTTATGTTAAAAAGTTGTTCATAATTATGAATACAATGACCTCTTGAGAGGTTGTTGGTGTTTTTCCAATAACCCTGTTTATGTGAATAAAACAGTTGATAGATTGGGAGGATATGTAGGTATTTTTTTAGATATTTACAAAGTAGCTTCTTCCTATACAACTGAATCTCGTATCTTTCCATATATAGAAGTTTTGTTTATTCGGTCGCTTGGCTGCATATTTATATAATACAGTGCCGAGTGCGTCCAAAGTCGAGCAAATAGTCAGGGAACTCAACCAGTGTTTGCAATTGACCGACCGGCACTGTAAATAGTTCATGTGTGTCTACAGTATGTTTCTCTGAGTATGGTGAGTTGTGTACATTTCCTTCTTCAAATCTATCAAATTCTAGGATGAATGGAAATTCTTTTAAGTTCGTGTTAAGCCCCGCACAACTTTGATTTCCGCTAATCAAAAAATCTGCCGTTTATTTTTAACTTAATAAATGCTTTAGTATTACAAGTTTATTTCGTGTATTTCCTTGATATTATGATACAATATAGAATCAGTTTAAGGAATTTTAATTCCTACTTAATACTATAAATGCGAAAGTAACTCTTTCTGTTACGCTTTCACGCCTAAACCGCTGAACCGAATGTCATGAAATTTGGCAAAGGCCTGGGATATGGAGAAGGATATAGGCTACTTTTTTCCGCGATAACCGATATCTATGCGAACGGAGCCGCGAGTAAAGGCCAATAGAATAAATTTACTGTCTTTAAAACATTGTTGACCTCTGATGTCAAAATTCAACTGAAGTGCTCGGATACAGTCCCAATAGCTATTGATTTATGCGTGTGGTCGACCGCTAGCCGTTAGCTGATGTTGCAAATACATTGAACATAAGCAACAAGAGTCGTGTTGAAACACTGAAATAAAATGTAGTTATGATAAAGAATTACCGCCAAAGACAAAATTAATTAACGATAATTTTCTCTTAATCGAAAATTCTTTGATAAAGCGTTGTGAATAGACAAAGAGCTCGAAACAATGGGAATTCATGCACAGTAGCCGGTTGTCTGGCATCGCCCGGGCCTGCGCGGCGGCCACACGGACGCAGCGCAACGGACAGACAAATACATTTGTGTTCGTTTTGTGTGTTTCTCCGGGACCACTTCGCGCCACACTGCGACATTCTTCGTACGCGTTTTATTATTTATTTATTGTGCGTAGCATAGCATCGACTTTTTTGTCGACGCTGCTTTTTTTAAAACTCCGAGGTGTAAAGGTTAGTGATGTTTGTTTTGTACGACGGTTATTCATACATCACGATAGTTTTGTTGAAATGCGCTTCACAGGCCAAATGTGTTACCTAGATGAATTACCGATTCTCAGTATTTTTCCAATTTAATGTCAAGTTACGAAACGCTTGTCGCACAGAAAAAAATCTGTTGAAAGAGGACCGACGTCGATGGCGGTATTACTTATAAATTAAATCGTCTACATTTTAGGTCCCTCGAGCCTGATCAATGCCTTTTTTTTTTGGTTGGGAAATCATCAAATGACTTCTCCCGGTCTGGGTGGAGCTGTGGGCTGTGGTATCTCTTTCGAACAAACCCGCAACCCTGGCAGGCATCGGCCCTTGCGGGCCCCATCATTTTGTGCTGACATCTCTTTGAGGCACGCGTGGAACACAACGCGCCGTCGACTTGGGCTTGGTCCTTACCGGACAGCGAGCTACCCATTACTCGCCGTCCGCAAGCTCATGCCTACGGTGGCCAGAAATCGGCCTGTGATCAAGCCCTTGAATTTGTTGTAGTAACTTAGTATTTGTGTATCTTAATCTCTAAATTCCACTGTTCAATAATATAGGGTAGATAGAGCGGACGTGTATTAGGGTTACATCAAACTTATTCATAACATAAGATCCACAAAATATCATTGATTATGTGAGTAATTGAAGTTCTGGAATTAAGTAATTCACTAATCTTTCCATTTGATTTAATCTCATTTATTTGCTGATTAACGACTTAATCGGTAGATCCAGGTTGATGGAAGCCTTCTCCCAATAGTGCCTGACATAGAAGCTAAAGAATTTCGAATTTCTAAAAATCTCCTCTTCCGTTCAGACTGAACAAGGTTTAGCGGCAACCGTAACATTTGTTTTAGAATATAAGAAACGAGTTTTTTTTTAAATTATCATTACATCGTAACACATCGTAACGCATTAATTATCAATCACAATCTGAATCATTTTCAAGGATATTGCTAATCCATTGCTTGCACATGCTCGAAAAATTTGTCCGCTCAACATCGTCAATAACGCAATGAATGATGTTGACCTGTCAAACTGAAAACTGTTCTGTTGTCTACTGTTTGTATGTAACGTACATACTCGTACATGTAAAAATTACCCCGCAGGTTGCCCTAATACGATGAAACCATTAAAACTTTATCACAAAATAAATAAGCAATTTTGGAGATTACCGCAGTAAAACTATAGATATAGAATATATGCACAGAAAGGAACTGTCACAAAAGTAACAGTTACTAATGTAATGGTTTTCATAATCCAATACTATCAATTAATAAAAATAAAAAATTGACCCATGATAGCATATGATCAAGTCCCACTTAATTTGTTGACCTATCCTTACAAAATACTAAAATATCACAACTTCCTAATTCAATACCAACGAAAACAACACTGCCATTAGATAGAGACCGTCATCAATATTTATCAGAGGACCCAATCAATGAACGGGGATCCATTCAGTAGCAGCCCAACACATACTCGATAACAGTTACAATGAATAACGTAACACTAAACTTAATACTGGGACGATAAACAGGCAATTTTCACGGATTACAACTGGCTTCTTGGTGAGGAACACACAGATGAACAAAATGACCAGCTTGTCAAAGAACATATCAATCTGCCTAGCCCTTCCCCCACTATGTTGGGTTCAGTTTCTGCTCTAACCGGATGCAACTGAATTCCAGTATTTTACATGGAGCGACAGCCTACCTGATCCCCACAACCCCGTTACTGAGTAACACGGCAGTCCTTGATAAGATTTTCGAACAATATATCTCAATATTAATTCACGATACTCATTTAGCTTCTTTATTTTGAGTTTTTCCGGTTTTCAACTTCACTGTTTTAAAAATGTTAAATAAACTAGAAATATTTTAATATACTCGTACTACTAGGTTAGGTTTGGTATTAATCTTTCTCAAAATTTGGAAGTTCGACGTTGTTTAAAATTTTGCACAACGTGCACAAGCTTAAAGGAATAGCTGTTTGGATAGCCCGTGTAGCAGATAGGGTAATCCTCGAGGGCAGTGTGTGACTTACTGATGTACAAGCGCCTGACATCCTTTTGAAAAATATTTTGGAGCTTTCGTACAAAAATGTCATCAAATGAAACAAAACATAACATGAAAAACCTACACTAACCTAAAACTCAGCTAAACAAATTGCGAACTATGCTATTAATAATACTGCCGCATGTGCTACTGTAACGAAAGTTTAACAAAAGCTCGAGGTCCCAACAGACCGTGTGTCACCGGTGTTAACGAAATACAAATATTAGTCAACACACGACACAAATTAAGACTAATGTCTAATGTAAAGCATAGTTTAACTTGAAACTAAGTGCTTGAACAAAGTGACAGTGGCTGATTACCTGCAGTTAGTTTCTAATATTGGTCTTTACAATAATCGAGAACTCTTGTGAGCGAAATTTAGTGTGTAAATTGAAAACACATGACAAAAAAATCTTAGTGGTATCGACTTCGTCTATAACATCACCTCTAGTTAGCAACAACCGTTTTACTCGACAGCGGGCTTGTGTGTAAGTTACCCTAAAAACGACTATCCCTATTTTTAACCGACTTCAAAAAGAAGGATCAATTCGACATGTTTATATTTTTTTTTTGTTTTTGTATGTTCGGTCATAACTCCGTCGTATATAAACGGATTTGCAAAATTCTTTTTTTTGTTTGACAGGGGTTTACTCCGAAATGGTCCCATTGAAATTTCATATAGATCTGATGATGCGTTTCGGAGACAGACAACGGAACTCTTCAAAAAATTACAGCAAATCAACCGCGAATGTTGCTATTGCATAAATGTGTATTGTTTTGACCCCAAGGATGATAAAATTTCGAATTGGTGTGGGGTAGATAACTAAAAAGTGAAAAATAAAAACTTTTTTCAAAAAAATAACAACCGACTTCCAAAGAAACACTACAAAGTGCAAAATAACTTTAATTTCGGAAGGCGGTGAAAAATAATTAAAATACACATCCAAAGTCACCGCCTTCCCAAATTAAAGTTATTTTGCACTTTGTAGTGTTTCTTTGGAAGTCGGTTGTTATTTTTTTGAAAAAAGTTTTTTGCCAAACCAATGTCCATGGTTTTATGTGATAAGTTTGTATTTCCCCACTATGCTTTTTAAATCTGTATTAACATGTCACCACATCAGTCGGTTGCACCCGTTCGAAACAGGGGCGGGTCGCTAATTTTTATTGTTATATTACGATTATCCAAAATATTACCAATGGGCACTATATTAATTTGAAAAAATTACGTAAAAATGTTGACCTTCTTGTCGAATTAATATAATCATGTTAATAAAGAACCAAAGGTATTATTACCCCGTCATTATTATTAACAGTCTGAAAAATACGGCTACCGCATAGGTAGCAGGCATTTCTCAATAACAAGTTTAGACATGGAGCTTAAGACCCATAAAACTCCGATACATAGGTTGATTCAAAAAGCGTTTGACTGCCTCGACCACCCATTCACATGGTCTTTAAAAGAGCATAACTTAAAACTTACATTTTTATTCGTGCAACGCGAAGGTTAAATCAGGTAGAAGGTGCCGTGAAATGTATCAGTGTAGTGCAACTTTTGATCTGGACGTGCGAAGAGGGAGTCTCACAAGGTGAACGGTTGGGACCAATTCTTTTTATATTGTGTGTTTTCAGCGGATGTTAGTAAGGGTATAACGGTGTGAGAGATTTGATTTGATTGCCGTTTAAAATCACCTGTTGACTGTTATTGATATTGTAAGCCATAGTAAATGATGTTTAAAATAAAACTTTTCAATAACTTAATCCTCTTCAAATAGTTGGAAACATACTGTCATTATACATTCTTTGCATCAATAAAACGATCATCCGCATTTAATGGTATAAAGTCGTAGAAACACCTGTTATCTTTTGAATGAGGTGAAATATTTCTTTTAAATCGTACGGTATTGTACTGATCACTGACCTGCACTCTACTCTCCGTGAGGCCGATCCTCATGGCGATTTCCTCGCGCATAAAGATGTCAGGGTAATGTGTCTTAGAGAAACATCTCTCTAACTCGTTCAGTTGTGCCGGCGTGAACCTTGACATAAACAAACAAGAATTATTAATGCTATCGATGAAATTAGATTACGACATCGAAAACTGACTTCATAGTTTGTAAATTCGAATTCGTTTTTGTTTTGTTACCTCGTTCGATGTCTCTTCTGCTTGGCAGGCTTATCGCTGTCGGAGGCTGATGACGACATGCTAACTGGCACGGTGGCCATGTGCCCTCCACTGTGCTGTTGGTGGATGCCACCTGAACATAAAAACGTATTAGTACCTACATACTCTTTTACACTTTCGTTTTTTGTAAAGTTTTGTTGGTTAATGACTTATCGCTCTCTCTCTTGATCTGATTAGTGGAAAAATACACAGCATTTCATATTGTTATTGGCATTAGGAATGATAACATATACTACACAATACATTAGCAGGCGGTCATCACCATCTACGTTTAAAGAGCTTATGTGAAGGTTAATGGGTGTTTTATATGACTTAGACAACACAAAAATCACCATGACCTTGGTAGCACCCGTGCGAGGTAAAGTAAGTTAGTCTTGTTTCGAAAAGACTAGCTTAACTGTAAATTCTTGTATTAATTGAGACAAAATAAAGCACATGACACTCAGCAATACTGTAGCTTGCCATTACACCCTCTATACAAACTCACAAATACCTATTATAAAATATATAAGTATGGATCTAAGACAGTGATGGCCAGTCTCAGCGTGAGCCGTTACATGCAATCATTTGCTTATGTAAATTGCGTCAGCGTATTTCTACCTTGTAAGTGTTCGGTGCGTATATTGTGCGCGATGTGCAGACGCGGCCCGAGCGCATGGTGCGACCGGTCGAGGCTCGGCTTTATCTCGTGCGGCTTGCTGTCCTCAGAGCACGAATCTTTGTGACCTGCGGACGGACATACATGCTTATAAGGTGCCAAGTGTGGTGGACAAATATCGTTTAGATGAAGTGCCCTTATTAGCTAATGTAGACAACTCTGGCAATCGTCAAGGATGATCACAAACCTAGACGAATTCTGAGGGGTGGGTTGTTCGAAAGAGATACCGTGGCCGTACCGTACACAAGAAGCTGAGGGAACACGGGTGGGCTTTAGTCAGTACAAGTGCTGCTACACCCTAGAGCGGGAGAAGTTATTTGATGATTTCCCACCCCCCAAAAACAGACTACGAAAATAATAACTGTTTAAGACTTCAAGTATTTAATCGGGAGGCCCATCCGTGACTCGAAAAGCACGCTAAGAAATTGTTACCATCTGTCATTCGTAGAATTTTGACAGTTTTAAAAATACGGGTAGTTATAAGCCTAAAAGTCTGACAACCAGTCTTACCAAGGGGTATCGTGTAACCCAGTAAATGGTTGTGGAGGTCAGATAGGCAGTCGCTCCATGTAAAATACTGGTATTCATCTTTATCCGGTTGGACTAAAAGACAACCCCAACATAGCTGGGAAAAGTCTACGTAAAATGATTGATTATAAAGTACTAGCAGCGCTCCGCGGTTTCACCCGCGTAGTTCCCGTTCCCGTGGGAATACGGGGATAAAATATAGCCATGTTACCCGGGGATAGTGTAGCTTCCCAACAGTGAAAAATTTTTTCAAATCGGTTCAGTAGTTTCGGAGCCTATTCAATTCAAACAAACAATCAAATCTTTCCTCTTTATTAATAGTAGTATAGACTAGCAGCGCTCAGCGGATTCACCCGCGTAATTTCCGTTCCCGTGGGAATACGGGGATAAAATATAACCTATGTCACCCGGGGATAGTGTAGCTTCCCAACAGTTAAATATTTTTTCAAATCGGTTTAGTAGTATTAATATTATTATATTAGTAAACATTTAATCGAAAACTTTGTCAACTTCTTAGAAAAGCATAAGAATTAAGAGAACCTAGGCTGCCAGAGCGAGCTCACATATTTTTGCACTCTGCCTTTGATAATCTAGATTTTTTTTAGACCACTTCCTTATAAGCAGAGTTACTTTGTCGGATTATGTAGAATTGTGTCTAGAATTGAAGAGAACCTACGCAGCAAGAGCGAGCGAAGCGGGCTCGCAAATCTTAACACACTGAATCGGATAGCATAGATTTTCTGGTGAAATCTCCCCAGTTCTTTGTTTATTCACATCGTTTGCGGGAATGTCCCTAAAGTTATTCCCGAATGTGGAAACAATTATAGCTCGTGCGGCCAAATTGAGGTGTGTAGAGCCAAACTGTCGTGAAAAGCTCGCGCAAAATCAACTTTAAATAGCTGACTCTTCTATGTCTGATCACAAACAAATATATGATGCACTCAAAAAAACTAAATCCTCTCGAAAAATACGGATCCAATACGAAGTAATTGATTTCACAAAACTACATTCAACAATAGACCAAGAAACACTCAACAATAGACCAAGTACATAGAATTACCAACATCATTGAGAGAACGCTTGAAGAAAACAAAGTCTGCTCCACCGTATTTTTAGATGTGGCACAAGCTTTTGATAGAGTTTGGCATGAGGGTCTAATATACAAGCTAAGACTAATGCTACCTAATGATTTTGCCGATATCTTGCAATCATACATTACGAATAGAATGTTTAGAGTAAGGCACGAGGATGCTTTTTCCGAGCTAAAAATTATTAAAGCTGGCGTACCTCAAGGCAGTGTGCTGGGTCCAGTACTCTATCTGTTGTATACGTATGATATACCAGAGCTAGAAAATAATACTATTGCAACCTTTGCGGACGACACTGCCATTATGGCTACAGGGTCATGCCATATGGAAGCAATCGAAAAGGTACAAACCGCTTTAAATAAAGTTCACAACTGGGCACAAAAATGGAGAATCAAATTGAATGAATCAAAGTCGCTTCACATTGATTTCACCAACAGGAATTGTGATTACCACCCGGTCTTCATAAATGGCCAACAAGTGCCATACGCAAATACAGCCAAATACCTTGGTATAACGCTTGACGCGAAACTGCGCTGGAAAGCGCATGTCAAAAAGAAGAGACAGGAACTAGACATGCGTTTTAAAAACATGTATTGGTTGATAGGACGGGATTCCTGTCTATCAATACATAACAAAATTTTATTATATAAGCATATTCTTATGCCAATATGGACTTATGGCATCCAGCTGTGGGGCTGTACTAAACCGACTAATATCAAAATCATACAAACATTCCAGAATAAGGTACTCAGGAGTATTGTTAATGCTCCCTGGTACATAAGAAATGACGACCTCCATCGTGACCTAAAAATGGAACCAGTCACCAACATAATCCAAAAATTTGCTGAGGCCCATGAACAACGACTCCATCAACATGTGAACATCGAGGCGATTCAGCTGTTAGACCAAACAAATATAGTGCGAAGACTAAAACGAACAAAACCTTTTGAGTTAGTGTAGTGTAAAAAGTGTAGAAATAATAGTGACAATGACACACATAACAACACATGAACAAAGTGTTTATAACTTCAACTTATCAGACTCTAAGAAAGTGGAACGGACTTGTGTAAAGTACAAAGGACACTATTCTAAGTTTTAAAATAATCATCATGTATAAAATTAAGTTAGATTAAAATTGCTTATTAGTCTTATAGACTAGATTGTAATGAATTATTAAGAACCGGGTTCTTTTTAATATAAAAAAAAAAAAAAAAAAAAAAAACAAAACTACATGACATGCTAGAAACAAAAACCTAGATGAATTATCAGACGTACGAAAAAAAAATTGGCGAAAGTAAAACAACAAAGGTCAACATTCTAAATCTACTCCAAAACAGCTGAATAAATAGAAAAGTGATGATTTATTCTTTTAAAGAAACGTATTTATTTCTACAAAGAATTCTAAATTTACATAAAGAGAAAACATAAATTAGTTAAAACAATATCAACCATGGAACCGCATTGTGGATAGAACTTAGAAGAATCCTAATAATACCAACCTGGAAGTAGAAATACATAATTATATGTATATCACAAAAAGAATAAGTCGCCAACCATATGCCTATTTAGTACTCTATAGGGTTTGATTTTGCAACAATATTAATTAAACTATAGCTAATTACTTGGCTTCACTGGAAGTATTTAACTCAGCAAAGACAACATAGAATTGGAAATATCGTAGAAGGAACTAGACAACAGAAATATTTAACACTAGCACTTCGCCCGCGATTTCGTCCGTGTGAAATTTATGGCTCATTTTACTTCGGAGTGATGTAGCTTTCCACAGGTGAAATAATTTTTTAAATCGGTTGAATAGTTTTCGAGTTAATCGATAACAAACAATTTTAGAAACAATCAAATATTTCCTCTTTATGTCGTTAGTGTAGATTAATTAACACAGCATAGACAACGCAGTATCAGAACAACGGACAATTAAAACAAAACAGAAATATTTATTCTACCCGACTAATGCAAAACCAAAAGGAAGGTATGCGTAGATAATCTGTAAGACTTATGCCTTATATACATGACGTAGTAAAGACGTGTGACTCCGGAATACGAAAACTGAACACAATCCATTTCATTTCTCTCGTGAATCTGATTCATCCCATTCGCTCCATCTGCTGAAAATCCCGCACCTGGATACGAGTTGCCTTGACTTCACTGGAAGTATTTAAATAGACTCAGGACTCAGGTAGGCCGAAGTAAAGAGAACCTGCTAAGGTGGAGATTCACAGATGATTCCGCCTTGGAGTGTAAATGTGCTGCTGTCCCACAAACAATGGGGCATTTAATATCTTGTCCAGCGTGTCCTGCTGTCTGCACGCTGCAGGAGTTGATAGACGCTGCTGAAAGTGCCAAGTTCGTAGCCAAATTCTGGGCTGACTGTATTTAGATTGCTATCGACACGCTAAGAAGGAGAAGATGAATCTAATCTGATTACCAAAATATGTTTTTAAGGTTCACAAACAAACAGGGAACTTATAAATATCACTTTGATGTACTTCTGTCACAGAAAATTTTCTCCAGATCTAGGTATGCATCGTAGGATTTTTTCACTCACGCAAATTAAAATATTAACTGAATAGCCAAAATATTTTAATATCGTTAAAATGCTTTTTGGGTTAGAATATTGATATATTAGTATGTTTTTAGTTATTATTTTTAGCGACATCATTGCTATTTACTAGAACATGGCAAAGATATCTCAGAACATTTCCAACAAAATAGGACCGACATAATCTAAAATACAGAAATGGCGCGGCGCGTCTCACAATTCACAACTTGCTTTTCTGCTGAAGCTCGATTATCGTGGTGTTTGTTTAACTAAGTAGTTTTGAATTTTAGATGATTACAAAGCTACGAGTATTTCTTCGAAATTGGCGTTTTGTCGCACTGGCCACTTTGATTTCAAATATCTGGTGTTTGGTTATGAATTCCGAATTCAAATTGATTTATTTCGGCTTATGTATTTGAGTTTCGAAATTAGCGATTCATTTGTTCTCGTGCCATTTGATTTTTTTTGTTATCGTCCTGCCGGTCTATTCTGTAAAAATCTCAGCTAAATTAAAACTCACTTCACCCAAGCCTTCACGGTGAGATTGTATACAGAATAGATCGCCTGTTCACAATATGTTGTGGCTCAGTGTTCCTTTCCACATGCAATGCTTGAAGACTAAGGTCTTCAACCAGTTCGTACTGCCCGTGATGACATACGGTGCCGAAACGTGGACACTGACAGTTGGGCTTGTCCACAAATGTAAGGTCGCTCAGCGCACTATGGAGCGGGCTATGCTCGGAGTTTCTTTGAAGTATAAAATCAGGAATTAAATTATCCGGTAAAGAACTGAAGTCATCGACATAGCTTGCAGAGTAAGCAAGCTGAAATGGCAGTGGGCTGGCCATGGTTGTCGAAGGACCGATGCACGGTGGAGCAGACGAGTCCTGGAGTTGAGACCGCGTATCGGCAAGCGGTAGTGTGGGGACGCCCCCCAACTAGATGGACCGACAACCTTAAAAATGTGGCTGGGACAGACTGGATGCAGAAGGCAGAAAATAGAGTGTTGTGGTGCAGTCTGAGAGAGGCCTATGTCCAGCAATGGACTGCGATAGGCTGAGTTGATTGATTGACTTTCAAAACAAGAGTTAACAGGCATCTTCTGGGCACGTTTGTTCCAGCATATACTTCATCAGCAGGCTCATTCAGCAAAAAATTTAAATGAAATACTTATATAAGTGTTGCGTCGTTTATAAATACGATTTCAACCGCGGCAGCAGTGCTATGCAGTCAGTTCGACTAACGATGTCTATTAGGAAGATACTGTAAAACAAAGTAATGTTGCTTACCTGTGTTTTAGTGTTGTAAATATCACACAAGGCAAGTTAACGGCGTTTTTTTTTATCTCTGCATCCATAATGTTTAGTAGAAAAATACTACTTAGATAAATTTTTTTGACTATGGTGGCATAAAAAACGAAAATTGACTATATGTATGCGAGTTAACGGCATTATTGATTGTAGACGGCAGAATAGCGATTGTGGAGGCGGATCCATCGTAAACCACGTCAGAGTTAGCGGCAGGTTTTGGTGTGAATGCTAAAACAATTTCAATTCGCTTGAAACAAATTGGAAAAGTGAAAAAGCTCGAAAAATAGGTACCGCATGAATCGAGTGAAGCACACTAACAAACACGTGGCGAGTGCAGCGTTACAGTACTCAACCGTCACAATAACGAGGCGATTTTGAATCGTATCGTTACTTGTGATGAAAAATTGATCCTGTACGATAGTCAAAAACGCTCATCGCAAAGGCACAATGGTTGATTCCAGGATAACCAGCCAAATCCTGGCCCAAGCGAAAGTTGACTCAAATGAAGGTTCTGGAAAGTCTCTGGTGGACCAGTGCAGGTATCATCCACTACAGCGATGTGTTGTTAACAATCGTAAACCATGATGGAAAAACTAGCCGTTAAAAAACCGAGACTGGTCAATTAAATTTATCTAGACCATGATCATGTCCTGAACCAGCTGTGGGGTTCAGGATAACGCTAGACCACACACTGCACAATAGCAGGGCCCCAATTCTGTATGGTTATAATGATTCCCCGCAGAATCTTATAAGTTCAAACTACGTCAATATCGTGTTTTCTAGCAACCAGTGTAACGGTAACCAATCGAAATTTTAAATTATGTATGTTCAAAAATAATTAGTCGATATTTATTAGCAGATGTCCTGTGTGATCTAAGAAATTGACGTGGTTTCGAAGTAAGGAATCGTAATGTGGTCATAATGAATTAGGGCTCTGTTTGCTAAATTGGAGGAGCTGCTATTGAAATGTGTGCGACACCTCCCTCCCTCCCTCTCCGGCCTTGCTCCAACAGATTGCCACATTTTATGGAAAATATCTTGCAAGTAAAAAAAATCAAGCAGTGAAAGCCTCCAAAGATTTTATTTATTCTCGTTGCCACATTTTTTTCAGCAAAAACATCAACGAACTACCTACAAAATGACGAAAGGGAAAGGTCGCAGAAACCCCCTAGATGCGGGTAGCACAGAACCGGTCGAAGTAATGGTGTTTGGGGGAGGCCTATGTCCAGCAGTGGACGTCTTTCGGCTGAAATGGTATAAAACGCCAATTTCTTAAGTTCGAAAACGGATAGGCAAATTTATAGGAAAGTCCCTTAGGCCGTTCCTAAGGGACTTTCCTATTAATCTGCCTAGCCTTTTCCCAACCTATAATAGTTGTTCTTTCCCAAAGATTTTTTATCTAGATCTAGAACATCTCGGTCGCACTGTATCTGTGGCGCTGTCTTTGTTCACGGTTGTATACACGGCTTCACATCAAATACATTTCCAGTTTACGCTGATCTCGCACTGTACGGAAATCCTATAAAACGCGACATCAGCTTGTACATCAGACTTGGAAATCAGAATGTATAGCTTGATGTGTAGCCGTGTGTACACAAACTCCAGGGTGCAAGGCACGTTACTTGTAAGTAACGTTTTACAACATTTCAAGTCCTCTAGTTGCTTGGAATGTTACAAATTGATTGCAAGATAAAAAGAACATAAAAAGAACTGAGTGTTATGTTTTTCATCAATAACACTTTTGACCTTTTCTTTTGGGTGGGTAATCATCAAATAACTTCTTCCGCTCTGGGTGGAGCAGCACGGCGTGTCAGACTTTTACTGACTAAAACCCACCCGTGTTCCCTCAGTAGCCTGTATGCCAGGGGCGGTGGTATCTCTTTCGAACAAACCCACACCCCTGGCAGGCATCGGCCCTTGCGGGACCCATCGGTTTGTCGACCTGGGCATCGTCCTTACCGGACAGCGAGCAACCCATTACTCGCCGTCCGCAAGCCCGCAGCTTTGACCTTCATTGGGACCCGGATAGTGGTAATATTTTATGATGTTTTGGTGCAACCCATATTTATTATTTAATCATTTCCTTATCGAATAAACATTGCAATTCTTATCGATGAATTACCGCTACATTTTTCCCATCGATTTTATAGCTCATTCATCAAATTATGCTGATTAAATAGCTTTTATTTGTGCCGAAAGCATCGATGTAACAGATTACTGCTCTCGGAACACAATAATATTTCGTGTCCATAACTCCGAATGCTCGTAAAGAAAAAAAGCAAGCGCAGCGCGATTAAGTAACGTAGCGTAGTAGTGTTTTAGTTTTTTAACCGACTTCCAAAAAAGGAGGAGGTTATATGTTCCACTGTTTGTTTTTTTATATTTTTATGTATGTTCCTCCATTTCTCCCCCACTTGTGGACCGATTCTCAAAATGATTTTTTTATTTGAAAGAGTATACTCCTGAGGTGGTCCCATTGGCACCAAGTCAGGATCTGATGATGGAATCCCAGGGAAATCGAGGGCAAACCTCAAATTTTGTAAGTATTAACAATGTTTTTCATATATTTTCTAAAGCTATTGAGACATTTGCGTATGGTCATCATCATCTCATGACGCTGAGCTGATGAAGGAAGGTACAACTGTTTAAAGGTTAGGACTTAGATGGAGGTTCGGGCATAACTCCGTCACAAGACCGATTTGCAAAATTCTTTTTTTGTTCGAAAACGGTTTATTTCGAAATGGTGCCATTTAAATTTCATATAGATCGGATGATGCGTTTCGGAGACAGACAACGGAACTCTTCGAAAAATGACAGCAAATTAAACGAGATCGCTGCTTTAGCATAAATATGCATTGTTTTGACCCCCAAGGATGATGTAATTTCGAATTGGTGTGGGATAGGTACTATTATCTATAGGTAATTAAAAAGTGAAAAATAAAAACTTAATAAAAAAAACAACCGACTTGCAAAAAACACTAGAAAGCTAAAAATAACTTTAATTTCGGAAGGCGGTGACAATAAATTAATAAAATACATTTCCAAAGTCACCGACTTCCGAAATTAAAGTTATTTTTAGCTTTCTAGTGTTTTTTGGAAGTCAGTTGTTTTTTTTTTTATGTTTTTTAGATATAGATCATTCGTTTACTTGGTGCATACAAAAGACATAACCCTACAAACAAAGCACGATGTGATTAAACTAATTAGATGAAAAGAACAAGGTTAAGACACCTTATACACTAAAAACAAAATAACAATCAAATGAAATAACGTGTGCGTCTCAAAGTTGTGTCAGGCAAATATACCTGACGCTGATATTGCAGTGACCTACGGACATCGAGCAGATGAGACTACTACGCGAGTATTATTATTTGTTTTGTGAAAAGTGGAATGCGCGGAGTAAAATTGTGTAAGTACCTCAGTACCCGCAATGGTTACGTAATTTATTCTACAGTAAAGTTTAGCGTTCTTGTTGATGATTGTGTATTTGATTACTTGATTGTTTAAATATATAAATGTTGTATAAGTAAATGAATAATAGTAATATGACTATATTAGCTTACAAGAGCAGTGGTGGCCAAGTGGTAACGGCCGCGACTTACGAGTTGTAGGTCGTGAGTTTGAACCCAGACAGGTGCTTTACTTTGTGTAAATTATTTCATCACCACTGCTCTCAAAACCGTGAAGGAAAACATCGTGAGGAAACTGGCATGTCCTAGAACCAAAAATTCGAAGACATGTGACATCTATCAACCCGCACTGGGCCCGCGTGGTGGATTACGGCCCAATCCCTCACCGAGAGGTTGCCTGTGTCCCAGCAGTGGGAACTTTATAGGATGATGATGATGATTAGCGTATGTGTGGGTAAAATTATGTTTGCAATAAATAAAAATACTTAGGCATGTGTTAACTACTATCTAACAGTAAACTTACAAAGAACAATGCCCACCTTCCATGCATTTAAAAACCTGATAGTGAAAGTATATGTATAGTCATAAGATATAGTAGAAATACTTCATATAAGTTTATAAAATAATGTCTTATAATCATTTTGGCGATTTAAACGCCACGACGTCCAAAAAATATTAATGTTTCTTTTTAGGTTAGGATTTGGCGTTACCTACCAAAAATAATGAAACAAACGTGCATGAACTAATTAATTACGCTCGAAGTTTTGTCTAAAATAGGAGTATTTACCTAACTATGGTCTAAAACATCCTTTTTACTTTGTTAATTCCTTGAAACTAACTGCCCATAAGTCAATGCTAATTTAATTCAATTATTGTGTTATTTTGATATAATTTAATTTATCCCATGATTAATAAATAAATAGTTACTGATCAAATTAAACGTAAAATAAGTATAAAACTACGAAACGAAGTTAAATATGGTCAACCATAAATGTGTAAAATGGAACGTTTAAAAAAAAGAATGATTGGATGCGTTCAAAATATGTCAATACGATAAGTCATGAGGTAGAATTAGCTGAAATATATGTTAAAAATATTTTTTTCCTGCGTTTCTTTTAACATTGTGATAAGCGTAATCAATATACAATTCAATAAGCTATATTTTAAGATTTATTTCATTTCCATACATAGTCAGGTCAAAAATGAGCATTCTTCAAATACAATCATTGATAGTCGATTTGTTTACAGATTTGTGACTATAAGTTAAGAAAACAACGAATCGAGAAGAACACGACAGGCAGTTATATTATGGACGCATTCGAAATCGCCATACCCAGTTTTTTCTGCGAGGCGATAAGAAACTCGCAGTCGAATTCTGAAGGTGCCAATACATTTAAGATTCCTTATCGGCGGGGTAATATTGTTCCAGCATTTGGATGCGACATATCTAAAACTTCGCCTGAAGGCAGCCGTCTTGTGTGATTGAGTGGAGAGACGTTGGGAGCACTTTCTACTTCCGCATTCTCTTTTAATAGCGATCCAGCTCAGTTTAATGTACAGGCAGGACGGCCGCTTGTACTTTACAACTCCAAATAGTAGGCATGCTAAGTGCAACTTACGACGTGACTTCATCGAGGATTGAGTGCTTAATTAAAAATGGCGTAACATGACTTCTTGGTCGGATTGAGAAGCAGAACCGAGAGCAGACATTTTGCACCCTCTGGATCAGTCGATCAGTTCTTGCCAGTAGTCGAGGATCAATAACTGCGTCCGCATAATTTAAATTCGATAGCACGAGTGACTTGACCAGTTGGATCCTCTGATAGATAAGGGCTTATTTTATAAAGGACCTTACGCCAGTAAAAATAAGTGCGTACTGACTCTGCCACGTGCGCTTCATATTTCAAACCAATGTCTATGTTTAGACCCAGATTATGTGCCTCACTGGCTCGACTGACCGACTCACCCAGTGTTGCCGGGACTGCACTGTTTTGTTTCCAATTAACATATATCTGGTTTTAGTGATGTTAAGTATCCTGTCAAATCATCTTTAAGATCCTTAATTGCGATGTCACTTGGCTTAAAGGAGATATAACTGGTACGTCATCAATGTAAATATGTTACGTACATCGCTTCAGGGTATTTATGATATCCGCTCAACACAAAATAAACTTGGGGCCCAGTATCGAACCTTGCGGGACTCCCCTGTATACAGAAGTGAGGGCCGAAACAAGAGATGAACCAGTTATAGTGTGTTTAATTGTATTGTGATGTAGTTAAGTTTGTGAAATTCCTGTGCGAGTCTAATAAATCCTATATTTTTTTCTTTCTTTCAAAATATTGTCCTCAATGAATTATTTCATACTCCACAAATAGCTTTTCTATCATCTTCAAATCTAGGTCTTCCAATACATGTTTCAGCTCCACTTGCCATGGTTTTTTTTTTTTTTTTTTTTTTTTTGGGTGGGAGATCATCAAATAACTTCTCCCGCTCTGGGTGGAGCAGGAGGGCGTGTCAGACTTTTACCGACTAAAACCCACCCGTGTTCCTTCAGTAGCCCGTATGCCAGGGCCTGTGGTATCTCTTTCGAACAAACTCGCACCCCTGGCAGGCATCGGCCCTTGCGGGCCCCATCATTTTTGTGCTGACATCTCTTTGAGGCGCGCGTGGAACACAACGCGCCGTCGACTTGGGCTTGGTCGTTACCGGACAGCGAGCTACCCATTACTCGCCGTCCGTAAGCCCATGCCTACGGTGGCCGGAAATCGGCCTGGGATTCCCGACGCCCAGGGCGTCTCCGTATCCTGCGGCGGCTAGGGTCACGAGGGCGCATATGCTGCCTCTCCCTCACGTGCGCCGCCTCCCTCTTCGCGAGCATCACTGCTTCGCTGAAGGAGGTGACGGCTACCCATGTCCTCTCGCTTCGTACCATGGCCTGGACCAGGGCCGGACACGAGAGATCGCCGCCGCCGATCGCCTCCACGAGGACACGGCGGTGCTCCGCCCAAGCCGGGCAGACCGCCACCATGTGCTCCACCGTGTCCTCAGGGCGATCTTCGCAGTGGAAACACCCGGGCGTTTCCTCCCGCCCTATACGGAACAGGAACCTCCCGAAACAACCGTGTCCGGTGAGAACCTGCGTCAGGCGGAAGGTGAGGACGCCATGCCACCTCTCAAGCCACTCCTCAAAGAGGGGACTTACCGCCGCAATCGTGGCGTGCCCATCCACTTGCCATGGTTGGGTCGTGGATAGGTGACCATTCATTAGGTAAAGAGGCCCATCCGTACTTCAGAAAGCACCTTAAGTCGTTGTTCGTAGATCTTTGACGGTCTTTACGAGTAGTCAAAACCCCAAAAGTCTGACAATCAGTTTTATCAAGAGGTATCGTAATTCCCTGTGACTGTATTGTGGGAGGTCAGATAAGCAGTCGTCCATTTAAAATACTGGTATTCGGATTAGTCAGCTTCCAGATAGTGGAGAAAAGGGAAGGCAGATTAATTTCGATTTCGGTAGTCACATTAACAAAATTGAAATGTAGCTTTCAAATTATATTATACTGGTTACGTGCCTTCGGCGAAATAAGCAACGTAATCTGTTCTCCTCAGCAAACTATTTAAAATCCTCTAACGATACAAATATGAAACTACGCCGTTTAATAAATCCAATTTAGACGAAGAACAAAGTGTTAATGCGTGAAATTGGAAAAGTTTGGTCGTCGGCTCCTCCCAACGACTTTGCGATACTCGGCATTTTCTATTTGCCAAGAAATTGCGAATTTTCAAGCATAAAACTTATGTCTCAAGTTGTAATAGGATATGAAATGGTATCGTTTATAGCCGCAATGGCAGATTGCGACGTTTTATAAGATGAGTTTTGGGATATTTTTGTATGGAGGTATGGACATGACATGTGCCTACTAGCTTTTATCATAATAAGCCTTTTTATTCTGAACATCTTTGCGTTGGAGTATTTTTTCAGTAGTTTGTAATATTTGTTCAGTGTGCCTTTTGACAAAGGCCTCCTCTAATAACCCAACTATTAGCTTTTACGAGCTATTTCAAACTTGTTATCAACTATACAGCTCTCAATGAGACAGTACAAGGAAAGGACTAAAACGATTCATATATCGTATTTGGTATCCAATCCTTATATACCAAAGAGTACTTTTTGAAAATATACTGACTATCTATAACTATACGAATACGTATACATATGAACTCCACAATCACTGAATTAAAAAAGGCAGTTCAATATTAAAGGCCAACTACGACAAAAATGCTAACTAAAAAGTTGTAAACAACAATCACAGGCAGACAAATTAAAAATAACATCGGTTTTCGTATAACAGTCATGTAAGTCAGTCATGTACAGAGGCCAGCACATCTAGCTACCCCAATCTGTCAAATTTCTTTGATAGTTTATCAACTTTATTACAAAGGGATAAGGTTTATGTTCAATTGGGAAAATTTGACAGTTTGAGATAGCTTGACCTGCTGGCGACTTAAATCGTACAGGTTGCCACGTACGTCTTTATTACATGACGTGTGACTCCGGTTTAGCGAAAGCCGATGTCATCTTCAAACTGCTCAGGACGGAAAAATTTTAAAGTTGGAAGAAGAACAGGAAAAATATTGAGTTAGGAGACTGTGTATGACAGAAAAATCTTAGCAGTGAACAGTTCAAAGGTATCTTTGGCCATCTATTAAAACCCATAAGGTAATGTTTTATGGTATGGAACGAAATACACTCTCACAGACACACCCCAAATTAATATTATGCCATTTTTGACATCAGAATTGTTTTACTTAAGTTTTTAATTTTGTTTTACATTTGTTATTATTAATAATTTGTAATAGTGTTTTATTATGTACAACCTGTATGTTTTTTTAAACAGTCATTAGTGAGTTGTCCTAGGGAGGGTAAGCCTGGTGATCTGTGATACAGGTTTTACCTACAACAGACACCAGTCACTATTAAGTTACCTTGATTTTGTATTGTGTTTGTGAATATGAGAGAACAATTAAGAATATTATATTATACTAGCTTTTGCCAGCGGCTCCGTCCGCGTGGACGGTTATCGCGTAAAAAAGTAGCCTATGTCCTTCTCCATATCCCAGGCTATATCTCTGTCAAATTTCATGACGATCGGTTCAGCGGTTTAGGCGTGAAAGCGTGACAGGCAGACAGAGTTACTTTCTTCTTTCTTAGCTCAGTGTCATAGGTTGCTTCACAGAATTAACGTACACACGAATGGTTTGAAAATTATATAATCAGCCCTAGTATGTTCCCACTGCTGGGACATAGGTTTCCTTTGTGAGAGGGAGTAGGCTGTTATTAACGGTAGGCGATTATGAGATATAGTAATGAAATCATTCGATAATAATATAACAAGTTAGTAATTACTAATTTAGTTAGTAGTAGCGGTCGCGAGTTAACGCATAACAGTCGGTCGACTGGCATGGCCGCGCGAGCAGGGTACGTGAGCGTGGGATTTAGTAGTACAAATTAGTAACGTCATTCGATTCATCATCATCATCATCATCATATCAGCCGAAAGATGTCCACTGCTGGACATAAGCCTCCCCCTTAAGGGATTTGGCATAATCGTCACGCTTGGCAGGCGTGTTGGCGATCGCAGTTTGGTTGTAAAATGCATAGAGAACGCTGCTGCCCATTCTCTAGTAAGTCCCTTAGTCGCCTTCTACGACACCCACGGGAAGAAATGGGATGGTGCTATTCATTTACGCCCGGGACCACACGGGATTCGGGAATCATTCGATTATGAAAATACATTAGTTAAGTACTAATTTCATAATCGATTATCAAAATTAGTATTACTAAGTAATAATCGATTATCAAAATCATTCATGGTCGCCCACCGCTATAATGCACCACGCGGTTTGAGTTTAGGTTGGTGGATGTCGAATTGTCACGTATCTTTGAATTTTAGGTTCTGAGGTCAAGCCGGTTTCCTTACGATGTTTTCCGACGCCGTTTTGAAAGCATTGGCGATAAAAACATTTACACAGTGCCTGCTTGAATTCGCACCCACGACCAACGAACCGACTCGTAAGTCAGGGTCGATACTTTTGCGCCACCACTGATGTCAACAAAAAGTTTGCAGTTCTTGAGAGAATGTATATGACTACAATATTGAATTTGAAATCAAGAAGTAGAACCTATAGTAGAAAATTGCTACCAGCATCAAGTTTTGCAACTCTGTTAACAAATCAAATACGCAAAACCTTTCACTTTGCCTAATGAAAGGTGAATGTAGCGAAGTTAGCTTTGTTGGACTGAATCTATCTTTTTCTATATATACATAATAATATATTAATACGTGAAACAAAAACGTTGTACACCTTTTTACGAAAATCACGCGGACGGAGGAATATGAAATTTGGCACGTTAAAATTTATATAGAGCAAGAGTGGAGAAAACGACAATTTTATACAGTAATGCATTAGAAATACATTAAATAAATAAGGAAAGAAAATATATTATGGTCGAATTTCAATCTTTAGGCGACCACTAGTTATAATAATAATACCAGCCTAGTGCTGTGGTGCGGGTTGTTCGAAAGAGATACTGTGGCCTCTGGCACACAGGCAACTGAAGGAACACGACCGTCTGTAAAGTCTGACGCCCTTCTGCTCCACCCAGAGCGGGAGAAGTAATTTGATGATTTCCCACCCTTAAAAAAAGCCTATTCTGTCCTACTGCGGGGCACAGGTGTCTTCTCATACAGAGAAGGCACATGCATATTGATCATCAAAGTCAAAGTCAAAGCATTTATTTCAATTAGGCACTTAAAAGGCACTTTTGAACGTCAACATTTACATTTAAACGGAATTGATTCTAGTCGGTCATTCCAAAATGTAGTTTCGCATGGAGAAGAACAGGCAAGAAACTCCACCGCTACTCTTAAAATGTTTTAAATACTATTTATCATAGTACATTCGTTATATAATTATATGTGAAAACGATGCACCCAGAATAAAATTACTGTACCAAAAAAGGTAACAAAATGCAACTGAACCAATAAAGATAAATTAATTCTATGATAGATACATGGTGCCCACATATTTACAAACATTGTAAGAGTAAATATACGATTTTCCTAGAATATTAACAAGAAATAAGTCAGTGTGTGAGTGTAAATCAATGTCATTAATATAATTATTTATTAGCAACCAGTTTGATTTTGTCTAGAATCATCATGCTTGCTAAAGATGGGTATTCATTTCAAACTTATATTAACAGAAGCAGGTAGAGTGGAAACTTAAACCATTAAAACTACTTCTTTCAGACGTTAAATTAGAATTCTTTGAAAATTTGCCTGTTCATTTTAAAAGTTGCTTTAGTGGAATCAGATTTCTTCCGCTATTCATAAAGCGGCATTCAGCGAATTATGATAAATGCCAATGCCGAGGCGGTTGTTTTATTGCCTGCGTCTACTTCTGGACAGGATCTTTCGATCTGCGCCTCTCGGCCTCTCTTTTCGGCCCCATCGGCCATCTGTTCTGCGAGCAATGTGCCCTGCCCACTGCCACTTAAGTTTGGCAATTCTTCGGGCTATGTCGGTTAACTAGGTTCTCCTGCGGATCTCTTCATTCCTGATTCGATCACGCAGGGAAACTCCAAGCACAGCCCTCTCCATTGCCCTTTGGTTGATTTTAAGCCTTCTTAAGAGGCAGAAATGTGACTGTTATTTACGCAGTTTTAATTACTTTTATGTTATAAAATTACACATATTACTTTCTTAGTGTGCATGAATACAGTTAAACATTGCATATATTTATATCTAGCTCCTAGATTTCTTCCCGGCCTATTATACTCTAGTTTTTACCCGGAAGGGCGAGACCAGTATTCTATTTGCGGAACACACTTTCAAACACTTTCGAGGGTTTTGAAGGAAATTCCTAATTCATTGATACGTAGATTGAAACAAATCGTCTGCTTATAAACCTAAGAAACTAGCTGAACTGTCAAAACGAAAGGCATTTTTTTTTTGGTTCGGAAGTCATCAAATAACTTCTCCTGCTTTGGGTAGAGCAGGAGGGCGTGTCAGACTTTTACTGACTAAAACCCCACCCGTGTTCCCTCAGTAGCCTGTATGCCAGGGGCAGCGGTATCTCTTTCGAACGAATCCGCACTCCTGGCAGAAGGCTTTGCGATCTATTGCTATTTCGTATATGTTACGCAAGTACCCTGCAGTAATTGACAATAATTTTCAAGGTTCTGACATTGACATTGGTACGACAGCCAGGCATTAACGTGTGTTAGTAACATGGGGGTCGATGGATATATAAAACATGCATAAGCTTCAATCGAAAATTAGACCGTGACAACGTTGCCTGACCCCAATGTCTCGTACCCCGATATTTGTGTAGCCAGAACCACATAACCAAATGTGATATTCTCCTGACCCAAAAATATATTCACAACCATTCGACAGGCTTCCGAGTGAAAAATGACACACCTAAGGTAACCTGATTTACCTTGTGGGGACAGCAAATAGCCGTCGGAAGAATGGTGGCCGTCTCTTTGGTTTTAACAGGCAAAATATTCGAGTTTCTGATTTGTGAATAGCCTAGAACTCCATCGATAAAATTGATTGACGTTCGATTCGGCACAAACGCATTTCGAATGGTTGTGATTGTGTTTTTTTTTGGGTTGGCAATCATCAAATAACTTCTCCCGCTCTGGGTGGAGCAGGAGGGCGTGCAGCGTGTCAGACTTTTACTGACTAAAACCCACCCGTGTTCCCTCAGTAGCCCGTATGCCAGGGGCTGTGGTATCTCTTTCGAACAAACCCGCACCCCTGGCAGGCATCGGCCCTTGCGGGCCCCATCGTTTTGTGCTGACATCTCTTTGAGGCGCGCATGGAACACAACGCGCCGTCGACTTGGGCTTGGTCCTTAACGGACAGCGAACTACCCATTACTCAGGTTAGGTAAAAGTAAAATAGTAGAGTTGTGACTGACATCAAAGTCAGCTGAGTTATGTCAATCTTGATTCATACTATTATCAACTAGCGGCCAGCACGCTCCGACTTCTTAAGAGACGGGAGACAAAGTATGTTCTTGAATATATAGAAATGGAGGTGATCAAATTATTGAACGGTATGCGTTTTCATATCTTCTAATAGAGTAGGAAATTGACCGCTTCGTAATTTTATCACCCCTTGAGTTAAAGTATGCTGGTCATCACGCTTGAAGCCAATTAGCTTTAATCATTAAACACTTAATCTTCCTATCCTAATGATGTTCATCATCAATAAGTTTACTAAATATCCTGCTAGAGCAGAAATGCATTGAGCACGCCACAATTGAGGCTCCACGGCATCCTCACCTTCCGCCTTTCGTAGGTCCTCACCGGACACGGCTGTTTTGGGAGGTGCCTGTTCCGGATACGGCGGGAGGAAACGCCCGAGTATCACCATTATGTAGATCGACTGCAGGATACGGTGGAGGTCTACCCTGCCTAGACAGAGCAACGCCGTGTTCTCGCGGAGGCGATCGGCGGCTGCGATCTCTCGCGTCCGGCCATGGTCCAGGCCATGGTATGAAGCGAGAGTGCATGGGAAGCCGTCAACTCCTGCGAAGCAGTGCTTGCGAAGGAGGAGGCGGCGAGCGTGAGGGAGAGGCGAGGATTGCGCCGTCGCGCCCCTAGCCACCGCAGCAGACACACTGGGCGTCGGGAGTCCATAGCGGACTCCCGGCCACCGAAGGCGCGGGCTTGCGGACGGCGAGCAATGGGTAGCTCGCCGTCCGGTAAGGACCAGGGCCCGGGTCGACGGCGCGTTGTGTTCCACACGCGCCTCAAAGAGATGTCAGCAATCATTAAAGGGGTTCGCTAAGGCCGATACCTGCCAAGGTCGCGGATTTGTTCGAAAGAGTTACCGTGGCCCTGGTTGTACAACTGAAGGAACACGGGTGGGTTTTAGTCAATAAAAGTCTACACGTCCTCCCGCTCCGCCCAAAGCGGGAGAAGTCATTTCCCATCCAAAAAAAAGACAATCCACTGTTGATATTGTTATATTCCTGAGCCGATTATCTGATAAAGATATTTGGCTTACAACATACTGAATTTTGTTTGCTTTTGATCAATTGTGTAGTGCAGTTTGCGGAAGGCGGAGGCTTACTGTAGCGCAGCCTGGGGAACACCTACGCCCAAAAGATACTGTCCACTGCTAGACATAAGCCTCTCCCAGACTGCGCCACAACATTTTTACTCCCCATGTACCGAGTTTAAGTTGTTGAAGAAGTGCGGTAAGCATGCAAGAGGAAGTGGTGAAGGGCGGGCGTTTTAGGGGACTGTATCATCTAATTTTGAAGTTCAAAAGGTGCTGACTCTCATTTTGACGTTAAAAAATGCTGATTCGCAGCCCTATGAATAACTTTGGATTTTAATAAGTAATAGCTGGTATCCTCCCTATAATGTAGTAATGACCTACTATTTTTCCTTTTTCTTAACAGATTCAGAATAAATCGAATTATTCATCTGTTCATCCCCTGATCTCGATAAACTAATGTAGATGCAGTCGCACATGATAATAGTTCGCTTTTTTTAAGAACAATGCCAAAATATTTAAGTTTTTAGTAAGACAAGAAGACTACTAGTCTCTTTCGAAATAACTAAATTAAATTACTAACTAACTATAAATTAAATACAGAACAAAAGGACACTCGCGGCGGAGTGCTCGTCCGCATCGCTGTCATCAGGAAACGTGCCCGGAAGACTGGCATGATAGCCACGGTGAATGGCAATGGTAGTTCTTTGGCAAAGAACAAGCCCTCTAATCACGTGAAGTGTCAACTAGTCGGTGAGAAATTTCCTAAAAAAGGACACGCGTACTGGGGCCCCAATGACCCGAGATCTTTAGTAAGTACCTATACATGTTCGACATGAAAATTTGTTTTTGTATCTAAATTGTTTTATCCATCTTATGTAACTTTTTATGATGATTGTATTTTGTATCATTTTTCCTCTCAAACAAAGCACCTTCGATCTAATCTCTTCACAACCCTCGTTTGACTGGTAGGTACAGAATACCTAAGGTATTAAGTACGTAAACCAGACTGTAACACTCTTATACCATGTTTAAAGCCAGTAAAGACTTTTCTTATCTTTATACTTTTTTGTTTGTGTGAAAATTTTAAATTAATAAATAAATTTAATCTTACTTCCTCAAAACAATTGTTTTCTCTTTGGTGAAGTAGAATTATTGTAAATTTTATGAAAGCTTAAATATTCAAATTGCCTGCTAGACAAATTATGTGTAAAAAGATTACTCCCAACAAGATTAAATTCTTTGCTAAAATTAACTTATGGCGGTGTCGTAGAAGGCGACTAAGGGACTTACTAGAGAATGGGCAGCAGCGTTCTCTATGCATTTTACCACCATACTGCGATCGCCAACCCGCCTGCCAAGCGTGGCGTCCAGCATTGGACGTCTTTCAGCTGAAATGATGATGATGATGACGTTGCGATAATAATCAGTCTGCCTTGTCTTTTCCAAATTGTATTAGAGTTGGTTTCCAGTCTAACCAGTTGCAGCTGAATACCAGTATTTAACATGGAGTGACTATTTATCTGACCTCCATAACCAATTTACTGGGTAATACGATACCCCTTAGTAACCTAGCGGAGAACAAAATTCGTGTGAACTTGTGAATACGCGACGGCACCGTACCTTAGTGCCGCCGTGTGTTCAACAAATTTCCATAGTGATCCGTACAACACTGAAGACACACGGCAAATACAGCGTAGATTTTTACGGCAAAACCGTAGTTTTTCACGGCATAACCGTACTTTTTTACGACAAAACCGTAGATTTTCACGGAAAACCATCTTTTTACCGTAACCGTAGTTTTTCACGGCAAAAACCTTCGTTTTTCACCGCAAGAAAAACAGTTCTTACAATACGTAGGTACCGTATAACAGTCAAATGATATCTATATTCAGTTCACTTTTTCGTTACAAATCAACATTTAAATTACGTCCACCATTACTGCGTGCATCCACCCTACACAAGAGCAAAAGTCAAGGCGGGACGAGTCTTAGCGCCTCAGTCCCGGCTCACCGGGATTACGGCCGGCTCATAAACACGACTTAATGGAATTGAATCCCGTAAAACAGAACGGTTCGACGGCAGTCCGGGATATTGTGTGCAAACTGTTTTATTGTAGTTTGCTTTTCTGTAGGGGACTGGCGTTTTCTTTTGCCATTTGAAGAAATTTTACCAGGTGTGCAAAGAGTGTATGTTACCTACTTACACTCTTTTACTACTACATATGTCTTCAATTCATTTTGTTCATAGCCTGCCCCCTCTTCCGCCTTCCTTTTGTACTTGAACTTGTATTGTGCATTTATTTTATTTTTTATTTCCTTTTTGGCTGGCACAGGCTGTTGTTGAAAACTACCGCTATGGCTCTGTCTCACATTGAGTCACAGCATTTTGCTGAGCGATGGCCGTTTTGCGTGGATTTGACGCATATTTTCCCCAAATTTTTATTTTTTGTGTATCTTTTTCTATGCTTCATATTTAAAACCGTAAATTGGTTAATATTTTATCAGCCTTTCTATTAATTGTTGTGTGTAACTAATAAGTTAACAGTTAACTAGCGACAACTTTAATTTTAGTTTTTTAATAAATATATTTCAACTAAATTGGGGCATTTTTGCAACTTGGGATAAGCTCTATTATTTTAGTCCTGATAATAGAGTAAATTGGGAAGAGGGCAGGAAGATGCATGAACAGTTGAACACTATGGATAGTACCTACTTAATGATCCGAGGCATATCAGTGGTCATATTGTTTGGTCTCGTGCCCTTGCGTGATAGCCATATAAGTACCTACGCTAGGTTTACCACTAATGTGGGGGAAAATCCACCTAGAACGATCACTTTGAGAAAATTCTGCAACTTCTTTCACTGCTAATGGAGATATATTTGCAATTTTAACTAACTAAACTACGTCTAAAACAAAGAGGATGTCATTTTGCATAATCTACTCGTATGTCGGTACATAATTCTGCCCTGCTAATCGTATCTACAGTAATCGACACTTTTGGGTTTTTTTTTTTTTTGTTGCTAAAATGGCAGCCTTAGAGGCATATGAGAAAAATAAAACTGTTTGGGTACCTGAAGTATGTTTTCTTGATAACAAGATTCACAGTCATCATCAACAGCCTATAAATGTTCCCACTGCTGGGACACAGGCCTCCTCTCGGTGAGAGGGATTGGGCCGTAATCCACCACGCGGGCCCAGTGTGGGTTGGTAGATGTCACATGTCTTCCGAATTTTTGGTTCTAGGACATGCCGGTTTCCTCACGATTTTTTCCTTCACCGTTTTGGGAGCAGTGGTGATGAAATAATTTACACAAAGTAAAGTGCCTGTCTGGGTTCGAACTCACGACCTGCAACTCGTAAGTCGCGGCCGTTACCACTTCGCTATCAGATATTCACAGTATTTGCAAGTAAATTTTACTTTTAGATTTCCGCGTTTTTCTCGAAACCGCTTTTTTGCAAGTGCTTCATTTACAATTAGTAGGGCGGAATTCCACTTGGACCAACGCGCACTGAGCCCGTGGAGTAGATTACAGTCTATAAACTCCCTCTCGAAAAGAGGTCGCCTATGCCTAAGCAGTAGGAACATTATAGGCTGACATTATTATGCTATGTACTTTCTGAATTAATAGGTATGTAGAGTAGGTATTTTATATGGGGGTATTTTATTGGTTTTAAGTAGGAACTGTCTTTTTTTTGGGTTGGAAATCATCAAATAACTTCTCCGGCTGTGGGTGGAGCAGGAGGGCGTGTCAGACTTTTACTGACTAAAACCCACCCGTGTTCCCTCAATAGCCTGTATGCGAGGGGCTGCGGTATCTCTTTCGAACAAACCCGCACCCCTGGCAGAAGTAGGAACTGTCTCATTGCAGGACAAAGATCTCCGTCTCCGTCTTTTGCCTTTGTTAAACGCACGACGACATCGTGGCAGGGCAAAGCAAAAATGGCGGGACAAACTAGACTCTTATCAAAAAGATTGCCCTAGCAAAAGACAGAATTATGTAGTGATACTATAACCACATAAAATATCACTAAGTATCAGAGGCAGGAAAATTGGATCGTCAGAAGCCCGGAAGTCTGACAACCAGTCTTACCAAGTGGTATGTTATAACCCAGTTACTGGATTATGGAGGTCAGATAGGCAGTCGCTCTATGTAAAATACTGAAGTTCAGTTGCATCTGGTAAGACTGGAAGCTGACCACATCAAAGTTGGGAAAGGGCTAGGCAGATGATGATGAGAGACAGGAAAATAATGACAACTTACCTCCCAAAGCTGTCGCGGTGAGGTTATTGAGCATGGCCTCTAGGGGCCAACCCTGGCCGCCCCCTATGTCGACATCGTCATCAACACAGCTGCACAAACCAATGGCTACTGCTGGCACCACAGTCCACTCTAGCACTCGCGAACTATCAGCGAACCCGCCACAGTTTATCAACGGGCATCTTCCCTTAACCAAATCACAAGTGCACTCTTAACGGCACGAAAAAATCCGACGACACTCACTCAAAACGTCAAAAAGGACGAAATTCCAGCGAAAACCCGCCTTAATACAAAATAATTAGCGCTATATTAAACCCAATTAGTTTTAATTACGACTCCGTTCAAACTTATTTACACACTTAATTTTTGTTATAAAATTAATATAACCCGTTTAGTATCAATTTGTATAAATTTGCAGTTTGATTGGTTCGCCCTTAAAATGATCGTTTAATGTGGAAACCGAGCGACGACTGCTACAAAAACAGATAGTGCTCACATTGTTGCCGACCCTGCTCCACGGAAAGCTCCACGCGAAGAAATATACCCGTCCTTGTCTAACACCTGTCTAACATCCGAGTGTCTCGCTCGTTTTGCACGCGTGCATCTGTAATGGATGCTTACATTTTGTTTACGTTCGATTTGAACAAACGAATAATCTATTATTTCATTCGTGCACGTATTATTGATACGGACCTTTCCCATTCATACAATATTCATATACCGACATAACTGCTTTTGTCTCGTTCTTACTGCAGCGTTCTGTGCGTCAGGGTTGTAGTTCTGTCTCTATCACACACGGGTTTTGGATATCGAACGCATTCCTTGCCCTCTACACGGCGACCAATCGGAGCACAGAGAAATCACTTTCAAAGCGTCTAGGGCTGGCACCCACGTCGCGATATTGAAATATTATTGCTACAGCGAGCGCAGGGCGTTCCGTTCTTTTGTAATGGAAAAAACAAACACAGGCAGTGTGCTCGTGATATAAGTCGCTATAGTTGTGTTGTTGGAGGTAAATAAGAGTACTCGAATGAGATCCGTTGGAAATATTTCAGCTGGGTTGCGTTCGAAAACGTCGTAGTCTGAGTGCGATTTCTTGTAAACGCGCCTTTAATTTTCGGACGTCGTTGAATAAGGAATGCGGGGGAATGGACACTTGACGAAATGGATACGGACTGTTTTTTTTTTTCTCGCTTTTTTTTTTTAGATCCATTGAAGCATTTATTTTATTTGTGGACGATGTTATACAATTTTGTTTCCCGGATTCTAGGTATATGGTTTTTGGAGTAGGTTGTACTTACCCAGTTCTTGAAATTGATTTTTCTGGTTTCAATTTTGACTTCTAAAACTCTTTGTTTAGAGATAATATTTGATATCGTTTTAAACAAGCTATGACCATTGCAGACCAGTTGGTCAAAAGTACAAGAATTTTTTGAAATTGATTGGCCTTATTATTGGCCGAAGACTAAAAGTCACGCAATGGAGAGGACTATGCTTGAAGTTTCTCTGATATCGAATTACTCTCTAACTCCGTCAACGAAGATTACGGGCCCGTCCGAAAGTAGTTCGAAACTTCTTAGTGAATCCTACAGCCAACAAAAATATCGAGAGTAGGAAGATCTGTCAAATCGTGTTGTCATTCAATCTTAGTTCGGGCTCCAAACTAACCTGTCAGTAGGTGAGGTATTTGGAAATGCCCATTACTTCGACCGAAACAACGGACTTCGTGTTTAGGGAGTAGGCCCCCTGGACTGAAGAGATCGGCAGGAGAACCAAGATTACTTAGGCCGAAAAATTGCCAAACTTAAGTGGCAGTGGGCAGGGCACATTGCTCGCAGAACAGATGGCCGATGGGACCGAAAGGTTCTGGAGTGGCGACCACGTACTGGAAGACGTAGAGTAGAACACAAGATGGACCGTTGACTTGGTGAAGCGCAAAAATCCGCTGGATGCGAGAAGCATAGAACCGATTGCAATACCGGCCGGAGCTTATGGGAGGCCCATTATGTCTAGCTGTGAATCTCTTTCGGCTGAAATGATGATGATAATGGGAATTAAGAAACAAAAACGAGACAACCAAACATCTGTTACCTTAATCATCATCATTATCATCATCATTTCAGCCGAAAGACGTCCACTGCTGGACATAAGCCTCTCTTAAGCTACGCCACTTGGACCGGTTCTGTACTTCCCGCATCCAGCGGACTCCTGCGGCCCTCACAAGGTCATCGGTTTACCTTGTGGGAGGCCTTCCAACTTTACGTCTTCCGATACGTGGTCGCCACTCCAGAACTTTTCGGCCTCAACGGCCATCTGTTCTGCGAGCGATGTGCCCTGCCCACTGCCACTTAAGTTTGGCAATTCTTCGGGCTATGTCGGTTACCTTGGTTATCCTAAGGATCTCTTCATTCCTGAATCAATCACGTAGAGAAACTCCAAGCATAGCCCTCTCCATCGCCTTTTGGTGACTTTATGCCTTCTTATGAGGCCTATTGTGAGTGCCCTACCTTACCTTAATACTTGTACCTTAAACTTAATAATAATTGTTTATTACCTACTTTGGCTCATGGGTAAATAATAGCAGCCGCACAGGTCAATCTTCAAGGTTATGCAACACTTGCGTAGGTCAGTTTCTGGATGGGTGACAATTCATAATATAGGGAGACCCCTCCGTGCCTCAGAAAGCACGTTATGCCGCTGCGGGCTTAGCATGACGCTTTGTATTTCTACGAAGTATAGACAGTGCTTTTTCAATACAAAGTGACATTTCGTTCCTACATTTTTGTTATCGCACCGTAGATATCCTTCCACAATCTGTCATTTAGTCTTTCGTTTCTAACGATATTTGTCTAGGTCCCTGTGGATGTAGACTATTTCAGAAGAATATTTCTTCCCAAACTGTCAAAATCACACTGACAACAAAACTTTCTACTCGACGGCCACAAAGTATCTACGATTATCTACAAAATCATGATTCGTTTAGAACGCATAACTGTGATAATGAATAGAAAAACATAGCTGTCTTATCCTATTGTACATCATTTATTTAATAGTCATGTCTATTCTTCCGTCGACAAATCGATGCTCGTGCTAAGCCTGCTGGCCCCGGCTGTCATTAATAGATCTTAAGGTGAATCTAGTCGATATTTTTTATATACAAACTTCGGGAGTGTATTACTCCACTGTTCGACAGTGTACCTACATCAAAAATTAAACATGGTATGGTTTTGTCTCATTATTAATATTGACTGTGCGGAAACAGAATACTAAATAAAAAGTCATTCAAAAGTTAGGAGCCAGCAAAGATTAGTTTTTCTTGCAAATTTAACCTAACTTTGGGTGTATTTAAGTTACAAAAAAAGTGTAAAATCTCCGAAACCAAGTCGGTATCGACAAAGCAAAATATCAAAAAGTTATACAACGTGTTTTTTTGCATCCTCGTCAAATTTCAGGAGGCTGTTATGAAAGACATAAATAATCAAATAAAATTACGATACCTGCTCACTAATGAATACATACTTGTTTTTTTTGTTATTTAAGTTTAACAGTATTTCAGAAAACACCTCTTTCAAAGAATAGAATCGCCCCGTTCCGTACCCGGTACGCAGTGTCGCACGACTATATCGCTGTGTGTTACATTGCGGTATCACACGGGCCGCGTTTTAACATGCGTGTCCGAAAAAAAAAATGCCAAACGCCGATTTCCGAAAATATCGAAAAAAAAAAGTACTTTTTTATTATTGATTCCTGACGAGAATCGTTAGCATAGTTACCTCCTTGAATTTGACGAGGATGCAAAACAACACGTTGTATTTAATAAACTTTATTGGTCACTGATTTATGCAGTGGTTTTTTCATAAAACCCGATCTTCCGAAGGGCTTTGCTTAATTTTTTTGCACCTGTTTTACTATAAATGATCCTACATCACACTCCATAACGTGATGCGTGTAGACAAGCGTCTAACTGTTCATCACTGATACTACCTCTGTCGGACACGATGCCTGGTGAGACAGCGTGCTTTTTAGCTAGGCCCACAATTGATTTCAAGCCCGTGGCTAGATTCCCCTCAAACAGTCGTTACGGGTTGTCAGAAGCCCAAAAGTCTGATAACCAATCCTACAAAGGGGTATCATCTTACCCAGTAACTGGGTTGTGGAGGTCAGATAGGCAGTCGCTCCATGTAAAATATTGATTCAAATGCATCCGGTTAGACTGGACCTACTTACATAAATAATGTTCGCTTTCAATCCTACGTAGTAATATAACATTTCAAGTCTTTTTGTGTTTGCTTTTTAGTTTAGGCAGCAGTTTATTTATTTATTGACTAGCTTCTGCCCGTGACTTTGTTCGCGTCAAATTTCTTGCTCCCCGACCCACCCTGTTGCTCGAATCGCCTGCCCATGCGAGTACTTCGTATTCGTGACTTTTTTCTCTTTGCGCGGCACATAAGTATCTTAGCGTGTTATATAGCCTTCGTCGATAAATGGGCTATCCAACACTAAAATAATATTTCAATTCGAACCAGTAGTTCCTGAGATTAGCGCGTTCAACCAAACAAACAAACTATTCAGCTTTATAATTTTAATAATAATACATAAATAAATATTATATTTATATAATAATATATTATATAGAGTATACATTTAGGATCTCCAACAAAAGATGTACACAATAGGGACATGATACATAAATAAAGGGCAACAAAGTAGGCATTCGGTATTAAGTACGTGCACTCCTTCACGTATAGGAGACCACAGCATGCACAGTAGAGTTAACAACTAAGCTACATTACACCTGTTTTTTTTTTTCTTTAGGAAATCATCAAATAACTTCTCCCGCTCTGGGTGGAGCGGGAAGGCGTGTCAGACTTTTACTGACTAAAACCCACCCGTGTTCCCTCAGTAGCCCATATGCCAGGGGCTGTGGTATCTCTTTCGAACAAACCCGCACCCCTGGCAGGCATAGGCCCTTGCGGGCCCCATCATTTTGTTCTGACATCTCTTTGAGGCGCGCGTGGAACACAACGCGCCGTCGACTTGGGCTTGGTCCTTACCAGACAGCGAGCTACCCATTACTCGCCGTCTGCAAGCTCATGCCTACGGTGGCCGGAAATCGGCCTGGGATTCCCGACGCCAAGGGCGTCTCCGTATCCTGCGGCGGCTAGGGTCGCGAGGGTGCATAATGCTGCCTCTCCCTCACGTGCGCCGCCTCCCTCTTCGCGAGCATCACTGCTTCACTGAAGGAGGTGACGGCTACCCATGCACTCTCGCTCCGTACCATGGCCTGGACCAGGGCCGGACGCGAGAGATCGCCGCCACATTACACCTGTGAGATTACTATCTGGGTTTCAAAAACGAACATTAAGTAGGTACTCGTACCTATTTTCAGTACACTACACACATACATACTACTCGCTTTCCATACCTATCAACTTTAATGAAATTCCTTGTACAGAGGAAAGTATTCCATAAAAAATTGTAATATGAAAGCGGCTTGCTCTAAGGAAAAATTCTTTACATTGCCGATGACTCAAACATATTTGATACAATGTCTTTGATGGTTTTCTGTTATAAAAATTAAATAGCTTTATTTTGCTTCTACACATGTTCTTAAGTTCTTAGTCTCAAATCACATGTAACATTGCTTTTGCTAGCGGCTTCACCAGCGTCGGGTACGTAAATTATCCCACGGGTACATACGAGTACAACTGGGATAAAAAAACCCTATGTGTTAATCCAGGTTATAATCTATCTGTGTGGCAAATTTCATCAAAATCCGTTCAGTGGTTTTTGCGTGATTGAGTAACAAACATCGTAACTATCAGATTAGAGTTTTCAGAAGCTACGCTTGCCGGGATTGGTGGGTGACCATCATTATATATCAAGACTCTCCGTGCCTCGGGAAGCACGATAAGCCGTTGGTCCCGGCTGTCATTTCTGATTTTTTGACAGTTATTACGGGTTGTCAGAAGCCCGAAAGTCTGACAACCAGTCTTACCAAGGGGTATGGTGTTACCCAGTAACTGGGTTATGGAGGTCAGTTAAGCAGTCGCTCCATGTAAAATACTGGTGATCAGCTGCATACGATTATATTGGAAGCCGATTGGAAGAAGAGTGAAAGAACATTATCTGTCCACATCGTCATAGTTGTGTATGTATTATTTAATTTACAGCAATATTATTAATATTGTAGTGATATTTATTTTAGGTGTATGTATATATGTAAGTATGTATGGTCCAAGTATGTATGTTAGTATATTATTATTTGTTTAATTAATTTAGTGAATTATTGGTTTTGGTTATAAATGTAGTTTATTTTCCCTTTTACTCTTACACACGTTGTCTACATCTCTATAAGTTTTCTCCTATCGCAGGTATGCTGGAAGAGATTTCTTTAGAAATAAGCATCACCTCTGTACCTATTTTGCTGTTCTAATCTTCTTGTCTGTTTATTTAGTGTGTACATAAATGGTTAAATAAAATAAATAAACAAAATAAAATAAATAGTTGGAAAAGGCTAGGCAGATGATAGTGAGTAGGGACCAGGATTAAATACTAACTTTTATTTAACCTACACAATAATCTTATTATTCTAAGGTGTACAAAGACCGTTATCGATAGCGGTAAAAGCCTTCTTCAGCCTTTTCCAAGAAGTTCTGTCTCTGGCGATTCTGATCCATGATTTGCCTGCTATCTTTTTTGAAGTAGGTTTGTACCAACAGTTTTTCACGTCAATGTTTTTTCTTTTTAAACTAGATGAGGTCAGCAATTCCTATCTGACTACTCTGAGAAAAAAAGACCGAAACAAACTCAGAGGTCGCGGTCTCTTTTAAAGTCCAGACATAATCTTGGTAAGATCATGTGAACACCATGTAGGTTGTATTTTAGGAGAGAACCACACAGATTGAGTGAACCTGTCCAGTCAGTGTAAGCATTTGTCAGTAAAGATGCAGCTGAACTCAGAACTCACAACTATTCGACGAACAATACTTACCAAAGAAGGGGCATTCGGGTAAGCCACATACATTACTTAAGGCGCAGACAGCCGACTTTTAAGGACTTTGTATTGAAGATCACGTCTAAACGGCTTGTCTTATGTATTTAAAGAAATTATATGTTAAGCTAGACAATTTTTTTCGTCATTCGATATGTGAATATTTTAAATCCAATTTTATAACATAATGTTATTAATTGATAAAGTCATATCTATCGCGGACATAAAAACGATAATCACGCAAAAACTATCGGGCGTATTTCCATGAAACTTTCAACATCTAAAAGACAATTTAATCATCCAAATTTTAGTATACGGCTTTTCTTTAAATTGTGTTTGATAAATCAACATGAGTTGTTTTTCGAAAAACTTGATGCGCGTTGAGACGGGGTCTCTTGCGGGCGACGGGTGGCAGTTCATCGCTGTAGGTCGCTGTCATCTATTGTTGCCTTAAGTTGCCATAGGAATCCACTTACGCAACATCAAAAAATTACTTTCTCGTACGAGTATAACAACGATCGCAACCTTGCAAAAAGAACTAACTATTCCAAGGTATGTACAAGAAAAAAAACAAATCAAATCCTAACTTAACTAAACTCGACGGCACGGTTGGCGCAGTGGTTAAGCGATTGACTGCTGCGCTGCGTGTCGCGGGTTCGATTCCCGCACGGAACAAATATTTGTATGACCTACAATTAGTTGTTCCGGGTCTGGCTGTTTGTGTATGTGAGTTTTTTTTTAATGTTTGTAAACGGATCCACAATACAGGACAAATTCCTAGTGTGGGGCAACGTTTAAAAAAAAAAAGAAAAAAAAGCCCATTCATAAATTAAAAAATGGCGTCGAAAAATGAATCTATTTCGCTGTCGACTGGTAATGTTCCGAAGAGATTGGCGGCATTACTACGTTGTGTAGCAATGGTAAACCGCTGGCCAAGGTAGAGACCAGCTCTTGGGCCATCCACCGAACATAAATCTTGACTTCAATCTTGAGACCAACGATGCAGTCAAGCCAAGCCAAGGTTCTCAACTTCTAGCTTGTCTGATATCCCTGAATATCATTGAAGATATTCCTGTATCATTTCTCCCACAAATTCTCCACTAGATTGAGATCCGGAGAATTTAGGGATCTGCAATTTGTTTAGGTTATCATATTCTTGAAGTAAAGAACATATTTATTAGAATAAAAGTATCTACAATTCGAGCATTTTTTTTTTTTGCTTATTTTGCCAAAGAGATGTGAGAAAATATTAAAGCATTCAAGACCTAAGTATAAATTCAAGATTTAAGCGTTGATACTACAACATTTGATTTGTGCTAAAGTAGCACATTCACCGTCTAATGATAAATTTGGTCGTTTAAACAATCAACAATGTAACCCATCTCATTGTAATAAGTTTAAATTGCGAAGACGACGATTAAACATGTTTCTTTCACAAAATGCATATTATTGACTAATTGTATCTTTTTCTTACACTAATATTACATTTATATGAATATGACATTTTGACATCTATTTAAAAATAAAACTCCTGACTGACTGAGTAACTCATCAACGCCCAGCCCAAACCCTTGGACCTAGAAAGCTGAAATTTTGCACTGAGGTTCCCTTTATAATGTAGACAACGAATAAGGTAGGATTTTTCGAAGTTCAACCCCTAAGTGCATTAAATAGGGGATGAAAGCTCCGCGTGGGCGAAGCCGCTGGCAAAAGATAGTTATAACATAAAAATAATTTCTAATTTATAAGTTTCTAAATTATAAACTTTGTACGTGTCTATTCCAGGTGATTTCTCTTTTTTCATATTGTTAATTATTTTCAATGTTATGGAAATATTTCTACGCCAATACTTACGGCTAAAAATGATTGGACTCAAATGCTGTAATATCTTGCATACTGTTGTATGTATACAATGTTTAAACAAATAAAGAAATCTTATCTTACCTTAATGATTACAAAGGCTGATCAACCTGGTACTTATTGACAGGCCTGCACTGTCCTCCCACACATTTTATCTCTGTAATTTGAAAACATTGGTAAAGCCACTTATTTTTAAAAGAGTAACCGTGGAGTTATCTTGCCGGCTCTTCTCCATAGGAAACAACAATTTGGAACCGTGCACCTAGCTTCTGACGTTTCATAAGTGCCCACGTAGGTTTATGTGAAATAAAATATTTTCATTTGGTTTTCACTTCCTTCTGTTTTATGTCAATCCACAAAAATCCATCCCTCCTTTCTTTGGCCTTCCTCTCCCTCTCAATCCATCACTTTTTAGTCACATGCGATTCATATTATATCCTCTCAAATATACATATGAAAGTAGATCAAAGCGGAGCATATCACAATATCAAACGGCAAAGGTGCATTTAATAGTCCGTTGATTGATGTTTATTGGCGGGGGGGTTGCTTCAATTTGACCTACTGCACACTTACAGGAGCTGTGGCAAAAATTATACGGTCGCTCTTATGAAATACGATGTAAGAGTCTTTTCAAATAACGTGATGTCATTTTAAAAGCAGGGTTCGGCTGGTTTTAATTCATAGATGCGTTATCAAAACATTTTATTTTATTTCATTTTATTTCAAATAAACCCGTTATATGAAATAAAATATTTTGATTTATGATTTAGAATTTCTCGGCGTTGCTACTGCCACTTAAAATTCCTTCATGATGCCTCAACGACATGTTTCACATACTAGCGTCTGTTCGCTTCTTCGATAAGTTTCAATAGGTAGTATGTAATTACAGAGCAAGCAAGTTTTTCCGTAAAGCAGTAAAGTACGAGAGGCTCGCGGCATTAAGCTACGCTTACCACGGTGACTCGGTGACACGGTGATCCATAACATATGGAAACCCCGCCGTGCTTCGAAATGCACAAGTCATTGATCACGGCTGTTCGAAGCGTTAAGTTAGAAGCGTTAGAAGGCTTTCAGAAGCCCAAAAGTCTTACAGCCAGTATTACAATGACTGGATTGTGGAGGTCAGATAGGCAGTCGGGCGATAAAATACTGGTGTTCAGCTATGTTCGATCAGACTGGAAGCCAACCTCGTCAAAGTTGTAAAAACTCTAGGCAGATTGATTGACTTTGGATAGTTGTAACTATCGATCGTAAAATTTATGGACACAAAATAAAAAATAAAAATACAAATAATGCGACACAGAAAGCGTAAATTAAAGAGTCTGATATCTAGTGGGAGTTTCACAAAAAATATATTTAAAAAAATGTAGCTCCAAAACTAATAATAATTGCTGAACATACTGATGGGGCGTTTCGTTATGGCCTTGGAAAAAATATTAATAACAAAAAAAAAAAAACGTATGTAACAAGAGTACCTACATTTCGCCAACAGTAGTAAATTTCCCATACATATTTTATTACAAGTGAAGATTTCATCGCGCACTGTATTTTTAACCCCCGACGCAAAAACGACGGGGTGTTATAAGTTTGACGTGTCTGTGTGTGTGTGTGTGTGTGTGTGTCTGTCTGAGGCAACGTAGCTCCCGAACGGATGAACCGATTTAGATTTAGTTTTTTTTGTTTGAAAGGTGTATTAGTCGGGAGTGTTCTTAGACATGTTTCATCAAAATCGGTTCAGCCGTTTGAAGATTATCAGCTCTTTTCTGGTTGAAAAGGGGATTTTAGCCTCTTCCATGGGTCTGATCAACTCAAAATTTGGGATTCTATTACTTCAATGATATTAGATGAAAAAAATAACCTTGAACTGATGCTGGAGCAACACCTAGAATTTCCAGGAAACCCAAGTTATTCACCAACAAACAGCAGAAGTATCGTGTTTGGGCTCATTGAAAAGGTCTCAATGAATAGATTATAGATGATAAATGGTGATTTAAGGGAGATGTTAAGTTTAAAAAGAAAGAAATAAAAATTAAATTAAAAATTTAAAAAACCCCCGACCCAAACAAAAACACTAAAAAGTAAAAAATAATATTTATAGGCATTTTAATTTGAACGTAACATTTTGACCAGGGCATTGTCAAGTCGGGGGACGGCCTCTGTTTGGCGTTTTCATTGACCGTCCCCCGACTTGACAATGCCCTGGTCAAAATATTACGTTCAAATTAAAATGCCTATAAATATTATTTTTTACTTTTTAGTGTTTTTGTTTGGGTCGGGGGTTTTTTAAATTTTTAATTTATCAATTCACGGTGTTGAACCGAGTATTCAGAATCCAACAGAGTGCATCACAGCGCGTCGAAAAAGCACACTGTTCAATTTTCAACACTTGGCGCTAAACAGAAGTTGAAGGTTAAGTCCGCCAAAAAATACCCACCGCGCGCCACGATATTCTTACGTCCTTGCCAAAGTGGACTAAGGATATGGAAGCACGCGGCGTAGCATTGTTCCACGGCGTAGCTACAGCTACATACCACGGCGTAGCAACGTACTGCAGCGTAGCAACTTTGCCCGCCGTAGCAACGTTCCGTGCCGTAGACGTGCTACGAGCTAATCGTCGATCATTATAATTGATACCATAATAAATATTTATTATTTATTTATTGGGTCTCCAACAGAGGCTACATAATTACATGCAAGAATACATAGAATAATAAATAAATTAAAAATAAGGGAGGGCGACAGTATTGTTTAACGACCAGAAGGGCAATTTTCGTAATTGTAAGAAAGTTCATAGTCTGAGCTCAGTCTCAATCTGTAAAAAATACTTCGAATTTCCATGCATTTTTGACAAGTTTTTGACATTTGATGGTCGCCGAAATGAGACTAGATTTTGAACGTTTCCAACTTATTTGATTACGCTTACGTCGTGCTCGTCAACGGGCGCCATCAGTAGGGAATGGTCATCTATTAGCTCCCACGGCTTATTTTAATTTCTGAATTGTTATTTTTGTTTTTATTACAGACGCTTTTAATGTGCACGTCTTTTTACATCGTTCTCACACATAAATGATGTAACCAATTTTTTGTAACAAGATTTAGATTTAAAAGAGTATCCGTGGAGTTTCTTGCCCGTTCTTCTTCATAGGTACGTACTACGCTTTGGATAAGGTAACTAACTTCATCTTTCCAACTAACCGTACCCATGATACTTCAAAAGTTCCTGTAATTGGTTTATCCTACTTAATATTATAAATGTGAAAGTTTGTATGTTTAGATGTTTGTTAATATCACACAAAAACGGTTGAACGGATTTGAAAGGTGCGGGTTGTTTGAAGGTGTGGGTTTTTCGAAAGATATACCGTGATCCCTGGCACACAGGCAACTGAAGGAACACGGGTAAGTTTTAGTCAGTAAAAGTCTGACACGCCCTCCCGCTCCACACACAGCGGGAGAAGTTATTTGATGATTTCACACCTTAAAAAAAATACAAATTTGGATGAAATTTGGCACACAGATAGATATAAACTATAGCCTAGATTAACACAAAGGAAGTTTTTTGTAAATGTGAAAGTTAGTATGTTTGGATATTTCGATGTTTACATGTTTATTACTCACCCACGCAAAAACGGCGGAACGGATTTGGATAAAATTTGGCACATAGATAGTTTATAATCCGGATTACCATATAAAATACTTTTTATCACCATAGTACGTTTCCGTGGGATAATTTTCCACCTACACGTGGGCGAAACCGCTGGCAAAAGCTAAAAAAAATGCTTTGAGTTTGAGCTAACCGAATAATCAACACACAAACAATAGGCAAAATTGGTGAAGCGTAATCCAAAATTAAGTGTTCCGTAGGAAAACCAAGGTAACCGAAATAGCCTGAAGAATTACCAAACTTAAGTTGCAGTGGGCAGGGTACATTTCTCGCAGAACAGATGGCCGATGGGGCCAAAAGGTTCTGGAGTGGCAACCGCGTACTGGAAGACGTAGCGTTGGGAGGCCGCCCACAAGATGGACCGATGACCTTGTGAAGGCTGCAGGAATCCACTGGATGCGAGAAGCACAGAACCGGTCGAAATGGCGGTGCTTGGGGGAGGCCTATGTCCAGCAGTGGTCGTCTTTCGGCTGAAATGATGATGATGAAGTCCGAAAATTGAACCGGTTTGGACACATCTATACATACCAAACGCACATCATAGTTCTTATAGGTACTGCCGACCCTGCATCACTGGAACTCACCCGCTCTGAAGTCAATCGCGTAATTGAAACATATTGCGTTCCTGTACCACTTGACGTACGGCTGGCGACTCGGTTCAATAGTAGAGGATACTCTTTAAAAAAAAATGCCTATAGGTAATGTTCCCATTGCTGCGAAACCGGCCACCACTCTGTGAGAGGGAGAGGACCGTTATCCACCTCGCGGGCCCAGTTTCCTCACGATGTTTTCCTTCACCATTTTGTGAGAGTAGTGATGATTAAATAATTTACACAGAAAATATACCAAATCAAAAGTACACACGGCTACACATCAAGCAATACATTTCTAGTATAAGCTTATCTCGTATTGTATAGGATTTCCGTACAGTGCGAGATCAGTGTAAACTGGAAATGTATAGCTTGATGTATAGCCGTGTGTACTACAAGACTTTTTAACCATTGACTGACTATTTGACTACTTTGTTAGTCTTGTCGCAAGTGCTTCTGCTGAGCATAATTCGCTTCTGGATTAGATTCCCAGGTAGGGAAAAATGCGCTGTTGGGTTTTTTCTTCAGTATTTTTTTAGCAGCAGCCTGATCAATGGATTTGTGTATTACGTGGGACTTGAACATAACTGGCGAAATTTGGGTTCATCTACTACTAGCTTTTGCTAGCGGCTTCGCCCGCGCGGAACTTTCACCCCCTGTTTAACTCCCTTAGGGGCAGAATTTCGACAAATTCTTTCTTACTCCTTGTCCACATTATAAAGGGAACCTCTATGCAAAATTTCAGCTTTCTAGGTCCAAGGGTTTGAGCTGGGCGTTAATGAGTCAGTCAGTCAGGACTTTTCTTTTTATTTATATAGATAGATACTCCTCTACCTAACTCACTACCGGGACGAAAATGATTCAACATTCAAAGAAAGGACATTTTGTATGTTTAAGAGAATAACAAAAGCAAGTCATTTATTCAAAATGGCTGAGAGTCAGCACTTTTTGAACGTCAAAACTACATAAGAAAGTCCCCCAAAACGCCCGCCCTTCACCACTTCCTAGTGCTTTAGCTGGGAAGAAGAAGTGGCGCAACGAACTCCCCAGCAGCACAGCTGTCTGTTAAGTTAGAAAAACTTGATTCCATAGAATAGTAGGTAAGTAATTAACATTACTGCATCTGCATCTGCCTAGCCTTTTCCCAACTATGTTGGGGTCGGCTTCCAGTCTAACCGGATGCAGCTGAATACCAGTATTTTACATGGAGCGACTGCCTATCTGACCTCCACAACCCAGTTACTGGGTAATACGATACCCCTTGGTAAGACTGGTTGTCAGACTTTCGGGCTTCTGACGACCCGTAACGACTGTCAAAGATCCACAAATAACAGCCGGGACCAACGGCTTAACGTGCTTTCCGAGGCACGGAGGGGTCTTGGTATGTAAAGATGGTCACCCATCCACGGACCAACAAATAAATATACCACAAAATTATTTTCCATATGTTAGCTAGCACACGCCAATCGAACACATTCAGAAACGCATTCTCTTATCATATTTCTTCTTTGTGCCACAATTCGTGTGCCCTCTTGCACACAGGTAACAGTGGGAGCAATAAAATGGAGCTTGGCGAGTACTCCGTCAGAGTGGAGCATTGCACATGACGGGAGAGCTCATGACAGTCCGCTTTGATGCGACGCGAGCTCAAAACTCAAGCGGCGTTGAGCGCAAGCGACGTGCGCGTGCAATGTTTCATATTAATCTCAGTAACAATATAAAGTAAGTCCTCCAACTACATGGAAGAATTGTCTGATTTAAATGAATACCACCAAAAACGTTATTGTGAAAAAAGTAAGTTAAATAACTGAAGCCCGACTACTGAAAAAGCACGCTTAAAAGGTATGAAACAAGAAAGTAATCTCGTCTGAAAGCCGTGTTCGAATGCCACTTTACCCTAAAGTATAGATCGTTGACTACTATTTTAATATATTGTTTTCTTAGGGTAGATTTTGAGAAGTCTGATTTAAAGTGCCTATATTATAACATCAGCTATCTATCAATAACCTGTCTGTCTTGAAGTTCCGTCAAAATTGGTCCAGTCGTTTCGGAGATAGGCCGGAACAAACTTTTCTTTAAAATGTTATATGTAGATACCGTATATACTTTCACAGGCACTTCAATTTTATTTATTTGCATGTATGTATTGACGTTTACTTGTTGAGATAAGTCCAGGTTTCCTCACGATGCGGTCCTTCACCGATGTCACTAATATCCAAGATAACTTACTTAAATTCACAGTAGTGCACACTTCAATTTTATTTATTTGCACGTAAATTCTTCGGAAGAACATTTAGCTTCAAAGTTAGAAAATTGCATGAATTAATACAAGAATCCTGCAAACAAACGCAGCGAACTAACCGTGACGGATTAAGTAAACACTTGGGGTTTCACTTAGCACCACTTAGCGCTGGCCCGCCAGATTAACAGTAATGTGTCTTTACTTAAAACTAATGCAATTACAGTGTCAGAGCGAGACGCTGCTATACAAGAGAACGGGATGGGGACAGCTTACAGCATGTAGCCGTTTGATGCCGTTTGATTTGGGATCACTGGAAGTGACTCAAACGTGTTGCCCAATAAGTGATGTGGGATTTAATTATATTGCAGTTTGTCCATCTTCATTTGGATCCAATTGTTTGGACTAAGACATAGCGAGGGCTTGTGGCTATGTTTGATCGATGATGTCTCGCTCTGTCTGCGATGGAAGTACTGACTGAGAGCGAAGACCGAATAGAACTAATAGAATGAACTAGTTCACTGGCCGAAATGAACTAGTACCTACGGAGCGATCTAAGAAATGACCGAGCAGGCACAAGATTAATAAAGAGTAAAATGTTTATTGAGGATGTTATTCTCGTAGCATGTATGTCTATTTCCTTTTTATATTTTGTTTTTATTATTTTTATATTTCTGTTTAGTTCTATCACATTTACATTAAATTTTATTATTTTTTCTATAAGTTCGCTGTACCAGTACAGTATCCTAGTAATTTGTTTGATGCACCGCACGATGTCTTTACGTCAAAGCCGGCTGTCGCTGAAAGCCAGCGCTGGGGCTCTGTCTTGCATATGGTCGCAGCATAATGCTGAGCGATAGCCATTTTGCGTGGATGTGACGCATATTTCCCTCAACCGTTTCCTTTCCGTTAACCGCAAAGAAACGTATTTTCTTTCTTTCTTTCATTGTGTATCTATTTACAGAATTGATTTTTTACAACTCGTATATTCTCATTGAATGACTATTTCATGAAAAAGTCATTAAATAGAATTAAATGAACTAGGAGGGTTGTATTATTTGCTGATTTTAATGATTACGATTCTGTGAAGCTATATTTTTACGGTGACCAAACATATTTCAATAAAAATACAATCTGACAGTGAAGAAAATGTAAGAAAATTTTAATTTCGCATGCTACCATAGCGTTTTCCTCTAAGACAGATAGAGCGTGAAATCTGTTACAAAACAAAACATTATAACAAACTTATGCAAACAAACAATAAAGCAACCAAAACACCATTACAGAAGAGCGGGGGAGCGAGCCTGGTAGGCGCTAAGCGATGATTTTTAATAAAAATATACCCTCGGCTTAATATCGGATATGCCTTTGCTATCTGTAAAAAAAGTCCACCGAAAAAGCCACAACTTCTAACTCAAAGCCATTAAAAATGGTTCCTTAACACTATCTCATAAAGTCTAAATTCGAATGAACACGTAACTCCTATCTCTCCTCAATGTCTCGCTTTCACTATCTTATAAAATTCAACCTTAACTAGATAAAATAAAGTTTAATTTGGCGGTGTAACTGGTAGTCGTTAAGGCGAATACAGACAATCGTGGGGTAACGCATGGTAACACCGAAACCGCGCGTAGTTTATTATAAGTTAATACGCACCCGCCTTAACTCGCCGGATAGCTTATGATACACTTCGAGCCAGAATTATGTGCGCAAAATATTATTTTAGGCAACATTGGACCGACCGCAGAATGTAAGACACCTCCTTATTTGTAACTAACTTTGCCATCGACTTTGCCCGCGTGGAGGTCGGATATTATCCCACGGGAACGTACAACCGGGATAAAAAGTAGTTAATCCAGACTATAAACTATCTGCGTGCCTAATTTCATCCAAATCCCTGCAGCCGTTTTTGCGTGATTGAGTAACAAACTTCCAAGCATCTACCTAAACATCCAAACTTTCACATTTATAATATTAGTAGGATTAAATGTTTTACCATTACTAGCTTCTGCCCGCGACTTCGTCAGCGTGAAATTTCTTGTTCCCGAGATCCATCCAGTCGCATCGCATTGCATGCCCGCGGCCGGGCCCCGCGCTATTAAAGTTCTTTCTGGTTTTTTTTTTCTTTTAGCTCGTCTCCTTACGGTCCTAGGAAAATGTTAAGTAGCTTATAACTAGCTTACTTCAAAAATTGGGCTATCAAATGTAAAAAAAAAATCAAATCAGACTGGTAGTTCCAGATTAGCGCGTTTAAACACACAAAAACATCTAATAAACTTTTGAGATTTATTAATAGTATATAAATTTTTCTCAATTCAATACATTATCAAAACAGAAGTCAGATCTGAGAAAAAAGATCTGAAACCCTGTACAGTTCCTAATAATTTCAGTCATCAATATTTAATTACAAAACTGATATTCTCTCCGGATTTTTTTTATTGAATTTATACAGTTAGCAATCATCTGAACGACCCCTGCCACGCTGGTACTTGTTGCCAATCTATATAACTTTTTTATGAACGTACGCCACAAAATATGTGACCAATTTTTCACGCACGACAGTGCACTACTCGCTCCCTATTTTAGCGTTTCCATTGTTATAAAGTTACACGGTTTTTAACTCGGCGGGCACGGCACTTGCCACTAACACGTTGGTACTAAGGTACCATACCGTGCTCCCTAGTCCCCACACATTCGGCGGCAGATGTTCCGATGTTCCAAAGAGGAGCCATCAGTAATGCATGTCACTTGTTTTGAAGAGAGCCCACCAAAGTAAGTTCGTTGATTCTATATTTAGATAAGAATAAATTAATTGACCATCATCATCATCATAATCCTGCCATTATTCCCATTTACCATACCATACCTTGGGCACGCCACGATTGCGGCGGTAAGTCCCCTCTTTGAGGAGTGGTTTGAGAGGCGGCATGGCGTCCTCACCTTCCGCCTGACGCAGGTCCTCACCGGACACGGTTGTTTCGGGAGGTTCCTGTTTCGGATAGGGCGGGAGGAAACGCCCGGGTGTTTCCACTGCGAAGATCGCCCTGAGGACACGGTGGAGCACACGGTGGCGGTCTGCCCTGCTTGGGCGGAGCACCGCCGTGTCCTCGTGGAGGCGATCGGCGGCGGCGATCTCTCGCGTCCGGCCCTGGTCCAGGCCATGGTACGGAGCGAGAGGGCATGGGGAGCCGTCACCTCCTTCAGCGAAGCAGTGATGCTCGCGAAGAGGGAGGCGGCGCACGTGAGGGAGAGGCAGCATATGCGCCCTCGCGACCCCAGCCGCCGCAGGATACGGAGACGCCCTGGGCGTCGGGAATCCCAGGCCGATTTCCGGCCACCGTAGGCATGGGCTTGCGGACGGCGAGTAATGGGTAGCTCGCTGTCCGGTAAGGACCAAGCCCAAGTCGACGGCGCGTTGTGTTCCACGCGCGCCTCAAAGAGATGTCAGCACAAATAGTGATGGGACCCGCAAGGGTCGATGCCTGCCAGGGGTGCGGGTTTGTTCGAAAGAGACACCACAGCCCCTGGCTTAAGGGCTACTGAAGGAACACGGGTGGGTTTTAGTCAGTAAAAGTCTGACACGCCCTCCTGCTCCACCCAGAGCGGGAGAAGTTATTTGATGATTTCCCACCCAAAAAAAAAAAAAAAAAAAAAAAACCATACCATACTTTGTACAGTCGCCAGCAGGTCAAGCTATCCCAAACTGTCAAATTTTCCCAATTGAACATAAACCTTATTCCTTTGTGATAAAGTTGAAAAACTATCAAAGAAATTTGACAGATTGGGGTAGCTTGATGTGCTGGCCTCTGTACTACATATATTATTTCTAAGATTTATACTGTATTTTACCAATTTTAATCTTTGAATAAAATTTGTTATTATTTATTTTGATTATTGATTTGTGGTCGGCATAACTCTTCTATCTTTTTCTTCCACACTTCTCTATCAGTCATCATATCATCATTCACACAGTCCATCCATCGTTTCTTTGGTCTCCTCCTACTCTTATAGCCATCGACATTCATACTCAAAACTTTCCTCACGACATTTTCTTCATTCTTCCGTATATGACATATCATGACAACCGATTTCCACACAACTTTTCAGTGATCGGTGCCACTTTCAGGCTTCCTCTTATGTACTCATTTTAAGGGTTCCGTAGCCAAATTGCAAAAAACAGAACCCTTATGGATTCGTCATGTCTGTCTGTCCGTCCGTATGTCACAGCCACTTTTTCCGAAACTATAAGAACCATGCTGTTGAAACTTGGTAAGTAGATGTATTCTGTGAACCGCATTAAGATTTTCACACGAAAATAGAAAAAAAAAACAATAAATTTTGGGGGTTCCCCATACTTACAACCGAAACTAAAAAAAAAAAACATCAAACCCATAAGTGTGTGGTATCTATGGATAGGTCTTCAAAAATAATATTGAGGGTTTTCATATAATTTTTTTCTAAACTGAATAGTTTGCGCGAGAGACACTTCCATCCCTTTTGTGGCCCAACATTCTGACCTATACAAGACGCAGTTCTTACCATGGTTTTATATATCTTCCCCTTAAGTTTAAGGGGAATACGGGAGTCGCAGATTGTTCCCGTGACCTGCCGCCATTTCATCCATCCAGTGTTAATAAATTAATTGACCACTGTAGGTAAATGCCACTCCGTTCGATCGATCAGGTTAAGCTACGCTTGCTGCGGTTGGTCCATGGATGGGTGACCATCTTTACATACCAAGACCCCTCCGTGCCTCGGAAAGTGCGTTAAGCCGTTAGTCCCGACAGTAATTCGGTGATTTTTGACAGTGGTTACGGGTCGTCAGAAGCCGGAAAGTCTGACCACCAGACTTACCAAGGGGTATCGTGTTACCCAGTAACTGGGTTGTGGAAGTCAGATAGGCAGTTGCTCCATGTAAGAAACAGGTATTCAGCTGCATCCGGTTAGACTGTAAGCCGATCCCAACATAGTTGGGAAAAGGCTAGGCAGATTTCGATGAGGTAAATGTTCGCATAATTATGGCGTACCCAAGTACTTGGGTACATGAATTGGTCATGGTAAAAATTTTTTAGGGCTTGTCTTGTTCTGAACATAACCTAGCCTACAACTATCGCACGAGCACCGAGACGAGTCGATTGACTCCTCATTGACATCAGCATCATCATCATCATCATCAGTTCAGCCGAAAGACGTCCACTGCTGGACATATACCTCCCCAAAAGCGGGGGTTGCCATAATCGCCACGCTTGGCAGGTGGGTTGGAGATCGCAGTATGGTGGTAAAATGCCCATTCTCTAGTAAGTCCCTTAGTCGCCGTCTACGATATCCAAGGGACGCAATGGAACACCAGCCTAGTTTGAATAAATGACATTTGATTTGATTTGAATACCACATCCCTAGTGTACCTAAGTAGGTACGTACGTAGTAAGCGCAAGTGGGCAGACGAGAGAATAATTCATTTCGGAATGAATACTTCTTCCGCCACCTGCTTAAATCGCTGGCCCGCATAAAGTTTAGGTACCCGCTAGTGCTGTACTACTCCAGGTAGTAGATCTGCTATAATATCCAACTATTACACAAAGTCAGAGACTTTGTTTTTTCAAATAAACCAATTACGTGCACTTTGAATTATCAAGGGGTCGGTTAGTGTCAAAGATGAAGCTAATTGCTAGTTGTCTATTCCAAAGCGTAGCCTACGTATTGAGAATTACGCGCAGGAAAATCTACAGACACTCTTTTAATTCAAATATTGTTACAAAAATACATTTACCAATAAAAACAACCTACTTCCGAAAAACACTACAAAGTGAAAAATAACTTTAAATTCGGAAGTCGGTGTCCTTGGATACTTATGTATTTTAGTTTATGTCACCTTCTTCCGAAATTACAGTTATTTTTCATAGTGGTGTAGATGTGGTGTGATGTGTGTGTTCTTCACGCACATTACATCACATTTACGAGTACACTACCACAATATAAAGTCATGTTCATAACCACAGATATACTGTTAACATTAGCACGTTGCTGACGCAAACCCATAAGATTTACCCCTACCTAAAATCGGTCACCGTGCCGAAAGAAGCTTTCATAAAAATAAAACTATGCCAAACTGGAAAAGCCAATTTAAGCTCGTGTGAAATTAAAGTAATGTAAAGTTTCCATATTTGGTGAATTTGCGTCAATTTGGCGCTAAAAATTGTCAATGGTTGAAACAAGAACCTATCCTCGTAATAGATACTTACACATACAGGCAGAAACTACTGAACGCCACCAGTAGGCTTAGCAAGTCCCTTTCTATTTCTACGAAGAATAGACAGTGCTTTTTCAATACAAAGTGACATTTCGTTCCTCCATTTTTAACATCGCACCGTAGATATCCTTCTACAATCTGTCATTTTGTCTTTCGTTTCTAACAATCTGTGTCTAGGTCCCTAGAAATGTAGACTATTTCAGAAGAATATTTCTTCCCAAACTGTCAAAACAACACTGACAACAAACTTTCTACTCGACGGCCACAAAGTATATACGATTATCTACAAAAAACATTATTCGTTTAGAAGGCATAACAGTGATAATTAATAGAAAAACATAGGTATCTTCTCCTATATTGTACATCATTTATTTAATAGTTATGTCTATTCTTCCGTCGACAAATCGGTGCTCGTGCTAAGCTTGCAGCTATGATCATTACATATTCTTTTTGCTTCGTTTGAGTTCGTAAATCGGCAGGCCTAGACAAAAGACATTTATTAGGGTTCACGCCAAACGCTACGACAAAATGTAAGGGAATGACATTACCTGCCGAAATTTTACGTCGTATCCTTTCCGCGGGGAATGTCATTCCCATACATTTTTGCGTAGCGTTTGGCGTGAACGCTAACAGAAATGTGTTTTGTTTCTACGCCCTGCACCCTAATTGCGTAACTCACGATTAATCATAATCGGTTTCGTTTTGACAGTTCAGCAATATTCATTGCGTTATTTACGTTGCTGAGCAGACACATTTTTCGAACATATGAAGCAATGGTTAACAATCCGTTTCATAACGAAAAAGATTATCATTAATCGTGAGTTACGCAATTAGGGTGCAGGTCATACAGGAACTTCAATATTATTAGTCAGATAGGAGACGCCGACCGCATCTAGTTTTTAAAATATGATTGACGTGTAAAAGTGTTTGCAGAAACCTACTTAGGACTGATTTTTCAATAGTCAAATATATTTTTATCTGAAGAATAAATCTGACAGGTCGACATATTTTTTATACAAACGCTGGCAAACTGCAACATTTATTCCTCCGTTAAAAGTTATCTGACTTTTTAAAACTTAGCCCTAACAGAAATAAAATAATTTATCATATAATACGAATCTTATTTTTCTAAAGAAAATCATCAATAAGATAGTGACCTTGTTAGTGATTTTTTTCGCGAGGTGTTGGTACCCACGAAAGGCATAGTGATGTCCTTTTTGGGCGCCAACACTTCGTGTTTCTGCACACATCTGCCATGTAAAACCTTTAGTTAATCGCCTTTCATTCATCCTCTCAACGTAGAAAATATGCTTATTTACCAACAAAATTCTCAACGTATCGATATCGATGCTTTTTTACCCAAACGCACACCCCTAGTTGACGCCGGCGTAAGAGCTAAGCCCTGTTCGCGCTCCCCGGGGAACTAATATATTGTTATTTGTAACTGAGATACCCACTGTGAGTTACTTGCTGTTATTTGCGAGCCGTTTGCTCAACGCTCGATATTTGATACTTACATCACTAGAGATTTGTCGGTTTGTTTCGTGTGTTCAGCGATGGTGAGCTTGAAACGTGTGAATGAATTATGAATAAAATAGAATAGAATGAATGTGAAGATGTATTTTCTGGTGTACAATAAAGATTATATAAATAAATAAATTATATGGGCCACTTTTTTTCTTTTTCTTTTGGTTTCTGTTTTTTCCTAGCTAGTTGTAATCACGATCTGGCAGTTTGAGTAATTTATGTAGCTCACCCAAATGTCCTTTCTTTGGTCGTTAGAATCGTTGAGCTCCTAAAGTTCTGAGTTGAGCTGCACGATTGATGACAAATGCGTGCACTGACTGGACAGCAGGCCTAGACAAAACACGTTTCTGTTAGCGTTCACGCCAAACGCTACGCCAAAATGTCATTCCCAAACATTTTGGCCTAGCGTTTGGCGTGAACGCTAACAGAAATGTATTTTGTCTCTAGGCCCAGCACCCTAATTGCGTAACTCACGATTAATCATAATTGGTTTCGTTTTCACAGTTCAACAATATTCATTGCGTTATTTACGTTGTTGAGCAGACACAGTTTTCGAACATATGAAGCAATGGTTTAACAATCCGTTTCAAAACGAAACAGATTATGATGAACCGTGAGTTACGCAATTAGGGTGCTGGTCTACTCAATCTATTTGTTTATTTCCATAAAAGACCATTTCAGGCACCAATCCACATGATCTTCACATGATCCGACCAAGATTATGTGTGGACTTAAAAAGAGAATGTAACCTCTGTAAAGTTTGTTTCGGCCTTCTTCTCAGTCAGATAGGAAACGTAGACCTCATCTAATCAAATCAATCAATCAAAAGTCATTTATTCAAACTAGGCTGGTGTCAGCACTTTTTGAACGTCAAAAATTACAAAAGACAGTCACCTAAAAACGCCCACCCTTCACCACTTTTAGTGCTTTAGCTGGGAAGAAGAAGTGGCGCAACAAACTCCCCAATCTAGTTTTTAAAATATGACTATGATAAAAGCGTTTTGTACCTACTGACAGAAACAAAATCATTCACTTCTGTCACAGTTACTCTCACAAAACCACAAAACACAGACTGAAATCCATTTCATTTTTCTACTGAAACCTACCATTGTAGGATAACCCATCCTAAACGGATGCGGGTTGTTCGAAAGAGATACCGTGGCCCCTGGCACAGGCAACTGAAGGAACACAGGTGGGTTTTAGTCAGTAAAAGTCTGACACGCCTTTCCGCTCCACGGGAGAAGTTAGTTGATGATTTCCAACCCTCAAAAAAAACCATTCTACTCGTAACATAATTTATACTAACATCTATAACTGGGTATATTTTTTTTTTTTTTACATTCCTGGTTATTTTTGCATTGACACATGGTGTTGTTTTATTGTACCTAACTATCAAATTGAAAGCGCACATCGCATTCGTTTTAATTCATCTTTATGATACGTTGTAAATTACTTGAGGTGATTGTAGCTAAGTAATAATAGCTGCACGGGTCGATCGATCAGGTTAAGCTACGCTTGCCGCGGTTGGTCCATGGATGGGTGACCATCTTTACATACCAAGACCCCTCCGTGCCTCGGAAAGCACGTTAAGCCGTTGGTCCCGGCTGTCATTTGCGGATCTTTGACAGTCGTTACGGGACGTCAGAAGCACGAAAGTCTGACAACCAGTCTTGGGTTTAAAGAACTTTATTTCTCATAAGAACATAAAAAAACAGTTCGCTTAAAATGAGATACTTAAAAAAAAGAATTGTTATAACTAGTACTTAATGTTAATATTGGTCACCTCTAGGGTATTGGAAACATTGTTGGCATTGTGTTGTTTCAAATGTTGTGATGTATTGTCTTAATCTATGTTTGAATGTGTTTACACTGTCACACGTTTTTACCAAGGGGTATCGTGGTACTCAGGTACTGGGTTGTGGAGGTCAGATAGGCAGTCGCTCCATGTAAAATACTGGTATTCAGCTGCATCCGGTTAGACTGGAAGCTGACCCCAACTTTGGGAAAAGGCTAGATATATTATGAATACGTTGGAAATTACCTGAGTAATACTGTAATGTGTAACTGTTTATTTTCCGAAATAAATAACATATAATAGAATAACTAAATAAAAACAATACATTCCTTGTGAATTCACTCTAAGAGCAACAGGATAAGTCCGTCTCACTCATATTAGCGAAACTGAGACTTTTTAACCGACTTCCAAAAAAGGAGGAGGTTATATGTTCCACCGAACGTATTTCATTTTTTTTTATGTATGTTCCTCGATTTCTCCCCCATTTGTGGTCCGATTCTCAAAATTCTTTTGTTATTTGAAAGAGTATACTCCTGAGGTGGTCCCATTGGCACCAAGTCAGGATCTGATGATGGAATCCCAGGTAAATCGAGGGCAACCCTCAAATCTTATCGTAATACTACTGTGGGTGCACTTATTTTAAAAACATTCTTATAAAAAATAATATATAGTACTTGCGTTCTTATTAAAAAAGAAAAGAATCATAAGTCATCAAAAATTTACAACAAAACTGTAAATTCCTTGACACTTCAACCAATACGTACATAAGCAATCACAAAAGCTGCACAAAATACCATAACAGTTCACAAACTCGTAACCGATGAAAACCCGAAGCCACACAGCAGATAGCACATAGATCGGGGCACAATTTTTCCAAGCGCCCCGCAATAAGCCCCATGATCCGGCCAGTAAACACACCCCGGAATACAAACTGCCACTAACTAGGCTCGAAACAAACATATTTCAAACTGTATTAACGTCTGATTTATAAAATGGCTTTATACGGAAATGGCGGAGAAAAAATTCCGTATTTCGCAAGCCCGGCTTTTTATGATCTCGTAATGGTGGGAGGGTTTAGGCTGAGTGATGTATGGAGCGGATGAGCAGGCGTGTTGTGGTCAAAATGTTTACTGGTTGATAACCAAATCAGCTTATAACATTCTGTACAGAAGATATTTTTAATTATACGCCCTTTATACCAGCGGGCTTAGCATGACGCTTTGTATTTTCTACGAAGAATAGACAGTGCTTTTTCAATACAGAGTGACATTTCGTTCCTATATTTTTGTTATCGCACCGTATCCTTCTACAATCTGTCATTTAGTCTTTCGTTTCTAACGATATTTGTCTAGGTCCTTATAAATGTAGACTATTTCAGAAGAATATTTCTTCCCAAACTGTCAAAATCCCACTGACAACAAAACTTTCTACTCGACGGCCACAAAGTATTTACGATTATCTACAAAATCATCATTCGTTTAGAACGCATAACTGTGATAATGAATAGAAAAATATAGCTGTCTTATCTTATTGCATCATTTATTTAATCGTCATGTCTATTCTTCCGTCGACAAATCGGTGCTCGTGCTAAGCCTGCTGGAGAGTTGGAGACTTTTATTTTTGATATATGCGTTATTGTTTATTACTTTGCCTATGTATGTATAGAATCAAGTCCATCCGACTAAACAGACAGCTGTGCTGCTGGGGAGTTTGTTGCGCCACTTCTTCTTCCCAGCTAAAGCAGTAGGAAGTATCGAAGGGTGGGCGTTTTTGGAGGACTGTCTTATGTATTTTGACGTTCGAAAAGTGCTGATTCTCAGCCTAGTTTGAATAAATGACTTTGATTTTGATTCGATTTTGATTGATTAGTACGCAAGCTATATGCATTAATTCAGCATAGGTAGGTATTATGTTTCTAGACCCCCATAGCGTAGGCTGTCATTCGCTGATCTTTGACAATCGTTACGGGTCGTCAGAAGCCCGAAAGTCTGACAACCAGTTTTACCAATGTGTATTGTATTACCTAGGAAGTGATAAAAAATATTAAACCTCATTGGTTCGAACTTAACGTTAACGTTTTGGGTTGAAACTCTAAAGCCATGGGGTCCAAGGGCCCACTTAGTTTTCCAAGACCATAAATTTTTCCTGTTGACAACGATTTGGACTAATTCTTTGATGCCCCAGCAAATTAAATGATTTTATTTGATTTTCATTTCACCTGCCCCCTAATCATAGACCCCATGAAATCTGTTCTTCCTATCATCAAAATTTGATTACGTCATCATTGATCAACCATGATCAACCTCGCGCAAAGAATGCGTTTGTCGAACAAGGGATGTTATTAAATCAGTGACGTCAGACGCGTGGCGGACGCGTGCCCCGTGACTGCGACGCAGGTGAGGCATGCGATGCGCCGCTTGCGCACAATTCATGTACTACACCGCCACCGTTCCGCTCACGACCTTTGGTTTGTGCCTTTGTCCATATTTTTAATATTGTATGTAGAAAGAAAGAATACCGTTTATTTGGACACAGTTCGTGAAACACAAAATAAAATAGCAAAGTTTGTACAAGATTTACTTTTCGCTTCTACTCAAATCCTACTTGCAAGGTAATTGCGTAACCTACTAACAGTATGAGTGGCTTTCATTGTGTGCTTTCAATTTGCTGAGACCATTTTTTCGAATATGCATAATATGAAGCAATGGATAAGCAATATCCTTTAAAATGATTCAGATTGTGATTGATAGTGTTGGTGTTATGTTTTATGTGATTGAAAGTGTTGGTGTTATTGTTTATGTGAAAAAAAAAACATTTTGATTTTCACATTTACTTTCACTTCTCTTTCATATCAATCCTCAATAATCCATCCTTTCTTTGGCCTCCCCTTCCTTCTCCAGCCATCAATAGGAATTTATATTCATCACTTTTTTGTCATATGCGGTTCATACGTATCATATCCTCTCAAACATACTTATGAAAGTAGATCAAAGCGGAGCATATCACAATATCAAACGGCAAAGGTGCATTTAATAGTCCGTTGATTGATGTTTATTGGCGGGGGGGTTGCTACAATTTGACCTACTGCACACTTACAGGAGCTGTGGCAAAAATTAAACGGTCGCTCTTATGACATACGATGTAAGAGTCATTTTCAAATAACATGATGTCATTTTAAAAGCAGGGATCGGCTGGTTTTAATTCATAGGTGCGTTAGTGTAGTCACTGCCGTATTGCAAGTTAATGCAGTAGTAACAGACAGCAAAATTATTCTGTGTTTTCATTCAGTAATCATTTTCAAAATGTAAAGAGTTTCAACAGTAGGTACCTCTTGAAGTAGAGTCGAAAATATTGAAATCTTTAAGTCTACAGTGTATATAGTTTTTTTTATTTTATTTTTTATTCTTGTAAGTATCTTTTTTGTTTTTGTTTTGTTTTCATCATTTTTCTTTTTTCTTTTTCTAAGACATGCCGGTTTTCTTACGACATTTTCATTCACCGTTTTGAGAGCAGTAGTTATGAATTTAAAGACACAATGTAAAGTCGAAGCCGATAGTACTGGGACCCCATGCTCAGTTCGACACCGAGAGTAGAAAATCCAGTATGCGATCAAAAATCCTCGCATAACATCAACACTTTCGAGCGATAGAAATTGAAACACATAACCGACTAATACTGCTGCCTGTATCTGTTCAATGTCGTCAGTACAGCGCGATGTTAGAGGTTCTCATGAGAACGTTTAATCAGTTCGCATTGCTGACGTAATTTTATTTGACAGTCGTCCTGCTCCGCGCCACATCATATCAAGCGCCTTTGTAGTTTCATATTGATGCTACATTGAAGTGCCTATCTGTCTACCTGTCAACACTCATCTGCGAAATTACGGCAAATTCGAATGGAATTTTTAATAATCCCTTTTTTATAAGTAGTGGTAGGATTTCAAAAGTAATTTGAATGTTATCTGCTATCAAATTTTGTCAAAATTACAACCAGTCTTACCTTACTAAAAGGGTATCGTATTCGCCAGTAACTGGGTTTTGGAGGTCAGATAGGCAGTGGCTGCATGTAAAATACTAGTACTCAGCTGCATTCGGTTAGACTGGCAGCTAACCCCAACGTAAATGGGAAAAAGCTAGGTAAATGATGATAACATATAATAAAATTAAGGATGCAACTACCACTTACTCATCATTCTCCTGTCCTTATCCTAATTTATTTGATGTCGGCGCAACATGTCCATACTTCTCTTAGTCGTCATCTCCGTAGTCACACCCTTTTTAACTATATCAGCATTCACACAGTCCATCCATCGTTTCTTTGGTCTCCCCCCACTCTTATAGCCATCGACATTCACACTCAAAATTTTCCTCACGACATTTTGCTCATTCCTTCGTATCACATGCGCATACCACGACAACCGATTTCCACACAACTTATCAGCTATCGGTGCCACTTTCAGGCTTCCTCTTATGTACTCATTTTTATTCTATACATTCGTGTAACACCACACATTCCTCTTAACATTCTCATCTCGGCTACATGCAATTGCCTTTCATTCATCTCTTTTGTGGCCCAACATTCTGATCCATACATTTCATACCCATGCAACTAGCACCTACTACTTGTCGTTATTCTTACAGTTAGCGTGTTGTTGTGTATAGACAAGGCGTGCGAATTACAAACACAGGACACAATGTTTGCGTTTGATTGGCAGTTAACAAGATAATGGTGGGTTGGTATCGACAGACAGCGCTACATTCATCACTAAACGTACGTCGACGCCCCACCGCCGTCCGTGGCCGCGGGCGACAGCTCGCCAATTACACAATTTGATGGTAATTGATAATTTTGTTGCAAGTTTAACTGATGTGTGGACTGGGGACATGATCACAAATTGTCAGTAACATAAAGAAAGATAGAATATTACGTTTATTTGATGGCTAAGCTACGCTTCCATTACATATTGAGGATTTGAGGCCCTGTGCCTCCGAAAGCACGTTAAGCCGTTGGTTGTGGCTGTCATCTGTCTACGATTGACAGCCACCACCAGCGGCCAACGACTTGGGCTTCTGATTACCCGTTTCGTGGAGGGCGAGGATAAATCAGCTATGAATCTAACGAGGTGCAAAAGTTAAAATATCCAGAGGTGCCGAAAAAACTCTTTTACGATCAGTGTAGTAGTTTAGCATCATCGATCACCGTTACTTTGATTCTCACTAAACTTACATTTATTGCTTCTTTTTATGACTTGCAACTTCCACCTTTATAGTTTAAACAAACAATAAGGGCGGGTGCACACTGCACGGCGCGGACACCCCACCGCGATAATGACCTTGCAAACATGCGTTACAATAATAAATAGATATTAGGAGATTAACGCTACAGGCGGCACGTGCCGTACTGCCGCCTGTCTGTACCCGGCATTATGAATTTTTAGTTGTTTTTCATTAGGGCGAGGTACAGAGGCCAGCACATCAGGCTACCCCAATCTGCCAAATTTCTTTGATAGTTTTTCAACTTTATTACAAAGGAATAAGGTTTATGTTCAATTGGGAAAAGACAGTTTGAGATAGCTTGACCTGCTGGCGACTGTACCTAATGTTGCTTTATAACTAATCGTGGGATGTTTCTCTTAATTTAGCAAAATATTAATAGGTTGTGATTTAAATGTGTCTGAATTAAAGCTCCTACAGACAGGCGCAACGCGAGCCGACTTTTGCTGCAATTTCCATGAAGTTTTCAGATAGGTCAATGGTTCTACTAGAATCGCGTTGCATCTATTTGCGGGAGCGTGAAATAATAATAAAAAGATACAACAGGTCTTGTGGTGAAGTATTAACAGCCACACGTTCAGGTTAAGCTGCCGCTTGCCGCGGTTGATCCGTGGATGGGTGACCATCTTCACATACCAAGACTCTGTACCTTGAAAAGCAAGTTCAACCGTTATTCTCGGCTGTCATTCGTGATTCTTTGATAGTCTTTAGAGGTCGTCAGAAGCCCGAAAGTCTGACAACCAGTCTTACCAAGTGGTATCGTATTACCCAGTCACTGGATTGTGGAGGTCAGATAGGCAGTCGCTCCATGTAAAATACTGGTATTCAGCTGCATCGGTTAGACTGGAAGCTGACCCAACATAGTTGGGAAAAGACTGGGTAGACGATGACGATTCGTATTATATTGGCTTTTTCCATCTGGAAATTCTCAGTAGGTATTAAGCCCGGAGTTTGTATTGGTACCCGGTTGATGGCAATAGGCTCGCCCCCTATTACATGGTACTTAAATAAAGCTGGCAAAATGTTGTTGGTCCCATAACCAGCCTATAATGTTCCCACTGCTGGGACATGACACAGGCCTCCTCTCTGTGATCAGGAGTGGGCCGAAATCCTCTACTACGCTGGCCGTGTGGTGAAAAATATGTATACAGGATAAGTTTTTAACCAGCGCGCAAACTGTAACCATGAATTCAGCAGTTTTTTTTTTTTTTTTTTGTATAGCCGATGAAACATTTCTGCGCTAATGGTTCTAGAATGATATGGTAAATACAAATGGTTACAGTTCGCGCACCGGTTAAAAACTTATGCTGTATAATTATTTACAAAAAGTAAAGCGCCTGGACGCCCCCTTATTACAAAACGAGGTTTTTCTTTAGGTATGGTTTAAACCATCGAGCCTGTTTTTGAAATAAGAACCTAACTTACATCGAAATACAGCTCCTTTTACAAAACTGACAAGTTAGTCCAGTGCTAAGTTGTCAGTTTTGGAAAAGGAGCTGTAATTCTATTTCAGTTCTAAGTTCTTATTTCAAAAACAGGCTCGATGGTTTAAACCGCACCTAAAGAAAAACCTCGTTTTGTAATAAGGGGGACAAGGTTTACAACTACAGGAAATACAGGCGTGAGGGAATGTGTTTTATTTTATTTTAAACATTATTAATTGTAAAACGAACAAGTTAAGAACGTTGGAGACACATCATAGGAGAACTCGGTTAGGTACTCATTTTGTTCCTCTCACAACCGTAATATCAGGTACGTAGACACAATTTAATCAAAGAAATGTCAATACAATAGCATCTTGAGAGGAATTCTCCGCATAGCCGGCGCGTGCCGGGACGATGTCAGAACAAGATGGCCGACGGAGACGACGCGACGCAAATTAATTCATCCTTCGACAGAACTGAGGATATACGACAAGAAAACCCGCTTGTGACCTCTAATTTTGGTAAAGTTGTGGCTGAAAACCAGTGCTAGGGCACTGTCTCGCATAGAAACCTGTCATTGCTTTTTTTCCTTTGTTCCCGTTGAGTTACACCATTTTGTGTTACACTGTTACAAAATATTCATCAATCATTTTAAAAGTAACGGTGGAGTTTCTTGCCTATTCTTCTCCAAACGAAACTACCTTTTGGAAGGGGCGACTAGAATCAAGTCTATGTATTTGTTAACTTTGACGTTCAAAAGTGCCTTTTAGGTGCCTATTTAAAATAAATGATTTGATTTTGCCAAGGTCGCAGCATTAACTAGCCGCAGAAAAGTTAGATACCTAGGTATAGAATATTAGTCTCAGCATGATCATAATATTCTTTAACTACATTTTTTTACACAAAGTGAAACGCCTGGCTGGGTTCGAACTCACGACCTACAACTCGTAAGTCGCGGCCGTTACCAATTGGCCACCACTGTCATCACCACTGTTCTCAAAACGGTGAAGGAAAACATCGTGAGGAAACCGGTATGTCCTAGAACCAAAAAATTTGATGACATGTGACATCTACCAACCCGCACTGGGCCCGCGTGGTGGATTACTCTCTCTCACCGAGAGGAGGCCTGTGTCCCAGCAGTGGGAACATTATAGGCTGATGATGATGATGACATTTTTTTCCGTAGCGGCCACGTTCACGAATTTCCTCCTGTATGTTTCTGCCCCTGAACACAGCCCTCGAGCCATTCGCAACCATAGCGACAATCTATCCACCTGAGGGCTACGCGACGATCGCTGAGTGGCGCTCACCGTCCGGCTGTACTTGACAACAGATTACTCTGAGTGGACTGGAAATAAACAGTATTTCTATGTGACATGTTGTTAGGAACATGTTGCCTTCCTCTTCAGGGGTACAATCAGCGATGAGAGGCGCTCGAGGACAAACTTAGACGATACTAAGTGGGCTGATTTTATTACAGGTATGTTTACCACGATTAATTCAATTTCCAAGATAATAATATGTTTACATACCTAATATATAAGCACCGTGTGGTAGCCGGGCGTAAAAGAATAGCACCATACCATTTCTTCCCGTGGGTGTCGTAGGACGCGACTAAGGGACTTACTAGAGAATGGGCAGCAGCGTTCTCTATGGGGCAAGTATCTTAGGGCGTCTACAGATTCTTCCACGTCGTAATCAACAGGAAAACGTACCCAAATGACCAGCAGCATTGCCACGTTGTATGGCGATGCTGATTCTTTTGCAAAAAAATAACCCAACTCTCTGGTCACCTGAAGAGTCGACCAACCGCTTGACGATTTCTCGAATAACTAAGTGGGCCGTTGGTTGCAACCCAAACGACTCGAACATATAAATCCCAGTAACTACATTTTTGTAATTGGACACATTCAGCAGGCGAGCTACCTATAAGAAAGTACTCTAAATATAGAAGCAAGAAGTCTCCAGTGGTTTCATTCCCCGCCAACCCAGCACACAAATGTGGCAGTAGCCCACATTTAATGGTCCTTCGAGCGCCGGATACTGCGGGAGTATATAACCAGGTAAATATATTATTTGATATTTTAGCATTGCGAAAATCTGCATTATGCTTACGGCGAAAGCGTATAATAGGTATATCACCACGCTTGCTCAAGATGGGTAGGAGATTTCCGACTTATATAAACTGCTAGTATTTGCCACCGGCTTCGCGCGTGTTACCCAATTTAAACAAAACCGTAACAAATTATACACTTAAACCTTCCTCATGAATCTGTCTTGGTGAAAACCGCATGAAAATCCGTTCAGTAGTTTTTAGGTTTATCGCAAACAAACGCAGCGGGGTCTTTGTTTTATAATAATTACGAGTATATGTACTCGTAGTATCCAAGATACAAACAGAAAATACAAATAAATTCGAAAACGACAAACTTTATTACTTGCCCGGATTTGAACCCTCGAAACCTTGTGCACGAGACGACATGACGACAATTTTATTAATTACTTACTTTCATTATTCTTGACATAAACAGGTCTCATATTGTAATGTGTCAGTGCTGGATGTGACAGAATTAGGTCCGCCATCGAACTGTGTGGGAGGTTAATAAAACATGTCACCGAAATTACTAACACATTCCTATTGACTTAGTGTTACGCACAAAGGCAAACCTGCACCTTCATTGCGTAACTCACGATTAATCATAATCAGCACCCTAATTGCGTAACTCACGATTGATCATAATTGGTTTCGTCTTCACAGTTAAACAATATTCATTGCGTTATTTATGTTGTCGAACAGACACATTTTTCGAACATATGAAGCAATGGTTTAACAATCCGTTTCAAAACGATACAGATTATGATGAATCGTGAGTTACGCAATTAGGGTGCTGTTTAGTTTTGAAACAGATTGTGAAACCATTGCTTCATATGTTCGAAAAATGTGTCTGCTCAACAACGTAAAAACGCAATGAATACTGTTGAACTGTCAAATTGAAACCGATTATGATTAATCGTGAGTTACGCAATTAGGGAGCTGCTTTCAAACTATCAAACTAACTTTTTCCAACGAGTTCGCCCGCGTGGTAGTCGAAAATTATCCCAAGGGAACGTACCGGGATAAAAGTATCCCATGTGTTAACCCAGGTTATTAACTATCTGTGTGCTAAATTTCATCCATATCTATTCAGCCGTTTTTGCGTGATTGAGTAACAAACATCTAAACATACAGACTTTCACATTTATAATAATAGTAGGATAGTGTAAACCATTCCTGAATTACTTTCATTCATCAATATCAATCTGCCTAGCCTTTGTTTCTACTATGTAGGAGTTGGCTTCCAGTCTAACCGGATGCAGCTGAATACCAGTATTTTACATGGAGTGACTGCATATCTGAGCCCCCCTTGGTAAAACTGGCGGTCAGACTTTCGGTCTTCTGACGACCCGTAGCAACTATCTAAGAACCAAGAATGACAGCCGAGACCAAGGGCTTTACGTGCTTTTCGAGGCATGGAGGGGTCTTGGTATTTATATACCAAGACCAGACACCCAGATGGTCACCCATCCACGGACCAACCGCAGTAAGTGTAGCTTAACGTAATTGATTGACCCGAGCGGCTGTAAATACGTAGCCACAATCACCTCTAGTATCTGCGGATTATTTAGCATACCACAGAAAATCATAAAAACAAATATTCGACGCTTTCTACTTCTACTCTACCGTAGAATAGAAATCGCATGTCTACATTTCTCGGCAAAAAACTGTCTACACGGAAACGTCAGTTTTGTCTACTCTTCCGTCGACAAACAGCTTCTCTACTCTACGGTGGTCGTGCTAAGCCTGCATTGCGAAATTTGTAAAAGATAAAAATAAAACACGATGATCCTTGGAACAATTTTCAACAAAATATTTTCTTCATTAAGATCCATGAAATAAGACTCAAAGTTAAATACAAATATTTTCATTAACAACAAATGTAAACATTAATCTCGTGATGCCAGCCTCCCAGGACATACACCATAAACGTGAGAACAGTGCTCATAAACGAACACCCGAAAACTATTTGTAAGTATCTACATAAAACAAAAAGAAATAGACTTCGTTCTATTGTTCTGGGGATATCGACTCTATGTCGTTGTGATAAGAGCCTGTATATGAATGACCTCCCACGCTTTGGATAGTCGATGAAAACTCACGCGCAGTTAGGGTTGGTAGAACATTGACTGCGCTGGATTGTCGTCAAGAAATACACATTGGTTTGAAAACACATGACTTCGATATTAATAATGTATGAATCAGATTACATTAAACTAGTGTCTCACCGAAAATGGATTTCCAGCCGAAAACGAAATAGAAGCTTCGCCTATATTATTTTCAGACGAAAACAGAAATGATTTCGCTGAATGTTTCCGCAATACACAGAATCACACACACACAGATCTTGTTTAAATTATACACCTAAGAGAGAAATAGAGCTAATATAAGCATTAAAAGAAATAAGACACGATCATTCCATTAGAGGATACAAAAAGTGTATTTTTTTTTTTTTTTCAGAATGACCGAACCTTCGGCGGGATTAAGGCCGAAAGCAAAAATAAAAACTAATAATTTTACTTTCGACGAAAATGCCCGAAAACGGAGCTTCGGTCGGTCACTACACGAACCCAGACTTTGTCAGAGTTCATCTTACAAATACTGAATCAAATGAATAAACTATACATCAAAGAGTCACCCGTTTCCGAATAGTAGGTGTCATTGCTTTAGTAAATATAGGTTCTACGAATCAGACGGTAAACAAGCAAATAGATATAGCGTTGGGTGCTCTTAAAGCACTTAGCGCATGACTCAATCGCTTTCAACTTTTTCCAAGAAAGCCTTTGATAAAGATCTGAATGAAATAATACGAAAGCACATTTCATAAATTAGCCTATAATGTTCCCACTGCTGGGATACAAGCCTCCTCCGTAGGCCCAGTGCGGGTTGGTAAACGTTAAATGTTTTCAGATTTTTCCTCCTGGGACATGCTGGTTTCCTCACGATGTTTTCCTACACCGTTTGGGAGAGCTGTGGCGATGAAGTAGGTAAATTACACAAAATTAAAGCGAGAACCTAGGTTCGAACCCACGACCTTCAACTCGTAAGCCTCTTAAACGGAAGCCCACTTGATGGTTAAATGGTCAACGCCATCCACCTCCAATAGGTACCCGTGCTATCAAAGAGTCGATACTGAAGTATCTCAAGTGTCTTTTATCAAACCCACGTGCCTTTTACACTAGAACAGAAAAATAGAAATATGTATCCATTTTATTTTTATTATTTTATTCAGGAAACTTACAGCTAACATAAACATACGTAACATTTGTATGGTGGCAGTACTCCCACGAACGAGTTCATGTACAAGGAGTTCTGCTAAACTTCTCCATGCTTTACCGTGAACTTGGTGTTTTCCAGCGGACAGCGTGCCATGCGTGTCAGCCCTGTGTGCGCGGGCCGGAAGCGACGCGCGCGCAAGCACGGTAGCCGCGAGCTGATACCTCAATTAGCGAGTAAATGTCAAAATTCTATGTGAACTATGCGCCAGCATACAGAGTGTTGTGATCACTCTCAGTGGAAATTTTATGCCAGGTATTTTCTATTCGGGGAATTTCATATTACGATCGAATTAACACCAAGCTCGGTAGACCTGGATCTGAGTATGCTGTTATTTAATCATTCAAACACAGTTCCTAGACAGCAACGCTCTGCATTCTTAAAACTTTTTCTTCTTAGTCGCAATTAGAATCGAGTACGCTATTTTGTTCCACACTCTTCTTCAAACGGTCCCCCTAATACCGAGGATCGTGGTCACTGAAACCCTTTAAGCGGACAATCTGTCACCATCGACTCCGGTTCAAAATTGCCACTGCTGAAATTGCAATTTGCTTGAAGACTTAGCTTATTTTACACTTGGTCAGACCATCGTGTTGGCAACCGGGCTCCTGCTCTCTTTCCTTCGATATTGCCAACAATGACTGACTACCTTTTCTTTAGACTGCTATCGCACTGGTTGCATTGCAGTATCCATTCTTCATTAATTCATTGTCATATCACGCTGTGACATAGATCTCGATTCTGTTTTGGCACAAATTCCTCGAAAGTGATTAATTACCTTAACTGCCAATAGTTTTACCATTCCTGAACCTTTCAGTTTAACATTTCCGAAGGCCAGTTCTCAGCAACATGCTGTAGCTCCACAAATGAGCAGCGCACGGCCGGCTGTTCACACGTCACGCGGAATATTACACGCTCCGCCTCCCCCCCTTCGTCCCCCGGGTCGAAACATGCCCGTCTGTGCGGCCCCTTATATAGGCTATGCCTTATACTGATACAATTACAAGTTGCTTCTCACATACAATGGGATCAAAACTGCATCAGCAAGTGTATATGTAGAAGATGGGTTGGGATCCGACTCAGGATGACTCGGGGCGAACTCCATGAATGAAACTGAACGCAATCAGCACATCTGAACTGCGATCAACAGCTGTCAGTGACAGCTTTGTTTTTGGAATGACAGACAACTCTTGAGCGGAGTTTAGAAATTTGGTGGAATCAACCCATAAGCGTGCAACCGTGCAGCTTAACTCGAGAGCGTCTAGAAATTTTCTCGTAAGACTTTCCTCAGTGGGTGCAATAAAGTAACAAATAATACTATAAGAGATTGTTTGTCTTCGTTGGGTAGTGCTCCCATCACGATTGGCAAAACGGGTTACAGCTCACCATACTCTTGTGGGATGATTTCTCCTTCTAACGAAATAATCCAAGATCCCAGAGCTTTCTGACATAACTTATTTTCACAAAGATGAGACCTTAGGTTCTGAGTAGTGGCCTCATGTACTTTTAATACCTACGTGTTTGTGGAGTTCGCTCAGTGACACCTGGGCAGATACTAGGTGATTCTAATTAAACAGCTGGCATTACAATTGATTCAGGTACGGTGCTAGCTGGACTTGAGTTTGATGCTATAGCAGAACCCGGAACCATAGAATTAGTTAGTTGACTTGAGGTAGACGCTGTAAATTGATAATTATTAGTGATAGATATACTCGGTAGGCTTGATGTTGATGCTACTGATGTATTTTCAACAGTACTCAATGATTTTAGGTTTTTAGCATTTTTTCTTTTTTTTTTTTGGAATTGTAAAACAATACTTTTTTGGCAAAGCAGTGAAACATTTTTAACATTCTCGATGGTAACCAGTGTCGTATAACTCATCCGGTAAAACTACACCTTTGTATTTAGGTTATGGATTATTCTTTGTTTTAAAATATTTTGGCACTTTTTAAATGTTTCTTCTGAAAATAATACTAATTTATCAGGAGGTTTTTTTTGTACATTTTGTTTTATGTTTAGGGGATGTTTGGTCATTACAATTTGTCTGATTGATTTAATATAACTTTGTAATAGTTGTCTTAGTAACATATTTAAAGATCAGACATGTAAAAATAAGTAAAGTTAATTTATTTTTTGTACAGCTTTATAGCGTCTGACAAAAGTTCCGGCCCATGGAAAGCGTCTGACACTTTTCATATTACTTCAGAGTAATATTCTACAATATAGGTATATAAAAATCAGGCTATTAGATAATAAATAAAAAAAATGATATCGATATCCGTCACGTTTGCCGAGTTTCCCTGATTAATTTAATTTGACCCTATATACAGGGTGGCAAGGACACCAACGCGCAAACAGAAATCATATGAAAATATGATTTAAAAAAAACTGTTCCATACATTAGGACCGCGTAGGCATTGCACTTTTCTATGAAATGCTCTAGTAAGCAAGGGGCACAAGGACCATAGGTGCAATGCCACCACGCATGGCGCAGTAAGTCACTAGTTAAACCGAAGATTAGCACCACATCGCCTCCGCCCCTCGCCTTATAAATCAGAGCCCGTGATTTAATATTAATGATGTTTTAACCTTAGTGATTTATTGACGATGGCCCAAACTTCGAGAGAAGGCGACTCAACGTATTTGTTGCAACAAAAAATAAATCAACAAACATATTATTTAACAGTTGGAAGAGCTACAAAGAATTGATAGTATAAATGGACTGTTTAGTTGATCTGCCAAGCCTTTTCTGAACTTTTTAGGGGTCAGCTTTCTATCTAACCAGATGTAACTGAATACCAGTATTTTACATGGTGACGATTTGACCTCCATGACGCATTTACTGGTGAGAATGATTGTCAGACTTACGGGCTCCTGACTACCCGTAATGACTGACGAATGACAGCCGAGACAAACGGTTTCCGAAGCACGAAGAGATCTCGAAATAGTCACACATCCACGAACCGACCGTAGCGAGCGTAGCTTTACCTTCGATCGACCCGTGTGGCTATTATTATTGAACCATGAGCCCCCCTCGATTGAATATCAATTGTTACATGCAATTGTTTACTCATGAAAACTTCATCATCAAGCCTATAACGTTCCCACTGCTGGGACACAGGCCTACTCTCTGTGTTTGTTGTTCTAGGACATGCCGGTTACCTCACGATGTTTTCCTTCACCGTTTTGAGAGCAGTGGTGATGAAATAATTTACACAAAGTAAAGCGCCTGTCTGGGTTCGAACTCACGACCTACAACTCGTAAGTCGCGACCGTTGCCACTTGGCCACCACTGCGGCATGTTGTGTTAACATATTTTTGCATCGTCTGCTAACACGCATGATGGTATCACGCGAATTCCTTACTGTCGTTAACGTGTCCACAGAATGGTCACTTTCTCGTGATATGCCCCTGTAGGGTAATCTTTCACTAGTGGTCTCACTGAATTATTGTATTTAGTGTAATCTATACGAATATTATTAAGAGGAGAGAGGGTGAGTTTGTATTTAGGGGGTAAACTTTGGAACCGCTGATCAGATTACATAAATTCTTTCACTAATGAGAAGCTACAGAATTACCGAGTGTCACAGGATAAATTACAAGTCACGGGCAGAAGTACGTTCATTCATAAGCACTTTTCCGCTACCTCCTATGAGTTGCGCTCGTCAGACGCGACCCGCTGGTGTCGGCCCCCACTTTTTGTTTATTGCTAATAAGCTATCGTAAGCTATCTACGGGCAAATTGCGTGCGCTGTGGGGGAATGCTCCACTTTTTCTTAACTTCCCCCTGACTTGCGACTTGCAAAAAATATTAGTTTACTAAATAACGTTCCAAGGGCCAATTTTAAAATGTTTCAAGCTACAACAAAGTATCGTAATTTTGAGTTAGCCACATCTTACTATAGGTAGAGCTGATGGAAGGCTAGCGTTATACAGTGTGGCAGGGACACCGATGCACAAAAATGAAACCATTAATCTTCTCTTCTATCTATCTTCTTCTTCTTCTATCTTCTTCTACTACTAATTTTATAAAAAGAAAAGATTTGATTGTTTGTTTGTTTGCATTGAATTGGCTCCGAAACTACTGAACCGATTTGAAAAATTCTTTCACTATTGGGAAGCTACACTATCCTCGGGTGACATAGGCTATATTTTATCCCAGTATACCCACGGGAACGGAACCTACGCGGGTGAAACCGCGGAGTGCTGCTAGTTCAGTATAAGATTCTGGACCCCCTGAATTTTCGTCGGTTATTAAAAAACAAAATCTGCTGTTTCATAGAAAAGTGCAATACCTACGCTGTCAAAATGTATGGCAGAGCAATTTCTTTTTGTTATCCGAAGAAAAATTAATAAATATAAATTAATTAATTATTAATTTGCATTAATAGTTTAATTTATGTACAACATCTTATGCCTGTACCTACATTCATAGCAAATAAAGTTCTGATTCTGATTCTGATACAGTCTATGGCAACAAGTTTCGTGGCGATTCGATGTCTTGCCACCCTGTGTTTTCTTGGGCGTAACAAAATTCAAATTTTCAAATTTATTTCAAAGTGCACTTTGCTCGGAACCAGTTCCTTTTAAAATGGTTGAGCTGAACGGTCCTGATGCATGCGTCACTGGTTGGGACTAGTCATCTCTTAGCTGCCACGACTTATTTCAATTATATTTTTTCTTAAGACGCTTTTACAGTACACAACTTTCTACATCGCACACAAGTCTATTTACGTCATGTATAATTTCAACATGGGTGATGTAAATAATATTGTGTTAACATATTTTTGTTTTAAACAGTGTCCATTAAATTTGTTAGTCGTTCTTCTACATAGGTACCGCCTCCTTCAATTAAAAAGTGGCTGAAAATGGTTAAATTTAAATAGATGCTTTAAGTTTGAATATTTATAATGTGCGGGAACCAAACTTGGGTCCGGTAACATAGAACGAGATGCCTCCCTTTTACTGACTATAAGAAGATTTTACAACAGTTGCTATGTGACGAGTAGTCTACAATCTATGGCCCCTGTTAAGTGGTGCAGTGCTCCGGTTTAAGAGCAAACACCTTTTTATTTGTCCCGCCAGTTAGCACGCGGCGGCGTGACGCTGGAGTGCTAAAAGCCACAATGGCCACAGCGTCTATCACGTCTCCATGTTTTCAATAAATATTAAATACACATGACGAAGATTTTCTGTGATTTGAAGGGCTTGTTTTGTAGAGCGTTTTCTAGTGATGAAGGAAAATTGTATGAAATAATAGGTCTTTACTATAAGTATACTGGTGCGGGCTGTTCGAAAGAGATACCGCCGCCCCTGCACACAGGCTACTGAGGGAACACGGGTGGGTTTTAGTCAGTAAAAGTCTGACACGCCCTCCTGCTCCACCTAGAGCGGGAAGTTACATGATGAATTCCAACCAAAAAAAAAAAAAAAAACTAAAAGTATACTAAAGGGCAATTTCATAGGTAAAGACCTAACATAATAATCTTAATTCTAACTAATATTATAAATACGAAATTATGTTTTTTTGTTTGTACGCTTTGACGCTAAAACGGCTGAATTTGTATGAAATTCGGCACAGGACAGTTTTATTTTCCCTTGTCGTAGGGTTCGTCAATAGGATGGACTCTAGTTTTATTACTATCTAGCCCTATAGATAGACTAATAAACTATTAAATTGTATAATTGTCTTTACTAAGAATGTGTCCATTGTCCAATAGCACTTTGTTCTTGTGTTTGTTTGCACTTTTGTACTTTACACTATTCACTAACACTAAACAGGACAGTTGATATTACTTTCGTATCAGTAATACATTCAAATTTTTTGAATGCCATTCTTGAAAATAGAACAGTTTTTTTTTTTTTATATCGTAACGTTTTCCTCAATTTTTCAGTACCTACCTGTAATCTGGAAATGAGAACGACAAACTCACGTAGTCGTGTCGTCACGACGAAGATACATACATAGACATGTCCTTTAATATCAGGGAGAAGTGCCTACTTGTAGTAGGTAGGTACTCTTACAACATACAAATTAAATAAATCACGACAAGAGAAAAGGAAACTCCAATTCTCACAATTACAAAATTTCGTGACGTATGTGAATAGACTAGCTTTTTTCTCTGGCTCTGCTAGCGTGCACGATTAAAATGATTACTCCGTTTTTGGGCACCCCCTGTGGGGTACGAACCTTGGCTCAGGGAGTCACTGGCGGGGGGGGGGGGCAGCTAGTGGGGACAGGCTGGATCAAAATATTTTCTTGATTATTAAACGGGGAATTTAAAGCTACTGGCTCAGCTGCGTCGCGGGCTGGCGCATCAACGAGCAAGGGACTGTCGGGGGTCTGATCGTTACTCGGGGGTCTTCGCGGGGCGCGAGGACCTCGGTGGCGAGGTCGGAAGGACGGTCGTTTGTGTTTGTGTGCTGTACTGGTGGCCCTATTCTTTTCTTGGAGAACAGTGATGGGGTCGTCTGGGTCGGAAAGGACATGTCTCGGCCGGCGGATTCTACTGATTCTACTGGGGACATAACTAGCGGCCTTCACAATCAAGGGATTGCGATGTAACTCGGCTTTATCGAAGAAACGCTTCGAGTTGCGTTTCAGAAATTGAGCAATAGTGGGCATTTTCAGATCGAGATGGAGGATCTCGTTCCGAACGAACCATGGGGAGCCTGTGGCTTGGCGAAGGAAACGGTTTTGGAGGGTCTGCATCCTATGGATGTGTCGGGGGTGCGTGTGTGCAAAGACTTCACATGCATACGTCATGATGGGCCTTATGCACGCCGTGTAAATACGCAATTTGCACTTGAGTGACAATTTGCTACGTGCGTTCAGAACAGAGTGCAGCCTTCCGAGAGCGAAGGCGGCGCGTGAGCGCGCCTTCTTGATAATTATGCTCAGAGAAGGAGAGGTGCTGATCTAGAATCACTCCAAGATATTTGGCTCGCTTTTCCCAAGGGATGGGCTTGCCGAATATGGAGATGGGCCGGGGGGGTCAGAGTTATTTCGCGGTTTCGAAAAGAGAACCGCCTGACTTTTGTCCGGATTTAGTTCGATTCGCCATTTCCTAAACCACGCGCCAAGTACGTTGACTGTGGTTTGGAGGGAGGAGGTTATCGCTTTATGACTACGCCCAGAGTGGTAGATGGCTGTGTCGTCTGCGAACAGTGCCAACTGTGCCTTTCTACTTTTGGGGATATCGCTAGTGAACAGCGTGAAGATGAGAGGGGACAGCACGGCGCCCTGAGGGACGCCGGCGCGAATCGGGTGGGGAGATGAGGGTCCCTTCGATGCGATAGCGAAAGGTGCGGTTCGACAGAAAGTCTCGTAAGATGAGTACGAGACGGTCCGGCAAGCCGAGTTTGTATAGCTTGTAAATCAAGCCGTTGTGTCAGACCTTGTCGAAGGCTTTCGCTATGTCGAAAAATACTGCACCGGTCGCATTGCCGCGTTGGAAGCCAACGCTTATATGCTCTACGATCCGGTGTACCTGTTGTACGCAACTGTGCTGGGTTCGAAAACCGAACTGCTCGTTGGGTATCAGGCCTTTAGTCTCGGCGAAGTCCCTGAGACGCTTGTAAATAAGTCGCTCATAGATTTTTTCGAGGCTGTCCAGTAAACTGATGGGCCGGTAGCTCGCGGGCTCCGTTTTGGGTTTGCCGGGTTTTGGAAAGCCAATGACCGTGGCTTGCTTCCATGCTTGGGGGAAGATGTTATTGCTCAGGGCTCCATTGAAAATGGTGGTCAAGAGCATGATCAGGTGGGCGTGTAGCATCTGGATCACCTTATTGGTGATGCCGTCAGCGCCGGGGGCCTTTCGGGGTTTTAGACTTTGATGATCTCGTGAACTTCGTCAGGGGTGACGAGAGGTAATGGATCATCTGGGTCTTCGACGGGCGGGATAGAGGTTCTACGTTCGACTTCAGCGTCCACCTCAGCGAGGTGTGCTTTGTCTACAGGTTGAGAACTGGGCGCGCATTGGGCCTCAAGACTATCGGCGAGGCATTCGGCCTTTTCGATGTCGTCGAAAGCAACGGTGCCATCGGGCCGGGTCAGGGGGGGCATGGTGGCTACTTCTCGGGACTTGAGTTTCCTCTGAAGTTCCCAGAAAGCTAAGTGCGTGGGTTCCAACTCGCTCAGCATCTTGTCCCAGCCCGCGTCACGTAGCTCCGACATGCGTGTCTTTACAGATCGCTGTAAATAGCGCATGTGAGCTTTGTTCGCGTCGCAGGGAAAGTTGCTGTAGGCACGAACAGCCGCGTTCTTCTCATTAAGCAGTTCGCGTACATCGTCCGGCAGCTTCCAGCGGGGGTCTTCCCTTACCGGAACCCGCCTCGAACAGTCGTTCAGGACTGATTGTACGTGACCCGTGAATGAGTCGATCGCGGCCGTTGTGTCCGCGAGAGAGTTGAATTGATCGGGGATGGCGTCTAAGTGGGCAGATGTGTTGGATTTCAGCGAATTGCTTACTTTCCTCCAGTCTGTTACCACTTTGGTGAGCGGGGGTTGGTCGGTATCTGGGAGACCCGTGCTAGGGGCCAGATGCACGACGACCAGACGGTGGTCAGATGTGAGCTCGTTCATTGCCTCTATGGAATTCAACCGTAGGTTGATCCTTTTCAGAATTGCAATATCGAGTACGTCAGGTCTGTGATCCACATTGTGGGGGAAATGAGTCGGCGACATCGGGGCGATAACGTCGAAGGACAGGGTCGAGCAGAGGTCGAACAGGTGTCTCCCTATGGGCGATGCCCTGGAACTATTCCACGCGGGGTGTTTCGCATTGAGATCGCCCGCTATGATAACGGAGTCACTCATGCTTAACAGGGCGGAGAGGTCATTGGCGATCGGTTGGAAGTCCTCCGGTTCAGGGTTCGGAGGGAGGTAGGCTGAGACTAGTGTGATGGGTTGATGACCAGTCATGCCTAGTCGGCGATTACTCCGAAAGACTAACTTACTTATTTCTATTTTTTCATTAAAAAAAATTGCATGCGTGTTGTCCTGGGTTCGATTCCCAGGTCAAGGAAAGTATTACTAGGTCCTCTTTTTGTACGAAAGACTTCGGAAAGGCTAGGCAGATGATGATGATGATGCATTTTTTTTTATATGCCCTTAATATTTTTGTTGGCAAATCTTCATTTAGCAGTAGTAGATACTACGAAGGCAAACTAAAATCTACTCTGCGTTAGTATTTTTCGACGATTACTAACAAAAAAATGCTGTTCCATTGCTTTTTTTTTTCCGAAAAATACATATATCACTTCTGCCAAACTGCTGTACGGTTTGTCGGCAGTGTTCTCGTGGATACACTTTTGTGATAAGTTGACGCAAAAAGAAAAAAAGAGAAAAGGGTACACACTAAATATCTAATGATGGGCTCAGTTCGTCTTTTTTGATCGCGCAAGTAAATACAGTAAATCATTGAGCGAAAGCTTTATATAATCAATCTCTATCTATTCCGACAAATGACCGCCAATTTCTAAAAACAAATGACATAGGTAATGAAATCATTACACATCTACAGATTCTCAAAGAGTTCCTAATTCGAAATAAAAAAATCGGCTGCTTTTCTTTCTGGCCTTTTCGTTTTTTTTTTTTTGTTATGTTCATCAAATAACTTCACTAAATTCTCCCGCTCTGGGCAGAGCGGGAGGGCGTGTCAGATGTTTATTGACTAAAACCCACCGTGTTCCTTCAGTTGCCTGTGTGCAGGGGCCACGGTATCTTTTTCGAACGACCCGCACCCATAGCAGTACCTACTGGCTTATTCTAAAAATAATCTGTGTGACCCACGTATTGCATTTTTCTATGAAACAGCAGATTTTCTTTTAATAACCTTCTACGCTAGGAGGTCTACAATCTTAATCTAAATTCAGGATTACAGCTTGCGCGTAGATATCCCTCACAGCCTGTGTATGTACAAACAGACGTAGAACAGGTATTGGATGTAGTCTAAACGAGAATCGACGTAGGTTACCGTTGATCGCCTTACAGGGCGGCACACAAACATCACACAGAGGCGCTAAAACAATAGCCGGTGAGTGGTGACGGAGCGGTGATAATTGTGTGACGTCACGCGTCGGTGGACGCCAGATAACGGCAGCAGAGACGGCTGTCATGAAAATTATGGTAGCAAGGTTCGTTCCTACGGTATCAAAAAACACTTCATATGAAAACACACCAACATCCGATTTTACATAAGTTTGTATGTTTGTTACTCAGTCAAGCTAAAATGGCTGTATAGATTTCGATGAAATTTGGCACACATATAGTTTATAACCTTGATTTACACATAGGATACTTTTATCGCAGTAAAACATTCCCGTGGGATAATTTTCGACCTCTACGCGAGCGAAGTCGATAGCAAAAGCTATTACTTTCATTACTAACGTTTCAGTGACCTCATTACGCATGAAGCAGTGGTGGCCCAGTGGTATCGGCCTCGATTTACAACTTGTAGGTCATGAGTTCGAACCCAGGAAGGCATTTTACTTTGTGTATTTAATTTCAATCATCACCACTGCTCTCAAAATGGTCAAGGAAAACATCGTGAGGAAACGGTGAAGGAAAACATCGTGAGGAAACCGGCATGTTCTAGAACCAAAAATTCAAAGACATGTGACATCTACCAACCCGCACTGGGCCCGCGTGGTGGATTACAGTCCACTCCCTGTCACAGAGAGGAGGGCTGTGTCCCAGCAGTGGGAACAGGCTGCTTATCTATCTATAAGACATGGACTTATAAGGTTCTCCTAATAAATTAACAAAGAAAATGGCAGAATATTTCTTTTTTAACGCTTTTACGTAACCTATGTGCAAGTAGGGAGCCAACTATCCGTTATAAATAATCAAACACATAACACGTCAGATCACTAGAACGACACAGCGGCTAATGAAATTTCCGTGTAGCTATAAGTTGCACGACAGTGTACGCTGTAGAGACCCGAGACGCAAATGAAACGTCCCAATCTCAGGGGCATTCATTATACTATCATCTTTAGGGTGCCCGCTTCCCTGATTCTAATATAATTTTGATCTTGGTGATATTACTTCGTTATTTCTTTAAGTCTTAGATACTTAGAAATGTTTTATGGTCGGTTCCTACAAACAAAAACAAATCGTTTTTCTTACCAATGGTAGCATTTTTTATTGCCAAACTGGGCATTATGACAGCTACTTCCATATGGGAACAGGGCACTATACTACTATGCAACGCTATGATGTCTTTGCTTCATTATTGGTGACGCTACAAGAGTATTATTTTTGACCGCTAACGGTCCGTAAATTATAGAAATCGGCCATTAAGGAGAACCTAGTCGCGGGCTCGAACTCACTGGTGGGCCTGGCTGAAAAGCACGCTGTCTCACCAGGCTTCGTGTCTGACAGAGGTAGTAAGTATCCGCGATGAGCAGTTAGACGCTAGGCTACACGCACAACATTATTGAGTGAGCTACAGGATCAGTTATAGTAAAACAGGCGCGTAAAAATTAACAAAAGTCCTTCGGAAGATCGGGTTTTATGAAAAAACCACTGCATAAATCAATGAACAATAGAGTTTATTGAACTTTTCGAAAATTGATCTTTGTCGGTACCGACTTAGTTTTGGAGATTTAAATATATTTTTTATTACTTAAACACGCCCAAAGCTAGGTTAAATTAGCAAGAAAAACTAATCTTTGTTAGCTCCTAACTTTTTTATGGTTTTTAATTTTAGTACTGTTTGCGTACAGACAATATTAAATGAAACAAAACCATACCATATTTAATTTTTGATGTACACTGTCGAACAGTGGAGTAATACACTCCCGTAGTTTGTATGGGAAGAATGTGGACTAGATTCACCTTAATACGTGATCATGGCCTAGAGACAAAATACATTTCAGTTAGCGTTCACGCCAAACGATACGCCAAAATGTATGGGAATGATATTACCTGCGGAAAGGACACGACGTAACCTTTCCGCAGATAATGTCATTCCCATACATTTTGGTGTAGCGTTTGGCGTGAACGGTAACAGAAATGTGTTTTGTCTAGGCCTGGATATCAGTTGCTGAAAATGTCGTAAGAAAAGTTTTGAGAATGAATGTGGCTGGTTGTAAGAGTAGGGGAAAACGAAACCAAAGAAACGATAAATGGACTGTGTGAAAGATGACAAATAGCTGACAAATAGAGAAGAAAAAAGACATGTGTGTAAGGGTTCCTGCCCTTCTCTCAATGATGGACAAGGAGTCTCTCTACGTCAAAATGATTTGCATTACTATCGCATTGTTCAGCTCATTCTGATATCTACATTCAGTGAGTGCTAACGCTCTTAACACGGATAACAGACACCACCCACTGAGTAGTTGTAAGCTTTAAAACCAATTTCAGATTTTTAATTTTCTAGACTAAAATGACAGCTTTGATTGACCTTTCTTTGTCACCATGACAGTTGAGCGATAGTGACAGCACTGACAGCTGTCATGCTGGTCTAGCAAATAAATAATCAGAGTAGGCACACATTATTTATTTTCTTTTTGTATCTTCCACATTATGTTAAACCTATTTCTTTCATTTTATTAGCTTTTATTATTTTTTGGAAGAGTGCCAACCCTAGAGGAGCGCACACCCGCGTAGGGCGCGGTCCGCCGGGACCCGCCGGACACGACTCCGCCATTATGACGTCATCAGTGAACAGGGAAGTGACGAGGTATCTACTGCAGGAAGGAACATGAACAGCGAGCTGGAAGCGCGGGAGACGTGTCGAGGACGAGGTTTTTAAATAAATAAATTCAAAACAAGAATGTTTGTTTTATTTTTGTTACAATTATAGTAGGTACCTATATCTGCTGGTAATCCAATGCTTGGAGCAAACCGTGACCTCTGTGTCAACCGGCTTATCGACCCACTGAGCGGTAGACATGTCGGCTGCCACATTGACGTAGGTGTCATAGAAAATTTTGTCAGTTTAAGGGCAAATTTTTTAATAAACAGATAACTTTTAACTGAGGAATTAATAATGCGGTTTGACAGCTTTTGCAAAGAAAATATTTCAAACTGTCAGATTTTTTCTTCCGATAAAAGTTATCAAACTATTGAAAAATTAGCCTTTATGTTATAGGCGACCGCTATTGTTCATCATCACTTTGAAGGATCAGGATCATCATTATTTCAGCCGAAAGACGTCCACTGCTGGACGTAGGCCTCCCCCAAGCTCCTCCACCTTCACAAGGTCATCGGTCCACCTTGTGGGAGGCCTTCAACGCTACGTGTTGCGGTACGGTGTCGCCACTCTAGAACCTTTCGGCCCCATCGGCCATCTGTTCTGCGAGCAATATGCCCTGCCCACTGCCACTTAAGTTTGGCAATTCTTCAGGCTATGTCGGTTGTCTTGGTTCTGCGGATCTCTTCATTCCTGATTCGATCACGTACGGCAACTCCGAGCATAGCCCTCTTCATTGCCCTTTGGGTGACTTTTAGCCTTCTGATAAGGCCCATTGTGACCGACCACGTTTCAGTACAATATGTTATCAGTACTGGGAACACGCACTGGAAGGATACCTTTTGCTTAAACTTATTTTGTAGCACTTTCAAAATGAAAGACATTCCTACTTAGGTACCTGTATTGTAGAAGTTAGCACCTGCTTAGGTTAATTTGGTATTATATTAGAATGGTTATGGTTTGGGTATTGGTTTACGATCACTGACTTAATGATACGAAATTATTTGGTTTTAAAGGTTTATATTGAACACTACAATTTATCCTAATATTAAATGGTAAACTTAAGCTAAATAAGCACAAAGATGGTTTGATTTGGTATGGTTTGAGTTACGCGATTGGTGACCGGATACCAACTGACTGGTAATAGTTTCGATACATGCATTTATGGAAATGCATGCAGGCAAAAGTCCTTAGCTGTTCGGTCGCAAATATTGTACCGAACATATAGGTATCTACTATCTATATATACGCAATTACCCCTCTAATTCAAAACGTAATACTTACCACAAATACAAATTAATTGCGTTGATTTGATTATTTGAATAGTAAAACCCGACATTCTAATTTTAGATTAGCAAAATGTTTTACATTTGGCAATTGAGGTTAATTTTATAACCTCAACTTTCGACTACGAATTTTCAATTAGGTACATAAGTACACAATTTAGGTAATCATGTTCAACAACATTCATTGCATTATTAACGTTGTTTAGTGAGCAGGCAACTTTTCGAACATTTGAAGCAATGGATCAGATAATAATCCTTCAAAATTACCTATGTGTGTCTTAAAGCAAGAGTTGAGATATTTCTTGTACCTACCTACCTAAAATCATACCATATGTAGATACCTAGGCAGAGAACCCAGATGCACCCATGCCTTATATAAACCGGAACACTGGAACGTTGCTTGGCGGTATCTACCAATTTATACCGGCGGGCGGCGCGCCGCCGGTATACGGCGGTAGCATAGACAGGTACCTATGTTGGTATGGTAGTCCTTCCCCAACGAAATCCATCACAAAGAACGCTACTCTCTGAAAAAGTTTATTAGCAAGTTTGATGCAAATAGCGGTACGCAGTTTTGCAGTATAAAACTCGCAGTCATCTTGTCAACATCGGTTCGAACCTTGTTACGGTAATTTCAAGGAGTGTCTAGATAAAAATGTATCATGTTGAAAATGAGACTAAAAAACCAAAACCGTCTTTCGTGCTGCCATCTGTTGTAATTATGGCACAACCAACAGATTGTATCAGCGCCATCTGTTATTTAAAGCATGAAACACTAAGAATTGTACACGTATTTTATAGAAGTACTGCTACTCGACAATAGATGGCGCGAACTAAAACATTTTAAAATAATTAGAGAATCTTATTTTTTTCAAATAACAATAAAAATAACAATGTAATTCAAGCACAAGCTTTTTAATTTATAATAAATACATGAATTCTTATTTCTGTATTCAAAAATAGCTTCTCTCCTGTAACATTAATATATTTTAATTTTTTCATTCACTCATAGATGGCAGCATGGATGGCAGTAATAAACATATTGTATTTCTTGTTATTTAATCAAGAGGACGCTACCTGTGCTGTCTTACTGATATCTCAAACTAAGATAATATCACATATCTGGTTTTTTTCCGACCTAAGAGTCAGGTTAGGACAGAGTGTTGTAGGTACCTGTACCTATACAGTTCACCCAGATTTCGCCAGTTATGCTGGGATCCCATGTAATACGGGGCGAGCCTTTTACCATCAATGGGGCATAATTCCAAACTGCGGGCTTCTATTCTACTGAGAAATTGTAGACGGAAAAATACAAAAACATTTTACCCGACCCGGTAATCGAACCTAGGACATCATGCTCAGCAGTAGCGCGAACAACATCGAACAAAGATAATAAACTAACTTTATTTCTCTTCTTAGTGGTCAGTTTTGTAAAAAGAACTGCATTGCTATTCTTAATGGGTTCAAAACTGGCTCGATGGCCGCCATATTACCTAAAGAGAAACCTTATTTTCGCACAGGCTACTTACTATATATATAGGCTTTATTTGCTTAAAAGAAGGCTCCTATCACAATTTTACTACAAATATGTATTTTGTTAAAGAAATAAACTGATTTGTATTTGTAAATACTATCTTTTACCAGAGGCTCCGCCCGCGTGGGGCTCAAAAATTATACCAAGGGAACGTATTCCCGGGATAAAAAGTATCCTATGTGTTAATCTAGGTTACAAACTATCTGTGTGCCGAATTTCATAAAAATGACGTCACGGTTGACTGCTACGTGTCGTAAGTTTGATTCCTGCACGGAACAAATATTTGTATGACCTACAAGTAGTTGTTCCGGTCCTGGGTGTTTGTGTATGTGACTTTAAAAGTTTGTAAGCGCACCCACCACAATACAGGAGAAATTCCTAGTGTCGGTCAATAAAAAAAAAAAACCTTTCAGCCGAGAGTAGAGGGTAGGCAGTTGAGTAACTAACCTTCAAATCTTCACAAACTTCTTTCTCATTTATAATATTTGTACGATATACAGGCTGATTTTTTTTAGCGTCTGGAAAAAAATTGGGTATAATAGGTGAACGGGTTAGAAGCCTGTGGTACGGAAATTACACTTTTTTTATTTTTCAAAATTAAAATGAAATTAACCTATGAATGAATACTATTACTTATTTGTAGTAAACTTTTCATACTAAAAATTAAAAAAAAAAAAAGTAAAAAAAAAAACAAAAAATGGGCAAATAATATCAAAATCCAATTTATAGGCACCCTACTCTACGCGCAGAAATTATCAATGAAAATTCGTAGCGAAATTCAATCCTTTGAAGCCGGCCGCTTTTTTCGCAGGCGTAGGTACCGCTCACGTTTCACCGCATGCGCATCCTCCCGCCCGCGCGCGCCGCTCTCCGTTTCTCAGGTCACCTGCGATTGGTCACAACGTGACGTCGATCGCTGTTTTTTCCGCGTGTGCTTCAACTGCACAGTGATTGTTTTCAAAATGACGTACGCATACTCCAGCGTAGAGTACCTTGCCATGATGAGGTATTATTTTTTGTCCGGTGAAAATTTAAATGGTGCGAGGCGAATGTACGCCGACGAAGAATACCCACAATCCCTTAGACGTAACGGAATCCCTGACCCCCGGAACCCCAACACAGACTTGATATTCCGCACTTATCAGCGGTTACTTGACCATGGCCAGTTTCAGCTTCCCGGTCATGCCAGGGGCAGAGGCCGGCCACCCTTGTCCATACATGTTGAAGACGCCATCCTAGAATATTTCCAGCAACACCCGAGGAGGAGGAGCACCCGGCAAGCAGCTCGACGATTTGGCGTAAGCCAGTAGGTATGTGGTATGGAAGCTACTCCATTCAATGGATATGCATCCATACCACTTCTTACGCGTGCAAGCTTTGCATGCTCTGGATCGTGGACCTCGTATTGAGTTCTGTCGCTGGCTGCAGAACCAACCGCAGGAGAACATTCTATGGACCGACGAGTCCATATTTACCCGCGTTGCTATCTACAACGTACACAATTAGCACTGGTGGAGTTTTCAAAACCCACATAAAATAAAAGAACACGCAGCTAATCGCTCAACCATTTCACTAACGAGCCGTCTTATTCTTACCGCATTTTTTGGCAATTCGCTTAGTCCACTACGCATTTGTTTCAATGGTTACTATAATAATTCTACAATAAAATAAAATAAAAATAAAACTACAATAATAATTGTTAGGATTCTTTTCTTTTACACATCAAGCTAAAACCTTCGAAATACAGATAAATGTGAGTGATTGTTATAAGAATTTAACATCAACAGGTTTGTTTACACTTCTATCAAAGCTTTACCGATCTTACGAGACGTAATTTATTTTGTTTACGATTACAAGACACGCGTCACATAGTGTATCAAATTATTTGCCTACTACAACTCCACACAGCACGGTGAGGTGTGTAGGTACACGCGCAAATGTATGCGTAGGGATCAGTTGCAAAAATGTACTCTTCATCATTCTTCATTCATGGGTGATCGCAGCTGACGCTCGTTTACTATTACTATTTTGGCTATTATTAGTTTTACGCGAGTGTCGTAGGATGTATTCTTTTTCATGTATTTTAAGGATATTCCGAACTTTTATTAAATCAATGGTACCAGGGAAAGGTCAGCGTATATGAGTTCTATTCTACTTACACGACACGTCATATTGTTGTCCAGACGCTAAAAAATGTCATCCGGTTCTCCCGCTCTGGGTGGAGCAGGAGGGCGTGTCAGACTTTGCGGGCCCCATCATTTTTTGTGCTGACATCTCTTTGAGGCGCGCGTGGAACACAGGTATTTATAGTAAGTACCTATTAAGATATAATGTTAATAGTAGGATAGTAGGAAGTAGAAGGATAAGTCACCCTATGGCTGCAGATATACCTAGGTACTGCTATTACACCATGTCGGTGACGCGAACCCATAAGATTTTCCCCTACCAAAAATCGCACAACGCGCCTAATGAAGTTCCCACTGTTCCCAGACGTCAAGACCTTTATGAATGCCAATGCCGAAAACATTTGCGTAGACCTTAAGTTACGGGAAAATGTATCAAACAAAAAGCCTTTATAGCACTTCTTATCTAACCGAGTTGTAAAACCATGGAATTGGCTCCCGGAAAGTGTTGTTATGGACTTCTTCAAGAATCGACTGGATAGATAAAATATCTCCATGGTTTTTGATACATATATGCGTCAGCAAATTAGCTGCTAGTGTGTCTTACCAAATCTTTTAAATACGTGAAGCAAAGTGTATCTCTTTTACGAAAATCATGCGGACGAAGGACTATGAAATTTGGCACACCACTTGGCGGACACTAGTAAGTCCAAGCAAGTCCAAGATTTTCATGAACTGTGGGCCGGAATCCTGACTAGAGCCATATATGAAGCAACCGACACTCAGTATTTCATTCCTATCAAGGTATAAAACCGTTAGTATGTGTTTAGTTGACGCTCGTTTGCGCGTGATCAGAATTCGTCCACCGTCCACGATATTATGGCAACCAGTGTGAACCTCACGTAATAACGTTACGACATGTTGTGTGCTTGCGCCGGCGCCGGCGCCGCGTCAATTACGACTTGTGTGCACTGCATCATAATACTGCACCAGTTTAGTTTTTAGCGGAAGTAAGATTATCTGAAAGCCTTTTATACCGTTAAAGATTATATTGAGGACAAAAAAGCTTGGGATTGACCTGCTCCAATTTTGTATACTGAATGTTGTTTTTTCTTTGTTTTGCTCTTTGACATTTGATTATTATTATATACACTTTGACATTTGATTATTATTATATACACTTTGACATGAATATTTACTTTGAGAAGTATAATATTATTTTTGTTTTAATTATTGTGAATGTGAGAACTATGTGGTATTTTTGTTTTTTGTATTTCGTCTCTTTCTCAGTTTGTTTTTAATGTTAATCTGGCAGTTTGAGTACTTTATGCGGCCTACCCAAATGTCCTTTCTTTGGTATTGTTCGTCAAATCGTTGAGCTCCTCAAGTTCTGAGTTGAGCCGTATGATTACTGATACATGCGTGCACTGAATGGACAGGTCCACTCAACCTGTGTGGTTCTTTCCTCAAAAGACCATTTCAGACACCAATCCACATGGTCTTCACATGATCTGACCAAGATTATGTCTGGACTTTAAAAGAGACTGTGACCTCTGAGTTTGTTTCGGCCTTTCTTCTCAGAGTAGTCAGATAGGAAACGCCGACCTCATCTAGTTTAAAAAAATATGATTGACGTGTAAAAGTGTTTGTACAAACCTACTTACAGAAATAAAATCATTTATCATTTATCATTTATCTGTTTACCATGGAAATGTCCAAATATTTATGATTTCTATCAACCCCCAACCCTATAGCAATAATTCAAAGCAAAATGCATTTGTTGTAACCATGATCTGGCAGGTCGAGTAATTTATGCGGTCTACCCAAATGTTCTTTCTTTTGTATTGTTCGTGAAATCGTTGAGCTCCTAAAGTTCTGAGTTGAGCTTCATGATTAGTGAGTGACAAATGCGTGCAATGACTGGACGGGTCCACTCAATCTGTGTGTTTCTTTCCTCAAAAAACAATTTCAGACACCAATCCACGTGGTCTTCACATGATTCGACCAAGATTATGTCTGGACATGGACTGGATGAAAATCTCCCCTCTGAGTTTGTTTCAGCCTTTCTTTTCAGAGTAGTCAGATAGGAAACGCCAACCTCATCTAGTTATAAAATGTGACGGACGTGTAAAAGTGTTTGTACAAACCTCATATAGAAATAAAGTCATTTAACCTTATTGGTAATCACATTTTCGAGCCGTTTGGGGTTGAAACCCTCGGGCCGTGGGGTCCGAGTGCTAATGCTCTCTTTATGGAAATCTCAAAACGGCTGGTTGACACTTCCCGTGACCCAAGGGCTGGTTTTTACCTTGGCCAGAGGGTGAGCATTAGTATACAACGTGGCAATGCCGCCAGTCTTTTGAGCGATGCCGATGAATTTTTCGACGCTTTATTTTAGTTTATTCGTTTTAGTTAAGTTGTGAAAAAATTAACTTTTAAGATCCGCGTTGGTCTAGTGGTTGCAAAAACTACTTCCGAGCAGAGGTCATGGGTTTGATTCAGGGGTCGGGCAAAGTATTTCTGGGTTTTGCTATCTAGAATTCAGGACATCTGTCCGGTGGATGGCAATAGACTCACCGTCTCTATACTACATGGAATATTAACATAACTGGTGAAATGTGGATAGGTACTTTAGTACACCCCTGCCCAACCCTTCGAAGAGTAGAGCACAGCTGTCTGAAACTTGATTTCACATATTAATATGCAATGAAATTAACATTGGTCTTAGTTAGTAGCGTCGCCATGACCGATCAAAGGTGGATAAAAATATCCTGGGCAATCTATAGACGGTAAGTCGGTGCCCAAATCCAGTTATGACCATACTTGTTTACGAAGCGAAGTCCTTGACACGCTCAACGTGCGAGTGCGCACCACTTTCGCAATCTTGTGAAGGATCTCCGACATATTTTGTGCAAAACGCGTGAGATTTTGTGAACTCGATAATTGGAATACAAGCTTACTTACATCAACATCAGTTTCTTGTGGATTGATCATAAATACCAAAACCCCTCCGTGCCTCGGAAAGTGTGACTCGTGGATTTTCGACGGACTTTTTACACTGTGAATGCTGTAACTACGTCAATAAGGATTCCTAGGTACATAAGATAACATCTCTTACACCTATTGTAATAAACCTAGCCTAGACAGAAAGCTGTGCTTGACATTTACCAAATAAATCTAAACACTGCAAACATTTTAAGTTATTTACAGAAAGTAATTAGTCAAACGTTTGCGCCGCTCTCACTTGACCGGTTTCAAGCCTTAGTACAGTCAGCGTCAATAATATCGGGACGAACTGGGCCTCAAATCTGCTATTACAATAGTGTCAGAATGGTCTATCATTGATTTCATAATTGTTTATTTTGACAAGTTTGGTAATCTACTAATATAATGGCGTTATTATGACTTTCCAGTGGTCGGCCACTGACACTCCATTGAAAGAAATAGCATTTATTGGTAAACTCGTACTTAATGACAATGAATGGCAATACGAAAATGCCATTATAACATAATTCTATTACGAGACCATTGACCGACCACTGATCGACCATTATGAATTTAGCAGATTACGCACTTTTAGCAAAATGACAATGGGATCGTATTGGAATGACGAATTTATAAAATAGCAGACTTAGGCCCCAGGTTGTTCAAAATGTTTTAATCTAAACCACTATGAAAATTAAATGTTAACTCAAAGACACTAGGAATGTTTCAGAATGAAGACAGTACACGATAAACTGTCATTCTGACAAGAACTTTATCCAATTGAGATAAAGTTTTATTTTCTTTGTTGTTTGTAGTCTGTTCGTCCTAATATTTTTGGCGCTGACTGTGCCTACCTGCGTCATCTTAGAGGGGGTACTCAAGCAATCGATTTGGCTTACGAGTATTTGGATACCCTTTCGTACTTTCCACTTAACAACAGGATAAGTTTTTATCCAGTGCGCAAATTTTAACCATGAATTCAGCACATAATTCTAGAGCCAGCCCAGAAATTTTTCGCCGGTTATACAAAAAAAACAGCTGTTTCATAGAAAAGTGTAATACCTACGCGGTCAAAATGTATGGAACAGCTGATTTTTTTTTGTATAACCGGCGAAAATTTTCTGCAGTAGGGGGTCTAGAATGATATGCTGAATTCATGGTTAAAATTTGCGCACTGGATAAAAACTTTTCCTGTATAGGTAAGGTTACTTTTAACAAGTAGGTACAGACACCAGCACATCAAGTTACCCCAAATTGTCAAATTTTCCCAATTGAACATGAACCTAAACGTTTTGGAATAAAGTTGAAAATCCATTAAAACAAAATGTTAGATTGGCTATTTTATTACATACGTGAGGACGTAAAAATATCATGACGGGATTTTTCGCGCACGGGATCTTCAACACACTGCTTTGAGCCGACAGTTGAAAATCGAACAGTGCGTTTATTCGACGCACTGGGATGCACTATGTTGCATTATCATTGCTCGGTTCAACACCTTTGTTAACAATCCTTTGCGCGACAAAATGCCTCCACGATATTTATACGTGGGAACGTGGTTTTACGAGAACCGAGTACAGTTAGCAACTAAAAACGCTTAGGCGAAAAACTAGCAGTGAGTGCGCGATGGCGACGAGCGACTTCTCGCTGGTATGTGTACCTATGTATGTACCAAGCGGTATTCGAGTGTTCTGCCCGGCAAGCGAGGGTCGTTGAGCGAGTAGTCTGTATGATAGATCTTGTCGCTGCATCAAACTAGTGGAGAGAACTCCCTCCGAGTTCTCGGGCTCAGGGCAGGGACCTCGACGCGCAACATGTTACCATGGACACGTACATGGGGTAGGCTTCCAGTCTGCAACCGGGGATCGTGGAAGGCGCACAAGTTCCCATGATCCCTGGTCCAAGTGTCAGAAGGGAACACCGGAATGGTTTTAATCGGTAAGAGTTAGACAGATCCCTCTGCGCACCTCAAGGTGGAGGACATCCATGAGGATTTTCATCCCGAGATCAATAATCAAAAAGGCTCCCTGTCTTACCGGATGCAGCTGAAAAAGAGTACCAGGATTTTACAATGAAGCGAGTAAGATAAGATATGATACCTTTTATTTGTCCAAAACATGAGTACACAATACACAAATGGCATGCAAGATGTTACATTAAATTAGTTCATTCTTGTTTTGCCTCAACGGCGCACAAATATAAATAGACAAAATTAAATAATTATAAATTGATCCACATATTTATTTATATTTATTGTACCTACACCACAAAAAATCCATTATTCATCAATCAACTTTAAATAGTAAATTAGAACATAAAAATCAAACTAAATCACATAATCAACGACTCATTATAGAAAATATTATAATAAAATAGCAAATTAATGTTGCCACGAACGATTGCCTTTCTAACCTCCACAACGGTTTCTGGGTAAGATGATATCGCATAAGATTGGTTGTCAGACTTTCGGGCTTCTGACTACCCGTGACGACTGCCAAAGATCACTATGTTTTTCTATTAATTATCACAGATATGCGTTCTAAACGAATCATGATTTTGTAGATAATCGTATATAAGTAGGTACTTTGTGGCCGTCGAGTAGAAAGTTTGTTGTCGATGAAATTTTGACAGTTTGGGAAGAAACATTCTTCTGAAATAGTCTACATTTATAAGGACCTAGACAAATATCGTTAGAAACAAAAGACTAAATGACAGATTGTAGAAGGATATCCACGGTGCGATATCAAAAATGTAGGAACGAAATGTCATTTTGTATTGAAAAAGCATTGTCTATTCTTCGTAGAAATACAAAGCATCATGCTAAGCCCGCTGTACATAACAGATAGGTAATTAGAATTACTACCTACGCCTACAACAGACGTAGTAGGTACTTAGTTACCTTACATAGTAAGTAGTTACAATCGTATCAATGTTGCGTCACGTATTATTATAGCACAGGTGTGACGGAGGCTTTCATGGCCCCCGGCAAGAAAGTACAAGCCATTGAGTCTCTATAAGTACCTACCTTCGGAGACAAGGAGAGAGGATTTATGACGATAATATTAGAGAAGAAAAGGGCAACACTTTACGTATAATTACGAAATACTTCATGGTAAGCTGTGCCTGTAACCGACATAGCCCGAAGAATTGCCAAACTTAAGTGGCAGTGGGCAGGTTTTCTAGACATTTAGTTAAAAACATAATGTGTTTTCCAAAGGTATTTTTACCTAGTTTTATTTCGCGAGGAGATTTGTTAAATCCTTGTGGTACAAAAGTGCGAGAGTAGTCTTAAAAATTTAAAGACTACATACAGCTCTACACAAGTGCTTTATATTTATGTTAGCATGATTACATCTTGCTTGTATCTTCTACCCTAAACGGGATTATTCCGTTTATCCACCCCAAAAAATCCACCCTAAGGTGGATACGCGGTGACGCATGTTCGAGAATCCACCCTAGTCCTAGGGTGGGTAGGAATTTGTAGGCTTAGGGTGGATTCTCGGGCATACGTTTCTGCGAGACCTAGGGGGAAAGGACCCATACGACCAGCATAGCTATTCACAACCATTCGACAGGCTATCGTATCGAAAATGACACATTTAGAAAACCTGATTGCGTTGCTCCTGACAACAAACAGCTGTCGGAAGAATAGCGATCGTCTATTTTTATTAAAACTGAAAAAAAACGGGTTTTAGATTTGAGAAGAGCGTTTATAGGACTCCTACGATACGGAAGCGTATGGAATGGTTGTGAATAGCTATGCTGATTTACATTAGTGTTAGGACTTAGGATACTACAATTTGTGTTGAAATTACGGGTCAAATGGACTTGAAGCTCTACGCTAGTCGTGGACTGTGTGAGTGCTGTGCTATCTATTATTTTATGCTAAACCGTAGTTCATCTTTATATCAATCTGCGTATAAATACGATGCCTCAAACCGGACACGACATAGATGACCGATTAATCGAAATTCTCAACTACATAGAATGTGTTCTCCATTCTTTCATTCAAGCTTCTTGGCTGGTGACGTCAGATGCGCGCGCGCCGGGTTACGCAACGCAGGCGTGCCGAAGAAAGTAGTGAGCCCATGTGTTTACTCATAAGTGGCTACCAGCTGAGCACTCGGACATAGCAAATAAACTTACAACACACTTAATACTATCACATTTCTCTTCCGAGGGCCGCTGATGGGTTGGACGAGCCGTCACGCTTGTGTGCAAGAAGTAGAAATGTAGGTAGGTACTGTCGTTGAACAATCGTTATTTAATAATTATGGTTCTTAGTTTTGTTATAGCGGAGCTTTGCAGATAAAATCTATGTCGAACCTTCACAGAAAATAGACCATTTAAAGGCATAAACAGACACAATTTTTATTAAAACTTCATTGCAATTGTTCTGACAGCCGGGACCGAAAGTTTAACGTGCTTTTCAAGGCAAGGACGTCCCGGTAATGGCCAGTCACCCATGCTGTGGTCATTTAGCCCCAGAACGAATCTTACAACCGTTCTGAATGAATGAAATAATGAAATACACCGACCCCAAATCTCACTAGCCGTTTTCTTGATCTTATTTCTCTTTTCCGCCATGTCTATTCAAAACTTGATTGTCTTGTCAAAATCATCGCCTAAATTCCGAATCTTATAACAGCACCCTAATAGCGTAAGTAACTCACGATTCATCATAATCTGTTTCGTTTTAAAACGGATTGTTAAACCATTGCTTCATATGTTCGAAACATGTGTCTGGTCAAAAACGTAAATAACGCAATGAATATTGCTGAACTGTCAAAACGAAACCGATTATGATTAATCGTGAGTTATGCAATTAGGGTGCCGACGTGCCGTTCCCTGTTAGTATTCGATCTTCTCAACGTATTGCGAATTAATAAAAATACTAACTGCAACGGCTTCGTCCATATATACGTGAAGCAAAAACTTTGTACCCCATTTTTTTTTGATGTCATATCATCACGGAGTAATGAAAGTTACTCCGTGGATATTACCAAATGATTTCTCTCGCTCTGGGCGGAGCGGGAGGGTGTGTCAGACTTTTACTGACTAAACCCACCCGTGTTCCTTCAGTTGCCTGCGCTAGAGCCACGGTAACTCTTTCGAACACATCCGCGACCCTGGCAGGGAAACTTTGTACACCTTTTTACGAAAACTACGCGAATGGAGGAGTAAGAAATTTGGCACAGTTATCCCTACTTCGGGAAGTGTTATAAATGCGAAAATAGCTCTGTCTGTCTGTCTGTTACGCTTTCACGCCTGAACTGCTGAACCGATAGTCATGAAATTTGGCAGAGACATAGCCTAGGATATGGCGAAGGACATAGGCTAAAGGAGCCGCGGCCAAAAGCTAATTTAAGGAGAAGGGAGTGCAGAAAGCGACTATTTTATATTTAAATTATAATAAAGCCTTTATAAAACAATGTTATAAAACACATATTTCTTAAATTCTAAAATAAATATTTAACATAGACACTAGTTTCGCGAAGATTGTCTTGCTACTTAGCATAGGCCTCCCCTAAATTGCCATAAAGTGCGGTCTAGTGTCTTCCTTCTCCATGTGGCGCCCACTCATCATTCATCATTTTAGCCGAAAGACGTCCACTGCTGGACATAGGCCTCCCCCAGGCTCCTCCATTTTGACCGGTCTTATCACTTTTGGGGGGTTTTGCCATAATCGCCAAGCTTGGCAGGCGGGTTGGCGATCGCAGTATGGTGGTAAAATGCATAGAGAACGCTGCTGCCCATTCTCTAGTAAGTCCTTTAGTCGCCTTCTACAACACCCACTGGAAGAAATGGGATGGTGCTATTCTTTTACGCCCGGCGACACATACGAGACCCACTATTCTTTTTATGTCGTCTTCCCATCTCCGACGATGTTGAAATTAATTATGGTCAAATACTTTAGCACAAATGCATACGACGTGAAACTACATACATAAATTCCTTATGGTTACGAATCAAATGAAAGCAATTATATCGTCTCACACTGAGCGATTAATTTAATTAATATTAATGCTCACATTGCCAATCACATCCACGTCTTCATGCTAATTAGATGAACTCAACTTTCCTCGCAAACAGTTGAGTGTGCTAGTCAATGTCATGACGTTTCGTATGATATTGACCTCTATGGCTTGTCTTCTCAGCTATGAGAGAAACCAAATTAAGTAATTCCTTCATTCGTTAGTTGGATATTATCATTAACGAGACGGAAATTCTAACTGGTTATGGCTTTGGCGAGACAGTGTGTGTACCGGGATACCACACGCAGCTCCCTGTGAGCGTTCCTTTGCTTTTCGATGTATTTCACTAAGTCATAGGGGCAGACACATAAGACTGCGGGTGTCAACTTCTGGATATGATGCTTCTCACATGGACAACTGTACTTACGAGTAGCTTGCTCCCGCATCTCTATACATTTTGGCTAACTTTTTTTGGGGAGTTTATTGCTCCACTTCTTCTTCCCAGCGAAACTATTAGGAAGTGGTGAAGGGTAGGCGTTTTGGGGACTTTCTTATGTAATTTTGATGTTCAAAAGTGCTGTCTTTCATCCTAGATTGACGTAATGACTTAACGTAGTATATTGTGGTGTCTTACCACTTCCACGCGGACGAAGTTGCGGGCCTAATGTATTTATGAGTACACTAGCTTTTGCCAGCGGCTTCGCCCGCGCGGATCTTTCATCCCCTATTTGACTCCCTTAGGGGTTGAATTTCGAAAAATCCTTCCTTATTCGTTATCTACATTATAAAGGAAACCTCTGTGCAAAATTTCAGCTTTCTAGGTTCAAGGGTTTGGGCTGGGCGTTGATGAGTCAGTCAGTACTTTCCTTGTTATTTATATATATATAGATAGAAAGATTTAGCCAGCAGTAATAAATTCCCTATAGAATTATAGTGCCTAAAAATAAACTATTTGTAAAGTATTTTTATTACAAGTGCAAGTGATAATGTTTCGGAATTAGAATGTTAGGTTATAGGTACATTGATTACAACATGATTCGCGAGCAAAACCAACATGGCTTCACAGCTCACAGCATTACACTCTACTTAAAATCGCTCCATCTAAAATACTGGTATTCACCTGCATCTGGTGAGACTGGAAGCCAACTCCAACACAGTTGGAAAAAGGTTAGTCAGATACGATCTGGAGATATTTTCTTATTCTATGGATACTTAGCTATTTAAGATAAGGCAGTAAACATTTGTATTCTAAAAGGATTTAACATCCACTTGCCCCGGAGTGGCTACGTAACTATTGACCTAAGAAAGTAAGATGAAATGTTCATATTACATCCTCGGTTATAAACTCATAAACGAGAAAGTTTCTGCAAAAGTTTTTGAACATATCTTTAGAAGTTTTGTGAAGATTTATGACTAAAACCTACCTACTGTTGTATTCTCTGGTTACGAATTAGATGTGACTTATTTCAGATTTAATCGATAAGGGTCACAGGTGAGGCTATAATGATTAATACTTTGATTAATACCTACGTACAAAAACAAAGCCCTTGCAGACGGTCTTCATTCAGGCAAACATTCTTGGTGCAAAGAATGGTATGGGTGCAGTTTTAGTCTATTTGACAAATCATCGTGTTTAGATAGCGTCACCCATTTGACTGCGCTGACTGCTTCTACACTGTAATGCGGAAGTGATCCCTGATTTGTAGAGTGCAGGGCAGCACCAAGAACATCCTATCTCTGCCCTGCACCCTAATTGCGTAACTCACGATTCATCATAATCTGTATCGTTTTGAAACGGATTGTTAAACCATTGCTTCATATGTTCGAAAAATGTGTCCGTTCGACAACATAAATAACGCATTGAATATTGTTTAACTGTGAAGACGAAACCAATTATGATCAATCGTGAGTTACGCAATTAGGGTGCTGTTACTTGTATCTGCAGTAATCGACACTTTTGGGTTTTTTACTTAGGGGCATACCTATATTGGAAAAAATTCAAATATTTGTGTACTGGAAGTATGATTTTTTGAAAACGAAATTCACAGTACTTGAAAGAAAATTTTACTTTTAGATTTCCGCGTTTGTCTTGAAACCGCTTTTTTGTAAGTGCTGCATTTACAATTAGCAGGGCAAATCTATGGTAGCCAACAGGTTAGATTGTGCGTCACCTTGCAGCAGTGATATCACAGATTGTCATACTCTGTGTTAATGTTTTACTAACATATTTTTTTAGTTATTGTAACTAACACTATCGAGTATTGTTGCTTGAAATTAAATAAATAATAATAATTAAACCTGGGAGGCTAGGGGCTTGTGGCTAAGTAATAACGGCCGCACGAGTCGCTCGATCTGGAAAAGCTGCGCTTGCCGCGGTTGTTCCGTGGATGGGTGACCAATACCGCCGTTGTTCCCAGCTGTCATTTGTGAATCTTTGACTGTCGTTACGGGTCGTCAGAAGCCCGAAAGTCTGACAACCAGTCTTATCAAGGGGTATCGTGTTACCCAGTAACTGTGTTGTGGAGGTTAGATAGACAGTTGCTCCATGTTTTTTACTGGTATTCAGCTGCATCTGGTTAGACTGGAAGCCGACCCCAAAATAGTTGGGAAAAGGCTAGGCAGACGACGACGAGTTAAGCCTGAGGGAGTTTCGCTAGTTAATTTAATTTGACCCAGTATTTGTGAATCAGTGACATCTCTTACTCCACGTACCTGCGCACGGACGTAAAATTATCGCGGCGGGATATATTCGCGAACCGGATCTTCAACACACGGCTTAGCGCAGAGAATTGAAAATCGGACACTATCTATTCTGGACGAACACTATCTATTCTGGACGAGTACTATCCTGAACAAACACTATCTATTCTGGACGAACACTATCTGTTCTGGACGAACACTATCTATTCTGGACGCGCAGGAATGCACTCTATTGAATTCTCAATGCTCGGTTCAGCACAGAGAGTTGAGAATCCAGTGCACGATAAACCTGCAGCGATATTTTAACAAGGGCTTACACGAAACATTAATATTCATAGAACTCGTACCATTTTGTACTTTTTGACAACAAATAGTACCTAAAACAATAAACCACTTACCTATCCCTTGAACTAGTTGAGTTCCAACTCGTTAAGGTACGCTTTGTCTACTTACCTACAGTAAGTACGTCAAAGTGAATAGAAATGAAAATGGTCTGTCCATTACTTTCACGGATCTGTCGGTCCGGCTGTGTGTACAAATTGTTAAGAAAACCATGATCTCGAAGGAGCTAAGTGCGTTGCGTCACAATTTCACTGGCACCGCAATATAGGTACGGACCGAAGTCAAACTACTTTTCTTTCTGACAAGTCACTACCTAATACTTTAAGAGTTGCGGTACTTAGACCACGTGCCCACGGACGTAAACACACCGCGATGGAAGTCGACAGAGTGCATCCCAACACGTCGAATAAACACAGTGTTATTTTTTTTTCCGTTAAGTTTTCATAAAAAAGAGTCTGTTCTTGTCTGACTGTCTTGTGAAACCCTTTAAATTTAACTGGTGAAATGTGGGTGTCTGTATGCCTGCCGCAAGGGCAGGGCATCGGTGAGTCCATAGGCGAATATAGTCGTCATGTTGTGTAAATTGGGTTTTCTACCACCGTACGTTGTGGTGACAGGTTGCGTACCTACTCAAGTGTCGCTAACGATCCCGCCACACAACGCCATGTAACTCAATTTAACTAAGAAAGTTATGACATTTTCACACTTTTACTCTATGTCAAAACATTGTTTGTTTTATAATTCTTACCTATCAAATCAAAACCCTAATGAATTTGGAGATATAAGACTTTCCTTTTTAGCCTTAACAATGTTTTGGAATGTATTACCAATTAATCATAATTCATAAGTCTTGTGTCTTGTGACGGGTTATTGAGCTCCCTAGTATAAGGTTGAGCTACACGATGACTGATACATACATGCCGTCTGTTGGGACAGGTCAGCTCAAAGGCCCTTCCAGACATTGCCAGACATTGTTAGACTCACATAAAATTCAAATAATAAAATGTTTGGAATGTAAATGAGACCATGACCTCTGAGTTTGTTTCGGCGTTTCTTCTCAGCCTCTCAGGGAACAGCCAGCTAGGAAATACCAGCGCCATCTAGTTTTTTTTAAATATTGACTAACAAAATATTACTTAAGTAAATAAATAAACGTTTCATTAAATTAAATTTCAATCATGCAAACTAATAACGAACCATTAATTTACAGGTTACAAAGACCCATAGATACCAGAACCATAGAACCATAACCACGCCATAACCATAACGTAATTATACATATTAAGTATAGTAACAAAATAGCATAATTCCCACTGCTGCGACCCAGGCCTCATATATGATAGAGAAGTGGGCCCATAATCCACCACGCGGGCCCAGTGCGGGTTGGTAGATGTCACATGCCGGTGTCCTCACGATATTTTCTTTCACCGTTTTGAGAGTAGTGGTGATGAAATTATTCATTTATCATGCATAGGTAAGTATGGGCATTGGGAGAAAGTAATAGAGAAAAGACTGCGAGAGGAGAGTGAGGTTACCCCAAACCAGTTTGGGTTTATGCCAGGTCGAGGAACAATGGACGCCACTTTTGCACTCCGCCAATTGTGCGAAAAGTACAGACATGCACACAAGGACTTGCACATGGTGTTCATTGATCTGGAGAAAGCGTATGATAGGGTACCTCGGGATGTGTTGTGGTGGACCTTGAAAGAGAAAGGGGTGCCAGGGAAGTATGTAGAGTTGATTCGTGCTATGTACAGTCAACCTCGTACCTAGGTCCGGTCGGCTGCAGGCAATACCGATGAGTTCAATGTGGCTGTAGGCTTGCACCAGGGATCGGCTTTAAGTCCTTACCTCTTCTTCTCTGTTTGATTAGGTATACAGACATTTTAATTTAATAAAATTTTATATTATTTATTTTATTATACTTAACGATTAATTTTTGTAATTCGATGCTGTGAGCAAATTAGAATAAGTAGTAAGTACATAGCAATATTCTTACTCATTGAAGATTGTACGAAGTTTTTTTTTTTTTTTTTTTTTTTTTTTTTTTAATTAACCTACACTAGGTTAATTAAAAAGTCCCACTGCTCAGAAAAATCCTCACTCATATCCTTCCTCTATGGTGTAACTTCTTATTTAATTTTTTTGATTTAATTATAAATATTATAAAAATACTACAAGTATATCTCGATTAATAAGACTCGTATTGTGGTTGGTTGTCTATGTGTATCGATCGGTTTTGCATTTAAAGGCCTTAAAGTTCGCGTCCCCCCCGAGTGGGTTCCCGCATTGTCGTTGCGGGGGGGCTCAGTAACCGTGGATTCCGGCCACGGTGAAGCCAAGAGGAACCCAAAGGTGGGGCCGCTCGTCAGGGCTTTTGCCTCAAAGCCGACGACGTAGCGGCCAAAAAGTAGGTTGCGGTGAGGTGCACCGCAACTGAGGTGGGCCGCGATGTCGAATGGGAGGCATCGCGGCTGAGGGTTACGGGCTGCGGTAGAGGGGGAGTGCCGGTGCTTCTGAGCAGCGCTCTTCCCTTCCGTGGCCTGGACGGGGCCGCCACCGTTTGATGGCGGACGCGGTGGGGCCGCAGGGGAAGAGGAGTGTCGGTATAGCGTCAGCCGCTCTCCCTATCCCCTGCGGCCGAAAAGTGGTAGACGGGACGGCGCGTTGTGTTCCACACGCGTGCCGTCAAAGATGTCAGCAACCACCGGTGGGGTCCGCAAGGGCCGATGCCTGCCAGGGGTGCGGGTTTGTTCGAAAGAGATACCACGGCCCCTGGCATACGGGCTACTGAGGGAACACGGGTGGGTTTTAGTCAGTAAAAGTCTGACACGCCCTCCTGCTCTACTCAGCAGGAGAAGTCATTTGATGATTTCCCACCCAAAAAAAAAAAAAAAAAAAAGTTCGCGTAGAAATTTTATGAAGCAGTAAAATTTGATTTTATTCCTTGATATTATTACTCAGACGCCCACTGTATCTAAGACAGGGGCAAATCCGAATATTATTGATCACCCGGTTGCTCAAGATGGTTTGGCGATTATACAAACTTACATTAATTAAGTCCGCTAAAAATGACTTTCTAATTATCATAGAAATAACGCACTCTCAAAGTAAAATACCTGTGTGATATCTAGACGGACGAGCAGTCGGTCGTGATGAAATTATAAGGATCGCGTTTAAGCCATTTGGTTACGAAAAGAAGATGAAATGTATCAGCAGCTGCAGCTGATAGGTATAATAAACATTCTTTTCCAACGACGTTACACAACAAATTTGATACTTTACCCTAATTAAACATGACAATTGATTGCGTCCATAATCTTAAAACAAATGTCTCAAGCTACCTGCTCAGCAGGAGCGGTCCCTTGTGCAGGAAACACAAAAACTTATCCGACATCCACACGAACATAATACACTGGATTTTGAACTCTCGGGGTTGGATCGAGAGTTGAAAATCCAATAGGGTGCATCTCAGCGCGTCTAAAAAACACTCTGTTCGATTTTCAACTCTAGGCGGTAAGCAGTGGGTTAAAAATCTAAAGCACGAAAAAATCCCGCCGCGATTTGATTACGTCCGTCTGGACATCGACTTACCCGACATTAAATAAATTCGACAATAAAAAATAGATCATGTAACTTGTAGGCGCGGGTCACAGGGACGGACTGCAACGATTGATAAGTTATAAACAGTATTAAGCAGCGAAGACTTTTTTAAATTCACCTAAGGAGGTGGTAAAAGACGAACCCGTCTTTCACCACCTCTTTAAGTGAAATTTCTCTTTTCAGGTACTATAGGAGCCTTCCATCCTAGTACAGGGAGTTCTTAAAACTCCCTGTACTAGGATGAAACAATAAAACACGTTTGCTCAGTTAATTTCGTAAGTAATTCTATAAGTCGTATTACGAATCTTATTTATAATTCTTCTATCGGCTTCTTGGCTTGTCTTTCGCCTACTATTTTTTCTTAATTCTATTCTAAAGTTTGACAGTTCGAATTCTAAAGTATTAAAGCAAGCCAATCGTCGGTCGTCTTTCGCAGATAACCTCTATTGTACCTATCTACTAAAAACAAAGTCAAGAGTGCTAAAGGTGGCTGGGATGGACTGGATGCGGAAGACGGAGGACAGGGTAGCATAGTGAAGCCTGGTAGAGGCCAATGAATAGCAGTGGACTACAAAGGGCTGAGTTAAATGTTACCTACTCGTAACATTCAAGGGCCATAAAATGCAAGCTAAATTGCGTGATGACACGACTATAATGTTAGTTTCACCAAACATCTTCTAAAACTTAGCATATAAGTCGGCTCTAGTTATAGTTAGTTCCGGAAACTATCTGCTACAACAGTAACCTTTTATGTAATCCAAACATTCCTTTGACAAAATAGTCAAATTTAGGTCTTTACCTATGAAATTGCCGTTCTGCAGTACTGGCCATTTCAAATCAAAATAATTATTGTTTGGCTAAGAATTCTAATTTTAAATTAATTTTATTTTAAAAACATGGATTTTTTTTTCTAAAAGTAGTCATTTCTTTATTGATTAGTGTTAAATTTTCATCGCATTTCAATCTTTTTCGTCATCATGGATACGTTAAAAATTCGAGTAATTATGGAATATGAGTACCGTCGTGGCAGCAACGCGGCACAAGCGGCACGCAACATCAACGACGTTTACGGAGCTAACACTACAAACCAACGCACCACCTGTTATTGGTTTGCTCGCTTCCGTTCTGGAAATTTCGACCTGGAAAATGAACCTCGCGGTCGTCCGAAGACTTTGGTCGACAATGACGAATTAAAGGCGATTGTGGAAGCTGATGATACACAATCTACGGCTGAATTAGCAGCAGCTTTCGACGTTAGCGTCAAAACAATATTGGTCCATTTGCGTCAAATTGGCAAGGTAAAAAAGCTTGACAAATGGGTGCCCCACGAACTCAATGATCGCCAGCGCGAAGTACGCGTCGAGACGTGCCTTGCACTGCTCAACAGACACACAAATGAAGGAATTTTGAACCGCATTGTTACCTGCGATGAAAAATGGATTCTGTTTGATAACCGTAAGCGCTCAGCAAGTTGGTTGGATCCTGGTTCAGCACCTAAACAATGCCCTAAACGAAAACTTACCCCTAGAAAAGTGATGGTCACTGTTTGGTGGTCTAGCGCCGGTGTGATTCATCACAGCTTCTTACCAAACGGGGTGAGCATTACTGCAGATGTGTACTGTGAAGAACTGAACACAATGATGGAGAAGCTGGCGCATCTCCAACCAGCATTGGTCAATCGCTCGTCTCCGCTGCTCCTGCACGACAACGCGCGACCTCATACTGCACAGCAGACGGTCTCCAAGTTGCAAGAACTGGGGTTGGAAGCTCTCCGTCATCCGCCCTACTCACCAGACCTTGCGCCTACAGACTACTACTTTTTCCAGAATTTGGATAACTTCTTGGCGGGAAAAAAATTTAATACCCGAGAGGCAGTACAAAATGCCTTTGAAGAATTTGTTGCCTCCCGTCCAGCTGATTTCTTTAAGAAGGGCATCAATAAACTGCCACTGCGATGGCAAAGATGCATTGATTGCATGGGTGATTACTTCGATTAATACAAATAAAAAATTCATGAAAAAAATTCGTTTAAATTTTTTCATACAAAACGGCAATTTCATAGGTAAAGACCTATTATTATGTCCGTAGAACTTTCACCAGCGGGCCCATCCTTTGGTCAGGACAGTTTTAATGGCGCCCATAAAAATCATCAGCTGTCAATAAAATCGTAAATATTTTACCAAAAGAGAAAAGTTTTGCTTCACTCACCAGCTCATCATTGTGTGGGGAAAAGTCTAGAGCGAGATAAATTACACAGATTAAATAATTAATTTATTCTGTGCGAACTAATAATAGCTCGTAAGTCAAGAAACTAATTTTGTGAAGTCCATTTCAAAGCTCTGATTCACGCATTAATTATTGGTTAACGAATGCGGCCCTGGCGAGTGATAGTTAAGTTGCACTCAACCTCAAGTTACGGAGAGTTGGAGTCAGTGTTCGCGCGCCGGTCGAGGTGATAACACGCTATTTAGACTTAACTTAAAACTTTTTTTATTTTCCCTAAAGTTAAGTAAAGAACGGAGTGTGATGTTGAACCATTTTTGTATTTCGAAAAATGTGATTCAGTCAACGAACTGGTTCGGTTTTTAAATTGTATTTTTTTATAATTTTTTTATTTGGGATTATTCAAGTGAACGAACTATAAAGGAGGTTTTATTTGGAATTGAAGTGACGGTGTTTGAATAAGGTAAGCTTTTTTAAACTATTTTTTTTAATATAAAATCGTAAAAAGATAATAAGTTCCGGTTCTTGTCTTCACTTTAAAAGCAGAGAAGCCTGAAGGAACCGCAATAAAAGTCTCAATCACAAGTTTCCAGTCATTAGTAAAGTACTTACCTGCTAGACAATTTTACTCAAAAACATCTCAAACAACGACTTAGTTAAATATTTGAAATAATAAGTACTTTTAGGCGGAATTAAAAATCAAGTTACGTATTAAAATAATTATAGTAACGTAGAAGTTTAATTTAAACTTAAACTAGCTTTTTCCAGCGGCTCCGCCCGCGTGGAGATCTAGGGGGTCTAGAATGATATGCTGAATTCATGGTTACAATTTGCGCACTGGATAAAAACGTACCCTGTATAAGTAATGAATGAGCTTGCTATTCCAAAGATGGGATGATAGGTATAAATGTGATATTCTTTTAATTATATAATATTCACGCAAGTTAGTCTACTACGGCTTCTGAACAAGTATACAAAAATTCATGAGAGTATGTTCGTAAGTATACATTTTGCCGCCCCTCATTTTTGCCGCTCTGGGCATTATCCCGGCTTGCCCCCTCTTAGATCGGGCCCTGCTTGTCCTTTAGAATTCATCTCTTGGTATTAATTCTTCTATTAAGTTTTCCTTTTTTTTCATCATCGCGTGCGCTTTTGTGTAGTATATTTTACTTGTGATGATGATCATCACAAGTAAAACATATTATACAAAAGCGCACTTAATACAACCAATCTTCCGTAGGGTGATGTAGAAGCAAAAACATGGCAGGTGCAACATAGGGGATAGGACTGGCAGAGGTGCGGGTTTGTTCGAAAGAGACACCACAGCCCCTGGCTTAAGGGCTACTGAAGGAACACGGGTGGGTTTTAGTCAGTAAAAGTCTGACACGCCCTCCTGCTCCACCCAGAGCGGGAGAAGTTATTTGATGATTTCCCACCCAAAAAAAAAAAAAACTGTAACCATGAATCCAGCATATCATTCTAGACCCCCTAGAACAACAGCAACTATCGCAAAATATCAATCTGATTAGGAAAAAAATCGAATACCTATACGAATATAAAAAAATATAAATATTATTGATCACCATGGTTGCTCAAGATGGTTTGGCGATTACAGACTTACATAAATTAAGTCCGGTAAACAATGACTTTCCAATTATCATGGATATTTGGGGACGTAGGTGAAAGGTATTCCACCTGTGTCCTCTTTAGGTTATTTGGAGGTGAGGTTGTGGTTGGAGAGCGGAAGTGAAACTCCAACTTATTGATTGTATAATTGTATATTGTCACACACGTCTTATAGTTTAGAATTAGACAAATACACATGCTAACACAGTTATAAAACTAATTAACCGTATAGTTCGGAAGCGCCCCCGAAGGGACCCGAACACATGAACCTACGCCGGCTCGGTAACGGGTCCCAAAGGACCCAGGAATCACGACGTACGACACCCTCATTGATCACGTGAAATCATATGAATGAGCGTTAGTTAGCAGAGTTGGATAAAAAACTTATAAGTTAACGCCCTTAAATCTTTCATATTTGGCACGCAAGTTTACTAATTTACCTTTTTAAAATCTAAGTCTGTAAATGCGATAATCGCCATTTTGATGACGGTGGTGTCGAGGCTAAAAAACATAAAAAACTGGGGATTTCAAACATCCAAACTCCACCGCGGGGCAGTGGCAGCATACATAATTTAATTACTTGACGAAATAATCCATTGTTCAAGTTAAATAAGTAGTGATAATGAAGTTTTTTTATATCCAAAGTCGAAGTTTCGCGCCAATCATGCGTGTTTACATTTTACTTTTCACAAGTATCACACACACACATAAAGATGTGATTTAAAATGTGTCAAATAAAATTTAAAATATAATAAACAACAAGAAAATGCCCAGATCTTAACGTATTAAACAAACACAAGTCCAATATCATGTAGGTAATATTCATTACCACCACTCAATTTGTGTACAAAATAGCCGACCATTTTTGTTTTTTTTATTGTAAAGATGTCCGAAAGCGATTATTTCAAACGATTTTTATTTTATTTCGTACGACTCGATTCATTGGTATGACGAATGTCAGGAATCGATACTTACTTGGAAATTTAGATAAAAATGGTTTTAAACATTGAATACAATTAGCATTATTTATAATAATGTTTTATACTCTTCTAGTGTAATTTTAATATTTTTCGGATATTTTATTGAAACCTAGTCAACAGCCAGGACCAGTCAGGACTTATGACCATAGGTATTTACCTCAATTACGCGCCAAATTATTTCTTTAAATTAATTTAAATTCGGAATCCGCTCGCTGTTCAAATATTTTAATTAATTGGTTGAATATTCATTGTGGATTTTATTTTTGATACGTTCTGAAAATTTGCTACAGAATGCCCAGTATACATTCTTCAGGTAGGTTTAGCAATATTTTGTTTATTAATGATAATAAATTAATTATTTAGGTTTGAAAAACGAAGTTCATTCTACGGTTGTAATCGGTTACAACTAGGGTTGCCACCCGTACTTTATAATAAAGTATTGTACGTCATTTCAAGTAATTGTACTCTAAACTTTATGACAACAATAAAGTACACGAAAATACTTTATTTCACATGATTTGATTTCTTTGGGATTTTGAAAAGTTTAGTCGTAAGTATTTTTCGTTAAACGAAATGTATCGATTGGTGCTGAATCGATGTCGCCACTCGCCAGCGCCACATCACATAGGTGCTCGTTTTTAACAATTTATGAACGCAATCTAACCTCAAATGTCAACAATGTCAGTGTCATTGTCACAATTTCTTGTTTGTTTTGTGCGAAGCGGTTTGAGTGCAATATGAATACAATTTAAAGTTTTATAGATTCATGCTATCGCAAATCATGGACAAGAATACTCCACATACACCTACAAAACGTAGTTTTGATAGTGAAACGGATCAGCAAGTTAGTGAATATGTTTCACCAAAAAATGTTAAGATTCTGTGCAATTGTTTAGTAGAGATTTGATAAAAATTGCAAAAAGTATGTTTTTAAACATAATAATAAAGAAAAATAAAGTGTACTTTATTTTGATACTACGTACTTTTTTTTGCCTATAATAACCAATGTACTTTAACTGCATGAATAAAAGGTGGCAACCCTAGTTACAACCGTAGCATGAACTTTGGTTTTCATAGTCATAGAATAAATCAATAAATTCCCTTATCACAAAAACAATTGAAGTCACTTAGAAAAACCTAAAATCCTGAATCATTACCCCACATGCTTATGTGCATAGATTTTCTTTTTCGTCATCGTTTACATGAATGGGGAATGCCACCTCAAAAATTAGTTTATCATAATTTCACTACACCATGGTTTGGCGGTGCAAAGAATAGGTACATACAACTTCTTTCAAATCATCAATATAGTGTAAATAGTTCCCGAGAGAAATGACTGTATGGCACACGGACAGACGGCCATGACTAAATAAGGGCTTAACCCTTAATTTGTATTACGGATTTTCGGTATAGCGTTAACAATCGACATGAAACTAATTTCTATGTGTATTGACTTAAGATATTATTATTATTTGGGATAGCCGCCATCTTAAAATCCAGAATGTTCACCATATTCGATATCAGCACTATCCCCCGAAAACAAATGACGAAAAATGGTCAAATTGTAATAGCTTCCATCTTGGATTTGGATTTTCGTTCTCAGCACCTACCCCAAAAAACATAAATACTGTGAAAAAAACGTAACCTTAAAGTAGTTGTAATCTTCGTCTTCATTTTGTTTAATTTTAAATGAAATATTTTTAAATTTATTAAATATGACAATAGACCATTCGGTTCAGTAGTTTCGGAGATAAGGGGGAGGGGGTGCTTGTATCTGATTAGATTTCATTTAAAATTATCTTTATTAATAAAAAGAAAAGTCCTGACTGACTGACTCATCAACGCGCAGCCTAAACCCTTGAACCTAGAAAGCTGAAATTTTGTACAGAGGTTCCGTTTATAATGTAGACAAGGAACCAGGCACGATTTTTCGAAATTCAACCCCTAAGCCCGCGCGGAACTTTCATCCCCTATTTAAGGGAGTTAAATATGGGATGAAAGTTCCGCGCGGGCGAAGTCGTTGGCAAAAGCTAGTCAAACATATACATATTCATTTGTGAAATGAACAAAGTAAAAAAACAACTCATACTTACACACCCAAACTCACAGTGTAGAGAGGCTTTTTTTAATTTAATTTAATAGCTTTATTTTATGTTTATACCGAAACGATAGCAACTAACCGAACGCTAATCCGTACTAATTTGTATAGATTTGAAAATTTTATTAATAGAGAGAGCCCTGGCACCCACCCACCCACCACAAGTTTAATCTTAGCTTGGGTGCCGGAGGTAACAATCAGTGATTTGTGCAATAAAAAAAATAAAAACAATACTGTCATAGTACTAACCTATCGCCTCTGTATAAATTTTAAATTTGGAAATAAAGTTGATTGTTTTCTATTATTCTATTCTATGTATTAAAGATATGTATGTCACACTGTACCTACGTTTTGCCAAACAAAACAAAATATTTCCCCCAAAAGTGTTCCCTCATTCAAAATTCATTTATAAACGTTACACGTCCGTATTTGGGTCACAGAAATCTATATGTGTACCAAATTTCAACTCAATCGGTCCAGCAGATTCGGAACAAATTGGCTGTAATAGACGGACAGACAGAAACACGAGTAATCCTATTGGGTTCCTTTTTTCATTCGTACGACGTACCGAACCCTGAAAAGTTACACCTCTCTCCGCACTGGATGTGTATATAAAAATGATTAATTTCAAAAATAAAACAACTAATTAAAATCTTATCAGCGTTTTAATTCAGTTTCGACATTCTTTTTTTCAAACTCGATTTATCGCGAGTATCGATTAGGCTGAATGTACTTTTTGAATCGAAATAAAAAAATTGGTGGGCGGTCAGCACTAAGAAGTGACTTGTCGCAACCCAGTTTTTAGTATTTTTTGACAATATTTGAGCTTGTTTTTATGCAGTTTAGGTATGAATAATGGTGAAAGTAACAATGCAGAGAGAATTAATATATCTTTATTTTGCCCTTTAGCATATTTTCAGCAAGAGAGAAGGCTGTTAATTGACATATATTCAGCGAATCTAAGTTGCCTACGTTTTGGAGAGGTGTAGTAATACCTATTTTATACAACTTTCGCAGTAGACTGACGCGGTTTGACCAGCCTCAATATATAATTAAAGATATTTGTCACAAAATTATTGTATTCAATAGGCGTGGTAACATATTTTTCTTAATAAAACCGAATGCTGAAAGTTGATGTCAAATCCTGAAATTCATGCCGTAATTTGAAATATCCCGCCGAGTCAGCTGATGTGTCATATGTCAAAATCTTGTCGAGCAGAGAGGTTAAACTAGTTGGGACAGAATAAACTAATGACTTAAATCTAGTCCGTGTCCCGAGGGACTCTAAGGGTGGCTTAAGTGTTGCGGTGTTGCCACTTGACAAACTAACACAAAAACTTAAACATACAACTATAGTACAGGCAACGCCACGTAAGGTGCGTACACAAATGCACAATACGTGACGCCACAGATATGACGCACATAGTCTCACAGTAAAATAGCTGTGAGATATCAAGACGGACGAACTGGTCGTGATGAAATTATAAGGATCGCGTTTAAGCCATTTGGTTACGAAAAGAAGATGAAATGTATCAGCATCTGCAGCTGATAGATATAATAAACATTATTTTCCAACGACGTACGTTACACAAAAAATTTGATACTTTACCCTAATTAAACATGACAATTGATTGCGTCCATAATCTTAAAACAAATGTCCCAAGCTACCTGCTCAGCAGGAGTGGTCCCTTGTGCAGGAAACACAAAAACTTATCCGACATCCACACGGACATAATACACTGGATTTTGAACTCTCGGTGTTGGATCGAGAGTTGAAAATCCAATATGGTGCATCTCAGCGCGTCTCAAAAACAGTCAGTTCGATTTTCAACTCTAGCCGGTAAGCAGTGGGTTGAAAATCCAAAGCACGAAAAAATCCCGCCGCGATTTGATTACGTCCATCGGGACGTCGACTTACCCGACATTAAATAAATTCGACTATAAAAAATAAATCATGTAACTTGTAGGCGCGGGTCACAGGGACGGACTGCAACGATTGATAAGTTATAAACTTAGTTAAGTATAAACAGTATTAAGCAGCGAAGACTTTTTTAAATTCACTTGAGCAGGTGCTAAAAGACGAACCCGTCTTTTATCACCATCTCAAGTGAAATTTCTCTTTTCAGGTACTATAGGAGCCTTAAGATCTCCCTGTACTAGGATGAAACAATAAAATCTCGTTTGTTCAGTTAATTTCGTATTGTATAAGTCGTATTACGAATCTTATTTATAATTCTTCTATCGGCTTCTTGGCTTGTCTTTCGCCTACTATTTTTTCTTAATTCTATTCTAAAGTTTGACAGTTCGAATTTGAAAGTATTAAAGCAAGCCAATCGTCGGTCGTCTTTCGCAGATAACCTCTATAGTACCGATCTACTAAACACAAAGTCAAGACTGCTAAAGGTGGCTGGGACGGACTGGATGCGGAAGACGGAGGACAGGGTAGCATAGTGAAGCCTGGTAGAGGCCAATGAATAGCAGTGGACTACAAAGGGCTAAGTTAGTAAGGGCCAGCTAAATTACGTGATGACACGACTATAATGTTAGTTTCACCAAACATCTTCTAAAACTTAGCATATAAGTCGGCTCTAGTTATAGGTAGTTCCGGAAACTATCTGCTACAACAGTAACCTTTTATGTAATCCAAACATTCCTTTGACAAAATAGTCAAATATTATATCCGTAGAACTTTCACCAGCGAGCCCATCCTTTGGTCAGGACAGTTTTAATGACGCCCATAAAAATCATCAGCTGTCAATAAAATCGTAAATATTTTACCAAAAGAGAAAAGTTTTGCTTCACTCACCAGCACATCATTGTGTGGGGAAAAAGTCTAGAGCGAGATAAATTACACAGATTAAATAATTAATTAATTCTGTGCGAACTAATAACAGCTCGTAAGTCAAGAAACTAATTTTGTGAAGTCCATTTCAAAGCTCTGATTCACGCATTAATTATTGTTTAACGAATGCGGCCCTGGCGAGTGATAGTTAAGTTGCACTCAAGTTACGGAGAGTTGGAGTCAGTGTTCGCGCGCCGGTCGAGGTGATAACACGCTACTTAGACTTAACTTAAAACTTTTTTTATTTTCCTAAAAGTTAAGTAAAGAACGGAGTGTGATGTTGAACCATTTTTGTATTTCGAAAAATGTGATTCAGTCAACGAACTGGTTCGGTTTTTAAATTGTATTTTTTTTATTAATTTTTTATTTGGGATTATTCAAGTGAACGAACTATAAAGGAGGTTTTATTTGGAATTGAAGTGACGGTGTTTGAATAAGGTAAGTTTTTTTAAAACTTATTTTTTTAAGTATAATATCGTAGAAAGATAATAAGTTCCGGTTCTTGTCTTCACTTGAAAAGCAGAGAAGCCTGAAGGAACCGCAATAAAAAGTCTGAATCACAAGTCTCCAGTCATTAGTAAAATACTTACCTGCTAGACAATTTTACACAAATTATCTCAAACAACGACTTGGTTAAATGTTACAAATAATAAGTACTTTTGGGAGGAAAAAAATCAAGTTACGTATTGAAATAATTATAGTACCTTAGAAGTTTAATTTGTACTTAAACTAGCTTTTACCAGCGGCTCCGCCCGCGTGGAGATCGGTGTATTCTACATATAAACCCTCCTCTTGAAACATTGGTGAAAACCGCATTTAAATCCGTTCTGTAGTTTTAAAGATCTAAGCGTACTAACACGAAAAGCGACTTTAATACAAGGAACATTTACTTTTCGCTGTCACCTGTGAACTATCACAAAAGAAAATAAAAACGTACAGAAATATCTGAATATTAATTACTATCGACAGATTCCTCTAAAGACTGATGGAGACGTGAAGGTAGATAAATGGCTACACCCCTTCTCAAGAAACAAGCAGGATTTTATAGCAGGTGGTTGTGTAGTTTCTACCTACACCCATGGAAGGAAGGTGTCAGTTTATAGTGCGTGTAGCAACGAGAGATGAGAGCTTGTCCAGGGCCCGATCTAGCTATCTAGCCGCTCCGGGCAAAAATAATATTCGCCGCCCTTTACTCTAACGCCATTTATGTAATGAGCTTGCTATTCCAAAGATGGGATGATAATATATGTGATATTCTTTTAATTATAAAATATTCACGCAAGTTAGTCTACTACGGCTTCTGAACTCATGTCTCTCACTCACTCAATTCATGAGAGTATGTTCGTAAGTATATATTTTGCCGCCCCTCATTTTTGTCGCTCTGGGCATTTTCCCGGCTTGCTCCCTCTTAGATCGGGCCCTGCTTGTCCTTTAGAATTCATCTCTTGATACTGATCAAAAAGCATTACGTATCCGGTCAAGGTGTGACTAAGTAATATTAGCCCGACGGGTCGATCGTACAGGATAAGCTACGCTTGCTGCGGTTGGTCCGTGGATGGGTGACCATCTTTACATATCAAGAGGCTGTCATTTGTGGATCTTTGACAGTCGTTACGGGTCGTCAGAAGCCCGAAAGTCTGACAACCAGTCTTATCAAGGGGTATCGTAATACCCAGTAACTGGGTTGGGGGGGGGTCAGATAGGCAGTCGCTCCATGTAAAATACTGGTAAAGATCGCTTTTATTTAACTTTCCGGTAATTTTAAAACTCTTATTTTATAAATTTTCCTTTTTTTTTTTGCTGTCGCAGTATCCAGCAGCAAAAATAGGAATTATTTGTGTATCTATTTAAAAATTAAACACACTTTTTCTTCCTATAGGGGTGGGCAGAAACTACAAAACGCCTGCTACGATCCTTACATTAATTAATTTATTTTATATTAATAAAACTTAATAGAAAATTAAAATTATGGAGTCTAAGTGCGGAAAAGGGAGTCCCATCATCATCGAGTGCGCTTTTGTGTAGTATATTTTACTTGTGATGATGATCATCACAAGTAAAATATACTATACAAAAGCGCACTTAATACAACCAGTCTTAGTCAACCTTAGGGTGATGTAGAGGCAAAAACATGGCAGGTGTAACATAAGGGATAGGACTGCCAGAGGTGCGAGTTGTTCGAAAGAGATACCGTGGCCGTGGCACACAGGCAACTGAAGGAACACGGGTGGGTTTTAGTTAAGTAGTAAAAGTCTGACATGCTCTCCTGCTCCACCCAGAGCGGGAGAAGTTATTTGATGATTTCGAAAACAAACAAAAAAAAGGATAGGTAAATTTGAAAAATAAAACTTATAGGTACATTCCTTTTGCTTAGCTTATTTTTAATTTTTAACAAAACATGAGCGATTCCCATGTAGGTGGGCACCTGCCTATAGTTTGTAGAGATACGAGAAAATAGATCCAGTTGCGATAATGTTTCATTAAATAGTACTAAGTACTAATAAAATAAATCTGTTGTATTGTTTGTTACTAAATCACGCATCAACGATTAATACGTTTTTATCCCGGGAATACGTTCCCGTGGGATAAATATTGACCTCCACGCGGGCGAAACCGGTGAAAAAAGCTAGTAAGATATATAATATCCAACGTCCGAAAGCAGACACATGCTTCTTTCGCTGACAGGTTACTTTCTCTCTCAGTTCAAGGGCGTAAAGCTGGCTTATAAAACACACACGTTTTATATGAGCCCACTGCAACCGCAACCAACTAGTAAAACAATAGACGTTTGATAATTATTCAGTCAGTAAAGATATGTACTCAATTATTGCTCACTTCTGCCCGTGACTTCGTTCCCGTAAAACTTGTTTTAAGGTGAATCTAGTCGACGTTTTTTCCATGCAAATTTCGGAAATGTATTACTCCACTGTTCGACAATGTACTCCAAAAATTAAACATGGTATGGTTTTGTCTCATTATTAATATTGTCTGTGCAAAAACAGAGTACTAACATAAAAAGCGATTTAAAAGTTAGGAGCACACAAAGATTCATTTATCTTGCTAATTGAATGTAACTTTGGGCGTGGTTAAGTAATAAAAGTAATGTAAAATCTACAAAACCATGTCGGTATCGACAAAGCTCAATTATCGAAAAGTTTAATAAAATGTATTAGCCCTTTATTTATACAGTGGTTTTTTCATAAAACCCTTTCTTCCGAAGTAATTTTCTAAAAAATGTACGCGCCTGTTTTACTATAAATGATCCTGCATCTCAGTCAATAACGTTGTGCGTGTAGACTAGCGTTTAACTGCTCATCACTGACACTACCTCTGTCGGACACGACGCCTGGTGAGAAAGCGTGCTTTTTACCAGTGAGTTCAAGACTGCGACTAGATTCCTCTTAAGTAAGTTTTTTGCCAATTATTAAAACCCACACAAAAATACCTATCGCCTACTTAATACCGTTCACTTTCTACATTTAACTATTACTAGTTTTTACCAGCGGGTTCGCCCTCGTGGAGGTCGGTGTATTAAACATTTAGATCATCCTCTTGCATCACTCCGTCTATTGATGCAAACCGGCAGTTTAAAAAATAGACACGAAAAGCGACTTTGTTTTGTATGTAAAGAAGAATCTGCAAAATTTGAAATTCCAGGAAGGTACTTTCATAAAGCTATTTTGTCCATACATAAAATATTTTAAAGATCTTCTAAAATTATATATTTAACAATCACATTAACATTTTACATATTAAATTGTCTGAGAGATAATGGGTTTCTATAGATTCGTAAAAAAAAAAAAAAAAAAAAAAAACAAATTATAAGAGTCGATTTCGCTCATTGTCGTTACGATAATGGCAAATAACGATTTCTTACAATTCTTATTAGCAGTTATTAGTTATATAGAAAGTCTCATATTGGACATGAAGATCTTTGCTTTTCTCTCGACGCCAACTCTCCATGATATCCACATATGGTCTTTGGTAGCTAATAATCACCAATTATGTTAAACTTTCGAACCAACAAGCAAGTATCTTGAAAAATACACAATAAAAGTGTGGCTAGGGTTAGTCTATACACATTACTAGGTGCGTCCCGAGTATTACCCGCATACCCTAGAAATATCGGGCTAAAAAGTATTATATGTTCTAATCTAGGTCAAATCTACCCAAGTACAAAAATCCAGCCGTTACAGCCTTACAGCAGTTTAAGCGTGAAACAAACATACAAAACATTTTATTTTTATAATATTAGTTTAGATAAATTAAAGCCGCGTTGGTGGAATTTATTCCGTAATTTTTAAATGTAGTTACAGTAAATTAATATTAATTGTAATTATATTATAATATTATTATCGTCCGTGTGGTGCCCGTCGTAAAGAATAGCACCATCCCATCTCTTCCAGTGGCTGTCGTAAGAAGCGATAAAGGAACTTACTAGAGACTGGGCAGCAGCGTTCTCTATGCATTTTACCACCATACTGCGATCGCCAACTCGCCTGCCAAGCGTGGCGATTGTGGCAAACCCCCCAAATTGTGGAGGCTTATGTCCAACAGTGGACGTATTTCGCCTGAAATGATGATGATGAATATTAAACTTACATAACTAAACATTTTTTTTTATCATACTATAAACACCATCTATATACAGGAAAAGTTTTTATCAAGTGCGGAAATTTTAACCATGAATTCAGCATATCATTCTACAACAAATCAGCTGTTCCATATATTTTGACCGCGTAGGTATTGCACTTTTCTATGAAACAGCTGTTTTTTTTTTGTATAACCGGCGAAAAATTTTTGCGGTAGGGGGTCTAGTATGATATGCTGAATTCATGGTTACAATTTGCGCACTGGATAAAAACTTACCCTGTATATACATGAATTAAAAGAGAAGTCCTGCCTGACTTACTGACTGACTCATCAACGCCCAGCCCGAACCCTTGGACTTAGAAAACGGAAATTTTGCACAGAGGTTCCCTTTGTAATCTAGAACATGTTAAAGGAATAAGGAAGGATTTTTTGAAATTCAACCCCTAAGGGAGTTAAATAGGGGATGAAAGTTCCACGCGGGCGAAGCCTCCGGCAAAAGCTAGTTTATGATAAATAGCATTAGACAGAAGTCAGAAAAGGTTCTTTTTAATATACACTTTTTAACAAAAGTACATTAAAAATGTTAAAGTTTAATTTTCTTTTGTTACAAGGTACCTTGTAACAAAAGAACATTAAACTTGACTTACATTAAACTGGACTTTGACTCAATTGTAAGCAATGTAAATCGGCCAGCCCTCTGGTCTCGTGGTGAGACGACCAACCGCTTGGCGATGTCTTCAAATTATATTAATACTTACGTACATACAAACTTATTAAAGAAATCTTGATGTTATGTGAAGTCATGAAAACCGTACGACAGGGTCGGCTCGCTACTTCGCTAGACAATAATAAAATACTACAAAATGAATCGATATTTATTAGTACACGGTACCATCTCTGAATTCCCACCCATGTAGACAATACTAAGATACAAATTCACATCAAATCCAAGTAACCTACCTTTATAGTTCATAAACACAAGCTAATTAATATAAATATTATGAAAACTCTCATAATAACAATTATATTTGCTTTCTTCACGGAAGAGTACCTGTGCTTAATCTTCTAAACATCGGCATTTTCTATTAATATAGAAGCGAGTGGCAAGCTTAGGGTTTCCAACCGTACCTACTCTAAAATAACTTTATTTAACATTTTTATAAATAATATATATTCTTTATTTTACATTTTTATATAAAATAACTTTATTTTACATTTTTATAAATAATATATATTCTTTATTTTACATTTTTATAAATAATATATATTCTTTATTTTACATTTTTATAAATAATATATATTCTTTATTTTACATTTTTATGTAAAATAACTTTATTTTACATCTTTATTTTACATATTTTACACACATATTCACTCTTATTCTTAAGGTTGTACTCTCTAATCTACAACACTAATAGAGTACGCCAAAATACTCTTTTTTCAAAAACTGTTTTTTTGTTAAGCAAATGATTTCGATCTTCTGCAGTTTTTCTATAATTTCCACTTGACTATCTGACAGTCGTGAATGTGGGCTTTATAAATAACCTGCACCATAATTGCGTAACTCACGATTTATTATAATCGGTTTCAATTTGACAGTTCAACAGTATTCATTGCGTTATTTACGTTGTTGAGCAGACATATTTTTCGAACGTATGAAGCAATGGTTTAACAATCTGTTTCAAAACTAAGCAGATTATGATGAATCGTGACTTCGTGAGTTACGCAATTAGGGTGCAGGTCTTATAATTAGAATGTTTGGAGTCCTCCAATTCTTTGGAAAATCAGTAAAAAATGTTGTGTACCGCAAAAAGTGCTAGAAAATACATAAAGAGAAATGAATAAATGGTACTCTATTTTATTAATCTGTACTCTTAACTCACTCTGAAATCAGAAATACTCTACTCCTTCTAGAAAAAGTTGGCAACCCTAGGCGAGCTCCACTTTCGCACTCGGATTCCGGAATTACACACGACCAGACCAGAATAGCCGACCTATAGAGAATGTTACGAAAACATATCTCAAGATGACCATTACAATACTTCTTAATTCATACTATTTTAAAACGATTCGTTGATCTTTGACAGTCGTTACGGGTCGTCAGAAGCCTGAAAGTCTGACAACCAGTCTTACCAAGGGGCCCAGTAACTGGGTTGTGGAGGTTAGATAGGCAGCCGCTCCAAGTAAAAATCCTCGTATTCAGGTGCACCAAAAACTGTTTTATAGAATCAAATTCTGAACACAGCTCACAGCTCAGCTGTTGGGGAGTTCGTTGCGCCAATTCTTCCCAAATGGTCAAACCCGGACGTTTTAGAGGACTGTCTTATGTATTAGACGTTCAATAATGGTGTGTTGTTCCAGGTTTTTATCCGGGTCAAAGCTTTGACAAGACTTGTTGTGAGACTTTTGGGCTTCTCAAGACCCGTAACTGTCAAAGATCCACGAATGACAGCCGGGACCAGCCAAATATTGCATCAATATCATTAAATTCAAATAACACATTTGAATTTATAACAGCTGAAAGTGTGAAACTTGCGGAATAATGTCTAAATAATAAAGGATTACCAATAAAAACACAGATTGCAGCAGAATGATTAGGGTAACTAGACAAATTGATGCAACTGGCACCAAAATTGTTCTTAACCCTGTGCCAATTTGGCTACTGAAACAAATAGTCTGATGTGATTTAGATGGTTTAGCAGTTAGTCAGTCAGAATCACACTGACTCTCCATCTGCGATTATAATGTGCAGAAATGTCATAGTAAGCGATAATTTTAGTTAAGTAGGTGCGTAAATAAATTGCGGCGAGATTCTATCATCATCATCATCATCATATCAGCCGAAAGACGTCCACACCTGGACACAAGTCTCCCCCAAAAGGGGAGTTTTGCCATAATCGCCGCGCTTGACAGGCAGGTTGGCGATCGCAGTATGGTGGTAAAATGCATAGAGAACGCTGCTGCCCATACTCTAGTAAGTCCCTTAGTCGCCTTCTACGACACTCACGGGAAGAAACGGGATGGTGATATTCTTTTACGTCCGGCACCACACGAAGCGGGATTTTATACCGCACTAGATTTTGAACTCTCAGTATTGAACCGAGAATTGAGAATCAAGTGCATCCCAGCGCGTCGAAAAAACACACTGTTTGATTTTAAACTAGGCGCTAAGGTTTTTAGGTGGGCAGTTTTCTGACAGTATAACTTTTAGTATGCCTACCCCCACGGGAAGAGTGCGTGAGTTTATTTAAGTTTGTACGTATGTCTAACACAGGTTTATATCAGGCTGGCCAAGCGGCCATGTTTCCTACGTCAACACGCGTCAAGTAGCCGACACCACCATGTCTCCGATCTCCGGTTACCTTGTAAGGACAAAACTGACACTTTTACTGAACCTGACGTAACCCAAGAATGCTGAACTGTTGTTGTGAACAATGTGGGCAGGTGTCACCATACTAACCTGTCGTTAACGCCCATCACTTTCTCACGTTAAGAAAGTTGTCACCGCAGATTGGGCCGCCCAATATGCTAAACTAGAGAAATCCGGAAACGATACGGCTATGGCCACTAATTAAACGGAGTTTGATCACTCGTTAAGGTTGATTCTACCTTCAATATGCTGTAATTAACGAGTTATATAAGGCTGTGTATTGTAGTTTTGGTTCTGATCAAAAAACGCCTGCGGGGTTGTATACTTACGATGATATTATGAACGGTTTAATTGAAAACGGAGTCCATAGAATTGAATAGTTGTAACGAGATGTAATAGAAGGAAAAGCTTTGCCTTTGAAATGCCAGCACCTGCGTTGACTCTGCAGATTGGCAGTGGGTGGTTCACCCACTGGTTTGCTATTCGTTCACACGTCCGTACAACCAACCTTGGCTTTGTATCTACTCTGTAATAGGCGTTACTTTAAGACTCCCTCTTATATGGTCTTTACGCACTTTGTCGTTAAGAGTGACTCCACCTGCCCAATGTAACATAAGCATGGACGTTTTTCGAAGTAAAACCAGCCTCAAAGCTGTTTTGTAGACCTTCTCTTTGGTATTATCCTCATTTTTGGATCGCAGAGGACTGACCATCATTTTAAATATCTTCTAGATCAATTATTATCGAAGAGGGTGATATAGCAGTCACTTATATAAGCCCTCCCTAGCCCAGTACATAAATAGCTATAATTTCCCAATAAACGGGTCCTTTCTAAGCTCATTAACCAGTTATGGTGTAAAAATGTAAATACATCGGCTCGCGCATGCGCGGTCGCGTGCGACTCGCGCGCCGAACATCTAGCGCAGTGGGCCGGTGGTTTTCATTGCACACACGATTTACATTCGTTGCCAGTTTTGTGAGAATTAACATCTGATTTGAATAGATTTGGAGGGAAATGGATATATGCAATTGTTGGATTATGACGGTTAATTATACGTTACTAACTTTTAGTTTTCTAGCTTACGTGGTTATGAAGTCCACATGTCCAATGATGCCAAAATGCAATCAAACTAGAATACTCATAGCATGATGACGATTTTCCTGCCGTCTAACTCCATCTTTTTTAAATATCTCACTTTTAGAGCAGATTTAAAAAAAAAAACAATTTTCCACAGCAATTTGATACTGACAGCTATTGAACGCAGTTTAGATGTGCTGAACGCGTTTAGCTTTATTGGTGTAATTCGCCCTTGGGTGTTCAGCCTAGCCTCACTGAGGTCATGGACAAATTATGGAATACGCGTTTGACAGTATTGATTGATGATATCTACCCTTTCCAAAATTAACCACCTAGTGAAAAAAGTAGCTGTATCTAATTCGTCATCATCTGCCTTGCCCTCAGATAACTACCAGTATTTTACAGTGACTGCCTATCTGATTCCACAACCCAGTTACTGGGAACAATGCCCCTCGGTAAGACTGGTTGTCAGATTTTCGGGCTTCTGACGACCTGTTACCACTGTGAGAGATCCACGAATGACAATCGATACCAATGACTAAACGTCCTTTCCCAGGACACGGTGGGGTCTAGGTATGTAAAGATGGTCACCCATCCACGGAGCAACCGTGGCAAGTGTAGCTTAACCTGATCGATCGAACCGTGCGGCAATTATTACTAAGCCACAAGCACATAGTAGCTGTATCTAATAACATTTATCAAATTATCTGCTGCTCATTTTAGATAGCACCCCTTTAAGCGGACAATCTGCCCCTATTGACTCCGGCCCAAAGTTGCCATCACCACCTGCTGTAATTTGCTTGAGGACGTAGCTTCTTATAGTTGGTCAGGTCATCATGTTGGCGACCAGGCCCGTGCTCTATTTCCTTCGGTATTGCCAACAATCACTATCTCTACTTTCCATTATTTGGCCGAAATAGGTCAAAATACGCTGTCTTCACCTAACGAGTGATTAATAGTAAATATTGTGTTACCATTATTGTCTGCCTAATCAAAGATTAACAGGCATGATGTTATGATATGTTATTGTGTTACCGTGCCGTATGCCGTGTGACAGCGGGCACCGCTTGTGAATGCCGCGGGGACGACGACCGGCGCTTTTCCGCGCACTATCTAGACCGATCGAAACAATTTCACTTAATCACATAACTATTTCATCTGGCTAGCTATCTACGGAACCGTTTACTAAATCCGGGAACATTGTCAGTTCCGTATTGTAGCATGTTTTTGGGATTTTGAGTGGTCAAAATTAGAAAGAGTGGAAAATATTTGAGACTTAGGGGAAATTAATAAAACTTATTTATTAAATATCAAAATCAAACCTGCTGATGCAGAAACGGATACTAAACATGTGATTATCTGAAATTATGAATCTAATCTGTCAACTGCGATTCAAAATTAGCATGAATGGTGAAGTCAGTTCAAACGAATAGTGAGGAGCTAAAGATGATGGTAGAGACGAGATTCTTCGTCGTACTATATACTATGAAGCTTGTTGCCCATTACAAAACGTAGTAGGTTCCGATGGCGAAGAACTCCATAGTTCTTCGCCATCGGAACCTTCTACGTTTCACAAACCACAGTACAAAGTTCAATGCAGTTTTCTATTTAATCTCGTAAGCTGTGACTTTTAGCGATTTAATCAAACTGTGTCGAAAAGAAAGCAATAATTTTTGATGAAAATAAATTTAATAATTTTATATTTGTAAACGAAGAAAGTAATAAAGTAGTCTGGGCAATAATATAAATAGTTATGGGGCAATTACTGAAATTGATTCTATTGATGTTTGAGAGAAATAGAAAAGTGTGTTCTATAAATTATTAGCAGCGATGATTGAACTGAATGAGCTTAAGGAGGTAAGCAGTACTAATATTAAGACCCAAGAAAGAAAAACAAAAATAAAAGAAGTGGGTGTCTTTGATTTTGTGGCAACGGCCCATCTCAGGGAAGGCACCACCACGCTTGGTCAAGGTGAATTTTTTCGAGGGTGGAAATCATCAAAAAACATCTCCCGCTCTGGTTAGAGCAGGGGGGCGTGTCAGACTTTTACTGACTAAATCCCACCCGTGTTTCTTCAGTTGCCTTTGTGCCACGGTATCTCTTTCGAACAACCCGCACCCCTAGCAGGCGCTTGGTCAAGATTGGTTGGGGATTTCAGAATTAACAACTACGTAATTTTTTGGAATTTCCCACCAACCCCGTCACATCGCATCGCATTGCCTACCCGCTCTATTAAGTACTTCGTTATCACTTGGCGTTCTTTCTTAGGTCCTATTTTTTTTTCTCGGCTTCTGAAAGTCTCGAGTTAAATAGCCTATAGCCCTTCTGAAGAAATGGGCTTTCAAATACAAAAATAAATTTTCGATTCCATATGCTACTTAGGTTCCAGAGATTATTGCGTTCAAACAAACAAAAAAACTCGTCTGCTTTATTATTAATATAGATAAAGCCAAGTCCAGCACCCTAATTGCGTAACACACGAATCTGTTTCAATTTGACAGTTCAACAGTATTCATTGCGTTATCTACGTTGTTGAGCAGACACGTTTTTCGAACATTCACATGTTCGAAAACTTTTTTCAAAAAAATAACAACCGACTTTGTAGTGTTTTTTTGGAAGTAGGTTGTTATTTTTTTGAAAAAAGTTTTTATTTTTCACTTTTTAGTTACCTACCCCACACCAATTCGAAATTTCATCATCCATGGCGTCAACACAATGCATATTTATGCGATAGTAACATTCGCGGTTGATTTGCTGTAATTTTATGAAGATTTCCGTTGTCTGTCTCCGAAACGCATCATCAGATCTTTAAGAAATTTCAATGACCACTTCGAAGTAAACCCCTTTCGAACAAAAAAGAATTTTGCAAATCCGTCTATATACGACGGAGTTATGCCCGAACATACATAATATATATGTATATATATATAAACATGTCGAATTGATAACCTCCTTCTTTTTGAAGTCGGTTAAAAAATGTTTAGCAATGGTTTAGCAATCTATTTCAAAACGAAACAGATTAGGATTAATGTGAGTTACGCAATTAGGGTGCTGGTCTCCTCACGATGTTTTCCTTCACCGTAGTAATGAGTAATGTCCATGATAAACTCAGAAAGAATAAAGAAAAAACTAATAATACATACAAAAAAATCAAACTAAATATCTCGTGAATTTGAACCAAATCTCAATATTGTTCTCGAACGGAAACTATTACAACAGCACAAAAACAATAGTTCCCAAGCGACGACAATTCGTTACTCACTATTACCGAAATTCCGCGTTGCGTTTATTTTTCATTTTATCATTGTATTTTTCAACTTTCGCCGAAAACCCGTCGAGGTAACGCGGTCGACGACTTTCTTCTCGCGTAACGTTAACCGATGCGTTTACGTTATCTTTTGTTTTGTGCCGTCATACTAATTATTTTATTACGCAAACTTAGATGTAATACTTAGCTTTTTATTGTTTTTTTTTAAGGTCTTATTTGTTGAGTAATTTAGTTTTATTAACTCGATGCTGTTTCGTCACGAAATTTTGCTTGGGTCATGATAAGCTTCTGGTCTCAATGCATCAAGAAAGAAAGAATAAAGTTTATTTTAACACCATTCATCATCTCCTTTTCCCAACTATGTTGGGGTCGGCTTCCAGTCTGACCGGATGCATCTGAATACCAGTAATTTATATGAAGCGACTGGCTATCTGATTTCCACAACCCAGTTACTGGGTAATACAATACTCCTCGGTAAGACTGGTTGTAAGACTTTTGGGCTTCTGACGACCCATAAGGACTGTGAAAGGTCCGGCTTTACGTGCTTTTCGAGGCACTGGTGTGTAAAGATAGTCACCCATCCACGGACCAACCGCGGCAAGCGTAGCTTAGCCTGATCGATCGATCCGTGTGGCTGTTATTACTTAGCCAGAAGTCCCATTTTAACGCCGTACGTGAAACAAAAATAAAAATACAAATCATCATCATCTGCCTAGAATTTCAAATCTATGTTTGGGTTGGCTTCCAGTCTAACCGGATAATGCCAGTATTTTACAGTTGATAAAAGGCTAAGCAGATAGACTAGTAGTTTAAGTAGATTAGTGTTATCGTTTTTCTTAATCCGCCGCTGTTATTTTCTCATTAATTCTGTTGCGGGATCTAAAACAATTGAATCGTTTTCCGAGACTTCTTCCAGGTAAGCAGAAACTACAGAACGATATCTGCTTCGATTGTTACGTACCCCTTTGCTTCGGTTATGTTGCACAGACGCCAGCACATCCCAATTCAACATAAACCTTAAGGGGAAACAAGTCGCGGGCTCGAACTCACTGGTGGGCCTGGCTAAAAATCACGCTGGCTCACCGAGCATCGTGTCCGACAGAGGTAGTACCCGTGATGAGCCGCTAAACGCTAGTCTACATGCACAACATAATCGAGTGAGCTGCAGGATCAGTTGTAGTAAAACTGGTGTTTGAAAAACCCTCTACTTCAGTCACTGCAGTCACTATTACTACTTCGTTCAATGCTACTAAAAAAATCGTTGTTATTTTGCATGGAACCATCAAACATATTGTTTGTGTCAGTTGCACGAGATGCTCGGAGAGACACTGATATTTGTATTAATTCCAAGTATTTTCTACCTATTTTTTTCCTTAAAATCCTTATTTATAAACAGATATTATCTGATTTTATATCAATTTCTCGTGTCAGACACAACAAAGAAAATAAATAACCCTTAATAGAGAATTGTTTATGACACTTTTAGGAATTTTAAAAGTGCTACTACTCTTTAATATGTCTTTGGTGAGATAAATCACACTTTTAAAACACTCGTTTTACTAAAGTCTAATAAAACACTTAGTATAGTCACTTCTAAGATTGAACGTACTTATGAAATGTATTTATAAGTTTTAATTAAGCATCAAAGGCAATTAGACTTGCAAAAGGCACTTATAATGCCATTGCTCTTATTAATATCATATAACGTTTTCTTATATACGTCTTTAAGAATAATGCTACAAGTATGAATGCTCTTAAAATTTAAATAGACTTATGAAATAACACTATTAGAGTTGCTGGCATAGTCAGAACACTGAAAAAACCTCTGCATAAATCAATGTCCAATAAAGATTATTGAACTTTTCTATAATTGAGCTTTGTCGGTACCGACTTTGTTTTCGAGATTTTACACTCCTTTTATTACTTAAACACACCCAAAGTTCCGTGTGGTGCCGGACGTAAAGAATAGCACCATCCCATCTCTTCCCGTGGGTGTCGTAGGAGGCGACTAAGGGACTTACTAGAGCATGGGCAGCAGCGTTTTCTATGCATTTTACCACCATACTGCGATCGCCAACCCGCTTGCCAAGCGTGGCGATTATGGCAAGCCCCCTCAAATTGGGGGAGGCCTATATAATGTCCAACAGTGGATGTCTTCCGGCTGAAATGATGATAATGATGATGACCCAAAGTTAGCTTAAATTAGCAAGAAAAACGAATCTTTGTTGGCTCTAATTTTATAATGGCTTTTTATTTTAGTATTCTGTTTCTGTACAGACAATATTAATAATGAGACAAAACCATACCATGTTTAATATTTGATGTAAATTATCAAACAGTGGAGTAAAACCCACCCGAAGTTTGTATGGAAAAAATGTGGACAAGTGCCACCTTAACCTTTTGTGTTAAAGTTGAAAATCTATCAAAGTTTCAATGATTGGGGTAGCTTGATGTGCTGGCGTCTGTACATTGGTCGTGCGGTTGCGCGTTGTATGCAACTGACCTTTCTGAACTTCACCAATAAGGTCACTATTAACCACCAGTCATTCAACAATTTAACAATTTTATTTTCAGTAGTGGCCCAGATGTAACCGCCGCGACTTACAAGTTGTTGTAAGTCGTAGGTTCGAACCCAAACTAGTACTTTACTTTGTGTAAATTATTTCATCACCACTGCTCTCAAAACGTTGAAAAAAACATCGTGAGGAAACCGGCATGGCAAAAACATTCGAAGACACGTTGACATCTACAAACTCGCTCTGGACTCGCGTGGTGGATTACGGCCCACTCCCTCACTGTGGCTGATTATTATACGCTGATTACGTATGCTATAGGTATATTTACCACATTCAAACAATAATTGCAATCAACAAAACAAATCGATCAACAGGTGCTACGATTCTTATCTCCCTAATCAAATTAAAATTAAACTTTACTAACCTCGACTTCCTTCTTCGAAGGATATTGCCAGTGCATAAAATGTCGATCGTTGTTTTCCTATGTGTGGCAACACTGGCTTTCACACGGTTCAGCGCACGCGCTGATTGGCACAATATTATTTCATATTCAACCGGGAGTCGAACGGAACTAGACGTGTTTATGACTCTTAATTGTGACATTAATGTGGTCTAATGTATTTAATAAGGTGCTAATCTTTAATTAATAAGGCAATGATACTTGATACATCCTTTTATGTGTAAGTATACAATAATTATCAATTATTAATATTATCATGGACATACACGGCATCACGATAACACAGGGCTAAGTCGCGCACTCGATTTTTTACTCTCGGTGTTGCACCGAACATTGAGAATTCAAGAGTGCATCTCTGCGTAGCGAAAGTCGAACAGTGTGTTTTATTTACTGTTCGATTTCGAACTCTCGGCGATAACCAGAGCGTTGAAAATTCAGTGTGTGAAAAAAAAACCCGCCGCGTTTTTATGAAGTCTGTGGAAAGGTGGACTTAGAGACAAAATGCTTTTAAATTCCCGTTCACGATAATGTTATAACGTGCATGTATTTCCATACATTCTATGGACGTGAACAATAATATAGTTACGTTAGAAATTATGGATGCACACTTTGAGTCTTTTTTTCAATACATTTTAATGCAAATTCTTGCTGAGCCTTCAAGAGGAAGATGCTCTGTAACTGTTACTGTTAGCGTGCATCATCCCACAGCTGGGCAACTACCTCTCCTCATGACTTCCGGTTGTGTCGATCCAGAACGAATGTAGGCTACAGCAGGCTTAGTATGACAGTTTCTATTTCTACTCTACCGTAGAATAGAAATCGCTTGTTTACATTTCTAGGTACAAAACTGTCAACTGTCTACACGAAAACGTCATTGTTTTCGACTCTTCCGTCGACAAAACGCTTATCTACGGTTTTCGTGCTAAGCTTGCTGGTCGTTGGTTTTCCCGCCTTGAGTACATGGAATATTTTAATAGATTGTTTTTTCGTTGTTCCTCTGAACCAAAGCTCCTGCCATATTATCTCTTCACCACCTATGGTTGCCTGGTAAGATTGCCTAAGGCATTAAGTCCACCTTTGTAACATTACTGTATGAGAAAAGTTGAAACAAATAAATACTTATAAAGGACGTAAAGCGACGACTAGAAATGACTAATTAAGCTTTAGTCGGCATCCGTCGACATCAACAGTTGAATGTCAAGAGGACGATTGTTACCCACAAGGCTCGCCGACACGAATTAGTAAAGACCTCGCAACTTGTGGAAGTAATCAATTGCTTCTCATTGATTTGTTTAATTAACAAAGCAAATTTTGGTACCTAAGATATTCAGTCAAGATCAGGCCACGCCAAGATGCAAAGCGCGTAACAATTACGCGCCGCGTAACCGTTGTGTGAATCTTAAAGCTTGCGTATTGTAGGCGAAACAATGATAATTATAATATGTACGTTACTACTCATAGGAGAGAGATTTACGAGTTGTAGGTCGTGAGTTCGAACCCAGACACGCGCTTTACTTTGTGTAAATTATTTCTTTACCACTGCTCTCAAAACGGTGAAGGAAAACATCGTGAGGAAACTGGAATGTCCTAGAACAAAAAAAATCGAAGACATGTGACATCTACCAACCCGCACTGGGCCCGCGTGGTGGATTACGACCAATTCCCTCTCACAGAGAGAAGACCTGTCCCAGCAGTGGGAACATTATAGGCTGATGATGATGACATATTTTATAACGTCAGCATCAGCCTCAGAATATTTTAAAACAAGTCCCCCGCCGCGTTTGTCTGTCTGTTCGCGATAAACTCAAAAAGTACCTACTGAACGGATTTTCATGCTGTTTTCACCAAAATATAAGGTTTTAGTGTATGCGGGAAAAGCCGCTGGCAAACGGTAGTCAAATATATATATATTTTCCTAAAATGCTTCTTTATTTACGGTTGGAATCATCACTCTCCCGCCTTTATGCCAGTTAATACGTGGTCGGCGCAACATGTATTTTCTTCTATACTTACTCCCTTCCTGGATTATTGTCTGGCAAACCAAAACTTAAAGTTGCCTAAGTTGTGTTTTCGTTAATTACTCAAGAGGATTACCTTTATACCAATAGTTACTAATGCAAGGAAATAATGAAGAGATATCGCGAATGAATAAGCTATTGAACATTTGAACCACATTAATAATGCATCCTGTACAGTTAATCTGTTGTATATTCATAACATCGAAAGTCGATCGCACTGACCCTAAACGGCAGTTTAGTTAACCAGTGTTGAACAACAACAATGTTATGTTTTTAACTATTTTTTATATAGTCATTAACCGTAAACATACCTATCATAACGGTTGTTATGAGGCGACATAGATGAATGAAAGCTTAACGAAACTGAAACCATTTACATGGACTTTTGAATTGTCAAAAAAGTCGATCAGTCAGAAAGACGAAGCTTTACGCTTTGGAATGGGTAGTTACCCATTAAACTCCATGGATACACTTTTAAATCATATTGTCACATTGTAAGAGTGACGAAAAATTGCTGAATATAAATCATACATCAAGCTTAAATGACTTTAAGCATTGCTTTGACAGATGATTATAAACGCAGTTTAACCTTAAAGGAGTTTATGTGCGAATTTCACCAATTAAATTGAACGCGATCAACACATCTATTCCGCGTTCAAGAGCTGGCAGTGATTCCACAAGAATGATGACAGTAGCATCTCTTGAACGCGGTTTAGCTGTGATTGCGTTCATTATTTTAGTGAAAATAACCCAAAGTCGATGATCGCTTTGGATCAACGCCATTGCATCTAAATTAATGCTACAAATTACTTTACTCCGTACACATAACCCAGGGACTATTACAAGGCCGTTCTACTATATCCACCTCCATTCGAAACAATTACTCGAAGTTGACTCATACAAATACAAGGCGAGAATAACAAACAGCAACACTCTATAATTTTCTTTAGTTCCCCCTGATGGCTTGATACATAGTTTAAGACACAGGGTGTGGACGAAATCCTATGAAACCATGAATAAAAATGCCTTCATTGTTGAACTGAAAATGTTACGTGACAGTTGTTACCAAAACTGTCACTTTGAATTCTTGTTATTCACTTTATCTATTTATTTATTAGGGACAAAATACAGTTACATACTACAAAATACAGATAAATTCCTAAAACCAAGATTGCGTAAAACTCTAACAGTAAGAATTGCTGTCATTTTGACAGTTCAACAACATTCATTGCGTTATTTACCTACCGTTATTTAGCAGACAAATTCGAACACATGAAGCAATGAATTAGCATTTTTTTTCAAAAAGATTCGGACTGCTAGTGTGTTACGCAATTAGTGTGCAGTTCTGATTATTTTTTTCCTTTCAAGTAGATTAAGCTCAGCTGCTTACGCAGTTAGAAAGATAAGGCAGTTGACGGATGTAGCCACAGCTAGGTTAGTTTACTTTGCTTATTTTCACAGTATTATGTCTTATGGCGTTCTGTTGTGGGGATCGGCAGCTGACGTAGATTCAATTTTCATTTTACAAAAGAGGCCAATCCGCGCAATCTATAAAATGGGGCCTCGCGAGTCTCTTAGAAACAAATTCAGCGAAATTGATATACTAACTCTGCCGTCTCTTTATATATCCTAGAAAATATCTTGTGTGTTCGCAAAAACTTAGGCCTTTTCAAAAAACGATGCGATTTCCATAATCTGAATACACGTAGTAAAGATGAAATTGTGATTCCAAAATTTAGATTGACTAAAACTAGCAAGTCATTTCTAATAAACAGTATCCGCTTCCATAACATGTTGCCAAAGTCAGTTACAGAACTTAGCGATGGAAAGTTTAAAACGCTCATCAAACGTGTCCTTATCAAAAAAGCATATTATAAGATAAAAGACTACGTTGAAGACCGGGAAGTTTGGCATTAATTCCTTCTGCACATGTGGCTTCCCTGGTACCTCATTAACAGCATAACTATGTGAAAGTCTATTAACTGTTCTCAATGTTCTTTTTATTTTTACAATGCTGACATTATTCTCGTCATTATTTGACATTATACATCAATTTTAATATCAACAATTTTTTAGTGATTGTCATGTTAATCATGTCACTATGTTTAATTAGGTTCATTTTATTTATATGTAGATTATTTTACGTATTGTGAAATCTACAGTCTGTAAGGCCTACAACGTTCTCCACGTTGTAGGCCTTACAGACTGTAGATTTGTAGACGATTTTCTATTCTGTATTCGTCTAAGTACCTGGTACTTATTGACAGGCCTGCACTGTCCTCCCATACATTTTATCTCTGAAAATATTGTTAAAGCCAATCATTTTAAAAGAGTAACCGTGGAGTTTCTTGCCGGCTCTTCTCCATAGGAAACAACATTTTGGAACTGTGCACCTACCTTCTGACGTTTCATAAGTTTCATAAGTGCCCATGCAGGTTTATATGAAATAAAAATATTTTGATTTTGATACATTTGGTTCCAAGCATACCTAAAACTAAATACTGTGGGCATAAAAGGTTAAATAAATTTAGCTTTTTATCCACAGACGCGATGGCCACCGAAATAATCTAAACATAATAAAACAAAAAACAAATAAATAAAACGACTTTTTGTGGGGTCGTCGACCTTAAATAGTGTCGACATGAAATATCAGTTTAAAAATCTGTTTTTTTTTTTGTGTAAGCTGCAGGCATGATGGCGATATCTAAACATAATAGTAGGTACATAAGTTAGCAGATTTTCTCAACTTATATTTCAAGTACTACAACTTTTACTTCTCAACTTATACTAACCGCGGTCGTTGACCTTCCAAAGGAAAACATCAAGTATTTTTATTTTTATCGTGTTTATACCCACCGCGTCTGTGAAGTTTAGCTAGCTAATTTAAAATAGCCTTGGATTTAAAACTCAAACTCAACGTATTAGTCGGTTTTTTTTTTTTTTTTTTGGGTGGGAAATCATCAAATAACTTCTCCCGCTCTGGGTGGAGCAGGAGGGCGTGTCAGACTTTTACTGACTAAAACCCACCCGTGTTCCTTCAGTAGCCCTTAAGCCAGGGGCTGTGGTGTCTCTTTCGAACAAACCCGCACCCCTGGCAGGCATCGACCCTTGCGGGTCCCATCACTTTTTGTGCTGACATCTCTTTGAGGCGCGCGTGGAACACAACGCGCCGTCGACTTGGGCTTGGTCCTTACCGGACAGCGAGCTACCCATTACTCGCCGTCCGCAAGCCCATGCCTACGGTGGCCGGAAATCGGCCTGGGATTCCCGACGCCCAGGGCGTCTCCGTATCCTGCGGCGGCTGGGGTCGCGAGGGCGCATATGCTGCCTGACCCTCACGTGCGCCGCCTCCCTCTTCGCGAGCATCACTGCTTCGCTGAAGGAGGTGACGGCTCCCCATGCCCTCTCGCTCCGTACCATGGCCTGGACCAGGGCCGGACGCGAGAGATCGCCGCCGCCGATCGCCTCCACGAGGACACGGCGGTGCTCCGCCCAAGCAGGGCAGACCGCCACCGTGTGCTCCACCGTGTCCTCAGGGCGATCTTCGCAGTGGAAACACCCGGGCGTTTCCTCCCGCCCTATCCGAAACAGGAACCTCCCGAAACAACCGTGTCCGGTGAGGACCTGCGTCAGGCGGAAGGTGAGGACGCCATGCCGCCTCTCGAACCACTCCTCAAAGAGGGGACTTACCGCCGCAATCGTGGCGTGCCCAGCACTGGGTTGCGACAATCGCTCTCTCCATGTCACCATGAGATCCCGCCGGAGCTCTGTCCGCTGTGCCGCGATTTCCTGCGGCAGCGGACTTACGCCCCGGCGTTTGGCCTCCTCGCGCCACTCCCATATTTGCGCGAGGACCTTTGCCTCCAGATCCCATGGCGGTAATCCGGCAAGGAGGCCCGCCGCCTCGCCGGAGATCGTGCGATATCCCCGGATCATCCTGATCGCCATGACCCTATGGGACGCCCTCAGCTTGCGAGCTGGTTGGCGCCTCAATGTAGGCGCCCACACCGGCGCCCCGTATAGGGCCATGGACCGCACGATCCCTGCGTAGAGCCTCCGGCAGGAGGCGTTTGGCCCCCCTAGATTGGGCAAGAGCCGCTTCAACGCAGCCCCGGCCCGCTCCAGTCTGGGAGCCAAACGGCGGAAATGCTCCGCGAAGTTCCACCGGCTGTCGAGGACGAGTCCCAAGTACTTCATCGTCGACTCGACGCCGATGTGAACCCCTCCCACCGTTATCTGGGAACCCGTCGGTGGCGCATTCCGAGGACCATGAAACCACATGGCCTCGGACTTGTGCAATGCCACCTCGAGTCCCAGTTGCCGGATCCTATCGACGATTGTCGCAACCCCTTGTGTCCCTAAGTCGGCCGCCGCCTGGTACGACCTCCCTTGCGCCAGGACAAGCGTGTCGTCAGCGTAGCAAACTACACTGACGCCGTCAGGGAGGTCGGACGTATTAGTCGGTCAGGCAGAAAGATGAAGCTAGTTCTCCATTCCAAAGCATAGTATAACCTATGGATAAGAACTGCACCCTAATTGCGTAACTCACGATTCATCATAATCTGTATCGTTTTGAAACGGATTGTTAAACCATTGCTTCATATGTTCGAAAATGGTGTCTGTTCGACAACATAAATAACGCAATGAATATTGTTTAACTGTGAAGACGAAACCAATTATGATCAATCGTGAGTTACGCAATTAGGGTGCGGGTAAGAAACTCCAGAGACACTCTCTTAAATCGAAATATTATTATGAAAATAGTTACATTATTCATGTTCATGCTCATACATCATTAATGAAAACAATCAGGCTAAAAAAATCGAAGTTACGAGTAGGACCTTATCCAAGATCTTCCACCTCAATCAATACCCAGTCAACGAATCACCTTGTGAGTTGTAAAGACCTACAATTTCAAAATGGCTTCACTCCGCTTCTCAGACAATTGATCTATTAAAAGCTCTCGTACTTCCTCGGTAGATAGCGTGAATAATAAAGTGTAATGGCTTGAATACCGCCTTTGAAAACAAGCCCGCACCGTGAAGGACCGTCATTGTTAGCAGCCGAACGAATGGCCTCCGCAGATCCAGATTAGATAGATTTATTTGATGTAGCAACTGGATTCTGTCTGTGAGCTTGTTTAGGTAACTCTTTTCATCTGCCTAGCCGTTATATCTGAACTACACAACCCAGTTACTAGGTAGGTATATAATACGATACCCCTTAAATTGGAAAGTCTGGATGTCTTCTCAAAATTCTAATCTACTTAAAAAAAAAAAAAACAACTCATACTCCGATATTTTAAGGTAAATTGTATTAAATTTTGACATTCTGAACTTAGGTATACAATGACTATCGACATTTTTAATCATTCGTTATTTTAATCAATCGGCATTTCAATTTTCGATATTTCGATACAAGCGATATTTAAATTTTCGATGTTTTGAATATCGACACTTTACCCGTACTTATTTTTTATTAATTTTCGACATTCAAAAATGTATCCGTTATTAACTTTTATAAGAGCTAATAAAGTTAGTAATAAGTTATATGTAACATAATATCGCGCCTGTTATTCCTGAACCGAAAGGTAAGTAAGGTAGAGGTGCACTTATGGTACACCCACATATCGCCAGATACAGGATAAGTTTTTAACCAGTGCGCAAACTGTAACCATGACTTCAGCATATCATTCTAGAGTCCCAGCGCAGAAATTTTTCACCGGTAATACAAAAATAATCAGCTGTTCCGTACATTTTGACCGCGTAGGTATTGCACTTTTCTATGAAACGGCAGATAATTTTTTTTTGTGTAAACGACGAAAAGTTTCTGCGCTGGTGTGTCTAGAATGATATGCTGAATTCATAGTTACAGTTTGCGCACTGGTTAAAAACTTATACTGTATTTAAGTCCCACAGAATAGGGGGCGAGCATATTGCCACAGATCCAGAATCGGAGCTGCTACTGCATCCAGTTAGACTGGTAGCCGACACCAATACAGTTAGAAAAACAGGCAGAGCAGATCATTAACCTTATAATTTATTTTCATGATTAATAGCATGGGCAAGACGGTCTTAGTTTGTTACTGTTAAGTACATGAAACGCAAGACACTTTACCCTATGCCGAAATCTATGATCGAAATTTGAAAATTAGAGCACGTACGTTTGACGTTTCGTTTTCAAGTTGGTAAGACGGATGTCACAAATTCTGTCCAATCTCATGATAAATTTATCCAACCGTAACTTTCAAGGTTAACAAGTAGGTACATTACATTTTTTCTGTCACCAACCAAATTGGGTTATACATGTACCATTTAGATTGTGATTAGGACAAGGATTATAAAATTTAATACACCTACACTACACACGTTAAGTACATAAATTGACATACTTAAATATCGCAGGAAATCATTAAGCTAGTCATGTTTCCGGATTTAATAACTGTTTGTCGATTGGCGATTTGAGTGACATATTATACATGTACCAATCTACCTAGCATCTAAAGATGGAGGCTGTAGGATCGAGTAAAACATAATGTTCCCACTGCTGGGACACAGGCCTCCCCTCTACAACAGGGAGTACCTGGTCTACCACGTGGGCACAGGGTGGGTAATTTTTTTTGAGGTTGAAAATCATAAAATAACTTCTCCCGCTCTGTGTGGAGCGGGAGGACGTGCCAGACTTTTACTTGACAAAAACCCACTCGTGTTCCTTCAGTTGCCTGTGTGCAAGGGGCCACACGGTATCTGTTTCGAACAACCCGCACCCCTGGCAGGCATCGGCCCTTTGGTATACGTATTTGACGTATACCTTCTTCTTCAATTTTTTTTTTTTAACAATTATTAGGATTAATGATTTTTAGGATCGAGTGTTGTGGTGTAATTTAACTTGAGAAAAGCTTCGGTATATCCAGTGGTGAAATAACTGAAAAGGTGTGTGGAAATCGGTTATCATGGTTGAGTGTGTGATGGAGAAGAATGAGAAAAGTATATGAATGTGGATTAGACCAAAGAATGTTGCGGCAACCCAAAATAAATGAGGGTGTTCTTAGCGTTCTGAGGTATTCAAGCCACTAGTTGGCGCCCCTTTGACAAGAGGTCTTCCAGTTCGACAACGAACTTAAAATATTTGATGTCATTCGTTTCATTCATTCATTCATTCGTTTATCATTCAGTTTGTAGGCGTTTTGACACTTAACAGGTGCCCGGACTTGACGTCTTAGTGTTGCCAGAAAACCCACATAGGGATAAGGCCAGGAAAATTATGAAATTCCCTAGTAAATACTTTAAACAAAGCGGAAGCTTATCACAGTATTTCAGTACCTAATACAGGAGGCAGTTACGTCGGTGTTAATAACCTAAAAACACATTTTCACGCGGGAAATGAGTTACCCGTCCAACCATTATAACTTAAACTTTCATTTCACACCAATATAACTTCCTCAGAGCTCCAATCATTTGGTTAATTAGAGCTCTTTTGGCAATATCCACTGACAAATGATTTATTTTCTTTGATCATTATAAAGTTAGGTAATGTTAACGAAAATCCGGTTAATTTCGATAATTATGTGTAACATGTTTGTGGTAAGTATTGTATAACGCAAAAGGTGTGTCGAACATATTATGAAATGTTATGATTATATCCTCGTAATATTTGAACTTAGTGTAGCACCACAGAAAAGGAATATTATGTTCTGTGTGTAGCACGCTATGTAGGTTGAGACACACCTTACAATGTAGGTATTACTTTCGATATTTTACTTGAAATGTTGTGTCTCTAGAAGTAATTCAATGTTATGAATTTATGATTTATATCCATCCATTTAAATAAAACTGAAAGGTCACTCATTCATACATTCATTCCCTCACTGATTGATTTGAGTAATTTGATCATTTAATCTTGATTCTAAAACAGGTAATTTCGGGAACTCCCCGTTATTCACGAAATCTCAAAAACGACTGGACCTGCGAAGATGAAATTTGGCATAGAGATAGATTATAGGTAGGAGACGTCAGCTAAGAAACTATTTCAGGTAATTTCCTCCGTAAAGGGGTGAAATAGAGGGTGGAAGTTTGTATGAAAAAAAGAAATCCTTGGGCCCGTTCCAGATGATTTTCAACAATGACTCGGGCGGAACCGCGAGCAGCAGCTAGTATCAATTATATTATTTGAACTTTTAGCAGTGGTGGCCCAGTGGTATCGTCCTCGACTTTCGAGTTGTAGGTCATGAGTTCGAACCCAGGCAAGCACTTTACTTTGTGTAAACTATCTCATCAACAATGGTGTAATTACATAATCAGCCTAAAATGTTCCCACTGCCGGGAACATTTTAGGCTGATGACTCTGTGAGTAGGAGCGGGCTATCCACCACACGGGACAACATGGGACAACATTGGGGCAATGTTTAATGTAGTATTTTAAAATAATACGCTTTTTCTTGTGCCTTTCGACTATAACTGCGCATTTTAATTACCTATAAGGTAACACCACGACTCCACGAGACAGGCTCGATCTAATGTGGAGTTCATAAGCAAAATGTTTCCGTTGCGTCCTTTTATTTTTGTAAACCTAGCTACTAATGTAGACATGGAAATGTAAACCACTGTTTTTTGGCAATTTAAACGTCATCTTTTTAACTAGATGTTACTAAAACAGGTCACGGTTGTTACTGGTACCTACTCCTTTCAGAATCTAATGAATGTCCTTCAACACATATTCGCAGTGGCAATTTTCCCTCTTACCATACATAACGTCCCATACGAACAAGATAACTATCTGAACTGAGATTTAATTAGTTGGTTATTAGGTGTATGCAAAACGGAACAGGTGTGGTCCTGGTACCAACACGTTCTGCACTTTACTTAGTATCTACTTGAAATTTAATAACTTATCAAGTATTCGACTATGAATTGTAGAATAGTGTAACTCTCGAAGTACAGTTAAGGAGTATGTTCTGCTTACACCCATTGCAAGAAGGCGTGATATTGCATGTCATCATCATAAGCCTGGCCTCTTCCCAACTATGTCGGGGTTGCCTTCCAGTTTAGGGGCCATCCATAAATTACGTCATAATTTTTGGTTTTTTAAACCCCCGCCCCCGTCCTTGTCACAGGTGGTCACACTTGCGAAACCCCTTCCCTCTTGTTTGACGTCACATATTATTCAATTTTATATTTAGAAGTATAAAACAGCAGTTTTTTTATTAGAAATAATCATTTAAAAAAGCAAACAAACTCAATTATTTTAGATAGATAGAAGAAGCCTTATAAATATAGGTCGAGTAAGTAATATTTTAAGGTTTTGGTTTACATATAAATTTGGAGTTTTGGTATTTTCGATTTTAACATGTGACGTCACAAAGATTTTGACCCCCTGTCCCTTGTCACACACCCCCTTATTACAGAACAAGGTTTTTCTTTAGGTATGGTTTAAACCTTCGAGCCTATTTTTTAAATAAGAACCTAACTGACATCGTAATACAGCTCCTTTTACAAAACTGACAAGTTAGTCCAGTGCTAAATTGTCAGTTTTGTAAAAGGAGCTGTAATTCTATTTCAGTTCTAAGTTCTTATTTCAAAAATAGGCTCGAAGGTTAAACCATACCTAAAGAAAAACCTTGTTTTGTAATAAGGGTGACAATGTTACATATAGTTGACCCCCTCCCCCGCTTTCACGTTTAACGTAATTTACAGACAGCCCCTTAACCAGATGCAGCTGGATACCAGTATTTTACATGGAGTGACTGCCTATCTGACCTTTATTACCCAGTTACTGGGTAACACGATGCCCCTTGGTAAAACTGGTTGTAACGACTGTCACAGATCTACGAATGACAGCCAGGACCATCAGATTAACGTGCTTTCTGAGGCACGGAGGGGAGGAAACCCCATCCACGGGCCAAACGCGGCAAGCGTAGCTTTATCTGGGCCTGAATTCACTACAACCACTATTCGTTACCACATCAATCAAACACGAATTCTGCTAATATCGTCTTAATAATATCGACAAATTGTCTTCGATATATCATTCTAGACCCCCTAGCGCAGAAATTTTACGCCGAATACACAAAAAATAATCAGCTGTTCCATACATTTTGACCGCGTAGGTATTGCACTTTTCTATGAAACAGCAGTTTTTTTTTTTTTTGAGCAACCCGCGAAAAATTACTGCGCTATAGGTTCTAGAATGATATGCTGAATTCATGGTTACAGTTTGCGCACTGGATAAAAACTTACCCTGTATACAACTGATACAAAAGAAGAGTAAATCTACTATTAAAAAAAAAAAATAGTAATCGAGACATACTTTTTCAAGTTCACATTGGTATAGTTGCTCATGGAAAGTTAAGATGCCACAATTGACTACTTTACGAGTCTCCATCGGCATACGTCCAGACACAACCAGTAGGCTGTGCCGCTGTAGGTTACAATTTATAGTAATTACAACATCATTAACGTCTCGCCATCCGTCTTACCGTCTACCCACTGTGCTACATAAGGTAAGGCTACACTGTTGGGTAAGGACGAGCACCCACGCGTCGCACTTTGTTAGCATAATGCTGTTGCAATCACATCTATTGTATTTTAATTCTGACAGTCCCTGATAGCTTTTGTGACGATTGATTTGTTTGTACTCAATTATTTCAACTGACCTCGGATCTTGAGCTGATCTTGGATAAAACATGTAGGATGATGCTGAGGACCACCAGCATCATCCTATATCGATAACTCAGTCCTAAGAAATTAGGTTAAATTAGCAAAAAAAAAACGAATCTTTGTTGTCTCATAACTTTTTCATGGCTATTTATTTTAAGTATTCTGTTTTCGCACATGAGATAAAACCATGATTAATTTTTGAAGTACAGACGCCAGCAGGTCAACCTACCCCAAACTGTCAAATTTTCCCATTTGAACATGAACCTTATGCTTACACTATAAAGTTGAAAATCTATCAAATAAATTTGACAGATTGGAGTAGCTTTATGTGCTGGCGTCTGTACTTTGTCGAACAGTGGAGTTAAACATTCCCGAAGTTTGTATGGTAAAAATTTAGGTTAGGTTCACCTTAAGCATTATATTCGTAACTGAAGAATGTATGACAAGCATTGTTTGCAACACCATGCGTACCGAGTACAGGTACCGACGCACAATGTACCAAGCTCCTTATTTGGCAGTTGAGATGAAACCAGTTGGTGTAGGACGAGTCATTTGTGAGCGAAAAATTACTTAGAGATTACTTTAGAGCCTTGTAATGTTTTATGATCAGTAGTGGCCCAGTAGTAACGACTGTGACTTACAAATTGAAGGTTCGAACCCAGCCAGCCATAAGCACTGCCAGGGGTGCAAGTTGTAAAATCATTTATTAATTTGTTTAACATAGGTAGGTACTTACAATAATGATGAAATATAAAGATAATATAGAGTGCGCTATGTTCTGCCAGAGGAAAGAGATGCCGTGGTCCCTGGCACGCAGGCAACACGGGTAGGTTTTAGTCAGTAAAAGTCTGACACGCCCTCCTGCTCCACCTAGAGCGGAAGAAGTTAATTGATGATTTCACACGCAAAAAAAAAAAAAAAAATTAGCAACGCCCTCTTTTCTTTCACTGAGCCTTCTGCCCCACTGCTCGGACCTCCTCCCAGGACTCCTTTACACTCCATTTTCTGAAATAAACACAATGCAGTCTCTATTCTGGAAGTGAGAAGTGAGCATTGCTGACCCCGTGGCAACGGCCGCGTGTTGTATAGTAGGCAAACGCGCCCAGACAGGCGATTTACTTTGTGTAAATTATTTCATCACCACTACTCTCAAAATGGTGAAGGAAAACATCGTGAGGAAACCGGCATGTACCTACTAGAAGCAAAAATTTGACGACGTCTGACCTGCACCCTAATTGCGTAACTCACCATCCATCATAATCTGTATCGTTTTGAAACGGATTGTTAAACCATTGCTTCACGTGTTCGAAAAATGTGTCTGTTCGACAACATAAATAACGCAATGAATATAGTTTAACTGTGAAGACGAAACCAATTATGATCAATCGTGAGTTACGCAATTAGGGTGCTGAACTGGGCCCGCGTTTTGTATTGCGGCTTACTGGGTTGATGTGTTCTCATTGAACGGAGGACTGTGTCCCAGCAGTGGGAACATTATAGGCTGTTTATGCTATGTTTTTGCTTATAATGTTTTTGAAGATCTAAACTACAGTCGCCTAATCCGCTTGAATAGTATATTCGAGCTGAAATCTCGATTCAATAATTTACTGATCATAAAACGAAGTCGGACTCAATGTAAAATTATTACTTAAATTAATCTTAGGCTCCATAACATGAAAACTTTATGGATTTCTTTGATAGCATTCACATTCATATTAAAACTGTAATAAACTGTTAAATATTCTATTCATAACTCCTCCATCTTAATTGAAATAAATTTAGCTATTCAGTTCTCTGCATAATAAAAGTGAAAGATTTATTTATTCGTCTGCACTTTACAAGAACATCTACATATTTTAAGTGAAAACTTAATGTATATGTAATATGTATGTAGCTTTCGCCCAGGGCTCCGCTCGCGTGGTTGTCGGTTATCACGTAAAAACGTAGCCTATGTCCTTCTCCATATACCAGGCTATATCTCTGTCGAATTTCATGACGATTGGTTCAGGGGTTGAGGCGTAAAAGCGACAGACAGCCAGAGATACTTTCGCATGAAAAGTATTAGTAGGGAAGCAGGGATTAGTAGAGGGGATATCTTAAGATTTCGTTCAATATGCGAAAAAACGAATTGATATTTTTCTCTTTTTACAGGTAAATCATCAACCAGTTTCATGATAGTGTTTTTACAGTCAAGATGAAGTGAACAACGAAGCTCAAGGTAAGAAATAGCTATACTTTGAAAGCGAAGCAACAAACGAAAGATAAGAAATTCTTAAGGAGGCCCATACTCTCTAAATCCGTCAACGAAGAAACAGGCCTGTCGAAAAATAGTTCAATACTTCGGAACGAAGCCTACTCCCGATTAATTTAAGATTAAAGTATCAGTATTCTTCTAGCCGTACTCATAAATCATTGTTATTTAGCAGTCATATGCAAGTTTGGTAATTGGGTGGAAGTGTGTGGTGTTTGTGAACGAGGAAGACTGACCTGCCGTGATACAGTTTTCAATAGTACGGAGGTCAGTGTGAATTAAGCTCAAACAACCGCATAACGCACACAGGTATTTATATTCACATACCTACGTAATTAAACTAGTATTCGTAGATGCAAATCACGGGATTGTTGGGATTTGTAAGTAAGGTTGTTCTTATAAATTGTCAAAAAACTTTTTTACTTTTACTTTAATTAACTTTTACGGTCAGGCAAAAACACGTCGAGAGTACCTAAGGACAACTGTCAAGTCGTGTTGTCATTAATTCTTATTTCGGACCCGTTCGTAACTGATACGGAGTAGCAAATGCCCGTAACTACGGATATCGTGCTTAAACATTAGGTCCTCTGGGACCAATATCGTAATCCTGTAAAAATAATCATCTGTCTCATACAAAACCGCAATACTCGAACAAAATGTATAAGACTGCTGATTTATTACTCCGCGACTACGACGTTTGTCCCACGAAGAAAGTTGTTCACTTTGATGGTCTGTACTTACACTTATTACATAATATGACCACATTTTTTTTATTCTCGCTGTTTAAGGAAGATGGTGACTAAACATAACTCCCGAACATAGCGATAACTAGCGATAGCTTTTATTTAGTTACCTATTACCAAAGTACCCTCAATTAATACCAAACAAAGACATCACTTAAGTGATGTGACTTTAGCCTAACTTATTTACTTAAGACGCAGACCCGTAACATCCATCCATACATGGATATTTTATAAGTATTTAGACTGGCATAGTGTAGTGGCAATGTGACATACGATTGCGAGACAACTAGACGCAATGACAGGTTGATTTATCAGCTTACAATGTCCCCACTGTTGGGAATGTTGGGAAACAGGCATCCTCTCTATGAAAGGGGGCATCCATTAATTACGTGAGGTGTTTAGGGGGGAGGGGGTCTCGGCAAATATCACGTAATTTATATATTTTTCTGCAAAGAAACAATGTAACATTACGAGAAAACCGGGTTAAATTAAGTAAAACAGGTTTTTTCCGCCAATATGGCTAAATCCTACAAAACAAAATCGGTGGCGGTTATGCGAACACCACAAAATAGTACAGCAGCTCCTCGATGGTTAAACCGACACCAGCCAGTCAAGCCAGCCGAATGCTACGCATAAATCCAACGCAAATATACACTAAACACGTATTTAAAATATCTCACTTGAAATTATAGGGGGAGAGAGAGGGTAGATCCAAATATCACGACATGTCACCGGGGGGGGGGTCGAAATATCGCCAAAATTGCCTCACGTAATTAAATGGAAGCCCCTAAGGGAGTGGGCTAACCATAGATCTTTTATATTTTTATGGCTTATAACCTTCCACGTGGGCCCAGAGCGGGCAGATGGATTTCACATGTCTTCGAATTTTTAGTTCTAGTACTTGCCGGTTTCTTCACGATGTTTTCCTTCACCGTTTTGAGAGCAGTGGTGATGAAATAATTTACACAAAGTAAAGCGCCTGACAGAGTATGAGCCCACGGCTTACCTACAACTCGTCAGTCGTCTTTTCGACGCTATATTTTAATTTGTGAATATTTATTTTTGCTATCTATGCTTATATATATTTTATCGGGAGCGGTGGTGGCCAAGTGGTAACGGCCGCGACTTACGAGTTGTTGTAGGTCGTGAGTTCGAACCCAGACAGGCGCTTTACTTTGTGTAAATAATTTCATCACCACTGCTCTCAAAACGGTGAAGGAAAACATCGTGAGGAAACCGGTATGTCCTAGAACCAAAAATTCGAAGACATGTGACATCTACCAACCCGCACTGGGCCCGCGTGGTGAATTATGGCCCAATCCCTCTCACCGAGAGGAGGCTTGTGTCCCAGCAGTGAGAACATTATAGGCTGATGATGATGATGATATATATATATTTTTATATATATTAAAATGAATCCCTATTTCCATTGCTCACGGCATCACACGTGAACGGTTTGACCAATTTTCCTAATTCTTATTTTGCTGTGTTTGATAATGTCAGGAGAAGGTTCTTATGAAATAAGAAAGGAAGTTGCGCGTAACATTAGAAAATTTAAGAAAACTTTACAACCATATTTATTTACTTTTCTCATATTATACCAATGCGAATTCAATATTCATAGTTACGACAGCTAGTTTTTATATATTTATTAATTAGTTATTATTTCCGTACCGCATAGATTTGCTGCATTGTCATTTTATTTTTAATTTTTCGCAGTCAGTAACCTACTTCTTATTACGAATTTGCAATGGACATGATTACCTACTTTTTGGCGATAACAGGCGTGACAGTAATTAGAAGAGAAAATAGTCGTTCGCTGATTAATTTAATTACTTTGACATACAATAGGACAAGCTAGTGCATAAGTAATTATTAGCAGCACGGGTCGATCGATCAGGATAAGCTACGCTTGCCGCGGTTGGTCCGTGGATGGGTGACCACCTTTACATATCAAAAGACCCCTCCGTGCCTCGGAATGCACGTTAAGCCGTTGGTTCCGGCTGTCATTTGTAGATCTTCAACAGTCGTTACGGGTCGTCAGAAGCCCGAAAGTCTGAGAACCAGTCTTACCAAGGGGTATCGTATTACCCAGTAACTGGGTTGTGGAGGTTAGATAGGCAGTCGCTCCATGTCAAATACTTGTAATGAGCTACATCCGGTTAGCCTGGAAGCCGCCCCAAAATAGTTGGAAAAAAGGGTAGCCTTTTCCATCTCATCATATGCCTTTGAAATACAATATTCTGCCACTCTTTGTTGCAAAATAGTCACATTGAGGTAACTCTCTTCAAATCCGTAGCATGTCTGTTGTGTACATTTTGACGAAATTATTCAAGAGTGCGGTTAGCCTTGTGCCAACGACACTGGGAGTACAGACTGCACAAAACTATGTCTTGTCATTGAGGTCTTGTACATTTAATGCCAGCACAACTGCGTCGTGCGTCGTGTTTTGTTTTGTCACACACAGTCAAGTATCCGTTGTGCTGTAATTGCTTGGCAAATGGATGTCGCGACGAGAGCCAAGAGTTTTCACTCATTGTCGGCGTTTCTAACTTTATAATAATATACATAGAAAGGTGTAGTGTTCACAGACTTAGTACCTACAAAGTGACGACTTATGCGGTTGAATTCAGCTGGGTGAAGCCTAATTTATAAGGTATAATTTAATTTGCCAGCGAAACTTAAAAAAAAAACAACAAATTATGATGATATTTTTGTCTTGGGACAAGACAATACGGCCGGGTAGGTTCACTACCTAATTGAAATCTTAGTTTTTTTTTTTTTTTTTTGTGCTAACACGATATCTAAACACGATACGAAACTTGTTTTGACCCCAAAAAATTAAGAACATCAAAGACATCTTCACACTACAGGGCGGACACATCTCTGAATCTCCACCTGAGTAGGTTTTCTTTACCTCGACCTACCTGAGTCCGAAGTCTAATTGAAGAGTTCCAAGTAAGCCAGGGCAACCCATGTCCAGGCGCGAGATTTTCAGCAGCTAAAACGAATGGGTTTGGTAGGGAAGTAGGTACTATATCACCTAAGTCTTTCCTTAGACCGTTTGCTGGTGACTAACTAAGAATGATCTTCTCAGCGCTTGTCCAAAGATAACGTACTGTTTATGCAGTGAAAATACGCGTGCCGGATGCTGGGGTATCCTAGATTTCTAATGAGGGAAACTCTGTTTAATTCTACACGCTGCATAAATCATGTAATGTAGTGTTCCTGCTTTGTTTGGTAAATAGGTACGAATTTAAAACATTGTTAGTACAATGCAAACACTTCGGTCTGTTATGTATGAATGTGACCAGAAAAATTCTGCTATCCTGACTCCTCCTCATCATCATCATTTGCCTAGCATAGCCAAATATGTTGGGGTCGGTTTCCACTGCCTGTTGCCTGTTGGACCTCCACAACCCAATCAACCCGACACCCCTAGGTAAGACTAGTTGTTAGAGTGGTACGGTACAATATTAAATCAAATTAGATCGAAGCGTCAGAAGCTATTCCAATTGATGGTTTCCGTGGAGAAGAGCCGGCAAGAAACTATACTCCATTATAACTTCCTACCTCTCTTTTAAGGTATTTAATAAATCGGGGTACGTTTTATTCCAGCATATGAAATAAGGCGGTACAGGACTCATGATCCTCAGTATAGGCATACGATTAATGGACATCGTATCGATACAATGAGGTTGCATTCAAATGATTTTACAATAATACTGACCTATTTCAGTGAAAAACGTACAACGGATGCTATTACATGAAAATAAGAAAAATATATAAAAATAAATACCTTTTTAATGGCATCGTATTTTTCTTTTTCAAATACGACCAGCGACTGGTTGTTTGAAAATGTAACTGAAATGAGGTTGCATATCTACATAAATATACTAATATAGAGGTGTGCGTTTTTATGTAGACGATAATCTCCGAAATTACTTATTTAATTCAGTTTTTTTTTTTTTTTCATTAATGGGAATCTTTACCCTGAGTGTAAAAAAATGTCTATATTTCAATGTTTTGTACGAGAATACTTACATTTATACGGTTGCATGTAGCCTAAAGTAATTTGAAATTTTCTGTTGCCTTCCATTCAAAGCGACCAACGCAATGAAGGCATGCGAAACAGGAACTTCAAACAGACTCGTAAGAAATACAAAATATCATGTTTCATCCGCTCGAATTACCAAATACAGCCTATTACTCAACAGAGTGAGCCTATGAGCGTCCAAACAACTTTCACTCTCATAATCAATACCTAATAGCAGCATTCGAAATTCAAAAATATTTGCCATAGATTGTGGACGTTCGGTCAAAAGCTTTCACCGGTCAGTTGGCTGTGTATGTCTTCGAATTTATGGTTCTAAGACATGCCGGTATCCTCACGATGTTTTCCTAAACCTTTTTGAGAGCAGTGGAATTGAAATTGAATACACAAAGTTATGGCGGAGATTTCTTGAAAACGCTCAAAATAATGGTTTTTTAAACCGGTATCTCTTTAACCGTAAATAGTTTTGAAAGCAAAAAAAAATCGATGACATTTTCAAGTCTTTTTTGCATACAGTGATGGTACTCAAAACATAATTAAAAATACTTTAATGCATCAAAAAATCATCTAAGTCACCTCTTAATTATCTTTAAAACCAGTTTATCCCTTCAATAACAATTATAACTAAAAATATACTATAAAATTCTAAATGCCAAACTGCATCTAGTGATGGATTATTTATTATCAAATAGTTAAAATCTAATTTTCGACGATTTTATTTGCATTTTTACGACAATGCTTGCTCATTTATTATTCGAATTTATTACAACAGATTTTAACTCGTATCGGATTGCAGTAAGAACTATTATCGCTCATAACGACAATACGACGAGTACATTCAAAATTACCAGGACCTTTAGTGCCTGTCTGGGTTCGAAATCACGACCTGTTATGTCGGGGCCGATACCACTGGACCACCACAGTTACTCGGTGGCCAGGGAAGAAGGGAAGAAGTTAACGTTTTACCCCGACCCCAGTCAACATAGGACAAGATCAGGAAGATTTCAAATTATTGTTTCCATAAAAACCATGATACTAAATTCTACATAAAAATGATGATTAGGAAAGTATCCATTTCTTTTACACGCATATTATGTGTCTCATTATTATGGAGGATTTTATCTCATATTATCCGTACTAATGAGATACATTTTCAAATTGAATGGTAACTTGTAGCAGCCCTATCGGTCATGTCCGACAGGTGCATCGACCTGAAAGAATTAAAGGGAGACAGTGTTTACCAACTACTTTGTTCGAGAGGAGAAAGTTTACATAAATTAGCCGGTATTATCCTACCTATGCAGAATCAGGAACATGAATATTCTCAGTATGAAGCCCGGATTGTATTACATAGACAAACTTTTTGAAAAACTAGGCTGAATGGATGCTTGTCTTTGTCAGAGAAAGAAAATGCTCGTTTCGAAAATAGAAACCGAATTCTTTGTTCAGAATTCTTATGATCAGTAATTTAAATTCTGTTTATGAAAATATGCAAAAATAGATTTTTTAAGGTTCGAATAAAAACATTGCTGTCAGCAAATAAATTAAGTGTCAACAAAAAGTTCAGTCACCTCAAATTACATAAAAGTATACTTACTTTGCGTAAACAAAAACACAACCTTGACTCGACTAAGCTATTTATATTTTCTCACGACACGACGCGACCGAAACAATGCATTCTCATTCATTCTATGAACTTTGACAGCTCTTTCTTGACTGACGTCGTCGGTGTGAACTGATCAAAATCTATCGCCTCTATAGATTTTACCTCACTTTCATCATTTTCCATTAAGACATTATGTCATAACTCATAATGAAAGTGAGGCAAAATCTATTTACCTAGTCAAAAAAAAATAGGTACCTGTATAAAAAAGTAATTTATTGAACCCAGTCTGAAAGTCAGCACTTTTCGAAAGTCAAAATTACTGACAGTCGCAAAACGCCCCCCTACACCACTTCCTAGCGCTTAAACCGGAAACTGGGAAAAAGAAGTGGCGCGACAAATTCCCGGGTAGAGCTTTTAAATATTGGGAGACTGATAGGAAAACGGTGTGAATTAAAGTTTCATACATTTATGAATTTTATCCGAAGTGGAGCTGTAACGACGCTTCTTTCATTCATTGATGACAAGCGAATAAATTGTGAGATAGCCTAAAAATTTTGGTTACCTAAGTGACATTGACAAAGTATCAAGATCAATGTCGAGGGACCTTGAACTACATCTCTAACATGCTTGATCGTTCATCATCATTAGTCATTTGTTGCTACATACTTTACATAGGTCGGTAAGAAATGTCATTACTGCCATAGATGACTTAAGTAACTTTGACATTTGTTAACCATAACATAAATATGTAACATATTTGATACAACGATGTTTTGCATCAGAAAAAGTGAGCTTTTATTACAAAGGTCATTAATTATGTATGACATACTTATGTAACTTTTGACATTGACATTATTAGGTTTTGCAAATGGGCAGAATAAGAAATGATTACTTTTGAGGAAGTCTGTAAGTGTCACCCTTTGTATTAACTCCGTGGTGTCACCGGTGACTATGGAAAAAAGTTGTGTGGAGTTTGGCATTAGATGCGGCGGAATGAGGAAAATGTTAATTAGAAGAGTTTTGAGTATGAATTTGGATGGCTATAAGAGTAGGGGAAGGCCAAAGAAACGATGGATCGACAAAACTTTGTAGACCACCGAGATAACGACATAAAGAGAAATATGGGAGAAAAAGAGATAAATTTTGAAATGGGCAGGAGAATCACAACTAAGACATTGTTTGATTTCTTCAGAACCATAGCAAAAGGCAGACATTAATTTACATTTTAATAAATTGAGGACTATATACTATTCACTTACGGACTAGGATTCATGAGCGATCGATGGATCGATTCAAAAAGATGCGTAGAAAATGGAAGTTCGCCAGTTACGATCATTTGACTACCTAAGTAGGTGTAGAACGAACTTCTTTTATAATCATCATCATTGGCAGCCTTGTTCCACCCCTGCCGGTTTTAGGCCCTCTCCCTTTTATGCCCTGCTTCCCTGGTCTGTGCGAGTCTCCTCCAGGTCTTCCCCGCAGTCTTCTATAGGTCGTCTTCATTCTTTTTCTTCATAAGAAACTCTATAGCTTTTTTGTTTTTGTCGCAAGTTACTTATTTAAATACTGATTGATGATAATTTTAATCATTTATTATTTCCGCCAAAAGAAACCAAATTGCGGTCAACTAGTGACAGTGCCGGGGTCATCGACCTCACTTTCATTGCCAATGGCGAACACTTTCCACTAATTTCGCGTAACCTTGTCATCTGATGTTTTGCAAATTAGATACATAATTATGCTAAAATCAATGGTTCTGAATTAATTAAAATATATATTTAGCGCTATTTTGGTGGTGTTTTGCAGACTGTCGCAGTAACTTATATGATTTCGGGGTTTTTACGATATTTCTATTTTACTAAACATATTTTAAAAATGAGATAATTGATAGCGCTGATTGTGAATACATTTGCACGCAATGTTATGGCAGGATATGCAGAAACCAATTTACAGTAACACCCTGTGTCCAATATACTAGAAAATAAATTATTTTGATTTGAAACACAGAATAAGATAAACACTTCTTCGAAGATCCGTCATCCATTCCGTATGGTGCCGGACGTTAAAGAATAGCATCATCCCATTTCTTTCCGTGGGTGTCGTAAAAGGCTACTAAGGGACTTACTAGAGAATTTTGCCACCATACTGCGATCGCCAACCCGCCTGCCAAGCGTAGCGATTATGGCAAAATACCCCCTTTTGGGGAAGGCCTATGTCCAGCAGTGGACGTCTTTCGGCTGAAATAATGATGATCAATCCATTGTCATCCATTATGCACAAATTTTTACGTTACTTTTAGCTTTACCTACACCAGTCTTACCAAGGGATATCGTGTTACACAGTAACTGGGTTGTGAAGGTCAGATAGACAGTCGCTCCGTGTAAAATACTGACATTCAGCATCCAGTCAGACTGGAAGCCGACCCCAACATACTTGAATAAGGCTAGGCAGATAATAATCAATCATACTCAAATGTTAATTTTAGCATTACCTACTCCATCAGAGATGTATGTAATCATATAATATCCGATTAAAACTAAGTGTGCAATAAGCAGTTAATTTAATGCTCTTAACATTACGTAATGAATATCATACCGACATTAAAATTTGTTCAAAGACATTAACTTTTTCCCAATTACGTAACAAAAGAAACAACTGAGGCTCAAAACCAAATTATTACTAGAAAGTATAAAAACTCACTCAAAATTCGAGCAAACTAATTTAAAAACGAAAATTCAACGAAATGATAATCTAATTTGTCCAATCGCACAATTTACTTGTTCACGGTAAGGTGGTTGGTTAAGCAAACCATGTCAACACAACAATATCATGGAATTATAGTCACGGTCGCTTCCCATCGAATGACGGTGTACCATCGACAACTTTCTTTGACATCCATCTTGCTATACCTACTAGTTAATAATAAAGCTAAAGCTATTGTTATGGAATCCGATAAATTAATAGATGTCACTTTCTATCCGAGTCTCTCTTTTACTTCAGACATTACTGATATCATAATCAACCACGTTCCCACTGTTGGGACACAGGCCTCCTCTCGGTGAGAGGGAGTGGGCCGTTGACCCGTAGTCCACCACGCAGCATGCAGTGCGGGTTGGTAGATGGCATATACAAGGTGTAACAGAATTTACGCAAAACCTAAAAGTAGTTTCTTCGTAATTGACTAGTGAATCGATATCAGTAACTTTTAACATACGTATTTTTTTCAAAAATTATGTTTTTTGCCATACCTACCACTGATTGAGCCAATGAAAATTGAATCTTAAATCAAAGCTATAAGACTTAATTTAAAATCATAAAGCAATGCTTAGGTCAACATGTTTTTCTTTATACTAACAGTTAGCTTTAAAAAAAGTTTTGGTAATTGTATTATGCTTTTGACTCGGTACTCTAATTGGGGTGTATGAGGGTTTGCGCATTTAACGTTACACGTTGTATATGTCACCTTTTGTGATTTTGTGTTTCCTCACGATGTTCTCCTTCACCGTTTTGAAAGCAGTGGTACTTAATGAAATATACTGACAATCATAATTTACTGATATCGATGAAGAAAAACATCGTAAGGAAACCAGCACCCTAATTGCATAACACACTATTAATCGCAATCTGAATTATTATTTTTAAGAATACTGCCAATCCAATGCTTTGTATGTTCGATAATTTTGTCTGTTCAACAACGTGAGTTTTACAAATAAGGAGACGTAGACATAAGTAAGTCTGACATCGCCAACTGCACCCTAATTGCGTAACTCACGATTCATCATAATCTGTATCGTTTTGAAACGGATTGTTAAACCATTGCTTCATATGTTCGAAAAATGTGTCTGTTCAACAACATAAATAACGCAATGAATATTGTTTAACTGTGAAGACGAAACCAATTATGATCAATCGTGAGTTACGCAATTAGGGTGCGGGTCTTGACTCTTGAGCTAGCGTGGTGATCAATGCTCGTACCTTCTCTGTTTGAGAAGAGACTTTTGTCATGCTGTGGGACAGTAATAGACTGGTATTATTATTTATACTTTCTATCCGATTTGTTAAACATAGATTCGTTGTGCTTTTGTGAATGAAGTTCTTAAGACCTTTTGATATTTTAGTTATTTATTTGTTCACTTTCACTCGTTTTTTGGTAATGTTGTTGTATTGGTTTAAAAAACTTTGAGGCTTCGCTGTAAAAGGAATTTATCTAACATAAGTGATACACAAGAACCACGCGCATCAATCCGGCTCGAAGGACCATGTAGAAGCTTAGAAGAAGTCAATGATAACATGTTGAAGGTGTAAAGACAGTTGGTAGTTAAATATTTGAAGTCCCAAGATTATGATATAAACGATGACCGCTAATTGTGTACTGATTGCTCAGTTAATATGAATGAATAAAGATGCTAAGTCGTTGATAGTGTATGATTTCACCGTACACAGGCTTTGAACGATATGCTGAATTCATGATTACAGTTTGCGCACTGATTGAAAACTTATCCTGTTTATACATATATAAAATATTGTACAGCGCCCCTAGCGGTTAGAGAAGTAGCACTAGTTAGATCCTGAAGGTGTCAAAAATGCTTCGCTGGATTCTTTTTATCAAACTGTACTGTCCCACTGCTCGGCAAGGTCTCCCTCACAACTTTCCACTGTTCCTTGTGTGTTGCCTTCTCCGGCCAATCCCTCATATACGCATCTAATTATCCGTTCCTATAAACAAAAATGAATCGCTTTGCTTAGGTACCAATGGTAGCATTTTTATTTCCAAACTGGGCACACAAAATAGATTCGTAAGCTGATTTTACCTGTGATAGCTACTTCCATATGGGAGGGTCTACTTTGCAAAGCTATGAGGCCGTTGCTTTATTATTGGTAAAGATACAAGAGTCTTCATTTCAACTAATAACGGTCCGTAATTATACGAACCTTTCATATCATGAGCGTTTCCTTGGCCTCCATCGACGCTGTCGCCCGTATTCTGACACCCACTGCATGACGACTCCGGCCCATCTGTCTCGATGCATCAAATAATCGTGGCTTTTCAAAATATAATCACTTAGTCGTGATAAAGGGCAGTACAATTATTTACTGATCGTGCTGATCGCTCTACTTACTGCACTTGTTAACCTTTGCAAGTAACCGTTCGTTGCAAGGCCTCAGTTTGTGTGCCAACTAACTACCAATTGTTTTTTGTGCTTCATTGTATGTGTTACAGCTGCTAGATAGTAATTGAATTTCCTCACTGTTTTGTCTTAGTATGACAGCTGACTGATGGGGTTGTGCGTCTGTTTTAACGTTCCCAATTCGTTTCTCAAAAGATCTTTATATCATTTAAAGCATTCGATCGTTCTTACTTTTTATCGAAAGCCTCGAAAATTATCGCAATGACTGTTACTAAAATTTTAGCACGTTATTTATTGGTTTGGCACGAATTTTATGTTTGGCGAAATTTTATTTGCAATTTATTAAATAATTAATCTCAAGAACGTCTTACGCCAAAAAGTGATAAAATTTAATATGAAATTGGTACGTACATAAGACAAGACTTAAAGCTCTGCTTAAGGCTAAAGCGAAACTACACTTGACCGTGCGAAATATTATTCAAGATTTCATAAGACGCCGCGACAGCTGTATGAAAAATGTCCACAAGATGTTTTCTCAATAACTTTCACCGATGATTAATGCTGGAGAAGTTCCCGATATGGACAATCGAGTTTTGGGAATTCATGCAGGTTCCACTCGAGAAATTTCACATTCGAGATATTTTTTGCCACACAAACTTAATTGCCATAATATGATTAACATCTTAATATGCCATAACAGAGTATGAACAAGCCATCTACATGTAAACGATCTTCTTCTTAGCGTATCAATGGCAAAAAAATCAAACATCTAGCTGTGTCCCAAAATTCAGCTTCGCGAACTCCGCTCACTGACGCAGTCATAAGATCGTCAAATTCACAAGTAACAGTGCGATTGTTAACAATGTCGAGCATGTCAATCTCACCTCGTGTCACGTACTTGCTCTTAAGCATAATTTCCATACCAAAAGAAAATATAATGCTAATCACAAAAAAAACACATTTCTTATATTATATAAGTACCTACTTAAGTGAAAAAAATTATGCCATGCAACCTAATCTGACATATTATTCCGCAACATAATACAGCCATAAACATTCACATAACGCTTAACATTTTACAAACGTAGGTGATAAACATAAGCAAATAAAATTCACTTCTTACTGTCTGAGAGTCGGCCGTTTTCACTTTCGCCGAAACTTGTCGGACGACCTGCCGCATGAGTTATGTGTGCGTTGACATCGACCTGTCACGAAACACTTGTCCTAGCGTGCGTGAGTAATGGACTTATTAGTTGACTCGCACGAATTTACCCGCCCGAATCGTCACTTTGAAATAATATCATTTTTTTCAACTCACGAATCGACAATTCCAAAAATGGGTATTACGCAACTTAAGGAAACAACGAAAAGTTAAGAACAAAACCATCATCATCATTTAACGAGACGTGAAATCTTAACTGCCCGTTGTCCCCGTTGCCGTATTTACATAACGGGGACCACGCACGGTTAGGAAATTTTTTGACGTCCCGTTGTACCCGTGACGGGGACACAAATTACGGGGACAACGGAACTACACGATCATTTCAGCCGAAAGTTGTCCACTGCCGTCATAGACCTCCACCAAGCTCCGCCAATTCGACTGGTTCTGTGCTTCTCGCATCCAGCGGATTCCTGCGAACTTCACCAGGTCATCGGTCCATTTTGTGGGAGGCCTTCCAACGCTACGTCTTCCAGTATGCGGTCGCCACTCCAGAACCAGCCCCATCAGCCATCTGTTCTGCGAGCAACGTGCCCTGGCCACTGCCACTTAAGTTTGACAATTCTTCGGGCTATGTTGATTACCTAGATCCTACAGATATTTTGATTTCTGATTTGATCCCGTAGGGAACCTCCAAAAATAGCCCTTTCCATTGCCCTTTGGGTGACTTTCAGCCTGCTTAATAGGGCCAAGGAAAAAGTACACTAACTTTATTACATAGAATACAAAACGTGCCAGGTGCCTAATAGGTACGCGTTTCTAGAATTCGCCCATAAATGAACTTTGTGCGAGTCGGGCGAGTTAATTTGTGCGAATCGAGTAATGATGCGAGGATAGTTGCTTCAATGATGAACAAAACACAACTTAATTGTTGTAATTAAATGGCGATTTTTGACATTTAAAAGTGTGTCAGCCAGTGTCGGGTTATTTCGCGCCAATCAAAGTGGTCGACTGTGTCTAAAGAGTATCCGTGACAAGCTATTCAATTCGTTACACTTGCTCAGCGCTCGCACGTACGAATAAATCGCACCTTTAAAATTAAAGAGACCTAATGCGAAATTAGCCACAAGCAAAATACGTCTCTATAATTCTGAGTTATAGTCCTATCTTGGCTTCAAGCTAATTTCGCATTAGGTCTCTTTAATTTTAAAGGAGCGAAATATCGTGGCGGGATTTTATCGCGCTCTGAATTTCCAACTCTCGGTGTTGAACCGAGCATTTAGAATCCAACAGAGTGCATCCCAGTGCGTCGAAAACACACTCTTCGATTTTCAACGCGCTAAGCAATACGTGAAAAAATTCCGGAGCTATATATTTTTATTACTGATAATTTCACAGCAACAGGTTCCAGTGATAATGCGTTTGCTCAAGGCATTGCTTACTTACAACTAGCTGTGCCCCGGTTTCACCCGCCTCGCTCAGCTCCAAAGGGTTGTATACAGGAAAAGTTTTTATCCAGTGCGCAAATTTTTACCATGAATTCAGCATATCATTCTAGACCCCCCCTACCGCAGAAATGTTTCGCCTGTTATACAAAAAAAAATCAGCTGTTCCATATATGTAAAAATTTGCGCACTGGATAAAAACTTATCCTGTATAACCTTTTGAAACCTGATGTGAAAATACTTTTTCAAGTCCGACTAGAGAATAAAGCGTACAGACAAACAATGCAGCTTTATTATATTATAACTAGTATAGGTTAGTATAGATATCCCACGAACTCGTTCACTTGCAGTTGTTACATAACTGCATCGTTATGCAGGTACATCACTATACGCGGAGAGAAATGACCACCTTTTGACCTTGTTCGAAGCGCGAGGTCGTTGACTTGTGAACTTGATTAATTATTGAGACACTGGCTTTGTTGTCGTGGTGGAGTGAGATTTCATGGTTCTTCTGGCTGTAAGAATAGATTTACATAACATAACAACACGCTTTGTTTCCCGGAAGGGTTAGGCAGAGGTATAGCTAAGCAAAGTACACCCATATTTCGCCAGTTATGTTTGAGTCCCATATAAAGGAAGTTCCGTGTGGTGCGGGACGTAAAAGAATAGCACCATCCCATTTCTTCCCGTGGGTGTCGTAGAAGGCGACTATGGGATTTACTAGAGAATGGGCAGCAGCGTTCTCTATGCATTTTAGCACCATACTGCGATCGCCAACCCGCCTGCCAAGCGTGGCGATTATGGCAAAACCCCCCTTTTGGCGGAGGCCTATGTCCAGCAGTGAACGTCTTATGGCTGAAATGATGATGATGGTGATAATAGGAGGCAGGTCTATTTTCATCAACTACAAATCCAAATTAGGTGCAAAAGCAAACGATTTCGGCGCACTCCAAACAAATAAATGTACCTAATACAAACGTACACAATGTAAACGATTATAAATTACGTAAGTCACTTACACAAAGATCGTTCACTATAAAATGACAATAAAAATAATATATAACGATTACGGACACTAGGAAGCACCTCTGCGGAACCCGATGCAACCAGAGACCATGCAATTTAGTTAAATGTCAGCTCACACTGAACAAGTAGGAAGCAAACGATTTGTGAACATTGCAAATATTTACATAGCATAACTTACCTTGGCTTAACTTTCCAAGCTAGGTACAAGTTGAGAGAGAGTCTTCAGGCACACAGCCTTAACATGTGTTTAAAGTAAGTTACCGTCTTCAAATCCACGTGAAAATCACTTCATATCGTCACAAAAGTCTCAACATTCATCATCTTTCGGTGTCAGCTGAACAAAGACTATGTTTTAAGTAGGTATATCATCAGATTTATCATTATAATCATCCTATATCGTTCCCACTGTAGGGATGCAGGGCTTCTCTTGTTGAGAGGGAGTGTAGTCTACCACCAGCCCAGTGCCGAAAAGTAGATGTCACATGTATTCAAGGGTTTTTGGTTCTAGGACATGCCGGTTTCCTCACGATGTTTTCCTTCACCGTTTTGAGAGCAGTGGTGATGAAATTATTTACACTAAGTGAAACATCGACCTGGGTTCGATCATCAGAATAGACACAATCAAAGTAGACTTGAATATAAATGTTACCAGTTTTAGTCAAAAAATAGACTTAGGAAGGATAGGAAGAATAAGATTACATTTATTACCTACGCGTACATATATTTTTAGCTTTGTTCACGAAACTTTTTGCTTGAATTTTGGTGGCCTGTTCTCTGATGACCGTAGAATGATTATGTCGATGCAGTGCTTTTCATGATCCTGGAATACAAAAAAAAAATCAGTGTCAATATTCCACAACTTAGAAAATACTGACAGAGATTTTGGCGGGATCGCGTTGGAACATGTCACATGAATTTTCATTTTCATCAAATTTCGTGAAACAGCGAATTAAATTGTATAATTTTGGTAGTGATTTATTCAATTTAGTTACGTGTGAGTGCACAAGTGTAGTAAAGGTGAAAATAAGTGACTAACGTGGACTTTTCGTGTCAAACTTCACAACAACTCCTAATAGGTTGTTGTAAAGTTACTACCGCTTTACAATAACTTTGACTTAATTTTGACTTGGCTGGCTATGACTTTTTGTAACTTCGTGCCTGATATCGGGCCATTTACTTGATTGAAAAGTAAAATTACTTGACATTGGCTAAATGCACAAACCGTGCGAAGCCAAAACCAAAAAAAATAAAACACTGACAGTTTTTGAACGCAATATAAAACTGCTGACTTCGCGTTGAGCGGGGTAATTGCGAAACACTAACATAATATGGTTTATTCTCTTTCATTTTGACAGTTCTACAACATTCATTGCGTTCTTTACATTGTTGAGCAGACACATTATTCGATCATATGAAGCAATGAATTGGCAATATCCTTCCAAATTATTCAGATTCTGATTAATAGTGTGTTACGTTATTAGGGTGCCGTTTTCGTGGTGAAATTTGCCATAAGATTAGTGGAATAAATATTATGAAAAAAAAAAACTACATAGAAGAAGTGAAAAATATGGAACAATCTTTAACATCCTATTTTCAACTTTGAATAATTCCCGTCGAATAACTATGAATGGTAGGTCGACTGTCAAATTTTCCCAATTGAACATGAACCTTATACTTAAGTCATAAAGTTGAAAATCTATCAAGGAAATTTGACAGATTGGGGTAGCTTGATGTGCTGGCGTCTGTACATGCCAACCATTCATTGAAATTCCGTCCAAGCTATCATTCTATGAAACTAAATTACCCATTTAAAATTTTCTTCTTCATTCACAATGCCAAAGTTCCCGTTTAATATGTGCTTCCTGTGGTGCTTCCTGAGAAAGCAACGGACAAGGAAAGTGGGTGTCCAAGAAAAACGACACCGGTATTTACGTATTTAGTTGAGGGTATCTACTCTCGTTTCCGCTAGAAAACCTGCCGCATCTCGCAGCTGTTAATATATGCGCAATCACTATCATTTTACTTGTTCATATTCTTAAAGATCTCTTTGCTGTGTTTTGCTTGGGAGAAAACACTTTCTTTGTACTTATTAGCTCCGGTTACTTGTTATTTTGGTAAAATTTCTTTAGATGATCGAAAACTGTCGAATTTAAAAATGTCTTCCGTTTTTTTGGAATTTGCAGGTCGCTGTCAAGTTAGTATGTTGATTAAAATAAGATTGGCGATCGTAACAAATGGCTTTATAGAATTACTAGCAGCGCTCCGCGGTTTCATCCGCGTAGTTCCCGTTCCCGTAGGAATACGAGTATAAAATATAGCCTATGTCACCCGGAGATAGTGTAGCTTCCCAACAGTGAAAGAATTTTTCAAATCGGTTAAGTAGTTTCGGAGCCTATTCAATGCAAACAAACAAACAATCAAATCTTTCTTCTTTATAATATTAGTAGATTATATCGTATAGATAATTGAAGAGGTGAGTGGACAAAGGTGTTAACTAAAAAAAAAGTTCGAAATGTAAATCATAAAATCAAGGTAGATTTTACAGCTTGTTGTAAGTATGTTCGTCAGTTAACACCTTCGCTTGGGTCCGTAATTGTTGACACGAATCAAAATTTGCGTGTTTTGAGCTCATCAGTCGATTTATCATCACTTAAAACCTATGTTCATGTAAAAAAGTAGATTATTTCAGTTTTGTCAGATAACACCTTCGTCCACTCATCCCTTCAATTGTTAAAATCATCGTTCGGTCCTCTTAGTTTCAACGGCGCGTTGCGTTCCACGCGCGCCTCAAAGACATGTCAGCATCAACTGGTGGGGTCCGCAAGGGCCGATGCCTGCCAGGGGTGCGGATTGTTCGAAAGAGATACCGTGGCCCCTGGCACACAGGCAACTGAAGGAACACGGGTGGGTTTTAGTCAGTAAAAGTCTGACACGCCCTCCTGCTCCACCCAGAGCGGGGAGAAGTTATTTGATGATTTCCCCACACACAAAAACAAAACCTGCGAAGTTTAACGTGTCAACATAATGGATAGTTTTATTGAGCTTCCTTTTTCCATATTGTAAAGTCATCTGTAGCATTTTAGTATTCGTCTAGGCTCTAGAGTATATCATATTTTCTTGTTTTTACATCCTCATTTAACTTTTTAACACTTTTCTAAAAGTTAACTAGTGCATGTGCACACTCACAATCCATGAGTCGGTGCATTAGTTACGCTTTAGATAGAAACCGGTTCGGGCCAGTCAAAACCAGTTGCTAACCAGTTTCGTCCAGTACCAACTGGACCGGCCACTCTTCCTGTCATTTCACTTATTTTTTGTGAAACTAGCCGCATGCCACTTATGGCTCCTATCTATGGAAAACTAAGGTAATCACACATTCATTATGATCCTTATCGTCATAGCAATTACGTTTGTTTTCGTTTTTCCCGTCGTTAAACATAAATTTGTCATAAAGTGACGTTAAAGTGGCTGCATTGCATGTATTTGCGTGAATTATGGACGTGATCTTAATTTCTTCCTTGGTTTTACGCCACTTTCATTTAGATTTTGTCAGTTAAAAATTATTACAATAAATTATGATAGGTATGTGTCGAGCTTATATAAGAGATTCACATATAATATGTATAAGCTGATAACTGCTATGTGAGATATGCCTCGGCAAAGGAAACAGTTTTCGCGATAAGCTCTTAATCTTAATGGGGAAACTTTCATTTTGATACTTTCTATTACAGAATCCGTTTCACCTTCGTGATAATTATTTATCTAGTTTGTATTTTATAGTCTACTAGCTGACCCGAAAGACGTTGTCCTCTCTTAGCTATGAATGTTGAATTGGCATTAGCTAGACAAACCTTGTCCTGGCAATAAGGAATACATAAAAAAAGAATCATCCAATATGGTGCAGTCGTTCGGAAGTTATGCGCGTACATACATTTCGGCAATTCATTTTATCTACTCGTAGGTATATAGATTAATAATTTTATTCATTAGTTTAAATTAGTTGGCTACGAACAATAAAAATTGACAAGAAAGCGAGCCACACAACAAAAGAGACCCACAACTCTATAGCACAGAAGTATTTACTAGGAGGTCTGACCCAAAATAAATTGAGATGATATTGAGGAGAAAGAGAAGTAGCTTAAATTCGTTTCCAACAATTTTTCAATTCAGCCTATCGCAGTCCACTGCTGGACATAGGCCTCTTCCAGGCTGCCCCACGATACTGTGTCCTCGGCCTTTCTTTCCCAACCTGTCGCAGCCACCTTTTGAACGTCGTCATTTCATCTAGACAAGTAACCTTTTCGTATCTTTCAACACTTTACTATAGTCTCCAGATTTCTCATGAAAAGTGAAAAAAATCGTTGCGTTTGACAAGAGAAGACCGTCGTTCATCCCCAAATTGATGTAGAAAGTACCTGCAAAGACATTGAAATACCAAAATACAAGAAAACAGCAACAAAAATAGAATAGAAGATGCACAACACATACGTTAGTACAACGCTCTACTTACCCGGAAGAATCAGTACGCTTCGCTTAACCAGCGAGGTAGTCCAAACAGCTTTACATTGTAAATTAAAGTGTATCTTATCTAGTAGTTCGTAGAGTTTTGAATCGGATAACTTTCTGATCAAATGAGGAAATCAAAATCAATTGGAGACTGATTAATGGTTTTAGTGGCGAAGTGAAAATGAGAGAGTGGATAATTGGTAGCTGAAATGTTACAGAGATAGTGTTTGAATGATTGTATCCTTTCTGTTTATTTTAAGAATTTATTAAACGTGGGATACGTATAACATCTTAGGTAAGAATAACTCGTCCAGTGGTGGCCCGCTGATAACGGCCCATTCCACGCGGGCTGGCAACAACGCATTTATAGTAGTTTTTCGTGATTAAGTAATTACATAAAAACAAAAGTAAGTACCTACAATTTTATTCAGACAAGCACTATAAGTTCGTTGGTATTTATAATTATTTTTAACATTTACTCTTTAATAAAAACATTTAATCGTACTTAGTAATACAAATAGAAAATAATTGACGGTATTTCGATTTTTATAAGTAAATACCAAAATAACTGTTGGCGATTGCCGCGCTCTCTTTACAATGTAAAGAGTGACATCAGCGGAGCGGCATGGTGGCCTCCAACAGACGAGGTGCTTGTGCTGCAGTATCCCGAGCCAGACGTAAACATCCTCAAGATAGGGTCAAAATTCAGTATGGGAACAGAAACAACAGCAGCGTGGAGACTTCTTTAGAGACCGCTGTAAGAGGCAGTCGTTTCATGTGTTAAATATTTCTCTTGTCATTCTGTATCTTTATTATATAGTTCGAAGTTATTATATTGTAAAAAGTACAAAGTGGTTTCAATTAATAGTTGGTGCTCTAAATAACTATAGAGCTAACATCAGAAGTGACACGCGATACCCGCCCACAGCTGTGGGTAAATAAAGTAAACAAAACGCATACGTTCAAGCTCAAGTTCTAGCTGCAGCAGTAGTAGTGCCAGGACCCGGCACCTCCGCCAAAACACAGGAAACAGGTATCACTAAGTAAGGCTGATACCTCAACTGTGAGTACAAATCATACTTTGAATATCACTATACCCGAGTTCGATCCGGTGAGAGACGACGTGAACGCTTGGCTTAGTATTATCAGGTCTTAGGCCTAAAATTTAAAAGGACTGATGAAATGAGTCGTTATCAAACTCTTAACAAACTAAAGGGATCGCAAATGTGTGGTAATATCATTGGTGGTATGACTCAATGTTACGATCGGATAGTTATTGGCCTACGTGGTTGTGGAGGGACTAGACACTTAAGTTGGCTTCCAGTTTTTAAATCCGTCGGAATATGTACGATATTTTAGATGATATTAAGTATTAAAAAAGGCTGTTAGAAAATCAGTCGCTTTACGAGTTCTATTTTGAAGAACACTGTAAAATAGATCGTTTAAGGTGAATCTAGTCGACCTTTTTTCGTACAAGCATTGGGAGTGTATTGCTCAACTGTTCGACAATGTACCTACATCAAAAATTAAACATGATATAGTTTTGTCTCATTAATATTGTAGGTACGGAAACAGAAAAATTTGTTTTTCTTGCTAATTTAACCAAACTTTGGGCGTGTTTATGTAATAAAAGAAGTATAGTATCTTCAAAACCAAGGCGGTAACAACAAAGCTCAAATATCTAAAGTTCAGGAAAGTTTATTGGTTATTGATTTATGCAGTGGTTTTCTCATAAAACCCGATCTTCCGATGGACTTTTCTTAATTTTTACGCGACTAGGTTTCGGAACAAGATATTTTTTCTATTATTGTCGGCAATATAGGAGACAGTGGTATAGGCGCATCAATTGAAGAAAACAATTTTGTGACATACCCACGACGGTTTGGCTAGTTTACTACCTGATCGAACGTTTACATCAAAAATTGCGAAAACACACGCGCTGGCCAGACAAAACTGATCTGACTGACTGCTAGTAATAATTAAGACGTGGACCAGGCACATGGTCGGAAACAGATCAAGTGTTAGGTTTCTATGCGACGGTAACCATAAACGAAGTCAGTGTGATACAAATAAATGTGATTACTGTGGCAAGGGCGGTCATTTAGATTCGACATATAGAATAGAATAACGTTTATTGTCTCCAGTATTACAGCTAGTAGTAGCAGTTACACTTATACAAAAAAACTATAATACCGGAAGCAAAAGGTTTAAGCGTCAGCATTATGCTTCGGTCCCCCTAGCGGGTTACTAAGCGCTGGTTTGCAGCTTAAACCCTTGACTCCTGTTTACAAAAAAAAAAATAGTTAAATTGAGCAACAGCACATATAACATGTAGATTCATACCAGATTAACAAAAATCAAAAAGATTTTCAACCCCTGACCTGCGAAACAAATTTGTGAAAATATTATGTAAGACTTTCAATAGAAAACATAGTGCTGGCTGCGCCAGTTCCGTTTCAAGGTTTCTCAAAAGAAAGTTCTAAGTTTGTAACCTACAAGATTAACAGCTGATCTGAAAGTTGATTCTGTGTCTTTGTCTAACTCAGGTTGATTGACTGATATACTCACGAGTGGGTGACAGATTTTAATTTGACTATGCGAATACATATTCAGAGTTTTGTAACACAATTATTAGTTTCGAGTTCGGTAACAATTCCCATCAGAATAAATTATGAACACTTTTTCAAAAACATGATGACGGTGTGGCGTCGAATATCGAAGAACTAGGAAAGTTAAACAGCCACGAAATGATAGTTAACGTAAATAGTTCTCCAAATCTTTAGGGAAGTCGGGCTTACGTAGAATTTAAAGAAACATTTGTTCAAAATTGAAATCGAATTTATAGGCTTCAAAATCAAACTGGATTGTGTGATGCCAAATCAGCGCAAACTGGACGCTGTTCAAAATTACCCCACTCCCTAAACAATAAACCAACTTCAACAGTTTCTTGGCCTTGTGAGCTACCTAATAAAATTGATTAGAGCTGCACCATGATTACTGGTCCACTCTCAAATCTGTTGAAGAACGACTCGGTCTGGGTATGGGGTAAGGTTCATAAAACGTATTTCAATAATTTAAGAATAAATTAACGTCTGAAAGTGTGTGCTAGTAGAGATGGTGTTGCTAGTATACTCGTACTTATTTAAATCACCGATGAAGGTGAGAAACCAGTCCATTATAATAATAGACAAATTACGGAAGAAGTACCGCTCGTTTGAAATGGAGTTATTGACGATTGTTAATTCGCTTAGGAAGTTCCGATTATCCCTATTCGTATCATCCTTTAAAATAGTGACCGATTGCAACGCCGTACGTTACACATTAACAAAAAAGAAGAGATTATTCCTCGGATCGCGCGTTGGGTTTCTTTCGAGAATTCTCGTTTGATATCGTAGATACACATAGACGCTTTGAGTCGACTCGTAACCCAATGCACTCTAAAAAAACAAAAAAAAACAGACATCGAGATTATAATGTCAATAACGGAAGCGGATTGGTTGCTTTCGGTACAACTACAAGATTCCGAGTCACAACGTAATAGAACAATTATACATAGAATCAGGAGAGGCCGAAGCTAATCACATCTTTTTTTTACAATGTGGAATGCAATAAATAAATGAAGATGTTTAAAAATATACATGTGTAGTCCTCGATGGCAAAGTTTACAAAAGAACAACCCGAGGTCGCCAGTGGGTGGTCCCAAAGAAACGTATTTAGCAAATAATTAAATGTAACCATGACGACCTCGGGCGGTTGATAAAACTGTAAAACGAGTAACCCATCTGTATTGTTTTCCTAGAACGCGACATATCATTAAAAAACACCTTATGTAACGACACTGAAGGGACTGCGCATTTTACGGCGTTATTGAGAGTTGTCGTTAAATGGAGAGAAGAAAAATGTATATTAGAAAAATTAGAAAGTTTATTTCAGACTAGTATTAGTAATTACAATCAAAAGTTTGTGAGTAAGTGTGTGATGATAACGTAGGTATAGATATATTATATTCCATGACTCCTACCAACAACAGTTTACACGTGCAAGCAATCCCAATTTGTAAACAAAAGAACGGATTTCTTAGAAAGTTCGGTGTGTATAATACCGACAGTCGAGTTTATTACGGGCTAGGATAAAAAGTGACAAAGAACGTACACAGCCATTTAATTGTTGTCGTTATTAAGAGTGGGTGTAATGCTATATAGAGTGTATCATTGTATGTAAGCTAAACCAACTAAAGCCGAGTGATTTCGACGCTTTAGGGAGTTTGTCATTAAATCGAGTGACGTTATATGAAGTTTGAACATTGTATATTTAAAATTGCATCTGTTTTAGTAGCCAGGCTGAGCGTTTAAAAAAAAAAAGACTACTCTAGAAGCACTAAAATAGTAGGTGCTAATATACAGGAGATAGTGGTAGTTTGATGTAACTGAATTACGTGAGAGGACAGAGATAAATAATAAGTCCAATGCGAAATCACCCAAAACAGCGATTTGATAGAAACCGTACAAAAGCACGCGTTACGTCGAAGGAGATCTGGTACTCACTAAAATACTAAGTCAGAACAATGACGGCCATTGCCCCTTTCATATGAATAAGGTATTGTGGAATAATAGATATGAGGTGACGAATGTAAAAGGCAGAGGAAAGAGCACTACAAAGTGCACAGGCTTAACCACTGCCGAGAACATGAAACCATTGATACACATTGATTGAGTGACGATTGGGAGATGAATAAACATACGTTCTAACTTAAAGCATTTCTGCCCGTGTTGGCGATGGTAATTTGAAATGTATCGTAGGCGTATGTGCGAGTCAAGATAAAATGTTTTAAGGAATAATAAATGTTCTAAATCGTAAATTACACATTAAAGAACGAAGCCGAGTGGTAGGTTCAAATGGAAAACGAACGGTCAAGTTGGGAATTCCCTTTGAGTGCAGGTGGTTCTGGGACGAACTTGGTACGCTTAAGTGAGGATATAGGCCCTTTGAGTGCAAGTGGTTCTGGGACGAACTTGGTACGCTTAAGTGAGGATATTATGCCCTTTGACTGCAAGTGGTTCTGGGACGAACTTGGTACACTTAAGTGAGGATATAGGCCCTTTGAGTGCAAGTGGTCCTGGGACGAACTTGGTAGGCTTAAGTGAGGCTACATGCCCTTTAAGCGCAAGTGACAATAAGACGAACTTGGTACTCTTAAGTGAGGCTAAAGGCCCTTTAAGTGCAAGTGGTCTTATCGATTTTTGAGTTCATTCGAAGCCTACCCTCGGATACACTGATGAAATAATGTGTAATGAAATATGGCAGTTATAATCCTGAACATTCGATAGACAACCAATTCATGTGCGACAGGCAAAGTGTTAAATTATTAATCATTTGTGTTTCAGCATTTTATCTGAACTCGTGTGGTACCTGGTGGGACAGGCACCTGGCAGGACAGCCGTGTTGGCGATTGCCGCGCTCTCTTTACAATGTAAAGAGTGACATCAGCGGAGCGGCATGGTGGCCTCCAACAGACGAGGTGCTTGTGCTGCAGTATCCCGAGCCAGACGTAAACATCCTCAAGATAGGGTCAAAATTCAGTATGGGAACAGAAACAACAGCAGCGTGGAGACTTCTTTAGAGACCGCTGTAAGAGGCAGTCGTTAAATGTGTTAAATATTTCTCTTGTCATTCTGTATCTTTATTATATAGTTCGAAGTTATTATATTGTAAAAAGTACAAAGTGGTTTCAATTAATAGTTGGTGCTCTAAATAACTATAGAGCTAACATAACTGTAAAAAATTGCATAAAAACCTGGAAATACCAACGATCTAGAGCATGGCTGAAAAAAAATGTTTACTTTTGAACCGCCATAAATGCGCCGTTGCCAGCCCGCGTGGGGAGAGCGCTCTTAAGAGTTGTACTTCAGTTTGTGTAAATTATTTTATCAACTTCAAAACGGTGAAGAAAAATATTGTGAAGGAACAAAATATTGTCCAAGAACCAAACATTCGAAAACACATGACTACGTCCAACCCGCACTGTTTAGGGCCCAACCAAAGAGTGAATGATACTACGATTTGATAGTGTTCACTTCGAAGTTTCATACTACTTTTGGATGGACCCGTATCTTCGTTGACGAACTGAAAAACGATGCATGTAAATCAATATACCTAGCCTTTTCCCAAAAATGTTAGGGTCGGCTTCTATTCTAACCGGATGCAGCTGAATACCAGTATTTTACATGGAGCTACTGCCTATCTGACTTCCACAACCCAGTTACTGGGTAACACAATAGCCCTTGATAAGACTGATTGTCAAGGTTTCGAGCTTCTGACGATCCTTAACGACTGTCAAAGATGTACGAACGACAGCCGGGAACAACTCCTTAGCGTGCTTTCCGAAGCACAGAGGGGTCTTGGTATGTAAATGTGGTCACCCATTCACGGAACAACCGCGACACGCGTAACTTAACCTGATCGGTCCACCTGTGTGGCACAAAAAATATTACAAAGTCGGAATTTGCATCCACTTCAACGAGTATGTAAGCTACAAATTGATGATACACATTACACAATCCTGAAACCCGTTCACCAATTAACGATCGATTGTATAAGCAATTAACTAATAATCCAATTATGACCACGTATGTGTTCAGTGAGCAGAAAAACCGCAAGCGCAGTGACCGAGCGATTGATTAGAATTATACTGTACTATACTAGCTTCTGCCAACGGCTTCGCCCGCGTAGAGGTCAAAAATTATCCCATATTGTTACAAGAAAGCCGCTCTATTTAAAATTAGTCTCTCATGGTTCGTGAACGAGACATTCGAAAGTTTGGAATTATCGCCTTGATAGGATGAACATAGAGCAGTGGTAGTCCAGTGGTAACGGCCGCGACTTCCGAGTTGTAGATTGTAGGTTCGAACCCAGACAGGCGCTTTACTTTGTGTAAATTATTTCATCACCACCTGCTCTGAAAACGGTGAAGAAAAACATCGTGAGGAAACCGGCATGTCCTAGAACCAAAAATTCGAAGATATGTCACATCTACCAATCAGTACTGGGACCACGTAGTGGATAACAGCCCTCTCAACGAGAGGAGGCCTGTGTCCCAGCCATGGGAACATTGTATAGGCTGACTAGCTTTTGCACGCGGCTCCGCCCGCGTGGATGTGGGTGAGGTACCGCGTAAAAAAGGACATAGTCCTTCTCCATATCCCAAGCTATATCACTGCCAAATTTCATGACGATCGCTTCAGCGGTTTAGGCGTGAAAACGTAACATACAGACAGACAGAGTTACTTTCGCATTTATATTATAAAAGTAGGGAATTAGGGATTAATGCAGGATGAATATTTGACGCCTACAAAGATAATTCTCATTTTTTCTGTATCCTGCATTCAGCTTCTGTAAACAGGACTAGTGATACCAGATAACCCTGTGACGTAACACCTTCATCATTAAAAGAAAGTTACAAAGCAGTTCGAGCCAAAAGTATAGCATTCATAAACATACTACAACATGGAAGCAGGAATGTTATGAGTGCCAGTTTAATATTAGCTACTGGTTTAATGTCCGCCATGCAAATATACGAGTACTTGCTTGCGAGCCTGCTGCTCCTAACCCGGTACTAAGTTTCACGCGAGCTATCGACTGGACCTGTCGCTATGGCCTAGTTTCTATTTAGATCGTGGAGCCACGATTTCAGTTAAGAATGTTATACGCAAATATACTGTATATATACAGCACTATTGGTTACAATCTCAAGATCGCAAAGGTCAAAGCTACATCGTAAAACAATTGACCTTTGACGGCTATGCCCTGTAGAAATAAAGATGTGGTGAAGAAGCAGATAGATGTAAAATATCCTCAAGTTCTGCAGTGAAGATTCATGATTACCGACAAATGCTTGCACTGACAGGACTGGTTCACTCAAATCTGTGTGGTTCTTTCCTCAATATATATAGGCACAATTTACATGGTCTCCACATTATCTTACCAAGATTAGGCCTGGATTTTAAAAGAGATTTTGACCCTTGAGTTTGTTTCGTCATTTCATCTCAGTGAATCCATGTCTCATTTTTCTAAAATATGATGTGGTAAAGTGATTCTGATATCCTAATTTACAGATTAAACAAATTGTCACAATTTAACAGAATATCAGAAACGTGAATTCAATCTGGAATTGAAGGACAAGTATCTAAACAGTTCTTCTGAAGGCTAATGTACCTTTCATTCCATAATATTATGATTATAAAATTAAAATATCGCAATAACGGTGATGTGACCGTGACAAATCCCTTGATCAATTTGGTTTCAAGGAAAGATATGATCAATATTTCGACCATCAGAAGTCAGCTTCACCTTTATATCAGTAGCCTGCATACCACTTTTCAGATTATGTAGTATATAATTGATACCAGTCTTACTTCTAACAACACCGATTAAGATTCTGATTGGAACCCGACGATTAACAAAGTCCTTGTACTTAACAGAGACTTGGAACATTCTCCATTTGATTTATATACTCGACCAGATGACATTTGTATTGATACCGATACTACGATATCGTGGCCATTTACTAGTACAAATAATGTCCTTTAGTATTGGCTAATATGCTCTATATTTGTTCGTTTCTTGCGTCTTAATGATCAATTCAACTTATGAGATTGCATACGTGTGTGAATGGTGTAAGAGTTGATTTATTGACATGAATTAAAACCATTTGGAAATCATCCAATACAGCAATTTCAAAATGAATTTAACTTGCTTTATTTTTCTTTCTAATATGTCAACATCAAAGTCATCATTGCGTGCACCAAATCTTGACTGGTAGATTTCCATAATTGCGTTAATCGTTATATGTATAGAGGAAATGTGGACTAGGCCACCGAAATAATCATAAGGCATATAGAACTATGATTACAATACCGTTAAAGTGTCTGTTATATCAGAGGTGTGCAAGAGCATCGAGGTGTAAACATTAACAATAATATCAACGATCAACAAAAAATCGCTCTAGATCTTTGATAAATGAGTCACCACTTTTTAAAGTATCTGGCCTGGCCTGATCACTATTTACTAAAGTGTGTGATTTTAATGTTTTGATGTTAACTATCTTTACTTTTTGACAATCTTGGAGGAACGGCTGTTTGTCATAAGTCTTGTGGCGTCACATATCATGCATTTGAGTAAGTAGCAAAACTAAGCTACGATCCGGGGCGTTACCCATTGCGTCCCTCGCTCTTTCTTGTCAACCGTCGCGGAATACGGACTAGATTTCAAGTCATTCGTTTAATTTGTCCCTAAGTACTAGTTTAATTAGTTATATGACTGTGCTGAAGAGCCTACCTAATTGTATACGTGTGTGACTATATTATTCGTATCTACAAGTTAGAGTGTTACGTCCGCTCTTCACATCTCTCGATCACAATTTGACTTCACCACCTCCAATACGCGTAAGAGGGGAAAGGTAGAATGCCATCCACCTATGTCCACGAAGCCTTATCATCAGCTTTTCTAAAACTCATTCGGATTCTTTCTACACATATATGGTTCAACCAATCGTTTATGAAATCACAATATTGTTCAATATACGTCCACGTCTCGTTGTTGTTCGGCTTCTGTTTACCAACGCGTCGGGTGTCATGTCTGTAGGAAGCATGAGCTCCGGTGTCTGCACCGTAACACGAACTATCTTGTAATCTCTTGCTGGCTTAGTTTCATCATTGTTATTATGTATTTTGACTGTTTCGTGTCTATAAAATGAGCTACGTTTGTGGTTTGAGACACGAAGAATAAAATTGTAATGGTTGATGCTATTATGCCTGCTACAATTAATCAGACCGATTCCTTGATATAAATAAATGCTTTTGAGTTTGAGTTTACTGTAGACAAATTCGTATAGCTTTGTCATAGCATCAACAACGCTGAGCTAACACACATCACACTGACGTCACGCCAAATCCTGCATCGCACAAGCAGAGTTTACTGCGCTACTGGAATGGTATAGGTATATCATAGAGAACATATCGTCCCGCTATCAATCATCGGGCAGTAGTCACAATACCCGGCCGGTTGGAAGGTCCTCCAAGCAGACGGGTTTTCTATAGAGTAAGAGCAAGCTTTCCACGCTTTTTCTCATACTTCTATAGTTACATTAGAGATTCAAGAAATTAAAGATCGACCGTCTTTTCTTTCGGTATCATTCTTCTTTCTTATATCTATGGTATCATTAAGGTGTACTAACATGAAGCTGCACCTGCAACTTTGGTTTCTAAGGTTTCCGTTTCATAGATTGATACTGCTGCTCACCTTCATAATTTTCGAAACTTAAGACAAGACTTGTCTCCTTCTGAAAGTATTTGCCTCAATGGCAGTGGACAGACATTGTGTAAAACGTAACAGGAGGTTATTGTTAAATAGCTAAATAGAGATGGCAAAACAAGTGCAAGCGGTCTTGTTCATTGTTGAGTATAGCGACTTTCGGCTTAAAACTTTCATTTGTCATGATGAAAAAATTCAACACAACAATGCGACTAACAATAATTATATAGCAATTTAAATACTATTACATAACTCTATTTAAAGTAATTTAAACCATGCGTTCTCTACTGTCAAATAAAGCTACACTGCCGACCAAAAAAAAAGACCTACAGTCTAAAACTAACAAGTCACTTTCACTGCGGCAAATTATACCAAGCAAAGAGAGTGCTGTCCGTCCGTCTGTAGTCGATTGTCGATTGTTTGCTATTGTTAGCCGTGGGTTGAACGCAGGTGGCGTAATATAGGTCAGAAGAGGTATCCATCTTTATGGCCGATAGTGCAATATTCGTGGAAAATTTCATGCAAATAATAATATTATCTGTTCCGATGTCATGTTTATGGTCGGAAATATTACACAAGAAGAGAACGACGAGTAATAAAGTTGCTCTGGTTGATTGAGAGTCTTCAAGCTGGTCGAAAGTCGGAGTAAACCAGAGTGTATGCTACGTAATGCTCTGTCTTTATTTCCAACTAGCTTCTGCCCGAGATGTCGTGCGCGTGATATTTCTTGTTTTAACATTAGCTTCAGACACGTCTCATCAGTAAAATAATTTTCAAATCTAATCAATAGTTTCGAAGACTATCTCTTACCTACATATATAAACTCAAACATTTTATATCTCTTTATAGCGTAGTATATAAGTATAAATCGAGCTGCAGTACTCTTGTGGCTTTTATTTTATAAATACTGCGTGTTTTAACAAAAGTAACGCAACATTTTCTGCATTTAAAAAACAATTTGCAAAATCAGGAAGACCAAACACAATTCGCTTCGACCAATAATTGATGTCGACACAGACAATAAAACATATCGTAAGCACCATTCTCGCATGTAAATTGTCTTGCAATGGCAATTAAATACACATAGACACACAAATAATGGCATAAGGCATAACGACATAATTTACGCAAAAAGACATTAAATAATAAAATAGTGACTTACTATAAAATTACGTAAAACCGAACGCACAGAAGTGGGTAAATGACGATACTCGTTCCGTTCCACGCGACGCAACCAAATGCCCGAGATATGCATCCGCGCATGTCATTTACGTGGCCCGCAGTGTACGTGTATTAATGGCTGATAATTCTGTTTTTATTTTTTTGTTGTATACAAGAAAATTGAGATTATAATCAGAACTGACTTGTAAATTAAATTCCACGACCGGATAATAGACTGGTCTATAAATGTGTAAGTTAACTTTATTATGCGAGAACAAGTTAATATTTTCTAATTATGGTACTAAAAGAAATACATGTAAAGTCACCAAAAGAGATACGTAACCAGAGTCGTCGGATGTACATATTTGAATTTTAGTAAGAAAGTGGATTTTTCTAATAAAATTTAACTTCTTCTTCTGAGCGTGTCGATAGCAATCTAAATACAGTTAGCCCAGAATTTGGCTACGATCAGACAACAGGACACGCTGGACAAGATATTAAGTACCCCATTTTTTGTGGGACAGCACCACACTCCAGGACGGGAGTCATTTGTGAACCTCCACCTGGGCAGGATTCAACATTTAACATTTCCTTGATGATTTTTTTGTTTTACTACTACTTAAATAAAATTTTATTCGAAAACAACCATCGGTTTCTTACTAAACTACAACAACCCTCTTTTGGAATGTACGCATGTAAATGTACCGTGCACCCAATGTTTCAATTATGCAAATGAAGCAATACCTTAAAACAAACATTCCAATTCTATTAATACCGGGTTATTAATTCCCAAATCATCTCTAGCTATAATTGTCGACAGTCTATCGATAAGCACCGGTTATATTCCAAGTTCGCAGATCAATGAGCCGCTGTACTCCGCAATCCAACGTGTATTTGTGGAGTCGGTGATCATTGTCGTGACTGGCGGCTCTCGTGACGGTAACGCTTGCACAAATGAATGAGCGCAGTTCATCGGCTCCCAGCTCTCGTACAATCGCAGACACGAGTTTTTTTATTTTTTTAAACAAACGTGATATAATAGCTTCTAGTGGATCCGCACGAATTTACACGAATTTACACTTTTAAATAATATATTATTTTCTATGGACTCGCACGAAGTTAATTTTTCGTTAATCTCTTCAGCAACAAGAGTTATGTGAGAGAGAGATATACATATAATACTGTGATGAAGCATGACTCAAACTCAAAACATTTATTTTAATTAAAACAATTACAGGCACTCTTGAGAAATCAAAGGGTCGGTCAGTCAGAAAGATAAAGCCCATTCCTAAGCTAGTAATTTCCTATGGAAAAGATCGGGCACGAACCTCCACATCTGGAGGTCTACTCGCTAAACACTAAATTCGTAGTTTCGGCCGAAGTTACTGGCGATTCCTACTCCGTACCACCTACGGACATAAGTTTAGCTCGGAGCCCGCATTAAGAATGAATGACACCATGATTTGACAGTGTTTCAACTCCCGATTTGTTTTACCCGTCTAAAAAAGTTAATTACCTAATCGGGTGTAGGGTTCACCCCGAAGTTTCGAACTATTTTCGGACGGGCCCGCATCTTTGTTGATAGACTTAGTCCCCGCATCGGAACTTTCAGCGAAATCTAAAAAACATACAACATGTTTAATCCAAATAAATTCTCGCTGGCCATTTCCTCCGCGCCTTACAAATGTATCTACCGAGCGGATGCTTCGCGGCGCAGAAGAAACCGCATAGATAATGTACGATGCAACATCTAACAGTCGATTGCACGCCAACTAAAGTGAACGAACTGTTGACAAATGGGAAATAACTACATTCTGCGACGTAACTGCAATACGTGTCGGGTGCACGTGGACACATCTATCACCAGCCAATGACAGCCTGTCATGCCATGACTATATTCCCTGGATAAGGTAGTGAAGTACGGTAGTATTTACCCAACAGAAGTGTACGCAAGTTGCGGTGTTAAAATGTCTTTAATAGCAGAAAAATAACACCATCCACGCCTTGCCTCCACGAAGGCTTTTATTTTTGAGGTTGGGAATTCATCAAATTACTTCTTCCGCTCTGGGTGAAACAGGAGGGCGTGTGAGACTTTTACTGACTAAAACCCACCCGTGTTCCCTCAGTTGCCTGTGTGCAAGAGGCCGCGGTATCTCTTTCGAACAACCTGCACCCCTGGCAGGCATCGGCCCTTGGGGGCCCCATCGGTTTGTGCTGACATCTCTTTGAGGCGCGCGTGGCACACAACGCGCCGTCGCGTCGACCTGGGCTTGGTCCTTACCGGACAGCGAGCTACCCATTACTTGCCGTCCGCAAGACCGCGCCTACGGAGGCCGGTAATCAGCCTGGGATTTCCTACGCACAGGGCGTCTCCTGCGGTGGCTAGATCCGTGAAGGCGCAAATACTGGCCTCTCCCGGACGTGCGCCGTCTCCCTCGTCGCGAGCATCACTGCTTCGCTGCAGGAGGTGACGGCAACCCATGCACTCTCGCTCCGTACCATGGCCTCGACCAGTGCCGGACGCAAGAGATCGCCGCCGCCGATCGCCTGCGCCTCCCCGAAGGCTCGGGCAGAGGTGCACCTGTAAGTACCTACACCACCCCAACAGTAAATTACACGCAAAAAGAAAAATCATTAGTGATGTGCACACACGTTAAATAAATATGACGATTTTCAAACAAAATATGAATGGTTCGAGTACCTACTTGAAATTATATACAAATATTTTATTTTAAATAAACCTACATGGGCACTTATGAAACGTAAGAAGCTAGTTGCACGGTACCTAGGAATTGGTCGTTTCCTATGGAGTCTTGAGCTGACAAGAAACTCCATCACCGACCCCAGCATGGTTTGACCTGACTAGATTAATCGAATGAACCCCAAGATTTGGAGTAGCCCCTCAGGTGTCATGTTCAACGTAGACTCTTTTAAAATGAACTTACTTAAAATATCACGCAGCTCTTACGATGTTTAAATCTATAGCTCCTTGCTAGATACCTATACACATACACACTCACACTAATTCTTCTCCGTATCCATAATATAATATTATAGCAACTAATAATGCACTACTATTAACTTACCGTATAATATTAGTTTTGCAAGTAAATCCATAAAACTCAGCTTTTCCTATCCGATGTTGCGGTGAAACGGTCATTACGAGAAACCGCCGACTTTCACTGAGCAACCAATATATATTAATGGTAGGGCGATCATGGTGACAATGTTTGTAAAGTGATCGATGTTTGTTGGCTGTTGGCTTTTGGCTACAAGCTGATAATCTAGAAGTTACCAACGATTTACGTGCAGGACAAACCCTAACATGGATTTTAACGTTGAAATAATAATGTTTGGTGTCAATAAGCGTACTTAATCGTTGATGATTATAATCAGAGATCGAATATTTAAAAAAAATGTGTTATCTAATACCTTTTCTTACTGACTTAGATACAGCCTACATACACATACTTGCATCAGGGTCAATTTTAAATAAATATGCATCTGAATAGTTAAACAATCATAATATTTTAGAAGTCACTTCCATATAATACACCTGACTAGTAAAGCACTCGCGGTATTCCTGGCATCCCGGGCTTTATTTTACTAAAAAATATTTTATGAAGCCGCTTCCATACTTTCATAACTAAAAATTAACTTTAGGTAAATATGAAACCGAATATCCGATCCCTAATTATGATAATACAGTAAACTCACTAGAGTCCGTTTTGGCAACAAAATAATATGTTATTTTAATGTCAAAATCCCATTTAAAGGTTCGTTCCGATTTTTATAGTTTTAAAGTAACTATAATGTGGAGTCATCGAAAGCTTCAAATGGATTTTCTCTCTTCATTAACTTCCATACATTCCGTGACATGGAGAAGTATCCGTGTTTAACGCTTCATTCCGTTTCATTGATTTGTCATAGACATCAGTATATTCGGAACGCTTGATTTGAAACGACTACTGTATTCGTTTGACCACTCATCGTTGAACTCAAAACCAAAACATCATCATCATCATCACTAGGAGCCTTGTTCCACCCACAGCTGAGTTTAGGCCTCATCATTTTTGTGCCATGTTTCCCTGGTCTGTGCTGGTCTATTCCAAGTCTTTCCCGCGATCTTCTTTAATTCGTCCACCCGCCTGGCTATTGTTCTGCCAACGGTCCTTCTACCATTGTTCGACACACATATGATACACATGACATACAGGCAGAGAAATTTTTCGTCGGTTATACAAAAAAAAAATCTGCGGTTCCATACATTTTGACCGCGTAGGCACTTTTCTATGAAACACCTGTGTTTTTTTTTTTTGTATAACCGACGAAAAATTTCTGCGCTGGGGGGTCTATAATGATATGCTGAATTCATGTTTTCAGTTTGCGCACTGGTTAAAAACTTATGCTGTGTACATAAGCACAATTGGTCACAGGCCTCTCTGTACGAGGGAATAGGCGGTAATCGACCACGCGGGCACAGTGCGTGTGGGTAAATGTTACATATCTTCGAATATTATGGTTCTAGGGCATGTGTGTTTCCTCGCGATGTTTTCCTTCACCGTTTAGAGAGCATTGGTGTTGCCCACGATATACAGCACGTAATACGGGGCCGTTCCCATTTGGGCCACCACTGCTCTCGCATATATTCAATGCCCTTAGTAATATCACCAAACTTTCACCATCGTTACTTTTACGTTATCTACTTGGTCAAAACTGTTTATTTTAGGAAAACGGACCAAACAGACGGACGCACTTTCTCGTAGATACATATAACACATAATGCAGATACCAATTAGCATCGAGACGAGGAAAGTACATTAGCTACAATACGACACGTTCAATTACCTGCGCTGGGAGTGAGACGCAGTTCAAGGTACACGCTTGTAGCGAGCTTAGACATTAGAGCGATGTCGGTCGGTCAAAGCATCTAAAACTGGAAGTCAATAAAACGAATCATATAATATTGTATGTCTGCATATACAAATATAACCATCACAAGGTCACTCAAAAGATTAAAATCATCCACAAACTCAAAGCAAAAACTTTGCACCCGTTATACGAAAATTACACGAACGGAGGAGAATGAAATTCGGCACAGTTAAAGTTTATTATGGTGAAGGAGCGCAGAAAGCTAAAATGTTTGATTTTACGATTTTGGTCGAATTTCGAGAACTGGGCGACCACTAGTTTCAATTAAACCATTTACGTTCAAGCACTTTTGAATTGTCAAAAAGTAATAGTTAGTCAGAAAATTGAAGCTAGTTGCCCATTGTAAAACATAAATCCAATAACACTCTTCATACAATCATTCGTACATTATTTTTCTTAATTCTATATGTGGTAAGAAATTATCAGTATCAGAGATGGCGCTGGATCAGACATGACGTGTGGATCAGGATCATCCAGCTCATCATTTTGAGGGGAATCAAATTATTCAACACACTCTCAACTGCCATGCTCTTTTAATCAAACATAGCTTTGACTTATATACATGGTTAGATTGCGCGTGTGTTTATTATATTATTATGATTATACATACATCATAATAACAAAAATAAACACACAAAACATTACAAACACAGTCATATTCCCAGTCTCTGTATTTCGAAATACATATATATAATATTTTTTCGAAACATTACAGTAGGTACATATAATAGTTCAATGTGTAATTGATATTGCCTTTAAGAATTGACCCACTTTTCCTCTTACCCACAACACTGTAAAAATTGTGTCTTCTAATTAACTTACTTATTTACGAATACCTACCTTCTTCATAAGTAAGTAATTCTCATATTTATTTTTAAGATTACCTAGTATTTCTCATATTAAGTGAATTGTATACTTTTTGAGAAATAAATGTCTTAAACCGTATATATTTATGAGACACCCATTTACAGTTGGGAAATCATCGATATTTCAACTTGCTGCCGCTTATGTCTTGTACCACAATAGTAATCAAGTGAGCCTTTCCACTTTATACTAAAGAAGATATTACATTAATACACTGCGTTGTGAAATTACATAGAAACATGCGTAGTACGTTACTGCTTATATTATACGAATTCGATTAATTTCTTCAGTCAGCGAGTAATGGAAGAAAACAGATAGGTTTATTAATGTTTTCCCACTTTAGTCGGTAATCACTTCAACGGGGATTACAGGCGTGATGTTATGTGTGTGTGTGTGTGTGTGTTAACTTATACACACACACACACACACACACACACACACATAACATCACGCCTGTAATCCCCGAAGGGTTAGGAAGAGGTCTAGGGCCTAGAGGCCTATGTCCAGCAGTGGACTGCGATAGGCTGAGCTGATAGGAATAGTCTACCTATAGTACAGTTACCTACATTTCGCCAGTTATTTAAAAGTCCAATGTAAACGGGGGCGAGCCTATTGCCATCAACCGGACACTATTCCAGAGTCCGGGTTACTACTCAGATATTCCAAATGAAAAATCCCAAAAAAAAAAATACCCGGCCGGAGAATTGAACTCAGGGCCTCATCGACCACTACACCAACGGAGCAGACAAGAGATGAGATAATGTAGGTATCTACATTACAATTTACCACACTTTTATCGATAAAATACAAAACATAAAATGGAAACGGGATATAATAGTACATTATGGTCCAAGTGTGTAACGTTAGTGATTACCGCTGAGGCGCCATTGAGACCCGAGCCGTCAGGCTAGGGTCTTAAGAGAGCCGAGGACGGTAATCACCAATACACACGTGTATCATACGACGTTTTACAACACACTAGTGAAGCAAATAATACTAAAAAATCATTTTGTCCTTGGAGTTTTTAGGTAGTAAACTTTCAATAACGTTAAGGGCTTCACATCTTATATCGGGCGGTGTTACAACATAAATCATTTTCTTCTTAACTAGTACTTGTAGTCCTTTTAATGAATAAATAACTATAATTTCAACAGTGAAAACGAGTTGTGATTTTTTTTGCCAATGGCGGGAAAAATTAATCAGTTTTCCAATGCGCGTGCATCTAACAATGGCGATCGGCCGTAGACTAAAGCCGCCGCATTCCGAATTAGAAAAATAGCGCTGTGAGCGCTCACATCGAGATGTTTTGCGTTCCGAGTTAGATGTCCAGATTCTGACAGCTAAGAACCGTCATTTTTGTCATCAATATGGAACGCTTGTGAACGCAATAAAAGTGTTCACTCAACGTTAAAACATATATTCACTATATTAAACTTGTATACACCACACATTTCTTCTTCTTAGATAGTAGCACTAAAGATTCGATGCGACTCAAAACAAAACAGCACATCTGTCATTTTTGACAGCACTCAAGGTGATATTAGTATAACGCATGGTCGGCGTTATCCCAAGATAGCGCATGTCATGACGTCATCTATGACGATTCGCGTCGCGCTCACGCCAATTCGGAACGGGCGTGAGCGCGCTCAAATCGATATTATTGTAACTCGGAACGTGGCCTAAAAGAATGAGGTTTCTTTTTTTTGGGTTTTTGCGGATAGGGTTTTTGCCACTACTTAACAACCACCAAAATGGGGAATTCAAAGTTTTCTTTATTACAGAGAAAACAAAAGTTATATTTGAGTGAAAGTTTTGTTTATTAAAAACGTACAAGTTGAAATTATTTATTTAAATACGATGTTGCATGAAATGAGCAAGCAATAGGTACATTAATTTATTTGTACTATTGAACACGACCTTTTTTTGTATCGAAACTTTTTAAGAACAAAGCAACTCAACTAATAAAAAAGAACCTATAACTCACTAGTGAATAATTGTGTAGTAATGAAAAAGTCACAGTTTGATAATAGGTGTCATTATGTGCCTAATTGCTGTGAAATGAGAGCCATTTTATGAGCAAGTGTGTTGAAAAATCATATAAATTTTGCATAATGAATACACACAATAATTACTTACGCATTTTATGAAATTTTCGTATCAAACGTAAGAGTGAAATATTATGTACAGTAATTACGCATTTCTCGAAACATTATATATGGCATTGTGCAAGTTACTGCGTAGGCATTTAGATCAGTGACCATAACTGCACATAACTTTCAAAGTTTTCCACGTGAAGCTTTGTAGTTTCGTTTTAACAAATCCAAAAGATTGTAGGTTGGCCATAATAATTGTAATTTTGCTCAAAAGACTATCGCAATTTGGAAGAGGTAAAAAATTCGTGAGCTTGTACACACGGCTACACATCAAGCTATACATTTACAGTTTACGCTGATCTCGCACTGTGTGGAAATCTTGTACAATGCGACGTCAGCTTATACTGGAAATGTATAGGATGTGTAACCATGCGTACATTTATGTAGGGGGATCCGATTCTGAAAATTCTTTTACAAATGGGAAGTTACAGTATTGCCGAGTGTCATAGGATATTTCATCATCATCATCAGGCGCCCCTTTTTCGTTTTTATTTTATTTTAATATATTGTATTCGGGAAACTTACCTACAGCTAACTCAAATAGTGTTATTAAAGAATATGAAACTGAACGCCATTTACAAGTTTCCACTGATAAACACTTAACAGGAAAACAAAAAAAAATCGGTACAAAATACTTATTACATAATTTTGGAAAAAAATAATAGGTACCTACACACGGCAACACATCAAGATATACATTTCCAATTTACGCTGATCTCGCTAAAATCCTACACATGCGAGATCACTTTATACTGGAAATGTATAGCTTGATATGTAGCCGTGTGTAAACGATCGACAATACAAATAAAAAATCATATCTTAGAGCTTAGAGCAAACAATTACTTTTCCATAAAGAATCTTACCACCAACAAAATACAACACTGATATTTAATATATCCAAATCATGTTGAAAAAACAGTTTATTAAAACTTCTGCTAGCACGGATTACAATTGAAAATTCTTCTCGATTCCGTACGTCCAGGTGTTTCCCGCGACTTTGACGATATCATCAACTTTACGCGGTTTTGGACGGCCCTAGTTTCTTTGGCCTAACCTTGGTCACAGCTTTAATCCATCGGCCATCTCCTCGTCTAACTAGATGTCCTATTTATTTCGGGCGCATCGCTCTGCGTGCAAAATCACTGCGTCATCAATAGGGATCGGATAATCGTATGCATATTACGTAAGTTAATTTTTAGTTATGAAAGTATGGAAACAGCTTCTTACAATATATTTTTTGTAGAAAAAGATCTGGGATGAGAATAACAGGAATACCGGCAATGCATAACTAATCAGATGTATAGAATGAAACCGACTTCTAAATTATTAGGATTGCATAACTATTCAGATACATTTTTATTTAAAATGAACCCCGATGCAAATATGTGTTTAAAGGGTGAAAGTTTGTAAGAGAAGGGGTGGTGTGTTCGTTGAAACTTTATTTTTAAATATTATAATAGGTCTTTACCTATGAAATTGCCGTTTTGTATGAAAAAATTTAAACGAATTTTTTTCATGAATTTTTTATTTGTATTAATCGAAGTAATCACCCATGCAATCAATGCATCTTTGCCATCGCAGTGGCAGTTTATTGATACCCTTCTTAAAGAAATCAGCTGGACGGGAGGCAACAAATTCTTCAAAGGCATTTTGTACTGCCTCTCGGGTATTAAATTTTTTTCCCGCCAAGAAGTTATCCAAATTCTGGAAAAAGTAGTAGTCTGTAGGCGCAAGGTCTGGTGAGTAGGGCGGATGACGGAGAGCTTCCAACCCCAGTTCTTGCAACTTGGAGACCGTCTGCTGTGCAGTATGAGGTCGCGCGTTGTCGTGCAGGAGCAGCGGAGACGAGCGATTGACCAATGCTGGTTGGAGATGCGCCAGCTTCTCCATCATTGTGTTCAGTTCTTCACAGTACACATCTGCAGTAATGCTCACCCCGTTTGGTAAGAAGCTGTGATGAATCACACCGGCGCTAGACCACCAAACAGTGACCATCACTTTTCTAGGGGTAAGTTTTCGTTTAGGGCATTGTTTAGGTGCTGAACCAGGATCCAACCAACTTGCTGAGCGCTTACGGTTATCAAACAGAATCCATTTTTCATCGCAGGTAACAATGCGGTTCAAAATTCCTTCATTTGTGTGTCTGTTGAGCAGTGCAAGGCACGTCTCGACGCGTACTTCGCGCTGGCGATCATTGAGTTCGTGGGGCACCCATTTGTCAAGCTTTTTTACCTTGCCAATTTGACGCAAATGGACCAATATTGTTTTGACGCTAACGTCGAAAGCTGCTGCTAATTCAGCCGTAGATTGTGTATCATCAGCTTCCACAATCGCCTTTAATTCGTCATTGTCGACCAAAGTCTTCGGACGACCGCGAGGTTCATTTTTCAGGTCGAAATTTCCAGAACGGAAGCGAGCAAACCAATAACAGGTGGTGCGTTGGTTTGTAGTGTTAGCTCCGTAAACGTCGTTGATGTTGCGTGCCGCTTGTGCCGCGTTGCTGCCACGACGGTACTCATATTCCATAATTACTCGAATTTTTAACGTATCCATGATGACGAAAAAGATTGAAATGCGATGAAAATGTAACACTAATCAATAAAGAAATGACTACTTTTAGAAAAAAAAATCCATGTTTTTAAAATAAAATTAATTTGAAATTAGAATTCTTAGCCAAACAAAAATGATTTTGATTTGAAATGGCCAGTACTGCAGAACGGCAATTTCATAGGTAAAGACCTAATATTAAGAATTTTCGATACAAAAACGTGTTCCTCAGTAGCCAAGATCTCAACTTTAGGTGTATAATGCTACCGAATATCCGGTCTCTGGCCATCACTGTCAGTGACATCACACAAAAGTTTTGCTACACCAAACTGTACTGTTGTCGGTAAAAACCAGCAACAAAAAACTATTATGAATTATGTAGATCAGACAAAGGAAGGGCTATTGTTGCATCATTATTACGAGACAGTGCACACCATGGCGTATGTAACACAGATCATGTTGCGCAAGCGCAGCGAAGATTCACACATGCCTGGTTGCATGGGGCACGGAGTTACGGCTTGTGGAGTTGTGGCCTAACGTTACGTGCGTATGCCCAGCTAAATGACCTAATATTCAGGCCACAGACTAACCTTAGGTCGTCATTAGTTGGAGGCCGAAATCGCGTTGGTCAACGTTTTGTTTGAATTCTAATGTGCTGTGGCGATTGTGCTTGAGGCGTTGATGGGAGGGCTCACGTTAGCAAATAGTTTTCAAAGACGTGTCGTGATTTTCTATGGAGGATAGTTATTCTCAGTCTAGGCTTGTATACATAGTCAGTTTCGATATACGTATGTATTATGTACCTAGATCCTCATCATTCTCCTGCATTTGTGGTTGGCGCAATACGTCTTTTTCTTCCAAACTCATCTTTTTCGCAGTTTTAGTCGTCATCTCCGTAGTCACCTCCTTTTCTAGCCATATCATCTTTTAACCAGTCTGTCCATCGTTTCGTAGGTCTTTCCTTACCATTAAAGCCACGCACTTTCTTACTTAAATTTTCCTCACGAGTTCACGATATTTTCTATACGTATATACGTCATCTTGGTATCTAGGCATATCCCTCTCTTCTAGCCATCGAATCTTTTAACCAAACCAATCCATCATTTCTTTGGTGTTCCCCTAACTGTTAGTCAAAACTTTGCTCAATACATTTTCTTCATTCCTCCGCATCACATGTCCATACCAAACCACGACAACCGATTTCTACACAACTTTTTAGTCAACGATGCCACTTTCAGAGTTGCTATAATCAATACAACTGAACTGTCTGTTTGTAATGTCACAATAACATATTTTTGCTTATGAAACATCAAATAAAAAACAACTTGTTTTTTGTCTGTCTATCTGTTTGTTTGTTCCGGCTATTATCCGAAACGGCTGGACCAATTTTGACGAGTTTTTCACTGGCAGACAGCTAATGTTTTATGGAGAAACAGAGTCAACGGACAAAATAATTTTAGACATGCCGCAGGCGACAGCTAGTGTATAATAAAGTTTCAGATAATTATCAACCAATTTTTGGAGCAAAGAAATCGAAATTGGGTCAGGAATGTCAGGTTGAAGAGCTTGACAACAGAGCGTAAAACACAAGCGATTTGGTGAGACCGATACATCGGATCAGAATAATAACATACTTACACCTTTCAAGTTCCCAAAACATAGACACCACCGCTTCTACTTACGGCCTCACTTCAAGTAAATTGTGTCAAAAGATACTATCGAATTACTAGGTAATCTTTGTTTGTCGAGAGTTGTTCTCATACTATTGCACAATACTAATCAGGTGCGCCATGCAAGACATTGTTCGCACAAAAAGTCTCAGACGTAACAACCGTGTTGACCTGCACAAATTACCTTCGGACGGACTTTACCATTTACTGTACGTCTTTCAGTCTGAGAACGAAAGAAAATTATTTGAGTAGTGTTAAGTTACGAAAGTTATGTAGTTAACATAAGAAGTTGCTGTAATGCTTTCGACATCAACAAATTGTTCATACAAAACAAAAAGATTTCTAGCAGGGACTGCTCTTACTACAACCTGTTTGAATAAATGAATCTGCCTAGCGTTTTCCCAAGTGTGTTTGGGTCAGATTCCAGTCTTACCAGATGCAGCTGTATACCAGTTATTAAGTAATACGAAACCTCTCACACTGGTGTCAGACTTTCGGACTTCTGACAACCCGTTACGACTGACAACGATCCACGAATGATAGCCGGGACTAACGGCTTAACATGCTTTCCGAGGCATGGAGAGGTTTTGGTATGCGTCCCTTAACCTGATCGATCAACTCATGCGGCTTGTAAGCCACAAGCCCTTTGTCCAATTATGTTAATACATGTGTACTTAAAAATACTAACTTCTATTTTCTTTTGACTTCAGATGGCGCACCGCACCGTGCACCGCCTGGTCTGCCTCGTGACAGTACTGGCCGTGACGTCATCAGCGAAGAAGGATCAGTCGAGATGGTCTCGTCAGATCAGCACGTATACATCAGACATCAGCGACTGGGTGCCGCTGCCCGGTCCCGTCGAGAGAGATGACCCTCTACCACCAATCAAGAGACAAGCTGTCGCAGAACCTAGAATACTGACAGAACCATTCCCAGGACTCACAAGGCCAACAGGATTTGGCCAAGATTCCTTCCCATCAAGGAATTATTACAACGCGCCCGCAAATAGACAGCTGTACTTGCAATCCGTGCCGTCTGCGCCACAGAATTATCTGACAGACCAAGGATTTGGATCAGGCATTCGATTCGGTCTATCACAACCTAACTTTCCCCTGAGCCAAGGATTCGTAGCTCCCCCATTCGGGTTCGATAGCATCCAACCGCTAAAGCCCAGACCTCAAGGAATATTGAACCCAGTCAGCTTTACTCAAGGGTTACCAGGTTCTGCTCAAGCAAAACCTTTCCTGAGTCACGGACATAAATCTAGAATAGAACCGAAACTAGTTGACGGATATCGAGCCGAGAACGTGAGCAACGACTATGGTTTTAATGTAATGAAGAAACCGCAGTCCTTACAGAAGATCAAGTTTGATACTATTGATAAACCATTAGGACCAGAAGCATTGTCACCAAACTCTAAAAATGAGAGGGAAGAAGTTCAGCTTTTATACGTCCCGTTGGAGTCACTTAACAGAGGACAATACAATTTCAGAAGTCCTATGACAACTTCTCAGTTGGTAAATTCGGAATTATACTCTCAGGCAAACTCAAGACCCAACCCCTTAAAACAGACCTTTATTAACGATTACCAGAGGCCAGCTGTTAAACCATTGGAACCTGTATCTGGGCACAACTACTTTTCAGAATTAAACTCGCAATTGAAAGACATCGATCAAGTCCCGAAATACTCGACTATTCCGACTCCTTTCCCGACGCAATCTCCGACAACTCCGAAGCCGAAGAAGTTGAAGCCACACCAACCACCGCTGGCCATTTTCATGACTAAAGAAGTCAGTAAAAACAGTCAAGTGAAAGTTGGAGACGTTCTATCTTCCTTGAAGAATGCTGATACCATTGCCGTGTTGGATTCAGTCAATCCACTGAACGCACCCAAAGTTTTTATTGGACCCTCTACCTTACCACCACCAGAAAACTTCGTCAAATTCGAGCTGCCCTACTTATCGAACATAGAGAATAGCGACAAGAAGTTGAAACAGTTACCGTTCTTTGTGGCACCTTTGAGTTATCACACTCCAAACGGTTTTGCAAAAATTCCTTTCCCATCTCCTCATGTGGGATCAGTCGTTATTAATTCTCAAATTCGAGACTCATCACCATCACAGGCACCGCCACAACAGGTATATAATCAGAACTACTACGCAGTAACTCAACCGCCATACAAACCAGAGAAACCTGTAACACAAAAGCCAACATTCAGCTACTACAGCACTGCCGCACCTAAGCCTAATCCCATACAAAATTACCAGTCCAACTACTACTCGTTTGAGCCGCAGACTGTTTCATCAATCAGACCACCTAAACAACCAGAGTTGGCTACAGCCCCTCCTAAAACAGGTTCATACTTCAGCAACACATTGGGTTCTCAGCACAACTCACAAGAGTACAACTTCCAGCCACAAAACACATTCAAGTCTTCGGAACTAAACGATCAGTATAACTTCCAGAGAAGACCTGATCATACGACTACACTACGGACGACTACGACTACAACGACCACAACTAAGCCGCCTTCTACTTACCCGAGTCAACTGCTCGAGACTCACAACCCGTATTCGATCAACCAAGCGTTCCACTTTAGCACTCCGTTAGACTATCATAACTATTTCGATGACGTGAAACAACCTTACGCTACTCCTGATGCAGCGGGCCATTCAGCACTACCACCGTCGTCGTCACCCACGCCATCGCCATCCCCATCACCAACTCCGGCCAGCCCGTCGACTACTGAACCACAACCTGAAAAAATAATTACCCAAAAGCCAAAGTATCACCAACAATCATCGCCAAGCTACCTCCAAAACTATACTCCTGAAATACATTACGATTCTGATCCAAATTTAAAATACCCTGTCTTTAATCCTACTGACTATTTTGCCAAAACTGAGCTAACTTCTCAACAGACTAAACCAATTAGCCCTGTTGACAGTGATAAAAATTCGTCAACTAACAATAATTATAACCAGGAAGTGGCTACACCAGTTAGAAATCATTACACCCAAGATGTGACTGCCCCTGTAAGAAACAATTATAACCAAGATGTGACCACCCCTGTAAGAAACAATTATAACCAAGATGTGACTGCCCCAGTTAGAAATAATTACAATACTGATCATACTGCTCCAGAGAGAAACAATTATAATACAGAAATTAATGCACCAGTTAACAACAATTACAATACAGACATCGATGCTCAAGTTAACACATACAAGACTGAATATAATCAAAACGTTGAGACTCAGTCCTCTGTAGAACACAACGTTCCGTCTGATCATTCAACTGACGCAAACAATCTGCCGACCGTTTCTGACATAGATACACCGCCCCAGTACAACAGCGATGAGTACAATGCATATCAAACTAATTCAGATGCCGGAGAAGTTAATCCTACTTCGTCGTCTACAACAACGACAACTACTACTCGTAGAATCCCACAGAGAAACAGAGGTCGTCCTCGATACACCACCACACCTCGATCTGAATCTTACGAATCTACTGCCAAAGTTGTAGTAACAAGGCGACCTTTGAGAGAAAGAAGACCTCTTGCCTCCAGGCCTCGATATGAACCTAACAAAATAACTACTGAAAAACCAAGCAGGAAACCCTTAGATTCTAGCGAGAGCACAACTAAATCTTCAAGGCAAAGAATAAGGGGACGCATTCAATATAAACCTTCGGAAAATGAAGATGTTTATGATAAAAGAGTCAAAACTCACAATACTAAGGAAGAAGATCTTGCCTACCAGAGAGATATATTGCATCAGAACTATCCAGTAACGCTAATGGAGCGTATGAGTACTGTAGACATTGAAGCTATGACTGAACCCACCCCTAAACAAACCTCGGAAAGAGTTGAAGAGCCTATTACTGAAAACGATACCGAAAATGCTTATACAAACGAAAAAGTATCTATAACTCAACACTTCACGAATATTGAGTCAAAGGAAGAAACGGCTTTGCCAACATTTACTGCAAGAAGTACTTTGCCAGCAGAAACGTCCTACGTTCCGAATTTACCATCTACCCACCCAGAATACTTCTATCAGTCTAGAAGCAGTAATGCACCAGTTGAATCATCGGCTTATGAAGAAACGAGTCCTGAAAAAGAGGAAGATATCTACGTGAAGCAAACTACCCCGGTATCGAATCAAGAATACGCTGAAATTAGCTCATATGCTACAGAAACGCCTGCCAGCCCTGCTACAGAACAAAGTGTTAGTTTTTCAATCAGCAATGAATTTGGTACTGTCAAGCAAGATGAAGAACCTGCTATGGTCCCTGAAACAGAAGACATTAAAACAGAACAACAAGAGAACGAAGAAGAAGATAATGTTGTACAAACTACACCGTCATACAACCGAGTTCGTGTGCGCCCTGGAGTCATTAGACAATATCATCAAGTTTCAACCGAATCATCCAGAAACAAAGAAAGGAGGAGGCCTGCCCAGCCAGTTACTTACAGACCAGCTTTCGACAGGAGACGAACCACCATGAGGATAGATGAAATCGAAGCTGACTTAAAGACAAAGCAAGTACATGCTAGGCCCGAAGTACAAGAAATTAGGCACCCTGTCTACAGACCAGAACCAACTACAGAGTCGTCAGCGACATCACCGTCAACAACTGACAATGCCAATAAACGTGGACACTTCCGCCGTAGGAGACCATCGTACTCCTACACGACCACATCGACTGAGTCATCGAACACTAAACGTATTTATGAGGTAAAGAACAGATTTAGAGGACGAAGACCTACTGAGAAACCCACAGACAAGCCAGATGTACAAACAGAAGTGCCTACTTCAACCACTAGAAGCCAGCTTCATACCAGATACAGTCATAGACCCAGATTATCCGAAAGATACAACAAGAAACCCGAAAGCGAAGAAACAGAAGATCAAGATTCAAACTTTTCTATAAACAGGCCGAAATACGCTGAGCCAGACACAGATCAGTGGTCGCCCAAAATCTCGAGTGATTCTTTTAAACCGTACAATCCCAACGACATAATAGATGAGCAGAAAATTGCAACAACTGAACGTAGATCAGACAAAGATAGTGAACTGGACATTATTACAGCAAGAAATGAGTTGGAAGATATTCTACTAACTGTGACCCCAGCAACTAATAATAAAGCTAATAAGAAAATTCCTGAAATTCCTCCAACTTTAGAAGCTTTGGTAGAACAGAGCAAAGTGACCAGAAGCGACTCGACCGACACCATGTCCACCTTCGAAAGTATGTTGGAAGAAGTTATGAAGAGTTTAGAGGAGCAAGACCAGGATGAATACACCAAAAATGTCATGAAACACAAAGGCGGCGAGATTGGTGAAATTCCGCCGGAGAGAATAATATCTTCTGGAGACAGTTACGTACAGAAGTCGACTACGCCGACAGAAGAAATCACGACTGAACAAACTACGGCCGATGACTCTTCTCTCATAACCGAGGTAAGAAATAGAACATCTTTAAAGTAAATATAATAATGTATATTAAAATTAAGAGTAAAAGATAACATTAACTTAAGAAATCAAGCTCATGAGCTACTTTCTGTGACCAAAAAACAGAGGTAGAAATTTCGTGTGGTTAAATGTTTCACATTACTTACATAATATTCTTTCTCATTCTAGGATGATCAAGACCGCAAGGGGCGCCGTCGTGGATTCTGGAAAAAAGTCAAAGTGCGCCCTGCGACCACCGAATCCATTGAATTCGCTGAATCGCAATACTACACTCACACCGTCAACCGCCTCGGAGAGCCCGTGAAGTTGTCAAAAAACGTTCATGACAAAACTGAAAGAATTGAGAAAGCTAAAGTTACAACCTATAAACCAAGCTATAATTTCATCAAAGACCTGTTTTCCAGCGACGACGAGGCTAATATTGAAGTGATACCTACTGTAGATATACCTAAGCTTACTAGCAAATCATCAGAAAAAGATGAAACTCTTATAACTGAAGAAAGTAAGCAGACAACAGTTTATGTAGAAAAAGAAACGCAAACTGATACAGCGATAAGTCCTGGCGATTTCGATTTAGGAACAGGCTCGCCTGACCCAACTATTGATGACTTGTATTTAACTACTCCTGCGGAACCGACAACAACTAGCAAGCCTGCGACAGTCAACAGACCTGATGGTGGATTTAGTTTCATGGATTATTTATTTGGAACGTCAGAGGACAGCAATAAACAGGTTGACAGCGAAATTGAAGCCGAGACTACTGAAGCCGGAATTCATATTACTACAGAGTTACCTAAAACAAAAATCGTCACCACAGAAACTGCTTTTATTCCTGATGAAATAACAGCCGCATCAATAAGCGATGAGAACACGGAGGCTATAACCACTTTTACTGAGATCAAAAAGTTAAATAGCACAGAAGAGAGTCTAACAGATACTCCTAATGGTGTTACGGAAATATCAGTAGTCAAAGTAGAGAGTTCCTCTGTGTCATCATTTATGAATCCAGCTAATGTAGTCAGCACGTCAATGTCCACAGAGGTATCACATGAAACAGAAATATGCTTTAGAGGGAAGTGCATCAAAACTAGCAAAGATATTCTATAAGTCCCAAGTGATCGGAAAATATGGTGCTAATGACTTGTGTTCAAAGTAGTGAATTTGTGAAAGGACAACAAAAGACTCGAGTAACTAGCTTAGTTCAAGTTTAGTGGGTCAACAAAATTTTATTATCTTTTATGAAATATTTATTAGTATTGTCGCGGATTAGGTATTTGGTGCGGTGAAATCTTGTAAATAGTATTTTGAGAGGCTCTTTACTTGGTTCCACCTGAGTAATTATTAATTTTAATGAATTAAACTTAACTTTCTTTTACTTTTAAGGTCTGTGGCCACATGCTTTAAGAGTTTACACTATGTAATATATTCTTACGTAGTTTTTAATTATTATTTGTAAGAATGTTAACATTTTTTTTATCTACGTACTCTACCTAATGTAAATATGACTGAACATTTTTATAACCATTATTTTTAAGATTTTTTTTTTTTTGTTAATTACTATTTATTTTCTTAGTTTAATTGACTACCTACCTTAAGTTCTTCTCCACACTTGAAGAAAATACCTTTATACATAATTATTCACAATCATGGGAAAATCAAAGACACTACTTGTATTCTATCCCACCCAAATAATAACAATCTTGTTTATTTGATAGATATTTTATATGAGCTATCTGTTAAATAACCACTGATATTGTAACTGTATTAAAATAAAATAAAAGTATTAATAATACCTTGTTATGTTATTGCTACTATGATTCCACATTCGCACAGACCTGCGCACTAATTGTGTAACAATCTACCAATCAGAATCTGAATATCTTGAAAGGATTTTGCTAGGTACTTAATCCATTGCTTCAAGTTGTGTTCGAAAAATTTTACTGTTCAACAACGTAAATCCTACTAACCTACTTCCTACTAATATTATATTTGTGAAAGTTTGTGAAGATGTTTGGATGTTTGATAGTCAACCACGCAAAAACGGCTGAGCGGATTTGCATGAAATTTGGCACACATATAGATTATAACCTAGATTAACACATAGGATACTTTTTATCCCGGTAGTACGTTCTTGCGGGATAATTTCCGATTTCAACGCGGGCGAAGGCGCAGGCGGAAGCTAGTAACGCAATAAATGTTGGAAAACTGACAAAATGAAAACGATTACAGGTCACAGGAACAACTTGTGACCCTGGTGACCCACGTATGCCCCTCAAGTTAAAGGGGAAAATTTACAAATCTGTGATAAGGCCTGTCGTATTGTATGGATCGGTACGGACCCGACCCTTGCACGACGAAGTGTTAGCCTGCGCCAAAGCTGAGCCTGTAGCTTTAAATTCCCCAGTAATAATTATTTTGATTTGATGCAGCCTCTGCTATCTTGCTGTCCTGCCCTAGCGACACTCCAAGCCAAGGTTCGTACCCCACAGCGGGTGCCCTTAGCGTACAGTAGCTTTTAAGAAATTTGCCCCTGGTTGAAGGCTTTGAGTCACAGCCTCTAAAGGTCAACTACGAGATGCCATTAAAAAGAAAACAATGGAGCGGTCATGAAGCTTCATGGAAGCAGTCAGATGAGATGAGAATATTGAGATGGATGTGTGGAGTGACGAAAATGGATAAAATTAAGATTTTCTTTTCTACTATAACCTCCTCATTATGTGATGAGGAAGAAGCGCATGTGCATATAAGAGCGATGAATAAAAAGGTTTATGGATGTAGAGGGAACAGAAGAACCTAGAAAAGATAGATTGATTGTGTGAAGAATGGTTATAAAGAGAAGGGAGTGAATGATAACACAACGGTTTTAAATTTTTTTGGTTGGAAAATCATCAAATAACTTCTCCCGCTCTGGGTGGAGCAGGAGGGCGTGTCAGACTATTACTGACTAAAACCCACCCGTGTTCCCTCAGTAGCCTGTGTGCCAGGGGCGGTGGTATCTCTTTCGAACAACCCGCACCCCTGGCAGTTAACACGACGGCTGACGCGAGAGAATGGAAGAAAAAAACGTCTTGCGCTGACCCCAAGTAATATCGTACAAGGGCAGGAAGATAATGATGATGTAAAATATAGACAATCTCAATCTTAAAAATCTGAATTAAAAAACTATCTGGCAAAGATCCACGCAGATAGGCGCTATCGTCACTTTCGGCACTGACGAAGAATGGAATGAATAACAAAACGCTATTTGACATTGACATTTATTTTGAGTTTGACAGTTTGTTTGCAAGAAAGCGTCTGAGGTGTAGTGCGAGGTTATAAAATTTTCATTACAACTGAAATAAACAAGTTCAACCCTGAAAATGGATATCGAAATGAAAATTAAGGACGACATGAAAGCTTTAGGTTGCAATTCCGACCTAAAAGTATCACTCGCATACAATCTGTACTTACACCTGATGGACGAAAAGTTGATGTATGATACTGAGTACTGTTACAACAAAGATATTGATACTCTTTACATCGTCGCCCGGCCGAATAAAAACGAGAAACTAAACATATACGTGCCTATTCCAACATGTGACCAGATCAGCGTAGATTTCATCAACAAAATACAAGAGAATCTGTGTACAGTTGAAACCGGACCAACCGTGAACCTAGCATTCGTCGAATACGACTTTACGACAATAATATATACTTTTACGAAAGGTATAGTGGAACGGCCGCCTTACGATAATGTTTTGCAACTGCGAGTAAGGGAAGGAAGAAGAAATTTCATTGATAATGAACTGAGAAAAAGTAGAAATCAGATTTTAAACGACGCTCTAAACGGAGGAGTTGTGGACGATGCCGACTGCCAAGTTTTGGATTGAAAGAGGTTACACACATTATTGGAACTTATTTATACTGGTATGAAGGACTAAAGTCTTGTACTAGATGTTTGCAGAGCACTGCCGTCAAGCATTCAATGTGCATGGCAAAATTTTATAGGTTAGTAGTACAATAATGTTAGTTGTAAGTGACACGAGTGGCAAGTTCAGGCAACTTGTGTATGGTATGATTCAACAGAATGTTTTTTTGTTGTGCCGACCATACTGTAATAGATTATTTTTGTTAATATTGTACCTATATTTTATAGAATATGTGATTCTATCGCTTGGAACAGGAGTAATTTTCATTCTGGGACCCTATTCCCAATTTATTTAGGGTTGCCACATGTCTTTTTCTTCCATACTTCTCTTTAGTTGTCACTTTCAACAGGAGTATTAGGAAATTAAACCTTTTAGTAAACATTTAGTAAAAATTGATCAATAGTTATCACTTTTTTTTGCTAAGTTTCACTGACATGTCAACCTTTTAAGCGAGTGTCCCTTTCTGTTACTGAAGTAGACCAGTCATAGGAAAGTCTTTTCTCATTGCAGTTTATTTAAACGTTGCTTAAAAGAGATGCTTAAAAATCTTAAAATGTATGGCTATACAGTTGCTAACCATTACTTAACTTTAAGCAAGGTTTATGAATAAAGGGTTTATGTTTGACATGTTGATAAATAAAACATTGAGAATATTTATGTGAAATTGTTTGAATACTATAATTTTTTTCTTTAATTTTGAAATATCTATACAATTTTAAAATTAAATAAATACCATAAGTATAGTTTATTAATATGTGTTGAATATAAGCTGCAATCTTAAATATTCTTTAAATATGCAGGTTATGTTGCTTCAACATGTTGTATTGCCTACAGAGATTCAGTTTTGTACCAACTAATAATACTATAAACTGTAATTTTTTCCACATTGTGACAGGAAAATTGGGTCATTTTGAGTAATAATATGGATACATATGCAAAGATTTAAACAACAACATTTTATATTTCATAGTCAAGCAAAAATATATAATAAGCTCGGATTTTATTAATAGAATTTCTGTGGCACTCAAGTCAAATAATTTCATCACTGTGTGTGTCAGAGGAGTCAAAACATATTAGGATAAGTCAAATGACATGCTGCTTCGAAGAACATGATGCATGTTTTATTGACACAGATCTATATGTGGGTATTATTTAGCTTATTAGAATGTGTAATTACTAACTATAGACATCAATGAATGAACATATTTTTTAAATGCACTTAATATTCTCCAATTCTGTAGGAGGGTAGTATTTTTAACTTGTGTGTATTTTTTTTTTTACTGTAAGCTCTGTAACATTCCATTATAATCCAAATTGGTTTAGTATCAACTCACATGCAATTATTTTATAACAAAATAATAGATGCGATAAAAGAGTTCTGTGAATTGAAACTTTCTCAACATTCTGAAGTATTGTCGCTAAGAAAACATGAGTTGTTTTAAGTTCTTGATGAAAATTGTTACTGGCTACACTGAAAACCTAATCAGTGTTGCCAGTAACAATTTTAACTGTAATAAAATATTTACATTAGTCACACCTGTGACTATTTTGTGTGATATTATGTAAATATTAAATGTATTATGTATACCTGGTTCCAGGCTGGCTATTTCATGAATTTTATATGAAACAATAGGAGAGCGAGAAGCACAGAACCGGCCGAAGTGACAGTGAAGACAAGCCGGAGCTTGGGGGAGGCCTATATCCAGCAGTGGACGTCTTTCGGCTGAAATGATGATGATAATATGAAACAATTTAGTGCCAAGCTGAGTTGCACATAGTGCTTCCAGGCACTTTACATATTATTGTAATCATAGCAGTAATAAGAATAACGTTAACTTTTTAAATTACCTCCATATTTGGAGAGGGCTATAGTCCAGCATTAGGCTGTGGTAAGCTGATAAATGTGAAAATTATGTATTGTAATAAGAACCCGGGAAATCTTTCTAGGCTATTGAGTTTGTGCTCAAACACGACCGGCTTGCTGCCAACAGCAGACGAGTATCCATGCTACATTATGAAGTATTTATGAATATGTACTTTATTTTATGATACTGAAGTAATTAGGATTAAATTTACTTTTTTTTAATTGGATTCACCAAAGGAAAATTGTTGATCATTGATTCAAACAGAAATCACAGAGCATTTACCTACACTGTAGTGTATTATAAATGTATACTAGAGCATTAAAAATGTATTAAATAATATTAAATTAATTGCAGAAACACTAATGTTAAGATTTGATACAGCCCCGATATATTGCAAACTTTATTTTTATAAAGTTTGCAATATATTGGGGCTGTCCGAGCTTAAGCTCGGAACATGATTCCAGTCATTGTGCAGTATAAAGTAGGTAATCACGTGACAGCGGGGGTGAGAGACGGGGTATTGCGCAGCCTGTAGCGCACTTCAGCAGGCTTAGCATGACGCATTCTATTTCTACTCTATCGTAGAATAGAAATCGCTTGTCTACATTTCTCGGTACAAAACTGTCAACTGTCTACACGCAAACGGTCATTTTTGTTTACTCTTCCGTCGACAAAACGGTTCTCGTGCTAAGCCTGCTGAGCCGTTATGGAGTTTGAAGTTAACCATACCTACCTGCATTAATGTAAGCTGTATTACTTAATTAATAATTTCACCGATATTAAATAAATACTGGATATCCTACTACCTAAGTAAATTGGTTTTATTTTAAATTTACCTACCGCATCCGACTTGAGCTGACACAGTTAGGCATTGATTTATGTCAATGCAGTTAGGTATATCTACTCCGAATTATTTTCCTTTGCAAGTTTCCTGTAGGTAGGTAATGGATGATAATAATTCCTAGATTCATCATCTCCCATTATATTATTATACTCTTTGATCATCTTCCTGCCCCTGTCCCATGTTACTTGGGTTCAGTTACTTCCATTCTCCCTTGTCAACCGTCACGTTATCATTCACTCCATTTTCTTTCATCTCATTCCTCACAATCTATCCATCTCTTCTTAGGCTTTCTTTTCTTCTTTCCTCCCTTGTCCATCCATCATTTCATTACTAGACATGGGTTGGATTAGGTAAAAACGATACCTAATCCACCTAATCCTAGTATTTAAAAATACCTAATCCGAATATTCACTCAATATATATTGTGGAACGTGGAATATACAATATATATTTCGTTTTTTATGCAGAGCACTAACTGGTTCAGTGGTATTCTACATAGATGGCGCTGGCGGCAGTGCTAATTAAACTTGAAACTTAACCCGCACATTTTAAGGTACGGAATATTTTCTGTGTAGACTGTGTACGAATATTTTGTGCCATACCTAATCATCGACGCTTTGGATTAGGTACGGACTCGTACCGAAAAATACCTAGTCCAATATTTATGCCTCACTTCTGTTCATTACTGTTCTAGTCGCGTTTCCTCCCTCCTCATCACATGCCTATACCAGCGATTTCCTTGAGTGTAAGTAGGTAACATTATGAAAGTAACAGCATGTTACTTTGTAACAGGTTTTTGGAACTGTTAATGTCAATGATTCTATCTACAGAATGAGGGCGTTCGCGTTCTTGGATATTCAAGCCACCAGTTGGCGCCATCACAGAGTACATTGGCGCCATTTTGACAAGGGGTCTTCCAGTTCGACAATGAACTTAAAACATTTGATGTCATTCGTTTCATTCATTCGTTTACCATTCAGTCTGTAAGCGCTTTGACACTTGATAGGTGCCCGGACCTGACGTCTCAGTGCTGCCAGAAAACGCTCATTTTTAAACTACAAAATACTGTTCAGTTTAAGCACAGACTTTCCCAGTTGAACATGAACCATTTTTTAAATCTAAAAATTGAAATTCTATCAAATGGATTGGTGTAGTTTGATGTGCTGGTGTCTGTACATAGGTACAGTCGCCAACAGGTCAAGCTATCCCAAACTGTCAAATTTTCCCAATTGAACATAAACCTTATTCCATTGTTATAAAGTTGAAAAACAACCAAAGAAAGAACAATGGCAGACGTTCTTATATAAAATTAGTTAAGAAGAAATGGTAGCGTCTATTTGTCAAAAATATCTTAAAATGTTAAGCGTCTGTCTCTGAGTAACTTTATGAAAGAATTTTGTCCTGAGAACGCTTCCAAAAAAAGATATTTCAATTTGAACTTTTTTAGGTTATGTTTTATGTCAAAACATAGTCACGTAAAAGAGATAGATCAGAAACCTTTAGGCACGCATAGGTCACACAAAGCAAAGCGAATATCTGTCCGTAAGCAATCCAAGTCAAATAGAACTTATAAAATAGCAAAAAGAACACGAACACGACCGCTACGAAAAGCCAGGAGCATCAGTGACAGACTGCTTTCCTTGACAGTGACAGTTAATTTTAATTAGTGTCGCCATAACATTGTGAATTGTTGCACAGTATTATGATTGACGCACCAATTATATAATTGCAGGAAGTACTTTTAAACTAATTTTCGAACTTAGCACTTGTTTTTATTATTACTGGTAGTATGGTTATTAGTAACTGCTGTAATATAATATTTTGAACCTGTGTTTGTGACTTACAAGTATTTACAAGAATATTAGGAATATAGCTAATGGCAACTCTTGAATTGTGTATATTATTCACTCAGTCATTTGATATTTCCAAAATGCATGCTTTTTTCTGCGGCTTTAACTAAAATACATTTTGGTTTGAAAAATCATAGAAAAATAATTAAACTCCTTTTGCGTAAAAGACATTTCTAGACGCTAACATTTTGTCAACTATTTTTCTGCCATTGTTCTTTGACAGATTGGGGTAGCTTGATGTGCTGGAGTCTGTACTTGGTGATTTTGATCAAATCAGAATCAGTAGACGGCAGAAATTGTCAGTACCCTCACACGAAAAGCTAGAAACAAGTTATTCGATTTTTTTTCCTTAAAATTTCACTGAAGTACAGATGCCAGCACAGTATGCTACCTACTCCAATTTGTCAAATTTCTTTGATAGATTTCAAACGTTATCACAAATGGACAAGCTGGAATGGATATGCTGGCGTCTACAAATAACAGTACCTAGGAATATGGACTGTACTGTAACAGAAAACAGGGATGCCATGCCGTAAGGATGCTAAATAGTTGGCAACACTACACGCGCAATGGTTTTTATTTGGAAATGGATCGCTATTTTTTTTTCTTCGTTTGTGCACCGCGCCAGAAAGCTAAGTTTAGCCAAGGAATGTATTTTGAAGGAGAGTCTGTAAAACAGCCAAATATAAAAAATATGTTCAGAACATAATCCTTAACGTCTTATAACTTATCGTTTCTGCTTGTGTCCTACGCCCATGAAAGGCATGATGCATCTATCTGTGTGTAATATCACAGTATTAAAAGTTATAGTTTAAAGACTGTGGTAATATTTAAAAAAAGCTATATGATCAAATTTTGATATCCTTCCTTACCATATTTTATATTTTGTACACAGCTTTAAATATTGTCATTTTTAGGTAGGTATAAAAGGCAGAAAGAGAGAGATAGAAAAAAAAACAAAACTCTTTAAAAGTTTATTGTTACGTATGGTATGGCACCCCACTATACAAAAATATTGGATTGGCAACATTATTAATTTTCACGACTGTTTAAAATTAATGCGTTTTCTTTGTTTTCTTGTGCAAATTAGCGAATATCAGCGAATATAAATCAAAGCAAGTGTTAATTGTGTGGGTTATCATTGGTTCTCAGTGATATTATTGCTATATTTTCGTTTTGAAAACGAAATTTTCACGACTAGGTACTGTGCACTCTGGATATTTGTTGGTAAAGCTAGACAGGGCAGACAGAAAGATAGAAATTTAAGGTAAGTATTCAACATTTCATCGTTAATAAGTTTTTGACTTCTTAGAATTTTAAAACTTCATTGCTAAAAATTCAAATTTCGATACTAATGCAAGACCGAAAGATGTCGTTACTGTCATCTATTGGCGAATAGCTGAACTATCAAGACAGAACATTAAAGTATATCGTTTCACTAACTCCCCGCTAGATGGAAATAGTAACGAGTTTTATTACGATTTCTATCTTGAAAATGCGATGTTATTATTAACGTATTAATGAAAACCGCCGATCGAATACAATCGAAAGGCAATGTGAATAAGTGTCGTTTATTTGTTAGTTTTTAGAATTTAAGTTTCCAAAAACCTCCTTGGTTTGGTTTAGTGTTCTTGCAGTAGTTTTACAAATCAAAATGATGTTATTTTGTAATCATTTAAACTTGTTTTGCTACGTTACGAATCTAATCGATAATTTCGACGTTGTCATCAACAGTCAGGATGGCCGAGCGGTCTAAGGCGCCAGACTCAAGGTTTCCTTGCTCACTAAACGTGAGTTTGAGTTGTTCTGGTCCTCTCTGAGGGCGTGGGTTCGAATCCCACTTCTGACAAAACTTTTTGCGGTTTTTTATATTTCTCCCTTTTTTTTAACTTTACCAGAGTAGATTTTTAGGATTTTTTAATAGCCAGAAAAAAGAACCAGCGAGATATACTTATATTGTTTCTAAGCAAAAAGGTGCTTTCCCGTACCGGGAATCGAACCCGAGCCTCCTGGGTGAAAGCCAGGTATCCTAGCCACTAGACCATACGGGACTTGATAAACATTTTGAAATATCAATTTACATATTTTTTATTCGTATTAATTGTTAACGACTGTAGGTCTGTATGATTTACAAATTATCTTATTGCCAAACATAATAAGGTTCAATTTAGATGATAGCAGTACGTCAACAATTTTTATAATCTGTTACTATGTTAGACAGTGATATTATCATGTTATAGTCCGTTGGGAGATAGCAGAGGCGTAAGTTGGTCTGCTAAATATACGGGGTAACAAACTGAAACCATAAATTCAACACATGGTCCTAATTCCGCGTTTTTTATAAGAAAAATCTATGTAATAGAAAAGTGTGTCCACCATATAGTTGAAAATATATGGAACAGAATTCTTTTTTTCTCAATTTCTAAGATTCAGAAACTTATTATAAGTAGGTAAACCTACGTAATCTATACTAATAACTAATATTATAGAGAGGAAAGATTTGATTGTTTGTTTGTTTGCATTGAATAGGCTCCGAAACTACTGAACCGATTTGAAAAATTCTTTCACTGTTGGGAAGCTACACTATCCCCGGGTGACATAGGCTATATTTTATCCCCGTATTCCCACGGGAAGGGGAACTACGCGGGTGAAACCGCGCAGCGCTGCTAGTTGGTAAATAAAATAAAAATATAACATCCCAACTTAACCAAGATTTCTTAGTAAAAAACTAAAATACGGTGCAGTGTGGTGGTATATCATGTTTGTTTGTTTATTTATTCTGTAATAATGTGTATTTCAGAATTAATACATTACCATACTTAGTTTATGTTGACTAGTTCTTTCAAAGAATCATGTAGTATGCCTCTGCATGCTTCCCGCTTTTTTATGTTGTCTGTCAGTAACACTGATAAGCGTTGCTTACCTAGCTATAATAATTACATGCTTTAAATGAACTCACGCCTGCTTTCCATGGCATTATAGGCAGAAATTACAAAACGCCACTTGCTTCAATCCATACAGACTCCTCTGGCTTCGTTTACTTTCTAAGGCTTTAAATAATTGATTATGTACCGCTTACAAAAAAAAACTACCTAATTTAATTGCTAACTATGCTTATTTTACAAAATGAATTACTGCTTACAATCTTGCTTGTTGCCTGCTAAAATGCTTTGCCTGTTCTGTTGCTCTAAAGCCATTGATTACAATGAAAATTTTCTTAGGCGCTTTGAGCGAATTTTGATAGGGGAAAATATATTCAGAGTTTGCGTCACCGACATGCTAATATTTTAACTGTATATTTGTAGCTATGAGTATGACGTATTGCGTTTAGCCACCAGTGCATTGATAACTTTAATTTACAAGTGATGAAATTATATTTTTGCTATGTGACACAATTTATTTGGAAAAAAAAGACACTGAATTATAATATGGTTTTAAGTTTTCACTCCTGTCGGCCATCCCACGTGCCTGTTTTTTGTGTGTTTTCTTGTTATTTTGTGATACACAAAAAGGTAACCACCCTTTTGTGTATCACAAAATAACAAGTTTCAATTGATTCTATAGTTATATCTACAATTTTCGCAAACGTAATATAGGTATTTGGTAAATGGACCACTATTTCGCACCTCCCACCACGGCCTCCGTGGCGCAATTGGCTAGCGCGTTCGGCTGTTAACCGAAAGGTTGGTGGTTCGAGCCCACCCGGGGGCGCAGATTTTTTGCGCTTTTTATACTTACATAATTATAATTTCTGCGTCATACTTTTTTATTCGAACTTATGTCTATTTTCACTTCTTTAAAATAATGATAAACATAGGAAAAATGTCAAATGCTTAAAAAAATACGTGCACGTTTTATTGTTATCGTAGACAGACATTTATATGCGTTTTAAATGAATATTAATTGATTTAACTTCCCTGTGTTATCGTCGCGCAATCTATCTATATAAATAAAAAGAAAAGTCCTGACTGACTGACTCATCAAACCAGCCCAGCCCAAACCCTTGGACCTAGAAAGCTGAAATTTTCCACAGAGGTTCTTTTTATAATGTAGACAAGTGAAGGATTTTTCGAAATTCAAACCCTAAGGGAGTAATAGGGGATGAAAATTCCGTGCGGGTGAAGCCGCTGGCAAAAGCTAGTAAATTATAATAGCACAATCTAGTAAGTTATGTAGGTATCACATTAAGGCCCTGGTAATTTTTAATGTACCTACTGGTCGTATTGTCTTTATGAGTGATAATAGTTCTTACTGCAATCCGATACGGGTTAAAATCTGTTGTAATAAATTCGAATAATAAATGAGCGAGCATTGTCGTAAAAATGCAAATAAAATCGTATAAAATTAGGTATTAACTATTTTATAATAAATAATCCATCACTGGATGCAGTTTGGCTTTTAAAATTTTATGGTATATTTGTAATATTATAATTTAAGGGATAAACTGGTTTTAAAGATAATTAAGAGGTGACTTTGATGATTTTTTTGATGCATTGAAGTATGTTGAGTTATGTTTGAGTTCCATCACTGTATGCAAAAAAGACTTGAAAATATATATTTTTTTGCTTTCAAAATTATTTACTGTTAAAGAGATACACTGGTTTCAAAAAACGCCTTTTTGAGCGTTTTCAAGAAATCAACACATTTTGACAGTCCAACAACATTCATTGCGTTATTTACGCTGTTGAGCAAACAAAAATGTTTCGAACGTATGAAGCAATGGATTAGATTGGAAATGTTCATATTGTCAAAATGATTCTGATTCATATTAATTGTGAGTTACGCATTAATTATGGTGCATGGCCCACTTACCCAAGTTACATTGTATATCTAAGTTTATGTATTGTTTTGAACATTAGGAATTTCATAATAATTTCATTGTCTCAAAAACATTTCGAAGGATAAGATAAAAAAAGGGTTTACGCTCACTCAATCAGCAAAACAAATTGCATCAGTCACACATTTTTTAAATTTACATTTATTAGAGTGCAAATAATATTTTTAGCTACAACTGCAACAAACATGAAATATTCAGTTAATGTTAGTACTACTTCGTTATTAATTTATGTTGAGATTATTAATTTAAAAAAATTCTTTCAATTACATATAATATGACGTTACAGACAGAGGAATTCCGAGGGGACGCGGACGGCGCGAACGCAAAAATAACGCATCCGAGTTATCCACATTAGGGACAATAACAGGGGTCAACCCAACCGCAGTGTAATGGGAAGGTTAAGTTAAATACATATGTTTATTTCTTCACATCTGCAGTTGCTCCATGTAAAAACTGGTATTCCGCTGCATCCGTGGGGTAATTGTGTACAACACTAAAAGTAGGAATGACATTCGGTTTGACAGTTCAACAACATTCATTGCGTTATTTACGTTGTAGAGCAGACAAATTTTTCGAACATATGAAGCAATGGATAGTGTGTTACGCAAAGGGTGCTGGCATGACGTCTTCTCCACTTTGGTACCTATTATTTTATGGCCAATTCCTATACTATACGGACCGTTATTGCTTAAAATTAAGACTTGTATGTTTACTAGTGATGTACCGACTAGTCGGCCATATTTGTAGTCGGCGATTAGTCGGCCACTAGTCGGCTAAAACTGCCGACTAATCGGCAGACGGTAATTGAAATGGAATTGAAATCTTTTCTGTTATTATTTTTATGATAGACACACTTTTTACGGTTTAATTTCGGCGCAATCTAAAATAGGATAGAAATTAGGATAGTAAGAAACGCCGGCTAGCACGTAAGCAATTATATGTAGAATAAATGCTAAGTGTGTAAACAGAAATATGTCCCGACGATTTCGCCTGGGCGCGCCGTGCACCTACGAGCCAAAAGTGTAGTCACGAACATTACCGATATCAGCCGAACTCAGCCGAAAGCAATGATCGGCTTGCCGACGAGTCGGACATTTTACAGCCGGCTAGTTGGCTTTGGCCGACTAGTTCGGCCAAAGTCTTAGTCGGCCCATCTCTAATCTTTACCAATAATAAAGCAAACACCTCATAGGTTTGCAAATAGATAGTAGACCCTCCTATAAGGAAGTAACTACTTACTTGCCCTAGTTTGGGGCCAATGTAAAATCTGTGTAAAGGTTTTTGGCAATATTTTATTTATTTATTTACTTATCACACATACAATTTAGCTTACGAATATATGTATTTATATACCCGTTTGGCATTAAAAATGATACCAATTGGTAAGTAAAAAGATTCGTTTTTGTTTGTAGGAACCGACGTTTTTTTTATTTCTAAGGGTGGGTAATCATCCGAAGCCGAACCGAGTATTAATTAGCAAGCAATCCTAAGTACCTAAATGACGATACTTATCGATTTATTTTCAGATGGGTACAATGAAATCACATATTCTTTCAGCTATTGTGTCTAATAAGGATGACAGTTCAACATTATTTTTATATCTTAATTGATTAGTCTTATTATTTATTTTAAAATTTTCTGATTAAATAATTGCAGGATTAGGTAATTGCTTATCAAATAAAACATCAGTAATAGCTTAATTATTGATTATGTTGATTGATTGAGTCCTATTTAAGTCTTCATGAATTTAATTAATATAGGAAGCAATTTCAGATTTTGTGTCATCATTTTCACTTAGTTTTCATCAGTAAGTATCAGATTTTCTTACTAGAATTTTACTATACGTATATGACATATACATAAACTTGCTTTTCATAGCTCCTATGAGGATCTCCTGTGGGGGTGGGTACCTGTCTATATTCTATGAAGAAGTCCATCGGATTTGAAAAAAAATATTTGAGGAATAAAAAAAATAAGCCTTATTCTTGAGGGATTCTATTTAACATCACACTAGCCTACCGCACACACTACCGCTAGCCGTGCAAAAAGTGAAAAAGCCAGAAAAACACTTAGCGAAAACGAATAACTTTTATCTGAGAAATAAATATTGCGGTTTGACAACTCAGATAAAAATGATCTGACTATTAAGAAATCAGTCCTAAGTCATTATGTCATAAGAGCAAGATTGTTTGCAGTAAATGTTGTACTTAGATACCTAATTATTGTAGTAGGTAAGTAAATGACTTGTAAGTGCAATGATACATTTCGTTATAAATTGGCTTGCAAGGACATACAAAAATAATAGAGTGCTCATTTCAATGATGACATTTGAAGAGCGAACTGAGTAGGTACTAGATTAAATACATGACTCCATAACTATCTGGCGGTTTTGACTATTTTGTTTATGGCCTCAAATTTCCTGCTGTCCTGGTAGCGTCTTGAGTCGGGTCGTTGAGCACCCTAAATTGGGTTGAGCAACACGAAATGCCTGATACATACGTGCCTTCTGTTGGCCAGCTCAAAGCAGCTGGCGACTTATTGTATTTTATACAATGTGAACCTTTCGTTGTTTCCTAAACTAATTTGTGCCAAGAGCAATACGCATTTCTGGAATTGTCAGTTCACCCACAAATAAATTAACTTCGTGTCAGTTGCTCGTAGAAAATATTATATTATATTATTTAAAAATTGACGAATCGTTCGATTCGGGCGATTTAATTCGTGCTAGTCGACTAATCGAGTGAAAGGAATCTGTTAACGTATTTGAAGTTTTTCGATTAGTGTATCGACGCGCTTTTTTTCGAAAATTTCTACATTTTTGTAGACGGTGAGTCAAGACGCTCTATTTGAAGCGAGCTCCTCCCAAACTGTTGGATCAAGGATTTTACATAGGATGTTCTCAAGGGACTTAGAATGTCCTGCAATTCAGATCATCTGATATCATTTGTAATACATCTGCAATTCTGCATATTGTTGACTCATATTTGCAAATAAATAATTTAAATTTTTTATTCGAATTTGATCTCACTTATCGCGGTTACACTGTAGACCTCCTCTCCTATACAGGCGATAGCGACCTAGACTAAATTCATTCCTTTCATGAGCTCTCTGATGCCTAGCAAAAGCAGGTCTTGATAAACTGGTCACAGTATGTACAGAAGAGCTTATCAGCGTCATTGCATGTGTAACTCGTTATAATTATGTTATATTGTTATTAATTTTCGGACCAAAGACACCGACTATTTAATCATAATTGGTAAAAGCCGATCAGAGCAATAAAACATTTGATGTGGGTAGAGAGGAGATGGTGACCTAAAATCACACAATCCTACAAAATATCAACGTTTATCTTCGAGTACATTAACTTACGATACGATCAATAATTTGAGCGTTGTCGTCAGTGGGGATATAGCTCAGTGGTAGAGCATTCGACTGCAGATCGAGAGGTCCCCGGTTCAAACCCGGGTGTCCCCTATAAATTGATTTTTAGATTTTTTTTTGCATTCTTATCCTTTGTAGTAATGTTTCACATTTCAATTCAATAGTACATTCAAATGCGCTTGTAAATATTGTTTAGCTAATAGCTTGGCTCTCCAAATAAGTCGCTCTATACAACATAGATTTATAAAGAGGACTGTTTCTGATCTACGATCCGAAACCTCTATTTTTTCTCTTTTGAAACTTATTAAGTTCTTTTTTTAAACAATGACAATATTTCATTTTTTCATTTATTTTATTCATAAAACAATTTACATTGTGTTGAACATATATACACATGCAATTTACTTATAAATACAGAGAACAGCTATGAAATCTTAATTAACCTCCAAATGAAGTTCAAGTACAGTGCTAAAAACTTTTGAATATAATATGAAACAGTTTTAAATATAATGTCGAGGAGGTTTTAAATATAATGTCAAAACTCAAAAGGTTTTAAATATTATAACGTCAACAAGTTTTCAATATAACGTCAACAAGTTTTCAATATAATATTCAACAGTTTCAATAATGTCAAAGAATCTAAATTATATAATGTCAAAATAAAAACTAGATCACTTAATATTGGATGACATAAATATTCAGTAAGTAGGTGCATATCAACAAAGTTAAATTCCTTGCCGAGTCATAAACATTTTAAATAGGTCCTAGGTACCATACATTTGCAACTAGGGCAATTAGAAGTACTGCCGTAACCATGCCACCGATGCTGTTTTTAAAACATGTTTATTTTTACGATGCAAGAATTCGTTATTTGCAAGTCACTTTACCTACTCTTTTGCTGTTTTGTAACTTCCAATAAACATAATTATTTTGACAAACACGACCATAAATAATCTCTATTTCTTTTTCTAAGAGGGCAATTCTTTGCCTAACGCACAGTATTTATAAGTTTAAGAAAATCATTATAATTTTCGACCTGTCACCTCGTAGCAGTCGTGGCCGAGTGGTTAAGGCGTCTGACTCGAAATCAGATTCCCTCTGGGAGCGTAGGTTCGAATCCTACCGGCTGCGGATCTTTTTGGCAATTTTTGTGATCAAAAACTATGCAAATTCTCGTAACTAGATGCATAACTTTGTTTAACAGCCGAAAGCCCTTATATGTGATTCCTTTTTTTTTTAACTTAAGTTGGAGTAATGATTTTAAATGTATCTTCTATCATGGTCGAGAATCATATTTTGATCAACATCCTGTGCTCTTTCGGAAGAATTAGGAACTAGGTAATATTAGAAGAACTAGAAATCATTTTTTTTTTATCAGCTATTTTACCAGCATTTTTTTTCCGGGCTCATGTTAGGTGCAATAATAGTATTATTTAAATTAGAGAAGATACATAATCTAAAAATGTTGTCTCATGAAATGCTCGAAAGAAGAATCGAAGTTGTCTATAACTGCCGCATGGGCGCCACTAGTCTCAAACTTGTTCCTGACTTGCTCGCTAGATGGCACTTTTCCGAGGCCTATTTGTCGCAGAAGATTATCCGTGACTGAAGGAACTCCCCAGTAAGCACTTTTACCAAATCATGAGAAACTTAGGAGATACCGTGATCACGAAAGTGTTTGCCGAGTTCTGCGGCACGCCCACCTATTGCAATACGATTAGGTTATTAGGTTGACCCTTGCGTTTATCCCCAATGTCTAAAAAATTTGGGGCCCGTCGACCGAAAATTATGGCCAAATTGATGTAAATTGCGCGCCATTTGCAATTTTAGATCTAGAAACCGGCGGCCCTCGGGCTGTACCTCGGGTGCGTGATGATAAATTAGAATACTTTCATAGTAAGATTAAAAACTGTCGTCTTTTATCATTATTATTGCTTAAGATAAAGGATAAAAAATCTGCAAAATCATTGTTTGCGTCGAGAAAACAATCAAATCGTAAAGACAGTAATTAGTATAGATAAATGATTTTATTAGTTGTTTTGAGGGAAACACGTCTTGCGTCTGTGATAGAGGCAATCAAGAGAAGTAATACTCACGATAAGGAAATTTATGACCATCTTAAATCAATCTGCCTAGAGTTTTTGTTTGAGTTTTCTCAACTATGCTGAGGTCAGCTTCCAGTCTAACCAGCATCCTTATTGCATAACACACCATTAAGGGTATTACATGGCTCAAATCCCAAAAATACCGTATGGATATAGAAGTTTGTAGATGAATCTTTTTGTGCGTTTCAATAGAAAAATATGACTGTTTTACATAAGGTTAGTACCAATACCAATGCATTGTATTGTTTAAAAATTTAGTAAACTTTCCCAAATTTTTGAAAAAATCGTAGTTAACACGTTGGACCTAAATTGTAAATTTTCTCTGTAACGGCTGAATAGTTCGGCATGAATTTAGTACCAAAAAATTCTGATCCATTTTGTAGGTTTTTGCTTATCCATTCTTTAATATTAACGAAAAAAAATGTGCTTAGCAACGCAAACAACGTCACGAATGTTGTGGAACTGTCAAAGTTAGCGATTCATACTGATGGATGGTGTATTACGCAATTTCCCCTCTGATGAAGCTGAATACCATTATTTAACATGGGGCGACTGCCCATCTGGCCGCCACAAGGTCCGCCTGGTAGGACTGGTCGTCAGACTTTTGGGCCTTGATTAACCAGCAATAATACTCAAGAGAAAGAAATTTATGACCAATTTGGGTGTACTTAGTCAAATATTTGTCTAGTCTTTAAATTAAAGCACTTCCTAATTTAAATTATAGAGTTATCTTTCAGAATAAAGGTCGTTGTACTAGTTTTAAACTGATATCTGGCTGCCAAAATTGTATTTCGCATCTTTTTGTTTTAATTAGTTTTTTTTTAATTGAAAGGTAATGAGATTGTAATTCTTTAGTTTTATCAATTCCTGTTTTGACGTTATTTTAGAACTAGTTAATGAATTTGCATTTTACTTAAGGAGTATCCCACGAAATTAAATTGTACTTATTTTTTTTTTGCAATTTGCAGCACCGTTATTGCATAACACACTATTATTCAGAATATGAATAATTTCGAAAGTTTTTGCTAATCCATTGCTTCATAATGTACGAAGAATTTGTCTACTCACTACGTGAATAACGCAATGAATGTTGTTTAACTGTCATAATGAAAACCATTCCTACTGTTAGTTTGTTATGAGCGTTCATTTTGAAAATGGGAAACGTCGCAAATATCTGTCAAATATTTCACTGTTTTGATTAATTTGGCAATATTACTGTATGGAAATATGACATATCGCTAACTAGTGACCTGTAGGCCTAGACAAAACACATTCCTGTTAGCGTTCACGCCAAACGCTACGCCAAAATGTATGGGAATGACAATACTTGCGGAAAGGACACGACGTAACCTATCCGCAGGTAATGTCATTTCCATACATTTTGGCGTAGCGTTTGGCGTGAGCGCTAACAGAAATGTAATAGGTCTTTACCTATGAAATTGCCGTTTTGTATGAAAAAATTTAAACGAATTTTTTTCATGAATTTTTTATTTGTATTAATCGAAGTAATCACCCATGCAATCAATGCATCTTTGCCATCGCAGTGGCAGTTTATTGATGCCCTTCTTAAAGAAATCAGCTGGACGGGAGGCAACAAATTCTTCAAAGGCATTTTGTACTGCCTCTCGGGTATTAAATTTTTTTCCCGCCAAGAAGTTATCCAAATTCTGGAAAAAGTAGTAGTCTGTAGGCGCAAGGTCTGGTGAGTAGGGCGGATGACGGAGAGCTTCCAACCCCAGTTCTTGCAACTTGGAGACCGTCTGCTGTGCAGTATGAGGTCGCGCGTTGTCGTGCAGGAGCAGCGGAGACGAGCGATTGACCAATGCTGGTTGGAGATGCGCCAGCTTCTCCATCATTGTGTTCAGTTCTTCACAGTACACATCTGTAGTAATGCTCACCCCGTTTGGTAAGAAGCTGTGATGAATCACACCGGCGCTAGACCACCAAACAGTGACCATCACTTTTCTAGGGGTAAGTTTTCGTTTAGGGCATTGTTTAGGTGCTGAACCAGGATCCAACCAACTTGCTGAGCGCTTACGGTTATCAAACAGAATCCATTTTTCATCGCAGGTAACAATGCGGTTCAAAATTCCTTCATTTGTGTGTCTGTTGAGCAGTGCAAGGCACGTCTCGACGCGTACTTCGCGCTGGCGATCATTGAGTTCGTGGGGCACCCATTTGTCAAGCTTTTTTACCTTGCCAATTTGACGCAAATGGACCAATATTGTTTTGACGCTAACGTCGAAAGCTGCTGCTAATTCAGCCGTAGATTGTGTATCATCAGCTTCCACAATCGCCTTTAATTCGTCATTGTCGACCAAAGTCTTCGGACGACCGCGAGGTTCATTTTTCAGGTCGAAATTTCCAGAACGGAAGCGAGCAAACCAATAACAGGTGGTGCGTTGGTTTGTAGTGTTAGCTCCGTAAACGTCGTTGATGTTGCGTGCCGCTTGTGCCGCGTTGCTGCCACGACGGTACTCATATTCCATAATTACTCGAATTTTTAACGTATCCATGATGACGAAAAAGATTGAAATGCGATGAAAATGTAACACTAATCAATAAAGAAATGACTACTTTTAGAAAAAAAAATCCATGTTTTTAAAATAAAATTAATTTGAAATTAGAATTCTTAGCCAAACAAAAATTATTTTGATTTGAAATGGCCAGTACTGCAGAACGGCAATTTCATAGGTAAAGACCTAATATTTTGTCTCTAGGCCCTGGAATCAAAAATGAAAGGGGACTCTTCCTATTTTTATAAGTATTGAAGAATTTATTACAATAGAAATAAAATTATTTTTTTTTTTTTTTTTTTAACAAGTAATTTTATTTCTGTTGAAAAATCAGCAGTAGCAGCAGATAACTTTTTCTGAAGACTAATTATTTCAACGTGACATATTTTCTATAGAAAACTTTCCAAAAAAAAACCGCCCAAGTGCGAGTCGGACTCGCGTACCGAGAGTCCCGTTAAAATGATTAAAAATATTTTTATTACCTATACGAAATAAGTAAAAATGTATGCTTTTCGCAATTTTTCCTTTATCTGTGCTATAAGACGGTGCTTCGTACCAAATTTCAAGATTCTATGTTCACGGAAAGTACCCTGTAGGTTTTGATTCCCTTGCGAGTGTCGAACATTTGCGGAAATTTGCGGCATAAACGGCTGTATCTTTTGATTGCGTTGGCTTAGAAGTTTGATTTTTTCACAGCTCCAAGGGACAGTAGATCTGAGTGTTTTGTATAAATTCCAGCTTGATACCTTCGAGTGTTCCTGAGAAAAAGGGTCTTGACAGATAGACGGACGGACGGACAACAAAGTGATCTAAGGGTTCCGTTTTTTTCCTTTCGAGGTACGGGACCCTAAAAACATCCGACTTCCGAACAAACACTACAAAGTGAAATATAACTTTAATTTCGAAAGTCGGTGTCTTTTTATTTTTTGCACGTTTTGGTTATAGGTAGTATCTACCCTACACCAATTCGAAATTTCATCATCCTTGGGGTATTCTTAAAGTCAATCAAATCAAAAAAATGCATATTTATGCGATAAAATCAATCGCGGTTGATTTGCTACCTATCATTTTTGGAAGAGTTCCGTCGTCTGTCTCCGAAACTCGTCATCAGATCTTTAAGAAATTTAAATGGGACCATTTCGGAATGAACCCCTGTCGAATGAAAAAAGAATTTAGCAAATCCGTCTATTTTTATGACGGAATTATGCATACAAAAAAAAAACATACCGAATTGATAACTAAGGATGTTATCAATTCGGTATGCTTTCGCAATATTTATTCCTCAGATCTATTCTGAATAATGAAAAATCAGCCCTAAGTTTATTAAATTACTTCTTAAGTAAGTAGTCACTCATACATACTACCTGGCACAAAGCTGCAAATTGAAAAAAAAAAACAACACGAAAGAAAATTTGATTTTCGAGGGCTTCTTTAGCTCCACCTTAAATTATTTTTGTACAAACTTAGCTCTCGTATCGTTTTTCCGTTAATTCATGAAGGAATTTATCAGTACCTACGTCTGCGCAATTATAGCGTTTAGTGAAGACCTGCAAGGCCGATATCGTTAATTAAACGCAACAGACTACTTCAGTAAATTAAAATAAAACGGTTCATTTTGGTCGGTGTGCCAACCAGACGCCGCGCCGCGCCGTCGTGTTTATTCTTAATTACTTAAATACAAAAATTGTCAAAAAAAATTAAAATCGGTAAGAGCCTACTTAATCGGGTAAGTAGTTAAATAGTTTTTTTTTTTTAATAACCCAATGAATGTTTTTGAATAAAATTGCCAATATGTAAGCCAAGCCCACTGTTTATTTATTTATCTGTTAGTGTATTACCCCGTCAATTATACTGGAAACCAACCCCAAGATAATTGTACAAGGGAGATTTTGACCCCTGAATACCAAATGGTTTTTCAAATGTTTGTTGGTTTTTGTAACAATACCTACTAGTTGAGATTGTCTTTTTACCCGACTGCGCCAGAAGGAGGGTTATGTTATAAGTAAATTTCTTTGGCACGTTCTGTAGCCTAAACGGCTTGATTGATTTCAGCTTGGGAGGTGCCGTTAGATTCGTCTTAATTGTGAGAGTGACACTAAAGGATGACTATTAGATTGAATACTAAGCTATCGCATGCAGTCAGAGGCATCTTCTTAAATTTAACAATAAAGACCCTTATTGCCTCCAACTGCATGAGATTGCTTATCAGTCTAATAGTCATCCTTTTAAAATAAGTTTCTTGTTCCCATCTTTTTAAATTAAAGTTCACTTTTTAGGCAGTCGGGTTTTTTGATTTCGTAAATTATTTTTTGTTTAAGTATTTCTTGTTAGGGTTGCCTGCTGTAATTTTTCCTGATGAAGTAATACTCGTTACTTGAATATTGTAGTACTCACTAAGTTTAACCAATCGTACCTACTCACCGCTACTCCACATTTATTATGCGCAACGCCAAACTGTGGAACTCTCTGCTGTTCTCGCACTAATCTGTCTTCCCTTCTACAAGTAACCCGTCTGCCTTCAAATCAAGAATGAACTGATATCTTTTCTTTCCATTATAAACATCATCTAACGCCTTCCATCAGGCGTGCTCGAAGTCTAGAGCAAGTCCATTCATCAACAAAAAAAAAATGAAAACAAAAACATTTATATGTGAAAACAAATAAAACTAAGTTGTTACTTGATCCTAAAAACAAGCACTGCGTAAGAGTTGCAAAAAGAAAAAAACGAATGACAAAAAGAGACATGTGGCCCATGAGGGGATCGAACCCGCGACCTTCGCGTTATTAGCACGACGCTCTAACCAACTGAGCTAATGGGCCGATGTGTGAGATGGCGAAATACACCAGTACGTTCAATTTACATCTATCTTCTCAAAGTAGTCAGATAGGAAACGCCGACCTCATCTAGTTTAAAAAAAATATTACTGACGTTGTAAAAGTTTTATACAAACCTACTTACAGAAATCAAATCATTTATTATAAAATATTGCTGTTTTGTATTCTCTACGTGTATCAGCAGAAATGTATTACCGATTTACTTTGAAGTATTTTTAGATATTTGTTGAAGTCTATGTAAGTATATGATCTGTGACGTAGTCTCTATGTACGGTACGATACGATATCATATAATTAAACTCGCATGCTCTCAAATACTCCAATACCTACTAAAGAATTAGGGACTATTCACACTTATTCACCAGGCTTAGCACGAGCACCGATTTGTAGACGGAAGAGTAGACATGGCTATTAACTAAATGATGTACAATAGGAGAAGATAACTGTTTTCTTATTATTTGTCACAGTTATGCGTTCTAAACGAAACATGATTTCGTAGATAATCGTATATTCTTTGTGGCCGTCGAGTAGAAAGTTTGTTGTCAGTGTGATTTTGACAGTTTGGGAAGAAATATTCTTCTGAAATAGTCTACATTTATACGAACCTAGACAAAGATCGTTAGAAATGTCACTTTGTATTGAAAAAGCAGTCTATTCTTCGTAGAAATAGAATGTCATGCTAAGCCTACTGCTCTGTTCAGCTTTTGTCCATAGAAAACAACGATTTTGTATAGAGTCCGTTGAGATTTCTGCGGCTGAATGGATAAATACGCATCTCATACAAAATCGTTGTTTTCTATTGGCAAAAGCTGAACAGAGCTGAATAAGTGTGAGTAGTCCCTTGACTACTCACACTTACTCAGCTCTGTTCAGCTTTTGGCAGGAGGCAGGGTTATCTCGCTCAATAGTACACCCACATTTCGCCAGTTATGTTTAGTCCTGTGTAATAGGGGGCGAGTCTATTAAAATAAGTACTTCTCACTCAAGTAATGTGTCTTAATTTGTAGACAATAATTCTTTTGCCATTCTAGTTGAAACATGCTGTGGCAGCCGGTAAATCTGACAGACACATGTCCTGTCAACACCCAGTTGTCAGCTTGCTCCGACTTCGCTTTCATCTACTTTAACCTGTTAGTTCGGCTGTACGGAGACTCCCACGACAGGAGAGTGCAGCAGCGCTGTGGAGAAGAACAGAGAATTATGGAGAATGTCGACAGGGAAGAATATGACTTTATAGTTGTGGGGGCCGGCGCAGCGGGTTGTGTTGTGGCGAACAGACTGTCTGCTGTTAGCAAGTGGAAGGTTTGTTGATTATACTTGGTTACCATAAAGTTGCTAGACACAAATGTCTAAACATAGAATTCTTCAGAAGAAAGATCTGTTATACAGCTAAATTGATTCAAAATGTATTTGAACTAGTGGCGCCCAGGGGACGAAATTCGACCATAATTAACTGTATTTCTAATGCATTATAATGTAAAAATATTAGCTTTCTCTTCTCTTTCTCCAGATAAACTTTAACTGTGCCATTTGACCCTCCTTCGTCCTCGTTTTTTTTTTTTAAAGGGGCATAAATTGTTGCTTCACGTATTATTATATAGATTACCCAGATTTTTAACACGTTACGTTTACAGTTTCATCCAAGGCAATGTGTATCTAAGTCTGTACCTACAAAGATTTACAAAAAATATTATATACATCCAGGGTACCTAGCAAAAATTACATTAATAAAATAAATTTTAATTCTTCAAAAAGAAATTGGTATGACATGAACCACTCTTGATAAAGGCACAATACACGCATGGGGCGAATTTATGATATACAGGATAAGTTTTTAACCAGTTCGCAAACTGTAACCATGAATTCGGCATATCATTCTAGACCCCCAGCGCAGAAATTTTTGGTCTATTATCCAAAAATAAATCAGCTGTTCCATACATTAACCGCGAAGGTATTGGAATTTACCATGAAAGTGTTTTTTTTTTTGTATAACCGACGAAAAATGTCTACGCTAGGGTATCTAGAATGATATGCTGAATTCATGGTTACAGTTTTGCGCACCGAATAAAAACTTATCCTGTATGTATGTGAATTGTTACCAAATAACCGCAAAATAAATTTTAAAATGTTGACGTAAAAGAAGATCCAATGACTAGAACGTTAATCGTTATGAATAATTTAACTGTGTATGTTTAAAATACGTAATGTAGAATACGTGGTTTCAATTAATATGATAACCTAATCGCCGTACTGTATAATTTATTCAAAATTTTAAAGAACTAGCTTTCAGCCGCGGCTCCGCCCACGTAGATATCGGCTGTCACGTAAAAACGTAGTCTATGTCCTTCTCCATGTCCCAGGCTATATCCCTGCCAAATTGCATGATGATCGGTTCAGCGGTTTCAGCGTGAAAGCGCAATAGACAGACATACAGACTTACTTTCGCATTTATAATATTAGTAGGGATTACCTAGGTACGCACGACGTAATGTCAAGCTATACATTTCTAGTAGGTATAAGCTGACTTCAATGGAAATACAGACTTACTTTCGCATTTATAATATTAGTAGGGATTACCTAGGTACGCACGACGTAATGTCAAGCTATACATTTCTAGTAGGTATAAGCTGACTTCAATGGAAGGACAGCTAAAACCTGTAATGTACAATCGCGACTTCTTCCGCACGCTCACCTTTAAGGCGATAATCGCGTAGCAAGGCTCACGACTCGATCGCACAATGCATGCGTTTTGACCAATAGAATGCACGAAACATATTTTAGTAGTGTTCGTAGTAATGGTGTATAGAAGTGTGACACTCACACAGGCGCGTGCTATGTTCACTAGTTTGTGAGATTATTTTTGAATAGGCACGGCCGGTATGAGCTCTTTATGAATTATTGTTGTTGACAAGAAGTAATTTCGTACTCATATTTATCTTCTTTTTGGTTTAGAAAATGTATTATTGCTATAGGTTTAAGTTAAATGAAATAATTGTTAGGTTCTTAATGTCTTTTATTTTTGTAGGTTTTAGGTTTGTTTTTTATTAGCAGAGGAGAATAAAACTAATTCATGCCTTGCTTGACACGAGACCAGAGAGACGGTGTCACTTTTTTTTTACCACAGGCAATAAGACATCACAACAGATCAAACAGTAATTGTAAACAGAATCTTATCGATTAGCTTAATGTTTTTTTTTGTTAGTTTTTCTATTTATTCAGCTACTTACTAGCAGCGCTCCGCGATTTCAACAGCGTAGTTCCCGTTACCGTGAGAATATGGGGATAAAATATAGCCTTTGTCACCCGGAGATAGTGTAGCTTCCCAACAGTGAAACAAATTTTCAAATCGGTACAGTAGTTTCGGAGCCTATTCAATGCAAACAAACAAACAATCAAATCTTTCGTCTTAATAAATGTCAAACAACAATTTATATCTATTCTATCAACTTTAATATTTTCCTCTCTCCGACATAATAATGTTCCGTCAGGTCTATAAGTTTTGTTATATATGAACACTTTCACTGCCTCCCCAATTTTTATGATGTCCAATGGTTATGCGATACCGCCGCCATACAAAACGCAGCGGACGCGCTAGGCACGTTGACTGGCACTGCATAAAGTTATAAAATGTTAATAATTATTGTCATTTCTGTAAATTCCGGTTAAGAAGTTACAGCCTTTCAAGGTCAACTTATTAATGCCATTTAAAAAAAAAACCTGTATTATCGGCGCGGCGCGGGCGTAAGAGGGACTTGTTACTTGCGCAGTTCTATTGAAAAGTAAAAATCTTCATTACAACTTGAAAATATACAAAAACGAAGCAAGTTAGATATTTTGTTGGAAATTTGCAACATTTGTTATTATCGTTTTATTTTATTGCTCTATATTATGATTGGAATAACACAAATAGGTATACTTTGCGCAATTCATACAATGTTATCAGAGATTTTTGTTTACTGTTGTCGGAACTCTTGCAACTGCAATAATAATACGTTCATTATTTAAACCATTGTTATTTAGTGGGAACTTCTGAAAATCCGGTTTAACAATAGAATGGCTTAAAAACATACTTTATGGCCCTTCTATTGAAGGGCCATAAAATACGTTCGCGAAATTAATATTACAAAGAGTTTTAAGGTATGCCTACTATTTTATTACCATGTTACCTATCTCGAATGTTTTGCAGGTGTTCCTTATAGGTATGTATATTTTGAATACTTTGAATAGTTCTAATATTCGTTTTATCCATTTATTTATCACACCTTTGATTTTTTATTTAATCAATCAACCTCTGCACAAACTGCTGTTATAGCAGTTTGTGCAGAGGTTGATTGGTACTAACACTAGATAATAAGTTGTTTTCATATTATGTTACTAACACTCTATGGATTTCTTTTCCGAAATAAAATAAATATTATTATTATTTATTATTATAAACAGGCGGCTGTCCCTTTAGTGCACTCGTGCGCTGAACTACTAGATTTTAATAGATGTAGAAAGAATCACACAATGTTTAATAATCGCATTGTGGCCACTGGTTGTGGTCTACGTAATATTAACAAAACTGAGGAAACAACATAAGCTCTTTGCTAAACTATTAAGACTCATTTTCGCGGTACAGAAGATCTACAGTGAATGCTCACACATTTCTATGAGATCCGAGCTAAAACACCTAGCGCGTGAGACAGAAGATAGTTGACATAACTGTATGGAGCGTTATGGAGTAATTTGTCGATTCTCGTGCGCCGCACGGGGAACCGAAGTTTGTTTATTAGCGAGAGCGCCCGAGGTTTGGAAAAGTTTGCATGCCGGCCATAATGAATGACCGACTCATTATTGTCACTGCGAAGTTTAGTTTACGTGGAATTGAATACTATTGTTTATTTTTATTCGTCTAGATTTAAATTACTTACCTATCTGAAATAAATAAATTCTATTTATTTACATAATACCCCTAATACTTAGTGAGCTAGTAAAGTGCACCACCAGTTCCATGACCTACCAGCCGCCACTGATCATAAATAAACGAGATTACACGAACAAGGTATCTTTCCAATGTCCGGGGCATGCTTTGCAGGACAGCAGGATGCTTACCGTTGGGTGGTTCACAAAAGGCTTGCAAAAGGCAGTACGTTAAGATTGGAGTTTATGAGTGGGCCGTCTTTTAATAAAAGGTTGACAAACCATGCTATTATCAACGAGACAAGCGCGTTGCCCGCATTGCGTACGACAAGTATATTTTGACAAATATAACAATAACTCAGTTCATAGGCCACTTTAAAATTCGGAAGCATAACAAGTAATTAAACTGAACCATATTTTTCAATAAGAAATACTCCTTAATTTCTGAAATATAACAGAAATATTTTCAAAAAGCCAGGCCTGTGGGCTCCTGAAAAAATAAAACTGTCACTGTGACCGCAGTGAGAGTGAAAGGATTGAAAAAAAGAAATATTAGCTATTAGTGAAATATTTATTTTTCAGTTCGTGTTCATTTAATAATAAGCTGTTCAGGATTAAAGATTTCTTATGGTTGATATTTAAACCGTATCTGTATAGAACCGTATGTGTATCAGAAACATTTTAGTAAAACATTTTTGTTTAAAGCGAAACTGTCGTCTGCAATCTTCGTGTGAAATCATACAAAATGTGTTAAAATTTAAGAACAATTTTAAGGATTTGTAGTTGTGGAAAAGAAGCAATTTAATTTAGTTGAACTTATTTATTTTTAATAGAGTGTTTCAAGATTTCAAAAGGAAATTTTAAAGATTCACCCATAAATTAATATAAAAAATTACACAGAAATTATCATCAACTTGTATTTATCTACACTCATATCGTAAAGTTATTATTAATAAATCAAAAATAGTGTCATAATGACAGACTTTAAGCACGGGCAATTCTAATGAAATTAAAAAGTTTTATTATAAATTTATAATTTTAACACACCTTCCTTATGTTTACGTATTTGTGTTTTTTGTAATGTCTTCGCTACTTCTTCTAATACTCCTAGTAATTGTTCTAACTGAGACATTTTTTGTAAACAACAAAAAAACGTGATATTCTTCAAAATAACGTGATGTTACGATGCGTAGATTCCTTTTGTAATAATATTGTAAATAACTTGCACAAAAAACCCTCAAACACTGCTAATGACGGTCCGGGCTCGCTTCTTATCTAAGGAATGCGATGTCTTTTGTTCTCGACGCTCAGTACGGTGCACTGTAATCCGGCTCGATTTCGACCATGTTTTGATGGTAGTAAGGTTGAAAATGGTTTGTATGGATTTTTGTGGGAACGAAATGCGTGCTATGTTGACGACACCTTTATTGCGACTAAAAAAATGGACATTGGTTTGCGTCTCTATACGTCATGCATTCAAATATGGATTTGTGTGAATACACTCACACAAATACATGTTGTTTCTAATTGGGTGAAACCAGGAAGGGGTGTGGTTTGTCACTAGATGCGCTGCCACAGAAATATTTTCTTAAGTGAGCATGCTTAAAGTTTGTCGATTGTACCTATAGCTTGATATTATGTCGCTGTGTCAGACTTCCCTCAATTATCATTAGTGCCATTTTAATGGATTACGGCAAGTATTGCCCAAATACAACATGCAACTTAACTAACGCAAGATCTAATATAGGTACCCTAGCTTAGGGCTTCTTCAAACAGCCGTGACGCGACAGCGAGACGCGTCTCTCGTAGAACCATTTTTATGAAAACTTCATGGAAATTGTTCTACAAGTGTCGCATCACCCCTGTCTGAAGAAGCCTTTACAATATGAACTTATTATAGTGAAATAATGTGATTGTTACCTGTTGCCTTGTCAATAAATAAATAGAGTTAACAGCATAATACAATGAACAAAACGATTTTTTTAAAGCTAACTGTTAAACCACCCATCCGTGGCACAACCGCGGCAGACGTAGCCAATGGAACCGTTCAGCTTTTATAATATAACCACAAGCCCCTCAGCCAATTTATTTTTAAGCTGAGCTAAAATCTTTATGACTAAATCCATGTTATAAATACTCATATAAATTAAGTGCGTACTTATTTGTACAGCAAATCCGTGTATACCTTTATCAATCTCGCAATTATAACATCGATTACATTCGAATAACGATTGAATAATCGATTGTTTCCTCTCTAAATTGTACCTATACTTTTAATGAGTCTACAAACTAGCTATGAATTACAATTTACAACTGACTTGATAAACCAGCTACGCGGTCGTTGTTTTACAATTTTTATTTTATTTTATTCTGTTATTAAATCAGACACCGATTTCCAAAATAATCATTTAATAATAGAATAATCAGCTAACTACGAAACTAAAGTCGTTAGATACCGCCGCCACTGGCATACAGGCTACTGAGGGAACACGGGTGGGTTTTAGTCTGTAAAAGTCTGACACGCCCTCCTGCTCCATGCACCCAGAGCGGGAGAAGTTATTTGATGATTTCCAACCCAAAAAAGAAGTTCTATGATTTTCCACGTGGGTTCCATCAAAAATTAGGCTACTCAAAAAGGTTCATATCCAATTGGCACTGTCGATATTTGACGAAAAAAAAAACGTTTAACAGCCATTAACGACACCCAAAAGAAAAATCATAAATAATTAAGAATAAAAACTTATTGGCATCTTACAATTATTTTGACAACAAATGGCCAGCGCCCGCTTACGTTCTAAATGAAAAGAGGTTACTAATACAAAGTACTATCAATTTCAATTTTCGGACTTGATTGATTTTCCCAGTAAAAATAACCTGTACCAAACTAAGTTTAAATTAGCATCCGATACGTATCTAAAGTACTCACATCTTTTAAACCCAGGTGCTACTGTTGGAAGCCGGCATAGAGCAGCCAGACGTGACCCTAGTGCCTGCATTATCGACCGCTCTGATTGGCTCCAATATCGACTGGGCTTACACCACGGAACCTAATGGAAAGAGCTGCTTGGCGCGGGAGGGACAACGCTGTGGATGGGCTAGGTAAGCAGCGACTTCAGGAAATAAAAGCGCGCTGTTCAATTTTCAACTTTCAACGCCAAGCTGAGCGTTGAGAATTCAACAGCGCATTCGTTTAGATGTCTTCTAGTGTTAATAAATCGTTGCCAATTTTTCATTCATCATCATCATCATCATCATTTCAGCCGAAACACGTCCACTGCTGGACATGGGCCTCCCCCAAAAGGGGGGTTTTGCCATAATCGCCACGCTTGGCAGGCGGGTTGGCGGTCGCAGTATGGTGGTAAAATGCATAGAGAACGCTGCTGCCCATTCCCTAGTAAGTCCCTTAGTCGCCTTCTACGACACCCACGGGAAGAAATGGAATGGTGCTATTCTTAACGTCCGGCACCACACGGTATAAATTTTTCATTAGGCTGAGTAAATGTGCATACACACGAGGGGCATGCGTCATTGGCACAGACAAGACAACTGCAGCCGTGCAGGCTCTTGCTGTCAAAAACATCAAGAGGTAAAAACTTAATAGATAGTAACAGTAAAATATATAGCATCTGACGTTCAAAGCAGAGGTCTTACTCTCTAAGTCCCATCGAAAATACGGGCCCATCAGTATAAGTTCGATACGTGGGAGTGAAACCTACTCCCGATCAATTAACTTTTTCCGAAGGGCATAAACAAATCAGGAGTAATTAATGAACAACTGTCAAATCGTGTTGTAGTCATTCTTAGTTTCGGCCCTAAACTATGTCTGTAGATGATATGGAATGCAAAGCGCCTGTAACTTCGGCCGAAACCACGATTTTTGTGGTTAAAAATGTGATTCGTTTTGGTAGTTCAACAATATTCATTGCGTTATTAACGTTGTTGAGCTGACATATTTTTTGAACATATGAAGCAATGGTTTAGCAATCTGTTTCAAAATGATTGAGATTATGATTGATTGTGCGCTACGCAATTATGGTGCTGGGACCTTCAAGTGTTCTTTTAATTTATTCTCCTCGATGATTTGTCTTAGCAAACAAACGCTGATTCAAGACATTTTTGTTATTGCGTAGGTAAGTTTTGTTGTTGCGTTTTGTGCAAACAATTAGCTTTTGCAATCAGCTCTGTAAGGAGTGATATAACGAGACTATCGATTTTGTAATATCTTGATCTAAAATAGTGTCCTTGCAGTTTCATGCCCATTCTTCTCCATAGAGATCTTCATTTTAGTGGGCAACTGGCGTCATCTTTCTTATCAACCGACCGACTCCTTGACACTTCAAAAGTGCCTGTAAATGGTTTAATTGAAATAAATTCATTGAGTTGAGTATCCTTTAAACTGATTAATTTCAATTATCTTGAGCTTTTGTGATAACTAAATTGATTTGTAGTTGATCAAAAAGTGTGGTGTTTACTGCAATGGCTCACAAATGATATCTACAGACTGATAAAGTCCATCTTTTAGCGCATCTCTCGTGGGTAATGTCAATCGATCAGGTTAAGCTACGCTTGCCACGATTGGTCCGTGGATGGGTTACCGAGACCCTCCCGTGGATCGAAAAGCATATTAAGCCGGTGTAGTCCCGGCTGTTTTTCGTGGATCTTACATCAGTGGCCTGAAAGTCTTTCAACCAGTATTACCAACTATGAAAAAGGCAGTCGCGACACGTAAAATATTAATATCCACTTGCATTGCATTATGTTAAAGACAACGCCAAAAATAGTTGCAAAAGCCTAGGCAGGTTATTAGGGCATAAAACTCCACCCACCTGATAGCCATCTTCACAAGTTCTATCTCCTAATTCCACCTGATGATCTATAGAACCGCGTCATAATGCCCTGATAACCAAAATCGATTGGGATCACCCATTCCAATCGCATTCTTACTCAATATTTATTCGTTATCAACAAGCATCAGATAGTCGATTGCGAATTCAGTCAATTTGAGTTGCGGCGCCTACCCTTCGCTGTTATCAGTATAAACAATCCACGTAGCACACGTTTCGCTTATCTTATCAACAATTAGTAGATACTAGTCATAAATGTTACTATGCTATCTTACTACGTCTGATTTCCCTTTAGGCTTACAATTGCTAATTGGTGATTTTTACCATTGTCGGTATTCAGGTAACACAGTTTTCGATGAGTAAATTCCTGAAGACTGCGGGTATTGACCTCAGTACAAGCTGCTTCTCACATGGACAACTGTACGTAGCTTGCTCTCTCGTCATTAGTCCGGACTCTGGCTGCTGAGAACAAAACTGTACCTACTTACATGGAAGTTTTATAAAAAAAAAACTGTTATTGTGGTATATTGTGGTTCTTACAACTCCCACGCGAAGCAAGACGTGGGCAGAAGCTAGCTCAAAATATTTAATTTCACATAAACCTACATGGGCACTTATGAAATGTCAGAAGCTAGGTTCACGGTTCGCATTGGTCGTTTCCTATGGAGAAGAGCCGGCAAGAAACTCCATGGTTACTCTTTTAAAACTTATTGCCTTTATTATTGTTTTCAAATGACAGTCATCATTCTCCTGCCCTTATCCCAATTTATTTGGGGTCGGCGCAACATGTCTTTTTCTTCCACACTTCTCTATTAGTCGTCATCTCCGTAGTCACACCCTTTTTAACCATAACATCATTCACACAGTCCATCCATCGTTTCTTTGGTCATGACAGTGTTAATAATTATTAGACGAGAGGACAAGCCTGTCAACAAGTATTAGGTACTTAACAAAATTAGTCGTGTGACTATATTGAGTTGTTGACTCCTTCGCTAATAATAGTCTTCAACAGTCACCATTAATTAATTCATAGCCTCTGAAGTAGATTAGCTTGTCTCTATTTTAAACGACGGTAAAAAACCGGTGTTATCAATTCTTTCACTTTCAATTTGTTACAGAAACTATTATGAAATAATTGATAGCAACGCTCTTTTGTTGGTCATTATTGAATCCACTGTTGTTGGATTAGATTAATCACAATTAATTCAACACTGTTTTAGATCCTTTATTACATAGTAACAACGGTGGGGAAAATATTGGTTATTATTGTTCTTTATCATTTATTGAGGCTAAATAATTATACTTCTATATTTCCTCGTAATTCTTGGAATAGTTTTTAGAAGTACCTACATAGTTTAGTTTTATGTTATCCTGTCTATGTTAAAATATCCTTTTATTTATTTTGTTCTTATTGCACACACACCCTAGAGGTACCTATGTTGTAGAGATACCTACTTTTTAATGTTTGCTGTTTTTGTTAACTCCCTTCAACAGGAATAAATAAAGTTCCATTTATTTAAGCTCGAAATCTGCCATCTGTTAGTTATCAATAACATTGTATAGCCTCCAAAGTTGAATATGTGTTTCGTAGACTTCTTGTAAACCACGTAAGCACATTTTCTTCAGTTCCACCTTCGGTGACTAATCGTCGATAGATGGCGCTGTGCCTCGTCGCTGTATCCTGCTATGGTTTTGTGTTCAGGAGTTTTGATACGGTATTTCAGTTTCTAGGTAACTGACTGATGACTGAGGGTCTACTTCCTAAGCACGAAGTCCGTACTTTCGACCGAAGTTACGTGCGTTTCCTACTCCGCTTCTTTCCTCCTGTATCGCTAATGAACAAGATTAGTTCGGGGCCCGAACGAAGAATGAATGACAACGAGATTTGACGATTGTCCCTACGATCCGATGTTTTTGCCCGTCCGAAAAATCGATTAAGTCACTAGTTTGTTTTAACGGATCCACTACTTTCGGACTGCATCGTATCTTCGTTGACGGAGTTACTGAGTGGACCCCAATATTAGAGTAACTCGTTCTAACATGTTTGTGCGCGTAATCACGAGGTAAATGGTTTTTTTAATCTCTAATGTGCCTAATCATGGTGATAGGTATGAGATTTGTGAATCGATTTTCGGTGGTAATTCGCATAAACTTTTACTGAATGTAAGGGCCTATTCTATACACAGTCATATGTCACGACTCTAGAGTTGTCGATAAATGTATCTTTGAGTAGCGCACTAACCTAAACTCGAACTTTTTAAATAAAATATGTGGCATGCTGGGACAGGTCAGAGCTACAATGGCTTTCTTCAAAAAACCTTTCCTTGCATAGCCCTGCATTGTTACACTCACATACAATCCTACGTACATTTTTGGACTGTAAAAGAGACCATAACCTATGAGTTTGTTTCGGCATTTCTTCGCAGAGATCAGTCAGATCGCAAATCTCGACGCCATATATCTTACTTAGTTTGACCAACAAGATCTACTTACTTACATAAATAAACATTTAATTTAGTTAGGTATACGACGCTAGACAAAACAGTGGATGGGTTATCATTTTGATCAAATCGACGGAGACTAGATACCTCATCAACGCACCAAAGTTAATTGGATTTGGAGCTATTTACCAAATTACTGTCACATTTCAAAGATTTTAATTAATTTCAAACAACTTCATTATTCTCAACTGACCCTGTTTTTCATTGCCAACGTTGTCTGACTTGCACATTTTTGCGATAAAAGGGTATCAGCAGTAGCGTTACATTATCTCCATGCGTGATTTTTATTTACATTCAAAATATGTAACTGATAAAGTATGATATCTGTCTGAAAAGATATCAAGTTTTCGCAATATTTCACAACCTATGTTTATTTTTAAATTATTTTTCTGAAATGGCATATGATCCATCAGCACCTTGATATACATACTGAATGTATACCTTCTACTGATGCAATTCATCGTCTGCCTAGCCGTTGCGCAATTGTGCTGCGGTCGGCTTCAGTCAAGCCGAATGGTGCAGCTGAATACCATTATTTTACACGACTGCCTATCTAACCTCCTCAACCCAGTTACTTGGTAATACGAAAGCCCATGGTCAGATTGGTGTTGTCAGACATGCGGGCTTCTGAGGACTCGCAACGACTGTCAAATTCGACGAAAGGTACCGGCCGGAACCAACGTAAGGCTTGGTACGTAAAGATCCCACCCAGGGACCAACCGCGGCACGCGTAGCTTAACCTGATCGTGCGGCTGTTATTACTCAGCCACTAACCCCTCTTCTTCTACTGATGCCATTATAAACTGTAAATTGAAAAAGCGTTCAACTAAACCTGACCTGACCTGTACCAACAGGTTGGCAACATTTTTTTGTGTTGCTGTACGTAAATTGCTTTTCTTTCTACCTCATACCATGTGTGTGCAACATTTTATTATAGCGCCATTAATGTGTTATCTTAATAACGTACCCCTCTTTTATGCAATCAGACTGCTGTGTAAATAAGCTCGACCTTATCTCTGTTCTGATACTGCCTTGAACATAAAGTTATATGAACACACGCCTTCTTCTTATGGGGCTACACAGAAACTATAGAATGCCACCTACTATGATCCTTTCGTACTCCATTTGCTTCGACTACTGTCAAAAATTGCGAGCACTCTATAATCTTCATTCAGGGAAAAAAATAATTCCTACAGTCATCGTCTTTGTTTCAATTGGTCTGCTAATCGTGGCCGGGTGGCAATACACTTATTACTAACTGACAACCAGTTAGATCACAAAACAATTTCTACAAAGTTCTAAGTTGCTGAAAAAATCATTATCAATAAACAATCCGAAGGTAACATTGACGCAAATCAAAGCTGTCAAAATAAACTCAAGGATAGCGTTCACCGCACGCCAAGCCCGATCCCGATTCCACTTAGTTCCGCAAAATGGACTCGTTATTTAAAAACCATTTGGCGCTAGCATCGTACACAACAATACACTACGTCAAAATTCCAATGTCAATCGATTGGAATTGAAATTAAGAGTAATGGCGCTGAATAACATCACTAATATGACCTTCTATATTCTCTGGCGTCCCCCCAGCAACACATTTAATTTTTTTCATTTTAGTTGTAGAGGCGTGAAAGAAGTTGCACTGCTGACCCCTATTTCATCTAATGTCGATTCGCAAAGATCTTAGGAGAATTATTGTCCCTTTATTAACAGAAAATCATAAACAATACTTCTAGGGGCAAAGTGATGGGTGGGTCGAGCTCCATCAACTCTATGACATACATCCGAGGGAACCCCCTGGACTACGACACCTGGGCTGCCATGGGAAACGACGGCTGGAGCTATGATGATGTAAGAGAAGCAGTCTAATGCACCATACTTCTTGCACTTTGATGAAAAGTTTGATTGAAAGGACTAATCCGAAGAGAAAATTGATTTAGCACTGATTTGAATTAATCAATGGTACGAACAAATTGAAATCTAGAAACTTAGGATGCACCGAGAAGCTACTACCACACACTTTAAAAATATACATGGAATGCACGCAGCACATTGCACTTATGATATAAACGAAATAAACTCTAGACTAAACAATTCTATATTCCTTACAAAGGTACTGCCATACTTCAAGAAATCTGAGAAAAACCTGAACATCGAAGGCCTGAACCGCAAATACCATGGTGTTGACGGAGAGCAGTCTATTTCTAGATTCCCTTACATTGATAGACCCTCTATCATGTTAACTGATGCGTTCCATGAAAGAGGACTGCCTATAGCCGACTATAATGGAGCCTACCAACTGGCCACGATGCAAGCCCAAGCCTTTGCACAAGATGGAGAGCGAGTGTCCACTAACAACGCATTCATACAACCAATCAGATACAAAAGGAAAAACCTAACGGTTAAAAGCAAATCTGAAGTGTTCAAAATACTGATAAATAAACAAAAGGTTGCTTACGGCGTCAAATATATTCTAGACGGCAAAGTTCATACGGCCTTTGCTAAGAAAGAAGTTATAGTAAGCGGTGGCAGTATAAACTCGCCGAAATTGCTCATGTTGTCTGGCGTAGGCCCTAAGGAGCATTTGTCTAAGTTGAATATTCGAGTCAAGAAAGATTTAGCTGTTGGAGAGAACTTACACGATCACGTAACTTTTAATGGTATCATAATAGCTCTGCCCAATAAGACAGCAACTCTAGTTGATAATGACGAAGTTGTACAAGAATTGTATAACTACAAACAAATGAAGGTCAAGTGCGGACCATTGTCTTCAAACGGACCTGTCAATTCTTTAGCATTTATAAAGACTGATCCTGATTTGCCTGCACCAGATATACAGTATCAAGTAGGTCATATTTTCTTGAATGAATATATCCGTGAACCAGAAATTTATGACGAGATTACAATATACCCTACACCGTTCTACGATGCTTTGCTTCCGAGAACCATGAATTTGGTACCGAAGAGTAGAGGGAAATTGTTGTTGAATCCTAAAAACCCACATGGTAAGCCATTGTTGTACGCTAACTACTTTGAAGACCCAACTGATCTTATACCTATAGTCAAGGGAGTGAAGTTCCTTCTTACTTTGGAAAATACAAAAGCGTTTAAAGATCTCGGTGCATACTTTGAGAGGACACCGTTAAAGGCTTGTAAAGACTATCCGTGGGGTACTGACGAATACATAATGTGTTTGGCTAGATCGTATACCTCGACAACCTATCACCCTGTAGGAACTTGTAAAATGGGTCCTAAGTCGGATAAGAAAGCTGTTGTAGACCAAAGATTGCGAGTGTATGGTATATCTGGCTTAAGAGTTATAGACGCTTCTATAATGCCTGTTGTGAATCGTGGAAACACTAATGCACCATCTATTATGATTGGCGAAAGGGGCGTGGCTTTTGTAATCAAAGACTGGTTGAAGGAACAATGTTAAGTTATTTTACATTCGTTGATTACTAGAGACTGCTTCATCTATTGCATAATAGATGGCATTACTTGTATCATTCAAAGTTTGTATACAACACATTAATTTCATTGTTGTCATGTCGACAGCAACAATGACATTTATTTATTTACATAAACTACTTGTAAATGACCTACTTTCAACTACTTAAATGAATCATTTTTGTTTTGATATTAGACATATTCTCATAACACGTATGTTATGCGAACTTATTACGAAATGATTATCGGCAATCAAGGTGAATAGGGATGCCGAGGTGAGTCGGGCCGAAAGGCATTTACATTATTGAAATAATATAGTTTGTTGCCAAAAAGGACTCTAATGTGTTTACTGTGTTATAATTTACCCTTGTTAGTAACAATTTTTATTATTTAAATGTTATTATCGATTTTAAAGTCACGTCACGATTCACCTACACCTACCTACTCTGTTAAACTTGTGTCTTTTTGTTTAACTTTCTCTTTTTGGGAGTGTGTGTGTGGTCAGGGTGTTTAGGTTTGTTGAAAATAACAAATCGTTTTTATCATAACAATATATTTTATTCTTATTAAATTTCATCTTTTTCATATTCACATTACAAAAGTATAAAATCCAACAATACATCTCCTCGCGAACTTCTCAAGTATTTTAAGTAGACATATTTTTCACCAACTTCATGCAAATCGTACAGCAAGCCACCATGGCATATATCAACAATATTTACTAGGTATTGACAATTTACAATCATCAGGTTTTTTCTTTTGCACATTTTTTTTTGGCAGAGTTGCCCCAAGTTTATACGTTACAACAGACAAATTTAGAACAAGTTACAATTCAAACTTTACAAGTCAGAAAGAACTGGAATTTACCAAAGTAAGATCACTTGGTTAATGTTTCGCTACAATTCAAAATCTTCTAACAGACGTTATTGTAACTACTAGACAAAAGATGGCGCTATACGCCGAAGCCAACATGGCTGATAAGACAAACGATCCTATAACGGTCGTGTATTTTTTTTTTCCAAGAACATGACGTTTCGACGTTTTCGACGTTCTCACTTCTCGGGCAGCTTAATAACAGGGGTCTGAGAATATCCCCAGTTCATTTCACAATGCTCAATAAGATCTCTCTCAGAGTCTGTCAAGGATGAGAAGTCGAACTCCTGGCTGTCGCTGAAGGGGTCCGTGTACGGGTAGTGCACCAGGACGCAGCTAAAATCCATAGAAGATCCGCAGCAACCGAGTAACTTTCGCAATTTAGTCTCGGAGTCAACCTGTAGACAAAACAGAGAAATTGTTAAAACCATTGTTCGTACATCTTAACCAAATACTGTTTCTGTAGACTTTTCTCGATACGCAGGACTAACAACTTTGTTCTGGGACAATACAATTCAAATAGAATAAATAATATGTTAATATTGCAAGAAACTACGTCAAAGATGTTTTATGTCGATCAAAATCCAAGCAAATCAATAAGGAAAATGTACAAATAATGTACAAGCAAAGTTACACCACATTAATGCAGCGATTTAAAACAGGTTCGGAGAGAGTGTAGCATGGACGAACAGTTACAATATTTACCTTAATGACGTAAATGTCGTTCTCGACGCAGAAGGCTTGGAGTAGCACTTCTTGCATGTGCGTGGCGCTATCTCCGGGAGGGGCCTCCGCAGTCACACAGAAGAGGGAACGGTTGCTGTTTTTCGACAGATACTGGATAGCAGGTAGGAGGCCGACTGTTAGTCGTTTCTCCACACATGCTCGTCGAAGCACCGTTTTGATGCATTGACTTATTGGGCTGCGAAAAAAGAAAGAATTTGTTAAACACATTGAAAATATAAAAGCGGAGATTCTACTAACGATGCTCACAATATTTAAATACTCCTTTTGAAACATTAGATAAATGAAAGCCTAAATTACTGTTACTGTTCTTGAATTTTTATAAGTGTTAAATATTTTTTCAACTAGCTCTAAAACAATCTTTTTCTTGCAAATAATTTGATCATTAATTTAATGTTGCAAAACTATAATCACCAAACAGAGGATCATTAATTTCAAATTTGAACAGGAAAATCGTAATTACAGTTTTAAAATGATAAATGTTAGACAATATTGCACAATAATAATTACCTTTTGGCAGCCATGCCGCTGAACGTTTCAGCTTTAACGGGAACAACTGAATCCTTGTACATTATGTTGGACAGCTTGATGCTCTTCAATTCAAACTCGTCACGAATTTTAGACACTGTGTATTCCTTGTCAGGAATTGTCACAAACACTTCACTCAAATCCAAATAATCCTTAGGTATTATGCAATCCAATAGAGTTCACAAACTGTTGCAGTTGAACTTATCGAAGTTTATGTCACAATGATTTCACAACTTTGCCACTCAAACTTGCGTGGTGTCGCTCTGAATGCTCTGTGTAGAATGTGGGTTCATGACGTAGCGCGGCTCTTTTATAGAGGTTATCACGCATGCGCGCTATTTTGCCAGTGTGCGTGCAGCGCTCAACCGATATCGACGGTGGTTCTTCGAAAATTGCTCGTAATTTTCTTGGTGTGCGAACATTGTTGGTAGTGTGTGTTCATTCAGACGTGTCTATATGAGAGGTGAGTACTGTGTGCGTTGCTCGTACTCTGTACAAACTTGTGGCTGGCGGGTCGTAACGTGTTCGTAAATTGGCTAACGCAAAGAGAACTTCTCCGCCCCCCGCCCTGTTTGAAATGCGGGTGTCAGAGGGGAGATTCCACTAATATTAAGGTTCATTAGTAGTAAAGGTTATCAAGTGCAAAGTGTGTGTGTGTGTGTGTGTATGTGTGTGAACGTTTTATCCGCCGAGTTCGGAATTCCCGATAGCTTGGGTTTTATTAGTTGGAGGAAACGCGGCTGATTGCGATTGTTTAGTGTAATTTGGGTTTGTGCTCGCGGATACTGAAATTTCACGCGGTTTGTCAGTTCTAACTCCGGTCGCGGAATTATCTAAGTTTTATCATATAATTAAGCACAGAGCATTAACGCTACTATCCACTTTTTATCTTATCTCCAAGACTGCTATTGTGTATTACAGATAATTGAGTTAGGTGAGCAGTCCGATACTTAAGAAATGCTGAGTTCCTTTTGTGTAACAATTGTTATGAAAAATTCATGGAAATCTTTTAATACATATCTTTATTAGGAGGGTGCAAATAATATTAAGAACCTCTGCTAAGGCATCTTTTTCAGCATCATTCAGCTTGATGTTATCAATAATTTTCAAATCACGATGTTCTCCGCAGAAACATTGAAGTTCTCATTTCCTTTTGTTACATTTCTACAACGCAGATTGTATTTATTTATTTACGTTTGTTTTTCAAAAACAATGTCACATGCTGTCCCCATTTCTTCAACCTTCACTTTCTACGAGTAAGCTGGTCTATAAATAACGCTATTGTAATGTTTGTTTTTGCCTTTCCATCTCACATAATATGTATTTCTTGTATAGAGTCGCCCCCTATTACATGGGACATGTGGGTGTACTAAATATACATCTCTGCTTAGCCTTTCGGGGAAACATGCCGTGATGCTAAGTTTATGTTAGGTTATTTCTCGATGTTCATCACTGACGTAGGAGAAACCTGCACTCCCAACCAACGACGTCACGAATGGAAACTGGTTTTGATTGACTTGAAATGGCTCGTTGGGATGACACCGATGTCGCACGCGGTCACAAATCTATTTAGGGCACATTTGAAATATCGAAAATTGTTGTACGAATGAATTATTTGAATGTCGATGCTGTGGTTAACCATAGCTATTGTATCCATATTCCCTAGAGATGGTCATGTAATTTTACCTGTTTTTCTACCCCCTTATTTATAAACCCTGCTTAAAGTTAAGTAATGATTAGCGACTGATTAACCATACATTTTTGACGTTTAAACATCTCTTAACTTAAATCATCGTTTATGAATATGCCCCCTAGTGTTTAACTTTATGTCCTCTAAATACTTCCTCACTAATTTCAAAAGCAATATTATTTACTTACAACATTTTCCTCTATGTTGTCGCTAAAAATAGCATTGTGATTAAAACTTGCAAAGCTATTTTGGGAAAATATTACCGATAACACTAATGGTATTATTGAAAAACCCTAAATTAAATTGATTTCGTTAGTATAAAGTCTAATCCGCTATTTATCAATTTGTTTTGAACGATAAGAAATACTGACTCATCGTGAATTCCTTGCAATAAAGCGATAATTTGTCAAGGCATGTGGCCTTTTTCGACCTTACTGATTGGCACAACGGTACAAATTTTAACGAGGATACAAAAACAAAAGTATTGCTCCAAGAATGTCTATGTGATTTTTAATGCAGTTTACAACGTCTTTAATTAGGTCATTGCACTCATTACAGACGTGGTAAAATTCCAAATTCAATTTGAAATTTTCTCAGGGATCAGGTAACTTTGCAATATCTATGTAGATTATTTTACATATTGTGAATGAGAGAACGTTGTAGGCCTTACAGACTGTAGATTTGTAGACGATTTTCTATTTTGTATTCGTCTAAGTACCTGGTACTTACTGGCAGGCCTGCGCTGTCCTCCCATACATTTTATCTCTGTAATTTGAAAACATTGTTAAAGCCAATTATTTTTAAAAGAGTAACCGTGGAGTTTCTTGCCGGGTCTTCTCCATAGGAAGCAACAGTTTGAAACCGTGCAGGTGCACCTAGCTTCTGACGTTTCATAAGTGCCCATGCAGGTTTATATGAAATAAAATATGTTGATTTTGATTGATTTTATGACAGACATGGATTTAAAACTTTTTGGTCGCAAGGTACTCGATTTGTTCCAAACTCAAATGTTTCATAAATTATACTTTTTAGAAGATTTCATTACGGTCTACGAACTCCGAAACCACCACCACACCATACTTTTTTTGTAAAGTTCTGTATTTTATGACTCAGTTATTTTGTTGTTTTAAGCCTTGGACTAGGACCTTACATGGAAATGCACGTTGGCTTGATTTAGGACTTTTGAGTTTAGGGAATGTGTTTACTGACGCCTTAACCTATATCTAACGAGTTTTCAGCGAAATAAATGCGATTGAACTCTTCTACTTATAATATACGTCTTAAACTCAGTAAAGGATAATAAACCTTCACTGGTGTCACACGTTCATTGACACAACGTTCGTTGTACTATTTGAGACGTCTCCTTTCACATTCTCAACATCTTTAATTTTATTCCAATTAAATCTTCATTGATATAATTAGCAAAATTATTTACGTCAAGTCAAAACTAATATAAGATTATTTTTTTCTCCAGTCAAGTCAAAACTAGTATAAGAATTTGTTTTTTTTTCCATGGCTACTGGCTGTTGATGTTGACCTATTTATCAATAAGAAGTTTTGAGTTCGCAATTCGAACTCCCATAAAGCGCTATGTCATGCATTGTGTCATCATAATCACGCGCGAACGTTGACCCTTGTCTTTGTAGGATCTCTTTTATCTGTGTATTGTGTTAATGTCACAAGCCACTGGCATGTGGTTTTAATGTTTGCATTACCTTATCTCGTTTTAATAAATGTATATTTACTTAGAGATATTACATTTACGATGCGCAACAAATTAGTGAGATAGAATCGGGAAATTTTGAGGTTATCATCAAACAAACATCGGAAAAATGGCGCGTAAATACCAAAAACATTTTTTTTTGGGGCGTTTTTTTATTGAAAATATTTTGTAATTTAGCTGTTTTGATGATAATTGTGGGACAGTCCCAAGAACAAGGACAAATAATAATTGATAACAAGTTATATTTAACTAATATAACTTGTTTTCAATTATTGTTTCGCATTAAATGTTTTGTACGTGTTTTGTCATAGTTTCACATTGTTTGCGGTTTCAATGTATATCCTGACAAACAATTGTGCTACCTACTGTATTATTTTCTAATGCTTTATTTTACCTCAGAAGTATTTGCACCTCATTGCGCAATCTTTCAGGCTATGTGTCCAAGTATCAGATTTTGAGATTTTAAAAAATACAATCAGACGTCAGATAAAAATTATTTTATCATTGCTTCTCGCAACCAAAGCACCTGCCATCTAATCTCTTCACCACCCTTGATAGACTGGTAGAAAATGCCTACTTTGTAGGTACCTTTTTTGTGTGCGAGAAAATTAAATAAATTCCACTAATATTATAAATGTGAAAGTTTGTATGTTTGGATATTTAGATGTTAAGATGTTTGGATTTGTATTACCTAATCATGCAAAAACGGCCAAAAGGATTTGGATCAAATTTGGCACACAGATAATTGAAATACTGGATTAACACATAAAAAAAAATAGCCTGTTATTTCTTGCTGTTTGAATTACAAAAATAAAAATACTGCATGCAATTATCATTAGACATTTCAATTCATAATATAAAATTGTTTTCATTTTGCTTAACAATGCTTATCTTATAATTAACACAATAAAAATTAATTTAATGATTTTATTTACTATCATTTAAGATTCAAATTATTTAATTGATTAACAAATTTATTTTTTATAAATATTTAAACGACTACATCGAAGTCTTATTATAGCAAGAACCCCTCTTAATCGATGGTGAAGGCCTCCTCCAGAGGTGACCAGCGGTCTCTATCTTCTGCTGTTCGCATCCAGCAAGTGCCAGCGACTTTATCGATGTCATCGCCCCAGCGAGCTAAGGGCCTTCCTCTCTTTCTTTGGATTGGGATTAACACATAGGCTAGATTTTATCCTGGCAGCACATTCCCGTGGTATAATTTTCGAACACCACGCGGGCGGAGCCGCTAGCAAAAGCTACTAAATACATAAAACTAAAAACCAGCAAATGCGAGTCGGACTCGCACACGAAGGGTTCCGTACCACCGTGCAATATTTAACACTACCAAATTTTTTTTTCAATGCAGTTGCAAAAAATTTTTAGGGACCCCCTTTAATTTTGACTTTATTTTTATTATTATAATTTGTTGTTATAGCGGCTTGAGTAGTAGATACACATTACGAAATTTTCAACCGTCTACCTATTACGGTTCAAAAGATGGAAGGACGGATAGCGAAGCCTTAGATATTAGGTCTTTACCTATGAAATTGCCGTTCTGCAGTACTGGCCATTTCAAATCAAAATAATTTTTGTTTGGCTAAGAATTCTAATTTCAAATTAATTTTATTTTAAAAACATGGATTTTTTTTTCTAAAAGTAGTCATTTCTTTATTGATTAGTGTTACATTTTCATCGCATTTCAATCTTTTTCGTCATCATGGATACGTTAAAAATTCGAGTAATTATGGAATATGAGTACCGTCGTGGCAGCAACGCGGCACAAGCGGCACGCAACATCAACGACGTTTACGGAGCTATCACTACAAACCAACGCACCACCTGTTATTGGTTTGCTCGCTTCCGTTCTGGAAATTTCGACCTGAAAAATGAACCTCGCGGTCGTCCGAAGACTTTGGTCGACAATGACGAATTAAAGGCGATTGTGGAAGCTGATGATACACAATCTACGGCTGAATTAGCAGCAGCTTTCGACGTTAGCGTCAAAACAATATTGGTCCATTTGCGTCAAATTGGCAAGGTAAAAAAGCTTGACAAATGGGTGCCCCACGAACTCAATGATCGCCAGCGCGAAGTACGCGTCGAGACGTGCCTTGCACTGCTCAACAGACACACAAATGAAGGAATTTTGAACCGCATTGTTACCTGCGATGAAAAATGGATTCTGTTTGATAACCGTAAGCGCTCAGCAAGTTGGTTGGATCCTGGTTCAGCACCTAAACAATGCCCTAAACGAAAACTTACCCCTAGAAAAGTGATGGTCACTGTTTGGTGGTCTAGCGCCGGTGTGATTCATCACAGCTTCTTACCAAACGGGGTGAGCATTACTGCAGATGTGTACTGTGAAGAACTGAACACAATGATGGAGAAGCTGGCGCATCTCCAACCAGCATTGGTCAATCGCTCGTCTCCGCTGCTCCTGCACGACAACGCGCGACCTCATACTGCACAGCAGACGGTCTCCAAGTTGCAAGAACTGGGGTTGGAAGCTCTCCGTCATCCGCCCTACTCACCAGACCTTGCGCCTACAGACTACTACTTTTTCCAGAATTTGGATAACTTCTTGGCGGGAAAAAAATTTAATACCCGAGAGGCAGTACAAAATGCCTTTGAAGAATTTGTTGCCTCCCGTCCAGCTGATTTCTTTAAGAAGGGCATCAATAAACTGCCACTGCGATGGCAAAGATGCATTGATTGCATGGGTGATTACTTCGATTAATACAAATAAAAAATTCATGAAAAAAATTCGTTTAAATTTTTTCATACAAAACGGCAATTTCATAGGTAAAGACCTATTATAAGGTTCCAATGGCACCCTTTGGGTACAAAACGGAATGACGGTTAACACTTCTAAAATTGACATAAAATATATCACTTCATCATTTAATAAAAATGCAAGACTCAATGAAAATTAATTTTGATTTGCGCGCTACTGTTGTAGGACGAGCATCACAGTTTTATTATCTGTGGGCAGCAATGTCAGTTGCAGACAGCATTGGCTGAATGTGTTTCGTCTTACGAATTATTATTTAAAAAAGAGTGGATTCTGTGTTCTGTTTTCGCGAAACTTTTAAATGTATTTCAAGGAGGAAAAATACTTTATTTTCCTGTTTGACAAAAATGTTCAAAAGTTGGTAATTTCCATTTCGATAGAAGAACATTTGGAAATTATTCATTTATCTGGAAAATTTGGGATAAACAGGTAGCTTTTACTTAATGCTGACAACACATCAACACCCTTCTCTTCGCCTTATCCCATTTTATTTGGAATCAACACAGCAGGCTTTATCTTCCATAAATCTCTATTAGTCGTCACCTCAATAGTCCCTCCCTCTCCAGCCATATCATCTTCCACACGGTCCATCCATCGTTGCTTTGGTCGTTCCTTGCTCTTATAACCGTCCAAATTTACACTCAAAACTTTCCTCACGACATTTTCGTAATTCCTCCGTGTCACATGCCATACCATGACAACCGATTTCCAATATTTCCACACAACTTTTCAATCACCGATGCCACTTTTAGACTTCCTCATAATAAACTCATTCTATCCACCGTGTCTTTGGTCTTTCCCTACCGGACGCAATTGGGAGGCAAAACAGCCAAAATCTAAATATTTTACTTCACATAAACCTACATGGGCACTTATGAAACGTCAGAAGCTATGAGCGCGATTTCAATTGATCGTTTCCCATAGAGAAGAGACAGCAAGAAACTCCACGGTTACTCTTTTAAACATAATATAATTGCCTTTAACAATGTTTTCAAATTGCAGTGTTAATAGGTATGGGAGAACAGTGCAGGCCAGTGCAAGCTTGTACCATGTACTTAATCAAATGGAAAACAACTCTACAATTTTCAAGGCCTGCAACGTTACCGCATTCACAATATATAAAAAATCTATGTAGATATCTCCGGGGAAATTTATGAGAGGTAAATAAAATTGCGTGAATTCCCGTCCTGTTTTTCCACTCCGGTTGGTCCTTAACCTTCTCCGTATTTAACCATAATATTTGAGCTGCCTAGTAGCTAGTGGCTATTTTATTTGTCAACATCACAAATGTGTCATAATATTTTCTCTCTTCATTCTCTTCATTATTTCTCGTATTTCTTGTAACTTGTTTATAAACATGCGAAAAACCCGGTCCGCGGTGGGCATGACAATAACAAACATATTAAATAATAATATAAAAACAAAATAATGAGGTATTTACGCCTTCCACATGTACAGTAGAGTCAAAGGTTATCGACTAATCAAAACATTGCAGTGGGTGAGTCAATCTGCCAGCCAAACTGTGTTGGGTTTACTTCCAGTTTAGCCCTAAGCAGCTGAATACCAGCATTTTACATGGGGTGACTGCCTATCTGACCTCCACATCCAATTTACTGGGTAACACGATACAACTTGTTAAGACTGGCTGTCAGACTTTTCAGGGTTTCAAACTACCCGTAACGGCTGTCAAAGATCTACGTATGACAGCCGTGCTTTCTCAGGCATGGAGGGGTCTCGATATATGTAATGGATGGTCAGCCATCTGTGGTCCTTACCCCTAGGACTTGTGAGTTTCTATTTATCTATATCAAGTTATTTACGAGTAAATAGGTAACTTCAATCATCTGCAAGCGAGCAACATCTTTGACTGCTTTAGTAATCACGTAGGTAATATAAAATTCAGGTGGAATAAAAACCTGAGCCTAACAACATAAAATCTTCGTTCTATAGGGCAACAACAAAAGATGCCTTTACAAGCACACAATTTTTCGAACCTCGTCCTCAATGTGAAGCTGTAAACATTCAATTTTCAAAACAAAGAGTCTGAAAATTTTAATTAATACTTGGGCCATATTTTTATAGCACAACCAATATACCAACAAAAAAAAAAGCAAACCACTCGTCGTTTGTCAATGTCAGTCATGAAATCTCTCATTTTCATTCGTCAATGTTTTCCACGAAACAGGTGGTTCGGTTCCCAGTTTAGCCAGATGCAGCTGAATACCAGTATTTTACATGGATCGACTGCCTATCTGACTTACACATCCAGGTTACTGGGTAACATGATACAACTTGTTAAGACAGGCTGTCAGACTTTTAGGCTTCTGATTCCCAGTAACTACGTTCAATGGTCCATAAATGACAGCCGCGACCAAAATCAAAAGTCATTTAATCAAATCAGGCTGAGAATCAGCAAATTCAGAGCGTAAAAATACATAAGACAGTCCCCGCAAAACGCCCCCCTTCACCACTTCCTAGTGCTTTAGCTGGGAATAAAAAGTGGCGCAACAAACTCCCCAGCAGCACAGCTGTCTGTTTAGTCGGATGGACTTGATTCTATACATAAGCAAAGTAATAAACATTACGAGTTTTAGGTATCCCAGAAATAAAGCACAAACCAATCGTATTCGAAGTATGTTTATTATAATTGTAACAATCAGCCACACACTTAATGACTATCAAAACTTATTGACGAGCTAATCACCCCCCAACTACCAAACTTATTGCGAATCAAAACTTATTCTTTTCTATTTTTTCGTTCGCTCCCAATCGCCATCTTTTGTCATCCCGAGTTGCCAACCTCATTTTTCTTTTCCCAAAGCGCTTGCGTCATCAACATGGTCAGTGCAGCCAACCTTTTCTTTCGTTTTTTCATTATTTTTTTAAACCTTACACTCGACCATCCTGATGACGCGCGTGTCCCCACGCGGGTACCCGGTGGAACCTTACACTTGGCGAAACGAAACATCCTACTTACTTACAGAAACCGGTAACATATAACATGTGAACATTTTTTTAATCAGATCTATAGTTAATTATTATCATATTGTAAGTACTAAACTACATAAAAGAGCTAGTGAAACTATGGGCAAGTCATACAGCGTTCTATAAGTGAAAGTATCTTTATAAAAATCTCTGTTAATGTAACAGTTAGCCAACCTTATGTGCTAAACAACAGTCTTGAACGTATTCTTATTACATTGTTATTTATGTTTCAGGCCAAGTCACGATGAGGATTTTTTCCATTTTCTCTCGCTCGCGCTTGACCTGCAACAACATAAAAAGTCTATAGTGAATTCAGCTTAAACTATTATTATCTATGTACGCTTTAAAACTATATCACACAAATTAAGACTCGGACATGTCATCATCGCTTGCGTCACCCCCAGCATCAATATCATTGCCATCATCTATCTCAAGTGACGCTACGTGTATCCAAGGTTGCATACGATCGGCGGCAACAGTTGTTTTCTTCCTTTTTCTCGTACCTTCAAATCCCGCTATTGGGCCTACTTTGTAGCGATCGTTCCCTAACACTTTTATGACCCTAAAGGGGCCTTCATATGCGGGCAAGAGCTTCGTACTTTTGCCCTCATTATAAAAGGCTACCTTGGTTATTTTGACCAAGTCACCCTTAGTATACGTCCGTGCAGGATGTCTGCCCTGGTCATAATATTGTTTTTGTGCAGCTTGGGCGTTGTCGATCCGACATTTGACCTGATTGCGAATTGACGACAGTTCAGGTGAAATGCGTGAATTGTCACTATCAGTAAGTTCATTTAGACCTGGGTTCACCTCGCTATTCATCCCTGTCCCAAATAGAACCTCTGCCGGAGTCCTGCCTATGGTCTTTTGAACCGTATTGTTCAGACCCCATTGGATTGTTCCTAGTTTATTATCCCAATCCTTTTCGTTGTCCCTAAGATTTTGAGCAGTTAATGAATCTAAGATGGTCCGGTTATACCGTTCCACTTGACCGTTCGACCTCGGGCTCGCAACGGCGTTAAGAACATGTTTTATGTTTTTATCACGGCAGAACTTTTTAAAAGCGTGGGAGGTGAAACAAGATCCGCGATCGCTGATGAGACGAGTAGGACGTCTGAAAGTGTCAAAAATATCTTGTAAAACCCTTAGCACGTTTTGAGTGTTTGTACTCCTGACCGGTTTGATAAAAACAAATTTTGTAAAACCGTCAACTACATTTAATATATGTGTAAACCCTCTTTTGGACTTCACAAAGGGCCCAAGATGGTCGATGTGAAGTGTGTGGAATGGAATCGCGACCTTTTCTATTGGATGTAGTAAGCCTTCGCGTGTATTTAGAGCCTTTTTAGAATATGCACAATCAATACACGCTCCAACGTACTTCTTCACGAATCGCTTCATTTTTGAAAACCAATAATTTTTCTTTATGCGTTCCAGCGTTTTCTCATAACCCACGTGGCCTATATCGTCGTGATTCATTTTGCACAACTGCCATCTTGCACCCTTTGGAACAACCCATCTAATACAATCCTCGCTAGTTCCCACTGTCCTAAACAACTTGTTGTCTTTGATGACGTAGTTCTGCTTAATATAATCTAGACCTTTGGAATCCAGATCGCTACTAACAATGTCACGAATCCTGCGTAACTCTGGATCACCCAACTGGAGGGTCAATAACCAGTCCTCATCATTTATGACCATTACGGAAGGGCACTGTTCAGGACTCCGATTACCCGAGTCAATAACTGGGTTCCTGGACAGCGCGTCCACGTGTCCCATTTTCGTACCCGACCTATACTCCACGCAACAGTCGAACTCCTGTAACGCTAGCCACCATCTAGCTATTCTTGGTATAAGGTCACGTTTTTCGAAAGTGGATCTAAGCGCGCTACAATCAGACACTACCTTGAATCGCTTTCCTAGCAGGAATACTCTAAACTTTCTTAGAGAACAGATCACAGCTAATGTTTCTAGCTCGTAGGAGTGGAAGTTCTTCTCCTCAGGCGTAGTCTGGCGGCTATAATAAGCCACCGGATGGAAAGAACCACCACTCCCGTGAGGCCGCTGTAACAGAATTCCACCGACACCTAATTTGCTAGCGTCTGCGTGGAGTTCCGTTTCGGCAGACGGATCGTACAGAGCAAGTACAGGTCTGTCAGTAAGCTTAGCCTTTAAGGTTTTAAAAGCTTCCTCTTGAAAGTCCGTCCACTCATACGCTGCATCCTTTTTGAGGAGCTTCGTGAGTGGATAGGCATACTGAGCAAAGCCCTGGATGAACTTCCTAAAATAGCTGACTAACCCTAGAAATTGGCGTACACCGTGTACGTTCTCCGGACGAGGGAAATTGGCAACGCTTTGGATTTTCGTTTTTCCTGGTCTCATACCTGCTGCACTGATCTCATAACCTAAGTAGTTGATCTCATTTTGCAGAAAACTACACTTTGAGAGGTTCAACTTCAGGCTGGCTTTCTTCATGAGGCCAAGAACGTCCTCAAATCGGTCCAAACATTCAGTAGCAGTCCTGCCGAAGATCAGCACATCGTCTATGTACACAGTGGCTTTATCGAATCGAGCTGGCCCCAAGACATGGTTCATCATCCGCTGGAAGACAGCGGGAGCGTTTGCCAAGCCAAAAGGCATTCGATTGTACTCATACTGGCCGTCTGGCGTGACAAACGCCGTTAGGTGTTTGCTATCCTCCGCAATAGGCACTTGGTAATATCCGGACATCAAATCCAGTGTGATGAACCATGCTTGCCCCGATAACCTGGAAATTTCATCTTCAATTACAGGCATGGGGTACCGTTCCTTTACGGTGACGGAGTTCAGTTGCCTGTAATCGACACATAATCGGATGTTGCCATCCTTTTTACGCACGAGGATGATTGGACTAGCGTAGTTCGAAACAGATTCCCTGATGATCCCCGCCTGTAACATTTCGTCCACCATCACCCGAACTTTCTCGCGTTCGTATTGTGACAGACGGTAGGGCCTATATACTACCGGACGCTGGCTACTCAGCTCTATTTTCATCTCCGTAACGCTTGTACAGCCTAACCCCGCCAAATCGTTTGCGAAACATCCTTGATTTCGTCGTAAAAGATCTATGAGTCTAGCCCTATCGACATCAGATACCGCATTACCTAACTGGATCTGATCCTCATCAAAACGATCAGAAGATATCTCGTTACCAAGAGGGATCTGCACTGGCTCTACGTCCGCAAGCCTATAGACTGACTCTATTCTTTCAGCTCTGGAAAAAACGGAATTCTCTTGAAGTTGGCACGAGGCCTCACACGGTATAACTACTACAAATAGTATGCCATTCTTCACCTCGTAGATACCACCGCACACGATGTATTGAGAATAAGGTTTGCCCACGATTTTTGTATCCAGCAGAACGTTGCCTGTAAAAATAGATGATGTCGACGCTTTCACGCTTGCGGTGCCAAAAAGCTCACACTGAGTAGATACCCTTACGCGCTCCAAATGTTGGTCCACCTCGTGTAAGTCAGGACAGGGTACTTCTGCACCTATGTTCAAGAACTGAAGCTTATTCGCGTCTTTGTAAACAACTATATGTGGCTGCTCCGTATAGGTCTGACCAATCAGCATAGATTTCTCCAGGAAACGATCATCCACTATGCGACACGACACACTAGCACTTATCCCATCTATCGAAAGATTAAGCTCCGCTGAGCCCACAGAGTTTACTATATTGTTGCCGAAACCTTTCATTGTAGATGGCGTGGCGTCATGACAAAACCCTAGCTTATCAAAATCAGTTTGCCTTATTAGCGTCACCTCACTTCCAAGATCGACAAAGGCTTCGAAAGACACATCATCGACACACACCTTTTTTATGAACTTATTGCAAGGATTAGAGCTCGAAATGCGCATGGTTTTCGCTGATGTATCCGCCTTTCCTGACCCCGTATCCGGTTTATTACGGCACACTTCGGGCTTGTGTCCTATTTTGTTGCAATGAGTGCACTTGAGCAGGGGTTTAGTGCACCTAGAGAAAGGGTGCCCCTTTTCCTTACAATTGTAACAATAGAGATGGGAATTTGATTTTAAGTTCGCCCGATTACTGCCTTGCCTATCCTCTGCTGCGATTGCGTTCCTTTCTCTAATCGGTGGTTGCTGAACAAAGAGTTCCTTATTGTTACTTAATAGGAATTTAAGGAGCTGATCAGGCTCTTCGCACCTTAAAGCCAGAGCACTTGACCGCATAGTCCTGTCGCTGATGCCGTGGATGACGCAGTCAACTGCTTTCCTACCGTGAATTTCGCACTGATTTAATAAAACTATCTTCTCGTAGTAATAGTTTTCAATTAATTCATTAGGCTTACTTTTTCGTTTGAGCATGTCCTCTAAAAGTTGCCCGAAATTCTGTTCGCAGGGAAACGCCTTGCTTAACTTAATCTGCCATTCTTCCCAACTATACAATATTGAGTTAAGACTCTCATACCATGTTTTTGCTAGTCCTACTAATTTTTGCATTGCAAAATGCACTAAAGTCTTCTCATCCCATCCATAAACCTCAGCACACTCATTAACTTTCTTGATCCATATGTCTACACGTTGGTTTCTCTCAGAAGGATTGAATTCTGGAATTATGTTTTTATGATCTACGCCTCTATTAATCACATGTGTGCTTTGGCTTGATGGCTGGGATGGGAGGATGTCTTTAATTGATTTTATTATTTGAATCACATCTCTAGACGAAAAAGTAGGGCTACATGACCTGTTTGAGTGGTGGTGTCTGACACCCGCCTGTGCTGACTTCCCTGGAGCCCTCGCGTCCGGCAGTCTGCTGTGGCTCCGGCTCTCCCGGGGCCTCGAACCTCTGGCGGCAAGCGGCCTGCTGCGGCTCCGGCTCTCCCGGGGCCTCGAACCTCTGGCGGCAGGCGGCCTGCTGCGGCTCCGGCTCTCCCGGGGCCTCGAACCTCTGGCGGCAGGCGGCCTGCTGCGGCTCCGGCTCTCCCGGGGCCTCGAACCTCTGGCGGCAAGCGGCCTGCTGCGGCTCCCGTTCTCCCGGGGCCTCGAACCTCTGGCGGCAAACGGCCTGCTGCGGCTCCGGCTCGCCCGGGGTCTCGTACCCCTGGCGGCAGGCGGTCTGCTGCGGCTCTGATGATCCCGGTGCCTCGCCTCGTCATGTGGCGAACGGCACTCGCTTCGCCGGCGCTGCTCAGCGTCACGCGCTGCTCGCAGGTCCATCTTCATCAAGTGCTGCCGGTCCTGCTGCTGTTTCAGGGCAAGGTCACGCTCTCGTAGTCTGCGGCTGTGGCTCCGGTTGCAGCTACTCGCCCTGCTGCAGTTCCGGCTCCGCCTGGAGGGTGACCGATCTCGTGTCGGAGTCCTTAAGCTCCGTTGACTCCCATCTCCATTTTCCATTTTCCTGAAACTCGCAGCAAAAGAAATAAATTTTAGTTTTAGTTATAAATGTTACTAACAGCATCAAGCTGTACCTAAAAATATAATTAAAATATTGCATCAAACTTGATTGTCTTTTAAAGACTCTTTTAGCAGGCTGAAACACTGTTTCAGGCAATTCTCTATCATGTGATGCCATATCCTAAGAACCCATTTTCAGGTATTTTAGGACCCCTTATAGGCCTCTGAAATACATTGGTATGAAAAGGACAGCATGATTACAAAGAAACATTTTCTTTTATTGTGATTTGTAAATGTGTTTTTTTTTTAGCACAAGTTTAGTAGGAGCATAATGCTCGTTTGGTTTTATTCTACCCCAACATGTTTTTAAATTAGTGTAAATCAGCACTTGAGAAAGTAAGCCATTCATTTGTCACATTCGCTTGTACGTGGGGTACATGCAACATTAAATCAAATCAAAGTATTTTATTACATATAAACCTGCATGGGCACTTATGAAACGTCAGTAGCTAGGTGCACGGTTCCAAATTGTTGCTTCCTATGGAGAAGAGCCAGCAAGAAACTCAACCGTTACTTTTTTTTTTTTTTTTTTTAATAATTGGCTTTAACAATGTTTTCAAATTACAGTGATTATAGGTGTGGGAGGACAGTGCAGGTCTGTCAATAAGTACCAGGTACTTAGAGGAATGAAAATACAGAATAGAAAATTGTCTACAAATCTACAGTCTGTAAGGCCTTACAACATTCTCTCATTCACAATATGCAAAATAATCTACGTAAATAAAATGAGCCTATTTAAGATGCGACACTATACAGAAATGATGCATATTTATAAAAACAGATCCAGGAACTAGATATTTGGTGAAACTAGGTAGGTACCACAGGTATTTGGATCGAGTTTTTATACAAAAGTGCACCTAGTACGTCTCATCTCTATGCACGAAATTATAATGACGTAGGAACTCACGTGTCAAACCATATGCTTCACTCAACAATCAACAAATCCAATCCACGTGCTCAACGGCACGTGCCCGAATGCAAAATTTTACAACATATCTGTATTTGACCTTGACACCTAACCTGTTAACCAACTAATATTACTTTCAAACAGTCGTAAAACTCCAGGCTGGGGTCACGATAATGCAATTAGCAATTAATAATTTATATACCCACTATAAAAACAGATATTGTAGGCGTGTACTTACCGAATAATGGAGTTGTGATGCCCACTTCTGAGATTTTAGGTATCCCAGAAATAAAGCACAAACCAATCGTATTCGAAGTATGTTTATTATAATTGTAACAATCAGCCACACACTTAATGACTATCAAAACTTATTGACGAGCTAATCACCCCCCAACTACCAAACTTATTGCGAATCAAAACTTATTCTTTTCTATTTTTTCGTTCGCTCCCAATCGCCATCTTTTGTCATCCCGAGTTGCCAACCTCATTTTTCTTTTCCCAAAGCGCTTGCGTCATCAACATGGTCAGTGCAGCCAACCTTTTCTTTCGTTTTTTCATTATTTTTTTAAACCTTACACGAGACACAGAACATTAATTAAATAATTAGTCATGTTATGTCAGCTAGTCATGCCAATATACCAACAAATAAAATGAAAACTTACCAACGGTTTAACGTGCTTTCCAAGACAGAGGACACATCCACGCGCTGACCTGCTAGCACGACCCGTGCGGCTGTAAATCCCTTCCAACAGCAAATACACAAACATCATAGTAGGTAGTTAGATACCTAATTAAAACTTTTAGAAGTAAACATAAGAAACCATAATTATATTTTCCTACCGATTTAGGTAACCTTTGAAGAATCTATTAGTGGATTTGTGAACACCTACCTACATTTAGATTGGTCTCCATTGCCCTCAAAGAAGTTACGTCTACATTGCAATAAAGCTTCTGGAATAAAATAAATACCTACAGTAGAAGTTGTTTACCTTACTCTGTTACCTGTTATGGCGACAAAAGAAATATGCCTTGTTATTATTTTGTTATTCTTTCGCTTCTAGACTTTCTTGGAATCTTGCTAACTTGATTATGTGTTTAGTGGTATTTATAAAAGGACTAGTAAACAACAAGCAGCATAATAATCTAATTACATAGGTAGTAAATATGTACTTAAATCCTTTTTCTAAGACTATTGTTTTATCGTTTCATCATATTTTTTTCTTGAAGACTTTCACTGGTTGTATGGGCTCTCCATTTCTCATGATTTTGGCCGTAATCAAGGCCTCTGTCTGCTATTACAATAGTGTTAGAATGGTCTATCATTGATTTCATAATTGTTGATTTTGACAAGTTTGGTAATCTACTAATATTATGGCGTTATTTTGACTTTCCAATGGTCAGCCACTAACACTCTATTGAAAGAAATGGCATTTATTGGTAATCTCGTACATAATGACAAATGAATTACTTACTTAGAATTTGCTTAGAATAAAATTTTGACAGTTCCTAAAATAATTATGTTAAAAAATAAACTGTAAAAATTTATATGTAAATGAAATCTGGCATGAATAAATGTTCAAATTTAGTAGTATTTTTTCGAAAATCATTTGTACTAACGGGATTTATATTAATGGCAATACGACAGTGCCATTATAACACAATTCTATTACGAGACCATTGACCGACCAATGATGGACCATTATCAGTCAATCAATCAATCAATTTATTTGTGAAACATAGGTGTTGGTGGTGTTGTAACACCACATTATGAATTTAGCATATTACGAACTTTTAGCAAAATGACAATGGGATCGTGTTGGAATGACGAATTTATAAAAATACTTGGGCCCCAGCTCGAGTGATCAAAATTACTTAGGGATTTAAATTTTCAGCATTAGAGCAGTCCTGGACCAGTGGTATTAGTCCTGAAATACGAGCCGTAAGTTATGAGTTCGAACCCAGGAAGGCATTTGACTTAGTGATTTTGAATTCACCATTGCTCTCAAAACGGTGAAGGAAAACGTTGTGAGGTAAAGCGAACTTCTAAAAACCGAAGGTATTTTACTTTGTGTACCTATTTGATTTCATCCCGACTGCTCTCAAAATAGTAAAGGAAACTTCGTGAGAAAATCGAGGTAGGTACGTCTAAGAACAAAAAAATCAAAGAGATGTGACATCTACCAACCCGCACTGAACCCACTCTCCCACAGAGGAGACTTGTGCCAGCAGTGGGAAAATTATAGACTAATTAATTATGCAATTGCCATTACAATTGTAGCGCAATAATATTGTACGCTTTACATCACAAAAAGTCAAATAGGTACATAATGGCTGCGTATATGGTGCCATCGAACAAAAACAAGCATTACCGATGCATTGTTTTCATTTCAACGAAGGAATAACTACAACTGCGCCATGTCAAAACTTGAATTTATTTTGTTAATGTATATATAGAAAAGTTACCCTTTTATTGAAGTCGTTTTGGTCCCACAATATTGTATAAGGTTTTATAATAACGATAACCCGTCGTCTCGCTGAGTTTTTTTCAGTGACTTTTGTATGTTCTGGCAAAGGACTTTTGATTTTGACCTTTCTTTCGTAGTGTTGTTCGAGTCGTTCAGCTCCTTTAGTTCTGAGTTGAGCTACACGATTGCTAATGTATGCGCATACTGACTCCACACCTCCATTCAAATCCGTTTGGTTCTTCCCTGAGAAGGCAATTTTAGACACAAATCTACATGGTCCTCACAGATCTGACTAAGACTATGTCTGGAATTTAAAAGAGACTGTGACCTATGAGTTTGCTTCAGTTTTTTTTTTGTCAGAGTATTCGGATTGGACACAGACCTCATCTAGTTTAAAAAATAGTAATGACGTGTTAAACAAATTGTAAAAACCTACTTACAGAAATCAACATCATTGATCATTAAGAAATACCTACCAGTAGCAATTGGCAGCTTCAGATGTAAAGATAAGATTCCATAAATAAATAATCTTATCTTAAATGTCAAACAAAGTAAATCTACCAACAGCTGAAACATTAAGCTACGACTCAACTTGATCGGTCATCGACTCCGTAGTACAATAAGTCATAGACAAGCGAATGCCACCTCTAACCTTCATCGATTGCTTCCCTCGTGGAACAGGGTCAAGGGCTCACCAACCTCGCAGCGATCGCTAATCGCGTATGTATCGAGAAATTCCGTAAAACTATAAAATTTCACATTTATGGACTGAACTTTTTTGTTCGTGGAACAGGGTGATTCAGATTAATACTGGCTAGCTGTATAGTTAACGTTTATTAAAATCTAATTGTTTAGAATTATGAGAACTATGTAGTTTGTTATGTGAAATCAATATTTGTGCCCTGACAAATGGTTGTACTAACATTATTTAGGTCTATGCCTGCGACGAAAGTTTTCATGGACACCTCAGGGATTTCGTCGAAAATCTAAGTAATTTAAATAAACCATGTAATACTTTACTGAATAACATATATTCAGAATTGCAATGACAGAACTTCTGTCGCCCACGGACACCATAGCAAAACTGTGACATAACCTAATCTTACTAAAAAGTAACTTAAACCGAACTTACTAACAATTCGTTGAAGAAGATGCATAGTAGACGATGAAAAGTGTTCATGGACACCTCAGGGTTTCGTCAAAAATCTAAGTATTTTAAAGATGTGCAATGTAATACTTAACTGAATAAGATATATTCAGAATGGCAATGACAGTTCTTCTATTGCCCACGAACACCATGAACACCATAATTTTTTTTTGACATAGCTTAACCCTACTAAAAAGTAACTTAAACCTAACTTAAATAACAATTCATAGAAGATGTATAGTAGACGATGTAAAGTATTAATGAACACCTCAGGGATTTCATCGCAAATCTAAGTACTTTAAAGATGTCATATATTACTTAACTGAATATGATTTATTAAGAATAGCAATGACTGCTCTTCTATCGCCCACGGACACCTTATACATTTTTGACATAACCTAATCCTACTAAAAAGTACCTAACTTAAACCGAAGTTACGTAACAGTTCTTAGAAGATGTTTAGACAAAAAGCATAAAACTTCCCTTCGGGTCGCGACAGCCAAGGACTACTAAAGTATGCTGTAATAATTTCTGCAGGTGGAACCCCGACCTTTTCAATGATATAACGACTGTAAGCTTAAGTTTAAGAGGAAAAAGACCCGCTTTTAACGATGATGTAATTATAGAACTTTTTTTTATAAATTCGTATTAAAAAATGTTACGGAAAAAACCCTTAGTTTTCTTATTCGGGATTATACAAGGAAAATATAACTTTTTCTCAGGGGAAGCCAAAAAAATGAAGATTGTTTTCTTTTAAAACAGCTTATGGCATAGAAATATAAGAAATATCATATTGCAAATTACTGCTGTGTTTCTAAAGGCCGCCAAATGAGTTCCAGAAGTCTTTAACTAAAGAAATGTGTATTTTCAGAAAATCATGGTTTGTTATTGTTTTCTTCGCCATATATATATTTTTCTCAAACAGAGAACAACATGGAAGGTTATCGTTCGCGATTCAAATCGATATCAGTTCATCGATTCTATTATTTTTGTTTTGTTTACCTACTTCCTTACTCGAATATTTTGACTTTATATTTACATCGGATCGTGTATCGAGTTATACCGAGTATCTAATCGATACTAGTCAACTGAGTGCTCGATTCGCAGGTTTCCTTGTAGTAACACACTGCACTATTTTGTTGGAATTGAGTTATCATTAGATCTTTATTTGTTTTCACTATAAATGAAGTTAAGTGGTACCAAACCGTTATGGTAAATGGATTTTGTGGAAAGTGTAGTACCTAAATGTATTATTTTGGTTTTCCTTGCTTTTTTTTATGGTGATATCGTATTACCTACTTTCTAATTCTGAAGCTATTTAAATGAACATTTCAAATGAACGCAAATAGGACTTCTAAATTTATAGTCACAATAAGTACCTACACAAAAGTATAAACAATAAACACCATTAAAATGAAATTAAAGACTTGATGTTTTTTTTTTGTCTGTGGTCAAAGACCACTGGAAGTGTAGAAACTAGAAGTAGTACTTTGAGAAAATCATTTTTTTTTTGTGTTTTTATCGTTTTTACATAATTATATCGTCTACCTATACTCATCACGTCTGTGAAGTTTACACTGAAAAAAATTAATGAATTTGAAACTTACGTACTCATACTTTAAGATAAAGTTTTATCTTATTCAGAAATTAATTATTAAAAACCTTTAATTGGGCCGTTATGTAGACTACACCTTAATTCAACGTTCACACGGGCATAAAAACAAAGCGGTGGGATTTATTGAGAATCTTACAGAGTACATCTCAGAGCGTGGAAAAAAAACTTTTCAATTTTATCATTTATCGGCTAGAAGCAGTGCGTTGAAAATCCGATGCGCGAAAAAATCCTACCACGATATTATTACGTTCGATGAACGAAATAAGAAACAGTCTGATTCCGAGAAAATTGGTTCCGTAATAGAACTGCCGTCGTGAACATCTGACCTTTCCACCAGTACCTATTTGACATCAAGTTGACAAAAAATGCTCTGCATTTAGACAGCCGTTATTGTGTGACCATTCACCGATTACTTAGAAAACCAAATCGAAATGGATTTTCCAGAGGGCTTTTTTTTATAACAATCGAATGGCCGCCACTTAGGTAAGAATGCAAGTCGGTTTATATTCGTAGGTACATATTTACATACATCCTGAACGTGCTCAGCCACAAGCTGGACAGCCCCCTTCTGGGGCGCTGGGTTCAAGCACAAGTGCGTGTGCCCGGGGCCCCAGAGGGTGGCAAATACTTAAATTAAATTGTTATGTTTAAAGTCTTTCTACTAACAATATGTATGGGCCAAATACGCCTGTTTTTTTTTTTATACCGTTTTGGGTTTTTTTCACTCACATTGTGTGTCTAGAAACCTACTCTAAACAGATGCAAGAGGAAAAGTTATAAGTATCACTAAGGAAACGTTAACTAATATTTAAGGTTTTTTTAAAGCTAACTGTTATTTATTAAAACGTGTTGATGCAAACTTAAGTTCATGCATTTAAAATTGAATCTTATTGCCTTAAAATAAGTTTTTTTTTTGCCTCAATCGGCGGTCAGTATGGCAAAATAAGAGATTTTTGAAAAAATACCTATATTTGAAATCACTGAAATCGATTCAGTAGTAAATTATGAACGGACTACTTCAGGACATTCGTTTATTCTGTTACACCTATACCTACTATAGTATAGGTAATAAAGGTATATTATGTATAAATGTATTTCTTAAATATTTGTTTTTTCAGAACACCGTTATTTTTATAAACCGTTTTGAAGATTTTTTACTTTCGTTTGAAAAATATACTTACCGAGTGCTCCCTTAAAAATTTGGTCAAATTCTGATAAGAGATTTTTGCGTTAGCTTCAATACGTCGACATTCACATGGACGTAAAAAAATCGTACGGGATTTATTGCGCACTGGATTTTTTTACTCTCAGTGTTAAACTGTGGCCCGAGGTGTGAGTTTTATTTAACCATTTTGATCAAAAACTTCGAGCTCGTTCGGCGCTCTGATTGATCCGTCACCAATTCAGGGCCAATCGGAGCTCCAAACGCGCTCGATGCGTTTGATCGAGATGGTTAAATGAAACTCGCACTAAGACCTTAGAGCATTGAAAATCTAACAGAGTGCAGCGCGAGTAAAAACACAGTGTTCGAAATTCAACTCTGGACCCTAAAAAGTGTGCTTACTTTTTTATTTAACTCACGAACAATTCTATACAGTGGTACGAAGATATGAGATACATCCAATATACTTATAGGCACATCATGCATTTCAAATGCATCATGCATTGCATTATTGAATATAGGTAAAATGCGCGAAAAAATGCCGCCGCGATTTCATTACGTCCGTGGGAACGTGGGTTAACGTATTGGGTTTTCTCACTCATACTATATACCCAAAAACCTACTCTAGACAGAAGCACAAGGAAAAGTCATCACTAAAGAAATGCCAAAGTACAGACGCCAGCACATCAAGCTACCCCAATCTGTCAAATTTCTTTGATAGAGTTTTAACTTTATTACAAAGTCATATGGTTCATGTTCAATTGGGAAAATTTGACAGTTTGGGGTAGGTTGATGTGCTGGCGTCTGTACTATTTATGATGTTTTTCCCGCCATGTTTTATTTATTTGTCTACTGGAGACACTAAAGAGTGTTTATTTTGAAAGTTGGCAACGTCGCAAATAGCTGTCAAACATTTGTACATGTATTTATTAAATTGTTAATATTACTGTATGGAAATATGAAATATCGCTAACTAGTGACCTAAAATATGAACAATGATTTGCAATTATAACAATGAATTTGATGTTGTAACCGTTTTATGTGTAAAAAGGGCATTTTGAAAGTTTCCAAGTTCTTTTTTACATCTAAAACTAAATATTCGGTGTTAAGATATTAGGTAATTATTGCATTTCATAATAAATATTTTAGGTCACTAGTAAGCGATATGTCATATTTCCATACAGTAATATTGCAAAATTAATCAAAACAGTGAAATATTTGACAGCTATTTGCGACGTTGCCCATTTTACGCTCTTAACTGTTTGCGGAAATATATCAATCTACATCGTTCTACAGTGATAACTGTGATAGATAACGATCAAATTGAAAGTTGTTTGTGTCGATTAATGGCCGATTCCTATAAATTGCGGACCGTTATTGGTTAAAATTAAGACTCTTGCATCTTTAACAATACCTATCGAAGCAAAGACCTAATAGCTTCGCATAGTAGACCCTTCCATATGGAAGTAGCTATCACAGGTACAATTTGCTTACGAATCTATTTATATGCCCAGTTTGGCAATACAAAATGTTACAATTGGTAAGCAAAACTATTTGTTTTTGTTTATAGGAACTGAATATTAAAAAACTAACGTAATATCACGCCTGTATCCCTCGACGGGTAAGGCAGAGGTGTAACAGAAACCCTATTTCTATCCTTTTTTTTTTTTTTTTTTTTGGGTGGGAAATCATCAAATAACTTCTCCCGCTCTGGGTGGAGCAGGAGGGCGTGTCAGACTTTTACTGACTAAAACCCACCCGTGTTCCTTCAGTAGCCCTTAAGCCAGGGGCTGTGGTGTCTCTTTCGAACAAACCCGCACCCCTGGCAGGCATCGGCCCTTGCGGGCCCCATCATTTTTTGTGCTGACATCTCTTTGAGGCGCGCGTGGAACACAACGCGCCGTCGACTTGGGCTTGGTCCTTACCGGACAGCGAGCTACCCATTACTCGCCGTCCGCAAGCCCATGCCTACGGTGGCCGGAAATCGGCCTGGGATTCCCGACGCCCAGGGCGTCTCCGTATCCTGCGGCGGCTAGGGTCGCGAGGGCGCATATGCTGCCTCTCCCTCACGTGCGCCGCCTCCCTCTTCGCGAGCATCACTGCTTCGCTGAAGGAGGTGACGGCTCTCCATGCCCTCTCGCTCCGTACCATGGCCTGGACCAGGGCCGGACGCGAGAGATCGCCGCCGCCGATCGCCTCCACGAGGACACGGCGGTGCTCCGCCCAACTATTTCTTAAGAGGCCTACGTACAATGAACTGTCCATACATACGTAATACCTAAATCATTTGCAACTTGAGCATATTTCCATCATATTATGATGATATTCGGATTCAGACAGTATTTATCTAGGCTCGTACGGGTTTTTTTTTTTTTCCAAAATACTTACCTGAAATGAAGTTTAAGCGAATTGCATTTCGCACATTTTTACAGCGTAAATGACATGTTTTCTCACTGTTTTTTTGGTATTATAACCAACAATTTCCGTAATATTGTTGTCTCAGAAGCATAGCTCATATTATCAAGTTGTAAAATGTCGAAAAAAATATTAAAATACAATAAGTTTTCATTCATCATTTTTGGTATTACGGAACACATCCAAATTCATCATAAATGGTCAGTAGCTAGTAGCGCTATCGCGTCAAGCCATTGTCAATGTGTGTGTGATCGTACTGCTCACTGTAGGTATGTATCCTCGACAGGTACTAACACTAGCGCAACGATAGCAATTTTCAGACGAAATATTGTCTCCGCCCGAATCCTAGTTGCGAGCTTCGGTCGTAGTCGTAGGATTCTTAAGCACTAAAGATAACAAGCTGGTATACAAATAAAATACTCTAAGAATTGGGTTTCATAGTTTCTTAAATTCAAATCATCATAACAAACGTGTCACCGCACCACGTAGGTCAATAACTTTCCACGTTACTTGCCACTATCACGATAAATCTCTTCCGAGTGATGTTTTTATTAACATTTGAAAAGTTCGGTTTCTGGTATCAATGTATTAAATATTCTTTATAACTTCCGAACATGTAAAGATAGGATTAAAAACCCTTCCAATATCGTTTGATATCATCCAAAGAAGCCGTGACCTTGGTATGTATATACCCTTTCCGTTACAAGTCCTATACAATAGGGGACGACATTATTAACATCAAGCGAGCACGAATCCAGACGCCAGTGTACTACTCAAAGTTCCAGTTGGGAAAGTCCAATACCACTTTTCCCGACCCGGGCATTGAACCCAGGACCACTAGACCAATGAGGCAGTCTATCCAAGAGAGTTTTCCTGTAACATTTACCTACCCACAATTTCCTTATCGGAGTTTAAACCATTATTTTTGCAGTATTTTCCAGGTATTTTGACAAAACACATTAAAATTCACAGCTTTGTACCGAAGATTGACCTCAAATCTTATTATATTTCTCTGAAAGTTAAATTGGGTCAAGAAGCAAAACTGAGATAACTAAACAGGACAAATGTAGGTAGACAAGGCGTCGAAAACAATAACAAAGTAGTAGTCGGTAACTGTTTACAAACACATCGTGATTTGCATTATCTTGATCTATGACCCCGATACCGAACGATAATATGGACCTAGTGGACATGTGCGCAGCTTTGGACACAAAGTTTGTGACTAAGCATATACTATGTAGGATATGACAGTTGTTTTGTTGTGATAATATTACCGCATGGTTCGATCGAAGGTTAAGCTACGCTTGCCGGGGTTGGTTTGTGGATGGGTGATTTTCAAATATTCATACATATCGAGAACGAACCGGAGAGACTCCGGCAAGTACCTGTGTTAAGCAGTTGGCTCCGCTTGTCATTCATAGATCTTTGACAGGCGTTACCGGTCGTCAGAAGCCCAAAAGTCTGACAACCAGTCTTACCAAGAGGTATCTCCCATCCACAACCCAACCCAACAACCCAGTTGGGTTGTGGAGCTCAGATAGGCAGTCACTTCATGTAAAGTCTGGCAACTCTTGAATAGAATATCTTAAGTAATCATCTTGAATCTACATTTACTTGTCTAAAACTATTGTCTGATTAAAAATGATTAAGATTAAGTGCTTATGCTCTAATAGCATGACATGTATGCTGCCTGACCAACTGGACACAAATAGCACAGAACAAAGTCCTGACAGCCCACGTAGGAGATAGTGCGGATCAAACTGGATAGGTTACGTCGAACCTGTAAGGAAAGGAAGAAGCGTGGGCTGCAACAGACGGAAGGAATAGAGAGGCCACTGATTAGGAGTGAGACAGAGCTGACTAGGAAATAAAAAGGCCCTATTCTACAAGTTGCTTAACAAATCTTTGAACGATAAAACTGCTTAAAGCAAATCGAACGTCAATGTCAATATCAGAGAGTGTTTTAGTAATGATAACAAATATTGAACATAATCCCAATTATAGTAATAAAGATTATTAGATAATGCTTTTCCTCAACAATTACTCAGAAATAAGGCTTAGATATGTAATCTAGTATAAAGACGATAGTACAAAGTCTAAGGATGACTACGGAAATAAAGGTAGAAAGTTGCCCTTTTGAACTTCGTGACTATCATGGCCGAGATATGTAACAAATGTACAACCTCGTGCAGTTTTGACTATGTAACAATATTCTATCATACTTCTTGTTCGGCTTAGTCTTTTATATAATTCACTTAATCATCATCATCATCTTCATCTTCATTTCAGTTGAATGTCCACTGATGGAGATCGGCCTCGGTGTCGCCACATCAACTGATCCTGTGACCTTATTCTTTCTATCATACATACATACAATATCAGCCTATAAGATTCCTACTGCTGGGTCACAGGTCGCTTCTCTGTGAGAGGGAGAGGGCCGTAATCCAACGCGCGGACCCAGTGCGAGTTGGCAGATGTGATATGTCATCGATTTTGGTTCTAGGACGTACCGGTTTCTTCACGATGTTTTCCTTCAACGTAAGTTGCGGCCGTTACCACTGGGCCACCACTGGCCTTTTCTGCTTCTTCCGAAACTGTTTTAGAATTCCATTTATCTAAGTTATTTTCCTCATATCTATCGCGAACAGAGAAGCACCTAATGTCAACGTTATCAAAACAGTAGCCAGAAATAGTCACTTGTTCTACAATGATTCATTTAACTGACTCTATCCGTACACTATCTATGTCAAACAGTTTGTCCCACCGCATCACGACACACCTCTTTTATCTTATCTGATAGGCTTGCCCAATCTAAACTGAACCTTGTACAGAACGTTATAAAAATGATGTTTCTTTCAACAGCGTTACTACGCCATATGATTGAGTGTCGGTGTTCTCACTAATATTGGAGAGCTTTGATAATGCACTTATGTAAGGTCAAAGAACTAGATCACACTCGGTACAACAGGTTTTACCCTGATAATGGAAATATTTCCATTATCAGGGTTAATGTTGTGGAAAGTTTGTCGATGGAAGATCCCCTTAGTGTAACCTTATTCCATACAAATAGAGGTCGGAATTTCATGTATCTTTATTGCAGCTGTATTATTCTATAAAGTAGCCCCGAAAGGCGATTCATAAAACTCTAGTTTTATGAATCGCCTTTCGAAAGTCTGGTAAATGCTCTAGCATTTACCAGACTTTTACCTATTTCGAATAGCTAATGTCAACTATAAACTTAGAAATCATGAATCATTGGAAACTAAGCCACCTACATAGCTATTCACAAGCATTTGACAGGCTTTCATATTGAAGACTTCGATAACCTCATTTGCCTTGAATTTTAAGAAGGAACACCCTTTTTGGGTGGGAAATCAACAAATAACTTCTCCCGCTCTGGGTGAAGCAGTAGGGCGTGTTAGACTTTTACTGACTAAAACCCACCCGTGTTCCTTCAGTTGCATGTGTGTCAGGGGCCACGGTATCTCTTTCGAATAACCCGCACCCCTGGCAGAACGAACACCCCTCAATCGATTTGTTTCTAAGCTGCTTGGCTCCCAGTAGGTAGTACTATTTTACTTGTTTGTAATGTTAATTGATTCTAATGCCTTCTAATAGTGATTTTGCCTGCCTTTCTGTCAATGTAATAGTACTTCGTTTTATGCTTAACTAATATTTACTTTAATTTCATCTGTGGAGGCTTGTAAATAGCTTATCGTGAATGATCTCTATTACTTCCGTATTGTTAGCTTTAAGCCACCAAAATTAGAGACAAGTCTTACCGGTTATTTTACGAGTCTTGTGCAGACCAAGAAAGATTATTTTCTTCAATGCGAAGAAACTCCAAATTTTTGTAATTGCGTCTCGAATCTCGATGTATGTTAGCCACATTTTGTTGTTTATCTTCGTTCTTTATACTATTACGTTGCTTTTAGCAACTCTATCATTAATTTCATCAGCCTTTCACTGATATCGATTTGCTATCTATATGTGTTTATGAGATAACTTTGGCTCGTGTTCCTAACCAACAGCAAGGTACATAGTTGTTTTGATTTTCATCCTCATTCGAATTAATTAGAGTGTTCTTTATGTTTATTTCCGTTCAGGCCTTGTTTTTCCTCATCCCTAATCGCCGCAGGAGACGCCCTGAGCGTCGGGAATCCCAGGCTGATTCCCGACCACCATTGGCACAACCTTGCGAATGGGTAGCTCGCTATCCAGTAAGGACCAAGCCCGGGTCGCCGGCGCGTTGTGTTCCACGCGCGCCTCAAAGAGATGTCAGCACCAACTGGTTGGATCCGCTACGGCCGATACCTGCCAGGGTGCGGGTTATTCGAAAGAGATACCGTCGCCCGTCTCGAACATACAAACATATCTAAACTAACATCTTTTTTCCATCTCTTTTTCATGGGCAGAGACTATAGAACGTCATCTGCTACGATTCTTACCATCTCCTTTTGCTTCGGTTCCTTTCCTACATCTGGTCCTATTCTGTTGTCGCCAGTTGCGAGTACTACGCATTAGACCTTTCTGAAGAACATCACCAAACAGGTCTCTGTATACCCTTCAAGGGCTTGCCCTCCCAGCTTTTCCATTTACATCTGCCTTGTAAATACCTTTTGCTCGTCGCCTTTTAATAAACCTTCGCAACATGAGCAAACCATCTAAGCATACTCTTTTCAATTTGTATCACTACATCTTCTTTCACAACGCAACGTTGCGTTATCCTTACCACACAATCATCTCCTTTTAAACTGCACCGTTGCCTTTTATGCCTCAAACCTCATGACCAATTTCATCTCTCAAGTAAATTCGTAGCGTAGCGTTATCAAACTCCATTGATAAGTCTTCCTTGCCGATTACTCATCCATTCGCATTTCTCTAAGACTTACTCATTCATCTCATCTTATACCAAACTGAGCAAACGCGATCTTTATCGATGTAATCAATCAAAATTTATTATCGATTCATTCGAAGTCACACAACCTCTTGTAAAAAGTAATGTTTGAATATTATTGTGTAACTTATGCACGAGACCAGTAACACTTAGTTACAATAACATCATACATAATAATTGTCTGTCACATCCTTACTGATGTGTCACTGAACTACAAACTCCAATCCCATGACCCTATGTTACGCAATACACACGCCCACTATTCCTTAACACATAACAAAGTATCAAACGAGGTTTTCCAAGACCATACTGTGACTAGCATTGCCAACAAGAAGAACCAAGTTATACTGGACATTCTCTAAACAGTTGGCTTTAGCAACGTCATTTTGATACAAGCATAATAAAGACGTGGATGTTGCATGCTGGCCGCCACAAAGTCCAAACCGCGTTGGAACTTATGATGAAACCGCTTTACATCCGACACGACGTCCTGTCTGTGTGTACTTAGGTATTGCACTGATTAAAATATGTAGTACAAATAATGATGAAACTGTTGTACAATATGAACGAGAATTAGAGCTAAAAATATATGTGGAGTAAACAAAATTGCGCTGCATATTTACGCGTAGTAAATACGTCGTATAACTCAATATGGAGTCATCATCTGCCCAGCCTTTTCCTAATATTAGGGTCAGTTAATGGGTCATACGATACCTTTGGTAAGATTGGTGGTCAGCCTTACGGGTTTCTTTCTGACGACCCGTAACGACTGTCTAAGATCCACAAATAACAGCGTGCGAAGCACGGCGGGGTCTTGATATAAAGATAGAATTGCACTGCATATGTGTGTTGGAATTAGGTACATCGTATATCTCAATATAGAGTATTGGAGTAATTTCTACTAAACTAAAGAAAGTAACTATGAATGATCTGTACTTAATACCGGTCTCTTAGGAAACCTTATCAATTTGTGGTCTAATCATTATAGTGTTAACTGACAAAGTCAATTGTAAAATAAAAATAATATTTTGATTTAGGTTTGATTGTTTGTGCACGATGTAGACAAATTTGATGATTCATTCGTAGATTTCAGCAGGCCTTCAGGACACTTTATAGATGAAATGCTAATGAACGCGAGCCTTGAAAATATTCCATCAATTATTGCTTTCCAAATAATGCGTGTAAATGCTAAAGTTTACTAAAAAAAAAACCCAAAGATTGCGAACCGTCAGTAATCTACGTCATTGATCGTACGAAACTCGTTGAAACAGGGTCATGGCGCACGCGACTGGCTCGGACCGGGCGACGCGTGCGCAAGTTGTCTGATAGTGTTCGCATTTTAATAACTATTTTCCTCACATGTTTTGTAATACATTAAGCGGATTTCCTTGCGTGTTACTTTCTAGTTAGTCACGGATTTGAGATGTATTTCAAGGCTTCACAGATGCAGCAGAGATCCTTCTTAGTAGAGGTTAATAGATTTTTTGGATCTTTTTGCGCTTCATACTTTGTAGGTTATGCCATCGACACGCTAAGAAGAAGAAAGTTATTCAAGCCTATCATAAAGGGTCTTTTGACCTGCTGAGCTTGTTTATAGTGACACACGCAGTGGGTTTTCAATCCTCTACCTATTAGCATACTATTAAGAACTTTGCCAAAATATTTATGCTGTTTCTTGCTTGCTGCCATTTATTGTCAGGGTCAACAACCTTTTACTTTTAGGAACTATCCTATCAATTATTTGTGTTGGACCTTTGGACACGATAGATTGTATCCAATGTTTGATATGCTTTATTTCCATGAAAAAACGGCCAAACGGGTTGGGACGATATTTGGCACACGGATAGTTTTTATTAGTACGTTCCCGTGGGATATTTTCGAACGTCATTTCGGGTGAAGCCGCTGGCGAAGCTATTATAACATTAAAGATATCAGAATTAATTGTTTTATTGCGAAACATCTACAAAAAATTGATACTGCAATGTTTAAACACGTCTAGATAGTAGAAGTTGCTATCGAAGGTTACTGTGGCAAGGCCACAGATCATAAGTATTTGGGGGATTCCATGTTTTGTAAAGTTTACGGTAGCAATAAAATCTGTTTGTCGAACAGACAAACTGCGTTAATAATTCAGTAAAAGTTAATAGACGCTCTCCGTGTGGGGTAGGTACGGACCTACCTCGGCATAAGTCGTCACTGGAAGAGAGCAGCAAGGGACGGAGTGAGGAAATTGAGCCCGAAAAATCGGAAGTTTTATACTGTGCCATGAAGATTATCAATAACGTTAACAGGAAATAGGTTAATAGCTGTTACCACGGAACAAATAACGATCTAAACACTACATTTTTATGGTTGTTTTCCCGCAGCGACATGCAAACATTTTTTTTTTTTTATTAATATAACACGATTGTATATCAAATACAAAACTATTTAACAAAAAGTCATAAAAGAAAAAAAGGCAGATTACATTTTACAGATACAATTGTGAATAATCACCACGTGCGAGAGTTTATTTTGCTTTGAACATTTTATGGATCGCTGTTTCCTATGTCGACGGCCGCGGCCGCGGCGATTCGAGTTATAGTACCTACAAGTCACCTGTAGTGTTAGGTACTATTGATTCTCACGTTTTCGAGTTTATGAATACTTTTTGAATTAAAAAAAAATACATTTTATATTTTTTACTTTTTTTCTATGCTTCGAAAGTACTCCTTATGGCAGTTTGTTCTGCCGCTGGAAAATAACCATTTAAATTTCATTGTATAAAAACCGGTCAAGTGCGAGTTGGACTCGCGCACCGAGGGTTCCGTACAAACCTGTGGGTATATAAGTAAAAGTTCAAAATTGTCAAAAATTTTTTTTTGACGTGACAACGTCTTATAAATTGGTTTGCCGGGTGACACTTCAAGGAACTGCGTTACGCTCCGCTCACGTTATGCGCTCACAATGAGAGCGAGTGAGAGGCACGCGTCCCTTCCACTTGGGCATGGTTAGCCCGCCTAAGAGCGAGAGAGACAGACATAAAAAGTGAAAGGCACGCGTCTATTATTTCATCCTTCTTCCTACTATACGAATGAATATTCACATTAAAATTATTTTACCACTCAAAGTCGTTGTCACGTAAAACTTTCGCCCGTATACCGACTTTACAGGCAACCAATTTTTTTTATATGACGAAACTAAAAATTTTCGGTTTTCGTAATTTTTCCTATATCTTCCGTCTTGACAGACGGACGGACGGACGGACGGACAACAAAGTGATCTTATAAGGGTTCCGTTTTTTCCTTTAGAGGTACGGAACCCTAATAAAACGTCTTAAATTAATTTTTCATAATCACATAAATTCACATAAAAATCACAGTTCTGCTTATAACTAAAATATACGCTAATATTGTCTGGTTTTGTTCGTTTTTCTAGCCGCATTGTCAAGGACAGCGTGACCTGCGTGAAACGCCTAATCCTTATAAACATTATTGAATTAGGATGATTTGCTTACAAAATTACGATTAAAAGAAAAACAATGGAAAAGTAATTAAATGACAGTAATAATCACATTTTTTAATGTTAATTTCGTCTACATAAAAAATACATAATAAAGGTTAACTTAGAACTAAATACATTATATTCTTATTGCAATGGGCTGATTTGCCTGTAATAATACAATAATAACAGAAACAATAGAAAGATAATTAAATCACAGTAATAATCATGTTTTTTAATGTTAATTTCTACTCTAATGTTAATGTCTACATAAAAAAATCATAGTTTTACTTACAACTAAATAAAACTGTTAATACTTACGAGTAGGTACTCATTATGTTTCCTAGGTTATCGTACTTTCATAATTTTAGAAATATTTTTTTATTTTTATACCAATAACTTTGCTTGCTATCAGTATTTTATGCAAAAATGAAGTACCTATGAAGAGTATGAAGACTTGTGACGAATTTACACATATTTTTTATGCATGTGGCGAATACAGAAAAATTCAGCTGTTCCATACATTTTGACCGCGTAGGTACTTTTCTATGAAACAGCTGATATTTTTTTATAACTTCCGATAAATTTCTGCGCTGGGAGGTCTAGAATGATTATGCTAAATTCATGGTTACAGTTTGCGCACTGGCGAAAAACTTATCCTGTATACTTTAAATGTATGATGGAGTGTACAAAATGTGGCGAATTTACTTTGTGGCGAATGTACAATAACCCGACTCATCAACGCCCAGCCCAAAGGTCAAGGTCAAGGTACCTTGGACCTAGAAAGCTGAAATTTTGCACAGAAGTTCCCTTTATAATGTAGACAATGAATAAGGAAGGATTTTTCGATAATCAACCCCTCAGTTCAAAATCAAAATCAAAATCAAAAGTCATTTATTCAAACTAGGCTGGTGTCAGCACTTTTTGAACGTCAACAATTACAAAAGACAGTTAATCTATGCCCTAAGGGAGTTAAACAGGGATGAAAGTTCCGCGCGGGCGAAGCCGCTGGCAACAGCTAGTGGCACATAAAGAGTCATAATAATCAAAGGACAATAACCGTTAGCAACTACCAGGATAATCCCACGGTTATAGAACCCGTCAGTTGTCAACTTGTCAAGACACTGACAAAGATTTTGTGGTTCAGTGAGTCACTCTGGTCACTTGATTGTGTAGGTACCTATGTATCTCTGTAATGGGCTGGTATTACCCGGGATAAAAGGGACAGTCCGTGCTCAGAGGGCGGAAATGGTGGGCGCATTTTATTTTTGTCACGAACTGATAAAAAATATTCAGCTTGTTACAGAGTCCATATTAAAACGTAGTAATCAAATTAGACATTAGGTTCTGTTTGAAAGCTACTCTGCAACAAGCTGACCATTTATTAACCGATTTAACATAAAACGGCCAAGCAAGTTGCATTATAATATAAGAGACAAATACACGAGTCACCGGGCATCTCACAACAGTCGGGCTAAGCGTCCAAGAGAGCGTTGAGCGGAGAATCATCATCTGCCTAGCCTTTTCCCAACTATGTTGGGGTCGGCTTCCAGTCTAACCGGATGCAGCTGAATACCAGTATTTTACATGGAGCGACTGCCTATCTGACCTCCACAACCCAGTTACTGGGTAATACGATACCCCTTGGTAAGACTGGTTGTCAGACTTTCGGGCTTCTGACGACCCGTAACGACTGTCAAAGATCCACAAATGACAGCCGGGACCAACGGCTTAACGTGCTTTCCGAGGCACGGAGGAGTCTTGGTATGTAAAGATGGTCACCCATCCACGGACCAACCGCGGCAAGCGTAGCTTAACCCGGTCGACCGACCCGTGCAGCTATTGTTACTTAGCCACAAGAATATCTATCATAATTTAAATAATTTACTAAAGCATGACATTAACTTATAAATACTGTAAAAATCCTTGTAATTCTAGCTAAGCAACTTCCCCGTCATATACACGGGCAGGAATTTTATTATACTTTTGTGTATTCTTATAAAAATTATATCAAATCAATTGCCGTTCTCGTTAGTCTCGCAAAAACTCGGAAATAACTTGACTTGTTTCTTTTTTTTTTGTTTTCTTCAGGGTTCATTTAAAAAAAAAGGAAATTAGGAAAAATCCAAAGGAACAACCTAAAAATCGGAAAAACTAAAATTGCGTTTTCTCTGTGGTAATTTTGTATGAATTATTGAATGGTCAACGTAGGTCGGGTCAGCTAGTGTGCAATATAAAATTATACTTGATGGAATCCATGTGAACCAAACACTGAGCCTATCTCAGTCCACTGCTGGACAATGTACATAAGTAAGCCTCTCTATCAGCCTTGTTCCACCACTGCTGCGTACGGCATCCTCCATTGTGTGACATGCTTCCTCCCTGGTCTGTGGGAATCTCATCCAGGTCTTTCCCGCGAGCTTCTTATGTCGTCCACCGATCTGGCCGTTTGGTGCCTCTACATACCTTATTTCTGTTACCCGTCTTCGAAATCCTTCAGTAAGTACAAGTGGTATAAAAGTTTATCTAAGAACAATGTGGACAGTGTTAGTACAGAGGCCAGCACATCAAGCTGTCCCATTATGTCAAATTTCTTTGACAGTTTGGCACCTTTATTACAAAAGAATAAGGTTCATTTCAATTGGGTTGACAGTTTGGGATAGCTTGCGGCGCTGACGTCTGTGCATGGAGGTGAAATACCTTCAAGACATTCACTCGACTCATGCAATACGATTATACGATTAATAAAAATAGTACCACATTTTTTATTTTTTATTCTGGTGCCAATAGTGTTCAATGAGAACTGTAAAAGGTGACTCAGCAGACGATTAACACCGTAGACAAAACAGGCTCGAACAAGTTTTAAAACGCGAAAAAATTTGCAGATCACTTTTACAAAGTAATCGTGACTTGTAATTTTGCTAGGATTCACATTAGATGAAGCAATAGAGCCCAGATGTGTGCTAACATCATGACTATTAACTATGCATTATATGTCTGGTAAAATTACAAGGTATACATATATTATTAAAAGGTTTTGTGCAAACAGTCTGTTAAGAGAGGCCCACCCCAATGTTCAGAGGTGGACGTTTATGGGCTGAAAAATTATTTACTGCGACCGTTATCATTTCGGCACGTGCTTTTTATTATCTTTCACTTTTACCTATCTTTTGGTCTCTTGTCAAATGACAGTTTCAGGCAGAATCTAGGTTTATAACGTACATAGGTAAAGTACATTGTAAACCTACATATATTACTGCACATAATAAAGAGATCTAAAAATTTGAAGAAAGTTGCATTATGATCAGTGTAAGTATCTTTATGATCTTAAAACTGCCATTACGGTGTGCAAAATATGATTTAACTGGCACTTAGGAACGTACACACGGCTACACATCAAGCTATGCATTTCCAGTATAAGCTGAACCCGCATTGTATAGGATTTCGGCACAGTGCGAGATCAGCGTAAACTGGAAATGTGTAGTTTGATGTGTAGCCGTGCGTACAATGCTGTTATTTCAAATAAATTTGACAATTAACAGCAACATCAAATAAAATTATTTGATGTTAAAGTTGCCTACCAACTTATACATGTTCAAGAGATAATTTTCTACTTTTGCAAAATGCAATTTTCTCGTATTATGCAAGGATAGTACAGATGCCAGCACATCAAGCTATCCCAAACTGTAAAAAATTCCCAATCGAATATGAACCTTAGGCTTATGTAATAAAGTTGAAAATCTATCAAAGAAATTTGACAGATTGATGGCGTCTGAACATACTAATTCCATATTTTTAAGACTCAACTTGCTTGACATAACTTTACAGATCACTTAATAAAACACCTGGTTGAGTCATAGAAAGACGATGTTTAAATAGTTAATTGTAAGTGGCGAACGGCATTAATAACAATTAATTAATTAATAATATTTAAAAGTTTTTGCAAAGAAAACTTACTAATACTTACTGATAAGTTTTCCTCAAAACATTTGCAGACGCCATTTAAAAATACAACATTTTTAATTCTTAAAATAAAATTAATAGCCACAAGTTTTGACGTCAAGTGGTCTGCTTTTGGTACTTGTTTTAATCACCACATGCAAAAAGTTTTGAATAAATTGTTATTTTATTCTTTGGAAGCATTCATTTTATCATTTATTATCCTTATTTGCGTTCCCCTCTTTAACGTCACTCTTTCATTGTATTGTTATCCTCATTATTAATAGAGTACAAACAAACAATCATAATATTTTTAGTAATTAGTACTTCGCTAGAATACGGAAGATAGGACGTTGGAGCGTCCTATTAATTTGTGTATGTTTATTACTATACAGGGTCAAATAGATTTTTCTTATTTTTTTTTTCATTCACAGCATAACTATGTGAAAGTCTATTACCTGCTCTCAAATACAATTTCATTTTTATTTTTACAATGCTGACATATTCTTGTCATTACTTGACATTAAACATCAATTTTAATATCGACTATTTTTAGTGATTGTCATGGAAATCATGTCACTATGTTTAATTAGGTTCTTTTTATAAATGTAGATTATTTTACATATTATTATTGTGAATGAGAGAACGTTGTAGGCCTTACAGACTATATGTAGATTTGTAGACGATTTTCTCTGTATTCGTCTAAGTATCTGGTACTTATTGACAGGCCTGCGCTGTCCTCCCATACATTTTATCTTTGTAATTTGAAAACATTGGTAAAGCCAATTATTTTTAAAAGAGTAACCGTGGAGTTTCTTGCCGGCTCTTCTCCTTTAGGAAACAACAATTTGGAACCGTGCACCTACTAGCTTCTGACGTTTCATACCTAAGTGCCCATGCAGATTTATATGGAATAAAAATATTTTGATTTGATTTGATTTGAATTAGCTAGCAAAACCCCGCGAGCGTGGTGGGTCTCGGATCCATATCTAAACCTGATTAGTTAAATTAAATCAATTTGATGAGTTTTATTTTGGGATCATCAACCGCAGGTAGTGCAGTCACTTGAAATATCAGTTCACCAGTTAGTTTTATTTGTGTAAACTTCTTGGCTGCATATGCAAACAAAATAATTAAGAGATTTTCTCAACCCAGAGTCTAAGTAGCAACACCACCACCACGGGTCGTTGACCTCAAATTTTTATTTTTACTTTGTCGTGTTTTAATATCGCGTTTGCGAAGTTTGGCTAGCTAAGTTAAATTGACCCTGTAGTTGTCGCATTTCAGCAGGCTTAGCACGACTCGAAATCAGTCGACTATTATCTAAATGATGTGTACAATAGAAGAAGATAGCTATGTTTTTTCTATTATCACAGTTATTATATTTTATAGATAATCGTATATACTTTGTGACCGTCTAGTAGAAAGTTTGTTGTCAGTGTGATTTTGACAGTTTGGGAAGAAATATTCTTCTGAAATAGTCTACATTTACAAGGACCTAGACAAAGATCGTTAGAAACGAAAGACAAAATGACAGATTTTGGAAGGATATCTACGGTGCGATGTCAAAAATAGAGCAACGAAATGTCACTTTGTATTGAAGAAGCACTGTCTATCCTTCGTAGAAATAGACAGCGTAATGCTAAGCCTGCAGCACGGCAAAAGCGGTCATTGACCCATAAAAAATGTCTAGCATTTTTTTTTTTACATTTCTATCGTGATTGTCAACATGTCCTATTATAACGAAAAACTAAACAATTAATTTGTTGGTTTCTTACGGAGAGATATTAGGAAAATGTGACAACTATAATATAGGTTAAGGTACAGGTAAATGGTATACGGGTTATTCCCTAGAATTGTTAAAATATTCAATCAAACGTCACATTTATCTGTTCCGCCGTTCAGTTGTCCGTATTCCAAGGTATACACGTTAGGAATTAATTATTATCTCCCAGTATTAGATTTCCTCATACATTTTCCGCTTCTGTGCGCCAGTTCGCAGTAATTCTAATTATACAATCATTATATTTCTGGTCGCCGTACGATGTTTACACCCTAATTTTACCTAGTATTTTAAGCTATTACAAAGAATTATGAATCTTATTCGAGAAGCTTTTAATTTGCAATTTTGTACGCATGTCTTGCATATCAAAATCTGCCTATTCCCAGTGCGGGTTGGTAGATGTCAGATGTCTTCGAATTTTTAGTTCTAGGACATGCCGGTTTCCTCACGATGTTTTCCTTCACCAATTTGAGCAGTGGTGATGAAATAATTTAAACAAAGTAATACGCCTGGCTGGGTTCCAACTCACGACCTTACAACTCGTAAGTTTCGGCCGATATCACAGGGACACCAATGCTTTTCATGGTTTCAACGTGTATGTATATTTGTTCGAGTTAAATCTTGCAAAGTAAATTAAAACCACTTCCTCTTATTCTATGGAGCTAATTCCACGTAGTGATGTTGTTGCTAAGCCAATGGATTCTTTTTAAAGAACACATAAAAAATTACTGGCCTAAAATATTTTACTTCTTGGATTTATATTATGTCCTACGTTATATAATTTCGAGTATGATATCATGCACTGCTTTTGAGGGGCTCGTGGTTGTAACAACCGCATGGGTCGCCCGATCAGATTAAGCTACGCTTACCGAGGTTATTCCGTGGATGGGTGACCTTCTTTACTTACCGAGACCTCGGAAAACACGATAAGCCGCTGGTGGCGGCGGTCATTCAGCGATCTTTGACGGTCATTACGGGCTGCCAGAAGCCCGAAAGTCTGACAACCAGACTTACCAAGGAGTACCGTATATCCTAGACACAGGGTTGTGAAGGTCAGATGGGCAGTCGCTCAATGTAAAAACCCTCTTAAACACTCTTTTAGAGGGTTTTGTTTGGGTCGGGGGGTTTTATTTTTTAATTTAACTTTTATTTCCTGCTTTTTAAACTTATTATAGTAAACAAGCTACGATCGACACATGCCACGGCTATACGTATGTTTCCCACAGTGAAGTTTGTTACTAATTTATCCTCATTCCTCATCCTGGTGATCAGGATTATCCATTCCAAACACGAAACTTCTGCTGTGTGTTGGTGAGTAACTTGGGTATCCTGGAAATTCCAAGTGATACTCCAGCATCAGTTCAAGGTTCGTCTAATATCATTGAAGTAATAGAATACCAAATTTCGACTCGATCAGACCAGTTAAAGATGCTCAAATCCCTGCATCGACCACAAAAGAGCTGATAATCTACAGCTGAACCGATTATGATGAAAAATATCTAAGAACCACCGCTAGAATACCTACTTTGAAATAAAAAAAGCCTCACCCAAATCGGTTCACCCGTTTAAGAGCTACGGTGCCACAGACAGGCACACACTCCTAGCTGTCAAACTTATAACACCCCTCTTTTTGCGTGCTATTCAGCTAAATGCAGTTAGACTGGAAAGCGACCTCAACATACTTGGGAAGCATTGTCGTTGCGGGGGGGGCTTAGTAACCGTGGTCTCCCACCCACGGTGAAGCCAAGAGGAACCCAACGGTGGGGCCGCTCGTCAGGGTTTTTGCCTTCAAGCCATTGACGTAGCGGCCAAAAAGTAGGTTGCGGTGAGGTGCACCGCAACTGAGGTGGGCCGCGATGTCGAATGGGAGGCATCGCGGCTGAGGGTTACGGGCTGCGGTAGAGGAGGAGTGCCGGTGCTTCTGAGCAGCGCTCTTCCCTTCCGTGGCCTGGACGGGGCCGCCACCGTTTGATGGCGGACGCGGTGGGGCCGCAGGGGAAGAGGAGTGTCGGTATAGCGTCAGCCGCTTTCCCTATCCTCTGCGGCCGAAAAGTGGTAGACGGGACGGCGCGTTGTGTTCCTCACGCGCGCCGTCAAAGATGTCAGCAACCACTGGTGGGGTCCGCAAGGGCCGATGCCTGCCAGGGGTGCGGGTTTGTTCGAAAGAGATACCACGGCCCCTGGCATACGGGCTACTGAGGGAACACGGGTGGGTTTTAGTCAGTAAAAGTCTGACACGCCCTCCTGCTCTACTCAGCAGGAGAAGTCATTTGATGACTTCCCAAACAAAAAAAACAAAAAAAAAAAAAAAAAACATACTTGGGAAAAGGCTAAACAGATTGATTGACATGCATGTATTAAGAAAGGGAATGACGATGTGTATTGACATGTTGGTAGGAGAATGATGATGTGTATTGTCAAAGGTATTCTAGTTACTAAACAAGGATAGTAGGTATGTAGAGTTGACACACTTACCCACGCACGTGCACATCGACCACGTTTCGATTATAGTGTGCTCAATTCGACACGTGCCGTCTCCGGCTCATCACTGCACGATGTTGCTAAATGCTAATCAAATATATTGTTTAACACGTTGAAACCATTAAGAGCCTGCAGATGATATTTGGGAACTCGAGATCCGAGTAATGTTTCTATTCTACATCCCTAGTTCCCTACCTAATTAATTTATTTGCAGTCTTACCTCTGAATTTTCTCTTGTGCCTATGTAATAACAGCTGCAAGGATCGATTGATCAGGTTAAGCTACGTTTGCCGTAGTTTTTGCGTGGATGGGTGACCATTTTTACATACCAAGACTCCTCCGTGCCTCAGAAACCACGTTAAATCGTTGGTCCTGTCAGTCATTGTGGATCTGTGACAGTAGTTACGGGTCGTACAAAACCCGAAAGTCTGACAACCATTCTTACCGAGAGGTATCGTGTTACTAGTAACTGGGTGGTGGAGGTCAGATAGGCAGTCGCTTCATGTAAAATACTGGTATTCAGCTTTATCCGGTTAGACTGTAACCCGACCTCGACATAGTTGGGAAAAGGCTAGGCTGATGATGGTGATTTGACGGAAAATTAATCCATAGCAACAATAGAGGACGCTTATTACTGCTTAACCTATAGCAGTACATTACCGAACATAGGCCTCTCCAATCAAACGAATTTTACCTCAAGGAAGAATAATGAAAAAAAAATGTTTTCATTATATTATTATTTATTACTTCACAATAAAGCCCATTTCCGTGTGACAAAAATCAAATACATCCTGGTCATACAAACATGGCAACACAAGGCAAAGTTTGTTTACCAATTCGCATTCGTAACGTAAATCGAAATTCAAAACGCATCTATTACAAAACCGCAGCCAGCCTTCCGCAAGAGTTAACGTAAGGTCGGATCGTGTGTCTAGTCACGGAGGTCACATCTGCAAGACTGCACTAGAACACGACACATGTCGCAGGCTTGGTCAAGATAAGGGGTGCGGGTTTGTTCGAAAGAGACACCACAGCCCCTGGCTTAAGGGCTACTGAAGGAACACGGGTGGGTTTTAGTCAGTAAAAGTCTGACACGCCCTCCTGCTCCACCCAGAGCGGGAGAAGTTATTTGATGATTTCCCACCCAAAAAAAAAAAAAAAGGCTTGGTCAAGATATTCAAAGAAAAATACGACTAATTTATGTCTTGTCACAGTAAATCGTGCAAGATCGCCAGTATTCGATCGCGGACCGATGACCTCCGAGCTAAACCCGGAGCTGCCGAATGAAAGTGAAACATATGAATGAAGCCAGACGTGCGGCGCGTAGTTGTGACGTAACACGTGTTGGTCTGAAGGACGGATACGCCGCGGGACACGTATGAATGTGGTGAATGAAATGGAGAACACTCAAACGAAATCTCCTAATAAATTGGTCATTAAAGATGTACCAAGCATTGTATCGATAGATAGATTAATCAGAAAGAGGCTATGCAGATGAAGATAATGTAACAACAAAAAAACGTTTCTCAAGAAAATTACAAACGACTTCCAAAAAACCACTACTGTTTTTTTGGAAGTCGTTTCTTATTTTTTGAAAAAAGTTTTTTTGTTCACTTTTTAGTTTTAGTAGGTACCCCACACCAATTCGAAATTTCATCATTCTAGGGGTCAAAACAATGCAAATTTATGCGTTATCAGCATTCGCGGTTGATTTGCTGTAATTTTTTGAAGAGTTCCGCTGTCTGTCTCCGAAACGCATCATCAGATCTATATGAAATTTTACGGGACCATTTCGGAATAAACACCTTTCGAACAAAAACAGATTTTTTCAAATCCGTCTTCAAACGACAGAGCTATGCCCGAACATTAAACATGTCGAATTGATAACCTCCTTCTTTTATGTGGGATTATTCAGATGTCATCATCTGCCAAGCCTTTCCCAACTATATTGGGGTCGGCTTCCAGTCTATCTGGATGCAGCTGAAGACCTATATATATGAAGTGACTGCCTATCTGACCTCTACCACCCAGTTACTGGGTAATACGATACCCCTCTGTAAGACTGGTTTTCAGACTTTCGGACTTCTGTCGACCCGTAAGGACTGTCAAAGGTCCACGAAAACCAACGGCTTTAAGCGCTTTTCGAGGCACTAGTATGTAAAGATCAAAGTCACCCATCCACGGACTAACCGCGGCAAGCGTAGCTTAACCTTATCGACCCTTGCGGTTGTTATTACAAGAGCTATGAGCCAATTTTTGTTTTGTCAAAACTACATCAAAAATAATTAAAACAATCCGTAAATAAAACCTACCCTAAATTATCAGACATTCGCTTGAGGACGCTCATTGAAGTAAGAAGTTATTAATTAATTCGTTAATTATTGACTCATTTTTAAAAACCGTATCAATGATTTCATCTTAGCATGTCGATGGCATTCTAAATGTGAACTAAATGGATTAGCAAGATTCGGCCAGGAATTTTGTGCCTTCAGTTCCTGACAGGACATGCAGGACATGATACTCATTGTCCCATCGTTTTTTTAATTACCTATTGACTTCTCAACTCATGTTTGTACAGACGCCAGCAGGTCAACCTATCCCAAACTGTCAAATTTTCCCAATTGAACATGAACCTTATTCCTTTGTAATAAAGTTGAAAAACTATCAAAGAAATTTGACAGATTGGGTAGCTTGATGTGCTGGCCTCTGTACTATCTGGAATTTGTCAGTAGAAGCCCAGAGTCTGGATTTGTGACCCGTTAATGGCAATAGTCTTGCCCCCTATTACATGGTACTTAAAAATAACTGGCGAAATGTGGTCGTACTATAAGTACACCTTTGCCTGACCCTCCCGGAAAACAAAGTCAGTTTATATTATCAAAAGTTCTGGTCATTCTTTCACAAACAAAACTCTCCAACAACACAATATTCTAGAAACCCTACCTTTTCAATTGAAACACAAATAAATTTAGATAAACGACCTACGCAAAAAAAACTCCTAATGCGTAATAAAAATACGACTCTGATATTTTATCAGCACTCTACCCTGAATCACATTATAAATATGGACAGTATAGGAACTACGAACAAATATGCGAAACGGTACACAGATCATAAAATCTTTCTATGATCTGAGGGTTCCCTCAAACAGAGGCGCGTATATACGAGACGCGGGTGCCGCCGTGTCGAGACGAGTGGGCGCGTTACACGTCTATCTCTTGAACTACGGACCGCCCACGATCTTTTAAAAAATGCCACCAGAGCGTATTTCGTAATAAAATGCTGTCATACGTACAAAGTTTCTATAAATACAGTAGAATTGGGATAATGTAAACTTTTTTTAAGTAAATACTAGCTTTTGCCAGCAGCTTTGCCTGCGTGGATATCGGAAATGATTCCACGAGAAGGTACAACTGGGATAAAAAAGTATCATATAAACTATCCGTCTGCCAAATTTCATCCAAATCCGTTCAGCCGTTTTACATCTAAACATACAAACTTTCACATTTATAATATAAAGGTAGGATTAATATTACTATAACTTAAAGTGTAAAGTTAGAAGCCGCAAGCCACGTCAAAAAACTTCGAATTAAACACTTAAATTTTGCAAACACTAAAGGCTCAAATGACAGAACCTCACTCAAGACTCAACCATTACTTAAAACTAGTTTAGAGCCATTTGATTGGTTGAAACTAGTTTTAAGTAATGCTTGAGTATTGGGTGACATTCTGTAATACGGGCCTAAGAGTGAACATGAACACCCTAACTAGGATTAATAGGAGCGTTACTTATGTTTCCATACTGTTCATATTTATACTGTGCCCTAAATCGTGTTATTGTTTCATTCAATTAACATCAGCTGTGTGGGAGCGAAGTGTCGGATTCCCAGATTTCCCGTCGCTATCGGCTTTATAGTGAATCCGTTATCTCTGGTGGATGGTCGTGTATGTCGCCGATGTCCCGACCTAGCACCGCGTCTGTCTGTTTGCTTGTCGCTAATATACGCACTAATATCATGATCCACCCACTTTAGTATAAAGTCCATCTCTCTTGTTGTTGTTGGTGGTTGATTACTGTAGAGTCTAGAATGGGGTAGATGTTTCTAGTACGTCTTTGATGCCACGAAATTAGTCTCGATACATGTCTCTCAAGAAATCTTCCTGCCTTTCTCAATTATGTTGGATTTTTCTTAGCGTGGGAAATCATCAAATAACTTGTCCCGCTCTGGGTGGAGCAGGAGGGCGTGTCAGACTTTTACCGACTAAAACTCACCGGTGTTCCTTCAGTTGCCTGTGTGCCAGGGGCCACGATATCTCTTTCGAACAACCCGTACCCCTGGCAGGATTGTTTGTGGTCGGCTTTCAGTCTAACCCGATGCAGCAAAATGCCATTGAATTAATTTTTAACTAATTAGTCATCGATTTAAGTGAACTACGAGCGTTGTATTGAGGATTTTTAAATGATTACGGTTATGTAAAGCCAACATGTGTTACGAAACCGAATCATATTTAAAAAAAAACATACAACCTTGCCAATTGCAAAAAACGTAAGAAAATTTGAATACCACAGGCTACCGTAAAGCTTTTATGCTTCCCAGAAAGTTTGTCAAACTTGTACTGCTGACGAAGCACCTGATGTAGGCCTATCAATCTCTATAGTCTTCACTAACAAAAGAAAGTTGTGACCTACTTTTGCCCAAACTAACCCAGTAGTAGGCATATCGCCCACAAATGTATATAAAACACATTGCACCTTATCGTGCAGATAAAAATTTGGTACAATGAGCGTGATTGATTTGTTGACAAACAAGTACCTCGCAGCTGAATGAGAGTAAATTGACACCGCCATGTCACGTGTTTTGAACATCGGCGTCACAGTGGCCTCCCACTAACTGTTGTTGTCAAACAAGTCATTATGTGTTAAGAGCAAAGACCTAATATGTGTGTAGTGTTGTTTACAGCGAAGACAATGATTTACTCCTCCAATTTATGAGTGCTAACTTGATAGTACTTGTTGACAAGCTTTCACTGTCCTCCCACACTGCCGTCCTTTAACTATAAAGGAGTTAACAATCACTTGGTAAATTTTTACTATTTAATAGAATTTAAGAGAGTTCACAATTCTCTATTTTTCTGTCTAACAGTCTAGCAATCGCGAAGAGGGAGGCGGCGCACGAGAGGCAGCATATGCGCCCTCGCGACCCTAGCCGCCGCAGGATACGGAGACGCCCTGGGCGTCGGGAATCCCAGGCCGAATCCGGCCACCGTAGGCATGAGCTTGCAGACGGCGAGTAATGGGTAGCTCGCTGTCCGGTAAGGACCAAGCCCAAGTCGACGGCGCGTTGTGTTCCACGCGCGCCTCATAGAGATGTCAGCACAAAAAAAACCGGTCAAGTGCGAGTTGGACTCGCGCACCGAGGGTTCCGTACAAACCTGTGGGTATATAAGTAAAAGTTCAAAATTGTCAAAAATATTTTTTTTTATATGACGAAACTAAAAATTTTCGGTTTTCGTAATTTTTCCTATATCTGTACTATAAGACGTGACTTCGTACGAAATTTCAAGATTCTAAGTTCACGGGAAGTACCCTGTAGGTTTTGATTCCCGTGCGAGTTTCGAAAATTTGCGGAATTTTGCGGCCTAAATGGCTGTATCTTTTGATTGCGTTGACTTAGAAGGTTGATTTTTCTACAGCTTCCAGGGACAGTAGAACTAAGTATCATATAGAAATTTCAGTTTGATACCTCCACGCGTTCCTGAGAAAAACGGTCTTGACAGACGGACGGACGGACGGACGGACGGACGGACAACAAAGTGATCTTATAAGGGTTCCGTTTTTTCCTTTAGAGGTACGGAACCCTAATGATGGGGCCCGCAAGGGCCGATGCCTGCCAGGGGTGCGGGTTTGTTCGAAAGAGATACCACAGCCCCTGGCATACGGGCTACTGAAGGAACACGGGTGGGTTTTAGTCAGTAATAGTCTGACACGCCCTCCTGCTCCACCCAGAGCGGGAGCAGTTATTTGATGATTTCCCACCCAAAAAAAAAAACAGTCTGGCAATTTTTTTTACAATTCAAATAGTTCCCAAGATAATATGAGAGTTTGTAGGTCGTTAGCTGGAAAGGATTCTTTAGGATAAACAGAAAGAAATATCAATTGATGTGTCCTACAATCAGTAACGTAAGTATCACAGTTTTTAAGAAATAACGATTCGCGCGTTTTTTGCCATTTTCTCGGAAACTGTCTAGTTAAAAGACGGCAGCATAGTATCAAATCAACACTCCAAAAGCTGGTTATTTTTAAAAGAATAACGGTAGAGTATTTTTCCGGCTAGCTTCTGACTTTCACAAGTGCCCATGTATGTACTCGTATGTATACAGGGTACGTTTTGATCCAGTGCGCAAACTGTAACCATGAATTCAGCATATCATTCTAGATCCCCCCTACCGCAGAATCGCCGGTTATAAAAATAAAAATCAGCTGTTTCATAGAAAAGTACAATACCTACGCGGTCAAAATGTATGGAACAGCTGTTTTTTTTATGTACAACCGACGAAAAATTTCTGCGCTAGGGGGTCTAGAATGATATGCTGAATTCGTGGTAAAAATTTGCGCACTGGATAAAAACTTTTCCTGTATAATAATAATGTCGTCGTTATTTTATGTTCATCAGTTCGTGAACTTACGAAGTCGGTACATCCAACCCTACCATATTCTGCTGTGTAGCTTTCGTACGGTATGCGGCCGCGACTTACGAGTCTGTTGTAGTTCGTAGATTCGAAGTTTCGAACCCAGACAGGTGCTTCATCATCATCAATCCAGCCGAGAGACGTCCACTGCTGAACATAGGCCTTCCTTAGGCTCCTCCACTTCGACCGGTCTTGTGCTTCCCACATCCAGCGGGTTCCCGCGGCCTTCACAAGGTCATCGGTCCACCTTGTGGGAGGCCTTCCCACTCTACGTCTTTCGGTACGCGACATCTATTATAGTAATGCCAGCAGTGCCCACTACCACTTAGTTTGGCAATTCTTCGGGCTATGTCGGTTGCTTTGGTTACTGGTTCGATCACGTAGGGAAACTTCAAGCATTTAATCCCTTTGGGTAACTTTAAGCTTTCTGATAAGGTGCTTTACTTTGCGTAAGCTATTTCTTCACCACTGCTTTCAAACTGGTGAAGGAAAACATCGTGAAGAAACCGGCATATCTTAGAACCAAAAATTCGAATACATGAGACATCTACTAACCCGCACTGGACCCGCAGGGTGAATAACGTCTCCATTCACTTTCACAGAGGAACCCTGTGTCCCAGTAGTGGGAACATTATTTACCTTTTATAGTGAAATGAAATGTAAAACCCCTGACATTTTAGGTAACTGACGTAGCTAATGAACGTCATCTGATGGTCCGATCGCAAAAAAACCGTAGGTATACCGATTTCAACGCAGTGGATCCTAAAGAATAAAATTGTTGAAGACGTAAGAGTTGTCGCAAAATCTTTACCTATAATTTTATTTTCCTCAAAATATACAGTTATTTATAGTCATGGAGCAGAAGTCCGTGTTTATAATGTTCGAACGAAAATGGATTTATAGCCGAACGCGAAAATGAAGCTTCGGCATTAGTCTTGTTTTCGGCCGAAAACGATAACTCAAATGATTACGACATTCAAAAATATTCATAATTTCGCTGTAGGTATGTGTGAATAAGCGAGTGAAGAAAAATACAACATAACCTGTCTTTACAACTTCAAAACAAAATCGCGTCCGTATAAATCAGCTGAGGCAAACCACGGGGCAAACCATGAGGCAGCGCACTCTATTCACCCCGAAGTTAGCCGAACGTACCTTCACCTGTTATTGCTGAGCTGTACAAAGTAAGCCAAATGACGAACTCAGCCGAAAGCTTCGGCTAGTTTAAGGCCAAAAACGAAAATTTTGCCGAATCATGACTTTATGGTCGAAAATGGCCGAAAGCGAAAACCATCATTGTTTAGTTGACAGAGTTTTCCTGTTAGACAAATACGTCTTAAGTTTTTCCAAAACCCCAACTACGTCCTTGGTTTCAAGTATAAATGCTAATACACCTCATAACAAGACGTGATCGGAGTCCTCTATCAGTACGGAGTATTTATAAGACCAGCACCCTAATTGCGTAACTCACGATTGATCATAATTGGTTTCGTCTTCACAGTTAAACAATATTCATTGCGTTATTTATGTTGTCGAGCAGACACATTTTTCGAACATATGAAGCAATGGTTTAACAATCCGTTTCAAAACGATACAGATTATGATGAATCGTGAGTTACGCAATTAGGGTGCATATTTACGTAGACAATACGGAGTAACGCTGCATTCTCAGAAGCTTCACCAGTGAATGAATGGAAATGTTCATTTATATGTTAATTCGATTGGAAGTTACTAAAACCCACGGCTACTAAAATTTCCAGACAGACTATGCAAAAAGATTGTTTGTTAACAAATAAACGGTCTGCGTCAAGATGATTTACATAAATTTAATATACTTGGAACTGATGTGAATCTGTGAAACATTTGTTAGTGAGAATTTTTATTCGTATTTTATAAAGATTTCAGTCCCGTGTGGAGCCGGGTTAAAAGAATAGCACCATCCCATTTCTTCCCGTGGGTGTCGTAGAAGGCGACTAAGGGACTTACTAGAGAATGGGTAGCAGCGTTCTCTATGCATTCTACCACCATACTGCGATCGCCAACCCGCCTGCCAAGCGTGGTGATTATGGCAAAACCCCCATGACTGGGGGAGGCCTATGTCCAGCAGTGGACGTCTTTCGGCTGAAATGATAAAGAGTTCATGCATTTGTTTTTCTCATACTGTATACATCACACATTCTTCCAATGTAGAAAGTAGAAATGGCTTTCGTTTAGATAGTTCAACAACATTCAACGTAACACACTAGCAGTAGCTGAACAGACAAATTTTTCGAACATATGAAGCAATAGATTAACAATATCCTTCTAAATATGTCAGATTCTGATCGATACTGTGTTATTATCAGAGATCGGATATTCGGATGCATATTCACCTAAAGTTGAGGTGTTGGCTAATATGGAACGCGCTTTTGTATCGAAAAAATCTGAATTTAATGCAAAAAAAATGTTATAACTCTGCTAGTTTTAAAATAAATATGCATCTTAGCAATCCTAATAATTTTAAAGTCGCTTCCATACTAAACACCTGCGGTGTTCCTCCCGGTGTTCCTGGGATCCCGGGATATTTTTTTACAAAAATAATAATTTAAGAAGCCACTTCCATACAACTAAAAAGTATAAATAAAAATTAACTTTAGATAAATATGGATCCGATTATCCGATCTCTAGTTATTATACAATTTGGAGCTGGTTTTACACGCACGCACGCCATTTCTGCTCTCCCTATATGCATATACATAGTATATGGAAAAAGTTATCTAAGAAGTCACATTTTCCTTAGCAACTCGTTTTCATTACGAGTATTAATGTCTCAATATTTTAGGTCCTTAACATCGATTAATTTTTGTTTTTTTGTTTTCAATCTTTCAATTTTGGTCTTCTAACCCAACTCTAGGCATCTAACTTGGGTACCACAGCTCTTATAATGTCCGGTCGTCTTTAGTTTCCAAAATGCTGGTATTTTACAAACCTTCAAAGGAACTTTGATCAGAAAGAAAGAAAGAAAAAGTATTTATTGTGACTCGCACACATATCACAAACTAGAAAACACAATATACTTAATGAAATAAAATAAAAGTGAAATTTAAATAAAAACGGAAAGTTCTGTGCGAAGCCAAAAGGCTTCTATCTCAGCCTCAGCATGATGCTACAACATTTAAAAATAAGTGTCGCAGCACTGGTATCGCTGTACCGTTATGATCACCGACTTCGTTTCTGGCTAACCCCATAGAAAAATGTCTCGCCATCTTATTATCTTGTTTATTTATATTTTATCTTTATGTTTGTGTCATTGGCTTAACTTGTTGACTTCATTGTTTTCTATTTTTAGCAAGAATCACATGATTTAAAAAAATACTTTGTTTACCAACTCTATTTGGGTTTTCAAACTATTAAGATTTTTTACACGATCTCTAAAAATATCTCGTCTCATACATAAACATGTTGAATTAATAGGCAGTTTAATTTGACCAATTAATTTATTGAATAACACCAACTGCCATTCGTAAATCTGACAGTCTTTACAATCCCAAAAATCTGACACCCAGTTTTACCAAAGGGTATCGTATTACCCAGTAATTGGGTTGTGGAGGTCAGATAGGCTGTCGTTCCATGTAAAATGGTATTCAGCTTCATCTGGTTAGACAGGAAGCCGACCCCAATCTAGTTGGAAAAAGGACGAGGCAGATTGATTGATTTAAGAACCGTTTGGTAAGATCCTACATTGCATTTACATTCAACATTGGCTTACAATACTAATTAGGAAAAGTATTAATACTAATGTAATTCATTAATGCCCTGGTAATTTTGAACGTACTCATCGCATTGTCGTTGTGAGCGATAATAGTACTTACTGCAATCCGATACGAATTAAAATCTGTTGTAATAAATTCGAAACATAAAATCAGCAAGCATTGTCGTAAAATGCAAATAAAATCGTACAAAATTAGATATAAACTATTTGATAAAAATGATCTATCACTGGATGCAGTTTGACATTTGGAATTTTATAGTATATTTTTAATTACAATAATAATTGTTATTGAAGGGATAAACTGGTTTTAAAGATAATTAAGAGGTGACTTTGATGATTTTTTTGATGCATTGAAGTATGTTTAATTATGTTTTGAGTTCCATCACTGTATGCGAAAAAGACTTGAAAATATCATATATTTTTTTGCTTTCAAAATTATTTACGGCTAAAGAGATACACTGGTTTAGAAGACCACCTTTTTGAACGTTTTCAAGAAATCACCGCCTTAAAGGTAATATACATATTACATTAATTACAGTAAAGACATAGGATAGAAGTTGCTCACTCCGGTCCAGCCCGTCCCTTGCTAGCATCTTCCAGCGACGCCCTAAGCAAAGGTCCGTACCCCAAAAAGATTGCCCTTAGCGTGGAGCCGCTTAATTTTAGGTTTTAATCAGCCACAGACAGGTCCGGTTACCAGCTGACAACTTCCTAGGTTCACTAGCGAGATATGATTTCCCAAAAAAAAGGACATGAACTGCGAAGGCGGAGCACACACACAGTGTTGTGGCGCAGCCAGGGAGAGGCACATATGTAGGATATGTCCAGCAATAGAATGCCATACGCAGAAACGAATTCACTTCAATAAAATAAAAATAGAATATAATTTAAGAGTGACGCATCTGAACGATACCCAAACATGTAATAAATCCTCAATGTAATTCAATGACGTTGTCTCCACGCAAGCTTGGCCGAAGCTTTTTTATTCGTACTGCTAACTGTCAATGAAATATCTCGCAATACCGGTTTCATCGGATGTAACACACGCGTCGGTACAATTATGTCTCGCGTCATTGAATATTTCGTAATACGTAGGTTTTGCTATATTTATTTGGACAACATTTATTGCAATTTCCTCGTGACATCCACGATTTTGGTATTTGTAAATCAATAGGTATGGCGTTGGTCTTGGGCTCCCGGCCGTCATTCGTGGATCTATGTATGACAGTCGTTACGTTACGAAAGTCTGACAGTCAATCTTACCAAACGGTATCTTGTAACCCAGTAACTGGGTTTTGGAGATCAGAAAGCAGTCCCTCCATGTAAAATATTGGTATTCAGCTGCATCGTTATCTTTGGGCACCATTTATATCAAAGCGATACAAAAGTAGAAAAGTAGACTACTTGTACAAGATTTGTAGTAATTTAGAGATATTTAATTCATATTCAATCATAATTGACGAAAGTAAAAATGCCATTGTTGACGGCAGGCAGATCGATTTATTTTGTATATTGGAATTTCCTCTTGGCATTCACGATTTTAGTATCTGGATAGGTATCAATATCAATATTGCGACATCACACTAATGCTTACATTTACGTGCATCGATAACGCTTCAAAATATTATTGAAGACTTGATAAATATTGATAAAATTACTGAAATTCCAAGCGGTGCAATAATATTATCTGCTTTGCAAGTGATCCAGGTCCAATTTCGACTTCTCGAACTCGCTTTGAGAATTCCAACTCTGAAATATAGAAAATAGTACCTGTTCCATATTTTGTAATAGGTAGCTAGTAAGCCTTGGTATTTTGTATGAAATAGCAGATATCTCTTTCGATATCTCCATTCTTCTATCATAAGAACACATCACATAAGCTTTTGAGTGGCCACCTAGTTTTAGATTTTCTGATTGAACGACCCCTTGAAAATACAAAACTGCTTGTATTTGATAGTATAGTTAGATAGTCTGTAGTTGAATACAGTTTGGGAATTGGTCCCATAGCAAATGTCGTTCATATTCATAATTACTTTCAGTACAGACGCTAGCACATCAAGCTACCCCAAACTGTAAAGTTTTTCCAATTGAACATGAACCTTACGCTTATGCAATAGAAATTTTACAGATTGCGGTAGTTAGATGTGCTGGCGTCTGTACCTCGAAGGTTGTATGAATTGAAAGTCATCCTTAGAATAAATAATGTCTTTTCAACAGTGATTTGAACCTTAGACTTAGAAAACCCAGAAGGCCCTTGAATCATTGCGACATATTGCGATCATTTGCCGGCCTCTAACAATGAGTGTGTCGAGCAGTGACCGTGTGATTGAACTTGGACAAGGCCACGACTGCGCGGGCGCATGCCACGACGCGCCGGCGCTGTTCCGACCTACTACAACTGCTGTGACGCAATACCCATTAACAGTGGAGACACGAGCCTGTTTCATCACACCAACATTAGTTTATTCATTCAATTCTCGAAAAGTGTCAATGGGGTTTTTCTGCAAGACATTCTTAAATTTTGTTGGATTGGTACTGGTAGATTGTGGAATTTTCCATTCAGTTTTTTGTCACAAAAAATTGGGTACTTTTCCGTCCAAAAAGAATTTACCTGTATCAGTACGCCAGCATTAAAAATCCCAAATAAGTGCCTAATATGGAAAATATGGAAATTTATAACAGTAGACTTAGCACGGGCACCGATTTGTCGATGGAATAATCCATAGACAGGACTATTAAGTAAATGATGTGGGTTCAATAGAAGAAGATAGCTATGTTTTTCTATTAATTATCACACTTTATGCGATCTAAACAAATCATGTTTTTGTAGATAATGGTATATACTTTGTGGCCGTCGAGTAGAAAAAAATCATTAGAAACGAAAGACACAATTCACCTTTCAAACAAAAAAAACAAAATCAAAATCGGTTCATCCGTTCGGGAGCTACGTTGCCTCAGACAGACACACACACACATACACACACAGACACGTCAAAGTAAAACCACGCCTCCTATTGTTGACACCTTACATAGAAAAAGACGTCTCTGCAATACACCAACCAGCATGCGCAACGTAGCATCTACAACACAAAACCTCTAAACAACCTATGTATGTCTAGCCAGTACTTAGTTAGGCTGATGACTGATGATGATCAAACACCGAAGAATGTGATGTAAACATAAACATTATGCCCAGTGATGTAACGATATCTTATCTTATTTTAATTTTAACTCTCTGACGTCAGTACACATTGCGCTGATCAAATGACGTAGAAGAATATTGGAATAGGATATTAAGTACAACTTATTACGTTGAAAAGAGTATGCTTTAAGAGTGTGAGTTGTTAAAAAGTATGCTTTGGCGGTGGAGAAAATGAACGAGGGGCGAGTAACTAAAGGTTTTACAAGGCAGACGTAAGTAGAAACGACGAGAGGGGACATATAGTGACCTAAAGTGAATGGGTACTCGCAACTGGCTTGCGTGCGTATGAACGTAAACGACCCAAAAGTTCATCATCATCATCATATCAGCCGAAAGACGTCCACTGCTGGACATAGGCCTCCCCCAGGCTCCTCCACTTCGACCGGTCTTGTGCTTCCCACATCCAGCGGATACCCGCGGTCTTCGCAAGGTCATCGGTCCACCTTGTGGGAGGCCTTCCTACTCTACGTCTTCCGGTACGCGGTCGCCACTCCAGAACCTTTCGGCCCCATCGGCCATCTGTTCTGCGAGCAATGTGCCCTGCCCACTGCCACTTAAGTTTGGCAATTCTTCGGGCTATGTCGGTTACTTTGGTTCTCCTGCGGATCTCTTCATTTCTGATTCGATCGCGTAGGGAAACTCCGAGCATAGCCCTCTCCATTGCCCTTTGGGTGACTTTAAGCCTTCTGATAAGGCCCATTGTGAGCGACCACGTCTCTGTACCATAGGTCATCACTGGCAACACACACTGGTCAAAGACTTTCGTCTTGAGACACTGTGGTATTTGGGACGAGAAGATATTGCGAAGCCTCCCGAACGCTGCCCAGCCGAGTCGGATTCGACGATTGACCTCTTTCTCGAAGTTGGACTTACCTAACTGGACAGTCTGTCCTAGGTAAACGTACTCGGTCACAACTTCGAGTGTAGCGCCTCCGATCGTCATGGGAGTGGGTGTTACATGGGCATTCGACATGACCTTTGTCTTCTCCATGTTCATTTTAAGACCCACTCTTTCGGAAGCTCTACTGAGGTCATCGAGCATTGCACTGAGGTCCTCCATGGTCTCAGCCATGACGACTATGTCATCGGCAAACCGAAGGTGAGTGATGTACTCGCCATTGATGTTGCCTCGCCATTGTGACCCAAAAGTTGTAAAATATAAAATAATTTGTGACGATACTCCAAATAGAGCAACAGCCAGAATTGCCCCTCTGGTGGTGGTGGCCACATAGGTATTGCACTTTTCTATTTTTAATTTGATAACTGACACAAAAATCTGCGCTAGAGAAGGTTACTCGTTGCGCGTCTATTTCCCTAAAGCGACTCTGTGCCATTACCATCTGAGTAATATCAAAGTAAACTTCATGACGAAATCACTTCCTTTATTCCAAGAATTACATAACGATGTTATTTACAAAAAAACAATACTGAAACGACACACCCACAAAGCAAAACAGTAAATATTATCGTGATCTATTTGTCCAATTTCGTGCTGTTGTTGCCTCGTGATCTGCGCCGTAGCACCTCAATGATCGTCAGCGCGCCTGACCGCTCTAACGAGGTTCTATTACCTATGACGTTGTTCTTGTTGTGACGTGAGTTGGAAGAAACCTCTTGAGCTTATATTTTCCTAGTATATTAGCATTTGTTGTTCTTTTCCTATTAGGGTTTTCAGTAGAATGCCATGGGTTTTATTCGATGTCAATAAATGGAATTTGCTACTTGTTATTGATTGATTATGTGCATAAAAGTGTTTGATACTATTATCTCCTAGAGAACGTGAAGCATTAATGACATACATCACGCCTTATTTCCTCGAAGGGTTGAGCAGAAGTATATGGTAGTACACACATATTGCGCCAGTCATGTTCTTTTTTGGTGGGAAATCATCAAATAACTCTCTACCCAGAGCGGGAGGGGTGTCAGACTTTATCTGACTAAAACCAACCCGCGTTCCACAAGGGTGGACCCCACCAGTGGGTGCTGACATCTCTTTGAGGCGCGCATGGAACGCAACGCGCCGTCGTCGCCGTCGACCCGGGCTTGGTCCTTACCGGACAGCGAGCTACCCATTACTCGCCGTCCGCAAGCCCGCGCCTACGGTGGCCGGGAATCAGCCTGGGATTCGCGACGCCCAGGGCGTCTCCTGCGGCGTGAAGTCCAAGGTGGCGAAAATAATTCAGTTAATGCAAGCTGATTTCACAAGTATCAATCTGCCTAGCCTTTTCCTATGTCGGGGTCGGCTTCCTGGTCTAGCCGGATGCAACAGAATACCTGTATTTTACTTGGAGCAACTGCGACTAGAATCAATTCTATTTTAATGTAAATGTTGACGTTCAAAGGTGCCTTTTAAGTGCCTAATTGAAATAAATGCTTTGACTTTGACTTTGCCTATCTGACCTCTATAACCCAGTTTCTGGGTAATACGATAACCTTGGTAAATAATACTGGTTGTCAGACGTTCGGGCTTCTGACGACCCGTAACCATTGTCAAAGATCTACGAATGACAGTCGGGACCAACGACTTGGACATGATTTCTGAGGCACGAAGGAGTCGTGGTATGTAAAGATGTTCACCCATCCATGGGCAGACCGCGACAAGCGTAGCTTAACCTGATCGATAAAATATCCCAAGATGTGTATTAGTATCGATTCTATGTATCGTATAATTATTATTTCTTCGTTCTTGACCGAGATAATTGCAAGTAGGTAAGGTATGTGTGACCCAGAAACACCATTTCTTTTGCTTATTTTTATCGTTTCAATTTTTGATGCAATCTTGTGCAAGAATTTATTTTCCTAACCTAAATTTATTTTTAACAATAATTTATTTTTAGAACGGCAGTTTAACGAACTGTCGTAATCTAGGAATTTATACCCAAAGTTCCCGAAATAGAGTATTATTAACATTGTACAGAGTGAATGTCCTAAAGGACAGCGAACCGGCAAACGAAATAGCAACAATATAGAAGACGCGATTGTGTAACTTCATTTTGACAGTTCAACAACATTCATTGCGTTCTTTACGTTGTTGAGCAGACACATTTTTCGAACACATGAAGCAATGGATAATCCTTCAAAATTATTCAGTTTCAGATTGATAGTGTGATACCCAATTAGGGTGCGGATGTAAAGAGAAATGTAATTCTCCTCTTGAAATATTTCTGGCCCCATTTATCAAGATATTAGTGTACGCGTCATGTAAAAAGAACGCTGGAAGAAAGTGGAAGCGGTGTGTTTGCGCAGGGGTACACTCGCGCACGAAAGTACTAGGCCTATTATTTTATTTTTGAACTAGCCTTTCCCTCGCCGCTTCGTTTATTGGTAAGTACATTGAATAACCCACCTCATACCACCAAGTAGACCGATAAATCATCAAGTGCGCACCTTGATCGCCAGCGTTCTTTTAACGGATCCCGGGACTTTTGGGACCGGGACAGCGGTCCCTGATGCCACCTTTAAATACAATAATTAATTTTAGTAGTCTTTTGGGACTATAAATGAAATAAACAAAGTTAGGTCTTGGTAAAGTACGGTCAACCAAAATTTTTTAAATTATACAAATAATAGTATTTTTATAAAACGATAAATATTTTTTTTTTATTTCAAAAGTGGCAGCCTCTTGTGTATTTTAAAATTAAAGTACAACTGCCTAATTGAAATCATTTTTGCTTTTTTGTTAACAATCTTTGTAAGATTCCCCGCGGAATCTTACAAAGTTCAAACTACGTCAGTATCATGTTTTTGAGAAAGTAATGTAACGGTTAGGAATCTAAATGTCATAATTCTGCATATTCCAAGACAATTTGTCGATATTATTGATACGATATTAGCAGATGTCGTTACGAGTATGATTGATGTGGTTACGAGTACGGAATCGTTAAGTGGTCATAGTGAATTCAGGCCCTGGGAATCGAACACAGACAAGTAGTCATGCTCAGCAGTAGCGATTGCGACCACTAGACCAACGAGGCAGTAAAAGGCAGACAGTCGAAGCAACACTAGGAAAAGGCGAGGGTAAAGCATCTTCCGGGCACACTCGTTACATCTTAGACCTCATCGGTCGCTTTCCATCAGGTCAAGAGCAGGCCCATTCAGCTATAAAAAACAGCAAACTAAAAAGGAAACGTAAAACGGTAAGTACAGGCGTCAGCACTTCAAGCTACCCCACAATCTGTCATAGATTTTCATCTTTATCACATAAGGCTAAGGTTCAAGTTCAATTGGGAAAATTTGACAGTATAGGGCAGCTTGAAGTGCTGACGTCTGTACAAACCATCCATTACAATAGCACCTACAATATTCCACACTTCTTATTAACTGTCTTGTGACTGATCATTATGCCTGACGTCACAGCTTCTGAGATACCTACAAGTTCATTTACAACAATTACTACCGTCACTTGTTTCTATAATTTATTGCAAATCTCAAGGTCATTCAATAATTGTTCTGTGACGAAAGTAGGATAGGGTTTACCGAACTAATTCTATGTTATACACATTTGACATTCATCATAAGAATAACATCACGATGGATTTCCCCGAAGGGGGAGGCACAAGCGGAGGTGTATCATCCGCTTAGCCTTTTCCCAATTATGTTGGCGTCAGCTTCCGGTCTAATCGTACGCAGCTGAATACCAGTATTTTAGATGGAGCGACTGCCTATCTGAACTCCACAACCCAGTTGTACTGGGTAATGCTATCGCATTACGGGGTATTCCCCTTAGTAAGACTGTTTGTCAGACTTTCGGGCTTCTGACGACCCGTAACGACTGTCAAAGATCCACGAATGACAGTTGGGACCAACGGCTTAACGTGCTTTCCGAAGCACGAAGGGGGTCTTGGTAAGCGGAGGTGTATACAGGATACAATTTTAACCAGTGCGCAAACTGTAACCATGAATTCAGCATATATGATTCTAGACCCTAAGAAAATTGGAATTTTACTTTTTTCGTCGAATGACTTTTTCATAAAATAGTTTTTCAATGGGATTAAATGAACTCAAATGGGTTATATTAACGATTTTAATGATTATAAGCTTCCGCCCGCGGCTTAGCCCACATGGAAGTCGGAAATTATCCCGCAGGAACGTACCACAGGGATAAAAAGTATCCTATATGCCACATCCATTCAGTAGTTTTGGCGTGAAAGAGTAACAAACATCCACACATCCAAACATACAAACTTTCGCATTTATAATATTAAGTAGGATAATTCTGGAAATACATACAAGTTACGGTCGCGAACCAAACTTTTAATCAACAAACAACCTGACAGACCTGCAAATTACAGCCACAGGCTACCCTGGGCTACGCTTCCACCTTAATACTCCTTTTTCTCCCCAGAAGCAATGCTAAAAGAAGCAGCATCCCTGATACTGAAGCACACAGCGACATCCCGCAGACATCTGACTCCGGAGCTGGCACTGAGGTTGATCACCCCTGACTGCCCGCTGTGGAGAGCTACGGAGGAACAGGTGCCGTTTAAGGACCCCTTCTGGGCATTCTACTGGCCAGGGGGACAGGCTACAGCAAGGTGAGAAGGTTTTACTTGTAACTTGTTGACTTCAAATGGCGGAGGGGCTCGTGGCTAGATAATAAAAGCCACACTGGCAATGATATTATAAGTGTAAACACTGGTCGAACGAGGGTACAGATACGCTTGCCGCGGTCTTTTTGTGGAGACCGTGCCTACGTTCTTCGGAAAGCATGTTCAGCGGTTGGTCCCGGCTAGGGTTGCCACCTTTTATTCATGCAGTTAAATTGGTTATTATAGGTAAGAAAAAAAAGTACGTAGTATCAAAATAAAGTTTTTTTTTTTTTTTATTGTGATGATTTAAAATATATTTTTATTGCTTTTTGCAATTTGTATCAAATCAGTATCTCTACTAAACAATTGCACAGCATCAGCAGATCTGTTTCACTATCAAAATTACGTTTTGTAGGTGTATGTGGAGTATTCTTGTCCATGATTTACTATAGCATGAATCTATACGAGTAAAACTTTAAATCGTATTCATATTGCACTCAAACCGCTTCGCACAAAACAAACAAGAAATTGTGACAATGACACTGACATTATAGACATTTGAGGTTAGGTTGCGTTCATAAATTGTTAAATAAGAGTGCCTTTGTGATGTGGCGCTGGCGACTGGCGACACCGATTCAGCACCAACAGATAAATTTCGCTAAGCGAAAAAATACTTAGGTACGACTAAACTTTTCAAAATCCCAAAGAAATCAAATCATGTGAAATAAAGTATTTTGGTGTACTTCATTTTTCTCATAAAGTATAGAGTACAATTACCTGAAATAACGTACAATACTTTATTATAAAGTACGGGTGGCAACCCTAGTCCCGGCTGTCATTCCAAGATCTTTGACAGTCGTTACGGGTCGTCAAATGTCTGACAAGCAGTCTTCCATGGGGGGTCGTGTTATCCAGTGACTAGATTGTGGAAAATGGATCACGGATAGGCAGTCACTTTATGTAAAACTCTTGTATTCCTTGGACTGTTGGGAAAAGACTAGACCCTAAGCAGATTTAAGTATTAGGTACGGTGACGATATTTTGACAGTTCAACAACATTCATTACGCGACCAAAGTTGTTGGACAGACGAATACTTCAAGCAGAAAGCAATCAATAAAAAAGTAACAAAAAAAAAAGTCCATATGCAATGCAAGGTTGCTAGTAACAAGAATTTTGCTTATTCTAATATTAGTAATACGAAAAGTAAAAATGAAGAAACTAGACACACCCCTGCACAGCAGACTCACCGGTCTCGCAACATAATATGGAGCTCACTGCTCAGTGAACCTACTGAGCAGAACTGTTTCGGTTCTCTCTCCAATCATCCATTCGGGCTCCCCCGTACTCGTCGCTCCACCAACGCAACTTTTTTACGCCCTCTTAGGTGTCGGTAATTAACCCTCGGGAACCTACTACCGGTTTTAAAAGTATCTTATGTAGAAGTTAGAAACTATCTGTTTACTTAATTTCATTCATATTCGTTCGGCCGTTTTTGCGTGATCAAGTAACAACCATCTAAACATACAAACTTTGACATTTATAATAGTAGTAGGATGGTTCTATGTTCTATATTAGAAGGTTTGGTTTCCGCACTTTGTCCTTCAAGTACCTAGATCATTTTGCGTGGGCCGTGGCAGCCGTCGGTGGTAATACCAACTAGCCCACCTCCCTGCAGAAGTATTGTGTCCGGGTCTGTTAAAAACTTCTGTGTAAGATCTGAGTGTCCCGAACTCCCGAGGTTTTCTGTCCTAATCTGGATAACACTTGTGTATTCAAAAAGCACATGCGCTACGGTTTCCTCAGCCTCCATACAAGCGCTGCATAAAGGACTTAGAGGACTGTCCATTATAAAATAATCCCTATTAATAATACAAATGCGAAAGTAACTCCATCTGTCTGTATCTCTTTCACACCTAAACCGTTCTTCATGCAATTTGGCAGTGATATAGCCTAGGATATGCAAAAGGACATAGGCTACTTTTTGACGCGATAACCGACATCCACGCGGCTAATGAAAAAGACATTCAATGGAATTAAATACTTAGAGGGTTGTATTGATAATTTTAATGATTATGATTTATGTAAACCCAAACAAAGCCATATTTGTTAAGGTAGAGAATCGTATTTTAATCAACAAACAACCTTACACTAACTGCAAATTACAAAACGGAAAAAAATGAATTTCGCGGGCTAATTTATTCGAGTAATTTATTTGAAAAATAAAAAAGGAATTTTCTCACAAAACTAACAACTTTCACAGTTCATAGCAAAACAGCCCGTTTCTCAGAAGTATATGAGTCACAGTAACATTTGCCTGAAAACTCCTGGGTGACTCACGATTTGTTGTCCTTTTCGGGAATCGTTCTATCCCGTTCTAGCTTAACTCCTGCAAGGACGAAATGGTGTGGGGAGGGATGGGAGGGGTTATCGGGAGGCTCGTTACAGTTTCAGGCTTAGTGTTCCCGGGAACAATGAGAATGAGTCATGTTTGAACTGATATTATTAGTACTGAATCAAATGCATCTGCGGGATAATTGCGTGAAACACACTAACAGTAGAAACGGCTGTCTTTTTGATAGTTTTACAACATTCATTTCGTTATCTAACTTCTTTGTTGAGCAGGCAAACTTTTAAAATATACAGTGTGATTCTTTAAAATGTGCACTTAACAACATGAGGGAATTTATGGTTATTATTATCCCCAGAAAAAATATTTAAAAATATAAATATTTTTAAGCAATTAAAAAAAAATGGTTCGCTGCATTGACCCCATTGTAAACAAAACGGTGTAACTTTTAAACTAAATGATTTATCGTGATGAAACAAACTCCATAATGATAGGAAGTAATTTGGCGTCCTCATAAAATAAAAATTGTGGAAAAAGACTACCCTCAATTGAAAATAAATATGTTCTGTTGGCAAAAATTTGTTCTTTTTTTTTTACAGTAATCGTAAAATTTCTCAATAAGACGTTTTGTTTACACTGAGGTCACAGGAGTGAACAATATATTTTTAATTCCATAAAATAAAATAAATAAAATTTAGATTTATTTAAATATTGTTTGGCAGTGGATTAGCATTAGCCTTCAAAATTATTAAGATGGTGATCGATAGTGTGTTACGCATTAGGGTGCTGGTTAAACTAAAAGCTTATACCTAAGCATAATTACATATTGTATCGGCTTTCTTATAAGCATAATTACATATTGTATCGGCTTTCTTATAAGCATAATTTTATATTGGTATCGGCTTTCTTATAAGCATAATGACATATACGGTTTAAGATAATTTATTTCTCTCAAAAAGAATACAATATTCACTTCTATGAGGAAAAACATAAAAATTTAGTTATGCGACGGTTTCGCTGGGTTAAAATCTAAAATTAAGTTACAAAATAATAGTAGTAACATGAAATTTAAACACTATTTAAGACATTATGTTTTAATAGCCTTTTAAAAGTTGGAAGCGATTTGGATTCTTTAATGATGAAGCATAATTACATATTGTATCGGCTTTCTTATAAGCAAAATTACATATTGTATCGGCTTTTTTATAAGCATAATTACAAATTATATCGGCTTTCTTTTAATCGCCGCAGAAATATTACACAAATCACGCTTTTCTTTATCTTGTAATTGTAAAAGACACACCAATACATAGGTATATAAACTCACGCCTTCTTCCCATTGGGGCAGCACGCCACTTGCTACGATCCTTACAAACTCCTTTAGCCAGTTTACGTTCATATATCAGAAGCCCTCGTGTGAGTTTCATTTTACCATCTCGAACAAACGAAGCGAGCGCGTTCTGCAATCCGATTTGACCTAGTTTTTTATTTTTTATTATTTTACAAAACAATTTATTTTTTTGCTTTTACAATTTTGCTCGCCAAACTTTGTAGTTTGATGGCGAGAAGCGCTTGTATTCTATTACATTTTCAATGTTATTTTAAACTTATATGGAGCTAACCTTAAATACAACTCATCATCATCATCATCATTTCAGCCGAAAGACGTCCACTGCTGGACATAGGCCTCCAGCAACTACTAACTAATTAATATTAAACAAAAAACGAACTAGAAGGTTCGAAGTGAGTTCATTTCTCGATAGTGGCTGAATCACTATCGAGAAATATACTCCTTAGTTTCGATTTTAGGACACCTTTACTAAGCTTAGGGGTTTGTCTTAACATATTTATTTTAATAAATACTTTTGGTACTAAGTATCTGGAAGTTCTTTCCCCATAGTAATCTGTTATTTTCGGTACAACTAGTCTTTTTCCTCTTACAGTTCTTGTATTATATTTATTTTCAACAGATACTTTACACTCATCACTAAAATAGTGTTCTAGGATTATCAGATACTCAACTTTCCTATCTATTGGTAGGACTTTACAAATAGGGAATAATTTTTCATATTCTTTGTAAAAATTTTTCTTAACCTTTTTGCTAACTAGGAACATGATGAGTCTTATCTGTAATTGTTTTATGTTTTGTAAGTACGTTTTAAACGTTCGCCCATACACAATAAGTCCATAACTAATTAGTGAGTCAGCAATGGCATAATATACAATCATTAGCGTTTGTTTATTCACGACACTGTTTAACTGATAAAACTTCCCCAACACAGATCTCAGCTTGTTGCAGACGTCAGTTACATGCGTTTAACAACAATCAATATTCAGATTGGTGAAGGGCCAATCGGAGCACCGAACGCGCTCGATGCGATGATAGATCGAGATGACACTAGGGCTACTGGCCACTGATCCTGACCTTTGTGAAGAACATCACCAATAAGGTCACTATATGTCCTCCTAAGGCGTCCCATCTCGGAGTTTTCACTCACATCTGCCTTGTAAATACCTTTTTTTAGCCGTCTTTTATTCTTCCGCTCCACATGACTAAATCATCGAAGCATACTCTTTACAATTTTTGTCACTACATCTTCTAATTGAAATATCTATAAAATCTACTAGATATTACCCGTTGAGTAAAGGCTTCTTCAAACAGTAGCGAGTAGTCGCGACGTGACACTAGTGAAACTATTTCCATTAAGTTTTCGTAGAAATGTTACCTCCTTGGACACGTGGAAACGCGGCACACGTGGAAACGTGTGCCGCGTATACTACCAAGGAGGTAAAATTTCCTTGACTGTTACGGCAACAAAACCAAGAATCTTTAAAGGGAAAACGGATTGTTAAACACATTCCTTGCGTTTATACATAAACAACATATTATCATTATGTTCATTAGGACATCATCATCTGGTAGCCTTTTTCCAGCTGTGTAGGGGTCGGCTTCCAGTATAACCGGATGAAGCTGAATACTATTGACCATGAAGCGACTGCCTATCTCACCTCCACAACCCAGTTACCGGGTAATTGTGGTAAACCCTTGGTAAGACTGGTTGTCACTTTCGGTCTTCTGACGACCCGTATCCACGAATGACAGCCGGGAACGACGTAGCTTAGCTTAACCTGCAAGCTTAGCATGACGGTTTCTATTTCTACGAAGAATAGACAGTGCTTTTTCAATACAAAGTGACATTTCATTTCTCCATTTTCGACATCGCATCGTAGATATACTTCTACAATCTGTCATTTTGTCTTTCGTTTCTAACGATCACACTGACAACAAACTTTTTACTCGACGGCCTAATATGATTATCTACAAAATCATGATTCGTTTAGAACGCATAACTGTGATAATTAATAGAAAAACATAGCTATCTTCTCCTAATGTAGGTACATCATTTAGTTAATAGTCATGTCTATTCTTCCGTCAACAAATCGGTGCCTTCACTAAGCCTGCTGATCAATCGAACGGTGCGGATGATAGTATTTAGCGACAAGCCCCTCGTTTATTAGGACATACATACATACATACTCAGCCTATCACGTTCCCACTGCTGGGACACAGGCCTCCTCTCGGTGAGAGGGAGCGGGCCGTAATCCACCACACGGGCTCAGTGCGGGTTGGTAGATGTCACATGTCCCCGAATTTTTTGTTCTAGGATATGCCGGTCTCCTCACGATATTTTCCTTCACCGTTTGATAGCAGTGGTGATGAAATTATTTATACCAAGTAATGCGCCTGGCTGGGATCGAACGCACGACCTACAAATCGTAAGTCGCGGCCGTTACCACTGGGCCACCACTGGTCTCCCTCTCTTTATTAGGACAATGGATAAAAATTATTTAGGTACCTAAGTACTTTGGGGAAAATATAATAAGTACAGTACAATATTTCTGGGTTTCCCCTGATCGTCTCTCATTAAAAACGACAGCTTTTATTGGTATCATATCACCCTTCTGCTAATCTCTACAAAATCGTATGTCAATACGTACTAATTTTTAAAACAAATATCTATATAATCTATTGTCCTCATTCTCATAGCATGGGCAAACGCGATAAGAGCAAAACCCAAGCTGTAAACATTAATTGATATGGGCAACACTGAGTGCGCGGGAGTTTACCGCGCCTCAAAGTACCACTGAAGGCACGCATACAAAACGGGGGAATTACGCACAGTTGAATAAACTGTAGACGAGGAATGTTGACAGTAAGACATGTTCCCGAGTTATTATCCTTATCTTGGCCTTGTTGAAACCTACTTGGAAGTTTGAGTGAAATGACTTGTGCCGAGCCGATGAAATAATAAAATGTCTCTTTATTAAATATTTAATTAAAATTTTAATGACGAAGAAAAAAATTAATATGAAAATACCCAACTCTAAGTTCACCATAATTCATCAACTTAATGTATTTCTAATACACTTTTATACAAAAATATTAGCTTTCTGCACTTCTTCGCCATAAAAAACTATGCTAAATTTCACACTCTTCTCTATAAATTGGAAGGAAAAACAAGGATAGAGGAGGATATTGGTAATGATGGAAACATTGTGTGAAAGATATGGAAATATTGAATGGGATGGATTAAACTGTTATGCTGAATTCATAGGTTCAGTTTGCCCGTCGATGTCTTTGCCATCTGGAAGAATAAAAATTGCACTTTTCCCAGGCTGGGAAAATTGTTGCAAACATTAGTATACAGTACAGGGTGAAATAAAAACCCTATTGCTATCCTTAAGCACTAAAGATTCTAAACTAGCTGAACTGATACCAAATTTTAGGTTTAATATGTTTCTTAAATTCAAATCATAACAAACGTGTCACCGCACTTACGTAGGTCAATAACTTTCCACGTTACTTGCCAATTATCACGATAAATCTCTTCCTAGGGATGTGTTTATTTCAATTTGAAAAGTTCGGCTTCTGTTATCAATGTCTTAAAAATTCTCGTACTTCCGAACATTTAGAGAGAGTATTAAAAAAAACCCGTCCAATATCGTTTGATATATTTACCCTTTCCGTTGCTCGTTGTATATTATAAATGTTTGAAAAGGATGACTAATTACTCAATACAACGTCTCAAGCACCAGTGTTTGTTTATTTGCTCTTCGTCCTACATCCTGCGTTGTGGGTAATTGCTCCGGGGACTTTCTCAGTTCCGTTGGTTGCGAGGGGAATATTCTACACTTGGGAACATTCTGCGAAGCACGTGATGTGGGGAAGACCAACGAATTTAGGTCACTGGTTTAAATGTTATGCTATTGCTATGCGGTTGCAAACAAGTAGGTATTGACCATGGATTTTTCCCGTTTGATACCCCGGGCAAAGAAAACTTGGATTTTTCGTGAGGAATTTTCGGAGGAACCTTTCTTGAAGTCTGGATTTATGGATAATGGCAATAGACACTGCTCATATTTAACCGACTTCCTTTATAGACATAATAATCAGTCTATAACCTCTTGGTGAGAGGGAGTGGGCCATAATCCACCACGCAGGCCCAGTGCGGGTTGGTAGATGTCACATGTCTTTGAAGTTTTGGTTCTAAGACATGCCAGTTTCCTCAAGCGGTTTTCCTTCACCGTTTTGAGAGCAATGCTAATGAAATAAGTTACACAAAGTAAAGCGCCTGTCTGGGTTCGAACCCACGACCTAAACCTCGTTAGTCGCGGCCGTTACCGCGCCACTGAGCCAACAATGCTCGTGCTCGTCCTTTATACAGGATAAGTTTTAACCAGTGCGCAAATAACCATGAATTCAGCATATCATTCTAGACGTTCTTCGCCGGTTAAACAAAAGAAATCAGCTGTTCCATACATGTTGACCGCGTAGGTATTGCAGTTTTCTATGAAACAGCTGTTTTTTTTTTTGTATAACCGGCGAAAAATTTCTACGCTAGGGTTTCTAGGGGGGTAATCTTTTTATATGCACGTGTTTCTGTGACAAATAAATTCATTTTTCTTTCTTTTTTTATATGCTGAATTCGTGGTTAAAATTTGCGCACTGAATAAAAACTTATCCTGTATTGGCCTTAAAACATTGCTGGCCAAATGTGGTGGTACCGTACACCCTCTTCCAGGTGTGCGGGTTGTTCGAAAGAGATACCGTGGCCCCTGGCACACAAACTACTGAGGGAACACGGGTGGGTTTTAGTCAGTAGAAGTCTGACACGCCCTCCTGCTCCACCCAGAGCGGTAGAAGTTGTTTGATGATATCCCACCATCACAAAAAAAAACCGTGTACCCATTTCCTATGGGGAACTATCATTTACGTAACCTTTTCCCAACTATGTTGGAGTCCGCTTCCAGCCTAACCTAATGCAGCTGAATACCAGTAATATACATGAAGCAACTGCTTATCTGACTCCACAACCCAGAAACTGGGTACCACGATACCCCTTGATAAGACGTATTTTCAGACTTTCCTCCTACTAACTACGTGTTACGGCTTTCCGAGCCACGTACGGGTCTTGGATGGTCACCCATCCATGGAAAGACCTCGCCAAGCGTTGCTTAACTTTTAAAATCGATCCGAACGGCTGTTTCTCTTCGGGGAATACAGGGGTGATATTATTCTTAATGTCCAATCATCTACATATAATTTCATAGTTAACTGGTAACCAGTAATTTATTCATGGACTATGTACAGTCAGCACAAGAAATAAATTAAGATAAGTTACTTATCTCTTTTGGTGACTTGGTGTGTACCCGACGAGATATAGTAGAAGTTTACTAAGAAACTGTTATATGAATAGGGTATTTTCCACTTTACTAAAAACTATTTTAATTTGAAGATTGAGACGATATATTTAACAGAAAAATAAAAATATATTTATTTAAATCCATTGCGTCAATTAAAAACGATTAAAATTCAATTTCGTTTTCGTTGTTTTGAATTTACCGCCAAAACGCGGCTTACGGTGACTTTTTATCACGTGACATCGTGACGCCAGCTTTGTGTAAACGGCACCGGTACAAATACTTAGTTTGGTGTAGTTTTAGAAGTATTTGTGCACAGAGGCACCGCACACCAGTAATATCACTTTCTATCCATTAAAAATCTTCATTTGTTTACTTACTAACTACTTTAGTTTACACAAAGTTGACGTCACGTGATAAAAAGTCATTGTAACGAGCGTTTTGGCGGCAAATTCAAACCAACGAAAAATAAATTTGATTTAAATCGTTTTTAATTGAGAAAATGGATATTAATTAATTAACTTTTAATTTTCTGTTACATATTTCGTCCCAATCTACAATTTAGAATCGTTTTCAATAAATTGGAAAATAGTCTATTCGAATGAAATTGAATGTGAAAAATGAACTGATTCTCTTCTATCAATAATATTAAATTTTATTAAAAAACATCCATCAATTTTTTACTAAACTTCAATATCCGACGACCCTGTTTATTTATCTCTTTTGTTGACTGTACTTTGGACACGACAACCTCATTTGACATTCATACTACATACTGCTATGACTCATTTTAATTTCTATGTCAAATAACTTTCCTCGTTTAATAAACATTGATTAATATGGTTATGTTATGCGGCATAGTTGTAATATGGATTGATAAGTAGAAAGTATGTATACCCCATTTGAAAGAAGATAAAACATTAAACAAACCTTTTTAACAGTCCGTTCAACAGATTTTGACTTCTATTCCGCAGGCATAAGGACATCATTAAAAGCAGAAAATTGGTAACAATACCAACTGTTTACTGCAGATGCCATCTATCATTCTACGAACGCAATAGAAATGAAAATCAGTTGAACGGACTGTAAAAAAAGGTTTATTCAAACTAACCTTTTTTTTTGAACCGACGAAAAAACGGAGGAGGTTACTCAATTCGACGCGTATTTTATTTTTTTTTTTTTTTTTAATGTATGACCACGCATAACTTTTTCCAGAGTAGTCCGATTTTGATAATTCTTTTTTTATTGGAAAGGGTATACCCCGAAGTTGGTCCCATATAAATTTTGAGTGAGTCGGTGACTTTGGATATGTATTTAATTATATGTCACCGCCTTCCGAACTTAGTTATTGGGGTTGGACAAAGCAAGTTTATTATTTTTAACTTTTCGGTTTTTCGGCGGTTTATTTTTTTTATTAAAAAGTTTTTATTTTGTTTTGGCTTCGCACGGTTTGTGCATTTAGCCAGTGTCAAGTAATTTTACTTTTCAATCAAGTAAATGGCCTGATATTAGGCACGAAGTAACAAAAAAGTCATAGTCAGTCAAGTCAAAGTTATTGTTAAGCGGTAGTAACTTTACAACAACCTATTAGGAGTTTTTGGGGGAACACGAAATGTCCATCGATCCTGGTCGATTCCCAGCTCGGGTAAATAAAATGTTTTTCGACCTGGAATTCCTCAGTAGTACCCCGGAATGTGGTTTTGTACCCGGTTGATGACCTCGCTCGCCGTCTATTACATGGGACTTTAACAAAGCTGGTGAAACGTGGGTGAACTACAAGGAAAATATTTAATCAGTGCGCAAAATGTAACCATGAATTCAGCATATCATTTTAGACCACTGAGTGTAGAAACTTTTCGTCAGTTTTACAAAAAAATATCCAGAGAGCGGGCCGTAATCTCCCACGCGGGTCCAGGGTGTGTTTGGCGGTTCTAGGACATGCCGGTTTCCTCACGATGTTTTCTTTCACCGTTTTGAGATCAGTGGTGATGAAATTAAATACACAAAGTAAAGCGCCTGCCTGGGTTCGAACTCAAGACCTACAAGTCGGAAGTCGGGGCCGAACCCATTGGTCCACCACGGCTCATTTTGTTTACAAAATCTACGATATATCATTCATATTAAAGATTTACACATCGAAGAACTTAATTTGGAAAATTATGAATGGTGATGAATTCATCTGTTCATCATGAAAAACCCACCGAATAAATTATTGATTTGTAAATGCACAGAACGATTCATCTATCCTTAGGTAATATAGATTGACGTTATCAACGAGAAAACCGGTACTTAAGCACGTCCATTGAAAGAATGCATGAATGGAATATCAATAAGTTGCATCGAAAAATGAATCTTATAGTGTTGTTCATAAACATTATTTTAATAATTTACTTGAGATATTTAAGTCTTTAATTTATCGTTTAAAAACACTTGTTATGCTAACTACAACCTTAAAGCTATAGTTTTAAAGATTTGTTTAAAAACAACATTTTGTGTGACAGTGACTCATGCAAAGGGTTTTTCTGGTCTATTCATAGTGTAGACATTGTCTACAATTGTGTTTTACTAGGAATCGTATTCTGTCTTGTTATACTTGGTTTCTTTGAAGTTTTTAACAGATACAACCGCTTCTTTAACTAAGTAGATAATTGTTTAAAATTGCAAGTTTAAATTGGGTTAAAGTAGCCCAATCTAGAAATGACTGGTTAGCTTTGGAGGAGGCCTTTACCTGAGGTTATTGCAAGTAAAAATAGTGCCTAAACATTTCCCAACAAAGATTATAAGTATTATTAATCACTTACCTTATTACTCGTAAAGTAAAATACTTAACTAAAATATTTTTCTTTATTAAAAAAAATATGAGCCTATCTAATGATTGTGGTCTAACTTTTGACCACAACCTTGATTACGTAATTTTATAAATTTTCAAATGTCAAAAACAAAACATATGGAACAATCACTTTTTCATGAAAAAGACATTCAATGGTATTAAATTAAATAAGAGGGTGGCAATTTTAAAGATAATTCTGTTAATAAATACGTGCGTGTTCGTTCGCGAATAATATTTTAATTAACATACAACCTGACATTGACCAACATTGGCAAAAAAACGTAAGAAAATTTGAATTTAATGGGCTAGCTTAGCGCATCTATCTTAACGGACTCCAACGCAGAATATCAAAGGAAGTAAGTAATACGTATTAGTTAATGATTATGAAATAATATCACCCATTGTAGACTGATAAAAATTTGGCACTGATTGGACCCAGCGGCTCAACTTTTGAGAACAATAGAACAAAAAAGTGGGCACGTGCCTTCCTTAAAATGATTGTAACTTGTTGTAAGTAGGTAGAGGTACCTAGGAAAGTTATGATTTTTTACAGAGTGTAATAAAACAGAAAAAAGAATGACAATATTTAACTAAAAGAAGTAGTAAAGCAATTCCTCTTAATTCAGTAAATAATAAAATGATATCTGGATACAGTAAACAATGTTTAATAAACGTAATTTTTTTCATCAACCATGAAGGATTCCGGGAACAAAAATCTAAAGAAATAGTCTCTTCCATAATCCCTATCACTCATTGCAATGAATCAAGTCGTAATTTACCCTTTACCTTTTTAGAAAAGTCTATGTAGGTACAATATTTTATTTCAAATATATTGTAGCAATATATAATTATAATTCGCTCACTTTAATCGATAGAAACAATGTTTCGCAAACAATATACACAGTGCCTCACAAAAGATACAAAATGGTTAAAGCATGAGATCCACTTAAATCGATTTATTAATGCTTGTTAGTTTGTATTTTCTATTCTTTGTAAAATGCTTAACTATGTGCTAGACAATAAAATAATACAAACAAAACAACACGTTTGCAACAAAATCTCAGGTAAAACCTTCTATAGAGCTCGACTATGGATAAGACCGAAAGGAAGAAAGCCCCTTGAGAATATCAAACCGCATTGCACGTGGAAAAGAGACAGAAACATATTACTACACCCTCGAGCGAGACAAAACACCACAGGCAACATGAATGAAGGGAGATAGTACTATTGTTCCAGGTTAATAGACAAGGATAGAGTACGATGAGTCAGTCGGAAGACTTTTTCAGGTTACTAGTGCGGTGACTCGGTGAGTCACAAATTCACAATATTTCGGAGTGCAATAATGTTATGAACAGTTGATTTATGAAATAGGGCATCCGATAGCGAATTCGTATGATAAGGATAATATTATAGATTCCACTACAATGGTCTTATGAGCTTATAGCCACATGCGTCGTGTCCGCGATCTGGATGTAGGTACAGGATGCACTTGCGGTCATGGAATGTAATGGATGTTCAGTGAGCATCCATTACATTCGACGTTCGAAAAGTGCTGATTCTCAGCCTAATTTGAATAAATGACTTTTGATTTTGATTCACATTCCATCTTTTTTTTCTCATTTTTTTTAATCATGGTCTGGCAGTTCGAGTATTTTATGCGGCCTACCCAAATGTCCTTTCTTTGGTATTGTTCGTCAAATGGTTGAAGTCATCAAGTGCTAAGTTGAGCTGCAGGATTTGATTACTGATAAATGCATACACTGATTGGACAGGTCCACTCAATCTGTGTGGTTCTTTCCACAAAAGGCCATTTCAGACACCAATCCACATGGTTTTCACATGATCTGACCAAGATTATGTCTGGACTTTAAAAGAGACTGTGACCTCTGAGTTTGTTTCGGCCATTCTTCTCAGAGTAGTCAGATAGGAAACGCCAATCTCATCTAGTTAAAAAATATGATTGACATGTAAAAGTGTTTGTACAAACCTACTTACAGAAATAAAATCATTTATCATTTCCATATTGAGACACCTCCGTGCTTCTGAAGGTACGTGGTCCCGGCGGACATTCGTAGACCGTTTGGGTAGCGAGAAACCCAAAAATCTAACATGTATCATGATACCCAGTAACTGGGTTACAGAGTTCGGATAGGAAGTAATTCCGTATAAAATATTAGATAGAGTGGAAGCTGACTCCAACATCATTAATTCATTCATTAATTTCAGCCTAAAGACGCCCACTGCTGGACATAGGCCTCCCCCAAAAGGGAGGTTTTGCCATAATCGCCACGCTTGGCAGGCGGGTCGGCGATCGAAATATGGTGGTAAAATGCATAGAGAACGCTGCTGCCCATTCTCTAGTAAGTCCCTTAGTCGCCTTCTACGACAGACGGAAGACATGGGATGGTGCTATTCTTTTACGTCCGACACCACACGGTAGACTCCAACATAGTTGGGAAAAACTTGGCAGATGTGTGTATTTCTTTCAAAATTCAAACAATTGACAAACACAGAACGATCTTTCAAATACGTTTAAAGTTAAACGCATTAAGGCGAAACAAGTCCACATTTTTTCCATACAAACTTCGGGAGGGTTTTATTACTCCACTGTTTGACAATGTACACCAAAACATAAACATGGTATGATTTTGTCTCATTATTAATATTGTCGGTCCGGAAATAGAATACTTACTAAAATAAAAAGCCATTAAAAAGTCATGAGTTTATGATTATGAGCCAACAAAGATTAGTTTTTCTTGATAATTTAACGTAACTTTGGACTATGTTTAAGTAATAAAAGAAGTGTAAAATCTCCAAAACTAAGTCGGTACCGACAAAGCTCAGTTATCGAAAAGTTCAATAAACTTAATTGGTCATTGATTTATGCAGCGGTTTTTTCAGAAAACCCGAACTTCTGAAGGACTTTTCTTAATTTTTTACGCGCCTGTTTTACTATAACTGATCCTGCAGCTCCCAGCTCACTCAATAATGTTGTGCGTGTAGACTATCGTCTAACTGCTCATCACTGATACTACCTCTGTCGGACTCGAAGCCTAGTGAGACAGCATGCTTTTTAGCCAGGCCCACCATAGAGTTCGAGCCCGCGACTAGTGTACCCTTAAATGATTTCAGTTGCCAAAGGAAGGACCTGAGAGACTCGCCACCAGATATTGGCAATGCCATTCAATTTTGGCTTTATAAGCAGCGCCAATGAACTATAAAGGTCATACCACTTACCTAAACGGAATGCACTAGTATCGATATGAATTAAGTGGCTCACTCAGTGTGGGTACGGCCCATATATACTAGGCTTAGTGGTATCTTTTTGGTAAAAGCTATGGTAAAAAACTCATCCCGAATGTGGGCGTTGTGTACCTACATTGGCTAGACTTGACTAAAACATGTAAAACGGGGTAATTTCGTAACACACTTACAGTAGCAATAGCTTCCAATTTGACAGTTCAACAACATTCATTGCATAATTTACATTGTTGAGCAAACGAATTATCTATATATGTCGCAGTATGATAGATAAAACCGTAATATACTTATATCCCTAGGGATATAAACATATGCCGTAACATAGTTATACAAAAGCGATTCATTACTATCTTACGGCCGCAATCTAGTAATATGTTTATTTGACTAAACTAATCTGGTTAAATAGTTATGAACCTACCCTAGAATCAAATAAACAATATATTGGTTTTATAAGAAGTCATATAAAACGAATATATAACAGATATTAAAGAAAAAGTGGGGAAAATTCAATTAATACCTATGTATCATGGCCATATCGTAGATTTGCTCACTTCAGGAAATGCTCGAGAGTTTTTTCTCGAGAAGACGATCGACGTCGACGGGCACCCCGAGGTTCGGTTTGGTTAGGTTCCTTTAAACCCTACAGACAGAAATAGGAGCCCCACGCAGTGGGGCTCCGTCAACCTGACGTCGACCGTCTTCTTCTGTAATATAAGAACCAGAAGAAGACGAGAATTTCATGAAATGCGACCATTTCATGAAATTCTCGAGCATTTCATGAAGTGAGCAAACGACAGACTGGGACAGCAGGCGACGTGCGGGGTTCACAAACACAACGAAGCCTCCGCCGCCGTCTCCGTCGCACCCCCGTACTACATTCCTACAATTATTTCACTAAACTTAATCGAGTAATATAATTATATCACTAAACTTGAACCGTATTATAATTATATTCCTAGTAAGATAGTAATGAATCGCTTTCGTATAACTATATTACGGTACATAATTATATCACTAGGGATATAACTATATTACGGCTTTATCTATCATGCTGCGACATATAAATAATTGGAGTGTCTGTTTGTAATGTTAAAATAACCGCTTTTTACAAAATGCATATGGATGTATACATGGTACATATCAAAATGAAAGACGAGTAATAAAAGGTATTTACAAGGTTCGTGCGTGCATGAGAAAATGTATACAGATGTAGGTAAATGAAGCTTAAGGAGTATACATATACGAACGAATCATAGCAGATGGTGGCTCTGTTGCTTCTGCCTACCCCGATGAGAAAAAGGACATGAATTTATGGTATAAACTTTGTATTAGCTGTTCTCTACTCTTTGCTAGAGACCAGCAGGCTTAGCACGAGCACCGATTTGTCGAAGGAAGAATAGACATGACTGTTAACTAAATGATGTACCTACAATAGGAGAAGATGGCTATGTTTTTCTATTAATTATCACAGTTATGCGTTCTAAACGAATCATGATTTTGTAGATAATCGTATATACTTTATGACCGTCGCGTAGGAAGTTTGTTGTCAGTGTGATTTTGACAGTTTGGGAAGAAATATTCTTCTGAAATAGTCTACATTTATAGGGACCTAGACACAGATTGTTAGAAACGAAAGACAAAATGACAGATTGTAGAAGGATATCTACGGTGCGATGTTAAAAATGGAGGAACGAAATGTCACTTTGTATTGAAAAAGCACTGTCTATTCTTCGTAGAAATAGATAGCGTCATGCCTGCAGGAATTTTATAAATTCTGTCTTATTTAGCCTTTCGTGAAATTATTTTTCTTGAGTAAAGTGAGAGAATCTAGGATTACTTAGGTTAGGTTTTTCTGATGGAAGTTTACCATGCATAATAAGTTGTTATATAAATAAACTAATGACACATTATATCTTCGATTTGAAACTATAAATAACCCCTGGAAGTGTCTGACACTCTTCACAAGTATTATTTACTACACAATCACCAGTTTTCCTTACTATATGATTCACTGCAACTGTCAGGTATATCATCAAGTCTATGGTTGGTACTCTTAGAAAAGTGCATGTGTGAACGACGTGGTCCTGGACAATACCTACTACCAATTTGATGAGTAACCTGATTAGATTAGATGAGCTGATTAGCGTCTATTATATTAGATAACACTGCTTATCTTGTCTACCATTGCGATAGATTTAACTGGTAGGATACATAGATACTTTAGGAAGATTGATACGCCTCACAATCCTTCCCTATCTTAAGGGCATGTTTGCTCAACCATCACGGCGCCACCTGGTCTACTCCCTGATATGAAATTGTCTCTGTAGCACCATGAAATGGTGCTTCAGGGGCTAGTGCAAATCTTGAGGTTCATTCGATTAATCGAGTCTGGTCACACCATACCGGGGTCGGTGCAATATATTCCTTCATTCATATAACATCCTGCATTCTTCTGCTCGTACCCGAATTCATCTTCTACGATAGTCCCTTTAGAATTAACTTCTTAAGGTGAATCTAGTCCGCATTTTTCCCATACAAACTTCGGGAGTGTATTACTCCACTGTTCGACAATGTACTTACATCAAAAATTAAACATGGTCCCCCTTATTACAAAACAAGGTTTTTCTTTAGGTATGGTCTAAACCACCGAGCCTGTTTTTGAAATAAGAACTTAGAACTGAAATAGAATTACAGCTCCTTTTCCAAAACTGACAATTTAGCACTGGACTAACTTGTCAGTTTTGTAAAAGGAGCTGTATTTCGATTTCAGTTAGGTTCTTATTTAAAAAACAGGCTCGACGGCTTAAACCATACCTAAAGAAAAACGTACCTTGTTCTGTAATAAGGGGGGGTATGTTTTTGTCTCATTATTAATATTGTCTGTACGGAAACCTACTAAACTTACCATTAAAAGTTAGGAGCAGACAAAGATTCGTTTTTCTTGCTAATTTAGGTAATAAAAGAAGTGTTAAATCTCCAAACCACGACAAAGCTCAATATCGAAAAGTTCAATAAACTTTATTGGTCATTGACTTATGTAGTGGTTTGTTCATAAAACCCGATGTTCCGAAGGACTTTTTTTTACGCGCCTGTTTTACCTACTATAACTGATCCTGCAGCTCACTCAATAATGTTGTGCGTGTAGACTAGTGCCTACCTGTTCAAGAGTACTACCTATGTCGGACATGAAGCCTGGTGAGACAGCGTGCTTTTCAGCCAGGACCACCAGTGAGTTCGAGCCCGCGACTAGGTTCCCCTTAAGCTTGGTCATTGAGGCCACTAACTCTTCTCTAAATCATGTCTCATCAACATCATCCACAGCCCCACATCACCCACTGCTGAACATCGGCCTCTCTGTTTTAGTGCCAATCCCCACGCGCCTGTGTCAGCCTCATCCACAATGTCGTCCGCCCATCGTGCCGCCGCACTGTGGGTCGAAAATCGCCTCTAGAAGACTTAGGGATTTCAATTTGCAAGTGCCGGATTTTTTGCCGGTTATCGCTTCTATTAGTTATTAATTTATTCAAAAATGACACCCAAGTTAATTCTGCACAAAAACGAAGGAATTATAATTTTTTTACGAAAAATTTGTATGAAGCTAGTATGAAAAAGTTAATTATCTCGTAAACAGCCAGGAAAACCGTAATATCCTCACAGATGGTTATAGTATTACTTATTTATGATTTTTTGACATATGTCATATAACGGTTATCGCTGCTGATTTTTTTTTTAAATCGTCAAAATATTTTTATTTATTTTTACATATGCAACGGTTCCTTTTAGTGTTTAAGTTGAGGAACACAGACTTTTAACAACACGTAACATAAAATAGCATCACCCCTATATTCCCGAAGGAGTAGTCAGAGGTTTATAGTACATCCACACTTAGACAACTATGTTTGAGCTAGATATTTATCAATACAAAATGAGTTTTAAAACTTTACATACAACCAAAATACCAAATAACAAATGGTTTAGTCTTCTAGTGAGTCTGAAAATAAGAGATTAAGTAATTACAATGATTTAGTCTTGTAATAAGTCTGAATAGGTGATTAAATTATCGATAATGATTTCTGATAAGTAAGCTAATTTGTTGATTAGTAGTGTTAAGTTCTCAGAAATGTTTTTGACGATTATAAATTTTCATTAGCACATCTTTTAAAACTCTAATGAGGGTAGTTAACTAATTATCGTTGTTTTGCAATAAAACCGCTAACATTTTGCTTTATAATTTAGATTGTTCACAACTGTGTAACTGCTAACACCAAATTTTTGCTCTGCGACTATAACATCTTAAAATGGGAAGTTTAATCACCAATTTAGACTTGTTTGTTCTTCTAAAAAGTGAGAGTACTTCATTTAATCATGAAGTATTGTTTGGTGCAGTTGTATCCCGCATAGGCGATTGCCTTTCTGCCGAAGATCGAGTAACTCTCAAAGAATTTTGTCGGAAATTCACGCGAGCTGCTTTACAGAGGTGGCAGAAATCCAACCGATTCCTTGATCACTTCAGAAGACTGTACGGAAATTGGCTGCAGGCAAATATTGATTGGCCAAGTTGTGTGCAAACTTTAGTTAATCAAGAACCAACTGTTGATGAGATACCAAGAGCACGATCAGACTCTCAAGAACCGTCGTCATCATCTTCCGTTGGAACAATGACAAAAAGGTGCCGAAAACCAGTCGAAGATTTGGGAAGTAAACAGAAAAGGAGAAGATCTGATGATCATACAGGCGAAAACTCCAGTGAATTGGCATATGCAGCTGCAGCGCGTTTAAAAGAAGAAGGGCATGAGGATATCGCATCTGTGATCGAATACATGATGAATAATCCTGAATTAGCCGTAAATATTAAAGAAACGCTTAAGAAACCAGTGAAAACAGTCATATTTACACCGGAGAAAGCGCTTGGATTGTTTCTTTCACTAAAACTGTCAAAGTGGTAATATATTACTTTGCGAGAGGCTGCCGTTCGGGAAGGTGCTAAGGATATGTATCCATCCTACTATAAAGTGCAACAAACTAAGCTTGATTGCTACCCTCCGAAGCAATCAGTGTCAGTTACGGATTCCTCGGCTAGGATTACACAACAAGCTTTACTTGACATCACGGTGACGAGGATCCTTCAAAGTCTTTCTGACTATGCCGATGTGCAAAATAAGCCGCTAAAGCTGATATCCAAGTGGGGATTTGATGGTGCTTCCAACCAAAGCCGATACAAGCAGAAAATGGAGGGTGAGCAAGATGATGCAAGCATTTTCATGACCTCCTTGGTGCCACTAAAACTGACAGATGGAGATAATACTGTATGGACGAACCCAAAACCATGCTCAACTTTGTATTGTCGTCCAGTTCAGTTTACTTTTGTAAAGGAGAGCGAAGCAGTTGTCATTGGTCTCAAAAGACAAATGGATGATGAAATTGAGGCCCTTATCCCTACAGAGTACAGTAATAATAACATGGTGACTCATCAACTAATGATGACAATGATCGACGCCAAAGTCTGCACGTACCTTTCTGAGGCCAGATCAAATGCATCGTGCTACCTGTGCTTAGCAAAACCTACGGAAATGAACCGCTTAGATGTTGTAACATCAAAGACTGTGTGTGCTGACATATACAAATTTGGCTTGTCATCCCTACACGCACGCATAAATTGTATGGAATGTCTGTTACATATTGCGTACAGGCTCGACTTCAAACGGTGGGCAGCGAGAAGTAATGAGGACAAAGAAATGTTGCAGAACAGAAAACAATGTTTTCAAAATAAATTCAAAGATCAGCTCAATCTGTTGATTGATATTGTGAAACAAGGCTCGGGAACTACCAATGACGGGAATACCGCAAGAAAGTTTTTCGAGTTTCCCAATAAAACTGCAGCTATTACCGGGTTGGACGATGATCTTATTAAAAGATTTGCTGTGATTTTGCAAGCGATAACATCTGGCGAGAAGATCGACGTAATAAGATTTAAAGATTTTGCCCGCAAAACAGCAGAAAAGTACGTGGAATTGTACGACTGGTACTACATGTCGTCAACCGTACATAAATTATTAATACACGGGGCTGACATAATCGAGAAAAATGATATTGTGCCGATTGGGACTCTCTCGGAAGAAGCCTCAGAGTCTCGAAACAAAGATTTTAGGAGGTTCCGGGAACATCATTCGCGCAAAAGAAGCAGGGAAGAGTCTAATCAAGATATCTTAAATATGCTTATTGTTTCTTCGGATCCTTTCCTAAGTGCACAAAGGCCTAAGTTAGATGCCAAGAGAAAGCAGAGCTTTTTTGCTGAAACTCTAGAGTTTCAGCAAAAAAGCTCTGCTTTCTCTTGGCTAGTCTAGACTTAATTCAGTTTCAGGAAAGTGAGTTCGAGTTTTAGATATATCCAATCTGGATTCTGACTCAGAATTGGAGTCCGACAACGACAAAGATAAGGAAAATGAATAATATTTGATTTATTTTTTTCTATTTTTTTAAATATTTATCTCGTTTTATATATTCTTAATATTTGAGTCAGTTAAATTCTTCATAATTAACAATGATCTTAATTTAGTCACTAAAAGGAACCGTTTCATATGTAAAAATAAATAAAAATATTTTGACGATTTTTTTTAAAAATCAGCAGCTATAACCGTTATATGACATATGTCAAAAAATCATAAATAATTAGTACTATAACCATCTGTGAGGATATTACGGTTTTACTGGCTGTTTACGAGATAATTAACTTTTTCATACTACTTAGCTTCATACAAATTTTTCGTAAAAAAATTATAATTCTTTCGTTTTTGTGCAGAATTAACTCGGGTGTCATTTTTGAATAAAGTAATAACTAATAGAAGCGATAACTGGCAAAAAATCCGGCACTTGCAAATTGAAATCCCTAAGTCTTCTAGAGGCGATTTTCGATCCACAGTGGCCGGCGCCGAATGGTGGAAAATCGGTTCAGCCGTTAGGGAGCTCTGAAGGCGCAGGCAGACACACAGATACACATGTCTCCAACTCTTTAGCAAAATTTCGTGCTTCTAGACGCAGCGGTTTAGACTGTGCGTTGTTTTGACGTTCAAAAAGTGCTGATTGTCAACCTAATTTGAATAAATGACATTTTATTTTGATCTATCAGTAAATGAATTAATTGAAGATGTTTATTGAGTGGATGTCAACAACTGCTGAAGTAGACATTTAATACTTCAACGATAGATACTCAGAAAGCTGATATAAGTATCTAGTACATACTACTTACATAGATACATAATCGTATTGTAACTGACTCATAAACAAAACAAACTCACTTGTTTTCCTGCCGTAATGACTGGACCGGCTACTGTACCGCTGTTGCCACAACAAACAGCTGAGGGGTTCAACCAAGATGATTCAACCCCCGAGGTGAGTCACACTTACTCGAGGTCGCGACCTCAAGCCGCGCGGTCGTGTCCTTGACCCGGAGCGCCAGACGAGAGGTCGCGGGTTCGCGAAAGACCCGCAAAGGCCGACGGCCCTGGTAAGGTCTGTACACGTGGGTCAAATAGAGATGATTCGTTGTTGCTATGCTAGAATTCAAAACATTTATTTAAATTAAACCAATTACAGGCAGTTTTGAACTGTAAAGAATTCAGTTAGAAGGATGAAGCTAGTTGCCCATTTCAAATTTTAAGCGTAGTAGGTTTCTGTAGAAATGAACGGGCAAAAAACTACATGGAGACTGCCAGTGTAGCACGCGAAATTCAAATTTTATAACGTTTTTGCAGTTTTCAAATCAGTGTCAGGATTATAATACAATGTACTCTGTGGTCAGGCTGTATGCTGACAAAAATATGATTCGTGTCCGTAACACGTACGTATTTACATAATTATAATTATTGAAATCATTAATACAAATCCTCTAAGTTCTTCTAATCCTATCGAAACGTTTTTTCATGTTGTAAAAAAGTCATACCTAGTTGCAAAAATCGTATTTGCATTTCGCTGGCTACTAAAACGCATGTATCAAAACTCAGCGAATAAGCCGGGACGAGGCACGGAGTCAAGTCTCGATATGTAATGTTCACCCATCCACGAACCGACCGCGGCAACGGTAGCTTAACTTAAGAGTCGATTGACGCGTGCGGCTGATATCATTAAGCTACGAGAATTCAAATTCAAATTCAAATGTTTATTGCTCAACACAGTACCTACATAATCTTACATTTCTAGATGTCAAGTGAATGCGCAGTCCACTGTGTTGCACCAATTCAGGCATGCAAAAATATTATTAAAATCATACCAACACAATTATACCATTTCATAAATTCACGTTAATACGTTATATAATTTCATTAACTCAAAATAATACCATGCAATGTCATAAATTCAAATTAATAAGTATGTAATGTCAGAATATTTAACGTCATATTATCTAAATAATGTCTAGTCAACACACAATTGGCACTACAAATAAGAGACAAATCGGACTCAAGTGTTCACCCTAATTACACGTATTATTTATACACACAAATTTCTATCAGACAGGTATTCATTAATTGTGTAGTATGTCTTACTTATCAGTAGATTATTGAGTTGCTTCTTAAATAAATGGGTATCTTTAATACATAACAGAGCATTAGGTAATTTATTATAGAACATCTTGGAAAACGCAAACTTTACCTACAACCTCATTACACTACACACAACACAAACTGCAAGCAATGTTGTACAAAGCTTAACGTATTTGCGAAGATAACCCACTGACGCATCAAAAAGATTAATCAGTTGATCCAGTTTAAGTGTAAATCAAATGTCTCCAAAACAAATAAAGATAAAATCTCACAACTTGTACTTAGACAGAGTAAAATATACATTCACAGAAACTATAACAAAAATTCCCTGGAACGTGAACATTCCGTAAAATTCTTAGAAAACTCAGCCGCAGTATTAAATCCGTTTTCGCAGAACCTCCCTTAAAGGGGTGGTGGCAGTCTCTCGACCTCCCCAACCCCACCCCACCCCTAAAGGGAGGATTCTTAGTACAACTGGATTAGTCTGAAGCTAAACACTAGAATATACTATACGTCTTTCTAGGAATTTCGCGAACTCTCAATAGGTATTAGCTGGGGGTTGGGAATGTGCCAAAGATACGGCTGATGGCCTGCCCACACTTACTTGGAACCAGCTCGTATAGACAGTCTGTCATCATGTAAGTATGTGAATGCAGACGGCTTTTCCAGTTAGAAATCGCACTGTTATTTTTCTGGGAGATTTAAGACATATGGGACTAAAGACACTGGCAGTCAGTAATTAGGTAATAGGAATTCTAGAACACTAATGCATTTTAAATTTAATTTTGTATTAATTAACTAGTTTGGAATGTTGTTGTGAAATCTACTAACCCGCACAGGGCCCGCAAGGTAGATTTAAGCCCACTCCCTCTTGCAGACAGGACGTGTCCCAGCAGTGGGAACAATATCGACCCATTACGCTAAGCGAGTGGTCGTGAGATAAATAGAAGTCGTTTTCAAAGTGTTGTCGATTTTAAATGGAGCTAATCGCTTATAGTAGGGCATACCTAATTGGAACAACTTGTCCGTAATTAACCACACAAAAGTATATCTTGGGTTTTCTTGTAAGTATTTCGTATTCTGGTGATATGTTATGGGAATTTGCTTTTATGTTCATAAAAAATATAAACTAATGCTACTGTAACTATCCCCTGAGGTTAAAACTGTGATGTCTGTTTTATTGGAAAAATGTGGATGGTAGCACAAACAGTCACCAAAATGCCAATATTATCTATCATCAACTGGTTCAAAAGTTACATAATTGCATTTCTTTGTAGCCTTTCGGTTATCATTAGCGATTCTTCTAAGAATCTCAAAACCCTCTAATGTTGCTTCTTGTTCCAGTAATGGTCAAATTTTTAACACAGTTCTCTGTTTCGAAGAACTTGCAAAGTTTGCATCATTAGAATCGAACTGTGAAGATGATAATTGCCAATAGCTTGCTAAAACTGCTTCCGTGAACAATTAATTCTGTTCTGAATCTATATTACCTTGTTTCGATAGCTTCTATACATAGTGTGTGATTGTTAGTGAATTTGGCAAATGTAAATGCTATTTTATTGTACTTCACGTTACAAACCTGTTTCATTCAATTCATTCATGAATACGGTCATTGTTTTGATCCTCATTATATTATGTTACGTAACGCAGTAACAAACAATTTATTTGTTGGATTTTACGTTTCGTCGCAATTAGCAAATTGTGTTTGTCAATTTTATTTTTATGTGAGCAGGTAATCTGCCTGCCTATTTGTTTCAGTTCCTCAAACTCTGTCCTCTGAGCCTCTACTCAGAGGACAAAGTTTGAGAGTTGAGGTTTGGAGTGGGTATCGTAGAGTTTTTTGGGAAATGAAAAGTATTTTTTACCGATCCTTTATTGAAGTCTGAAAGACCATTCCTGAAAGACTTTAGGGAGATCTTTAAATTTGTCACACGGAGAAACATGGACTCGTGCATTGCGTTCTCTCTAAACTCAAATCCTGCTCAAACCTGGTTTGTAGACACTTTAGCAGAAGTCTAAGCTCGAGGTTTTCCAGCGGGCTATAGACCAAAGACCCAATTTCCCAAAGGTACTCGTAGTTCATGAATTAAGAGCGCGGTCACAGGTCTACTAGCGCCATCGCCACTCCTTTAAAAAATATATTATCTCGTGACTGAAAAGGAATTATGAAAAACGGCTCAATCAGCTGTCTCGGTTAGTTTGTCTAGAATTTTCTATAAGAGCGCTGTCACAGGCCCACTAGCGCCACTCCTTTAAAATAATATTATCTCGTGACTGAAAAGGAATTTTGAAGAACGGCTCAATCAGTTGTCTCGGTAAGTATGTCTAGAATTTTCTAATACCTTTTTTATAGCTTCATATTGAGACACGAAGCAACAAATTTCGATCTAGGGGAATGTGGGCGGTTTTCTTTTGATCGAATTTTGAGCCGTTTTTCATACTACCTTTTCAGTCACGAGATAATATTTTTTTAAAGGAGTGGCGCTAATGGACCTGTGACAGCGCTCTTAAAAGTCGTGAATTGCGTCTGATGTCTGAAATTAAATTTGAAAATAATTTCAAATAAGTGTGTAGTGTGTGTGTGTGTGTAAGTGTTTCAGTGTATAAACACTGCCGAAATTATTACCCATAATTTTACCGGCATCGTTAAATTTACCATTGCTACTAAATAGCTTCGTACGCGAACATACTGTTCAAGAGCTGCTAACGCCATCTACATATTGGGCACGCTAATGAAACAGTTTCGAAATTGAAACACCATTTTGTAGTTATGTAGCCTCTTTTAGTTAGTAGTTACGTGTGAAACTAGTAGATGGCGCTGTTTTAAATTAAAAAAATCAAGAAGTTTGTTCATTTTTAAATAATTTAATTGAATTAAATTATTAAATAAACTGCTATTCTATAGAAATAAAACCGTTTTTAAACATTAATATGTTCTTTGTTACAGATTCATCTTAGATAATAGCGATTTGTTCAAGAACCGTAAAGTCCTAGACGTCGGCTGTGGCTGCGGAGCGGGAAGCATAGCTGCAGCTAAAATGAGAGCCAAGAGAGTGGTGGCCAACGACATTGACGACTGTAAGTGAGCTTTCCTAATATTACCCTAATGAACGAATGACCAACTAACTAGATTATGAACTTCACGTGACGTGCAAATGCTATTTAAAGATGTAACAAATATTGAGATTTCTGTTGAACCTGAAAATTTCATACGAATCTTGTGAGAAAGTATTTATTATTACTATGAAATTCAAGCCTGAAAAAAACTATCAAACATGTCACAAAAAGTTTGGAGATGCCGGGGATCGAACCCGGGGCCTTTCACATGCAAAGCGAACGCTCTACCACTGAGCTACATCCCCACTCGGAGTCTAAGTGGAAATTACCGTTCACGTTCACAGATGCCGTTGTCGCTACAGAAATGAATGCCAAATTGAATGACGTCACTATAGAGACTAGTACTACAAACTTGGTTGGTGACCGCTGCACAGAATTTGATACGATTCTGATTGGTGATATGTTTTATGATGAAGAATTCGCTAATCTGCTGTTTGGTTGGCTGCATACACTTAGCGAAGACGGAAAGACGGCAAGTTTTTATTTCATTCTGTATTACAAACATAGCAATATTGCAAGACTGAAACCATTCCATTATGAAATACTCATATCTTTTTCTTATTTTACTATCAAACCAAAGCAAATTTATACTTGACACTCAAAGCAACATAATGTGCCCAAAGGTGCCTGTTCGCAATACTTACCTACTTATCCTCATCCGACGTACTCGGGAATTGACCGTTTTTGAGAAAAATCTTTCTTGTTCCCACTTTCAGGAAGAGCTTTTTACTAAAGCTTTTTTCATAAATATACCACTAAGCCTAGGATATACCTACACTTAGTGAACCACATAATAGGGTATTTACCAATTTGATAAAAACTATTTTAATTTGAAGATTGAGACGATATATTTAACATAAGAATAAAAACAAATTTATTTATTTCCATTTTCTCAATGAACACCGATTAAAATCAAATGTATGTTTCGTTCAATGCGATATTTTCGTAGCTGAGTACACAAATTCGAACATACGAAGCGATTGATTAGCAATAGGTTTACTTCAAAATTAATAAGATTTGGATCAATAGTGTATTAAGCAATTAGAGTGCTGTCTAAGTATTTTGTTAGTTTCTTGTCATGTTACTCGTATGAGCAACTTAAATTACCTACTTAATTTGAATATTCTCTGAATGTTCTTTGAATGTTCTCTATGCATTTTACAACCATACTGTAATCCCCAACCCGCGTACCAAGCTTGGCGATTATGGCAAAACCCCCCTTTTGGGATAGGCCTATATCCAGCAGTGGACGTCTTACGGCTGAAATGATGATGATGATGGTTTCTTAAGTCTATTCTGTGACAGGTCCTGATAGGCGACCCCGGCCGTCACGGACTGACAGCCAGACGGAGACACTCAATGACACTCCTAGCAAAGTACCAGCTGCAGGAACACAGCTGCATGGAGAACAACGGGTTCACGCACAGCACCGTGTGGCAGCTCAATAAATGAAATAAGTTGAGAAAGTTATTTGCTTTATTTACTGTAGTGCCTTGTCCTTCTCTCGTAAGCTAGAATAGTCTATTTGATTGTTTTCTAGCTTTTGCTCGCGATTGACAGTGAACACTGGTTGCACTTGCACTCTGCAGTCATGATTCTAAAGACACGTGGCGCCATCTATTATCATAATAACATTATTATGGTTTTCCTCGTGAATAGTACTTTTTTTCGGGATAAAAGGTAGGTACCTACCATAGGTCCGTTTCTGTACACCTGACAACGTTTATATGCCTTTCAGGATGACCCATTCAGTGGTTTAGGCTTGAAAAGGGAACAAAGAAACTTACTTTCGCATTTATAATATTAGCTATGATTCCGATCATAGTAAAATTACACTTAATCACAAATGTATTACAGGCACTGGTTAATTAAACAAAAGGTGTCTAAGATACGAGGGTCCTGCTCCTGAGTCCAGAGAAGGGTCGGTTGGACCAGATACGACCGGACTCTTTTATATAGGTCATGTTAATTTACAAAACTGTGAGAGTCAATATTACACAATTAAAATAAAGTAAACTGGATTGATTACTTCTTTTGCATTGTATGGCTTACCTAGGTCCTAGAGTCCTAGGTCCCTAGTTATGTAGGCACCTAATTGTTTCTATTATTTTCTTATTTTCTATTTATTCCCCTTTTATCTTTTTGACATTTATAGAGCCCCATGTGGGGTCTCCACAAAGATAAGAAGAGCATAGTACGGATGTTCTCGTAGGTACATTAGATAACTAGGCAGGAAGGTAGGTACCTATAGGCAGTTGAAGGACTACAGGTTTCAATAAAAAATAAGTACAAAAAATATCTAAGAATCTTATATAATTATCAAATTAATAACAACATTACATTACGCTTTCTACAAGGCACATTATCAAAAGTCGTTGTCTGTAGAGTCGTTGATATTCGAGGCACAATAATAGTCGGCTTATACATACTCACAATGAAGTTTAGTGAACTACGGCAGTTATATTCATTATTACCGGACGGAGAACCTTAAATATAATACAAATTCTATGAAAATATATTTAAGTACAAAAACATTAAGGATTATTTACATTCCTACGAAATTATCTTACAATAAAAAATCTTACAATCTACAATTTGTATTTTCAGAAATAATTTAAAACAACGCCATCTAGTGGCAAGTGGCGGTACTTCTTAGGAAGGATCAAGACCAAAAGTGCGTAGATTTAGATTATAACAAGATTACAGTTGGTAATTATGCATAGTGTTAGCGTAGATGCCGTGTTTAGATCGGGCTGTTCTTCCGGAGTAGTGGGAGTAAGTGTCCATGTCCATGGTAGCGTGGGGGTGCATGATGAGAACTGGTTGTAGGGCGAGAGACTTCCTTGAGCCGGACACAGATGTCGCGTCGGTGACGTAGCCGTTGTTCACCTCACCTGCAAGGAAGACATGCCACATTGTGTGAATTGATACGCAAACGGTACAAAAGAAAGTGTTTGTTCGCCGTATTGGGTAATACGAGATGGTCACGCTCACGAACTCGCGACATCGACAAAGTTTGAAAGGTTTTGTGACTTTGGTAAAGAGGAATGTCCACGTAAGAAATCGAATAGGTACATTGAATTGTTTTTAATAATCATGATAACGCCCTGCTAAAACGGGATTAATTGACCCAAACATAAAATTATTTACATAATTAGATCAGTGATAACCGCTTTAACCAGTTGACCATGAATTAATGCAAATCAAAAAAACATAGTTCTACAAAATTGTTCGAAAACATTGTTTTTAAGAATTCGATGGTTCCTTTGTGTACCTACATAAATGATACATACATTATACAGGCTCGCATGACATGGACACACAACCCGATAGGTAGGTACCTACCAAAGATTCAGTAGGTACATGATTCTGTAACCTGATGAAGAATGTTTCAGGAACGCTTATTTGCTGTTCCCAATTTGGGTTCAGGGAAATACATAGGTACCCTAGTTGACGGAATTTCCATGCTTGCTTGCTTCCAGAATTTGGATTCAGGAGAGGTATATATAGGTATGACATTATTACTATTTACCTCCCCTGAATCCAAATTCTCAACAGTTAACTTAACCATTTTAAAGCATGAAAATTCCGTCAACTAGGTACCTACACTCACAGACGAGGCACTACTGTTGACTTCAAAGTTCAAACAACCCACGTACTGATAGGTCCTACTTAAGACACAATAACATTTACCCACACCGTAAGTTTACAAGATCCGCAAGGTCCTATAACACGGTTCACTTAAACAAGAATATGACAGAAGGTTTAAACTTCAAAACTCTAGGAACTGATACTGTTCGGGCGCCTCCGACCATTCGGCAATCTTCGGCTGCTGTCGTAAGACAGCGGAAGGTAGCTGTAGGTAGTGGCGACGAGAGGAACGGCGGCGGCGCGGGCGTGCAGGACGCGGGCCGTCGAACCACTTCGCTACCGATCCAACGACGACACGCGCGCGCACTCCATACGTTTACCAACTCAAAAATTGCACCTATACGGATTGAGTTAGGTCCCTAAGACCCTAACAGATACTAAAAAATGTTCTTGGCAGTAGTTACAGGTTGCCAGAAGCTTCGTTTGATAACTAGTTTAAGTTTTATCGTGCAACTCAGTAACTGGGTTGTGGAGGCCAGATATGGTCGCTCCATGTAAAAATATTAGTATTCAGCTACATTCGAATAGACTGGAAGCCGACCACAACATAGTTGGGAAAAGGCTAGGCAGACACCTTCCCTTGTGGCTCCCCCTTCGCGGAATTCTATCATGATGTTCTAATCTGCTATTGGAGTTTGCTGTGATATCTCGCTCATAACGGAAGGTTGGTAATCGATAACCCTGCTTAGATATTCTTAAGCAGGGTTCACCACACAACATCAACAATTTGGCTTTTTGGATGCCTATCGTGCCACTCACGGAATACTGCCATTTGTTTGACGTCAAAACCTAATCAACCTACTTCATTTACTTTTTTTTTTCTTCTTTCTTTATCAGTCTATAATGTTGCGTATACTGCGGACACAGGGAACACTCCTCTCATCACTTCTAATAGTGTTGGTAAGATCAACGCTTCGGATGCGCATTTTAGTCCAAACAAGCCGTGTGCCCGTGGGATGTTGTTTTTTTTTTTTTAACTTCCATGACTACTAACTTTATAACTCTTTTACTTTACCTAAGAGGTAGTTTAAAATGATCTCTTATGAAACAATTAAATCTAGACTCGGTGGCTTAGGCTGTGAGTTGTCTGTCATTAAATTTAAGATTTTTACGAAGTGGAAGATGTATTCCGAACACAACTGTGCATTCTATGGAAATACGCACACTTTCCTTAAATTTTACTTCCTTGTGCTATCGTGATGCGGTCACGTTAGACGTTATAAAAACGCACACTGTGTGTAGTGGGAATTCTGTGTTCCATCTACTGCATGGCCCGTCAGGTAACTGTGTCGGGAGGTGATAGCATATTCATGAGATTGGTTCAGTCGCCGTCGTATGCGACACACATAATCTGAGGTAGGTATGCGACGATTTGTGGAGACTAGCAAGTTGTAGAGGCCAGCACATCAAGCTACTCCAATCTGTCAAATTTCTTTGATAGTTTTTCAACTTTATTACAAAGGAATAAGGTTTATGTTCAATTTAGATTGACTAAAACTAGCAAGTCATTTCTAATAAACAGTATCCGCTTCTATAACAAGTTGCCAAAGTCGGTTACAGAACTTAGCGATGGAAAGTTTAAAACGCACATCAAACGTGTCCTTATCAAAAAAGCATATTATAAGATAAAAGACTACGTTGAAGACAGGGAAGTTTGGCATTAATTCCTTCTGCACATGTGGCTTCCCTGGTACCTCATTAACAGCATAACTATGTGAAAGTCTATTAACTGCTCTCAAATACAAAGTTCTTTTTAATTCTTTTTATTTTTACAATGCTGACATATTCTCGTCATTAATTGACATTATACATCAATTTTATTTAGGTTCATTTTATTTATGTAGATTATTTTACATATTGTGAATGAGAGAACGTTGTAGGCCTTACTGACTGTAGATTTGTAGACGATTTTCTATTCTGTATTCGTCTAAGTACCTGGTACTTATTGATAGGCCTGCGCTGTCCTCCCATACATTTAATCTCTGTAATTTGAAAATATTGTTAAAGCCAATTATTTTTAAAAGAGTAACCGTGGAGTTTCTTGCCGGCTCTTCTCCATAGGAAACAACAATTTGGAACCGTGCACCTAGCTTCTGACGTTTCATAAGTGCCCATGCAGGTTTATATGAAATAAAAATATTTTGATTTTGATTTTGAATGAATTGGGAAAATTTGACAGTTTGTGATAGCTTGACCTGCTGGCGACTGTACATGGACTGATTTGTGTGTAGATCATTGACTTATATATTACTGCGTTTTTAAATAATTGGTGTAGGCATAGAATAACGTTCAATTCGGCTGGTCCCCGATAACTGTGACGTATTTGGCACAAGTTTTAGTCTTCATCTGCCTAGCCTTTACAATGTGTTGGAGCCAGCCTCCAGTCTTATCGGATGCAGCTGAGTGCCAGTATTTTACATGAACTGACTGCCTATCATATATCCTGATCCACAACCCATTCACTGGGTATTACGATACCTCTTGGCTTACCAAAGTCATAATTGACGGTCAGACTTTCGAGCTTCCGACGACCCGTAACTACTGTCAAAGATATATGAATGTCAGCCGGGACGGGACCAATAACTTTGCGTGCTTCCCGAAGCACGGAGGGGTCTTGGTACACAAAGGTCATCTTATCACGAACCAAGCCTGACTGATCGCCTGCCAGGGGTGCGGGTTGTTCAAGAGATACCGTGGCCCCTGGCACACAGGTAACTGAAGGAACACGGATGGGTTTTAGTCAGTAAAAGTCTGAAACACCCTCCTGTTCCACCCAGAGCGGGAGAAGTTATTTGATGATTTCCCACACTCAAAAAAATACTTTGACTGCTCGTTCAGCTCTTGAACGTGGTTTAGATGTGCAGATCGCTTTCAGTTTCATTGGTGAAGTCCGCCCTTAATAATAAATTTCATAGCTGTTCCTACAATTCGCGACCTGGATGATAAATGATTAAATGATGATAAATGATTTTTATTTCTGTAAGTAGGTTTGTACAAACACTTTTACACGTCAATCATATTTTTTAAACTAGATGAGGTCGGCGTTTCCTATCTGACTACTCTGAGAAGAAAAGCCGAAACAAACTCAGAGGTCACAGTCTCTTTTAAAGTCCAGACATAATCTTGGTCAGAGCATGTGAAGACCATGTGGATTGGTGTCTGAAATGGTCTTTTGAGGAAAGAACCACACAGGTTGAGTGGACCTGTCCATTCAGTGCACGCATTTATCAGTAATCATACGGCTCAACTCAGAACTTGAGGAGCTCTGGAACATTCTTTCACAGTTCAACTGTACCTAATCGTGTCCCCAGCACAGCTATTCACAACGTTCGATACGCTTCCGTGCCGAATCGAACGACAATGAATTTTATCAAAAGAGTCCTCTGAAGGCTGTTCATGAATCTAAAACCCTAATTTTTTGTCAGTTTAAATCAAATAGACGACCGCTATTCTTCCGACTGCTCATTGCTGTCGGGGGCAAGGCAAATAAGTAATTGAAAACGTGTCATTTTACATTCGACAATTGGTTGTGAATAGCTACGCCTCTGCTGAACCCTTTTAACCAAAGACAACAGCACAATTTCTAAACATGCAACACTTTCACACTGCGAGCTACAAATGTTACCATTCCCATACAATTTCGGTACTTCTCGTAGATTTTCCCATTGTTTACAAAAATAATGATATCTCCAAATTCATGCACTTTCACTGTCGTTCACTCATATTATGCGTGTGACTGTGAACCAATTAGGGCTGGTGTGCGCGCACGCAATGTTTTGATCAATGATGTTTAATTTCAACTTTTGAGTGCGTTACACAACTTTTGTTGTTGCATTCTCCAAAAGCTGAGAACAAATTTAATATGATACCTAATTGAAGGTAATTTGTTTATTTTTCTGTACAAATCTTAAATTATTTTGTCTCTTTGTGCGAGTACCTAGGTACCTATGGTATTTCAACTTGAATCTCCACTTTCTTTATTTTGCGCATTATCTTGGTCTTCCACGCTACTATCTCTCTTTTATCTAGTCGTCATCATCTACCTAGCTATTTCCCAACTATCTTCCAGTCAAACTGGATGTAGCTAAATATCAATATTTTACATGGAGCGACTGCCTATCTGTCCTCCACAACCCGGTTACTGGATAGTACGATACCCATTGATAAGACTGATGGTCAGATTTTCGGGCTTCTGACGACCCGTAACGACTGTCAAAGATCCACGAATGACAGCCGAGACCAAAAGTTTATTGTACTTTCTGGGGTCTTGGTTTGTAAAGATGGTCTCATCCACGGGCCAAGTTCAGCAAGCGTAGCTAAACCGGCTGTTATCACCACCTAGCCACGAACCCCTCTTTCTTTTATCTAGTGTGATGTAGAATGTAGATATTATAATTTTTAGGTCCCTAGCAAGAGCAACTATCGCCTTTTACCTAAATTTTTTGAAGTGAAAACTTCTTTAGGCGCGTTTAGCATTTTTTGAGATGGGAAAAAACAATTGAACTCGCGACACAGTTACCGACACCACTGACAAAATTACGAACGAACAACGTTGAGCGTACGTTGAACGTGAATTTAAGTTCTGTAAGGGACAACTGTGTCTGTGTGTTCCGTTGTGGTGCCGGACGTAAAAGAATAGCACTGTCCCATTTCTTCCCGTGGGTGTGGTAGAAGGCGACTAAGGGACTTACTAGAGAATGGGCAGCAGCGTTCTCTATGCATTTTACCACCATACTGTGATCGCCAACCCGCCTGCCAAGCGTGGCGATTATGGCTAAACCCCGCTTTTGAGGGAGGCCTATGTCCAACAGTGGAGGTTTTTCGGCTGAAATGATAATGATGATGATGATGAAAGGACAGCAGATAATTTTTTAGGCATTACGATGCTGGATCCATGGAGAAAGCTGTACAGTTTGAAGGTATGTACCATACTCTTAAAGACCACACCTTTCTGATACAAGTACTGTAAAGCTATAGTTCACGGTTCACAGTAAAAAAACATGCTACGAGTAGGTATGTCATAAGTGTGTCTTTCTTAATTCAGGAAGGAAGCCGTTAAAACGAACGTTGCCTCGTCAATTAAATAGCTGGCACTGTGCTTTATAGGCCCATAGCATCATAACATTCAGTCTTTGTCCATTATTATAATTTTATGACTTAATTACTCGCATAACAGTGTGATACGGAAATAATTACACAGTATGTAGGTACATTAAGTGCGGATTTCACCAATGAAACTGAAAGCGATCGGCATAGCTATTCACAAGCATTCGACAGGCTATCGTATCGAAAATTACATATTTCGATAACCTGATTCGCGTTGCTCTTGACAGCAAACCACTGCCGAAAGAATAGCTTCTAAATCGGTCGTCAATTTGATTTAAACTTACTTAAATTCGGGATTAGGATTTATGATAAGCGTTAATAACAGGACTCCTACGATATCATTGATTGGTGTTCGATTCGGTGCGGAATCGTATCGAATGGTTGTGAAGCTATGCTGCACTTGCATGACTTGTCAGTGTCAAACAGCTCACAGACAGCTCTTGAACGCGGTTATGATGTACTCAACAGTAGACCGCGTTTAGTTTCAGTGGTGAAATTCGCTCTTAGGCTTTTTCCAAATTAAACTTATTCTTTTTTGTCCCAGACAACTACTGCCGCGGCAGGAAACACAGGCTGTTTGCTGTGCCCCCATGTCGCACCGTTGCATGTGCTAAGTCCCCAGTTCCACGTACTCTGGCCGCTCTTAATGATCTCTTGGACACTAACCCAACAAACGATCAGGGGCCTAAGTCTACTAATTTATAAACGTCACAATGGTCTCTCAATGGTAAGTTTTTGACAGATTTGCCATACAAAAACTGTCAAAAACACACCATTGAGAGACCATTGTAACGTTTATAAATTAGTAGACTTAGGCCCCTGGGGCCTAAGTCTGCTATTTTTATAAATTCGTCATTCCAACACGATCCCATTGTCATTTTGGTAAAAGTGCGTAATCTGCTAAATTCATAATGGTCGATCAGTGGTCGGTCAATGGTCTCGTAATAGAATTGTGTTTTAATGGCATTGTCGTATTGTCATTATTATAAAACACGTTAGTAGAAATGTTTTTCGAAAAAATACTACTAAATTTGAACATTTATTCATGCCAGATTTCATTTATAAGTATTTACTTTATTATTTTTAAACATATTTTTAAGAACTGTCAAAAATTACCGCCAAGTCAGTCATTAATTTGTCATTATGTACGAGATTACCAATAAATGCCATTTCTTTCAATGGAGTGTCAGTGGCTGACCACTGGAAAGTCATAATGACGCCATTATATTAGTAGATTACCAAACTTGTCAAAATCAACAATTATGAAATCAATGATAGACCATTCTGACACTATTGTAATAGCAGACTTGAGGCCCTGTTTGCGGACGAATGGATGAAGATTTTATCGGTACCTATGTCAGAAGTACTGTGAGAGGTGAGAGGGATTTATGATGAGTTAAGTTTTACTTTGTATTATTTCCTCTCTCTGTGCAATTTTATTGTTTTTTTTTTTTTTGTTCTTTTTTGTGTGCAAACTGTTTTTAATTTCTGTAATTGGTACTAAACCGTTTTAATTAAGGAAATAAATAAATTCTCCTTTCAATATTATTCCATAACCAACAAGCATTGATATACAAAAAACCCAAGATACACAAACAGCGTCTCAAAAACGTCCGCATAAATAGGACGCAATGCGCAGGTGTCAAATAGTCAGTCATCTTTCCGCTTTCAGTCAGTCTTTTTGGACACTGCTGTGTAAAAACCACTTTAAGTCATGCATGTAAGGTTGAATTTGCAAAAAAAAACTCTAACCACTGACATATAATTGGGGACAGTTTTTGGTGTTACTTTTGTACAAGACTGGGCATCTTAGGTTTTTTGTATAACAATGCCAGTAACTAAGAAAATCCTAGCTTTTAATCCAAGGGTTGCAGAACCTCCTTTCTACACCAATTACGCACACAGAACTCAACAGTCCGTTTTTCAACAGTGCCAACCCTAGTAGCACAGTAACACACAAACACACAGCGTCGGTCACACCGTGTCGCACAGTGCTCGCAGCAATCAGGCTAGAAACTCGGATAATATCGCGTTTGTTGCGCAATTGTAATTGTAGTGTTCTTGTTTAGTGTTTACCTATGTGAGGCTGGGCTTTGTTATGTGGTAGATACATACAGCTTTTGAAGACGTTGTCCTTCTGGCTAAGACCTAGCAAGACTGGTTTAGGGCTAAAGATAATGTTGCATATACATAGAATGCATATAGAATGTTTTATTTTTCGTTTTCTGTTTAAGAGGGCTATCACATTTTTTTTAAGCTATTGCATAGCTTTTATCGCGGGCTTTGAGCGCGGCGACCGAATCAAGAAATTCCGTAACGAAAAAAAACTAACACCCCCCACTGCGCCTACCATGTAGCTCGGCCGAGCGTTCGCTTAATGTGGATGTACCTATATGGTACGACTGTACTATATAATAAAATTTAATATCAAAGAAACAACTTGAATTAATATCAAAGAAAAAACTTGAATTAATATCAAAGAAAAAAAATACTGCATAAATAAAAAAAAATTTTTTTTATTATAATTGCATAAGTTGATAAAAAATGCTATGCAATAGCTTTACCGCGGCAGTCCTCGAGTGTTACACGTATTTTTTTTATTTCAGCGTTTTACTCGAGATTTGATATTTGCATATGGTTTAGATATAGCCACAGAAATAAATAAAATATATGTCCGAGATCATTATTTGTCTTAGAAGTGTTCTAAAAAAATATTTCAATTTGTTTACTGTTATAGTCTCGGCAAACATGTTTCATAAAAAAAAAATATTTCGGGCATCTTTTGATGCTTTGTCACATCGAACATTTAAAAGGGACATTCAGCAATAAACAAGTAAGTGATGGTTCCTGATCTTGCTTGCTGGGGCTTGTGGCTAAGTGATAACAAACGCACAGGGGCCTAAGTCTACTAATTTATAAACGTCACAATGGTCTCTCAATGGTAAGTTTTTGACAGATTTGCCATACAAAAACTGTCAAAAACACACCATTGAGAGACCATTGTAACGTTTATAAATTAGTAGACTTAGGCCCCTGTTCGAACGATCAGGTTAGGTTACAGTTGCCGCGGTTGGCATAGCCTTTCTTTTCCTTTTCCCATTCGTCAATAATTGGGCTATCAATAGGCTGGAGTGGTATATTGTTACCTTTGTAAAGCGAGGGTGGTGGGTAGCCGCTGTCGGGCTGCAGCCTCACGTGGCGGGTTGCCAGGATGAACGCCAGTGCGGACAGCACGATGCCGTCCAGACAGCCTATCACTGCCAGCAGATACGCCCAGCGGATGTGACATCGACCTGGGGAAGGAGAGAACATGACATGAGTATAAATGGTGTCTGTGAGCCAATGTTTTTTCATTAGTACATACAGGCAACAAGGACACAATTTTTTCAGTAGTACAGGCACAAACAATACATCTTTTTCAGTAGTACCAACGATACACTTTTTTCCTTAGTACAGGCACCAACGATACACTTGTTTCTGTAATCTTAATTTTTTGTCTACTTGCAATATATTTTTTGTGAACTTCTTATGAAAAAAGAAATACAATATTGCATAACATGCATAAATACAATCAGCCTAAAAAGTTTCCACTACTGCAATACAGGCCGTAATCGACCTCGCGGGCCGAGTGTGGGTTGGTAGATCAGATGTCACATGTTATCCAATTTTTGGTTCTTGGACATTCCTCACGATGTTTTTCTTCACCATTTTGTGAGCAGTGCAAGTAATGCCTGCCTCGGTTCGAATCCCCCACATACGACTCGCGAGTCGGTCACCGGCTAAGTGTCAACAGCAGAATAGACGCAACTACAGCCGTCAGCGACTGTCGTCGACATCCGTCAACAAAGTGCCGCTCGTGTATTTGAGTACCTACGGACCGTAGGTACTCAAATACACGAGCGGCATGATGTCGACAGCCTTTCTCATGTTTTTTTGAAAATTTCAGATCCGTGTCAGGTTGTTTGTTTATCAAAATATGTCTCACGACCGTATAATAATATGAGCTGAGCAACTCTGTTACTAACACTTCGAATACCAACAAAAAAGAAAGCAAGTATTTAAATGCTTCTGAGTCTACTGAGTGACTAATAACGATAACATTTTAATGTAATGTTACGTTACGCAACCATATCTAGATCACTAAGAACATTAATAAATAATTAAGGCGTCAAAAGGGCAACCATCACATTGATATTTAATTGAAAAAATCAAGGCTATCGATTAATCGTTCTGAATATCTTCAACTATTCGTGTTGCTGTTAAATTCAATTTGATAGTACGACGAACGATCGAAGGTCGCTCACTATCACATTCATCTTCTGACTACATATTTTACTAGCGAGAGCGACCCTGCTTCGCACGGTTGTTACAACTAGACACAACTTAAAAATTTCTTTGTTATACAGGAAAAGTTTTTATCCAGTGCGCAAATTGTAACCATGAATTCAGCATATCATTCTAGAAGTTTTTCGCCGGATACACAAACAAAAATCAGCTGTTCCATACATTTTGCAGATATTTTTTTTGTACAACCGGCGAAAAATTTCCCCGGCACAGTGAATAAGGTCTGGAGGAACAGAGATCTTACAAACGCCATCAAGATCCGGCTTGTTCAAACACTGATTTTCCCTATGTTCCTATACGCTCGCTGCTGAGACGTGGACGCTTCGCGACATCGAAAGGAAAAAGACAGCTCTGGAAATGTGGTGCTGGAGATAAATGCTTGGGGTATCGTGGAACGAGTTTCGCAACAATACTTCGATATGCCAAGATCTCAACATCAAAAACCATCTATCTGTTGTGGTCCGAACGCGCATCCTCAAATACTTCGGACACGTCTCAATCTCGAGGTGGGACGGTGACTCTATATGTAGAGCGCCTTGTTGTGCAGGGTAGAGTGGAAGGCACTAGATCACGCGGGCGCTCACCCATGAGATGGACTGGCCAAATAAAATCCGCAGTGGGCGATCCCTTGTATAAACTTTGTGCACATTACATTCCAAAAATCGGAGTAGATGGCGAGAAATTCAAGATTCAAGATTCTTTATTTGTGGAAACATGAGTACATATGAAATTGTGAGGCGATTACATCAGCCCCTAGACAAGAAATTTCATGAGGACAACGACCGCTGTGACAAGTGTTACGAAGAAGAAGACTCACCAAGGTTTCGTCACAATGGGTACAGCCATTTTTGAGTTTTTGCAAGACTAACGACCGGCAATTGATTTTATATATACAAATTATGATGATAGAAGATAATAAAAGATCATTCTACAATATTATACTTGTATAGCTGTGATATATTGCAATGTTTATGTAACTGGGTCGAGCCTACGAGTCTATTTAATTCAATTCAGTTTAGACGATTTTATACATAGCTATTAACATATTTCATGTCGATATTGAAAAGATGAAGTTACATTTTAGCTTGTGATGACGAAATTCATACGATGCCGATCACAACACTTAAGATTTGATGAAAATCAGAAGTGAGAACGTAATGAAACAATGTTTAAAGTTTTAAACTCAAGGCTTCTTCCAAACGTTTTGTAAGAGTACATTGTATTGTAATGCAATTGTAACATACTCGTGTTAGAAGGATACTAAACGAAGACACATCATCATCTTTGCCTAACTATGTAGGGGTGTCACTGGATTCACTGGATCTGACTAGATCCAGCTGAATATCAGTATTTTACATGGAGCCACTGTCTATCTGACCACAACCCAAATCCTGGGTAATACGATACCCCTTTGTAAGTAATGGTTCAGGTCAGACTTTTGAGCTTCTGACGGCCCGTAACAACTGTCAAAGATCCCCAAATCACGTCCGGAACCAACGACTTAACGTGCTTTCCAAGTCGAGGTAGAAGGTAGAAGTTTTGTTGTTATTACTTCGAGTGGCGTTCACGCTTTGCGGGACACTGGTCCCACAAAGAGTAAAGCTTGAGCTAATTTGAACCGTACTAAAAGTCGACCAATCCTGCAGTTAAATACCAACCATGTGGTAACCAGCATTCACTCGCATTAACTACCATGGATGAACAATTTTGCAGATTGCAGCAGTTCACTTCTTGATTGAAATTCGAGCACAACAAACATTCAAAATTTCAAGTCTTGATTTTTTGGGCTCTTGAACCATTAGTCTGAGCATCATGTTCTGTTGTTTAACAACAGATTTCTTACACCACACTGGTGAGAAAGGCTAGTTTACTTAATCAAGGCATAGAGAGATAATATCCATGTTATTACCAGGTTCTTTCGTTTCCGCCTACCATCTTGGGACAAAGAGAGAATGAGTTCATATTATATTTTGTGTTTCCCTGTTAGTTGTTGTGCTTGGGTCCATATTTGCAGAGGTCAGACAGTTAGCCTGGAAACTGTATTATTGTATAGTGATGCCTTACCTATATTATACTGGTCTGCAGTGGGTCCGCACGTCTCCTGCACGGCTGTCTCGCTCCACCCGGCAGGGTAGACCGCCACGCCTGCCACCATACTCAGCGCTGGAATCAGAAACAACAAACGTTTACTACATGATGAAAATATATATATAAAGATATGGGCTATTAAAAACATTCTTCAATTCATTCATTCACTGACAGAGAACACATAGCCTAAACCGCTGGGTGGCGAATTTAGCACAAGAGTTCTGTATGTAGCGAAAATGAGCCCTAAGGAAGGCTTTTGATCCCCTAAAGCGGTTTAATGGAGGATGAAACTTTGTAAGGAATTTCGTCATTTTTGACGACGCGACGAGGAAATTCCATCGAGCACACGGCTTGTATCTTATAGAAAGGAATTCTTCAGAAGACCTAGTAGGGGAAATTGAAGATGACAAAACTTTAAACTGCTTTACAATTTGCCTTGCCAGAGACTTGAAAGAATTGGCAAAGATCTAAGTTTTGATAGAACAAGAACCACCTAGTCATTACGCCAAACTACGAAACTTGCGAAAATACACTTAAAACTAAGCGATTTCTTAATCCTAAATATACATATATATTATACACTAGGTATCTTTAGGAAACGCCTACTTCCGTGCAAGTTAATGATGATCAGTAAAGCTTTGTACTGTGGTACTGGTATCGAACAAACAAATGAGCACTCATTATAGGTTAGTCAAGGTTTAGTATAGTAATCCCAAGCATTTAAACGTTAACACAGCACAGGAGTAACCGTGTATTTAGGCCATTTGTGTTAAAAGAATGGATACCTAGAATAAGAAATAAGGAAAACAGAGAGTCTAAAAGTGGCGCCGGTGACTGAAAAGTTGTGTGAAAATCAGTTGTCATGATATGGATATGTGAAGCGGAGGAATCAAGCCAATTTCGTGAGCAGAGTTTTGAGTATGAATGTGGATAGCTATAAAGAGGACGGAAAGGACAAAGAAAATTCGTAGGTATAGACTGTGAAGGATGATATATTATTTGTAGAAGAAGAAGACTTCATGCGGCTACACCAAATACATTGAGATTAGGGCAGTAGAATACTGATGATCTTATGGGTATCGATGCCAATAAAGAAGATCAGAATTCACTTGTTTCCCACGACAAAACAAACAGAATCAGTTATTTTGTTAAGCTCTCATAACAACAGGTGTAATTGTAACGGGACCCGCAAAGTAAGCAGATCGAATTGAAACGGAAACCGAACTGCTACGGTGGGAACTACAGGTGGTAAGTACATTGTATTGTATAAAGGTATATTATTAGTGTATTGTATTGTTTTTATAGCCCAAGGAACTGAGACGCAGGTGCCGCTACTTCCCATGCCGCAATGGGAGACTGTTGAAGAATTTGTAAACTAAATTGGCTGATTGAAAATGGTTTCTTTGAGTCTAGAGACATGCACGGTGCAGGAGAAATTCAATTAGAGTGATAACTTCTGTAGATATGTAAGTACATTCAACTCAGCCTATCGCAGTCCACTGCTGGACATAGGCCTCTCCTCCGCCTTCCGCATCCACCTTGAAGTAGTCCATACTTTTTTTATAAAATCTAAATATTGTATCTCTAACTTCGTGGCTAACGAGCTACACATTCAAGCGACACTGGTCCCCGTACAACGACTGCTGAGAAAATGGACGTAGTTGTTCAGAGCGACGCGACTGGCAGAGCGACCAACGGACAGAAACTACAGGTGACCAGCATCGATAATCACAACCATTCGAAACGCTCTCGTACCTAATCGAATATCAATCGATGTTATCGTAGGAGTCCTCTATTCTTCCGACAGCTGTTGGCAAGGCAAAATAGGTTATCGAAATGTGTCGTTTTCGATACGATTGCCTGTCGAATGCTTGTGAATAGCTATGTAGTAGTCGAGGCCGTGATAGGGGCTTTCGAGAGCTTTAAGACCATGCATCAGTCTTCCTTGCAAGTAAGGATCGTGTTCGGGAGGTCATAAACATTTTCAGAAGCAAGATTAATTTAAGCTTAGAGGAAAATGGCTCTAATTTCACTACAGTTAGGCACATAATGACACCTATTATCAAACTGTGAGTTTTTCATTACTATTATTCACTAGTGAGTTATAGAATTGGTTGAGTTGCTTTGTTCTTAGTGAGTTATAGGTTGCTTTTTGTTTGAGTTGCTTTGTTCTTAAAAACGATGATGATGGATGATGATAGATGATGATGGATGACGATGGATGACGATGGATGATGATGGATGATGATGGATGACGATGGATGATGATGGATGATGATGATGGATGATGATGGATGCTGATGGATGACGATGGATGATGATGGATGATGGATGATGCTGGATGATGATGGGTGATAATGAATGATGATGGATGACGATGGATGATGATGGATGACGATGGATGATGATGGATGATGATGATGGATGATGATGGATGACGATGGATGATGATGGATGATGATGGATGACGATGGATGACGATGGATGATGATGGATGATGATGATGGATGATGATGGATGATGATGATGATGATGATGATGATGATTTAGTATTATTTTCTTCGCAAGTGTGTTGAAAAACGTCGTATGATACACGTGTGTATTGATGATTATCGTCCTCGGCTCTCTTAAGAACCTCGCCTGACGGCTCGGGTCTCAATGGTGCCTCAGCGATAATCACCAACGTTACACACTTGTACCATAATGTACCTACTATTCTTGTGAAGTTTATGAGCTTTAAGGTAAGTTTTCGAAAGTTTGCGGCAAATAGGTAGGTTTTGACAGCCTACCATGGCCCCCACGTTAAAGATATTGTGATATCAGTTTCACTTGCGTATGTAAACAGTTGTTATGTACAAGTAGGTATGTGCATACATAAAGATATGCAAAGGTGTGGAAATTCAAGATACCTAGGTACTTTAGCTTTCCTTTCCTTTAGCTAAAGTTAGTCAACGTGTATTGTCTTAGCGAATTCCGAATGGGTCATTGTGCGCTATACGCAATATTACCCTTCTTTCATTCATTAGGTACTCCTTGGCAATTACCTAAATAGGTACGACTGTTTTTCAAAACTTTACTGAAAGGAAGTTTAGAGTATCTAGAGACACCGTTCACAGTTATGTTTTACCTCTGACTGCAGTGATGTAACTGAACGTAACGAGAATAAAGATCACTATGATAATGTCAGACTTGTTAGTGGTAGCAACCCAAAAGAAGCACCCTTATTGTAAAAAAGCACAAAGATCACTTTGGTTTTGACTGTGACTCAAGATCAGAGGTGAAATAAGTGTGAATATACAGTCGCCAGCAGGTCAAGCTATCCCAAACTGTCAAATTTTCCCAATTGAACATAAACCTTATTCGTTTGTAATAAAGTTGAAAAACTATCAAATTAATTCATTCCACATTTTGAAATAGCAGCAAAGGTTTTTAATGCCCACAATTTTAGTTTCCTCTACTTATTCCCTGGAGTATTTCTAAATTTTCTGCTAAATATGTATGTTCAGTCACATAAATATTCATCATCCCGTTTACAAATATCCCGTAGCCGCAAAAACGAAATCCGTACCTACACCATTTCCATTTCCAGTGCTACCAACATTGCAACATCATCCAATTAACAGACGCAGCAAAATAATCAAAATTATAAAAGAAAAGCGTTTCGGTTCCGTTACGCAGTAGTCTTTTCGTTTCGAATAAGGAATTAGCAGATGCTTGCCATTCAGTTTCCCTTCATTAGGCCAGTGTGAAACTAAAGCTGTGTTCACACTCGGCGGAGCGTAACCGGCCATTCGCGGTTCGCGCCAGTGCTTCTTGACTTTCGATGACGGTTAAGATTTTTACTCTGTGCTGTCAGCTGTCATCGGTAAAGGGAAACGCGGGAAATTGGAGCTGAGTTGTGGCTGAGTAGTGATGATAATTTATTTTGCTGAAAGATTTCATTTTATTCGCTATCTTGGTATTTTTGTATGCGAATGTCACGTTGCTCGCCGCACACTGTTAGGGTGGGTCTAGATAGATAGGTGACTTAAATATTTGCATGACTTTAGATGTTATTTTGTTCACCGGGGTAATTCATTGTAAAACACATTAACAGTAGGAATGGATTTCATGATAGTTCAACAACAATGATTGCGTTATAAACGTTGTTAACAGACAATTTTTTCAAACGAGAGTGATTGATAGTGTACCTATTAGTTTTAGCATATCCCATGCCACGAACCATACGACGTAAGACCAAAAGACAATATTCAAACTAGGCTGAGAGACAGCACAAAATTTAGCATCAAAAATAAACAAGTCCCCCAAAATGCCCGCCCTTCACCACTTCCTCGTGCTTTAGCTGGGAAGAACGCCCAACACAGTCCTCAGCGATTGTGTGGTGTGCGCACACTTGCACACACCACACAGTCGTGTAACCAACCACTGTTTCCCACAGTAATCCTTCAAGCGTGACACAACAACCTGCTACTAACAACGTTAACATTAACAGCGGTAATTAAAGTACAGCCATCGCCGCATGCGCATATGTAACGCTTTCACAACCATTATCACATTATATGCACGTAACGCGTGAATAAATACATAATCAGCCTATAATTTTCCCACTGCTGGGACACAGGCCTCCTCTCTATGAGAGGGAGTCAGCCATATTCCACCACGCGGTCCCAGTGCGGGTTGGTAGATGCCAGTTTCCTCACGATGATTTCCGTCACCGTTTTGAGAGCAGTGGTGATGAAATAATTTACACAAAGTTAAGCGCCTGTCTGGGTTCGAACCTACAGCCTACAACTCGTAAGTGTTACATAATGACATGCTAGCTGCGCCTGCGTGACATAGGTAATGCTAGCAAAGGTCATATGGAGTGCGTAATTAGCTACAGGTGTTTTATAGTAATGTGTTTGGCTTTTATTAAGCGAGTGTTAAAAGGAGAATCTTTTTAGTGAGTTGGTAAAAGGTGATTAATTCTTGAGCCATGTAATTATCGTAACTAACTTTTGCCCTACCTATATCTGTGTGCCAAATGAAATCCAAATCCGTTCAGGCGTTTTTGAGCGAAAGCGTAACAAATAAACAAACTCACGTTCGCATATACTTACTGTAGGAATTAAAACGAATTGTTTGTAATTACATGACCGTCAGAAATGGCAAGCCAAACTGACCTCAAATTAAACCTAGTAATAACCTAAGTTACCTCAAAATACAATAACAACAAGAAAGACAATAGCAAACAAACTATGATACTTTACCACAATCCGCGGCTGGCTAATCCTCAGCAAAAGAATAAAGAACAATTAATAAGTATTGAAATAATGACGAAACCAAACTCGTACTATGAACCAATTTCACAAATAGACTTGAAAATAACTTCATCTTACAGAATATTACCAAATCACCTCTCACACACTTGTTTAATCTAGGTAATAAGCTAGATTTTAAGCGAATATTGCAAGTCATTACTTTCGACGACTATTGTGAGTGGCTGTAACACCTTCGCCGCCGGTGCAAACTATATAAAATAAAACTAAAAGTGCAAAGGTGAAGTGGCGAGCGTAGCCACCACGTAACAGATTGTGTAACACAACTGTTAAAACAAATTGAGATCATTATTGACTTAATGCACACTGAATTATTAAACGAGCTAAAACGCAGATAATTGTTGCTGAATGTATTAACGGTTATTGTGGTGATTTATTTAACGCAGACTATCGGAGTCTAGTGCATGACATAGACATGACTCTTTGCCAACTTGCGCCATAAACATGTTTCTTCACCTACCACATCCAGTCTACACCCGTTGTTGGCTTCTCAGGTCCTTCATCTAAAAGCCTTATTACAAATCGTTATATTCAGGGACCCTTTCCCTGAATCGGTTTAGTGTTTTAAAGCAGTGGCGAAGGGTCAATACAAACCGATTCCCATCGGCTTACCTTTAAGAAATCTCACCTCCCACCGATCCACCATTCATTATTTCAAAGTACATTAATTTTTTGTGTTTCTAAGTTTTATTGAAAAAACGCCTGCGCGCAATTAAAACCAGCTATCTTTCGTACCGTGCGGTGCCGGACGTAAAGAATAGTATCATCCCATCTCTTCCCGTGGGTGTCGTAGAAGGCGACTAAGGGACTTACTAGAGAATGGGCAGCAGCGTTCTCTATGCATTTTACCACCATACTGCCATCGCCAACCCGCCTGCCAAGCGTGGCGATTATGGCAAGCCCCCCCAAATTGGGAGAGGCCTCTGTTCAGCAGTGGACGTCTTCTGGCTGAAATGATGATGATGATGATGATCTTTCGTACAAAATTCTCTGATTCCAACTCAGTATGAGTGAAAGTGGGGCTTTATCCTCTGAGGAAACTAAGTTTGCCCTGGCCATAATTCTAACCCTCGCCACTGATAAAAATCCTCAAAACAGAGTTTACCGCGTAATTCTTACTAATATTATAAACGCGAAAGTTTGTAAATGTATGGATGTATGGATGTTTGTTACTCTTTCACGCAAAAACTACTGAATGAATTTGGATGAAATTGGGCAAACAGATAGTTTATAACCTGGAGTAACATACGATACTTTTTATCCCGGTAGTACGTTCCTGCGGGATAATTTCCGACTTCCACGCGGGCGGAAGGTACTTAGGATATAATTATACAACGTCCCGACATCAACCGTAGGCAAGTTGTCCACCAGTTACAAAATCCATCTGGTCGGAGCACCCTCCCTATCCTACGGAAGATGAGTGAACTTTAACCCACGTTCTTCATGCCTCTACACTGGTAAACCTGACGTAAGGAAGAGTCACCAGTATAAACCATTAAAAACTCATCACCTAAATATCATGCCCTACATATCGTGAATATGGGTTTTAACAGCGAGCATCCTGTGCTACATGGTCAAATATTTTGCTTGGCAAAAGTTGATGCTTACTGATCAGCAACACAAGAGGAAGGAGGCGGAATATGACCCTTGAAACAAAGGTGCCAATGATGATGATGAGTCATTAGTCATCAGCACAAATCAAGAAGAGGCTACTTATAACGGGTCTAGAACTGTAACCTACTTTACTTTAACACCTACATTCAGTCCAAACTATGCGACTTTTAGCACACAAACGCTAAGATTTCGTTGCAGATTTCTAGTTTTCTAAAGAGCATAACAGCTTTACAAGTAAAGGTAGAATATTTTACATTACCTGTCTTAAAGCTGCTATTAATATAAAACTACCCACCTCATGTACCGGAGAAACTTTAATTACAACTTGCACAGTATAGTTATGAAGTCGAGAGCGTTGACAAATTATGTTCGCTTTCCAACTCGATTAACTAAAGTGACGGAAGAGGCTGAAATGCTGTTTGTGTGACTCTGAAGCCACTGAAATTGTTACGTGATCTCAATCAATTAATCAACGTAGACTATCGCCAACCCCCTCCCCCCCGAGTGGGTTCCCGCATTGTCTTTGCGGGGGGGCTCAGTAACCGTGGTCTGCCACCCACGGTGAAGCCAAGAGGAACCCAAAGGTGGGGCCGCTCGTCAGGGCTTTTGCCTTCAAGCCAATGACGTAGCAGCCAAAAAGTAGGTTGCGGTGAGGTGCACCGCAACTGAGGTGGTCCGCGATGTCGAATGGGAGGCATCGCGGCTGAGGGTTACAGGCTGCGGCAAAGGAGGAGTGCCGGTGCTTCTGAGCAGCGTTCTTCCCTTCCGTGGCCTGGACGGGGCCGCCACCGTTTGATGGCGGACGCGGTGGTCCGCAAGGGAAGAAGAGTGTCGGTATAGCGTTGGCCGCTCTTCCTATCCCCTGCGGCCGAAAAGTGGTAGGCGAGACGGCGCGTTGTGTTCCACGCGCGCCGTCAGAGATGTCAGCAACCACTGGTGGGGTCCACAAGGGCCGATGCCTGTCAGGGGAGCGGGTTGTTCGAAAGAGTTACCGCCGCCCCTGGCACACGGGCAACTGAGGGAACACGGGTGGGTTTTAGTCAGTCTGCTCTACCCAGGGGGAGAAGTCATTTGATGATTTCCCACCCAAAAAAAAAAACGCAGACTATCGCAGTCCACTGCTTGACATAGGCGTCTCTCAGGCTGCGCGACAACTCCCTATCCTCCAACTTCCACATCCAGTCTGTCCCGGCCACCTTTTTGAGGTCGTCGGTACATGGGGGCGTCTTTTACAACCGCAATTTCATTCTATGATCTACTTCTTATACTTTATAAATTCATTCATTTACTGATAGAAAGCGTACAGCCTAAACCGCTGGGTCTAAAGAAGCATGAAAAAGAGTTCCCTACATAACGGATGTGAACACACATAATTTTTGGAAAAATCATCCTCTAACGGGGTTAAATTTTACATATTACGTAAGTCATTGATATACAAAAATATAAGTTCGTAATTTTTACCAATGAGAATTCCCATCGGGGATTTTTTATCGCAGGTTTCTATAGTTCCGTAGTTATCAAATATGGAATCGAAATATCTTCAGTAGGGTCGGTACCTATCTTTGACAGTTCAACAACATTCATTGCGTTATTTACATTGCTGTCCAGACAAATTTTTCCTAATATGAAGCAATGGTAATTAGCAATGTTCTTCAAAATTATTGAGATTTTGATTGATAGGGACCTAGCTGTAACGATGTTACATAGGAAACGAGAAACCATAATATTGAGTTTCATCCATTCTTCGTTCCATCTCTTTTAGTCAGTTTGACTCTTCGAAAAGTAAACTTTACAGGTCAATAGAAGCGATATTAGATTCTAGATTCTCCAAGTCAGCAGACAAAGTAGCGGTATTGCCAATAACTTTGCAAGCTCATAGCGCTTATAAATGGGTAAACGGTTGGTTAGCTACCTGCTTTCTAGTCCACTTTCGATGTTATCGACTTGCGGTCACTTTACTTGCTTAGACAACTCTCGGTAATTGACTTTGCGTCGTTAAGCTAATGAAGCTTTGGTCGTTTAGCTAATGAAGCGTTGGTGGAAGCAACAGGCCAGCCCGCGAAATTCAAGTTTTACAAAAATTTTGAAGAGAAAACTTCTTTAGGCGGGTTTTTTTTGAGATGGGAAAAAACAATTGAACTCGCGACACCGTTACCGTTACCGACACCTCTGTATTTAAGTATGCACATATAAAGATACACATGCATGTACATTAAACACACAAAATGAAAAATAAATTGTAAGTTTAATTAGGTACAATTAGTTCGTATAAGTTTTCACTTCTGTTGGCACTCCCGGAGTGCCACTGTTTTCTTATTCCAATTTGCAGATCAATGCTAGGTTGTATATAGAACAAAATATGATTCGCGATCGTACCACTTATCTATGTATTTACCGAATTATAATTACATTAAAATTATAAATACAATACTCGTGAGTTCATCGAATGACTTTATTTCTTCAATGGGATTTCGCAGTGCCGCCACCCGGAGTTTGGGTTGTCTCCGGTTGATGGCAATAGGTGCGGGTTGCTTGTAAGGGTTGCGGGTTGTTCGAAAGAGATAACGTGGCCGGCACGCAACTGAGGGAACACGGGTGGGTTTTAGTCAGTAAAAGACTGACACGCCCTCCTGCTCCACCCAGAGCGGGAGAAGTTATTTGATGATTTCCCATCCAAAAAAAAATTACTCGCCCCCTAATTCGTGGGACTTAAACATAACTGGAGAAATGTAGGTGTACTAGCTCACCTCTGCCTAACACTTTAGGGATTACAGGCGTAATGTTACGTAAAATGTTTGAAGACAATAAAATAGATGACTTGGCTAATTTCTCAGTACTCTCGGAGCGAAGAAAGTATCCACGGCAAAATGCTACGTCAGACGGTAACTCGCTTACTGAGATCGATGTAGATTGTAGACCAATCATTCGCTTGGAGTAAATCCATGGTTTTCACTTAGAAAACCTCAGTTTCTTTTCGTGTAAAAATTTTGTTGAGAAAATTCGACCAAGTCAGACAGCTGTAATGCTGGGGAGTTCGTTGCGCCTTCTTCCCAGCTAAAGAACTAGGAAGTGGTGAAAGGTGAGCGTTTTGGGGGACTGTCTTATGTAATTTCGACGTTCAATAGAAAAACAAGACTTCCAAAAAAACAAAAGCGAAAAATTTAATTAATTTCGGAAGTCGGTAAAAAAATACAATCGAATTGAGAACGTCCTCCTTTTTTTGGAAATCGGTTAAAAAGTGCCGATTCTCAGCCTAATTTGAATAAATGACTCGCTTGGACTCGATCATAACATGTAGATCAGATAGCTTAATTACCAATTTTAATTAGAGACTGCTTGGAATCTAGATTTCTGCTATAATTTCAAATTTGTTACATAACTTTGGGTCACCAGCATAGATCGGATATTCGGATGCATATTCACCTAAAGCTGAGGTGTTGGCTAATACAGAACACGCTTTTTTATCGAAAAAATCTTAATTTAATGTAAAAAAATATATTATAACTAACTCCCTTCTCTTACAGACTTACACTCTACATACACATAAATATTCATCGGGGTTAATTTTAAATAAATATGCATCTGAATGCAATCCTAATAATTTAGATGTCGCTTCCATACTATACACCTGACTAGAAAGCTTTATGAATCCCGGGATATTTTTTACAAAAAATATAATTTAAGAAGCCACTTCCATACTTTCATAACTAAAAATTAACTTTAGGTAAATATGCATCCGATTATCCGATCACTGGCTCATCAGTGTCTTCTTACAATATTCCTTCCTGGTAGCATCTCACGTTTCAAGTCTTCATAAGACATGATTGTTTTTTCAATGGGAAATATTTTTCTGATCCACTAAAAACCTATTTGCGCTTCTAATGATGTACTCTTTTTTAATTGGGCAACCTTTTATCTTTCTGGCCCAATTTTCACTGTTGGTCATAGTAACTAAGCTACCCCAACTAAAATGCACCCTAATTGCGTCAACTATCAATCGCTATCTGAACTATTTAGAAGGCTATAATCCATTGCTGCATGTTATGTTCGAAAAATCTGTCTGCTCAACAACGTAAATAACGCAATGGATGTTGTTGAACTGTCAAAATAAAAGCCTTTCCTACTGTTAGTGTGTTAAGTTAGGGGTGGGACAAACAGAAAAGACGTAAGACGAGGAGTTGTGGTTCACAAAAAGAGAAATCATTCTATTAGTGTCCAAAAAAAAAAAATTGAGCTCAAAATAGGATTTATTAGAAGTTCGATTAAATACAAGACTTTAATAATACATGATTGATTTTAAATCAATCACGTTCCAAGTTGGTAGTAAAAATGATTGATTGGCTTTACTTCGGTACAATGTGACTTGCTGCTACCCGGAACTATCAGCCATTACTGAATTTGTACACAAGGCTACACATCAAGCTATAGGTATATTTCCAGTATAAGCTGATCTCGTATTGTATAGGATTTCCGAACAGTGCGAGATCAGCGTAAACTGGAAATGTCTAGCTTGATATGTAGCCGTGTGTACCAACATTTCGCCCGTAATGTGTAAGTCTCATGTAACAGAGGGGCGAGCCTATTGCCAGCAACCAGATTCAAATCCAGATTCCGGGCTGCTAGGTACTAAGAAAATCCAGATGGAAAAACTTAATAACACTTTACCCTACCCGGGAATCGAACCCAGGACCTCATGCTCTGCAGTAGCGCTTGCAAGCGCTAGACCAGTGATTCCCAAAGTGGTCTAGGTGGACCCCCAGGGGTTCACGGGAGACTCGACGAGAGAGTCGACGGGAGACTCTACGTTAGCGCGAAAAATGCCTTTTTAATGACTTGATTTTTTTACGAGTTTTGAGAATTTATGTTTTAAATGAAGCAGCAGGTCCACCGAAAACAGTAATTTTTTTAAAGGGGTTTACGAGACGAAAAACTTTGAAAACCTCTGCACTAGACCAACGAGCATGCATGAATGAATGACATTACGTACTGCCATAACTATAATGTACCCGTGGTTATTACAACTTCCTCGTTTCATTTTTAGTGTTACATAAGGCTCGTCTTTTTGTGGTTGTTGCGGCGACAGATAAATTATTTGATGGTTGACTAGGTACCGATTCGACAGTTTGCGCATTTGCACCGGATATGTTTCAATTTATAACGGTAGCAAGAAAGCTGTAGGTAGCCGAAATCTAACACAAATCTTCAATTCAATTCAAAACATTTTATTTCACAGTATAAACCTACATTGGCACTTATGAAACGACAGATGCTAGGCGCACGATTCCAATATTGGTCGTCTCCTATGGAGAAGAGCCGGCAAGGAACTCTCTGTAACGCAGCTTACAGTAGGAATCGTCACGTAAAGAAAATTGTACAAATCGTCAGGTAACGAAAATTGTACAAATCGTCAGGTAACAAAAAAGCGCTATAACCCCTTCATGCGACTTTTTAGAAAGAGAGAGATCGTTTTCATGGTTTTCGAGAGTGCTAAAGCGGACAGTGAGGTCAAAACGAAAATCTAAAAAATGGCAGCTGCGAAAATTTTCACATCATTCGTCGTGGGTGTCATCATAATAGTTTTCAAGGGTGCTACAGCCGATGGTAAAGTCAAATAAAGTTAGAGTAAGTACTCGTATTATAAAGATGGAGTAAACGACGTTACATTAGGAATTGAAGTGAAAGCGTAAGGAACTTCGTGCCTGACTACGGGGGTTACCCGATCCCTCATCTTTTTTTTAATAATTAGCCTTTACAATGCTTACAAATTACAGTGTTATTGGAGGACAGTGTAGGCCTGTCATCAACTACCAGGTACATAACAAAATAGGAAATGGAATTCCTCAACGTATCCCTTTCTGTCGTACCTATTACACAAACGTTGTAGGTACAGACGCCAGCACATCAAGCTATCCCAAACTGTCAAATTTTCCCAATTAAACATGAACCTTAAAACTTTTGCAATAAAGTTGAAAATCTATCAACGAAATTTGACAGATTTGGGGTAGCTTGATGTGCTGGCGTCTGTACAAAACAGCAAAGAGTCTAGTCAGCCAATAACCAGAATGCCAAAGGTAAAACTATATAGCACTAGCTTTTGCTAGTGGCTACGCCCGCGTGGAAGTCGAAAATCATCCCACGGGAACGTATTACCGGGATAAAAAGCTTAGATAGTAACTTGTGTCAAATTTCATGCAATTCCATTCGGCCGTTTTTGCGTGATTGAATAACAAACATCTAAACATACAAACTTTCACATTTATAATATTAGTAGAATGGTAAACTTATAGGTGCCACAGCATAAGTGCCCGCCGTTATTTTGTGATACAGCAGCATCATCTTCAGCCAGCAGCATCGCCCGATATGTCGAAAATTATCCCACGGCAACGTGTTACAGGGACAGAAAGTGGCCTACCTCCTTACTCAGAATGCCATCTATCCCCTTGCCAAATTTTATCGAAATATCTTCCATGATTTAGGTGTGAAAAGGTAACACACATACATTTCGAATTTACGAGTATAATATTAGTATGGACATGGAATATTGACATTAGTCATGCATTTGGTATTTGGTAGGCATGGCGCAACTTGCAACACCTAAGCTTATCTAGTATACTGTAATATTAGAAAGAGGTAAAAATTGTGAATTTATTTACTTTGTATGTTGGGAGTAATCTTCAGAACTACTGAACCTCATCATCATCTGCCTAGCCTTTTCCCAACTATGTTGAGGTCGGCTTCCAGTCTAACCGGATGCAGCTGGATACCAGTATTTTACATGGAGCGACTGCCTATCTGACCACCACAACCCAGTTACTGAGTAATACGATACCCCTTGGTAAGACTGGTTGTCAAACTTTCGGGCTTCTGACGATGCGTAACGACTGTCAAAGATCCACAAATGACAGCCGGGACTAATGGCTTAACGTGGTTACCGAGGCACGGGAGGGGTCTTGGTATGTAAATATGGTCACCCATCCACGGACCAACCGCGGCAGGCGTAGCTTAACCTGGTCGATCAACCCGTGCAGCTATTGTTACTTAGCCACAAGCCCCCATGAACCGATTCCGAAAATTCTTTCACTAATGGGAAGCAATCAAAAATCATTTTAATAAACAAGGCTAAGAGTCAGCACTTTTTGAACGTCAAAATTACATGAGACAGTCCCCCAAAACGCGGGCCCTTCATCACTTCCTAGTGCTTTATCTACTGTAGGCATTGCTGAGTGTCATGGGATACCTATACTATATGTTACAACATGAAATTTAACGCAAACGAAGTCGAGGGCAGAAGCTAGTGTCTGATAAAGTACAACAGGCTCAATTGCTCAGCAAGTAGGCATGTAGTTTGTCCTCCATGCATGTAGTCCAACGAAGTAGCCATCAGGGCCAGTCCGGCCAACGCATTTACCTACTATCACTCCCACATTACCTAGTCTGCTAGTCACCCCGTTAGGTAAGATCTGCGTGAAGGCACAAATGCACACAAAACGGTCATGTTTACATTCAGGTGCGTGCGCGCATGTCTTCGGCTAAATGAGGAAAACCGCTAGCCAATCAGACGCGGCGCAGCATACCAATGACGCATTCTGACAGAATTTTGATGAAAGATTCTTTTGTAGAAATATGCACTAATATTACTAAAGAACTGTGCGGAAACTGCAAATGTGAAATTAAATTCTTCTTCACTAGATTGTAACACTTTTGCACCCATTTTTTTATCTTGAGCTGTTTTTGCAAGGAGTTCGAATTAACTTAGCGGTCGGTGCGTGGATGTCCCCTCCGTAACTCGTTGGTCCCTACTGGCCGTCATTCTTAGATCTTGAAAGTCGTTACGGGTATTCAGAAGCCAAAAGTCTGACAACCAGTCATACGAAGGGGTAGCACGCTACATAGGTATCGGGTTGTTAAAGGCAGATAGGCAGTCGCTCCCTGTAAAATACTGGTATTCATCTGCACCCGGCTAGAGTTGAGGCCGACTCCAACATAGCTGAGAAAAGACTATACAGATTGATTGATTAAACTTTGATAGATAAACCAATTAACTCAACGCAGCCACTGCTGGACGTAGCTCTCTCCCTGGTCGAGCCGCCACACCTGATCCTCCGCCTTCCATCCAGTCTGTCTGTTTGTCTCAGGTCATAATTTCCAAGTAGTTGCAGCATAGTACTTGATGTGGTTGAGTGTGTCATAAGTCCTAACCTTTAAGAAAACACGTTTCTTTACTTATAAATTCTAATTTAACGATGATGATCCAACATCTTAGTCATCGTCAAACTCAACACTGGCACGTATTGAGTTGGCCAATCGTTAGATTAAAAATATTTTACTGGTAGTGGTTATTAGGTGGTATCTTCAGGTTTGATATTGGATGTGTTCTTTAGTGGAGACCACGAATCGGTCGTCAGGTAGGAGTTAGGACGCCCTCACAGGGTGGCTGGTAGCAGCTGGATAAGAGTTGCCAAGAATCGAGCTGAATGACGTGCAATTGGAGCGGCCATGTCCAGCCGTATACTGCTGTAGGCTGATGATGATACAAGACCATCTTATTGCATCCGTCTATAATAATATTACCTACCTAATTATTTTTTAACTTCCAAGATTTTTTTTAATATATTTTTTGTACTAAAGTGTGTTTATTTTACGATGTGATCTTCCTGTGCGAGTCACAATAAATACTTTTTCTTTCTTTCTTTCTTTACCTAAGTAAACATTTGTAAGAAATTGTCACCTTTCGCATTACGACGTAATGCGACCACTATAAGGTGAATTTTTAGTCACCGTTTACATTTTTCAGGGTGATAAGTAATACCCGTGAAATTGAACAACTTTCTTCAAGGAACATGAGTAAAATTATTACAAAAAAAATCGGACTACCAATGCAAAAATCATTATTCAGGTGATCGATTTTGTATGGGAGGTCAGAGGGGCAATTCTACTAATTTTAAGAACGTTCACAGTCTGATCTCAGTGTCAATCTGTCAAATATTCCTATACATTTTTGTCAAATTTTTGAAATTCGATTGTCGCCGAGATGACACTGCGAACGTTTTTAATTAGTAGAATTGGCCTTCTGATGTTTTTTTTGTATACCTTGTATAATATGACCAGAGGGGTAAATGCGTGACACTGACAGAAGGAATGGCTTTTGACAGTTCAACAACATTCATTGCGTTATTCAGGTTTTTGACCAAACAAAAACACTTAAAGCAATGGATTAGCAATATCTAACAAAACGATTCAGATTCGATTGATACGTATGCAATTTGGGTGCTGGGTTAGTAAAGGATACAATTACGTTCCCGGTGGATAGTTTTCGACCTCCAGACGGGCAAAGCGGCGGGCAAAACGAACGGGTGGCATAGATAGGTTGGATCAACTGTGGCGACTTTACTTTCTATGAGCATCATCAACCATAGTTGACTGTTACGTGGGGATACCAACTTTGCTGACTGTTTGTTTTTGCTGTAAGTACCTACTTATCCTTGTACACACCGTGCCAATAGGTACGTGAAAAGATCTTATCTCTTGTCATTATCTTCCACATGATCTTGTAAATCATACATTTTACTCAATTGAGCGCGTCTACTCTAAATTACGTGAACGCACGCGTTTACGTGACTGACGCGTTACATCGCGTGTCACGTCGTCATCTGCAGATTAAGTTATATCGTTTATTTTAATAGTTAACTGTTTCTCTAAATGACTGGCCTTTAGGAGGCTTGCGATCGAAAAATTTCACGTCTCGTATCAATCTTGGTAGGTAATTTTGTAAAAGTCACCAATGATTTTACATGACTTTTAAAAGCGCTTGCATTTGCATTTAAATATCATGTTCATGTGGCTTGTGGCTAAGATAAGTAATAATTTAACAGCTGATCAATCAGGTCGATCGATTGGGTTAAGTTACGCTTGCCGCGGTTGGGCCGTGGATGGGTGACCTTCATTACATGCCACGTTAACCAGTTGGTCCCAGCTGTCATTCTTGGATCTTTGATAGTCGTTACGGGACTTCAGAAGCCCGAAACTCTGACAACCATTCTTACCAAAGGCTATTTGTATTACCCAGTAACTGGGTTATGGATGTCAGATAGGCAGTCGTTCCATGTAAAATGCTCAGGTACTCAGCTGCATGCGGTTAAACTGGTAGCCGACCCCAACATAGTTGGAAAAGGCTAGGCAGATGAGTACAATGTTCATGTACTCGTTATTAAAAATCGAGAGCAATAAAACAGATTGGGCTAAACACCATCTTGCGGTAAAAAACGTTAACAATCAAGAGTGCTCTTGTTCAAAAAACAGAAGTTTAAACACACACGCACATAGGAATCACGCCATCAGTAATCAGCGAGGAGGTATCATCAATCCTATTGTGATGCCCGTGAGAACCGAAGCACTCCTGATTAATGACAACCAGACGGCTACATGCCTCATTGCATGAATTAATGCTTCCGTATCAACACTTTCTAATGTAATCTTACATGCAACTAACACTAGACTGTTCGGGCGCGTCCGACCTCGGCAATCATCGGCTGCTGTCGTGAGACAGCGGAAGGCGGCTGGAGGTGGCGGCGACGAGAGGAGCGGCGTGCAGGACGTGGGTCGTCAAAGCACTTCGCTACCGGTCTCCAACGACGTCACGCGCGCGCACTCCTTAAGTTTACCTACATCAACGATTTTACCTAATATACGGATTATATCCACTATTAAACTTCAGTAAACCTGTCTTTTGGTTTTAGTCCTTAGTTAGGTCCCTAACAAATGGTCCTTCGAGCCGGATCTGAACCAGCGACCTATGGATCTACAGTCCACCGCTAGTTAGGTCCCTAACAAGACTCTTGTTTGACATCGCAGAAAGTTAGTGCTGCTTGTTGGCAACGTAATTTAAAAACTCATGTAAGTATACTTGTTGTACATACAAGGATCTTTTGGCGCGTGGACAAAATTGGAACTAATGCCGCGCTGCTATCTTGTTATTATAGTGCAATTTTATAATTAATTCTTACAAATGTTTACCAACAACGTAGTATGACTAGAGGCCTTAGTGTGAGTTTCATTTTACCATCTCGATCAAACGCATCGAAAATTTGACAGTTTGGGGTACCGACTAAATTATGGACGTGTAAGTGTCTTAGAAAATCTACTTACAATAATAAGTATTTAATTTCAACTCATTAATATCTTTCACATAGTCCATGCATCGTTTCTCTGGTCTTCTCCAACTCTTTTAGTTTTAGCCATCCACATCGATACTTCAAACTTTCCTCATGACAAAGGTACCTATGTAGTCACTAAATTGTTATGAGATCTTAACTACTTTACAGTATCGAGTTAACAGAGATTGTCGACGTAATTAAAACGTTGCAGAATCTTTGAGGTGCCACGTCTTTGTCAAATGTTCGGCGTTACATAATTTTCCCATTGAACTGGGTCGGTGTGGCTCAACCGCAAATATTTTAACAATGAATGGATCACTTTATGGGAATGTTACAAGTTTACAACAGATGATGATGTGTTGTGGAGGCTTTATTGTCCCCTAGTGTCGTAAGGAGTGAATGGTGAAAAGAGCCATCGTTGACGACTCTAAACGATGGAGTCGTAGCTAAGAGCTGCACCCTAATTGCGTGCGTAACATACTAACAATCAGTAGGTACCTGAATAATTTGAAAGAATATTGCTAATCCATACAATATAGATATTGTTAAGGTTACGTATAGATATAAAGTTATTCTAACAAATTTCGAGATAACTATGGTCAAAAGACCTATTGTTTAGAATACCTAAAGATCGTTTCACAGATATTTGTAATGACTAATAAACGAAATACATAAAGGAGAATTAACCTACGGTTAATTCACCTACGGTTTATTCAGCTACAATTAATAAACCTAAGGTTTTTTTTGGGTGGGAAATCATCAAATAACTTCTCCCGCTCTGGGTGGAGCAAGAGGGCGTGTCAGACTTTTACTGACTAAAACCCACCCGTGTTCCCTCAGTAGCCTGTTACCCAGTGGCGGTGGTATCTCTTTCGAACAAAGCTGCACCCCTTGCAGGCATCGGCCCTTACGGGCCCCATCGGTTTGTGCTGACATCTCTTTGAGGCGCGCGAGGACCACAACGCGCCGTCGACCTGGGCTTGTTGCGGCGGTATCCCTTTCGAACAAACCGCACCACTGGAACAACCCGCACCCCTGGATAAACCTAAGGTTGATTGAACTAACGGACGATTCACCTACTATTGGTTTTTGTGCTTTTGGACCAGAAGAAGACGGTCCACGTCAGGGGCACGCCGAGGTTCGGAATGGTTAGGTTCCTTTAAACCCTGCAGACAGAAATAGGGAATCATGTGACTTGGTTTAAATAGGTTATAGGTACCTACATTTTATATAAGTAGATACTTTAGTAGATTTTACATTTTATTGTGACAGACTATAGATTTGTAGACGATTTTCTATTCTTTATTTTCATTCCTCTAAGTACCTGGTACTTATTAACAGGCTGACACTGACCTCTCATACCTATTATCACTGTAATTTGAACACCTTGTAAAAGCCAATTATTTTAAAAAGAGTAACCGTGGAGTTTCTTGCGACAAATTGGAACCGAGCACCTAGCTTCTGACGTTTCATAAGTGCCCATGCAGGTTTATGTGAAATAAAATATTTTGATTTTGAATGCTAAGAAGTTCCGAATCAAATTCATATCACTGAATAAAGTTGAAAGGAACAACTTGGTCGCATGTCAATTTGTTAAGAGAAAGCGTAAAATGAAGAAATGTACGTAAACAAACACGGATATATTAGATAAACTGTTATACACAAAGACACAATGCAAACATGAATGGCATGAAGATGTTTTGAAGAGTGTCATAAACCTGCAAGTTTGTGGTATAACAAGTAATAAACTAAGCAGCTTAAGGCACATGACAGAAGCTCATCACTATCTTTTTACCATACAAATTCATCAGTGGTCCTAATGCGTTTCTCTTTACCATCTCGATCAAATGCATCGAGCGCGTTCGGCGCTCCGATTGGTCCTGCACCAATCCAGGGCCAATTGGAGCGCCGAACGCGTTCGATGCGTTCGATCGAGATGGTTAAACACTAGGGCCTCTGTTGTAATGACCAGCCGCTTTCAATAAGAGTTTAGCTGCATGATAACTGACAAATGCGTGCACTGACTAGACAAGTAGACTCAGTCAGTGTGTTTCTTTCCTCAAAAGACTATTGCCGACACCAATCTACATGATCTTCAAATGATCTGACCCTGATTACGTCTGGACTGTAAAAGAGATTGTGACCCCTGAGTTTGTTTCGGTCTTTTTTCTCAGAGTAGTTACATAGAAAACGGTTATCTCATCTAGTTTTAAAAATCTGCAATGCAAAGCATGTGCGTAGGTCATTTCAGCATAAAAAAAAAAAAATAGTACTCAATTATGTTATATGCAGAATTTTTCTACAAGTAGCTTTAAAATGAAACGTCAGCTTCGATTCGGTACGGAAATTTTAATAAGGTTTCCATTTAACAAAATCGCTAAATCTCAAGCATTTGCAAATTCCTCAGGCGTAGGCAAATGTGCTCGAGCTCTAGCAATTCTGTCCTGGTCAATATTGAGACTCTTTCTTTTACATGCTATATCCTTCTCCAGATCTCCTCTATACTTCATCAGTTCCGCTCGCACCGCCTCCGCCTGTCTCATCTGCGTAGTCAAGGACTCGACGGTCTCTTTGATAAACTTAGCTTCTCCCATTAAGGCATACTGCGCCTCATCTCTACAGTTTTCTACATTGGGCCGACCGTAATTCCTGCTTCTTAACCTCGTGTTCGACAGTTTATCTCGCTCGTCTGCTTGTCTCAACGAATCCTTCAGAAAGTCGATAAGTTTTTCTACATTAGCGATAGTTTGCAAATTTTCTTTCAAGTTTTCTTCTAACTTCGCACATAAGTCTTCCGTAGCAGCGACAGTTTCTCGTAGCGCATGATTGGTCCTATCAGCTTGTATTTTCATATCTTGGGAACCTTTCACAATTACAGTCATCAAATCCTCTCGCAATTTTGCAGACTGCTCTCTGACTTCCTCACAGTTTCTGATGCTTTCTGCGCAAAAGTGTTCCCAGTACTCCAAGGTGGTTGCATTTTCAGGCCACCGAGCCACACCTGGGTGATGGAGTATCAGATTCGATTCCGGCGTCAAATGCAAATTTAAGACATCTTGCTTTAATGTTGTCACCTTGTCACCCCAGTCAAATTCAAGACTGGATTTGGCAGCTTTATTGTTGGCCATCTGTTTCTCAACCTTCGCCAGAGTCTCCTGGAACATTCGTCTTATTTCTCCGACAATTGCCACCTCTTTTATTAATTCTTGCTCCGCATCGTCTCTTACCAAATCCGGTTCATATCTGAATGTGCGTAGTTCCAAACATTCTCTCGATATCGATTCAGGCAACATCAAAATTCTACTAGCACCCTTTAGTTTAGCTCTATATTCATCTAACTTCCTAATTTCTTTGCTCATAGCACGTATGGCATTTTCAGCTTCTTTTTTCCAACGAGCCAAGGTTTTAACTCTTTCACCTAGCTTTTTGTTGGTGTCAGACTGCTTGTTATCCATGCCTTGGAAAGCTTTTTGCAAATCAGATTTAATGGATACTTCTACTGCTTTAGCTTTGTCGGTCGCTCTTGGGGTTAAAGTAAATAGATTATTCAGTCTCCATTCTCCCGTAGAGTATCGAGTGATGGAGTACTTGTCGACGACAGGCCTGACGCCTGTCATACCAGCTTGAGGCGTCCAGTCTACGTGACCCGGCGCCCACGGCCCGATGGGGCCCATTGTGAGCATGTCGCCGCTCGTGCTGTCCGAGGGCTGCGGGAGATACATAGGCGGTGCACCCGGCGGGTAGTACTTTTTCTCTGGTGGTACTATTAAACCAGGAACATAGGTGGACGCATTGATGTTCTCAGACGGACGCATCTCACCCGCTTGAAGGTAAGTCTGCGGCACCGACTGACGACCAGCATTTGTTGGACAAATAAACGGGCAATCTAACTTAGCCTTGTCGTTTGGTTTAGACATTTTCACGAGAATTTAGAGACAGCTGTATTGAGAAACTAAATAATATCAATTAAAATTAAGCCTAACAAAACCTGTTAGGTACGCAAGCAAAAAACTGACATTCTAATGACTTATATCATTTTGACTTTAAAACTTCTCTTTTATCTGATTTTTATGGCCAGGAATGTTATTCGCCGATGTTATAAACTTTTGGACGCCAACCCCCACTTTAAATGTCATTAAGGTGCTAAAAGCTCCTTGTCTTGTCGGATTATTGTTTTAAGTAATAAAATACCTAGTTTTGTTTGAGATATACACATTATAAACTAACCATGTTCATATTCATACGGCGACATTTATATAAGACTTGACTGTAGGTACTGAGAGGTAAAATCTACGCAGATAAAGCGCAAATTTTACACTCTAGTATACAATCCGTTGTTATAGCAGACTGCTAATGGGAATAATAAAAGAGAGAAAACCATAGATTCAAACATTGATATACCAAAAATCAAAAAACCAAGACCCATTTCAATTAATAACTTAAATATCTTAAATATCTTTCACTAACGACGCGACGAAACTAACGGTTCTATTGTAAAAGCTACACCCATGTTGCAAAGCACACTGTCAATCAGAATATGAATAATTTTGATGGAAATTGCTAATCCATTGCTTCATATGTTCGAAAAATTCGTCTACTCTGCAACGGTAATTATCACAATGAATGTTGTTGAACTGTCATAATGACAGCAACCTTTACTGTTAGTGTGTTACACAATTACCCCTCTGGTGTGTAATTTTAGCAGTATCTATGATCAAATTATGGGACTCACTATCTTCTCGATGGCTGGCGCGTTGGGAGAAGACTTGCTTCATACAAAAGGTCAGTATAACGTGCTCTTTGTTCTTTGGTTCTCATCGTTCGTGGGATACTACATTGTTCAGTAAGTAATGATAACTTAGACATGCTTAGGTTTTATTTTCAGAAGGTTCCTGCACTCAATAGATTCCGTTTCCGTATTTTTATTCAGTTATCACAATGTCCTTCGGTAGGTATCTACAGAACAACAAAAGTGTTACCACTAAATAGAACAATAGGAATTCTTTTCATCAGCTTATCTTGTGTTTTCTGCTGCTACAAGAATCTATTGGCAATCGAGGACGTTGACAGGTGGACGCTCTTGGTAAACATTTGTGTAATTTGTTTGTGAAATGTCAGTTGAAATGGATTCATTAAATAATAGTTTAAAAAAACTAAAAAACACGGTTTTTATAGAAAATCTAACTAAAAAATAGAAAATAAATTTTAATAAATTTAAATTAAGAATAGTGTTAAAAATTTCAATAAATATAACTTAATAACAGCGTGAATAAAAAAATATATTTTTCAACACACTTGCTCATAAAATGGCTCTAATTTCACTACAGTTAGGCACATAATGACACCTATTATCAAACTGTGACTTTTTCATTACTATTATTCACTAGTGAGTTATAGAATTGTTTGAGTTGCTTTGTTCTTAGTGAGTTATAGGTTGCTTTTTGTTTGAGTTGCTTTGTTCTTAAAAACGATGATGATGGATGATGCTGGGTGATGATGGATGATGATGGATGATGCTGGATGATGATGGATGATGATGATGGATGATGATGGATGACGATGGATGATGATGAATGATAATGATGGATGATGCTGGATGATGATGGGTGATGATGAGTGATGATGGATGATGATAGATGATGATGGATGACGATGGATGACGATGGATGATGATGGATGATGATGGACGACGATGGATGATGATGGATGATGATGGATGACGATGGATGATGATGATGGATGATGATGGATGATGATGATGATGATGATGGATGATGCTGGATGATGATGGGTGATGATGAATGATGATGGATGACGATGGATGATGATGGATGATGATGGATGACGATGGATGATGATGGATGATGATGATGGATGATGATGATGATGATGATTTAATATTATTTTCTTCGCAAGTGTGTTGAAAAACGTCGTATGATACACGTGTGTATTGATGATTATCGTCCTCGGCTCTCTTAAGACCCTCGCCTGACGGCTCGGGTCTCAATGGCGCCTCAGCGATAATCACCAACGTTACACACTTGTACCATAATGTACTATTAAAAAAAGAGGGGTGCATGGTGTCAATAGTTATAAATATTTTATTGACAGATATCAGTAGAGTGATTATCATTTTGATAATATCTTAAAAAGCACCCCACGCTTTTCTTTATTTTATTTTTTATTCACACTATTATTAATTTATATTTATTGAAATTTTTAACACTATTCTTAATTTTAATTTATTAAAATTTATTTTCTATTTTTTAGTTCGGTTTTCTATAAAAAGCGTGTTTTTAGTTTTTTAAACTATTATTTATTTTCTACTTTTTAGTTTGGTTTATTTATAAAAGCGTGATTTTTTTGTTTTTTAAACTATCATTTGTTTTGTAGAATTAAAATTCTCCTTAGTCTTAGAGCATTATGCTCTAAGTCCTTAGTATTCGAAAATTTGTCAATATTAGAGAAATCGGCTAAAGATAATTATTGGAAATTAAAATTAACAACGTCCTGTTTTATCGACTGTAGAGAAAAATTATAAAAATTAAAATTAAGTTTCTTACCTTATCGACTTAAATTAACAAAAAACATATTTTACAAATTGAAAAATGGAATAATTTTATCAAATTGGAGTATTGTCATCGGTCCTCGATAAATCTACAAAGTTTGAACGAAATCTGGCCGTTTAAAGTGGGTCAAAATTGCGCCCAAAGAAGTCGGTTACAAACATACAAACATACATACAGGTGAAGCTAATAAAAAGCGTGTAAAAACAGGATGGCGGTGTTAGTCCCGAATCTGGCCATGTGCCAAAATCAATGTTGCTGCGCTATAATTTCGGCCAGCTCTGTCAACTTCGACACGAGCATCTCAGTGCTCATCTCTAAAGATGAGCACTGAGTTGGTCGTGTCGAAGTTGAGGCTTGTCTGGGAGCAAAGAATACCGGATAAGTTTTTAACCAGTGCGCAAACTTTAATCATTAATTCAGCATATCATTCTAGACCTGGGGGTCTTGTAACCAAACTGTAACCATAAATTCTATGCTTTTTAATTGCAGGCGGGTTGTTTTATATTTTCATTGTTATTAGGCAGATGCCTTAGATGCACCTAGCTTCTGACGTTTCATAAGTGCCCATGTAGGTTTATATGAAATAAAAATATTTTGATTTTGATTTTGATGCCTAAGGCGGTGCCGGCTCCGGAGCGGCAGGATGTAATGCATAAAATCAAATTGACCGGCCCTTGAAAACAGCGGCGCGGCAACGGCAGCGGCGCGGGAGTGGCCAACGAGCGGCGCGAGCACAGAGCATAATATTAGGCGCGAGCGGTGCACTCGTCAAGCGGTGACCGCGCGCGCGACATTTCGTTCTTCTTCTATCCACAATAAATCGAGCGTTAGGAATACATTTTAATCAAAAAGATGTTGTCGCCGTTGTTCAGACATTTCGATCGCGAATAAAAACAAATATCTCAACGACACAACCACGAATACAATTATAGAACACTACGCCGATATAGTGCTGCGCGATCTCTGGTTGTGCCATGAACGGGTGTTAGATCACAGAACACTATTACTCCGAGCGGAGTGTTCGATCCAAAACTTTTTTTACACTTTACCGAGTAACTACTGGTAGGTCCTTTACGTATTCAACCTTCCAAATGTCATATTTGTTGCTCATTGCACAATGCGCACTCCCGAGGTGATGTGCAAAAGAATAATAAAGAATGAAAGGTTGTGGTACTTATATAACACTTCGTCACGATACTCGTGTCTGAAATGAGGTAGGACTACCTACTTACACGTAAGCTCTTTAATAGATTTGATACCTCTGTAATAGATTAACCCCCTTATTCATAAACATTGCTCAAAGTTAAATAGTGATTAGCGTCTGTTTAACCATACATTTTTGACGTTTAAACATCATTTAACTTTAATCATCGTTTATGAATATGGCCCTAAGTGTGGTGTGAACAGTTCCGGTGTTCGGCCACAACCGAGACGATGTTATTTGAAACGTAGTGTGCGGAACAATCAAAAGTAGGTAGGTACAGTCGCCAGCAGGTCAAGCTATCCCAAACTGTAAAATTTTCCCAATGAACATAAACCTTATTCGTTTGCAATAAAGTTGAAAAACTATCAAAGAAATTTGACAGATTGGGGTAGCTTGAAGTGCTGGCCTCTGTGCATACAGAAAGTATAATACTAATTAGTATAGGTATTTGTCTGCCAAAAAAGAAATACATATAAATTCGAAATGACATTAAAGCAAACAAAATAATCGAAATAATTTCAAACATTAAAAATATTCTAAATAAAAATTATCAGAAAATTAAAATCAAGCAAAATAAACATGAAATATTCAGAATCCAGCTAATTCTGAGGCAGAAGGGTAGTGAGAGCGAACCATCCCACATCGATCCCGGTCTATGTTTAGAGTCTTCCTCTTTGCTGCTATCGCTTCTTCCAAGTCGGTCCTTTTTTGCAACAAATCCCGTCTCAATCTCTCAGCATTGTTCAGTTGACCAAGAAGTGACGTCACCGTCTCATGAATCTTCTTTACTTCTTCAATCAAACCTAAATGTGGCTGGTCTCTAACAGCTTCTCCATGAGGTCTCCAAATGTTTCTATTGTCAAGTCTGGTTTGAGCTAATTTCATCGCTGTGTCCATTTTTCTAACAGACTTTTTCAGGTCTTCTATCAAAGTTTCCATATCAGCAGTTCTTTGCAGTGTGGTTTTTAAATTTTCCTCTAGTTTTGTACACAATTCTGTGGTAAGAGCTACAGATTCAGCTAATGCCATGTCAGTTCTGTCGGCTTGGGTACGCAACTTTCTACCATTTTGCACTAAAATGGCGTTTAAGCTACCTCTTAAGTCGGCTGACTTTTGTCGAGCTGCTTCACAGTGTTGTACATTTTCTCGACAAAAATATTCCCAATATTCCAATGGTGCAGTAAAGTCGCTGAATCTCGCAGAGCCAGGTCTGAACATTAAGTTCTTAGATTTTGGATTGAGACGTAAATTAATCGTTTCTGTATTATAGGCCATCGTTTTATCACACCAATCATATTCTATCCTGTGCTTCGCTGCTTTGTTCATTGTCATTTGTTCTTCTATACTATCGATTGTATTTTTCAAAGTATCTCTGACTTCTTTAACAAGTTTCGTTTCTTTGATCAGCTCCTGCTCTGCAATGTCTGCCACCAAATCTGGTTTAAATCGATTTGAACGAAGTTCTAAACATTCCTTGGAAATCGATTCAGGTAACATTAATACTCTTGCAGCACCTTTTAACCGTTGTCTATCGATTTCCAGCAATTCTACTTCTTTGGTGATTTCCATGCAAGCTTTCTCTACCTCAGTTTTCCATCTAAATATGTCTCTCGCCTTTTGCTTTAATCTTTTATTATTCTCCAATTGCTGTTTATCAATATTTCCAAAGGCTTGCATCATAGAAGTCTTAGCGTTGTAATCTACGATGTTAGACTCATTTATTACTGCTGGGTCCAAAACAAGGTCATTATGTTTCCTCCATTCGCCGAGAGAATATCTACATATAGAATACTTATTAACATCCGGTCTTGTACCAGTCATCGCTCCCAGCGGAGTCCAGTCAACTTTACCGTCCAAACCTGGTTTTAAATTTTCCAGGTGCTCACGATCTTCTCCAGGTGGTGATGCTTGCATTATATCTGGTTCAGGCGTTTTCTGGTGAGCTTCAATAGGTTGCACATCACTTGGGATCGTCTTCTCTGGCACAGCCGTTGGGGCGTCTTTAATTTCCTCCAAAGCCATTTCGGGAGTCTGATGAGCTTTCTTATAAGCTAACACTTGATTTTTCGATGGACAAATATGTTCGTCGGGAAAACTGGTTAGAGCCATTTTGGTTGCTGTTAAAAGGAAGGTATATAAAAACTACTTTATACGATAAATCATTGAAAAATAGTAAAAATCCACAAAAACGCGTTTAGCGAAATGACTTTTGTCGTAATTTCATAAACGTCACAAAACAATTCGATCTTTAAAAAAGTAGTTCTTATAATTATAAGACTAGTAATCACTTGAGACAAGGCCAGGCCTTTAATTTTCCACGGAAACTTCTTCGATATAGGTACACCAAAGAGTATAATGATAATAATGGGAGAGGTTCACGTTGCACAAACTAATCAGATTCTTTTTCATTTTCAAATATATTTCTTTAATAACGAAACCATCAATAACAATTCATACGTTTTAAACCGCCATGATGGATTTTATGTGAAGTCATAATTATAACCTACTAGCTTTTGCCAGCGGTTTCGCCCGCGTAGATGTCGAAAATTATCCCACGGGAACGTACTAACGGAATAAAGGTTACAGACTATCTGTGTGCCAAATTTCATCCAAATCCGTTCAGCCATATTCGCGTGATTGAGTAACAAACATCTAAACAAACAAACTTTCACATTTACAGTCATCATCATTTCAGCCGAAAAACGTTCACTGTTGGACATAGGCCTCCTCCAAGCTGAGGAGCTTGGAGGAGGCCTATGTGTGTATGTTGCGCTGAATGCGGAAAACCTAGGACCGGTCGAAATGGAGGCATTTCGACCGGTCCTAGGTTTTCCGCATTCAGCGGATTACTGCGGCCTTAAACAGGTCATCGGTCCATTCGGTCATCGAGGTCAGGGTCATCGGTCATTTATAAAATTAGTAGGATAGGTAATTAGCGCAACAACATGACAGTTCTAACGCTAATACATACTAGTTTGCTCAAATACGACGAATAGTTTAGGAGTTATGAGGAAACAGATGAAAATACATTCATGCATCATCATCATCCACAGCCCGACTTCAACCACAGCTGGGCATCAGACTCTGTTTTCTTTTGCCGCCCCCACGCTCCTGTGCCAGCCTAATCCATATAAACATGGCCTACTAAAATCACATTCACACTTGATTGCATTGGCAATCAAGACGTCAACCTACACCCTAATTGCATAACCCACTATTAATCATAATCTGTTTCAATTTGACAGTTCGACAATATTCATTGCGTTATCTACGTTGTTGAGCAGACACATTTTCCGAACATATGAAGCAATGGTTTAACAATCTGTTTCAAAACGAAACAGATTATGATTAATCGTGAGTTACACAATTAGGGTGCTGTGCCAATTTAATTTATAAATTGGTTTAAATATTAATAAACTGCTGCCACGTGTGATTAAAACGGCGTTTTACATTTAATTAAATTAATTATTATTCAAAAGATCTACAATAAAATATTCTAAATATCAATAATGCATGGAAAACTAAATTAACTAAAATACATGTCACAATATTCAGAATCCTGCTAATTCTGAGGCGGAGGGGTAGTGAGAGCGAACCATCCCACATCGATCCCGGTCTATGTTTAGAGTCTTCCTCTTTGCTGCTATCGCTTCTTCCAAGTCAATCCTTTTTTGCATCAAGTCCCGTCTCAATCTCTCAGCATTGTTCAGTTGACCAAGAAGTGACGTCACCGTCTCATGAATCTTCTTTACTTCTTCAATCAAACCTAAATGTGGCTGGTCTCTAACAGCTTCTCCATGAGGTCTCCAATTGTTTCTATTGTCAAGTCTGGTTTGAGCTAATTTCATCGCTGCGTCCATTTTTCTAATAGATTGCTTCAGATCTTCTATCAAAGCTTCCATATCAGCAGTTCTTTGCAGTACGGTTCTCAAAGTGTCCTCCAGTTTTGTGCACAATTCTGTAGTAATAGCTACTGTTTCAGCTAATGCCATATCAGTTATGTCGGCTTGGTGACGCAACTTTCTACCGTTGTTCACTAAAATGGCGTTTAAGCTACCTCTTAAGTCGGCTGACTTTTGTCGAGCTGCTTCACAGTGTTGTACATTTTCTCGACAAAAATATTCCCAATATTCCAATGGTGCGGTAAAGTCACCGAATCTCGTCGAGCCAGGTCTGAACATTATGGTTTTAGATTTTGTGTTGAGACCTAAATTCATAGTTTCTGTATTATAGGCCATCGTTTTATCACACCAATCATATTCTATCCTGTGCTTCGCTGCTTTGTTTAGTGTCAATTGTTCTTCGATACTATCGAGTGTATTTTTCAAAGTAGCTCTGACTTCTTTAACAAGTTTCGTTTCTTTTATCAGTTCCTGCTCTGCAATGTCTGCCACCAAATCTGGTTTAAATCGATTTGAACGAAGTTCTAAACATTCCTTTGAAATCGATTCAGGTAACATTAATACTCTTGCAGCACCTTTTAACCGCTGTCTATCGATTTCGAGCAATTCTACTTCTTGGGTGATTTCTATGCAAGCTTTCTGTACCTCCGTTTTCCATCTAAATATATCTTTTGCCTTTTGCTTTAATCTTTTATTATTCTCCAATTGCTGTTTATCAATATTTCCAAACGCTTGCATCATAGAAGTCTTAGCGCTGTAATCTACGATGTTAGACTCATTTATAACTGCAGGGTCTAAAATACGCTCATTATGTTTCCTCCATTCGCTGAGGGAAAATCTACTTAAAGAATACTTATTAACATCTGGTCTTGTACCAGTCATCGCTCCTAGCGGAGTCCAGTCAACTTTACCGTCTGGACCAGGTTTTAAATTTGGTAGAGGCTGAAAACCATCTCCTCCAGATGGTAATTGTGATGCATCTTTTACTAGTTTCGGCGTTTCCTGGTGAGCTTCAATAGGTTGTACATCACTTGGGATAATCTTCTCTTGCGCAGCTAATTGGGCTTCTTCAACTTCCTTCAAAGCTTTTTCGGGAGACTTTTGAGATTTTTTAAAAGCGATCACTTGTCTTTTCGTTGGGCAAAAATCTTTTTCAACAAAAGTGGTCATTGGACTTATCATGATTGTTGTTGAAGACGCTACGTTTAAAAGAAAACTAAAAGAAAACTTATTTAAAAGAAAACTTACGAAAAATAAATATATCGCTAAGAATATTGTGGTACTATCGCGTTTGGCGAAATCACATTATTTTCTGACATAACCGTCATAATATTCCATAACTAATTAAAAAAAAAAATCGTTAAGAATAATATATGTAGTGAAAGTTATTTTCTTCAGAAACTTTTTGGGTAATGTAAAATGTAAAACAGAAACACACAATCATAAACGATGATTAAAGTTAAGAGATGTTTAAACGTCAAAAATGTATAGTTAATCAGTAGCTAATCATTACCTAATTTTAAGCAGTGTTTATAAATAAGGATCCCGGGAGGCGATCGGTAATTCGCTACATTCTTTGAAAAGATTTATACCGAGAGATCCAATGATTTTATAAGACACTTATAATTTCATTGGAGAGATCTGCTTTCGTTTTTTCCAAGATTAAGGTAGAAGCTCCAGGGTTCTTTTTTTTTTAGCGTGGGAAGTCATCAAATAACTTCTCCAGCTCTGGGTGGAGCAGGAGGGCGTGTCAGACTTTTACTGAATGCTAACATCTCGTTGAGGCGCGCGTGCAACACAACGCACCGTCGACCCGGGCTTGGTCCTTACCGAACAATGAGCTACCCATTAGTCGCCGTCCGCAAGCCTGCGCCTGCAGTGGCCGGGAATAAGCCTGGGATTCCCGACGCCCAAGGTGTCTCCTGCGGCGACTAGGGCCGTGCATATACTGCCTCTCCCACACGAGCGCCGCCTCCCTCTTCGCGAGCATTACTGTTTCGCAGAAGGAGGTGACGACTTCCCATGCACTCTCGCTCCGAACCATGGCCTTGACTAGGGCCGGACGCGAGAAATCGCCGCCGCCGATCGCCTCCACAAGGACACGGCGTAGCTCCGCCCAAGCCAGACCTCCACCGTATGCTCCACCGTATCCTAAGGGCGATCTTCGCAGTGGAAACCTCCACCAACCAAACCAAACCAACCAACCAAAACCAAATCCTCCCGCCTTATCCGAAACAGGAACCTCCCGAAACAACCGTGTCCGGTGAGAAGCTGCGTCAGGTGGAAGATGAGGACGCCGTGGCGCCTCTCAATCCACTCCTCAAAGAGGGTACTTACCGCCGCAATCGTGGCGTGCCCTGCTCTGGGCTGCGATAATTGCATTCTCCATGTCGCATACTCCAGGGCAGCCCGCGAATTCTTTTACGTTTTCGAACAAAATTCGAACGGTGTGTTTTTTCGAGGCATTGGCGTTGGGATGAACTCTTTTGGATTCTCAATACTCGGTTCAACACCGACAGTTACAAGTATAAGTATTAAATTGCTCTAAGACTTAATAAAATTTAGAATACGGTGGAGGTCTACCCGGCTTGGGCGGAGCACCGCCCGCTAGGTCCTCGTGGAGTCGATCCGCGGCGGCGATCTCTCACGTCCGAAGTTATTTGACGGTTTCCTACCCTCAAAAAAATTAAAAAATAAGACTTAATCCCTACTAATATTTTAAATGCAAAAGTAACTGTCTGTCTGTCCCGCTTTCACGCCTAAACCGCTGAACTGATCGTCATGAAATTTGGCAGAGATATAGCCTGGAATATGGAGAACGACATAGGCTACTTTTTTACGCGATAACCGACATCCACGCGGGCGGAGCCGCTGGAAAAAGCTAGTAAATATATAATGTTAATAACATACATTCAACCTAGGGACACTCACATACAGTTATCTATCTATAACAAGAGGATGTCGGGCGGGACATCCTTGTACTTACTTAAAGGTAGCTCCATTTGCAAAGTCGATGTACTTACTACCTACTCAAGTCCAGTCTGGACGACTTTCTAACAACCGCTTTTACTGCAATCCGCTGGTTTCAAGTTAGGTACGTATTTTATGTGATTAACGTGAAGCCACCACTCCCGTCATGTTTTCTATAAAGGAAACGAAAAGTAAACGAAGGATGTACAGACCCCAGCAGGTCAAGCTATCCCAAACTGTCAAATATTTCCAATTGAACATGAACCTTATTCCTTTGTTATAAAGTTGAAAAACTATCAAAGAGCGTTCATTTTACAGAGGCCAGCACATCAGGCTACCCCAATCTGTCAAATTTCTTTGATAGTTTTTCAACTTTATTACAAAGGAATAAGGTTTATGTTCAATTGGGAAAATTTGACAGTTTGGGATAGCTTGACCTGCTGGCGACTGTACTAAACCAATGTTTTATTTCTTTAGACGATTTGGAGAAAAAGATGGATGAAAAATTAGAACAACGTTAGAATTAAACTTCGTTAACTCACTTGCAAATCTGCAAATGATCACTACCCGCAAAATTAATGCGATAAATTGTCAAGCGCGCAAGATACTTTGCGATATATTTCGTTCAAGAAACTGGCGCCAAGTTCCTCGTGCCTCGTGCAGGAGCCAGGACTGTGGGCTACGCTTGACTTTCACTGATCACAACCTTTACCGCCATTCGTGGGTGACAGCTGCACGTCGACATTTGACACTTGAACACTAGTGACAGCACTAACAGCTGACTAGTTGCCCTACAAGGTACTTTTGGCGCGTGGCCAAAATCGGAACTAACGCCGCCATCTTGTTTTTCAAGACATTTATTTTCATATCTTGTTTACCAATTCCGCGCCTTTCTTTCAACGTCATTTGAGCACCGAAAGGTCCGCGTAACAGTGTACATGTTTCTATAATATGGGTAGGTACAGGTAATTAGTAACTACAATCGGAAAATGAAAACCGTGTCTTCTAGACGAAATGTACTTAGTAAGGGGAGAGACATGCACATTATGGACACTTATGATGTCTAGATACCGGAACTTCTTTCTATACTCCATATACACGGAGTAAGGAGAAAGAAAAAATAATTTTTAATCGTTCGAAATGTTAATATTTATGTATGGAAACTGATTGGAAGATAATTTGTGAACTTCTAATTATTAGATAACTAACTGTCAAACGAACTTTCTTGCGCGTTTTTCGATGTTTATCGCTAAAGATCTTGTAATCGATTCGCAATAATCATCGGATCATTCGATATGGGACAAAGTGAAAACGGTTTGTCAATTTAAACGCGAAACAAATTTAAACCCTTGCACGTAATCGATAGAAGATAATTATAGGTAGGTACGGTACAGAAAAAGTTTATGAAAAGGGCAAGTCGAATTCAAAAAAAAGGTTCTGGTTTCGTAATCAGTATCACTAATCACTAGTTTTATTTAATTTTGAAATGTTGCTAGATCATGGAGTTAGTAAATAATCTAAATGTTGCGGTAAGTGTGATTAATTGATTTTTTTTAAATAATTATCCTTCATTATTATTATTTCTCCATGATTTGGTAAATGTGAATATAAAATTGAAATTCATCACTTTTTCCCTTTTTTATTAATAATTCACTACTATCGTTGATAAAAAGAATAAAAGTTATTTGTCCAGTAGGTATTTACTTATAATACCACAGTAAGTACTTAAGAAATCCTAACTAAAAGAAACTTCCATGCAAAATCGTTTATTCTTTGGTTTTGCTAAAATCAAACAAGAACAGACAAAATAAAAGCTATGCATTCATAGTCATGTTTTTTTTTTTAATCGTCATAACATAATAAACAACGCCCAACGTACAGAGGCCAGCACATCGAGCTACCCCAATCTGTCGAATTTATTTGATAGTTTTTCAACTATATAACAAAGGAGTAAGGTTTATGTTCAATATGGTATTTTCCGATTTCATAAAAACTATTTTAATTAGAAGATTGGGACAATATATTTAACAGAAAAATAAATAAATTTATTAATTCACATTTTCTCAATTAAAAACGAATAAAATCTAATTTATTTTTCGTTGTTTTGAATTTACCACTAAAACGCTCCTTACGATGAGTTTTTATCACGCGACATGTGACGTTAACTTTGTTTGTACGGCACCGGTACAAAATACTTAGTTTAGCGGCGTTTTAGAAGTATTTGTGCACATAGGGACCGCACACCAGTAATATAACTTTATATCCATTAAAAATCTTGTTAATTTTAACTCGACATTCACTTATTTACTTACTAACAACTTTAGTTTACACAAAGTTGACGTCACGTGATAAAAAGTCATTGTAAGAAGTGTTTTGGCGGTAAATTCAAAACAACGAAAAATAAGTTTGTTTTAAATCGTTTTTAATTGACAAAATGGATTGAAATAATTTTTTTTTTATTTTTTTGTTAAATATCTCGTTCCAATCTTCAAATTACTTAGAGCATTCAAATTAGAATAGTTTTTGAAAAATTGGAAAATACCCTATTGGGAAAATTTGACAGTTTGGGATAGCTTGACCTGCTGGCGACAGTGGCGACTGTAGGTACGTTCAACGTTGTTCGTTCGTTCGTGTTGTCCACAGACTACAATATAGTATGTGTTGTCAGTCAGTTTTTCCCATCGCAAAAAATGCTCAACGCGCCTAAAGAAGTTTTCACTTCAAAAAACTGATCGGTACTAAGGTTGCATTATTAATAATCACCGTTGACTGTGATTAATTTCTTACTATTGTTGTACACCACAACACAGTTGAACAGGTACCTATACTAACAACACGTTAACATGAAATCGACATATTTTTTTCTTTACTTCGCACATTTTCTCAACACAGTCATCTGACATTGGCAGCAACAAGTCAACACCGGCACCATTGCCATAAATAAAAATAGAATAGAAGTGTGTTTTATTAAATCAGTGCTAGAATGAATATATCTCTCAATTTTTTCAGTCAGGATGATCACACTAGACTTGATGCGAAACCCGATCTGGTTATTCCTGTCGTACGCTTCTAGTATTAACCAAAAAAGAACTCAAGTTAGCAAACACATGATAACCCAATAGATAACTTTTAAACTTCCTCTATTTTATAAAAAGTCCATAATTTATGGTCTTTTCCACTAAAGCTCCTTTTTCACCAGTGTTGGACGCTTCTCTTTTCCTTGGCTCGTTTTTTAATAGTGCTTCATTCGTAGTCTCATCAAGTCATCACTCATCATATATATTTATCTAGTTTTTGTTTAATTATTCACATTGTTGGGTACCTATTAAATGTATGTATACATTACTACTAGTACTAATGTCGTACCTATTAAATGTATGGATACATTTAATAGGCATAAAACGTACTATAGGTAATTTAATTGGTGCAGCGACCTTAACTTGACTTCACTTCCCGCAATTTTCTCGCGATTTGTTAATTTTTCAGTGATTACGGTTTTTCCATTGGTTCCAAAACTGAAAGCTCTTCATAGGTGGCAGCACAGTTCAAAGTCTACAAATCGTCATTGTTATGTTTAAGTTTACTATGATTATCTTTCTTGATCGTCTGTTTTATTTTTCCGAAAATTATAATTACAATTTATCATCACGGATATAATTTTCTTATAGAATTTTCAGACAAGACTAAGTAGGCAATTATGAACGTAGCAGACAATGGTTCAATGAAATAATCACCGGTATGGTTTCCAATGCACTTAGTGTAAGTAATCAGTGTCCAATTAAGAACAACGGATGAGCAAAGTTCCCACGATGTCAGCTAATAATAACACTTGCAAACCTGTCTGGCTTGCATTGCTGCAGTAATGCCGTGTGATCAGGATAGCTTTTTCCTACCAATTAGGTACTAATATCGTACCAATTTGAAATCTACAGTCCAAAGAGAATTAGTACAGTCTAAAGTGATCACCGGGTATCTATTAAAATTCAATGTAGGTAATAATTAGCCATACTTTTTGTTTCTAGTGTTTAATACACAAGAAACAAAAAGGATGGCTAATTACATGACGAGATATAAAAATGGGGTGCAAAAGTACCCAGTCTCACATTATTTCGATTTTCGCACTATTTTTTTATTATTAAATTACTTCAAACAAAGCAAATGCAACCTAACAGCTTGAAATCAAATACAATCAGGGTGACGCAACGCAACCAATTATAGGCACTAGTTCACACTCACTAGTCTTTTTAATAACGGATGGGGTTTTAAATACCAATTATTGACTATGAAGCGAATCACAAATCCGTGAAACAACTACCTATTCGTATGAATAAGTGGTTATAAAAATCTACAACTTTTCTCTAACGCCGCTCGTTGGTGGTACGTTATGGCGTGGAACTATAATGTCCGTCATCATTATATCACAGACAATCGTAGTCGACTTTTACTTTTTATGATGCCAAATTGGACAGAGCGGCAAAATTATTGTACGTGCGTAGTATTTTATTTATACCTTTATATAGTTATTATAGTACTTACGCAATTTTCACTGGTAGGTACCCAATGACAGAATAATCACTCTTATCTGGATCAGAATGACTGAAGTTATTGGAAAGGTGGCCTTGGTTTGGACTTGCATGTAACGTTATTTTAAAGCCATTTTCGGTTTAATACGGTTGCTTTAATAAACTCTTAGATTCATCTTTAAATCGAGTGAATTGCATCGATGAGGAAACGTGGAAATCTATTTGGCCTGTTGAGAACTTAAATTCGTCCACTATTGACCTAATGCTGGTCCTTGGTAGATCCGATGCTGGTCTGGTCCTAGCATAAACCTTAGGATGAAAATATCAGGTCAATTAAGTACAGGCAAAGTTATGATAATCGTTACGACTACTCGTCTTGAAAATTCCTTATGGAATGGTGCATGTCTTAGATTAATATGTACCTACAATTAATTTATGAATTCTTCCGCTAAACGAGAAAGGAGAAAAATACCTTAAACATTAAGAAATGTTGCGATTTCCCAGCTACCAATTAACACATAGCAGAAAATCTAGTCCGCCGCTCCTCGCACATAGTCTATAGAACATTTTTTCCGGTCACGTAGCGGTTCACGAGTAGTGAACTCGCAACTTGATGAGGTCAGACATACATGGGGTTTTGTTCGCAATTGTGCGATATTATGTTAACACCGGTCGTCCGCATCAATGACTGGTTACAAAGGCTTTACGGCTTTGTAACGCCTTTATAAAGACAAAAATAAATTTTGTAGCTTGCATCGCTAGCACTAATGTCGTAAATATTTTTGGCATTGAACTGATCTTTCTAGCATTGCTCTAGCTTTATCTTCCGATGTACTTTAATTGATTCACGATTGTACTAAAGAAATCTATTGCATTTACATTCAAAAGCATTTTGATCGCTGTCCTGTACAAATTATGCTTAAGTATCATCAATCACTGTTGCATAATATTGCACATCAATTTCAATTCAAAAATACGAAATTAGGTTACATAGAGTGGTAAACCTGTCATACTACTGAAATGGACATCGTAAGGCGTCTTTAACATAATATTACAAGTTGCGCTTCATTTTTGTGCAAAATTTTTGTTGCATGACAAAGGCGTTTTACCGGTTTCGTTGTCCACACTTCGTTATTTCTCAAACGGTTTCGGATAAATTGGCGTTGTCTAATTTAATTTGTTTTAGTGAACGCTCAACGGTAATTGGAATATGGAATTTGACTACTCTTATCTGACTTAAGTCTAAATAGAAATAAAGTTTCAAGATATCACCAACTAAGATTTTAGGAGTTCGATTCAGAGAGGGTAAACCACGTTTTCAAGCCAATTACTTGATTCCGTCTTATCTTGCTATACTTTCGCCACCGATTTAATCGGCGCGCCCTTTTCCCGTAAGAAGTACGTGATAAGAATTCCATAAAGTGCCTATGTAATAAGGTGTGCTAAAAGCCTGTTAATGTGCAAAAATATTTAAGAGCTCTTAGTAAGCCAGTGCCATAACATTATATCTATATGCCTTAATCCTGCCAAAATCCCATTCAACTCCTTCAATTTTGTAGGAGTTGAATTAGATTTTGGCAGAGTTGGTGAATAGACACGTTCATCTTTCTATTTCTTTGCTAAGATGAAATCCTAGACACAATAAAAATCAATGAAAAATGGTCTTTAGTCCAATAAAATACAACGATAAGATTGAATGATTACATTGTACAGTAATCTCAAGGATTTTCGCACATTCAACACTATTGATATTCAAATGAACCCAAAGATGACATTTTTACTTGTGGACAGTTCCTTCGCAAAGATGTCAAGGCAAGTCGCACTTAAAGGATTACAGCTAATAGCAGGCTTTACCTGTTAGTAGATTATATTTGTCTCCCTCTATCAGTTCCCTCTAAGCATGACTAAAGTCTCAATCTTCTCAAGATTTTAGACTGTTTATATTTGTTCACCATTTCCTGATTTTGAAGTAGGTAGGTACTTAGTGATGGCAATAAAGCGCCTATTTGATTTCCTCTATAAAGTTTGAATTATAAGTAAGTAGGTAAGTATTAACAACTTCCATTGCTTCTACGCGGTGTAATGGATAAAGACCACAGCGCGTAGCCAAACAAATAACCATGAAGTTATAGCCACATGTCATTTTTTCTAAACTTAGCTACTGTTCAACAGCGTCTATAAATCCATTGTCCAATGTCCTCAGTTGTTATATAGTCACGTCAACTTTGGTATTTTAAACGCCTTTCATTTTTGCCGCTCGCAGGGAACTCCAAGATAAAGAGATGATTGGAATGTAGCACCTGTCCCGTACCGGATGTTTGGTGCTTGGTACACAACTACACACCTGTCTGGGTTACACATACTGCTGTATATCACCTAGGTCTGTTCCACTCAAGACTTGTTCAACGACCAACTCTGAGCAAGGTCAACCGAAGTCGGCTATATGCAAAACTTTCACTCAGGACAATTTATGACCGATTCTGAAGTCGATAAAAATTACACTTTGTGTGTCTGGTGTGCCAGTACCCTCCTTTTTAACTGGTTTATAACTTCAAAAATATAAAACTGATATCCTTCTTTGTGTTCTAAAGTTGGAGGTAAGTAAGAACTTGCTTAGATATGCGTATTGAGAAATTAGTAATCAAACCTTAGAGCTAGACATGCTTAAACCCAAAAGTTATCCCATTAGAACTCACCAGACAACAGCTGTAGCCAGCCGCAGATATGAAACACCGTCGTCGATTGACAAAAGAAGAATAACAACATTGCACAGATCGTAAACAGGGCCAGGGCGACCGCTAAGCCTACTAACACAGTCGCAATCTTAAACACGAGCCCATTTATGGATAGGAAATCATCGAGTCTTCCTTTACAGTCCTCCAGAGCTTCATCCGCTCTGCATATCTGCCACAACCCGAACTTTCTCGGGTATTCAGTCTCTAAATCACCAATCCACTCTGGGGTTACAAAAGCCACAACGCTTATAATGGCATAGCAAATGGTGAATATCGCCCAAAGCACACCGATAGCTTTCGAATTGCGGACATAGTTGGTCGCGTATAAATGTGATGAATCCACGTACTCGATTTTTGAACCCATCTTGTTGATATCCGGTTGTTTACTTAACTTTTTTCAAACACTACACAAAAACAAATCACACGTTATTGATAACACATATTTCGAATATGGTTCTTGCGCAACAGTTCTTAAGGCTTGTCTGTTTGCGTAGCACTGATTCCATTCATGTCTCAAAGGAAAAGTATTATTGCAAAGTACTCGAGGACGCGAGAAACACGACACGGAACGGACAAAACACAAGTTGGCACAACCTCACGCCGCGCGCCATGCGGTTAAGTGAGTCAGAGTGGGGATAAGTAATGAAGCAGCAAGCTTGACCTATCGCCTTCGAGTGGAAGCACCTTCATTTTTGTTTTAACTGTTATTTTTGTCTTAGTTACATCTGAAATGACTGCTTTATTAATAAAAAAATCAATAACAATAATCAGAAAAGAAGCAACTGCATGTTATATTTTAAGTATTCAAACTACAAACACTTCATGAATTTTAGGAGCTATAAGCGACATCTAGGCTGTGGAATGGAATAACTAAAGCGTCAGGCGATCGCGACACCTATTGTAAAAGTTATTAACTAACCACCGGTTGGTATACCTTCTAGTCCTTCTACCCCATTTCCTTTTCCTTCTCCGTTAAGAGTATAATTATGTGTTCTGTCTGTGTTCTGCCCTGTACTGTGCTTCTACGTAATACATTTCAGTAACGCACTTGATCGTAAATTTAAATAAATGTACCTAATAAAATAGTAGAAATAACATGTTTTTCATATTTTTAATAGAAGTAAAGAAAACTGATCTAGATTCCAGAATAGCGATAAAAAAACTCAAATTCAAATTGTAAATGGACATTCCCAACAAGTAGGCCTTTTACCCTATTTTTTTTACCTCATTTCAAACCTTGGTTGGTTAGAACTGAGGTAAAATTGTAAACATATAAAGCCTACACCTAGCTACTTAGCTTTTTCGTTTCACGTATTGATCAGCCTTCCAAACCTGTAAAACGTAGACAGAGAATGCTATACGCTGTATACAATAGCAACTATAGCAAGTTCCAATAAAATGTGAAGGCCTTTTCTTTCAGGGGTGCGGGTTTGTTCGAAAGAGATACCGCCGCCCCTGGCATACAGGCTACTGAGGGAACACGGGTGGGTTTTAGTCAGTAAAAGTCTGACACGCCCTTCTGCTCCACCCAGAGCAGGAGAAGTTATTTGATGAATTCCCACCCAAAAAAAAAGGCCTTTTCTTTCAGCTTTTCTAAAATGATGTAAAAATTAAAAACAATATAAAACTTTACCCGTTTATTTCACAATGTGCATTTAGAAAGAGATGGTCATTGTTTACTCATGAGAAGAAAAGAAACAGAAAATTAGAGTGTTTGCCATATGACATTACATGTGTCAGCTGGAACGCGAATGCAAATGCAACTTTTTGTGTACCAGTTTCTACATTGTTCGATAATTCAGTTTTGTCATTAAAAAAGTTAAAACTTATTTTCAGTGATAAATTATGATCTTTATGTCGTTTACGCTTTACGTTTGCATAAAAAAGTGATGTGATAGTGTAAAATTAAGTATAAGTGTCGCTTTTTGCAATGTCGGCAAAAGACAAGTGGGTTCGCCGGTTTTCAGTTGACGAAACAGCAAAACACAAGAATGGATTTACTATTTACAAAATTACTTCAGTGGTAAATATTCATTATATCGTAGGAATGATATTAATTTTATTAAACTGTAGATCCAAACCTGATTCTATCACGATAGCAAGACAATAAAATATTGTGTTATTACTTTTCCTTTTACTTTGATTCAGTAACTAGGTCAAACTCTCTATTTAATGTTCACTTTAATAAATTGATATATTTTTATGCATAGGAACTGGGAGAGTTTATGATAGCAGAAGCTAATGTATTTTAAATAATTAATATTTTTTAATTAATAAAATGGTAGGAAATGATTCATCAATTGCACAATATTTGCATGGTTCCCTTTCTGGTTGGGTAATTTTCGAGCAATCACAAATTTCTAAAGAAGAAAGCTTTTATAACAACAAAGTCAGTCTGTCGAAATGAATTGGGAAAGTTTCAGAAATAACTATTTTGAAAACAATGAAATAACTAGCTCTTATCTGATTACACACATAATTACATTTTACCTGCTCAACTCCTTTCAATAATTTATTTGATTGGTAGCAGGTCTTACAGATATTATCAAGCTCCAGCGATCCTGATGAGAATGTAAACAAAAACTATGATTAATTTGCATGTATGGTTCTACGCAAATATACTAGTAGATTAGACCGGTAGACTATGTAGTCTACTCCTCCTCCTCCTTCTGTCAATTGCAGCCTTGAAATGACTAGTTATCAAATATTATTAACTAGCTTTTGCCAGCGGCTCCGCCCGCATGGATGATGATGAGACTCCCATTCGGTCCATTGTGCGTGTAGCTTATATCCTTCTTCATATCCCAGGCTATATCTCTACCAAACATAACAATCGGTTCAGCGGTTTAGTTGTGAAAGCATGACAGATAGACAAACAGACAGAGATACTTTCGCATTTATAATATTAATAGGGATAGTAGGGATCATTGTCAGATATCTTTAATACAACTATAAGTCTTAATCTTACCAAGATGTATTGTGTTATTCAGTAATTGGGTTGTGGGTGATTTAAAATACTGGTATCCAGCTGCATCTGGTAAGACTGGGAGTCGACCCTATCATAGTTGGGAATATATATGAATATGAATATAATGAATAATAATATGATTGATCCACACATCCATTAAGCTTGCGGACGGCGAGTAATGGGTAGCTCGCTGTCCGGTAAGGACCAAGCCCAGGTCGACAGCGCGTTGTGTTCCACGCGCGCCTCAAAGAGATGTCAGCACAAAGTGATGGGGCCCGCAAGGGCCGATGCCTGCCAGGGGTGCGGGTTTGTTCGAAAGAGATACCGCAGCCCCTGGCATACAGGCTACTGAGGAACACGGGTGGGTTGTAGTTAGTGAAAGTCTGACACGCCCTCCTGCTCCACCCATAGCGGGAGAAGTTATTTGATGACTTAACACCAAAAAAAAACACAACTTCTGTCTAATCTTTAGTGAATAAGAAACTCGCATTCAGTGAATGAGATGTGACAGTGAGTGAGACAAAATCACGAAAATTAATTGTTTATTAAAAAATTAAACAGACAATTTTATTTGGTACTTGGTTGATACCAAGTACCAAGTTAAATTATTGTTCTGGGCGTTAATAATATGGACGATGCAAATAAATTATATGAGGATTTCTTTTCAGTAGTGCACACTGAATTCAGTAAAACTTTAGAAAAGAAAACAAAAAATATTTGCCCTCAATTTGTATTTAGTGACTGGGCTACTAGAGGTATTAGGATAAGCAGGGAAAGACTGTTCGAGCTGTATGGCCTTAAGCCTTACATTAACACCGAAACTTTCAACAAGTATGTTGCTACATATTCCAAAATTTTTAGAAATACCTGTAAGTTAGCTAAAGCCTTGTACATTAGCAACAAGATCCAAACAGCAGAGAATAAAATAAAAACAGTTTGGAAAGTAATTAATAACGAAACTGGTAGGAAAAAAATACGAAACACGGATTATACATTGGAGACTTCGCGTGGTGCCATAAGCTCTAACATAGAAGTAGCTCAAGAATTTGTAAAATTCTTTACTAATATACCGTCTAAAACGACGGATTCTTTAAATTCGTCCCCCGATGTCTCAATTGATTTATTAAGAGCGAACGTTCCAAGCTGTCCAGTTGAATTTCAATTTAAGCACATAACCCCTATAATAGTTTTAAAATCTTTTCGGCAAATCAAAATCAAATTGTCCGAAGATCTATGGGGAATGTCTATAAAAGTTTGTACATCCATAATCGAGACCATAGCACCATACTTGGCTTTAATATTTAATTTGTGTGTGGATCAAGGAGTCTTCCCGGATTTAATGAAATATAGTAAGGTTCTACCACTATTCAAATCTGGGGACAGCAAAGACGCCAACAATTATAGACCAGTATCCGTGCTGCCGGTATTCAGCAAGGTGTTCGAAAAGATAATGCTCAATCAAATGCTTAATCATTTTAATACCAACAAAATCTTACACGATCAGCAATATGGTTTCACCAAAGGACGTTGTACGACTGACGCCGGTGTTACCTTATTAAAACACATATTTGCAGCTTGGGAGGAGGCTCAGGATGCCATTGGAATTTTTTGTGACCTCTCCAAGGCATTTGACTGTGTTAATCACGAAACCTTGCTTTTAAAACTTGAGCATTACGGACTAGGTAAACTTGCGCTCAGTCTAGTAAAATCTTATTTAAATGATAGACAGCAAAAAGTTCATATAAATGGTGTCAATTCAAATGGTTTAAAAATAAAAATGGGTGTTCCACAAGGCTCAATATTAGGTCCTTTCCTCTTTTTAGTATATATTAATGATCTACCCCATTTATTAAAAAACCAACCACAAATGGTGTTATTTGCTGACGATACATCCTTAATTTTTAAAATAAATAGACGTGCATCAAATCTTGACGACGTAAATAATGCCCTACTGCTGGTACAAAATTGGTTCACTGCTAATAATTTAGTGTTAAATGGGAAAAAAACTAAATGCATAAGATTTGCTTTACCAAATGTTAAAAGTACTGATTGTGACGTAGTATTGAATAAAGAGAAACTAGAATTCGTCGATAAAACTGTTTTCCTAGGGATCACGCTCGACTCAAAACTACAGTGGAGTCCTCATTTAACAGCTCTTGCAGGACGGCTAAGTTCAGCAGCATATGCTGTAAGAAAAATCCGCCAATTCACTAATGTAGAAACCGCGAGGCTAGTCTATTTCAGTTACTTTCATAGTATCATGTCATACGGTATTTTACTATGGGGACGGGCTGCAGATATCGAGTCTATTTTTATTCTGCAGAAAAGAGCCATTAGATCAATATATGGCCTCCGTACGCGGGATTCTCTAAGGGAACTGTTCAAAGTTATTAATATCATGACGGTACCTTGTCAATATATCTATGAGAACATCATGTACGTTAGGAAAAACTTAAATCTTTTCAGTAAACGAGGTGAAAGACACACCATTAGAACGAGAAATAGGCACCAATTGGTTCAACCAGGCTTCAGACTGGCTAAAGTAGACTCATCCTTCATGGGGTACTGTTTAAAATGTTACAATAAAATACCTCCTCACATACTCGAACTGAATGAATCGAAATTTAAATCTTGTATAAAACGCACACTATGCAGCCATGCTTATTATAAGTTGGGGGATTACATCGCTGACAAAAATGCTTGGCTAAACGCTGCTTGTCCTGCTCCACAAGGTAGCTTAAACTAAATTGAATAACATTGAAAACATTGTTGGAGCTGCTGAAGACTGTAAAAGCTAGATATCTTTGCATTGTATAAATTCAAATTTTTGTATTGTATAATTGCATAGCATATGTGTGAGCACTATGTTCCTACTATAATGCAAACATTTACAGGGTACGTCTTTCATTGACTTGAATGTGCCCTGGCAGCTGAGAGTATGTCATGCTCACTCAAATGTCTCGCTGGTGGTGGCGTGTGTGTTGGATCATTAAGTTCCCTTCAAAATGGTTGAGCTGAATGGTGCTGATGCATACGTCATGTCCGTGAACGGGCGCCGCCAGTAGGGACTGGTCATCTCTTAGCTCCCACGGCTTATTTTAATTGTTATTTTATTTTAATTACGGACGCTTTTAATGTGCACTTTTTACATCGTTCTCACATTGATAATTTCAACATAATGATGTAACCAACTTTTTGTAACAAAATCTTGATTTTAAAAGAGTGTCCATGGAGTTTCTTGCCCGTTCTTCTCCATAGGTACCTACGCTTTGGAATGGGCAACTAGCTTCATCTTTCTAACTCACCGACCTTGACAATTCAAAAGTGCCTGTAATTGGTTTATTTGAAATAAATGCTTTGAGTTTGAGTTTGAGTTTGAATTGTTTGTATATTTGAATTACAAGCTACTATCATTCTTTGCCATTAAATGCAACGGTGTATATAATGGTTATACAGATGAAAGCAAAAAGAGATTGTTTGTCAAATTTTTTATTATTTTTTATTACGTTGCCCCACACTAGGAATTTCTCCTGTATTGGTTGGTGCGTTTACAAACATTTAAACTCACATACACAAACGGCCATACCCAGAACAACTACTTGTAGGTCATACAAATATTTGTTCCGTGCGGGAATCGAACCCGCGACACGCAGCGCAGCAGTCAATTGCTTAACCACTGCGCCAACCGTGTCGTCAAATTTGATTAATTTGATAAAGAATACATTTCGTTGGGCACATGCTCGCAGAATAGATGGCCAATGGGGCCGAAAGGTTCTGGAGTGGCAACCGCGTACCAGAAGACGTAGAGTGGGAAGGCCTCCCACAAGGTGGACCGATGACCTTGTGAAGGCCGCGGGTATGGACCGGTCTTGTGCTTCCCACTGGATGTGGGAAGCACAAGACCGGTCGAAGTGGAGGAGCCTGGGGGAGGCCTATGTCCAGCAGTGGACGTCTTTCGGCTGGAATGATGATGATGACATTTCTTTGACTGTACTTGAAAGGGTAGCAGTACAAGTCTTGATACAAATTTTGTTACAATTCCAGCTGTTCCTCTTACAGTCTCCAGAAGCCCTGACGGTGATATCGGTGTGGAAGCGGTACAGCGATGTACAGCGGCTGCACAAGAGTATGCGGTCTCTGCACGCAGGGCTGCATCTACGAGGAACTTTCCCATCCCTGCCCAGATACAGTTTCTTTAAAAGATTTCAGCAAGAGGTCAGTTTTCTTAAGTTTTAAATTGTTTTTTATTTTTAGTATTGACAACAAACAGCAGTATAAATACATTTAATAACTTATAAGTTATAACTTACTATGTTACTAATATTATAAATGTATTTAGATGTAGGTATTTGATATTAAGATGTTTGGATGGTTGTTACTCAATCACTCAAAAACGGCTGAACGGATTTGGATGAAATTTGGCATACGTATAGTTTATAACCTGGATTAACACATAGGATACTTTTTATTACTGTAGTACGTTCCCGTGGGATAATTTTCGACCTCCACGCGGGCTAAGCCCGTAGCAATAGCTACGAAAAATAACAGTATAAAGTCCTAACTTAAGGCGACGATAGATGACAGCTACCTACAGCGATGCACTGCCGCCCGTCGCTCGCAATAGACCCCGCCTCAACGCGCATCAAGTTTTTCGAAAAACAACCCATGTTGATTTATCAAACAATTCAAAGAAAAACCGTATACTACATTTTGGGTGATTAAATGATAAATGATAAATGATTTTATTTCTGTAAGTAGGTTTGTACAAACACTTTTACACGTCAATCATATTTTTTTAAACTAGATGAGGTCGGCGTTTCCTATCTGACTACTCTGAGAAGAAAGGCCGAAACAAACTCAGAGGTCACAGTCTCTTTTAAAGTCCAGACATAATCTTGGTCAGATCATGTGAAGACCATGTGGATTGGTGTCTGAAATGGTCTTTTGAGGAAAGAACCACACAGATTGAGTGGACCTGTCCATTCAGTGCACGCATGTATCAGTAATCATAAGGCTCAACTCAGAACTTGAGGAGCTCAACGATTTGACGAACAATACCAAAGAAAGGACATTTGGGTAGGCCGCATAAAGTACTCAAACTGCCAGATTAACATTAAAAACGAACTGAGAAAGAGACGAAATACAAAAACAAAAATACCACATAGTTCTCACATTCACAATAATTAAAACAAAAATAATATTATACTTCTCAAAGTAAATATTCATGTCAAAGTGTATATAATAATAATCAAATGTCAAAGTGTATATAATAATAATCAAATGTCAAAGAGCAAAACAAAGAAAAAACAACATTCAGTATACAAAATTGGAGCAGGTCAATCCCAAGCTTTTTTGTCCTCAATATAATCTTTAACGGTATAAAAGGCTTTCAGGCACAACTTACGTTTGATGAATGATTTAAATTTATTGAGACTTAGATCTTGAACATGGCTTGGAAGTTTATTATAAAAGCGTATACATTGACATCTGAATGACCCACCTATTTTCTTGAGCCTTTTTGATGGTACAACAAATTTGTGTTTGTTCCTAGTATTTATACTATGGATATCACTGTATTTTTTAAACAATTTAATATTTTTATGAGCATATAAAAGATTTTCATAAATATACTGTGAAGGCACAGTCATTACATTTATCTCCTTAAATTTATCTCTGAGAGAGTGTCTCGGACTTAATTTATAAATTGATCGGACAGCTCTTTTCTGCAAGACAAAAATAGTCTGAATGTCGGCGGCATTTCCCCACAATAGAATACCATACGACATTACACTATGAAAATAGCTAAAGTACACTAAGCGGGCTGTCTCTACATCAGTTAAATTACGAATTTTTCTAACAGCGTATGCTGCAGAGCTTAGCTTTTTCGACAATTTAGTTATATGTGGGCCCCACTGAAGCTTGGCATCCAAAGTTAAGCCCAAGAATACAGTGCTATCTTCAGGATTCAATTCTTCGCCCTTTATCAACACATTAGTTTTCACCTGCTTAACGTGAGGTAGCGTAAACTTAATGCATTTGGTCTTTTTTTCATTAAGAAGCAAATTATTAACATTGAACCAGTGAACTACTTTTGAGATTGCGCTATTTACATCGTCATTAACAAGTTGCTGACGTTTAAGTTTAAACAAAAGTGAAGTGTCATCCGCAAACAACACTATATCATGATTATCCTTTATGAGGTAAGGCAAGTCATTAATATAAATAAGAAACAAGAAAGGACCAAGAATTGAGCCCTGTGGGACTCCCATTGATACTACGGATCCCGGAGATCTTTTTCCGTTTACATCAACACACTGAATCCTATTACACAAGTATGAAATAAGAAGATCCAGAGCGGTGTTCCGGATCCCGTAGTGGCGGAGTTTCCTGATTAGAGTTTCATGAAGCACGCAATCGAAAGCTTTAGATAAATCGCAAAAGATGCCCAAGGCATCGTATTTATTTTCCCATGCATTGTAAATATGCCCTAAGAGTTCGATTCGAGGAGAGAGATTAAATTGTCTTTTAGATGGTGAAAGTTTCATGGAAATACACCCGATAGTTTTTGTGTGATTATGGTTTTTATGTCCGCGATAGACATTACCAATTAATTACATTATGTTAAAAAAATAATATTTAAAATATTCACATATCAAATGGCGAAGAAAATTGTCTAGTTTCACATATTTTTTTTTTTCAAATACATAAGACAAGCCGTTTAGACGTGATCTTCAATAAAAAGTCCTTAAAAGTCGGCTGTCTGCGCCTTAAGGGGAACCTAGACGCACGGGCTCGAACTCACTGGTGGGCCCGGCTGAAAAGCGCGCTACCTCTCCAGGCAGTTAGACGATATTCTACACGCACAACATTATTGACTGAGCTGCAGGCCTGTAGGTGCGTAAAAAATTAAGAAAAGGCCTTCGGAAGATCGGGCTTTATGAAAAAACCACTGCATAAATCAATGACCAATAAAGATTATTGGACTTTTCGATAATTGAGCTTTGTCGGTACCGACTTAGTTTTAGAGATTTTACTCTTCTTTTATTACTCAAACACGCCCAAAGTTATGTTAAATTAGCAAGAATAACGAACCTTTGTTGGTTCCTAACTTTCTAATGGTTTTTAATTTTAGTATTCTGTTTCCTTACAGTCAATATTAATAATGAGGCAAACCCGTAACATGTTAAATTTTTTATGTATGTTGTCGAACAGCGGAGTAATACACTCCCGAAGTTTGTATGGGAAAAATGTGGACTAGATTCATCTTAACTTAACTAGTGAAATAAAATGAAACATTTATCTTAAAATAGTTTTCCAACCATCTTATCATTGATTCTATAGATTTATGAATGACTAACTAGCTTCCGCACGCGCTTTGCCCGCGTGGAAGTCGGAAATTATCCCGCAGGAACGTATTCCCGGGATAAAAAGTATCCTATGTGTTAATCTAGGTTATAATTTATCTGTGTGCCAAATTTCATCTAAATCCATCTGTTAGTGATATGTGTGATATCACAAAAAAAAAATCGATGAAGTAGCCCCTGGTTGTCATGAGGAAACTGGTTTAAAAAATGTATACAAGGTAAGGATAAACAAAAATAACTAATAAAATGTGATATTTGCCTTAAATTGGGAATCGAAATATGGCTAAATTCAACCATACTAATATTAGAAATGGTCTGTCCTGTCTGTCTTGTCATTTCCCTGTTTATGACTTGATGGGTGAACATATATTTGGCACATGACTATGTCACATGACTGCATGGGACTAGAGCAGTGGTAGCCCAGTGGTAACTGCCGCCGAGATGAAGGTCGAGGTTCAAACCCAGACGGGCGCTTTATTTTGTGTAAATGACTTCATCACTACTGCTCTCAAAACGGTGAAGGAAAACATCGTGAGGAAACCGGCATGTCCTAGAACCAAAAATTCAAAGTCATGTGACATCTACAAAACACGCACTGGGCCCGCGTGGTGGATTACGGGCTTCGGGCCGCTCCCTCTCACAGAGAGGAGGCCTGCTGATTATGCATAAGATGAAGCGAATAACTAATACTTAATTAACTACTTAATTCTATGTTCCAGGTGATCACGGAGAGAGCTAAAACAATAAAGTCTCTGTTGGAGTTCATCGCTGAGCACCGTCTGCTCTTCACTAGCACAGACTTCGTCGACTTTCTACAGGTATGTTCATTAATTATTTACAAATATTTTGTTGGATGAAAGAGGATTTTCTGTACTTCATCATCATCATTATTACAGCCGAAAGACGTCCACTTCTAACCATAGGCTTCCCTCAAGTACCGCCATTTTGACGAATTCTGTGCTTTTTGTTGATTTACCATAATCTCTACGCATTGCCGATCGCAGTATGGTGATAAAATGCTTAGAGAAAGCTGCTGCCCATTCTCTAGTAGGTCCCTTAGTCGCCTCCTACGACAGCCACGGGAAGAAATGGGATGGTGCTATTCTTTACGTTCGGCACCTCACGGAACTCTACTTTCTGTTTACTTAACACCAATAATCGACACCCCCGAGTGGGTTCCCGCATTGTCGTTGCGGGGGGGCTCAGTAACCGTGGATTCCGGCCACGGTGAAGCCAAGAGGAACCCAAAGGTGGGGCCGCTCGTCTTTTGCTTTCAAGCCATTGACGTAGCGGCCAAAAAGTAGGTTGCGGTGAGGTGCACCGCAACTGAGGTGGGCCGCTATGTCGAATGGGAGGCATCGCGGCTGAGGGTTACGGGCTGCGGTAGAGGAGGAGTGCCGGTGCTTCTGAGCAGCGCTCTTCCCTTCCGTGGCCTGGACGGGGCCGCCACCGTTTGATGGCGGACGCGGTGGGGCCGCAGGGGAAGAGGAGTGTCGGTATAGCGTCAGCCGCTCTCCCTATCCTCTGCGGCCGAAAAGTGGTAGACGGGACGGCGCGTTGTGTTCCTCACGCGCGCCGTCAAAGATGTCAGCAACCACTGGTGGGGTCCGCAAGGGCCGATGCCTGCCAGGGGTGCGGGTTTGTTCGAAAGAAATACCACAGCCCCTGGCATACGGGCTACTGAGGGAACACGGGCGGGTTTTAGTCAGTAAAAGTCTGACACGCCCTCCTGCTCTACTCAGCAGGAGAAGTCATTTGATGATTTCACACCCAAAAAAAAAAAAAAACAATAATCGAATCTGAGTGAGAGCCTGGCAAATGTCGAGTGTGGCGACTTCAGTTATTATTATTAATCTTTATTAATTAAGATCACAATACGGTCTACAGTGTCAGCAACAAAATAGCTTAGCCCAAGTTACTTAATAATTAAAACAGATCGGATCCTTTTGAGTGCGCCCACACTAGCGGGCTTATTGCCCGGGCGGCTATCGATTGCTATGGTTCAGTGTCGATTTACCACCTTTCTTTAAAAACCTTTCCTTAAAGTTCTAAGTTGAGCTACACGATTAAAGACTGGAGGTCCACTCTAATAGATTAGAGTTCTTTCCCCATTTCAGACACTAATCTACATGGTCCTCATTGATCAAAATTATGGTGTTTAGAAGAGACTGTGTGACCTTTAAGCTTGTTTCGGCCTTTCTTCTCAGAGTTGACAGATAGGAAACGCCGACCTCATCTGGTTTTTAAAATATTATTGACGTGTTTGTGCAAACCTACTCACAGATATGAAATCATTTATTATTTTTCTTTTCAAATATCTGATTAGAGTCTGACCAACGAAAGCTGTCCAAGAAAAAAGACGAGAATCAAGAGTTGTCAACCATGGCCATGGCTATACACTGCTTAAACGGAGTTGATACTATATAATTATTATTTAAGACATATTATTATGCGATATTTACATCAGTATAACCTTATTACCCCTGGTATATGGCATTTTTGGCATTATATAGGAAAGGTTGAATTAAATAATTCGTGGTCAGCTTTCGTTGGCCAAACTCTAGTATGTCAGTGCTGTCATCCCAATCCTATTATCCTAGTTCCTACTTATATTATCCAATTACGTTGGGGTCGGCTTCCAGTCTTACCGGATGCAACTAAATACCAGTATATGACATGGAGCTACTGACTATCTGACCTCCACAACCCAGTTACTAATACGATAACCCTTGGTAAGACTGGTTGTCAGACTTTAGGGCTTCACGCGACCCGTAACGACTGTCAAAGATCCACAAATGACAGCCGGGACCAACGGCTTAATGTGCTTTCTGAGGCACGGAGGGTCTTGGTATGTAAAGATGGTCATCCATCCACGGACCAACCGCGGCAAGTTTAGCTTAACCTGATCGATCGAGCCGTACGGCTAATATTACTTAGATATTTCGATGTTTGTTACTCAATCACGCAAAAGCGGCCGAACGGAATTGGATGAAATTTGCCAAACAGATAACTAGTTTATAATCTGGATTAAACATGTATAAGATACTTATTTTTCCGGTACCTAGTACGTTCCCGTGGGAGAATTTTCGACTTCCACGCGGGCGAAGCCGCTGGCAAAAGCTAGCTAAATAATGAATACGTACTTAATAATACTTTTTTTTTATTACCATAAAATCAGGTTACAGAAAAAATTGAGACCTTGGCTCCAGAGCTAGGTTAAAATCCCTTCATAGGATATGCTTCACTTTATTTCTTACCTACCCATCATACACAACCACCTGCGTCTTCCCGGATTTACACGATACCAATTGCTTTGGCTTTTGGCTTCAGAAAAAAAAAGCCAAAGCAACTGGCCGAAATACAGGTAGTATTTCAGGAGCTAAAAGCCAAAGCAATTGGCTCCTAGAGACAAATGGAGACAGTTGGAACTGTCTCCATTTTTCTCTGATTTCTGCTTGATCCATCCAGTGTTTACCAGTCACTTTGTATATCACCAATCCACTGATACGTGTACCTAAAGGCATTTCTAGCAGTGAGTTGCTTTAAACTGATAACCGCCGGATAACCGTTCCAGAGCGGCTACCCGTCGCCAGCGCCGCACGCGGGCGGCGTCATCAACGCCATCAGGTCGTCGCTGCACCTGCCCATAGAGGACGCGCCGCCGCTCGAGTACCAGACTGACGACGATGACGCCACCAGCCCTGCACACACTGGTATGTTGCAATGATATTTATATAATTTATATTAGAACATTAAGGTGCAATAGGGTATTTGACTGGACTACCCCGTGTGACCCAGTAACTGGGTTGTGGAGGTCAGATATTGAAGAGCTCCATGTATAATACCTTACCTACATAACCTGCCTCTCTGTTTAGCGTTTTTGGACTACGAAAAAGCCTTTGATTCGATCGAGACATAGACTGTACTGCAGTCCCTCCAACGGTGCACAGATCGACTATCGGTACATCGAGGTGTTGAAGTGTGTCTGTACAAAAACGCCACTATGTCAGTCGGACTCCAGGACCAGATCTCGAAACCTATCCTTCTGCAGCGAGGTGTTAGATAGGGAGACGTTATCTCTCCGAAACTCTTCACCGCTGCACTAAAGGGTGTTTTTTTTTTTCTGAAGTATCATCAAATAACTTCTGCTCTGGGTGGAGCAGGAGGTCGTGTCAGACTTTTACTGACTAAAACCCACCCGTGTTCCCTCAGTAGCCTGTGTGCCAGGGGCAGTGTTATCTATTTCGAACAACCCGCACTTACCTTGCGGGCCCCATCAGTTTGTGCTGACATCCCTTTGAGGCGCGCGTGGAACACAACGCGGCGTTGACCTGGGCTTGGTCCTTACCAGACAGCGAGCTACCCATTACTCGCCGTCCGCAAGCCCATGCCTACGGTGGCCGAGAATCAGGTTCTAGACTGGAAAGGGGCTGGCATCAACATCAATGAGTACATCACTCCCCTTCGGTTTTCCGATGATTTAGTTGTCATGGGTGAGACCATGGAGGACCTCAGTACAACGCTCGATGACCTCAGTAGAGCTTCCAAAAGAGGTCTTAAAATGAACATGGACAAGACAAAAATCATGTCCAATGCCCATGTAACACCCACTCTCGTAACGGTCGGAGGCGCTGCATACGAAGTTGTGGATTAGTACGTTTACCTAGGACAAACTGTTCAGTTAGGTAGGTCCAAGTTCGAGAAAGAGGTCAATCGTCGAATCCAACTCGGCTGGGCAGCGTTCGGGAAGCTTCACAATATCTACCCGCCCCACATACCGCAGTGTCTCAAGACAAAAGTCTTTGACCAGTGCGTGTTGCTAGTGATGACATATGGAACCGAAACGTGGTCGCTCACAATAGGCCTCATAAGAAGACTCCCAAAGGGCAATGGAGAGGGCTATGCTTGGAATTTCCCTGCGTGATCGAATCAGGAATGAAGAGATCCGCAGGAGAACCAAGGTAACCGACATAGCCCGAACGATAGCCTAACTTAAGTTGCAGTGGGCAGGGCACATTGCTCACAGAACAGATGGCCGATGGGGCCGAAAAGTTCTGGAGTAGCGACCGCGCACCCGAAGACGTAAAGTTGGTAGGCGTCCCACAAGGTGGGCCGATGACCTTGTGAGGGTCGCAAGGTCGAAGTGGCGGAGCTTGGGGGATGCCAGCAGTGGACGTCTTTCGGCTGAAATGATGATGTATAATACTGGTAATCAGGCATCAGCTGCATCCGGTTAGATTGGAAGTCGACTCTGACATTGTAGGGAAAAGGCTAGGGAGATGATGATGAGGGTATTTGACTGAATTTTAAACCTATACGTAGAAAAAAAAAAACACTTTTTTTATATCTACAATAATGAAAATGTGTTTTAAAGTCTAAGCTAGACAGAAATAGTACTTGAAGCATCTGACGCCAATAACTATTTAGTATTTAGTGCGTATTAGCGTGATTTAGTACACACAGCGACAGTATTGCTAACCCCTCAAGTTTTAAAATGCTACAACGTTGAATTTGTTACGAATAATCTACAGAATACTTCAAAAATAGTTTAAAGTTTCGACTTGGATTCGAACCATACACATACCGGCAGTTCGACGAACTAGCCAGCGAGCCCATATTAATTGCGATGAAATTGTTATCCACTATCGTCCAAGTCACTACATCTTTAGGTCTCTGTCTAATCGATAAACTATGTTATTTTAATTTAACTTATAACGTTTTCTTTATAAAATTAATCCCTACCCTTAAGTTATAACTACAACGTTTGATGTATACGTACACTTAAAACGTCAGTATACAGAGACCACATGACAAATCACGTGACGTTTCGTTAGTTTATGTCAATCTAAAATAATTCTAGCGCTTCCTAATTTGTCGTTTGCTTTAAAAGGATATCACTTGTCTACTGACCCGTTCGGTAGTTGGTAGATGTAATTTTTTTTTTTTAATTATCGAATAAAATTGTAAAATCTTTGTAGTAAAATAAGATCAAAGTTTTGTTAAATAATAGCAATAATAAATATTATGAAATGATTGTGAAAGTATTAAATTTTTCCTTATTTTTAAATTCTTTACAAATATTAATAAAACAACCACGGAGTTAAAACAAAGAGGAGACGGCCTAAGCAACTGTGCACTGTGATTCTCAACCAGGTCCTGACGTCATCACGTGGGCGTGGCCTTAGTCAGTGTATTGTTGGCGTTCGTCCTGTCAAGTTCTGTGCACAACTTTGTACATATTCCCATTTTATAGCATATTCGCGCTAGAAGAAAAACTAGAATGAAATGTTGCGTTTTATCTTGTAAAAATTACTCAGATAGACGTTCTGATGCTATGGATGGCATCACATTTCATTTCCAAGTAATTTTATGAGTAATTTATCAAAATAGTTCTAGAAAAATCTCTAAGCGTCGGTCTTTTCAATATATAATTCTACCCGACACTAGATGGCGACACTTTGTGTCATGGGAAATAAAAATATTTAGGTACGTAAAGCTCAGTTTTAACATATTTTAATAATCATATGTATCGAGATTTGTTCAAAATTCATTCTTAAATATCGTTTAGTTGCCAAAATTACATTTTGTAGTTCTTATACCATTTTGTAAACAGGCCGCCATTTCTCGTCAAGTATGAACAACAAACGGAAACATAACAAAAAGACAGGGCCGTAATTAGAATCCAATTAGTGTACCAAATGTCCCATGGCTGTCTCATATATGGAATTACTCATAAAAATACAATCTCCTATAAATTTAATATTCTATCTACAAAAATGTATTTAAAGTACTTTCCCTCCGTGAGACAACTAAATATGATAGTTGTTGTTTACTTAATTAAAAGATCTTAAAGCCTACCTAATTTATTTAGTTTTTTAAATGATGTATGTTCTGATTTCTTTCCGAAGATAATCTAAGACAGCAATGGATGACAAAAATTAAAATCACTATTTCAATACAAATATGGATGGTTCGCAAAATTTATAAAAATACCGGAGTACTCCCGGTACGACAATAGGGTATTTTACTCTATATGAGAAAAAATCTATAAATATATTATTAGATAGCTTAGGCAAAAAGCAGTCCAAAAATGTTCGTTTTAGTTCATGAAATGCGGCGAAAAATGTATAAGCTAGTTATTAAGATTTCATGGTAACAGTATGGACGTCGATTCCACCCTGTATAGAATTCATATAAAAAGCCTCCTCTCGGTGAAAGCGATTGGGCTGTAATCTACCACGCGGGCCCAGTGCGGGTTGGTAGATGGCACATGTCTTCGAAATTTTGGTTCTAGGACATGCCAGTTTACTCACGATATTTTCCTTCACCGTTTTGAGAGCAGAGGTGTTGAAATAATTTACACAAAGTAATATGCCTGCCTGGGTTCGAACTCACGACCTACAACTCGTAAGTCGAGGTCGATACCATAGGGTATTTTCCAATTTGATACAAACTATTTTAATTTGAAGATTGGGACGATATATTTAACAGAAAAATATAAATAAATTTATTTGTTTCCATTTTCTCCATTAAAAACGATTAAAATCAAATTTCTTTTTCGTTGTTTTCAATTTACCGCCAAAACGCTCCTTACGATGACTTTTTATCACGTGACATCGTGACGTCAACTTTGTGTAAACAGCACCAGTACAAATACTTAGTTTGGCGCAGTTTTAGAAGTATTTGTGCACTGAGGCACCGCACACCAGTGATTTCACTTTCTATCCATAAATAATCTTGTTAATTATAAACACGAAACTCACTTCTTTACTTACTACATAACTACTATAGTTTACACAAAGTTGACGTCACGTGATAAAAAGTCATCGTAAGGAGCGTTTTGGCGGTAAATTCAAAACAACGAAAAATAGAGTGGTTTAAATCGTTTTTAATTGAGAAAATGGACATAAATCAATTTACTTTTATTTTTCTGTTACATATTTCGTCCCAATCTTCAAATTAGAATAGTTTTTTATAAATTGGAAAAAACCCTATTAGGCTACCACTGCTGTCAAATTAGGGTGTCGTAATATTATATCGTTCCAATTCTAAACAAAGCGTACAGTTTTCTAAAATACAAGTCATTCAAATTAATCACTCAATAAGTTGATTAGTTTTTAATGTTATCTAAATGACGGGTAATTAATTCAAAATTAAGGTTAAAATACAAATTAATAACTGAGTCAACCAACCGACAAAATCATAGGTCTTAATAAGTGTAATTAACCATTCTTCATAATACATCACTAATTAACATTACTGTTGTAATCTGTGGTAAATGTAATACTCTTGATTTAAAATATGGCAACATTACCGTTAAGGACGGTAATGTTGCTATTAAAATGTCTGTCACATGGCGTCGCTTGCTTTTATTCCGTAACACGTTTCATGATGTAAAATGTTAAAGTTATTTTGGAAGTTATAAACATACTTAATATGACTACTGTACTGGCCTAATTTTTTAATACCACTCCAACTATTAGCATTCTTTATTACTAGCCATGTGTCGGATGGGACATTAACACAACCGTATTTAAGCCCCACTTAGAGGGTGGATTTTCAAAAATCCAAAAGTAATATACAATATAAGAGGGGATAATTCTCGTAATTTGAAGAACGTTCACAATCTGATCTCAGTGTCAATCTGTCAAAAATACCTCGAGTTTTCATACATTTTTGACAAGTTTTTGACATTTGCTTGTCGCCGAGATGACACTGCGACTACATTTAATTACGAGAATTGGCCACAAGATGTAACATATTAATTGCAATTCCTGAAAGTAGTTTGTTCATAATTGACTACTGAAATGATTTCAGTAACCTTTAATATGGGTACTTTTTTCAAAACTTTTGTAATTTAGCCATAAGCAATAAAAACAAACTATCTTATTTCAAGGCAATAAGACTTAATTTTAAATACATAAAGTAATCAACACGAGTTTCTTAATAATAATAGTTAGCTTTAAAACAAAGATTTTGGCATTGTATTATGCCTTTTACTCAATACTCTAATTGGGGAGTACGAGGTTTTGCGGAAATTATGTTACATGTTGTAAAAGGCACTCTTGTGCAAAAAGTAATGCTTTTAGACTTAGAGGGTTGTCTGTCAGTGTATGAATGAATGAATTTTACGTTTTTTAGTTTGTAGATTCTGCACGTAAAGCACCTAATCACAGAACCATACAATTTCAGCACGCGCCGCCACAGAGTCCCCGCACACTTCCCTCGCGAGTCGCGACGAGACCGACTTCATCTCACAGATACCCATCTACGAAGCTGCCGACGTCGAAATACGACAATCACCCAAAAAGGTCTCGCTCGCAGACAGCTTCGAATCCATCAACTCCATAGAAAGCATAGACAGCGACCTCTACGACGAACTCAACAAACTCACAGTGAGCAAAAAGCCCAGTGTCAAAACAAAATCAGTGTTGCCAGACTTAATAAATTTCGATGCACCGTCAACGTCAAAATTCGATGATTACCACACTATGCGTAAAAAGGTGGAAACGGATACTGTGTCTCTAAATTCAAATGTATGTTCGTCGACGTCGTGCGAGGTCGACTCGAGACGAAGTAGTTCGCGGGTGTCGTTGTACAGTAAAAGTGTTCTGTCCCTGTCTAACGCGGAGTGTAAGACGAAGACGGAAGATAGTTACGTGTTTGAGGCTGGCTATATGCTGAATTTGGCGGCGAGGTGCGAAGATATGGGGGATTATCAACGAGCTTTTGAGTGTTACAAGTCTGGTATTGAGAAGATGCTAATAGGAGTTCAAAGTGAGTATCAAATAACTTACCTAAGTAGTTTCTAGTGTTGCGCTTGGTAAGTGGAGGAGACGTGCTGTATAACTGACTAGCGTCCCGCCCCTGCTTTACATGGTTTTTACGACATTTTACGCATAAATCTTCCGGAATAAATTCTCTAAATGATGCTAAAAACAGTATCAAAATCCGTTGCGGGGTTTGGGAGAACAACGCGGTTACAAAGACAGAAATTAAAAGCGACTACAATTTCTAAAAATATGTATGAATCACCTATGCTTTTGCATAAGTTATATCTCTGCTTACACCCTTGAAGCCGTAAAGTAAGCAGTATGACTTATAACAAAGAAACAAAATTATCTGTCTACCTGTTTATTCCGGCTAATCTCCGAAACGGCATTATTTATCAACATTCTACGCGAGTGAAGCCACGGACGGGAACTAGTTTATCATATGTATAGATGACATAAGCTTGTGCATAAAATTTTATCTCTGCTTACACCCTAGAATAAAACAAGCTGTAAAGTAAGCAATAATATGTATCTTGCAATCTCCTGAGTAACATACGTATATTTAAATAGCTTTTTCCCGCGGATTCGCTCGCGTTAATTTAGAATTTGACGTTGAATTCGGGTTGTACTCTGTTTGTAATGATATAATTCAACCATGATTCGAAAGACACGTGGCGCCATCTCTATTTTTTAATTTATTTTTCGAAAGCAAGTTAATGAAAGAATCTTAACTCAAAAACTACGCCCCTCAAAACCGTTTTCACGGTTTGTCTGTGGAAACAGAACAAATAGTACACATAATTTTGTTAGTGCGGAAACTTAATTTGAGTGTACAAATCATAATAATTACGAGCAGGACATAAATACTTGTTTGCATGACATAATTGACTGGTTAAGTAAAAATAATCTAGTAATAAACCTAAGTAAGACGAAAATAATGCAATTTCATCAACGCACCGAAAACCCAAATGTTAGTATTGCTTACCAAGGCTCTAATATTCAGGAAGAGACTCATGCGAAGTTTTTAGATAAAGTGATTGACAGCAAACTCACTTGGAAACCTCATGTTGAAGTTGTGTGCAAAAAACTTAGCAAATCCGCGTATGCTCTCCATCAACTTTCTAAAAAAGTCAACCGTCAGGCTCTTTTATCAGCGTACCATGGACTGGTTGCCTCGGTTTTGCGGTATGGCATTATTTTCTGGGGGCAGTCTACTGATAAGGAACAGGTATTTAAAATGCAAAAGCGATGTATAAGGTCCATGTGCAGTCTTAAAACAACAGATAGCTGTATTTCCTATTTTCAGTCTTTAAACATTTTAACGTTTCCTTCTTTATATACATTTTAGAAACTGCACTATTTGTAAATAACAATCCACAATTATTTGAAAAACTGTCAGCAGTTCGAAAAAACCCGATACGGACTCAATATGTAAACAAACTTTGCCAAGTGAAATGTAAAACCGCACTTATGCAGAAAAGCTTTTTTGGTATTGCCCCACGTATTTATAATCAATTAATTAATCTTAAAACAAATATTTGTTTGATTGATTTAGGAAACGTGTGTCAAAGATAGGCTTGTTTGAATGAATTTTGCGGAATAAACAGTGTACTTAAGTCCACTTTTGGGGTGCGGCCTATAAAGGTGCAGCTAGAAGAGCGTCATTTTCGACGACGAGGTTTATAATTCTGACGATTTTCAATCGTAGAAAATCATCATCATCATTTCAGCCGAAAGACGTCCACTGCTGGACATAAGCCTCCCCGAAAAGGGGGTCTTGCCATAATCGCCACGCTTGGCAGGCGGGTTGGCGATCGCAGTGTGGTGGTAAAATGCATGGAGAACACTGCTGCCCATTCTCTAGTAATTTGCACTTAATGCAACTAACAATAACATCTTAAATGTATGGAAATAGTAAAAATATAAAGCTACCCAATCACTCACCCACTCTCCCCCAACAATCTGCAAACCACTTTCCTAAGATCATTATTTACCGATTCCTAAAAAAGAACTGCTTATTGTAATTTGGCAAATTTACCTGTGTGTGCGTGCGTGCGTGCGTGCTTGCGTGCGTGCGTGCGTGCGTGCGTGCGTGCGTGCGTGCGTGCGTGCGTGCATGCGTGCGTGCGTGCTTGCGTGCGTGCGTGCGTGCGTGCGTGCGTGCGTGCGTGCGTGCGTGCGTGCGTGCGTGCGTGCGTGCGTGCGTGTGTGTGTGTGTGTGTCGGGGGACGTCAATGAAAACGCCAAACAGAGGCCTAGCATTTTCATTAGCCGTCCCCCGCCTTTACAATACCTTGATTTAAATATTACCTTCATCTTAAAAGGCCTATAAATATTATAATTTTTACTTTTTAGAGTTTTTGTTAGGGTCGGGGGTTTTTTTTACCGAGAGCAATCAGGATCCAAGGACCCAGTGTGAAATCCTGTATTGACGATTAAATAATATACACGTAATCGTTCAAGTTTTCACTTCTGTCGGCACTCCCGGAGTGCCACTGTTTTTTTTTTTTTTGGATACCCTATGTCCGTTTCTGTACACCTGGCTGGTGGTTAAGGCGTGAAAGGTAACAAACAAACTCCCTTTCGCATTTATAAAGTTAAGTTAGGATTACATATCTACTCCTCACTCACGTAGACACCTAAAGCCATAGGTACTCGAATATCAATATTAATTGTGTTTCTTATCGAGTGCTGCGAAGATTTTGACGTAACGTCGGCCACTTCAGTTGTGCAATACTGTGGAGTATGGCCAGTAATACGGATAGTAATCAAAGCTATGATCGCTTTGCAGATAACGATGTCGCAGCATTTATAACGTCACACAAATCCTACATCACGCTAGCAGTTTTTTCCTCGCGATTAGCATATGCAACGTGGAACCGTCAAAAAATAAAGTAAAGGAGATTAGCCATAAAGGGCCCAAAATCCAAAAATCCAGCGGAAATAAAAGGGTTACCCTAGTCGAGGAACTTTCCTTATATTTTTTTACTATTGCGCCAAATCTCTGAGACGTTTTGCTAGCTAATTTAATATGACCCTGTATAGTGACTAAACTGATGGTTGGATTTGATTGAAATCCTGCGGGGATTTCAATGTTAATAATCGGCCGAAGTATCAACTAATGAAAATAAACCATCAAATCTGATGCAGTCATACAGTCGTACAGACCACGCCGTTGTACCCACGAGCGATTCTTTTTCGCTTACTGTATTTTCAACTTTACTGCTTAGTGGTGAGAGTTGAAAATCCGGTGTGATTTAAACGTATTGGAATGTAATCTGTTGGATTCTCAATGCTCGGTTCAACACCGAGAGTTTAAATTCCAGTGCACGATAAATAAAAACTTTATCCAAAAAAGAGGAAAAGCAAACGACTTCCCAGAAAAACACTACAAAGTGAAAAATTACTTTAACTTCGGAATTCGGTGACTTTGGATAAGTATATTTTTTTGCTATTTTTCTCTTTGTAGTGTTTTTCCGGAAGTCGGTTGTTTTTTTTTTTTTGGAAACGTTTTTATTTTTCACTTTTTAGTTCTAGTACCTACCCCACACCAATTCGAAATTTCATCATCCATGAGGTCAAAACAATGCATTTATGCGATAGCAGCAATCGCGGTTAATTTGCTGTCATTTTTTGAAGAGCTCCGTTGTCTGTCTCCGAAACGCATCATCAGATCTAAATGAAATTTAAATGGGACCATTTTGGAATAAACCCCTTTCTAACAAAAAACAATTTGCAAATCCGTCTATATATGACGGAGTTATGCCCGAACATACATGAACATGTCGAATTGATAACCTCCTTCTTTTTGAAGTCGGTTAAAATTCAAACCTGACTGACTTCCGTGTTATGCTAATTTTGTGCAGTAAGCAAAATTAGCTATCAAGTTTCATTGATGAATAGAAGCTTCTAATTTTAATGATCGCCCAGGATGCGTCTCACGTATTTCTGAATGTCATCTATCGACACACGTAAGTGTTGTAACATCGTCCTGGCATTCATGTGGATATCATGATGTTGCTTTAATTTAAGATGTAGTCCGTCTGTTTTAAGGTTGACTTTCTTCTATTGACGCCATAAAAATACTGGACGTTATTTTTTTTGTATTTGGTTTCGATTGCGAAAAAAGTGTCGTTACTTTAGAAAGAAAATGTTTTCTATGAATATTAATTGCTAACTTCATTTAGGGTAATTTAAATTCAGGGCGCATTTGAACAATTCTTAATTAGATAATTACCTACTTATTACCTATTCACTAAGCCCAAGTTCGCACGCGTGTATTTTTAACCGACGAAAAAACGGAGGAGGTTCTCAAGTCGCCGCGTATTTTTTTTTTTATGTATGACCACGCTGCACGCATAACTTTTTTCAGACTAGTCCGATTTTGATAATTCTTTTTTGATTGGAAAGGGTATACCCCGAAGATGATCCCATATAAATTTCAAAAAAAAAAATCCAACGCTAAGGGTAGGAAAACAGGGGATGATTGATTGTTTACTCACAGATTTTAATACTGAGTTGTGTATTACAAAAAGTAATCAAAAATTGAGCATGTGCCACAAAAAATTATAAAATAAAAACTTTTTACCAAAAACTTAAACCGCCGAAAAAACTGAAAAGCAAAAAATAATGGTCCTGCTTTGTTTAACTTTAATAACTAAGTTCTTAAGCTTTGGATATGTATTTTAATTTTATGTCACCGCCTTCCGAACTTAGTTCTTGCGGCGATTTGTTTTCGCGCACTGGATATTCAACGTACTGCTAAGCACCGAGAGTTGAAAACCCAACAGTGCGAACGTAAGCTAAGTAAGTTCTTTTCGAGTCAGATTTTTAATTGTTGCTAGTTTAATCGGTTACTATAAACTGTATTTCGAGAAGTTTTAAACATATTTTTTCCTCTTACTTTATCTGCAATTGCCTGTGAGCCATTAAGCTAATCTGTCATTAGCTTTCTGGGATAAATTTGAATTGGGTGCAATTCCGTTAAACGACACCGTATGAGTGCATCAGCAGCCTACAGCAGTCCACTAATGAACATCATCATTTCAGCCGAAAGACGTCCACTGTTGGACATAGGCTTCCCCCAAGCTCCGCCACTTTGACCGGTTCTGTGCTTCCGCATCCAGCGGACTCCTGTGGCCCTCACTAGATCATTGGTCCACCTTGTGGGAGACCTTCCAACTTTACGTCTTCCGGTACGCGGTCGTCACTCCAGAAATAATGAACATGGTCTCCAATTCCACGCCATTCAGCTCGATTCTCGGCAACTCTCATAGGTTTGATTGACATCCAGCTGCTACCAGCCACCCGGCGAAGATCATCGCTCCACCTAGCCTGAGGGCTTCCTACCTTACGTTTGCCGATTCGCGGATCTCCACTCAAGAACACGTCTACCACAACGGTCATCGGTTCTACGGCTAATGTGGCCGGACCATGATAAAGATGGTGATGTATGAGTTGGTAGAGACTAAATAGGTAATTTCTCTGTTACTCGTCTCTGTCTAGCTCTTCTCTCGAGACGAAATTTCATGATGCGCTTCACTTGACCAAGGATAGACAGAGATGGCGAAACATCGTCAGGGATAAATTATTTCAAGCGAGGATCACGACCCTCCGTAATGAGGAGCAAGACTTGAGGAGAAGGATGTCTAGCATTTGCAATATTTTTATTAAAAAGCCTGTGATGTTCCATTGCAGGGCAAAGGCCTCTCTACCCTCCTTCCACTTCTCTCTGTTTAATGCTGCTAAGGACTAGTTCTTGTTGAAGGAGTCCAGCTCATCCCGTCATCTCCGCCTGAGCCTACCGCGATGTCGCTTGCCATTAAGAGGGATCCATTTGCTCGTAAGTTTGGCCCATTGGTCGTCTGACATGCGGCAGATGTGTTCAGCCCAATTCCATTTTAGCGTGGCAGCTTTCTAAGTGAGTCTTTTTGATGAAACGGATGGTCGTATTCCTAACCCGATCTGTTAGTTTGATACCTAGAACACTCCGTTCCATAACCCTCTGGCACACCTCGAGGGCGGACCTCTGCTGTTTTGTCAACGACCATATTTGGATGGGAAGTATGCACACGTCAATGGGTCTTCTCTTAAGGGATAAAAGAAGATCACCCTTCTTCGTTCTCTAATGGGCAAATAGCTCTTCTAGGCATTTTCGGTGCAGCTTGCAACTTATCTTTTTAGGCGAGTTACATCTTCCTGTCGAGTTGAGGTTTTTGGGTCAATTAATTTGTCTTTTTTTTATCTCTTGCTTGCTTCACAGGCTTCCTTTACGGTCGGTATCTCCAGGTATTCATGTTTGAAACTATGCGAGATTACAATGTCCGTAGCAAGGAAGTGATAAGCGTCCAACTCCGCGCTTATTATCGACTCGACCCAGTACTGCGCTAGCCGGCGTCGCGATAACATACCTACGTACCATTTATCATTGTTTACTTACGCGATTCTTCAGAAAAATAATATTATTATGACGAGACTTTGCACTTTTATGAATGTGAAAACGTGAAGGACATATTTGATTTTGGCTCCAATTCTGTGATTGTTACATGTGTTGTGTAGTAAATTAAACAAAGTGTAACAAAATTTTTACCGGTTTCTGCACAGAAAATATTACTTCATTCTTCATCAAAACTTGCTTTAACTGACAATTTAAAAGTGCTGAATTTAAAGGACATGATCAGTTTGCTCACTACAAAGTGTAGTCCTACAATTTTTGTTTACTTGACTAATAATTGTTTCATATTAATTGCTCAATGTTACACCATACCAAATAGTATTCTAACAGTAGCTTAAAAAGCTTCAAAACTCATTCAAAAATCTCTTTTAATATTTTGAACAGTGTTATTTCTCCTACTTTTCTAGCTAGTTGTACCAACAAAAATGAACAATTTAGACGTAAATAAGAAACTGAAACTTTGTTACACAAGAAAACAGGATATAAGACGTCTTGTAGTGAAGTAAAGATAAGTGAAATTCCTAGAAACTAAATAGTTGTGTTGTGAAGTGGTATCGTGTTACCCAGAAACTGGGTTGTGAGGCAGTAGCTCCATTTAAAATACTGGTATTCTGCAGCCAGTTACGACTGGAAGCTGACTCCAGCATAGTTGAGGAGTTAGGCTGATTGATAGTGTGAAGTGATAAAGATGGATTTCTTGCACTTGTGTCACTATTTGAGGGCATACGAGAAGTGTGCCGCCATTGAGCCAACTCAAGATGCTGATATTCTGGCGGTCCCCTGTGAATTTGGTTAGTGATAAATTATTTTACTTCTGTAAGTAGGTTTGTACAAACACTTATAATTATAAATCCATTTTTTTTTTGCAATACCTGAGTTCGGCTTTTCCTATCTGATTACTCTGAGAACTAGAAAGTGTAAGACAAGAAAGAACTTATTATATTTTGATTAACATATAGACAAGTAATTTATGTTACGTCGGGTGCTAACATGCTGATTATAAATTGACAGGTTGTATGAATTACATTCATATACTTAATTGTTTATTTTATTAGACTCTTTAAATCATTTTATTTTTTACTATTGTATTGTATAGAATCAAGTTCTTCCAACTTATCAGACAGCTGTGCTGCTGGGGAGTTTGTTGCGCCACTTCTTCCCAGCTAAAGCACTAGGAAGTGTCGAAGGGTGGGCGTTTTGGGGGAACTGTCTTGTGTGTTTTTTTTTTTTTTTTTTGACGTTCGAAAAGTGCTGACTCTCAGACTAGTTTGAATAAATGACTTTTGGTTTTGATTTTGAATAAATAAATATTTTATTTATTCAATATGAGGATTTATTTTATATTTTTATCTATACGTGATATCACAGCGGGTCCTATCAGAATAAGTGTTGCGACACTTATTTTAAAATCTTGCAGTATCATACTGATATAATGACCTTTAGGCGTTGTACAGAACTTTCTTTTATTTTATTTTTTATATTTCTATGAGTGTGTTTTGTTTAGTAGGATCTTCCTGTGCGAGATCTAGTGAATACTTTTTCTTTATTTCGTAACACCCACATTTCGCCAGTTATGTAAACTCCCAAAAAAAAGGGGCCATCAAATAGGTATGAATTCAATACCTGGGCTGCTACGGAGACATTCCTGATTCGTATTTAGTAAACCCGCCATCGCGTTGTAATAGGGTATTTTCCGCTTTCATAAAAACTGTTTTAATTTGTAGATTGGGACGATATATTTAACAGAAAAATAAAAATAAATTTATTAATACACATTTTCTCAATTAAAATCTAACTTATTTTTAGTTGTTTTGAATTTACCGCCAAAACGCTCCTTACGATGACTTTTTATCACGTGACATGTGACGTCGACTTTGTTTATACGGCACCGGTACAAATACTTAGTTTGGCGCCGTTTTAGAAGTATTTGTGCACAGAGGCATCTCACACCAGTAATATCACTTTATATCCATTAAAAATCTTGCTAATTATAAACTCGACATTCACTTATTTACTTACTAACTACTTTAGTTTACACAAAGTTGACGTCACGTGATAAAAAGCCATCGTAAGAAGCGTTTCGGCGGTAAATTCAAAACAACGAAAAAGAAATTTGGTTTAAATCGTTTTTAATTGAGAAAATGGATAGAAATCAATTTATTTTTATTTTTCTGTTAAATATCTCGTTCCAATCTTTAAATTAGAATAGTTTTTGAAAAATTGGAAAATACCCTATTATTTACTTAGGTACTTATATGCAGCTTTATTGGCATTAAAACGTCACCCCACCATTTATGGCAACGATGACAATACTGTTTTTGAATACTACGGAATAAGTACCTTACCATATTAAAAATAAGTACTTATATTTCTATGCAACAACTTTGTAGTGCGTTAGGGCGCAGTCAAGTCGTCCAAATTACTTTCTGGCTAAGTAATATTTGCCACGGGGTCAATCGATCAGGTTAGACTACACTTACCGCGGTTGGCCCGTGGATGGGTGAACATCTTTACATACCAAGACCCCTCCGTGCCTCGGAAAGTAGGTACGTTAACCCGTTGGTCCCTGCTGTCATTTGTGGATTTTTGAGTCACGGGTCGTTAGAAGCCCGAAACTCTGACAACCAGTCTTACCGAGGGGTATTACCCAGTTACTGGGTTGTGGAGGTCAGATAAGCGGTCAAGTAAAATACTACATTCACAATTCAGCTACATCCGGTTACAATGGATGCTAATCCCAATATAGTCGGGAAAAGGCTAGGCAGATGATGAAATTTTGTTTTAGTTTGCGCTATTTTCTACGATGTTGATGTTCCGTGTGGTGTCGGACGCAAAAGAATAGCACCATCCCATTTCTTCCTGTGGGTGTCGTAGAAGGCGACTAAGGGGCTTACTATAGAAGGAGCAGCAGCGTTCTCTTTACCACCAAACTGCGATCGCCAACCCGAGGCGCCTAGTGTGGCGATAATGGCAAAACGCCCCTTTTGGGGGAGGCCTATGTCCAGCAGCGGACGTCTTTCGGCTGAAATGATGATGATGATTTTCTACGATTGAAAATCGTCAGAATTATAAGCCTTCTCGTCGAAAGAAGCTATTCTACCTGCACCTTTATAGGCCGCACCTCAAAAGTGGACTTAAGTACACTGTTTATTCCGCAAAATTCATTCAAAGAAGCTTATCTTTGACACACGTTTCACACTAAATCAATCAAACAAATATTTGTTTTAAGATTAATTAATTGATAATGTTATTTTGGTAAAGGAAATGAGATTGTCCCGGCTTAGGGTCAGTTCAGACAGAATAGAAAATGTTCGAGCAATTTACTGGTTGTATTGAAAATAGGACCGTGTTACCATATAATGTAGAAAATTGTATTAATTGTATGACCAAATAGGCTCGCGCATGCTCGCGACTAGGTTTCAGTTCTGTCTGTAGGTACTGACCGTTAAGCTTCGTTCACATTGTGTTTTGCACGTTGCTTGAGCTCAATACTTTGTAAGATCTAGTTTTTGCTATTATTATTTTTTGCGCGCACTGGAATTTCAACTCGCAGTGTTAAACCGAATGTTGATAATCTAACAGAGTGCAGCGCGAGTGAGTCTCAGCGAGTCGAAAGAACACAGTGTTCGATTTCCAATTCTCGGCCCGAAGCGGTGCGTTGAAGATCCAGTGCGCGAAAAAATCCCGCTGCGATTTAATTACGTCAGCCGCACACTCTAGACTAGAGATGAAACGGATAGTTTAGCCGGATACCGGTTTCGCCGGATATTTGGCCGCCGAATATCCGGCGTTGCCCTTTATTCTTAGTGGGCAGCTAATGCTAAACAATACCCAAATTTAACAAAGTTTGCCTATCATTCAGCACCTTGCAGCAGTGTGTACAGCGAAATACTTTTTTTCTGAAGCTGGCCATATATACGCAGACAAGCGGAACCGCTTGCTACCTCTGAATGCAGAGAAATTAGTATTCTTTCAAGTCAATAGGTATAGTTTGCCCTTATGTATGTATGAGTACTAATAAATTTTCTAAGTTATAGAATTATTTTTTGATTGCTGATTGTATTTCTTATAGATAAAGCATTTAATTACCTATTGTTTTTTTAATCCGGTATTCGCCCGGATAGTATTTAGGCCGCCGGATAGGCCGGATACCGGATAGTTACCGGATATCCATTTCATCTCTAGACAGGCTCCAATGTAAACGAGGCCTATAAATGACCAGATTCTTATCAACTTTTCTAATTTATTGAACTACATAAAAAAAGTGTTATAATCATATCATACGACTGCTCGCTGCCAGATAACATTATGGATTTTATTGAGTCACTTATCTTTATTATTGTTCACGCTTATCCATTAAAACAAAATAAAACATGTCGTATATATTCCTGGCCAGTCGCAATATAGTTCTTAGTTCGCATAGAGGAACTACGAGTATTTAAACTGCCTTATCCAAGACATAACAATAGACCTACAGGGATCGGAAATCAATCTAGCATAGATTTGAAACCACTGCATGTACGGTCACCAAAAGAGATGAGTAACCAGGGTCGTTGGATCTGATCTGAGGTTCGAACCCAGACAGGCGCTTTGTGTAAATAATTTCATCACCACTGCTCTCAAAACGGTGAAGGAAAACATCTTGAGGAAACCGGCATGTCCTAGAACCAAAAATTCAAAGACGTGACATCTACCAACTCGCACTGGGCCCGCGTGGTGGATTACGACCCGCTTCCTCTCATAGAGAGGAGGCGTGTGTCCCAGCACTTTTCTTTGCGACTGTACCTTATGTCTGTTCTAAAAGTATCTGATTAAAGTCATAAAATAACCTATTCGGGTTAATTTTTAACCGACTTCAAAAAGAAGGAGGTTATCAATTCGACATTTTAATATATTTTTTTACGCTATCATTAACTAAACGGAATCAATAACACGTTAATCTGTATTTCAACCATCACATCATTTTAACATGAATACTTTTTTGAATAAAATTACTAATTTGTGATTGATGGTTAAATAAAATGGTGGAATGGTTAAATAAAAATAAATTGAATATTTGTATTTAATAAAAATTAAACCGACGGAAAGAGGAACTGAAAAGTAATAAATAAACCTTTTAGACTAACTAAGCTCTTAAATAATCATTATTAATGTACGAGTATATTTCTCATTTTGAGTTGACGCCAAACAAACAATCAAAACTGCCATTATTTTACTTGACGCCTAGCACAAGACCGGTCGATGCCTCGATGTGACAACTCTTTGGGGAGGCCTATGTCGAGCAATTGACGGTTTTAGGCTAAAATGATGATGATGAGGGTCTGCCCATCAGCATCCGAGCCATAAGGGATGGAAATAGATTGCTTGCACCAGTGTTGTATTGTTGTGGTTATTATTTTGAGTGAAAGCACAGTAGCAATTTGCAGTAAAACTTTATTAATATTTTTATGAAGTTCTGATAAACACGGACTCGTTGAAGGTTGGCTGGCAAGGGACGAGCAGTGTTGCCACACACATAATTAAAGTGACAGTTGCCATACTTAACACCCTGCCTCAACTGTTACATTAAAGTCTTGTACTTGACCATACCATAGTTCTGCAGGAATTTTGTTTTCTACAGTAGGTAACCTGTTCAATAGGTATGTTGCTGACAGTATTGCATAACTCCACATATATTTTTCTAAGTAATATTCTTTTAACATACACCTACCTTTTTCTACTAAAGTTCTGTTTAGGCGTTCAGCCTTACCATTTTGTTCAGGAGTATATCTCATTGTGAATTCTATGCTAATACCTTTTTCTTTACAAAATAACTGAAAATCTTTATTTTTATATTCTGTACCATTGTCACACCTGACACGGTAGATCTTTCTATTAAATTGAGCTTCAACTTTACTACAATATTCTTTAGAACATTTTGTAACTTCTGTTTTACTTTCTAACAAATAAATGATTGTGAAATGTGTTTAATCATCTAAGAAGGTCCCCCCCGAGTGGGTTCCCGCATTGTCGTTGCGGGGGGGCTCAGTAACCGTGGATGCCGGCCACGGTGAAGCCAAGAGGAACCCAAAGGTGGGGCCGCTCGTCAGGGCGTTTGCCTCAAAGCCGACGACGTAGCGGCCAAAAGGTGGGTTGCGGTGAGGTGCACCGCAACTGAGGTGGGCCGCGATGTCGAATGGGAGGCATCGCGGCTGAGGGTTACGGGCTGCGGTAGAGGAGGAGTGCCGGTGCTTCTGAGCAGCGCTCTTCCCTTCCGTGGCCTGGACGGGGCCGCAGGGGAAGAGGAGTGTCGGTATAGCGTCAGCCGCTCTCCCTATCCCCTGCGGCCGAAAAGTGGTAGACGGGACGGCGCGTTGTGTTCCACACGCGCGCCGTCAAAGATGTCAGCAACCACCGGTGGGGTCCGCAAGGGCCGATGCCTGCCAGGGGTGCGGGTTTGTTCGAAAGAGATACCACGGCCCCTGGCATACGGGCTACTGAGGGAACACGGGTGGGTTTTAGTCAGTAAAAGTCTGACACGCCCTCCTGCTCTACTCAGCAGGAGAAGTCATTTGATGATTTCCCACCCAAAAAAAAAAAAAAAAAATCATCTAAGAAGGTAAGTACATATTTCTTTTTATCACAACTAACTGGTGTGATGGGACCACATAAATCAGTATGAATCAATTCTAGAGGGTGTTCTGTTCTATTTTTGTAACTTTTAAACGGTAATTTACATTGCTTACCCATTATGCAAGTTTCACACAATACTTTACTACAATTGGTATTATCACAATCAATTAAACCTTTCTTTGATAACTCCATCAATTTTCTTTCAGAAGGATGCCCTAGTCTCCTGTGCCAAAGTGAGTTACTCTCTGAGGTACTGTATGCTGACGCAGCAAAGGTTAAATTTGAAAAAGTAAAGTACACTCTGTATAAATTATTTTCTGATACACCCTGTATAATTAACTTTTGATTTTTACTCACCTGAACTTTGTTGTTTTCAAATTTAATACATAAACCAGCTGACTCACATTTTCTTACTGACAACAAGTTGCATTCTAGATCCTGAATAAACAGAACATTTTTCAACATACATTGATTAGTTTTAATGTTACCTAGTTTTGTAGCAAACAACTTAACATTATGCTTTGCAACTTTAATTTCAATTGGTTTCTTTAACTCTATGTAATCAGTATAATATTTGTCAGTATTAACCAAATGATCTGTGGCACCGGAATCAAATATAAACATTAACTTATTACTTTTGTTTTTCTCTATTTCACCTGTGGAAGAAATAAATGCCACTTCTTCTTGTTCACTTTGTTCTCCATAGTGCACTTGTTTCTTAGTTGGATTCTTAAATCTACATTCGCTTTTTCTGTGTCCAATCTTCCCGCAGTTATAACATTCAAATTTGAACTTTTCTTTCTTTGTATTATTCTTTTTGAAACTGTTGTTTTTATTTAGAAAAGCTGTGGATTCAGGTTTTTCCTCTGTATTTGATTTCTTTATTTCTTCATCGAGTAATCTTTTCTTTACAAATTCTAATGTTGCTGTACTTGACAAAGTTTCTATCGCTGTGATTACATTGTTGTAACTTTCTGGCATAGACATAAGTAATAAACATATTTGTTCTGTTTCATCAGGCTTTGCCCCTGCTGACTTGAGTTCTCGTATAAGACTGTCAAATTGTACCAGATGCACTTCTAGTTTATCGGTCTCTTTGTACTTGAGACTTAATAACTTCTTTCTAAGTAATAATTGCGACGCTACACCTTCTCTTTTGTAGTTTGCTACAATTTTACTATACATTTCGTAGGCCGATGTGCAATCCTTTACTAGTTCCAAATGGCTGTCTGCCACGCAGCGAACTATAATCGCCATTGTTTTCTTATCCTTTTTCTCATCTTTAACTTTCTTTTCATCGCTAAGGATGCATTCTTCCAAGTTCTGATCCGCAAGTAAAGTTTTCAATCTAAATTCCTAGTGGGTAAAGTTTTTACCTGCAAATTGAGGTACGCCAAATCTGTCGTAATTTTCTTCTTTTGCCGCTGCCGCCATTTTCTATGCATGCACGCTTGGGTGCGAGCACTTTATTCTATTACGACGATTTTAGACTTCTTCTTCTATACTGTGATGTGTTCTGGGCCCATAACCTGTTGTGGTTATTATTTTGAGTGAAAGCACAGTAGTAATTTGCAGTAAAACTTTATTAATATTTTTATGAAGTTCTGATAAACACGGACTCGTTGAAGGTTGGCTGGCAAGGGACGAGCAGTGTTGCCACACACATAATTAAAGTGACAGTTGCCATACTTAACATGTATCTAGTTACCCATTAAACCTAACGGCCTCGAAATGCAAGACTCGGGAACTATGTGAATAAATGTTTAGGTATGTTATGATGAAGCAAATCTAATTTCGTAATATCGACGAAAGTAACATCATGCATCAACGCCCCAGACATGATTTCATCAAAAGATAATGCTGAACTATTCTTTAAACAAGTGTTTGTTTTTGGAAATGCTTAGCCTTATCATGATGCTATGATCTACGATTGATAACAAACTAAAACTTAGCCGACATCCACGCGGACGTAATAATAAATTCTCGCAAACGCTGTTTTTTCGACGCGCTGAAACTCACTCACGTTGCATTCTGTTCGATTTTCAACGCTCGGATCAAGACCGAGAGTTGAAAATCAAGTGCGCGTAAAAATCCTGCTACGAAGTACATCGACTTAGGCTGCGTGTCGTCAATTAAGACATTTTTTTATTTATTTTTTCAAAGTAAATAGGGTATTTTCCAATGTATTAAAAACGATTCTAATTTGAAGATTGGGACAAAATATGTAACAGAAAGTAAAATTAAATTGATTTATATCCATTTTCTCAATTAAAAACGATTTAAACCAAATTTATTTTTCGTTGTTTTGAATTTACCGCCAAAACGCTCCTTACGATGACTTTTTATCACGTGACGGCAACTTTGTGTAAACTAAAGTAGTTAGTAAGTAAAAAAGTGAATGTCGTGTTTATAATTAACAAGATTTTTTATGGATAGAAAGTGAAATCACTGGTGAGCGGTGCCTCTGTGCACAAATACTTCTAAAACTGCGCCAAACTATGTATTTGTACTGGTGCTGTTTACACAAGGCTGACGTCACGATGTCACGTGATAAAAAGTCATCGTAAGGAGCGTTTTGGCGGTAAATTCAAAACAACGAAAAATAAATTTGATTTTAATCGTTTTAATGCAGAAAATGGATATGAATAAATTTATTTATATTTTTCTGTTGAATAATCGTCCCAATCTTCAAATTAAAATAGTTTTTATCAAATTGGATAATACCCTATTGTACACAACATCGTTTCCGAAGTAAGTAGTTATATTTTCCCACTTCCAGGCGACACGGACGCACAGCGGCGGGCGTTGATCAAGGAGAAGACCAACAAGTACCTGTCGTACGCTGAGGAGATCTATAAAAATCACCTGTGTGATACGGAACAGAGCGTGAGTATTATCTTCATCATTAACATTATAATTAAGCTACGCTTGCCGCGGTTGGTCCGTGGATGGGTGACCATCTTTACATGCCGAGATGAGAGAGATGCCCTCCATGCAAAGCCGTGGTCCCGGCTATTATTCGTGGATCTTTGAAAGTCGTTACGGGTCGTCAGACGCCCAAAAGTCTGTCAACCAGTTTTACCAGGGGTCTTCGTATTACTTAGTACCTGGGTTTTGTAGGTCAGCTAGGCAGTCAAAATGGCTATGGCTTTTATTTTATTTTGAGTTACTGGTATTAATTGTGTGGTAAATTGGTATCAAAAGTTTGACGTGCTTTCTGAGGTTGGACCTGGGTTTTCCTGAAGGATCTCGATTTGTTAAGAATGGTCACCCATTCACGGACATACCTCGGAAAGAGTATCTTAACCTTCGGTCGACTCGTGCGGCTGTAATTATTGGCCACGAGCCCCTCAACATGACACACTAGTCACTTGAATCTCTTTCACAGCTACTACCCGACCGAGATGACAACCTGCGACCGTTACACTGTCCCATTCCGATCTCAATGCTGAAGCGTCCGTACGAAGAGCTGTCGCTATACAGAGTGTTGGACATACTCGGCGCCAGTATCATGTTAGTGCTGCATCGACGGGAGCAGGCCTATTATGCTATGAAGGTACGTTACTACGAAGAAAGAAAGAATACCGTTTATTTGTACACAGTTCGTGAAACACAAAATACAATAACAAAAAAAGAAACCGAGTGTGCTTATGACCACGCGACTGAAGTGAAACTTCTTTCGCTCCATCTGTATGTATACAGGGTAAGTTTTTATCCAGTGCGCAAATTGTAACCATGAATTCAGCATATCATTCTGGAACCCCTAGCGAAGAAATTTTTCGCCAGTTATACAAAAAAAAATTTGCTGTTTCATACAAAAGTGCAATACCTACGCGGTCAAAATGTATGGAACAGCTGGTTTTTTTTTTTGTATAAACGGCGAAAAATTTCTGCGCTAGCGCGGGGGTCTAGAATGATACTCGTATGTTGAATTCATGGTTAAAATTTGCGCACTGGGTAAAAACTTTTCTTGTATATATGTCTGTGTACAATATATACATGTATGATTTGGCTATGAGAGGAAGAGAGAAAGAAAATATGCGCGCGCACTGCGTTCTCTTGCTTTCGTAACGCTTACGTCACGCGTTCGCCAGCTTACTCCCCAAGTCAAGCGTGCGTAAAGAATTTTCTCTTCAAAAAGTGAAATAAATAACTAGGTACAACAGTGTGTGCCTCACGGCTACGCCAAAAAGGTTCATTTCAGCATTAATGCCAGACAGGTGCTGTCTTACGTTATTTTATTACACATGTAGGAAGGGAAAAGGCTAGGCAGATGATGATGATACGTAAAATCGGAAGGCCAGCTCCTGTTAAAAACGTTCAAAATCTAGTCACAAACGCTTAGCCCAGCGCCAATCAATGTCCAAAAGTTGTCACAAATGTACGGAAATTAGATATATTTTTGACACATCAAGACTAAGATTAGATTGGGAATGTTCTCAAAAATACGGGAAAATCCCCTTAGGTATTTTCCTATGTGCGCAGCTAAATACTGCACATAGTAGGAAGATAACAAACATTTATTTAATTTTTCACCCAAAGTAGTCAGATTTGTATAGACTTCGGGTTTAGAGGATATACAAGGTGTAACTTAAATAACGCACAACCTCTTAAGGGGTCATTGTACTCATCATTATCAACAACTTCCACTATGGGAACAAACCTTAAATCGCAAAAACAAAGTCAGCTGTTTCCTATATTTTGACAAGTTATGCGAACATAAATGTAGGGAACAGCTGATTTCTTCTTCACGATTTCAGGTTTGGTACCATAGTAAAAGTTGTTCATAATGATGAGTACAATTACCCCTTAAGAAGTTGTGCGTTATTTACGTTACACCTTGTATATAGCGCAGTATAAAATAAAATCCCGCATTGTACAGAACTGCTGGTAATCCCACAACAATAATAATATAATATATTTATTGAGGTACATAAACGTTTTGTAGTACATGAGGAACTTACTTTGCCTAATTATTTACATGGTGTAGGTACAACGAATTGTAGGGTAAATCACTGCCCCCTTAGCTAGATCACTGAGTAATCTGTATTTAGGAAAGGCAGTTTCGACTCCCAATTTGAGTATCACATTATAATCATGTTAAATAGGCTTTTTGAGTTTATATTGTAACACAACACACAAAAGCAAAAATCTTTACATAGCATAAAACAAAATCGCTTTTTGTCTGTACGCTTCGATCTTTTAAACTACGCAACAGATTTAGATGCGGTTTCATCAATAAACAGAGTGATTCCTTATCAAAAAAGCATATTATAAGATAAAAGACTACGTTGAAGACAGGGAAGTTTGGCATTCATTCCTTCTGCACATGTGGCTTCCCTGGTACCTCATTAACAGCATAACTATGTGAAAGTCTATTAACTGCTCTCAATGTTCTTTTTTATTCTTTTTATTTTCACAATGCTGACATATTCTCGTCATTATTTGACATTATACATCAATTTTAATATCAACTTATTTTTTAGTGATTGTCATGTTAATCATGTCACTATGTTTAATTAGGTTCATTTTATTTATGTAGATTATTTTACATATTGTGAATGGGAGAACGTTGTAGGCCTTACAGACTGTAGATTTGTAGACCATTTTCTATTCTGTATTCGTCTAGGTGCCTGGTACTTATTGACAGGCCTGCGCTGTCCTCCCATACATTTTGTCTCTGAAAACATTGTTAAAGCCAATCATTTTTAAAAGAGTAACCGTGGAGTTTCTTGCCGGCTCTTCTCCATAGGAAACAACATTTTGGAACCGTGCACCTAGCTTCTGACGTTTCATAAGTGCCCATGCAGGTTTATATGAAATAAAAATATTTTGATTTTGATTCAAGAGGCAGGTTTATACGTATAATACACCGACCTCCACGCGGGCGAAAACGCTGGCAAAAGCTATTTAAAAATAAATAAAACAAATTAAAATGAGGAGTGTTGGTGTGGTCAGTTGAGTGTACGTGTGTATGAGTGTGTGTGTGTAGGTGAGTGAGTGTATGAAATAATTGATTAGCAAAAAAAGGTGCTTCTGAATAGAACATGCCCTATCTGTTCGAAAGTGTATCAAATGTCCGTTCATCTTCGCGCATCTTCTGGGTTGTGACGGTAACAATTAAGGATAATTTCCACCTAACGGCTCGCATCGCATCGGATCGGAACAGATTTTACAATCTTTAAACGCTATTAAATCTTGTACACAGTTTTTAAAGTCTATACAGGATAAGTTTTTATCCAGTCCGCAAATTTTTACCATGAATTCAGCATATCATTCTAGAACCCCTAGCGCATAAATTTTTCGCTGGTAATACAAAAAAAAAACTGCTCTTTCATAGAAAAGTGCAATACCTACGCGGTCAAAATGTATGGAACAGCTGATTTTTTTTTGTATAACGCGCGAAAAATTTCTGCGGTAGGGGGTCTAGAATGATATGCTGAATTCACGGTTAAAATTTGCGCACTGGATAAAAACTTATCCTGTATTAATCACCGAGTCGCGCACAGCAGCATGACCGCGGGCGTCTTCTGCCACACGCTATCGTAGCCGAAATAATGCTGCAACGCGCGATCGGCTCCGTTCGCCTATCGTCGTATCCGGTTGGATCCTTTCGCCTGTCGTTATTCGTTCGTCTGCCATTTTCAAACAGAACACGTCAACGCGATCGGCTGTCGCCGCACCCGTTCGTATCCTTTTCGATCCGATGCGATGCGAGCCGTTTGGTGGATATCATCCTTTAGGCAGTCGCTCCATACTGATATTCAGCTGCATCCGGTGATACTGGAAGCCGACCCCGACATAGTTGGGAAGAGGCTGAGCAGATGATGATGATAGCAACAATAATATGTCAGTAGGTCACACATTTACGCTGTCTCGTAGATAAAGACAGTTTATCCGAATTTGCGTCTTGTTGATAAGGAGATAAGACGGAATGTGCTCCTGAATAGCAGGTCAATATGTCATAAGATGGGAATAAAAAGTGTGAGGTTACAATGTGTCATTCGTTGTCAGATAATTTATATTAGGTCTTTACCTATGAAATTGCCGTTCTGCAGTACTGGCCATTTCAAATCAAAATAATTTTTGTTTGGCTAAGAATTCTAATTTCAAATTAATTTTATTTTAAAAACATGGATTTTTTTTTCTAAAAGTAGTCATTGCTTTATTGATTAGTGTTACATTTTCATCGCATTTCAATCTTTTTCGTCATCATGGATACGTTAAAAATTCGAGTAATTATGGAATATGAGTACCGTCGTGGCAGCAACGCGGCACAAGCGGCACGCAACATCAACGACGTTTACGGAGCTAACACTACAAACCAACGCACCACCTGTTATTGGTTTGCTCGCTTCCGTTCTGGAAATTTCGACCTGAAAAATGAACCTCGCGGTCGTCCGAAGACTTTGGTCGACAATGACGAATTAAAGGCGATTGTGGAAGCTGATGATACACAATCTACGGCTGAATTAGCAGCAGCTTTCGACGTTAGCGTCAAAACAATATTGGTCCATTTGCGTCAAATTGGCAAGGTAAAAAAGCTTGACAAATGGGTGCCCCACGAACTCAATGATCGCCAGCGCGAAGTACGCGTCGAGACGTGCCTTGCACTGCTCAACAGACACACAAATGAAGGAATTTTGAACCGCATTGTTACCTGCGATGAAAAATGGATTCTGTTTGATAACCGTAAGCGCTCAGCAAGTTGGTTGGATCCTGGTTCAGCACCTAAACAATGCCCTAAACGAAAACTTACCCCTAGAAATGTGATGGTCACTGTTTGGTGGTCTAGCGCCGGTGTGATTCATCACAGCTTCTTACCAAACGGGGTGAGCATTACTGCAGATGTGTACTGTGAAGAACTGAACACAATGATGGAGAAGCTGGCGCATCTCCAACCAGCATTGGTCAATCGCTCGTCTCCGCTGCTCCTGCACGACAACGCGCGACCTCATACTGCACAGCAGACGGTCTCCAAGTTGCAAGAACTGGGGTTGGAAGCTCTCCGTCATCCGCCCTACTCACCAGACCTTGCGCCTACAGACTACTACTTTTTCCAGAATTTGGATAACTTCTTGGCGGGAAAAAAATGTAATACCCGAGAGGCAGTACAAAATGCCTTTGAAGAATTTGTTGCCTCCCGTCCAGCTGATTTCTTTAAGAAGGGCATCAATAAACTGCCACTGCGATGGCAAAGATGCATTGATTGCATGGGTGATTACTTCGATTAATACAAATAAAAAATTCATGAAAAAAATTCGTTTAAATTTTTTCATACAAAACGGCAATTTCATAGGTAAAGACCTATTAATTATGAGAAATGATAGATGATTCATGTTTTGGATTCCGCTTATTGTATAGTCAAGGAAATTAATTGTTTGCCAAATTGACACATTACGTCAATTTGCTGTTGTAACTATTTTATACAGGAAAAGTTTTTAAATCAGCTGTTTCATAGAAAAGTGCAATACCTACGCAGTCAAAATTTATAGAACAGCTAGTATTTTTTTTGTATAATCGACGAACAATTCCTGCGCTAGGGGTTCTAAAATTATATGCTGAATTCATGGTTACAGTTTGCGCACTGGATAAAAACTTACCCTGTATAACTGTTAAACATTCACAGTGTTGATCAGCATCACCTTTGTGCCTATTTTTCTTTTTGTTTTCTTATAAAATAAATTATTTTATTTCTGTAAGTAGGTTGTACAAACACTTTTATGGTATTCCAGGTTATAATCTATCCTGTGTGCAAAATTTCATCCGAATCCGTTTAGCCGTTTTTGCGTGATGATTATTTTTTTTATTTTTTTTTTTATTTTATTTTTTTTAAAAACGTTGCCCCACACTAGGAATTTCTCCTGTATTGTGGGTGCGTTTACAAACATTTAAAACTCACATACACAAACAGCCAGACCCGGGACAACTAATTGTAGGTCATACAAATACTTGTTCCGTGCGGGAATCGAACCCGCGACACGTAGCGCAGCAGTCAATCGCTTAACCACTGCGCCAACCGTACCGTCAAATTATCAAACATCCTGGAAACATCTAAACATACAAACTTTCACATTTTATAATATAATATTAAAGTAGGAGCAAGATAGTAGTATGTAACAGAATAAGATACTGAACCTCTTTTTTCGAGTTGGCCCAAGTTTTAAATTTCATCCTATATATTTTATCTTTTCATCCACAGGTCATCCAGAAAGTACCAAACAACTTAACAGAATTCGACGAATTCTTCCTCCAACGGACAAACGAAACCCGACAGCCAGTGCTACCAACCGTAATACCATACATGGTGCCACTACAAGCATACATAGAAACCAACAATCTAATATTCCTAATACTCTCCTACGCACCGGGGAAGAAACTATTCGAATACATCAAAAACTATACGAAATCTCTACCAACAACGCCTGCAAGAGAAGTTAACTTAGAAAACGTATTCACAGAACCAAAGAATAAAAATGTCGAACAGAATGATAATGTTGGTACTACTAATAGTACCAATACCAAAATGTTGGAGAATGTTGAGCCGTCAAACAATAATGAGAATCTGTCAGTGAATGAACTGGTGTTGAACTCTCAGAAGCTGTTGCTGACTGTTGATAAGGTGTTGTGCGAGGTTCCCGAGGCAGTGACTGATAAGCAGACTGATAAGGTTGATAACGCTTGTGATACTCCTATTTTTAAAAGGGTGAGTTGTTTTCGTAGTATTTCTTTTTTTTTTTCGATCAAGCCCGTCCCTTGTTGCCAGCGACGCCCTAAGCCGAGGTACGTACCCCACGGGTGTTACCTTAGCATGTAGTCGCTTCGTTTCAAGTTTTAAGGCTCTGGGTGGTGGCCTTAATTTCTTAAGGCAGCCACACGCAAGTCCGTTTAAGGCCGACAACCTCCTAGGTTGACCTGCGACATGTCATTTCCAAAAAAGTAATTTTTCTGAAGTGTGTGACTACATTTTATTTTATAAGTGCGTTCACCCAGCGTGGGCTGGCAACGTCGCATCGATAGTGGTTTTTCCTGGTTATTTCTTTTAATATGACACATAGTACAATTTTTTTATTTCAGCAAAGCACTGGCAGTCATTTATATATTTTTTTAAATTTACTTTTAAATAAAAACAATCAATAGTAATAAGTACTGCAAATAGAAAAAAATCGAGGGTATGTCGATTTTTATAAGTAAATAACTAAAAAATTGCACAGAAACTTATTTAAAAAAATTGTACTTTGATTTAAACTTATAAGATAATCACGAAAACTCACTTGAAATGCGACGTTGCCAGCCCGCGCCGGATTAACGCTCTTAAGGAAGATTTCAATCAATCATTTATTTGGTTAAACATAGGTATGGTTACAGTTATTATATTATATAATATGTGCACTATGTTTTGCCAGTACTTTGCGTACAAAATGAACACAAACAGTTATAAAATTAGAAGGTGGCATGCCATTGATACATTACAATAAAATGAAAAAAACAATTTAAAATATGTCATGTGTGTTGTATAGTTAAGCTAGTGTCAGATTGCACACTGTTTTCTTTGTTATTCAGAGATTAGATAAAGTTCTAAGGATCCGCTGGTATTTTTGTAGGTGCGGCAGTAAAAACTGAAGCTTAGCACTATCTAAAGTTTCAGGAGAGATTTATGGATGATTTTTTTTAAATTTACTGTTAGATTAAAACTGCCAACACCAGTTTATACAAGGTGTAACATTAAAATTGCCAACTGCAGTTTATACAAGGTGTAACAAAGAGAACGCAAGACTTGAAATTAGTTTGTTCCTAATTGAATCGATTTCAGTAACTTTCAATAGTTATATGTTTTTTTTTTTGTTTAAAAAAATACGTATTTTGCTATACCTCCCTCCGATTGAGCCAAAGAAATTTCAATCTTATTTCACGGCAATAACACTCAATTTTAAATGCATAAAGTATTCCTTGGGTCAACACGTTTTACTTAGTAATAACAGCTTTAAAATAAAATACATTTTGGTCATTGTATTATACTTTTAACTCTACTCTATTGATGCGTTAATTATGTTACACGTTATATTCGAATGTATGCGTAAAAACATCAACAAATGCCACTCACATAAAATAGTAAAATGCAATGATTTTGATTCTTTAACAGGTGCTAAAATTATTAACATATTTATCTTCCTCCCCTTACCTCATTTTACTAGCTTCTGCCGGCGACTCCGTCCGAAGTTTTCCTTCTTAGTTATATTTAAGGCCAATTTAATAGGGGGCGAGTCGATTGCCATCGGGCACAAATCCATACTCCGGGCTACTACTCAGAAATTCTCTTCAGTTTGAGTTCCAACTAATTCGCCTCATTTATAACATTTCATTTTAAACAAAATGTTCGCCTCATTATTACGTGGGACTTAAACAGAACTGGTGAAATGTGGGTGTACTATACAGGCTGTAAGGGTAAACACCGTTATCCTTGAAACTAGTGGTCTGGTTTCGTTTATAGAAAATACAACCTTTTTTTAAAGAAAATCTGGTTTTTGTCCCCAAGAACATTTCACCCTACGCGCGAGGGCAACAAACTTGCGTTTCAATACGGGAGGGGGCGCGAAGCGCGGGTCCCACGCCGCGTGGCCCGACTTCGACGTACCGGTCGCGACCCCGGTTAGTCAGGTGTCAGTCTTGCTAGCGAGAGCACGTAACGCTGCGTTGTAGCGTCGCTCAAGTCACGCGTGTATTTTTTTTATTCAACTACCCATGGTTTAAGTGACAACGATGTTTACCCTTTCATCCTGTAGATACTACCTCTACCTAGCCCCTTTCAGGAATATAGGCGTGATGTTTATGTTTATAAATGTATGTATAACATTTCAGCCAGCATTGCGCGGTCGTGACGTATTGCCTCCTTCAGCCGTGTGCAAATGGAGCGCGGAGATACTGACCGCAATTGAAAGCTTACACAACAGCGGGGTCATTTGCAGGTAACGTTCAGTTATACAAGGTGTAACAGAATAGACACAAGAGTTGAAAGTAGTTTGTTCCTAATTGATTACTGAATCAATATCTGTAACTTTTAACATGGGTATTTTTTCAAAAATGATGTATTTTTCCATACCTATCGCCGATTGAAATAAAGAAAATTCAATCTTATCTCAAGGAAATAAGACTCAATTTTAAATGCATAAATAATGCTAGGGTCAAAACCTTTTCTTAATAATAACAGCTAGCTTGAAAAAAAAAGTTTTGGTCATTGTATTATGCTTTTAACTAAATACTCTAATTGGGATGTTTGAGGTCTTGCGTTAATTATGTTACACGTTGTATAGAGTGGCAGGCAGGGACATCGACGCGTAAACTGTAACGATGAATTCAGCACATGATCCTAGACTACACTCGAAAGAGATACCGCAGCCCCTGGCATACGGGCTACTGAGGGAACACGGGTGGGTTTTAGTCAGTAAAAGTCTGACACGCCCTCCTGCTCCACCCAGAGCGGGAGAAGTTATTTCACGATTTCCCACCCAAAAAAAAAAAACCTAGACTACACTAATTTTTGTCGGTTATCCCTACTGTCCCTACTAATATTATAAATGCGAAAGTAACTCTGCCTGTCTGTTCCACATTCATGCCTAAGCCGCTGAAATTTGTCAGATATATGGCCTGGAACATGGAGGAGGACATAGGTTACTTTTTTACGCGATAACCGACATCCACGCGGGCGGAGCCGCGGGCAAAAGCTAGTTAAGAATAAATCAGCAATTTCTAGTAACTACAGCTGTTTATGGGGCCGACGGCCGCTGGTAATGTATTTAAGTACGGTCAACTGTGACATCTTTACACTCCATAGCAACTTTACCTAGTTTACTGTACTTAAATTTCTCTCGATAACTAAAAAATCTGTTGCCGAAGAATTTCGAAGTGATACAGAAGTAGAATAATTTTCTATTTGTAAGTTTTTTTTTTTAAATCGAGACATATTTTATTACAGTTGTCTTTGGTAAAGTTGCTAATGGAGAGTAAAGATGCCACAGTTGACGGTACTTAAAGTTGTGAGTTTGAAGCGCCATCTACCACATGCGAACTACTCATCACATTGACGGAATTTACTGCGCAATTATCTTGCATGTATGCAAGGTCCCGCCATCAATAGTCGGGCATTTGCCCACCAGCCACAACCCGTCATCAGTGCCGGATTAAACAAGTGCGGGGCCCGTAGCAAATTCTTCTGAAAGGCCCTTAATCTACTATCTGTCCTCAAGTATACAGTGGCAAAAAAAATGAGCACCTAATGCATAAATTGCAATTTAGACGAAGAGTCACGATTCGAAAGGTTCCATTTAATAAAGATATTCATAACTTAAACACACGCCATAAGAATAGATTACATCTTCCACCCTCTCGGATAAAGATGCTTTACCACAGCACATATTACATGGCAGTTAAAAAATTTAACAAATTACCGCAACAAATAATAGATGAACGCATATTCAATAGATTTAACATAAAATTAAAGGAATATCTAACACAAAAATGCTTTTACTCCGTCACAGAATACCTAGAGCAAAATATTAGAAAACACAATAGCTAGATTAACTAATAATTACAGAGTATAATACAGCCTTATATTAATTCAAAAAACCCATGTTTATTTTGATTAAGTTGCTAAGTTTGTTAAAAAATATTATTAGGTTGCCGTGCCCTAACCGGGTTTCATGTTGGAACTTACTTATATTTATTGTAAAACAACTCAATGTACACATGAATGCAATAAAGAAATTTGATTTGATTTAAATCTCACTCAAAAAATGACAGGCGGAGGTTAAATACGCGGGCCGGCTTTTGCGCGGGGCTCTTAGCAATTGCTACTCTTGCTTCATCTTGGTTAATCCGACACTGCCTGTCATACGGTACCCTATAAGTTAACTAAATCTTTTTTTATTTTGTCTATAAAGTAGATTTCATCAGTTTATAACTGGACCCAGTATATTGATAGTCATCATTATCTGCCTAGCGTTATCCAGTACAATTACCTAACATCAAACTTTTGTCAATTTCAGAGACTTAAATCCCTCAAACATTCTCCTAGGCGACCGGGGACAGGTCATCCTAACCTACTTCATCCACTACCCGGGCACGGACATGAGACTATCCAAGCTGCGGACATCACACACGAACACGATCAACATGTATATAGCGCCAGAAGTGTACGTCAATACGATGGACGAGAGTGTGGAACTGGACCGAGTGTGTGACTTTTGGAGCTTTGGAGCTGTGCTTTATGAGCTCATGTGTGGAGTGGTGAGCTATTTATTATTATATCTTTCTGTCCTACACGTCAACGATAGTCTGATTGTTCTTTCAAAATAATTTGCAGCTTATAAATGTTTACTTAATGCGAACAAAACTAAGTGTCTTAAATTCTCATTACCAAGTGGGTCTAAATTACAAAATCAAAATCAAAAGTCATTTATTCAAACTAGGCTGAGAGTCAGCACTTTTCGAACGTCAAAATTACACAAGACAGTCCCCCAAAACGCCCACCCTTCGACACTTCCTAGTGCTTTAGCTGGGAAGAAGTGGCGCAACAAACTCCCCAGCAGCACAGCTGTCTGTTAAGTTGGAAGAACTTGATGAGCTCAACGATTTGACGAACAATACCAAAAAAAACCGGTCAAGTGCGAGTTGGACTCGCGCACCGAGGGTTCCGTACAAACCTGTGGGTATATAAGTAAAAGTTCAAAATTGTCAAAAATATTTTTTTATATGACGAAACTAAAAATTTACGGTTTTCGTAATTTTTCCTATATCTGTACTATAAGACGTGACTTCGTACAAAATTTCAAGATTCTAAGTTCACGGGAAGTACCCTGTAGGTTTTGATTCCCGTGCGAGTTTCGAAAATTTGCGGAATTTTGCGGCCTAAATGGCTGTATCTTTTGATTGCGTTGACTTAGAAGGTTGATTTTTCTACAGCTTCCAGGGACAGTAGAACTAAGTATCATATAGAAATTTCAGTTTGATACCTCCACGCGTTCCTGAGAAAAACGGTCTTGACAGACGGACGGACAACAAAGTGATCTTATAAGGGTTCCGTTTTTTCCTTTAGAGGTACGGAACCCTAAAAAGGACATTAGACAAAGGACTTAGATTAAGTTCAGCCGCATATGCAGTAATTAAGGCCGTTGACTGATATAGCCATAGCTAGCTTGGCATTCTTTGCCTATTTCCACAGTATTATGCCTTCGAAAGTATCAATCGGTTCCTTACTAAACTTCAATTAGGTTTAGCTGACGACTCTGGTTACTTATTTATTTTGGTGACTGTATGTACGAGGTGCATTCAATAAGTACCTAGCCTCATCGCCAGAGGGCGCTGTAGTTTCAAAAGAGTTTTACCACAGTGTAGCACATTCTTTTTTAATTCTTTTTTCAAATTTTCATTCCAATCCCTTCATTTGTTTTAATTTGACAACTTATGGAAGCGAACGTGTCGATCGGTTTTACAAAAATGGAAAAAGAGCAATATCGTTCGGTGATTCGATTCCTATTTTTGGAAGGGAAAACGCGCATCGAAATCAAAGAGCGCTTGGATGCTGTGTACGGTGACTCTTCTCCATCGATGGCCACCGTCAAGAATAGGGTATTTTCCAATTTTTCAAAAACTATTCTAATTTGAAGATTGGAACGAGATATTTAACAGAAAAATAAAAATAAATTGATTTCTATCCATTTTCTCAATTAAAAACGATTTAACCAAATTTACTTTTCGTTGTTTTGAATTTACCGCCAAAACGCTTCTTACGATGATTTTTTATCACGTGACGCCAACTTTGTGTAAACTAAAGTAGTTAGTAAGTAAATAAGTGAATGTCGAGTTTATAATTAACAAGATTTGTAATGGATAGAAAGTGATATTACTGGTGTGCGGGTGTCTCTGTGCACAAATACTTCTAAAACGGCGCCAAACTAAGTATAAGTACCGGTGTCGTTTACAGAAAGTTGACGTCACATGTCACGTGATAAAAAGTCATCGTAAGGAGCGTTTTGGCGGTAAATTCAAAACAACGAAAAATAAATTAGATTTTAATCGTTTTTAATTGAGAAAATGTGAATTATTAAATTTTATTTTATTTTTCTGTTAAATATATCGTCCCAATCTTCAAATTAAAACAGTTTTTATCAAATCGGAAAATACCCTATTGGTTCAACGAGTTTGCACGTGGCCGTACGTCGGTTTTTGATGAACCACGTCCAGGTGCACCGAAAACTGCTGCTACGGAGGAAAACATTTAAAAAATCCATGATCTCGTATTGGCAGATCGCCGATTGAAGGTTCGGGAGCTAGCTGAGACTGTAGGCATTTCAGAAGGAACAGTGCATCATATTCTTCACGAGGAACTCGGCATGAGAAAGCCGTCGGCGCGATGGGTGCCGCGTTTACCGCGTTTACTCACACCAGAAAACAAGCGCAACCGTGAGACCACATCGGAGACGTGTTTGGCGCTGTTTAAGCGGAATCCAGCGGAGTTTTTGCGTCGTTTTGTGACCGTCGATGAAACCTGGATCCACTGGTACACACCAGAGACCAAGGAGCAATCAAAACAATGGATCCAGACCGGGGAACGTGCTCCAAAGCCACCGTTTTCTGGGATTCACAAGGTGTGATCTACATCGATTACCTCGAGAAGGGTAAAACAATTACAGGGCTTTACTATGCCGATTTATTGGGCCGATTCGACGCCGAATTAAAGAAAAAACGACCCCATCTGGCGAAGAAAAAAGTGCTGTTTCACCACGACAACGCACCGGTTCACACGTCTGCCGTTGCCATGGCCAAATTGGTCGAATTACGCTACGAATTGCTGCCCCATCCACCGTATTCTCCAGATTTGGCCCCTTGTGACTTCTTTCTGTTTCCTAATCTGAAAAAATCACTCGCCGGGAATAGATATGGATCGAATGAGGAGGTCATCGCCGCCACGGAGGCCTATTTTGCAGAGTTTGACAAAAACTATTTTTCGGACGGGTTAAAAAAGTTGGAGCATCGCTGGGCTAAGTGTATCGAACTAAAATGAGACTATGTTGAAAAATAAATTGCCACTTTTCCAAAATTTTCGTTTACTTTTTGTAGGCTAAGTATTTATTGAATGACCCTCGTACATTGAAAAAAAAATTTTGTGTAATCTTCACAGACGTGAAGAGAATAAAAAAATAAAACAGATTTACTCAACTCGTACTTCAGAAACAAAACTACCAGTGGTTGTTGACCCAAAAAATAAAATCTATTTTATTTTATCGTCTGCAGAGTTTCTCTACCTAATTTAGTTTGACCTTATATCTAACAAAAACTACTGTACAATTCCAGCCCCTGTCCCACTACCACCGCAGTGTGTTCACTTCGCACACGATACTGCACCTGCCGGACGGACTGCCGCTAGAAGTGCAGTCTCTACTCACGCAGGTAATATTATTATTTATCCTTTATTTCAGGCAACTGAGGCCCATAAAACACAATACAAAAATAAGTATAAAACAATAACTATAAACTAATGCATATTTTACAAAAAAATCTTTAAAAAAAACTACTGCACGCGAAGTGACTGCATCGTGTAACGCTGCGAACTGTCGAATATTATCCCACAGGAACGTGGTACTGAGACAAAGTAACGTATGTGACCTGTATCATCAGCTATTTGTCCGTGAAAGTCCCGTCAAAATCGATCCAGCTGTTTCGGAGCATATCATTATTTTAAGACCAGGGGTTTTAAAATTATAAATAAATAATTAAATCCTTACTAATATTGTAAACGCGAAACTTTGTATGTCTGGATGTTTGTTGCTCTTTTACGCAAAAACGGGTGAACGGATTTGAATGAAATTTGGCACACAGATAGATTAACACATAGGGTACTTTTTATCCCGGTAGTAAGTTCCCGCGTGATTATTTCCGACTTCCACGCGGCGAAGCCACGGGCGGTAGCTAGTGTACAATAATTATGTGTTTCAAAATCAAAGTAGAAAATTTGAATACGAAACAACATCAGGCTTATCAAGCTTAGGTAATAAAATAGTTGTTAGCAACTTGCCCACAGTTCAATAATTTGTATGATAGTGCTCTAATATTTTGGTTATGCTTTCGCCAACGTCCATACTACGTTGAATACACCGGTTCTCGTCCGATCACCGAAGTTAAGCAACATCGGGCGCGGTCAGTACTTGGATGGGTGACCGCCTGGGAACACCGCGTGACGTTGGTAATGATATTAAGGTCAATATTTTATTATTTTTAACCAACTTCAAAGAGGAGGAGATTTCAGTATCTTTTTTCATGTATGTTCCTGCATAACTCCGTCATATTTATTACACGGATTTGCAAAATTATTTTTTTGTTCAACCGCGATTGCTGCTATCGCTTAAATATGCATTGTTTTGGTTTGATTGATTTTGAGAATACCCAGAATGATGAAATTTCGAATTGGTGTGGGTAGGTAGTAACTAAAAAGTGAAAAATAAAAACTTTTCCAAAATGAAAATACAACTAACTTCCGAAAAAATACTACAAACCGAAAAATAATTTTAATTTCGAAAGTGTCTTTGGATATGTACATATTTAAATTTATGGACATCGCCTCACAAAATAAAATTATTTTTCACTTTGTAGTGTTTTTTTCGGAAGTCAGTTGTATTTTTTATATTCCCAGATCAAAGATGAGTTTATTTTAACTGCACTGCGCTCAAAGTAAATCATTAATAGAATAAACAAGGTCTACGTGTTTAGTAGTTGTAAATAATGCCAAGCAGCAACAAGCTTGGTTATAAAGACAACGCGTTATCTTGCATACAGTTCAATAATTTTTAAGAGAGTGCTCTAATATTTCGGCTAAGCAATAGCCAACGTCCATACTACGTTGAATACACCGGTTCTCGTCCGATCACCGAAGTTAAGCAACATCGGGCGTGGTCAGTACTTGGATGGGTGACCGCCTGGGAACACCACGTGACGTTGGCTTTTTGCTTTGTTTTAAGAAATAAAATAATTAGGTCAATATTTTATGTTATAAATTCGGTATGTTTATTTAAAAAAAAAATATTTGGGCATAACTCCGACATATTGAATAGACGGATTTGCAAAATTCTTTTTTTGTTCAACCGCGATTGCTGCTATCGCCTAAATAGTAAATCTAAATATGCATTATTTTAGTTTGATTGACTTTGAGAATACCCAGGATGATGAAATTTCGAATTGGTGTGTGTGGGGTAGGTACTGTAACTAAAAAGTGAAAAAGCTTTCCAAAAAAAACAACTGGCTTCCGGAAAAAATAAATTACATAGTGAAAAATAACTTTTTGCCGCTGACTATAAATTAAAGTACTTATACAAAGACAAAGACACCGACTTCCGAAGTTAAAATTATTTTTAATTTTTCACTTTGTAGTTTTTTTTTTTCGGAAGTCGTTTGTTGTCTTTTATTCCCAGATCAAAAATGAGTTTATTTTGACTGCGCTGTGTTCAAATTAAATCGTTAATAGAATATACACGTTCTACGTGTTTAGTAGTTGTATATAATGCCGAGCAACAACAAGCTTGGTTATAAAGTGCAACGCGTCGTCTTGCTCACAGTTCAATAGTTCGTATGATATTGCTCTAATATTTCGGCTAAGCTATCGCCAACGTCCATACTACGTTGAATACACCGGTTCTCGTCCGATCACCGAAGTTAAGCAACATCGGGCGTGGTCAGTACTTGGATGGGTGACCGCCTGGGAACACCACGTGACGTTGGCTTTTTGCTTTGTTTTGGGTAAACGTATTAAGAAATAAAATATTTAGGTCAATATTTATTATTTTTAACCGACTTCAAAAAGGAGGGTGTATCGATTCGGTATGTTTATATATTTTTTTAATGTATGGTCGTGCGTGCATAACTCTGTCATATTATTGTATAGACGGATTTACAAAATTCTTTTTTGTTCAACCGCGATTGCTGCTATCGCCTAAATATGCATTGTTTTGGTTTGATTTACTTTGAGAATACCCCAAGGATGATGAAATTTCGAATTTCCAAAAAAAAAAAACCGGCTTCCGGAAACAAAGATTACAAAGTGAATAATAACTTTTTGCCGTTGACTATAAATTAAATACGTACAAAGACACCTTGTTCCGAAATTAAACTTTGTAGTTGTGTATTTTTAATTTTTCACTTTGTAGTGTTGTTTTTTTTTTCGGAAGTAGGTTGTTTTTTATATGCCCAGATTAAAATTTAGTTTATTTTTACTGCACTGTGCTCAAATTAAATCATTAATTGAAAATACACGATCTACGTGTTTATCAGAATCAGAATCAGAATGCTTTATTTGTAAACATAGGTCAAATTACAATAGTGTGCGAGATGTTACAGATGAATAGATCCTCTATGTTTTGCCCAGAGGCGTACAAATATAATATTTAATTAACATTGTCGAAATTTTTACTTTTAACACCAATTCAACTTTTCAGATTCATATAATGGTAGAATTATATAAAATTATGTCAAAATTAGAAATAAAACAAAATTAATATTGTTACGAGCTAGGGGTTCGTGACAATTAAAAACTGCCGATATGAATTAGCAAAAATAACACTTTAATTAAACTCACTAATAACACAACACAATAGCACTACGGATCACTCTTAAGTCGCACTTGAAGATCGCTTTAGATGTTCTCGCATGTATCGCTTCCAATAAACTACCCCGAGACGCGCTCCGTTCCCGCTTATATAGGGCCCTCGGATAGTTCCAGAACCTTCTACCGTAGAAGCATCTAGAATGTTCGAGTATATATCGGCCCTGACCGAACACATGTCGATAGTTCCAGAAAGGTCTAGCATCGAACTTTCTAGAAAGCTCCTGACCATTAATTCCGCTACTCGATAAGAGATGGCGCTAGTGGCAACCAAACATTAATTGTGCGGCGCAACAATATGCACATGAATACAAAATGAAGAAAAATAGTCAATATCAATAAATGTCAAATAAATTTAGTAACATGCCTTATTAGTGGTAATGTCAAATAAAATTCTAGATAGTCAAAATATGTGAGGTGATGTATAATTTTTTGACGCAGTAATCATAGAATTATCGTCCAAATATTCCTGTAGTGAGTAATAACATTTATTTATCAACATTCTTATCAGTTCTTTTTTGAAATTTTCCAGATTAAACGTTTTTATTTTTTCAGGTAGTTTGTTAAAAACTTTTTTGGCCATACAGAAGGTACTTTTATTCATTAGTGCAGTTTTTCCATAAGTCACTTCGAGTTCTGACTTATTTTTGTCGCGTAATTTTCTGTAGTTACTTTTAGTAGCTATTTTGTAGGATGAAATATTAGATTTGACGAACGTATTTGTTTCATGTATGTACAGCGATGGCAAGGTAAGAATTTTCAGACGTATAAAGTATGGTTGACAACTGTCTGCGCTTTTAAGGCCACACATAGCTCTGACACATCTTTTTTGGGCTCTAAATACGAGGTCTCTATCAACTAAATTGCCCCAGTATATTATGCCATATCTGAGTGTTGATGTAACGTAGCCGTGATAGGCTGTCAGTACGGATTCTAGGCTCACTATTTTTGATAGTTTATGAAGTGCATAGGTAAATTTATTAAGTTTTTTACATATTTCGTCTGTCTGGGGTCTCCAAGACAAATTATTGTCGATATTAATACCAAGAAATTTAGTAGCAGTAGTTGATTCTATTTTTGTCCCTAAATAGCTAATGTCAAGGATTGTATTTGGAATTCTTTGATAAAAATGCATAATTTTAGTCTGTTCTAAGTTTATAATTAGATTATTCTTGTCAAACCATGTTATAATTCTATTTAATGTCATATTTATTTCATTTTGGGGTGCTTTTAGTTGTAAATAATGCCAAGCAGCAACAAGCTTGGTTATAAAGTGCAACGCGCCATCTTTCCCACAGTTCAATAATTATGTGATAGTCTTCTAATATTTCAGCTTAGCAATCGCCAACGTCCATACTACGTTGAATACACCGGTTCTCGTCCGATCACCGAAGTTAAGCAACATCGGGCGTGGTCAGTACTTGGATGGGTGACCGCCTGGGAACACCACGTGACGTTGGCTTTTTGCTTTGTTTTAGGAAAACTTATTACGAAATAAATTGTTTAGGTCAATATTTATTATTTTAAACCGACTTCAAAAAGGAGGAGGTTATAAATTCGGTGTTTATTTAAAAAAAGATATATTCGGCCATAACTCCGACACATTGAATAGACGGATTTGCAAAATTCATTTTTTGTTCAACCGCGATTGCTGCTATCGCCTAAATAGTAAATATGCATTGTTTTGGTTTGATTTACTTTGAGAATACCCAGGATGATGAAATTTCGAATTGGTGTGGGGTAGGTACTGTAACTAAAAAGTGAAAAATAAAAAGGTTTCTAAAAAAAAAAAACAACCGGCTTCCGGAAAAAAACATTACAAAGTGAAAAATAACTTTTTGCCGCCGACTATAAATTAAAGTACAGAGGCCAGCACATCAAGCTACCCCAATCTGTCAAATTTCTTTGATAGTTTATCAACTTTATTCCAAAGGAATAAGGTTCACGTTCAATTGGAAAAATTTGACAGTTTGGGATAGGTTGACCTGCTGGCGTCTGTACATAGACAAAGACAAAAACACAAAGACGCCTACTTCCGAAATTAAACTTATTTTTAATTTTTCACTTTTTAGTGTTTTTTTTTTTTTCGGAAGTCGTTTGTTTTTTTTATATTCCCAGATCGAAAATGAGTTTATATTGACTGCACTCTGTTCAAATTAAATCGTTAATAGAATATACACGTTCTACGTGTTTAGTAGTTGTTAATAATGCCGAGCAACAACAAGCTTGGTTATAAAGTGCAACGCGTCGTCTTGCTCACAGTTCAATAGTTCGTATGATAGTGCTCTTATATTTCGGCTAAGTAATTGCCAACGTCCATACTACGTTGAATACACCGGTTCTCGTCCGATCACCGAAGTTAAGCAACATCGGGCGTGGTCAGTACTTGGATGGGTGACCGCCTGGGAACACCACGTGACGTTGGCTTTTGCATTTTTTTGTTTTAATAATTATTTACTAGGCAAGATTTTTAGAGGTTTTATTTGAAACATTTTAACCGACTTCAAAAAAGGAGGATGTTCTATTTTCTACTGTATTTTTTTAAATGTTTGTTGACCGATTTCTCCGCAAATTGCCGACACATTTTTGAAAATTCCTTTTTTTAATGGATAGTGTATGGTTCAGGTATAATTTTTATTAACTTTGCTTTGGTAGTTTTTGCGTTATCCTCGATAATACGTTTTTAATCCATTTTATGTACCTTTATCCACTTTAAAAAAAAATGCTGTTCCTTACATTTTGACCGCGTAGGTGTTGCACTTTTCTATGAAACAGCAGATTTTTTTTTGTATAACCGGCGAATTTTTTTTTTTACTGATTGGTAGCTACACTATGTCCAATTGTTGTAGGATATTGTTATCTTTTATGTTAAAAGTTTTAACACACACGCATGGTTCTTGTTTTGGCTCTTAAAACAAGAAATTTCAAAAAGCTAGTATCAAGTTACTACCTAGCATATAGATAACATAAATCGTTATCATCATCTGCCTAGCCTTTTCCAAACGATGTTGGGGTCGGCTTCCAGTCTAACCGGATGCAGCTGAAACCAGTATTTTACATAGAACCACTGCCTATCTGACCTGCACAAGTTACTGGGTAACACACTGATTACACATAAATCGTATCACTGTCAGTATCGAATCGTTAGCACTCCAAAATATCAAATCTCAAAGATAAGAGGAAATCGAACAATAATGTATTATACCTATTAATTGTAATTCGTCATTCATAATCATACATAACATACTCATTGAATATATTTATTAACTTTAAACAAAGGAAAGTACTGATATTAACCACTAGCTTCTGCCCGCGACTTCATCCCTATGAAATTTATTATTTTAACATAAATTATTCCGAAGATTACCTCCTTCACACAAACTCATTAATTTTTCCTCTTTTGTATATTACTATAGATATTATAGATTGTACAACAACTGTAATATAAATAAAAATAGATTATTCGAAGGTCTAATGACGTGATACGGTATTTCGACGTCCCACACATCGGCCCATTAGCTCAGTTGGTTAGAGCGTCGTGCTAATAACGCGAAGGTCGCGGGTTCGATCCCCTCATGGGCCACGAATGTCTTTTTGTGTTTTTGAGATTCTTTGGAGAAGAGTTTTTATGAAAGAATTTTGTACTTTCTCCAAATTTATTAAATATATTTGTCGCTCAGTTGAAACATGGTAAATATCTTGGCAAAATATTAATTTCAATTTTCAAGTTTCAATGGATTAAAACATGTTTAAATATAGGATGACTCTTTTGCATATGAATGAGGGAACCCAGAACCACCCACAAGAGGGAAGGATCATGAAGAAATTCTTTATCTTCCTTCATACAATAGTATGAAGGAAGATAAAGAATTTCTTCATGATCCAAGGTGCATGAAAATGGGTCAATAATAATCAAATCTAATCTATACCAATATTATAAAGAGGAAATATTTGATTGTTTGTTTGTATTGAATAGGCTCCGAAACTACTGAACTGATTCGAAAAATTCTTTCACTGTTGGGAAGCTACGCTATCCGGGTGACACGGGAACAGGAACTATGCGGGTGAAACCGCGGAGCGTTGCTATCAAACATGTATTTATGCACATAGGTTAAAAGGTGTTAAACTATTATCAAGTCTACTATGTCCTACCTCAGTAAGTGGCATACAAATCTATGGTGTTTGACATAAACATGAAGTCCTGAAGTTCCATTGAGTGAGTCCTCCACTCAATGGGATTATATGAACTAATATGGTTGTTTTAATTATTTTATTTTATTGAACCTCACATTGACTTGCAAATTGTAAAAAAACTTAAGAAAATTTGAATTTTGCGGGTATCCGTAGCGTTCTTTTCCTAACCCGAGTTTACCTCCTACATTTTCACATTCACTAACACACGAAGACGTTAGCTACTGGACAAAGTCCTCTCCGAAGCATCGCCACTTTGACCGGTTCCGTGCTTTTCGCATCTAGCGGATCCCTAGTCGTTACAAGGTCATCATCAGTTACGTTTAAGTGCCATTTAATTGGCCTGTGTGAATGATGATATGGTTAGAAAGGGTGTGATTACCGAGCTGACGACTATTAGAGAAGTGTGGAAGAAAAGACATATTGCGCCGACCTGATATTAATTTTCTATAGGGGCAGGAGAATAATAGGGTATTTTCCAATTTGATAAAAACTATTTTAATTTGAAGATTGGGACGATATATTTAACATAAAAATAAATTTATTTATTTCCATTTTCTCAATGAAAAACTATTAAAATCAAATTTATTTCTCGTTGTTTTGAATTTACCGCCAAAACGCTTTAGAAGTATTTGTGCCCAGGGCACCCCACACCAGTAATATCACTTTATATCCATTAAAAATCTTGGTAATTATAAACTCGACATTAATTTGTTTACTTACTAACTACGTTAGTTTACAGAAAGTTGACGTCACGTGATAAAAAGTCATCATAGGGAGCGTTTTGGCGGTAAATTCAAAACAACGAATAATACATTTGGTTTAAATTGTTTTTAATTGATAAAATGGATATTAATCAATTTACTTTTATTTTCTGTTACATATTTCGTCCCAATCTTTAAATTAGAATAGTTTAAAAAAAATGGAAAATACCATATTATGTAAAAGGGGCAAGCTTTTTGCTGACTGACAAAATTAACAAGAGTATTAAGTTGTGTGAGGTTTATAGGTCTCACATTTATGTGCACTACATTGGAGGACACTACTACGTTGTTCACTTGATTAAAACTCTTTAAAGCTTGAAGACTATTTATTTTCTTCATTATAAGATCTGGATTTTCGAAAAACTAGTAAACGGCTCAAAATGCCCTATACTTATACTAAGTTACATAGGTGCAAGTAGCGGTGATAGCGCCGTGTTATTATGCTAAACTTCCAATAAAATTTACTTTAAATTAATTGTGTCCGCGCTCGACTACAGATCCACCAATCCGAGACGGGCAGAGGTGTCTCGGAGTTTGGACAGGTTTCGACAAGTTTAAACCTGCTCTGAACTTACCTAGAGTAAAACGTGATCATAAAAAAGTTTCTCTGGAGTAAACAGAATCAAACTTAATGACAAACTTAGGGCTACATCATTATATTACTGAGGCTTTCCATTGCTCTATGAGCGGGCGTCCTGTTCAAATTGCTTAATGTATACGAATCCAGACTTAACATTTATTTATTTTTCCAATTTCCAGCTCCTAACCTACGAGCCATCAGAACGCTTGGGTGCTGGCAAAGACGGCATCCAAGAGATAAAGCGTCATCCATACTTCAAGCACATCGACTGGCAGTACATATACGACAGCTGGACGGTGCCCGACTAGCTGTCACGTCACAGTGTGCAGAACTTTGTAGTGAGAGTGCAGTGAGTGTTATGTGGCTTTTGGGCGTATTGGTTGAGAGAGGCTCGTTGTCAGCGCGAAGGGCAATCTTACAAAATATAAACTTTCCTGGACAAACAGTTAACTGTTTGACCACCACAGTCGTGTATAGACGAAAAACTGTTCCCAGTATGCCACAGTCACGAACTACATGACAGATTTATCGATCTTCTATCTTTCTATATAAAGGAGAAACTGACTGACTGACAAATCAACGCACAGCCGAAACTAATAGGACTAGCAACGTGAAATTTTGCACACGGCTTCCTTTTATAATGTAGGGGAGCACTAAGAACAGGTTTTTTGGAAATTTGACCTTTATGGGAGTGAAAAGGGGGATTTTGTTTGCATGAAAAATCGTATTCCTCGAGTTAATAAACTTGAAACTTACTTGGCACAAATACTTATCTAAGTAAATTATAAAGTTGTTTATTTATTGTTTTTATAAACTAGCCTCTAAAGGGGGATTGGGTGGTGTTAAAAGTTGTATGGAAGAATTTTTCGCGCTGTCTGATTAACTCATTTATACCTAAAACCAAAAAATAAAGAATAACGTGTATCAGGGTTTTTCGAAAATCTACCCCTAAAGGGGTCGATTCCCGACACTCGTTGCTAAATAATAACAGCTGCACGGGTTGATCATAAGTTAAGCTACGCTTTCCAAGGTCGGTTCGTGGATTGATGACCATCCTTTACATATTGATCTGAATAGTAAAAAAATCGACAACTCTTTGTTTCTATCTCTATTCGCTTCTCGCTCCTAGTCAGCGCCACAAGTGCCTTGGCACCAGACATATTCAAAAATGGCCATTTATCTAGCAATGGAAAAAAAATATGCACCTATTATGTTTAAAATGTGAAATATGAATAGCTGACATTTCCCAATATGTCCAAAAGCCACAATAATCATCACAATATCACAGTATATATTAGATCTGTATAGCCAATCCAATATTCCTATATTTATCTGATAACGCAAAATATTGAAATATACTATAAATTCAGTCTAAAATGAATTGTTTAGTCAAGTCCAGTAGTTTATTTTAGACATATTTTAAGTTTTTAAGTTACTTTATTGTCAGTTTATAAATCTAATTTATTATTTATATCAGATTACACGTTATTGAAATTTTAGGTATTGTTATTTTAAATTTTATAATTCCAAAAAAAATAGTACAGTACAATTATTTTCTTAATGTACCTCGGCAAACTCCGTGTTTTTTCAACCGTCGGATTTCTATCAGACGCCATTTGTTCTTCGTGCAGACCGGACGCTCTCTATCGACTTGGAAGTATATACAGGATACGTTTTTAACCAGTGCACAAACTGTAACCTCGAATTCAGCATATCATTCTAGACGCCCCAGCGCATACGTTTTTCGTCGGTTATAAAAAAAAAAACTACTGTTTCATAGAAAAGTGCATTACCTACGCAGTCAAAATGTATGGAACAGCAAATTTTTTTTGTATTACTGACGAAAAATTTCTGCGCTGGGGGTCTAGAATGATATGGTGAATCCGTGGTTACAGTTTGCGAACTGGTTAAAAACTTATACTGTAGAGTTATTACTCTTTTAACTTTTTAAAAAAATGATTGCCGAGGGAATAGTTGTACTATACATTAGGTAATCGAAAAGTTTTTATTTTTTCGAAAATATGATTCAAAGTGAAATGAACGGAATTTATAACATACCATCACGGCTGTATACCCCGTAGGGTTACGAAAAGGTGCATATAGTACTCCTACATTTCGCCAGTTGTTTCAGTGTCATGTTATATGTAATAGAAGTGTAATGGTGGGCCAGTGGTAGCGGCCGCAACATACAAGTTGTAGGTCGTAGGTTTCATTATCATCATTTCAGCCGAAAGACGTCCACTGCTGGACATAGGTCTCCTCCACTTTGACCGGTCTAGTGCTTCCCGCATCCAGCGGATTCCCGCGGCCTTCACAAGGTCATCGGTCCACCTTGTGGGAGGCCTTCCCACTCTACGTCTTCCGGTACGCGGTCGCCACTCCAGAACCTTTCGGCCCCATCGGCCATCTGTTCTGCGAGCAATGTGCCTTGCCCTCTGCCACTTAAGTTTGGCAATTCTTCGGGCTATGTCGGTTGCCTTGGTTCTCCTGCGGATCTCTTCATTCATAATTCGATCACGTAGGGAAACTCCGAGCATAGCCCGGCAGGCTCTTTACTGTGTGTAAATTATTTCATCACCACTGCTCTCAAAACGGTGAAGGAAAACATCGTGAGAAAAAAAGTATGTCGTTCGTCATCAACCAAAAATTCGAAGACATGTGACATCTACCGAACCGCACTGGGCCCGCGAGGTAGATTACGGCCCACTCTCTCTCACCGAGAGCAGGCCTGTGTCCCAGCAGTGGGAATATTATAATAGGCTGATTATGGTGTGAAAATATCTCTGCGGAGCTTATATATTGTAGTGTGATATCATAGACGTAAGTCGTATTATGTGTAGGACTACATATATTTGTAGACAAATAGTCCTCACGTTATGTAGTTTAATAATATTATATTTCTGTATTTTTATCACATGCAACTTTCGACTATATTCCTGTGTTCTAAACGAAGCAATTGTCGCGCATACAACATGTAACAAAATAAACGCAAGACTTCAATTATAGTAGTGACCTAAAAATATAATACAATAACCAAAACTTTTTTTTTTAAAGCTAACTTATTATTACCAAAATCGTGTTGATCCTAGCATTAATTTACGCATTTAAAATTGAGTATTATTGCCTTGAAATAAAATTTTCTTTGGCTTGATCGATGGCAGGTTGTCCAAATAAATAATTTTTGGAAATTATTTGCATATCAAAAGTTACTGAAACAACAGACTTGCGTTTATTCTGTTTCACTTTGCGCGAAGCTCATTCGTTCGGGCGACATTCGTTTTCGGTTAGGCCCTTACACATTGATATACAAAAAACCCAAGATACACAACCAGTGTCTCAAAAACGTCCGCATAAATAGGGCGCAATGTGTGTGTGTTTCCAGACAGTCTTTTTAGTCATGCGTATAAGGTTGAATTTGAGAAAAAAAAAATGGGTTTTATCGTAACCATTGACGTATCATTGTGAAGTTTTGATGTGTTACTTTTGTTCGAGACTGTGGGTTTTTGGTATATCAATGGCCGTACACCAAGAATTAATCACAATTTGAGGACAATATATACCGCAGTATTACAATGTTAAATGGAAGAGATTCATGAAATTTATTCATTGCACACTGTTAAAAAATGCATAATTGGGTTATATGAAATTTAATGACAAAAAATCTCACCTATTTTTATTATGTAAGTACGTAAGTATTTAGTTTAGAAAATCGAATATTTGAGTGTGTTTATTATTTTTATTATGTAATTTAATTAATGTTTAAATTGTGTGCATCTAGTCTGTATGTCGATTATCCTATGGTTACTTAAGAGTATTATTCGCTATGTTTGTTTGTATTATAAGTAGATTTTAGTACAAATATATAATCCTATGATTGAGTTTATCCATACTTTTATGTTGTAATTTTGAAGACAGAAGGCCGATGAATCATGGCCGAGCTTGCGCAGAAGGCTGCACGATAATATTTTTAACCGATTTCAAAAAAAGGAGGAGGTTCTCAATTTGTTGGTAATTCTTTTTTTTTTTTTGTTTTTACTTGCGATCTCTGTCATTTATAAACCGATTTGAAAAGTTCTTCTTTGGTTTGAAAAGGTATACTTACCGAGTGGTTTCATATCAATTTGGTCAAGTGCTGATTAGTCGTTTTTGTGTTTGCTTCAATAATACGTATTTTTTTCCGCTAAGTTTGTGTTGATGAATTATAATTTCCTGTCACTGTTATCGACTTGGCAAGTCAAGGTAAACGAATTTGTGTAGGTTTGGTAACACAACAAAAAACTGAGAAATAAGAAGTTTTAGTAGGTAATTTCCAAAAAAAAAAAAACTGCAAAGTAAATAATAACTTTAATTTCCGAAGTCGGAAGCTAACAAACGAAAATACAAAACCAAAGACACCGAGTTCCGAAATTAAAGTGATTTTGCACTTTGAAGTGTTTTTTGGAAGCCTGTTGTATTTTTTTTTAAATAAACGTTTTTTCGGAACCAAATAGTGGTGTGAGGCGAGTGTGCGTAACACGAGCGAAAGTTCACAGAGCCTATTTTCGGGCCGGCCTTCATTCATCGACCATATTCTATTTCTATGTGTAAGTTGTAATTTTGAAGACAGAAGTATGTAATTGTTTTATATAGAAAATTCTGTTTTTCACTTTTAGGCCGCTTCCTAACCAAAAAGATCGGTCTCGTTCATTTTGTTCGGCGAACCCCAACGCTTGGTCGCGACAATGAAAATAAATGTTTATTTTTGCAAGTAGATCTTGTAAGTCACTTTTACACGTCGATATTTTAAAACTAGATGGCGCTGGGGTTTCCTAACTGTGATCACTGAGAAAAAAATTCCGAACAAACTCTGAGGTCATGGTCTCTTTATTTTTACATGTCTCACTAAAAAGATATGATTCCTGCAAGGTCCTACAATTCCGGCCGTCTTTTTTTTAAAGTCCGTGATAGAAAGATAATTTTGAGTACCTAACATGACAAAAAATACTGTGACAGTGACAGGCCTAGTTTTAGATACGAAAAAAACACTCGATTATCGAAGATATTTGAACTCACGTGAGTATGTACTTATGGATTTCATCAGTTCAGACGGAACGAAAGAACACCCGAACAATTTACTGGCTCCATTGAAAAAAAGACCGTATTTCGATAGCCTAAATACGAAACAAAGAGAACAACGGTCGCGAGCCGACTGTGTCGATATCGTGGTCGATATTCATACAATTTTCTACTTTAGTTTATGGCAATACGGTCCTATTTTATTGGAGCTAGTCAATTGCTCAGGCATTTTCCGTTGTGTCGTAACTAACCCTTATTTAGTCCCCTCGATAAGATAACAGCAGAATGTGGTGATATTTTTTATTTTCTTAACCAAGTTTTTTTTTTTTTGTATTGTAAATTCAAAATTCTATGATCAATCTTTTGGCTTCATGTATTAATTCAGACCAAATTGTTGCATTTAATTTGAAACTAATTAATGAAACTATTAGAGTTACGTTGTGTGATATATACTAGGATTCTCTCTAAATAGAATTTGTATTATAGAATAAATGAATATGAGTAAGTCAAGTCTTTTCATTCTCATAAATGTTTGATTCATTTTTTTTATATTTAACCATTTATGCACACACGTATAAACAGACAAGAATAAAGGAACAGAAAAAAACGTACAGACGCCAGCAGGTCAACCTACCCCAATCTGTCAAATTTTCCCAATTGAACACGAACCTTATGCTTACGGTATAAAGTTGAAAATCTATCAAATAAATTTGACAGATTGGAGTAGCTTGATGTGCTGGCGTCTGTACAAAGGTAATGTTTATTTCTACAGAAATCTTTTCCAGCGCACCTGCGATAGGAGAGAAGATGTACTAGTTACCCGCCACCTATTTTATTTTCCACCCTGAATATTCACAAAGAAGTCGTTTACCTAATTCCACTCAGGTAGACTCCGGTAGCAAAGAAAACCTGCTCAGGTGGAGATTGACAGATGACTTCGTCCTGGAGTGTGAATGTGGTGCTGTCCCACAATCAAATGGGCCATTTAATAGTGTCTCCTGTTGTCTGCACGCTACAGGAGTTGACGGTACTGAAAGTGCCAAGCTTGTAGCCAAATTCTGGGCTGACTGTAGATAGTTTGCCCTACACGCAAATACTAACTCCATAGTAGGTACGGCAAGGTGAACGCCAGGACCGCGGGACCAAGTCAAGGATAGCTAAGAACGTTGAGTAGCATAAATAAAACCTAATTGATACCTATAATCAAATTATTAGGTAGTACCCATAAAGTTTTAGCATTTTCAAAGTGGCACGACAACCTGGCGTCTGGAACTCTGGATGGCGGGAACTCTCCCAGTTCGCTAAGCTCTATGCGTACCCTAATTGGTTGGTCACTACAATGAAGCAGTCAGTATCTGTTACTTTTGAAGACCGTCGCGTCGCTAACGCCACAAATTAGTTGATATAATATTTTTACAGGATTAAAGCGCCACCTAGTGAATAAAAATTGTACAAAACCACAACTATCAAGGTATATTTCGTTACAGGGTTGCCAGACGGTCGGGAATTGGCGGGATTCTCCCGAATTTTTGTATGTCCTCCCGACTCCCGACAAAGCAAATGATCTCCCGAAAAACAAGTTCGATAATTTTAAGTTCACATTTTCGTCAAACGAAACTTGCAAACCACTTGGGCGCTTGGCGCAGAGCGAAAAAACATTGCAATGCACTCCATTCAATGAGTTTAGCTCATCCTCTACGAAAACCGAGAAGCTAAAAGAGTGTTTTTTGTTTGCAAGTGTAGAATATAAAAACCTTCTTCGGCATGTCCCAACAAGGTGGCTGTCACTTATGCCTGCTTTATAACGATAACTTCATGGATGGCCAGCCATAAAACATTACTTCTTGTTAAAAGGAGAAGATGAATGTCGAAAGGAAATATGGGACTTTGTATCTAAAAATCTTACTTCTTTTGATAATAATGAAGGGGTTGATGAATGTTACAGTGAGGGAATTTCTGAAGTGTTTATATATTTTGTACATAACGTTATGATAGAGTTTCAGACGGCGATATTGGCATTGGAAAATTATGGAAAATAGATGGTATTATGAGAAAGCTGTTGAACCAGCTAAAAAGCCGATTACAGGACAAATTTTATGGCAGTAAAAATAGGTCCATTTTAACAAAATTGCCAAACGCCGAAATAGAAAACTTTAACAAAGAAGCAGAACAGTTTTTCCAAAGGGCCATCAGGTATTTGGAAGAACGTTTTGATTTTAGTGAGGAGTCTTTATACAAAATGCTCTCTAAGTTTTAATTAAAAAAGAAACTTTGTTCACATGGAGTGAGATCTTAGAACTTATAGAAAAATTAAAAAAAAAATGATATTTACACCGACCATTTGTACAGTGATTATTGTTCTTTAAAAGAAGTTTTTAGTTTAAATCGCCTTCCAGAAGAAAAAACTAAAATGACAAATGATAAGCTATGGGCATATTTTATAAGAAACTGCGTTGAAGTTAAAAATTTAACCAAAATTGTATGTTTTATATTTTCAATTCCAGTAAGTAACGCTTACTGCGAACGCGTTTTTAGTATACTTAATAATCTATATACTCAAAAGAAAGGAACCGAATGAGAATGGATTTAGTAAAGGCGGAATTAATAATTCGTTTGAATTTTAACGAAAACTGTTAAAATTTTAAGACTTTTTTGAATAGCGATAAAGCTCAAAAGTTGTTAAACGCGGTAAAAAAAAATTCGGTTCTTATCTTATGTGTCACAAATACCTACTATGTTTTTTTTCTTATAATATCTACAGTGCAATGCAAAAATATGTTTGTTTACTTAATATATTATGTATAATTAATATTATTAACTTATTTTTTTATTTCTCCCGACCAAAGCCCTAAAATCCCGAAAAATCGGTTATTGATCCCGATAACAGGAAGAATCGATCTGGCAACCCTAGTTGCAGGGTTATTGACACGCATGCTCTAGCCATGTACAGAGGCCAGCACATTAAGCTACCCCAATCTGTCAAATTTCTTTGATAGTTTTTCAACTTAATACAAAGGAATAAGGTTTATGTTCAATTGGGAAAATTTGACAGTTTGGGATAGCTTGCGACTGTACCTATTCAGCACATGATTCTAGACCCCTAGCGTAGAAACTTTTACTTTTAAAATAATCATCTGTTCCATTCATTTTGACCGTCGCGTCGCGCGTCGTCGTGTGATCGTGTCGTCTCTGTTATTAGGACTTTAAAATAAACTTATGCGAAGAATGTTTGTGTACCTTTATTATAATGACGATGGGAGTTTCACAAAACGGTTACACTAGCAAAAGGCCGCCATGCTAGAACAATCTTGGTAGGGGTTTTTCGACAGGGTTGCCAACTTATTATACTTAAACTATTTTATTGTTCCTAACACCTCCCCTCAATAAAATATTTAAACAAGTCTCACAATTGTTTTACTTCCAAAGGTAACCCAACGAACTAACCCTTAACACAATGACTTCCCCTTAACAACATGCCTCCCCTTAATTAAGTATTAAACAATCTATCCCTTAATCTTTTAAAAATTACCCCACCCAATGCTTTGGTAAGTATGTCTGCAACTTGGTCACTGGAGTTCACATATTTCAAAACTATAACTTTATTTTCCAACTTTTCTTTTGTAACCTAAAGACAACATAACATTATTAAAAGTATTATTCCAACACTTTGGAGACCCCTTCAAACCATAAATACATTTGTTAAGTTTTACATATTTAGAATCGGTTCCCTCTGGTAAGATTAAATACAACTCCTCATTAAGTTTTGCATTTAAAAAGGCTCCACATACATCCATTTGACTTATCTCTAACCCTAACTTAGTAGCTATAGCTATAAATATTCTAAAAGTATTTAATTTAGCAACAGGAGAATAAAGATCACTATCATTACAGTTTTGCTGGAAGCCTCTAGCTACCAACCTAGCCTTATAAATAATTTCTCCATTCTGGCCTTCCTTTTTCTTCAAAACCCATTTGGTACTTATTATTTCTGCTCCTTCGGGTATCTTTTCTATTACTGTCCATGTATTATTTTCCTGTAGCTGGCTCAATTCCTTTTCCACAGCTTTTCTCCAGCTATTAGCATCTTCTCTTTCCATAGCCTCTCTGTAGCTAGCAGGTTCTCCCTCTGTTGCAATTAGTCCCAAGTAGTCCAGGAACCTTGAAGGCTTCTTCACTTTTCTTCCACTCTGGGTATGTCTTATGTTTTCAGTAGCATCAGAATAATCAGAGCTTTCATGTTGACTGACGTCACTTAGCTCCTCCTGCTCTAACACACCTTTACCTTCACTCTCATCCTGTCCTTGTTGCTGCTCAACCTGTCCTTGGTCCTGCTCAGTCTGTCCCTGTACCTGCTCCACCTCTTCCTGTACCTCCTCAACCTGTACATGTTCCTTTTGTAGATTGTTCTCCACAGGTACGTCTAGTGAGATTACTTGTTCATTTTCTTGTTTCTTTCTATCTATAAACACTATATCTCTCTTCGTATGAACTTCTCTTTTGCCCTCAAAGTATACTCGGAATCCTTTAGTGTCCTCATATCCAACAAACCTTCCTCTCTCTCCTTACGCATCCCATTTTAGTCTCTTTACTTTAGGAATATGGACATATATGTATTCACCAAAAACTCCACACAAGCTGTGTATATCATAACTACGTTTATTAAATGTTTCATAAGGTGTCTGATTTTCTACTCGGCTCTTTGATGTCCTATTCAAAACATATACACTGGTGCTGACTGCCTCTGCCCACAGGTCTTTCGATAGGTCTTTACCTTTAAGCATGGACCTTGCTGCCTCCACTAATGTGCGCATGTCCCTCTCCGCTTTCCCATTTTGTTGGGGAGTATATGGGACTGTTGTTTGGTGGTGTATTCCCTTTTCATTAACAAATTCTTCTACTTCTTTGTTTATAAACTCTCCACCATTATCAGTACGAATGACTTTTACCATGTTTCCTGTTTGTCTCTCAGCCCAGTTGACAAACTGCTTCATCTTAGTAGCTGTTTCACTTTTATTCTTTAAAAAATAAACTACACGATAATTGCTATAGTCATCCTTGATAAGCAGGAAATACCTCGAAGCTCCAATACTTTCCACCTCTATGGGTCCGCACACGTCGGCATGCACCAGCTCCAGACACTGTTTGGTATGCTGTTCAACTCTTTTGAATGGAAGTTTATGTATTTTCCCTTCCAGACATGAAATACATTTGACGTGGTCTCCTGTGTAATCAATATTGTTTTTGTTAAGCACCTGCTTCACATAGTCCACACTCTGATGACAAAGTCGCTCATGCCATTCACTGAGAGTTACTGCACACTGAACATCATGTTTCTCAAAATATACAACATAAACATTGTTTTCTTTAAACCCTGAAACACGCACTTGATTGTTTTTCTTTATAACACTTGTCGAATGTTAAGTCCACACTATATCCTTTGACAGTAGCCCTTGTCACAGAAAACAGATTCAGCTTCAGTTCTGGCACAAATAACACCTCAGTCAGTTTATTGTTTACAAAGTCAATTTCACCAACACCCAAAACTGGCAAACGTCGCCCATCGCCAACAACAACAAACCGGTTCCCCACTTGACACATCAATGTAAACAAGTTGCGTTTGTTAGATTATTTATTTGACATTGTAATATTGTTTAGTGGATAATGTCATCTGTGACATTAACGAACCGTTGAACAAATGTACAAGTCTCTAATTTGACTACATGTTTACAAAATAGCTGTCTTAACTTGTGAAAATAACTTGGAGGTTGTTACTATAAATGATTACGTAGTATTTAATTATACTTGTAATATATTTAAGGTTTTCTATTGTTATTTAATAAAATACGCTGATTCAAATGACTGACACAATAGGATATAAAAAGGATTGTAATGACGGTATCGAGTCAGTTGCTCGGTAGACGTTCAGTTGGTTAGTTCTAGTGCCGTTGTTGTGTGGAATAGATCGACTAGATGTCATGTAAGTTATGTAATTTAATATTATACCGTAATTGTTGCTTATTATAACAATATTGTAATAATGCCGAGTTATCTTGGACAAAGGTCCAAGAGTTGTAATTAAATGTATGTAAGATAATGATAATTCATAGCAAAGTAAGAGATGTGTTGATGGAATATATCAATACTGTTTCCATGGAGTTTCTTGTCCTTCTTCTCCATGAAGACCTAGCTTTGGAATGGACGACTAGCTTTCTGATTAAATAATGACAAGCCTAATTGAAATAAATGCCTAGTCTTGTCTTTCTGTGCTTTACTTCATGAAACCCTTTCCCAGAAACCATATTCATAAGAATCTTAATACACAGTAAATAAGCAGTAACCATTCTGATATTTAAAGCTTGATAATGTTTTATAAACACACACTTATAAATTCATATAGCCACTTATTCTGACATCAGAAGCGAGTAGTATATTATTGGGCATCCTACTCCACCTTCCGTTCCATCGGCTCACTTCGTTCGCCTCGTCACTCTCGGTGGAGTAGAATGCCCAATAATATAAATGAAATCCTACATAGTGCGGTAACATACTGGTTCGGCGCCTATTCCACCCGATGGATTGGATGGAACTTATCAACATAATCTTTTCCTTTCACAGCATTTAAATACAAGCAATCAGGAAAGTGTGTTGCATGCTGCAACCAAGGATCATCGTAAATCTCCCAATCTTTGATACTGCCTCCACAAGAAAAACACATGACTTTATCGTTTACACCATTTCCACAATAAAAAAAACCTGCATCAGCCATTTCCATCACCAATCTTCTTTGTGAATCGGTTGTCGCCCAATAATGTCTGAACGAGAATACACGAATTTGATGTTTGTTATAAATTTCATATCTAGGACAGTATTTTTCTTTATTCATTTCAAGAGCTCTTGATATGTCTGTGTATAAAAGTTTAATGAAGACAACTATTTGTAGTGACTAATAAATATACAATAGAGATGTGTGGACATATTGTTAATATAGATATCTGATGACTGTAATGTGTTGACTTACTTTGCTCGATCCGTGCATAGGTATAATATGCTTACATACTAAATAGTAAACTAAACGTTCACAAAATTCATAACAACATATAAATGTCGATGTAATCGATTAATTGACCCATTGTTGTTATAATCATTTCAATGAGACACCATGAAATTTGTAAAACAACCACATTCGTTAAATGTAAAAAAACTTTGCGTTCAGTCTGAGGAAACTGGTTTTCGTCATGGAGAATTATTACCTAAATCCATACGATGCATCATTTGTGGACCGTCAAATTGTGGAAAAACTAATTTATTAGTTGGTCTTCTTATACATGAGAATGGATTAAGATTTCAAAATGTTTATGTTTATTCGAAAACCTTGCAACAACCCAAGTACGTATTTTTAGAAAAAGTTTTGCAACGAGTACCAGATATTTCGTTCCAGAAATACCATGAAAATGAGCAAGTAATAAGTGTTCAGACCGCAAAACCAAATTCTGTGATTGTATTTGATGATGTTGCTTGTGAAAATCAAAACAGTATGCGCGATTTTTTTACAATGGGGAGACATAAATTCATCGACTGTTTTTATCTAAATCAGACATATAGTAAAATCCCTAAGCAACTAGTAAGAGACAATGCGAACCTTATCGTACTTTTTAAACAAGATGAAAAAAATATGAGACATGTTTATGATGAACACGTCAACACTGACATGTCATGGATTGAATTTCGTGAAATGTGTTCAAAAATATGGAGTGAGCCGTTCAATTACGTTGTAATTAATAAAGATTGTTCCAAAAACAGAGGGTGTTATAGAAGTAAATTTGACACGTTTGCAGTCTTTGACTAAGAACACGAATACGTAAGTATATAAGACCATTACCTGCATGTCATTATTATTCACCTTACAACGCTAAATCAATTACGACCTATTCTACCAATATGGAAAAATCATTGAAACGACAAATTGTTGATGCGGCAGAAGCTGTAAAGATAAAAGTAAGAAAAATGAGAGATGCTGAGATTACCAATAAACAAGCACTGGAATCTGTTTTCAAACCTGTAACAGAACCTCTCAACCTAATTGCTAATGCTAGTAAGCAAACTCCGTTTCTGCATGCTAGTAATGATTTTGGCGATGTTCCGTTTACTAACGAAACTTTGCAGAAAGAAGGAACTGGTAGCGCAGGAAATGATGGTAATAATGACGATGAAGACAAATATGAATCCGATATCAACAGTGAGTCTTCTTATGAATCAGTAGTTGAAACGAATCAAGATTGTGATACGTCATCCTGGTCAGTATCTTCAGAAGCGTTGGTAGATATTCCATTTGGGGTTAGAGCAGACCGCGGGAAACTAATGGTAGGTTCTGCTTGCATAACAATCAGCGATCAATACATTATCGTGGCTGGACGTAAATACCGAAATACCTCTGGTTTAAAACAGTTGTTGCTTAAGAAAGATGTAGACTTAAGCTTGGTTACAGATAGCGATATGCAAAATTATAAGTCGATGCTACTTGATACAAATGCACATCGTCGAGACTATGAGCCAAATAAGCCAATAAAAAGTAATAAAGGACAAAAATATTTGCAAGTTATTAAACCTCTTTTTAAGCTGAAGAATGCAGTTCAGGGAAAGGGTCTACCGTTACTAAAAAGGTGGAAAAAAAACGTAGATTTAGTGTACTGGGATAATCCTAATGAATTAGTGGAAAGGTTGAAATTATTAATTGCGTCTAGAGATGCTGGCAACACAGGATTAGATAATGAAATTATATCTATCATTGAAGAATTGCGTGAAAGTAAAGTTTTAAATAAATAAATATTTTAAAACGTGTTTATTTTACTAATAACCTTTCAATACAATACACCTTAATCATGAACGTAGACAAATTCGGACACTACATTCACAAAAGAATGCGTTTATCAGAGTTATTCGAGTTTAATGAGAATGCATTGTTAAAATCGGAAAACGGAGATTTTGATTTAAAAACATCAAGACTAAGAGGAATTAGATCTCCAGTAGAAGCAGACGATGCTGTGAACAAGGATTATGTTGATCGTATCAATGATAACACGTTAAAAGAATTAAATAATTTGGCTGTGAATAAGGATTATGTAGATCGATTGAATGCTAATATGCTAAAAGAATTTAATAATATGATTGGTTCATTGCGTTCTCAAATCATAAAAGATGCAAAAGGTGCAGTTCAAACTACTTTAAAAGCAAGAATACCTGAGGTTTCAAATCATTTGCAAGATACGTTTTATACTAAAGCAGAGGTAGATAAATTACTTCAAAAAACTCCGTAATGGTAAAACAGCAAATTGTAAATGAAATACACAAAGCGGCTCGGAGAAATTTCCTTCGACGTTCTGTTATTTTGAAAGGAATCCACGACTTATGGCAAGCAGATTTGATGGACATGCAAAACCTGAAAAAGTATAACAAAGGTTACAATTTCATCTTAGTGGTGATTGACTGCTTCTCAAAATATGCCTGGGCTGAACCATTAAAATCGAAAAATAAATTTGTCGTTACTCGTGCATTCGAACATATTCTGCTTAGTAGCCATAACAATCCTGTTAACTTACAAACTGATATGGGGACAGAATTTTATAACACCACTTTTCAAACACTTATGAAAAAGCATAATATTAACCATTACTCATCGTTTTCTACTAAAAAAGCATCAATTGTAGAGAGATTGATTAGAACTGTAAAAAATAGATTATATAAATATTTTAGTTTCAGTGGAAAATATAAGTGGTTAGGTTTACCATTGGAAGATACGATGAAGGAATATAACAACACAAAACATCGTACTATTCAATTTAAACCGGTTGATGTGAATAAATGTAATGAACAAGTAATAAAAGAAAATTTAAAAAAAATAAACAAACATGATTTAGTTCAGTGGAAGCCTAAATTCAAAGTAGGTGATTGTGTTCGTATAAGTAAATACAAACATAATTTTGAGAAAGGTTACACTCCTAATTGGTCAACTGAATTATTTATTATCAAAAAGGTAAATAAAACATTACCAGTGACGTATCATATAGAAGATCAACGAAAGCAAAACATTTTAGGAGCTTTTTATGAACAAGAACTGCAAAGATCTAACTATCCTGATGTTTATTTAATAGAAAAGGTTTTGAAAAAGAAAGGAAATAAATTGTACGTCAAATGGTTAGGTCTAAACAGTGCAGAAAACAGTTGGATTGAAAAAGCTGCAATAATGGACTAAGATGTTATATAATCATTTTTCATTTAAAACCCTATCATTATAATTTGGGTAATGAAAGGGGGTGGACTAGTTAACAGCATAATCAATCGTCTACCATTCGAAGTTCATTTGCCAGGATACAATTATTGCGGACCAGGAACCAAACTTCACAAACGCTTAGCACGAGGTGACCGAGGTGTAAATAAGCTAGACGAAGCTTGCATGCAACACGATATTGCGTATACAAACCATACAGACTTATCAAATCGCCACAAAGCCGATTTACAACTACTTAACATGGCTAAACAAAGACTTAAATCAAAAGATGCAGGGAAAGGAGAAAAACTGACCTCTTGGCTAGTGAACAAAGTTATGAAAGCGAAACTAAAGTCTGGATCCGGCATTAAAACATTCAAAAGCTTAGTTTCAAAAATAAAATCAAAAATTAAGAAAGTCAAAAGCAAAGATAATAAGACTTTAATAAAAGCAGCTTACTTAACCGCAAAAAAGTTATTTCCAAACATTCATCATCGAATTCGAGTACCCCGAGTAATACCCATACCAAAGACTGGAGGAATTCTACCTTTAATTCCAATTTTCGCTGGTTTATCGGCTTTAGGAACTTTAGCTGGTGGTGCAGCTGGCATTGCAAAAACCGTCAATGATTACAAAGCAAACAAAAAAAATTTGCAAGAAACAGAACGACACAATAAAGCCATGGAGGCTTTAGTGTTGGGCAAGGGTTTATACATTAAGCCGTATAAAAGTGGTAAAGGATTGTTTATAACATCTTCAAAAAACTGAAAAATATGCTACCCAATCGTCCACTAACTAATGTAGACATCCGAAAGTTTTCAAGAGACATCCCATATTTTCGTGGGGTTTACATGAAGGATCGACTACCTCGGATGCCGAAACGCATTGAATGTGGTATCGTTAACTTAGACGATTCTAAGAACGAAGGAACGCATTGGGTAGCTTATGCTAAAGTATATGATCACTGCGAATACTTTGATAGCTATGGAAATTTAAAACCTCCAATGGAATTGACGCAATATTTCAAAAATTGTACTGTGTTTTATAACTATACAAGATATCAAAAATTTAACGAAGTCAATTGTGGTCATTTATGTTTAAATTATTTGCGGACTTTTTGGAATAAAAATGTATTATAAATATATGCTTTTCTTTTATTTCAATCATTTGCAAGATGTCACTCACTTTGTCGATAACTGGAGACTCGTCAGTATTAACTACATACTATTCTAATACGTTGCAACTAGATGGAGAGTATGAATGTGCTTTATTACACTTTTCAACTTTTAATTCTATTCCAAACATTGATAAAAGTAATAATAAGTTCTATTATGGTTTAAATGAAGTTATTGAAATACCGGAAGGCACTTATGAATTGCAAGATATCAGCGATTATTTAAAATCCGAAATAAAAGATGCAGCGATCAAACTGCAGTGCAATAATAACACTTTAAAAACTGCTATATTCTGTACCAAAGACATTAATTTTATCAAAGAAGACTCTTTTAGAGGTCTGTTAGGGTTTAACACACAAATCTTGAAAGCAAATAAATGGCATGTGTCACAGTCTCCAGTCAGCATTCTACCTACGACCGTAGTCAGGATTGAATGTGATATTGTAAGCGGTTCATATGTAAACGGTGAACCAAGTCATATTATTCACGAATTTGCACTTAATGTGCCGCCTGGATACAGGATCATAGAAATCCCGAAGAACGCAATATACTTTCCAATCAATCAAAACAACATAAGCTGCATACATATCAGACTGTTAGATATAAACAAACGATTAATCAATTTACGTGGTGAAGAAGTACAGGTATATCTGCATCTTAGAAGAAAAAAATGATTGACTATAATAAAATTGTGTCCCAACAAGTAAAGAATATCAGTTCTGCTCGAGCTACCTATCAAATAACACCTGTCTCTAAGAAGAAAATAAAATTAACCAAAGGCAATAAAACATTCCTTAAAGCGATCGGATTGTTAAAATGAATATCTTAGACGTTCTATCCGCTCCGACTTACGATAATACTATAGAAGGAATCGAATTTCATTCCTACAAGCCATATGTAACGAGTTTCAACAGGAACGATGAAATCCGCATACCTATCAACCAACAGGACTTGTACATATTACCATCAGCTAGCACCCTATATTTGGAAGGAACTGTTATCGTTAGCAAAACAGATGTGAAAGACATAGCTACTAGTGTTAATTTCACGAACAACGGTCTACTCTACTTGTTTCAAGACATTCGGTATGAGCTAAATGGAGTAGAGATTGATAAAATAAAAAATGCAGGTATAACAACAACCATGAAATCACTCATTTCAATGAACGAAAGTGAGTCAAAAATATCTCATGCCTGGGGCTGGAATATTGATGGCATTAAAAATACCAATGGAGGAAAATTTTCTGCTTCCATACCACTTCGTAACCTCCTCGGCTTTGCTGAAGATTTTAAAAAAGTCGTGATAAATAGTAGACATGAACTGATATTGTTACGAAGTAACACTAATTTGAACGCTGTAAAACTGAATACTGGCGAAGTAGTGGATGATGTTCAGATCAACAAAATCATATGGCGCGTGCCGCATGTTAAAGTATCAGACAAAGAAAAAATTGGTTTGTTAAAAGTATTAGAAAAAGATCGACCACTTCAAATGATATACAGAAATTGGGATCTGTACGAATATCCATCTTTGCCTAAAACTACAAAACATACCTGGTCTATCAAAACTTCATCTCAAATAGAAAAACCAAGATACATTATTATTGGCCTACAGACAAATAGAAAAAATAATGCAAGTTCTGACATGTCTCAATTCGATCACTGTCATGTTCGAGACGTTAGAGTGTATCTCAATTCAACTTATTTTCCGTATGAAAACCTAAATGTGAGTTTTGCTAATAACAAAATCGCTTTATTATACGAGCAATACATAAGATTTCAACAGTCGTATTACGGACGTCGGTCGGAGCCCATACTAAGCGAGAAACAATTTAAAGATTTAGCACCGCTGTTTGTAGTTGATTGCTCTAGACAAGCGGATAATCTAAAGACAGGTTCGGTTGTGGATGTGAGAGTAGAAATTGAGAGTGATTCAGAGATACCAGATCAAACTTCAGCATACTGTCTCATTCTGAACGATTGCATTGTTGAATACAAACCATTAAGTAACATTGTTAAGAAGATATCATGAATGCAGATACCATTATAGTAGAACTCCAAGGATTTAAAGATTCTATAAATAATTTTATTGTTAAAGAATTGGCTATTGCGAGTCAGGATCATACACAGACGTTCTTGGTAAAACCACCATATTCATTCCATTATCTAACACAAGAAGAAAAAAAGCAGGTGCGGTGGTTAGAAAGAAATCGTGGAATTTACTGGAGTGAGGGTTACATAGACCACAAAGAGTTTCAACGCGTCATTTTACCATATTTAGAAAATAAAAAAATTATGACAAAGGGTTTGGAGAAGATTAAGTGGATTAAAGACTTATGTGCATACTGTGAAGTGATTGACGTAGGTGAGAAAGGGTGTCCTAATTTTTCAACATTAAAAAATAATTTCTGTAAAAACAAAGCTGATTTTAATTGTGTGAATCATAAAAAAAATTGTGCATTGAATAATGCGGTGTGCATTAGAAAATGGTATGCCGATAATAATATGTCTGTATTCAATTTATTTTAATCATTATTGATTGAACATTTAATAAAAATGTATATCTAAATAAGAGTGTTTTATTTAATACAATCAGGGTAACCTACATAACAAACTTTAAATTATCTGCAGTGAAATGATATTTCTTCTTCATTTTAAACGATGATTCTAATATGAAATATTGAAGGCAAATAATCTATAATTAACAATAATTATATCATTACACTAGATCTAAGTTAGAGTTCGAGTATACATAAGTATAATAAAACACAATTTAAATTATGAAAGAAAATGTTTTTATTTGCTTTTTACATTATTTTCAATTATTACAAACTAATTATAACTACCTACCCTATAATAATTCCTCACATAGTTATTTAATGTTTTCTATAAATACTTAACTTACAAATTGTGATCATTATCCCAACTAGATTAAACAAAGAAATTTATATTACCTACATTTATTTTTTATTTATTGTTATTATATTTTATATATACATTTCATTTAACTTTATTATAATTTTTGTACTATGTACATGACAAAATAAAAAGTTCATTACAATAAATCTTACATTATTAATATTACAAAAACCTATACATTTTAAATTTACACAACATAAAAACCTATGATGTTTAAACATTAAAGAATAAGAAAACAGATAAATGTTAAACATACCTAATAATAATATATCTAATAACTATCTATAATACTACTTACATAATTTATTATTGCTTATTACCTAAAAATCTTCCAGAATAACTTATAAAGTATTTACAAAATAATGACACTAGTTAATAATAACTGTCCCCACAAAGTTTTTTTGATATTTTATTAATTAACGATTGCGTCTCCTCCATAACATGGTCCACCGATTCAGTCACTACATACTGAGCACTTAACACTACCACGTCCTGATTGTCACTTGCAGGTTCTTTTTGATCACTTATATCCAAAACTTGTACCATGATCAATCGTAAACCTTTTTTCTTCTCATTATTTATAACGAAGGATTGACATGTAGGCAGATATGACTTTTGTTTTAGACATTCCCGTCTTGTTCTAGGCTTTTTGTTAGCAGGTCCGCAGTCTTGTCTTGCTCTAGGCTCCTTGCTGATAGGTCTTTGTTGTTCTGAGAAATCTGGGATATGCCAACTTAAACTCGGAGTCGGAAAACCTTGAGCGTATTGCGAGAAGTCGATAATATCTGGAGAATCGCACATTATCAATGATCTGAAACAAACGAAATAATAGTTAAGTATAATAACATAAAACAGCATTAGAAAATAATTTTATAAGTACTTATACGCTTATAAAATAGGTACTTACAATTTGTTTCGTTTTTATTCGATGTGATGTGACCGGTCCGGCTGACTATCTTGTGATGAATGTACTAATCATATTATTATGAAATGCAAACTCCATAAAACCTTGCGCTGTGAATCAATTTCATGTTTCAACAAGTTCAACCTGATGCGCTTGCACCTGATCGGTGTCAAATACTACACCGCGCGAACTTCGAGCCATGAGTGCTTTGTCATCAAAAATAGATACATGGTTTATCAAGTTGGAACCTGTATCCTCATGAGCAACACGCTGCGAGCCCTGTGTGCTTGTCATCAATCAGGAATGGAAATGAAACAGATAGAATTATGATCATAAAATACTATTTATTTATTTAAGTATTACAAATAAACTAAAACATAACACGACATTCCATACAAACTTAAGTACAAAACTTTTCGAAATAAACAATATGATTTAATAAAACTTGGTACGTTTATGCAGGATACAATATAAAAAGTTAGTAGAGAATGTTTTGATAATTTTTACGAACTGTCATGTCGGGTGAACGCTCTTACAACGAAATAAATACGAAATAAGTTCTAAAATTATTTGTTACAAGTAATAGTTAAAATAAAAATATTATTTGAGGCACCAAAAATTTAAGTTTTACAATAACATTACAGATTATTTGACCCAACTTTAAGTAATTGTCATTATTAAGTACAGACGCCAGCACATCAAGCTACTCCAATCTGTCAAATTTATTTGATAGATTTTCAACTTTATACCGTAAGCATAAGGTTCATGTTCAATTGGGAAATTTGACAGTTTGGGGTAGGTTGACCTGCTGGCGTCTGTACATAATATTTCCTATCTTTACATTTTGAACGATTTCTAATAAAATACAAAGTAAAAAATGTAACTACTAAAAATACTTATATTTAAAAATAACGGTAATGCATTACACAAATATAGTTGCATTACCCCAGGCTAAAGTAGATACCTTATCAATCGATAGCAACCGCTTATCATCATTGCTTGAAAGTGCTATTTTAGTTACATCCTGAGTGAATATTTCATGTTTTATTGACTTAAACAAAACATTTTTTTTGCGAATGACATTGCAATTGTACAACACGTTTTTATAATCTAACATATTTAAATTTTTCGTAACACTTTTTTTTGTACCTTTTGCTTTCTTTATTGTTTTGTCTATAGTTTTAATACAATAAAGCTTTGAGCGCAGTCCTACGAATTCTTTGATAATTTTGCCGCCCATTTCATCCTTAAACAGCCCTGGAATCTTTTTATTAATAATTGGTAAGTTAAATATGTTGTTTAAATCATAGTTGCTGGTATCAAAATATTTTAGAAAATGATCATTGACATCTTTATAAATGTCATCGGTATTTACATCATATATTAAACTATCCGTATCAGTATAACACAATTCAATTTGGTCACCATAGAAAGGTTTTATGATTGAATAGTGGAAGTCGTACATGTGAGTCTTAGATAGTTCCAATACAGTAAATCCTATGTATATTGGTTTATTAAGAACAACACGAGAAGGTTTCATTTGGATTGCTACTAGATCATCAGAAAATACAGAGGCGCTATGAAAATACGGATTGCTGATCAATTTCTCAGCACAAGTAGTCTTTTTTGTTTTATTGTTCAAGTCACACCACTTGTTTACCAACTTAACATCTATCCGATGCTCGTTATTTTCCAGAGTCTTTCCAAAAATACTATTGTTTAATAATTTGAAAAAATCTTGCTCAAACGTTGACTTTGCTTTTTGACGTAACCGAGTGTTAATATCAATATATTGTTTTAAAAAACAGCTTTGCTTAAAAACAATTGCACGATGAATCCTTTGTAATACCAATCCATGTTGCAAACATTTTTTTAAATGAACGTAATGAATAACGTGGTGGTATTTGTCATACAAATTCGGTACCTATTAATTTTTTATTCTTGCCACCCGGTGGAACAAATTTTTCTGGACAAAATGGAAAGTCGTTATGATCAATGTGCAATGTTTTAGGATATAATAAATCAACTTCAAGAATATACCCGTTTTCCGCGTTATCGCTTGTATCTATTAAGTTCAATTGCAAATCATCTATTTCCTGTCTACTCATGAATCTAAAATCCGAATAAGGCAAATTTTGACACATGCTATAACCATATAAATTGTTACAATCTAAATAAATAATAAATGAATTCGGAAGGGACGGATCGTAAGAATCCAGGTATTTATGATTGGCTTTAACATGTCTTCTGGAACACATACAAATGCCTCCTCTAATACCTTTTTGTATCATCCTAAAAATTTGAACATCACTAATCAATTCTAATTTAATTCTAGTTTTCAAAAGCATTGCATCGAATGATAGACTTGGTGCTGTAAGATAGAACGCGGGATCGAGATTATAATGTCGTTTACAAGTTTTTCTAAAACTTTCAAACACGTCTGTAAGCAAAAGAACGTCGGTTTTAAGATATAAATCTGTATACATACCCATGTTACGAATATTAAATACTGACCAAACGGACTGAGCGTGTTCATAGTCTTCATCAGTAATTGACTCATTAGTTAAAGCGTTAAAAAAAATTTTTTAGAGGGTAAACACGTATCTTCGTAATGTTTCCATTGAGACATGTAGTCGTATGGATAAACTCCTTTACGGGTAAGCAAATCAAATTGTGTTTTTTCAGGAAAATAAGATTTTAATTGTTTAAACTCTTGTTTTTTCATTGTACTAACCAACTTTTCTAAACTTGTTCCTAAAAACTTGAAAGAATCTACAAATCGTACTTGTATGCTTTCAGTATCGGAAATCGGAATGTACTTCGTGAAAGAAATATAATTTTCTTTTGTTTTAGGTATGAGTTTAATAGATCCCGGAGCTTTCCCTAATTCTTTTATAAAGAGATGACAATCATAACCCGATAAGTTATGAAAAAATACAGGTAGAAACTTAGGCATTTTATATTGTAGGTTACAGTAACTGTGAGCTGCGCCACGATATTTACCGGTCAAATGACAATGATCGCGAACCCTATCACCAAACAAGAAATTCTCACAAATATGACATGTATCAGAGTTTTCAAAGTCGTCAGCATTCTCATTCGTGTAAATCATGGGAGCAGTATTCATTAAAATTCTGTAAAGTTTTTTAGCATCTTTATAGATAGACTTCACAAATTTCGAAACACAATCCGAGCCACGATACGAGACATAACGATTATAGGTTTCATCTAGAGTGCACGTAATATGATATGCGAAAGCGATTGGTACATGTCTCTGTCTGGTAACGGTGTTCGCCTGAGTTGGGTCAGGTTCGCAAAAGTCATACCGCTCTAGCATTGTTTCAAAATCTGCGTATATAACAAATGGCACAAATTGCTTTCTACCATAATTTTCAAACTGAATGAAAGAACCTTTTGGAGGTAGTTCAGTAGCAACTCCTCCACAACTGTGTGAACTAAGATCATCACATGAATCAAAGAACATTAAACAAACATCACAAAAGTATAATTTACTGTGGTGCTTTGTTATTTGATTCTTAACAAGACGCGGTAAATCCTTAATGAGACAGTAATGTGATAAATCATCTTTTTCCAAGTACAGTAAATGAATCACTTTTCCCTTCAAAGATTTTGGTTTATAAAAAGGTCCAATCACGGTATTATTTTTTAAGCCATATATAAATATACAAATTTCAGGGTTATTTAATTCGAATCGAATAATATCTGTCAAACTCAATGGAAATTGAATGTCTTTTATGTTTAACACGCTTTGAAAATCGGGGTAAGACGATACTCTTTCAGGATGAGATTTAGCTGGATATAAAGCAGCAACAACTGACCATAAAAAGCAATAACTATCTTTATTACGAATATTAATACATGCTTTTTTTGATTTAATTGCTGTCGGCAACTCGATAAAGCATGAACCGCGCAAGGGTTGATACTTGTTAACATTAACTTCCAAATGCAAACTGTTTAAAAATGTCCACCCACTGTCACGATCTTGAAATTCTTCTAATCTCTTTTTCAACGTGTTTCTAACCTGAGATGTCAATGTATCATATTCATAATTCTGATGTACTACATAATTCTTTGTAGCAAATGATTTCACTTCCTGAATATCATTTTTAACCATCAAAAACAAAGCAAAATATTCAAAATTAATTTTTAGACAGGTATGATCCTTAAGACATTTGTTTATTAATGTTTTGATTTTTTGTTGATTGTTATTGAAAAACGAATCTAAAGAATAATTTTCAATAGTATCAATAATTCTATAAGAAGCTATACGATTTAAAAATGCAGAATTAATTAATTCAACACCTTCGCAAACATATGAAATATTTTTATTTTTATGATCGGTACTGCGTAGATGACCTGTCCAGTGACTGCGCTTAACAGTTGTGTTACAAACAGTGCAGAAAGGCATTCTAGTGTAATTAATTACCTGCCAAGTTTAAAAATAAAGATTTAATTTTATGTAATATTTAAGTATATTTAAAATGTATCTTAGCACTGTAATATACACCCTCTAGGTTATTGAACAACTCCTGAGCCTTTGCATGAATTTAAAGTATTACCCTAATTAATTACCTACTAAGTTTAAAAATATATTTTGGATGCCTCAAATTTAAATTTTATATTATTATGTAAGTTTATTTAAAATGGATCTTATCACTATAATATACACCTTCCGAGTTATTGAACAACTCATGAGCCTTGTGCATGAATTTTTGTAGTGAGTTCCATTGCGAGCTACCTTTATCCAGTTGCAGTTTTAGAGCAACTTGTGACTTCTTCCAGCGCTCCTCGGGAGCAGTGGAGATGATATCTTCTTTATGGTATACCTTGAGTTCCACGTAGAAGGCACCCCTTAGATCCGCTGTCCGTCGTACCTTCCCGTTAGCGACGCGGGACAGCAAGGATGAAGCTAACTCCGACTGCGGAGGAAGGGTATCCAAATCTTCCAAACCGAAAAGGTCGGTGCTCCCCGGTTGCTTGTTACTGTAATGAAATAAAAATAAAAAATATTTTAATAATCTAGAAGAAACACATTTCTAGATACAAACTTAATGTTGTATGAAAAATAAGTATGTTCTTAAAATTATTTTTGCAACTCAAAGTTCTCTATTGAGATCTACGTTTTAATATAACATATTAGACTAATGAAAAAGGAAAATTCAGATAAAGAGTAGGTACTCATAAACTACCTTGATTCTGATTCCGCGACCGAAGAAGCTTTGCGCTTTGTTGTTTTTTTCGTAGGCAGGATCTTGCTCGGCACGGCTTTTTTAGCAGTCGGCGGGCTCTTTATGTAGTCGGACACACGGGAAACGTCGGAGTCAGACCTAATATAGAACATAAAAAATACCATAAATAAGAAGTCAAACAATTTACAGACATACAGGATGATAACAGTTACATCAGCCGGCAGGCAGAAACCGGGTCCGTAGCTGAGTTGTAGTCACAATGGATAGGTGGACATGATAGTTACAACAGCCGGCAGGCAAAAACCAGGTCCGTAGCTAAGTAGCAGTCATGATGGAAAGATAGGACATGATAATTACAACAGCCGGCAGGCAAGAACCAGGTCCGAAGCTGAGCATTATGACTACAAATATTAAATTAAGAAGTACTCACTTACATGTTAGAAAGTCGATTTGAAGAAGGTATTGCTAGTACTACTTGTCACTTTGAAGATTCTGGAGCGAATGTAATTTATTGATTGAAATTAATTCGTTTATATACACAAAAAATACTATTTCAGCACAAAAATATGTTAGTTCAATTTTAAACTCTAAGTATGTGTCATAAAGTTGTGTGAAAAAATATGGCGTTTACGTCATATTGAACCGTATTGATTGCATACCAATTTTACTAAATTGCAATTTTCGTTAGTAATGAGAACTGAAAAATAAAGCCGACAAAGTAAACCCGATCCCTGCTAAGTTATATGATTCATTACTAAAATAATATGTATAATCAATTTAATAATTGATGTAGGTTTGTTGAGAATTTTAAACATCACAATTACGTTTATGTGAGAGGTGAAACTAACAAAAGTCAAATTAATTCTCGTAGGTAGGTGTATATTTTATATTTTTTTAATTCTCTCGTCGTTGAAAGTAAATTTGTGAGCATAGTTGACTCACTAAAATCAGTTAAGCAGTTGGTTAAGTTCAAGTTGAAGTAGTTGAAATTAATCTAACGAAAAAAAAAAACATTTAGTAATACGCACAAACCAATCCATGTGATTGTTAATAGTAAGTTGCAGTTAAACTCGAGACTTTTTATCATCACATAAAATATTATTGTGGAGTAAGTTCGTTTAAATAGATACTAACTAACATCATTTTCATTTGTAATATATAATAACCACCTAAATCCGCAATGAAAGAATCCAAGAAACTATTGTGTGGGAATCGAACGCACGTTTCCGAGTTATTTTTATAGTTATCCGATTTATCAGTAACAACTTTAGTTTAATTCTATTACAATACTCCTAAATAACCTTATTGGGCACAGATTCTCTTTTTTCAAGGCAGATGATTTAACCAATAATAGGTATGTGTCGTACTTAGTACAAAATATATTATAATTATAAATAATCATAGTACCTAGAAGAATGAAACATGTTGAAATTAAAAGCGATTACAAACTTCAAAAATGAATCTGGAAATAATATTTAGGAAGTTCTATAAATGACAAATTTAGTGTTTACAACATAACGTTCATGTTACTTTACAATATAAATGCATGGAATGCAATTTATGTTTGCGTGGGAAGCGCGCATTGCATTGACATTGAACTTTGCCGATTTGAACTACAAAGCAGATTTATACATAAAGCTAATTTACATGTAATTAACAACCACCGGATACGGTTACCGTCAACGGAACTGTTTACAGCTGCGGATTCACACACAGTTTGTACGCTAGATTGAATAATGTGAGAAACGTTTCTGATCCGGCTGCCGTTGTCAAGTGTATCTGCACCTTAGCTTTATAAATGTAAAGCAATGATGGAGTATCCGTGTGACCACAATTACCACTTGATCGTTACGTGTTGATGTAAAAGGATGTAACGTCTGTAATGTGTTAAATTAAAATTTAGATGTCCTCGAACCAATCTGGTCACAGACAAAATGTTTGTGGAGAGACATGAGACAATCTGTTCTAAATTTTAGTTTAATGTACGCGGTAGCTTAAAGTTCAGATGTCCTCGAGCCAATCTGCACCCTAATTGCGTAACTCACGATTGATCATAATTGGTTTCGTCTTCACAGTTAAACAATATTCATTGCGTTATTTATGTTGTCGAACAGACACATTTTTCTAACATATGAAGCAATGGTTTAACAATCCGTTTCAAAACGATACAGATTATGATGAATCGGGAGTTACGCAATTAGGGTGCTGGTCACGAAAACAGGTATGTGTGTTATCCTAAACGACAATGCACCATCCCTAAGTATGTGGAGAGACATGAGACAATCTGTCCTGAATTTTAGGTCACTGGTTCGTTCAAATATAGACCTGATTATGTTAACGAAAGTTTGTGTATGTTTGAATCAAGGTATAGTAAAGTTTTATAATGTACGCGGTAGCTTAAAGTTCAAATGTCCTCGAGCCAATCTGCACCCTAATTGCGTAACTTACGATTGATCATAATTGGTTTCGTCTTCACAGTTCAACAATATTCATTGCGTTATTTATGTTGTCGAACAGACACATTTGTCGGACATATGAAGCAATGGTTTAACAATCCGTTTCAAAACGATACAGATTATGATGAATAGTGAGTTACGCAATTAGGGTGCTGGTCACGAAAACAGGTATGTGTGTTATCCTAAGCGGCAATGCACCATCCCTAAGTATGTGGAGAGACATGAGACAATCTGTCCTGAATTTTTGGTTACTGGTTCGTTCAAATATAGAGCTGATTATGTTAACGAAAGTTTGTGTATGTTTGAATCAAGATATAGTAAAGTTTTAGCTGTTGTAACCTGGTGAGTATAATTACATGAATCTGAATCTGCGATACCTAGTTCATAGAGGTAAGCCATCGATACTAACAGTATTTTACTACACTATGTAGGAATTCATACTTCACCTTCCGTTCCCATCGAGTGGAATAGGCGCCGAACCAGTATTTTACTGCACTATGTAGGTTTTCATTTATATTATTGGGCATTCTACTCCACCGAGAGTGACGAGGCGAACGAAGTGAGCCGATGGAACGGAAGGTGGAGTAGGATGCCCAATAATATACTACTGAAGCGGGATAGTTCCTGGCCTTTTAAAAACCGATTACTAATGCACTTTTTTTTTCTATGCTCACGACCGATGTTCGAGCTGCTGACAATCTTTTGAAAACCGTTGGTTGGCGTGTCGCTGACTTCACTGCCATAATGATGACATCCAGCTACCCCTGACATCGGAGCTGCGGAGCTGCAAGTAACTATGTGAGCTTCGAGACTGGAACCGCAGCTGCTGTGAGAAGTAGCGGGAAACTTTCCAGGAATAAGAAGTAGCTGAAGTTGGTAAGGCCCTTAGAGGCTGTTTTACATTTAAAAATGGATAAGATGTTTAAATTGAAAGATTAGGTATTGCGAAATACTTTTAAATCAGTTTTATTATTTATCGAGCATTTGGTTTATGCTTGGCTTATTAAGGACGGAAATTAGTAAGTTTTTACTGTTAATCAATCCAAATCAAAAGTCAAATTCAAACTACGCTGAGAGTCAGCACTTTTTGAACGTCCAAATTACAAAAGACAGTTAATTACTTGTGTATCATTGAACCAATTGCTTTAAAATATTATCAGAGGAAACAATCGTTTGAGGAGAGAGTGAAAGAGAAAGAAAGTAGAAATTTTGAAATTCAAAAATTATTCAAGATGAAACAGTTACTTTGGGTCCGTGATACTGTGAAACAGAACTAATTGCATCGTACAATGTGATTAGGTTACAGGATAAATAAATTGATAAAATCGGTTAAGAAATGAGTTTAAAGATGCTAAATGTATTTCTATGTGTCTTTCACCATATCATGATTTAAAAAAATGCAACCACCTAATCTGCGTTTGCTAATTAATTTACAAACATGTAGACAAATGAGAAGTTAAAAATAACTTTGAAACCTACATATAAAGCTGAAATTGAATAATAACATCAATTCGATTTGAAAACACTACCTATTAGATGGTACTCATTGCTCCTACATAAGATTATGTGACTAAAGTAGTCAAAGCATTTTTTTATATAATTGCCTATGGGCATAGATATGATAAAAATATTTTAAAATGTGGTAGTAGACCCGGAATTTATAGTTACACTTTGTTTAGTTATGAAAGTGATTATTTATCACAGTATGTACTTAATGCAATTTTCTTTCTTTCTCCTTTGACGTTTGTGTTATTTTATGATATTCAAAATTAGCTTGTGAGCATTTTATTTTAAGGACATAGGTAATTATGAAATTGTATGTTGTATCCGATTGGAATTTCCAATGCTCGCAGGGATGAGACTTGAGAGACAGATAAATTGAATAAGTTAGTTTAGTTAAGCTAAAATGAACCAGGTTTTATGAAACAAGCCAAAGTAAAAACGGGGAAGAAAAAGAAAGTAAAAATTTGTTTCCGCTGGTCGGTCATTTGCTTGGTGCAAGTCTATCCCACTAGCAGCGGGTGGAGGGGACTTGACACGTCTAGGCAGTTGGCAAAACAAAAGTAAATTAACATCACTTGGGTCATAGACCAAGGGCAATAACTGCTGGGGTCATAGGCCTGGTGTTACTAGCGTACTCACGTACAGCAGGTGTGGCTTTAACATCACTTGGGTCATAGACCAATGATAACAATATAAATACTTACCCCTCATATTGCTTTTGAGACTTGTACTTCGAGAACGAAGTACAGTTCAGAATGGCCGTGAAAGGTATTTACAAATTTATTGGCAATTTGACGACCATTTTGGTGCATTTCAGTTTAACCGAGCATTCAAACGATACATGGACGTAGATTATATATTATGATAATGGATAATTGTTAAAAGTAAAGCATTGGTCGGAGTTGCCAAATCAAATGTATGAAATTATTTATAGAAAATGTATTCATTGGATAGTTTTCAATAATATTGTCAGGTTGACCGAGCGATGAATTATTGGAATTATATTCATGATCACTAGTCAGTGCTGCGATGCAGATGTTAAACATGAATGACTTGCTGGATCGTTGCTATAACAATTGTTTTGTAAACTTAATTATAGCGATAAGTTATTAATTATGACAGAATTATAGGAAGATAAAAAAAGTGTATCGATATATAGGCAGATCAAGTGCTGTCGTTTTTGTGAGACAGTAGATTCATAGGTACTTCGAGAACGAAGTACTTGTCAGTCTGGCCGTGTTAGATTATTTATTTGACATTGTAATATTGTTTAGTGGATAATGTCATCTGTGACATTAACGAACCGTTGAACAAATGTACAAGTCTCTAATTTGACTACATGTTTACAAAATAGCTGTCTTAACTTGTGAAAATAACTTGGAGGTTGTTACTATAAATGATTACGTAGTATTTAATTATACTTGTAATATATTTAAGGTTTTCTATTGTTATTTAATAAAATACGCTGATTCAAATGACTGACACAATAGGATATAAAAAGGATTGTAATGACGGTATCGAGTCAGTTGCTCGGTAGACGTTCAGTTGGTTAGTTCTAGTGCCGTTGTTGTGTGGAATAGATCGACTAGATGTCATGTAAGTTATGTAATTTAATATTATACCGTAATTGTTGCTTATTATAACAATATTGTAATAATGCCGAGTTATCTTGGACAAAGGTCCAAGAATTGTAATTAAATGTATGTAAGATAATGATAATTCATAGCAAAGTAAGAGATGTGTTGATGGAATATATCAATACTGTTTCCATGGAGTTTCTTGTCCTTCTTCTCCATGAAGACCTAGCTTTGGAATGGACGACTAGCTTTCTGATTAAATAATGACAAGCCTAATTGAAATAAATGCCTAGTCTTGTCTTTCTGTGCTTTACTTCATGAAACCCTTTCCCAGAAACCATATTCATAAGAATCTTAATACACAGTAAATAAGCAGTAACCATTCTGATATTTAAAGCTTGATAATGTTTTATAAACACACACTTATAAATTCATATAGCCACTTATTCTGACACGTTCAGAAGTCATGTGCTCGCTAGCCCCGCTGTCAATAATCCACTTGCTGTTGGATGCACAAGATAACCTCTCACTTTGTTTTGTTATTGCTGAAAAGGCGTTACTTTGCTCTTCAGTTTTCTTATCATTGCTTATGTTTTTACACTGTTTCTTTAAATGTCCAACCTTATGGCAATTGAAGCATTTTCTGACTTCTTTCTTGCTCTTACAGTCCTGGATAAAGTGTCCAACCCGGCCACACTTATAACACTTTTTCACCTTCTCAGAAGTTTTTGCAACTAAGGCTACATTTTCACCTTCGCTTGACTTTGCCTTCACTCTGTCCTCTTCCACAAGAAGTCTTGCAACTAGATTATCATAGCTCTGCTTAGTTGCGTCCACCGACTCCCATGCTGATATGAAGTGAGAATATTTTTCTGGCAATGTCAACAGGACTTTAGTTATCAAAAATCTTTCTGATACCTCTTCGCCTGCCTGCTTTAGCTGAAGTTGCAGCTCCTCTAGTTTGGATAGAAACATTTAAACTTCCATGTTCTCCTCAAATTTAAAATTAAAAAACTTTTGCTGTAACAAGTGAATCGCAGTGCTCGATTTCTGCTCATAGACGTTTAATAGTTTCCCCCACATCTGTGCAGCAGTCTCGCATGTTAAAATATGTGTCATGACACTGTCACTCAACCTTGACACAATTATTCCTTGAGCCTTGCCATCTTTCTTGACCCACGCAGCATCTGCAGTCTTTACATCCGCTACAGATTTTACATCTTGACCATTTACCACAGAAAGCAGCTCTTGAGCTCTCAATAGTACAGTGGTTTGGAATTTCCACGTATTCCAATTTGTTGGACCCTCCAACTTAGCTCCGCCTCCCGTCGTCATCGCCCCGAACTGATCCATAACCTCGATCTGCTCAAAATCTGCTCTGCCGTCGAATAGGTTGCAATTGTCGTCTACTGCGTGTGCTCCCTTGCACCGCAATTACACCAGACGCCGTTGACCTCAGCCCAACTTCGACTTTGAGCGAAATAAAAGATACACACGCGCTTCCCCACGTGCTCGCCAGCCGGCGTCGTTTTTATAGACACCGATCTCAGGTTCTTCACCTAAAAACAGAATTATGGAACGACTGGGCCCATAACCTGTTATTAGGACTTTAAAATAAACTTAGGCGAAGAATGTTTGTGTACCTTTATTATAATGACGATGGGAGTTTGTTTCACAAAACGGTTACACTAGCAAAAGGCCGCCATGCTAGAACAATCTTGGTAGGGGTTTTTCGACAGGGTTGCCAACTTATTATACTTAAACTATTTTATTGTTCCTAACAGTCTCGTGACTACTTTTCTATGAAACAGCAATCACAATTTTTATACGTAAAATATTTCTGTGCAACGGCACCCTAATTGCGTAACTCCCGATTCATCATAATCTGTATCGTTTTGAAACGGATTGTTAAACCATTACTTCATATGTTCGAAAAAAGCGTCTGCTCAATAACGAAAATAACGCAATGAATATTGTCAGAGTTGCCACCCGTCCCGATTTTGCCGGGACAGTCCCGATTTCGGAGACATTGTCCCGCGTCCCGACGGCCTATCGATTTTGTCCCGATTTTTGACAATATGCGACAGGCTCAATCAATTCATTCACGGGTACCCAACCCAGTCACGCGCCAACGCGTCATCTACCGATGATTGGTCTTGATGAATCTCGTAAGGTTTATTTCAGTGTCGCTACGGATACGTCTAATAAAGGAAACCGTAAAATGTATCCTATTTGCATTCAACATTTTTCACGTGAAGACGGGTGTCAAACACAACTACTAGACTTTTTTGAATAGATTTTTTTGAATGTCCATTTGAAACAGCTGATGCTTTAAGCGATGCTATTCTAAACACGCTTTCAAAATTTGATTTGGATGTAGCATGTGTTTCGGCATTTAGTGCAGATAACACTAATGCTAATTTTGGAAGAAATAGATCGTCGTTTACCTTACTAAAGGATAAAAAGCCAAATATTATGAAAGCAGGATGTCTAGCTCACGTTTTGAATTATACATTCAAGCATGCTATGAACAAATTAAACCTTGATGTGGAAATTGTCATATTGAAAATTTACAGCCACTTCTCATCTTCTGCGTTAAGGAGGGAAAATTTAAAGGAATTTGTAAAATTAGTCGCAAAGGACCAGAAGTTGAACGCATTATTTAGTGTTGTATCTCATGCTTTGAGCATACCGATGATGCGTGATTTGATGCGTATGTTGAGCGCGTATTTTCACAAATGACCATGAAATGGTCTAATATCAGAAATCGTTGCTCGGTAGATTTGATAAAAGCAGAATTGCTAATTTCTTTGAATTTGCACATGTCTTGTTCAGACTTCATAAATAAATACAAAAATGATATAGATTTACTAAAAGCGGCTCGTAACAATAAGAAATACACATGGAAAAAATAATTATATAAAAGAAATACAAATATAAACACAAAATAAAGTTTCTTTTTCCTTTGACTGTCTCATGGGTAAATTTTTTTTTCACCAAACTCCGAACGTCTCTTATGGATGCCCGATCGTCCCGTTTTTTTTTCCCCTAAAGGTGGCAACCCTGAATATTGTTGAACTGTTAAAACGAAACCGATTATGATTAATCGTAAGTTACGCAATTAGGGTGCAGGTTACAGTCAGGTCAGGAGTTACAGTTTTCGTGTCCATATCCCTGCTACCCTGTAACGAAATATAGTTGAAGATGAATCGTGGTTTTGTACAGATTTTATTCACTAGATGGCGCTTTACATTTACGTCACGTTTCTGAGTTGCGGTGTTAAGATTCTCCGCCGTTGAATCACTCTCTCGAATTTTTGTAAGCAATTCATACTTACCTGGCATAGGGGATACCGTGATCATTAAGGCGGTTCCCCCAGGGCGAGACCTTCCCATTGCACTGCGGTTAGGTTGACCCTTGCGATTATCCCTAATGCGGATAACTCGGATGCGTAATTTTTGATAGTGGGGAACTGCGTACGCGCCGTCCCCTCAGAATTCTCATAACCAAGATAGATGGTAGCATTAGCGTTGATTGAGATTATTGAGAGTTATTTCTAAATTATGCAAGCCGCGTACGTAGTGAGAGAGGAGAGAAACTCACCATTATTAAGACTGACTGGTTGTTACGACTTTCAGGCTTCTTTCAACCCGTAACGTCAAAGATCTACGAATGACACCCGGGCGCCGAGGCTCGGATTAGGTACTAATTATTTATGCTATTGAACATTCAGGATAGGTACCTACTGAAATGTTCCCTCGGTCATGGTGTTTTCGCCAAAGTGAACGCAAAGCTGGGATTGAATTTGAGGTCAAAAAAAGGGCAGTTGGCTCACTCGGCCGGCATGGTACCTAATGTAATTTTCTTCTTGGCGTGTTGATGACAACTACTGATCATCGCCGATTGTGAAGAGGAGTCATAAGATGCAATGTGAGATAAATAACCAAAGGACATTTGAAGCGCGGTCATTATCAGCCTTTATTCTTTATTCTCATACCTACTGAAAATCTACGGCCAAAGGGAAGTTGTCATCATCACAATCAAGTTTGCTCGGATAACGGACAGGGTGATTGCAGTAAGTACTTATGTATGGTACTCGTATGTTGTTATCAAGAAAGAGAATGCTTTGTAACCCTTTTCGCATAGCATAATAAAATTATAATTATGCGATTCATCATGTCCTGTTACTATTGACAGCCAAAAAACCGTTTACCCTCCTTTTGGGCTCTGGATTCTGACGCAATCGATCGGGTAAAAAGTACCTAAATACGGATGACAGACTTTATGAATACTTAATGCAATATCGATAAACGATTACCTATTGTGCATTAAAACAATTGCGTGCAGATAAATTCTTCCGCAAAAACTGTCAAGCCGTATACCTAATTTACTGTTCACACAAGGTTCACACCTAATAAATTGTTTAACAATTACCAAACAATAAACTGTCAGGTAATTTCTCTTTTTTATGTATCTGCTTACATCTTCACATTATATAATCACGGAAGTAGCCATTAGACAGGTAATTAACAGTATTTGCAAAGTTAATAGTCGCTAAGTTGAAAATTATCGACGCCTCAATGCACGTTCGGTCACGTATGTTGACGGAAGTGAATCGGCACTCCTACGTGAGTGACAGTAACTGGTTTCTATTCTAGGCACATTTGTAACTCATTTGCCATATACCTAAGGAATGCTAGAAAAGTGATTGGAAAATAATCGATATTTTGCTAATTATGTTACGGGTCGTCAGAAACCCGAAAATCTGACATCCAGTCTTACCAAGCAGTATCGTTTTACCCAATAAACTCCCCCCCCACATCAAAGAGAGGTGCGCGTGGAAAACTACGCGGAGCCATCTCGGGGTCGCAGTTCTAACCTAACCTTATTACCTTACCTACTCGGTACCAAGCCCAAGTCGACGGCGCGTTGTGTTCCACGCGCGCCTCAAAGAGATGTCAGCACAAAAAGTGATGGGACCCGAAAGGGTCGATGCCTGTCAGGGGTGCGGGTTTGTTCGAAAGAGACACCACAGCCCCTGGCTACTGAAGGATGAAGGAACACGGGTGGGTTTTAGTCAGTAAAAGTCTGACACGCCCTCCTGCTCCACCCAGAGCGGGAGAAGTTATTTGATGATTTCCCACCCAAAAAAAAAAAAAAAACCTTACCTACTCGGTCAGTATATAAACGTACTGCGGTATCGTTGTTTATATTGTATTGGTGAGATCATTTTAATTTAGATTGACGCCATCTAGCGTTGAGTAGCTTAAGTATGAAAAGCTTTAACGGAAAGCGCAAGAATTTAGTGATCTTAATTCAGTCGTTACTGAATTTAGTAAAGTATAATCGCAATTAGCAAGCATAGTTTTTAAAATTGCTTCTGAATTTAGATGACTAAATTCAGCGCTTTATTTTAAAGCGTTACACTTAAATGTATGAAAATTAAGCTTAAGCTATTCAACGCTAGATGGCGATAGTGTAATAAGCACTTTACACAGACAAAGCATGTACTAGATACCCAAACAAAATGGCACAAGTAAATCATCTCATCAAATGCCCTAATCACTAAGTTCGTAAACCTAAATTAAATTGTTTAGGTACTTGACGAAATAGTTTGCGCGCCTAGATGTCGCTAGTTGACGAAATAGAAAATTTTATTTGATTAAATTGAATACAAATCGTTCGATACTTTATATTTTTTGTATCATAAAGTCCCTTTTCATTTCACAATTACTTACAATACATGAATTGGGAAACAATAGAAAAGTTCAGGTGTTACATGCGATGACAAAATATCAAGATTCTGCGCGGGCTTTCGGGCCACTCAACTATGCACTGCACATACCACTCGAGGCCACAGCATTTCTTCTAAGGTGATCAACTCAGCATTAACATAAACATGCCATTTTAACCACTATTCCAAGAACCATAAAACTCAAAATATCTCCCATAAAAAGTCTCATTCATTTTGCTAGCTGTTAAATAAATATAAATCTTATGCAACCTGCTCGTAATTACAATTTCCTAAAGCAATCTCATGTCAACACTTCAAGAAAATAAATACGGGCAGAAAAATACTCTGAATCTTAGTGCCTAAAGATAAGATTGCTTTTAGTGTGTTGACAATGAGAAACAATTGTATTAGCCGGTTCTACAAGAACGTATACTCAACATAGCTTATTTACGACAGCTGACGACCATTCAAACTCGTTTGTGTAATAACTCGATCTTCGGAGAATGCAACACGCCGATTGGCTCAGAAAGTCGCACCGTCGACGAAGGAACGCTCGTTTGTTGTGCGCATGCGCGGTGACGCCGAAGTGAACGTTTCTAAATTTGAAAAAGTAGACTTGAGCGAGTGTAAATATCGATTAAAATTGTTAAATTAATCGCTTATTTGAAGGATTTGTTGTGAAATATCGAGTTTGAGTCGACTCAGTGAATATTGGAAAAGCAAGGAATTTCATAACGTGGAAACGGGTTCGCATCCCATGATTGTTTGTTATGGATTTTGTAATAATTTATCTACGATTCAATCCTAGTTGTTTGCGTCGGAAACTGTGGCATGTGGATGTTTGATTGAAGACTACATTCTTACTTGATTCCAGTTGGAAAGGTGAGTTACAATTTCAATAACAACACTACTTCACAAAAATTTTAAAAATGTTAGAAAGTGCAACTCATTAGAATAATGGAAATAATTTGAAAGTGTATTAATTAGACTGCTTTACTAAATAATTGCTGTATACTGCATGTACTTTATTTTTAATTTCAGAGATAATATTATGTCTAATTCGAAAGTTTGTACTTCGTAGGCATTTATTTAATATGAGTTAAAATACTTACTTTAAGAACGAATTTTTTGGTGAACATGGCATTCGACCCATTCTCCTAATTATCTCAAACGCATTGAAGGCCGATTTTAGACGATTTTATTTTACTTGCTTTTGTCAGCGGTTTCACCCGCGTGGAGGCCGTGAAGACGGAAATTCCTCGGGAACGTAGGTAGGTAGGTACCTTACCTACTACCGGGATAAACACATACCCTATGTGTTACTCCAGGTTATATACTATCTGTGTGCCACATTTCTTACAAATCCGTTCAGTAGCTTTTGCGTGAAAGAGTAAACCTATTTTACGCCCACAACAAGCTAAATAGGTATTTAACCAAATTGCAGAATTTGCAGCATACCTAGTTAATTTTTAGTTAAATGTGGTTCTATTTTGTTTAATTGACAGGCCAGCCACATTCGAAGTTCAAAAGAGAAACGTATTGGCCATGAATTTTGATGAATAATACAGGATACGACATTATTATTTTGAAGTTACGACAGGTTGTGTGCAAATTTTACTAAAAATTAATTAAAACAAGTTGAAGGACTGTTTTGAAATATAGGTGTATGTTGAAAAATTAGAAATAAATTATTGTCTTGTAAACCTTGAATATTGCTTGTAGATATTTTAAATACCTAGTACTTACCTACAAAATATAGAAATTACCAATTAAAAAGGCAACTGGGTAGGTATTTTGTGTTGGATTTTGGTAAGCTTTTCGAGTAGATGGGTTTATGAACTGAAGTGTAAGTAGACGTAGACATACGAATACCATCTCGAGAAAAAGTTAAAAATAAAGCGCATTAATCAACTACCTACTTGTTTATTCTTGCCAAGCAATACCTTTCGAAACACACATAGAATGCCTGTTATCAATTTATTTGACAGATCCCAGTATTCATGGAATTTTTCAATTCTGAGAATAAACTGCATACAAAATAACATCATTGTCGATGCTTTACGACACGGCCGGTCATAATTCTTGTCATTCGATGAAGCAGACATACAATTTAAGAGCAAATCGCGTGATTATTGATAATCGATTGAAGAGCATCCATATCAAGTGTGCGTGCAGCTTGCAGAACGTGTTGAAAAGCGAAAGAGATTATCTTTAAAAAGTTATTTTAAACCGCTGTGATTTGGAAGTGCAGTAAAAATTGCATGCGTTTATGTTTTATGATTTATCTACTAGAGAATGGGCAGCACCGTTATCTATACATTTTAAAAACCATACTGCGATTTCCATCCCGCCAGCCAATCGTGCCAATTATGGCAATTCAATTTGGGGAAGTCTATGTCCAGCAGTGGACGTCTTTCGGCCAAAATTATGAAAATGATGAAGTATTATGAAAATTGAACTTGTTTAAAATGAAAATTTTATGATTTAGTTGCTGAAACATTGAAAAATATACCAGCTTGGGACGCTCGGGGCTAAAGCTCTTAATAAAATAACAAATGGTGGAACGTCTTCGATCGATGCCCTTCGAAATATGAGAAATCTGCTAGACATTTTCGAAGCAGTTATTTCGTCATATGCAAACAAGCAAGAATATATTTTTTCTTGTTTAGTTTGCTGTACAAGTTGTTAATTCCAACTCTCGCAGCAAATAATAACAATTATTTATGAACGCTATTTGTTAATTTATTGCTTACTCCAGCCCTACCTCTGTGCCTCGAATTCATCTCCTTTCTGATGATGATGATGATGGGACTCCCTTTTCCGCATGTAGACTCCCATTCGGTCCGTTGTGCGTGCATCTCCTTTCTGATTCTCCTTTTGATTAATGGTAGAAAGGTAAAGCATAAGCATAATCTACCTATAATGTTCCCACTGCTGGAACAGAGGCCACATATGAGAGAGGAAGTAGGTCATAATCCACCACACAGGGCCAGTGCGGGTGCGGATGTCATGTCTTTGAATTTCACGATGTTTTCCTTCACGGTTTTGAGATCAGTGTTGATGAAATTGCCTTCCTGGGTTCGCACTCACGACCTGCTTCTCGTAAGTCAAGGCCAATACTACTCACTGGTCCACCACTGGTCTCAGGGTAAAGCCGTAGCCCATATTCATTAAATATTTAATATGAGGCTTGCTCCGGCGAAATGTGGGCGCACGTCTGCCTAACCCATGGAACGCCATGGGTTAGGCAGATGTGCTTATAACGTAGTAACGTAACGATGTTACTATTATAAGCTTAGCAAAATACTTAAAACTTTTTGCTTCACATATTATTTACCTTCAAGCGATCAAAGAACACAGCCTTTTTAGTTTTTAACCCAGCAAAGTAAGTAAGTATAAAAACTTGCTGCTCAAAAGCCCGTTTTTTTTAAACGCTTTGCTTCATAAGGTACCTGCGACCTGAGCATTACGTAATCATCACAGATAATAATGTGAGTCATACATTATTGATATATTCCATTATCCATACATTTGTGCAAATATATGTTTACGTGTTATTTGAATTTCTCAGTGTGACTACTCACTGAGATTGTCATGAATTGTTTTTGTTTTAATACTTTTAAGTGCCTTACTAGGCCACTAGCTGCTACCCGCGACTTCGTTCGCTTTTCTTTTTCTATCGGCTGATCTGATAATGGAGCATGCGGGCATTTCACATGAAACTTATAGCCATAGCAGACTAGCTGCCCCACGGTTTCGCCACGGGAACGCTAGGTACCGGGGCAATAAGTGATGATACTACTTATAACATTAGCTACCTGCCAATGAAAGTCCCGTCTAAATCGGTGTAGCCGTTTCGAAGACAAGACGGAGCAAAAAAACATTTCATTGAGACATTACAAATCAAACTTCGAAAATGCTTTTAAATATGTTTATAAACCGATTTAAAACCTTATTCCACAAAGAACACAAAATGACGTCTTGAAACATTCACCAAGACTCTCCTTTTTGTTACCATAGCAACTTAAGACAGTAAATACCACTTGTTAGCTAGCGACATGTGTAAATTTTGTTATTCACCAAAGTTTAACCACTTTCCCTTATGTAACTGACTAGTTTATGTAAATCGGAGTCGCGTTAATCTTCTCCGCCACGCCTCGCGCTCCGCCGAGATGATATCACATGCCTACCTGCTTGCCTCTTGGGCCTTGGGTGCCGTAGTGGAAAACGGAACTCATTAACATTTTGAAAATTGACGCTAAATATAACTTTTACTACGTAATCTTTTTGGTTTCCTTTTAGGCTAAAAGAAGCGTTTAAACACGAACTGTCACAATACTTTTACAAGTAACTTTTCGTTAAGAAGAACCAGCTAGTTTTTCTACAGAACTGAGTCTGAAAAAAGAATGTGTCCATTTGTTAAGTAGGTCAAAACAAACGATTTATAAAATACTATGAGACATGGAATTCAAGTACGGAACCGTTACTCAATGTTTGTCTTTATTATAGTTGAAGATGTGACATTAGGCAATCTATTACGAAAAAGCCATTTGTATGCAACAGCTAAGGTTAGGGCCAGCGGCATATCATAATAAATTGTTTATTGTAGTTTCTTAGAAATCGTTGAAAATTATGAGGGACTGTATATAATACGAATAGGAATCTTTGAACACGATCCTTGCAGGTAATATAAGATACCAATTGCGGTCTCTTGGTACTTGGTACAAGGCTTCAGGAATGTTCAAATTATGTAATAATTGCCTAAGCAGTAGATATTTGCATTCTATTGTTTGACGGTGAGCTTAATTATTGTCCTAAAAAGTGTTAATTAATTAATGAAGCTAGAAGATAAGCAAGTCGAATAGTTATATAGTTAGCCAATGAAATTATAGATAAAAGCTAGAGGATAAAGCTACTATTAACGTGTTTTGTGTGTGTGTGAATTGTTGAGAGTCGATAAATGGTAATGGTTCACCTCGCATTTTGTCTTGGTCTTAGTCCGTTATCCAAGATCTATTAAGAAAAAAGTCCTACGTCAAAACAAGTGTCAAATTCAATTTTTCGGTTTGGCATAATTTGTATATCCGTAGGAATACAATTGATAAATCGTTTTGTCAATCATTATTAGTTCAGGCCCCGAACTAATCATACCTCAGAAAGTGATACGGAGTAGGAAACGCCCGTATATTACGGATTTCGTGATTAGAGATTAGACCCCTGTACCTACACGTAATAATCACTGCCATAGTCGAAATGTCCGCCTAACTTGACGTCTGCTAATTTCTTCTGAGAAAACATAATGAAAGTACCGTGTGAAGAAAATGTTTGCACCTATTGGTCTTCTATGTATCTTGACCAATGCTAAAAAATCGAAAGTAAGTAAAGAAAACGCTCTACATTTTTCAACTTGCTAAATTCCGTTTGCGCAATAGTTAGCACTCTTCTTTCTATGATTTCTCTTTTCTTTAAACATTCCAATATCAATAAAGAATCAAGCTCGGTTGGTTACCAGTGTTGCTGTCTTCCTATAAACTTGCAATAACATGAATATGTAATTAAAGCCAGTAATAAATTGTCTTTTATTGTTTAATATGAAAATCGTGCGGCAAATTGGTTGCATCACACAATTTTACAAGAACAAAAGATAATGAGTATTTTACTAGGCTTTTATGAAAATAATTTTGTAATTATTGGAAATTATACATTTATAACGCAATATCTCTCGAGATTGTCCTAATAATTTAGCTTACTTGGCCATCCTACCCTTTTGACATAACTTTTTTATGTGTCTTTTTAATGGCGTTAAAAACACGCAGGTCCTCAGCCTGATTCATTTTGACAGTGTCCCAAATATTCTCTATATGCTTGTCTTCTCTATTAAATGGGATTTAACATAACTGCACCGTAATTGCGTCCCCCCCGAGTGGGTTCCCGCATTGTCGTTGCGGGGGGGCTTAGTAACCGTGGTCTCCCATCCACGGTGAAGCCAAGAGGAACCCAACGGTGGGGCCGCTCGTCAGGGCTTTTGCCTTCAAGCCTTTGACGTAGCGGCCAAAAAGTAGGTTGCGGTGAGGTGCACCGCAACTGAGGTGGACCGCGATGTCGAATGGGAGGCATCGCGGCTGAGGGTTACAGGCTGCGGTAGAGGAGGAGTGCCGGTGCTTCTGAGCAGCGCTCTTCCCTTCCGTGGCCTGGACGGGGCCGCCACCGTTTGATGGCGGACGCGGTGGGGCCGCAGGGGAAGAGGAGTGTCGGTATAGCGTCAGCCGCTCTCCCTATCCTCTGCGGCCGAAAAGTGGTAGACGGGACGGCGCGTTGTGTTCCTCACGCGCGCCGTCAAAGATGTCAGCAACCACAGGTGGGGTCCGCGTTGGGTGTTGCGTTCGCACGGTTTGTGCATTTAGCAAGCCAGTGTCAAGTTTTCTTTTCGAACAAGTAAATGGCCCGTTATCAGGCACAAGTTACAAAAAAATCATAGTCGTCTTTAGTCAGTCAAGTCAAAGTTATTGTAAAGCGGTGGGTAGTAACTTTACAACAGCCTATTAGGAGTTTTTGGGAGGAACACGAAAAGTCCACGTTATTCACTTATTTTCACCTTCACTACACTTGTTCACTCACACGTAACTAAATTGAATAATTCACGACCAAATTATACAATTTAATTCGCTATTTCACAAAATTTCATGAAAATGAAAATTCGTGCGACATGTTCCAACGCGATCCCGCCAAAAACTCCCTGAACTGAGTTGAACTGACTGTGTTCAACTGTCAAAATGAAAGCCATTCCTACTGTTACCTAGTGCAGGGGTCGGCAACCTGAGGCTCGCGAGCCACATGCGGCTCTTTGGATGTGACGCGATGACGCTGCGGCTCTTTAGTTCGATGCACAAATATTATTTATTTTACCTTCACCTGGCGAGCTATCAAATAAAAAAAATGCCGAGTTTGCAAATAGCGTAGGTTACGCCACGCCCCTTTTAGGTCACCTTGCATTCAAACCCCGATTTTACACAATTTTACTATGAAACCAATAATAACTGTGACTTGTTTCGTAATCTGTATGATATTGTATTTTTTTTTTGGCTCTTTAAAAACTTTAAAATTTTGTAAATTGTAATTTTTGACTCTTCCGGCTCAAAGGTTGCCGTCCCCTAGACCTAGTGTGTTTACGCAATTACCCTTTACAGGTTTGACGTTACGTTAAATATAAACGTAACACAACGTTTAACGTTAAAAAAATGTTTTGATAAAAATATGAAAAACATCTTTTTCATGTTATTAATTTTTATACTTATAAAGATATAACACATTATTATGAAATTCTCGAATTGAATACAGAAGTGTCAGTTCCGTAGCTTTTTGTGGAGCCAATCGATTGTTGTTTTTAAATACAGATGGATATTCTCAGGCGTTCTCAGGCAACCGATCTCCCATAGACACGGTCAATTAGTGATTGTTTATTGTCAAAGAAAAAGCGCGGAACACAGTGTGTGAGGGGGCTATTGAATGCTGAGCTACAAGGAAAAACTATAACCTTTGTTTGAATAATACATTAATTAAGTAGCTATTACCTGTGGGCTGTGACTGTCTGCTTAATTAATGTGTACATTTCTATCTGAAGACTCAACCCTTTGATTACGTTACTTAACATTCAATTCAATTCAATATCTTTTTTGTAGATAGGTACATAATACAGCACCCTAATTGCGTAACTCACGATTCATCATAATCTGTTTCGTTTTGAAACGGATTCATATGTTCGAAAAATGTGTCTGCTCAGCGACGTAAATAACGCAATGAGTATTGTTCAACTGTCATAACGAAACCGATTATGATTAATCGTGAGTCCCGCCCTTAGGGCATACAACATCAACAGCTAAATATAAATTTAAATTAGAACGATGAATATTACAAAATAATAAGATTTCACATAAAATATAAAATACCTACATAAAATAAAATCAACTTAGTTAGGTACTATCGAGTAAACTTACATCTGACCAATTTAAAAACAAAATCCCGTGCACACAATGACCACATCTGTTAGCAAGCGTTACTAATGTTACTATAGCGGCTGAGCATCTATAGTACACCCAAAATTTGCCAGTTTAGTTTAAGTCCCATATAATAAATAGGGCGAGCCTATTGCCATCAACCGTGCACAAATCCAGACTCCGGGCTGCTACTCAGAAATTCCAAATAGGAAAACCCAATGACACTTTCAATTGTTAGCTAGCTATTGTCTCCATGGCAAATATTGTTTGAAAAGAAAAAAGGTTAGAGTAGGTACAGACGCCAGCAGGTCAACCTACCCCAAACTGTCAAATTTTCCCAATTGAACATGAACCTTATGCTTACGGTATAAAGTTGAAAATCTATCAAATAAATTTGACAGATTGGAGTAGCTTGATGTGCTTGCGTCTGTACCTACTTACCTAAGCAATTTTTTTTTTTTGTTTAGCCCAATATTTAAGCAACTTGAACATCATTCGTTAACGGACATTAGATCCTCACGTGCACCCTAACTGCGTAACACAATATCAAACACAATCAGTTCATTTTGAAGAATAAAGTTAATTCATCTAAACGAATAATCTACTTCTACTAATATTATAAAGAGGAAAGATTTGATTGTTTGTTTGCAAATAGGCTGTGAAACTACTAAACCGATTTGAAAAATTATTTCACTGCTGGGAAGCTACACTATCTCCGGGTGACATAGGCTACATTTTGTCCCCGTATTCCCACGGGAACGGGAACTACGCGGGTGAAACCGCGGAGCGCTGCTAGTTGCTTCATATGTTTGAAAAATGTGTCTGCTCAACAACATACACATATAACGCAATGAATATTGTTTAACTGTCAAATTGAAAACCCTGCCAACTGCTAACGTGTCCTTTTCACATGTTAGCAGTTGCCTCTTACACGGGCAATTTTTTGAGCAATTATTCCTCGGCAACACTAATGGATCAATTTGGATCAATTAAGTAGAGCAATCTGGAGCAACGACAATAAATAGCCGATGTGTTTCTGCAATATTGCTTCGGATTGCTCCATATATGTATTTCATGAGTTTGCTCCATATTGCACCTTTGTGTGGCTGTATCCCTGGCAATAGGTTGCTACATGTTGCCATTGCCCTAAATTGCTGAAAGTAGTCGTGACGTCATAGTTGACGAGAATTGACCAGGATGGAGCAATTTTCGTTGCTCGTGTAAGCGCACCTTTACGCAATCACCCCGCAGGTTAGCAGCTTTTTATTGAATTTGAACACGGTATTGTATTTCTTATGTGTAATATGAGCAACTAATTAATAAATTAATGTGTTTTGGAAAGCGAGCATTCTATATTATATGCCTCGGTAAACTAATATTAAAGTTCGCAGAAATGGCGAATACATTACGATAATAACTACTCGAAAGTGTAGCAATATAATTACGATAAGTACCTAGTACATTAGATATAGAAACCGATAGTTGTAAATGGAAAGGCGTTGGTAACTAAGGAAGGATCGCTTATGTTAAATTGTGAATAATCGGTCTTTGAAAGTGCTGATTTGCATTGGCTTGTATTAAGCCAGTTCTCATTTTGCACTCCTAAAATGATTAGTGATCACTTTACTGCGCCTCTTTTTGTGAACCTCAAATAAAATTTTTTGGGACCTAAAAATAGTAAATCAAGAAGTGACTGCAACCAACTCTGATGTAGCGTGGTTGACCAACCACACCCCGACCAAGTGGGATAGGTTATGTATGCTGCATAACCTCACCCATTTGGTCGGGGTGCCGTAGTTCAGAAGTCACATGTGGTCATGTAGTTTATTTCCCGGGCAAAAAAAGTGGTGAATTTTAGATTCGTGCATAAGGGATGACCATGATTGCGTTTTATTGTGGACAATCCCAAAAATAATTGTTTGGTTCTTTTATGCATGCGTGCATCAAGGTATTCTCTCATGTCTCATCTAAGAGATGTATCTTGATTCTTGATGTATAGTGATGTATCTTATCTATAATGTGTATAAATAAACTATTATTGTAACGTGTGTATTCACGATATAATAACATTTCGATGAGATCATAAAGTAAACCTTTAATCATCTTCATAAACAGATAGGCATCTATTTCCTGTTTGCACGAATTCACAAGAACACGGACGATAACTACTTCTAATCTAGATAAATGATCTTCTAGGTTTATCAAACATTTTTCACGATCGTTCGATTCAATTATGCTTAAATCAGAAAACAAATTAAAAGACACTTAAAATGTCGTGAGGAAAGTTCAAGTTTGAATGTATGACTCTTATAGCTATCCTATATGAGTAGGAAAAGACAAGAGAAACGATGGATGGACTGTGTCAAAGTTGATATGGCTCGAAAGGGTGTGCCTACCGAAATGATGACTAATAGAGAAATATGGAACAAAATACATGTTGCGCCGACCGTAAATAGATTGGGATAAGAGGGTCTACCGGTCTACTCCCTAAGCGCAAATTCCGTCGTTTCGGACGAAGTAACGGGCGTTGCCAACTCCGTATCACTTACGGACAGAACATTAGTTTGGAACCCGAACTAAGGATGAATGACAACACGATTTGACAGCTGTCCCTACTCCTGATATGTTTTTGCCCCTCCAAAAAAGTAAGATAATTGGCTGTAGGTTTCCCTAAGAAGATCCAAACTACTTTCGGACAGGCCCGTATCTTCGTTGACGGAATTAGAGAGGCCCCCTGGGTAGGAGAATGATGACGCTCGCTAAAATATGCGACCTCGATGCACCATTCGAACGATAAATGCTTTTAATGAACAAAACAAAAAGGTTTGATTGCCATTTCACTTAGAAAAAAGTCTCGGGACCTAAGAGTCTGCATTACAGCTGCCAACGAGAGGCTGTATGTAACTTTCCTGCGTTATTTAAAAAGTGAACGCGGAAAACGGTTAGCATACTAAACCAAGTGCTGTGTTTGTTAGTTCTAATTATAGTAAATACTTCTTCTTGTGGGAACCTGGTCCCGGAAGCACTATTAGTTGGCGTTATGTGATTAGAGCAATCACTGTAATTTAGACAATCGTTCTGAACTTTAAATTCTTTCTATTCTATGTACGTTAGATTGAGGAGGGGTTCGTCAGTCATATGGTTTGGTGGACTATCAATTACATATCGAATCCCGCCGTGCCTCGAAAAGCATGTTAAGCTGTTAGTCCCAGCTGCCATTCGCAGATCTCAGCTGTCATTCGTTACATGTAGTCAAAAACCCGAGTCTCACAACCAGTCTTACCAGCAGGCTTAGCAGGAGCACCGATTTGTCGACGGAAGAATAGACATGACTATTAACTAAACGAAGTACAATAGGAGAAGATGGCTATGTTTTTATCACAGTTATGCGTTCTAAACGAATCATGATTTTGTAGATAATCGTATATACTTTATGGCCGTCGAGTAGAAAGTTTGTTGTCAGTGTGATTTTGACAGTTTGGGAAGAAATATTCTTCTGAAATAGTCTACATTTATAAGGACCTAGACACAGATTGGGAAGAGGAAGGCCTTCCCACGTAGAGAGGGAAGGCCTCCCACAAGGTGGACAGATGACCTTGTGAAGGCCGCGGGTATCCGCTGGATGTGGGAAGTACAAGACCGGTCGTAGTGGAGGAGCCTGGGGGAAGCCTATGTCCAGCAGTGGACGTCTTTCGGCTGAAATGATGATGATGATGATGAGACACAGATTGTTAGAAACGAAAGACAAAATGACAGATTGTAAAAGGATATCTACGGTGCGATGCTAAAAATAGAGGAACGAAATGTCACTTTGTATTGAAAAAGCACTGTCTATTCTTCGTAGAAATACAAAGCGTCATGCTAAGCCTGCAGGTCGTGTTACACAGTTACTGGGTTATGGAGATCACAATTAGGCAGTCATCATCATCATCAACAGCCTATAATGTTCCCACTGCTGGAACACAGGCCGCCTCTCGGTGAGAGAGATTGGGCCGTAATCCAACACGCGGGCCCAGTGCGGGTTGGTAGATGTCACATGTCTTCGAATTTTCAGTTCTAGGACATGCCAGTTTTTCAGCACGATGTTTTCCATCACCGTTTTGAGAGCAGTGCTGATGAAATAATTTACACAAAGTAAAGCGCCTGTCTGGGTTCGAACTCACGACCTACAACTCGTAAGTCGCAGCCGTTACCACTTGGCTACCACTCTGCTCTTAGGCATCTTAGGCTCTTAGGCAGTAGCTCCATGTAAAATACTGTTATTCATTGGTTAGACTGGAAGCAAACCCCAACATAGTCGGGAGAAGATTATAATTATTGTACGTAAGATTAAATTGTATTTGCTTGTAGGAGTAGATGGCATTAACATTGACTATTTGACCGTGGCAAGGAGCCAGGATAATGCTGCCATTTCTGTGCGACTTGCATTGATAAGTAGTTTTACCTCGAATAGGTAAGGTGCCTTAGAAATGCAATTCGGAATAGCAAACTTGTTTTAAAAACTAAGTGCTCTTCAAGAGCTGGCGAAAAACGAATAAAATGGGACTTTTTTGCGATTATGCTTCACCTCATATCCTGCCTTCTGTATCCCAAAACATTCCGGTCAAATTGACCTCTGCTCTGCCACCGACCACACCGTGGAAGTGGCTAACTTTCGGCCCAAAAAGATACAGTCGTGCCAGCGACACGAAATAAAAGAAGGGAACTTTTAATGCTCATAATCACCCTATAATGTTTCCACTGCTGGTACACAGGCCTGCTTTCTGTGAGAGGGAATGGGCTGTAATCCACCACGCGGGCCCAGTGCGGGTTGGTAGATGTCACATGTCTTCGAATTTTTGGTTCTGGGACATGCCGGTTGCCTCACGATGTTTTCCTTCACCGTTTTGAGAGCAGTGGTGGTGTCCGTGGTGAAATAATTTATGCAAAATAAAGCGCCTGTCTGGACCAGCAATGCTCTTACTTTTACATGACAGTGATATAAAAACTGAAGCGTTGCCATTATTATTGAATTTTGGGGTGTGGCCAGAAAAAAACAAACAAAACAATCAATAACAAGTTATATTGTGCAACCTGCACCCTAATTGCGTAACTCACGATTGATCATAATTGGTTTCGTCTTCACAGTTAAACAATATTCATTGCGTTATTTATGTTGTCGAACAGACACATTTTTCGAACATTTGAAGCAATGGTTTAACAATCCGTTTCAAAACGATACAGATTATGATGAATCGTGAGTTACGCAATTAGGGTGCAGGTACCTATTCTGTTTCTTTCTCATAGAACTACTCGAAACAAGTGCAACAATACCGTGCTGTGAGTTACGACCATTATGATTGAAGATGTGTGCCTCTGATAACGACGAGTTTAAAGCGAGTCTATTGCGAGTTGTTTTAGAATAGTGTTACGTTTGGTTGGAAGTGTTTGTTTTATGGTCGTTTGAAGGTTGATGGCGATCTCATGGCTTGAAAGTTGCCGTGTTAAATTGAATATTATGTTCTCTTCAATGACATAGCACTTGTAAAGTTCTACCATAATTTTCATTTGTGAGTTTAAATGAAGTTATAGAAACTGTAAATCATAACATCACGCCTGTATTCCACAAAAAGTTAGGCAGAGGTGTACCTATAGTACACCCATATTTCGCCAGTTATGTTGTGTAAGTCCCATTTGGGTCGAGCCTATTGCCAACAAACGGGCACAAATCCAGATTCCTGGCTGCTTGCAACCACTAGAACGACCACTTTCGTCCACTACGATTAAGAAGACGTATCTTACTGTCATTAGTACCAACATACATAAAACTTACTATAGTATGGTAAGCGTTTTCCGCGTTCACTTTTTAAATAACACAAGAAAGTTACATACTGCCTCGTGGGCAGCTGTAATGCGGGTTCTAAGTTCCGAGACTTTTTTCTAAGTAAATAGGATATTATACCTTTTTGTTTCGTTCTTTATCACCATCACCATCATTACCGAAAGACGTCCACTGCACGACATAGGCCTCTCCCGAGGGGGGTTTTACCATAATTGCCACACTTGGCAGGCGGGTTGACGTTCATGTAGTTCTTTTTGGCGTACATAGATGTCGCACATTCTAGCGAAAAACCTAACATCACGCCTTGTTTTCTCGAAGCGTTAGGCTCTTTACTGCTTCTATCAAAAATTCGCGCTCATAATACAAAGTTGCATAGTGATTCATCACATCGCGTCTTGTTCGTGCTCTACAGTAAATATCAGTTATTTAAAATAATGACCATTATAACTTATTATCCGTTTAAAACTTGCAAAAGTTAACCGCACAGTTTACGGGTTATTATGGTGACAGAACTGACAGAAGGCAGATTAACCCGTCAAGCGAACTCGCGTTTCTACTTACTGCGATTTTAACTTGACTTCGTTTTTACAGTGTAAACCTCAAGAAAATTGTGAAATGTCGCGCATACATAAGAGTTTTCACATATTAGCGTAACGGAACTTAAACGAGGGGCTAACTAGCAAGCCAGTTGCTCTAGCGACAAAGATTACACAAGCTTGAGCAGTTTACCCGCTCATTTTGACGTTGACCACGTAGTAAAAAGGCGCAGAAGTAAAGTTAGCTACGCAACTACAGTTTTCATTTTGAAATTTAAAAAAGTCCTGAATATCCGGACAAATTCATTCGGATGGTTACCCTAACGTGAACGCAACGCCATCTTGCTGGTATCAATATCTACAAACTCAAACACTGACATTATACTGGAAGCTCATTTCATTTTATAGAAATCATGATTTCATGAGGCTAATGTTATGCGCCGAGCAGGCTTTTATTAGTATGACGGCTTCTATTTCTACTCTACCGTAGTAAAGAAATCGCTTCTCTACATTTCGCGGTTCAAAACTGTCAACTGTCTACACTGAAACGTAATTTTTGTCTACTCTTCCGTCGACAAAACGCTTCTCTACGGTCCTCGTTCTAAGCCTGCTGATCATTAAATCATTCTAGAACCAGAGCCATCTTATCCATATAGCCTCTTCAGTATACATTATTAAGATGGATACGTTTTTTTGGCAATTTGCAGGTCAGTGTTAGGCTACAGTCTGACACTGACCGAATGTTGACAAAGACACTTGAAAATGACCTGCAGGTCATTTTCAAGTGTCTTTGTCAACATGGCTTAGGACAAGAACCGTAGAGAAGCGTTTTGTCGACGGAAGAATAGATAAAAATGACGTTTTCGTGTAGACAATTGACAGTTTTGTACCGCGAAATGTAGACAAGCGATTTCTTTTCTACGGTACAGTAGAAATAGAAAGCGTCATGCTAAGCCAGCTGCAAATGGCAAAAACGGAACTTCCGAACGGAATTTCGTAGGCTATCCTGGCGCTTTTGCCTTAATAGTAGTTACATAATAGTATTTTCCAATTTAGTTTCTCTAAAATAAAGCCAGCCGATGCCCCCAAGAACTGCATGGCCTGCTCATGTCTTCCAATTTCTCAATCAAATGCAGTTAAATATTTAGGAATTTCTTGACGAAAAGTTTACTTGGCGCCCGCACATAGAGGTAACCGTGGCGTGAATTAGAAAACTCTTACGGGTATTCAAGACACTTCGGCATGTTGTTTGTATAGAGGCAAGAACATCAAGATACCCTAATCTGTCAAATTTCTTTGATAGTTTTTCAACTTTAGTAAAAAGAATATGGTTCATATTCAATTGGGACAATTTGACATTTTGGGATAGCTTGATGTGCTGGCGTCTGTACCTACTTGACAAATGATAAAAAAATGTAACTACTATTAAGATAAAAGCGCCAGGGTAGCACTGAGCCCACGAAATTCTGTTCCCAAGTTCAGTTTTTACCATAAGTTCCTTTTGACAGTTAAAAGTTGCCCTTCTGCATCTGGCAGTTCATGGCGCGAGAGTCCGCCATTTTTTGTAGCGCAGCGCATGCGCGGTGACGCAACTCGCCGGTATGCACGGAACAGGTTTGCGACCGCCAGCTTGTCCGGACATTGGGAGTGCGTACACCGTAGGCGTTCGAACGTGCTTAGAACTTAGGACTGTTTAGAGAAAAAATATTGATCGTAAAAGTATTTTAAGTCTCCGAAATACGTGATTTTGCCATACGAAACACATTACGTTACATATTTGACGTTTGTCTGTGCCAACTGTCAAATTCAAATTTTTAATAGGGTTTCCTTAATGCATCATAATGCCGGACATTCCTGTTTACTTTCTGTTGACATTTGCACGTCACATCATCTGGCAAACATGTCTGTACATACTTGTATTGTTGTTGTTACCATCTTGCGTGCATGTCTTTAATTGTAAGTGTGACACATGTTTATGGTATTATCTTATCTAAAATCTTAAAATAAATGTAGTTTGTATTTTTTTTTTTTGTAGTTTTTTCAATATGAAGAAAATTCGTAATTATGTGAAGAAATTTTGTAAATGATTATTGTCCCTATCTATGTATGTGTGTTAATGCTTTTAGACTTCACACAGTCGATATTCAGTGTGTCCGATTTTTGACAATATCTAGAGAAGATCATATTTAAATAGTAACTATAATTATACTGCCATAGTTCTAAATGTGACCATATTTTTTTTTTTGTAAAAATCACGAAAAAATCTGTCTGCTTGTCTAGTGGTTTCAAGCGCTAACACTGAGCATGAGGTCCTGGATAAGGTTCCCAGGTTGGGCAAAGCTTTACCTATTGGGTTTTTCTATCAGGTTTTTCTCAGTAGCAGTCTGGAAATATGACCAGTTGATGTCAAGGCTGTTACTAGGGACTTAAACATAACTAGCGAAATGTGGGTGTACTTCATGTACTCCTGAAACCAACCCTCCGGGGAAACAAAAAGGGTTTTGTTTTGTTTGAGGATAGGAAATCATCAAATAACTTCTCCCGCTCCGGGTGGAGCAGGAGCCCTGGTGTCAGACTTTTACTGACTAAAACCCATCCGTGTTCCTCCTTCAGTTGCCTATGTGCCAGGGCCACGGTATCTCTTTCGAACAACCGGCACCCCTGGGAAACAAAAAGGCTCAATTTTATGTAATATTTTTATTATTTGTGCTAAGTTACCAACTAAGTTACTGACACACACAAGCCGTAAACGCAAGGCAACATTTTTTCCTCGCAAGATTTAGCAATACGACATAGAATGCCTACAAATGGCGAACATAGCAAAAGGAATTGTGTCAGCATTTTAATTAGCCGAGTTTTTTACGTTCACAGGCGATACTATACTAATAAAGAGAATATAATGGCGTAGGATTCTGCAATGTTTAATTATTTATTCAAACTACTGGCTTTTGCTAGCGGCTTCGCTCGCGTGGAAGTCACAATTATCCTGCGGGAACGTAATACCGGGATAAAAAGTATCCTGTGTGTTAATCCAGATCATTAACCATCAGTGTGCCAAATTTCCTCCAAATCCGTTCAGCCGTTTTTGCGTGATTGAGTTTCAAACATCCAACTTTTCACAATATAATATTAGTAGGATTGTAGGAGTATGGAGTTTTTTTTAATGGTTTAATGTTATTAGATTTTCTGATCATACTTATGTTGGTTTACGTCCAGTCTCAGAAGCTGGGCATAATTCTGAGGTCCTCTGATTGCTTTTGGTTCAAAATCAAATGACGTTTACATATACAGGATAAGTTTTTATCCAGTGCGCAAACTGTAACCATGAATTCAGAATATCATTCTAGACATCCATACATTTCCATACATTTTGACCGCGTAGGTATTGCACTTTTCTATGAAACAGCAGAGTTTTTAATAACCGGCTAAAAATTTCTGCGCTAGGGGGTCTAGAATGATATGCTGAATTCATGGTTACAGTTTGCGCACTGGATAAAAACTTATCCTGTATAAAGCTTAGCGTCAGCACTTTTTAACGTCAATATTACATAAGGCGATCCCCCAAAGGTCTTTATCACTTCCATCCTAAGTTGGGAAGAAGTGGCGCAACCAACAATCTTCCCAGTAGATTGGACAGGTTGTTTATGTACGCGAATTTCTTCAGAAATCCGACTGTTTCCTTGTTAGCTTCTCCTTCATGCATTGCAGCGAAAGCTATCTAACTAGTCTGTATTGTCCTACTACAGTGCCCTCCCTTTTCCACACAATTCTGTCTTTTGCTAGTGTTGGTGTTGGATTCAATCCTTTCAGAAGGAGTCAAGCACGACCCGCAATCGTTTCCTTGGCCAGCCGCGATGTCGTGGAATGCGGTAATTGCCATTGCTTTCATTCTGACAGGGTAACAACATTCATAGCGTTATTAACTTTGTTGAGCAGACAATATCCTTCAAAATTGATGCAGATAAAAATGTTACCTACTATGAAAATTTTCCATACATCCATTTACCAATATCATGAACATAACTTAAAAAGGCGCCAAGCACACGGCCTTTAAGTTTCTTCGTTTATTATTAATAGTTAATTAATAATTATGTTACAGTTTTATCGATACGAGTTGACACGTTCCGTTTGCTTGTCATTGATCACTTGACAAGTTTTTTTGGGCATGTTTTTTGTTTCTGCATTTATTTTATCTCAGAGCTACCTACTCTATTTAAATTTTTAAACATTACCAGTTACACAGGAAGTTGGGTCATTAAATATACCAGTTTGAATGAAAATATTTTTAAAAATAATAAATATTCAAGGTTTAACAAAATAGAGACGCAAGTCCTGGAAGTAGTTAGTTCATAATTATTGACTACTGTATCGATTTCAGTCATTTATAAGTACTTTTTTTTTTAATTATGTGTTTTGCCATACCTACCACCGATTGAGCCAAAGAAAATTCAATCTTATTGAAAGGTTTTAAGACTCAATTTTAAATGCATAAAGTAATGCAAGGGTCAACACGATTCTCTTAATAATACGGATAGCTATAAAAAAAGTTTTGGTCATTGTTATTGGGGTGTGTGAGGTCTCTTCCATTCCCCCTGTCAACCGTGACGCTAATTCTCGTTCCTCATTCTGTGAAAAGATGGAATGATTCTGTCATTCCATCTTTTCATTTGCATTCATCTCCATCCATAAATATTTACATTCATCAGTCTTTTAGTCACAATATGCGTTTCCTCCCGCCTTTTCATGTTGACGTACGAAAACAAAGAGAATTGAATATCTTTGTACTGTGTATTACTTCCGGCGTCAAAAGTCAAGTACAGACGCCAACACATCAAGCTATCCCAAACTGTAAAATTTTCCCAATTGAACACGAACCTTATTCTTTTGCAATAAAGTTGAAAGACTGTCAAATAAATTTGACAGATTGGGGTAGTTTGATATGCTGGCGTTTGTACTTAAATGTAGGTGTATTATTCTTCTCAGGGCACATCTTAGCCCGTGACACACACGCACACAAACACGGGGCTGCCAACATAACAGTCATTACAGAGTAATTACACTTGTTGAGTAACATCTGCCCTATAAGGTTCGCAGGTTACACATCAAGCGACCTTGTGGTAGTCTATGGTGTTTTTATAAGAGAATCGTGTCTATGGCATCCTGCTGAGTTATATCAATGTCGGCTGTAGATATAATCGTTTTATGAAGCACTTCATATTGTTCTATGATTATTCTAATCTTCCTATGGTAATAGCATCATCATCTGCCTAGTCTGATCCCAACTATGTTGGGGTCAGCTTCCAGGCTAACCGGATGCAGCTGAATACCAGTATTTTACATAGAGCGACTGCCTATCTGACCACCACAACCCAGTTACTGGGTAACACGATACCCCTTGGTAAGACTGTTTATCACTTGTCAGAATTTCAGGCCAAAAAAAAATCGGAATCAAAAATGATCTAAAACAAATAATCGAATATAGATTCCGTAATACTCAAGCTTATGTCTGAGCATCATTGAAGTTCCAACCACGATATAAAACTAATCTATATTTGAGTGATTTGTACAATCAAATCTGCCCCTTTTGCATCGACATTCATGCTTGAGCACCGTTCTAGACTAAGGACCAACATTCAAACACCTTTTGTTTAATCCTAATTCCTAATGTTCTAATACTTGACAACTGATACTTGATCTAACTCAAGTACTCAAGGTTAGGAGCAGTGGTGGCCCAGTGGCAACAGCCCCGACTTACGAGTTTTAGGTCGTAAGTTCGATCCCAAGCAGGCGCATTACTGTGTATAATTTCATCACCACTGCTCTCAAATCGGTCCAAAACATCGTGAGAAAACCAGCATGTCCTAGAACTAAAGAAGACATGTGACATCCACCATCCCGCACTGGGCCCGCGTGATGGATTATTGCCCACTCCCTCTTATAGAGAGGAGGCCTGTGTCCCAGCAGTGGGAACGCTAAAGGCTGATTATAATGATGACCGCCCAAGGTTTATTAATAACCTCTTCGGTTTGCTCGTTTGCAAACACGAGACCGGTTACCCATGGTAGGACGAGTCATTTCCGCGACTTGTAGGAAATCAAGTTTTCCAAGTATAATGTTACAAGTATACAGGGCTTATTACTCGATTCGCACAAATCTGGCGATTCATAACATGTTTTTTCATAACTTTATTGCATAAAATTCAAAACGTGCCTAATACCTCATACTTATTCTCGAGTTATCGATTCGCTCACAAATAAATTAATTTCGTGCGACTGCTCCTATACAAAACATTATATTATTTAAAAGGGTCGATTCGCCCGATTTCGGCGAGTACATCGTGCAAATCGACAAGGGTGCACACTTGCCTATAGGTACACCTTATTCAGACATTTCTTACGACAACGAAATAGCTTGCACCTGCACCGAAGTTTGTTGCCCTGTATAATTTATATCAATATACCTGTTTCATAGTTTCTGCAATATCTAACTAAAGCTACAGACCGGTGGCCGGCATAAAACGGCCGCAGTGACAGCTGTCATGAAAATAACGGCACCGGGGTTTGACTTTCCGCAGTCAAAAAATGCTCTTTATGGAAACACACCAACGTGCTTTAATTTAAATAATGTTGCAGTGACATCATTCCACGATAAATTGCAGACACTAGCGGCCTTCAAAATTCAAAAATAGAACTTAATTTTAAAGGCACAATCTGTCAGTTGAATTAAAAAAATGGAACTGATGATGACGGAGATGTTGGAAAAATTTGTTATTCAGATTATTTGACACAAATTCTTGTTTCCGTATGTCATTCACAAGATACGGGAAATACACAATCTCAAGATTTTATTGCACGACTGGCAGGCAATCATGATTGAACATTATAAATTCATTTACGCTGAGGTCGCGTAATATCGTCCGGTGACGACGGCCGTGACCGTTTACTTGCGTTTATGAGCAGTTTCATTACTCATGGTTTCTATGCGAAAAGTAACTGCTTCTTTAGTAGCTCAAGTTTTGAGAAAAAGGTTAGAAACTGAAAAATAGGCGCTATTTATACACCAAAATCTGACATTTATACATCATCATCTTACCGCTTGGACAGAGCACATTGCTCGCAGAACAGATGGTCGATGGGGCCGAAAGGTTCTGAGGAGGCGACCGCGTACCGGAAGATGTAGAGTTGGAAGGTCTCCGACAAGGTAGACCGATGAACTTGTGAAGGCCGTAGGAATCCGCTGGATGCGAAAAGCACAGAACCGGTCGAAGTGGTGGAGTTTGTGGGCCGGCTTATGTCCAGCTCCAAACTGGACATAGTCTTTCAGCCGAAAGACGTCTACACGTCTTTCGGCTGAAATGATTATATGATCTGAATAACTGTCAATGAATGTCAAACAATTCATTCCAAAAATACAACAAGAAATTCCTTAAATACCTTTGGCTCTTGAGAATACCAATAGCGTTTAAATCAACGGAAAGTCAAGACTATGAAATTCGTCTTGACAATGACACATATTATAACACATATCCGTGAAATCCCGGATGCATGGTAACCCTAACCAAGAAATAAAGTATGTTTATAATAAGTATTGCTAAATACACGATACTTGCAACATCGTGATGTTTATAAAATAACCGGCACGTTATTGTTGCATGTGACTTGATTCATAATAAAAAATATCTGGATGACCGGTTACCGGTACCGGGTTTTTTTTGCTTGACAAAAAATGTAAAAATGTAACCTAGCTAGATCGATTTATCGCCCCCGAAACCATACTAAATTTCATGAAAATCGTTGGAGCCGTTTCCGACATTCAGATTTTATATCTGTTTGTCTTCTACTTCGTTTTTTCACCTTACTGTGTGTACTTATGTGAATGTAGCGAAATGGCCAAGCCACATGTTTTGACCAAGGTGTCGAGTTTGTGAAGTTAGGCCTTGTAGAGTTAATGCGTGTAGAGTTAGAAGCTTGACTCTACATGAGATTTGAAAACTTTTTGACTGTGCGAGTCATGTGGTCTCGTCTTGCAACATTTAACATGAAAATGTTTTTGGTGGGTATGTATAAGTATACAAGAATTGCTCGTTTAAAGGTATTAGATTAATAAGCTGTTGTGACTTACTGTGGCTAAGCTGTGGACCATCGTCGTAACTTAAGTACTGACTCGGGTATGCAAACAGGAAGTCAATTTACAAAAGATTTGTGAAAAGACTTTGTTATACAGTCGCTAAGAACTAGGGTAATCGTCATTATCATCATTCCTTCAGCCGTAAGAAGTCCACTGCTGGACATAGGCGTCCACCAAGCAAGGCCACCTGGTCCGGTTCTGTGCTTCTCGCATCCAGCGGATTTCTGAGGGCTTCATCAAGTCATCGGTCCATATTGTGGGAGGCCTTCCAACGTCATAGTAATACGTCATAATAATCTGATGAAAAGTAAGATGTATACAAGATCTCACTTCTTATAGCCATAGCCTGAGTGATCTCGAAGCATAATCAGCCTATAATGTCCCCACAGCTGGGACACTTACCTCTCTGTGAGAGGGAGTGGGCCGTAATCCACCACGCAATGCCAGTGCGGGTTGGTAAATGTCACATGTCTTCGAAATGTTGGTTCTAGGAAATGCCGGTCTCCTCACAATGTTTTCTTTCAACGTTTTGAGAGGAATGGTGATGAAATAATTTACACAAAAGATCTCGTAGACCATGTCCTAACTAAAAGCTATCGTCGCGGTCATTTGTATAATATTACTTTGTCGCTTCTTCGGTCTCTTTCGGGGAAGACTCGGCTGGTCGTCGTTCTACCGGCTATACGTTACATCACATCAGAATTTATTTCCCCGTCATCAAACCTTGTACCTAAAGCTTCAATTACTTCATTCACAAAGGACCTCCATGGTACAAGTTCTGCATTTATCAACGAACTCCAGAATGTAATCAACCTTGGCCACTGTTTATTCTAGACATTAGAACCATCAACATGTCCCTATTGATTGCGGTAACCGATTGACAAAACTTACCTGCGACACAAATACCTACTTTTAAACTTGGGCAATATTGACATGTAGAGCCTGCCTAGTACCGTGACCACACACTCTGGTTTTGAAGGACAAGCGTATACATGGTATACGATGTTACTATATGACGTAATAGATTAAGGATGCTGTACGTTACAAGTTAGTCTTTGAAGAGTTTTTGTTACTTAATAGATAAAAAGTTGAAATGTTTTTGCTCAATTTGTATCATAGTTGGCAGTTGATTATTAATGATGCTGTTTTGTTATTTTAGTTACGAAAGGGTTTAATTTAAAAATCCTTGAACATGGTTTAACGTTTAGCGGTCTCCATGTATTTTACCACCATACTGCGATCGCCAACCCGCCTGCCAAGCGTGGCGATTATGGCAAAACCCTCCTTTTGGGTGAGGCTTATGTCCAGCAGTGGACGTCTTTCGACTGAAATAATAACGATGATGGTTTAACTTATTGTCATCATACTTTTGTCCTTATCCATCATAAGGTTAAGCTACGCTTGCCATTGTTGCTCCATTCCTCGTGGTCATTCGTGGAGCTTTGACAGTCGTTACAGATCGTCAGAAGCCCGAAAGTCTGACAGCCAATCTTACCAAAGTTCCCCATTCCCAGTAACGGGGTTGTGGAGATCAGATAGGTAGTCACTCTATGTAAAATACTGATATTCAGCTACATCCGGTAAGACTGGAAGCCGACCCTAACATAGTTGGGAAGAGGCTAGGCAGATTGACTCCTGTCCTTATGCCAATTTATTTGGGGTCGGCGCAAGATGTCTTTTCCTTCTATAATTTCTCTATTAGGGACTACTCACACTTATTCAGCTCTGTTCAGCTTTTGTCCATAGAAAACAAAGATTTTGTATGAGATGCGTACGCATCCGTTCAGCCGCGGAAAGCTGAAGCCTTAGTGCGAGTTTCATTTAACCATCTCGATCAAACGCATCGAGCACGTTTGGCGCTCCGATTGGCCCAAGATTAGTGACGGACCAATCGGAGCGCCGAACGCGCTCGATGCGTTTGATCGATGAAACTCACACTAGGGCCACTGAACAGACTATATACAAAATCGTTGTTTTCTATGGACAAAAGCTGAAGAGCACGCGTAGCATGACGATCGATGGAAGAATAGACAAAATGACAGATAAACAATAACAAACTGTCATGTTCTCTATTCTTCCGTTGACAAAACCCGCTTCTATGGTGGTCATGCTACGCGTGCAGAGCTGAATAAGTGCGAGTGTCGCCATTTCGGTAATCTTCCACTTCCTAGCCATATCATCTTTCACACAGTCCATCTATCGTTTCTATGGTTTTCCCCTACTTTTATAGCAGTGATAGTTATATGATATAAGTTTTAACTTATGTAGGTATGGGTGATAAATAAACAATTTGCGTCGTAGTTAACATTATGTAAGTAGTTACTTTTCCATTAGTTATCTAAACCCATAGATTTACAATGAAATTACCAGTTTTACATAATAAAATTGTTTAAATACGTTGAATTATTTGTTTTACATATTAATCCTATATAAACCCGATAATTTTTACCTTACTTTAAATCACAGGTAAAAATAAATCTGTCATTTTTTCATTTACATCCGTCATCAAATTAAAACTCGTGGCTATTAATAACAGCTGCACGTGTCGATCAATGGTTCAGCTACACTTGATCCATTACTCGAGATCTCTCCGCGCCGGCTGTCATTTGTCGATCTTTGACAGTCGTAACGGGAGTCACAAGCCCCAAAGTCTAACAACCAGTCTTACCAAGGGATATCGTGTTACCCAGTAACTGGGTTGTGGAGGTCAGATAGGCAGTCACTCTATGTAAAATACAGGTTGGACTGCATCCAGTTGGACTGGAAGCCGACCTCAACATAGTTGGGAAAAGACTAGGCAGACTGACTTGCGTCATCAAGATGACTCTCCGAGTTATACCTACAAATAAGCAAAGCTTTTAATGGAATTCAAGCAAAAACTACAAACTGATCGTGTACCTATGTAACACATTACAGTAGATTGAGAATCGTTATCAACGTCTACGACGCAACATGACGGCATGTGGGTGTTAGAACGACTTGCAATTAAGACCATAGAGTATGGACTTGTAATTGAGACGCTTAACGACAAAAACTGATGGGAGTGACACAATCACGACCGCTTAATTAGTGGTTGCGATGTCAATGACAGGATACTGAGAATTTTAGAGAATAAGGACATTTTAGTCATAGGTTTAAAGCGGTATAAGGAACAAGGGGTAAAGTTCAGACATCCTCCATAGTATAGGGAGGATCCTCCGACTAGCCCGACTGCCCGACGATTGTTTTTTTTTGGAATGGCCTCTCGCAGGTAAGCTAGGAGGTTTTCGGCTGCTTAACCGTCCGGACTTGACTGTAACTGCTTCAATAAATGAAAGACTCCAGGCAGGGCTTTAAAACGTAAAATACTAAGCGACTGTACGCTAAGGGCACCTCTTGTAGACCTCGGCTTAGGGCATCGCTGGAAGAGGGCAGCAAGGGCCGGGCTAGATCGGAATGATTATTATTTAGGGACGAATTTAAAGCTACATGCTCAGCGGCGTGTGCTAGCTCGAGTAAGGGTCGGGCGCCCTACGATTGATCGGCACCCTAATTGCGTAATTCACCATTAATCATAATCTGTTTCAATTTGACAGTTCAACAGTATTCATTGCGTTATTTACGTTGTTGAACAAACACATTTTTCGAACATATGTAGCAATGGTTTAACAATCTGTTTCAAAACGAAACAAATTATGATGAATCGTGAGTTACGCAATTAGGGTGCGGGACGTTGTAAATATTATGCTAGTTGCGTGAAAAACACTGCTTGCGCGATGTAGGGCTTTTGCGCGAGACTTCCGCATAGTGCTTAGTTCGCATGTGGCCGTGTAGATGCCGCCAAAGGTAGATAAAATAGGTAATAAATTAGGCAGCCAAATACTTACTTGCATGTGAAGATTCTCCAATCTGGAAGACTAGCACAAAATTCGTTCCAGAAGCTGTCAAATTTCAAACTAAACTCTAAAAATATCATAGTTCTAACACGAGATTGTGGCTTGGGTATTTTAAAGCTTCTTAAATTGATCAAGTTATAAATAACATTCGTCAAAATATTCATGGAATTTCCTATTACGGTTTGAAGGACGGTGAAGGACGATTTGGATGTTTGCAGATGTTAATCCAAATAGAGACGAACGATTTGTATCTAATTAACATTCTGAGAAGATGAAACGCAATACAATTTGTAATATTTTTGTGAAATATCAGTGTCTGTCTGAGCCAACTCTTAGCCTTTGGTATCGTAACATCTTGGGTATCTTGTATTCTGGAGTTCGTTTTTTAATCCCAGATAGGTACTAATGTGACATTTAAATTTGCTTGCGTTTTTTTTTTTATTAAATGTGTTTGACAGTACACTTGTCAAATTTATATCTGAGTCTAAAAAAACTAATTTTAAAGGGCTTTAAAGTAGGACTGCTGCGACAAAGTGTGAGCAAGCAGTGGTTACGTGTAGGTATTCAAAGTGTCGTCGCTGCAACTTCTTACAGTTGCGTTGTCGCTAGTAGTTGCGAAGTGGTTACGTTGTGAGTTGTGTGTCTGACAGTGCCGGCAGTTTGTCGGCTCAACTTTGCAGTTGCGTTGTGGCTGCGACGTCGCGTCGCCTGGATGCGGTCAAATTTGCCCACACTTTTGATTTTGACGGTCATTATGTAATTCGTGTGAATAGATGGACTATTCATTTTCATACAAATTAGCGCCCGTCCACGTGGTGTCGTTGTGGAGTGATAATGTAAATGGTAAGTGACCGGGCCCTTACAAAATACAAAGGATTTCTGCAATAATTTTCTGCCAAGCAAAGGCAACTGGCTGAACAAGTTCCTAAGCATTTCCTTTTTTGAATCACCTCTTTTTTTTTCATCGCGAATGGAAACTGCATGGAGAACGCGTCTAATATCTAGTTCGCAACAAATACAGTGAATACTCAGGTTTTAAATATGGCGGTTTCGAAAATGGCGCGAAACCGATATGGAAACTTGATTAGGACAAAATTGGATTTATAATCGTAATTTAACGCATTAGGACGGTGTTTGTCTGAATAATTAATACCTATTACCTATGCGTTGCATTAGGATTATATGGCGTATAATATTCTGGCGTATCGTATCATGTCCGCGTAGAATGTCTTATTGCCCTACGACCGAAGCTCGCAACTAGGATTCGGGCGGAGACAATATTTCGTCCGAATATTGCTATCGTTGCGCTAGTGTTAGTACCTGTCGAGGATACATACCTACAGTGAGCAGTACGATCACACACGCATTGACAATGGCTTGACGCGATAGCGCTACTAGCTACTGACCATTTATGATGAATTTGGATGTGTTCCGTAATACCAAAAATGATGAATGAAAACTTATTGTATTTTAATATTTTTTTCGACATTTTACAACTTGATAATATGAGCTATGCTTCTGACACAACAATATTACGGAAATTGTTGGTTATAATACCAAAAAAACAGTGAGAAAACATGTCATTTACGCTGTAAAAATGTGCAAAGTGCAATTCGCTTAAACTTCATTTGAGGTAAGTATTTTGGAAAAAAAAACCTCTACGAGCCTAGATAAATACTGTCTGAATCCGAATATCACCATAATATGGTGGAAATATGCTCAAGTTGCAAATGATTTAGGTATTACGTATGTATGGACAGTTCATTGTACGTAGGCCTCTTAACTTGCCATTTTCGTCTCACTATGTACAGAGGCCAGCACATCAAGCTACCCCAATCTGTCAAATTTCTTTGATAGTTTTTCAACTTTAGTACAAAAGACTAAGGTTCATGTTCAATTGGGAAAATTTGACAGTTTGGGATAGCTTGATGTGCTGGCGTCTGTACAATGACAATAATGAATAATGACAAATCATGCAACCGGCCTTAAACAAAAAAAAAAACGATTAAATGTGGCATCTAGCAACCCGCACTACGGCGCGTTGTAGATAACAGGCACATCATACCACTTCCTCTCGAAGATAGAAGGCCTTACTCCCAGCAATTGAAAAAAAAAAAAGGGTTTATTCACAAAAAAGAGTTCGTTTAAGTAACAATCATTTACCTACGCCAAACTGCATAGCAGTTTGTTGGCAGACGTTGCTCCCCTTTTGTAAATGTCTAACTATTAACATAGTTTTTTTTATAATTACACTTTTCCACCTAGTTAAAAACTTGCATTCTGTTGCATTCCTTAAATTTAAAACAAATCTAGTTTTTTATTTTTTTAACTATTCTCTACAGTGAGGAACATTATAGGCTGATGGTATGCATATGCGCATGTATATGCTTATGCATGCAATTGCATGTTTATTTAGGAGACTTCTGATGCTACACACATATTCTAAAGTAAATGGTACTCAATTATTTTTAATTCATTTAACAGAAAAACTTTTCCCTTGTTTCTTTTTAAACCTCAAGGCACTTCCCGATTAAAACTTTCTTGTTTGCATAACCTTTTTGGGATGTAACTGGTACCTAGTTATTATGTACATTTTATGCCAGTACATGAGTAAGTGCCGGGGTCGCGACTCTTGTTTACGTATGAATCTTGTAAGGGTGCGGCCGTGGTTGCAATGACCTACTCTCGCGACTGTGTGTGAGAGATTTTTCCTCGAAACGTTTCTGCAATTCAAAATAAGTAGGTAACTAATAGGCATTTTTATAGACACGCACAGACACGCAAGTTGTGCAATCTTGTGATTTCCATATTGAATCGAATTATTTGAAACACTCGGTCTATCAACGTTGTATGAGTTTTGCTCATTCAGAGACGTGTTCGGGTAAAATTGCTTTTAGAATGTTTTGTAAAAGCCCCACGAAACTAAAAAGGTTTTGTATGGAAAGAAAAAGGCGAGCCTGAGCTTTAAAATAATCTTCACCAATTGTTAACCACCAAGCATCAATCACTAATAAAGTTCTATAATGGTTTTCGATGCCACCATGGCATAATCCTTCTCCTATAGGTCCTCGAACGTAGGTAGGTAAAAAAAAGGAATGAAATGAAGTAAAGTTGTTTATTCTGCAATAAATAGGATACCGGAATCACTTTTATACGTCATAGTAAAAAAGTACCTAACCTTTAATTCGACTTTTAATTTGTTGTATTCAGGAACTTGACAACTCAAAGAAAAATAATGTTACCGTAGTAAAACGAATAGTGTTGGGGTAGTGAACGACTTTGTGTAAAGAACGAACGATAAAAATGGTTTCATTTTAAATGAAACCATTTTATTTTGTTATACCTACAACTTTAAAAATTCGTTTGTAAGATGTGGAATATAAGAATAATAAATAATGTATTAATAAAAGTGATGCTTTTAATGTTTTCTTCTAATAGAAACAAACTATAAATAAAATTGTTCCGTGTGGGGCCGGGTGTAAAAGAAGCCGACTAAGGGACTTACTAGAGAATAGGCAGCAGCATTCCTGATGCATTTCACCACTATACTGCGATCGCCAAGCCCTCTGCAAAGCGTGAAAATTATGGCAAAATCCTCCTTTTGGGGGAGACCTATGTCCAGCAGTGGACGTCTTTCGGCTGAAATGATAATGATGATAAATAAATTACCTAAGTACTGAAAAACAAAATATAAAGGTATTACTTAAAAAATTCTACAATTTTTAATAGTGCGTATCATGTTTTATGACAAGTTATTATTTAAAAAAATGCATGTAAGTACATTATTTCAAGTTCATTCAATTTCGTTCATTCTACAGCACCTCACCATATTTTTTTGCCAAAATCTTCAACTGTCAAGTTACCGAATACAATTAACAGCTGAACTTTATAGAGTCGACATCTCCTGACTGCCCCTGAAGTGAGAAGGAATGGCCAAACAGACTCAGGATTCAGTCCAGCACCCTAATGAGGGTTTTCTTGAATACCTATTCAAGCCACCAGTTGGCGCCACTTTGACAAGAGGTCTTCCAGTTCGACAATGAACCTAAAATATTTGATGTCATTCGTTTCATTCATTCGTTCACCATTCAATCCGTAGGCGCTTTGACACTTGACAGGTGCCCGGACCTGACGTCTCAGTGCTGCCAAAAAACCCTCATTGATCGGAATGTAAATCATTTTGTAGGTTGCCTATTTTTAATCCATTGCTTCGTAGGTATGTCCAGTCTGCTCAACAACGTAAAAAACCCAACGAAACATTTATTGCGGTATTTATTATTTGAACTATCAAAATTAAAGCCATTTGTTCCTAATTCCTACTGTTTGTGTGTTACGCGATCATGTGAGCTGTGAGTGATCTCAGCTTACCAATAGATTAAAATATAAAAAAAAAACATCAAAACCTGTCACAATTAATAAACCTGTATCCATGCATTAAACAAAAAATAACTCGTAGAAACAAAAATATCGTCCATGCATCGACTTACTTTCTAGCCAATAATCAAACTTGAAACAAAAGAGACGCCATCAAAAGAAGATGGCGACTGTTAGAATAAATAATTATTGGCCAGTGAAAGTGTCAGTTACGTGCTTCGAGTGTTGTATCACTATCGGCAGGATTGACGAGTAGATCGTAAAGAGAAAATACATTGATAACTCATATATTTTATGAATGTTATTTGAATTTATAATAATTTTTTGTTAGAATAATATGAAAATAGTCATAAATTGTCTGCCACTGCTTCACTTCACTGCCCGCAAGGCAACGATTTTTTCTTATTGTTAGGTAGGTACCTACGCGGATGGAACAAGCATAGGTGCCACTCGAATATTGATTTAAAAACAAATAGTCTTTCAGGCCATATTTTGGCCATTGCAGCCAATTTCAGCGGAGAGTCAGAGACAAGTCATCTACGTGGGAGATAAAAAAAGCACAAGTGTGGGCGCAGACACAGGTTCTCTCACTCCATAGTCCAACCATACAAACACCATAACCACATTCACCACCACCACTTGAATTAAAAGCCCAAACCCAAGCAAAACAATCTATTAGGAAGTAAACATTTTAAACAAATACCTACAATAATATTAAACAAACTAATCGGAATTTGAAGGCAATTCAGCTCATTTTAGGTTATGTCACTAATAAATTATTATTTCCTAAGGTTTAACTTACAATGAACATGCTTAAACTGCATTCCGAGACTGTTAATGCCTGTGGTAAATCGTTATAAATTACTAACTTCATTTTTGTTTCATATTTCATACTTGTACGAAACTAAAGCTCAATTTGTCCTGCGCATAAACTTTTTATTGTACTGCGGAACCCAATAGCTCATTTTATCTTTCTTATCACCGGCCTCGGTAGCGCAGTAGGCAGCGCGTAAGTCTCATAATCTTAAGGTCGTGAGTTCGATCCTCACCCGGGGCAAATCTTTTTGGCATTTTTCCCAACACTTTTTATTCTTTACTCGTAACTTTTTCTCAACCAACGAGGCCATAGAACTTGTTTGCCACTAGTTCTGTTGCAACTATCAATCTATACGCACCTGGCGTTCATTGCGAAATGTTAACGCGTATGCAAATCCCATCAGCTTAAACAATGAAATGTCTTTACCAAGCCAGCCCACCTCGGTACCATAGTATCTGTGATTGTTTACATTCATAAATAGTAATAAGACTTGTAATTAAGTCGCTACGCAATTTCGCAACTTACATTCCGCTGGCGCTATCACAATGCGTGCGACACAAATAGATTGCAGTCAAGATTAATTTCCACGCCATCTATTGACAAATAGGAGTACTATTCAATTATTAAAATTGACATTTTGCAATCAATGTTTATTTATTTCTTTCATACGAATTATAATTTCATCATGTCACATTTAATCATGTTCTTTATCAATAATAATGTCCATTTTATAGATGTAATAATAGGCACATGAATTGATTTTTCTTTTTTTCTTTCAGATATTGCTGGAGCGGCTCTAAGAAGGATGTAAGTGCAAATTTTGTTCAGTGCGTAATTGTTAAAACGTTAAAACATGTTTATTTTTATCTCATTTCGTCATCTAAGCTAACAACCAAATCGAATACCGTTAGCTTATCGATAGGCCATCTTTAATGAATTTATAAGCGGATGGAGTTTACCTCTTTTGTAATACGTACACAATTACCAACTTAGCTTTACTGTATATTTTAAGACTTGCAGCTCTTATGTTAGAGAATGAAGGGTGGTTTTCGTGTATTTTTTGTTTTACTAGGGGTGTTTTGAGCAACAGGGTATTCTTATACGCAAACGAGTAAGGTTAAATTAATTACAAGCGGGGTGACTAGTCCGACAAATATGTTGCGATGTCACTCCTATATGATGTATGTTTAAAGACTACATAAAACAAAAAGGACAAACCTTTGATGACTCACATAGTTTTTTTTTTTTTTTTTTTTTTTGGGTGGGAAATCATCAAATGACTTCTCCTGCTGAGTAGAGCAGGAGGGCGTGTCAGACTTTTACTGACTAAAACCCACCCGTGTTCCCTCAGTAGCCCGTATGCCAGGGGCCGTGGTATCTCTTTCGAACAAACCCGCACCCCTGGCAGGCATCGGCCCTTGCGGACCCCACCTGTGGTTGCTGACATCTTTGACGGCGCGCGTGTGGAACACAACGCGCCGTCCCGTCTACCACTTTTCGGCCGCAGAGGATAAGGAGAGCGGCCAACGCTATACCGACACTCCTCTTCCCCTGCGGCCCCACCGCGTCCGCCATCAAACGGTGGCGGCCCCGTCCAGGCCACGGAAGGGAAGAGCGCTGCTCAGAAGCACCGGCACTCCTCCTCTACCGCAGCCCGTAACCCTCAGCCGCGATGCCTCCCATTCGACATCGCGGCCAACCTCAGTTGCGGTGCACCTCACCGCAACCTACTTTTTGGCCGCTACGTCAATGGCTTGAAGGCAAAAGCCCTGACGAGCGGCCCCACCGTTGGGTTCCTCTTGGCTTCACCGTGGATGGGAGACCACGGTTACTAAGCCTCCCCGCAACGACAATGCGGGAACCCACTCGGGGGTGATGACTCACATAGTATAAATATGTATATTATGTAGTGTCGATGAAAATTATTTTTTTTATTCATTTTTGAGGCCAAGTCAATGGTTATGGCTGATGTTTAAAATCCACTAATTATAGCCACAATGCGTTGGGATTAAAGATCACAATCGTAGAGTTAATGACTAAATATTTTTTTATGATTACTGCTTACAACTGCAACCTTAACCTTATTGACCTTTGAGGTATAGGCAGAATTTTTACTCAAAACTTCTCACCATAAAAAATCTTCATGTTATTGTCTACCGGTTCTTGCAATGTTCTTTAATTCTAGAGATAGTTATCTAGAACATTTTTATTTACTGAGGTCAACACATCCTTTCGTTCTTGTACCTAATAGTTAGCATGAAAAAATTGCAAAATTTCAAGATTTTGAACGAGTTCTCGACCTATGAAAGCAGAACAAACAAACTTTCGCATTTAAATCACGATTGTATAATGTTTAGATAAGAATTTAGGTTTTTAATTGTTGTTGAACCTGGCATTTTCTCATCTTAAACACAAAGAAGTGAAATAGATCAAATATGAGTAATATTTCGCAATGTTACGACTTACTTACAAACTTATTGTTGGCGGCACATTGAAAGCATGCCGTGAGAATTCCCAGCCTCTGATTGGCCAACCACTGATAGTAAAAAGGGCTTCTGGTAAACGATTACTGTTGTTGACTGCAACAATTTGTATTGCGTTAATCGTTGAGTTAACTGGGGTTATTTGATTGCTTTATTCAATCTTGTGAGTTCAAAGGCCGTATAAAAGCCTTAATTGTTCCAGTGCTAGAGACTGGTAAAGCTCCATGATTTACCAAACGTATGGGGCCTTTCCTTCTTTGTACAAGAGTATCTAATGATGACTTCAACACTTCATAATACAGACCCAAGTGTCCTGGTTCTTATCTTTGTGCCTACTATCACATTAAAATGTATCAGAGATCTATGTAAATCATAATCAATCTGCCTGGCCTTTTCTCAACTATGGGGGGGTTGGCTTCCAGTTTAACCGGATGCAGCTGAATGCCAGTAGTTTACATGAAGCGACATCTTATCTGTTTTCCACAACACAGTTACTGGGTAACACGGTACCCCTTGGTAAGACTGGTTTTGTCAGACTTTTGGTCTTCTACTCGTAACGATTGTCAAACATCTACGAATTACAGCCGCGGCGATATGTAATCGATGGACACCCAGCCGTAAACGAACCGACCATGGCAAGCATAGCAAGTTAGCAACGATAGCAGCTTTTGTCTATTAGTCTATTGTCTACTTATTAGATCTATCTTCTAATTACTTCCAAAAACTATCAGGTTATCTAAGTTGAGCCAGCACATTCCACAGAATGAAACTGCAGGGACCTTTATCTCCCAACAACGCGGTCTATCTACATTCCAGACAAAAGCTAGATAACTGCAATATCAATATGTTTACGTGGTAGTCACGGCTGTCCGCCGACATTGGGCAGTGCGTGACAAAAACTGCTGCATGCCCAATGCATTACCGACAAGTCATACAGATTACGTGATGTTTTATTTAACAGCGAGATCATAATTTCGCTAACTCAGCATAGACAAGGGCATTCCGTAAATGTTTCAAGATCATTTTTTTTTAGCAGCGTTTTGTAAGTTTTACATAATTTTTTGCTGAAATTTCAGTTGAGTACATAACATATTATGTTATTGTTATATTTAAACTGGGCTTTGAAACGGTTGAACTAGATTAGAAATGTTAACAAATTTTCACAGAAACACTGTCTGAAACGCCACATAAAACGCCATCAAAGTTTACAATTAATCAGATATGAAATCTCAGTGTCAACGGTTACAGAAATACTTTCTCTCTTCATTATTAATGGCTAGCTAGGGTGTAAAACGGTACCCATTAATCATTCAAAACCTTTGCCCAACCTTTGATTGTGTACAAACTTTTACTCATAAAACAAATATTCTTACATTAATCACGCCATATCAGTATTTCTGGATCAAATTACGCCATACTTGCACCAGACACCTTTCATAAATACGATTTCATTGCAACTTACAAACTTGATGTAGCCGTTGATGATTTTTTGGCGAAATCACAATTTCACCAGCGACCAGAATAGTGAGTTCTTTTTGCGCTGTTTTTCAAAGAAATCGCGACACATTTTTGATACTATCAAAAAGAGTTATTACCGTAAGATTGCGAATTTACACCTTCATGTGGTTTCACGTTATTAAATTAAAGTAAACGATGTAAAGATAGCAGCGGAAGTCTCAATTCTTTCAACCAGTTTGAGGAGAAATAAAAGGAAGTCACTGTTACTGTGATGTAAAAATGTTGCCTGGAATGAACCTGTCATCGAGATCTCTATTCTAGATCGATGCGCAAGCTTGTAAAACCTCTTTCAAAATTGTCATTTTCATCTGCATTTAATTATTTCAAGATTTACGTTCACGTTTCAACATTGCTTTAAAACTAGAGCCTACTATGACAAGACTATAAATAGTCGATGCTTCTTGCCAATAACAATTTGTCCTATTTGCCATAGCAATAACAGTTCCATCAATCTTCAGCAAACTGTTATTCTCACACATATTTGTCATATTCTATCATCGGTGATCGGTTGTGTCATTCACGACCTCTTACTTGTAGGTGCAACCTTGTAGTTTGTGGGTTATGCTGCGTCAGCGTGGGGTGATCATTGTTTGCAATTAAGCACCCGCCTCCTCTTACTAATCTGTTCAGAGATGTGAATACAAAATATTTTTGGGTTGATGACCTTCGTTTATGAATACTACTAAGATTATGGAATGAGTTGGTGTTAGGCGAGACTTTAGCTTCATAAATAAATTACGAAAAGCACTTTGTTGATACCAAATAGGTATGTATTTGGTAACTTAAAGATATAAAAACTTAACGAGATCAATTTACAAAAGCCTCCAGGGTGCCATTTTCTGCTAAATACTGTTCGGTCTTTAAACACCATTGTGTGACACCCCGGGCGATCTTACAAAACGATGACAATTCCTAAATCATTTCTGATGCAAAAAGTTTCTTCAAAACTCTCTCAATAGACTCTCATTGGTAAGAAATGTTGTGCGAAATTTCGTGACCGGTCATTGCAAAGGACGCCGACAACTCAATGTGTGCACCTGTACTTTCCTTCTTACGCAAGTACCAAGTAACAGCTGACCGATTACGTTTTATGGGCGTTTTGTTATGGCCGTAATTTTTATCTTCAAGATTATTTCACGGTCCGAATCGGGAACAAAGATGAAATACGCGGAAATGACTATAAATACCGTGCATTATTTAGACCTAGAATGTTTAATAGCTACCAATTATTCATTACTTTCAGAATATGGCTGCTAACTCCGCATTCTTTAGCAGTTAGTTTTAGACGAAAGCGTATTAAGTAACTAGATAATACTGCTGGATCATGTTGTAAATATTTTCTTTTTAAATCTAGTTGGTTGGTTGGACATTGTGAAAGTTTGTGCGGTAACAATCAGACGTCAATGAATTGCCCTACAGCAAAAGCAAAAGAAGAAAATAATACTAATTAATCATTCCCTTCATTGGTGACATGGCTTCAGGCCACTTGTAAATAAGACGATGGTATCGGTTCTAATAACTGAGCTTTCTAATAGAGCAATTTGAGCCCGATATTAAACGAAAGTAAATTAGAAGTTCTTCCCAAGAAGACATTTTAGAACTTAGGGCAAAAGGCACTCACAAACCGTAAATAAACAAAATGCAAAAAAACAAAAAAAACAAAGGGATAGTTTTGTTGGTTTACGAAATAAATTACATAAATAAAACCCAGTTATTACGTTAGTTCAATCTCGAAATGACCCAGCATGTTATCTATTTGTATCGAGGTAATGGGTGAACTCACAATTCGACAATACACCGAATTCTATGATTGTTATTGAAAAGTATGCGTATGATAATGAGAGAAAGGTGCCATGGCCTCGCCTTATAGAGAATTCTTTCATCAAAGGAGTGCTACTAAAAATATAATTATTATTTTTCCAACACTCGTGTTTGGAAATCAATAATGTGACTTAAACAAGTGTTTTATAGGGCATTGTTTTAATGGCACCGCCCGTGGGTGATGGTCCTTCAATAAGTGAAAGATTTATGAATAATCATTATCATGTATGTACTTCATAAATATTGATGCTTATATTACTATTCTGTGCTTAAATGTATCATAAATTTACATGTAATTTTGCAACATGTGGATAATCTACGCTGCGCTGTGTCAATGCCAGAGTCATAATCAATCTCTTCTCTAAGTATCACGTGGCTCTTGTAAACCTATATGAATGAAACTAGGCTTGATAATAAGTGACAGTGATAACTTATATTAACACTCTGCGAGACACAAAACACCCATAGACCAAATAACAATTAAACTTTAATTGTGTCTCGTTCACTGTTCATCAATGCTTTTTTTTTTTGGGTGGGAATCATCAAATAATTTCTCCCACTCTGGGTGGAGCAGGAGGGCGTGTCAGACTTTTACTGACTATAACCCACCCGTGTTCCCTCAGTAGTCTGTGTGCCAGGTGCGGCGGTATCTCTTTCGAATAACCCGCACCCTCATCAATGGGTTAAGTATCAGTAATTGGTAAGCAATGATTGATGGCCACGCCCTCACCGCTCACCTGACTTTAGTATAACTAGCGGTTACAATTCCTCAAGCTAAAGTGACCATGAAGATACTGAAAGATCAATATCGAAAGTGTCAGACCGACAGACAAGTGGGCGCGCACTCTCTTCATGTACAAGATCGGATTTACATTTTTCTTACTTGTGGGCGCGGCTGAATGTCTTCTGGATGTCCATCGCATATTACTTGCTAATGTGGTGTAATCATTATGTACTTACGATTTTTAAAATTTAGAAACCTGTTGAAAGACAACAGCTTTTTCTCGAATTTTAGTTCCACTTGCACCACTCAATTCTTCATCGCTTTGACTAAAATTCTGTAGTAAATTTTTGAGTAAATTTCATATTTTAATGTGAAAGTGTAAATAAATTAGCTATTAAAAGACTTAAACAGCAATAAATGTGTACGCAGATGGTTTATGAAATCTAGTTATTATTTATAAATAAGAAATACCAGTAATAAAATGTGTTTTAACGAGCAAAGTTTGAAATGGTTCTTTCATTAGAAAATACTGTCTATCATTTTAAATAATATTTTGTACTTCCTTCCGCTTAAAAGTAAAATATCAACTTAGATTATATTTAACGAGAATAACGTTTTACAAGAATCACAGGTTGTAAAAACATCTAAACATTGTCACCGACTTTCACATATTTACCGCAGATTCTAATCGTTTAGTGTGGCCACAACAAAGCCTTTAGATACGATCGGGGACAATTTTGTGTAATTAGATCTGTTCAGCCATTGTTAAGTCGTGTGCGCTTATTACAGGGCAAGTGATACAGTTAGCAGATAACGGCCTTAAAGGTGAGTGTCGCGAGATTTTAATTACCGCTCGCGACACTGAGAAAACTAGAAACAAGAATGTAGTCTATTTATGGAAGGTTGTGTGAGAACAGCGAAAATATTTAAGAAATACAGAGTCGGTCTAAATCATTGCAAAAACGATTACTTAAGAACCATTTGCGTTTCTACTAATGCACGTAACATTCAAAATTTCAACATTAGATAATGCAAAGTAATAACAGCAAATACCGTAATTCACACAATGTTAATTGACAAAAAGACGTAAAATAAACTTCACTTTCGTCTGTAATTTCTATATAAACAAAAAACATGCAAACAAAATGCTTTCTTCGATTTTTGTGAGCGGTTTTCGTTGAGTCCGGCAATCTCACGTACGTGCCACTTCGCGACCACCGTCGCGCTTTCCAATCGCGAATTTGAATTTAGAAGATCAAAAATTAATATTTGCGCCATCTATTGGCAAGTAGCTCTGCATTCAACTGTGCAATAATCTGATTATTTTAAAGAAAAAGTAAGGTCAAAAATGTTTATTTATTATTATTGATTTAATTTATTTATGTAGTTAATAATTACATAAAACTAGGTAGTTAAATTCCTTCAGAACATGAAAAAGTTAATAGCAAAATTACGAATATTCAAAATAAAAAACAAAGCCTGCAAGTGCAGTTTATTAATTTAATTTTATGATTTAAGAATAATTTTACAGACAGGTACAACAGTTCTTTTGAACAGTGACTGAATGTTCAAAATAACTGTTACATGCTCCGGAAAGTAATCAATAACAGTTATATTATATCAGATTCATTTATCAAGTATTTCCCATGTACTCGCATAGCTTCGCGTTTCGTTACGTCAAGCCAGCGAAAGTGTTTGTCCTACTGTTCGGTAGGTACATATTGATAAGTACTCACTTATTTATTCGTACCTGCACCGTGGAATTTCTCTCATCGGTATGTCCGTACTAAGGACGTACGTGGCTAAATAAGCTTTGTTACGTTATGAAGAATTTGCCATAAGATTCCACCAGTATTTCATATTCATCGATTGATAAATAAGTAATGAAAATATTGATACAACGAGCCGTGTAACTTTTGAAATAAACAGAGAACGGATTCACTGGCCCAGCGAATAAATAATATAAAAAAAACACAGGCAAAAAAGGCTGCTAAGCTAGAATGAGATTGGGTGGGTCACGTCAGCCGCATGGATAGTGACCGCTATGCAACAGACTCCACACGGTGGTTGCCTGAGGAATTGAGGATGGACAGCGCTGCTGAGGCTGGCGCAGGGCGAGGTGGCGAGACGACAGATGACCTAGACGCGTACCTCAACGCTTGGCTTGTGGTGGCTCTAGTAACGGATGCCGAGAAAGATTGGACTCGACTAACAGCAGATTATTTAGCCTGTACTATACGGGATAAGTTTTTATCCAGTGCGCAAACTTTAACCATGAATTCAGCATATCATTGTAGACCCCCGAGCGCAAAAATTTTTCGTCAATTATACAAAAAAAAAAAAATCAACTGTTCCATACATTTTGACCGAGTAGGTATTGCAATTTTCTATGAAACAGGTGGTTTTTTTTTGTAAAACCGACGAAAAATTTCTGCGCTGGGGCGTTTAGAATGATATTCTGAATTCCTGGTTAAAGTTTGCGCACTGGATAAAAACTTACCCTGTAATATAATTATATTATTTATTTATAATAATAAAGCTGAACAGTTTGTTTGTTTGAACGCGCTAATCTCTAGAACTAACGGTGGTATTTGAAAAGCGTAGCATTCGTAGCTCAATTCTTGAAGAAATTTTTAAGCAATTTAACATCACGTTACCCTCAGGAACCGAGCAAAGGGAAAACAGGCAGAAAGAACGCTAATAATCGAAAACGAATCGATAGCGCGGGAAGGTGATGCAACGGGGTGGGTCGGAGGAACGAGAAATTTCACGTGGACGATATTGCGGGCCGAAGCTAGATAAAAAGTAAGCAAGAGGATAATACGTATTACTTTGGTCTAGAATTTTATTTTACTACCAAAATAGCGACGTTGCTTCAGCATTGTGGAGATCGCTTGATCGATTCAAATGAAGCAATTTCAACAGTTTTACTATAGTTATGATCGTTAACCTACAATATATCGTAAGTATATACCTAAAACTAATTTTTATGTTTATGTATCAGTAACCTGCTAAATAAAGATATCTTCAATTTCAAATTACAATCTTTGTGGGTTAGCAAGTTTTTTGCTATGCTTGGAAGTTTAGAAAAGATATGTTTTTAGACCGTAGATTTGGATGTTTGTTCTTCAATCACACAAAAACGGATGAACAGATTTTGATCAAAATTGGTCACTAGGATTCCATATTTTTTACTAGGATAGATTCCGACATTCAAACGAGCGAAGCCGAGGAAAAAAGCCGCCAGCAGGTAGTAAATACTGCACAAATGAGTTCGAATACGAATCAAAGGAACAATAATTGCAATGATATTCTTAGCCAAGTAAAAACCTTAGGCGTGCTTAAAAATCGGCAGCGATAGTTGCCTTTTCTGAAAATGAAGAACTACTCTGTATATTAATTTATTTTATTTATATTTACTTATTTATTTGTAAGAATGTCGTTTTACATAGTATGGTGTAAATATTTTTATCAGTTCTGTACATTCTACCACAACATGTGGTGTACAAATGTCACTATTACATAGCTTAGTACAATTAATTTCAAGATTGGTGATTTACATTCAGTCCGATATTAATTAATATTAATATAATTAGGTATTTGTTACTTTAAAATCAATTTGTAAATTTACTATCTGTCATCTTTGATTTTTACAATATTCCAGATATTCGTCAATGTCATAAAACAATTATCCAATAGCCAATTTTTCAGCTTTTTCTTAAACATGGGGATAGAAAGTTCCTTAAACGAACTAAGCAGCCTGTTAAACACCTGAATGACATTAACATATACATTCTTCCTAAATATTTGCAATCTAAATTGAGGACATTTAATTCGTAATTATATTTATTTCTAGCAGAAGCCCTTTTGTGGCTCACCTCACCACCTGGGTGGATGCGAAAATAGTGCGGATATTGTTTTACCAGCATACAAAGTTCTTTGATGTATATACAGGGTAAAGGTAAAATACGAACATTTTTAAATCTGAGAAGATTATAGTAATTCACGTCAGAGACTGGAAGGATATTACGAAACTTAAGGGTGCGTTGGGGTAACTTCGGCGCTGGGATAAGTAAACCGTACGAATCAGGGTGCTTACTCTCGAATTATCAGTTAAACGTCAGGGATTGGCTGGACTCACTGAGTCTAGCCAATCCCTGACGTTTGACTAACAATTCCAATGACGATCTATCGGAATTATATTTCAGAGTAAGCACCCTGGTCAAACTCAATGACAGCAACATCACCTCGGAAAAATGAGAACTATGGCTAGACAGAGAAGCTCAGACCTGATTCATTCATCTGGTTGGGTTTCTCGGATGGTTCCGATCTTCGGAGCATATGTGGTGGCATGTCCCTATAGACCATTGCCTTTCTTTCATCTTGCGCCGCAGGTCCTGTCATTTGCGGGGTAGTTGCGTAAAACACTAACAATAGGAATGGCTTTAATTTTAACAGATTAGCGTATGCCAGCGGCTTTGCCCGCGTGGAACTTTCATTCCCTATGTAACTCCCTCAGGGGGTTTAATTTCGAAAAATCTTTCCTTATTCCTTGTCTACATTATAAATGAAATCTCTGTGCAAAATTTCAGCTTTCTAGGTCCAAGGGTTAGGTCTGGACGTTGATGAGTCAGTCAGGACTTTTCTTTTTACCCTCCTTCTTTTTCGAGTGTATGTATGTATGTATATTTCTTTGTGACGCTCTGTAGCCTAAACGGCTTGATCGATTTCAGCTTGAGAGGTGCCGTTAGATTCGTCTTAATTGTGAGAGTGACACTGGGTATATCAAAATAGAAAAAGAAAAAAAAAAGATTTTTGGCGCCTTAAAATGTCTTCAAAGGTTTGGGCTGGGCCAACGCCCAGGCCAAACCTTTGAAGACATTTAGATTATATAGATCAGCAACATGCGTTGCATTATTTACGTTGGCGTTGTTGAGGAGACCAATTTTTCCAACACATGTAAAGCAGTGGATTAACAATATCCTTTAAAATGATTCAGATTCTGATTGATAGCAATCAGGGTACACGTAAGGATCTTCCTTTTAACCCTTCCTCCCTTCTGCCTTCTTTTTCTTTTTTTTTCTTTCCTTTTTATTCGTAAGGGTCTTACTTTTACTTCTTTTCTTTTCAAACAATATTTGCCATGGACACGCTGAGAAGCATTAAAAAATGTTGCCAAATTAGCCAGGAATTTGATTCGTACGGTCTCAGTCATACCCCAGCGCCAAACCTGTAACATAATATATCTATAGCTTGCTATCAAGTAGCAACCTTATCAATTTTATAAGAAAAGCCCCAATCATGCAAAAATAGTGACTCAACCATATACACATGATTGCTTTGGTTATAGCCAAGAAACAAAATCAGTTAAACGTTAAAGTATTAATAACTGCTTTTCCAACGTGTTGAATTTCAAAATATATTGTGAAACGTTTAAAATAACAAGCCATGGTCAAGTGTGAACCGTAACGAGTAATTAAACCGACTTGACCAACTCGATTACGTGTGTAAATCGTAAATCGACATAAAATTTGGCAATCAAATGTAAGGAATTATTTTTGGTGTCATAACAGAGATGCTGTTTTGCGTAATTTGACAGAATTCGATCGTTTGGTTTGATTTAAAATTATTTATTTGATCTACACTAATATCGTAAAGAGTGAGGTAAAACTTCTTAGTTTGTATGTTCCAAAGATTACTCCCCAGTAATCTTCGGAACTATGAGTCGGATCCGTAAATTATTTCACTGATGGAGAAGCTACCTACATAATTATATGTTTTATGGGATAGTTGGTTTCCAAGCGGACGGAGACGCGTGCAGATCTTTATCCCCTGCACAAAATACAGTAAGCCTCAAAAAGAGCGGCCAGTCAAAAAACCAAATATGTATTTCCGTTTTTTCCTATTCTTGAAACGAAGAATACAACTTTTCAAATAAATTACTTATTTTAATCTAAACTTTACGCCTTTTAGGTAAAAAACTATGAATAACTGAAGCATATAATAGGATCGATCACAGTTACATGAGCGCATCTTGCTAAATGACAGTTTCATCATTGATGCCAACCGAAGAATTATACCTACTTGACATGCTTCATCTTTGACTCAATCTCGATTTGTAAAGAAATTCTCAATTAATTTGCGTGAAATAAAATTAATACTTATTGCTGAGAAAATGACCCAGTAAAAATAACCCAGGCTTATAATTTATTTATGGTACAGACGACAGCACATCAAGTTTAAACTGCCAAATTTTCACAATTGAACATGAACCCTATGCTTATTTTATAAAGTTGAAAATCTATCAAAACAATTTGACAGATTGGGGTAGCTTGATGTGCTGGCGTCTGTACCTAAATTAATTCATCACCACTGCTCTCAAAGCGGGGAAGGAAAATATCGTGAGGAATTTCAGTTGGTAGTAAAATTGGCTTAACAATATTATGCTGACTTTTTGATAGATTATATTTGCCCGAATAAAATAAATACCCATGTGAAGTACTTAAGTGACTTTTAAATGTATTCCGAAATTCTACTAGTCAAATAATTAAATACAATTAAAAATAATGACCGTGTTGCGGTATCGTTGTAATCAGCCCGCAGCGTTTCATCAAGGAAGGTCAAATTAACAAATCCGTTTGATCTTTCCCACCTTAAATGGACATCCCTACATAACAGTGACGGAAATACCAGTTCCTTCTAGTAACAATTGCGAAAATTATGCAAAAAACATCTTTATGCTTACGGCTTAAGAAAATAGGAAAACGCAAACATATTGTAATCCAACATTTTTGTGCCATTAAGTTCACTATAATATAACCTTTCTCGCGTCACAATAAGGTTCAATCTAAGTGCATGGATAAGACTGTGTTCTAAGTAACCGTGAAGGCGGCGGCATTGATAGGAGGCAAATCATTTGGTCACGATAATTTCAAGCTTTTTATCGAAAAATTTACACTATTTTCACTGTTTCTGATTAATGTTTATTTTATGATTTATGGATTTGTCACACACATTGACGTCAATGTTTTAAAATAATTTTTCACTAATTTATCTCAGACGTTCGTCAAGTTGCTACCTGTGCTGGCGTTGTTATTGAATATTTACAAAAAGAAAAAACATCACACGTGATATATTAATAATTACCGCTACTCGTCACTAGAGGGCATCATGTAAGCGGATTACTAACTGAACTAAAAATACATACTCGTATTTGAGTATGAGTTACACGATTTCGAATATAATTTTAAAACATTTGTAGTTCGATATTTATTTTCGTATATGATATCTTGGGCTCCACATTTATTTCCGCATTTTAAGAATGTCGTAATGTCCGGGAGTAATATTTACTCACCGCTAGAGGGCGGTAGTGCACTCGCCTCATAAGTGCAATCGGTCGGTGATCGTTGCGTTATTATTTTATAGATTAAAGGATTAGTCAGAATAATAATACAGTAGCACTAACGACCAAATGACGGTTATTAAATATTTTATGAAGAAATTATTATACTCTAGTTAAGATTGGCCAAGATAGAACAATATAGAAGTTGAGCAAAGATTATAAAACGTTAGGTAATCTATGTAATAGTGAAACAATGGGAGCAGAATATTTTCCGTTTACAGCCAACCACAATTACACTAGATAAAATAACAACAAAAACACATTTCCGATACCGGGAATCGAACCCGAGCCTCCTGGGTGAGAGCCAGGTATCCTAGCCACTAGACCATATCGGATATTGAGATACTTCTTGAAAATTATGTTTATAATCTACTTATCTCGTTTTGAACAGATGTTCTCAATTCGGCTGATTTTGTTATTTTTATTTAGCCATCCCCAAAAGAAAAACAAGGCAAACAAAAAGTAGATTTAAATGCATACTTATAAATAACACCCAACTATTTATATATATTATACTAGGGAGGTATACACGGCTACACATCAAACCATACATTTCCAGTTTGCGCTGATCTCGCACTGTACGGAAATCCTATACAATGTGAGATCAACATATACTGGAAATGTACAGCTTGATGTGTAGCCGTGCGTACTAAATTAAATGACTGACTAACTAACTACACAAAGGTCTTTTAAAACAAAACAAAATCACACTTAGGCATATATTCTGTGCATAGGCGTCGCGTTTTAGTTAAAGGCACGGAATAACTGTGTTCCAGATGTCCCTCTAATTATTCTTACATTAGGTACACATAACATTTACATAACACTTACATTTGGACACGCATGCCATTGTTCTGTTGCGACTTGCGAACTTACTACACAATGCTTGCTATGAGATTCTATGGGAAGGGAAAACGTACTAACGTACAAATTTCCCTCAGTACCTAATAGATGTAATGGACCCTTAGGGCCTACGCCATGGAGGACAAGCCTACGCCCAATACTTTGATTATACAGGGCGTCCCACGGATATGCCACATAGAGGGAAAGTAACTTGAAAATTGAGATAGAACATTTTACTGAAAGAAGACAAATTTAAACTACATTCATAGATAATTAAATAATTACATGGTTGAACCGATAACTTATATTAAAGTGTATTACACCAGAATTAGCTTACCTACTGACAGGTTGTATGAATTACTACATAATATAATTGTTTATTTTATTAGACTCTATACATCATTTTATTTTTTTGTTATTGTTGTACATACAGAATCAAGTTCTTCTAACTTAACGACAGCTGTGCTGCTGGGGAGTTTGTTGCGCCACTTCTTCTTCCCAGGAAGTGGTGAGGGTGGGGGTTTTTGGGGGGACTGTCTTATGTAATTTTGACCTTCAAAAAGTGCTGACTCTCAGCGTAGTTTGAATAATTTTGTTTTGTAAGACAATCGAATTGAAATTTTAATGATGATAATCGTGCCTAAGGATACCGCGGTATCGTTGCCGTTGAAATTTAAATTTTACTGTCATAACTACTATTAAGTTTTATTTTTATTCCTGGCTGAAAAATTCCTTGCCGTGCCGTGTCGCCAGTGGGCCCTTAGTTGTGGCTTGTGGTGTGGCCCTCTGGTTTTTAAACGCGGTGGTGTGTACCATGTGCGTAATGTTTTGTGATAACGGACGAAAATTTTCTGCGCTAGAGGGTCTAGCTAGAACTAATCATGTGCTGAATTAATGTCACCCTGTAAGTACATGTCTTCCCCGATAAACTGATCTCTGACGATGGAAACTTGTAAATATTTTCCATAATCGCCACGCTTGACAGGCGGGTTGGTGATCGCAGGATGGTGGTCAAATGCATAGAGAACGCTGCTGCCCATTCTCTAGTAAGTCCCTTAGTCGCCTTCTACGACACACATGGGAAGAAATTACGTCCGGCACCACACGGAACTCGAAGCGGTCTTAGTATGTAAAAATGGTCACCCATCCACGAACCAACCGCGGCAACCGTAGCTTAACCTGATCACTCTAACCTTGCTGCTGTTATTACTAAGCCACAAGAACAATACAATACTAAACAGATTCGAAGTACACAACAAACAGGTGGTTTCTTCTTACGACCACTTTCACTACATTCCTACAGTTGTAGGTAGGTACCATAACCACGTCGCGAATGATCGCGGTCACCATTAGTCTTAGTAGTGAGTATCGAACTGCCAGGCGATGACAGGAGTTATATAAGTTAAATTGGAGAATTAATTAGGTAGATAGATAGTGCGTAAGTTCAAGAGTGGCGATAGGGTCTTAACTTCACAACCTTATTGCTTAAGGCATAAGGGTGAAAAGTAATCCACCGCTATTGTCCGCATTTGTACGTCAATAGGCTTTGGACATATCTACCATTAGCCTATAACGTTCCCAATGCTGCGACACAGGCCTCCTCTCTGCGAGAGGGAGAGGGCTGTAATCCACCACGCGGGTTGGTAGATGTCACACGTCTTCGAATTTTTGGTTCTAGAACATGCCGGTTTACTCACGATGTTTTCGTTCACCGTTTTGTGAGCAGTGGTGATGAAATAATTTACAGAAAGTAAAGTGCCTGGGTTCGAACCTACGACCTACATCTCGTAAAGTCACGGCCGCTACCACTGGGCCACCACTGCTCTTGGACATATCTACTACTGTTATAAAGAAGTAAAATTTGTTTGTTCGTAAGTTTATATTTATGGCAATTTCTGGAACTAACAGTCGGCTGTAAAAAAATCGTTTTGTATTGGCAGTTTCCCCACGATGTTTTCCGTCACCGTTTTTTTAATCCTGCGACCAGCTGCTAGTGCTGCGCCCAGTGCTACGACAGCCCTTCATACGCCTCAGCTTGAGTTATTCTCATACAAGGAAACTTAGATCAACAATAGCAACTGTTAATCGAAGCAAGGAGACTTGTAAGTCAACGTACTTTTTCCAGGATGTGATAAGGGATCTTAAATTTAAGCATACCCATATAGCCTAGGCAAAAGTCGCAAGGGATTCGAGAGAAACGAAATTTCTAATTGAATAGTCATCAAGCTATTTTATTCTGTAGTGAATACGTTAACAAAGCTTTCAAATTACTTGGCTAAATACATTATTATGATAATGACTCATTATTTACTATATTATTATTGTACAATACGTGATCATAGCTAGAAGCAAGTGGGGCAAACAGAGCTACTTGTAACGCCACAGAGGTAATTTAGATGATTGGTCCACACTTCCATAGTTGAACATTGCAATTATGTGTGAATCACGAAATATATCGAACGACTCCTCAAGTATGAGATATCGAATGTCTCGCCACGAAGGCTTGGCAGAAGCGATCGTAGCTAAACAATAAATGGCCTAGGACAGCAGACTTTATGAAAGAGTAGAAGCCATAAATGGGTCTTAAGTTTGAAAACAACAGAACCTTTCTACTAAGGCAAGCAGTTAACAAGGAACACACACGGGCAATCCCGAAGCCAATGTCAGGTGGTTGGAGTACAAGAAATAATAAACTCAGGTTGTTGGAAGTATTGTATATTGAGGATCGTTACTAAACATGGTCTCTCGACTGTCGCTGCTCGACGGTTGTAGTCACAGACCACAGAGTCGTGTGTGTAGAGTGTTGCCAACTCATAATTATATTCAACATCTCCCTTTATCAAAAGATACACATGGACATACGGTTACAATTTAGTCGACAGGACATGTAATTATACAACACTATTTTAGTCTAATTAGGGTACAACACTATTCTTAAAATATGACATAACATGACAAGTGACAAGTAACGTCAGACATGACATGAGTTTGACATTTAAACTGAAATAAATATTTACATTGTTGTTTGTTTGTTATTAGAGTAATGTAACAATTAGATCATAGACGACTATTATAAATGAATTTGATCGCAAAATTAATCTCTATACCTGACAGGCTTTTTTATAGTACAACCGGTATGTGAACGAGTGACTGGAACGTCTACCGTGTTATTACATGGTGAAGATTGTGTGTCGTAAATTGTAGGTACATCTGAATAACTTTGTGCAGTTTGTGTATCTGAACAACTTGGTGGTGAAGTTTGTGTGTTGTGTGGTACATCATCATATTTGGGTTTCAGGATGTGATGTCTATTGCGGCGAAACGTACCTTGCGGTGAAGTTATGATGTAGGATCTCGGCTCAGGTCCTGTACTTACTACTATGCCGGGAGTCCATTGACTATTAGGCTGCTTTTTAAAGTATACCTTTTCATCCTTTTCTAATGGAGACAATGCTGTGGAATGATTATTGTAATAAAGAGTTGATTTTTTATTTTGTTTTTCAATGTTTGACCTTAATTTTTGTAAATCTGGCAATGAGGAAACTAATTGGCTTTCATGTATGGGCATTGTAGTGCGAAGAAGTCTGGACATACATAACTGAGATGGTGAATAACCTGTAGTCTTAGGTGAAGTTCTATAAAGTAACAATGCTAGATAAGGATCAGTGTTATCAGCATGACATTTAGTTAGTATGTTTTTAATTGTTTCTATAGCCCGTTCAACCATGCCATTGGACCTGCTATGGTAGGGACTTGAAGTTGTGTGTTTTATTTGCCATTCTAAGGCAAAAGATTTAAAATCATGACTGTTAAATGGTGGACCATTATCCGTAACCATGACCTCTGGAATACCATGTCGGGCAAAGATAGATTTTAAGTGCATAATAACTGTCTCAGCAGCACTTGAAGATTGAAGTAATGCAATTTCTACATATTTAGAGAAATAATCAACACATAAGAGATATTTTTTACCATTAAAATCAAATAAATCAATTCCCACTTTGTTGAATGGTAAGTATTTATAATCATGTTGCATAATTGGTTCTTTACTATTACTGGAACGATAAGTTAGACATACGTGACACTGACTGACAAATTTTTCTATATCCGAGTTAATATTAGGCCAATAGACTGCAGTTTTTGCTAATCTTATACATGTATTTATGCCTTGATGTCCTGCATGTATTTTTTGTAATATTTCTTGTCTAAGTGACTCAGGAATTATAATGTGCGAGTCTTTGAATATGATATCATTGATAACGTGTAACTTGTCTTTAAGTGTAAAATAGCATTTGACCGACTGACCGACTGAGCGTTTGTGCTCTGGCCATGAATTTTTGCAATAATACTTGACTTGTGACAATATAGGATCCTTGTTGGTGTGTTCTATGATTTTATTTATCATTTCTTGACTGGCCGGAAGACTGGACATGATTAAATTGACATGTAAATCAACATCCTCGTCTAAATCAGATAAAGATGAGTTAGGCATTGCGGCTCTTGACAAGGTATCTGCAATATATAAATTTTTTCCTGGCTTGTAAGTGACTTTTAAGTTGTAAGGTTGTAGTCTCATCATAATCCTTTGAAGTCTAGTAGGTATGTCATGTAAGTGTTTTTTAAATAAAGTAATTAGTGGTTTGTGGTCGGTCTCCACTAAGACAGGTCTTCCATACACATACTGGTGGAATTTGACACATCCATACACAATAGCTAGAAGCTCTTTCTCTATTTGAGAATATTTTTGCTGACAATTAGTTAAAGTAGCAGAAGCATATGCAATAGGTTGCTTGTCATGTAGGATTACAGCACCCATGGCATCTTGAGATGAATCTACTGACAGAATTAATTCTTTTTTGGGATTGAAATAAGTTAGCACTGGGGCTGAACTAATTAGAGACTTTAAATGTTGGAATTCCTGCTCATGATTAGGGGTCCAGACATAGGCATTTTTTGTTGACAATAAAGAACGCATAAGACATGTTTTTTGAGATAAATTAGGTATAAATGAACCAATATAATTGACCATACCCATAAATCTTTGTAAAGATTGTAGGTTTGTTGGTCTAGGCATTTGTAAAATAGCATCGACTTTTGAAGGATCGACTTCAACTCCTTTCTCACTAAAAATATGGCCTAAATATTTTACTTGTGTAGCACAAATGTTAGACTTGTCTTTGTTAAATTTTATATTGAGTTCTCGTGCTCTGTCTAAGACTTTAGCTAAGCGCTGGTCATGTTCATCACGTGTTTTTCCATAGACCAGGATGTCGTCCATCATGATTTTAACACCTATTAAGTCTTTAAAACGTTTTACCATTTCAGAGTGAAATATTTCTGGAGCGGAGGTGACACCGAAGGGTAAACGAAGAAAACGATACCGTCCCAATGGGGTAATAAAAGTACATAGTTTGGATGACTCTTCATCTAATTTGACCATGTAAAAGCCTTTATTGGCGTCTAATGTACTGAAATATTTGGCTCCTTCTAAATTGGACTTTATTTCATCAAAATGAGGAATTTGGAAATGTGGTCTCATCAAGTTTTCGTTTAATTTACTAGGGTCAAGGCAAAGTCTGATCTGTCCATTCTTTTTTGTAACAATAATAATAGGGCTTACCCATTCTGTAGGTTGATCTTGTCTAGCAATAATGCCCTGTTCTTGAGACGTTTCAGTTCTACTTTCAGCGGTTCTTCTAGGCTAAACGGAACACGTCGACATGCTGCAATATGTGGTATTGCATCTGGTTTTAGAAATAATTTGCCTTCGAAGTTAGTGATGCAACCAATACCCTCGAAAAGATCTGAATTGTCTGAAATATTGGATGACAAATATGATGATGTATTGACTTTGACTGTATGGATACGCTTGACCAAGTGTAGTGCCTCACATGAATTTCTACCAATAACATTTTGGCAAGGTAAGTTGACTATGTGAAATAGAACATCATAATCTTGATTATTATACTGTATTTTTAGAGTACATTGCCCTACTGTAGGTATAGACTGTCCTGTGAAAGTTGTAAGTTTGTCAGTATTTTGTGTAATTAATTGTGATGGTAGACGCAATGTATTGAATGTATTCAAAGATAATAAATTAGTATCTGCTCCTGTATCCAATAGAAATCTAACAGCCTGTGTGTTTATATGCAAGTCTGTATGATATGAAGTATTTAAATTGACATTATTGACTGATAACAGGCCTAGCTGCAAATATTTTGTATTGTCTTGACTATCATGACTCTCTGACTCGACTAAATTTATCTTAACTGACTTACAAACTGACGCAAAATGATTAGGCTTCTTACATTTACTACATATTTTCCCAGTTGCTGGACAGCGAACACGATGTACTTGCCCGCAGCGTTGACATACTTGACTGGAGTCAGTTGACGGTGATTGTCTCTGCTGGAATGACTGCTGAAAGGGCCTACCTGCTGGAGAATGACTGGACCTGTTTGATGAAGGTTGACGAAGTGTACTTGATGATGACTGTGGACGACGGTCTTGACTGGTATAACTTGACTTGACTGCTGCAACTATACCATCTGATTGTGACTGCAACTGATTTAATTCAAGTTTTGTGTTTCTAAATGTTTTGGCTAGCTCTACGGCGCTTTCGAATGTTTTAGGCTTCTCCACTAAGAGTCTTTCTTTAGTGTGTTGACATGTCAGGTTCCACGAGAATATATCTTTTAATAAATCATCTAGAAGGCTTCCGAAGTTACATTGGAGAGCTATATTTTTGAGATCTGTTGCATATTTTTCTATGTTCTCGTCCGGCTTCTGCTTCCTGTTGAACAGTTTGTGCCTTTCCATAACTATGTTAACTTTTGGCGTAAAATGTCTTTCGAATTTTTCTATGAGGTCCTTGAAGCTCACGGTGTCTATATTGAGGTCGAATGAATAGAAAACCTCGAGTGTTTCTTCGCCTATCAGGCTGAGAAGGATAGCGACTTTTCTTTTGTCAGACTCGTGTTCGAGGCCGCTGGCGCATAGATAAACATTTAATGCAGTTATGAAATTTCTCCATGATAATGGCATATTATTTGTAATTTTAAGATACGGCGGCGTCAAATTGAAACTTGTACCTGTATTGTAAGGCATTTTTTCAGATTTCTTGTCTTCTTTGTCGTCGGAGGCCATTTTGTCCGTTGGCGTCTTTTGTCTCGAATGTGAATTTATGTAGCGTCGTCGTTGTTGGCGTTGTCCGCAGTGGACTTCTTCACTTCTGACACCATGTCAGGTGGTTGGAGTACAAGAAATAATAAACTCAGGTTGTTGGAAGTATTGTATATTGAGGATCGTTACTAAACATGGTCTCTCGACTGTCGCTGCTCGACGGTTGTAGTCACAGACCACAGAGTCGTGTGTGTAGAGTGTTGCCAACTCATAATTATATTCAACAGCCAATAACCAAAATAACAGTCTCAGGAAAATCGCAGTAAGTAATAATTGCTGATTGTAGTTTAGTAGGTACTTATTGTTAAAACCGTTATTATAAGCGTCGAACATATTCGTCGAGTCTACACGACGCGGACGATAGCAGTAGAGGACCGAGAAAGCGTCCCTACTTACAAGGCATGGCAGGAACTAGCCTTTGGCAGATATGGCAGAAAAAAAACCTTTGTACTACATATTTGTCTTGCTAAAATATTAGGGTTCTTTTTGTTAGCCTATTTTGGGTCTCACTACTGGCTTGTCCATTCATCCAAACCTCCCTGTCTCGTGTCTTATCCGTTCTTTGGCCCTGCAAACCTTATTAGTTCGTCACACTACCTTCGCAGTGTTCTACCTTAACGTTACATATAAACAGTGTCCCATATTTATTTTCTTATCAAAATAATAAACAGCTTTCCAGAATACCATACAAATCATCATCAAAGGACGATGAACCGACTATAGACTCCGCCCCCAATTTTTTTTGAGCAAGTAGTCTTCATTTTGTCTCATATTTTTCGTCAAACGAACAAACCGTGTATTTCAAGTCTTAAAATATAGTAAGGGGTTTAAAAAAAAAAACATCTTTCAGTTTCTTAGCTTTAGAAATAGGTACTCGTATTTTCTTGTCAAAACAATAAACAGTTATCCAGGCTGCCAAACAAATAATCAACAAAGAATTCAAAAATACCAATCAAGCTATTACTTCATCTAGCCATTCATTTGTGGCGATCCACAGCCAAACTGTAGAAAACAAAAGTGATTATATTTATAAACAAGAGCCGACTATTGTTGTGGAGAAAGTTAAGAGCTCCACAGACTGTGACGACCAGATAATCGACCTTCATGCAGGGATGGCACTTGACAAAATAGAGAGAAATGGAGGCAAAGAATGGACGATAAAATATGGTTGTAGATGTATATAGATTGCAAGTAAGAGAATAGTAGATGGATCATGAAATTAAATCAAAAGTAATTTGCACAAAACTAGTCTGAGACTGAGAGTCAGCAGTTTTTGAACGTTAAAATTACATCAAATGCCCACCCTTCACCACTTTAGCTGGAAAGATGAAGTGGCGCAACAAACTCCCCAGCAGCATAGGATAATTGGAAACAAGGAAATCAAGTGTTTGAATTAGATTATTGTCGTTATGTTGTTGAAGTAACGTGCCATAAAACAACGAATGGAAATCTAGATGCATCCATTGAGAATAGGCTAGGTATAAGTTCTTAAAACGAGAAATGAACGGATTGTGATTCATATTGTGGACTTTCTATCCGGCTCTTCTCCATAGGACTTTGCCAATTGGAACCATGCAACTAACTTTTGCCGTTTCTTAAGTGCCTATGTAAGTTCATGTGAAATAACATATTTTGAATTGAATTCAGTATCCAAGATCTGTAAAACGTAAAAAAAATATAAAAAAATGTTGTTAGTATCTTCTGTCAACCCTAATCGTAGAAGCCAGCATTCTGGCACTGTCAAAAGATTAACAAACCAAATCAAACCTTAAAACTGACAAGTAAATTCTAAATTCACTTACATCTCCGCAACACTTTGGAGATTAGAATGAAAATTGCAAGTTGCACGCAACATCACATTGATTGGCGTCAATTTGAAGCTGTTTGTACACCTGTCCATGTACAAATGTGTATGATAAAATAGATGCCTACAGCATAGAATACATATTTTGGGATTCTGGCTAAAAAATGAACAGTATATACCAAACTCATAAAGGACTTTGAGTCCATCCTTGGTGCTTTTTTTGTTCCTCCTAGTTTTAATAATATCCTATTAATGGTTATCGCCTTCAGGTTCAGGTCCTGTTGGAGAGCAGTGGTGGCCTACTGGTATCCTTACTTACGTGAGTTCGAACCCAGAAAGGCACTATACTTTGTGTATTTGATTTCACACAAAACGGTGAAGAAAAACATCTTGAGGAAACAAATTATACACATAAATATTATACATTTTTAAAACAAAAAAATCAGAGAGATGTGACTTCCACCACCCCGCACTGGGCCTGCGAGGTGTATAATGCCTCACTCCCTCTCTCAGAGCGGAGGCCTCTGTCCCAGCAGTGGGAACATTTAAGGCCTATTATGTCTTCAGGTTAGGTGGGGCAATGATCATAACAGACTGGTAGCTAAAGATCAAGTTTGTGTACCATTGGAGACGCCTATATCCAACAGATTACTACTTTTGACAAATAATGATAATTACGCTCAGCCCGGTAGTCTTGACAATCAGTCTTACCAAGAGGTGCCGTGTTACCCAGTAACTGGGTTGTAGAGGTCATATAGGCAGTCGCTCCATGTAAAATACTGGTATTCAGCTACACCCGGTTAGACTGGACGCCGTATCCAACATGGTTGAGTAAAGTCTAGGCAGATGATGATGATCATGATGGCTATTAATTTGGTAGAATTGGTGATATACATAATTGTGATGTTATTTTTTATTTAATGTCCATTATGCGAAAGATTTTGTCAATTTGAGACACCATTTGTTAGAGATTATTGTAATGAAAGGAAGTCAATATCCTGCGGATAATGAGTGTACAATGAGTACAAGTAATCTTGTGTTTAGATCTTGATCTCTTTTGACCTAATTTACTAATGATAGCGACGCAGTTGTTATCTAGTTATTATTCTAAACTAGCTTTTTCCAGCAGCTTCGCCCACGCGAACCTTTCATCCCCTATTTAACTCCCTTAGGGGTTGAATTTCGAAAAATCCTTTCTAATTCCTTGTCTACATTATAAAGGGAACCTCTGTGCAAAATTTCAGCTTTCTAGGTCAAAGGGTTTGGGCTGGGCGTTGATGAGTCAGTCAGTCAGGACTTTTCTTTTTATTTATATAGATAGAAGATTATCAAGTAATTTTGTCATGGCTGTGAGAGTAGTGGACCAAACAAACGATGGATGCACTGTGATATAGCTAAAAAGAGACTACTGAGATGACGACTTACAGAAAACTATAGAAGAAAAAGACTTGTTGAAAGCTGCGCCGACACCAAATAAAATGAGATAAAGGGCAAGTGATTGATGATTACCTAATTTAGTCATAATTATCTGTACTAGTGAGCTAAAGTTTTACATTGTTCACACATAATAGAAGTACCAAGAATAATGTTCCCAAGATTTTGTAATACCCATGATTTAAAAGAGTGTCCTTGGAGTTTCTTGCTCGTTCTTCTCCATAGAGATCTACGTTTTGGAATGGGCACCTAGCTTAAACTTCGAATTGTTTGACAGTTCAAAAGTGCCTGTAAAAGGTTTAATTGAAATAAATGCTTTGAGTTTGAGTTTGAAAAACTGCCAGCCATGTAATATTCCTGTTTCTTCTGCTAAAATAATTATGATATGACTCAAAAGTTCCGTGTGGTGCCGCACGTAAAAGAATAGCACCATCTCATTTCTTCCCGTGGCGTGGGTGTCGTAGGCGACTAAACTTACTAGAGAATGGGCAGCAGCGTTCTCTATGCATTTTACCACCATACTGCGATCGCCAACCCGGCCTACCAAGCGTGGCGATTATGGCAATACCCCCCTTTTGGGGGAGGCTTATGTCTAGCAGTGGACGTCTTTCGGCTGAAATTATGATAATGATGAAAAGCAACAAGAGTCCTTCCGACCGTAGATAACAAGACATAAAATTTTGACACACTTTCTTGTTACATATTAATAAAATTACATTTGAGTGGTGACTTTCTATGAAAGTGTCTACCTGAACCAGTACGTATAACGAAATTGATCTTATTTACCGATACCAACGCTCAACGTGTAATGTAACTTGATTACTGCAATCATACCCTCGTTACTCAATTGTTTTCATCAACATCGGCACTTGTTTTTCTTTGCAAATTGTTTTTGTAGACATTCATCGTTATGAAGTCTTTTCTGTGGTAGTTTGAGGTTGTCGTCATATTAGATGAATATGACGTGATATCAGCCTATAGGAATCCACTGCTGGGCGTAGCTAGATCTCTCTGATCTTACTTTATTTATCTCTACCCTCGGCTAATCTTCAGCATCTCTGAATTGATTAAGTTACACTTACTTAACAGACAGCAGTGCTGCTAGAGAGTTAACTGCTCCACTTCTTGCCAGCTTAAGCATCGTTTTCGGATAAATTACATTTGATTTAATCGTCATTCGTCACTCTTAGGCATCTCCTGAGTTGGCTGCTCCTACTTTTCCTGATTTGGGCTCTTCACTCTAATTCATATCTCCCCTAATAGGTCCTAAAGCTACTATTGCCGGCCACTTGAGCTTGCTTTTTATGTGGGCTATCTAACACTGTCGTCTTTCTAAGAATCTTTATGTCTTAGTAGCAGTCAGAGAGAGAGCATGTTCTTTTTTAGTGGTTCTTAATGTCTCCTCCTTTTGTAGTTCGGATAAATCCAACATTCATTCCTGACTTTGCATTTCTTGCATTGCTTTCAGGGCCACCACTACCATGTTACTCTTAGCCCACTATATCCGAGTCTGAAATACATATAATCAGCGAATTCGCAGCATTTAGAAGGCAGTCACGGTTGGCTACCGGCGTGTAGACAATGGTACTACGTGGTGGCTGGTTGTTTCCTTGAGACCAACATCCTACGTATTGTTTGATGTATGAGTGAGCGGCCATTATCTTCTCAATGTTGGCAGAATGTGTGGGGTGTAATAATAGGCATAGGTGCGCGTACGCAACAAAAATATTTGGTAACGTAGTCATTGTATGTATAATTATGTATACTGTTTATATTACATGAATAAAGCTTGCGCCTGAGCCTGCAGCCATGTATTATTTGAAGACTTGCCTGGAGGACTTAATTTAGGAATAGTCGCGACTGCACGAGCATCAAGCATCTTCCTGCAGCTTTGCCCGCGTGGATGTCAGAAATTATCACACTGGAACGTGCTACCGAGAGAAGAAGTAGCCTATGTCCTTTGAAAGGAGTCCATCTATCTGCTTGCCAAATTTTGTAGAAATCCGTTCAGTGGTTTACGTGTGAAAAATTAACATTCAGACAGATCGAGTTAGTATCGATTTTATAATAATTATTTTGGATGAACAGTACGGCGATAATATCAGATATTTTATACTAGTATAAATATACAGGGTCAGTTTTTTATCCAGTGCGCAAACTGTAACCATGAATTCAGCATATCATTCTAGAACCGCAGACATTTTTCGCCGGTTATAAAGAAAAAAATCGGCTGTTTCATAGAAAAGTGCAATGCCTACACAGTCAAAATGTATGGAACAGCTGATTTTTTTTTTATATAACCGACGATTTTTTTTTTTTTTGTGGTAGGGGGTTTAGAATGATATTCTGAATTCATGGTTACAGTTTGCGCACTGGATAAAAACTTTTCCTGTATATGTTATTAGTCAGACCTCGAAGCTCCGGCGCTCCTAGGTTTGACTAGTCAAAGTCCAAACGGATTGAGGTTTTCGGCCTCTGACTAAAGAATTTTCGTCAAAACTAGGAGAAACTAATGTAACACTGTTTGATTCACTCATCTTTAATCTTACACACCGGCACGCTCAATGTCCAAAATTCCAAATATTAAATAATAAATAATTTAACAGAGAAAGCATAAACTTGTTTGTGGAACACCGCAAGTATAAACTTGTTTAATAAGTAGGTACAGTCGACGTTTGACCGAGTCTGCCAGTCCCTTCTAGGATCGACTAGGCAAAGCCCGAGACAGATTTAGTTTCGACGTTTGACTGAAAAGTTAGGAACTTCTAGGCTAGGTTTGACTAAAACCACTTTAGTTAAAGACCGAAACTGGAATTTATTTCGGGGTTTGCGCGAAGGCTTTGGTTAAACCTAGGATAAACCAGTCATTCCGGGAAGAGACTGCATATCGACCTTTGACTATGACATTTAAAAAGAAGAAGTACCTACAAGAAGTAGATTATACCAAATATATGTCATCTGTGAAAGGCATATAAAAGTGGAAGCACAAATCCTGTCCTGAGCTCTTGGCTTTGGAGTAGATCTACGTATTCATGGATACTTACTTATCAATTAGGTAGAGTGACAGTCCTCCCTTAGCTATTAAAGACTGCGGGTAATTTAAAAACATTGCAAAGCCATTTTAATAGAGTAACCGTGGAGTGTCTTGCCGGCTCTTCTCTATACGAAACGACCAATTGGAACCTTGGACGTTTCATAACTGCCCTTGTAGATTTATGTGAAATATTTTTTTCATATTTAGAGGTACTTCTAACCGTTTCTGTGAGTGCTAAATGATAACTTTAATAATATTATTTATTTTCTTTCTTTACAGATCCTTGAAACAACAAACCTTCATCACCAGTGAAAAAAAAGGAGAAAAATAAAACAAAATGACGAGATAGAAAAAAAAGTTTATTCTAACAATGATTAGGACGTTCTAAATTCAAAAGTGATGAAGTGAGTGCATCATAAAAGCAAGATGGCGTCGTTATTAAGTGTAGTGTTATTATTAGTGTACTGTTGTGTGAGTGTGTATGGACATGTAGCCCTGACCTTCCCTCCGGCAAGGAGGTACGACTTGGATTTTCTGGATAATTCCAGAACGAAGCCACCATGTGGAATGCCTAAAGGTAATTTTGATGTTTACTTCTTTTTCTCCGCCATTCACTGCCCAATTTATTTCTACGAATGCCATAATTGCTACTTTGGTCTACAGTTACAGTGTTATCCATTTGCAGAGAGATAAATGCTTGTCCTTCTGTGTTTGACATCATATTGTGACCTCTTAAACTCGATGCAATGGCTGGGTACAGGTACTGCATTCTGAATGATACCACCGAAGCCACTGGTTAGACTTTCGAGCTTTCATTGGCTTTTAAGACTTCATTCATTCAATTTCGTCTGGAGTTTGCAATAAAACTAAGACGACCCACTGACCTAATTAATAGCCTCCTTGTACACACGTCCGTCTCGAGTCCGGTTAAGCAGCAGACAACCTCCTAGGTTCACCTGCAAGATGTCATTCCCAACAAAAAACGTCTGGCTAAGCTTGCACCGTCAGCCCCGCTTCTAATTCAACCTGGCTGATTGGCAAACTCTTTGCAAAAATATAGAAAACATAAAAAAAGAACAGTAGCGAAAAAAATATATAAAAAAAACACTTTTTACTAGCGAAAAAAATATATAAAAAAAACACTTTTTACACCAGCAGCATGTCTCAACCGTAATCAGTAAATTAGACACACGGTCTAGACACTAGTCAGGCCGAAATTCAGACCAAGATGAAAACGAGTCTGTTTACACACAGATGACCTCGGGGTCGTTGACCTCAGCTGAGTCATCGTTTTGTTGCATTGTTGTGAATCTTATTTTGTGCTGTAATCGTATATTGAGGTAGGTTGCTTTGCTTGTTGGACGAATTGTAATCCAAAAATGTTGGTGGCCCACTCCCGGAATTGATGCATTCTGGACTACACCGTACTTGCGTAACACACTATCAATCAGAATCATTTAGAATATTTTAGAAGGATATTGTTAATCAAAGGATAGAACCCAATTAGCTCATTCGAACATAAATTCTAAAAAAATGTCTGCTCCGTGTATTCCCGTTGTCCTCGTTCGTAGGCCATGTCCCCGTTAAAGGGGACAAAGGGAATTTAATAAAATAATTAAAAATGGTTCCCGTTGTCCACGTTAATCTCTTGTAATATAAATTATTTTTAAATATGATTACTCCTATGTTTGGTAAGCGCCTACCAAGTTATGACAACCTAGTACTTCGAAGGCATAATAGCGTTTTCGAGCTTGCAAACCTACCTGTTAGGTGAGCTCCTACCAAGTTATGACAACCTGGTACTATAAAAGTATCTACATATAAAATTAACATTTCTTTTTTGTCTCTCTCTTATATTTTAATTTTAAATCTATTACTATAACCGTGACTAGTCATCTGCACCCGTTTGAAGGTGATAGTATAACGCGTAGAATCATCCCCTAACTAAACGAATGTAGGCAGGTGAGGTAAGTAAGTCGCCACTTACCCGAAGTAATCTGCCGAAGCCTAAAAGCAGGATATATCTAAGTAATTGTCTATCTGCCATTCATTTTTTTGTACTGTTTGTTTGATGATTCACATTTTGGTTTTTCGGTCAAAATGATATTTACTCGATAAAAAAAAAAAAAAAAAACGCGAACATATCTGGGACTTGTCCGCAATTAGATAAAAAAATATAACACACCTAATAATTTAATGGAAAAGCATTGAGTACTGGCAACTAAGAAGTCCGTAGTTAATCATAGAGGTCATAATTTACAGCATTTAGTCCGCCAGTCCGCCAATCAACACTACATAATTGCCATTATTGCCAGCGGTAATCTGTCACTTTGCATAATTGAATCATTGGGCAGTATATTTTACACACATTTCTGAGTTCCTATCTAAACCCGCTGACACGCGTTATCCTCAGAAGCGAAAAGAGACCGCGAGATAATAAAAAATCATAAGTTTTTTGCAATTTTGCGGTCAGTGTCAGGTTGTATACTAGTGGGTGCAGTACCGGTTCCTTCTCAAGAACCGGGACTGAATTTGCGGTACTGGACTTGGAACCGGGATTTCACGGGAAATTCAGTACTTTCGGTACTTACTACTTACGTACAAATGTCGCTATTAATTTGTTGTATGAAGGGCACGTGTGCGTGCAGAGAACATACAATTATGTAATATATGTAAAAAAATGAACTCATTAGAAATGTGGGTTAGTGTTGTTAATAAAAGTATGTATTATTTTTGTAAATCTATTATTGACATTAATCATCAGAACACAATCATAACAGAATTTAAATGCTTTTATATAAAATTAGTAAGAATTATCAAATAGAACTTAAATTCGAGGTACGAGTATATTTGAATTAGAAATAAGTATTTTTTCGTTACGTAATAACTTTGTTTTTTCCACTAAAAGTATCACTAAACAAACATTAGCAAAACAAAACTGTAGTGGTAAATCTCGATCGAAATAAGTAACAAAAAATCATAAAATGCAACAAAATTTGAGGATAAAATCGTTATTCTCGTTAAAATAAAGTAAAGTATCATTAAATAAACAAATTTAGTAAAACCAAACTAAAATGCTTTTTCGAGATCAAGATAACGAATTTAAAAATTCAACAAAATTTGATTATAACAATTCTCTTTAAAATAAAAGTAATGCAATAAATGAAACAAATCAAAACTCAACTTATTTCCCTAACTGACCTTTTTTTTTCTTTATTTACCTACATGGCTTTTTTCTCTCTGTAATAGGTTCTGAAGGAAATTATAGCATTTACTCTTCTGTCACTCAACGATGTTCTCAGCTTTACCATTATTGTATTAAAGGTAGTTCATTTAATGTGATTTTTTACTGTTTATTGAAAAAAAATAAAGTACCGAAATAATCAAAAGAATCGGTTCTCCGGGATGAAGACCCGGTACCGGATTGTTTCAAAAATCCCGGGATTTCCCGGTATTTTCGAGACCGGGATTTCCCGGGAGTATGCCCTATTGTATGTGATACGTGACCGTAACACGTACAAAAAAAAAAAAATTTTAGTAGGTATGTACAATAAATATATTTTCATTAAAACCGTTTAACTTAAAAAAATACTAAATTTTTAAAAGGAGCTCGTGTGCAAAATTGAATGTTTCTTTATTAGTCCTACAGGCTAGACCCAGTGGTTTCGCTTGCGCATTGTCTGTCAGCGAATTAATTACTTACCTAATTAGATCATAGGGTAGTACAGTCACGAGCAATAATATGTATACACTTACCAACTTTTAAAAGTAATTTTCTCCACTTTTACTAATTGTAATCTTATTTTACTATGAAAATAATATTTTGGAACCCACACTGTAATGAAATATCTAAGTTATCTCGAGGCTGCAATCGCTATTTAAAAGAAAATCGCTTTTGAATTTGGCGATGTGTTTACATGTTATTTATTGCTCGTGACTGTACATATACCTATCGTAATTTATATCGCCAGGTCTTAGAATAGGTAATATCGTCGGCCTAATTCGCTAACCTGCTAAGTCCATTTTTTGGCTAAATTTACTTTTTATACCAGTTAAAAAGTAAGTGCGATATTAGCCAAAAAAGGTGACAAATGCTATGCCCGAAAAACTGCTTTCTGAACAACAGTCAATCTCCACAACGAAAACCTGCTAAATCCTGTTGGGACCTCAGTTTTGTACTTTTTCAGACTGATTTCTAAATATTGTTAATTTCAGATTTTTGGAAAATTATTTCTGTTTTATTATTATATTTAATTTTCTTTTTCGATATATTCACCTGCAAGCCTAATACATTTTTCAGATCTTTCAATAAGCTTATGCAAATCATCAAAAAACAAAAAAAAAATCCTTAAAATACCCTAAAACTGCGTCCTTCACTTGAAAATTTCTAGCCACGAAGTTATTTTTTCATGTTTGAGAACAGATAATAATCGCAGGGGGCCAGATCTGGACTATATGGATAGTTAATTATTTCGAAGCCAGACTTGTGTAGGGCAGCCAGGGCAACACGGCTCTTGTGAGCATGCGCATTGTCGTGCGAGAGCAAGATGCCTTTTGTCAATTTTTCTCTTTGATAGCTTCCCTCAAATGCTCCAAAATTGACGCACAGTATTCTCCGGTAACATTAAACCCTTGTCCTTATAATCTATCAGCAGGATTCCTTCAGTATCCCAGAACAGTCGCCATGAGTTTTCCGGCCGACTGCGACACCTTGAACTTCTTAAGCGGTGGTGTGCCTTTTTTATACCACTGCATAGTCTTGTTTAGATTCAGTTTCATAATGATGAACCCAAGTTTCATCTCCAGTCACAATTCGACTAGAGGTACCCTCTTGGTCTTCGTTACAGAGGTCCAAAAATGCACGTGCACTCTCAACGCGCTGTTGCTTTTGCGGCGGTGTGAGCATTCTCGGCACCCATCTTGCACTGACCTTAGTCATACCGAGATGGTTATGAAGAATTTGTAAAAATGGTTTTATCGGATATTTCAACCATTTCTGCAAGCTGTTCCATTTCTGCTAACCTAACTTCTTAAGACGAGCGTCTTCCAATATTATTTTTTCGACTTTAGCGATGATTTTTGGTGTAGTCACTTCGATGGGGCGCCCAGGCCGATGATCGTCTTCAAGTGATTCTCGTCCTTGCTTGAATAGACGATGCCACTTGTAAATCATGGTTTTACAAGGGCAAGAGTCTCCATAAACGGAGAACATCTCTTTCGTAATGGTTTGGACGTTTTTCCTTGCTTGGTAAGGAAGTTTATAACGGCGCGTTGCTAGATTTTTTCCATTGTGAATGCTGCCTTCCCGATTAAGTTGCTTGGTTGATGGTAGTTCATCGTAATAATACTCGGTATTTATACTGATAGTGAATCACTCAACTCGTTGACGTACTAATGAGACCCCTCTTCAACCCCGCCATTCCGCGAGCTTAAAAACGCACCCTCGTCGTAAAACAATATTAAATGGCTGTCATTAATCATTATAAAAAAAATACTTAGGAGTATCCTGTCAATATGTGTTGGTTTTGTAGTATTACGTGTTGTACGACACGTAATACTACAAAACCAACACATAATAACGTATATTAAAACTGTTACAGATTGTTTATGAAAAGAGTATATCTTAGATATTTTAACCCTGTTTTCTATTAAAGAAGACTGATTGTTAAATTTTTATTAATAATTTTTTTGATTAGGTACTGATTGAATTATTTTTATTAATCTATACACCATGCTCAATTTTTATTTTATTTAGAAAACTGCTAAGTCCTCAAGCAAATTGAAACTCCACCTCGACAAACTGCTGAATAATTGCTTTTCAAAATTTTATAAAATGTGTATAAGTTATGCTGCTACATTTATTGTTAAAATATCAAGAAAAATTAAAGAAACCAACGGGATTTTCAGAATTTTGATTGATAAATTAATAGAAATATAATTCAGATTTTTCTTTGTCCTGTAAACTATGTCAAAATGAACTTAGCAGGTTAACGAATTAGGCCGACGATATTATAATGTATTTTATGCCTGCATACTTCAAATACCTCTGACTCACTGAGCTCTCGGCACGACAACACGACGACGAAGGGAAATGCAAACGGCACAAGGGCGTCCTTGCTTCGCCCTCTTAAAACCTGACTTGTTGTGATTATTATGTTGGTATTCGTCTCAGCTGTTGAGCAAATTATAATGTTGTTCATTTCAATAGGTACCTTCAAACAGGTTTTTTTTGCTTGGTCGTTTACCCCCTTATTACAGAACAAGGTTTTTCTTTAGGTATGGTTTAAACCACCGAGCCTGTTTTTGAAATAAGAACTTAGAACTGAAATAGAATTACAGCTCCTTTTACAAAACTGACAATTTAGCACTGGACTAACTTGTCAGTTTTGTAAAAAGAGCTGTATTTCGAATTCAGTTAGGTTCTTATTTAAATAACAGGCTCGACGGTTTAAACCATACCCAAAGAAAAACCTTGTTCTGTAATAAGGGGGTTAGAGATATTGGTAGATTTTGAACATCTAATTTGTGTAAAAAGGACGTGGAGAATATCTGCGGTAATTTCGCGCATTTCTTTCAAGCAGTCGTGGCCGAGTGGTTAAGGCGTCTGACTCGAAATCAGATTCCCTCTGGGAGCGTAGGTTCGAATCCTACCGGCTGCGGATCTTTTTGTTCATAACATTATTTTTGAAAAGAAGTTTAGTAGCATTTGTTTAATTTTTACTTTATTGTAACTGTTTAAAATATCTCTTGAAACAGTAAATCAAATGACATTATGAAAAAAACAATAAAACTTTTAAATTGTTTGCTGTTCTCTTCAGTCAAATCAACCATGACTACATGTTCAACAAGCTGCTTCATCAATTATCCGTCTTTTGTTCTTAGTTCTTATTCTTACTGATGATAACTGTCAACACATCTTCTGGATATTATTCTGATCAGCTGCTATTGCCTTTTCTTCTATTTTACATACGTACATCACACTATCCACAATTTCTTCGTCTTTGGTGACTCTTTCTCTCTGCTCTCCGTCTCTCTCTCTCTTTCTCGCTCTCAGCTCTCTCTTAAATCCAAAAATTTTGTTTCTTCTTCCGTCAGTACTTTTTCGCACTTTCGTTCTTCTTAAGCTTTTAAATGTGTTAACTGTAAATCCCTCTCAATTCATAAGATTTAATTAAAGGGCTTCTTAATTTTGTCGTAAACGTCGTCGTATGCGTTTTGGGTCTTTGAAATTTTAATTTTTAGCCATCGATGCAAAAAGAGAGGTGTTATAATTTTAACCGCTATGTGTGTGTCTGTCTGTGGCACTGTAGCGCTTAAACGGGTGTACCGATTTGGATGCGTTTTTTTTTTTAAATCGGTGTATGTCAAGAATAATTATTATTTTCGTATTCTCTTAGACGACGCGTAAAGATATCGCGTCGGTATTTTAACGTGCTCTCGCTCCAGGGTAACCCGCGAAAATCAAATTTTCACAAGTTCATGTAGTTCCATTGATGGAATATCTCATGAAAAAATAATTGAATGTCATGAAGAGCGTTCATCCCACGCGGGCTGGCAACGGCGCATTTTTGCAGTTTTTCGTGATTATTTCATTAAATACAAACAAAAGTTTTTTTTTTAAGCCAAGCACTAGGACTTACAAGTTTGTATGCATTTTTTACATTTATTTTGTTATTTACTTATAAAAATCGACATGTACCGTCAGTTTTTTACTATTTCCATTATTTAGTACGATGAAATGTTTTCATTAAAAACTTAGACCCGTATTACAGAACGTCACTCAATACTCAAGCATTACTTAAAAGTCTTAAAACTAGTTTCAACCAATCACATGGCTTGAATCTAGTTTTAAGTACGGCTTGAGTATTGAGTGACGTTCTGTAATACAGACCTAAATGTTAAAAATATACATATACCAACAATTCACTAGTCAATTCCTTAGATCACACACGACATCTGCTAATATATGTCGACAAATTGTCTTGGAACATTTCGATTCCTTACCGTTACATTGGTTTCTACAAAACGCGATATTGACGTAGGGGGATAAATTACGTCACACAATTTTTATGGCTTTTTGACCCTCGCATGGTCACACTTGTGAAATCCCATCTCCCTTATGTGACGTCATATATTTTTCAATTTTATATTTAGAAGTAAGTAATTTTTAAACAGCAGCCTATCATTATTTTTTTTCAAAAGAAAACAAAGTCAAATGTTTTAGGTAGATAGAAGGAGCATTTTCTAGATCGAGTAAGCAATATTTTTAAACGAGATTTAGTATTTTAGATTTTAACATGTGACGTCACAAAGCTTCTTAAAATTTTCTTACGTTTCTTTTGCTATTTCTCGCTCTTATCAGTCAGTTCAAAAATGCGTCATTTACGTTGTCGCGCAGATCAAATATTCAAACATTGGGATTTTCCATCAGGAACAGAACACTTCCCGACTTGGGAATCGAACCCGCAATCTCATGCTCAGCATTAGCGCTTGCGTCCACTAAACTGATGAGGCGATCAGGCTGTTTTAGAGATAAGGGCCCCCTTATGACTAAAACAGCCTGATCAGTTTAGTGCATAAATTACGTGAGGCGTTTAGGGTCGAATCGAATCTCACCCACTCTCACGTGGGGGAGAGGGGTAGTGTCGGCAAATATCACGTAATTTATATTTTATTCCGCAAAGAAACAATATAACATAGCGGGAAAACCAATTTAAATTATGTAAAACATGTTTTTTAGCCAATGAGGCTAAATCCAACGCCTCAGCTAAGCCAGGCAAATGCAACGCATAAATCCAACGCAAATAAGCACAGATTAACATTTTAACTGACTTCAAAAAGAAGGAGGTTATCAATTCGACATGTTTAAAAAAAAAATGTATGTTCGGGCATAACTCCGTCATATATGGACAGATTTTCAACATTCTTTTTTGTTTGATAGAGGTTTATTCCGAAATGGTTCCTTTAAAATTTCATATAGATCTGATGATGCGTTTCGGAGACGGACAACGAAACTCTTCAAAAAATGACAGCATATCAACCGCGATTGCTGCTATAGCATAATTATGCATTGTTTTGACCAAGTATATAGTGAAATTTCGAATTGTTGTGGGGTAGGTACTATAAATCAAAAGTGAAAAATAAAAACTTTTTCCAAAAAACAAACAACCGGTCTGCGGAAAAACACTACCTACAATGTGAAAAATAACTTTAATTTCGGAAGTCTGTGACTTTGTATTTTAGTTTTTTGTCTTGTATTGTGTTTCCGGAAGTCGGCAGTTCTTTTTTTGGAAAAAGTTTTTACATTAAAAATACGTAAGTATTTGAAATATCTCACGTGAGATTATGGGGCGGGGGGAAGGGTCGAGTCAAATTTCACGACATCTCACCAGAGCGGGAGTGGGGGTCGAAACATCGCCAAAACTGCCTCACGTAATTAATGTACACCCCCTAATAAGCGTAGCATGTCAGTAAGACGACGTCCATATGGACGTAATATAATTGCACTGGATTCTCGACACAATGCTTAGTGCCTACAGTTGAAAATCGAACAGTAAAACACACTGTTCGATATTCGACGCACTTAGTCCACACCGTGCACCGAGTTCAAAATTCAGTGCACGAAAAAAATTCGCCGCGATTTTATTACGTCTGATTAAACGTCACATATTCATCCAATACGGTCACCCTTGGCCTCTGAAATTCCATTTCACTCTACACAAGCAAATCATTAATTGAAATAACCTTGAAATAACAGGTTGTGCCCATTCAATGAGAAGTCGACCAGTTTCTATGAAAACTTCATGGAAAATGTTCTGCCAGAATCGCATGAGCAAACAGGCACTACGCGATAGGTACTTATAGATCCATTTCCATGAAGTTTTCATATAAAATCTACGGGAGTGGCGCGTAGCACCTGTTTGTAGAAGCCTTTAAACACGTCATCTACCACTGTGTGTAGAGGGCCTTACAAACAATGGTCCACTGAAACCGCGAATTTGTCTGCGCGCGCATGACTTCGGAAGCTACCCTCTTACTGGCCCTCCTCTTCATAGGACCGTGTGGCCTAATGGATAAGGCGTCGGACTTCGGATCCGAAGATTGCAGGTTCGAGTCCTGTCACGGTCGAAAGGCTTTTTGTGGGTGTCTTGGGTGAAGGTCACTGAAGTTCATGTCCTCGACCTTTGCTCTCTAGGTAATATTAAATTAGGAGGAAAATGCTGTTTTTGGTCAGTAAATAGGAATTTTTTTAACAAAATACCGTAAAAAAAATATGTACATACTTAAACATTATAAAACCACAATAATACAAAATTCATTAATTATGAATGTTATGTTGTTTTGTTCGTTTTCTGTTCTCAATCACAATTTAAAATAGGGGATAAGTACCTACCAATTACTTGTTTCGGTAGTAATACAATAGCTAACGAAACAATTGGGTGGTTTTGGTATTTTGTAAACAACCAAATTATTTATAGAGAAATGTATAAATAAAAATAAAAAACTGAAAATAATTTAATAAAACAACAAAAAGATTTTTAAATTCCTACTCATCGGACCTAAAGTTTCTACAACTTCATCAAATGTAGACTGTAGTAAGCAAAGGGAGCTATTAATTAATTAGAAAACCTGTACTAAAAAAAGTTAAATAAGACGCAATAAATTTATAACAAGATAAAAAACCCGTTCCCACCGATACCGGAATGTTACGTCTAAAACCAGTTGCGACATCTACATGTAATTGCGTAACAACTATGCAAATGGTGTCACGATAACAGTTTCATTACTCGGTACGAGATGGCGTTGATAGCAATTTTAACAAATCGCACAACTTTTATTGAATGTTGAAATTAATATATTTTTGACGTTTTTATGTTGATTAAGAATTGAATTATAAATGATGTAACAATTTTTTGTATAAATCTAAACCTTACTACATAGGTACCGATTTTTTTTTCTAAACGGCTTGGTCTCTTTTGTTTCAGGAACATTAAAAACATCGTTTTTAGCTGGATCAACGTTCACAGTACATTGGCATTTAGCATACGCACATCGAGTAAGTGAATACTTCTTTTGATTAATATCTCACAGCCCGGCTAGCTCAGTCGGTAGAGCATGAGACTCTTAATCTCAGGGTCGTGGGTTCGAGCCCCACGTTGGGCGAAATCTTTTTTGTTCATATTTTGCTTTTATTTTTTTCAGGGAGGATTTAGTTTGAGAATTTTAGACGATTTGGAAAGACCGCTGCTTGATTTGACGCCGAGAGCCGGTGGAACTGAATTTGTTCGAGATGATGTTACGTAAGCGCTTTTATACAATTCGTTAATACCTTCAGAGTACATAATTATTGGATATTAATATAAAAGGCCGCTTAGTTTATAATATTTACTAGCGATTTCTACATTGATATTGACGAAATCCGTAGTTTCGTCCGAAGCTACGGGCGATTCCTACTCCGTATCACCTACGGATATTAACATTCTGGGCAAGCAGCAGTTTGACAAAATTAGTTTGGGGCCCGACTTAAGAATGAATGACAGTACAATTTGACAGTTGTCCCTATTCCCGATGTTTTGGCTGTCAGAAAATGTAAATTAATTGGATTGTAGGGTTCACATTCACTCCAAAGTTAACAAACCTTCAAACTTCTTTCGAACGGCGGGTATTATCGATGACGGACTTAGTACCTAGTTAGATCATTTTTTCTGATCATACTTTATTTATTCTGCTTCACACGGTTTTACGATTTCTCAAAACATTACATTTTCTTTATCACACGTATTTTTATTTATTAAACACACATACTGCCCTCGTAACAGCAAATGCAGTACTTGCAAAATGGTAGTTTCGAGAAAAACGCGGTTAAGTATTTTTTTTGAATCTCTACTACAACTGATTAAAAAACTCATTTGTTTTGTTACAGAAGAAGTACAAAAAATACAAATTATTATTTAGTTTGATTTTGACAGTATTTTTTCTAATGTAGGTCTTTATAAACTTGAATACTGCATATAGACCTTGTGTCGCCATTTACAAATAAATCAAAGTAGTGCATTAAAATGCAGTACTCGTGTTTGTTACTGCATTTGTTTCTAGGAAACACATTAACTGCATTTAGCATTAGCAAAGTTAATAATTGAAGACAACTAAACTAATAGACATAATGCAGTGTAAATAAGTCTTGACCTTGTCTTGATTTAAATAAATAAAATAGGGAAAAAAGGGAAAGTCCTGGGTATTATGAAAATCTTTTATTTTATAATAAATTTAAACAGTGTTTATGTTGCGACGTGGAGTTTTTAAAACATACTGGACGTTGTTTAACTAAAATAATAGAACATGTATCTCTTTAGAAATACCTATATATTACCTACTAATAATCATCATGTTTATAACATGTGATTTAATACCATAAAATAAATGAGATCATTCTTCAAAGGTTTCGCATTAGATTATTTAAACGGAACACTGCTTCCGTAGAAAACAAAAAAATATAATTATTTAAGTACTTAATTAATAATGGCACAGTAACAGTCTTTTAGTAGTAACTAAAACTAATTAATAAATCACAGCATTTGTTTCATGTTTCATCACAGTCTCCTGCTTCCAAATTATTCACAAGATCAGCCGAAGAATCATTGATATGGAGGTTTTGCCAAAATGGTAATCTATTTTGGGGAATTATTTTGGAAATTGTAGCAAGAATAGCAGATTTTCTGTCGTTAGATATACCTCTTGGAAAAGTGTTTTTGATGGGATCAGGAATTGACAATGACTTCAAGTATTTTACTTTCAGGAACTCAATTTCATGTAGCGTTCCATCATACTCGGTTTTCACAAACAACTTACTTTCGTTTCTGTGTACCTCCACAATAACAATATCTTTTAAATATACTCTATTTGTGCTCTTTTTAAGTCTATGTTGAGATGAATGATCCATATATTTAGAGAAATCTGAAACTTCCATAGCTTTTACTGTAACTTTCCCTGAATTCGCTAACTGCACACAATCAATGAAATCAGAAAAATCATACACCTTTCCTGCTTTTTGTAGTTGGTTTTCGACTTGGTGGTGAAAATTGTCAGCTGACATAAAAGTATGTCCAGGTTCTAAATATTTGATAGTAATGTTTTCAGCAAATATTTCAGAACTGTTTACAATCTGCACAAGAAATGTAAAAAAAGCCCAGTTCTTGTTCTGACTTGAACAATTATCTGTCCACACAACTATATCGGAACAGTCACGTTTGCTGAGAAAAAACGCTTTATAAGCGCTGATGATGTCTTCTTGTTTCCTGCCTGAAGTAGCTTCATGCCAAACTACGGCGAAGGGCTGTAGATATGGAGACTTCGTAGGCCCTAAAGGTACGAAACTCTCATTGAATGCTATAATCCTCGGACAAAAAATTACTGATTTGAACATGTCAACTCTTGGTAGCATTATCACTTTCTGTAAATCAGCAGAAAAAAATATTTTGTTGGGGTCAGCCGCTGACAATTCAACATCTTCTTGATACAAGTTTCGGGCTTTTTTGTATCTTACTTGGTGGTTTTTATAGGAATTACAAACATCACAGGATGCTGATGCTGGTTCTCTGCAAGTAGGTTGATGTAATTTATACCCTTCGCATTCTTCACATTCTTCGTTTCCCAATTGGGTAAACGAAATGTTCATGTCTTTTCTTAAAAACTGTCTGTATAATTCATAAGATATTTTTATTTCAGGATGTTTTTCTGTAAAATCATTAAACATGAGAGTTGCGCTTAAGTCGCTAGGAAGGTATCTTCTGTTAGGTGCGTGTTTTCTTCTGTAGTGTGCAATTGCTGGTCGGAACGTTTCAATATGGTCTCGTAGTAAGTTTCTGTCTATTTTCTCTTTGTGCTCTCGCTTACCACGTTTATCTGTTTGTGCATTTATTGGTTTTTTTAAGGCGTCAAGTACGCGGCGATCGTTTTTTTGGTGATAACCCAATGTGGTCAAAAAAAATATTTTGCATACCTCAGTCTTCCTATTATCTTTTTCGAAGAAATATTTATATGTATTGTTTCTGGATAACGTACTTTCCCTAATGCGCCGGTTAATGGTTAGTTTTTCTATTAACGATTGTATATAGTATCCCTGTCCCTCGTAACTAAGCTCCCAGAAAGCTTTGTTGATCTCTAAACGCTCAAATTGTGAAAAAATTCAGTACATTTTTTTTTGCAGGCATATGTACATGCTGGTTTAACAGCGAATTTTTTTAATTTTGTGGCCTTCTTCACTTCTTTTCTCATTTTTAAAGAATCTGTGTATACATTTCTCTTCCTTGCCTTTCCAGTTTTAGTGCGGCCCTTTGGCGCGTCACTGTCAATTGCCGTTTCTTCACTGGTCTGGACTCTACTATCGAACTCTTCAATTTCCTCTTCTCTTTCTACTACAATTGGATTTTCCGCCACCTTTGGAGTAGGCACAAGTGAGTTGGATGTTCTGTTATTGCAAATTAAGCTAAAGCTTTCGTCTTTGGAAAATGAATAATTAAAAATTTCTATAGGCATATCAAATTCAGCTGCTAGTGGTAAGTTTAAAGAGGAATGAAATTCAGCGGCGGCCGGTGTTAAATTATGAAAATTTCCGTCATCAATACTTTTTTCTAAACTATGATCGGGATTTTGGTCTTCTAATGATGCTGGAACTGGGGTGCCCTCAAGGGATTTTGTGAGTGTTTCATGGCATATTAAACTAAGACTTGTTTCTTCTCTTGGGTAATAATCATTTAAAATTTGAATTTGCTTCTCTAAGTCATCAACCGGCAAGTTTAACGAGGAACCATATTCAATTGGCGATTGTAAAATGTGATTATAGTAATTGTAATCAAATGGATGCGCCCAAAGCTTAGAAAAATCATGAATGTTGCAAATGGGTTCTATTTCCAAGGTTAAAGTTTCCAGTGTCGGCTCTAATTTTATCTCCTCCCTCTCTTGAATATTATTTTCTTTTGGTTTTACTACCATACCGACTAATCTCCGACCACGAAGCTGATTTGCAGACATATTTTCTGAAATCAAAATAAACAGCTGTACTTAAATATCACAGGAACCACAAAAATCATACAATACGAACTTTATTACCTATTTGTAGTCAAGAATTTCATAAAATCGCAGCTAAAATAGTTCAAGAAACATTTGTTAGTAGTATTGTTAGTAGAATCCATTGTCAACGAATATTGTCTAACTAGCTGCTGCCAGCGGTTTCACCCACTACATCTCTAAAGTTATCCCACGGGAACATAAAATCGGGATAAAAACTATCCTATGAGTTAAACCAGGTTACAAACTATCTGTGTAACAAATTTCATCCAAATCCGTTCATTGGTTTTTACGTGAAAGAGTAACAAACATCACTTCATCCAAACTAACTTTCACAAATATAATATTAGTAGGATGGGATTGCATTTTAGTAGGTTTAAGTCTGTTACAAGAAAGATTTATAAATTTGATTAAATTTTTCCGTTTTAAAAACAAATGAAGTAAGTAAGTATCGATGTTTAGGCATATATAAATTTGTACCTTGAAAACTCAAGGTCAGTTTCATTTATTCATTACAATAAGTAGCATTCAAGAAAAGTTTCATCAAAAAATAAATCAAAGTATTGACTCTTTGTACTCTAAAGTAATAGGTTCACAAATCAACTTACCAAATATCTTACAGCACAAACACGAAACACACGAGTCGTATGCCGCGCGCGGCTGCAACACGTCCCACCACCGCGAGTGACGAGCATAGACTGATGCACATGCAAAACACAGTATGCGCTATAAGAATGCAGCAATTTTGCATATTTTGTTTTACAATACTAGGTTGAATCGCAGTATAAACCAATACTGCATTTCACCTTAGAAAGTAATGAATAACCAAATATACGAATGTACTAAATTAAAATGCAGCCAAAATGCGAGTACTGCGTTTCTTACTAGTATTAGGTCTTTACCTATGAAATTGCCGTTCTGCAGTACTGGCCATTTCAAATCAAAATAATTTTTGTTTGGCTAAGAATTCTAATTTCAAATTAATTTTATTTTAAAAACATGGATTTTTTTTTCTAAAAGTAGTCATTTCTTTATTGATTAGTGTTACATTTTCATCGCATTTCAATCTTTTTCGTCATCATGGATACGTTAAAAATTCGAGTAATTATGGAATATGAGTACCGTCGTGGCAGCAACGCGGCACAAGCGGCACGCAACATCAACGACGTTTACGGAGCTAACACTACAAACCAACGCACCACCTGTTATTGGTTTGCTCGCTTCCGTTCTGGAAATTTCGACCTGAAAAATGAACCTCGCGGTCGTCCGAAGACTTTGGTCGACAATGACGAATTAAAGGCGATTGTGGAAGCTGATGATACACAATCTACGGCTGAATTAGCAGCAGCTTTCGACGTTAGCGTCAAAACAATATTGGTCCATTTGCGTCAAATTGGCAAGGTAAAAAAGCTTGACAAATGGGTGCCCCACGAACTCAATGATCGCCAGCGCGAAGTACGCGTCGAGACGTGCCTTGCACTGCTCAACAGACACACAAATGAAGGAATTTTGAACCGCATTGTTACCTGCGATGAAAAATGGATTCTGTTTGATAACCGTAAGCGCTCAGCAAGTTGGTTGGATCCTGGTTCAGCACCTAAACAATGCCCTAAACGAAAACTTACCCCTAGAAAAGTGATGGTCACTGTTTGGTGGTCTAGCGCCGGTGTGATTCATCACAGCTTCTTACCAAACGGGGTGAGCATTACTGCAGATGTGTACTGTGAAGAACTGAACACAATGATGGAGAAGCTGGCGCATCTCCAACCAGCATTGGTCAATCGCTCGTCTCCGCTGCTCCTGCACGACAACGCGCGACCTCATACTGCACAGCAGACGGTCTCCAAGTTGCAAGAACTGGGGTTGGAAGCTCTCCGTCATCCGCCCTACTCACCAGACCTTGCGCCTACAGACTACTACTTTTTCCAGAATTTGGATAACTTCTTGGCGGGAAAAATAATTAATACCCGAGAGGCAGTACAAAATGCCTTTGAAGAATTTGTTGCCTCCCGTCCAGCTGATTTATTTAAGAAGGGCATCAATAAACTGCCACTGCGATGGCAAAGATGCATTGATTGCATGGGTGATTACTTCGATTAATACAAATAAAAAATTCATGAAAAAAATTCGTTTAAATTTTTTCATACAAAACGGCAATTTCATAGGTAAAGACCTATTATTTAGACGAATACTGCATTCTAACTTGGTACTAAATACGTGATTACTGCATTTTAATCTGGTTTATGATCATTGCTGCATTCATACTAACAATATCAGATAATTTCCCAGGAAATACTGCATTTTTCCTTGTTGATTCACCATGTTCCGGTACCAAAAAAAAAGAAAAAAAAATATCTACGTGTAGCTGAAAGCGTCCAGGTTCCATTTTAGATAAAAACGAGAAATCGAAAAAATGTCGATTACTGCATTTGCTACTACGAGGGCAGCATATAATTTCAGAATAATTTTCCTCCAGAATAATTTTTCTACGTACCTACTTAGTGTTGAATTGAGAACGTATCAAAAATTCAAAATCCGTTGATAAAAACATCGCGGTCGGACAGACTCTGAAAAAGCAACTTTAATTCAGTTTATAATATACGTATGTAATGTTTGGTTTTCCAGTGCACAAAAGTACGAGGTGCGTCTACCAAGCGACTTCACGTGCGAGAACTGCACGCTGCAACTGCAGCGGGAGGCGGGCGAGTGGGGCAGTAACTACAGGTTCTGGTCCTGTTCAGACATCGACATACTGCCACGTGAGTATCATGCATAAGTAATGTCATAAACTGTGTTCGATAGTGGGAACCATAGATATATGAAAGAAGGAGAAATGCAGGTAGTTGAAAATCAATGGGAACCGTTTCGAGTGGTACTATTCTGTAAAAATGTCACCGTGAAAACGTTCAATAGGGTCAATCCCTGGCATCACGTGGAATGACAGCTCACTTCAAGCTCGCTTCACCGTGGTTTTCACGGTGAGATTGTACAAAATAGTTAGGCTGTTTGCCCTTACCACGCGTCACTACTACACACGCAGCTCAGTAAAAGCAATAGAAACGAAGTCGCGCACACACTGGCAATTCTAAATCAGAAAGTACATACTTCACAATCAATTATATGTAAACCTTATCTCAAAAGACAAAGCGTGCTATTTATCATGCACCGTATACAGTACACTAATTAGTATTGTGTATGTTTTAGACCTTATTGCTTAGGATGTTAGACCGACTGGTTTGTAACTTAATGTTCACTGTATTTCCTAGAGGGCCAGGGCCTAGAGACAAAACACATTTCTGTTTGCGTTCACGCCAAACGCTACGCCAAAATGTATGGGTGACATTATCTGCGGAAAGGACACGACGTAACCTTTCCGAAGGTAATGTCATTCTCATATATTTTGGCGTAGCATTTGGCGTGAACGCTAACAGAAATATGGTTTGTCTAGGCCTGCATATCAGAATACAAAATGAAAGGAGGATAATTAACCACAGTTGATGGTCAAAACCTCTCAAAAAGCCATGAATTTAAATTAAATAATTTATCATCTCACTTCTGCGACATCTTAATATTTAGCAACAAATTTAAGGCGCGGTAAGAAGCAATTTTCTTTGGGAATTTATCAATAGCGCATGTTGGCAACAAATAAGGCTCAAAACAGCGATGCGGTTGGTGTTAGTTGAATCGAATGAACACCAAAAGAAAAGTAATTTTTCAGTTTTCATTAAATTAAAAAATTAATGCACGGCTCAGTGGAATATTTTTAGGTATTTTTTTTAGTAGATGGACAATATTAAATATGTGATGGAAAATATTGACCTTTTTTTACATGAGCTTTGTTTTACGATTGTTTTATCATGATACTAATTTATTTTCATGAAATATTTTTCAATACTTACCCAAGTTTATTATTTGAACATTTGACAAAATACATTTTTTTCTAGCTTACGTATAATATGTACCAATACACCTTACTGTGCGCTTCACGGTGTCCTACGTTTAGGCAGCGCCTTAATAAGTTATTAAAAATGCTAATATATTAATAACAAAATACTTGATTGTCAAGATGTGGCATTAATCGTTTGGCATCCGAACGATATGTTAAGAAGTAAGTCAAGGTAATCTTGGTAACACTTAAAAATATGCGAGGCTCATTAGAATAGATAAATTCTCTTGTAGTATTTTGACAGCTCAGATATATCATTGGATAAGTTGTAGAATTTATGCAAGATTATGCATTCGTTAGTAAATAGATCTGCATCCTAATTGCGTAGGACAATATCAATCGCAATCTGAATCATTGTGAAGGATCATCCATTGCTTCATAAATGTTTAAAATATGCCTAAGGCATTAAGTCCGCCTTTGTACAGACGCCAGCACATCAAGCTACCCCAATCTGTCAAATTTCTTTGATAGGTTTTCAACTTTATACCGTAATCATGAGGTTCATGTTCAATTGGCAAAAATTTGACAGTTTGGGGTAGCTTGAAGTGCTGGCGCCTGTACCTTTTTCAAATCATCAAATAACTTCTTTCGGTCTGGCTGGAGCAGGAGGGCGTGTCTGACTTTTACTTACTAAAACCCACCCGTGTTCCCTTAGTAGCCTGTATGCCAGGGGCCGATATCTTTCGAACAACCCGCACCCCTGGCAGGCATCGGCCCTTGTGGGCCCCATTGGTTTGTGCTGACATTTCTTTGAGGCGCGCGTGGTACACAACGCGCCGTGGATCTGGGCTTGGTCCTACTGGACAACGAGCTACCCATTACTCGCCGTCGGCAAGCCCACGCCTATGGTAACAGTGTCGCGAGTTCAATTGATTTTTCCCATCTCAAAAAATACCCAACGCGCCTAAACAAGTTTTCACTAAAAAAAACAGTGCACTGATTACGGGCATAATAGACTTTTCAACACACTTGCTCATAAAATGGCTCTAATTTCACCGCAATTAGGCACATAATGACACCTATTATCAAACTGTGACTTTTTCATTACTATTATTCACTAGTGAGTTATAGCTTTTTTTTTATTAGTTGAGTTGCTTTGTTCTTAAAAAGTTTCGATACAAAAAAGGTCGTGCTCATTAGTACAAATAAATTAATATACCTATTGCTTGCTCATTTCATGCAAGTTCGTAATTAAATAGATAATTTCAACTACAAGTTGTTTTTAAGTTTTTAATAAATAAAACTTTCACTCAAATATAACTTTTGTTTTTTTCTGTAATAAAGAAAACTTTGAATTCCTCATTTTGTACGTGGCTAAAGCCCTATCCGCGAAAAGCAAAAAAAAAGAAACGTCATTCTTTTAGGCCACGTTCCGAGGTACAATAAAATCGATTTGACCGCGCTCACACACGACGTCCCGCCAATCGTCATAGATGACGTCATGACATGCGCCATCTTGTCAAAAATGATTTGTTTTAAGTCACATCGAATCTTTAGTTAATTTAGATTTATTTGAAATAGTGCTACTATTAGGAAGAAAAAATGTGTGGTGTATACAAGTTTAATATGGTGAATATAATGTGTTTTAACGTTGAGTGAACACTTTTATCGCGATCACGAGCGTTCCGTATTGATGACAAAAATGACGGTTCTTAGCTGTCAGAATCGTGATATCTAACTCGGAACGCAAAATATCGATGTGAGCGCTCACAGCGTTATTTTTCTAATTCGGAATGCGGCCTTAGTATAAGGCCGATCGCCATTGTTAGATGCGCGCGCATTGGAAAATTGAATACTTTTTCCCGCCATTGGCAAAAAAAAAAAAATCTCAACTCGTTTTCACTGTTGAAATTATAGTTATTTATTCATTAAAATGACTACAAGTACTATAGTTATGAAGAAAATTATTTATGTTGTAACACCGCCCGCGCCCGATATAAGATGTGAAGCTCTTAACGTTATGGAAAGTTTACTACCTAAAAACTCCAAGGACAAAACGATTTTTTAGTATTATTTTCTTCACAAGTGTGTTGAAAAACGTCGTATGATACACGTGTCTATTGATGATTACCGTCCTCGGCTCTCTTAAGACCCTCGCCTGACGGCTCGGGTCTCAATGGCGCCTCAGCGGTAATCACCAACCTTATACACTTGTACCATAATGTACTATTAATCAGTTAGAGAACCGCGTCGGCCGGGCACGGGCAAGTAGTCGCTCAGCTGTAAATGACGGTGGGATTCCGGGAGTGTAATAAAACAGACACAAAGAGACGCAACGCTTTTGCTTCTTCAAGCAAATTTGTTTTGGGGAAGATAAAAAAAAAAAAAAAAAACGCTACCTATTTAACATAGTTTACGATGGCAATTTAATCTAATCTAGATTAAATGTAGATACCATTAATCAGACTTAAACTATTCAGTTCTATTTAAGTATAACTGCATATTTAGCAAGGTATTCTCATCATCGCCGTCTGATTGAATGCTCTGTCTGCATTTAAGGCGCAGACAGCCGACTTTTAAGGACTTTGTACTGAAGATCACGTCTAAACGGCTTGTCTTATGTATTTAAAAAAAAAAGATGGGAAACTAGACAATTTTCTTCGTCATTTGATATGTGAATATTTTAAATAATATTTTTAAAACATAATGTAATTAATTCTTAAAGTAAAGTTTATCGCGGACATAAAAACGATAATCACGCAAAAACTATCAGATGTATTTCCATTAAACTTTCACCATCTAAAAGGCAATTTAATCACCCAAAATTTAGTATACGGGTTTTCTTTGAATTGTGTTTGATAAATCAACATGGGTTGTTTTTCGAAAAATTTGTTGCGCGGTGAGGCGGGTCTCTTGCGGGCGACGGGCGGCAGTGCATCGCTGTAGGTAGCTGTCAGCTATCGTCGCCTTAATAAGCCACTGTTCGGAATGTTAATGAATGCGCATCTCATTACAATACATTAGATTGTCGGATATCACAGTTTGGTTTGACTGACAAGGCTGTAGGTATGTCGTACGGAGATTAGATGATAAGAGTTTTATTTGCTGTCAATAATATTGTTTTATTTAACTACTGTACTTAGTAGGCGTTTCCGGATAGGTAGTTTTTAGTGTAGTCAGTTAGACGAAATGAAGAAATTACACAACGTCAATAAGTGAAATTACTGGAAATACTACTGCATGCATAGGAGTATTTTGAAACCATCAAATGAATCTTAATATTGAATTTGGAAAACTATCGGATATTTATATTTGATTTAAAAAAAAGCAATTTGGGAACGTCATAAATTCGAAATACAAAGTTTAATTTATTTTCGTATCGATGTACCCCCTACCTAGATACTTTGCAGTATTAAGAGAATATGACTCAACATCCCTTAGATTCATAGCTATCTATTTTATATAGATAACTTTGTAAGCTTGGCTAAACACTTGAGTCGTAGAGTTCTCTACCCCTAGATATATGCTACGAATACAAAGCAAAATAGTAAAGCCACAGCTGTCATTGTCGATTTTTGTGGAGAAATTTGCATTTTGGTGCGGGTTTGTTCGAAAGAGATACCACCACAGCCCCTGGCATGCGGGCTACTGAAGGAACACGGGTGGGTTTTAGGTAGTAAAAGTCTGACACGCCCCCCTGCTCCACCCAGAGCAGGAGAAGTTATTTGATGATTCCATACCCAAAAAAAAGAACCTGCTGTCATTGTCGACTTTTGTGGAGAAATTTGCATTTTTGTAGTCCTTTTTGGTCACCACCGAAAAATAGAAAATGGCATGTAATCTTTTGAACAATATATTCCAACACCCGAAAATCAAGAATTAGTCAACTTCATGCAGTCAAAGTTCTTTTATGTCTCCATATAAGTATTTTGCATTTTTGGAGGACACCACTCCATCTAGCTAATTTATTTTTGATATGACAGAATAACATTTTCAATGAACTTATTGACACCTTATCCTTGTAAATAGCATCTAATCTAATTCTGCTTTGTCAATTCCAGGAAAAGAATATCACGAGACGTGTTCAGGTCACGGCTTCTACATCCTGGGGCGCTGCAAATGCAACAAGATGTTCTCCGGGCCGCGCTGTCAGTTCAGCGACGAGTGCTCCGAAGACAATGACTGCGGGTTGAGGGGCAAATGCATCGACGTCAACGCGACGGAGTCCCCCACCAAGATGTGCTACTGTCCTTTTGGCTTTTACGGGAAAGGGTGTAATAAGAGTGAGTACCTACTACTTTGATGTTATTGGGTAATGACCAGTGATCGGAATAGGCTGACTATTTTTGCCTAAACTTCGGAGAACAGAGACAGAAAGTGGAGACTTCCTTACGACTATATTTTTTTTCCCGGGATTTGGGAAAAATCTTTAGTAACTATGTTGAAAATAAGCTTTATATAAGATGTGTAAATGCTATTTTAACCAAATTTTCAGGATTTTCACGTAAAATCCCGAAATAAATAATCTAACTTTAATTCATGTATTCGAATTATATTTACGATCCAAGTAACCGTTGCATCAAATCATGAATTAGTCCATCCCATCGCACTATGAGAGTGAGGGAAGAGCAATTGCAGCATGGAGGACAAAATTGCAGCTTTGTCTGCAGCGCATGCACTTGTGCTCTATAATATCTCCCGCGACGAAGGCTTGTCTCCATTGAGATTGGCCGCAATGGCCGAAATTCGATCTGCAGGCCTAGACAAAACACAGGCAAAATTTAGGCCCTGGAGGAGTATGTTGTGTGTGTGTGTGTTAATTAATGCCTACCCCCCAAACCAGAAGATCACCTCGCTGATTAGCAGTCGAAATAGGTGGAAATGGAACACAACCAAACCTGTCACTACAGAAAATAGTCCACAGATCAGTAGGTATTCCCTTTGCTAAGTATTGATATGGCTCACATAGGCATACCCCATTCAGTTAGGAGACTGCACAAAAATTGCTGCGATCTCCTCGGATGGAAAAAATCATCTTGGCAGATCTTGTTAGTGGAGTGACTTTCTATCAGTATCTAAATCTAACATTAGTTTAATTTATGTCCTCAGAGTCGCCATGGAAGGACAAGAAAGTGAACCTGGGACTGTACAACAAGAAAGAGCTGTCCAAACACTTCAACCTGTACTGGAGGATCCTGAAGGAGGAGGCCGAGGTCGAGTTCATTATGATGGTCAACGGCACGTCGTATGCGGGTGAGTGACGTCATCAGTAGATATAGAAACTGGATACATAGGGCCGGGGAAGAAGCCTGTGTTTTTAATAAAAAATACCATAATATTTATCTTATGGTGGTGGGTAGTGTTGAGAGTTTTGTGGCTAAGCACGGATCGATCAAGTTCAGCTACGTTTACATCTGGGTGCCTACTCTCTAAGTACGAAATCCGTAATCTCGGTTGAAGTTACGGGCGTTTCCTACTCCATATCACTTACGGACCTATAATTAGTTTGGAGTCCAAACTAAGCATGAATTTACTACACGATTTGACAGTCGTCCCTACTCCCTGTATGGCTTTACCCGTCCAAAAAAGTTAATCAGCTGTAGGAGTCACTTTGAAGTTTCGTTGACGGAGTAATTAAGTATCCCTGCTGAGCGATCCGTGTGTTAGTCCGTGGATAGGTGATCATATTTATATACCAAGAACCATTCTTGCCTCGGTGAGCACGTTAAGCCGTTGGTCCCGGCTGTCATTTGTGGATCTCTGGCAGTCGTTACGGGTCGTCAGAAGCCTGAAAGTCTGACAACCAGTCTTACCAAGAGGTATCGTATTACCCAGTAACTGGATTGTGGAGGTGGGATAGGCAGTCGCTTCATGTAAAATACTGGTATTCAGATGCATCCGGTGAGATTGGAAGCCGGCCCCCGGCATAGTTGGTAGTGCTAGGCAGATGATGCAATTAACATGGCAATATCCTCTTGTACTCTTTAAATGCACAGGCGGCGCAGATTAGGATTGAAACCCTCAAGGCACCCAGATCTTACACGGACTTTCTTAACATACCAAGAGATGTGATCAACTTCTGGAGGGAGGTGGGCTGATGGGGCAAAATGTTCCACTTGAGTGCGGAAACCAAACCCACTAACATAGGACATGGCAATATCTTCTGATAAATATTTCACGTTTCTCATTTTAAACTATCTTTTGTTTGTATTTCAGGTGTTGGTTGGCGTCCAAATGGTATCACAAAGCAGTGCAAGAACTTTCCAGTGTTAGGACCCCCTATGGATGCTAAAGGTAATAATACATTCATGTTTCTACTAGAAGGCCTTGGTTTAAATCTGTAAGTACTATAACATACAGATTAATAGAGTATTTGTATGTACAAATAATAAAATTGAAGTGTTTGTTCAGTGTCAGAATAACAGCTTTTTACTTAATGCATATGAAATTATATATGCAACCCATATTTAAAAAAAAAAACTGTCTGTCTGTTTGTTCCGGCTAATCCCTGAAACAGCTGGTTTGATTTCGACGGGAATTTCACTACCAGATAGTTGATGTTATAAGGGGTAATATAAGCTACTTATTGTCCTGGTAGCGTTCCAGTGGGATAATTTCCGATACCCACGTGGGCGAAACCTAATTAACTGTACCTATAAGTAGAAAAATAATTATTCCGATCCTTTTGTTGCCGTTTTGAAACATCTGTTTCTCGTTTGTATAAACTTACTTACTTGAAATAAACATTTATTTTTAACATTTATAAATCATTTTATGTTATTTTTTTAATTCCAGCTACCACACAAAAAACTGAACCTCTACCACAGCCAGAACCGAAAGCTGAGCCAGAACCTAGTGCAGAACCGGAACCCAGTTCCGAACCGGAGCCAAGCCCAGAACCGTCATCAGAACCAGAACCTAGTCCAGAACCGAATTCAGAGCCAGAACCGACGGCGGAACCTAGTTCTATTCCAGAACCTAGTACTGAACCGGAACCTAGTGCAATCCCAGAACCAAAACCTGAACCAGAACCGACTTCTGAGCCAGAACCGAGTCCCGAACCGAGTGTAGAACCCGAACCGGAACCGAAGAAAGTGCCAGAGAATGACAATAGGAATAAGAGAGTTGCTATGCATTCGTTTGACGGATTTGATTTCAAGAACCTTGGCGATGACGTCACGGTGAAAACTAGTGTTTCTTATAAGGTGTCTAGTTCTAAAGGTAAGGAATAATTTATTGAAACATTTTCCTTACTTTAAAAGTGATTTGTGTGAAAGTAATATTTTATACAAAGGTAAATGTTAATGGTAATTAAATGTAAAGATAATTATCATCATTGAGTACTAAATGCCTAGTGTCTAGTCTATTCGGAATTAAGTCATGCAGTCCTTCACAAAAATCCATAAAAGATGATTAAAAAAAACGAGAAGTAATTTTTCAGACAACCTTAACATATTGAAATATGGCCATTTGAAAAGTCACTTCTAAGATTCGATCGCGTTGAACGTTTTGCCGATGATCTACAAAATGTCTACAAAGTACTTAGGTCGCTTCCTAACAATGGCGTTTTTGGGGCGAGTAGCCGATCCTCGCGGTCATTTTGTTCAGCGAACCCAAACGTGTTCTCGCTTTCGGGTTTTCCGAACTAAATATGAGTGAAATTATTATAAACACGACGTATTCACGCAAACGATCTTTTTGGTTAACACTCGGAGTAAGCCTTTACATAGGATGCCCTGGTACTGCCCTTTAAACTCTATTTGGACCAAAATTAATGTTTCTAAACTTTACAGGTCGTAAAAAGCGAGCAGTAACGGAGCCCACGAGTAAGTTACTTAACCCCCACACTATAAATACTGCACCACACTTAACACTACGCTAAACGAACCATCACAGCCAAGCGACACTCCGCACTTAGATTATAATTAAAGGAATAAATATATGAGGCTACTAACTGCGATATTTTATTATATTCTGGCGCTACCTGATACCTTTTCTAAATATTTTGGGGTTGGCTTCCTGTCCATGCCGAATGCATCTGAATATTTTTTGTCACTATGAAAAAATATATATTAAAAGTATGAGACTTGCAAAACTTGGCGATGGAGAGAATTTCAGTAAACACATGCATATTTTTTTAACTTGATTTATACTTAAAATTTGTATAAAACCAAAAAAAAAAGTTTATCAGACAAATAACCATTGTGAAATAGAAAAATAATAATATTTGATTAATTAAAAATTTAGAACTATAATAGTCCTGATATGAATTAATAAAACGTTTTACACGTTAATATATATTTATATATATTACATTATATTAATATATATTATATTGTGTACAAGAAATGTCACAATTATGAAATCACCCAGAAAACATTTCGGCCCAATTGAAGTATCAGGTAGCGATGGAATAAGCTGTATTATATGATGCTGCATGATGAATTATTTTTGCAGATTCGGACACTAGAAGAACTCTTAAATCCCATAATCACTCTGTTGTATCCACTTCAGAACCCATAGCTTCTCCGGAACCTACTTCCGAGCCAGAACCCTCACCCGAACCCCATGCTGAACCCACTTCTGAACCAGAACCTCACCCCGAGCCTAGCCCTGAACCCAGTCCCGAGCCCACTCCCGAACCCAGTGTGGAACCCACCCCTGTACCCAGTGTGGAACCCACTCCCGAACCCAGTGCGGGACCTAGCCCCAAACCCAGTGTAGCACACAAACCAAAAGTTTCAATTAAGCCAAAGTTCAAACCAAAGTCTAAACAGTTAGCTGAACTTAGATCGACCCCTGAACCCACACCGGAACCGAGTGCGGAACCGGAACCGACCTCAGCACCGGAACCACATCTCGAACCGACGGTAGAACCTGAACCGAAACCCGAGCCGGAACCAACTTCCGAACCAGAACCTAGTTCAGAGCCAGAACCTAGTCCTGAGCCAAGTTCTCATCCTGAACCCGCCCCTGAGCCTACTTCCCATCCAGAACCCACGTCTGAGCCAGAGCCCAAACCAGAACCTACTTCTGAGCCAGAGCCCAAACCAGAACCCACTTCTGAGCCAGAGCCCAAACCAGAACCCACTTCTGAGCCAGAACCTACATCTGAGCCAGAACCTACTTCTCATCCCGAACCAACACCAGAACCTAGTTCCGAGCCAGAACCTACCCCAGAACCCAAATCTGAACCGGAACCTAGTCCCGAACCTACTCCTGAACCTACCCATGAACCTATCGCAGCATTGGAACCTGAGACATTGCTAGTGAAGGGACTTACAGACGAAGCAGGTAACGCCACATGCTTTGCACTATCTTACGGGTTCATTGGTATTGAATGCAGCAAAATTTACAAACAAATAAATAGAGAACCTTCTCTTCCATTTGATAGCAGATCGGAAAAATAATGAAGGGACGCAATATTTTGAAACTGGCTTAAACAAAAAAATTGCGAGGAAATATTTTAAAATCGTCTAACTACCGAAGCGCACACCAAATATTTATACATAACATTGTAACGGGACGAAATCTACATTTATCTTTGAATTCAAAATATTATTACGTTATTTTCAAAATAATAATAAAAAAAAAACTACGCGGAGGATCAGCACTTTTTAAACGCCAAAAAATCGTTTAAATCAAATCTTGATTTCGTGATTGATCTTTTAATTGTATCAATACCAGTGAATGTGTTTGTATATAAATTAGATGTATTTGTATAGCAATTTGCTGCACTTGTCAATAATTAAGGAATTATATATGTTTGTGTATTTATCTAAAATGTTATGCTTTCTTGAAAGGAATGTAATAGATGACTCGGAAAGAATGATTCTTTTGAATGGTATTATTTTAAAAGTTAGGGCATGCAAATTGGAGATGAATGAACCTACATAAAGTTAATAAAGGAGTTTGACATTACGCGTATCAAATTAATAACTGGTTTTAAAACACGAACATTGATTCTTCTTCGAGAAAATGGCGAATTTCTGAGTTAGTATTTCACAACAAAAATTATTAAGTAGACCAATATGAATACTAAAAGTTATTTATTTACCTTCTGTTCAAAATCTCAAATATTTCAGTACCAAAATATTCCTATGTCAAGTCTCCAATATGCATGCTCTATTAATCATACTATCTTCACATAACTGTCATTCATAAACTATCTCCATTCCATTTGACTCTTGCATGCGAGAAAGAGATACCAACATTTACATTACCCAAATCTTGCATGTTAGTAATATTCGCTTTCAATTTTCCGCTTTAATATTTTCTAAGCTTTGCCGGGCTTTTGGTTGCCCCTCAATTCCTTTTTCCACAAATCCTATTCCTTTAATATAAAACAACTGATTTTCTACAATCTTTTATATCTTTACTGACGCACCTACTTATCTTTTTCTTCTGTGTTTCTTTTTTTTCTTTTTGTTTCAGTCGTCAATCTATTCTTTTGTTATCTTTTACTGTTATCTAAAAAACTGTACCCTTGACACTTTTATACCTTTTAAACTAACTTCATACGATGGAGGAGGTAATTCTGTTATTAATTTCAGAACTGTTTTGTATTGTTAAGGCGGTTCATCGCAAAATTAATGTGGCAATTTATCAAACGCGCGTAAACTCATTCAACCAATCACAGCATTTTATGCGCGCTTGACTTTTTGTCACATACCTATTGTATATATTAATCATTTTAGTACCATTTTTATTCGACAGACTGGCCCTGTATGTTAAAAGAATTAATCTTTATTGAGTTTGTACAGACGCCAGCACATCAAGCTACTCCAATCTGTCAAATTTATTTGATAGATTTTCAACTTTATATCGTAAGCGTAAGGTTCATGTTCAATTGGGAAAATTTGACAGTTTGGTGTAGGTTGACCTGCTGGCGTCTGAACATACGATACGGTATTAGGTAACAACAATAATAATAAATTTTAACCCGTGGCTTAGGCTGGTTTCAGGCAGTGGTAAGAAAAGTGGTGTTTGCGGTACCTATAGGTGCAGCATGAAGAATAATGTTACGGAAATAATGGAAATCTCTTTTCTGAAACTTTCTGAATATCCCTGTTCTATTATTTCTATAAACAGATTTATTTTTTAGAAACACTTTGTTTGTTTTTGAAATACCACTTACTTATTTGTTGATTTCAATCCTTAGTAGCACCGTAGCAAAATAATTGGAAGGAAAAAAAGTATGTTCAAACAAAAACTTAAAACCTAAGAATATACTTAGTCAAAATTACTTCTACAGGAAAAGTTTTTATCCAGTGCGTAAACTGTAACCATGAATTCAGCATATCTTTCAATTGACTTTAAAAAATTCACCGGTTATAAAAAAAAAAATATCAGCTGTTCCATACATTTTGACCGCGTAGGTAATGCACTTTTCTATGAAACAGCTGATTTATTTTTGTATAACCGGCGAAAAATTTCTGCGCTAGTCTAGTCTAGAATGATAAGCTGAATTCATGGTTACAATTTTAGCGTACTGGATAAAAACTTATCCTGTATAAAAATAGGTTTTACGGCAGCCTAAGCCGATGAAAAAAATCATCAAACAGCTGTTCTTCCGTAGTTCCCACTGCCCACTACACCCTAACGTGTCATAAAATACAACTGGTACGTTTTAGGTTACTTCCCCGATCACGAGTACGTCCCTAAGTTCGACTTCAACCCCATGGACTGCACTGACATCGTCATCGGCTCCGCGAAGGGCAACTACCATCGGGTGCTCGACTATTATACCAGAGACAGGTGAGATTTTGAGCTTTATTGTAGGTATTCTTTAGTTTTTTCGGCGAAGTATAGTGCTCTCTCAATTCTGAACGATAAAAGGACCCTTAGTAGACAGCGTCAACGATTTACTTAGTCGCAATTTTTAAAACGTTTCAAATGTTTCTACATTTGAGCGCGATTTGGCAAGCAATCTTGAGAAGGGATGTGTAAAGAATTTCAAAGTCGAAATCAAGTTCATCCTATCATCTAATAAGACTGTTAGGTCTGACGGAAGCAAGAGGACTAAATAGTAAAGAAATTATATCTTTTTTTTTTGCTTCCCTTCGTTGTGTCCCACTGCTTGGCATGTGCGTTCTCTGGCCATGTTAGCCCAGCAAATCTTATCTGATCGCCATACAACCTTCGCCGTGGTCTATCTCGACGACGATGTCCTTCCTCAGGCGTCCAGCTACTGATAATTTTAGCCCATTCCTGGGTGCATTCGCGAAACGTGTCCAACCCAGTCCCACTTCAGCTTGGAAGGAAAAACAGTCTCCAACGTCCGCTACTTGAGTTATGGAGCGCAGGGCGGTGATTCTAACTCCGTCAGTACGCTTGACACCTATTATGCTGCGGTCCATTGCCCGTTGGCAAATCATGAGTTTATTTCTAAACGATTTTTTTTTTTATCTCGTACAATCATACGAAATTCATTACAATCACGGAGGTTTTGGTGCAAAAGTCGCAACTTTACCTACATCTTTTGCATTCAGGTCAACACCCCGAGTGGACACGTTCTGGGGCGGACACGACGACATTACAGCAGCGTCCGGTTACGAAGAGAAAGGAGTCACAACCATCTTGTTCAGGAAGAAAATTAAGGTAACAAACGCTATATTTGACCACAATTGTATTATTAATTTCAGGAATAAACGTCTTTTTGTTCAAAGAATAGATTGGTTATTTAGCAACTTCTTCTACGCAAAAAGAAAGTCATTAAAAAAAACATGCATTATTTTACCCTCTCTTGGAAAAAATACTTCCGATTATTCAAAAAAAAAAAATCGAAATATTATCCTGCTGCCACAATACACTTTGCAAATGTTGACAACTGCTTGAAATTTATGGTGGCTTAAACCTGAATTGGTTTAATGAATTCAACTGACAACCGACGCAGCGCTGGTATATTTGTACGAGAGATTGTGATGATGGAGCCTGATAAAGCCTGGCAATCCTGGCAAAAGTATTCGTTCTCTGAATTCTTAAAATTCATCTCGGACATTGTTTCGGTGGTTCTTCCTATAGAAGTCGGTTATGAAACATCCGACCTCATCTAGTTTCATCAAAATATTGTTATTACTATTGACATGAAACGGTGTTTTTAAAGTTCCGTACCTGAAAAGGAAAAAACGGAACCCTTATAGGATCACTTTGTTGACCGTCCATCCGTCTGTCTGTCAAGACCCCTTTTCTCAGGAACGCGTGGACGTATCAAGCTGAAATCATATCAAATACTCAAGTCTACTGTTCCTTGGAGCTGTGAAAACATCAAACTTCTAAGCCAACGCAATCAAAAGATACAGCCGTTTATGTCGCAAATTTTCGAAATTCGCAAGGGAATCAAAACCTACAGGGTACTTCCCGTGAACTCAGAATCTTGAAATTTGGTACGAAGAAAGGTCTTACAGCACAAATAAAGGAAAAATTAAAAAAAAGTTGAATTTTAGGTAAATTTTGATACTTAGAAGTTTTCGCGAAAACCTAAATTTGCCCATATATTTTTTACTATGGCGGTATAATAAAAATACCATAACTTTTACTTATATACCTTCAGGTTTGTACGGAACCCTCGGTGCGCGAGTCCGACTCGCACTTGGCCGGTTTTTTTCAACTAATTTATACAGAAATAAAACAGCCATCATAATTATCACCAACATGAGCTACTCTCTTGCAGGCTAAGGAACCAACCGACCACTCAATCGTAGACGACGCCATGCACGTGATCTGGGCGCGCGGCCAGGAGCCCGGCCACTACGTGCACTCGCCGCCCTCGGGGCTGGAGAAAGGCACTGCCTCTACAGGAGACTTCTACAGGGTGGACGAGCTCAAGTACCACGGGCACGGCGCGCAGAGGGGCGTCGCTAGCATCAACTTCTTTGGTGAGATGCGCCAAGTCATTGACTTAATGCCAAGTATAAGGAAATTCTTCAAGGCGGTGATGAAACATGTCTTTTTTTATGTCCACTACGATCAACAAGGTTGGAGTCTGTTTCCTGCTAGGACGAAGATTTAGATGGTATAAAACGTAGTCTTATTACAAAACGCGATCTAACTTTAGTTCTAGCCTAAATAATTTTTTGCATTACCAACTTTTCTTCCCTTTGGGTAAAGTTCATAATACAAAAATGACAATTTAGTACTGGACTAAAGTTGACAGTTTTTTAAAAGGTGCTGTGTTTCGACGAAACCTACTGTTTATATGTCTGTGGTTTAAACCATACCTAAAGAAAAATCTTGTTATGTAATAAGGGGGCCTCTACATACACAACCAGATAAGGCAACATCTAAATGTCCAAACATGCGAATTTATAATATTCGTGGGTTCCACTTTATTTCACATATCAATATTTGCTTTACAGAAGAAACAAAAGTATCAATTTCCGGTGGAATTGTACCTCTCCCGGACAAATGTGGAGCACAATGGCGTCTGCCAGCGGAATGTGACCCTTCGAACCACACGTCCTGTGACTACGTGGCCACGTGGGAGTACCTCGGACAGGTATATACTATAATATTGTGACTGTAACTCTTCTTTACTGGCTTATGTGGACATGATTTTCATTCAGATTTGTTAGTTGTTATGAAAATCATGAGTTTACAAATTAAACCCATGATTTTGATCTTTATTCTTGGTTTCTTTTTACTTACGTACCTAGTACTTTTAGACTGGCAGGACACTGTCCTGCCATAGCAAAATTTGAAAACATTGTAAAAGCCAATAATTTTAAAAGAGGCAGGTACCATGGCGTTTCTTACCGGCCGGTTTTACATAAGAAACGACTAATTCTAACCGTGCACCTCGCTTCTGACGTTTCATAATAGCCCAAGTAGATTAAAAAAAAAACACCTAAGTACAGGTAAAGTCCCGCTGCTGGTCATGGGTCTCCCCATATTTATCAATTGCTCAGCTTCGTACAGTTCACTTTGCCCTAGTTGAATCGAAACTTAGGTACAGCATTATGTTTACAACAAGGGTAACAGTTACCAATATAACGTGAATGCTGCCTTCGTCATGCATGCAAGAGAGCTTTGAGAATTATGCTTCGTTTAGACCAAACTGAATCGTAGTAAGGAACATTTTATCAAGCTAAATATTTTAACAGTACCTTGCCTTTACATCTTAATTATCCTTACTCATTTACATAAAAATCTTAACAAGCTGGAGACCGAGACTGAGAGAGAATATAGAGTAAAAACTCGGAGAAAAGATCTGCCTTCTGGTGCGGGTTTGTTCGAAAGAGATACCGCTGCCCCTGGCACACAGGCTACTGAGGAAACACGGGTGGCTTTTAGTCAGTAAGAGTCTGACAAGCCCTCCCGCTCCACCCAGAGCGGGAGAAGTTATTTGATGATTACACAACCTCAAAAAAAAAACCGTGTCTAAGGTCTGTCTTGGTGGCAAAATGTAGGTTTATGTGAAATAAAATATTAAGTTTTTTTTTTGTTAAAACTTTTAGGTGCGAGGCAAGGACTCTGTGCGCTTCACTGTCAGCACCAAGCAGAGCAAGCACTGGACTGGCATCGGATTTAGTGATAACAGGAAGATGGTACGTATGTAATGTAATGGTGTCCTCGAAATACCATTTCAAACAATAATCTACATGGTCGTCACATGATCTGACTAAGATTATGTCTGGACATTAAAAGATGACTGTATTTTTGTTTTGACCGGAGAATTGTTCTGTACTTAGTTGAGAAAATAAACGCGTGTGAGAAGTAATAAAATTAGGTTGACCATTTAAATGTCTTCTTCTCTCTCATCTTACTCTGAAAACCCCTTCAGACAGACATGGAGGGGTCCACTTAAATCTGTACCTATGGATTTTTCATCAAAAGACAGACTAATCAGACACTAATCTGCACGGTCCTCTTACGTCATCACCAAGATTACATCTGGACATTAAAGTAAAAAAAGTAAAAATTTATTTCACAAAAGCATTCACAAGAATTAGGTACAACTAGCTGTGCCCGCGACTTCGTTCGCGTGCATGTCGGAAAACAATAATGTGTCGCTTTGACGGTGTAGGTACCACTCCTCCGATCTTCCGATCTATCCTGGTAGGAATCTACCACAGCTTTCGAATGCAGTCCAGAGCCTAGAGACAAAACACATTACTCTTGGCGTTCACGCTAAACGGTACGCCAAAATGTATGGGAATGACATTACCTGCGGAAAGGACACGGTAATGTCATTCCCATATATTCTGGCGTAGAGTTTAGCGTGAACGTTAACAGAAAGGTGTTTTGTCTAGGCCTGCAGGCGTCTTTAGGGGTTATAATGATATTGCGACGAAGTCTCACTCAGATTTTTAAGAATAAATATAGATCAAAGCGCCTGGTCGAGGCTCATTTTATAATAAATGTGCACCTGCCGTAGGTACAGTAAAAGCTCTTTATTCGCGAGGTATACGTTCCGTAAAATACCTACCGCGAATACAGAAACCGTGACTATGGAATGGTAATTTATATGGGATTATAGGGGATACGTTCCTAAGTGACAAAAAAAAAACAATTTAATTGAAGTTTTTGACCAGATTGATTAATTGTATGAGCGTGATATGGATGCAAGTGACTCTCCAAGGCGTAAACGATAAAGCATTTCTATGCGTTAAACAGATTTTTTCGCGTCGAAAATCGTTTTTAAGTAAAAAAAAAATTTCAACATTTTGCAATAAATGGAAAGATGAAACAATAGGTAAAACACGCAAAGCGGCTCGTACCAAAGGATGGAATGTCTATTAAGTCGCAGCATTTATAAATGTGGGGGAGGCCTATGTCCAGCAGTGGACGTCTTTCAGCTGAAATGATGATGATGATGATATATAAATATACTTTATGGTGATGAGGTTGGTTTCATTATGTTTGTTTACATTCTCAAAAAACTTTTTTCAAAAAAATACCAACCGACTTCCAAAAAACACTACAAAGTGCAAAATAACTTTAATTTCGGAAGTCGGTGACGTTGGATGTGTATTTTAATTATTTGTCACCGCCTTCCGAAATTAAAGTTATTTTGCACTTTGTAGTGTTTTTTGGAAGTCGGTTGGTATTTTTTTGAAAAAAGTTTTTATTTTTCACTATTTTGTTACCTACCATACACCAATTCGAAATTTCATCATCCTTTGGGTCAAAACAATGCATACTTATTTATGTGATAGCAACATTCGCGGTTGATTTGCTGTAATTTTTTGAAGAGTTCCGTTGTCTGTTTCCGAAACGCATCATCAGATCTATATGCAGGGCCCAATCTAAGGGGGGGCAAGCCGGGCAAATGCTCAGAGCGACAAAAATGAGCGGCGGCAAAATGTATACTTACAAACATACCTACTCTCATGAATCTTTGTATACTTGTTCAGAAGCCGTAGTAGACTAACGTATGTGAATATTATATAGTTAAAAGAATATCACATAATTATGGTCATACCATCTTTGATGGTGTTAGTGCAAAGGGCGGCGAATGTTATTTTTGCCCGGAGCGGCTAAATAGCTAGATCGGGCCCTGTCTATATGAAATTTCAATGGGACCATTTCGGAGTAAACCCCTTTCGAAAAAAAATAGAATTTTGCAAATCCGTCTATATACGACGGAGTTATGCCTGAACATACATTAAAAATATAAACATGTCGAATTGATAACCTCCTTCTTTTTGAAGTCGGTTAAAAACACCGATCGCGGCGAAGGCGGCTATTGTAGATGTCAAAGGCCGAACCAATACAGCGGCGATATCATTTGACAATGTACTTTAGGCGAAGTTGTAATAAGGTCTATTTCACTTTTTTATAGTCCATCTGACGACGCGTTTACAAAGGATATTGGGTTGGATACCTATTGGAATCCTTTTTGTTATTTGTTAATATGTATGTACCGATGTACCGATTAGACCCGCAAATAAATAAATCTTTAGCCGCGGATATAGGAATTGGGTCGCATTTTTTTAATCCGCGAATAGTGAAAACGCGAATGAAGGAAGCACGAATAAGGAGCTTTTACTGTACTTAATAAATCGACTGCGCGTCTGGTTGAGTGTGCTGAAGCATTATTCCACGCGGGGGCGGGCGCCTATCTCGGCCCGTACAGGCGCGTGTCTTTTAGCTTTGTTTATCAAACGTTGACCACTGAATAAAACCACAGCAGTGGGAATGCTCTGCACGGACTGCGATAGGCCTCGACAGGTAGCAGTGCAGTAACACCTGACGCCACCTGTCAGTTAACGGCCCGTGGGACCATGGCGTTATCACGATGAAGAAAGATCACGCTGTAAAGGTGGATACTGACCGGCGTCACGGGTCAAAATGCACCTAATATGTTACCAAGCAAGTATTCGTGCAGTCAGTAGTACCTACGGCAAAACATGCGAGCGAGCAACACTGATTTTAGCACACGGCGTAAAGACATGCTCGCTGCGAATGTTACCATTACCTACGCCCCGTAACGTCGGTCATTATCCACATTAAAAGCGCTGTTGAAAAAAAAACCAAACCAGGCAAAAAAAACTATTTAATTGTATAGCACGGGTTTTCTATGAACATAGTAAGTACGATGTTGTTGCTACGTAGTGCCATACCGCGCGCGCCCCCACCTCTCTCCCCGCTGCTGACGCAGGCAGCAGGAAGAGAGAGAGCCCGATCCCGAGGATAATGGACGTAACAGAGCGATCCTCCGCGACTCTCAGTTGCGATGCCTTTTTATTGTAAATTGTAATCAAAAATGTTTCAGTGTTTCTTTTGTTCAGCCATACATTTATTTGTAGACCAATAAATAATTATATTTAAAGAAGCGACATTAAAATTGTCAATATTTTACTATTGTGATTTCTATTGTTCCTGTGTAGGTAATGTATCCTTTGTTGGAGATGCCAAATGGATAAATAAATACATTTTTAAACTTGTTTTAACTAAGAAAATGCTTCTCTGTAAGCGATGTTGCTCGGAAGAGCATCGACATAACTACAGTTGCCCGTGTGAAAACCTATCTATTTACTCAAATCCACCAGTAGTTATGGTCGCAATTTTGGATTTTTTTTCCTGACTTTCACCATCCGACCTCGCTTGAACCCCTCCCCACCTCGAAAACTAACATCACGAAAATTAGCACATAAGTATTTACAACTCTTTACTCCCAAAACTCCCATTATTTGAATCGAGTAATGCTGTAAACACGCATTTAAATTTAACATTATCAAATTTCGCGCGAAATCAAGTTGTTGTCTTTGCATGTTTGCTATTCAAACCTAGATGGCGTTACTGACGCTAGAGATTAAGAATTTCTATGGAGATGTTCCTCTAGCCGCTCTAATTTTGCTATATTATGCTAGATGGCGCTACTAAGACTTTTATCACAATTAAAAATGAGATTTCTTCCCCTCTATTTGTATTAATTTGATTGATAAAACTAATAAATATTTATCTAACATTGCATTCTAGGTATATGACTCAGAACACCACGTCAGTTAATAATAACACAACTTTTTATTTGAAATTCTTTTACCTTTTTTGATTCGTGGGAATCAACCACCAACGGAAAGCGATTTTAGTAATCAGTATCATTACTTTTTGAAATAACACAGACACAAGTAACTTAAATGAGAATGACGTGTGTTAATATTAAGTATTCGTTAGTACCGTTTCACGCCAATAGATGTCGCTAAGTGTTTCAACATTACGTAAATAAATTATTCTTGAACACTTTAAATTATTTAGATAGGTTGACCGAAGCGATTGCGATGAAACAAAGACTAAACAATATTGTTATAAACAATATTGGAGTATGAAAGATAACCATATTAGTTTCGTTCTTTTGACGTGATACTTGATCTATTCAACATAGAAACTGAAAAACCGAGCTACAGACAAAAATTTTGATAAGGGTTAAAATGTCATCTGTTGATTATCCCTTACCACCCCAAGCAATTATTTTCGAAATATTTTAAATGTACAGAAAAAGTTCCTTTACAGATTTATTATATGTATAGAAGTTACAAGTTTTGAAATCTTGTACAGATATAGCACACACATACATTGCACATTGAGCTACCCCAAACAAATGTTATGTAATGTATGCTTATGGAATAAAGATGAAAATCTATTATAGATTGGGGTAGCTTGATGTGCTGGCGTCTTACAAACCTACTTACAGAAATAAAATAATTTATCATTTACGTTTTCTCAAGGGTTTTGTGTGATTGTGTGATGTTCTCCCAGGCATGCGTATTGGTGCAAACAGGCTACAGAAACCTAAGAAAACATAGGACAAAGTCCCAAAAAAAAAACTTGGATGAAACCCACCATTGATAACAATACAACTAAATCGAGTTAGCAGACAACTGAATAAATTCTCTTTTACTATTCCCTTAAAAAAAAAATTGCTTGGGACAGTGATATTCCTGTTTTGTGACTTTGTAAGTGAAACTAATATCTCTTTCCCAAAATATAAAACTGAAAATACAATAATCTTATCCGCATCTTTCCCCTCAGTCCCAATCGGACGCAGTTATCGGCTGGGTGGACGCGCGGTCGGGTCGCCCATTCCTCATGGACACGTGGGTCTCAGGCTACTCCGCGCCCAGGGTCGACCAGCGCCAGGACCTGTCCCAGGAGCGAGGCAGTATGGTGGACGGAGTCACGACCCTCAGCTTTGTGAGGAAGAGGAACACGACAGACCAGAAGGTAACTATCAAAGACATCAGCAGAATAGTAGTTAGGTAGCGCAACACTCTTACATTGGCTATGCCTTTTATTTTGTAAATTCGACATCAATATCCATCAATCCCTTACCGATCTCGGCAACGTTGTTGTTTTTTGTTTTCGACAAATATAGGTTACGAGCGTGTGCACTGATATGGCTAATGTAACCTATCATGACTGTAAAAGCGCGGGCCCACCGCGGCACATGCTGTGCACGGGCGCAATTTAGCTGCGTGTATTAATTTGTTTGACAACGTGGGTCTACGTTTCCACTGGAGAACACGAAGACCTACGACTATGTACGCATGACTCACGTCGCACGGAGAGGCAACGCACGTGCCACTGCAATTCAATCAATCCAAAACTGCACTGCGATTATGCGAGCTGTACATAGTTGTGGGTCATATTCGTGTACTCCAGTGGAAACGTAGTCCCACGTCGACAGCGTTGAGCTATGTAACCGCCTATTCGAGTAAGCCACGCATGTATCAATGATGTCAATTCATGCATAGCCTCTCCGTGGGTTGCAGTGGACACAACCTCATACATTTTCTTACAAAGTCAAAGTCAAACTCAAAGCATTTATTTCAATTAAACCTTTCACAGGCACTTTTAAATTGTCAAACAAAAATCTAAGTTGAAGCTAGGTGCCTATTCCAAAAACGTAGATCTCCATGGAGAAGAACGTGCAAGAAACTCCAAGGAAACTCTTTTAAATCGTGGGTAGTACAAAATTTTGGGAACATTATTTTTGGTGCTTCTATATGTGAGAACAATGTAAAAAAAAAAAATAAGATTCAAAATAAGCCATGGCAGATAAGACCAGTCTCAACAGACGGCGCCCGTTCACGAACTTGACGCATGGATCAGCACCATCCAGCTCAACCATTTTCTAGGGAACCGAATGATCCAACACACGCGCCACCATCAGTGAGACATTTAAGTGAGCATGACATACTCTCAACTACCACGTTTTTTCAAGTCGACGTACATCAAAACAACATATTATAAGGATGCATGGTACTCACATTTACAAAAATTTGACAAAATGCTTCTAAATTATACAAAACTATAGTTTCAATCCTAGTAAAGCGAAGCTTATTTAATAACACGTGCGTAGCCTCTCCGTGCACCGCGGTGGGCTCGCGCCTTAAAGGTAAGGTACGTGCACAGTGCCGACACGTTATAATGCCATTGTGGTAAATTGTATGTTGGAGGGTGGTTTATTCTTGGGGTGATCTCGCTTGCTGTCGAGATCTCCCATTCGCTGGTCATCAAAGTTAAAAATATTGCGCTGTACCAAATGCCTCCAAGCAAGTATATCCTGTGCCAACTCCTCCCAGCGAGAGGGATCTATGTTGCATTGCATCTCTTCATATGTATTTTCTGAACGTCTTTGTATGTGAGGAACTAGCCGCCTTCTTTGCGCTTGCTGTCCTTGAGTTCAGAAAAGAAGATTCGCATCTCAATCAATCAACACATCTCTATAATATCTATTTAATATTCGTGGAAAAGTCGTGGGTTATATACATTTACACTCACTGAAGTTTTGCGTAATATTTTAATGTGAAACTGTTTATTTTCCCAAACAAATAAATTGAATATCTATACAACCTGTCCCGATACTGCGACGCAAATTATGACCATAAAAATACATAAATCAGCACATGATTCTAGGCCATAGAAAAATTTCCTTGGTTAAAAAAAACAGCGCTATACTTATACGGTCGAAATGTACGGAATAGCTTATTTTTTTTAATAACCGACGAAACAATTCTAATAGGCTTAACGTAATCAGGTTTTTACCTCTATAAAGCAATGCATGTCAAAATGAATGAGGCATTGCGATCGATACCATTCCACGTGTGTTATGAAATTACTTCGCAAATGCAATGTAAGTACTCACAGTCAAAAACGAAAGTCGAATAACATTTCTGTTTTAAATAATTCTGTCTTGCAGAAAGAGGTTTAAAAAAATATATTATTTTGAATGCACTTCAAGACAGAGCCAACACATAAAGTAATAATAAGATACAATATAAACGATCCACCTATTTCAATATTTTCAATCATGTAATAATTCCTACAATTGGCTTCATGGAAATCTTAATACGCAATGTATTAAGATTTCCATTAATTAATTCTTCTAAAATATTTTCTTGTAGGTATATATTTTTTTGTAACCTAACCTTACTATAGAGGAGGATAAGTTCTTTTGGATAAAAATAATAACTCTAAAATATGTTTAGATAAAAAAGATGACATGCATGCATGATGGTTGAGTTGAATCTTAAAACAAAATGCAAAAAGATATGCGTCGGCCGGGAATCGAACCCGGATCAACTGCTTGGAAGGCAACTATGCTGACCATTACACCACCGACGCATGTGATGAGAAGCTTCAATTTAGCTAGTCCATACATATTCCAATGTCCTAATAACTTCTATTATTGATACAGTTTGTTTTTAATTTACGATTTAGCAGTCGTGTTCGCTATGACATACTTAATTTTTTTTTAATTAAATGCGTTGACATTAATCGCTTTTTGCCTGATTACGATTTTTGTTTTCGACCGTTAGATATTTAATTATAAAATAGCAATTTTAGGTAATTATTTTCGGTAATCGTCATCCTGCCTAGCCTGTTCCCAACTGTGTTGGGGTTGGCTTCCAGTCTAACACGATGCAGCTGAATACTAGTGAATATCAGTATTTTAAATGGAGCGACTGCCTATCTGACCTCCACAACCCAGTTACTGGGTAACACACAACAACATTCGAGCTTCTGACGACCCGTAACGACTAACAAAGATCCACGAATTACAGCCGGGACCACCGGCTTAACGTGCTTTCCGAGGCACGGATGGGTAGGTATATAATTATGGTCGTGGACCACGGACCAACCGCGGCAAGCGTATCTTAACCTGATCGATCGACCCGCATAGCTCGCGTATGGCTAAATATCCTCTCTAATGATTTATAACTTAAAATTCAAACTTGAAAATTAATTTCTAGATTGAATTAAATGAAGAATTTCTTTCACAATATTGGAGATGTTATCTAGGCATAAATCTCATTACACGATATGGCTCATTCTAACTGTGCGTAAAGCCCAACATTATAACAATCGGAACGCTATAAACTGCAGATGACGTCATATCATATCGTACGACAGACACCGTAAAGTAAAGTAAATAATTTATTTGCATAAAGGGGTAAGAGCCAGGGTCATCATCATCTGCCTAGCCTTTTCCCAATCACGTTGGGGTCGGCTTCCAGTCTAAACGGATGCAGCTGAATATCAGTATTTTACATGGAGCGACTGCCTGTCTGACCTCCACAACCCAGTTACTGGGTAATACAATACCCGTTGGTAAGACTGGTTGGTTCTTTTCAATTGCATACTCTGTGTAATGTTAAGTGGAAGTGCGGAGTGGTGGCAAAAGGTGATCTCCAAATCACATAAATGTTAAAGCTACTAAAATAAAACAATTTCATAATTGTTTTTTTTTTGTTTTTTATTTATTTATTATTATTTGTATGATTAAAATATGATTCGCGGCCATAAAATTACTTTTTACAACGCTACAAGGTTTTTTGCTGGTCACTGTCAGAACAAATGGTGCCATTGTTATGTAAATGCAATTAGTGAGACAATTTCACAAATGTTTACCAATAACTGTCAATGTCAATCAGGGGCCAAAAAGACCATATTATATCACTACCTGGTTTGATGAAGAGGGGCTGGTTGCAAAGTCATAGCGTACGGCTTGATCGATCAGGTTAAGCTATGCTTGCCGCACTTGGTCCGTGGATGGGTGACCATCTTTACATACCAAGACCCATCCATGGAAAGCACGTTAAGCCGCTGGTCCAGGCTGTCGTTTGTGGACCTTTGACAGTCGTTACAGGTCGTCAGAAGCCCGAAAGTCTGACAACCAGTCTTACCAAAGGGGTATCGAATTACCTAGTAGTGAAGAGGTCAGATATGCTGCATTCGGTTTGACTGGAAGCCGACCCCAACATAATTGGGGAAAAATTGGCTAGGCAGATGATGACTCTAGCTACTTTGATATCATCCAGTTTGTGATCAATTTAAATTTGTTACAGGACCTCGCTTTCACCGACTCGCAGTGTCTGTACATGATGTTCATCACCCACGGCGGGGGCTTCGACGCGGTGAACAAGAGAACCAGCAAACACATGCAGACACCTTTCATTACTGACGAGAGAGTCTGTATCAGGCCTTGTGGACCTGGTGAGTAACTTGTGAAATCATAGGAATTTCATCTGTATGCATGTGAGATTGACTGCCTCGTTGATGTGCTACTACTGAGCATGAGGACCTGGGTTCAATACCTAGGTTGGGCATAGTGTTTTTCTACCAGGAATGAGGGTGTTCTGAAATTACGTTACTAGGTGGCAGCACTGAGATGTCAGGTCCGGGCACCTGTCAATACTGCCAAAGCGCCTACGGACTGAATGGTGAACGAATGAATGAAACGAATGTCATCAAATATTTTAAATTCATTGTCGAACTGGAAGACCTCTTGTCAAAGTGGCGCCAACTGGTGGCTTAAATATGCAAGAAAACCCTCATTAATCAATAGCAGCTCGGAGTCCGGGTTTGGACCTCGTTAATGGTAATTCGCTCGCTCACTAAGGATTTAAACTTAACGGGCGAAATGTGGGTGTAAAACAGACGCCTCTGCGTGACACTTCGGGAAAACAAGGCGTGATGTTATGTGTTTATGTAGAAAAGAAAAGAAAAGTGGCGGGACATCGTTTGACTTTTTATTTTTTTAAATTTCATCTATTTAATGGTGTCAAAACCAGCCAGATACAAAGAATTTTAAGCCAAAGAGATTTTACTACAAGTTTATACCTAAGAAATACGAAAAATCTTTTTCCCCGACTTAAAAATTAAACGTTTATTTGCCAAATCAATATAAACAAACCTTGCACAAAGACAGTAAGTATGAAAGAAGTAAAGGTAGGTAAAATTTTTGGTTGGCATGTATAGGTAGGTCCATACTTACCCCTTTATTTATAAACGATGCTTAAAGTAACGTTACTTGTTCAATTCTTGTAGCCTTAAAACCCACAGTACCTAGTTTAAATACTGCTTTAACTGCTACGAAGTAAAAGCGATGTCAGACAACGTTCCCATAAGCGGCGAACAGTAAAAATTAAAACGTACTAAAAATCAACCATTTCTCTGTCACAGAACCAATCGAAGAAGAAATAACAACGGAGGCCATCGTCCCGGGGCAGTCTTCGTACACAGTGCTGATCCGCATCACGGGGCTGGGAGACAGCTTCAAGCCTCCCGCGGCGGGCAGCAAGGAGTACGACGAGCTCAGCAAGCAGGTCGCAGACAACCTGGCTGGCGAGCTGGCCAAGAACAAGGGATACCATGCTGTCGTTGTCAATGGGTTCATGCAGTGAGTTGTGTAGTTACTGATATAAATATTGGCTCTGGGTCTCGAGAAGTTTTATCACTGACAACCCGCGTGCCCAAAATGACAAAATTTCATCCCTTATTTAACCCCTTTAGGAGAAAGAATTAAAAAAAAATTAAAGGTTGCCCAGTGAATGTATCTATTAAGTAGATAGATAAATTAATAATGAACTAAATTCCAACTAAAATAGAATCCAAAATTGCGTTCAAGAGACGGCGTTATAGCGTGTGTTTACGCATATTTTCACGTAAAACCTGACAGAAAAGAACATGGTCAAGGATTTTTTTTTTTGATCTTTTGTGATTTGTCTACCCTGATCTAAGAGTCGACTTAGATAAAGACTGTTATTTTTTTATATAACATAATGTATAGATCAACCATTTATTTAAGCGTGCATACGCCAGCATATCAAGCTATCCTAAACTGTCAAATTTTCCCAATTGAACATGAACTTTATAATTTTGTCATAAAGTTGAAAATCTATGAGATAAATTTGTCAGATTGGGGTAGCTTGCTGTGCTGGTGTCTGTACACAAAAGAAATACCATAACACACAAAAATAACTTTAATTTTGGAAGGCGGTGATAAGAAATTAATAAAATACATATTCAAAGTCACCGACTTCCGGTCTACTAGTGTTTTTCCGGAAGTCGGTCTGTTTTTTTTGGAAAAAGTTTTTAATTATCCAACAAACTGATCTGTTCTTGTTACAGAAACGAAACCAAAGCCATCATAGCTGAACTGACTCTAAAGTCCATAGAGTTGAACTCTATAGAGGGATCCACCGGCCGTGCACTGGACGGGGGGGACAACTCTACGGACGCGGGGGGCGACGCCGAGCGGTGGGAGAGGGTGGTGAGGGACACGCTGGCGCAGGGCAGGGTGGGGAACCTTAACGTGGACCCTGAGTTCCTGGTGTTTGAGCCTATGAGCTGTGAGTAAATTACACTTAGTGGTATTGCAGATTTATGTGTTTAGGATACCTGAAATAGAGACTTGTGTGGTGCTTATAAGAGTTTTGCTATCAATTCTTTACATGAAACAAACTGTGCAGGTGCAGTGCATGCACTTGCAGCTTTTTCGCAGTGTTGTAAAGTGCTAACACGATCAAATTGTCTGACCGAACTCAATCAAGTTACTGAGTTGTCGCTTACGATGTATCTATTGTATATTGTGATGAATATTTACCTAAAGTTAATTTTTAGTTATGACAGTATGGAAGTGGCTTCTTAAAATATATTTTTTGTGAAAAAAAATCATGGGGTGCCAGGAATACCGGAAATGCATAACTATAGTCAGGTGTATAGTATAGAAGCGACTTCTAAATTATTAAGATTGCATAACTATTCAGATGCATAAATAGGGTGACTGGTAATTAGTGACCGACATTTAAATACATGATTGTACTCATCATTATTAACAAGTTTTACTATGGGACCAAACCTGAAATCGCGAAAAAAAATCAGTTGTTCCCTACATTTATGTTCGCATAACTCGTCAAAATGTAGAGAACAGCTCATTGTTGTCGCGATTTTGGGTTTGGTAAAATTTGTATATATTTAAAATTATACCCCGATGCAATCATGTGAATGTAGTGTGAAGTCTGTAAGAGAATGGGTGGTGTGTGTTAGACTAAAAATTAAGATTCTTTTGATAAAAAGCGCGTTCCATATTAGCCAACATATCAACTTTAGGTGAAAATGCATCCGAATATCCGATCTCTGGTCGTTTTAGACATTGTTTTTCATGTGTGGTGATACATACTCGTTCCTTCTCTGCAAGCCTTAGCCCTGAGTTGATAGTTAAGAGCTAATCAAATATAATTCCTCCCCACAGTAATATCCGAACGCCCAGTTGAAGACTCGACCGGCAACGCGCGCACATTCTTCGGCCTCGCAGAAACCAAACTATACGTGGTAGTGGGATGTGTCGCCGCCCTTATATTGGTAGCATTACTGCAGGCGGGATGCACGCTGTACCGCAGTGGGAGTACCGCACAGAAGACTAAGGTAACAGTTCATTAGCAAAGGAGACTAAGGTCATTCATTAGATATCGTTATACGTCACTATATGTCATTAGATAATATTATACGTCACTATATGTCATCAGATAACATTATACGTCACTATATGTCATTAGATAATATTATACGTCACTATACAGGAAACTGCTCCATACATTTTGACCGCGTAGGTATTGCAGTTTTCTATGAAACATCAGATATTTTTTTTGGAAAACCGACGAAAAATATCTGCGCTGGGGGTCTAGAATGATATGCTGAATTCATGGTTAAAGTTTGCGCACTGGATAAAAACTTATCCTGTATGTCATTAGATAATATTATACGTCACTATATGTCATTAGCAGTGATCGGAATATAGGCTGACTAAATTTGCCTAAACTTCGGAGAACAGAGACAGAAAGTGGAGACTTCCTTACGACTATATTTTTGTTCGCGGGATTTGGGAAAAATCTTCAGTAAGTTGAAAATAAGCTTTATGTATTTGAATTATATTTACGATCCAACTAACCTTTGTATCAAATCATGAATTAAAGTTAGATTATTTATTTCGGGATTTTACGTGAAAATCCCGAAAATTTGGTAGTTGCAAGCTTAGTTAAAAATAGCTTTTACACATCTTAAATAAAGCTTATTTTCAACTTACTGAAGATTTTTACCGTATCCCGGGAAAAAAAAATGTCGTAAGGAAGTCTCCACTTCTTGTCTCTGTTCTCCGAAGTTTAGGCAAATATAGTCAGCCTATTCCGATCACTGGTCATTAGATAACATTATACGTCACTATATGTTATTAGATAATATTATACGTCACTATAAGTCATTAGATAATATTATACGTCGCTATATGTCATTAGATAACATTACATGGTATTAGATGATGTTATCTTTTCACAAACTATACGTGGTAGTAGGATGTCTCGCCGCCCTTATGATAGTGTACTGCAGGCGGGATGCACGCTGTACCGCAGTGGCAGTACCGCGCTGAAGACCAAGGTTATAATAGATGACATTATACGACACTAGATGATGTTATCTCTTTACAAACTAAATGTGGTAGTGGGTTTTTTCGCCGCCTCTATGTTCGTTCTTTCTTTCTAAACGTGGGATTGGGATGTGTGGCCGTCCATACATTACTGGCATTCTTAGAAGCGGGATGCACTAAGGTAGTAAGTAACGCGTAACAATTTTAGGAATATGGTGGGAAAGTGTGAGGTTGTTTCATTGAAAAGGGAGAAATGGGAGTATCTTCCGACCAGATGGCAGTAGTTTGGTGGTTGTCGGGCTTCATTAAATTGTATCTTTAATGTCATTCAATATTTATAAGCAATATTACTAGAGTCTGATCCTAAAATTAAAGTACTCCTCACTTTTTACAATTTTACAAGGTTTTCTGTATAATTTATGCTCCAAAAGGGCAAAAAAACACATGTATTCCAAACTAAACCAAGTTTTCATTTCCAGGAGCAACTGATCCCCAACTCGGCCTGGAAGGACTACTCCAACGCCAACACCAACTTCGCCTTCGAGCCCTTCGACAACGACGACAAGTACAACAGCACCGCCTCCACCGCCCCCCTACGCGCGCCCCCCCGCCGCCCCACCGACCCGCCCCCCCCGCGCCCCCCCTCCGCCGGGAGGGAGCACGCCGGCCAGCACAGGCCCAGTGGCCAACATGAACCCAACGGCCAACACAGGGGCAATGGGCAACACGTGCCTCATGGAGCTAATGGCCAGCACGTGCCACATGGTCAGCACGCACCTCATGGTCAGCATGGGGCGAACGGTCACGGGGCGAACGGTCACGGGGCGAACGGTCACGGGGCGAACGGCCACGGGACGAATGGTCGTATGACGCCGAAGCATCAGAACAGTGCGGCGCAGTATTACCATGAAACGAGATCGCTACAACGACCTAGAGGCGGTGGCCAGTATGGGTGAGTCTATTTGGTTTCTAGTTTTACTCGAATTTTCAGTTTTTTCGCTGTATTTTAAGCGAAATTAACAGTGCAGACGACACAGTACTGATAGGCGTCAGCGGTGAAGTAAGATGGGAAGCAGACGGGTGGATTAAATCTAGCTGATCTGTTGACGAATTTGAATATTTCTTAAATTCCATTTAATAAGTAATTATGTAAGATTTTCACGTCAACAGGGTATGTTTACAATTTCATCAGACACTTTTTAAACAGACCATAGACAAGTACTAGATAGTATAACTATATAGCGACTTAGTTAATGAATTTGCCCCTCAATCAACTTGTATGACTGTCTAGATATATATAGAGATAGAAAAGATTGATTAATTGATTTTGTAAATTTTATCCTACAATATTGATTTGAGCTATAAAATTAGTGACAAATTAATGAAAAATTGCACTGACTGGACTAGTCAATCTGTTTTTGCCAACAACAACAAATACGGACTAATACTTATGCCCCTACAAAGGGTTCGGAAGCTTGAACGCAGTCGCTCCGTGTGATATAAGTATCGATTTAAGTCGACGTTCACATGTACGTAATAAAATCGCGGCGGATTTTTTTCGGGAACTAGATTTTGAACTCTCGGTGTTGAACCGAACATTAGAATTCCAACAGAGTGCGTCTCAACGCGTCGAAAATCGAACAGTGTGTTGTGTTTTAATGTTAGATTGTCAAATCTCGGGAAAAAATACCGCCGTGAAGTTGTTACGTCCGTGGGAACGTGAGCTAAGATCGCTTCGGTGATTAAGAAACACCGTGACTGAACTCAACACAGTATTAATGGAGTTTCTTGCCTTGCTTCTTCTTCTCCATTGAGATCTACGTTTTGGAATGGGCAACTAGGTTCAACTTTTTGACAATTCAAAAGTAAATAGTTTAATTGAAATAAATGGTTTGAGGTTGAAATTATTGGAAAAAGGTCTAATTTAGTTATATAGAGCATATTTTTTTTAAATAAATCAATTAAACCGCGATTACAGTGATTATTTAAATCTTTAGATATCTGATAGCTCTGTAAATAGAAAGAAAATATGTCATCGTCATCGTCATAATGCTAGAATCCAGCTCACTGCATCAGGAACAAATCCACTCAATTATCAACCTTATTTTCACTTTACTAGCTTTTTAGTGTTGTCACTATTAATAGAAAGGGTGTCTAAATAAGGGGTGATGTTTGTGCTCAAGCGTCTCACAATTTTGCGCCGTTCAATATGAGACCGTGTGGCCTAATGGATAAGGCGTCGGACTTCGGATCCGAAGATTGCAGGTTCGAGTCCTGTCACGGTCGACAAGCAACTTTTGAAATAAGGTCATCAATGTTAATACAAGTTCCTTTTAGGATTCGTTTTGATATTGTTTTTAAAAGTTGTTCACTGTTCTTGCTTATTTTATATAATTTTATCTTTACAACTTTCTATTGAATTCAGTTTTATTTATAGATCCAATGCGGAATATATTTTTATTTAATAATTTATTTAGTTAATTGGGTGAATAATGGGGATGATTAAGGTGGATGCGCTAATGTAGCGCGACATTTTGTTGAAAAAATTGTGTTCCGTGTTTTTGCGATTAGCTAGTCAGTGTCTTGTCGTATATTTAGTTTATTGAATTTCATGATCAATATTTCAGGTCACTAGTTAGCTATATTTTGCGTTTTCGAGCGTAATAAACGCTCCTTACGATGACTTTTATAACACGTGTCGTCCTGACGTCATCTTTGTGTAAACGGCATCGGTACAAAATAATACTTAGTTTAGCGAAATTTTAGAAGTATTTGTGCACAGAGGCACTGCACATCATTAAAATCACTGTTTATTCATTAAATATCCTGTATTTAATCTCGACATTCACTTGTTTATGTTTATTCACAAAGTTGACGTCACGTGATAAAGTCATCGTAAGGAGCGTTTTGGCGGTAAATTCAAAACAACGAGAAATAAGTTTGATTTTAATCATTTTTAATTGACAAAATGGATATTAATCATTTTTTTTCTCTCACATATTTCGTCCCAATCTCCAAATTAAAATAGTTTTTAATACATTGGAAAATACCCTATGAACACCTATTGTTGAGCTGTGAACTGTAGTTCTGTAATCTTCTTATAGCCAAGGAGATGATGATGTGTTAACTCCCTTATAACATCTGTTCCCAGCTACTCCAACCGTCCGGACCGCAACACCTACTCGCTACCGCGCGGCGTGCGGCCCGAGCCGGGCCTGTCGGCACACCCTGACTTCTACTTCATGCCGTCGCAGCGCAAGTACGAAGGTGAAGTAGTCAGGGTTTACGTAGACTATCGGGATAGGCGTCACCAGTAGCGGGTCGGGAGTAGAGGGCCTCATTTAGATTGTTATGGCAATAGTGACAGTATGGTCAGCTTGGGACTGTCAGCAGGAGCGATAAGTAGATAACTTGCAGTTACTTTTTATATTTGTGCATGGGTCAAACCTCTTCCAGGAATCACGGTTTTCAGTGTCTCGAGCGAAAATATTCGCAGACTTAGTCGACGTAATAATGGCGCGGTAGTTTTTTTTTGCGCACTGGATTTTCCACGTACTGTTTAGCGCCGAGTGTTGAAAATCGAATAATGCTTTTTTACGACGTCTTGTTGGATTCTCTATGCTCTTCTCTATTTTTATAAGTGAGTATAATTTCTACGCTAGGGGTGTAGAATCATGTGCTGAATACAATGCTACCCTGTATGAAACGAAATGTGGCTTGAGAATACTCGTGGTTTAGTACAGTTTCTATCAACTAGATGGCGCTTTACATTTACGTCACGTTTCTGAATCGCGGTGTTAAGATTCTCCGCCGTTGAATGACACCCTCGTATTTCTGTAAACTATTCATACTTACCTGGCATAGGGGACACCGTGATCATTAAGGCGGTTCCCCCAGGGCGAGACTTTCCCATTGCACTGCGGTTAGGTTGACCCTTGCGATTATCCCTAATGCGGATAACTCGGATGCGTAATTTTTGATAGTGGGGAACTGCGTACGCGCCGTCCCCTCAGAATTCCCGTAATAGAGTTGGAAATCCAGTAGTGATGGGTCGTTGACGGTTTTTCCGTTAACGTAACGTCAGCGTTGATTTACATTCGTCAACGAGTCAACGTGCAACTAATGTCAAATTACAACGTAAAACGATTCATTGAACGGTTTTTATTCAACGCTGCGACGTTCTCTGACCTTGTGCTGCCAATTGATAATAATATGCCCTCACTTACTTTTCTTAAAAGAAATATTTCAAAAATCAACTCTTTCATGCGTTACTTAGAGTTCAAATTCTATGACGACCGTCGTTCGCAATGTATGATGTCATTTTCAAAAGAAGTTTTTTTAATTTGTTCAGTTCGTTGCGTTCTCGAATTTAATTGAATAATAAACGAGTCAAATTCACAAACGTCGTTGACGAATTCAACTAGTTGATTCATTAACAGTTATCGTTAATACGTTGACAGGAGATCAACGGTTGCTTCAACTAGTTCGTTGATTGAACGCCCATCGCTAAATCCAGTGCGCAGTGATTTAGACTTGACCAGAGGGGTAATTGCGTAAAACACTAATAGCAGGAATTTCTTTCATTTTGACAGTGCAACAACGTTCATTGCGTTATTGAGCAGACAAATGTTTTCGAACAAATGAAGTTAATTAGCAATATCTGTCAAAATGATTGAGGTTCTGATTGATAGTGCGTTACACAAGTATGGTGTTGGCTTTCAGTAATACAAGGGAAAAACTGAATAATAATTATGATGTCAAATCATTGTCATTTGTTTTTGTTAGCATAGATAAATGTCAATATACATTGCGCATGTATGTATTTAGCTTTATATCAGAATCAACGATCATTTAGTTTAGACTTCTGGTGTACTGCTGTTACGATAGATATTGCTTTGCATTAGTATAATAATAATATCAATAATTAAGATTTTTGAATTATTTCAAACCAAAAGATATTTTGAAAATATTCAAAATATCTTTTGGTTTAACATAATAATGTTGCTAATTTTTGTAGTCGCTGTGACCGCATTCGAACGGAAGTAAAATATCGCGGCGATATCTTTACGTCCGTGCGAACCAGGAGTTAGTTGCGAAGCTTTTAGTACAAAATTTTAATAAATTAATATCTAATATTAGAATATATGATTAATTAGTACTTACTTAAAATTATTTAGTATATTAACTGCTTATGATTTATAAAAGTGCCACAATGTTATATTAATAATAGAATGCAAAATAATAAAACCTACATTAACATTATATTTGAACCTTGTAATAATATGTAGATTTTAAGTACTTATGTATTTTATTTTTACATGGAGATGTCAAAGTGCAGTAATTAAAATTTGCTATGATAATTAATTCATAATAGATTAACTAAATTCAAATACATGTACAGGTGAAAAAATTGTTGCTCTTTTTTCAAGCAGATCTAATAACCAGAAACTTTACCTGATTTTTTCAGCCATCGTTAAATATTTAATAACCGTTTCAATCAAAAATTCAAGCTGGGTTTTCTACGCCCTATACAATTTAAGAATTACTGCATTTTGGCACCTGGGACGCTCTGTTGACAACTATATGGCTCTGCATGAATGTTCTGTAGTGTTGTTAAACTGTGTACTCTGCTTCTACCGCTTGGGACATTAATAACAATACCTATTTAAGTTTCTGGAGTCCATTTTCACAAACGAAAATTATCCCAAAATAGAAGTGATAAATTGTCAAACGTGCTGCGATTGACTGTTGATAAATCAGTCAACCAATCATAGGAGTTTACGCGCGCTTAACAAACTGTCACATTAAGGGGGAAGCGCTTAGCGCAATTAGAAAAATTCAAATTTTCTAATAATATAATTTACAGGTCATTGTCTTGTATGGTTGAACAAAATAAGATTCGCGGTCGTAACAAATATGGCATTAATGTGTCATTAGAATCAGTAATATAGCCATCTAAGTTAATATAATCCCATTGAATTACCATTTCATGAAGAAGTCATACTAAGATATGAAAAAACCATAGAAGTCTACCCTAAGCGCATCCTCCTACTTAGCGATAATTTTCGTCTGAAAATCAGGCCCGGACTTTCGTATATTACACACGTAGTAATGCAATTATTATTATTTATTTGAATCTAACAAAAATGGTTCGTATAGTTGTTAGTAACACTTATAAAACTATGACAATTCAAAACACGTATGAATATTTGGCTAACCTCTTACTTAACCCACCTACAATACTCAAAAGTACATTGCTAGTACATATACATATAGTAAATAGTTAAATTTCAACATAAATACATACTAAATATTGTAGATTCGGGATATTTATAAGAGTGTGTGGGTTTCTGCGTAAATGGTTATTAATAACAGTAATAACCTACTACTATAATAAATAAACAAAGTTATTGCAAATGAGAAAATGATCAAATTTAAATTTAAAAGCTAAAAGATTCTTCGACGTCAGTTATCTTTTATCCGTGGAATAAATTGAAGTCTGACCATTTAAATACAAAAAAAAAACTCAAGATACACCCTCAGCGTCTAAAAACGCTTAAACGGAGCGCACAATTTCAAATTGTGCACACATTTCAAATAGTATCGCGTCGCACGCGACACTGCACGCACGATAAAAATGCCGAAGTGTTCGGTGAAAAATTGTAAAAAGAGTTTATTGGTTTTTTGTTTATCAATACGTCTGATAGTTTTTGTATAGAAAAACATTATTCCTCGGTTAAAGATATCTGGCGTTTAAAAAGACAGCCCTTAAAGGTATAGGTGTATTGCTAATATCATCATCATCTGCCTAGCCTTTTCCCAACTATGTTGGGGTCGGCTTCCAGTCTAATCGGATGCAGCTGAATACCAGTATTTTACATGGAGCGACTGCCTATCTGACCTCCACAACCCAGTTACTGGGTAATACGATACCCCTTGGTAAGACTGGTTGTCAGACTTTCGGGCTTCTGACGACCCGTAACGACTGTCAAAGATCCACAAATGACAGCCGGGACCAACGGCTTAACGTGCTTTCCGAGGCATAGGTGTATTGCTAATAATGTCCCATATTTAATTAATAAAGGCACGTAGTTTAATTTGCTGCAGTAATGTAGGCATGTGCTGTGATTGGCTTATTATTTACTAGAATTCACTTTCTTCTTGTATCATGTCGTTTAACTTTTTGAACCGATAAAAACATAACCTACTCTTTTCATTTGACGTACACGATATAGGTACAGACTGTATTATTGCTCTAAAAAAAAACGTACGTCTTTCAACTACCTACTTATCTGTTTACCACAAAAACAAGTAATTCTATAGGAAAAAATATACTACAGAAAAAATTTTACTTATTATTGTAATGATTAATCATCAGAGTTCTTGTGTAGTTTATAAAAATGTACCTTAGTTTTTTTGGAAAAAAAAAATACTTTTGTACTAAAATTATGTTTTGCTCAAAAAGTTAACACGGCGTAGGCTAAACAATGCCTAATTAACAATAATAGTATCACTTTATTTGTTTATCGGCATTTATTTACATTTCCTGTACAAGAGTAGTTCATAGGCAGATTTACTCGTAGATGTAGTTTCTCGAACGAAAATTATCGCAAAATTAATGAATGTGACAAATTGTTAAGTGGGCATAAACTGCTGCCATCATTGATAACTCATTCAACCCATCGCAGGAGTTTACGCGGGTTCAACAATTTGTCACATTCATTTTACGATGATAATGTTTGGTTCAGAAACTGACTCTCATGGAGGATGCGCGAAGATGGCCCGCGGAATTCAAATTGTCAGTGTCTTGTTGATTGAAATATGATTCGCGAATTGAATGACTTTTTCATGAAAAACTCATTCATTAGGAATAAGAGGGTTGTATTGATGATTTTAATGATTACACACTTATGTTACGGCCGCAAATCATATCTTTTTCAACATACGACCAGACAATGACCTGCAAATTGCAAAAAACGTAAGAAAATTTGAACTTCACAGGCTGATCTGGCGCTTCCCCCTTAATGCCTCAAGGTATCCTCTATCAGTCGACTATGTATTTATTATATTCTTCATATTATTATTTATTTTGACAACTGACCAGATCTTAACTCCTATTTCAAACAGGATGTTCTAAAAAAATATTTTGTCGTTATTTTATGCCTTCGGTTTGTTTCTTTACAGATTTTTGAAGGAGACTTCGCTGAATTCTGATCATTTTTAGTTACCAACATTACTCTGTAACTTTTTAAAGCACCGATTTATTTTAAGATTTATTTTATTTTATTTCTCACAATGATAATAATTATTTTTATTTTTTTTATTTCCAAACCAGATCTAGTCTCATGTCACAGTTTTAAAAAATAAGTTATTTTCACTTCTAATTATAATTGTACTTAATTATTTTATTTTCTTCTTTTGCAAAAAAAAAAAGTTGTAAATATTATATTAATCGCTGTAAATTGCACTTTAGTTGTAAGATTTGAAGAATAAATTACATTATTCTTCTTCTATGGATAGTTTAGTGATAACAAAATATGAGACAAATGCACAATGTAAGAAGCGTTGAATGAAGGTAATTTTATTATAAAGGTAACTAATTTAATTTACAAGATAAATATTTAGTTTGAAAAATAGAAATAAATTATCAAAAGGAGGATTTTTCAATTTAGTTTTAAGTATGAGGAGCCTTTGTAAAAAGCCTTTATTTTAGTAAATAAGTTAAATAATATTAAAATGCAATAACAAATAATGACTACTTTAATCATTCCGAGCCCAATTAAGTAAAAATAATCGAAAATGAGTATTACAACAAACATATGTAGAAATAAGTTATTACCGTACCTAAGATTGTAAATGAAATAAAATATTTTTATATAATTTACAAATTGTTTTATTAATTTAATAAATACTTGTTCCCTTAATATAAGCCCCTTATTTACCGTGTTCTAATAATTTCATTACAAGTTGCTTCGGACACCTCGCACTTGCTTAGTTTTTATCCGCCACATATCCTGAAAAAAGGAACAAAATATAAATAAGCTAGAGGTATATCCACACATTTTATGCCCGGGGCAGGACGACGGAGTTTCAGTTCCCGGGCACGGACGTATATGAAAAAAATTAGGTGTACATTTTATATGAACTTGCAAGGTTTTTTGAGCCCCTAACTGAGCACGTCAATTCCTTACTCCTATTTTACATGTTGGAAAAAATATTTAAATCGACAAAAATAAATATGTGGTAGAGAAATGGTGCTCACATATTTACAAATATGTAAAAGTAGACGATTTTCCTAATTAAACAAATGTATGAGTTAAAGTAATCACAGATTACAGGACCAGCATGTTACCAAACATTCTTATCTTGGAATCCTCTAATTTGAAATATGCTGGTTCACAAAGTGACGGGTTAAAAAAAAAAACCTTTGATTGAGTTGCAAGAGGTGAACTTAAATCTTTGGGGAAAACTTACAACATAACTAAGGTCGCTACCCCTCCGTCTAAGCTCGGCTTCCATTTGCCTCGCCAGCTCGTCCTGACGCGTGCCGTACACGTCGATGTAGTGACAACTACTGTTCGCGTAGTGACAAGTCATGGCTTTGCGGTACAGCTGTGGAGTAAGTGGGAATTAAGACTACTAGGTAGGTGTAATATTCTTCTTCTGTCTCTTGTTCTATTTGTTAGAAAAAGCAAAAAGAGATAGCAATGTTTTGAGTTCAGCATAGCTATTCACAACTATTCTAAGGCCTACTATTCTACTAACGACTACTTATAGGATAAGAATAGTTGGTCGCTGTGATTAACTCAAGACAATGTTTGTGTTCTTTCACCAGAATTAGATTACCTACTGACAGGTTGTATGAGTTACTTCATATGTTTATTTGTAACCAGTGACAGATTGTCACAGTTTTCACTGTCACCACTGTGATCGTTTGACACTTCATTTAAAATTCAAGAACCATTAAAATCAAGTCTAATGTTGCTTTCAGCAACAACTTAATACAAGATTGGTATTTAATGACGGCTTTCAAAGTTAAAGTGCGTTTCTGCAACTGACTGAAATAACTTATTCTGTTTGAACTGTTTTTTTTTTAATATTTAGGTTGATTTAGTTTGTCATACTGAACAAATATTTATTCCGTAATTAAGATTTTTGGCAGAAATACAAAGTTAGAATACATATTTTTTGAACTGCACCCTAATTGCGTAACTCACGATTCATCATAATCTGTATCGTTTTGAAACGGATTGTTAAACCATTGCTTCATATGTTCGAAAAATGTGTCTGTTCGACAACATAAATAACGCAATGAATATTGTTTAACTGTGAAGACGAAACCAATTATGATCAATCATGAGTTACGCAATTAGGGTGCTGGTCTTTTCAACATACCTGAGTAACATTAGGCCTGGATCCATGCACTACATTGGACTGGAAGAACACGGTGTCCCCAGGGTCCATTTCCAGGTACACCCGACTGTGTTCAGGAGCCACATCACCAGTGTTCACGATGCCGAAGAAGAAGAGTTTCGCTGCCTGAGACAAGCATTCATATTTTAGGGTCCTTCCACATTTAGCGCTGGTACTTGGTTGTTCGTTGAACGTAAGCGTGACTCTATCACAGCGTATGTTTTTACCTACGCCTTCCATTTGTAGGCCGTTTAAACTAGATTTGAAGACTATTATCTATTTTATTACGAACCCGGTACTTGTTGACAGGCCTACACTGTTCTCCCACACCTATTTACACTGTAATTTGAATACATTGTAAAAGCAGATTATTTTAAAAGTGACGTGCCGGCTCTTCTCCATAGTAAAAAAAGAATTGTACTTCGTAGCACGAACATGAACCCATTCATTATAACTTTAGATGGTAATAAAATCCTTTTAATTTATTCTTATTTATACCACTAATTACAAATTTTATACCTCATACAGGTCGTGCTGGTACGATGTTCACCTCGCGCTGACGCAACACGAGGCGAATGTTAGCTAGCTTTTGCCAGCGGCTTCCGTCCGCGTGGGGCGGAAAATTATCCCACGGGAAAGTATACTACCGTGATAAAAAAGTATCTTATGTGCTGTGTACCAAATTTCATCTAAATCCGTTTAGCCATTTTTGCGTGATTGATTATCGAATACAAACTTTCACATTTATAATATTAGTAGGACTACCTTTTGCACGCGGTTTCGCCCGCGTGTGTAGCGGTGATCGCGTAAAAAAGTAGCCTATGTCCTTCTCCATACCCCAGACTATATCTCTGCCAAATTTCACGACGATCGGTTCAACGGTTTCGGCGTGAAAGCGTGACATACAGACAGAGTTACTTTCGCATTTATAATATTATATGTATACATATAAATAGGGATTTCTAAACCCACATTAACTTGCTCTCTGTGTTCATACAACACATCCGCCTTATGTGACCCCGGCAGCATGTAGAGGCAGCCGTTGTCTCTGCTCACGGGGTCTATGGCCGTCCAAGTAGCCAGGATCTTGTCTGCGGGCCGGAACGGGAAGTATAGCAGGTCCTAAGGACAGATGGGTAACTATTTGTTAATTTAATGTGGTAAAAAAGGGTCAGTGGCAATGGTGCAATTGGAGCAATAGTGGCCCAGTGGTAATTAACGGTCGTAGGTTCGAACCCAGATAGGCGCTTTACTTTATGTAAATCATTTCATCACCACTGCTCTCAACACGGTGAAGGAAAACATCTTCAGGAAACCGGCATGTCATAGAACCAAAAATTCGAAGACATGTGACATCTACCAACACGCACAGGGCCCGCGTGGTGGATTACGGCCCTCTCCCTCTCACAGAGAGGAGGCCTGTGTCCCAGCGGTGGGAATGCTATAGGCTGATTATGCATATGCTAGAGGCCCGGTGTAGCGAGCTATTGGTAGTGTACTTATGTAGGTCTTTAATTATGGGAATCCAATAAACAAGATTAGATTATTGCGAAATCATTGTGACAGAGGATACAATCGACACTTATTTTAGTTCATAATAAGCAGTTTGCCCGCGACTTCGTGAGGGTAGATTTCGTATTTTCCAATGACATTTAGTAATGTTAGGTGACCTTTATAAATAAATTCGTATTAGGGTCAATTTTTTAGTTGATCGATCGATTTTCCCCCTTTAGGCCGATTTTCGAAAAACTCCTTCACACGGCTTCCTTTTATTAAGGGAGCTAAAAGGAAGCCGTGTTCACAGTGGTTTCGGCTGTGCGTTGAAATTATGTGAACACAAACAACCTTAAACCACTAAACTAATCTATATTTACAGAAACGGAAAAACTTACTGACTGCATTCAGTTTTTCCTTTTCCATTTAAATAGTTTAGGCTCTACGAAGTAACAAGCATGTAACGTTCGGGCTATCTCACGTGTACACAAATTGACATTCATAACTACCTATTATCTTTTGTCGTCGATCAAGGCAGTTAGATTATTGAGCGAAATCCCACCCGCTCGTTCACCAACTCGGGTCACTCTTTTTAACACATTCAAAATCCGGACGATACACGCCATGACTATGATCACTTCGATCTAACCCGTCCCTCGCTGCCCTCTGCCGCCCCAAGCCGAGGTGCGTAGGTACTCCACAGGAGGTAGTCGCTTAGTTTATTAAGGTACCCACACGCAAGTCCGTTCAAGCAGCTGACAACCTCCTAGGTTGATCAGCGATATGTCAATCCCACAAAAAAAGACAAGACCATTAGTTGCCTGATTAACTTGATCGTCTACTATGTGCGTACCTGATGTGGAGGATGTTCGCTAGTCCCCGGCGGTTTGTTGATGAGCATGCAGTTGACAGCTGTGATGTCTTCCCCTATGAGCTGCGTCACGATGTGCAGTAGACGAGGGTCCTCGGAGTATGTGCTGTATACGTCGTCGAATAGGAGTTCCTGGATCTACGAAAGATGTGGAAATAATTGTATCTACAATTTGACCTTCAACTTGATTATCTTACAGGGTACCTAAATTTTTAACCAGTGCGCAAACTGTTAGCTGGATTTCAACATATCATTCTAGACCCCGTAGTGTAGAAATATTTTGTCGGTTACACAAAAGAATCTGCTGTTTCATAGAAAAGTGCAATACGCGGTCAAAATGTATGGAACAGTTATTTTTTTTTATTGTATAATCGACTAAAAATTTCTCGCTAGGGTCTAGAATGATATGCTGATTTCATGGTTACAGTTTGCGCACTGGTTAAAATTGTAGATATCCTGTTTTTTGACTTAATTCATCTAGAAGAAGATAGAAGATAAATCTATGTAGGTAAGTACTTATGCATAATAACCAAAGTAGTTAAATGTAGGTACCTACCCATAATTTTTGGTGACGAATTATTCAAATTCGTGTGTTAGTAAAGTTAATTTGAAGAATTTGTTTATTTTTACATACGTAGGTACCTACTCACCTTAATGTCGGAATTCGCATTAATTTTAAAGTTATCTACCTATGAACATCTCAAGGTCAGGTAGATGTTATTGTTAAAGATCTAACTATGTATTTACCTACCTACTTATGTTTACCTACGTGTTGGATTTAGACTTAATAAACATAAAAGCCTTCTTCTCATCGGCGCGGGCGTAGGCAAAAACTACAGAACGCATACAAGCAGGCTAGCACGCTTGTTTTCCTGTGTACCTCTAGCTATACCCCTGGTGGTACTGCGGAAGATCACTTTTAACCGCTGTGCCCTTGGCCGTGAAACCAAATCAAATTAAAGGAACAGGTGTCATTATTTTTTACACCGATGCCTTCGAAGCACAGGTCGTCGTCGAAGTAACAACTTGGTACCTACTTCGAAGGCAAAAACCGTTTTCTAGCTGACACAGTGAGCTCCTACCGAGTTATGACAACCTGGTACTTCAACTACCGTACTTCTTTTTGAACGTCGAGCAGAGGTCGATTTTTTTTTAATGAGATGCATCTCTCTTTTGCCAATTTAGAAAATAGTGAATGGCTGTGGATGTTCGCATTCTATGTCGATTTGACAAATCATATGAACGAACTGAATTTGAGATTGCAAGGAGATAATCAGCTTCTCCCTGATTTATACACCAACATTACCACCAGGGGTACAGGAAAACAAGCGGGCCAGCAGGCTTAGCCCCGATTTGTCGACGGATGAATAGACATGACTAATAACTAAATTATGTAGGTGCACTAGGAGAAGATAGCTATGTTTTTATATTAATTATCACAGATAAGCGTTCTAAACGAATCATGATTTTGTAGATCGTATACACTTTGTGGCCGTCGAGTAGAAAGTTTGTTGTCAGTGTGATTTTGATAGTTTGGGAAGAAATATTCTTCTGAAATAGTCTACATATAAAAGGACCTAGAGAAATATCGTAAGAAACGAAAGACTAAATGACAGATTGTAGAAGGATATCTACGGTGCGATAACAAAAATGTAGGAACGAAATATCACTTTGTATTGAAAAAACACTGTCTATTCTTCGTAGAAATACAAAGCGTCATGCTAAGCCCGCTGGTGAGAGTATTACGCACCTGACCTCTCTGAAGAACATCACCAATGAGGTCACTCTATGCCCTCCCAGGGCGTCCCCTCCCGGCGTTTCCACTCACATCCACCTTTTCAATATATTTTGTTAGGGCCGCTAATTGACCAAACAATAAATATCAATTATAGTCACATTATGCCCAAAAGCTTATATAGGTACCTAACTAGCAGGTAGCGGGGACAACCTGGACGAGTCGATATCGATAATAACTTATGTTTTAAAATCGTTCCAGCCGTTAGGATGCTTCGAGGGTACCACATAAAGATACCTACATAGATATGTACGTACACATGAAAAACTTAACCCTGTCTTTGCCGTCTCGCAGTCGTGAAATGACTGCACAATGGATTTTGACACGAAAAGAGAAGATGTCCCGAAATTAACGAACACCATCAAACACCCCATTTAGAATATGATATTTATCAATTTTTTTTTGCCATTAAGTATATATATAAACCATTGTTTATTTATTAAATTAGTTGTTGTGACTGTAGGAGAAAATAGGGTATTTTCAAATTTATTAAAAACTATTCTAATTTGAAGATTGGGACGAAATATGTAACAGAAAAATATAAGTAAATTGATTTATAACCAATTTCTCAATTAAAACGATTTAAACCAAATTAATTTTTCGTTGTTTTGAATTTACCGCCAAAACGCTCCTTACGATGACTTTTTATCACGTGACGTCAACTTTGTGTAAACTAAAGTAGTTAGTAAGTAAACAAGTGAGTGTCGTGTTTATAATTAACAAATTTTTTATGGCTAGAAAGTGAAGTCACTGGTGTGCGGTGCCTCTGTGCACAAATAGTTATAGTTATAGCACCAAACGAAGTATTTGTACTGGTGCTGTTTACACAAAGCTGACGTCACGATGTCACGTGATAAAAAGTCATCGTAAGGAGCGTTTTAGCGGTAAATTCAAAACAATGAAAAATTAATTTGATTTTAATCGTTTTTAATGGAGAAAACTGATTTAAACAAAGTTATTTTTATTTTTCTGTTAAATATATCGTCCCAATCTTCAAATTAAAATAGTTTTTATAAAATTGGAAAATACCCTATTGTGGTCCCATTCAAATCACACAGTCGCACACGCATATGGGTCTAGCGTAGTAGGTACTTCGTCCATTTTGGTAGGTTTTGAACATAAACTGTGACTCATTTACGCTAGTAGATTTAATAATTTTTGTGAAACATAGCAATAACAAAATGACAGAAATCGTTTAAGTAAACGATTCTGAACAAACTTGCCATTGTAGATTGTAGGTATACCTTCGGGAACAGGAATCTTCAGTCACTATAATACACACCAACCTTATTAATAAAACCTTCTGGCTGGGCTTGTGTCTTCGACAGCGAGCGATCCTTGACCACAGTGACGCGTCCCTTCTCCACTCGTCCTTCGCATACATCGGTGAACCGTTGTCTGCAAAGAAAACATTTATATTCTGTTATAAGAGCGTTTATTCTGAAAATGGGCAACTTCGTAAACAGCTGTCAAATATTTCACTTTTTGATTAATTTGGCAATATTATTACTGTATGGAAATATGCAATATCGCTAACTAATGATCTAAAATATTGATTACTAGCTTTTGCCAGCGGCTTCGCCCGCGCGGTACTTTCATCCCCTATTTAACTCCCTTAGGGGTTGAATTTCGAAAAATCCTTCCTTATTCCTTGTCTACATTACAAAGGGAACCTCTGTGCAAAATTTCAGCTTTCTAGGTCCAAGGGTTCGGGCTGGGCGTTAATGAGTCAGTCAATCAGTCAGGACCTTTCTTTTTATTTATATAGATGAAATGCAATAATTAATATCTTAACACCGAATATTTAGTTTTAAATGTAAAAAAAGAACTTGGAAACTTTCCAAATACCCTTTTTACACCTAAAACGGTTACAACATCAAACTCAGTGTTATAATTGCAAATCATTATTCATATTTTAGGTCACTAGTTAGCGATATTTCCTTATACATAGTAATATTAACAAATTAATAAAAACAGGTAAATATTTGACAGCTAATTGCGACGTTGCCATTTCTTATTTCATTGGTAGATGTAAATCAGGTTACTGCCCCTAACAGAAATACGTATTTAACTGTGTCCGTATGGATTGAGGAGCCATCTCTCATATTTAAATGCGGGTACTAAATATTTAGCCGTAAAATACCCGATTTTGTAGCCTCGATCCTGCAGCCTAATTGCGTAACGTATTAACTTTCTGATGACGATTCCGAAACTAAGCAAACTCCCTTCGTAATCGTGTTCTATAATCCGAATTGCGAAACTAAATTGAATCATAATCTGTAGAATTGTATAGGGATGTTAATAAAATCTTGCCCAATCTATTACGTTTGCGCGTTTTGTTTCATAACATATGAACTATTCGCTTCCGAATAATATTACTATAAATTAATATTGTTTTAATTACAACTGGTGGTCTACTATTGCTTCAAATGAAAATATACAATGATTCCCTAAAAAACGTAAAACCAATTTATAAAACACTTTCTACCAAAAACTGCCATAATTGAAAAAAGCAACGAAACGTTACAATGTTCACGTTTTATTTATCTGTAGTCGATGAAAAAATCGTAGAAAAGCAGTGTTGTCAACTTATTGGGATAACTCCTAAAACTGGGGGTTTGGACACCCCAACTAGCAGATTAAATTTTGCTTTAGCGGCTGTTCTGTTTTGATTAGTCTAATTTTAGTTTGTGGAAATCTGTTATTATAATAACACGATGATGGCATGTTTTTTTACTGTTTGCATGAAACCTGTGATAGTAATTTTCCCATTATATCTTTATAATACCGAAATCATTTTGGATTCAAACGCTAATATGAAAAGACTCTTCAGCATGACGAATATAGTGAAGTCACACAGAGGCTGTGCCCGTGTCGAGATCGAAAACAGTGTCATTTCGACCAAATAAATCCCATGAAAACATGCTTCCAAAATATAAAGTCAAGCCATTATTGTGTATCTAACAATCATCCATACATCTCCACTTACTTTTTCAGTAACTATTTTGTGATCCCTACTCAATATTATAAATGCGAAAGTAACTCTTTCTGTCACGCTTTCACGCCTAAACCGCTGAACTGATCGTCATGAAATTCGGCAGAGATATATTCTGGAATATGGAGAAGGACATAGGCTACTTTTATACGCGATAACCGACATCCACGCTGGTGGAGCCGCGAGCAAAAGCTAGTAATCTATAAAGTACGTGACGATGATTTGAAAAACTATGACTGATTGTGACATAATAAGTTTTACTTTCAATTTCAAATCTTCAAATGGACCTCAAAAAGGACGACAGAACGTCAGCAATAGGAATTTAAATAAAATTAAAAATTGCGATTAAGTGGATTCGGGAAAAAGTTGGCAACACTGTAACAAATAAAAAAACTATGAAATGTTTTGTTTTTGTTTGTCTTGAATTTTGTTTTAAATTCGTTGTTTTATGTTTTTCAATAAACTAAATTATATTTACTATTCGCAAACAAAGACATGGGCCTATGATAAACAGTATCGGATTATTTTTGTGGTTTCTGCACAGAACACGTAATTGGCAAATGGCAAGGAATAGGGCTCTGTCTTCGTTTTGTACTGGCTGCACTACGTCATAAGCTGTGTTTCTCAATAGCGAAAAGGACGAACCAGTTACCCATAATTCAGTATCAGCTGTAGTGCTGTAAGTAAGCCAATATAAACAGGAATTTCGTGTGTCTAGTGATTGTAACTTTCTTAGGTTAACTATTTATTTTGGGTAATAATGATTGTCTGTCAACCTCACATTCTAACTACTGAGATGTTGTTATTTGATATTTTGGTCAGTGGGTCGTCTTAGGGGTTGTATGTATGTAATTCTATCAGCATCTACATAAGCAGCAGATACTAAATTACAAACTATAATAACCAATTACAACCAACAACATAACGTTAATTTATTATAACATTTTCGCAGACGATGCCAGAGCTACTAACTTCAATCTAATATTGACCTATGAGGGTTTTACCTCAAAGAATTTGGTGGCAACGCAGGACATTGAAAACCAAGCTTTTGTATTTATCATTGAAGGTGAGCTTTTTAACACAGTTAAGTATCAAGCAGCAACTCATAATTATGAATGAATTTTTCTTTGGGCGAACTTTATACATAAATGTAATCACATCATAAATTTCATATGTCCCTATTTTTTACAGTTCTAGTTTCGTGCCATGTTAAATAAAGAAATAGCCATAGGTTGATGACGGCCTACTAAATATTGCCTAGTTTGGCCCATAATTAAGTACTTTAATTGAGCAGAAAATAATTTGATTTTGTTTTAAAATTGCAGGAGTCCCCGGAACACTTCCCCTGCATAGACATGAAAGCAGCATGAATGATGTTGGCTGTTGCCATTTGTTTCGGCTACTTATGATGTTGGCTGTTGCCATTTGTTTCGGCTACTTCTGACATCACTGTTACTGCTACTGCAACTACTTCAGTTATCAAGCTGCTCAAGTGCAAAAGTAGAAACTGAAGATTGTTATGAACATACTAATTTTACCTATTTAAGAAAACTGCTGACTAGTTTTGCTCAACAGCAATATACTTAATATGTACTTGTGTTAATTGATATTGGTGTAAACTTTAATACTTACAAAGTGTTTTAATTATGAACTAAAATAACTGTTAAATGTTGAAATACATACCTATAGCATTGATTAAGTTCAAAAAAAGACAAGTTATTGATCATTAAAGTGATACTATTTAGAAAATAGCAGTATTTATCTGAATTGTCATTTATTTGGTACATAAAGGTAAATTAAAAACAAATAAAATAATGGTTAACATAACTGCTTTATTTATATCATTTCACCCTTCTGACTACAGCATTTGTTCACATTTGACATGAATTTGTTGGCTATGAGGCAAAAAGAAATTCAAACAAGTATATTGTATAGATTAGTGGAATTTGGCAAATTTGGGCTACTGTTTTCCTGTGGAAGTCATTTATAATTTAATACAGCTTGGTAATGTTGCTGAGAGAAAGTTTACATTTTTCCTGTTTATATAGTTGAGCCACCTGAAAGATACAAAAAATAATTTAAGTACATCCTCATTATTTTCCATCATCCATTACTCATCCAGTCTTTAATAGGCCTCTCCCTTAAACGCTTCAATGCACAATCTACTGATGTACTTTACAAAACTACAATATTCTGCTATTAGATAAACAGTAATTAGATGCCTACAATTCTATTGATGGATGGAACATAGATACTTGACTAAAAAGTATAAATTATCTTTATTTAGGTACCTCATAGGCAAGTCATTTTTTTAATAATAAATAAAAAAATTGATGGACGTATTATTTAACTATATACATTGTGTATTAATATCAAGCAAAACCAATTCAATGAGAAATATTTTTTGTAGGCCTCCACATAATAAACATAACAAATAAATAGGTATTATGGTTTTTCAATATTTAGAAAACAATGTTCAATACTACCATAGTCTGATGCATGTAGAGTACAATGCTTATTTTGTGGATTTCCACCGAATGTAAAGAATAATATTGTATGATTGAAAATCTTCACACACATTGCATAGTAATTTTACAATGCAATGTGTGTGATAAACTTGACAGGCACAGGCCTCTCTGTGAGAGGGAGTGGACTGTAATCCACAGACAGAATAATTGAATTGGATATTTTTACTAACTTATTATTCACAATAATTAGTTGAAAAATATTTAAGGTACCTAGTAGGCCATCATCATCATTTCAGCCGAAAGACGTCAACTGCTGGACATGGGCCTCCCCCAATTTGGGGGGTTTGCTATAATCGCCACACTTGGCAAGCGGGTTGGCAATCGCAGTATGGTGGTAAAATGCATGGAGAACACTGCTACCCATTCTTAGTAAGTCCCTGAGTCGCCTCCTACGACACTGACGGGAAAGTACCTACCTACCTACTTTGCTTAAAGTAATTATGCATTGCCTTATCTATATTTTGTATTGACAACAAACAATATGTATTGTGTATATACAATATTTAGGCATATTCAATAGGTTCTTTTATAGGAAATAATATTGATATTACCTTGAACAGACAATGATGTGGAAATAAGTCTGTATTTACGGTGTGTGTAGCTAGTTCATAGAAGTCTTTAGATAGATAATACATTGACATTAACTGCTTCTTCAATGTGTGCTTCTTTTGTTCTTCCTGTTTAAATTGATCGCTTTTTAGGTTTTCTAATTACAATTCGTAAATGCTCGACTGGCTTGCTAAGTTGGTGACATTATGATAAGTTTCGATACGAGGTACCTACGAATTTGTATTTCGTTAAAACGCCACCAAATTATCTCGTTTCTGAAATATCATCTAGGTAGGTTCTCTTAGTAGGAATCTTTATTTTAGGTTGTAAGCACACGTTACAGAAGAAAACGATTGCAATTAACTCTGTATAATCACCTCGTTGCTTCGCTATTCAAAATACCAAAATACCACAATACTGATATAACATTGAGGTTTTACACAAAATCACATTCACAGTTTATCAGGAAGACTACCACTTATATTTTTTCGTTATAATTTAAGAGATTTAATGATTAAATCCCATTAAAATGTAAGAAGAAAAATGATTGCGGCGAGTACGTTGCCTTCGGCTTGCGAAACAGACTACTCGTTGGTTTCAAACAAACTGATAGCTGTCAAACTAGTTACGCAATTCGCTTTAGTTAGAAAAATAGACCGTATACCCAATTTTTCCCGACATATCATTCACTCTAATAGAATAGTAATCGCTTTCACAGATATTGGAGTTTCGCAATTCGAAATTCGTAAATTTAAGCAAATTGCGATAGAAACGAAGCAAATTAATCTGAATCGTTTGTCAATAATGCATTACGCAATTAGGTAGCTGGAATTTATAGGAAAACCCTTTAAAAGTTACAGGACGTTTATGGTGGCTCCTCAATTCAGACGTCTGGATTGGGAAGCCACCTTAGAACTCGAAAAATAGCAGAGAGACATTTCTGAAAATTGAGTAGGAATTACTGTCTGTCTGTTACGCTTTCACGCCTTAGAGTGTCCAGTATTCTCCTTCTAATTTTATTTTCTTAAGCATAGGATGTACAGCCATGCGTTTTGCTCTTTTCTTTCCAGTATTCTATTATTAACCGCTGAACCGATCGTCACGAAATTTGGCAGAGATATAGCCTGGGATATGGAGAACGACATAGGCAACTTTTTTGCGCGGGCGGAGCCGCGGGCAAAAGCTAGTACCTACATAATTATGTTTGTACGGTTGCGTTACCTGTAGCTGTTCAACGCTGGTATACCGATGAGCCTCTTGATGACCAAATATCCGTTATCTTTGTAGAATTGGAGCTGTTCAGGAGATAACGGGTATGAGGCTGTGGACTCTGCTCTCGCGCTGAAAACGAACACATTATATTGTCATCTGGAAAAGGTCCATTCGTGTTTCGATGTATTGTTGACTTCTGAGATAAAGTTGAATGGTCTCAGAAAATTCTCAATAGCAGCTATAAGCGTAGCCCTTAGGTAAGGTACTTTTTAATGTATTCAGTGGTTATCCCTTCCTTGGTCCTTTATCTACTACGTGAGACTTAAGGCTCGACGCGACACTCGTAGAGCGATTTCCATAGAAATTGTTTTACTTGAGTCATGGCGTGCCAGTTGCAGGAGCCTTAAGAGCGTATGTACCGACGGACCGATACGTTATTGCGTTCGTTTGATCCCGTGCTCTATCATTATTACTTGACTTTTAGTTATCCGATATTAATCGGATAACTAAAAGTCAAATCGGATCGGATATTAATATAGTGGATATATCTTACATTATTAAATGTAAGATATATCCAGTATATAAATCATGTGCAGGATCCATGTGCACCCTGGTCGCGGCGCATGTGTCAGAACTAAGAACTTGATCCAGTATATCAGAGGTTTACTAGCCGGGGATCGCGGAAGACTTACTAGTTCCCGGGATCCCCGGCGTAAGTGAGAGATGGAACACCGGGGTGGTTTTAGTCAGTAAGAGTCTGACAGACCCCTCTAGGACATCCATGAGGATTTCCCCCCGTAATCAAAAAAAAAAAAAGTGTATCAGAGGTTTATACTAACCAAAGACATTTGACCCGAATCACAAAACATCACACTATTTTACATTAAAATTAAATAAGTAGTTAATGAGTAGGTATTTACCGTTTCGGAATAGCTTTAAAATTCCCGCTCGCCATCATACAATAGTTTATTCCACACACAAGCTAAATTGTATAAATTAATTATTTTTAGTCACGCGTAGATACTGTCCGTTGGAGAAGCGTTAGTCAATTAAGAACTCTTTTGTTTGACCAAGTTGATGATAATCTTTATTTAAATAATTAATTAGTTACCTATTGTCTAACGAATTAATCATGTTTTAGGAATCCGCAGGTAATTGAATGGAACAATTGGTTTATTTTTATTTAAAATAACAAAATACCAACCACAGCGAAAACGATAAGGCCGCCCATTGTATGTTTTGTAGTGTCAAATGAATTTTTGTTATGTATTATATATCTGGTGTCTAACAAGTACCTACTCGTACCTATATGTCGGAGAGGCACTATTCATCTCGGAATCATCATTAATGATCACGGGTTTAGTGGGGTAAAATGCTAGCACAAAACAAAGTAGGTATTCGCTGTTGCACAAACTGTACATAAACTTGGACTCGTATGGAGAACGAGCGCAGTAAGCTAATATATAATTGTATTTCTATTTAAATGTATTTTAAGGTCGAATTTCGAACCACCAGTAGGTACTTAAGAAGTTAAGAATAAACAATGCATTCAAAACTAAAGTAAAAGCAGTCATGTAAATAGTGTGTAGGCAATGGGACAAAAATTGCTGGCAGAATTTGGAACCGGTATTTTGGTATCTGAGTACCGGTTCCACACCGGTACCGGTACTCCACCTAACAAGTACCGGTATGAAATTCGGGTACCCGGCGCTTACCACGAATCTCATATTAATAGGTACGAAAAACCTCGTACGGTTAAATTGGCAACTTAGAAGTTAAATATCTGTTATAATTTGTTTCCAATTGTAATTACTAGATAATGGCTAGATAGACCTTCAAGAGTTATAGGGTTCCATTTAGATAAGACCGGCTAGCTAACTATGAAATCGTAGTATTGTAACGTAATTTTGGCTATGTTAAATGTGTGTGTTGTTTATGTTAAAGTGGTTTAACAAGTAGGTACTAACATTAAAATTAACATTAACTGGTTTGACACTCTTTGGTCTAGTGGTCGCAAGCGTTACTGCTGAGCGGGAGGTACTGGGTTCGATTCCTAAGTCAGGCAGTGTTATTGGGTTTTTTCCATCAGAAATTTCTCTGGGGTCTGAATTTGAGCCCGGTTGATGGCAATAGGCTCGCCCTCTATTAGGTACATGCGACTTAAGTATAACTTGTGAAATGTGGGTGTACTAATAAGTACACATGTGCAATGCTCTCTATCTATGTAATTACAGTTTCTTCTTAATGGGCAATGGTTGTAAAGAGGGTTTTCTGGCAGCACTGACACGTCAGGTTCGGGCACCTGTCAAGTGTCAAAGCGCCTACAGATTGAATGGTGAACGAATTAATGAATGAAACGAATGACATCAAATATTTTAAGTTCACTGTCGAACTGGAAGACCTCGTGTCAAAGTGAGGCCAACTGGTGGCTTCAATATTCAAGAACACCCTAATTGCAACGGGTGGCGTCCGAAAACATTTTAATGACGTCATCATTTATCTAGTATGTTGGGGCCTTTGGGGCCGACTTTCAGTCTAACTCGATGCAGCTGAATATAACCGATGAGTTGCCTACGAAATTAAAAGAACCACTTTTAATGTAAAAATATAATAAGATTTATTTTGATAATATCACAATCTCCAAAACCAAAAAGTATACAATACGTCAGTCAACAATTTAATTGTAAAGCTGCTAGCCGAATAAAAACAATGCATAACAAAACCTTAAACTTAATAATTTCAAGTAAAAATCACATCTTTGAATTTTTCATTAAAATATTAAATTACGTCATTTTTATTGTTAACTAAAAACAAACTAAATATGTAAACCTCAACAGTTGGCAGAGAACTATATTATACAGCATGTATCAGAGTTTTGTAGTCATATTTAAAGGTGTGGTACCGAGAGACCATCGAACTGAACAACTTTCTCGATGGGACCAATCGTTATCGCGAAAAGATGGCTTGTTAGTCGATGCGCATGTTTACTCGCCCAGAATGAGCGAATCAACACTCGTAAATAATGGTATATCTTTTTTTGTAGGCAGTCCGCACGAACTCAATTTATTTGTGGGCGAATCGACAATTTCAGAATTTTAAATTAGTCGATTTGTACATTAGTTCAAATACTAAGAAAAAAAAACTTTACTATATTGCAAAAAATTCAAAACGAACCATACGTATTGCTTCGTGAATTATTGATTCGCCCACAAATAAATTAACTTGATACGAATCGTCTACAAACAAATGAATATATTATTTCAAAATGTCGATTCGTCCATTTCGTGTTCGTAAATTCATGTAAATGGACTTATAACCCGAAAAATCATCAGCCATCCCATACATTTAGCTCAAGTAGGTATTAAAGTTTTGTATGGGACAGTTCATAATTATACCCTTAAATATGACCGCACCTTTCGGATACATCCTGTATTTCAGTTTGGCTACTATTAAAAATATACATCTTTGATATTTTTCATTGCACGATTACAATAAACACAGATTAATAAAATAAAAACTTGACAGAAACGTATAGGTGCAATAATTTTAACAATACCTTATATAAATGCAAGGATTTCTGACTTTAGAATATAATTATTTACATTTCAAATTTTCCATTCCATTCCATTTATTAAAAAAAAACTCAATATTAAAAGGTGTATTTTCCAGTAAAAATCACAAATGTTTATCACAAGTTTCCCCTTCGCGCTCAGTAACAGTAACAATATATAGAATAATTGGAATATACAAGAAACTACAGTTTCTTTACGTTAACAAAAAACCCACACCATGTAGTGACTCATTGTGTCTATTATAGGTTTGATCGCACGCCCTTGACTTGCTTGCTCTTGAACCGCCAAACATCCTGAAAAAAGATAAAAGAAATGACTAAATAACAATTCGTAATATTTGTTGCCAATGGGAAACCACGCTTGACTACTTAATAAAAATCTTAACACGTTCAGTGCCAGGAGCCCTCCAGAAGGGCTCACTCTAGGCAAAAGTGGGATACCGGGAGCCCTCGCAAAGGGACCTCTTGTAATACGTATGAGCTGTATGAATTGGATTTAAAGATTATTTATTTATTCTAGAAGAACATACATTGTTCACTTAACGAATAAATACATTATTAAAGTAGGCGTAGTCCAGTAGCAGTAAACAGTTTTGATTTGCTAATGTAGGTAGGTACGAATATGTCGACATCTTATCGTGTGGAAGAATAACTTATGTCGTTAACTTAATAATTGTGTGTTGTTTGTGACGTAGTGCTTAAATTTAGCTTTAAATTTGTTGAAAGAAGACATGCTCCTGATATCTCATCATCATCATTTCAGCCAAAAGACGTCCACTGCTAGACATAGGCCTTCACCAGGCTCCTCCACTTCGACCGGTCTAGTGCTTCCCACATCCAGCGGATACCCGCGGCCTTCACAAGGTCATCGGTCCACCTTGTGGGAGGCCTTCCCACTCTACGTCTTCCGGTACGCGGTCGCCACTCCAGAACTTTTCAGCCCCATCGGCCATCTGTTCTGCGAGTAATGTGCCCTGCCCACTGCCACTTAAGATTGGCAATTCTTCGGGCTATGTCGGTTGCTTTGGTTCTCCTGCGGATCTCTTCAGTTCTGATTCGATCGCGTAGGGTAATTCCGAGCATAGCCCTCTCCATTGCCCTTTGGGTGACTTTAAGCCTTCTGATAAGTCCCATTGTGAGCGACCACGTCCTGATATCTGCCGGTAGATTATTATAAAGTTGAACGTTGTTTATATTTTTCCTCTCGTATTATTAATTATCGGCTCTATTGGTCTTAAATTCATTCTTAACTCGGAGACAACGCACAGCCCAAACCGGTGGGTCTAATAAAGAAGCACGAAATTTTGCTCAAGAGTTCCTTTCATAACAAAAGTGAGCAGTAAAGAAGGATTTTTGAACATTCATGCCCAATAGGGTATTTTCCAATTTATCAAAAACTATTCTAATTTGAAGATTGGAACGAGATATTTAACAGAAAAATAAAAATAAATTGATTTCTATCCATTTTCTCAATTAAAAACGATTTAAACCAAATTTATTTCTAGTTGTTTTGAATTTACCGCCAAAACGCTTCTTATGATGACATTTTATCACGTGACGTCAACTTTGTGTAAACTAAAGTAGTTGGCAAGTAAATAAGTGAATGTCAAGTTTATAATTAACCAGATTTTTAATAGATATAAAGTGATATTACTGGTGTACGGTGCCTCTGTGCAAAAATACTTCTAAAACGGCGCCAAACTAAGTATTTGTACCGGTGCCGTATAAACAAAGTTGACGTCACATGTCACGTGATAAAAAGTCATCGTAAGGAGCGAAAACAACGAAAAATAAATTCGATTTTAATCGTTTTTAGGTGAGAAAATGTGTATTAATAAATTTATTTTTATTTTTCTGTTAAATGTACCGTCCCAATCTTCAAATTAAAATAGTTTTTATGAAATCGGAAAATACCCTATAGGGGTTAAACAGGGGATGAAAGTTTCTAAGGAAGTTAGTTAATTTTGTCGATTGGAAATCGCAGCGGGCACACGGCATAATCAACATAGACTTTTTGGTGTTTTCATTAGAAGGGACCTTCGAAATGTTGATAAATGAAGTGGAGTGGAAAACGAAAGAAAACACTAATGGATTGTATGCCTTCCTTTTTTTGCCGACCTTTTTCTTTTTAGCCAATAAATTGTGAGCATTACATCGAAAAACCCGAAAAACATAGTCCTTTCGAAGAAATCGAAAGGAAAATGCAAAAAGCCAACGTCACGCGGTGTTCCCAGGCGGTCACCCATCCAAGTACTGACCGCGCCCGATGTTGCTTAACTTCGGTGATCGGACGAGAACCGGTGTATTCAACGTAGTATGGACGTTAGCGAATAAGAGTGTCAAATAGGCGAGTGGTTTTTAGAGCTTCAAGTTTACACACGTGACCGGTAACGGTTATTCTCACGAAGCTCTTTATGTCCTGTGTAACTGTGTGTTTTTACTTGTTTTTTGTTTTTGTGTGAATATTGTGTGCCTTAACCTGGGTCAAATAAATTTGTTAAGTATCTTTCTTCTTTGAACTTAGGTCATGGTCTAAAAGTGTGCCAAATTTCATTGAAATTCGTGCAGCCGTTAAAAGGATAGACAGACAAACACACTGTTACTTTCGCATCATTCACATTATCAGTCTATATTGTCACAATAAGTTTGATATAACAAAGCAATACGCACGATATAGTTAACCTGCCCCATGCCCATCTTCGCAGTTTGCGCTTCCACTTCCTTAGCCAAGTGTTCCTGCACGGTGCCCTTCAGGTCGATGTACTCGCAGGAGCTGTTGGCGAAGTGGAACGTTATCGCTTTGCGGTAATTCTGAAAGTATAGAAAAACATGTTATTTTAAATCTAAGCAGTAGAGCGATAGAAGATCATTTTAAGAGGCCTACGCAGAACGAATTGTCCATACAAACGTAATACCAAAATCATTTGCAACTCGAGCATATTTCCACAATATTATGGTGATATTCGGATTCAGACAGTATTTATCTAGGCTCGTAGAGGTTTTTTTTTTCCAAAATTCTTACCTATAATGAAGTTTAAGCAAATTGAATTTTGCAAATTTTTACAGCGTAAATGACATGTTTTCTCACTATTTTTTTGGTATTATAACCAACAATATCTGTAATATTGTTATCTCAGAAGCATAGCTCATATTATCAAGTTGTAAAATGTCGAAAAAAATATTAAAATACAATAAGTTTTCATTCATCATTTTTGGTATTACGGAACACATCCAAATTCATCATAAATATCAGTAGCTAGTAGCGCTATCGCGTCAAGCCCATGTCAATGTGTGTGTGATCGTACTGCTCACTGTAGGTGTGTATCGCTCGGACAGGTACTAACACTAGCGCAACATGACGGTATTCACTTGGCTATAAAATTGTGATTTAGTATTGAGTAACCTACATTCTTACGAACTTTTCTTTGTTTCCGGATTTGGATATACAGGGTGGCAGGGACATCGACGCAAAACTGTGATTCTGATCCTTCCGCGTTTAATTTTTTGTAGGACTGCTGGCATATGAAAAAAGTATAATTTATAGGGTGGAAGGGACATCGACGTGCAAACTGTAACCAAGAATTCAGTACATGATTTTAGACTTCCTACATTGATATTTTTCTTCGGTTGTTTAAAAAAATAGCTACTGCATACATAATGATCGCGGACATCTAGAATCATGTACTGAATGCATGGTTACAGTTTGCACGTCAATGTCCCTGCCACCCATAGATATATTTTTTTGTTCATTATGCCAGTCCTTTTGGCGTCCATTCTATAAAAATTATATACTTTATTTTTGCGGATTGTTATTTTGTAATTGTCCTTGTACCCGCCCAAGGGGGCTGAAGCCAATTGCAAGGTCAACGAGAAAATCCTAGTTGGCGGCTGAGACTATTTTCAAAATTTTCTTCATGGGTGTCCTATTTCTGGTTTTCTATGGTGCTGAAGCTAATATTGAGGCGAAATGAAAATCCAAGATGGCGACTGCGAAAATTTTCAAATTTTCATCATGGGTGTCGATTTCATGGTTTTCGGGGGTGCTAAAGCCGATGGTGGGGTCAAAATGAAAATCCAAGATGGCGGCCATGAAAATTTACGCATTTTCCATCATGGATATCGTTTTCAGGGTTTTTGTAGGTTCTAAAGCCGATGGTGGGGTCAAAATGAAAATCCAAAATGGAGGCCAAGAAAATTATCGAATTTTCCATCATGGGTGTCGATTTCATGGTTTTCGGGGGTGCTAAAGCCGATGGTGGGGTCAAAATAAAAATCCAAGATGGCGGCCAAGAAAAGTTACGATTTTTCCATCATGGATATCGATTGCATGGTTTTCGGGGGTTCTAAAGCCGATGGTGGGGTCAAAATGAAAATCCAAGATGGCGGCCAACAAAATTATCGAATTTTCCATCACGGATATCGTTTTCAGGGTTTTTGGAGGTTCTAAAGTCGATGGTGGGGTCAAAATGAAAATCCAAGATGGCAGCCAAGATATTTTTGAAATTAACACACACATTACATCATGGATATCGTTTTCAGGGTTTTTGGAGGAAACGACACCTATGATGGAAAAATCGTAACTTTTTTTGGCCGCCATCTTGGATTTTCATTTTGACCCCACCATCGGCTTTAAAACCTACAAAAACCCTGAAAACGATATCCATGATGGAAAAATCGTAACTTTTCTTGGCCGCCATCTTGGGTTTTCATTTTGACCCCACCATCGGCTATAGCACCCCCGAAAACCATGAAATCGACATCCATGATGGAAAATTTGATAATTTTCTTGGCCGCCATCTTCGATTTTCATTTTGACCCCACCATCGGCTTTAGAACCCCCGAAAACCATGAAATCGATATCCATGATGGAAAAATCGTAACTTTTCTTTGCCGCCATCTTTGATTTTCATTTTGACCCCACCATCGGCTTTAGAACCTACAAAAACCCTGAAAACGATATCCATGATGGAAAAATCGTAACTTTTCTTGGCCGTCATCTTGGATTTTCATTTTGACCCCACCATCGGCTTTAGCACCCCCGAAAACCATGAAATCGACACCCATGATAGAAAATTCGATAATTTTCTAGGCCGCCATCTTGGATTTTCATTTTGACCCCACCATCGGCTTTAGAACCTCCAAAAACCCTGAAAACGACACCCATGACGGAAAATTCATAATTTTCTTGGCCGTCATCTTGGATTTTCATTTTGACCCCACCATCGGATTTAGATCACCCAAAAACCCTAAAAACGACACCCATGATGGAAAATTCGAAAATTTTCTTGGCCGCCATCTTGGATTTACATTTTGACCCCACCATCGGCTTTAGATCACCAAAAAACCCTGAAAACGACACCCATGATGGAAAAGTCAAAAATATAGGTACCTTAGGTAGGTACCTAAAAATATGAAGAAATTTTTTTTTTAAATGTGCCGTATAAATCTACGACGATTACTATTTAAATCTAGTTGGACTGTTTATTTCCAGTCTGCCACACCCCCAACCCTTTGATAGAATACAGGCAGAATGATGTTATGAATAAATTTCATTTCCTCAACTTTTTCGCGCAACCGTCCGTTTGCGCAATAGGATTCGCGCAAGTGTCTTTCGCGCATATGTCCGTTCGCGCAAAGGTACACACGGCTACACATCAAGCTATACATTTCCAGTTTACGCTGACCTCGCACTGTACGGAAATCCTATACAATGCGAGATCAGCTTATACTGGAAATGTATAGCTTGATGTGTAGCCGTGTGTACAGTCGCGCAAACGTCTGTTCGCGGAAATGTCTTGTCGCGCAAGTGTCCCTTCGCGCAAATGTCTTTTCGCGCATGTGGGTTCGCACAAGTGTGTTTCGCGCAAATGTTTTTTGTCCCAGATCCCTTCAACAGGTGTAAATTTCGCTGCCCTCACAGGACACGTTTCTTCTATGATAGAGTCATCACCTATCAAACCATCTGGGTTTTGTTCCGTTATCTATTATCATCATCAAGTCGGAAAAAATCCTGCCCTCTGACTGAGAGGTATCTTGGCATGCGCTGCCTAAACCGTAAACCCTATTACTAATAAAAGCACAGAATAAAGTTATTCAAAGTTTAATCCTATGAAAATGTATGGTTATTCCTTTCCTTTCCTTTATTTTTCCTGGTATAACATCGTTCTGTGTTTATTAGATTAGTAAGAGGGTTAGAATTAGACGAAGATATTGTATTGTGCAATTGTTTAAACAGTTCTAAATAAAAGTCCGCGACAGCATATATCTGTCTTTTATGTTATAGCCAAAAAATAGTGAGCCATAAAGACATTTAAATTAGATACCTACTGTTTTTACAATGCACATTTTAGACGATTTACTTATGTGGTCCGAAAGCGATAAAACAATTAATTTCGATAAGAAAAGGATTTATCGAAATTAATTATTGCTTTATCGGTTACGGACTGCCTCGTTGATCTAGTGGTCGCACGCGCTACTACGGAGCATGACGTCTTGGATTCTATTCCCAGGTTGGGCATAGTGTTATTGGCTATTTCGAACTGGAATTTCGCCGTAGCCGCCCGAAGTCTGGGTTTATGTCCGGTTGATGACAATAGGCTCGCCTCCTATTAAATGGGACTTAAAATATAACTGGCGGTATGTGGGTGTACTATTAGGTACACCTCTGCCCAACCATTCGGGAAAACAAGGCGTGATGTTATGTAAGTATGAAGCCTGTGGGCACAATTATTATTAGCTCAGAATACTGTTATTTATCTGTATTTAGGCACATATAAATTATTGGAACATCTGTCTTGACACAGGCAACACTTTTATTATTTGGTTTGTAGTCGTTTTTTTATTAGTTTTAAAGTTTAATAAAAGGAATAAAAGGCCTTAGTTTTGTAAACTTGAGTTTACCCTAAATGTGTGGGTAGGTACTTCATGTATTTTATTTGTTCAAGAACACTAATACTTAGCATACAAATTCAACATTGTTTTCAAAAGTATTTAGGAATAGTTCGTAAATGACGTAGTTATCTGTTAAATTCTCTACAAGGCCAAAATCTCGGGATATCCTAATATGTTGAGATCCCGGCACTTTAGAGGAATTTCCAAAAAAACGCATTACTATTCTGTACATTTACTAACGATTCCCCCAAAAAAGTCAACAAAACAAAGCAAATTATGAACATACCTAATAAATTACGAATAAATAAGGATGCCTACGAGTTCTACGACTCGTTACGCTCACACACACAGCTGCGCATCGGTGCTTCTTTTGTCAAACAGAGATAGCAATATTCGGACGAAATATTGTCTCCGCTCGAATCCTAGTTGCGAGCTTAGGTCGTCGGATTCTTAAGCTGCTGCCTTATTTACTTACTGAATATACAGGGAATATAACGGTTAAAAAAAAACAATTTCATACAAATCCCACAGAGTTTTGATAATAGTCACAACAGCGGGCTTAGCATGACGCTTTGTATTTCTTCGAAGAATAGACAGTGCTTTTTCAATACAAAGTGACATTTCGTTCCTACATTTTTGCCATCGCACCGTAGATATCCTTCAACAATCTGTCATTTAGCCTTTCGTTTCTAACGATATTTGTCTAGGTCCTTATACACGTAGACTATTTCAGAAGAATATTTCTTCCCAAACTGTCAAAATCACACTGACAGCAAAACTTTCTACTCGACGGCCACAAAGTGTATACAATTTTCTACAAAATCATGATTCGTTTAAAACGTATAACTGTGATAATGAATAGAAAAACATAGCTATGTTATCCTATTGTACATCATTTAGATAATAGTCATGTCTATTCTTCCGTCGACAAATCGGTGCTCGTGCTAAGCCTGCAGTTAGAGAGGTCTTTTTTGATGTGAATCGTCGCTCGGTGTACTGGAGGTATGCTCAATATTTGTGACCGAAAAAATCATGTGAGATTTTAATTTTAAGATTTCGCTAATAACTATGCGACTTTTAATGCTAAAAATTAGTACATATGTGAGGTCTGAAAGTGGCACTGGTGACTTAAAAGTTGTGGGAAAGCCGTCCGTGTGGTGCCGGACGTAAAGAATAGCACCATCCAATTTCTTCTCGTGGGTGTCGTAGAAGGCGACTAAGGGACTTACTAGAGAATGGGCAGCAGCGTTCTCTATGCATTTTACCACTATAATGCGATCGCCAACCCGCCTGCCAAGCGTGGTGATTATGGACGAGGCCTATGTCCAGCAGTGGACGTGGTTCGGCTGATATGATGATGATGAGGATGATGTGGGGAACCCCTTCCCCACATGATCCTCATGTTGTCATGGTATGGCCATGTGATATGGAGGAATGCGGAAAATGTCGTGAGGAAAGTTTTAAGTATGAATGTCGATGGTTATACGAATAGGGGGAGACCAAATTAACGATGGATTCTTTAATCTTAATACTCTAATTGCGGTGAATGAAATCTTGCAATAATTATGTTACATAATCCTACTATATCCTTACTAATATATTAAACGCGAAAGTTTGTATGTATGGATGTTTGTTACTCTTTCACGCAAAAACTACTGAATGGATTTGGATGAAATTTGGCATACAGATAGATTATAACCTAAATTAACACAAGGGATACTTTTTATCGTGGTAGATTCCCGCGGGATAATTTTCGACTTAAACGCGGGCGTAGCCGCGGGCGGAAGCTAGTAATGTATAATCACCAGTGATAGGAATAGGTAGTGCCTATTTGCCTAAACTTCGAAGAACAGAGACAAGACACGGAGACTTACTAAGGACTAAAAAAAAATTCCCGGGATTCGGGAAAAATCTTCAGTAAGTTGAAAATAAGCTTTATTTAAGATGTGTAAAAGCTATTTTTAACTAAACTTGCAATTACCAAATTTTCTGGATTTTCAAGTAAAATCCCGAAATAAATAATCTAACTTTAAATTCATGTATTCGAATTTTATTTACGATCCAACTAACCGTTGTATCAAATCATGAATTAAAGTTAAGATTATTTATTTCGGGACTTTACGTGAAAATCCTGAAAATTTGGTAGTTGCAAGTTTATTTGAACATAGCTTTTACACATATAGTATATAATCTAATTTAGTCCTAAGGAAGTCTCCGTTTCTTGTCTCTGTTCTTCGAAGTTTAGGCAAATAGGCACTACCTATTCCTATCACTGATAATAACAGCTGCATGGGTTCGAAGGTTAAGCTACGCTGCTACGCTTGCCGCTTTTTCGTGGATGGGAGACCCTTCATTCCATATCGCCGTGCCTCGGAAAGCACGTAAAGATGTCACGACTGTCACTTGTAGATTTTTAACAGTCGTCACGGGTAGTTAGAAGCCCGCAAGTCTGACAAACAGTCCTGCCCATATAGTGTGTCACAATTTGATGTTGGAGTTCAGCTGCGCCCGGTTAGACTGGAAGCTGACCCAAACCAAGGTGGGATATTCTAGGCGGATTGATTGATTTTGGCTTACCTTAGACACATTGGGTCCTGAGCCGTGCAGTAGGTACGGGTGTAAGAACACCGTGTCTCCCGGACTCATCTCGAGGTGAATCCTCTTGTCTGAGGGAGCGATCGATTCTTCGTCCACGCCGTGGTACATTTTGAGGGCGTCCTGAGATCATCATAGGAAAAATGTTTTTTAGACTACTTGGAGAAGAATACAGACCAAAAAAAACTTTTGAAATTCAAGTTGTATTAATCAAGGTAACCTAAGGGGGCATCCATTAATTATGTAAGGCAATTTTGGCGTATTTACGTATTTAGTACGTGAGATTTGGCTCGACCAAGGTAAATCCGAAGGGTTTTGACTTTGTTTCTTGTTCTATCTTAGGGGGCGTCCATTAATTACGTGAGGCGTTTGGGGCGGGAGGGGCTTCGAATCTTGCCCAATCTCACGGCGGGGGTCTCGGCAAATATCACGTACTTACCGCTTGCAGTCGGTTGGGCCCACAGGGTTCCAAAAAGTCAACCTTCAAGCACGGCTGGGACGCTAGCGACCCACCCCGGTGCGCACTGTTTTTGCCTTTATTTAAAATATAAAATAAATAAGATTTTATATCGTCTGTGGTAAATTTACTATTATGTTGGATACACACACTCGTCACCTCACTAATTCTCTATGAAAAATATAATCTGGCAGCACAAAATTAAAAAGTTGAAAGTGACGTTTCGAACTCGACGGGATCTGAGGGATTTTCGTGTTATGCTCTCTAGTTTTATAGTGTTTTTTCTTATTTTTTGTGCGTTTTCGATGTTAAGTGGATAAATATTCATTTAAAAGTAGTTATTACATCGTTTTAGATAATATTTGCATCAAATAGCATCACAAAAACCGTTTTTTCGACAAAACATAAAACGTAAACAAACCGTTCCAACCAGTGTTCATTGTTGACTGAATTTTGTGTTTTTTTAGTGTTTCACAGTGAAATAAGTGTGGTGTGGTGTTTAAAATGGTAAGTAAACAATTTAGTAATATTATCATAATACATTTTCGTCATTTAAATACGTAATCTTGTTTTATAAACCCTTTGAATGTTCGAGTGCACAAAACGGGAGTTGACATTCGCGCGATATGAAGTTTGAGTTTAAATATTGTGAATATTTTGAGTCGGATTCCCAAAAAAAAAATACTGCTGTTCGATTATTAGTCTATTCAATAAGTAAACTCCAAAATTTCGAGCAAATTGAGATAGTATTTCTATGAGAAATCAAAAAAACAAGGCAACAAGGACACAATCAGCCATTGTCTGTTATTTACATTGTTTATTACGACATAACAAAAGAACTTCAAACGATTAATAGTAAGCTTTGTATATTCAAGAACCCTGAAAACTAAACAATAAGTGGCTAGGAGGCAACAAAAACTCAAGCGATCATTTTTTATGTGCCGGACGTAAACATCTCAAGTGTCAGATAACAGCGCTGTGCTTGAGGGGCGCATGACGTCATGCGTTTTTACGGCCTTGAGCGGTTTAATTTAAATGTTTTTCTGCAATGAAACAATGTAACATAACGAGAAAACCGTGTTAAATTATATAAAACATGTTGTTCCGCCAATATAGCTAAATCGTACAAAATATTATTTATCGCGGTTATGCGAACACCACAAAATAGCACAGTAGCTCCTCGATGGTTAAACCGCCGCCGCCGCCGGCCAGCTAAACCAGCCAAATGCAATGCATAAATCCAACGCAAATTTCCAGAGATTAACGTTTTTACACTAAAAACACATATTTAAAATATCTCACGTAAGATTAATTCTCGTGCCAAATCTCACGACATCTCACCAGAGCGGGGGTGGGGGTCGAAAAACAGCCAAAATTGCCTCACGTAATTAATGGACGCCCCCTTAGTATATTACCGTCTTCCCAGCGTGTTCGTACAGCTTCTTGGATTTGTGCGAGCCTGGTACCGCGTACAGGCACCCGTTCTCAATGTTCACGTGGTCTACGGCCGTCCACGCACCTATTATCTTCTCGGCAGGACGGAATGGGAAGTAGAATAGATCCTGAAACCAATTTGTGGGTTTTTGAGATGGTAACTAAAATAAGTTGATAAAAAAATGTGTGAGTGTATAAAATTAAAGAATTTCGTTTTAGTATTTTGTCTACATAGCTATTTAGAACCATTTCGCTATACGCTACAAAAACAAAACTTCCAAAACTTTTATCCCCTCCTTTAAGGGATGAATACTAAAAAACCTTCCTTGGTAGTCCTTTGAGCAGTGGTGGTCCAGTGTAATGCCCGTAACTTACATGTTACGTGGGTTCGAACCAAAGCAGGCACTTTACTTTGTGTAAATTATTTCATCACCAGTGCTCTCAAAACAGTGAAGGAAAGCAACGTGAGGAAACCGGCATGTCCTAGAAACAAAAATTCGAAGACGTGACATCCGCCAACCCGGACTGGTCGCAATTTGGTCTCGTGGTGGATTATGGCCCTTTCCCTCTCACAGAGAGGCCTGTGTCCCAGCAGTGGGAACCGGAGGCTGATGAACAGCTACTGTCCAAAATTGCAAGATTCTACTTCCTTAGTGCTCACTTTCGCTTGAACAAACTTGTGAACTCTTGTGCATTGAATGCTTCTAGATCCAGCGGTTTAGACTGTGCGTTAACTGTCAGTGAATGAATGAATGAACGAGTGAATGAACGAATGAATAAATGAATGTAGGATTTAAGTAGAATGTCACCTGATGCGGCGGGTGTCGCGACGAGCCGGGCGGCTTGTTGATGAACATGCTGTTGACAGCCGTGATGTCATCTCCGATGAACTGTGACAGTACTGACAGCATACGAGGGTGCTCCCCGTACGTGATGAATACGTCATCGTACAGGAGCTCTTGTATCTGGAAGTTGAATTATCACAAATTAATATTAAAGTTTAAGATGTAGGACATACATTTGACAAACTGCTTCGTTGGTCTATTGGTTGCAAGCGCTACTGCTGAACATGATGTTTTGGGTTCGATTTCCAGAACGGGAAAAATGTTTTTAGGTTTTGCTAGCTAGATTTTCTTAGTAGCAGCTGGCAGTGTGGATTTGTACCCGGTTGATGGCAATAGGCTCGCCTCCTATTACATGGGACTTTGGCGAAATGTGGGTGGGCTATAAGGTACACTTATGCTCAACCCTTCGGGTAAACAAGGCGTGATGTTATGTTCTGACATAGATCTATTAATAAGGCTACCTTTACATCTAGCGTGAGGCTTCAAAAACATAAAATCTGGAAGAGACTTGTTATTTAAATATTTTTTTGGGAAATCGTCAAATAATTTCTCCCGCTCTATGAATGGCTTCCATTTTGACATTTCAACAACATTCATTGCTCTAAATAATATTCCTTAAAATGATTGAGATTGTGATTGATAGTATGTAACGCAATTAGGGTACTGGACAGAGTAAAAGTGTAAGTTATTGTGTTATTGTAATGTGTACCTTATTAATATAATCTTCAGGCTTCAAGTTCTGCTTCACCAACGTCGGTTCTTTCACGACTCTAACATTGCCAGCCGGAACGATACCCTTGCATATTTGAATGAAGCGCTGTCTGTAAATGAAATAAGAAAATATCTTTAAAAGAATTGTTAAAAAAAAAGAAACGAGTGGCGTGTGTGTTCGATCTTTCAAAATGGTTGAGGTGAATGGTGCAGATCCATACAAGATGTTCGTGAATGTGCGCCGCCGTCTGTAGGGATTTGTCATGTCTTAGTTACCCCGCCTTTTATTGTTTTTATGGTTTTATTACTGATGCTTTTAATGGACACTTCTTTCTAAATCGTTTTCACATACATCATTTCAACATGATGTACTTAGCCATTTTTTTTAATAGTGTCTATGGAGTTTCTTGCCCGTTCTTCTCAATAGATACCTACTACGCTTTGGAATTGGCAACCATCTTCGTATTTCTGACTGATCTACCCCTTGAGAATTTAAAAGTGCCTGTACTTAATTGGTTAAATTGAAATAAATGCCTCCGAGTTTGATTAGAATCCTGCACCAAACGAGGATTTTCCTTGAGCGCATTTGCATAGTGCATACAGAGATATGCATGCACATTGCTCGCAGAATAGATGGCCGATGGGGCCGAAAGGTTCTGGAGTGGCGACAGCGTACCCGAAGACGTTGAGTGGGAAGGCCTCCCACAAGGTGGACCGAAGACCTTGTGAAGGTCGCGGGTATCCGCTGGATGTGGGAAGCACAAGACAAGGCGCAGTGGAGGAGCCTGGGGGAGGCCTATGTCCAGCAGTGGACGTCTTTCGGCTGCCATGATGATGATGATACAGGGATAATCGGCACCAACCGACGATTATCCCTGTATCAAAAAAAAAAAAAAAAAGAAAAATGAGTTGTGAAAATGAGTTTTATTAAGAGTATCTAACGGGTCTCTGCGAGTTAGCTTCGGTCGCTCATATGCTTTCCAAAGGTCCGGTACTCCAGTTCCCGAGATATGACAAAGAATCATCTCGTAATCTGCCTAGCCTCTTCCCAACGATGTTGGGGTCGGCTTCTAGTCTAACCGGATGCAGCTAAATACCAGGATTTTACATGGAGCGAGCGACTGCCTATCTGATCTCCACAACCCAGTTACTGGGTAACACGATACCCCTTGGTAAGACTGGTTGTCAGACTTTCGGGCTTCAGATGAACCGTAAAGAATGACAGCCGGGACCAACGGCTCAACGTAAAGATGATCTCCCATCTACAGCCAACCGCGGCAAGCGTAGCTTAGCCTGATTGATAGAACTGCGCGATTCAAAGATTACTTCAAAGAACCAAAGTTCACCGGCTTCAATTTAAGAATTACATTAAAATACGAACACCATATCAAATAAAACATGATAAACTTGATAAAAAATCAATCTCTCTTTGATTAATAATCATTAATTAGTCTTGTGTCTTAAATAAGATGATTGAAGGTTTAAGATAAACATAAAATTCACCATCGCTTGGTAGTCGATGAAAAACAGCATTTCCTTTTGTCATATTAAAATGTAATACCTAAATGACAATTAAGTCATTATCTACTTAGAAGCATTTCCATGCACCTTGACTTGATCATCATTCAAACACATTTACATAGCCATAGGTTCTTACATTTATATGTCACAATAAAAAAGCGGCCAAGTTCGAGATGGACTCGCACCACATGAAGGGTTCCGTACCACAGTACAATATTTAAGGTGATACTTGTCCACATTTTATCCATGCAAACTTCGGGAGGGTTTTACTCCACTGTTTGACTATGTATGTACATCAAAAATTAAACATGGTGTGCTTTTGTCTCATTTTCAATATTGTCTGTGCGGAAACAGAATACTCAAATAAAAAGCCATAAAAAGTTATGAGCCAACAAAGATTAGTTTTTCTTGCTAATTTAACCCAACTTTGGGCGTGTTTAAGTAATAAAAGCAGTGTAAAATCTCACAAGTCGCGGGCTCGAACTCACTGATGGGCCTGGCTAAAAAGCACGCTGTCTCACCAGGCTTCATGTCCGACAGAGGTAGTATCAGTGATGAGCAGTTAGACGCTAGTCTACAAGCACAACATTATTGAGTGAGCTGCAGGATCAGTTATAGTAAAACAGGCGCGTAAAAGATTAAGAAAAGTCCTTCGGAAGATCGGGTTTTCTAAAAAATCCACTGCATAAATCAATGACCAATTAATTAAGTTTATTGAACTTTTCGACAATTGAGCTTTGTCGGTACCGGCTTGGTTTTCGAGATTTTACACTGCTTTTATTACTTAAACACGCCCAAAGTTAGGTTAAATTAGCAAGAAAAACGAATCTTTGTTGGCTCATAACTTTTTAATGGCTTTTTTATTTTAGTATTCTGTTTTCGTACAGACAATATTGATAATGAGACAAAACCATACCATGTTAAATTTTTGATGTACATAGTCAAACAGTGGAGTAAAACCCTCCCGAAGTTTGTATGGAAAAAATGTGGACAAGTGTCACCTTAAAAGATCTAAGCGTACAAACACGAAAAGCGACTTTATTTTATAGTATGTAAAGATAAAGATATGTAAAGATTATTTGTTGTACTTAAAACGGCTATTAAATTTTATAAATATGATAGTTTGTATATATGGCTATTTAGATGTCTGGATGTTTATTACTCAATCACGCAACAATGGCTGAACGGATTTGGATGAAATTTGGAACACAGATTATAACCTAAATTAACACATAGGATACTTTTTATTCTGGTAATACGTTCCCATGGGATAATTTTCGGCCTCCAAGCGGGCGAAGCCGCTGGCAAATGCTAGTAATGATATAATACTCTTTAATAAATTCTACCTATTGTTGCGGTTCAAAAAAAAAAAAAAGGAGTCCTGTGACAGACGGACGGATAACATGACCTTAACATTGTTAACCGAGGCTCTGAACCCACTTGGGTCACAGTCCGAGGACAAACAATCATCGACCTAACTCTCGCCACAGAAAACGCGACAAACCTCATTACTAACTGGCACGTATCCGACGAGCCTTCCAGTTCAGACCATAGAAGAATCCGATTTACACTAGCTTCCCACATAAAGGAGCCAGAACCAAAACGTAACCCGCGTCGCACCAAGGTGCCCGAGTACAAACGCCTTCTGGCGGCTTTACTAGAAAGGCATCTATCACAAGTAACCGTAAGAGACACTGCACAACTGGAATACACCGTGACAAAACTATCAGAATACCTAATTGAAGCATACCACGCATGCTGCAAACTAAGGGCGCCACCAAACAACAGCGTTAGGAACCCCTGGTGGAACGCCGAATTGGGTAAACTCAGAGATACACTAAGACAACAATTCAATAGAGCCAAAAACACTAGGCTCCCGGACGACTGGGAGCAACACAAAGAAACCCAATATTTATACAAAAAGCAGATTAGAACTGCTAGAAGGGTGGCGTGGCGGAAATTCTGTGAATCCATCGAAACCAACAACGAAGCCGCAAGGGTAAGGAAAATCCTATCGACCGATCAGGATCGAAGCCTTGGCGCGCTGAAAAAGCCCGACAACTTATACACATTAACCGACCATGAAACCAGTAAGGTCCTCCTCGAGACTCACTTCCCAGGCTGCAACCTCCTGGAGAACAGGACGTGGGAGGCTGAGCCAGAATGGACACCGACAGACCTAGACTGGTCTAGAGCCCATAGTATAGTAACAGAAGACAGGGTAAAGTGGGCTATTAACACCTTTCAGCCCTACAAGTCCCCAGGACTAGACGGTATCTTCCCAGCCCTACTGCAGTGGGGGCTTGACCACTTGACACCATGCTTGGTGAAGATTTACCGCACCTGCATAGCACTCAGATACATACCCCTGGCGTGGCGCGAGGTGAAAGTCATTTTCATACCCAAACCAGGCAAACCAGACTATACACAACCCAAGGCGTATAGGCCCATAAGCCTCACATCCTTCCTACTGAAAACCCTCGAGAGACTTTGTGATAGGCATATCCGAGACGGACCTCTCCGGATGAAACCACTTCACAAACAACAGCACGCATATTCCACTGGCAGATCAACAGAATCCGCACTTCATAGTGTGATAGCCAAAATTGAATGCGCAGTGGACCACAAATGCTCAGCACTGGCTGCTTTTATCGACATCGAGGGCGCTTTTGACAAGACTATGTTCAACAGCATACGCTTGGCCCTTGACAGACACAACATAGACACGACCCTGAGTGGGTGGATCACCAATATGCTCAAATTGAGAGCTGTACAAGTCACCGTGAACGACACCACAAGGGCAGTAGTGGCGAAGGGCTGCCCGCAAGGGGGCGTCCTCTCGCCGCTTCTTTGGAACCTGGTCGTAGACAGCCTCATCAAATCACTAAACGACAAAGATTACTTCACCGTAGGCTACGCTGATGATTTAACCATTATAATAAATGGCACTCATGAAAATACCCTATGCAACCTTATGCGCCAAGCGTTGAAAATAGTCGAAGTCTGGTGCAACAAACACCAACTAACAGTAAACCCCACAAAAACCGAACTGATCCTCTTCACAAAAAAGAGGAAAATCGCGGAACTACAACTTCCACGTCTGTTTGGGACTACCCTAAGCCTATCAACTGAAACCAAATACCTGGGCATCTTTTTGGACAAGCAGCTGAACTGGGCAAAACATACTAACTACATTACTACAAAAGCCAGCTTATCCCTGTGGCAATGCAAGCGAATGCTTGGCAGGAACTGGGGTATTAGCCCCAGAGTCACCTACTGGCTATACACTACAGTTATTCGACCAATGATCACATACGGCTCAATAGTCTGGTGGCCCAGAACAGACCTGAGTACAGCCCAAAAAGACCTAGAAAAACTGCAGCGGTGCGCCTGTGTAGCAATCACTAGCTGCATGAGAACCACACCCACTGCTGCCCTACAGGCAATGCTGGGGCTGCCTCCTCTACACCTTATCGTGCGGGAGGAGGCCCTGGCTGCCTTCAGGCTCAACATAGCTGGAACCCTAGGCAAAGACTCTAGAGTAAAGCACACACGTATTAGGGACAATGCGATCAAACTACAACCAATGATGGCATCACCCTGCGATAAAACCCCGAAATTGCACTGCTTTCAAAAGCACTACGACGTGATACTCACAGAAGAACAGAATGATCACTCAGGCCCGGACGAGCTAAGAGTCTACACGGATGGCTCAAAGACTGACTCCGGAACCGGAGTCGGAGTTTTCTCCCACGATCTTAACATAAACATATCCAGCCCGCTGGGAATGTTCAACACCGTCTACCAGGCGGAATGTGTGGGCATTATACAAGCGGCACACGCGATAGAAGCCAGGAGAGTCACAGACACCCACATACGGATACTCTCCGATAGTGCTTCAGTTCTCCAATCCCTAGGAAAAAAATACATAAAATCGAGTTTAATACTAGAATGTCACAATGCACTTGAACGAGTTACAGTTTCTAACCGCAACACTGTGATACTACAATGGATAAAAGGACACAGCGGATCACTAGGCAACGATGCTGCTGACGAACTGGCTAGGAGGGCATCCAGCGCGTCGGTCTGTGGACCCGAGCCCATAATGCCCATCCCATTTAACCAGATACGCAGGTGGCTTCAGGACTACACACACATACAAGCAGAGAGCTGGTGGACCTCGACACCAGGCTGCAGGCAGTTTAGGGAAGCAATGGCATCTTTGAATGGCAGACTGACCAGACGTCTGTTACGCCTGGACAGAAAGGACCTGCGTCTGGTGACTGGGACCATCACGGGACACTGCCCGCTAAACAAACACTTCTACACTATAGGCATAACGGACAGTCCCCTGTGCAGGGCCTGCATGGAGGCTGAGGAAACCGTCGCGCATGTGCTTTTCGAATGCACAGGCGTAGCACAGATTAGGACAGAAACCCTCGGGGCACCCAGATCTTACACGGATGTTCTTAACAGACCAGGAGTTGTAGCCAACTTCTGGAGGGAGGTGGGCTGGTTGGAATAACCACTGACGGCCGCCATGGCTCACGCACAATGGTCCACTTAAAGGACTAAGTGCGGAAACCAAATCCAATAACATAGAACAACATAGAACATAGACGGGCGGATAGCAGAGCTATAGTAAGAGGGTCCGGTTGGCAACTTGGCACCCTTTCGGTACGGAACCCTAAAAACGACACCAACAATGAACAAAATATTGTTATTGTATAGAAACTAGTTAGTTTTTGTTTACATTTTTTAGTTTTTGCAGGCTTTGATAATTATCATATTATTAACAGTGTTTCAAGGACAAGAGTTCAGGACATAAGTCATTATAATCATGTTTGTCGACTTGTCTCTAGATCGAAAAATTGCTACTAACATTTTGGTCATAATAAGGTTTATTATGGCTTAAGGCGGAGATTTCTTGAAGACGCTCAAAAAGGTAGTTTCTTAAACCAGTGTATCTTTCAAGTCTTTTTTGCATACAGTGATGGAACTCAAAACATAATTAGACATACTTTAATGCATCAAAAAAAATCATCAAAGCCTCTTAATTATCTTTAAAACCAGTTTATCCCTTCAATAACAATTATTATTAAAAATCATCATCTGCCTAGCCTTTTCCCAACTATGTTGGGGTCGGCTTCCAGTCTAACCGGATGCAGCTGAATACCAGTATTTTACATGGAGCGACTGCCTATCTGACCTCCACAACCCAGTTACTGGTTGATACGATACCCCTTGGTAAAGACTGGTTGTCAGACTTTCGGGCTTCTCACGACCCGTAACGACTGTCAAAGGTCCACAAATGACAGCCGGGACCAACGGCTTAACGTGCTTTCCGGGGCACGGAGGGGTCTTGGTATGTAAAGATGGTCACCCATCCACGGACCAACCGCGGCAAGCGTAGCTTAACCTGATCGATCGACCCGTGCAGCTATTGTTGCTTAACAATTATTATTAAAAAAACCAACCAACCAACCTATATACCCTAAAATTCCAAATGCCAAACTGCATCCAGTGATGGATTATTTTATTATTATCAAATAGTTAATATCTAATTTTATACGATTTTATTGCATTTTTACAACAATGCTTGCTCATTTATTATTCGAATTTATTACAACAGATTTTAACCCGTATCGTATTGCAGTAAGAACTGTTATCGCTCATAACGACAATACGATGAGTACATTCAAAATTACCTTAATCGCATAATTAGGTTTAGTATTCGTATTTTTTTTTTTTTGGTATACAATTAATTGAAATTAAATAAAAGTATTGTCATTAACACTTACTTGTAACTGTAAAGAGATGTGAAATCAATTAATTCTTTAATAACCAGGAAACCATTGTCATTATAGAATTTGATTTGTTCCGGTGATAGTATGTAGCTGTCTGATGCTTCTGCAAATACCCTGCAATAAAAACATAATGTTTGTTTTTTTAATTTACACTAAGATATGCCTCCTTGGTCTAGTGGTCGCAAGCGCTACTGCGGGATTGAGGTCCTGGGTTCGATTCCCAGGGTGGTCAAAGTGTTATTGAGTATTTCTATGTAAAATGTCTCAGTAGCAACCTGGTGTCTGGATTTGTACCCAGTAGATGGCAATAGACTTGCTCCCTATTATTTGGGACTTAAAAAATATTACATAACTGACGAAATGTGAGTGAATTGTAGGTACACCTGTGCCCAACCTTTCAGGGAAACAAGGTATGATGTTCTGTTGATGTGTGATGTACAATCGAGGATACTTACATTAGACTAATCAAAATCATGAAAACAAAATCCCGTGCACACAGTGACCACATCTGTTAGCAAGCGTTACTATAGCGGTTGAGCGCTGCAAGCAATAATAGTCCTTGCGGTGGTATAGACGTTAGTTTCCTCGATAGTACTTTGACACAGATTTTCTAAAACATTATTTCATTGTTTCGAATAAATCCAACTACATATGTGTGAATACTTGATTAGTATATGAGTCTTAACTATTATTTCATAAACGTTCAAAATAATTACGTTTCTCATGCAGAGGTTGAAAAAGAAATTTAAACGTTATCCTATCAGACTAAAAAGTAGGTTCTAGTTAACAAATTTTAGTACAATCCTCGAAGAAGGATAATAGGCTATTTAATATTTTGTTACAGCCTTAAGAAATAATGCTAAGAGATAGCAAAGTTATATTCCAGGCGGGGGATGCAATGCTATAGGATATATTATAAGTTAAAACAAGAAATGGCAAACAAAAGGCTAAAAATAACGGCCCTAGAGATAAGCAATATTGTGCATAAAGGGAGCATGTCGCTGGACTGGCTGCCAATATGACAATTGATAAATTCGTAACCTTATGCTGAATTTTCGCACGGATCAGATAACAAGTTACATACCTATAAAAAATAAACAAGAAATTTCACGGTCTGTGGATCTGGCCGGACCTAAGAGGACGAACTAATCATTTCATATTTATTACAATGTATTTTCTGTCACAATCATGTCTTCAAACCTCAGCATAGTCAAATTGTATTAAATAGATAAGAAAATAACTTTATTATCTCATAGGTATTTGAAATAATTGTACGTTTTTATTGCCATTAGTGGACGCAAAAAATTAAAAAAACAAAAGACTTTAAAAACAGAAGAACTTTAATAAGTACTTACGGCTTAGGAAGGGCTCTAACACCAGCCAAAGAACAAACTCGCACCATTTTGAACACAAATAACTAATTATAAACTTTGTTATCTTCAACAGACTTGTTCGTATGGTACTAAGTTGTACAATGCATTGAATGTTTACAAAAATAATTCATTGCCCCGTGTTGACGTTGACGAATGATATAATGTATGTACTCTGTGGATCACAGATAACTATAAACTAGCTGTGGATGAATACTGAATGGACGGACTTTGCTATCAATAAATACGCGGCCTGTTCCACGCACAGTTTCAAGTTTGATTGGTGCGGGAAAATATATATATTTTTTTTTTAATGATGAGTGTATCACTGCTATATTCTTTGATGATAATTATTTATTTGCGAAAGAGGATAGAATCATATAAATTATTTAAAAACGTATATTCACCATATTAAACTTGTAATACACCAAACATTTCATTTTCTTAAATAGAAGCACTATTTCAAATAAACTTAAGTTAGCTAAAACGATGCGCTCAAACCACAAACCCTACGTTCCGAGATACGATAATATCGATTTGAGCGCGCTCACACCCGTTCCGAATTGGCATGAGCGCGATAACGATTTCTCGCGAAACGTCATAGATGACGTCATGACATTCGCCATCTTGCGATAACGCCGACCATGCAATTTACTAATATCACCGTGAGCGCTGTCAAAAATGACAGTTGGACTGTTTTGTTTTGATTCGCATCGTATCTATATCTAACTTTGATTTATTTGTAATAGTGCTTCTATCTAAGAAGAAGAAATGTGTGGTGTATACAAGTCTAATATCGTGAAAATATGTTTTAACGTTGAGTGAGCATTTTTATCGCGATCACGAGCGTTCCGTATTGATTACAAAAATGACGGTTCTTAACTATTAGTATAACGCATGGTCAGCGTTATCGCAAGATGGCGCATGTCATGACGTCATCTATGACGATTCGCGGGACGTTGTTAACGCGCTAACGCCAATTCTGAACAGCACCCTAATTGCGTAACTCACGATTCATCATAATCTGTACCTAAACGGATTGTTAAACCATTGCTTCATATGTTCGAAAAATGTGTCTGTTCGACAACATAAATAACGCAATGAATATTGTTTAACTGTGAAGACGAAAGCAATTATGATCAATCGTGAGTTACGCAATTAGGGTGCGGGTCTGAGCGCGCTCAAACCGATATTATCGCAATTCGGAACGTGGCGAAAGTTGTCAAATAATAAAAGGCCCGTTTTGACATTTGTCATCGCGACGTAACTAGTGAAGTAACCATACAACTCGGTACTCGATACTCACAGTCAACCGATTCAAGTTTGTATGAGTATTTGATCGATTTGATAATGTATTGTAACGTGCATTGGAATAAAGTTCTGTTAAGACAATTTAACTTAAACTTTATTGTAGGTATTTTGAAATAATACAATGGTAAGAAAGGTCAATTTGTCTTTAATTTAATATTTTTTGTTACAATAACATTCACTCAATCACAGAAAAAAACAAGAAAAAGAGAAAGTGATTCAATCTTCATTCAATCATTTTCTTCGGATGATGAGCCAAAATCTTCAGTTGAGCTATCGTCACTTGTAAATAAAATTATTTCGTTTTCAATTATATTATCAATATTGACGTCTCTGTCAAAATATCTTATAATATTTTTTGAGTTTTTGCTACCGCTTTTGCAAAGTCTTCTTAGGTAATTTTGGCACAAGCTTCTTTCAGCAATGTCATCATTTTCTTAGTGGAGAATGGTGGCGTTGTATTGTGGCGAGCTGCGTATCCATTGACTTGAGCTCAGATCAACTCAATAGCATTGTACTGAAAATTGTATGGCGGCGTTCTTATCACTTTGTGTCCATGCTGAATTAACAATTCATCAATTTTATATTTTAATTTCGCAGGTTTATTTTCTTTTACCAGTTCCAGCAATTCAGCTTTCAACAATTCCATGTCAACTTCAACGCCTTGTCTTTGTAGCCATGCCACTAAATCGATTTGCTTGAGTTGGTGCTTTATCTATTTGAACTGAATGGTAAGATGCATTGTTCATAATGATTATGCACTGTTCGGGGAGGTTTGTTAACAAGTTGGTAAACCACTCTGTGAATTTATTTGCGTCCATTTCTTCGTGATATTCTTTTGTACAGTCACCAGCAGATCAAGCTATCCCAAACTGTCAAATTTTCCCAATTGAACATAAACCTTATTCCTTTGTGATAAAGTTGAAAAACTATCAATGAAATTTGACAGATTGGGGTAGCTTGATGTGTTGGCCTCTGTACTTTTAGACCGGAAGGCCCATACTTTTCCTTCAAGATGGTTCAAATAGTTTTTTTGCCGATTCCAAGTGCTTCTGCGACGCGATCTTGCACTTGCGTTACGGGCAATAAAGGTTCACCATTAACTGATTTGCGTTCGAAGTATTCGGTTAACTTCACAACCAATTCGCGTGACTGGCTGTTGATTGTACAGTCCGTACGATATAAGCGCCAAAATCGAGTCCAAATCACTATTTTTAAATCAAAGTCCGAAATAGAAGAGCCAAGGTCAACCTGATAGTAAACAGAAATAGTCCGAAAGCAAAGCCGAGTCGAGAAAAAAATATCACACGTAAACGAGCGTACAGTCGCAGATAATCTATTACTACGTACAGTCAATTTCCCAAGGTGGCGAACAAAAGACTGTGCAAGTGTGCAGTGCGTGCTCGGACGCTAAGTCACGCGTAGGGCTTGCAATCCGGATATCCGTATTATCCGGATATCCGCCGATTTTCAAATCCGGATTTTACTTACATCACCATCCGGATTTTTCGGATATTACGGATGGTTGTATTTCTCTCATAAATATTAAATAAAAAGCTGTCATCTGTTATAATTATTACATTATTCACTCTTGTAATTATGTATTCACATCACAAATCACAATAAGTCAATTTGCAATTTTTTTACACACTACAACTAGATCAAACAGTCTTAACTTCAGTGGACACATACAGAAGGTTGCTCTTCTTCAACAAAGCGTATCAATTAAATCATCTGGTTTATGAGTCAGCCATCTTCTGCGTAGCGACCGACTTCTTTTCAACAAATGATTTAGACACCACTATTCGAGTAGAGATGGCACTATTTGATGAGAATGGTTAGGTATTTTTTTTTTTTGGGTGGGAATTCATCAAAAACTTCTCCCGCTCTGGGTGGAGCAGGAGGGCGTGTCAGACTTTTACTCAGTAATCAGCCGGGATTCCCGACGCCCAGGGAGTCTCCTGAGGCAACTAGGGCTGTGAGGGCGCATGTGCCCAACCGACCAACGTTGAAGCAGAAAGAGTGTTCTCTGCTACAGGATATTTATGTAAGTAAACATTTAAGAACTTCCATGAAAGAAGATTCATAAAATAGTTTAAGCTTATTAAGATCATATTACCAGAATCTGGTAATTGTTTGGTTTGGTTTGGTTTGGTTTGGGAATTTGGTAATAATTGATTAGTTTGAGATATTTTGTTAATTTTTGATTTATCAGATTTTATTTAATATTTATGATGATAAAATAATTTCATTTAATTATGTTTTAAATAGTTTGATTTTTCGTGATAAATGTATGATCTCATTTTTAATTCGAATTGTTTATAGTTATGAGAAGAATGGATACAAATTATTTGTGCGGTATCGTTGCTTTATTGTATAATTTTAGAAAGTAAACGAGTTTTTTATGTGATTGTTACTTGAAATATTGGTATAGTTTTTTTCTTTTTTTTTTTTTTTTTGGGTGGGAAATCATCAAATAACTTCTCCCGCTCTGGGTGGAGCAGGAGAGCGTGTCAGACTTTTACTGACTAAAACCCACCCGTGTTCCTTCAGTAGCCCGTATGCCAGGGGCTGTGGTGTCTCTTTCGAACAAACCCGCACCCCTGACAGGCATCGGCCCTTGCGGGCCCCATCATTTTTTGTGCTGACATCTCTTTGAGGCGCGCGTGGAACACAACGCGCCGTCGACTTGGGCTTGGTCCTTACCGGACAGCGAGCTACCCATTACTCGCCGTCCGCAAGCCCATGCCTACGGTGGCCGGAAATCGGCCTGGGATTCCCGACGCCCAGGACGTCTCTGTATCCTGCGGCGGCTGTGGTCGCGAGGGCGCATATGCTGCCTCTCCCTCACGTGCGCCGCCTCCCTCTTCGCGAGCATCACTGCTTCGCTGAAGGAGGTGACGGCTCCCCATGCCCTCTCGCTCCGTACCATGGCCTGGACCAGGGCCGGACGCGAGAGATCGCCGCCGCCGATCGCCTCCACAAGGACACGGCGGTGCTCCGCCCAAGCAGGGCAGACCGCCACCGTGTGTTCCACCGTGTCCTCAGGGCGATCTTCGCAGTGGAAACACCCGGGCGTTTCCTCCCGCCCTATCCGAAACAGGAACCTCCCGAAACAACCGTGTCCGGTGAGGACCTGCGTCAGGCGGAAGGTGAGGACGCCATGCCGCCTCTGAAACCACTCCTGAAAGAGGGGACTTACCGCCGCAATCGTGGCGTGCCCAGCACTGGGTTGCGACAATCGCTCTCTCCATGTCACCATGAGATCCCGCCGGAGCTCTGTCCGCTGTGCCGCGATTTCCTGCGGCAGCGGAGTTACGCCCCGGCGTTTGGCCTCCTCGCGCCACTCCCATATTTGCGCGAGGACCTTTGCCTCCAGATCCCATGGCGGTAATCCGGCAAGGAGGCCCGCCGCCTCGCCGGAGATCGTGCGATATCCTCGGATCATCCTGATCGCCATGACCCTATGGGACGCCCTCAGCTTGCGAGCTGGTTGGCGCCTCAATGTAGGCGCCCACACCGGCGCCCCGTATAGGGCCATGGACCGCACGATCCCCGCGTAGAGCCTCCGGCAGGAGGCGTTTGGCACCCCTAGATTGGGCAAGAGCCGCTTCAACGCAGCCCCGGCCCGCTCCAGTCTGGGAGCCAAATGGCGGAAATGCTCCGATATTGGTATAGTTCATTACTTATTTTTCATTTTGCTTGAGAATCTGATTAAAACGTGTTACAAAAGCTTATTAGCGTTATTTATAATAAACACCAAAAAAACCCGTATTATCCGCATTATCCGGATACTCCGGATAGTAAAATTTTAATATCCGTATTCTCCGGATAGTAAAAACGAACGGATATTGCAAGCCCTAGTCACGTGCCGGTTGGTCAGAGACAAGTCATTCTATAGAAACCAGTGTCACCAATTCAAAATTTTATTTACGGCTTTGAAGCAAGCTCATTCTTTTCAGTAAAGATCACTACACGACATTTGATTAATTAAAATAATTAATTAATTAACACATACATACATTCACACATACACACATGTCACTTTAGAGAACTGGAAGATCTTATCCTAATTTATTCATTATTAATTATTCATAATTCAATAATTAATGACAATATCATTATTTAATTTAATTTCATAATTCAAAATAATAGGAATTAAATGTAGTTATTAATATTTTAGATAAATAGTTAATATACTTACTTACTTTTACTTTAGATTCTTTTATAACTTTTTAATTTTATTTTATTGCTTTAATTTTATTATCAATGTTGGAACACCGACGTCTCCTCTCTCGGAGGTGGGTGCTAATGGCTGCAACACAGTTTTTTAAACTATCGTAGCTGTTAACGAACACTAAAAATTTGTAAACCTCTTTCTAGTTCCAATAAATATTTGATTTGATTTGATATTAAAATCGAATGAAGCTGGTGAAATTCAGTAATTAATTGGTTACGACACTAGTATTAAAAAAAAAAGACTGAGAACGTAACTGTTTTGAGACTTTTCGTAATAATTAGAAATTGCATGCTACTAGGTATAAAGTCTAAGTCCAGTATAAGGTCCCGTGTGGTGCCGGGCGGAAAAGAATAACACCATCCCATTTCTTCCCGTGGGTGTCGTAGAAGGCGACAAAGGGACTTACTAGAGAATGTGCAGCAGCGTTCTCTATGCATTTTACCACCATTCTGCGATCGCCAACCCGCCTGACAAGCGTGGCGATTATGGCAAATCCCCCCGTTTTGGGGGAGGCTTATGTCCAGCAGTGGACGTCTTTCGGCTGAAATGATGATGAGGTATAAAGTGAGCACAAAAAGAATACTCGCAATATATTCCATCATATTACGCACCAAAAAATGTATGTTTTTTTTAATACACTTTATCTAATTTTAATTAATTATTAATATACTGTTTCTTTCAGTTTCGTTCCAAGTTACTTTAAAGGGTTTCTTAAATGTCAAAATGGGCCTTTAATTTTTTACAACTTTAATAAAACGTCATTGATGACGAAGAGCCGAAGAAGTAGGTCTTGCCTAACGCAACGGATTTCTTGGTCACTACGACGTTGTTATGGGGAACTTCAATGCTAAAGTGGAAGTACAAGAATGCGGCGAATCGAAAGTCGGACCATTCGGTTTGGGGCCCAGGAGCCACAGGGGGCAAATGCTGTCAACTTCTTGCAGTCAAAGGGGCTCTTTTCGATGAATTCGTTCTTCGAAAAGAAACCCCAAAGGAAGTGTACTTGGCAGAGCTCCAATAACGTGACAAGGAACTAGATCGACTTCATCATGATGGATAAGAAGCACATATTTAAAGATGTCTCCGTGATCATTTTTGTCCTCCATGTTTATAGAAATACCTTTATTTATAAAATATGTTTTAGACGTATAATAATAATAATTTTTCGGCTCGGCCTAACCGATATTATTTAATGAATAATTATATAATGAACTAGCAACGCTCCGCGGTTTACCCGCGTAGTCCCCGTTCCCGTGGGCATACGGTTATTAAATATAGCCTATGTCACCCGGGGATAGTGTAACTTCCAAACAGTGAAATAATTTTTCAAATCGGTTTAGTAGTTTCGGAGCCTATTCAATGCAAACAAACAAACAATCAAATATTTCCTCTTTATTATTAGTATAGATATAGATAACTAGCAGCGCTCTGCGGTTTCACCCGCATAGTTCCCGTTCCCGTGGGAATACGGTTATAAAATATAGCCTATGTCACCTGGGGATAGTGTAGCTTGCCAACAGTGAAAACATTTTTCAAATCGGTTCTGTAGTTTCGGAGCCTATTCTATGCAAACAAACAATCAAATCTTTCCTCTTCACTATTAGTATAGATATATATTATTATAGATAAAAAAGCGACTGCACGAAATGTAGCTGCAGCTTTTTACTAGAAGTATTTTAGCTCGTTAAGTTATTCAGGCGTAAAAAGAGTCAAAAATGAAAAATTTAAAACAAAAGTGTTTTTGGGAAAAAACTACTCAGGTCTCTGTTACCCACTTTTGATTTTTGGAGGTACTAAATCAGATTCTTTGTAGGTAGATACTGGTAAGATCAGAATCATGTAATTCGTTATTGTTTTGGAGTACAGGCGAGGCATGGCCGCGTCATAATGGCGGGACCAGTGTTATCGCGAAATTCCGTTTATGCCGTGTAAGATAGAAATTCTTCAGGACAGATAAGAAATAGTATGAAATGGGTACTAAATATACGTGGTAGAATTTTTCAATTATAAGAGTTGGTCCCGCCATTATGACGTTTATTACCTAGCGGCAAAACAAATGAAACTCAAGATAGAAAAGAAAATTATATCTATTTACAAGAACTAAGACCTAGACTATTTATTATTGATATACCTAGACTATGTTTCATTTTAATGGTTTCATTAACCTATTGATGAGAAATGCTGGGTTTTGAATAAGCTCCGGTGAATATTGGCACATGCAGGATTCTGTCAACAATCATGAACATGAATGGTTTGTTAGCGACGAACTGATCAAACAAAAAGCGGGACTCCATCAACGTAGCGGTTGCTCTGCCAACTTCAATCCCTTCTTCACTAACTTCCAATTCCGCTTTCTGTATAAAATTCGTCAAGAACAACTGGTAGTAGGATATACCAGGGACATCAGCTTCTTGCTGTTTAAATATAGTATTTATTCCCATGCTCATAAGGAGCTCCTTCCATTTCCCGAAAATTGAAGATAGTTTGAATCTCGGAATTTGCACGGTGATCGTTGTCGGGCTGCTTCGTTCATATTCGTTAAATATGGAACTTATATTGATGGTGTCCATCAAATCCAGCATGGTTGTTATGGAAACATTACAGTCCGGTAGAAATATTAACATGGAGTAACTGTGCTCATTTCCGTAATATGGCAGTTCTAGGACTGTCGCTTGTATTTCTGATACTCTTGTGACGTTGAATGATCCACATAGGTACATCAGCGAAACATCTCCGATTTTTTGACCTTCTTCGTCATAGAACGCATCGGTTTCAGTATCTTCGTAAGGGAACGGTATCTTCCAAGCACCTCTGAAGGACATAGCGTCTATTGTAAGTGTCGAAATGCCAACCAAATCTTTTGGCGTGACCATTTGATCTATAGCGTCGTCCGTATAACTTCGTACATGTGCGTTTATACTGCGAGCTGTTTGGTTATGGTCTATAAAGTACATGATCCTGGAGTTACAGAAACCACCTATGGACAAATCGTCGAAGAAACTTTGTTTCACGTTCAGCGAAGCGTTGAAGAAGATTGTGGAGCTCCGTTCCAGTATGGACGAGGCCGGGTTATTGGGTTTCATAGTCACTTGGTACACGAGTTCTAAGTAGAAATAGATGAAGCAATTACTGTGAGGGTGCAGTTGGAGTACTTCTTGTATTTCTTTGAAGGTGGTGTCTGAGACGCCTAGTGACATCGCTGACAGAAGCGTCCATGATGACAGGGCTGACGTCACGAAGTGACTCCCTGTTTCCTGGTTGATCCTCTTCACTAACTTCAATGTGAACTCGTAGACGGATCTCTGGAAGTATGGCGTCGCCGTTTTATAGTTACACTGCGCCGAAACTGAGGTCCTTAAAGGCGTTAAAAACAGAAATATTGTGATAAGTGTCACCATTCCGCTAGCTATGTGAAAGATTGCTAATATTGTGAGTAGTGTTTTTACTGTCGTTTTAAGAGGCATGTTATCAAGAATTTTACGTTCATAACAAGGCCGGAGTGTGTTATCATGTTGGTAGTAGTGACGAGATTGTCATTACCTATTGTAGAACACTTAGAATATTCCTTATTTTTTGTTTGCCTTTTGGCTCGGTTTATTATTTTAATTTTTTCATACAAGTTGACAGAGAGTCAAGTTAAAATAATATCTAAAATTAGGCATCTACTATTCATAATTCTAAAATTCTTCTTGCCTTGAAATTTTTCGTCGGTTATAATAATCTCAAATCTCATTAAATCTGAGTTTCATACAAAAGTGCAATAAGTACCTAAGCGGTCAAAATATATGGAACATCAAATATATTTTTTATGAACGGACAAATAATTTCAACGCATCGTGCTTCAAAATTATCGTCATCATCATTTCAGTCGAAAGACGTCCTCTGCTGGACATCGGCCTCCCCAGGATCCTCCACTTCGACCGGTCTTGTGCTTCCCACAACTTTCTTTCTTTTTTTTTTTCGATTATTGTATTTAATTTAGTTTGTGATCTTGAGCATAAATCAGCCTATAATGTAGAGGGGACTCTCTAGGTGAGAGTTGGCCGTAATCCACCACGCGGGCCCAGTGCGTTTTGATAAATGTCACATGTTTTTAAATTTTTGGTTCATGGACATTCTATTTTCCTTTCACCGTTTTGAGAGCAGTGGTGATGAAAATATTTACACAAAGTAAAGCGCCTGTCTGGGTTTGAACCTACGAACTACAACACGTAAGTCATGGCCGGCACCACTGGGCCACCACTGCTCTCAACCACTCTCTCTGCGCTCTTCTTGAGCGAGTTCCATCACTTAAATACGTTTTCTTTCATTTTGATGAAAACAAATATAGGTAGGTACCTACCTAATCCTATAAAAACCGCCTTCTGTATGTGAACTGTTCTAGAAGACTGTACGTCAAATCAAATCAACTCAGCCTATCACAGTCCACTGCTGGATTTAGGCCTCTCCCGGGCGGTGCAACGACACTTCATCTTCCGCCTTCTGCATCCATTCTGTCCCACCAGCAACCTTTTTAAGTTCATCTAGCTGGCGAGCGTCTCACACTACGCTTGCCGCTTGCTCCAAATGGAGACTGCAAGTGCTTTTGATATAATCTGGAACTGTTTTCCAGAAGGTTCTTAGGTCACATTATTTAATTTAATTATTATCATGTGCTATTTTTGCTAACTGAATTGTCGATAAGAACTTGATAATAAATTCTTGGATCTTCTATCTATACTTACTGTGACATAAAAACGAAATATCAGACTTCAACTAAATGAAAAACAAAAATGAATTTATTTTGAATTGTCTAGATAGGTAATTTAATCAAAATCAAAATATTTTACTTCACAAAAATCTGCATGGGCACTTATGAAACGTCAGAAGGTGCACGGTTCCAAATTGCCGCTTCCTATGGAGAAGAGCCGGAAAGAAACTCCACGGCTACTCTTTTAAAATCATTGGCTTTAACAATGTTTTCAAATAAGTATGGGAGGACAGTGCAGGCCTGTCAATAAGTACCAGGTACTTAGAGGAACAAAAATACAGAATAGAAAATCGTCTTACAAATCTACACAGGCCTTACAGACAGGCCTACATCGTTGTCTCATTCACAATAAATACCTCAATAAACCTATGATTTGAAACTAGGTAACTACTTACAATAGATGAGTCTAGCCTGTACAACCATTTCAGTGTGTAAACAAGGTCTACCTTCAATTCAAAGACAATTTAATTATCTTTGTTTCATTACATTCGGCCAGTTAGCCTAAAATGAGAATATTTCAAGAAAATTATGTCTGCAAACTATGAACTATTTATAAACCTACTGGTTTCCGCCCGCTGCTTCGTCCGATTGGAAGTCGCAAATTATCCCGCGGGAACGTACTACCGGGATAAAAAGTATTCTAAGTATTAATCTAGGTTATAATCTATCTGTGTGCCAAATTTCATCTAAATCCTTTCAGCCGTTTTTGCGTGATTGAGTAACAAACATCCAAACATCTTTACAAACTTTCACATTTATAATATTACTAACTTCGGGATGTGGCTTAGCCCGCGTGGAAGTCGGAAATCATCCCGCGGGAACGTACTACCGGCATAAAAAGTATCCCATGTGTTAATTTAGGTTATAATCTATCTGTGTGCCAAATTTCATCCAAATTCATTCAGTAGTTGTTGCGTGAAAGAGTAACAAGCATCCATACATACCAATTATAATATTAGTAAGGATAATGTAGTATAAATAGTAGAATGAGTTCATTAACCTAAGATAAATATTGACCAACTAGAAACAAAACAAAAACCAATGAACTCCGATTCACAAAGAAAAGAAATACGATATTTCTTCTAGAATTGGTTGCACAACAGCACAGCACTTTAGCAAAAAAAAATCCTTGTTAAAACAACGTTCATGTATATACGTAGGTAATCACGTAAAACTGAATGCATTATATAATTTGAGTAATGACCACAATCAAAATCATGCCAAACTAAGAGCTGGGGCGGTGTTATCGACGGGTCATTCTTGATAACATGACTCTTAAAACGACAGTAAAACAACTCAATAGATTAGTAGTCATTTTACATCGCCAGCGAAATGGCGAGACACGGAACAATATTACTGTTTTTAACGGTTCTAGTGCCATTAATTTCGGCGCAGTGCAACTATAGGACGGCGACCCCATATTTCAAGAGATCTGTCTACGAGTTCACATTGAAGTTAGTGGAGAAGATCAATCAAGAAACGGAGAGTCACTTCGTTACGTCAGCGCTGTCGCCATGGACGCTACTTTCGGCCATTTCACTAGGCGCCGCAGACACAACACTCCAAGAAATAAGAGAGGTACTCCAACTGCACCCTCACAGATGTTTCAACAACATTTACTTCGAACTCGTGAACCAAGTGACGATGAAGCCTAGTAACCCAACCGCGTCCATGCTAGAGCGGAGCGCCACAATATTCTTCGATGATACGTTGAGCCCGAAACAAAGTTTCTTCGAAGACGTGTCCAAGGTTGGTATTTGTGACGCCAGAATCGTATCCTTTGTAAACAATGTTGAAACAGCTGCGATTATAAACGAACATGTGCGAAGTGTTACGAACGAAGCTGTTGATGAAATCGTCACGCCTAATGATTTGGATGATGTTCTGATGGTTATGATAGACGCTTTGTACTTCAAAGGTGCTTGGAAGGTGCCTTTTCCTTATGAAGATACTGAATCCAGTGCCTTTTACAACGATAAAGGTGAACAGATCGGTGACGTGTCCCTGATGTACGTTGGCGGATCGTTCAACGTGACAGAAGTGCCGCAAATAAAGGCTAAAGTCTTAGAACTACCGTACGGAGACGACAGCAGATTCTCCATGTTAATATTTCTACCAAACTCTAATGTTTCCCTCTCAACCATGCTGGATTTAATGAAGACCATCAGTATTAGTTCTATTTTTATTCTGTACAACCATAACACAGCGACAACTGTCGACGTGCAAATCCCAAGATTCAAAATCTCTTCCGACATTGATAATTTGAAGGAGCTCCTTATTGATATGGGGATTAAGGCTATTTTTGATTACCAACAAGCCAATTTCCCTGGTATATCTGATTACCAGATGCACTTATCGAACTTTATCCAGAAAGCTGATATAGAAGTTACCGAAGATGGTACTGTGGCTGCTGCGGCAACTGCAGCGTTTTTCCAGTCTAGAATGTTGCCGGAACAATTCGTTGCCAACAAACCATTCATGTTCATGATCGTTGACAGAATTCTACATGTGCCAATATTCACTGGAGCTTATTCTAAGCCCAGCATCTTCTAAATTAGCTACTAATAGATTTGTGAACGATATCTTGAGATATATGTAAATTGTTTAATTTTTTATCTCTTGTTTTATTGACGAACCCATTGATTTATTTTTTACTTGTAGGTAATGAATGTGTGGAGGTAATTAGAAGATAGCTTTTAAACCAGATGTCAAGTATCACGTAAACATGCAATAAAAAGAGATTTAATATAAACATCTATATGTATGTACAGACGCCAGCACATCAAGCTACCTCAAACTGTCAAATTTCCCCAATTGAAAATGAACCTTATGCTCATGGTATAAAGTTGAAGATCTATCAAAAAAAATGTCTGTCTGCTTGTTCCTGCCAATCTCCAAAACGGCTGGACCGATCTTGACGAGACTTTCACTGGCAGATAGCTGATGTTATAAGGAGTAACAAAAGCTTATTTAGCACGTTCTACAAAGGCGAAGCCGCGGGTACAGCTACTTATTTTTTAACCAAATGACCAGACATTTCTGTGGTAGTGTACCTACTTTTATCAGCTTTCAGTGTAACTAATTTCAGTTGAATCTCGTTAATGATTATAAGCGATGACTCTTCATGACGTCTGTCACAGATAGCTCGACGCGATACTGTTGAAGATGTGCAAAAATTCAAGATCGTTATGAATATAACTTCCAGATCGTAAATCCAGTAAAACATTCGGGGCTTATTTCTTTTTGATGTGAGTGTAAAAATATATTTGTGCACATAAAAATATTGATGGATGGACATATTAATTATGTCCTTGAAACTTTTACATGTTTTTTTTTGTAATCTGTGGGTTCCGGCAGACGTGGGGCGTGGCTGGTAAATTGTGGGTAGTATGCCCACATCTAGCCAGATATATTTAAGTCCCATGGAACTCCCATATAGAGGGGCGGCCACGGGGACATTCTGAGACTCTCACATTCCCCTTAAACGTAAAGGTTAGATATATAATACCATGGTTAGACTAAAGGGATGAATGACAGTCAGTTGCATTTGTCATGGTACGGGCATGTGATAGATACGGAAGAATGAAGAAAATGTCGTGAGGAAAGTTTTGAATGTCGATGGCTATAAGAGTAGGGGGAGACCAAAGAAAGAATAGCACAGACTTAAAAGGCAAGAAACGATGGATGGACTGTATGTGAATGATGATATGGTTAATGGTATTAAAGAGAGGTGAGCCTATTGCTATTCATCTTCTTAGCGTGTCGATGGCAAAAATAACACGAAAAAAATATATGTAAATGTTAGAAATGTAGTATTAGCGTCATTTGTAGGTAATCCTATTTTTGAATATATTATTATACCATATCTATTACTGGGTAATAGTTTAATAATAGTATAATAGTGAGAGTTTTCTGTTCATAAAATACGAAATATTCAACCGTTATTGGATTATATGTTTAGCTCATTTAGCTGAATGATCGCGTATATTATATTGATATAAATATAATCATAATATTTCGTCGCGCGGCCTCGGAGAATAGGTACGAAACTATTATTTGACTATTATTATTAAGGCGTAACTCCGCCGCCGCAAGAAATTACGGCACAACGGACAGCTCCGGTGGGATCTCATGACGTCATGGAAAGTGCGATTGTCGCAACCCAGTGCTGGGCACGGAGGGAAAGAAGGGTCTCGGCGTCTTCACCTTCCGCCTTACGCAGGTTCTCACCGGACACGGCTGCTTCGGGAGGTTCTTATTCTGGATAAGGAAACACCCGGGTGTCACCATTGTGTGGATCGCCAGGAGGGCACGATGGAGGTCTGCCCTGCTTGGGCGGAGCACCGCCGTATCCTCGCGGAGATGAGCGTTGGTGACAATTTCTCGCGTCCGGCTCTGGTCCAGGCATGGTGCGGAGGAAAGTGCATGGGATGCCGTCACCTCCTTTAGCGAAGCAGTAATGCTCGCTAAGAAAGAGGCGGAGAGCGTGAGGGAGAGGCAATCCGTGTGTTCTCGCGCCCTTAGCCGCCACAGGAGACGGATTGGGCGTCGGGACTCCGTAGCGGACTCCCGGCCACCGTAGATGCGGGCTTGCGCAGTGCGAGCAATGGATCGTTCGCCGTCTGGTAAGGACCAGGCCCGGGTCGACGGCGTGTTGTGTTCCACGCGCACGTCAAAGAGATGTCAGCAATAATGAAAGGGGTCCGCTAGGGCCAATGCCTGCCAGGGTCGCGGATTTGATCGAAAAAGTTACCGTGGCCCTGGCACAGGCAACTGAAGGAACACGGGTGGATTTTAGTCAGTAAAAGTCTGACACGCCTTCTCACTCCGTCAAGAGTGGGAGAAGTCATTGATGTTTATCCATCCCAAAAAAAAAGGGAATAAAGTGTAAGGCAAATTTTTGTAGAGACATAATTGCATGATCTACAATTTCTATCTGACCTATTTTTATCATAAAACTAACCGTTTCGCAAAAAAATCCATAAAACTCATTTTAGCAAACTTTGACCTTGAATGAAAACAAATTGCACACATGGGATCGATGGAGACTTTTCATTATAATGGTATCCCTAACGTTTATGTAAAAATTCAGCTTCTTAGGAATTTATGCAAGGGTGAATGTCTATTTTGACCGGACTATCGCATATCTATCGTCACTTGTTGTTAAATTCGCAATAACTGAATAAAAATAGTAAGACGAAGAGGCGCCACACCGCCGCGCCGCGTCGCCGCTAGGGTACAAGTATAAACATGCAGCTCAAGTTGATTAGGTAATTCAGGGTAACACGAATAAAACCTTTTCGTGAAGGTAACCCCTTCAAAGGCTTAAGACGTTGAAGGGGTTAACCCCTTCACGTGGTTACCATAATAAAGGTGTTAACCATTTCGCTGGGTTTCGCGCATCTACTCGAACAAAAGGTAACACTACGATATGAATTACCCCATGTACGGGTTACCCTGTCAAAAGGCTTAACTCTTAAGCGGGGTTGTCCGGTCCCTGGGTTTAACTAATATATTCGAACTAGGTATACGTAATAGGTACAACGGCAGAAGATTCATATTAGATAATACGAATGTTCTCATATTAGGTTATTCAATAATAGTCAAATAATAGTTTCGTACCTATTCTCCGAGGCCGCGCGACGAAATATTATGATTATATTTATATCAATATAATATACGCGATCATTCAGCTAAATGAGCTAAACATATAATCCAATAACGGTTGAATATTTCGTATTTTATGAACAGAAAACTCTCACTATTATACTATTATTAAACTATTACCCAGTAATAGATATGGTATAATAATATATTCAAAAATAGGATTACCTACAAATGACGCTAATACTACATTTCTAACATTTACATATATTTTTTTCGTGTTATTTTTGCCATCGACACGCTAAGAAGATGAATAGCAATAGGCTCACCTCTCTTTAATACCATTAACCATATCATCATTCACATACAGTCCATCCATCGTTTCTTGCCTTTTAAGTCTGTGCTATTCTTTCTTTGGTCTCCCCCTACTCTTATAGCCATCGACATTCAAAACTTTCCTCACGACATTTTCTTCATTCTTCCGTATCTATCACATGCCCGTACCATGACAAATGCAACTGACTGTCATTCATCCCTTTAGTCTAACCATGGTATTATCCCCCCCGAGTGGGTTCCCGCATTGTCGTTGCGGGGGGGGCTTAGTAACCGTGGTCTCCCATCCACGGTGAAGCCAAGAGGAACCCAACGGTGGGGCCGCTCGTCAGGGCTTTTGCCTTCAAGCCATTGACGTAGCGGCCAAAAAGTAGGTTGCGGTGAGGTGCACCGCAACTGAGGTGGGCCGCGATGTCGAATGGGAGGCATCGCGGCTGAGGGTTACAGGCTGCGGTAGAGGAGGAGTGCCGGTGCTTCTGAGCAGCGCTCTTCCCTTCCGTGGCCTGGACGGGGCCGCCACCGTTTGATGGCGGACGCGGTGGGGCCGCAGGGGAAGAGGAGTGTCGGTATAGCGTCAGCCGCTTTCCCTATCCTCTGCGGCCGAAAAGTGGTAGACGGGACGGCGCGTTGTGTTCCTCACGCGCGCCGTCAAAGATGTCAGCAACCACAGGTGGGGTCTGCAAGGGCCGATGCCTGCCAGGGGTGCGGGTTTGTTCGAAAGAGATACCACGGCCCCTGGCATACGGGCTACTGAGGGAACACGGGTGGGTTTTAGTCAGTAAAAGTCTGACACGCCCTCCTGCTCTACTCAGCAGGAGAAGTCATTTGATGATTTCCCACCCAAAAAAAAAAAAAAAAACCATGGTATTATATATCTAACCTTTACGTTTAGTAGTTCCGTCCGAGTTTCGAATTAAATGACGAATGATAAGAATGTAAACAAGTATAGACACGAAAAAGAAATATTACAATGTGCGACAAACAAAATTGAACTGTAAAATCATAATGGCAATAATTAGTATTCCATGTTTACAAGTCGCTCGGTACATGCAACCATGGCGCCGCCGCCGCCGGGCAGAAAGATGTCACGTGCGGTCGTGGTTATACAATTTTCAAACTTATGTCGATTACAAAGAGTGGATATTACAATGTGTTGGAATGGAATGGGTTACCCTGTTACAGTGTTACAGGGTATTGAAAGGTTAACTTGTTCGGAAGGGGTTACATTGCACCCATTCGAGGGTGTAACATGTATCAAAGGGTTTATTTTTTAAGCGCTTAAAAAAACCCCTTCAAAAACCCTTTCAACGAGTATCCGGCCGGTCCCTGGTTACACCTCTACTAAATGTATAGTTAACTAAATTAGTATGACCCAAAATCCAGCATCGCGAAACGATTGCTGACGCAGCCTCACCTGTGCAGGTGACATGGCATGCGGTGCAAGATGGAAGGTGAGCCATTGTCTGTGGAGCGACGCCGCACACACCGGAGGTCTGAACCGTCCACGCATCCCCACTTCTGGAGGTTGTCCTTGCTGCGACTTACTTGGGTACGAAGTCTGTTTAAGGTTTTCCAAATAGGCCACGGTAATTTGTTCCCGTATGGAAGGCGTGATAAATGATAAATGATTTTATTCCTGTAAGTGGGTTTGTACAAACACTTTTACACGTCAGTCATATTTTTTTGAACTAGATGAGGTCGGCGTTTCCTATCTGACTACTCTGAGAAGAAAGGCCGAAACAAACTCAGAGGTCACAGTCTTTTTTAAAGTCCAGACATAATCTTGGTCAGATCATGTGAAGACCATGTGGATTGGTGTCTGAAATGGTCTTTTGTGGAAAGAACCACACAGATTGAGTGGACCTGTCCATTCAGTGCACGCATGTATCAGTAATCATACGGCTCAACTCAGAACTTGAGGAGCTCAACGATTTGACGAACAATACCAAAGAAAGGACGGAAAGGCTTTCTGATTAACAGGTAATAAAAACAGACTCCAGGCTGTTGCACTCCTCGTCACTTGTCCCTAAAGGTTCATTAGAAAACCAGCGTCAGACAGCATCTGCCTGGCATTATTGCTGAAATTAATCTTTGCCTTGTTATTGTATTTTGTGTTTCACGAACTGTGTCCAAATAAACGGTATTGTTTCTTTCTTTTCTTTATTACCGTGGAATTCCTCATGGAAATACCCAACAACACTATGTCCGACCTGGGTATCGAACCCAGGACCTGATGCTCAACAGTAGCGCTTGCGACCACTAAACCAACGAGGCAGGTCTACCACTATTGCCGAAAAAACACGGTAATAATAAATCAAACTTTTTGTTTTAATAGTTTGCATGTTGTTTCCTAGTTATCTGCAGAGCAGCATTTAAAATGTCAGTTAGCTTATGTTTATTAGTGTTTTAAAGAATTTGGACAGCAGCCATTCCTTGTGTATCATTCAGTTTTTCGCGTCTGCGTAAATCTTTAGGTTAGGAATTCAGGAAATTACATCATTCATTTCGTACCCAAAAAAAATAGAATAAAAAGCTGTTTGTTACGGGCTAAAACATGTTTAATACTAGATACAACAAAATTCTCCAATTAACTGCTGCTTGGCTTGGCTGCTATTTGACTTTGAAAGCAGAATAAACATATTTTTAACGTTTAGGCTGTGCGTTGTATGTCAGCGAATGACTGAATGAATTTAAGAATTTTCGAGTGTTTTCATATGGGCCTCATATTACCACCTTGTGGGCTTTAATGTTCCCTTTGAGTAGACATACGGACGGACCCAGTGCGGGTTGGTATAGTCACATGTCTTCGAGTTTTCGGTTCTCCGGTCCTCATGAGGTTTTCCTTCACCGTTTTGAGAGCAGTGGTGTTTGCGTTCGAATCTACGACCTGTAACTCGTAAGTCGCGGCCGTTGCCACTGAGCCACCACTGCACGGATGGGAAATAAAATTGGGCACTTAAAGCATATAGTTTTAATCAATCAATCAATAGTCTTTATTTGTAAACATAGGTTACAACAGTGTGTAAGATGGTACAATGGTCAATTACAGTTTCTCTATGTTTTGCCATTTGGCGTACAAATATACAATTATGATAGGCTTTTGCCAATTAAGTAAATAGATTTCAGTATAATAATTCAGTAGTATCAATGTCAAATTTATTTTTATTTAAAACGAATGTAATAAAAATGCAATAAGAAATGTCAGGTATTAGAGTCGTCATGCATAAAAAGTCACGTTATGAGTATACAAATATTATCATGTCAAAGAACTGTCTTCAAAATAGTCATTGAGACAATAGTAACATTTCTGTAATAATAAAGTACATAGTTTCCGCTTAAAATTTGCTAAATTTTGACTTTTTATTTACCAGGGCAACTTATTAAATATTCTTTGGGCCATACAAAAAAAGTTTTTCCTCATTAAAGCCGTACCTGCATATGGTACTTTAAGCTCTAAATTATTTTTATCCCGTAATTTCCTATATTTGCTATTAAACGCTATTTCATAAAGGCTGAAGTTTGTTTTAACAAATACATTTACTTCATAAATATAAAGAGAAAGCAACGTCAATATTTTGAGGCTTTTAAATAGCGGTTGACAGCTGTCAGTACTTTGTAAGCCACACATAGCTCTTATGCATCTTTTTTGGGCTTTAAAAACATACTCTTTATTAACTGAATTGCCCCAGTATATTATACCAAATCTTAGTGTCGATGCAACATAGCCATGGTAAGCCATTAAAAGTGCTTCTAGACTTACAATTTTAGCTAGTTTATATAGGGCATAAGCAAATGAGATATCGTCTGTTTGCGGTTTCCAGGACAAGTTACTATCAATAACAACACCAAGGAATCTAGTCATAGTTGTGGATTCTATTTTAGTCCCCAGATAATGAATGTCAATGTTAAAATTAGGAATTCTTTGATAGAAGTGCATTATTTTAGTCTTTTCTAGATTTATCACAAGATTATTGTTATTTAGCCACGTAATTATTTTGATTAATGTCAAATTTATCTCTGCTTCGTATGTATTTGGATCATCACATTTATTTCTTTGGGCAGATCATTTATACAAGTTAAGAATAGTATAATAAGTAGGTAGTATAGTAAGTAGATTGTTTGGCAAGACCGTTATTTTCATTGAAAGACAGACAGAACCAGATACGTGGTTTGTTTATGATCTAGAACTTTCACTGAAGATTTTATTGATCAAAATATTTACCTTTCCCGTTTTCACAGAAGCTACTTTTTGCAGCCAGGTAAATGAACTTTAAATAGGTTTAATCAAAATGGACAAATTACGGTTAGTAGTTTTATATGCATCGCATAATGTGTGTATCTTTATAAGCAAAACTTTGTACACCTTTTTATGAAAATAACGTGGACGGAAGAGTATGAAAGGTTACAGTTAATGTCCACCAACCCCTGGTAACGTAACGGTTACCTTACCTCCGTTCTACTTTGTCAGGGGTGTGGGTTTGTTCGAAAGAGATACCGCAGCCCCTGGCATACGTGCTCGGTGCTACTGAGGGAACACGGGTGGGTTTTAGTCAGTAAAAGTCTGACACGCCCTCCTGCTCCATCCAGAGCGGGAGAAGTTATTTGATTATTTCCAACCCAAAAAAAAAACCTCCGTTCCACTCATCGACTTATATCTATGGTTATATTCTACTCTCCCTTTTCTGAATTGAATTACAACACAGGTGAACTCATGTGCAAAGCCAAGTGCTAGTGCAAATCTATTGAGGCAATCCAAATATTTTCCGCGAGACCACTGACCTGAGGTGCTAACTAATTATGAAAGTGTGTTTATTTTCACTTGCCTGTTGCCAATGTTTGAAGTTTTCTTTCTAACTAATTGTTTGTTGTTCTTTCTAGCAGGTGTAGTGTGGGTGCATACGTAGGGACTTGTTTTACTAGCTTATTGCCCGCGGCCTCGCCCGCGTGGTGTTTAAAAATTATCCCACGGGAATGTACTACTGGGATAAAAGTGTCCTATATGGTATTCCAGGTAGAGCAGTGGTGGCCCAGTGGGCGTAGGTTCCCCAGACCACGCCTTCCCCCCGACTGGGTTCCCGCATTGTCGTTGCGGGAGGCTCAGTCGCCGTGGTCTCCCAGCCACGGTGAAGTGAAGATGAACCCATAGGTGGGGCCGCTCGTCAGGGCTTTTGCCTTCAAGCCGATGACGTAGCGGCCAAAAAGTAGGTTGCGGTGAGCTGCACCGCAACTGAGGTGGGCCGCGATGTCGAATGGGAGGCATTGCGGCTGAGGGTTACGGGCTGCGGCAGAGGAGGAGTGCCGGTGCTTCTGAGCAGCGCTCTTCCCTTCTGTGGCCTGGACGGGGCCACCACCGTTTGATGGCGGACGCGGTGGGGCCGCAGGGGAAGAGGAGTTTCGGTATAGCGTTGGCCGTAGCGTTGGCCGCTCTCCCTATCCCCTGCGGCCGAAAAGTGGTAGACTGAACGGTGCGTTGTGTTCCACGCGCGCCGTCAGAAATGTCAGCAACAACTGGTGGGGGGTTGTTCGAAAGAGATACTGTCGCCCCTGGCACACAGGCAACTGAGGGAACACGGGTGGGTTTTAGTCAGTAAAAGTCTGACACGCCCTTCTGCTCCACCCAGAGCGGGAGAAGTCATTTTATGATTTCCCACCCTCCAAAAAAAAAAGACCACGACTTTGTGTAAATTATTTCATCACCACTGCTCTCAAAATGGAGAAGGAAAACATCGTGAGGAAACCGGCATGTCCTAGAACCAAAAACTCGAAGGCCATCTGACATCGAACGGCCCGCTCTGCTCTGGGCATACGCGCTGGATTACGGCCGCTCCCTCTCACAGAGAGGAGGCCTGTGTCCCAGCAGTGGGAATAATAAAGGCTGATAATACTCTATTTGTGTGCCTTTCATCCCAATCTGTACAGCTGTTTGAGTAACAAAAATCCAAACTATCACATTTATAATAGTAGTAGGAGTTTTTATGGCATGAAATGACGGCGCAAATAGATTGAAGATTGATCCATTTTTGGAATGGGTTAGTATTTTGCCTTGATTGTGATTTTTCTCGATTTTCTATTAAGTGTTACTGTGTACAATAATAGTTAAAAAAAACTAAAAAACACGCTTTTTATAGAAAACCGAACTAAAAAATAGAAAATAAATTTTAATAACTTTAAATTAAGAATAGGGTTAAAAATTTCAATAAATATAAATTAATAATAGTGTGAATAAAAAAAAAAAATAACGTAAATCTACAAAGTTTGAACGAAATCTGGCCGTTTAAAGTGGGTCAAAATCGCGCCCAAAGAAGTCGATTACAAACATACATACTGGTGAAGCTAATAAAAAGCGTGTAAAAATGATGGAGTAAGTACACAATATCCGTTCATTGTTTGATGAATGAATTAACACAAAGTAAAGCGTCTGTCAGGGTTCGAACCTTCGACCTACAATTCGTAAGTCGCGGCCGTTACCACTGGGCCACCACTGTTCGCGCGCCGGTCTGGGAGCCTTTATATAGCGAATGATCACTCCATCTACACTAACAATAAAGAGGAAAGATTTGATTGTTTGTTTGTATTGAATAGGCTCCTAAACTACTGAACCGATTTGAAAACTTCTTTCACTGTTGGGAAGCTACACTATCCCCGGGTGACATAGGCTATATTTTATCCCCGTATTCCCACGGGAACGGGGACAGCGCGGGTGAAACCGCGGGTCGCTGCTAGTATAGGTATAAAAAATAACTAACTGAGGTGAACAACATTGTACAATTAGTCAGACAGTATTTAAAATAACCGTAACACAAAACAAACAAACAAAACCTCTTTATGTTATAGCGCAGACGTATCTGGATTCACTCAGATGAAATAGGAGCATCATCACAATTGAATCAGCAATTCTTGGGAAATTCTACGCACCCACATAACACATACTATGTATCATCACCCACATCATCATCATCATCATTTCAGCCGAAAGACGTCCACTGCTGGACATAGGCCTCCCCAAGGCTCCTCCATTTCGACCGGTCTTGTGCTTCCCACATCCAGCGGATACCCGCGGCCTTCACAAGGTCACCGGTCCACCTTTTGGGAGACCTTCCCACTCAACGTCTTCCGGTACGCGGTCGCCACTCCAAAACCTTTCGGCCCCATCGGCCATCTGTTCTGCGAGCAATGTGCTCTGCCCACTGCCACTTAAGTTTGACAATTCTTCGGGCTATGTCGGTTGCCTTGGTTCTCCTGCAGATTTCTTCATTTCTGATTCGATCGCGTAGGGAAACTCCGAGGATAGCCCTTTCCATTGCCCTTTGTGACCGACCACGTTTCTGTACCATAGGTCATCACTGGCAACACACTCTGGTCAAAGACTTTCGTCTTGAGACACTGTGGTATTTGGGACACGAAGATATTACGAAGCCTCGCCGAACGCTGCCCAGCCGAGTCGGATTCGACGATTGACCTCTTTCTCGATCTTCCTCTTTCTCACCCACATCACAAAGGCACAATAGATGCACACCTACCTATTATAACGATTCAACTTGGTATCGCCTTGGAGTTTGTGAGAAAAATTAGCTATTCGGGACTTAGCACCGCATTGTAGTTCAGTTATGGTCCAAATTAAAGAAAGAACATAATAATAACTTCACAATTGCATTTTGGTTTGCAATTCTGACATTGCATTTTGGCATTGCATACGTAGTTGAACAGACAAATTCGAATTTGACTCATCAAACCATTCACTACAAACTAATCACCAGAAACCAAACTGGCCGTCGAGAAAATATATTTTGCTTCGCCAGACATATAGACAGACCCTTCATCATACATGTAGAGAAGTGAGATCATACCTGGATAACAGCAGGAAATTCGCTGTAAACCAACAAGACTTATAACAATGTGGGGTTAAGGCATCTGTCCCACTGCCCACGAAGAAACGCCTAGCTATCGATTAGCTTTCGAGGAGTTTCCTAATACGACTGTTGTTTTAAAGAAAGAAATTGATAGGGTATAGAATCAAGTCCATCCGATTAAACAGACAGCTGTGCTGTTGGGGAGTTTGTTGCGCCTCTTCTTCTTCCCAGCTAAAGCACTAGGAAGTGGTGAAGGATGGGCGTTTTGGGGGACTGCCTTATGTGCTTTGACGTTCGAAAAGTCGGCGATTCTGCCTTATTTTTAATAAATGACTTTTACTTTTTGATTTTGACTTGAACTGAAAAATAAATAAAAAATGCTGTACAATACATGTGTGTGGTGTGTTAGTGAAAAACAAAAATAAATATCTACCCAATAGGTGCATATTACCTACATAAAAGAATTAAATTATAATTTTGTATACTCAATAAGTTACGGGACATCTTCGGAATTTGTGAATCGATTTCGAAAATTCTTTTTGTAGGTACCTTATGGATAGCGTACTTATGCATAAGCGTCAGGAGTGGTCCCATATAAATTTAATTAATTGACTGGTCACACCGCCCCGGCGCACACTGGTCCCAAATTAAAAAAAAGTGGACATTGATAGTAGACCGCTGATATTTTTTTTTATTGTTGATACAATGATAACAGATAAGGCAAAAAAATATTATTGTCCTACTTCAAATACTTTTCTGTAAAAAAAATATTTCTTTTTTTTTTGTATGGGAGCGATTACATTTTACTCAATTTCTCGAAAACTTTAAGCGATGTCGAGATGGCAATCACATATGTTAGAAAACTAATAATTCTGAGTATTTGGCTCGAAGAAACTTATTGCTTATCTCTGCGTACTTTCGAGTTAATAGTGACAGAAAATAACATTTTTTTTAATGTTAATTGTTTGCTTTTTTTTTAATCATAGCCTTACTTTAGCACATAATTATAATGTATGCGTAATGTCAAATAAATAAAAAGAGACTTCTCTACCTTTCTGAAGGAGTATTTTCATCAGTTTTAAAAAACAATCAAAATGAAGACAAATAAAGCTGCAAACATAAAGTTGAATATGTTCACAAACGATTCTGAAAAAATATTATGGTGAAAGATTAATATTTGGGTCTATATTCTCTTGAGAAATCTCTATTTCCTCGTTTTCCAACGAAAGCAATTCATTGTTCAAGATCAAAGCACTAGCCTCTGGAAACAACTGTTTATGTAAACGAGCAAACTTTGGTTTGATATGGCTGATGTAAGGATCTGAGCTAATTAGAAAGCTGTGGATAATGTCTAAATTAGTCTGAACTCTACCGATTTTTCTTGTATGTGCCATTCTAACATTCCGGAAATGTTTATTCCTCGCTTCGGAAGCTTCTTCGGAAAGCATACCTATCGGAATAAAGGAGAAATTTTCACAAATATCAGCACCGTGTATCAACAATTTATGGACACTTGAAGGCATGTAATACCATGGATATAAGTTTACATACAGCATTGCTGTTTCTTTACAATATTCCCTAAACAAGTTGGTATTAATAAGTTGACCAGATGAAATTGTTTGTAAAATGACTGCAAATCTCTTGATTAAAACAGGGTGGATACCCGTTATTTCAGCAGATACTTCATAATTTTCAAAAAACCTTCTTGCCGTGTTACCGTCATTGGTTGTACCAAATCCCTGTTTTACTATGTCAATTAACAAACCAGTTCTTTCCCGGAATTCTTCTTGTGTCAAATTCTTTTTAATTTCTTTTAACAATTTATCTTCTTTTCGTGCAGCCCACTTTTTGAAGTCTAAGTTGTACGAAATGTGTAAAATACATTCCTTACATCTTATCCACATATGAAGCGAAGACAGACCATATTTATACATATCTTCTCTGATGAGTCTTTTGGATACAAAGTCCAAGTCATTCATTTTGCTAGGTAGGGTATTGCAAATATTACAAACAGCTGCAGAAGAAGTATTGGAAATCACAGTAGAAATTTTCCCATCAATCATAGTCATGTACAAAACATGTTTAATATCAAAATTATCTACAATTGTGGGAACAAGATTACGAATTTCTTCCTCTAAGGATGCACTTTCCTTCTTTATCAATTCATTTGTTTCTTTTGCAAATATAAAGCCAATTGGACGACAATAGTTTGTTGAAGAGGGAGCAGGATTTTGCCACAAGATAGTACCACTCTCTTCTTCCAAACGAAGCGGAACCAAACTAATCATGAAAACTGAAGAATCGTCAATTTTAGTGTCGGAGTGTGAGTTTAGTTTATAATTACTTTGAGAAGATGACCCGTCAAAACCCCATTTGCTTATTAGTTTTAGCGATTTTTTGTCGGCAGAGTTGTGCTGAATTGTTTTTAATATCCTATTGGTTGTCAAATCTAGAAGCGATTGAAGTCTTATCTTAGCATCAGATTCAGTTACAGTTATGTCTGACTCTGGAGGATAACAAGTTTTTTTAGCTTCCAGGAGCTTTTGATAGGATGGAAGACCATACATTTTCTCTGAAGCAAGAATAGTTCTTAAATTTCGATATTGCCATTTTGACAAATTTGTTGAGGTGTAAAGCGCTAACGTTTTATCATCTGGTCAGGTTTGTCAGTCTTTTTAGCGAATAGTACATCATGTACCATCTCACATTTTTCCTTGTTTTGGCTGAGTTCGTTTAATATAGCTGCTAATTTTGTTTTTTTAGACTCTTTTAATTTGGCACATAAAGCATAAACTAATTCCTCCTCTGTGTGATCTAGAAGTGTTAGAGAACGCCTTTTCTTCTGTTTATCAGATATATCAACAAATGGTTTTTTACTTGTACCACAACTTAATTGATGAGTATCCACTTGCGTTTCGAAATTTGGAATTACTTCCTCGGCAACTTTAAAAATGCTGCTTAAATCGATATTTTGACATTTTGGCCAAACTATTTGGGATTGTAACCAGTCTGAATTTTTTTTAAGAAAGGTCTTTTGAGCTCTACTGGAAGCAGACCATCTTTTTGAGATATTACTTGAAAAATTACGACAAAATAATTTAATATTACTCAAATCTTCGGAAGACAATTCAACACCAATACGTTCAAAAGGGCATTAAATAAAAATTCGACATTTTTAAAACCACCTCCTGATTTAAGAACAACGTATAAGTCTAAGTTGGTGACAAATGCGGACATATTATAATTTTAAGGAAAATTGAAAACAAATTAGAATCAAAGATATCAAAGACAAAGTGACTTTGATTTTAACAAAAAAAAAAATTACGAAAACAAATTCGACGAAAGAAAGACAAACAAAAATTATTTGATTTTAAAATCCAAAGATTCAAAATACAACAATAACAAAACAAACAAACAACAAGCATTTCTTCAAGCGCACAGAAAAAATAAGGACACGTCTTATCGCAACCACATTTAGTTGTACACTGAGGTGTACGCGCGCTATTCGTGACCGTATTACGTTACGTCATGAGAGGCGGCCATCTTGTTATCCCGGCAAACTCGCGTCGAAGCTCCATTTTGCTGGCCAGCGGACCTATTGCGATATGAGTAAGGCTATGAATAAAAAAAAACGAACAATTAACATTAAAAAAAATTGTTATTTTCTGTCACTATTATCTCGAAAGTACGCAGAGATGAGCAATAAGTTTCTTCGAGCCAAATACTCAGAATTATTAGTTTTCTAACATATGTGAATGCCATCTCGACATCGCTTAAGGTTTTTGAGAAATTGAGTAAAATGTAATCACTCCCATACAAAAAAAAAAAAATTTTTTTTTTTGAGAAAAGTATTTGAAGTAGGACAATAATATTTTTTGCCTTATCTGTTATCATTATATCAACAATAAAAAAAAAATATCAGCGGTCTACTATCAATGTCCACTTTTTTTTAATTTGGGACCAGTGTGCGGCGAGTCAAATAACTCGTTTGTAGTTGCTAGCTATACTCGCTTCTCGCCAATCGCTAGCGGTGGGATAGGTGCCTAAGAAATAGCAGAGTCGACCATGAACCTGGGTCGTTGACTGCAATTGCATCAGACGGGTAACTCAAAAATATAAGATGTTTTGACATGGAGAAACGAATGCTTTTTTTTAATCTGTTGTTTGTTTGTTTTTACTAATTTACAATAATTAGATCCTGCACAGTTTTCTCTTTTGCTTATAGTAAAACGGTTTTCGTTTTAAACAAATTTTCGGTGTTATCTCATGCCGCACCAGCTCTGTATGTTTCATCGCATAATTTCAACATACTCAGAATCATGTCCTTCCATCGTATTAGGTTGGGCGTTGATGTCCTTGCCACCCTACACAATCAGTCTCTAACGTTCCCACTACTGCAGGCTTAGCACGAGCACCGATTTGTCGACGGAAGAATAGACATGACTATTAAATAAATGATGTATAGTAGGATAAGATAGCTATGTTTTTCTATTCATTATCACAGTTATGCGTTCTAATCGAATCATGATTTTGTAGATAATCGTACTTATATACTTTGTGGCCGTCGAGTAGAAAGTTTTTCTGTCAGTGTGATTTTGACAGTTTGGGAAGAAATATTCTTCTGAAATAGTCTACATTTATAAGGACCTAGACAAATATCGTTAGAAACGAAAGACTAAATATAATAAGAAAGAAAGAAGAATAAGATTAAAGAAGAAAAGAAAGAAAGAAAGAAAGGAATAAGATAATGTCTAATAAGATTGTAGAAGAATATCTACGGTGCGATAACAAAAATGTAGGAACGAAATGTCACTTTGCATTGAAAAAGCGCTGTCTATTCTTCGTAGAAATACAAAGCGTCATGCTAAGCCCGCTGGGACATAAACCTTCTCTCTGTGAGATAGAGCTCATAAAAGTGGCCACAACGCGGGCTCAGTGCGGATTGGCGCATTTCACACATTTTAATAATCAAAAATTATTTTCGAATTTTTGGTTCTAGGACATGCCGGTTTCCTCACGATGTTTTCCTTCTCCGTTTTGAGAGCAGTAGTGATGAAAATCTAAACCTATAATTTGCAAGGAAACCTCGCTCCATTCTCAGTGTAGCATGGTCATCGGTACGAGCGTAGAGTTGTTGTAGTAACCAAAAGTTGCTGCTATGGTTCGTTATTATTTGAGGAGCAATCTTGCCAATTGACTGACAGATTGCCTTGTTTGCTTAACAATTCCTTAAAGTCTACATTGCCTACGTTAACGAGGAAAAAAACAGGATTAAGACGCAAAGGAAACACTAGGTCAAGCTGTCTCGTGGAGTCCATGCACGGTGGTGGTTAAAAGCGTATTACATATTACTCATTGATGAGGCACATAAGAATGCATTATTAATCTAAAGTAAGTAATAAAATTAGGTAATTAATTAAACACTTTCAGGCTTAAAACGATAAAGTAGGATGAAGAATTATTTTGAGCGCCATTGTGCACTATGTGTAAGTGTGTGTGTGAGAGAGAGAGAGAGTGTGTGTGTGTGTGTTATTTTGTTACGAAATTACCTTTAAAAGAGATTCGGATGTATGATTGGGCTAGCAGCCATTTGCAAACAATCTTTTTGAGTTGGTTTATCCTAGAGTTGCCGATGCCACGCAATACATGATAACCTTTGCCATTTATGTTCTGGTCAGCTTCCAGTTTACCTAACCGGATGCAGCTGAATAACAGTATTTTACATGGAGCGACTGCCTATCTGATCTCAACAACCCAATTACTGGGTAATACGATACCCTTTGGTAAGACTGGTTGTAAAATTTTCGGGCTTTTGAGGAGGCGTAACACCTGTCAAAAATTCATAAATGACAGCCAGGACCTTCTTTCATTACTCCGTGACCGGCATCAACGCATAATGAGCTTTTCGAGGCACGGAAGACCCATCCACGGACATATCGCGCCAAGCGTAGCTTTACCTGATTGATCGACTATTGTCTATCAAGAGTTTCTCTATCAATCATTACAATTATGATCTTCTATCATCGATCAAACATACGTAATTGCTATAAATAATTTGAAAGGCGCATCATTCATGTTCTTTGAAAGGAATAGTACGCAAGTGAAAGTATTGACGTATTGTTTGTGTAAACCTACTACAACAATACTACAATTAGATAAAATATTATCAAGAACAATGACTTGTCAGCCGTTTATCTAGTACTCACTAGTTTGAATAAACTGTTGCTTTCTCGCCATTAGCTCGTAAGTTAGAGACATATTTTATTAATTGCTTCTTGTGTGTTTTTACTTTCTCATCTAAGCAAATATAGTATTTACGCCCCTTGGTTTAACAAATCCGTATTCTTAACTACGTAGTAACTTTCTGATAGACGCGTTTCTGTTAAATCCACGAATCACCGAAAAACAGCGGATAACAGCGGGAAACGGCGCCAAACTTCCGCGCGGAGACGCGTTTTCATTTAATTTTCATGTAAAAAGTCACTGCGCCCATCGCGTGGCGCGTTGTAGTGTCCCACTAACGCAAAAATAGAGCTGACGTAAGAAAAGGTTCTGTTCTGCCGGACGTAAAAGAATAGCACCATCCCATTTCTTCCCGTGGGTGTCGTAGAAGGCGACTAAGGGACTTACTAAAGAATGGGCAGCAGTGTTCTCTATGCATTTTACCACCATACTGCGATCGCCAACCCGCCTGCAAAGCGTGGCGATTATAGTAAATCCCCCCTTTTGGGGCAGGCTTGTGTCCAGCAGTGGACGTCTTTCGGCTGATGTGATGATGATGATGATGAAAAATGGGGCAGCGGTATTTTTTTGCACACGCGCTGCTCTTAGCGCCAAGAGTTGGAAATCGAACGCACTAGGATGCACTCTGTTGGATTCTCGAGGCTTTTTTGTTGAGGATGGGAAATCATCAAATAACTTCTCTGGGTGGAGGAGGAGGGCGTGTCAGACTTTTACTGACTAAAACTCACCCGTGTTCCCTCAGTAGCCTGTGTGCCAGGGGCGGCGGTATCTCTTTCGAACAACCCACACCCCTGGTAAGCATTGGCCCTTGCAGGCCCCGTCGGTTTGTGCTGACATCTCTTTGAGGCGCGCGTGGTACACAACGCGCCGTCGACCTGGGCTTGGTCCTTACCGGACAGCGAGCTACTCATTACTCGCCGTTCGCAAGCCCACGCCTACGGTGGCCGGGAAGCGGCCTGGGATTGCCGACGCCCAGGGCATCTCCTGCGGAGACTAGGGCCATGAGGGCGCATATGCTGCCTCTCCCTCACGTGCGCCGCCTCCCTCTTCGCGAGTTTCATTGCTTCGCAGAAGGAGGTGACGGCTACCCATGCACTCTCGCTCCGTACCATGGCCTGGACCAGGGCCGGACGCGAGAGATCGCCGCCGCCGATCGCCTCCACGAGGACACGGGCGGTGCTCCGCCCAAGCCTGGCATACCTCCACCGTATGCTCCACCGTGTCCTCAGACCCCCTGGCGATAAAATCCCACCGCGATATTTTTACGTCTTTGCGCATGTGGTCTTACTGCCGAATTGCGTGTTATTTGGGAGCAAATAAGCAGGAAGTTAAAGAGACTATCCATACTACGGACTCACCGCAGGCTACAGAGATCCAATGACGGCCAGCAGCTATAGTATCTTATATTTTGTGACCGTTGGTCAAAAGGTTGAACCAAAATGGGCCTAATTCCGCCATTTCGAAGGTCGTCTCCATAGTCACCTGCAGCGATGAACAAATCATTTAATTACAATAATTTGTCAATAACTAACGGAACGTAAAATGGCAATTAAATGAGATTTATAGTTATTTTAATATGTGTCGTGTGTGCACGAATTAAATTAACATTTTAATGTGTTGCCATATATTTTCATAGGCATAAGTAATGGCCGTGTTCTTGGACGATTTATTAATTGAAATGAATTTATTAAAATAGGGAAGTTTATGATGGGTTGCCAAGTTCATCGTCAAGGTTTTTTCGAATGATGCTAATTATTAAAACGACACAAATAATAAATAATAATTGTGTATTGTAATTGTATGGATAGCCTCTGGGTTGTATTGCTAACTAGGCCGTTAGGCTAATGTCATGTTTCTTAATTTTTTCTTGTTGCTTACTTATTTTATTAGGAAACATAAAACAATTGTTGCCGTTTCACGTAACCAGAGGGTTGGACTACTTTTTTGGAAAAGAATAAGCATTGCCATACAACGTGGCAATGCTGCCAGCCTGTTGGGCACCTTTCCTGTTGACAACGATGCGATGCCCTATGATTCTTGTTTTATTTAGTTGCTGCTACAATTTAATAAACAAATGACTTTATTTAAATACATACTATATTGTAGTTTTGAGCTAGATTAAGATGTAGTGTTGATCATCATATGTTGATGTGTTGCATACATAGCATAATATTGTTTTTTCAAGACTTATTGACGTTTCAAATCCCCAATTTTGTAAAAAGAAGAGACGATAGACGAGTCGAAAGACAAGGAACTCATTATTAAAATCCATCCGGTCGGTATTCGGATGCTTCGAGGGTATAAACAATCCCTCATATAAAGATACACAGATACACGTGAAAAAACCTTTAACCTATCTTTGCTGTGGCGCAGTCGGTTAATAAGAGTAGCTACAGTTCACTCGCTAGAATCAAGATATCGTGTAAGTGGTGGCAGGAGGCATCGCCAAAGGGTATTATCGATCGTTTCTGTAACCTGTGTAGTCACAACTGGTGAGGTAGAGGCACAATACAATCAGAAAACAGAAAATATACGAACTAGTATGATCCGATTCAGTCTATCCCTTGCTGCCCTCCCCTAAGCGATGCCTTAAATCGACATCCATACCCTACAACGGGTGCTCTTATCGTATAGTCGCTTAAAGTTAATAAGGCATTGCCCTGTGTGGAGGCCTTAATTTATGCGGAATCAATTTTAAATCTGTGAAGCCTTTTCCCAACTATGTTAGGGTCAGCTTCTAGTCCAACCAGATGCAGCTGAATACCAGTATTTCAAATGGAGCGGCCGTCTTTCTGACCTAGAGTTCAGATAAGCTCGACACCCCTTTGTTTTAATTTATGAATTGTTGTTTGGTTTTTGTTTTAATTATGGACGCTTTTAATGTGCACGTCTTTTTACATCGTTCTCACATTGATACTTTCAACATAATGATGTAACCAACGTTTTGTAACAAAATCACGATTTTAAAAGAGTGTCCATGGAGTTTCTTGTCCGTTCTTCTCCATAGGTACCTACGCTCTGGAATGGGCAACTAGCTTCATCTTTCTAACTCACCGACCTTGACAATTCAAAAGTGCCTGTAATTGGTTTATTTGAAATAAATGCTTTGAGTTTGAGTTTATGTTTGTGTTATAATGACACTGTCGCACGGGCGATTTTAAAATAAAAACAGGCGTGCGGCATATCTCATTGATTACTAACTAATTACCTACATTAAAAAAAAAAATATCTTATCTTATCTAAAATATACAGTGTTTTGGATTTTTGGAACGTAATTTTTTATTTATCTTATAGTTGTTTATATTGTCCCACTGCTCAAAAAAGGACACCCCTAATTCCTTCAAGGAGACTTTTTCTGTAGGTAATTTTAATATTTTTCTTATAAAAGGGTTATTTTATGTACTATTAGTAGTTTTATTTTCTTGAACCCTCCCCAAAACTAAATCCTGGCTACGCCCGTGCACTGTCGTATTGCCATTATTATAAAACCCGTTAGTAGAAATTATTTTCGAAAAAATACTACAAAATTTGAACAATTTATTCATGCCAGATTTCATTTACATATAAATTTTAACATATTATTTTACGAACTGTTAACATTTTTGTCTAAGTCAGTCATTCATTTGTCATTATGTACGAGATTACCAATTGACGCCATTTCTTTCAAGTGTCAGTGGCTGACCACTGGAAAGTCATAATGACGCCATCATATTAGTAGATTACCAAACTTGTCAAAATCAACAATTAAGAAATACATTTTAGACCATTCTGACACTATTGTATTAGCAGACTTGAGGCCCATGGTGCTGTGTGGCCCATGTGCATCGAGCGTATGCTTGAAGAAGGTCTACTGTATATCTTATGTACTGTGGCAGAGTATCTTGTACGTTGTAATTTGCTTCAGTTCCGGTAGTAGATATCAAGAGGTAATTGATTTGTAGTGATTCATCCAACCAATGATTATGTGAGTCATCTTTTGGACCATTATTTTCAAGATTGGGAGCTTTTTGTTCGGTTTGGTAACGGATGAGTAAAATTGTGAGTTGAATGCCCTAGGTGTCTGTTGCTAGCCACTTGTTAACCGACATAAAAAAAGGTGGAGGGTATATTAGAGATGCGCAAAAGGTGTCAGTAAAAAGAAATGAATGAAGTATATCTTTTCGCATAACGAAGTAGTCCACTCATTATTTACACAATCCATACCTCTTTTCTTTGGCATTTCTCTACTTCCCATTCATCAACATTAATTTCCATCACATTTTTAGTTACATGCGTTTCCTCCTTCCTCATCATATACATAAACGAAGTCAAACGATTTCCTATCAACTTTTCTGTGAGTTTCAAATTTCCCCTTACTTATTTTTTACTTTATCCATTTTCGTCACTCTACACATCCATCTCAATAGTTACATCTCCGTTGTATGCAATCTTTTTTGTGGCTCAGCTGGTAGGTATTATTTTAGAGAAGATGACACCACCCAATTTTATGACAGGTACCAAATAATCATATAACTCATTCTAACTACACCTTGACTTCTTTATTTGGTATTGTTCGTCGAATCGTCGAACTCAAGAGGTTCTAAGTTGAACTGCATGCGAGGAATGCGTGATCTGACTGGACAGGTTCACTCAATCTGTGTGGTTCTTTCCTCAAAAGACCATTTCAGACACAGTCTCTATATGAAGAGACTGTGACCTCTGAGTTTGTTTCGGCTTTTCTTCTCAAAGTTATCGGGTAAAACACGCCGACCTCATCTAGTTTAAAAAATAACTTTGACATGTAAAAGTGTTTGGTCCACCATCATCATCTGCCTAGCCTTTTCCCAACTATGTCGGGGTCGGCTTCCAGTCTTACTGGTTACAGCTGAATTCCAGTATTTTATATGAAGCGACTGCCTATCTGACCTACACAACCGATACCTTTTGGTAAGATTGGTTGTCAGAATTCCCCATTTCTGACGATCCGTAACGTCTGTTCATACAAACCTACTTACGGAAATTAAATCAGTTGTAATTTACCACTAATGATAAAAAAGATGACACCATCCAATTTATACCGGGTACCAACCATAACTAATTCTAATTACACCTTGAATTCGCATGTGTAGACTACGTAAAGAACCTCATTGATGAGCTAAGTTTAATGAAGGCCTCACTAATTATTCTCAATGCGCACTTTCTTTCGCAACTTGTTCTGTTGTCTAAGATGAGGTAATTATATGACTTGGCTCAATCAATTTAATGTGTTGTGCTGTTCTTGTGTTTTCTGTTTACCGACGTGCGTAAAATTTCAGAGTGTAAGTTGATTGAATAAATGTTTTTAGCACGGTGTATTCCTGATTTCTATCAATCTAGAGAGTCTCTATTGTCTATGTTGGATTTTTAATGCAGGTATTTTTTGTCGGCCTTTATTTTTCTTAGCTTTGCTATTGCGTTGATTCAAAATTGAAACTAAAGAAGTATAATAATATGACAATGCAGTAGCTTTGTCTGACGTCACCCCAAGAAACTAGTGCTCATATCTGAAACTCAAACTCAAAGCATTTATTTCAATTAAACCTTTTACAGGCACTTTTGATTGTCGAAGTTGACGGTAGGTGCCCATTCCAAAACGTAGATCTCTATGGAGAAAAACGGGCAAGAAACTCCAAGGACACTCTTTTAAATCATGGGTATTACAAAAATTTTCTTACATTATTCTTGGTGCTTCTCTTAAGTGAGAACAATGTAAAAATAAATAAAAATTTAAGATTCAAAATAAGCCATGGCAGTTAGGAGATGACCAGTCTCAACCGACGGCGCCCGTTCACGAACTTGACGCGTGGATCAGCACCATCCAGCTCAACCATTTTCTAGGGAACCGAATGATCCAATACACATCAATAAATTACAATACCAAGTCGTCTTACTCGTAGCCTCAGAATAAGGGTTAAACTTTTTTTTTAGAAAAAATACTGTTTTCAGAATCAAAATATTGATTCTATTTCACGTAGCACTTACATAGGAACTTATGAAACCTCTGAAGCTAGGTGCACGTTTCCAATTGGATGTCTCGTATGGAGAAAAGCCGGCAAGAAAGTCAAACTCTACGGTTACTCTTTTGAAAGTAATTTATGGCTTTTACAATGTTTTCAAATTACTGTGTTAATAGGTAGGAAGGACAGTGTAGGCCTGTCAACAAGTAGTTCTCATATTCACAAAATATGAAAGAATCTACATTAACAAATACAAATGTTTATTGTGGTACGTTATAATGTTACCATAGGTACCTGGTACCTGGCTACGTGGTGTTAAGTACTTGGTACTCACGATTGGACAATTAAATTAAATTTTATGTACAGCAACTAACAAGTTAATTACTTATCAATAAACGGTCTAATTGCTGTAATAAATAGGAAATAATAGTCACCAATATTATATTTTGTTTTAGAAGGGTTTAATATATGCTAGTTTATTGACTTGTTCTTGGCTTACTTTTACTTTCCCCGCAAGTAAGTATATAGAGGTATGAGGCACAGTGCGTAAAGTTCACTCATCCTCTATAGCAGCCTTTCGCAAAGTGGCGATAACGCCCCCTTGTGGGCGCTGCAGTCCTAAAGGGGGGCGGTAATTGACCTGCTAATTCCGCTCAATCTCCGCTACTATAGCTCACAATAATTAATTTAATTTGAAGTTATAGTGGTTTTTAAGTAGGTGAAAAAAAGGGGGCGCTAAAAAATAATTTATTCTCAAAGTGGGCTGTAGACAAAATAAGTTTGGGAACCCCTGCTCTATAGAAAAGGGAGGATCTTCCGACCAGACAGGGTGTTGTGTCTGGTGAGCAACTGCCCGACCATTGATATTTTTTTGGGAATGACATCTCGCAGTTCAACCTATGAGGTTGTCGTCTGCTTAACCGGACTTGTCTGTTCATTAAGATTACCAGCCAGGGCTTAAAACTACAGCGACTGCTCGCTAAGGGCACCCCCTGTGGGGTACGGACATCGGCTTAGAGCATCGCTGGTAGAGGGCAGCAAGGGACAAACTGAATCTGACTGAAACGGTTGATGTCGGGATGTTGTAAATATACCAGTCGCGCAGTAAACTCTGATTGCGCGATGCAGGATGTGTGTGACGACAGGTCATTGATGCATAGTTCGCATGTGGTTTTGTAGATGCCGCCACAAATACAAAGGCCAACATATCAAGCTACCTCAACCTCAAATTTCTTTGATAGTTTTTCAACTTTATTACTAAAGTATAAGGTTCATGTTCAATTGGGAAAATTTGACAGTTTGGTTTAGCTTGATGTGCTGGCGTCTATACATCATGTCTTATAGAAAAGGGCGAAAATCTGAAGAAAAAACAAAAGAAGAGTTGGAAGGCCAAAAAGATTAATGGATTATGTGAGGAATTATATGAAATAGAAGGGAGTGAATGATAGCGTGACAGTTGACAGGAGAGATTGGAGGAAGAAATCGTGTTGCGGCGACCGCAAGTAACATGAGGGGATGATTAGGAGTTATTAGTCTCAAAAATGGATATACGAAAGCCCATGTCGCCTCTTGGTAATGAGACAACCAGTCATAAAGCGCGGTGGCGAGGCTGACTGGCGACAACCCAAAGTACACCAGGGTCTTTTGAAAGCCGGCTTAGATCTCGTATTGTCAGACAATATCACAATATCATCATCATCTTCCTAGCCTTGTCAGCTGAATTATATGGAGCGACTGCCTATTTGACCTACAGAATCCAGTTACTGGGTAATACGATACGTCTTGGTGAGACTGGTGCTCAGACTTTTGTGCTGCTAACTACCCATTGTCAAAGATCCACGAGTGACTGCCAGGAGTACATTCGCAAAAAGTTGGCAGTATCATTACAACGGTAATGTTTTCTCATTTGTTTTTAGTTAATTAGTTTATTTATGTATATTTATTTGTGCTTATATTTATATATAGTTAGGTATATATATTATATTTATAGTTTAAATAGTTTTATGCACTTAATTTTTTGCACCTACCACTGTTTATATCTGCATCACCCAAAGGTCGACTGGTAGAAAATGCCTATGGCATTAAGTCCGCCTCTGTACAGTAGCCCCCACTAATGGTGCCCCAATCTCAAAAAGCAATAGATTGACACTTCGCTTTAACTTACGACCTTCTTATAATAAGCAATTTCTATAGGCTATAATACTATAGACACACACACTCTCATACGTTTACAAATGAATGTATTTCCTAAATTCAACCGTTAAAGCAAATGGCATGATAGCTGAGCGGTTACCGCACTTGATTATCGCGTTTGAGCGCAGCGAGTCGCGGTTTCGAATCCCACTCGCTGTGTGATAGTCTTTTTATGGTTTCAAAAATCACTTTTGAGTATAGTTTCTTGTTCTGTTCGTCTTATTCACTAAACTCGTAAAATTTTATCATTATACCCACAGAAACCTAAATAAATTTAAATGATTTACGACTCATTCACCGCGACTTATAGAACGGTGTTGGTTGATATTGTGTGCTAGTGACGTGTGTTTCATCTATTAGCGTTCTTCTAATAATTCATTTTAAAATGTAAGCAAATTTAAATATAGAAATGAAAGCGAATATTATTGCGCTGCATAAAAGTGGACTTAATACCTATATCACAAATACCTATGTGATGAAACCGGACTGAGTGTGAGTATTATGATTTAAATATTTTATTAAACATTTATTTAATTAAAGTATAACTGCTGATCCTTGTAGTTATTTTAAAACGTTTTATAAATATCATAATGTCTAAATAAGTAGAATAAAAATATAAAATTTCGATGTAAATTTATTTCCTAGATTATAGAACGATGAAAATAACATTATACTTAATATTTATGTGAAATTGCCCTTTTAAATAATTTTGTTTCTAAATAGTAGGTAATACATAAAGTGTGTATTTTGCTTAGTAGCCTAACAGTACCCCTTTTTTGTTTTAGTGAAATACTGTGAGTCGGTGGGTGAAAAGATACGAGGAAGGCGGTAGCCTTGCCCGTGGAAAGCAAAGTGGAAGACCCCAGCTCCTATAACAGGCACACGTTCAGCGAATTTGAAACAAGTGGTTACAAAACGACAAGACATTTTGCCGAATTATTCGACACATCTTTACGAACCGTGCGCCGTGCACTCAACGCAGAAGGTTCAAGGCATCATCGAAAACCTGCTCGAGAATCTGCTCAAAAAACATAGTAATATAGAAAAAACATTAACATTAAGTTATAAATTACAAATATTTATTTATTTTAGTAATATTCAAATAATATTTTGTCTTATCCGTAATCTGGATTATTTTGAGGTTTAGTTTCAATCTTCTTTTCGGAATGAAAATGAACACTTAAGCTATAACCTCTTTAAGTCCTATTAAATACGATTTGTTAACTTTGAGGTTTGAGTTAGAACGAACTCACTCGCAGTAGAATAAAAGTAGTACTACTGAGTCATTTAATTGTATTGTGACAACTTGTCTGCATTTGTTACTTTTACGTGGGTAGATTTTTGTAGAATATTGTGATTTATTTAGAGTACCGACACACAGTAATAATCAGCACAATATTATTATATTACTAAGATACAATAGCCTGATTATCATAGTTCACCAACTAGCTTATTTACTTCAATAAATTGTTCTTTATGAGAAAATAAACTGTTTTAACAAGAAGTTATTATTAGTTATTTTTATACATTCTTCAAGAAGTTATAACGAATAAACATTTTGTAATCATTTATTATTGTTAAACCTTTATTTAAATAACAATACGAGTAATAAAAAAAAATTGTTACATTATTATTCTGGTATATTAATAAATCGAATAGTAAAAGAACAGATGAAGATGATTGTTGAAAAGAAAAATTAAAGCTTCATCGCGAGATTTGAACCCAGACCTATGAGTTTCTTAATCCAAGACGATACGCTGCACGCTACCGGAACCCTAATTATACAAGTAAATTTTAGCAATGGTATGAACCGACCAAGGTCATGTCTGTGCGTCGCCGACGGTATGTATAAAATACAGAACGCTTGTGTGTGAATGCAGCGGTGAGCGTTCTGTGTTAATACATCACTTATACACACAGCTGTAGGTACGGCCAGGGCCGCCACTTCATAGCAATATAGCCCTTAGTATGCGACTGCTATTGTGAATCTTGATTGTACATGTGTGTGCATAAAGAATAAATAAATAAATCAATGGCTTAGCGTGCTTTTCGAGACATGGAGGGGTCTTGATATGTAAAGATGGTCACCCATCCACGACCCAAGCGGGAAGCGTAGCTTAACTTAATCGATCGACTTGTGCAGCTGTTAATATCACAACGTAGGTAACACTGAATTACTGATACAAACAGATACTTTGTCTGCTCTTATAACAAATAGCTCACGAGCAGAAATTTGACTACCGTTGGTATTTACCAAGGTATGGATAACAACGAAATTTTAAGTTTCACATTTAGCTTTGTTTTTGGTATTGCCAAACTAGAGCGGTTTCCTTCCAGAAATTGTTTCCATGATTAGTAATTTTTTTCTTTAACCCAAATTAATTGGGGTCAGCGACAAATGCCTTCTTCTTTCTATGATACTTCTCTATTAGTCGACATCTCAGTTGTCACCATTTCAGTCAGCCGTATCATCCATCAGAAAGAGAGCCAATAAAGTACTTTTGCATTTAATTGGCTCCATAATTGGGGGTGCCAAAGTCAAGTGACTATGGGCCCTGGGTCGGGCCTGGAGTTAGTAAAAGCTAGATAGACAGAAATATAGCAGATATTTGGTAAAGCATCAGTGAACCATTTGGCAACGAGTGACCGTCGTCAAAAAGGAAATGTCCTTTGGTCCTTTGAAATAAAAATGTAGGTAAACAATTTTGAGGTCGAATAAGCTTGTTAGTTGCGGTTGAACAGTTACCATTGAATTTAGTACTACAATTAAACACACAATGATCAATAACAGTGATTTCAGTCCGCGACCTCCTGTGAAGTAATGTGTGCTCAGTAAATCGAGACAAATGCAAACATTACGATAAATGTCTGTGTTGCCACTGTGAAAATATTATACAAACGTTATGGCCTGCGTTGCAATGTTGCGTAACTGAAAATTGAGCGATTCATTAAAGTTATTACCAGATTAAAGTTATTGCAAATGAATAAGGTTCATGTTCATTTGGGAAAATTTGATAGTTTGGGGTAGCTTGATGTGCTGGCGTCTGTACTATAAAATAATAATGACCTATTTCTAATTAGAGTGTGTGAGGTGACCGTTACTTTGTTTTACATTAATATCTTTGGCTTTTCTTGTATTATACTAGCCACCCATCCACGAATTGACTGCGGTGAGTGTAGTTTAACCTTCGATCGACACGGGTGGCTGAGATGTCAAAGTGCTAAATAACATTCCCAGACAGTTTCATTTCACACTAGTTAGGTACTTCCAGTCTGTTGCACGAACACCAAACAATTTAAGGTCATCTAGTGTACCTACTAGAGCTCAAATGTCAGTCAGTCTATAAAAATAGTCAACTGATATGTTTGGTCAAACAATACTTTTAGAACACTTGAATAGTTTTTGTGACATCAAAATTTATAGCGTTAGGTAAAAGTGTATTTTTCCATAGTTGTTTTATTTAGTAGGTGTACACAAAAAAATATTTTCGATAGATTTCGACATAAAAATAAATTAGCCAATATATGATTCTGAACCCTCCTGCATTCTACCAGGGGTGCGGGTTGTTCGAAAGAGATACCGCCGCCCCTGGCATACAGGCTACTGAGGGAACACGGGTGGGTTTTAGTCAGTAAAAGTGACAGGCCCTTCTGCTTCACCCAGAGCGGGAGAAGATATTTGATGATTACTAATCCTCAAAATAAAAATAACATCCTTCTGCGTTGACCAATTTCGTCAGTTATAAAAAATAATAAAAGCGTGTAAAAAAAAGACTGTTCCATACATTTTGACTGCATATGCAGTTCTCTATGAACCAACAGATTTTTTTTTTTTTGATGACCGACCATCAGGATCATATTCTGAATCTATGGTAACAGGCAGTGCGCCGATGTCCATGCCACCTGTATAGTCATCTGCCTTGCCATTCCCCTCTGTGTTAAGGTCGATGTCCAGTCTAATCGGATGTAGCTGAATACCAGTACTTTACATTGAGCGACTGCCTTTCTGACCTCCACAACCCAGTTACTGGGTAACACGGTACCCCAGATGAACCTGGTTTTTTGGGTTTCAGAGTAACGACTGTCAGAGATCTACGATGACAGCCGGGAACAAAAGCTTAACGTGCTTTCCGAGGCACGGAGAGGTGTCAATATGTTATGGTTGGTCACCCATCCAAGGAACGACCTCGGCAAGTGTTGCTTGCGGCTGTTATATTTAGAAAATTTAAATCTATAAAAATGTTAGTATTTATAAACGGTTAGTTCTAAGCAGCTTTAGATGCAATTAATATCGTTCGTCACTCACACGAGTCTACGATAAATCATGCTCTTGGAAAACCTCATTATTATTGTGCCGTATTTCAAAATCAAAATCAACAGTCATTTATTCAAATTGGGCTGTGAATCAGCACTTTTCGAACGTCAAAATTTCATAAGACAGTCCCGCCAAAACGTCCCCCCTTCACCACTTCCTAGTGCTTTAGCTGGGAAGAAGTGGCGCAACAAACTCCTCAGCAGCACAGCTGTCTGTTTAGTTAATAGACTTGATTCTATACATAGGTAGGCAGATACGAGACACAGAACATTAATTAAATAATTTGTCATATGTTAGCCATGCCAATATACCAACATGGCTCATTTGTTTATCAAATGAGCCATGTCAGAAAAAATATATGAATTAAACAAGTGAGTTATGCATAAATACCTATATCAAACTGAGAAACAAAGCTGATCGCTCAATCCAGCGTATTAAACGATTTTATTTCTGTAAGTAGGTTTGTACAAACACTTTTACACATAAATAATTTATTATTTCGCCCGAATTTACTCGCCTGAAACTGGCGAATTAACACTTTAAAATAATGTTTTATTTTCTGTAGGCGAAACGCATGAATTTTATTTACTTTTGGTTAATCGTAAACTTCCGAAATGCGTATTAGTAAATTGGCACGGTATGAATAAAAAAAAAAAACGTGCGAATCGTCTATAAAAATTTAATACTATTTCAAAGTGCCGATTCGCCCGATTGACTGGGAGCCCAATCCAATGAGTAAACAGCTTTATTTAAATGCAAACAGTCGAACAAAAACAAAGATTTGATCAGAGCTATGACAACAAGGAAGAGGAGTAAAGTTTGATGTAGACAGCTCCGAGAATCGTGCGGAATGGATATGAGTTCTGCAAACTATTATGATAGACTGACATATCAATTTAGTTGACTAGAATTAAAGAAACTATATTCAGTACACGTTCGTTGGTCTACTGGCCGAAGGCGCTACTGCGGAGCATGAGGTCCTAGGGTCGATTCCCAAGGTCCTGTAAAATAAGCCCGGCAAAGTCATCAAGAAACTGTTGGGCATAGGCCTCCTCCAAACGTGGAGGCGATTCATAATCGCCACGCTTGGCAGGCGGGTTGGCGATTGCAGAATGGTGGTAAAATGCATAGAGAACGCTGCTGCCCATTCTCTAGTAAGTCCCTTAGTCGCCTTCTACGACACCCACGGGAAGAAATGGGATGGTGCTATTCTTTTACGTTCGGCCGTTTTCACTATCTGGAATTTCTCAGTTAACAGCCCTGATTGAACAACAATAAAGATCACTGTGATTTTGGCAGAGTCAGTGGTTAGCAACCCAACAACAATCCTATTGTAACGCTAGTAAGGATCACTGTAATTTTGCCAGTGATTCAATATCAGAGGTGAAGCTGAGAAAGGACTGTATGCACCTGCACACGTAGCTCATTGACAACCGTAGAAACAGAAGAAACGAGACTATACCTACAGAAGCAGTCAAACTACCGGTACTAGGCAGATGAACGCCTATCACGTGATGCCTATCATTGATGTCTACGAAGCTCAAATAGAAAATGGAACGAAGATTAATGGATCTTAAGCAATGTGTTAAGACACCAAATAGCGTTGTTTTTACAAGATATCAATATCATCAAATAATCGGAGGTCAACAGCTATCACTTTGTGATAAACTTAACACTGAATAAACTTTATCTACCATAAAAGTAATAAGTATAATTAAATATGCAGTTGCAGGATGGTATTTGTGATTTATTACTTTACGGAAACTAAACAATTAAAACTTTGATACAAGAATTTTCAATTACTTGTAAAACTGGATCCTGGGACTATTAATCTGGAATGAGGAAAAGTCGTGAGGAAAGTTTTGCATGAATATGAAAGGATGACTTACTACTTACTTTTACATAATGTTGTAGGCGTTTTTTTTTTTTTTTTTTTTTTTTTGGGTGGGAAATCATCAAATAACTTCTCCCGCTCTGGGTGGAGCAGGAGGGCGTGTCAGACTTTTACTGACTAAAACCCACCCGTGTTCCTTCAGTAGCCCTTAAGCCAGGGGCTGTGGTGTCTCTTTCGAACAAACCCGCACCCCTGACAGGCATCGACCCTTTCGGGTCCCATCACTTTTTGTGCTGACATCTCTTTGAGGCGCGCGTGGAACACAACGCGCCGTCGACTTGGGCTTGGTCCTTACCGGACAGCGAGCTACCCATTACTCGCCGTCCGCAAGCCCATGCCTACGGTGGCCGGAAATCGGCCTGGGATTCCCGACGCCCAGGGCGTCTCCGTATCCTGCGGCGGCTGGGGTCGCGAGGGCGCATATGCTGCCTCTCCCTCACGTGCGCCGCCTCCCTCTTCGCGAGCATCACTGCTTCGCTGAAGGAGGTGACGGCTCCCCATGCCCTCTCGCTCCGTACCATGGCCTGGACCAGGGCCGGACGCGAGAGATCGCCGCCGCCGATCGCCTCCACGAGGACACGGCGGTGCTCCGCCCAAGCAGGGCAGACCGCCACCGTGTGCTCCACCGTGTCCTCAGGGCGATCTTCGCAGTGGAAACACCCGGGCGTTTCCTCCCGCCCTATCCGAAACGGGAACCTCCCGAAACAACCGTGTCCGGTGAGGACCTGCGTCAGGCGGAAGGTGAGGACGCCATGCCGCCTCTCAAACCACTCCTCAAAGAGGGGACTTACCGCCGCAATCGTGGCGTGCCCAGCACTGGGTTGCGACAATCGCTCTCTCCATGTCACCATGAGATCCCGCCGGAGCTCTGTCCGCTGTGCCGCGATTTCCTGCGGCAGCGGACTTACGCCCCGGCGTTTGGCCTCCTCGCGCCACTCCCATATTTGCGCGAGGACCTTTGCCTCCAGATCCCATGGCGGTAATCCGGCAAGGAGGCCCGCCGCCTCGCCGGAGATCGTGCGATATCCCCAGATCATCCTGATCGCCATGACCCTATGGGACGCCCTCAACCGGCGAGCTGGTTGGCGCCTCAATGTAGGCGCCCACACCGGCGCCCCGTATAGGGCCATGGACCGCACGATCCCCGCGTAGAGCCTCCGGCAGGAGGCGTTTGGCCCCCCTAGATTGGGCAAGAGCCGCTTCAACGCAGCCCCGGCCCGCTCAAGTCTGGGAGCCAAACGGCGGAAATGCTCCGCGAAGTTCCACCGGCTGTCGAGGACGAGTCCCAGGTACTTCATCGTCGACTCGACGCCGATGTGAACCCCTCCCACCGTTATCTGGGAACCCGTAGGTGGCGCATTCCGAGGACCATGAAACCACATGGCCTCGGACTTGTGCAAGGCCACCTCGAGTCCCAGTTGCCGGATCCTATCCACGATTGTCGCAACCCCTTGTGTCGCCAAGTCGGCCGCCGCCTGGTAGTAGCCTGGTAGTAGCCGCCTGGTTGTAGGCGTTACAGACTAGATTTGTAGACGATTTTCTATTTTATATTTTCATTCCTCTAAGTACCTGGTATTTATTGACAGGCCTGCACTGTCCTCCCATACCTATTATCACTGTAATTTGAAAACATTGTTAAAGCCAATTATTTTTAAAAGAGTAGCCGTGGAGTTTCTTGCCGGCTCTTCTCCATAGGAAGCGACAATTTGGAACCCTGCACCTAGCTTCTGACGTTTCATAGGTGCCACGCAGGTTTATGTGAAATGAAATAACACTAACCTAACTAAACACTAATAACTTATTTTGATTTGATTTGACTATATGAGTAGGAGAAGACTGAAGAAACGTTGGATAGACTGTGTGAAAGATGATAAGGCTGGAAAGGAGGTGACTACTGAGATGACCTCTAATAGAGAAGTAGGTACAGAAGAAGACGACATAGTGCGCCGAGAAAATGATTATTATAAAACTATATCCATGTACCAGAATTATAATACAACGGATCTATACAGCGTGGTGCAAAAGGAATCAACATTCATAATCATTATTTCACCCGGAACGGAACTGAATATGTTTAAACAAAAACTTAAACGAGTTTGAATCAGACGATTAAAGAAAAAATAGAGTAGATACTCGTAGAAAAGATCTTCCTACTATTCTGCAGGCAAAGCGTGACCAGATGCTGTCAAACACTCGTCACGCGTGCAGTCTGTCAATGTGTTTAACAAATTACCAGCAGAATTAAAGAATATTCAGAATGTGAACTTGTTTAAAAATAAACTCAGGGCTTTGTAATCAATAAAACCTATTACAGCATTGACGAATTTTGTAATAACAAAAAATCTTAAAAGTATTATAAATTAAATAAGTGTATCGGTTGCTCTTTGACGTTGTAAATGTTCCTTTTTTATACTTTTTGACATTAAATGTAATTTTGTAGCATTTTGCTAGGGACTTTGTTCTGTATCAATAAGAATATGAATGTTTGTAAAGTTAGTGTTTTTAATTTAGATAGACGTTCTTCGATGATGGGAGAGGAACGAGGTTTTTTTTTTTTTTTTTTTTTTTTTTTTGGGTGGGAAATCATCAAATGACTTCTCCTGCTCTACTCAGCAGGAGAAGTCATTTGATGATTTCCCTATTAATAATCCTACTATTTTTATAAATGGGAAAGTTTGTATGTTCTGGGTGGAGCAGGAGGGCGTGTCAGACTTTTACTGACTAAAACCCACCCGTGTTCCCTCAGTAGCCCGTATGCCAGGGGCCGTGGTATCTCTTTCGAACAAACCCGCACCCCTGGCAGGCATCGGCCCTTGCGGACCCCACCTGTGGTTGCTGACATCTTTGACGGCGCGCGTGTGGAACACAACGCGCCGTCCCGTCTACCACTTTTCGGCCGCAGAGGATAGGGAGAGCGGCCAACGCTATACCGACACTCCTCTTCCCCTGCGGCCCCACCGCGTCCGCCATCAAACGGTGGCGGCCCCGTCCAGGCCACGGAAGGGAAGAGCGCTGCTCAGAAGCACCGGCACTCCTCCTCTACCGCAGCCCGTAACCCTCAGCCGCGATGCCTCCCATTCGACATCGCGGCCCACCTCAGTTGCGGTGCACCTCACCGCAACCTACTTTTTGGCCGCTACGTCAATGGCTTGAAGGCAAAAGCCCTGACGAGCGGCCCCACCGTTGGGTTCCTCTTGGCTTCACCGTGGATGGGAGACCACGGTTACTAAGCCCCCCCGCAACGACAATGCGGGAACCCACTCGGGGGGGGAGGAACGAGGTTAGTTAACTTATCTTTGCTTATGTTGCTTCTTTTTGTGTACCTGGATACTGTGAAAATATTTCGACACAAATGCATTTTTGTTATGAAATAAATAACTTGAACTCGTTACGAACCTCCACGTGAATATTTGTTATCAATTTCTGAAAGATTGCCCGATTTTAGGAGCAGTGGTGGACCAGGGGTAACAACCGCAACTTTCGTGTTGTAGGTCGTGTTCGAATCCAGACAAGCGCTTTAGTTTGTGTAATTAATTTCATCACCACTGCTCTCAAAACGGTGAAGGAAAACATCGTGAGAAATCGTCATGTCTTAGAATGAAAAATTCGAAGTCATGTGACATCTATCAACCCGCACTGGGCCCGCGTGGTGGATTACACTCTCACAGAGGAGGCTTGTATCTCAGCAGTGGGAACATTATAGGCTTATTATGCATGCCCAATTTGTCCACTGCAGCCAAATTTATTGCCTGCGTAATAAAAATGTGAACGGAATTTGTTGAATAATGTCACCTGCGATTGGCATAGATGATCAATTGATTGAATGGAACAGACGCACATACGTACGTTATTTCCATACTTATTAAAGTAATTAATTTATAGCGCATTCTTGATTAAGGTCAAATAACATAGTGGAATGTAGTCGCACACCGGCTGCCTGTAAATTAGATGGTGAGCAAAAAATGCGCGAATAAACACAAATGACCTTAAGCTCTCATAGATATGTACCAGATGGGCTAGATGTGTGGTTTTTATTGCAAAGACTCGTTTGGCGTTTTGTGGTTCCACTCCGGGCCGTCGATTTTGTACAATCTGACCGTTAAAGCTAAGTTTAAGTAACTTTGAAGTGAGCTATCATTCCACCTGAAAGGGATTGGCACTATTGAGTAATTATCACCATTAGACTAGTGTCCCTTCTATTATTATTACACGCGTTGTCTACATCTCTGTTATCTTCTCTCCTATCGCAGGTGTGCTGGAAGAGATTTCTGTAGAAATAAGCATTACCTTTGTACGTATTTTTCTGTTCCTTTATTCTTGTCTGTTTATATGTGTGTGCTTAAATGGTTTAATAAATAAGAAAAAAAAAAACTTTAAAACACAAGCTTTTATTTATTTATTTATTATGGCACTCCAGTGACTAGTTGTTAATAAAACGAACTGAAAAGTTAATAGTACATTATGGTACAAGTGTGTAAACGTTGGTGATTATCGCTGAGGCGCCATTGAGACCCGAGCCGTCAGGCGAGGGTCTTAAGAGAGCCGAGGACGATAATCATCAATACACACGTGTATCATACGACGTTTTTCAACACACTTGCGAAGAAAATAATACTAAATCATCATCATCATCCATCATCATCCATCATCATACATCGTCATCCATCGTCATCCATCATCATCCATCATCATCATCCATCATCATCCATCGTCATCCATCATCATCCATCGTCATCCATCATCATTCATCATCATCCAGCATCATCCATCATCATCATCATCAATCATCATCCATCATCATCATCCATCGTCATCCATCATCATCCATCATCATCATCTATCATCATCCATCGTCATCCATCATCATCCATCGCCATCCATCGTCATCCATCATCATCTATCATCATCCATCATCACTCATCATCACCCATCATCATCCAGCATCACCCATCATCATCATTCATCATCATCCATCGTCATCCATCATCATCCATCATCATCCAGAATCATCTATCATCATCCATCATCACCCAGCATCATCCATCATCGTTTTTAAGAACAAAGTAACTCAAACAAAAAGCAACCTATAACTCACTAAGAACAAAGCAACTCAACCAATTCTATAACTCACTAAGAACAAAGCAACTCAACCAATTCTATAACTCACTAGTGAATAATAGTAATGAAAAAGTCACAGTTTGATAATAGATGTCATTATGTGCCTAACTGCAGGCTTAGACAAAATACATTTCTGTTAGCGGTAACGCAAGACGCTAACGCCAAAATGTATGGGAATGACATTAGCTGCGGGAAGATCACGTGATGTCACGCTAATTTCGTAGACAAATAGAAATTTGTAACAAAACGCTACCGCTAACGTGACGTTAGCATGGCGTCTCTCCTGTAAAGTGATAGACAAGTGGTATTTTTGACAAACGCAAACGTCAAATTTGGCGTTAAACGCTCACGTTAGCTAGCGGATGCTCGGACCCTGCTGCTAATGGTGTTGTGGATTATTTTTATTTGTGAAAAGTGAAAATTTATTTATTTTTCTACAAATATGTAGAAGTCTCAGAGGACATCTCCAGTGTAGGAAGCCAAAATGAGCTAATCCGGGGCAGAGCTACACGAAACAACATAGTATTAAGGTTGCAATAAGAAGCTAGTTGTACTCATCCATTTAGTGTCTGTTAAAGAATTAAAACACGTTTATTTCAAGTATTATTTAGTTTAATTACTGATCTAATTAACATTTAAAAGAATTACCTATACTTAGTAACAATTAATGTAACAATAAAAAAAAATATGTACCTATTTGACAAACTGTAATACAGAATTACTGAGAAATTTAATAATTGTGGAAATCCTAACTCAAGTTTACTACTATCAGTAAAATTTTAGTACACCTCTTATAACTATAAGTTCTTATAGATAAACAACAAAAAAAAAACACTTAGGTACTAAAAATTGCTGTAAACTTTAATCTAATGGAGTTAGTCCCTGATAAGCCGTGACTGTGACAATAACTCCATCACATTAGTAGCTATATCGGCTTTCATCCATCACAATCCTTCGAGATTCTACTCTCAACTGCTCTATCTCTTGCTCATGCTGTTTCATAATGCGCATTTCTTCCAACCGTAGCCTGCCGTTTTCTACACAGACGAACTCTGATGTAGCTTGTTCAAACGGCGTCTGACGACGCCGTCTGCGTTGTACGGCTACACGGCGTCCACGTGGTGTAGGCGGGCCAGCTGAAGGGGATCTTATGACCTCTAAAAACATTATATATGTTTTAAAAATTAAAGTGATATAGATAGACTACAGTTCATTAAATGGTTTTTTAAATTATTATTTTTACCTTCTTGCCTTCTTGAATTAGAAGCCACATTCAACGTGCCCGTATTACTCAAGGGCTGTGGATCAGGAGTATGAGGTAGTTCCACTTGTTGCCTCATACTTGCTTCTTGGACTGCTGGTAGAGATGATGCATGATTGGGCTGAGGAGATGGTGTCCTCATAATAGGCTCAGAGGAAAGTGGTACCTGAAAAGCATAATTACACCTTTAGCATTCATTCAAAAGTCACATCTTCATAATTCAATTTAAAATAAAAGCACTTCCGGGTGCCCCGTAATGGATCGAATGCCAATAATCCTTAGCAGTCTTTCCTCTAAGGGATTAAGTGGCCTTACTCTACATGGTCGTCCACCAGTGCCCTGTGAATCTCTAGTAATTGTGGAAGCCTTCTTTTTTATTTTAGTCTTCCAATCAGACCATACCTAAAACATATACAAGGGAAAAAATAATAGCCAATCACTCCATGTAAAATACTGGTATTCAGCTACATCCGATCAGACTGGAAGCCAACCCCAATATAATTTTGAAAAGGCTAGGCAGATGGATGGGTGGATTTGCTATTTTAACTAATAGGCTACATTACATACTCTTTTCCATTTATCAGCTTGTTTTTGAACTCCACTCCCACCTACAGAATTTAAAAGTTCAGTGAGCTCATTCCACAGATGTTCAGCTCTTAGTCGCCCTTGAGCTCCTGGCAGAGGCCTTGAAAGATCACCAGTCCTAAAAATAATAGTATTGATTAGCTTGTATACATTTGAAATAATAAAATGTTATACTTTCTGATAGTTTTAATTGTTTAGAGTCAATTATACAGTTCAAAAGTGCCTGGAAATGGTTTCATTAAACTAAATGCTTTCAGTTTGAATTGTTTTTTTTATTGTTTAGGAATTCAAGACGAAAACACGATAGTTTAAAATGCTGTTGCAGAACACAAGCCACTTAGGTATAAACTGGTAGCGTTGAGAGCTACTCTTGAACAAAAACGTAATCGGGTCATTGTGTAAACAAATTAACTCCAACTAGGTATATACGAATGTTTCGTGATTATCGTGTATTTCTACTTACTTTTCCATAAAATCTAACATTATTGAAAATTGTTCTGGACTCGCACGTAGTCTGAATTCCATCTAAAATGTACAATAAATAAATTCTATAGTATAAATTCTTCAAAACCTCTAACTAGGAATATCTTTAAAACTCTGATCGATTTTAAAACACGTTTTAAATTACACATACAATTGCTAGTAGCAATATACACAAATAATGAATCATAAATATATAATATAATTACCTTTAAAGTTTACACTCGAAATACACTGCACTGCACAACTTATTGAAATTTTATTGCTGTATTGGTTTCAAAAATTTCAAATTACCACCATCGCGTTTGACTGTTTGTTTGACACTGACATTTGTTTTTTTTTTTCGTTCTCACGCTAACTTCCATAGAGATTATAGAGAAACTATCGTGTTTCCTTCCAACGCTGCGGAATAAGCGGTTGGCGTGAGCTTGGTTCTTTGTCTACCGTTTTACTCACGCTATCGTTCAGTCCGTAGCGGTGGGGAAACATTTACGGATGTATTTTGTCTAGGGCTGCTGTAGTGAAATTAGAGCCATTTTATGAGCAAGTGTGTTGAAAATTATTTTTTCAACACACTTGCTCATAAAATGGATGAAATTAATTGATGAGTGATAATGGATGATGATGGATGACGATGGATGACGACGGATGATGATGGATGATGATGGATGACGATGGATGATGATGGATGATGATGATGGATGATGAGGGATGATGCTGGATGTTGATGGGTGATGATGAATGATGATGGATGATGATGGATGACGATGGATGATGATGGATGATGATGATGGATGATGATGGATGATGATGGATGACGATGGATGATGATGGATGATGATGATCGATGATGATGGATGATGATGATGATTTAGTATTATTTTCTTCGCAAGTGTGTTGAAAAACGTCGTATGATACACGTGTGTATTGATGATTATCGTCCTCGGCTCTCTTAAGACCCTCGCCTGACGGCTCGGTTCTCAATGGCGCCTCAGCGATAATCACCAACGTTACACACTTGTACCGTAATGTACTATTAATCTCAATTATTTAAATAAAAGCGTGTTATATTTTGACGGTTAGAAATAAAGAAGGTGTAAAATAATTAAGATTAAATAATTTTGATTTTTTTAGTTCGTTTTATTACCACGTAGCTTGTTTTTAAAAGAGGTTTTTTTTTTTTTGTATTTATGATGCGGGATTTACTACGGCGTAGTTGAAAGCAGCGTTTTTCCGTTATGTAGCTCGTAATAATTTGTGGAAGCCGCATATATGTGTAGTTTTGAGCAATTAAAGTGTCATGTATCTGTGGCCACCTTCCAACTCCAGCATCAGACCCTGGTTACCATACAGGATCAAAGTACTCGTCAATACAAATCAAACGAGCCCACACTCGAGGGAGTTGTGTCGTTTTATTGCGGAGTTCCTATGGCCACCTTCCAGCTCCAGTATCAGATCAGCTCTATGTTATCATAATATTACATTGTCACGCGATATACATATGCATGCAAAATTTCAGCTCAATCAGAAACCGGGAAGTAGGTCAAATTTAACTTGCAAGATTTCATTACAGACACCGGGACAGGTGAAACTAAATAATAGCTTGTAAAAAGTTATGAATTTAATTTACTGTAAAAAAAAAACCTGTGGCACTCGGAGACTGCCGCGGTAAAGCTATTGCATAGCATTTTTTATCAACTTATGCAATTATAACGAAAATAACCTAACACCCCCCAGTATGAAATGGCTAAAATACTGCTAAAACGGTAAGAAAATTTCATAAACTATTCATAAATAATAGGTCTTTACCTATGAAATTGCCGTTTTGTATGAAAAAACTTAAACGAATTTTTTTCATGAATTTTTTATTTGTATTAATCGAAGTAATCACCCATGCAATCAATGCATCTTTGCCATCGCAGTGGCAGTTTATTGATGCCCTTCTTAAAGAAATCAGCTGGACGGGAGGCAACAAATTCTTCAAAGGCATTTTGTACTGCCTCTCGGGTATTAAATTTTTTTCCCGCCAAGACGTTATCCAAATTCTGGAAAAAGTAGTAGTCTGTAGGCGCAAGGTCTGGTGAGTAGGGCGGATGACGGAGAGCTTCCAACCCCAGTTCTTGCAACTTGGAGACCGTCTGCTGTGCAGTATGAGGTCGCGCGTTGTCGTGCAGGAGCAGCGGAGACGAGCGATTGACCAATGCTGGTTGGAGATGCGCCAGCTTCTCCATCATTGTGTTCAGTTCTTCACAGTACACATCTGCAGTAATGCTCACCCCGTTTGGTAAGAAGCTGTGATGAATCACACCGGCGCTAGACCACCAAACAGTGACCATCACTTTTCTAGGGGTAAGTTTTCGTTTAGGGCATTGTTTAGGTGCTGAACCAGGATCCAACCAACTTGCTGAGCGCTTACGGTTATCAAACAGAATCCATTTTTCATCGCAGGTAACAATGCGGTTCAAAATTCCTTCATTTGTGTGTCTGTTGAGCAGTGCAAGGCACGTCTCGACGCGTACTTCGCGCTGGCGATCATTGAGTTCGTGGGGCACCCATTTGTCAAGCTTTTTTACCTTGCCAATTTGACGCAAATGGACCAATATTGTTTTGACGCTAACGTCGAAAGCTGCTGCTAATTCAGCCGTAGATTGTGTATCATCAGCTTCCACAATCGCCTTTAATTCGTCATTGTCGACCAAAGTCTTCGGACGACCGCGAGGTTCATTTTTCAGGTCGAAATTTCCAGAACGGAAGCGAGCAAACCAATAACAGGTGGTGCGTTGGTTTGTAGTGTTAGCTCCGTAAACGTCGTTGATGTTGCGTGCCGCTTGTGCCGCGTTGCTGCCACGACGGTACTCATATTCCATAATTACTCGAATTTTTAACGCATCCATGATGACGAAAAAGATTGAAATGCGATGAAAATGTAACACTAATCAATAAAGAAATGACTACTTTTAGAAAAAAAAATCCATGTTTTTAAAATAAAATTAATTTGAAATTAGAATTCTTAGCCAAACAAAAATTATTTTGATTTGAAATGGCCAGTACTGCAGAACGGCAATTTCATAGGTAAAGACCTAAATATGATGTTGTGTATGAAAATTCAGATAAAGCAGTCAAAATTGCAATTGTAATATGTCATTCCTCCTCGTGCCGACAGTCGTTGTGCCGAAACGTTGACAGCTGGCTCAAGCACCTGAAAAAGAGAGAGCATCCGAACACGGTACGCGGTCAGGTTGTTTCCTCCCTCTGTAGTCCCATAGTATGAGCGCATGACGTTTTCGTTGATGGATCGTGTCCATCTCATGCGCTGCACAATTCCGCCGGGAGCTGGGACCCTATCAGAGGCCGGTGGGCCTCGAGGTCCTAAGCCGTCCGGCGGCCGGCGTTGTCCCCGTCGACGAGCAGGTGGTGGCGTCGTGGGCGGAGAGAAATACTCGTCGCTCGAGCTCGACGCAACTACCGCGGCCGGTGTCGTCACAGCGCCCGCAGTAGGGCTGGGTACCGGCGGCGGCGAGGCGGAGCTGAGCGACGAGTCCGGAGGTTGTAGGTGTGCTCGAAGTGCCGCTGATTTTGTCAACAACTATCTTAGTTCCATAATTTCATTTCTTCCAGTATTATATTTTATGCTTTGTGATTTTCTTAGTTTTATCGGAGGTGATATCTCCCAGGCAGCACACAAGTCAGATAACTGGCCAAAAATTTAACCTTATGCAGGGTTAAGTTTTATTATATATGTATAGAAGCTGTGTGTATTACGAAGTTCTGTATTAAAGTTTTTTTTTTGCTATAATAATGCTATTAGCTGAGTTAGTTTAGTAATTTGCGGAATTTATTTCTTAAAACTGAATAATCATCATAAAAAGACCTATTACTAAAGAGTTTGTGTAACCTTTTGTATAACAGGGTATAAAATTCCATTATCAAGCATGATACTGGGTAAGTTAGATTTTGTTCTCTTTTAGTTGTATTACATAACACATCTTGATAGTTATTCAGCTGCTGTATAAAATAGGCGTTATTTTTGTTATGAAGCATATAGTAACTTAACAGAAATTAAGATAGCTGTTTTAACTACTTTCTGCCACTTTAAGTACGAAATTACCGTTATGTGCAGCTAACTGTGGTTAAAGCAATAGTGACAGATTCTTATGCAGAACTTTGCTGGGTATTCACGAAAAATAGACATTTTCTTAAGCTGGAAGAACTGTTCTGGAACGTTAGTCAGCATTTAAGCGGCTAACTGCGCTTTATTTTGTAGTGGTTGTGTGAATATGCCTTACAATTTATTTATTTTTAAACTCTAGTTCATGGAAAAATAGAAAAAGAACGAGAACGAAAAAGTATGAAAAGATTTAAAAAAACTATATTTGTTGCAAATAATATTTTGATTTACAGTAAGAATGTATGTGATTATAGAACAGTTATTGAAAAATCTTAAGTGCAGACTAATTTTAACCAGAGCACAACTTAATAAGTGGACACAATCGGGTCTATTATGCATATCTAGGACGATAAGCCGCTGTGCAATCAGATTTTATTCAGAATGAGCGTCGCCATATCGAATAACAAAACCTATTATAATGATGTGGAATTTTATACACAAATACTCAAGTTTAATAACGAAATCGGTATAATCTTCTTATGAAAGTATTACAAGGTTATTTTTGCACCCTTAAACTGCATAATACATTACTAATATAATGCTTACTGCTTCAAATAACGGTCACAGGATTGTGATTCAAGATTAGCAGAGCTTTGGTAATAGTAATAAAACCTAAACTTGTCCAAATTTTGTCTTAGTTTGGTCTTCGCTTAAGTGACCTTTTCGTCGAGATTCCTCTGTCATCGCTTTGAAGCGTTCCTTGTTAGAAAAATATCGCATTTTAAGTTTAGTGTTAAGTTTATTAAATGCCGTTTATTAGTATGGCGTGGTCAAATTTAAAGGGCGTTTACCAACCAACCAATATCATAAACGATCGTAAAATATGGGGTGCCGAAACGTGTACACTGACAGTTGGGCTGGTCCACAAGTTTAAAGTCACTCAGCGCGCTATGGAGCGGGCTATGCTTGGGGTTTCTTTGAAGGATAAAATCAGAAACGAAGTTATCCGGATAAGAACTGGAGTTACCGACATAGCTTGCAGAGTAAATAAGTGTTGAAGTGGCAGTGGGCTGGCCATGTTTGTCGAAGGACTGATGGCCGATGGAGCAGACGAGTCCTGGAGTGGAGACCGCGTATCGGCAAGCGTAGTGTGGGACGCCCCCCAGCTAGATGGACCGACGATCTTAAAAAGGTGGCTGGGACAGACTGCATGCGGAATTCGGAGGACAAGGTGTTGTGGCGCAGCCTGGGAGAGGGCTATGTCCAGCAGTGGACTGCGATACACCGAGTTGATTGATTGAAGATTATACACGGCTGATTACTTTTCTCGATTATGATGTCGGTGCCATGAAGAAAGTCGTTCGGTTTGATGGTCCTTAACCACACTCTTGAATAGAAATAGAAAGAATACCTATTTATTTTCATAAAACATGGTATACAAAAAGTTATTTAGAAATACATTATAGAGCATACCTACATTATCATGATATTATTATACAGTATTCTTTTGCTTACATCATACATAGCAAGTAAATACTAAGAGGTTACATTTGAAAATGTTTCCCGTCAGTAAATTCTTTTATGCTGTAAAAAATTTATTTTTTAAATTACTTTGAATTTTATTATACACCGTAACATTTTCATCGTTTTGATCCTTTAAAAGGGTGATTGTACTCATCATTATGAATAAATTTTACATTGGGATCAGCCCTGAAATCGTGAAATAAAAATAAATTGATTCTGTGGTGTTATGCGAACATAAGGTGATACAACGAGGGTTTTGCTCCACTGTTTGATAATGTACAGTCGCCAGCAGGTCAAGCTATCCCAAACTGTCAAATTTTCCCAATTGAACATAAACCTTATTCCTTTGTTATAAAGTTGAAAAACTATCAAAGAAATTTGATAGATTGGAGTAGCTTGATGTGCTGGCCTCTGTATATCAAAACTTAAACATGGTATGGTTTTGTCTCATTATTGTCGGTACGGAAACAGAATACTAAAATAAAAAGCCATTACAAAGTTATGAGCCAACAAAGATTCGTTTTTCTTGATAATTTAACGTAACTGGACGTGTAATAAAAGAAGTGTAAAATCTCCAAAACTAAGTCGGTACCGACAAAGCTCAATTATCGAAAAGTTCAATAAACTTAATTGGTCATTGATTTATGCAGTGGTTTTTTTCAGAAAACCCGATCTTCCGAAGGACTTTTCTTAATTTTGTACGCGCCTGTTTTACTATAACTGATCCTGCAGCTCACTGAATAATGTTGTGCGTGTAGACTAGCGTCTAACTGCTCATCACTGATACTACCTCTGTCGGACTCGAAGCCTGGTGAGTTCGAGCCCGCGACTGTGTACCCATAAATGTATGGATCAGCTAATTTTATTGATTTCACGATTACAGGGTTGATCCCAATGTCAAAGTTGTTTATAATGATGAGTACAATGGCCCTTTTAAGGATAGGATAGCAACTATCAAAACGTAATATGTATATCCGAAAACACGTGGCTTAACAGCTTTAGCTATATTTAGTCAGTCTTGGTAACTCATTTGATCATACCTTTCTGAAACTTGCTTGCGTCACACAACAATATATCGCCCAAGTAATTAACAATTTTAGTATTCGAACCCTGTTGTGCACGCGCATATTGAGTACCGCTGACCTAGACACTAAAGTCGGCAAGATTCTGTGATTTACTGCGTCGAACGCCTTGACAACTCAGTGTCGAATTCTCAGCACTGCCGGGCACGTTATTTATAAGTTTGTGAATTTTAATACATTACGGTATGATGCGTAGAATATTATTATTTTAAATTATGCGGCTGTGTAAGCATGAAGAATTTAGCCGAAGAGAATGGTCCACTGCAGACTGGTAGCTAACACTTATTTTTCAATAACCAGAAAACTTTTATTTGAAGAATAATTATGTCAATTTGACATATTTTCTTTGCCAAATCTGTCAAACTGCAATAAATGATAAATGATTTTATTTCTGTAAGTAGGTTTGTACAAACTCTTTTACACGTCAATCATATTTTTTTAAACTAGATGAGGTCGGCGTTTCCTATCTGACTACTCTGAGAATAAAGGCCGAAACAAACTCAGAGGTCACAGTCTCTTATAAAGTCCAGACATAATCTTGGTCAGATCATGTGAAGACCATGTGGATTGGTGTCTGAAATGGTCTTTTGAAGAAAGAACCACACAGATTGAGTAGACCTGTCCATTCAATCTGTCGGCTCAACTCAGAACTTGAGGAGCTCAACGATTTGACGAATAATACCAAAGAAAGGACATTTGGGTAGGCCGCATAAAGTACTCAAACTGCCAGATTAACTTTAAAAATGAATTGAGAAAGAGATGAAACACAAAAACAAAAATACCACATAGTCCTCACATTCACAATAATTAAAGCAAAAATAATATTATACTTCTCAAAGTAAATATTCATGTCAAAGTGTATTTAATAATAATCAAATGTCAAAGTGTCATCATCATATCAGCCGAAAGACGTCCACTGCTGGACATAGGCCTCCCCCAGGCTCCTCCACTTCGACCGGTCTTGTGCTTCCCACATCCAGCGGATACCCGCGGTCTTCGCAAGGTCATCGGTCCACCTTGTGGGAGGCCTTCCTACCTTCTCAAAGTAAATATTCATGTCAAAGTGTATATAATAATAATCGAATGTCAAAGAGCAAAACAAAAATAAAAAACAACATTCAGTAGATATACAAAAATATTTGTTCCTCAGTTATTAGTTTTTTGACTGTTGAAAAATCAGCTCTAAGTTAACTTTACAGAGCTTTTAACCGCCTCTATGATCCACATGTCTCAGACCTAGGGGTCCCGGGTACGATTGCCAGTGGAGGATAACAAAATCTGCTCGTTTTGGTAGGTGGTAGGACTGGTAGAGCTTGTTCTAAGCCCGCCTGGCTAGCTGCCACCATCTTATCTAAGTCTGTCGCCAGTGTGTTTCGGCAGTTAGAGGTAAGATGTTAGCCAGTTCCTCTGTGGTAAAGGATTCCGGGTGAAGCTCGCTTCCACCTTCGGCCTGATCATCACTTTCCAACAGGTGCGATGGAGGCCAAGAGCTTTTGTTTATACTTAATTTAATAAGTAAAAAAAAAACTTGTATAACATGACCTTAGCGATTGTTTTCACTGTATTAGTGAAAATAATCGCTAAGGTACAGTAGTTAACGCGTGGTTAACAATATTAATAGTTAACCCGTGAACAGCGTTGTGGGCTGCAAAATTGTTTATACGTTTTGTGTATTTCCTGTTTCTTTGTTTTATGTTGTAGCTGTTTGTTGTTCCTTTTCAATAAAAATAAATCACCACTGCTCTCAAAACGTTAAAGGAAAATATTGTGAGGATACCGGCATGTACTAGAACCAAAACATCAAGACAAAGACTTGTCACATCTACCAACCCGCACTCAGCCCGCGTGGTTGATTACGGCCCACTCCCTCTCACCGAGAGAAGGCCTGTGTCCCAGTAGTGGGAACATTATAGTCTGCTTGTGTATTCTTTGGTGTATTGTCATGGGGTCTTAATACACGGAGCCACCTGCTCTTCACTAACGTTTTTCTGGCGAAAACCAATGTAAAAAAAATGCTGTGAATACCTTTTATTGCAATTTGCCCAAGATCTATCTTTTGAGAGTTTTTGTACGAATGTATGTACGCGATGTTTAAGTGCGACACCCAAATTACATGGACTCGTGCCATTCTTCTTTCAATGATTGAGATTAGAGTCTTCTGGCACGAGTATAGGTAAAAAGTTTTGTGTTAGTAAGCTACGGAACCCTTAGATATTATCTTTATTTTGTTTAGCTTATGCTGTCCTAGTGCTGGGCCTCCCCCAAGTCCGTCTAGGAACTCTTTTCCCGCACCACCTCGAACCAGCCCTCGCAGTACGCGTCCAGCTCGTCTCACCGCCGCTTTCTGGGCCAGTTACCAGTTCGTTGTCATTACCTACTAGGTGCAAACACGAAAAAATTAAAAAAAAAACAACGGGAATCCGCTGGATGTGGGAAGCACAAGTCCGGTCGAAGTGGAGGAGCCTGGGGGAGGCCTATGTCCAGCAGTGGACGTCTTTCGGCTGAAATGATGATGATACGAAAAAAGCCTTGTCCAAAGACGATTGTTGTTGCAAAACTAAATGATGATAATTTATTAATAAGATTACGAATTAAACTAATAAGATCGTAATATTGAATTGATAGCTAATATTATCGCGCAAAAAATGCGGTTCTTGAAGGAACTAGATTTATAGGTAAGCTCATTCAAGTTTGATATTATAATTGCTCGTTTGTATGTTAATTAAATGATTTTATGTTAATTTATTAAATTATAACTTGAGTGTGACTTCCACACAGACGGTTCCGTATGTAACCAAAACCTGGTTTTTGAAAACTTTGATGGCAAAAATGGGAACAACTAATCATAAACTTTTGGGCGGAGAGGTGTACATTACTACACCCCATTTCGCCAGTTATGTTAAGTTCCATGTAATGGGGGCGAGCCTATTTCCATCAACACGGCACTAATCCTCAATCCAGGCTGCTACTGAAATTCCAGATATAAAAATTCAATAACACTCAGCAAGACCTGGAAATCGAACCCAAGACAGCTCAGATCCAACCCAAGGTAGCTCTTGCGACCGCTAGACGAACTAAGCAGCTTATACATATTAATCATAAAAGCTGTTAAAAACACAAATAATTTAATTCTTTGCTTTGATTTTGCCCAGTTTGTGACGACTTGTTTATTAGAAGGCTACCCAGTCGATGATGACTTGTTTATAAGAAGGCTACCCAGTCGATGATGACTTGTTTATTAGAAGGTTACCCAGTCGATGATGACTTGTTTATTAGAAGGCTACCCAGTCGATGATGACTTGTTTATAAGAAGGCTACCCAGTCAATGATGACTTGTTTATTAGAAGGTTACCCAGTCGATGATGACTTGTTTATAAGAAGGCTACCCAGTCAATGATGACTTGTTTATTAGAAGGTTACCCAGTCGATGATGACTTGTTTATTAGAAGGCTACCCAGTCGATGATGACTTGTTTATAAGAAGGCTACCCAGTCAATGATGACTTGTTTATTAGAAGGCTACCCAGTCGATGATGACTTGTTTATAAGAAGGCTACCCAGTCAATGATGACTTGTTTATAAGAAGGCTACCCAGTCAATGATGACTTGTTTATTAGAAGGTTACCCAGTCGATGATGACTTGTTTATTAGAAGGCTACCCAGTCGATGATGACTTGTTTATAAGAAGGCTACCCAGTCAATGATGACTTGTTTATTAGAAGGTTACCCATTCGATGATGACTTGTTTATTAGAAGGCTACCCAGTCGATGATGACTTGTTTATAAGAAGGCTACCCAGTCAATGATGACTTATTTATTAGAAGGCTACCCAGTCGATGATGACTTGTTTATTAGAAGGCTACCCACTCGATGATGACTTGTTTATTAGAAGGCTACCCAGTCGATGATGACTTGTTTATTAGTCGTCATCTCGGTAGTCCCCTTCTTTCTAACCATGCCATCTTTCACACTAAGCACGCCATGATTGTGGCAGTAAATCCCCTTTTTGAGGAGTGGCTTGACCACGGCGTCCTCAATTTCCGCCTGAAGCAGGTCCTCACCGGACACGGTTGTTTCAGGAAGTTCCTGTTTCGTATAAGGCAGGAGCCTCCGCAGGAGACTCTAATGGGTAGCTCGCTGTCCGGTAAGGACCAAGCCTGGGTCGACGGCGCGTTGTGTTCCACGCGTGCCTCATAGAGATGTCAGCACAAACTGGTGGGGTTTGCAAGGGCCTGCTGGGGGTGCGGGTTGTTCGAAAGAGATACCGAGGCCCTTGGCACACAGGCAACTGATGGAATACGGGTGAGTTTTAGTCAGTAAAAGTCTGACACGCCCTCCTGCTCCACCCAGAGCGGGAGAAGTTATTTGATGATTACCCACCCTCAAAAAAAAAACCTCTTTCACATAGTCCAACCAACGTTTTTTGGCATTCTCCAACTCTCAGTTAATGTCTATCTGTCTGTGATTGAATGAATGAATTTAAGGTTTCCATTAAGTAAATGGATCCATAAAATATACATAGCTCGTTGTGTTTACTACATATTTAAATGTTAATATCCATAATGTCTACCGTTTTTCTTTCTACAAACTAGTTTGATGATAAGACCATTCTGAACATTCAAGTTTGGTTGGTCTACTAATGTTTTATGATTATTGTTGGCCCAAATTACAATGATTGTTCAATATTTTACAAGATATTAATTGACTTGACCTCTAAGTCTTTCGTAGTCATTTGTAATCTAATTAATTGTGTCTTACTGTTTACTTTGAAATTATTATGTATTCATATCGTCTGCCTATTCCTCCGCTTCTACTTCTTCGAAGCCACGCAACAGATTTTGATACGGTTTTCACTATAAACTAAAAAAGAAAACTAAAACGTAAAAAGATGGAAACAAGAAACTTGTTTTAAAAAGATGACTATTAGACTGGATACTATAAGCAATCTCATGCAGTCGGAGGCATATTCTTATTTTATTAATTACCTAAAGTTCACTTTTTAGGCAGTCGGGTTTTTTTTTTTAAATAATATTTTTATTGGTTTTAGGAAATGCCGGTTTCCTCAATCAATCAATCTCAAACAATCTCAATCTCTTTATTGTGGATCATAGGTAGGTACATAATACAGGTCTTAAATAATAAATTTATTTAAATTTATTTTATTTATTTAAATTCCTCACGATGTTTTCCTTCAATGTTTCGAGAGTAGTAGTGATGAAAGTACCTATTGCACAAAGTAAAGCGCCTGGCTGGGTCCGAATCTTCGAACGCATGACCTACATCTCGTAAGTCGATCAAAGCCAATGGGCCACCACTGCTCTCGAAACTGCACATTACCACTACCACTTAAAACAATACCACACATTTTGCAGTTTTATATTATACCTAATCGACGACGGCAGTTGATTGTCATCCGCTAGACCCTGGCTGGGGGTCATCATCAATCAATTTACTGTTTTTGATACCTAATATACCTAATTATTTATTTTGATAAAACGAATGTGAGCACAGTAATTTTTAATTTTAATTTTAGAGGGGCTTGTGGCTAAATAACTATAGCTGCACGGGTCGATCGGCCAGGTTAAGCTACGCTTGCCGCGGTTGGTCCGTGGATGGGTGACCATTTTACATACCAAGACCCCTCCGTGCCTCGGAAAGCACGTTAAGCCGTTGGTCCCGGCTGTCATTTGTGGATCTTTGACAGTCGTTACGGGTCGTCAGAAGCCCGAAAATCTGACAACCAGTCTTACCAAGGGGTATCGTATTACCCAGTAACTGGGTTGTGGAGGTCAGATAGGCAGTCGCTCCATGTAAAATACTGGTATTCAGCTGCATCCGGTTAGACTGGAAGCCGACCCCAACATAGTTGGGAAAAGGCTAGGCAGATGATGATGATGATGATGAGGCAAATTGACACAAAGTCTTTCAAATAAGACAAACGTTACATTATAACTTTGTTAGTCTAAGGCCGCGTGGCGTCATCTTGTGGACTCGTGTGCTCATAACATTTCGTAATGTTTATTGTGAAGCCTATCAAGTATCATGTTACACGGTAGACAATACCGTCATTTATTAAAGTATGTAGCTATATGATCATGCAGAATATCATTTATCAGAATATTATTTTTAATTATTTTTTACTTCCAAGAAATTTGTTCTTTTTTATATTTTTTGTACTAAGGTGTGTTTATTTTACGATGTGATCTTCCTGTGCGAGTCACAATAAATACTTTTTCTTTCTTTCTTCTTTCTATTCTACTAAAATAACAAAAACTAAGTGAAATTGTATCATTCATTTAGCAGGTAACTATAGTCTGTTCCATGCTTGGCATCAGACCAATAGACTGAGATCCAAACGTAGAGTTGCGAAGACGTACGAAGGTCTTCGATATCAGAATGCATATTATGGAGCTCAAATGGAGTTGGGCAGGACCTGTGGGAAGAACACCTGTCAAGGTGCAGTGATGACAGGTAGAGTAAGGCTTTGACAGAGTAGCGTCCAAGGAAGACTTCCGATGACGAGCTGGGTGCACGAAAAAGTTGCCATCGAGCAAAATCTGGCAGAGGAAAAAAGGGCTGGTACTGGAGCGAGGGGATTAGCCCAAGACACTTAAATTTTGTTTATTATTTGTATGCATATAGTCTGTTTATGTCAGTGGCGAGGGGTTTTTTTTTTTTTTTTTTTTTTTGGGTGGGAAATCATCAAATAACTTCTCCCGCTCTGGGTGGAGCAGGAGGGCGTGTCAGACTTTTACTGACTAAAACCCACCCGTGTTCCTTCAGTAGCCCTTAAGCCAGGGGCTGTGGTGTCTCTTTCGAACAAACCCGCACCCCTGACAGGCATCGGCCCTTGCGGGCCCCATCATTTTTGTGCTGACATCTCTTTGAGGCGCGCGTGGAACACAACGCGCCGTCGACTTGGGCTTGGTCCTTACCGGACAGCGAGCTACCCATTACTCGCCGTCCGCAAGCCCATGCCTACGGTGGCCGGAAATCGGCCTGGGATTCCCGACGCCCAGGGCGTCTCCGTATCCTGCGGCGGCTGGGGTCGCGAGGGCGCATATGCTGCCTCTCCCTCACGTGCGCCGCCTCCCTCTTCGCGAGCATCACTGCTTCGCTGAAGGAGGCGACGGCTCCCCATGCCCTCTCGCTCCGTACCATGGCCTGGACCAGGGCCGGACGCGAGAGATCGCCGCCGCCGATCGCCTCCACGAGGACACGGCGGTGCTCCGCCCAAGCAGGGCAGACCACCACCGTGTGCTCCACCGTGTCCTCAGGGCGATCTTCGCAGTGGAAACACCCGGGCGTTTCCTCCCGCCCTATCCGAAACAGGAACCTCCCGAAACAACCGTGTCCGGTGAGGACCTGCGTCAGGCGGAAGGTGAGGACGCCATGCCGCCTCTCAAACCACTCCTCAAAGAGGGGACTTACCGCCGCAATCGTGGCGTGCCCAAGTGGCGAGGGGTGGGTTATGAACCAGGGCAAGCCGTTCCGACGTCCGATTCAAGTTCCGACCTCAAATTTTCGTACGGATGATTTTCTTTTGTTTGCGCGCTAGTGTTTTTTCAGTAATATTTAGTTAGAAACACATGAAAAAATAATTGTACTTTGAAATAAAGAATGATGGATCGGTAGGAGGTGGAATTTCTTAAAAGGTAAGCCGATGGGAGAGCAATGGTGGTCCAGTGGTAACGGCCGCGACTTACGAGTTGTAGGTCGTGGGTTCGAACCCAGACAGGCGCTTTACTTTTTGTAGGTAAATTATTTCATCACCACTGCTCTCAAAACGGTGAAGGAAAACATAATGAGGAAACTGGTATATTATTGTCTTAGAACCAACAATTTGAAGACATGTGACATCTACCAACCCACACTGGGCCCGCGTGGTGGATTACGGCCCACTCCCTCTCATAGAGCTTGTGTTCCAGCTGTGGGAAAATTATGGGCCGCTTATGGATGTATGTGTAAACCGATGGGAAACGGCTTGTATTGACCCGTGACCACTGAAATAATCCAGAGAACAACCCCGGAAAGAGTAGTTTAACCTTATGGATTGACCCTGCGGTTGTTATGACTTAGCCACGAGCCATATCTATGTACAACGTGTAACGGAAAGGTTACATTTATACATACCAAGGGCACGGCTTCTTTGGATGATATCAAACGATTTTGGAAGGGTTTTTTAACCCTCTCTCTACATGTTTGGAAGCTATGAGAATTTTTAATACATTGTTATTAGAAATCAAATCATAAAACTGAAATAAACACATCACTCAGAAGAAATATCGTGATATTGGCAAGTAACGTGGAAAGTTATTGATTTACGTAGTGCGGTGACACGTTTGTTATGATTTGAATATGAAACTGAAAATTTGTTATCATTTCTTAGAGTATTTTATTTTGAGCTGAAACTATGTATAGTGATTCTAAATCAGCTGCTATCTTTAGTGTTTAAGGATAGCAATAGGGTTTCTGACCCTAGAGATAAAATACATTTCTATTAGCGTTCACGCCAACCGCTATGCCAAAATGTATGGGAATGACATTACCTGCGGAAAGAACACGACGTAACCTTGCCGCAGGTAATATCATTCCCATACATTTTGGCGTAGCGTTTGGCGTGAACGCTAACAGAATTTTTTTTAGTCTAGGCCTGCTGTTACACCCTGTTTATGTCAACGTATACATTTTTATATGGATATATAGATGTACAACAGTCAGGGTTTACATAATCTATCAAATATATACACTACGAGAGTATCTCTTGATCGCCATTCCGACACCTTAGCCTCATCCATTTCCGCTTCAATAGTTCTTCAAGTACCTACATCTTTGTAATACAGCATTGCCCGTTACGGATCACCAGTGTATTGCTATTATTATGAACGCTTCATCATTATTCTCGGTATATAGAGTATATCTACGACCTTAGGAAACTAATGCAGCGTTGAAAATGAGATCACCAAATGACATCAACTAACGGATTTCCGTCGATGTTCTGGTATTGGTATGTATTTATGGTGTTCAATGTGATATGACATTACATCACGACAACAGAAATTTACAAACTTCTTTCTTATTATTAATGATCACGGCTGTATTCCTCAAACGGTCTACCTTTAGTAAACACATATTTTGCCAGTAATGAGGTCACATTTATTTATTTATTTTAAATAGAATGGCCGCAGCTAATTACATTATTTAAACACATAATTACACATTACATTAATCACATTACAACATATTTAACAGTCATTCATTCTTCTCACAAAAATTCAAACATTCTGATAGTATCATCGTCAATTCATACGCTAACATTATCAAGATTTGTGTTTGAGTTCAGGAGAGCGGTAATATCGGCAGATGTCCGAAGAATTGGTGACTTGTAGTGTGCAATAGTACGGCAAGTTGGATCGGCCAGTAAGCGGTGTTTTCTGCCACTACAGTAATTGTCTGGGACAAATAGATTGCAGATTTCGCTATGCAGATTAGGAACTTCATTAATCCCCTTAAGTAGTTTAAATATTAGATACAGTCATCTGATTGCGAGACCATCTTACTTCTAGAAAATTGAAACCTAAGCAACCCAATAGGAATTTAGTGAGATACAAGAGAGGATAAAACCCATATCTACTTGTAAAGGTATCTCCTAATCCATGTATAAGGGGCGAACCTATTGCCATCCACCGAAAACAAATCCAGATTCCGGATTGCTACTGAGAAATTCGAAATGGAAAAACCTAATAACATAATGTTCAATATTACTTACTCATACAGGACTCGATTTTATAATTTTGTAGTAAACAATAGAAATTAAAAACTGCACCCTAATCGCGTAAAGGCACGCCACGATTGCGGCGGTAAGTCCCTCTTTGAGGAGTGGTTTGAGAGGCGGCATGGCGTCCTCACCTTCCGCCTGACGCAGGAACTCACCCGACACGGTTGTTTCGGGAGGTTCCTGTTTCGAATAGGGCGGGAGGAAACGCCCGGGTGTTTCCACTGCGAAGATCGCCCTGAGGACACGGTGGAGCACACGGTGGAGCACACGGTGGCGGTCTGCCCTGCTTGGGCGGAGCAACGCCGTGTCCTCGTGGAGGCGATCGGCGGCAGCGATCTCTCGCGTCCGGCCCTGGTCCAGGCCATGGTACGGAGCGAGAGGGCATGGGGAGCCGTCACCTCCTTCAGCGAAGCAGTGATGCTCGCGAAGAGGGAGGCGGCGCACGTGAGGGAGAGGCAGCATATGCGCCCTCGCGACCCTAGCCGCCGCAGGATACGGAGACGCCCTGGGCATCGGGAATCCCAGGCCGATTTCCGGCCACCGTAGGCATGGGCTTGCGGACGGCGAGTAATGGGTAGCTCGCTGTCCGGTAAGGACCAAGCCCAAGTCGACGGCGCGTTGTGTTCCACGCGCGCCTCAAAGAGATGTCAGCACAAAAAGTGATGGGACCTGCAAGGGTCGATGCCTGCCAGGGGTGCGGGTTTGTTCGAAAGAGACACCACAGCCCCTGGCATACGGGCTACTGAAGGAACACGGGTGGTTTTTAGTCAGTAAAAGTCTGACACGCCCTCCTGCTCCACCCAGAGCGGAAGAAGTTATTTGATGATTTCCCACCCAAAAAAAAAAAACCCTAATCGCGTAACTCACGATTAATCATAATCTGCTTCCTTTTGAAACAGATAGTTAAACCATTGCTTCAGATGTTCAAAATTAAACTGCCGAAAAACTGAAAAGCAAAAAATTGTAAACCTTTTTTGTTTTTCGGCAGATTAATTTTTTGTTAAAAGTTTTCGATTTTTTGTGGCTATAATCTACTAATTACTACATCCTTAATTTTTGATAACTTTTTTGTAATACACAACTAAGCAATAATATTCTGTGAGTGAACAATCAAACATCTCCAGTTTTTTTACCCTTAGGGTTGGTTTTTTTTTTCGAAATTTACATGGGACCAACTTCGGGGGGCTTTCCAATAAAAGAAGAAATATCAAAATGGGACTACTCTGAAAAAGTGTGTCTGCTCAGCAACGGATAAAGCGCAATGGATATTGTTGAACAGATTATGATTAATCGTGAGTTACACAATTAGGGTGCTGGTCACTAATTAAACTTCAAGCACTGGCATGTTATCCACAAAACATTCGACAAATGTCATTATTTTAAATTAAAAGAAAAATTGTTTCTTTTTTTAATTCTCCTATAAAGTAAATGGAACCTCTACAAAAAAAAAAAAATGTATATCAAATGGCCTGCATTTGATCTTTATTTTGTTCATTCACGTAAAGCAAAATGTTTTAATTATTTACATTATCCAATCCTTGGTCCATGTTGTAGTAGGCGCTGGTTAGAGTGGAGAGGAAAAATGACAGAGGGCCTCCCTTTAATTTATACTCTCAGCCTCTTTCAGTCTTTACCCAACAGTGCAATAGCATTTATTGGCACAGTGGCATCACAATTCATATTAGCTAACATCTTATTTATTAGGCAACATATACACTTGTACACTAAAAACAGTGATATTCACACCGTTAACACTAGAAACAAGGACAAACTACGTGCTCCCTTTCACCGGCTTCATAAGGTTCATAACTCATTTGTTGGGCTTGGTATAACTTTTTATAACAAGCTTCCCACTTCTTTGCTTGATTTGCCTTTTGATGCGTTTAAAGCTCAAGTAAAATCCATCCTTTGTTTAAAGGCTTACTATTCCATTAACGACTATTTAAATGACAAGAATAGTTGGTCGCTGTGATTAACACAAGACAAATGTTTATGTTCTTTCTCCAGAATTAGCGTACCTAGTGACAGGTTATATGGGTTCATATAATAATGTTTTCAGATATAAAATGTATGGGAGGCCAGTGCAGGCCTGTCAATAAGTACCAGGTACTTAGACGAATCCAGAATAGAAAATCGTCTACAAATCTACAGTCTGTAAGGCCTACAACGTTCTCCCATTCACAATATGTAAAATAATCTACATAAATAAAATGAACCTAATTAAACATAGTGACATGTGTAACATGACAATCACTAAAAAATAGTTGATATTAAAATTTATGTATAATGTCAAATAATGACGAAAATATGTCAGCATTGTAAAAATAAAAAGAACATTGGGAGCAGTTAATAGACTTTCACATAGATATGCTGTTAATGAGGTACCAGGGAAGCCACATGTGCAGAAGGAATTAATGCCAAACTTCCCTGTCTTCAACGTAGTCTTTTATCTTATAATATGCTTTTTTGATAAGGATACGTTTGATGTGCGTTTTAAACTTTCCATCGCTAAGTTCTGTAACTGACTTTGGCAACTTGTTATAGAAGCGGATACTGTTTATTAGAAATGACTTGCTAGTTTTAGTCAATCTAAATTTTGGAATCACAATTTCATCTTTACTACGTGTATTCAGATTATGGAAATCGCATCATTTTTTGAAAAGGCCTAAGTTTTTGCGAACATACAAGATATTTTCTAGGATATAAAGAGACGGCAGAGTTAGAATATCAATTTCGCTGAATTTGTTTCTAAGAGACTCGCGAGGCCCCATTTTATAGATTGCGCGGATTGCCCTCTTTTGTAAAATGAAAATTGAATCTACGTCAGCTGCCGATCCCCACAACAGAACGCCATAAGACATAATACTGTGAAAATAAGCAAAGTAAACTAACCTAGCTGTGGCTACATCCGTCAACTGCCTTATCTTTCTTACTGCGTAAGCAGCTGAGCTTAATCTACTTGAAAGAGCTCTAATGTGAGCACCCCATTGCAATTTTGAATCTAAAGTAATTCCCAAAAATACAGTTTCCGAAATAGCATCTAGTTTCTTGCCATCAAGTTTTAAGTTTAGACCTACTTAGGGTACATTTGGTAACGAGAACTTAAGACATTTAGTTTTGTTCGCATTGAGTAAAAGATTATTTGCGGCAAACCATTTCGAAAGAACAGCTAGACTATCATGGACATGTAAGACATCTGTATCTTTTCTATCTATTATTGACCAAGTGTTTTTTTATTATCTATCTAATAATAAGTCATTAGTTATTGACATAGAGCCCTTGATACCAGGAAACTTTTTTTTTTTGGTAATATGCGTTATTGTTTATTACTTTGCCTATGTATGTATAGAATCAAGTCCATCCGACTAAACAGACAGCTGTGCTGCTGGGGAGTTTGTTGCGCCACTTCTTCTTCCCAGCTAAAGCACAAGGAAGTGTCGAAGGGTGGGTGTTTTTGGGGGACTGTCTTATGTATTTTGACGTTCGAAAAGTGCTGATTCTCAGCCTAATTTGAATAAATGACTGTTGATTTTGATTTTGAAAGCTCGTAGCTTAGTAATAAATAACCGCAGCACGGGTCGATTGAGTTTTTTTATATTCCTTTGAAACTTTTTGAAAGCGTTTAATTAAATCCTTATTTAATTTTGTCAAGAGGCAGTCATTAATAGAATTGAATCCATCAGTCTGCTAGTGCGAAATTCTTGGCGGTAAAATTCCACAGTTTACCCCAATTTACTGCGCCGCCGCAACTGCTTTTCATCAACATGGTTCAATTAAATTCAGGCTAATTCGAAATCAGACCAAAAATGTTTTATCCATCTGTTGGATCTACAGAAAAAACATGATCTAAATCTTGCAGCAATTTGTGGAAGAAAATATAAATTATCTGTGCAGACTACGAATTACGTATCTATTTGCCCATCTATGTATAATGCTGCGTCCCAAACATTTATGTTTTGCCAACGGCTTTGCTTGCGTGGAAGTCGAAATTTATCCCAAGGGACCAGACTACCAGGTTGAAAACTATCCTATGTGTTAATCCAGGTTATAAACTAAGTGTGTGCCAAATTTCATACAAATCCGTTCAGCCATTTTTGCGTGATTGAATAACAAACATCCAAACATCTTCACAAACTTTCACGTTTATAATATTAGTAGGATGTAAGATTTAAAAAAAATCTACAACGTTACGTTACGGCCCAGATAACTGTTACTTTTCTAACCATGATCTTATCTCTAACACACAGTATGGTATGTTCATATGTATTTCTAAACAAAATTCATGTCAAACATAAAGTATGCTTACTAGATAAAGCAGATAACATTATCCAAATCGCAACTAAGCCGCGACCCTAGACCAGTAAGTTCGGCCACTAATGTACTGCATACGACACTCACCGTTAGGCGCGCGCATAATTAGGTTACCGGCAAAACAACCTAAAGGGCCGGTAGCCGGTAGCCTCAACAAGTAAACTTGCTACAGTACTTGTAGTATCTCACAACAAACACGTCAAACTATTCAGAGAATATTCCATACTTAAAAGTTTCTGGACAAATCTAGATGAGATACGTAGAGTCTGCTGTCTGAGAGTAGAGTTATGAGTTATCTTTATTTATAACTGTAACTCCGTATGAGCTGCGCGGACGCAGGAGGCTCATTCAACTTACAGCGCGCGCGCCACACAGTTGCTCGGTAACACCGCTGAACGCAGCGCGCGAAAATGCAGATCAAAATATTTACGTTAGTGACTCTGTGGACTTGCGGTGTTTTAGCGTATGAGTACCATTGCAGCAAAAGGTCTGCTCTGCTCCTACTCAAAAGACCAGCGTACGACTTTTCAATGAGAATGCTGCAGAGGGTCACTCAAGAAACAGACTCGCACTTTGTTTACTCACCCATGTCAACTTGGCTGCAGCTGTCCGCACTAGCTGAAGGAGCTGACGGACGAACCTTCAGAGAAATCTGGAATGTAACCAAGCATCACAAGAACAGATGCTTCAAAAAGCAATTGAGCGATATTTTAACTAAGCTCAACAAAGATTTAAAATATGAATGTAGAAGGAAGAGTGTGATCGCTATGGACAAACTGATGGCAGTGAAGAAATTTTACGTGCGGCAGATAGAAAAACTTTACGGAATCAAAGCATTGTTGCTTGATTTCAATGAGCCCGTGAAATCTGCGAGGGAGGTGAACCAGGTGATCGAAGACGGCACCGGCGGAGTGATCGACCATATAGTGTATTACGATGACTTTACGTCCTCAGTGCTTCTTATGAGTGATGCGAACTATTTCAGAAGTGAGTGGAAGACACCTTTTAACAGTGACACTGAGATACAACCTTTTTACTCACGTAAAGGAGTGAAAATCGGTGAAGTGAGTATGATGAACCAAATAGGATTATTTAATGTCGTAGAATTCCCACACATAGGCGCTACGGTGTTAGCAATACCATGTGCGTCTCGTAGAATAACAATGTTAGTGTTTTTGCCAAAAGAACGAGTATGGGTCAGTGATTTATTTTACAATCTACAAAGAACTAGGTTGACGTCGATTTTCAATATGTACAAACATGACGGGGAGAAGGTCGTAAATGTAACCATGCCTAGATTTAAGCAGCGTACAGAGATTGAAAATTTACCTGAGCTTATTTACGATATGGGTATCCAGAAAATATTCGATCCTGACAAGGCAGAATTTAAAGGTATCAGTAAATTTAATATGCACGCATCTCTCATGACGCAAATTACTGATATAGAAGTTAATGAAAAAGGAGTAACAGCGTCCGCTAGTTCACTGATTAGGAATGATACTGCGATAGAATTTCTTGTAAATAGGCCCTTCGCGTACTTGTTGGTAGATAAAATAACAGAATTCATTCTATTTGCTGGTATTTACTCAGTGCCCAGTGTGATTTGAATAGGAAGTATAAAACCAACAGTCTTGATGTATGTGACGGATCGAGAATCTCTTCTGCGAATGATTTGATTGCGGAATGCATTCGCGATGTTTTGTTTGTAAATAAATTCTGGAAACGAGGACGTCTGCGTTGAGTAGATAGAGGGAATGTGCCGTCGACATTGATTGACATTTTGTGAACTTTAGTGAAAGTACCCGATGACATTATTGAAGTGGTTGAAAGTATAAAAATGTTAGAACTAGAAAATAACTATTAACTGCGTCAACACTAACTTTTAAAATGTTATTTAAATGAGATGCAAGAGGACAAAAATTACATTAATTACGTTGATGTAGAATTACATTTTCAATGTCTGTATTAAACTTTTGATTAAACTTTGGCTTTCTGTATTTAACTAGTTTTTTTGAAACTCCCAAAAATTTTAAACAGTTAAAACTTCATGTCAGAAAATGACGTTGATTTGACGCCCTGAAATAAAAGAAGATGAAGTAGCTTGATAAAACCAGCGTTTAAAAAGCAATGATTAATAAAAATAATAATATGTTTATTCATAATAACAATGCACATATAACAATGTTTCTATGACTAGTATCACATTAACCGCTTCGTATTCTAAGCAAAATATTTTAATATAACAATGGTCTTATTGTAATATTTTTTTAAATTAATTATGACTATCTTCTTCCTGTATTCAATGACTTAATAATTTTGTATCTAATAAATTCACATTTTGAGGTCCTAAAAGTATTATTGAACAGTTAAATATAATGATTGCGCCTCTTTTTGTGAACGTCAAAAAATTCCTATACAGTGTCATAAAAATGAAAAAAATATGCAGGTAACTGCGACCAAATGGGATGTAGCCTCACAGAAAAGGACAGTAAGTTGAAAAGTGGCTCAATTATTAAAAAAAAAACAGTTCTCACCTAACCTTAGCCATTTAGTAAGGTAGGTCTAGGTTAGTTACTTCGACCAACTGTCAGAAAAGGCCAGAGAGTAAAAAAGGCTCAATCATTTAAAAAATGGTGCATATTTAGAAGCGCAAAAGTATTTAGAGGTTCAATTACATAATTCCCTTTTTTATACAAACTCTTTGAAGGTTATTCTTACGTGAGTTACAATAATTTGTACTTGGCCGTGCCTCAGTGTTTCTTAGAATAATGACAATAAAATATAATCATTAATATTTATTTATTACTATAGAGAGGTACTCATTTACATTTTAATGAATGTTTATACAGTTGTAAATTATTAGACTAGTATAATCGGTCTATAAGGTATGGTTTTAATTTGATTAGAACTTATTTGAATTTCACGTAAAAATAGGCATGTATTCTAACCTCTCGTAATTCCCATTTTAGCTCTTAAAATATGATTGATCACTCTAATATAATGATTGCGCGTCTTTTTGTGACCCTCCAAATAATTCATATTTTAGGGTCCTAAAAACATTAAATAGTAACGTAACTGCGACCAAATTGGATGTAGCCTGAGTGACGAGACCAGAAAGTTGCATAGAGGCTCAATTACAAAACAACACATTACACTTTCTAGTATGGTCTAGATTTATTACTAAGGCCACTTTTATCACAACACTGTATCGATTTTTACACAATTATTAAAATAGACACGCCCCAATTTCTAATACCAGCGATTGTTTGTCTGTCAGTACATTTGTTATCGATCTAATCGCACCAATTTAGTATCGAATTACAATAATAATCGATTTAATATCCACAACTAAAGCCGACTAATTGAATCGATATGTCAAACTCATTTCGACAATTGTGACCAATTAATTTTGTAACGACAATATTTGAAATTCGAAACAATCGATTGGAAAATTAGTAATTGAAGCAATTTTAGGTCATCGAGAATAGATTGGCTTTGGAATATCGATACCTAGCTTTTAATAAATTTGTCTTCTTGTTCTTCGTCCTCTTCCATGTAAAGTTTGCACAATCAGCAGGAAGTACCTGGAAAAGAAGAAAACGAAACGATTACATATTTAAGCAAAATAATTTACTCCATATTTTGCTGCCATGTCTTCAAATGGTAATTTTATTTAATCAGGATTGTTTTTTACATTTGTGTTGATTTCATAGATCTTCTTATATATAAAATCGAATCTCAAATAATCGAATGTCAATTGATTGACTACTATAAATCGAACGTCTAAATACTCGAACGTTCATAATAATCTCTTTCTAATATATAAAATTTCCATGTCGCAATGTTAGTTACCGTACTCCTCCGAAACGGCTTTACCGATTTTTACCAAATTTTACATGTGTCTTCAGTAGGTCTGAGAATCGACTACTATCTATTTTCCATACCCCTAAGTGATAAGGGTTAAGGCAAAACTACGTTTGCCGGGTTAGCTAGTTTGTTATATAAAATTAATCCATAATTGCCTTGGTCACGGCATCACACGTGAACGGCTGGACCAATTTTGCTAATACTTTTTTTGTTTTGTTTGTTATGTCAGGAGAAGGTTCTTATGAAAGAAAAATATTAGAAAGTTGCGTGTAATATATATATATATATATATATAAAATGTTGGGAAAAGGCTAGGCAGATGATGATAAAATGCGAATTAAATGTTCATAGCAACGTCTGTCGGGTCAACTAGTATACAATAATAAATAAATAACGAAAATCCAAAACTAAGTCAAAATGGTTAAGATAAAGCTAAAAAAATTACAATGAAAATTGAAGGTACGTCGTGTCGTATCCCTAGTCCCTACCTTATGTATTTTAGTGTATAAAAAAATGACTGATTCGAAGTGGCGCGGGAAAAGAGTTCTTGGGAGGATTTGGGGGACAGGACAGCAGTGGGACAGTATAGGCTAAACAAAAAAAAAAAAAAAACTGCCTCATTGGTCTAGTGGTCGCAAGCGCTACAGCTGAGAATGAGGTTCTGGGTTTTATTCCCAGATCGAGCAAAGTGTTGTTCATCACGAATTTCTCGAAAATCATGAGTTTAAATTGGTTTTTTAAATTTTTAGGTAGGCATTATTATTTTCTTTTCTTCGTGCTTTCCGAAATACAGACAAGCCCCACAAGGTTGACATTGAGCACAACCTAAAATCATTAGCCACAAGTATGTTCTCGTACCGTTTGCAAATAACTGTAGACCGCAGCTTGAGGGTCAAAGATCAAGAATTTTTATTTGAAAAGATTTGAGGCTTTCAATATTCGCAAAACGTGTTTCGTGTTTATTTCTTTAGTGGTGGATTTAAAAAAATCTTATAGGCTTTTTAAGATTACGTCCTTGCTATTTATCACGTTGATTGCGAAATCTTCTGACAGAAAAATTCCCAAAAACTTTCTTTCTTTCTTAATTTAAGGCGCAGACAACCGAGTTTTAAGGACTTTTTATTGAAGATCACGTCTAAACGGCTTGTCTTATGTATTTGAAAAAATTATATGTGAAACTAAACAATTTTCTTCGTCGTTTGATATGTGAATATTAAAATTATTAAATAATATTTTTATAACATAATGTAATTAATTGGTAAAGTAATGTCTATCGCGGACATAAAAACGATAATCACGCAAAAACTATTGGGTGTATTTCCATGAAACTTTCACCATCTAAAAGACAATTTAATCACCTAAAATTTAGTATACGGTTTTTCTTTGAATTGTGTTTGATAAATCAACATGGGTTGTTTTTCGAAAAACTTGATGCGCGTTCAGGCGGGGTCTCTTGCGCGCGACGGGCGGCAGTGCATCGCTGTAGGTAGCTGTCATCTATCGTCGCCTTAAATGTCTGTTTTCTTGCAAACTATTCATAGTAGCATCTCAAAAGATTTATAATACAATCAGTTTTTAGAAAGAACGGAGAAAGAAAGGTTCTGGAGTGGCGACCGCGTACCGGAAGAATTAGAGTTGGAACGGCTCCTCAGCGTTTAGCGATAACCTTGTGAAGGCAGGAATCCGCTGAATGCGGGAAGCACAGAACCGCATCCTAATTGCGTAACTAACGATTAATCATAATCCGTTTCAATTTGACAGTTCAACAGTATTCATTGCGTTATTTACGTTGTTGAGCAGACACATTTTTCGAACATATGAAGCAATGGTTTAACAATCTGTTTCAAAACTAAACAAATTATGATTAATCGTGAGTTACGCAATTAGGGTGCCGGTCGAATTGGCGGAGCTTGGGGGAGGCCTATGTCCAGCAGTGGACGTCTTTTGACTGAAATGATGATGATGGAGTTTTTAGAACAGATTTTTTCTTGCACCCGGCCCTCTCTCTTTGCCATAGACAAAAAATAATAAAACCTTTATTATACCAAGGGATTACTATTGAAGCTTTCTCAGCAAAGCAGTTAGTACTACTTTCTCGGGCGTCGTCGCGAGTAAAAGCTAGTGTTTGAGTTATTACGATGTTTGCGCCGATGTCTCGGTACAAGGCCGGTGTGACGTCACAGCGAGGAATTTTAGAATTCATAACTCTGGGTGCGTTTTTTCATTGAGTTAGTAGCACTGGGTAGATATACAGATACCTATAATACATAATCAGCCTATAATTTTCCCACTGTTGGGATTGGGACACAGGCCTTCTCTTTTCTAGAGGGAGAGGTGTAGGCTGTAATGTAGGTACTACGCGGGCCCAGTGCAGGTTGGTAGATGTCACATGTCTTCGAATTTTGTTTGTAATTTTGTAAATTATGAGAATGTGCTCTACTGCTTGTGCTGACTGTACATACGCTGTAGGGCGACGGAACGAAATTTTGTCACATGTGAGCACGACGAGAGCTCACATGTGACAAAATATCGTTCCGTCGGCGCCCATCACGGGCGATTTGAAAATATACCTAGTACCCGATAAAAAAAACAGTCGCATAAAAAAATCGCTTGTGGCACCTGGACTAAAAAAATATGATATACCAAGGTTACTATTTTTTGAAACAACATCCACATATGCTTAAAAATAACATGGGTCATATTAAGGGGAACCTATAGTCGCTGGCTCGAACTCACTGGTGGCCCTGGCTAAAAAGCACGCTGTCTCACCAGGCTTCGTGTCCGACAGACGTAGTAGTATGAAAAAGAGCAGTTAGAGGCTTGTCTACACGCAAAACATTATTGAGTGAGATGCAGGATCATTTATAGTAAAACAGGCGCGTAAAAAATTAAGAAAAGGTCTTCGGAATATCGGGTTTTATGAAAAAACCTCTGCATAAATCAATGATTTATAAAGTTTATTTAACTTTTCTATAATTGAAATTTGTTGGTACCGATTTCGTTTTGGAGATTTTACACTTTTTTGGAGGTTAAATTAGCAAGAAAAACGAATCTTCGTTGGCTCATAACTTTTTAATGGCTTTTTATTTTAGTATTCTGTTTCCGTATAGACAATATTAATATAATGAGACAAAACCATACTATGTTTAATTTTTAATGAAGGTACATTGTCGAACAGTGGAGTAAAACCAAACTAAAACACTCCCGAAGTTTGTATTGAAAAAATGTTGACAAGATTCACTTTAAGGACTCCATATTATTGCATGTTTAAAAGGCATAACTTATTATTTTATCTTACTACTTTACTACTTCCTACAAATTACCGGAAATTTGAGCGCTCCTTTTGGTTCCTTGTTGAACAATGAAGCGGTAAAGGTCACCAGGTCAACTGGGTACTTCCTAAAAAGCATTAAATAGTTCTTAGGTTCTGTTTTTTTGGTGTTTAATTATCGTGAAAATGTCTCTTTTTAATTCAGTATCTGCACCCTAATTGCATAACAACCTTTATTTTGAATCTTCATGAAGTTTATTGTTAATGTATTGCTTCATTTGTTCGAAAAATTTGTCTGCTCAACAACGTAAAAACCAAAAAAAAAAATTAATGTCGTTGAACTGTCAGAATGAAAGCGATTACTAAACTTCTGTTCGTGTGTTACGTAATTACCCTTCTTTTATCTTGGGTGGCATTTTTGTTTCCTATAACAGGTATTCACAAATCCAAAACTCGAAAATGTTGTCAATGCAAATCAAAAAGACTACCGCCATTCTTCCGAGTTCCGACAGCTATTTGCAGTCGAAGACAAGGCAAACCAGTAATTGATAATGTGTCATTTTTGATACGACAACCTGTCGTAGGGTTGTGTTTTGTGACATGAATAAAGCCAAGGTTCTGAGGCCTTAGTGTGAGTTTCATTTAGGTAACCATCTCGATCAAACGCTTTGAGCGCGCTTGGCACTCCGATTGGCCCTGAATTGGTGACGAACCAATCGGAGCGCTGAACGCTCTCGATGATTTCGATCGAAAACTCAAACTACGGCCACTGGTTTCGATTAGCAGAGTAGTAGGTAGGTATCCACATATCGATACGGCAGTAGAGAACTTTATTCCAAAATTGGGACATTTTCAATACCTAGAATCAATAAATAAATTAAATCAAAAATCATTTATTAAAACTAGAACTGAGAGTCAGCACTTTTTGAACGTCAAAATTACATATGTCAGTCCCCCAAACGCCCTACCTTCACCACTTCCTAGTGCTTTAGCTGGGAAGAAGAAGTGTCGCAACAAACTCTCCAGCAGCACAGCTGTCTGTTCAGTTAGAAGAACTTGATTCTATACAATATTATGTAATTAACATTTCAAAACACCATATAATAAATTGAATAATTTGCCACAATAATATGTCAGCTAGCACATTGAAAACTAAACTCAAGCAGAAATAAATAATGAAATCGTAAACAGAACTTAATAGGCAGTTAGTAGGTACCTAAATAAAAGGCGAGTCTGCTTACATATGCAATGCTGCATTATGTTCATATGGCTGTAATTTGAAGTCACAACGCGAATGATAAACTGGGACCTTCGGAGTAAAATAAATAAACATATCATTACCAATGACAAAACCAGAAATTCTATTATCTTAGAATAAGCGTGTTCCCCTGTACTGGAGACATCGTAGAATAGTGAAAATACTGGAAAATAGTTCAATTTACAGCATTTAGTTTGTAAACACAATGACATAAAACGAAATAATAGCTATAATCCTTAATTCGCCAGCTAAGTTCAAGTCTTATGTAAAGAAAAAATAGAACCAGAATCATGAATTTGAAGGATATTGCTAAAACATGTTCTAAAAATTTGTCTGCTCTGTAACGTAACGCAATGAATGTTGTTGAACTATCAAATAGAAAACCATTCTACTGCTAGTGTGTTACGCGATTACAGAAAATTAAAATTAGGTATACAAAAACACAATACTTTGATGAAATTAAATTATTCGCCCACTCACATATTATCAATAGTACGACTCTATTTGTGTGCATCGGTGGCAGTGCAATGACAAATACTTTGGCACATTGTCCAAAAAGTTCAATATTTTTGAGAAGGTTATATATTATCTCGCATGTAAAAGATAACAGCCTCATGGGTCGATCGAAGGTTAACCCAGATGTTACTGAAACAATTTTTTTATCTCCGATCATCGCAATTAATTGAATAAATATGAAAAATGCAGGCAGATTCTAATAAAACAATTGTGTCTTTTTAAAAGCCCCGTCGCAGTATCTGGGTTAAGCTACGTTTGTAGCAGTCGATTCGTGGATGGATGACCATCTGTATCGATGATCCATTCTGTATCGACTTCTGTGCCTCGAAATGCACGCTAAGCCGTTACGGGTGCCCCGGGCGTCGGGAATCCCAGGCCGATTTCCGGCCACCGTAGGCATGAGCTTGCGGACGGCGAGTAATGGGTAACTCGCTGTCCGGTAAGGACCAAGCCCAAGTCGACGGCGCGTTGTGTTCCACGCGCGCCTCAAAGAGATGTCAGCACAAAATGATGGGGCCCGCAAGGGCCGATGCCTGCCAGGGGTGCGGGTTTGTTCGAAAGAGATACCACAGCCCCTGGCATACGGGCTACTGAGGGAACACGGGTGGGTTTTAGTCAGTAAAAGTCTGACACGCCCTCCTGCTCCACCCAGAGCGGGAGAAGTTATTTGATGATTTCCCAACCAAAAAAAAAAAAAAGAAACCCGTTACGGGTAGTCAGGAACGTGAAAAGTCTGGGAACCAATCTTACCATGGGGTATCGTGTTATCGTGTAACTGGGTTGTGCACGGTCAGACAGGTAGTCGCTCCATGCGGTTACACTGGAAGCTGACCCCAATATAGTTCGGTAAAGACGGAAGATTGATTGAATAGAATTCTCAATAGGGTTCTGTTAGCAATAGCATACAGTTACAATGTCTTTAGAAAATAGCCTTAGTTACAGATCACAATGGCAACTTTGGCACTATCTCAGTAACATACATTAATGGTGTTAAGTCCCATTGGACTTAGCTACACGGAAACTGTATACAAAGCCTTAAGAAAACAGCTCTACTTAGGCAGTTGTCCCATCGCCAAAGAGACAGCGACTAGCTATCAACGATTTTCTCGCTCAGCAAACGTACAAAAGATTATAGTTTCGTAAGTAAAAGTGATACGTCATATAGTTTATCTGTGAGTGTTCACACAAGCGGGCAAGAACTCTCTCTCCACTAGTTTGTCGCAGCTACAAAAGTTATCAAAGAAAATACTCTCTCAGCGAAACTCGTCTGGCGGGTAGAACACTCGCTGAAAGACTCTCGCTTAGTATAAGCATATTACCAGCTATTGAATGGACACCGTCCCTTGCTCGTTGGAAGTGCCAGCCCGCGCCGCAAGCTGAGCAATTTTTTTCGTCATTTGATATGTGAAGATTTTAAATAATATTTTTAAAACATAATGTAATTAATTCTTAAAGTAATGTCTATTGCGGACATAAAAACGATAATCACGCAAAAACTATCAGATGTATTTCCATGAAACTTTCACCATCTAAAAGGCAATTTAATCGCCCAAAATTTAGTATACGGGTTTTCTTTGAATTGTGTTTGATAAATCAACATGGGTTGTTTTTCGAAAAATTTGATGCGCGTTGAGGCGGGGTCTCTTGCGGGCGACGGGCGGCAGTGCATCGCTGTAGGTAGCTGTCAGCTATCGTCGCCTTAAGAAGTTACGGCCTCTCAAGGTAAACTTCAAGATGCCATTCCAAAAAAAAAAAAACAAAAAAAAGTGAATGGGCAGTCTTACGATCCAGCCCGTCCCTTGCTGTCCCGCTCCCAGCGACCTATGCCGAGGTCTGTGTCCCATAAGGGGTGCCCTTAGCGTATAGTCGCTTAGAGAGGCTGTAATTTATTGAGGCAGCCACAAGCAAATCCAAGTCAAGCAGCCGACAGCCTCCGAGGTTGATCTGCGAAATGCCATTCCCAAAAAAAAAAAAAAAAAAAAAAAAAAATGGGTAGTCATTATATTCGTCACTCTTGCACTCATAGCCCAGTGAATTCACACTCGCTCCTCGTTGCTTGCCAACTCGTTTCTAGTTACTAGCTTCTCGCTAATCGCCGGCGGGGAGACAGGTGCCTTACTTCTACGAGTACTTAGTAACTATCATACACTTGTACCACTGGCCTGTGACCTCGATCGTGTTAGGTTAAGCACGTGTTGTTGTTCTGTATAATCTGCGCCTGTTCACTTCAGTGGATAGTTAGTCTATGGCTATGGCGATATCGGCCTATCTCAACTCGAATTATGTTACTATGTAGAGAAGTTATCTGTTCATATTTTCGAACGTTTGTGTTTTAAACTCAACGGTAATCTTAGGTACTGGCTGAAATTGTGAACTGGCTGGTTGATTTATTTTTGTTAAAGTTCATCGTTGACAAGATTCCATATTTGAAATCTTTTTATTTGGTGGTCTACTCTATCATTGGTACAAGTACCTAGGTGGTTGATGCTAGGTACCTGGTAGGTGCTGGTGAAATCAGGTAGCTCCTTACGAAAAAAATAAAGATAATTTTCAACTAACTTTATGTTAAGCGTCACTATATTATTATTACTAAATAAATAAATATTCAGCTCACGTGTAACGATACTAAACTTCAATCTTTAATGCCTTGACGACAGCAAAAAAAGCAGTTTCGTCAGGAGTCGGGAATGGCCTCTAATAAATATGAGACAGTCATTTATTTTATCATTTGAAATTCCATCGTCCATTGAAGGTCTTTGCAGGCAGACAAAATAACATACATAATATATGTGAACATGTATCTACCAACAGTTTGTAGAAACAAATAGTTTGTATTATGTAGTAACTCGCGTAAACGACAACCTTATCTAACAAAAGAATAATACAAAGAAAAGGTACAATATTAACATAACTAAACGAGGAATATTTACATACTCATTGCTTGGAACTTAACAATAAAATGGTTCACGTACAAATTTTAAGATTCCCGCGTTGACTAATTTAATTATTTATTTAATCAAAGACTATTCCGGAGGTACCTATGCGGAAGGTCAGGCAATGCTATTGTAAATGGCGAGATCATAGCTAGGTCCATAAGACCTACAAATTAATTGACAAAACTTTCATTCATTATATTTCCTGTTTATTGATGAGTTTGATTTTATTTCACTATTTCGTTATTTTCAGTGATTTCAATAATAATCGTCAAGTTTTTTAAATGGAAAGAGTCAAAATTTAAATCCTTAAAGTTTTCCTCGTTTTAATCATTTTTTTCATTCAAAATGTTTCCGACAAAATCTATTTATTTATTTATGTTTTTAATCTCAACAACATTCTAATTTTAGGGTCTTTCGGGAAATGGTAGACTCTAATTTCGGAGTATTAACGAACACAAGGCGTAATTTTCGCAAAAATTAAATACCACCACTTCACGCCATCGTATAGCTTAGCTACGACAGTGCCATTTTGATAGATGCCTCCCGTCCCGCATTCCGTAATCATTTACAGCTGCTTATGGATCTTTTGGTGCGTGGTCAAAATTAGAACCAACACCGCCATCTTGTTTTTTCGAGCCCTCGGAATGTGTCATTCAAGCACCAAAAGGTGCTGTAACTTGATGACGATGTTGGGCAAGGCAAAGCAAAAATTATACCAGATCTTGAAGTAATGTAGGTATTACAACCAATCAGAGCGAGTTAAAGCGACATAAAGCAATAATGTCAAACATTCTTACCCAATGTAAATGTAATAATGAACTGGGTATATTGTCGCCAGTCTTAAAATTGTATTACCAACTTTTAAATGATTTATAGTGGGATTTTCATTGGTGTTCATTGTATAAAACTCCTATTACCAACATAAATAGTTATCAGCCAAGCCAAAGTAGCTGTCTTATTTGATAAATAAACAAATTTATTGCTGTAAACATCGTTATGTCAGTTGGTCAATCGATATGGTCCTGTTGAACCAGTCAATTTGTTATTTCACACCTTGGACAAATATTTATAGGATTGGTATTGACTTAATCATTGTCTCTTGCTCAATAAGATGTGTGTTATGGCTTGGCCAGCCTGCACCTTAATTGCGTAATACACGATTAATCATAATCGGTTTAATTTTGACAGTTCAACAATATTCATTGCGTTATTTACGTTGCAGAGCAGACACATTTTTCGAACATATGAAGCAATGGTTTAGCAATCTGTTTTAAAACGTTATGATTAATCGTGAGTTACGCAATTAGGGTGCTGGCTTATCTACCTAATCAAAAAGTCGATTTATTTTGTTGATAGATGCGCAAAGAAATTACTGTGAGATTTCAGATTATAGCTATGTCCAGCAGTGGACGATTTTCGGCTGAAATGATGATTCACTAACAGTATGAAGTTTTAATATTGACAGTTCAACAACATTCATTGCGTTATTTACATTGTTGTGCAGACAAATTTATTAATCAATGGATGTGTTACGCAATTAGGGTGCAATTCCCGAAATTAGGAAGATTAGGTGACGAAGAGAAGAAAAAACAAATCATCGTCCAGGAAAACATCAATAGGAAAAAATATATTAGTGATCGGCCGTGAAGGTTTAAATCAAGGGCCTGCCAGTACTGGCAACGAATCGTAAACTTGACCATAAACTAAAATGATGATTCAAACCGACATTCTGAGCTTCCAAATTTAAACCACTAATCCATCTCGAGTGTTTGACTGACTTGGACATGTGGTACTACCGATGTACTCCCTATAATGAATGAAGCATTATACTAATGGGGCACGTGCGCGGAGGCACGCTTTGAACGTATGTAGGTACAGTTAACCGAACTTTATGGTAACAATTTGAGTTTGACAGCGTCTTAATATCGTAGCAGTTAAGGCGATTTTCTTAGTTCAAGTCTCGGTTGACCATACAAATTGAAGGTGAATGTAAGGATAGCAACCATTGACAGATGTGCTTTGAACTTTGGACGATATGGAAATACTTTTGACCGCTAAAAAGGTTTATTGTTTAGTTGGTTTGGCTATAGTTTCCTAAGAAAGTGGTGAACGGTCACAAAACGATGGCTATCCAAAATATAGTGTTTTTGGCACCTTAATGTCAAATACGGGTGAATATAACCCGATTTTCATAACTGTGCACCTGTCAACGTCAAAATATTGAATGACTGCATTGGTAGCGTCAGGAACAGTATTTTAGACGAAAATAACAGTACAGCAGGCCTGCAGGTGACACGGGAGTACATACCGTACTGGTAGGTGTCAGCGGTGAGGTAGGATGTGAAGCTGGTGGTTGAATTCAATCTTGCCAATCTTTTGACTTCGACAACCCCTAGAGCACAGTTATATTATTCGACATATATGACAGATAATTATGACGGCTCGGTTTTCCTTTGAGACCAGAGCTTTAGAGAATACACAAAAAATATTTTTGGCAGCGTTATTAATAAAAGTTTAATGGGTGCGTTCACTTTTCGCAGGTGTGTTCTTGAAACACTTTTTTTTTTAATCAGTAATAATCTTTTGACGTGAATGAAGACTCATTAAAAGCTTTTGCGTAAGTACCCATAAAGGGTTTTTAAGTAACAATAATAAATTTCATAAAAAATGTTACCCTGGGACTGCTGACCCGGACAATACCGGACAATTCTATTGCTATTGTTTTTTTTTTTTTGGCTGGTTTGTGGTTGTGTGGCAATCTTTTACATATCGAGATGCCTCCGTGTCTCGGAAGCCGATTGTTCTGGGTGTCATTCGTAGATCTTTCAACAGTCGTTATAGGTAGTCAGAATACCAAGTCTGATAACCTGTGTTACCAAGTAGTTTCGTGTTACCCAGTAACTGGTTTGTCGAGGTCAGATAGGCAGTCGCTTCATGTAAAATACTGTTATTCAGATGCATCCGGTTAGATTGGTAGCTGACTTCAACATGATTGGGAAGCTAGGTGGATTTTGATCACTTAATTTTTGTCGATCTTTTTACCCGGCTGCGGCAAAGGGATGGTTATGTTTTTCGAGTGTATGTATGTCTTTTAACATTGCCATGGTCTTTATTTTCACTAACGCCAGTCCGTTTATTACATTAATTTAATTAGAAAGTGAAGGTGTGCCCAGTATGGTACGGTACATCAAGATATTTACTAGTAAACCAGTTTCTATTGAACGGAGAATGACTCGATATGGTACAGCAACGAGGTTTAATTAAATTATTAAGATACGCTGCAGTAATTGCTTATCCAGCCTTAATAATGGAAGAGAAAGTTTATAGCGTAGCCCTTTATAGCTGGTAGTACTTGTAGGCTTTGCATAATGCCGATTTGTAGACCATTTTCTATTCTTCATTTTCATTTCTCCTGATACTTATTGACAGGCGTACACTGTCCTCCCATTACCTATTATCACTGTAATTAGAAAACATTGTACAACCCAATAATTTTTTAAAGAGTAGCCGTGGATTTTGTTTTCCGTGTCTTCCTCATAGGAAACGACCATTTGGAACCGTGCACATACCTTCTGACGTTTCATAAGTGCCCCATGTAGGTTTATGTGAAGTAAAATATTTAGATTTTAGGTAAGGTTAAAATATTTAGAGTACTAAGGTTAGCGTACACAAGCCACCGACCACATCTAACAGTGGTTGTTATGTACATCTTCCTGCGGTGTTCAGAACTGCGTAGATTGAATATTATGTTGATTGCTTCATTTTATTGACTGTAGTAAAGTCGAAGGCAATATCTCAGGCCTGATTTTACTATAGTTTATCTTTGCAACCAAATTGACCTCTGACAGTTTTTGTCTATGGAAGAACTGTTAAAATTTCACAATTTCGAGTCCTGATCGCTGACATATAATCGTCTTCTTCCTGCCTTTGTCTCATGTTATTTGGGGTCAGCGCAACTCGTTTTCCTCTTCCATTCTTCCCTGTCAACCGTCACGCTATGTATTCACTTCCTCTTCTTTCATATAATTTCTCACACGATCCATCTTCACATTTATCACTCTTTTGATCACAAGCGTTCATTACCTGCTCATCTCATGCCCATCCCAAGCCAAACGATTTCCCTTCAACTTTTTTGTCACAGACGCCATTTTCAAACTTCCCCATAAGTATATTGATATCTTATTTTATCCAATGTCATCACTCAACACATAATATAGTAAGCGATAATTTTACGTAGATGCAATTCGTTATCGTAACAGTTTAAGATGAAGGTCGCTTACGATAAATTGGCGGTCAGGGGTCGATTTGTCGCAGGATAAGATTTACACTACTTATATAAAAGTTTGGACAAATTCGCCTTTATTGAAATTTAAGGTTTTATAGTGGCAGAGATCAACTAATATAAAACTGCACGCCCCTCCACTAAAAATTAAATGCGTATGCAACCAGCAGCGGAGGGGCGTGTAGTTATAAACTAGTTGAACTCTCCGACCGTTTGTGACCAGATCCTCAACGTTATCATTCCTGCTGAAAGACGTCCACTGCTGGACAAAGACCTCCCCCAAAAGGGTTTTTGCCATAACCGCCACGCTTGGTAGGCGGGTTGGCGATCGCAGTATGATGGTCAAATGCATTGAGAACGCTGCTGCCCATTCTCTAGTAAGTCCCTTAGTCGCCTTCTACGACACCCACTGGAAGAAATGGGACGGTGCTATTCTTTTACGTCCGGCACCACACGGAACGTCAATGTTTATGTAATTTCTGTTCTATAGGAACGATGGTTAATAAATCTTAATTATTCTCAGACGAGCGTAACTCCGCGTAATTTGCTACACGAAGACCACGTTCGAGTGGACGTAACAATATCCAGTGCACGAAAAAATCCCGCTGCGATATATTTGCATTCGTCCGAACGAACACAAAACAATTGTTTTGTTTTGTGTTGAGTGAGGCCAAAATGACGTTGCGGTGTACATTGTAACGTCATTTTGGCGACTAAAGGAGCCGCATGAAAAACTGTATTATTTACTGGTCTCGCTCCACCCATAGAGTACGTCAAACTACAAAATTATTTTTAATGCGGACGCAAGACGAAGTAATTTACAACTGTTTTTGCAAATGTAAAAGTTTTTGGCAATGTACCAAGGAAAGTGAAAGAAAAATTGTGTTGGCGGTAAAACTGACCATATCATAGACGAGACACGCGACATTTTTATTTTCTGAGGTTACAATCTAATAGTCAGTAAAGATATTTCATTCATAAACAAATAAATATATAAATCACATCCGGCCCAGAAATTTCAACACCATAAATTTTACATAGACGATTCTATTCAAAGTTTGTTTATAAGACATTTCCTGTATCTGTGCATAAACAAACGATATGACGAAAATATGACAAATTTCATGATGTTTTATTATTTGCTGGGTTATCTTATCGAAATAAAAGCTAGTACCTATTTAACTCTTTAACCTATCGAGACATAATTTTATCTTACACATATTTATAGATCTCTGTTTGCAATAAGATGACCGTCAGATAGCAATGTTTTACTTTGATTTCCGCGTTTTGATAAAGTTTGTAGGTATTTTTATATACTGAACACTGCGTAGGTACGTAAGTACTTAATTACATGAAATCAATAAACTGTAGAAAATGTGACACACCTACTACAGTCCGACCGGCGAGAGGATGCGTTGCTGACAACTGTCAGTGCGAGAAATCTGGTAACAAATAAAGAACAAATTCGCAAAACTTGTATTCGTTTATATGAATCTGACAGCTGGTGTCAAGAACGCATCCTTTCTGAATAACGTAGGTCATTCTTCTTCACATTCTTCTTAGGCATGTCGATGGTTCGACAATGTATAAAATTTTGTTGACTCAAAATTTCGTCACTTTCACGGCACCTTCAGAGGCAGGATAGGAGGTGGGACTAACTGTCGGTCGGTAGATTTTTAAGTCAAACGTCAGATAGAAAATATTTAAAAATCGAATATGAATTTCATGTCGGTATAGTGTGATATCTGAGCGATCAAAATATGAACGAATAATATTGACCCTTCGTCATATTGTTGTCAAGTTATAACTGTCAAACTATTTTTGTACGTTGTGGTGAGCTTTATTACTCTTCCAAGACAAGTATTTACATCACTCTCTTGCCCTTATATTTTTTTTTTGGAATCGGCGCAACGTGTCTTTTCTTTCATACTTTAATAGTAGTCATCGTCTCGGAAGTCACCCCTATTCTATACATTGTTATGTAAGAAAGCCGCCTTCATCAGCTCAGCGTCGACTCCATAAACGACGCACTGAGACTCAGGAGCCGTCTTCAAGCGGTCCAGGAAGTGAAGGAAGAGTTTAAAAACCCGCTGGTAATCGACGGTGATCATCTAACGGTCAAGCTCTGGGTACAGGCTGTACATCGACAACTCCATCACGCCGGTGTAGAATCCACAGATGGATATACGATTCTTTTACTCAGTCCAAACATCGTTTCAATGGACTTTCTGTATTTTTATAGCCATCGACATTCATAAGTAAGGAAAGAAAGTTCGTATATAACTTTCAGTGACTTTTAGTGATGGTTAATCCCATCGAGCACACTGTTTGAGGATTTTGAAATTCATCCCTTAAGGTGACACTTGTCCACATTTTTTCCATACAAACTTCGGGAGGGTTTTACTCCACTGTTTGACTATGTACATCAAAAATTAAACATGGTATGGTTTTGTCTTATTATTAATATTGTCTGTACGGAAACAGAATACTAAAATATAAAGCCATTAAAAAGTTATGAGCCAACAAAGATTAGTTTTTCTTGCTAATTTAACATAACTTTGGGCGTGTTTAAGTAATAAAAGGAGTGTAAAATCTCGAAAACCAAGTCGGTACCGACAAAGCTCAACTATCGAAAAGTTCAATAAACTTAATTGGTCATTGATTTATGCAGTGGTTTTTTCATAAAAGCCGATCTTCCGAAGGACTTTTCTTAATTTTTTACGCGCCTGTTTTACTATAACTGATCCTGCAGCTCACTCAATAATGTTGTGCGTGTAGACTATCGTCTAACTGCTCATCACTGATACTACCTCTGTTGGACACGAAGCCTGGTGAGACAGCGTGCTTTTTAGCCAGGCCCACCAATGAGTTCGAATCCGTGACTAGTGTACCCTTAAGGGCTTAAATAGGGAATTTAAGGCTGTGGGAAATTTTGTCACTTCTTTTGCCGATGTGAAGTCCCACCAAGCACAGGGCTTGTGTTGTTTTTGTGTGTATCTTGCAACATCATCATCTTCAAGCCGAAAGACGTTCACTGCTGCACATAGCTTGTGCTTCCCGCATCCAGCGGATTCCTGCGGCCTTCACAAGGTCATCGGTCCACCTTATGGGAGGCCTTCCAACGCTACGTTTTCCGGTACGCGGTCGCCACTCCAGAACCATCCGGCCCCATCGGCCATCTGTTCTGCGAACAATATGCCATGCCCACTGCCACTTAAGTTTGGCAATTCGTCGGGCTATGTCGGTTGCCTTGGTTGCTTGCAACAGTTGCAATGTAATTAAGTGAAACAAATTATTTATTTTTTACTGTCACGTTCTCGAGCAGTCTCTTAGATATTTCTAATAGATATTCTCACATAGTTGTTAATATATTATGTTAACTCGTACAATGTAACTTTCTGCACGTACCTAGTGACATATTCATTTGTTCAAGTGTTAACTAAATAATTTTATGAGTGCTGAACGTTACTTTGTTTCTTTGTAAGTAAAGTAAACATTATATTGTAACATTTAGTATTAGAGTTGTTTGCTTTTTGAGGACATTCAGTTTTACTGAAATAAATTACTGGATTGTAGAGCCAGCATCATATTTTATTTTCAGATGTTCTTTCTTATTGAGCAAATTTGTATGCTGACTGTAAAATATTAGCACTTTTGTACCAGTAATAAGTCCTTATCCTGGGAAAAAATATCAATATTTTTTACAGCTAGAACTGTCAGACGTCACTTTTATTCTACGGATAAAAATATCTATGGGCTGAGTTTTTATCAGTCAGTTAATTTTTTACTGAAGAATAATATTTGCTGCCCGCATGTAACCGCAATATTTATTCCTCAGATATAAGATATCTGACGTTTGAAAAAAACCTTAAAGGGTGTAAGTACTTAACAAAAAAATAACGTATTCTACGACTAAATGTCAACATACCTCATGCACAAACAAACTATAAAAAATTCTGACAGATAAAAAATTAAAAAAATGTCAGGAATAACGGCCTCTTAACAGGAAAATTATCAAACTCCCAAGACGATAACACTGAAGATTGTTCATGTTTCTACGAATCGTCTATAAAAAGTCTGAACATAATCGATGGTCGAATTGTTCGGTGAGCGGAAGTCTGGTTCTAAGAACTGTGGTAACACTGCACTGTTAGCTGTGGGCGAGTATGTCAAGCGGAACAAGCGATAGGGCTGGAGTTTTATCGATATTTTAATATCGTAGGTATATCGATGGAAAAGGAAAATAATATTATCATCATCAACTGCCTAGCCATTTCCCAAATATGTTGGGGTCGACTTCCAAAAGTAAAACATTATAAGCCTACTATTTTTATAAATAGTAGGCTTATAATGTTTTGTATGTTTAGATGTTTGTTTTCGGATTTGGATGAAATTTGGCACACAAATAGTTTGTAATCTGCAATAACACAAAGTGTACTTTTTATCTCGATATTACATTCCCGTGGGATAATTTTCGGCTACCATGCGAGCGAAGCCGCTGGCAAAAGCAAGTTTTAAGATAAAATTCTGGATTTTAATAGAGGTTTTTAGAAACAGAACACGTTGGTCTAGTGGTAGCAAGAGCAAATGCTGAGCATAAATTCTCCTGGGTTCGATTTCCAGATCCGGCTATGCCTGCCAGGGGTGCGGGTTGTTCGAAAGAGATACCCTGGCCCCTAGCACACAGGCTACTAAGGGAACACGCCCTCTTTTACGTGGGACTTAAACAAAACTTGCGAAACGTGGGTGTTACTTATACTATTGGTACAATCATCTGGGTTGAATTGTGATGTTATGTTGTTGTGTTTCTAGACATATAGGTTGTTTTAGAGTTCGTTTTTGGGCGTAAATCACATTGCAATGTCTTAGGGACATTTGTGGATAAAAACTACACTTCAGACAACGACGCGTAATCTTCTTCTTTATATAAATAAATACGTAAAGCAAAAACTTTGTACCTCTTTTCACGAAAATTATGCGGACGGAGTGTATTATCGAGGAGTATAGAAAGACATTTTTATAAATTTGAACAATGGATTTTGGTCGAATTGTCGACCACCAGGCGACCAATTTTTTTATATATTTTTGAAGAACAGTAATATTGGAGATGTTTCTCATTTTTAATAGTCATTATTATAGCATTAAGATTAGAACTAAATTATGTTTAGTAATTACATCATTTTGTAACCCAACCTTTTTTACACACGGCTACACATCAAGCTATACATTTCCAGTTTACCCTTATCTCGCACTGTACGGAAATCTTATACAATGTTAGATCAGCTTATACTGAAAATGTATAACTTGATGTGCAGCCGCGTGTACGTTAGATAAACCTACAACAACAATTTATTTAACACATGTCAAATAATATTATCTGTAAAACTATAGGAATCCTTGGAGGTTATCTGCGAAAACATGAAAAAGAAATAGGAAAGATAAATTGGTACTAGATTAGACTACGTTTGGTAGCTCTGATAATAACCTAAGGTCACGACTTGTTTCTAGGTGTACCTATCTATAGTACACCCACATTTCGCTAGTTCCCGTGTTATAGGGGGCCAGCTTATTGCCATCATCATCATCTGCCTAGTCTTTTCTCAACTATGTTTGGGTCAGCTTCCAGTCAAACCGGATGCAGCTGAATATCACTATTTTACATGGAACGACTGCCTATCTGACCTCCACAATCCAGTTACTGGGTAGCACGATATCCTTTGGTAAGACTGGCTGACAGACTTTCCGGCTTCTGACGACCCGTAACGACAGTCAAAGATCCACAAATGTCAGCCGGGACCAAACGGCTTAACGTGCTTTCCGAGACACGGAGGGGTCTTGGTGTTTGAAGATAGTCACCCATCCACGGACTACTTAGCTACAAACCTATTACCACCCACAGGGTAGAAATCCTGGCTCCGAAGTACCACTGATTAAATTGCAGATGGAAAAAATTCCAATGACATTTGCCTGAACTGGGAATTGAACCACGGATCTCACGTTCAGCAGTGTTGCTAGCGACCACTAAACCAAACGAGGCAGCCCTGCATCCTAATTGCGTAACTCACGATTAATCATAATCAGTTTCAATTTGACAGTTCAACAATATTCATTGCGTTATTTACGTTGTTGAGCACATTTTTCGAACATAAGAAGCAATGGTTGAACAATCTGTTTCAAAACGAAACAGATTATGATTAATCGTGAGTTACGTAATTAGGGTGCTGGGAATCGAACCATAGGTCTCATGTTTAGCGGTGTTCCTATCGACCACAGACCAACGAGGCAGCCCTGAAAATAGGCGGGCAATAAAATCGTTGAAACGTATCGGAATAATCGAGATGCATCCATTCCACATTTTATTCGGTCATCGCCCGCGCCGACACTGCTCATCTCTCAATGAAAAACCCAAAACTGTAATGCGTTTGTTGGTAAACTTCCTGTTTTTCATGGGAAATTATTCAACCGTAATAATAGGTTATACTGTTAAATAATTTTTCATGAAAAACAGCATGCGGGATTGTTCTTTAAATGTTAAAAGGGACAACAGACTCCTAATTTTTAACCCAAATAATTTCCTAATTTTTAAAAGTAATATTTTGATCAAGGCATTGTCATGTCGGGGGAAGGTCAATGAAAACTCCAAATAGAGGCCTAGCATTTTCATTAGCCGTCCCCCGACTTGACAATGCCTTGATCAAAATATTACTATAAATATTATTTTGTAACTTTTTAGAGTTTTTGTTTGGGTCGGGGGTTTTTAAAATTTTTAATTTTGTAACACACGAATCTGAATGGTTTTGAAAGATAGTGCTGAAGAATTGCTTCATATGTTCGAAAAATTTGTCTGCCGCCAACGTAAGTGACGCAATGAGTTTTGTTGAACTGATTTATAGCCATTGCTACTGTTAATGTTTTACGCAATTACCTCGCAGTTTTGTGTTCTTTTTCACGCGTATTTATTTATCTTTTTTTGTATGGAGGACACTTTTTCATTTAGTTTGAAATGAATCAGTTTCAAAAAAATTACTGCTGAACTTTTCAGGTTGGTTAGTTTAAAAAAATATATTACTTTTCTATTCCGGGGTCCGAAACAGAAGCGTTATTTGATTAACACCGTTTAAACGATCTATGAATGAACGTTATAACTTATTAAACACCTAAATATAAAGTAGGTATCTTTTCGTTTTCGTGGAGAGTTGACCTCTTGGATCTAACAATGAGATAAATCATTACTTTTTTTCTGCAATACCCCCGGCCAGAAGTTTGACCACAAGACTTTTGGGCTTCTGAATACGACTTTCTATGATCTACGTATGACAGCCCGAACTAAATGGCTTTAAGTACTTTCCTGGGCACAGAAGAGTCTCGATAAGTAAATGATGGTCACCCATCCGCGGTCGATAGTTAGAATTATTTATAAAATAAACGACTCTAATAAGACCATTGTTATACTAAGTTTTATTATTTAGAGCATATTATTTACAATAATATAGCAATACAACGCTTAAATAGCATCGTTACCCACTGGATGTTATACCTAATACCTTTTACGTTGATGGATGAATAAACTAAAAATAGGGCTGTAATTTTAACTTAACAGACGCTTGTAAATGTATTTATTATAGCTGGGCAGCTTTTTAACGAAGTCGGTAGATATAGCTACCGTTATTTATAACGTTATGATGCCATTTTTTGTTAAATTAATTTTTTGTTTGATATTAAATAGTAATGTCAAAAATGACAGTTTGATTGACGTTTGATATGTATGTTATTTTTTAAGTGTTGTATCTATGTAGATACATTTTTGCAACGGTACAAAACGTGATTATAAATGTAGCAAATGAAATTTCAATTTATGAGAAAAGTAGCGGGTAAAAATTGGCTTTTATATTAAATGCTATTGCATTTAAAAACTTTGCACATTATAGCACATAAACAAAACGTAATCTAGGTTTTTGTGTAAACATTTTAGAAAAACACATTACATTTAGCGAAAAATTGCACATGGTGTAATATTTAATAATTTAATGTTATGATTTACGTAAAATATGGTGGTATTTATAATGAATTAAACCATAAAGATTTATTTAAAATAGCACAATATTGATTCACGTTCGCTCTATTATTTTCCCGTTCCAGTATTTATTTGAACTTGGCCTCTTTTCGAAACCAACTGTAAAATTTATAATGATAGACGGTCGTGTCCTAGCTAAAATAATTACTTCGTCTAATTTTAACGATATAGTTAGAAGCCAACAGCTTACTCTGATTTTAGGTTCAACTATCTAGGTCATCGGGTAATGTCTGTGATCTCTGCTACAGATAATAATGTCAGGATTGCTTAGCTGTCATAAATGTCAAAATGGCTTGACTTTACTGGCACGCTCTGTGAAGTTTATAGGGTTGGGTATAGGCATGGAATTAGTATCTACTTTGGCGAAGGTATTCCATTGTCAATGAAAATGAGATGTCACGTAGTTTTTAATAATCAAGCGGGTGTCAGAATACACAAATTGGCAGCATATCAATGCAATTATTAGATATATTTGTTTTTATCACACGTTGAGGTCAAAAGGACATACATAATGCTGAAATGCGGCAAAGCGTGCCAAGTATGATAAAAACCCTTCTTTACCAAGCACATTTGAGCCATAAATAAAGTCGACATAGCAACAATCCATAATGATCGCAATTTTAATTGGCAACAAAATGAGTTGGCGCCACACATCAGTGTTGCCAAGTTCAGGAACAAAACAATTAATTTGTAGAACTCTATTTTTTATGCTTACTGTGCTACCGTTTGACCTCACATGAGAAGGCCTTGACAACGATTAATGACGAATATGCTGTAATTAACGCGCTTTAATTGCATAAAAACTAGTTTCTTTTAATTAACCGATCGGCTGATATAGTCGTCAGGAATAATAGTGACGCCAGACTTAAAAGCTCCCGCAGATAGGCGCGATGGGACCCTGATGGAACCATTTCAATGAAAACTTCAACTTTGTTCTACTAGACTTGCGTTGCACTTGTCTGCGGGAGCCAGAGCTCCACACTTATGTTTTACTAATATGGATTTTAATGTCTTCTAATAAAATAAATGATTGATGAATGCCTCATAAAATGTTGATGGATTGCTCTGTAATTATTTATACCTTTTAATTTGTTTTTGCTATCAATCAATTTGTAATGAAAATGTTGTTTTTCTTCAATTTTGTATCATTTATTGTATGATTTACATACCTAATATAATTTAAAATGTTATTTGTAATTTAAGCTGCTACCAACTTTGTTAAAATGTAGTTCCTTCTCTAGTCTATTCTCGGTAACTAACTTAAGTTCTAACTGCATAAGTACTTATAATATAAACATGACTTATTATAAATATAGAAATAACTCCAACTTAAGTATTTTTATTTATTTAAATCTCGTAATATCAACGTGATTATCCGGAAAAGAACCGCAGTTACCAACATTGCTTGCAGTTGTCGAAGGAACGATGGCCGGTAAAGCAGTCGAGGAGTGGAGACCACGAATCAGCAAGCGTAGTGTGGGACGCACCCTAGTTAGATGGTCCGACTACTGGGACAAACTGCTTGGGGAAGACGGAGGCCAGGGTGTTATGGCACAGCCTGAGAGAGGTCTCTGTCTAGAGGTGGATAATGATAGGCTAAACAGATTGGTTGAATAAAATCTTGATTAAGTGCTTTTCAGTCACCAGAGTCACTTTACAGTTCTTATTCTATCCATTCGTGTAAACCAAACACACAAACAAAAAACCATGTTTTTTTTTGTTGAGTATGGCATCTTGCAGGTCAACCTAGAAAGTTATAGGTAACTTAACCGGACTTGCCTGTGGTTACCTTAAGAAATGAAAGCCTCCAGATAGGGCTTAAAAACATGAAAACGAAGAGACTACCTACACGCTAAGAGCACCTCCTGTGGGTTAGGGACCTCAGCTTAGGGTATCGGTTTCAGCAAAGGACGGACTGGATCTGAATGATTTAGAAACGAATTTAAAGCTACAGGCTCAGCGGCGCAGCAAGCGGGATCGACCAAGGGTTGGGCCGGACATGGATATGGGCTCGGCAGCAAGGTCGGAAGGACGGCGGTTTGTGTTTTCTGAACGTGCTGGTGGACTTGCTACTCTCCTGGAGGAAACGTGTAGCATCATCGGGTCAAAATTACTTACTTACGGTATTTTATTAATGAGGGTTTTCATGAATATTCAAGGCACCAGTTGGCGCCACTTTGCCAAGAGGTCTTCCAGTTCGAAAATGAACTTAAAATATTTGATGTCATTGGTTTCATTCTTTCGTTCACGATTCAGTTCGGAGGCGTTTTGACACTTTTGATAGGTGCCCGGACCTGACGTCTCAGTGCTGCCACCTTGTGAATGTCATTTCAGAAAACCCGCATTTTAATAAATAAATAAAATTCATTTATTTCAGGCAAGTTTTTTAGACGTACACCCATAGCATTAGAAAAGTAAAAATTAAATTAAAAAGAAAACAAATAAATCAAAATTAAAATTAAATTAAATTAATCCAACAGATAACCTATATACCTAAGGTCCAAATGCTCAGTGGAACTTCTGATTATCCGTAGTTGATAAGGTGTGATCTAAGAAGTGTGGTTGCTAATTACTTGTTAGACATCATAAAACTGTGTAAGTAGGTAGATAACTAGTTAATTTACTCCAATAACTACTTATTGATAACCTTAGGTTAAAATGCTTGTGGCGTTTTTGATTATCTGTTAGGTATGTGTGCTATAAGTATCTAAGATCTCTCATAGGCATACCAAGATAAAAGAAGTATGGATGATAATCACATGCTATTGCTAGTCACCACAACATTATGTAACTATGTTTTCTAATTAATTTTCTAAATAATTATATTTTCTAATTAATGCCTTAAATTAATGGCTTAAAAACTTTTTAAGTCAATGTCAAAGCATTTATTTGAAATAGGCACTTAAAAGGCACTTTTGAACGTCAATATTTCCATTAAAAAATAATTGATTTTAGTCGCCCCTTTCAAAATGTAGTTTCGTACGGAGAAGAAGACCACCGCGCTAGTTTCCTCTACCAAATGGAAAGAGAACTTTGAAAATCGGTTCACAATTGATGAAAATATCGATGAAAACACATTTTTTTATATTATTAGCTTCAGCCCAAGGCTTTGCCCGCGTTAAGTCGGAAATTATCCCGCGGGAATGTTCTGCCGGGAAAAAAGTGTCCTATGTGTTAATCTAGGTTATAATTTATCTGTATGCCAAATTTCATCCAAATCCATTTAGTAGTTTTTTTCGTGAAAGAGTTATAAACATCCATACATACAAACTTTTGCGTTTGTAATATTTTTTGAAATCGACTAAAAATAAAACGAAATAAGTGCTCAATCGGACTACGTAAAAAACTTTTTAACAAAAAAAAATTACCGCCGAAAAAACTGAAAAGAAAAAAAATATAAGCCTTAATTTTATGTCACCGACTTCCGAACTTAGTTATTAAGGTTAAACAACACAGCAGGTTTATAATTTTTTCTTTTCAGTTTTTTCGGCGGTAAAATTTTTTTGTTAAAAAGTTTTTAGTTCACAATTTTTTGTGGCTATAATCTACTAACTACTACATGCTTAATTTTTTATTACTTTTTGTAATACACAACTAAGTATTAAAATCTGTGAGTAAACAATCAATTATTCCCTGTTTTCCTACCCTTAGGGTTGGTTTTTTTTCGGGGTATACCCTTTCCAATAAAATAAATAATTATCAAAATCGAACTACTCTGTAGAAAGATAAGCGTGGTCATATATACGCGTCGAATTTAGAAACCTCCTCCGTTTTTTCGTCGGTTAAAAACATCTCGGCGCGGCGGGAATTTTGCGCGCACTACTGTTTCGTCTACACACTTCTTAGCGCGTAGAGCTCAAAAACTAAAAGTGTGTTTTTCCGATGCGATTGATTGATAATGGTCGGTTTAATATCAAGAGTTGAAAATTCAATGTGCGATAAAATCCCGCCATGTTATTTTTACGTAGGTCGTGCGTACGTGGTCTTATAGCATTGGGATCATCGACTCCAAACCACAATGCATTGTGCCCCAAGCATAAGTACCGGTTGATACAGCCACAATGCATGCAGGATCACAAAGCACAAGGTCGAGGAACAATAGCTGTAATCAATATACAAGCGGAATTCAATGGACGAGTCACTACAGATCGGAGTATATTGATCAATCGGAATGTAAGGACGAAAACGGGGTCAGGTATTTTTAGATTGACAGGTGTGCCTTTAGTCTGTCTTACACTGGTAAAAAGATGTAGTACCTCTTTTTTTGTGTGGGTAATCATCAAATAACTTCTCCCGCTCTGGGTGGAGCAGGAGTGTCAGACTTTTACTGACTAAAACCCACCCGTGTTCCCTCAGTAGCCTGTGTGCCAGGGGCCACGGTATCTCTTTCGAACAACCCGCCCCCTGGAAGATGTAGTACTTAGTGTAGGTGTAGTATTCTATCCATCTGAGCTCCATAACCCAGTTATTGAAAGAAAGAAAGAAAGGAAATCTTTTATCAGTTACTATTCCTACTTTCGTATTCCGTGTAGTGCCGGACGTAAAAGAATAGCACCATCCGAATTCTTCCCGTGGGTGTCGTAGAAGGCGACTAAGGGACTTACTAGAGAATGGGCAGCAGCATTCTCTATGCATATTACCACCATACTGCGATCGCCAACTGGCCTGCCAAGCGTGGCGATTATGGCAAGAGGGGTCTTGCCATAATCGCCACGCTCGCGGGGCCTTTTGGGGGTAGCCTATGTCCAGCAGTGGACGTCTTTCGGCTGAAATGATGATGATGATGAGTACTTAGGCAACTGTCCTACTGCAGATGAGGAAGCGATTTTCTCGCTCAAAAAACGTACAAAAGATTGCAGGTTCAGAACCCACATTGCGTAACACAATATTAATAAGAATCTGAATCACTTTGACGGTTATTGCTAATCCATTCTTTCAGATTTTCGAAAAAAAAAATCTGCTTAGCAACCCACGAATGTTGTGGAATTGTCAAAATGAAAGCGATTCTTACTGATAGAATATTACAGCTCTCTTATAAACCTCTCTAAAAATGAACGCCCCTCCACTGCTTGTTGCATGCATTACATATTCCAAATGTTTGTATATAATTTTTAGTCGAAGGGTGTTAATTTTTAGAGTGGAATGTAGCGTCCCCGCTCTGTGAAACTAAAAGTAGATATGTTCAAAAACTAAAACCCGCCTATTGAAAAATTACGAATGAAGGAAATATTTCAGACAAAAAACCGGTCAAGTGCGAGTTGGACTCGCGCACCGAGGGTTCCGTACAAACCTGTGGGTATATAAGTAAAAGTTCAAAATTGTCAAAAATATTTTTTTTTATATGACGAAACTAAAAATTTTCGGTTTTCGTAATTTTTCCTATATCTGTACTATAAGACGTGACTTCGTACAAAATTTCAAGATTCTAAGTTCACGGGAAGTACCCTGTAGGTTTTGATTCCCGTGCGAGTTTCGAAAATTTGCGGAATTTTGCGGCCTAAATGGCCGTATCTTTTGATTGCGTTGACTTAGAAGGTTGATTTTTCTACAGCTTCCAGGGACAGTAGAACTAAGTATCATATAGAAATTTCAGTTTGATACCTCCACGCGTTCCTGAGAAAAACGGTCTTGACAGACGGACGGACGGACGGACGGACGGACGGACAACAAAGTGATCTTATAAGGGTTCCGTTTTTTCCTTTAGAGGTACGGAACCCTAAAAATCGAGATAAAGGTACAAAAATGGACAGAAGAAAGAAAATACAAAAAGACTAGACGGCTAAAAAACTATCTACAAAGCAAGTTCATGATAACGGAACGCATAATCAATTAAGTATGCTATTGTAGCGCTTTTTTGCAGGACGACAAAAAAAGCGCTCGCGCAAATAAAGTTCGAAGGCACCACTTCTTGTGGGTTCAGGTTCAGACCACGAGTCCACGACTGATAGTGAGAACACAGAGATACAGACTGATTATTTTATTTTTAATTGCCCGGCTAGTCTAGTGTTGCAGCGCCACTGCTGAGCTAGGGTATCTGGGTTCAATAATATTCCAAGCAGGCTTAGCACAACGCTTTCTATTTCTACTCAACCGTAGAATATAAATCGCTTGTCTACATTTCTCGGTACAAACCTGTCAATTGTCTACTCGGAAACGTCATTTTTGTCTACTCTTCCGTCGACAAAACGCTTCTCTACGGTTCTCGTGCTAAGCCTGCAGGTCAGCAATAGTGTTATTGGGAATTTCTTCGTAACAGCCTCGAGTTTAGAAGTTGGCGTGTGATACCCAGGCTGATTCTCGGACGGCGAGCAATGGGTAGCTCGCTGTCCGGTAAGGACCAAGCCCAGGTCGACGGCGCGTTGTGTTCCACGCGCGCCTCAAAGAGATGTCCGAACCAACTGGTGGGGTCCGCAAGGGCCGGTGCCTGTCAGGGGTGCGGGTTGTTCGAAAGACATACCATGGCCCCTAGCACACAGGCAACTGAAGGAACACGCGTGGGTTTTAGTCAGTAAAAGTCTGACACGCCCTCCTGTTCCACCCAGAGCGGGAGAAGCTATTTGATGATTTCCCACCCAAAAAAAAAACACTTCCACCGTGCCTCGGAAATCACATTAAGCCGTTGGTCCTGGCCTGGGTGCTTACTCTGGAATATAACTCCGATAGATCGACATTAGTCAAACGTCAGTTGGTTGAGTTAAACGTCAGGAATCCCTGACGTTTAACTTTAGTTTTAGCCAATCGGCTAGCCTCAATCCCCCTTATTACAGAACAAGGGTTTTCTTTAGGTATGGTTTAAACCACCGAGCAAGTTAGTCCAGTGCTAAATTGTCAGTTTAGTAAAAGGAGCTGTAATTCTATTTCAGTTAGGTTCTTATTTCAAAAACAGGCTCGGTGGTTTAAACCATACCTAAAGAAAAACCTTGTTTTATAATAAGGGGGAATGAGTCCAGCCAATTCCTGACGTTTGACTGATAATTCCAATGTCGATCTATCGGAATTATATTCGAGAGTAAGCACCCTGATCTCTCACCGGTCGTGTCGCATTGCCATCCCATCGGACTATGAGAGTAAGGGAAGAGTGGGTACATCTGTGTCTGGGCACACACTCTTCCCTCAAACAACTATTTTTTTTTCTTTATTTTGTGTGCCTTTTAGTCTTTGCTAAATAAATGTATTTTCTTTCTTTCTTTCGACAAGTTCAGAGACACTTGTACATAAAATCCCTTAGAAATTGTCTTGGTACCTGACTGCAGAGGCGGTACCTAAATATCCTGTTCCTAGTTTCAAAACTGTTGGTGGCGCAATACTACCCACATGGACTAGGTGTTGGCAAGTTCTTGCGCAAGTTCCCAGCAAAAGAGAATAAATTCATCACTAGGTAATTGATAACTGACTGCCTATTGGTCACACCTTCACAAGCGGAATTTCTCAGTAACCGACCGGAGTCTCGCTTTGTGCCCGGTTGATGGCAGTAGGCTCGCCCCTGTTAGGTACATGGGACTTACACACAACTCGCGAAATCTGGGTGTTCCTTCTGTGGGTACGACTATGATTTAACTATTATATGTGAAGTTTCTTATGTTTTAAATTTTGCGAATGTGAGAACAATGCAGGCCTTGTAGAGAGTACCATTTTCTATTTTGTTAAGTACCTAAACTACATATTAACACTGTCATTTGGAAACATTGTAAAAGCCATTTATTTTTAAAAGAGTAGGTAACCGTTGCGTTTCTTGCCGGCTCTGTTCCATAGGAAACGACAAATTAGAACAGTGCACCTAGCTTCTGACGTTTCATAAGTGCCCATGTAGGTTTATGTGAAATAAAATATTTTGATTTTGATTTTAGAATCCCTACTAATATTATAAATGCGAAAGTAACTCTGTCTGTTACGCTTTCATGCCTAAACCCTTAACCGCTGAACCGATCGTCATGAAAGGAGATGGAAAACGGTGGGCCCGAATGTAATAAGTTGAAATATAATCTTGATTAGAATATGAAAAATCACCTCAATTCTCAATCTGGAAGCGGAGAAATATGAGAAAGTTCGTTTTCGTGAGATAATCGATTGAGTGATCGATTACACAGTTACGAAAATAAACCCTTTGCACTAATTAACTCAAAGTAATTAAATGCATGCATAGTGCATCTAATTACAGTCATGTTAATAAATGAAATATCAATTACGTACTGAAAAACCAATATGAATGATTATCGATTTCATATCGATTAAAATCAGTCTTCTATTTTTAGTCTATGTCACTGGCATGACAGCTGACTAACATTGACACTAGACAGTTGCCGACTGCTCATGTTTGCTCACTCGTTTTGTGTTTTCCGATGCGTTTTGAGTGCTTTCCCCATTATTGTTCATTTTTTACGACCACCGCTTTGTATTTTACGGATTCCAACCCTGCCTATCTTGTTCGACCCTTGCTTTCACACTGGATACCGAAGATCAATCACACGTTTGACTTGGAATTGTTATTAACTCCATGTATGTTACCTACCAATGACTTGAAGTCATTGACGTTCATTCCTATGATTTTTCAAACATATTTTGCACTTCAGGAATCAGCTGTTAGTTAAAGATTGTAACATAACCTCAATTTTACTTATTCTCTTATATTGTTCATATTGCTGTTCTCAGATTGAGAAAATCCGCAGAATTTTCAGTGAAAGGTTGATAATATTTATTCTATTAATTGACACCACTTTCATCTTTTTACATCCAGGCCCAAGATTGTATGTAATCGTTTCAGTCTCCTTTGGCAGACATACTTTAGCCTGGAGAATGGGGCAGGACATATGCTACTTTTTAAGCGATAACCGACATCCAAGCAGGCGGAGTCGCGGGCAAAAGCTAGTGTGAAATAAAATATTTTGATTTATGCCTTTCTGGCACATAGGCAACTGAGAGAACACGGGTGGGTTTTAGTCAGTAAAAGTCTTGACACCACCTCCTGTTCCACCCAGAGCGGGAGAAGTTATTTGACGATTTCCCACACAAAAAAAAAACCCTCAGGCGAAACAAGACATGATGCTAATTGATAACTGCGTATCAGTATAGGAAATATGGCTAAATACCCAATGTTCTGGTGAACGTTCGGTGCAATCAATTTGACCCGAAGGCCTAGTCTGTGGTCGGCAAGCGGCAATTTGATCGCATTCCAATGCTTGATCGGAATCAATCATAATGCCATATGTGTTTTGATGATACCATCTGTTGACATGTTTTATTAGTCCGTAAATTTTAGTCTGTTTGTTACTCAATCAGGCAAAAACGGCCGAACGGATTTAGATGAAATTTGGCACACAGATAGTTTATAACCTGGATTACCAGTCAGGATACAGCTGAATATCAGTACCGTACATGGAGAGCTACTGCCCATCTGACTAGAAACCAGTTTCTGGGTAAAAAGATACCCTTGGCAAGACTGGTTGTCAGACTTCTGCATAGCTAGGCTATTGCATCGAAAATGACACATTTCGACAACCTGATTTGCCTTGCCCCCGACAGAAAACAGCCTCGCAAGAATAGCGGTCGTCTATTTGATTTAAACTGTCAAAATTTTCTCATGAGCCTTTACCGATAACAGACGATTCAAGAAACCATAATTCAAATGGATCTATGATTAAATCATGGAATTAATATGTACTGATTCAATTCATACCAATGTCAAGACACGACTGCTCTTGAGAAGTCAATAGATCTTCAAGAGCAAGCTCTCAAGTGCATTGACACCACTTAAACTCTTGCGCAGCGATCGAGTTCCAAGTACCTGCGTTTACTTGAGCTGTGGAGCGCTGACGAGTTGATTACTGATGGCCTGTGGCCGGTACATTAACTTATTATAGCCTGTCTTATAAGTTACTATAGCTTTTCCTGCGGCTTCGCTCGCGTGGAGAAAATTAGCTCACGGGACTGTACTACCGGCAGAAAAGTATCCTATGTATTAATCTATCTGTGTGCCTTTCATCCAAATCCGTCTGGTCGGTTTTGAGTGATTCATCGAAACATCCAAAAATAGAAGATTTCATGCTTATAATTTGCTTTTGCCAGCTGCTTTGCGGCGGTCCACGTGGAGGTCGGAAATTATCGTGTGTATTTTTCCATCTAAAATTTATTTTGATGAATTAACAGTTTATTTTCTTTTAATTAATACAAATTTTATACGAGAAATCCATCGGTTAATAACTGAACTTTAACTATATCCGACTACCCTGGTTATTTATCTCTTTTGATGACTGTACTACCGGGATAAAACCGTATGTGTTGATCATCATTTTAGGTGAAAGACGTCCACTGCTGGACATAGGCCTCTCAAAGGGGGGGGGGGGGGGGGGCTGGTGTTTGCCATAATCGCCACGCTTGGCAGGCGGGTTGGCGATCCCAGTAGGGTTGCAAAATGCATAGAGAACGCTGCTGCCCATTCTCTAGTAAGTCTCTTAGTCGCCTTCTACGACACTCTCGGGAAGAAATGGGATGGTGCTATTCTTTTACGTCCGGCATCACACGGAACGTGCAATACCTACGAGGTCAAAATGTATGGAACACCAGTTTTTTTTTATAACCGACGAAAAATTTCAACTTAGGGGGCTAAAATCATGTACTGATCCCAAGGTTAGATCTTGCGCGTCGATATCCTTGTATTCATGTAAACATTGTTCTTTTTGATCATTTTACGCCTGTTAACATAATTATCGTAATGCATTTCTGCACTACCCTTCTGGGGAATGAAAGCGTGATGTTGTGAGATCTATATCTATATATATAAAAGAAAGTCGTGTTAGTTACACTATTTATAACTCAAGAACGGCTGAACCGATTTGGCTGAAAATTGGTGGGGAGGTAGCTTAGAACCAGGAGACGGATATAGGTATAGATAGATACTTTTTATCCCGGTATTAGGTAGGGTAGCGTAGGTAGGGTAGGTAGGATAGTGTAGAGTAAGGTAGGGTAGTGTAGGGTAGGTAGGGTAGTATAGTATAGTGCAGGGTAGGGTAGTGTAGGGTAGGTAGGGTAGGATAGTGTAAGGTAGGTAGGGTTTTTTTTTTTTTTTTTTTTTTTGTTCTCACCTGTGTAAACTACATACGTATATGACATAAAAAAAAGGTAGGTAGGGTAGCGTAGGTAGAGTAGGTAGGGTAGGTAGGGTAGGATAGTGTATGGATTTTGTATGAATGACTTTTGGATGGACAGGACAACGTCTGTCGGGACAGCTAGTTTTATATAAAAGGAGAAACTGACTGACTGATCAATCAATGCACAGCTGAAACTATTAGGACTAGGAACGTGAAATTTTGTACACGGCTTCCTTTTATAATGTAGGGGAGCACTAAGAAGGGGTTTTTAGAAATTCGACCTTTAAGGGGGTGAAAAGGGGGGATTTTGTTTGTATGAAAAATCTTATTCCTTGAGTTAATAAACTTGAAACTTGGCACAAATACTTATTTAAGTAAATTATGCAGTTGGTTATTTACTGTTTTTCTAAACTACCCTCTAAAGAGGGATTGAGGGGTGTCAAAGTTTGTATGGAAGAAATTTAACGCGCGCTCTGATTAACTCGAAACTCAGTATTTATACCTAAAACCAAAAATAAAGAATAACATGGATCAGAATTTTTCGAAAATCTACCCCCATAGGGATATAAAAGGGTAGTCGGGTAGTCCGTAATATTATAAATGTGAAAGTTTGTGAAGATGTTTGGATCTTTGTTACTCAATCATAGAAAAACGGCTAAACGGATTTGGATGAAATTTGGCACACAGATAGATTATAATCTAGGTAAACACACAGGATACTTTTTATCCCGGTAGTACGTTCCCGCGGGATCATTTCCGACTCCCACGCGGGCGAAGCTGCGGGCGGAAGCTAGTATAATAATAAAACATAAAAACATTCGTCATGCACCATGTGTTCTGCTATAAAGACATAAAGAGCCTAATCGACATTCATGATTTGTTTGGCAACGACCCAATTTAAAACGCTCGAATGGCTGCGGGGAATTCCAGAATATGGCTACGGGGAATTCCAGAATAGTAAGTAATAACCGCCGCATGGGTCGATCGATCAGGTTAAGCTACACTTGCTGCGGTTGGTCCTTGGATGGGTGACTATCTTTATCTTTACATACCAAGACCCCTCCTCGGAAAGCACGATATTACGTTGTTCCTGGCTGTCAATCGTAGATCTTTCACAGTCGTTTCGGGTCGTCACAGAAGCCCGAAAGTCTGACAACCAATCTTATCAAGGGTTATCGAATTACCCAGTAACTGGATTGTGGAGGTCAGTTAGGCAGTCGCTCCATGTTAAATACTGGTACTCAGCTGCATCCAATAAGACTGGTAGCCGACCCCAACATAGTTGGGAAAAGGCTAGGCTTGTAGCGGCACTACATATAAAAATGCTTCGCAACAAAATCTAAGAAACGCAAAAACAGAAGTGGCGCCATCTACAATGCCACAGGCGAACTATCTAAGAAATTCTACATCGTGCAATCAGAGTTTACCACGACACCCAGATAGGTACAAATTCCCGACAACTCTCGGGCAGTTGCCCACCAGACACAATACCGGTCTGGTCGGAGGATCCTCCTTTACCAGCATAGGTATGAGCGAACTTTACATCCTGATCCTCATACCTCTATGGGCTCTCAATTTCCGAGAAGAATTTGAGAATAGGAAAAATCCAACATTGATAAACCCTTACATCACTTTGCCTGATAAGGAGCCTAATCGACATTCATGATTTGTTTAGCAACGACCCAATTTAAAAAAAAAACCCGGAATGCTACGGGAATTCCAGAATATTAAAATCACTTCCTTGGATACTGATAGGAATTTGAGAGTGGGGAAAACCCAACATCGATAAACACTTACTTACCAACTTACTAATCACTTTGTCTGATGAAGCATCTAATTCTACAGTAGTCCGCACGATGGTAGTAAAAAAAATTGTAAGTATACTCGTAAATGCTTATAGGGTAAAACCAGGGCCTCAAGTCTGCTATTACAATAGTGTCAGAATGGTCTATCATTGATTTCATAATTGTTTATTTTGACAAGTTCGGTAATCTACTAATATAATGGCGTCATTATGACTTTCCAGTGGTCAGCCACTGACACTACATTGAAAGAAATGGCATTTATTGGTAATCTCGTACATAATGACAAATGAATGGCAATACGACAATGCCATTATAACGCAATTCTATTACGAGACCATTGACCGACCACTGATCGACCATTATGAATTTAGCAGATTACGAACTTTTAGCAAAATGACAATGAGATCGTGTTGGAATGACGAATTTATAAAAATAGCAGACTTAGGCCCCAGGATAGTTGCCCCAGGGGTATAGTTGCCCCGATTGTAATTACTCTAGTTTCGCGAATGAATTGCATGATATTTTATTAATCTATCGAAAGACTCCCGTGTGGTTGCATGAGATGGCAAATAGCGATCGAACTTTTTGCGGGATAAATGTCCTGTTTCTGCATCTATACTAAACGTAATTTATATGGTTTAGACAACTATCCACTACGTGGGGTAGATGTCCCAAAATATAGAGGTCCGCCAAACTCGCTAATAGGTACTCTGGAAATATCGAAGTATTTTTTTTACTTTTCCTAAATTTGTTGATAAAAAACCAAAGTATCGGCTAGTTTTACATTATAAAGTATTTTGCTTTTTGTACTGAGAGATATAGAGTGATTTGAAAAAGTGTGGCAATAATCCGGCTTTTACCCTATAAACGAACGGCACACGTCAATAGCAGACTGCAGAAGCAATTGCAGCCCATAAAGGCTCCTAGTAGAACAATTTCTATGAAAACTTCATGGATATTGTTCTTCAAGAGATTTCTCTTCCTGTCGTATCCCGCCTCTCGCATTGAGAACCTCCTCCTTTTTGGAGTCGGTTAAAAAGCAATTGTTCTACAAATACATGTACTAATGCTGAGTCACATCATTATTGTCTGCAGTATCCAATTAAAGTGGAATTGCAAATTGTCTTCTTATGCAATATCTAGGGCTCATATTTCGCGCGTTCATAATTATGAATATGAATCGTTTTAAGAGTAAGGGAAGCCCAAATCTGGATGGATTTTGTGTGATATATGAAATGGCTAGAAACTAGGAGATTCCTGAGGTATCTATATAAAAGAAGAAGACATTATGGTGCGCGACGGGGGAGGGGATGTGGAATTTGTGAGGTATCGGATGCGGAAGTGGCGGCATATATAATCTACATTTATATACAAATGAATTGACGTTTGTTAGTCTCACAAAAACTCGAGAACGGCTGGACCGATTTTGCTAATTTTGGTTTTGAAATATTTGTAGAAGTCCAAGGAAGGTTTTAAAGGTATGAAAATATGAAGAAAATCTGTATACTTAAATATGAATGAATTGACGTTTGTTAGTCTCACAAAAAGTTCAGACAACTTTTGTTGGCGTTACGAAGTTCGCCGGGTCAGTAAGTGTCATATAAAAACTACGTCTGATGTTACACAAATCCATCATCGTGCTAGTGGAGTTTTCGGCGCGATTAACATCTATATACATATTACATAATAAAGCCGGAATGTTTGTTTATGTAACGCACTTTATATCCTCCTAAACCTAAGTACTTACTTTTTGTATGTAGTTTATGTTTTAGAAAATAAGTTCTTATAATTATGTTTGCTTCACTGTTTCATTCGGTTGTACCCGTAATTATAGTTGTAAGTAATGAACAAAAAAAAAAAAAAATGTGTATGTAATTTTTTAAACACGACTATTAATAAGTTTTTTTTTGGTAACCCAGTTTTCGAGGTCTTCGAATACGCTTCGATTCTCGAGCAAGAAGAAAAAGAGGCATAAAGAACACCGATCATCGGGCAGTAAAGTCCACCAACCATAACACCCGTCTAGTTGAAAGATCCTCCCTTTGAGGGAACTTTCCACCTTGTTCTTCATGCACCTTTAAGGGCAGGACAATGTAAAAAGGGTAGGATCTTGAACTTGAGAATTTTACTAGTGTCATGTGTGAGCTCCAATCTTACTCATAATATATATGTGAAAGTTTGTATGTTTGTTATTCAAGCACGCAAAAACTGCCGAACGAATTTAGATGAAAGTTGGCATACAGATCGTTTTACATACAATAAAAAAAACCGCGGTGATACGTTCCTGTGGGATAATTTCCGACCTTCCACGCAGGTGATTCCGCTGCTAAAGCCGCTAAAGCCGTTCGTAGACATAAAAAAACAATGATTAGCATGCATGCTTGCAACAACACTGTCATCTCTATTCCAGACAAAATTATGACTTGATGAATCAATAGATTCTAGACACACTAAAGTCATAAATTTTGCCATAACCTAACTCATGGGTGGTCTATATTCGTACCGAATATCGATGGCCTAGGTACCATAGACTGGCACTAACGGCCGTCTTCTATCCAAACTCAACTGTCATGTTTTATGGCCACTGTTTTTGAATTCGGAACACCTAGTTTTGCCGTTTTGTCTAAAGAGGTTTTACACCCGTTCCAACCTTTTTAGGAGTTAGGCCGCATTCAACAACAAATTCATATTTGGAAGTAATTGTAATTACGAATTACGTATTAAGTAAACTGCTTACCTAATGCAGGCAATCGGTTAAACGACTGGGAGTTGTTTTAGTACCTACCAGATGGTAAATTGATACAAACGTAATTAGGTACCTATTGCATTTCGCCCCTTATGCGTACCTGGTGAAATGTGGGTGCACCAATTTTTGATACAATAAAATAATATGTATATGATGTCTTTATTTAAAACTTTAAATTATAATTTTTGATAGAACTCTGCTTAAAATAAAATCACCTCTGCTTCACCTTTCGGGCATTATGCCCGAAAGGTGAAGCAGAGGTGTTCTTTAACATTTCATTTCCCATTCAACAGGAGAAGAGCCTAGAACCTTTCTGGGGCCGGAAGGTTCTAGAGTGGCGACCGCGTACCGGAAGACGTAGCGTTAGAAGGCCTCCTACAAGTCTCTATAAGTTTCCTATAAGACTAAGTTAAGTAAGTTTAAGTTTTCTATAAGTTCGCTGTACCAGTTTAGTGTCCTATTAATTGTTTGAGGCACCGGGCGACGTCAATACGTCAAAGCCGGCTGTCACTGAAAACCAGCGCTGGGGCTCTGTCTTACATAGGGTCGCAGCATAATGCTGAGCGATAGCCGTTTTGCGTGGATGTGACGCATGTTTCCCTCAACCTTTTCTTATTTTTGTATTCCTGTTCTTTTTGCGTCATGTTTACCGCAAATAAACGTTTTTTCTTTCTTTCTTTCTTTTTCTTTCTACAAGATGGACCGATGACCTTGTGAAGGCCGTAGGAATCCGCTGGATGAGAGAAGTGCAGAACCGGTCGAAGTGGAGGAGCTTGGGGAGGCCTATCTAGAGCAGTGGACGTCTTTCGGCTGAAATGATGATGATTATGATGACGAGGGGAAGAGCCTATTGCCACCAAGCGGGCACACATCCAGAGGTCAGGGTCATCATCATAATCAGCCTACGATGTTCCCACCGCTGGGACACAGGCTACCTCGTAGTGAGAGAGAGAAGGCTAATCCACCACGCGCGAACAGTGCGTGTTCGTAGATTTCACATGTCTTCGAATTGTTGGTCCTAATAAGGACATGCTGGCCTCGGAGAACATTAAGTCTCCGACATGCTCGGGCAATAGTTCAGATTTTATGTATTGTGTAACCTAACATGTTCATGTATATCAAAAATGTGCTTGTCTCAAACTATTTGCACTCATCTTACTCTCGCTAGTAGTGGCTTTATATAAATAACTAGCTTTTGCCCGCGGCTTCGCCCGCGTGGATGTCGGAAAATATCCCACGGTTACGTACTACCGGGAGTAAGTAGTAGTTAATCCAGGTAAACAATGTCTTCTCGTACTGCATAAATAGTATCCGAGGAGCTGCGCGTGGATTGATAAACAATTGATGGAGGATCACCATCATCATCTGCCTAGCCTTTTTCCAACTATGTTGGAACTGGCTTCCGGTTCCATCCGGTCTAACCGCATGTAACAGAATATCATTATTTTACATGGAGCGACTGCCTATCTGACCTCCACAATCCAGTTACTGGGGAATACGATACCCCCGGTAAGACGGGTTGTCAGATTTTCGGGCTTCTGACGACCCGTAACGACTGTCAAAGATCCACAAATGACAGTCGGGACCAATGGCTTAACGTGCTTTCCGAGGCACGGAGGGGTCTTGGTATGTAAAGATGGTCACCCATCCACGGACCAACCGCGGTAAGCGTAGCTTAACCTGATCGATCGACCCGTGCGACTGTGATAACTTAGAAATAATAATAGAAACGGAATAAATGATGGAACGGAAAACCTACTTGCATGCCAAATTTGAAGGCAACTTTAAAGTTAAAATATTAAATCCTCTTTATTCTCTACTATCCTGTGAGAATAAGAAAAAAAATCATTACGTAAATAATTACAGGTATAGAAATACCGGACCAGACCTCGAAACCTGTCCTCCTGCAGCGAGGGGTGAGACAGGGAGACTTATCTCTCCGCTGCACTGGATGATGTCTTCAAAGTTCTGGACTGGAAAGGGATTGGCATCACCATCAATGGCGATTTCATCACTCACCGTTGGTTTGCCGATGATATAGTAGTCATGGCTAAGACTATGGAGGACCTCAGTACAATGCTCGATGACCTCAGTGGAGCTTCCGAAAGAGTGGGTCTCAAAATGAACATGGACAAAACTTAGAAAATTTCGAATGTCCATGTAACACGCACTCTTATGAAGATCGGAGACTCTACACTCGAAGTTGTACACGATTATGTTTACCTAGGGCAAACTGTCCAGTTAGGTAGATCCAACTTCGAGAAAGAGGTCAATCGTCGAATCCGATTCGGCTGAGCAGCGTTCGGGAAGCTACGCAATATCTTCTCGTCTCACATCCCGCAGTGTTTCAAGAAGAAAGTCTTTGACCAGTGCGTGTTGCCAGTGATAACATATGGTACTGAAACGTGGTCGCTCACAATGGGTCTTATCAGAAGGCTAAAAGTCACTCAAAGGGCAATGGAGAGGGCTATGCTCAGAGTTTTCCTACGTGATCGAATCAGGAACTAAGAGATCCGCGGGAGAACCAAGGCAACCGACATTGCCCGAAGAATTACCAAACTTAAGTGGCAATGGGCAGCATATTGCTCGCAGAACAGATGGCCGCTGGGGCCGAAAGGTTCTGGTGTGGCGACCGCGTACCGGAAAACGTAACGCTGGAAGGCCTCCCACAAGATGGACCGATGACCTTGTGAAGGCCGCAGGAATCCGCTGAATGCGATAAACGCAGAACCAATTGAAATGGAGGAATCCGCTGGATGCGGGTACACAGAACTGGTTGAAGGGGTGGAGCTTGGGGGAGGCCTATGTCCAACAGTGGACATCTTTCGGCTGAAATGATGATGACGATAACGGAAATAAGGAAAATGTAAGTATTTATTACTCACTGGATCCTTTAGTAAAGTTATTGTTCTCATAATTACGAAGGTGTCTTTGGCGATGGCGCAAAGTTGGGCTGAGCGATGATGAGTTAGTAGGGTTTTTAACCGCTTAGGGGATGATTTTACAACAACGTCAAAAGGCTTTTATTACCAATTTTATTGGCAAGCTTAAAAATTTACGGGTTTCCTATAAAAAATACATCCCCTCTTTAAATTTTTACCCTCTTCTGGGATGATTTTTCAAAAACGCTGATACATTGTAATGATTGAAAAGGCTAAATACAAATTTTCATGGTTCGAACAACAAAACTAACGGGTTTCTCATTTCGACTTTCATCCCCTACTTTACGCTCTCAGGGGATGATTTCCCGAAAACACTGAAACACCTGGTTTTTTATTTTTAATCAGAATGAGAAACACCAATTTTCATGGTTTAAACTACAAAAATTACAATTTTCCATACAAACTGTCATCCCCTATTTAACTCCTTTAGGGGTTGAATTTCGAAAAATCCTTCCTTATTCCTTGTCTACATTATGAAGGGAACCTCTGTGCAAAATTTCAGGTTTCTAGGTCCAAGGGTTTGGGCTGGGCGTTGATGAGTCAGTCAATCAGTCAGTCAGTCAGGACTTGTCTTTTTATTTATATAGATAGAAGATAGATAGATAATATTACCCCACCACAATATCTTTTGATTACTATTATGTCAAACTCTAGGTTTGTACCGGTAGAGTTTATTTTCTAGACCAAAAAACTTTTAACAAAAAAATTAAACCGCTGACCCCCCTCCCCCCGGTAACCCACTGTTTATTTTTTTTGTTAAAAAGTTTTTATTTTATAATTTTTTGTGGCTATAATCTATTCATTACTACATGCTTAATTTTTGTAATACACAACTCAGTATTAAAATCTGTGAGTAAAAATCAATCATCCCCTGTTTTTCTACCCTTAAAGTTGTTTTTTTTTAGGTATACCCTTTCCAATAAAAAAAGAATTATCAAAATCGGCCTACTCTGGAAAAATTATGCGTGGTCATACATAAAAAAAATACACTCGTCGACTTGAGAACCTCCTCCGTTTTTTCGTCGGTTAAAAAATACTGCTATTTGGCTGTAATTTGTAGAACAAACCATTTCCCATGATTGCACAGGATGTGGAAGAATTGCCTTTTGGTGCCACATTCAACTTATGGGTATCAAAGTACCCAAAAGGATAGAACTTACTGGATACTGGACAAATATGAGAAAAGACATGTGCCTAAGCCACATATGGTACCCATATGTGGCTCAGGCAGTCACTTTACTATTTCTGGACAAGGTCAAGAACCAACAAAAGCACAGTGGGTAATAAAATTCCCCAAAATCTAAAAAATGTCGTTGTTATTGAACATGCTAGGCAAGGCAAATCAAGATAAGAGTTTTAGGACACCCACGAAGGAAAATTAGGGCCTCTTGCCACATATTGTCATACAAACAATGATAATGATGTTATCGCAAATATGTGCAACTTCTTAATAGTACGTCGGGAACGACCTTGGCCCTTTTGTGAGGTAAGGTTTACATCATCGACGGAAAGTGTAGAGAAAAATTGTTCTAGAAATATTTACACAGCAAAATGTTAAGACAAAAAGGAGTAGAAATAGGTTTCTTTACTAGTATGATTAGTATAAGATGGACTGGAAATAGCCGTCACTATCCGTAAGTCTTGGCCAGTCCACTTTATTTAAAAATCCAAATGATTTTGAACGAAACTGCTAATGATAAATGATTTTATTTCTGTAAGTTGGTTTGTACAAACACTTTTACACGTCAATCGTATTTTTTTTAAACTAGGTGAGGTCGGCGTTTCCTATCTGACTACTCTGTGAAGAAAGGCCGAAACAAACTCAGAGGTCACAGTCTCTTTTAAAGTCCAGACATAATCTTGGTCAGATCATGTGAAGATCATGTGGATTGGTGTCTGTAATGGTCTTTTGAGGAAAGGACCACACAGATTGAGTGGACCTGTTCGTTCAGTGCACCCTTTATCAGGAATTATACGGCTGAACTCAGAACTTGAGGAGCTCAACGATTTGACGAACAATACCAAAGAAAGGACAAATGGGTAGGCCGCATAAAGTACTCAAACTGCCAGATTAACATTAAAAACGAACTGAGAAAGAGATGAAACACAAAAACAAAAATACCACATAGTCCTCACATTCACAATAATTAAAACAAAAATAATATTATACTTCTCAAAGTAAATATTCATGTGAAAGTGTATATAATAATAATCAAATGTCAAAGCGTATTGGTTGGCAAAAAAATAAAAAATGCATTACTTCATATGTTTGAGAAGTTCTCCCTCGACAGCATAAATATTTTCACAACAAAATATAAAGACAAAAAGATGTAGAAATAGTTGTCTTTACTAGGATGATTAGTTTAAGATGGACTGGAAATAGCCGTCACTATCCGTAAGTCTTGACCAGCCCACTTTATTTAAAAATCCAAATGATTTTGAACGAAACTGATAATGCATTGCTTCACATGTTTGAGAAGTTCTCCTGTTCGACAGCATAAAAAACGCAATGAATTTTATCGAATTGTCAAAATGAAAGGGTAATTGTTGTTACCCATGATGACGTTGTATAACATATTGCTCTTAGTGGCTATTGGTTAGTCGCTAGAAGATAAGTGACTTTGGTATATACGTGACAAGCCTTGACCACCTTTTTAATAAAAGCACGCACTGAATCCGTTAGCTCAGGAAATAAAGTATCATCTGAGGACTGCCTCATTGGTCTAACGATTTGGACCGCCACCGCTGAGCATGAGGTCCTGAATTTGATTCCCAGGTCAGGCAAAGTCATCATCAACATCATTTCACCCGAAAGACGTCCACTGCTGGACGTAGGCCTCTCCCAAAAGGGGGGTTTTGCCATAATAGCCACGCTTGGCAGGCGGGTTGACGATCGAAGTATGGTGGTAAAATACATAGAGAACGCTGCTGCCCATTCTCTAGTAAGTGTAAGTCTCAGGCAAAGTGTTCCTGGGTAATTCCAACATACATTTCTCAATGGGAGCCTGAAGTCTTTTCTAAATTCGTGCCCGGTTGATGACAATAGGCTCACCCTCTGTTACATAGGACTTAAACATAACTGGCAAAATGAGGATTTACTACAGATTCACCTCTGCCCTCTTCCCCAGGGGAAACATGCCTTTAACTAGAAAGGCGTTAAGCCCTAAAAGTTGTTTCCGAGTTACTGGCAAAAAAAAAAAACGCGCGACTCGTTATTTCTTAAAAACTTGTGATACATAAGTTACTGATTGTAGGACACATCAATAATCATTTCATCCGGCAGTTAAAGTATTTTAAAGCACATTTAACTAAGATGTGTGAGTTAGACGCTTTCAAGTGATGGAATCATCCAAAATTAAGTTACTTAACGGCTTACAAACTTTTCATATCTTGGGAACTATTTGTATTGTAAAAATGTTTCTTAGACGGAAAGATGGAGAATTTTGAACGCTCTTAGATTCTATTAAAAAGTAAAAATTTACCAAGTGAAGGCTAAAGCCTTTCTAGTTAAAGGACAGCAGTTATGTACCACTGCCAAAGTGCTAATTAACTACCTATTTCGCTTACAGGAAGTGTTAATCTTTGTAGCTGTAATCGCAGCCGAGACATTGAGTGGCAATAAAAATGTCGTATGGTACATAGTACGACTGTCATACTGTCTGTGTTTATAGTTCGGTGCGAGGAGCGACCCTGAACGATGCTTTGATTGTTCGCGCGGGCAACATTCCAGTGGTTGAGCGATAATATAAAGTGTCCCTGGATAAAGTCATCATTGTCATCTTAGGCTTTTCGTGGTCTCCCAGCCACGGTGGAGCGAAGAGGAACCCTAAGGTGAGGCCGCTCGTCAGGGCTTTTGCCTTCAAGCCGATGACGTAGCGGCCAAAAAGTAGGTTGCGGTGAGGTGCATCGCAACTGAGGTGGGCCGCGATGTCAAATGGGAGGCATCGCGGCTAAGGGTTACGGGCTGCGGCAGAGGAGGAATGCCGGTGCTTCTGAGCAGCGCTCTTCCCTTCCGTGGCCTGGCCGGGGCCACCACCGTTTGATGGCGGACGCGGTGGGGCGCAGGGGAAGAGGAGTGTCGGTATAGCGAAGAGTTGCAGGACGCTCTGACGGCGCGTTGTGTTCCACGCGCGCTGTCAGAGATGTCAGCAACAACTGGTGGGGTCCGCAAGGGCCGATGCCTGCCAGTGGTGCGGGTTGTTCGAAAGAGACACCGTCGCCCTTGGCACATAGGCAACTGAGGGAACACGGGTGGGTTTTAGTCCGTAAAAATCTGACACGCCCTCCTGCTCTCTACCCAGAGCGGGAGAAGTCATTTGATGATTTTCCACCCAAAAAAAAAGAAAAAAAAAAGCCAAGTGAAGTATATTTCCCAAACGTGACCTACTTCCGGCTTTTTCTCTCCAATTTCTAACTTCAAAGTTCTTAAATCTTGGTCTACGCTATTCAACCATCTGAGCTTGGGCCGCCTTCGACTTCTCCGTCCATCCGGTTTCATCCGAATCCATTCGGCCGTTTTTGCGTGATTGAGTAACAAACATCCAAATATCTAAATGTCCAAACATACAAAGTGATCTTTATAGGATAGGGTAGGATTGATAGAACCAGAGCCACCGTACTTACCCCTGCAGTCAATATGCAGGTATTCCGCGGAAGCTGGAGGTCTACCCTTTATCGTTGGAGAACTTGGACCATGAGCAGAAGTTTAACGTATCATGGGTACCGTCTAAGAGCAAGACTTATAATTTTAAACAGAAGACATTCTGACTAGAAATAGAAACACTTGAGCTAAGTACTCTAAAACTCCTAAAATGTTGGTCGTTGGTTGGTTTAGTCCTATATGCAGCTTTTGGTTGGATTGGACTGCTTAAATCCTATGTTCTATCGTTTTGGGGTAGCTCATAAATACCTATGCGTTCTTTGTAAATATAATTTTGATTATAGCTTTCAATAGAGTACGAGTATTATTCAACACCTTAGCAACCATTTGCAATGCAACGTATTAAATTGATTGGGCTATAAAAAGCACACCACATTGAAATATTTAACTACTGCTTAAACTTCTGCTACTGTTTTAACTATGTAACTTCAATCTTTTGATGATTAGCATACTTAATTCTTGATGACGTCATCAGAGGTGTGTTACTACCGTTTCTAATCCAAGGATATTGGTTAACTTAGGGCCGGTCTACATGATGCGGTGCGGCTACGGAACTGCGCTTACAAATATCCATGGTATACTAAAGTCTCCTACACCGACTAGTCTCATCAAAGTGGGGTGGATCGCCTGACGTTATTCGGGTTACTGGGGTGGCGATATCTTTTTCCGCAGGTGGATGCGCGTGCCTCTTGTGGAGTCGTTTAGCCTATGCGAAGTTAATGAATATAGCCTAAAACCGACCTCGGAGCAAATGCTGTATCCACTTGCTGGAATAGACTAAATAAACTACTAGATAAACTTCGGTGTCAGTTTCGGTGGCTCTATAGCCACCGAAACTGACACCGAAGTTTGCAGAGCGGTGGCAGGCTCAAGTGGGAGGGCCAAATTGGTTTCTGACACACAACACGCTCTGCACCATTACTTCCTCGGGTCACAAAGGTTGAAAAGCCGTGAAAGCTTTTTTAACCATGTTTTACCACTCACTGGTAAACAGTCTATGGAAAGGTTAGCCTTTCGACAGCTTTAGAGTTGTGGCAACACAGTGCTTCTCTATCAAACCCTACCAAACGTTCCATATGCTAAAAATCTCGCACGTGGATGAGAGTTGCCTTGGCTTACCTGGAAGTCTTTAAATAGACTTCGGACTCAGGTAGGCCGAAGCAAAAAGAAAACCTGCTCAGGTGGAGATTCACAGATGACTCCGCCCTGGAGTGTAAATGTGGTGCTGACCCACAAACGATGAGCCACTTAATATTGTGTCCAGAAATCCTCGAATCTATGAGGTTGCTCCGCGAAGCCTGTAAAGTTCCCAAGAAGCTGTTGTGCTTTTGGGTGGAGCTAGGCTGGTTTTGTTACCCAGTCTAAGTTCGGAAAAAGGAGTCCCCATCATCATCATCATCATCGTGTCCAGAATGTCGTGTAACCTGCACGCCATGGGAGTTGATAGACGCAACTGAAAGGGTCGAGCTCGTGCCCTAATTCTGGGCTGACTGTATAAAGATTGCTATCGACACACTAACGCTAACAAGTAAATCAATTTGAAACTAATAGGTATACATAGTTGCCTTGCGCTTGCCGCGGTTGGTCCGTGAATGGGTGACCATCTTTACATACCAAGACCCCCCCGTGCCTCGGAAAGCACGTTAAGCCGTAGGTTGACAGTCGTTACGGGTCGAAAGAAGCCCGAAAGTTTGACAACCAGTCCTACCAAGGGGTATCGTATTACCCAGTAACTGGGTTGTGGAGGTCAGATAGGCAGTCGCTCCATGTAAAATACTGATATTCAGCTGCATCCGGTTAGACTGGAAGCCGACCCCAACACAGTTGGGAAAAGGCTAGGCAGATGATGAGGTATATAGTTACAAAACGGCTTCGTCAGTTCATTTTTTTATTTTTTCCATTTTTTTTTATTTTTAATATTGAAATTTCCATTTTTTTTGATGAAATTTAATTACTTACCTATTACTGTATAGAATCAAGTTCTTCCAACTTATCAGACAGCTGTGCTGCTGGGGAGTTTGTTGCGCCACTTCTTCTTCCCAGCTAAAGCACTAGGAAGTGTCGAAGGGTGGGCGTTTTTGGGGGACTGTCTTATGTAATTTTGACGTTCGAAAAGTGCTGACTCTCAGCCTAGTTTGAATAAATGACTTTTGATTTTGATTTCATACGATCAATTGATCTTTCAAGTATATCTACCTACATATGCATAGGTGCATGTCATTCATTCATTGCCAGATTTAATCTTATCAAAATCTCGGCAACAATTAGTAACAATTAAAAGCTTGTTTATTTCACGACATTTCCTAATTGAGATGTCCTAGCTACTGTTTTAAGGTTAATTACTCTGATTGACTTGATTGCTATTACAGTGGTTGAGCGATTGGCTTCGAGAGACACATAACATCACGACTAGTATCCTCGAAGGGTAAAACAGACGCATACCTATAGATAATACACCTCCATTTCGCCTGTTTTGTATAAGTCATATAGCCATCAGCTGGGCACATATCCCGAGTCCGAGTTACTTTGAAATTGCAGATGGAAAAACTCAATAACATACACACATACTCAGCCTATAAACGTTCCCACTGCTGGGACACAGGCCTCCTCTCCATGAGAGGGAGTGGGCCGTAATCTACCACGCGGGCCCAGTGCGGGTTGGTAGATGTCACATCTCTTCGAATTTTTGGTTCTAGGACTTGCCGGTTTCCTCACGATGTTATCTTTCACCGTTTGAGAGCAGTGGTGATGAAATTATTTACACAAAGTAATGCGCCTGGCTGGGTTCGAACGCACGACCTACAACTCGTAAGTCGCGGCCGTTACCACTGGGCCACCACTGCTCTCAAAACCTCAATAACACTTTGCCCGAACTGGGAATCGAACACAGATCCTCATGCTCAGCAGTGGCACTTGCGACCACTAGAATAATCTCGTCTAACGACATAAGTTAGAGGACAAAGCCAAAGACAACCAAATTTTTAGTGCCCATACATAGAAATTAAACATTTTGAAAATGGTCCTACCTCATCAGCTGTATGACAAAGGACCATTCTTAAAATGGAACCAACTATCCATAAACGTTCCTATTTTGAGAACAATTGCTGGTTTTTATATGACCACGAACTATTTACGACGCAAACGTCTATTTTTTTGCATAATCTACCAAAAATTTGTCTTGTTTGCCAGAATTAAAACAATGGGTAATAATCCCGGTATCAAAACTCCACACAAACCAAAGAATTGTAATTAATATTAATGATACACTTTCGGTTTTATTTTGTAATTTATTAGCATCCATGCCGTGTGCGAGGGTTTTTCCATCGTTAACGAGGATTTTCCATACAAACTTTTGTCGCCTATTTAACTCCATGAAGGAATGAATTTTTAAAATACTTCCTTAGTGCTCACCTTCATTGCTTAAGAAACTTTTTTGCTTCTGAACCCGACTTTGTGTTGTTTCATCATCATCATAACAGCCGAAAGACGCCCCACTGCTGGACATAAGCCTCCCCCAAGACGGGGATTTTACCATAATCGCCACGTTTGGCAGGCGGGTTGCCGATCGCAGTATGGTGGTAAAATGCATAGAGAACGCTGCTGCCCATTCTCTAGTAAGTCCCTTAGTCGCCTTCTACGACACCCACGGGAAGATATAGGAACGGGGCATTGTGTATATCAGATAATTAATGAATTTAAGGCAGATAGTGGCTTTTAGTACCTTTGTTGTAGTTGAATCATCATTAACTAGTAACAGGCGCTATAATCAAAATGTTAGAGTTTTTTACTTTAGTTATTAACCACTAGATGGCTCTCAGAGGTATAAAAAGAGTGTCATCATTATCATTAGTTGATGACACCTGCCTGCCTTTTCCAAACTATCTTTTTTTTTCTTTTTTTTTTGGGTGAGAAATCATCAAATAACTTCTCCCGCTCTGGGTGGAGCAGGAGGGCGTGTCAGACTTTTACTGACTAAAACCCACCCGTGTTCCCTCAGTAGCCCGTATGCCAGGGGCTGTGGTATCTCTTTCGAACAAACCCGCACCCCTGACAGGCGTCGGCTTTCAGTCTAACCTCATGCAGTTGAATACTAGTATTTTACATGAAGTGACTGTCAACTTGACCTTCACAACCCAGTTACTGGGTAACACGATACCCCTTGGTAAGACTGATTGTCAGGTTTTCGGACTTCTGACGACCCGTAACGACTGCCAAAGATCCACCAATGATAGCCATGCTTTCCAATCCACGGAGGGGTATTAGTATGTAAAGACGCACCCATACATGCACCAACCCTGGCCAGCGTAGCTTAACCTGACGGGTAAACCCGAGCCGCAGCTATTACGTAGCTACGAATATTTTGTTTTCTAGTCATTGTATAAGAAAATATTGTACAAAATGTAATGCTTCTAGACACAGCGGTTTAGACTCTGCGTTGTTTGACAGTGATCGAATTAATTTTAGATCTCCAATAAGTAAATGGTGGCATTTTAGTACCTTTTTTGTAGTTAATTTATTAACTACTAAACCAGGCATCTGAGCACGTTTCCTGATGACGGCGATGCGGACGAGTACTTTGACGTAGGCGTCAAAGTACTCAAAGTACTTTATTGGTACAGTTAGTTAGTCATTTTATTTATGCCTATAGTAAATCGTCAATAATTTTAATTTAAATAATGGAAACGTTAAGTAAATAAACCAATATTAAATTTTAACTAGAAGATGCTAAAATCAATATTTAATTTAAGTTACTTAAGCTACCACTAGATAGGGTTGCCAGATCAAAATTTCGAAATTCCGGACATTCGATGAAAATTCCTGACTTTCTTATAAATATAATATTTAATGACATTAAAATAAATAATAACATACAATGTTGATTGTTACATTTGATTCCTAAAAAAAAAATCACTCTTTCATTAAATTGTAGAAATTCCGGACGGTTTAGGATTCCCCCCGCATTCCGGACACAGACTTATATTACCGGACATGTCCGGAAAATTCTGGACGTATGGCAACTATAACATTAGTTGACTCTCAAAGGTATCAAAAAGAGTGTGAATATTTCTTACCTCATCATTGGAAGGCGAATACCAGGATGAGTATGGGCACAGCGATGACGCACACGATGTACACCGAGGTGCGCGGCTCACACTCCGATATGATGACGAACTGCTCATTCCACAGCGAGTCGTTGTTGCGGAGAGGTACTTCTAGCACTACCTGGAAGATGAAACGGGATGATGAGTGAAGACTTGAAGAGTACTTAGTTTGGTGGTTTATTTCATCACCACTGCTCTCAAAACGGTGAAGGAAAACATCGTGGGGAAACCGGTATGTCCTAGATTCAAAGTTCAAAGGCATATGATAATTTGGTATCTTGGTAGTTAATCCACCACGTAGGCTCACTTTATCTGAAAAAGAGAGTAGACCTGTGTCACAGTATAAATATGGACAGTATGTAAACTAGGCCTATTTGTTGATTACCTACGCTCCATCGGAGGGTTGTCACTATAAGGGTTTGAAAAATTAAGTGATTTATCGTCACGCAACAAAGGTGGTTGTGGCACAGAACGACCTAGCCTTTATTACCAAGTTGCGTAGATCAACTTGAGCACCTCACTAATATTTAGCTGCATTGGCCTTCCGTAGGAGCATTATTTTGGACTTTTTGAAATTCGATATATTTATATTTTTTTATGTATGTTCGGTCATAACTCCGTCATTTATACACGGATTTGCAAAATTATTATATTATTATATATTTTTGTTCGAAAGGCGTTTATTTCGAAATGGTTCTAATAAAATTTTATATAGATCTGATGATGAGTTTCGGAGACGGACAACGGAACTCTTAAAAACATGACAACAAATCAACCGCGATTGCTGATATCGCATAAATATGCATTGTTTTGACCCCAAGGATGATGAAACTTCGAATTAGCGTGGGAAAAACACTGCCAAGTGAAAAATAACTTTAATTTCGGAAGGCGGTGATAAAAAGTCTAAATACATATGCAAAGACCGACTTCTGAAATTATTTTTTTTTCACTTTGTAGCGTTTTTTCGGAAGTCGCTTGTATTTTTTTTTTGATAAAGTTTTTGCCATAAGATTCTGAAGAGAAGTCCTGTTGGTGGATGGCAACCCTTATTATAATATATAGCTTAAAAAAGTAAAGAATAATTAGAATATCTAACCTTCTGAGAAGAAAAGATATCAAGAGACAGGTCACATCTCTCCGTATTGTTGATACACTCCCTGAGCTTGGTGCGCGCGACGTCGTACCTGGTCTTCTGCAGGTCGAACTGCGCGCGGATGAAGTTGCGCTGCACCTCGTTCTCCGAGTTGAACACGAAGAAGTAGTAGCCGTTAGCTGGTACTCTGGAAAAGATAGGATTAAAGTAAGTATGGAGATGTTGATATTGGTAGGATTGATAGATATGTATGGTTTTTCATTTATGGGAGACTGTCTAACTAAGTCTCAATGGATAGGAGTAGGCTGTAAGAGTATTTTCAAGGTTAACTATTTAGAAGAACAAAGGTCTTTTCTTGCTGCGTCATTTGGTAGCAGTCCATGATCTTTGAACTCAGAAATTTTAGGACTGTATGGAGGTTAAGATGGTAAGTGATAAATTATTGGCTCTGGAAAGATATTATGTTCATTCTCAACGTTTAATAGTGCATTTTCCAATTTATTAAAAACTATTTTATTTTGAAGATTGGGACGAAACATGTAACAGAAAAATAAAAGTAAATTGATTTAAATCCATTTTCTCAATTAAAAACGATTTAAACCAAAATTTTTCGTTGTTTTGAATTTACCGCTAAAACGCTCCTTACGATGATTTTTATCACGTGACGTCAACTTTGTGTAAACTAAAGTAGTTAGTAAGTAAACAAGTGCGTGTCGTATTTATAATTAACAAGATTTTTATGGATAGAACGTGAAATCACTGGTGTGCGGTGCTTCTGTGCACAAATACTTCTAAAACTGCGCCAAACTAAGTATTTGTACTAGTGCTGTTTACACAAAGCTGACTTCACGATGTCACGTGATAAAAAGTCATCGTAAGGAGCGTTTTGGCGGTAAATTCAAAACAACGAAAAAGAAATTTGATTTTAATCGTTTTTAATGGAGAAAATGGATTTAAATAAATTTATTTTTATTTTTCTGTTAAATATATCGTCCCAATCTTCAAATTAAAATAGTTTTTATCAAATTGGAAAATACCCTATTCTATCATTTTGACATCCCTACTATTATATTATATAATATTATAAATGCGAAAGTAACTCTGTCTGTCTGTCTGTCTGTCTGTTACGCTTTCACGCCTTAACCGCTGAACCGATCGTCATGAAATTTGGCCGAGATATAGCCTGGGATATGGGTAAGGACATAGGCTACTTTTTTACGCGATAACCGACATCCACGCGGGCGGAGCCGCGGGCAAAAGCTAGTATTATATATTAGCTACCCAGAAAATGTGGCTATCAGAAAATCTATTCAATGTCGAAATTAAATTAAATGTTTGTTGTAAGTAGGTCTTTCAAGGCCCTTTTTACACGTAATAACAAAATTTTAAAAATAGATGGCACCAGCAGTACTTTTGTGGCTCATCTCTGAGAAGGAATGCCGAAACAACACAGAAGTCATGGTCTAATAATTATTATTAGGATTTTATGTGGGTCTAACAATGCAGGGCAATGTCTGGAAGGGTCTTTAGAAGAACGAACCATTGCTGCTTTAAATTGTTCTGATCTATCCCAACAGACAAACATCAGTCACCGTGGAGCTCAATCGTGTACCTACATGTCGATTCTTCTCACCGCGTGAAGTGAGCGTGGAGTGAGCTGTCAGTGTCATTCCACTAACTTAAGGAATTGACCAAGCATCAAGTGAAATGACACTGACAGGTCACTCCACGCTCACTTCACGCGATGAGATGGTTACAGAATAGCAATACTGATCTAATGAATCCTCACCTATAAGTAAGCGCATTAGCCTTAGCAGCAGCGAAGCCGTCTCCTTCCGAGGCATCTCTATGGCAATGCCTGTGAGGAGTCAGAGGCAGGTTGAGGATCAGACCCTCGCACTCCAACAGGGCTTCTTCACTGCTCGAGAATGATGACCAGAATTCCGAGTTACTCATATCGAGAGGAGTTGTCTCGTTGACTTTCATGTGGTGGTCTGCATAGCCGTCGACATCCTGAAATGAGAAGGTGGTGTTTGGTATAATAATAACATTTGGATTTTAGTAAATACTTCTGCTATGCAAATGATTTACCAAATGTTATTAGGTCTTGGATGGGTAACTTTATTTTTTCACTAGGTCGTATCTTAGGTTTCTAGCAGCACCTATAAAAGGTGGAACAATCGAATGCAAATTGAAGAGATCCATAGGAGATCCAAGATAACCGACATAGCCCGAAGGATTGTTAAATTTAAGTGGCATTGCTCGCAGAACAGATGGCCGATGGGGCCGAAAGGTTCTGAAGTGGCGACCGCATACTGGAAGACGTAGCGTTGGAAGGCCTACTACAAGTTGGACCGATGACTTTGCGAAGGCCGCAGAAATCCGCTGGATGCGAGAAGCACAGAGCCGGACGAAGTGGCGGTGCATGGGGGACGCCTACGTCCTGCAGTGGAGTTTTTCGGCTGAAATGATGATGATCATGCGGAATAAAAGAAATTGTCGGTCATCAATAGGTACAGCTGCCTTCGATGCACTAGATTTACTAATTTAATAAAGAATTGTCACCACTTGCAAGATCTTTGACTAATTGCTAATGAATCGGATTCCTTACCACTTCGCCAGCATTGTTCCTTTCCTCATCATCTTCGTTGAACTCCTTCACCAAGTCTATATGTCCCAACATTGTTTCTCTCTTCTTTCTAGCTTGTTCTACAGCATCACGACGTTTTTCTGCAAAATAAATGACACCTTATTGGTGATGTTCTTCATAAAAGTCAGGTGCGTAGTATAGCTCGCAATCGTGCTTGTATGACTAGACGTATGAACGTAAACCAGGCAATTGGACTGTGTAAGGATCGTAGCAGGTGGCGTTCTGTAGTTTCTGCCCACCCCCATGGAATGTGGATGGGCAATTATGGATGTTTGTATTTAAAAACCACTAACTCAATACAAACTAACATACAACTAAAGAAAGATCAATGTCATAAACTGACAAATACATATTCAAATAAGCTGGAAGTTATCAGAGTACGCACCAATTACGGTAAAAAGACGATATTGTTCGAAGGAGCATAGCTGTTCAATAATTTGCCGGACGATGTAAAAGAATGCGATAACGTGAATACATTTAAAAATAAACTTAAGAAACATATTTGTACGTTATAACTTCTAAAACTCTAGAAGAAATGTATTCAAACTCAAACTCAAAGCATTTATTTCAATTAAACCTTTCACAGGCACTTTTGAATTGTCAAAAAAAAAAAACGAAGTTGAAGCTAGATGCCCATTCCAAAACGTGGATCTCTATGGAGAAGAACAGGCAAGAAACTCCAAGGACACTCTTTATTATTATAATTACTACTTTTTCTCTCATTAAATGTGGACTGTAAGTTCTTATGATAAATAAATTCTTTAAACCAAAACCGAAAAAGGATCTTTATAAAGAAATGGTTTACAATCATACTCTATTGCGTCCGGCTGAAAATAAAAAAGGACGCAATGCTTTCTCCAAAACTTTTGTGCAATGCTTATGATGGGGAAGAGACCTACATTTAAATTAACAAATTAAAATGGTATCAGTCCAGAGTAATTTATGAACAGCCACAAGTGGATATTTTTGATCGAATGTAAGTGCTTTAGTTGAGAAATAAAGATGGTGATGAAGATTTTAAAAGCCAGATGAGCAAGAGTGCAATTTCAAGGTCTAACAAATGAAAATGCAGTTTAAGTGGTTTCAGTAGACCGACAGAAGTTTTCTTGAAACCTATTACATTATGATTTACAGTTTAAAATCGTTTTGAAAATGTACCTAAGTACCTGTTTAAGCGTGTTATGTTCTGGCCGTAAATAATACCTTTGAGCCAAGTTACATTAGCCCGCACTAAAGACTTACAAACGACTGCACTAACGAACAATTTTACGTATTATTTTAACTGCAGAATGACTAAGAGCTTCAAATATATTGGAACACATTCCATTGATGTTGTTACGTCGTAAAGAAGTATTGTTTTATGAGATTTGGCAACATTCCAATTGGGAGGAATTACTGAACTATCCTAGAACAAATAGAAATGAGGAAGCCCGATACAAGATTACAGGTATCATTTATATTGCCAGTAAAAATAGCGTAGTATTAAGTCAAGCAATAGAAGCTAGCTCATACTGAGGCTAGATATTATGTGTGGTTTCTTTGGTCTGGCTATCTATGTAGATTAACGGGTTTAGCTCCCAAGTTGGGAAATGTGTCCACGTCGAATCATCTGCCTAGGCAGATATTAAAAATTTGACTAATGAGGGACATATTATTGGAAGCGTCTTGACCGTCCACTGGGGCCCATGTGACATTCAAATTAAATTGAATACGAGGACATAAAGTAGATAAAAAATTGACAACGGCTTCAGATGAGAACATTTTCTTGTTTTATACTTTTTAGGGCGTGATTTTTCAGTTTAGTTGTTGAAATTACTTTTTTCTTATATCACGTTGGCACGAGTTAGACTATGAATAGCTCGCGATGAACATATTTGCTGGTAAACATGGTATTTAATATCATAATATGAAGAACTAGCGACCCAGCCCCTGCTCCGCACGGGTACAATCTACTGACTTGTCATAATATTCAGATTTATGTGCTTTATTTAGGTCAAATATTCAAGATGCTCTCCAGGGTACAAGCTTACATTTAATAAAATGGTAGGCAACACTTACGCTCCCTCTCTGCCCTGTTCTTCTCCTCATCGATAGCCTCGACCAGCACCTTTCGAAGTCTATCCAATTCCTCACCGCTGCCCGTTACCACCGACATTATATCTGGCTTTGGTTTTGTTGACGCCTGAAATTTAAATAAGAGCTGTGTTAGTTTGTCGTTTATCTTCATTGCAAACGGCGTTTCGACTGCAAAGTGAAACGTCATTTAGCATTTTCGAAGCCTAAAAGCCTTTCTTCCCTCATTATGTTAGGTTCCAGTATATTTTTACACGATTAGGATGAAGCAAAAAGTAGGGTTTTTATTTTGACCGGTGTGTATAGAGCAGTGGGGGCCCAGTGGTAACGGCCGCGACTTACGAGTTCGAACCCAGCCAGGCGCATTACTTTGTGTAAATAATTTCATCACCACTGCTCTCAAACGGTGAAGGAAAACATCGTGAGGAAACCGGCTTATCCTAGAACAAAAAATTCGAAGACATGTGACCATCTACCAACCCGCACTGGGCCCGCGTGGTGGATTACGGCCCACTCCCTCTCACGGAGAGGAGGCCTGTGTCCCAGCAGTGGGAACGTAATAGGCTGAGTATGTATGCATGTAAGTATGTTTGTGGGTATGTATTTGTGTTTATCTGTTCCCTTATAACTTCTAAAATTCTAGTCCTAATTTGATAAATGAGGTATCTTTGGAACCGTCTTGATCAGCCGCTGGTTTTGTGACTTCGCAATAAATTGAATTTGGCAACATCTAGAGGATATAACTTAAAAAAAATGACTGTCTTTCAAATTAGAATATTGTCTCGTTTCATACTTTTAGAGCGTGATTGGTGATTGATGTTTTCTTCTTACGAGCATCAAAGACTTGTTAGGAGCTATAATTTGTGTTACTCTGTAAGTTGTTTTAATTTTCCATCAAGATTCGAATTATAAGCTCGAACGCCTGAATTTTGATGAGCGTGTCTTGCAAAACGCCAACTTATTGCAATATGTAAAAATCTAGGTACTATTGTAACGTTTACCTTTTCCTGGTACTCTACGCCCATTGTCTTGTGTAGTCTGATCAGCACCCTTTTCCCTTTATCTCCTAAAGCTTGCAGTCTGTGCAGCACATCTTCAAACACCTCTTTGGAATTCGGTTCCGTAGGATTCTGTTAAAATTAGATAGATAAAATACTCTTTATTATGTTGTACATAAGCCAGCACATCAGGCTACCCTAATTTGTAATTATTATTTTTAACCGACTTCAAAAAGGAGGAGGTTATCAATTCGGTATATTTATAAAAAATGTATGGTCATGCATAACTCTGTCATATTATTGTATAGACGGATTTGCAAAATTGTTTTTTTGTTCAACCGCGTTTGCTGCTATCGCCTAAATAGTAAATATGCATTGTTTTGGTTTAATTGACTTTGAGAATACCCAGGATGACGAAATTTCGAATTGGAGTGGGGTAGGTACTGTAAGTAAAAAGTGAAAAATGTAAAAGCTTTACAAAAAAAAAAACAACCGGCTTCCGGAAAAAATACATTAAGTACAAAGTGAAAAATAACTTTTTGCCGCTGACTATAAATTAAAGTACATTTACAAAAAGTAAAACACAAAGACACCGACTTCCGAAATTAAAATTATTTTTCACTTTGTAGTGTTTTTTTTTTGGAAGTCGTTTTTTTTATATTCCCAGAACAAAAATGAGTTTATTTTTACTGCACTGTGTTCAAATTAAATCGTTAATAGAATATACACGTTCTACGTGTTTAGTAGTTGTAAATAATGCCAAGCAACAACAAGCTTGGTTATAAAGTGCAACGCGTCATCTTGCTCACAGTTCAACAGTTCGTATGATAGTGGTCTAATATTTCGGCTTAGCAATCGCCAACGTCCATACTACGTTGAATACACCGGTTCTCGTCCGATCACCGAAGTTAAGCAACATCGGGCGTGGTCAGTACTTGGATGGGTGACCGCCTGGGAACACCACGTGACGTTGGCTTTTTGCTTTTTTTTGGGTAAACTTAATATGAAATAAAATATATAGGTGAATATTTTATTATTTTTAACCCACTTCAAAAAGGAGGAGGTTATCAAGTTGGTATGTTTATAATTTTTTTTAATGTAAGGTCGTGCATAACTCTGTCATATTATTGTATAGACGGATTTGCAAAATTCTTGTTTTGTTCAACCGCGATTGGTGCTATCGCCTAAATATGCATTGTTTTGGTTTGATTGACTTTGAGAATACCCCAAGGATGATGAAATTTCGAATTGGTGTTGGGAAGGTACTATAATTAAAAAGTGAAAAAAGAAAAAGCTTTAAAAATAAAAAATAAACAACCGGCTTCCGGAAAAAATACATTACACAAAGTGAAAAATAACTTTTTGCCGCTGACTATAAATTAAAGTACATACCCATACAAAGACTAAAACACAAAGACACCGACTTCCGAAATTAAAATTATTTTTAATTTTTCACTTTGTAGTGTTTTTTTTTTCGGAAGTCGTTTGTTTTTTTTATATTCCCAGATCAAAAAATGAGTTTATTTTGACTGCACTGTGTTCAAATTGAATCGTTATTAGAATATATACGTTCTACGTAAACACGTACTACTACTAAACAGTAGTTGTAAATAATGCCAAGCAACAACAAGCTTGGTTATAAAGTGCAACGCGTCATCTTGCTCACAGTTCAATAGTTCGTATGATAGTGGTCTAATATTTCGGCTTAGCAATCGCCAACGTCCATACTACGTTGAATACACCGGTTCTCGTCCGATCACCGGAGTTAAGCAACATCGGGCGTGGTCAGTACTTGGATGGGTGACCGCCTGGGAACACCACGTGACGTTGGCTTTTGGCTTTGTTTTAGGAAAACTTATTAAGAAATAAAATATTTAGATCAATATTTTATTATTTTTAACCGACTTCAAAAAGGAGGAGGTTATCAATTCGATATGTTTTTTTTAAATGTATGGTCGTGCATAACTCTGTCATATTTTCGTATAGACGACGGATTTACAAAATTCTTTTTTTTGTTCAACCGCGATTGCTGCTATCGCCTAAATATGCAATGTTTTGGTTTGATTGACTTTGAGAATACCCCAAGGATGATGAAATTTCGAATTGGTGTTGGGAAGGTACTGTTATTAAAACGTGAAAAAAGAAAAAGCTTTAAAAAACAAAAAAACAACCGGCTTCCGGAAAAAATACATTACAAAGTGAAAAATAACTTTTTGCCGCTGACTATAAATTAAAGTACATACCTATACAAAGACTAAAACACAAAGACACCGACTTCCGAAATTAAAATTATTTTTAATTTTTCACTTTGTAGTGTTTTTTTTTTTCGGAAGTCGTTTGTTTTTTTTATATTCCCAGATCAAAAAATGAGTTTATTTTGACTGCACTGTGTTCAAATTGAATCGTTATTAGAATATATACGTTCTACGTAAACACGTACTACTACTAAACAGTAGTTGTAAATAATGCCAAGCAACAACAAGCTTGGTTATAAAGTGCAACGCGTCATCTTGCTCACAGTTCAATAGTTCGTATGATAGTGGTCTAATATTTCGGCTTAGCAATCGCCAACGTCCATACTACGTTGAATACACCGGTTCTCGTCCGATCACCGAAGTTAAGCAACATCGGGCGTGGTCAGTACTTGGATGGGTGACCGCATGGGAACACCACGTGACGTTGGCTTTTTGCTTTTTTTCGGGTAAACTTAATATGAAATAAAATATATAGGTAAATATTTTATTATTTTTAACCCACTTCAAAAAGGAGGAGGTTATCAAGTTGGTATGTTTATAATTTTTTTTAATGTAAGGTCGTGCATAACTCTGTCATATTATTGTATAGACGGATTTGCAAAATTCTTGTTTTGTTCAACCGCGATTGGTGCTGTCGCCTAAATATGCATTGTTTTGGTTTGATTGACTTTGAGAATACCCCAAGGATGATGAAATTTCGAATTGGTGTTGGGAAGGTACTGTAACTAAAAGGTGAAAAAAGAAAAAGCTTTTCAAAAAATTAATAGTTTAAAAAACTAAAAAACACGCTTTTAGCACGCACTAAAAATTACAAAAAATGGTGTTAAAAAACATCCAATTGAACAAGGACCTTATGGTTATGTTTTAAAATGGAAAATCTATCAAAGACAAAATTGAAAATATATCAAAGTTTGTCGGATTAGGGTAGCTTGATGTGCTGGCGTCTGTACAGCATAAAAATTACTGATAAAAATGTAGACATTTCGTATAGGGTGACACATTAGGCGGTCTATTCGCTATATGGGATTTTTAATAGACAACGTTTGGATTGAAGGATAAACAATGTTGGAGGTGCATAAATTCATACATAAATAAAGCTTATCCTATTAACATTAAAAATTTGAAATTTGTATGTATAGATATTTGTATGTTTGGTAATCAATCACACAAAAACGATTGAATGGATTTGGATGAAATTTGGCACACGGGTAGATTATAACCTGGGTTAACACATAGCATAACACATGTACGTTCCCGTGGGATAATTCTGGACACCTACGCGGGCAAACCCGCTGGCGAAAGCTAGTACTATTGTGCTATTGTATTATAAACATAAAACAAGATCAAGTTACTACCTATGATAGCTAACTAGCCAGCTGTTGACTATCATCATTTGCCTAGCCTTTTCTCAACTATGCTGGGGTTGGCTTTCAGTCTAACCGGATGCAGCTGAATACCAGCAGTTTACACGGAGCGACTACCTGTATGACCTACACAACCTAATTACTGCTGCCACAACTATAGTCGTAGCTGGTAGCTATCAACTTATTGGTAAAAATAGTTGGTAAGAATAGTTATTCTAGAGTCTAGGTTTGTGTTCGGTTGATGGCAATAGGCTCACCGTCTATCACAAGGGACTAAAACATAACTAGCAAACTGTGGACGCATAGACACCAGCCCATCAAGCTACCCAAATCTGTCAAATTTCTTTGATAGATTTTCAACTTTATTCCATAAGCATAAGGTTCATGTTCAGTTGGGAAAATTTGACAGTTTGGGGTAGCTCGATGTGCTCGCGTCTGTACACGACATGGTTCACTCTCTACCTAATCCTGGTTTGCCCTTGCTTTTTATTATGTTAATACCATTGACAAATAATGACTATGTTTTAAGATTATACCTCAAAACCTAACACTAAAGCCTAAGTCAAATATTGATAATGCTCTCAGCAAGACAATACACCATTTATAGATAACTTAAATCTACTTTGATAATAAACTTTCCATTACATATACAATATTGACAGTTTAGAATGACAATTTTCTTGATAAACATTGTGTATTTGCTCTTAAAAATCATATGAGTAACACTATTTACATAAATACATATATAGGGATCATAATTGCCAACATGATTTGATTTGATTTTTATTTTCTCACCACAATAATATATAGGTACATTATAGAGGCATCAATACAAAATACGTAACAGCTATAATTATACTGTGGGAGACTGGAGCCTAAACTAGACGTGAGGTCTGTATTTCAGGACACCAGGTCCCCTCCCTTTGGTAGTGCTTACATTTTAATGTTATCTTTGTAGCATTACAATGTGTTGGGATCATCATCTGTATCACTGTGCAGGTATCTAAGGCTAGAGTTTATACCCAGTTTCAAGGATGAATAAAGCACTAGGAAGGTGAAGGGCGGGCGTTTTTGGGGGACTGTCTTTTGTAATTTTTGACGTTCAAAAAGTGCTGACACTAGCCTAGTTTGAATAAATGACTTTTGATTTTGAAAATATATCGTACCAATATCTATATTATAACATCACTAACCTCTGATATATAATCCGTAGTTACTTCTTTCACTTCCATAGCGGATTTATCTTCCAAATCGTCAGTCTTCAATGCAAATTCACCCGTCTCTTCTGCACCTACATCTTTTTCTTCTCCCATAGTTTCTGCATATTCTTCGACATGTTTGGTATCACCGCTGACGTTTTTGACTTTCTCTTCGACTACTGTGTCATTGGCATTAATTTGATCGTTAGTTACATTCATATCTTGTAGTGTATTATTTTCAACTCTATATGGTTTATTTGGTAAAAATTCTGTAGAATTATTTTCTGATTTTGTTAATATTATGCTGCTGTTGCCATCAAGATCTGTAAATAGATAGATTATTGTGTAAGATTGATAGTAACTAGTAACAGGAGATACTTTATGAATGGGGCCCGCAAGGGCCGATGCTTGCCAGGGGTGCGGGTCTTTGAAAGAGTTACGGGCCCTGGCACACAGGCTACTGAGGGAACACGGGTGTTTTAGTTAGTAAAAGTCTGACACAGCCCTCATGCTCCACCCAGAGCGGGAGAAGTTATTTAATGATTTCTTACACAAAAAAAAAAAATGCTTTATGAGATTATTCTCTCTATATGAGTAGGTACCTACGTCTAAGACTGGAATGGTTGGAAGACACACGTTGAGTCATCGAATTTTTAGAGCAGCACCTTATTTGCGTAACACACTATCAGTCAGAATCGGAATCATTTTGTCAGAAATTGGTTATAGATTGCTTTATATATTCGAAACATTTGTCTACTCCACAACGTAAACAACGCAAGGAATGTTGTTGAACTATCAAAATGAAAGGTATTCCTACTGATAATGTGTTACATAATTACCCCTCTGATTGGGGCGATGAATGTGTCCGCAATAGTTATTATTTATACGGTCCGATGTTGAGAACGTTATTTCTGAAAACTTATCCGTATCAGTTACAATAACTCATTTCATGGTGACAACCTCAATTATTATCAGACTTTTTGTTTTTCGACAAGTCTTCCTTCTGATATGTAAATAATGCATTTATCTATGCGTTTTATTATTTTGTTTTGCTAATATGTAGGTACATGAGTAAAAGTTTGCCAAGTCAGCGAAATAAAATAAAAGAGTAACCTCGAGATTATCTAATGGACGTATGTACGAGTATGCGTAAACAACGGCTGCCGACTATTATAGACTCGGCTATTTCGATTTTTTCTTATCTCCATTACGATTAAATCTAGGAGAATGATGATGGCATTATCCTCTCAGCCTATAATGTTCTCACTGCTGAGACACAGAGGCACTCAGTCGGTGAGAGGGAGTGAACCATTGTCCACCACGTGGGCCCATTGTGGGTTGGTAGACGTCACATGTCTTCGAAGTTTTGGTTCTAGTACATGCCATTTTCCTCACGATGTTTTCCTTCGCCTTTTTGAGAGCAGTGGTGATGAAATAATTTACACAGAGTACAGCGTCTGTCTAGGCCTACAACTGGTATGTGGCAGCCGTTACTATTGGGCTACCACTACCTACTCTATTGGGTCACCACTCAGGTCTCAGCATGATCCTCAGGGTGACGAAAATATTGAAGAGAACAGCAAATGTTATCTTAAAAATCAGCACTAGCCTAATTTATTGTATAACTCCACTCTTCCCTGATTTGTGCTTTTGACCATGACTTTCCGACAAGTAGGTTATAAGTTTTCGTATTAAACCATTAGTATTTCCTCCAACTTATCCTTTTGACGTCTCGATAAATTAAATACTAGAAGACGATTGGTATTGAATTACATCAACTTTTTTTTAGTTAATAAAGTGTATTACAATGTTTTAGATTTTTTGAATGAAATTTACTTTTGTATTCCGACTTCTAATTTATATGGTTAAGAATAACAATTTAATCATGTGAATTTTAAATCAATTGACTTTTGAATTTTACTATTTGACTGCATAATAATTAATTTACTGGACCTATTTCAATTAATTTTTGACTATAATATACTAATACTATAATATTTTGACATCAATTATTATTTATTTCTTGTGTATTTTGTAATGAAATTTAAAAATACTTTATGTAAATGTAATTTCTATTCCTACAAAATTTGTACGCCGTTATTGGCAAAACATGGACGCTCACAACATATTCATTTAATACCCTGCATGTCTGATTAGTCTGTTTATCTAAACGCATGTTTGACAAATAAATTATCTTTAACTAGTTAGTACAAAATTAATCTGCCTGGCCTTTTACCAAATATGTTGGGGTCGGCTTTCAGCCTGAGAATGCAACCGAATAAGTATGTATATAAGTGTATGTAAAAAAAAGATGTTATAAAGCGCTTAAAGCTAGATTCAAAAATATTAATATTCCATAGGCCTATCAAATAGAATTCAAGATAGATACATATAAATATTGGAGTATCAATGGATTTATATATGTCATATTCATATCTTGTTACTGGCCTAATTTTAGATACCTAAGTTCCACTTTATCAGATGGAGATTAATAAGGATAAATCATCTGTAACTCCTGTCTAATTTTTATCAGAATGTGGCAAAATTGACGCACTTACTTAATACCAAGATTATGCTTTCTTTTTGCATGTTACATCTCAGATAGAAAGTTAGTTGTTTGGTAATGATGACAATGTAAATACGTTATTTTATTTCTTTCAGGTTTAAGAGCGGGTACTAATCCTGTCTTCAATTTGATTTTTCATGAAATTGCAAAGAATTACTTCATATTATAAAACAACACCCCGTTTCTCTGTCTGTCTGTTCGCGATAAACTCAAAAACTACAGAACGAGTTATACATTAGGAAAAGAGGGTGGGAAATCATCAAATTACTTCTTCCGCTCTGGGTGGAGCAGGAGGGCGTGTCAGACTTTTACTGACTAAAACCCACCCGTGTCTGTCCTCAGTTGCCTGTGTGCCAGGGGCGGCGGTATCTTATTCGAACAACCCAATTCAAATATCACCAGGTGTATAATTTGTTAAAGTTTGGTGTAAATTAGTTAACGCGAGCGTAACCGCTGGCATAAGCTAGAGCTTATGTAATAGAGGACAGCTGATATTTATTCACGATTACGATATTGGACCCATAGAGAAAGCTGTGCAGTCTTTAAATATGGTCACACATCTTTGATACACGCTGTATTAATGAACAAAATGCGTACATACCTTGAAAAGACAGCCATTTCCTCTCATTTTTATCCACATTGACATCCCTGTGCCTATTGGTCACGTGCAATGGAATGATGTTCGGCGGCGGTTTGTAGTTCTTGGCTATTTGGATCTTGGCTGCCTCTCGTAAAGCATGGAGACGTTCTAGGATTTCTCGTAACTCCTGGAAATAATTAGATTTTATTATGTTGTAGAATTTATTAATGGCGGCGTTTGGAGGGGCTTGTGGCTAAGTTATAATATAGGCAGGGGTTGGGCTGCGGATAGGTGATCATCTTTACATATCCGTGCCTCGTATTTGCATGCCCTAGTTAAGGTAGTTAGTATAAGGATCATTTTAAACTAAACATCTGTAACATGTGCTTAATTTCGGTGCAATTATAGAATTATTCTATTCTATTTTATTCTCGGAAACCAAGTTATGCGGTTTATCCCGGCTGTCATTCGTCGATCGTTGACAGTCGTTACGGGTCGTAATAAGCCCGAACGTCTGATAACCTTGTCAGATATGCAGTCATCATCATCATGATTTCAGCCGAAAGACGTCCACTGTTGGACATAGGCCTCCCCCAAGCTCCGCCACTTCGACCGGTTCAGTGCTTCCCGCATCCAGCGGATTCTTGCGGCCCTCACAAGGTCTTCTGTCCACCTTGTGGGAGGCCTTCCAACATTACGATAGACAGTCGCTCCTTGTAAAATACTAGTATTCAGCTGCCTCTGGCTAGACTGGAAGTCGACCCCAACATTGTTAGGAAAAGACTAGACAGATGATGATGATGAATTTATGGAAGACAGCGTTTAGAATACCCACATGGTGCCCGTTATATTTAAGTCCCAGTGGGCGAGCGTATTGCCATCAACCATTACCGCTGGTAATGTGTTCCGGCTGGTGCCGGACGTAAAGAATAGCAGCATCCCATTTCTCCCCGTGGGTGTCGCTGTGAAAAGGCGACTAAGGGACTAATTAGAGAATGGGCAGCAGCGTTCTCTATGCGTTTTACCACCATACTGCGATCGCCAATCCGCCTGCAGCCAAGCGTGGCGATTATGGTAACCCCCCCCCCCCCTCTCAAAATGCTTGAAGGAGGCCTATATCCAGCAGTGGACGTCTTCGGCTGAAATGATGATGATGATTACCGCTAGATGCGGGAAACACGGAATCGGTCCAAGTGTCGAAGTGAACGTCTTTCGGCTTAAATTATGATGATGATGGGCACAAATCTAGACCCCGGGTAGCTACTGAGAGATTTCTAATGGAAATACCCAATTGCACTTTACTTACACCAGCATACTTAATCTCTGAAATAATAGTCATTGTTACGTACCTTAGGATCATGATCAGTGACATCGACAGTGGCTAAGCTGTCAGCTGATGAAGATGATGTCTCGTTCTCTTTGTTGTTCGGATCGTGGAAGCTCACTCCTGACTTGTGTCTCCTCATCGTATCTGTTTTCGAGAAATTAGTTTTAATGTTCGCCTCTTCATAAGTGGGAACTTTCGGAGTATCATCTCCAATTGACAAACGTAGTTGTTTGTTGTTATGAGAGTCATCGTCATCTGTAGCCCCTTCCACCCACTTGTGGTCAGAGCTATTAATGTCATCACCACTGCTCTCAAAACGGTGAAAGAAGACATTGTGAAGAAACTGCACATGTTTGAGACCAAAAAAAAACGAAGGCGTGTGACATCTACCAAACCACACTGGGCACGCGTCGTGGATGACGGTCACTCCCTATCATAGAGAGGAGGCCTTTGTCCCTACAGTGGGAATATTAAATGCTGGTCATAGGCGACTCTTTCTTTGTGCCAATCTCCACGCTACTGTGCAAATGTCATTACAAATTTAATCAATACTAATATTATAAATGGGACAGTTACTCTGTCTCTCTGTCTGTTATCTTTGCATTTTGATGCACATGGATAGCTCACGACCTGAGCTAGGACATCTTAAATACATTTTATCTCGGTAGGGTACTATCTCTTGGGGTAATTTCCGATCTCTACGCGGCCGAAACCGCGAACAAAAGCTGTGTGCTTTATCATTTATATTTAACTCACCAGGATCATTAGTTTTTCCTTTGACCAGAGCCAGCTGCTTTATCTTCTCATCCAGGGCGGTCTTGGACAGCAGCCCGAGCTTGTAGGCTTCCTCCAACTCCTCGACTTCCTCTGACGAGTCGTCGCCGATGTACGCGCAGTCTTGTAGGTGCTTGTAGCCCTTGATCATGATGAGGGACGCGCCGGGATAGCTGTGAAGAAGGTTGTCTCTAATAAAGTTTTTGAAGAAATTAATACTAATGCATCTGTGGTGATTAAAAAATGTATATTGTGGGTTACATACCATGGTAGCTACCTAAGTAATCAGTTTGTCCTAGGTAAACATAATCCTACTACCGAGTGTAGTCTCCGATCTTCATGAGAGTGTGGTGGGTGTTACATATGCATTAGACATGACCTTCGTTTTGTCCAAGTTCATTTTAAGACCCACTCTATCGGATTCGGATTTCGGAAATACTAAAGAAATTCTTAGGATATTAGAGATATACAAAACAAATCTCACCTAACACAAGCTGATACAGTAACTGAAGATCCCTTGAGCAGATAGAAGCCCCAGTACTCCTTCATGTCGTCTTCTAGCTCCAGTTCTCTGGTCATGGACACTGGCACCAGTTCTTCAGTCAGCTCTGGAGGGCCGGGCACCACGAACGCGTTGAACGTCGCATTGGACCGCACCACCTGTGTCTAGAAGAAAAGTACCTAGGCGGTTAAAATATGCACTAACATTTTGGATTGTGGACGCGAACACTGCGATACAATAGAATACTCTTTATAATGTACACCATACAAGTTACAGATACCTATGAAAGCTATATATACTCAAACTCACGCCTTTTTCTTATGGGTGCCCATGCAGGTTTATATGAAATAAAAAAAAATTGATTTGATTTGATTTGGTGTAGGCAGAATGTGGAAATATTACATCATAATTAGCCTATAATGTCCCCACAGCTGGGAGACAGGTTTCATCTCGGTGAGACAAAGCGGGTCCTGCGCCTAATTGCGTAACTTACGATTAATAGTATTCTGTTTAATTTGACAGTTCAACAATATTATTAAAGAGTTATTAGGTCTTTACCTATGAAATTGCCGTTCTGCAGTACTGGCCATTTCAAATCAAAATAATTTTTGTTTGGCTAAGAATTCTAATTTCAAATTAATTTTATTTTAAAAACATGGATTTTTTTTTCTAAAAGTAGTCATTTCTTTATTGATTAGTGTTACATTTTCATCGCATTTCAATCTTTTTCGTCATCATGGATATGTAGCGGCACTACAAATAAAAATGCTTCGCAACAAATTCTCAGAAACGCAAAAAGAGAAGTGGCGCCATCTACAATGCAACAGGCGAACTAAATGAGCAATTCTGCATCGCGCAATCAGAGTTTTCGACGGCACTCGAACATATACAAAATCCCGACATCAGCTGTCGGGCAGTTGCCCGGACCAGACACAATACCCGTCTGGTCGGAGGATCCTCCTTTTCAATAGAGGATGAGCGAACTTTACACCCTGTTCCTCATTACCTCTAAATTGGTGACCCCGAGAAAAGAACGTCAGCGCAGCCTTCGTGCAACACTTCAGCGTGACGTCATCATCATCATCACATCAAGACCACTTCCTCAAGCTTTCGAGCGGCGAGTCACACAGCCAGCCAGCACCCTACGGCTTCAACGGGTATCCTGACCACCTGCATGCAGCGAACCGCATGCCTGGTCATCACCCACAGCCTCATCAGCAACCATGGCCCAGCACACTGCACTTTCGGCCGGTCGAGAGCCTAATCTCCCGGTCGACGCCAGCAGTCAGCCTCAACCTCTCAACCCAGCGCTGTACCAGATCCGACTCACTGGAGCATAACGCAGCGCAACCCCGACTCACTGGGGAATCGTCGTAGACAGTTCCGACTCACCGCGAACTATGCGACACCCGGTTCCGACTCACTGGAACCACAAACTGGCCCTGGCAAGCATCACATATGCACTGACTCAGCCCACTATCGACCTCCGGTCTCCGGGGGGGAGTGATGTAGCGGCACTACAAATAAAAATGCTTCGCAACAAATTCTCAGAAACGCAAAAAGAGAAGTGGCGCCATCTACAATGCAACAGGCGAACTAAATGAGCAATTCTGCATCGCGCAATCAGAGTTTTCGACGGCACTCGAACATATACAAAATCCCGACATCAGCTGTCGGGCAGTTGCCCGGACCAGACACAATACCCGTCTGGTCGGAGGATCCTCCTTTTCAATAGAGGCTGAGCGAACTTTACACCCTGTTCCTCATACCTCTATAGATACGTTAAAAATTCGAGTAATTATGGAATATGAGTACCGTCGTGGCAGCAACGCGGCACAAGCGGCACGCAACATCAACGACGTTTACGGAGCTAACACTACAAACCAACGCACCACCTGTTATTGGTTTGCTCGCTTCCGTTCTGGAAATTTCGACCTGAAAAATGAACCTCGCGGTCGTCCGAAGACTTTGGTCGACAATGACGAATTAAAGGCGATTGTGGAAGCTGATGATACACAATCTACGGCTGAATTAGCAGCAGCTTTCGACGTTAGCGTCAAAACAATATTGGTCCATTTGCGTCAAATTGGCAAGGTAAAAAAGCTTGACAAATGGGTGCCCCACGAACTCAATGATCGCCAGCGCGAAGTACGCGTCGAGACGTGCCTTGCACTGCTCAACAGACACACAAATGAAGGAATTTTGAACCGCATTGTTACCTGCGATGAAAAATGGATTCTGTTTGATAACCGTAAGCGCTCAGCAAGTTGGTTGGATCCTGGTTCAGCACCTAAACAATGCCCTAAACGAAAACTTACCCCTAGAAAAGTGATGGTCACTGTTTGGTGGTCTAGCGCCGGTGTGATTCATCACAGCTTCTTACCAAACGGGGTGAGCATTACTGCAGATGTGTACTGTGAAGAACTGAACACAATGATGGAGAAGCTGGCGCATCTCCAACCAGCATTGGTCAATCGCTCGTCTCCGCTGCTCCTGCACGACAACGCGCGACCTCATACTGCACAGCAGACGGTCTCCAAGTTGCAAGAACTGGGGTTGGAAGCTCTCCGTCATCCGCCCTACTCACCAGACCTTGCGCCTACAGACTACTACTTTTTCCAGAATTTGGATAACTTCTTGGCGGGAAAAAAATTTAATACCCGAGAGGCAGTACAAAATGCCTTTGAAGAATTTGTTGCCTCCCGTCCAGCTGATTTCTTTAAGAAGGGCATCAATAAACTGCCACTGCGATGGCAAAGATGCATTGATTGCATGGGTGATTACTTCGATTAATACAAATAAAAAATTCATGAAAAAAATTCGTTTAAATTTTTTCATACAAAACGGCAATTTCATAGGTAAAGACCTATTATTTAAGTTGTTGAGCAGACAAATTTTTCGAACATATGAAGCAATGGTTTAACGATCAATTTCAAAACGAAACAGATTATGATTAATCGTGAGTTACGCAATTAGGGTGCAGATATCACATGTCTTCGATTTTTTGGTTCTAGGACATGCCGGTTTCCTCAAGATGTTTCCCTTCACCATTTTTAGAGTACTGGTGATCCAATAAAAATACAAAGTAAAGTGTTTGCCTGGATTTGAACTCATGACCTATATATAGGTCATCATCATCATTTCAGCCGCAAGACGTCCACTGCTGGACATGGGTCTCCCCCAAATTGGGGGGTTTTGCCATAATCGCCACGCTTGGCAGGCGGGCTGGCGATCGCAGTATGGTGGTTAAATGCCTAAAGAACGCTGCTGCTCATTCTCTAGTAAGTCCCTTAGTCACCTTCTACGACACCCACAGGAAGAGATGGGATGGTGCTATTCTTTTACGCCCGGCGACACATACGGGACATATATAGGTACGCGGGGCGGATAACACTGGGACACCAGTTGACACCACTGCTTTCAGTTTACATAGGGTGAAACAATAAATGCGCGGTCTCATGGCTAAACGCAATCTTTTCAAGACATTCGAGTGATAGTTCATAGTATTATGATCTTCCTTCGTAGGTTATCTTTCAACTAGAGACGGCTTGAAGCTATGCGTTGGGAACATTGCAGGTGAAACATACGGGCCAGATACCTTGATATGATATTCATCACATAAATGTTCATGCTGAACGTAGACTTCCTCATAAATTAAGTACTAGAACAGGCAGTTGGAAGTCTTCAAATTTCCACCTAGGTGATGATGACTTTTTCAAAATTTACTGAAGACGTAGCCTATGATGAGACTTTGTAATATTGTCGTAGTTAGGACAACTTGGGAAACGTCTGAATATGCTAATCACGTTCAGTTTAAAGGCTACTTCAAACAGGCGCGTCGCGAGTCGCGACGCTCGTAGAACAATTTCCATAAATTTTTCGTAGAAAATGGTCTACGAGTGTCGCGTGGCGCTGCCGCGTTACGCCTTTTTTAAGAATCCTTAATTCGAAAAATTCGCCTTCGAATATACACACCTAATCACTACGCTTAGTAAATGAGTTTGATCACCTATCAATTATTCAATCGATTGACGCACCGAAACGCATTGAAAAGATAGTATTTATTCTTTTACGAGTACGTGTCATAAAACATTACTAAAGTCTCTAAGACTAACAGTAAAGATAAATTAATAATTCAAGATAGTGTTATCGGTCAGAACATTAAATATTATTTGGCTCAGGAGCTTTATATCCTTCCATTTTAGACCTTGTTTTCCAGAACGTAAGGTGTATTTCCGTTTGCTGTTAGGAGATATAATTAATGTGTTGCCAGTGTTATCAGAAGTATTTATTTGATGTTTGTCTAGTGGTAAAAACCGTGTCAGGCCACGCACATTGGGTTCCGTAGTTGGGATAAATCGGTGCTCCGTGGGAGAAATATATCCTAAGAACAAACTAACATTGTACCTACTTGAAAAACATGTTCTATTCATACATTCCAACTGCAAATGTAGGTTCGTGCGCCCAATATTGAGATAATTACCATGTTTTTTAAGACTTTACACGGTTATAGGTTTTCCTGTAATGTATGGAACAATATACAAAATTGGCTTTAAAGTTTTGGAGATAAGAGGGGAGAATTGTTCATTTTCATTTATTTATTTTGAAATTATAAAAGAAAACATGTGAGGCCCGCACAGTTAGTTCTTTTATTTGATATATCACATAAAATGTATGTGGCCCAAAAGTAACCCCCTTTTTCAAAATTACTTATTAACGTTACACGTTCCAATTTGGGCCACTGAAATTAATATGTGTTCCAAATTGTAATTGGCTATGACAGACGAGCAGACAGAGAGAGAGAGAGAGAGAGAGATACACGAGTAATCCTATTATGGTTCCGTTTTTTTATTTCAGACGTACATACGTAACCCTAAAAATTAAATAATTTGTAAAACAGCCGTACCCAAGCCTTCTTATAATTTTGGATATAACGAATAACTGGTGCGTTCCAGTTTAGTTCAGTTCAACAACTCTTGGCGACATACAGGATAAGTTTTTAACCAGTGCGCAACACACCACAGACAGCCCGCTTTGCAGGGGCTGCCTTGACGCCGAGGAATCAGCCGCCCACGTCATCCTGGAATGCGAGGCCGTGGCTTCTGGCTTCTCAACGTGAAGAAATCCTCGGAACAGTGAGGTCGCTCCGCGAAGCCTGTGAAGCTCCCAGGAAGCTTCTGTGCTTTTGGGCGGAGCTAGGCTGGCTCTGCTAGCCAGTATCCCCACGCACAACGGACCGAATGGGAGTCTACGTGCGGAAAAGGGAGTCCCATCATCATCATCATCATCATCAACCAGTGCGCAAATTGTAAGCATGAATTCAGCATCATTTTAGACACGCCAGTGCAGAAATTTCTCATCGGTTATACAAAAAAAAGTCAGCTGTTTCATAGAAAAGTTCAATACCTACGCGTTCAAAATGTATGGAGCAGCTGATTTCTTTTTGTATAACCGACGAAAAAATACTGCGCTGGCGTGTCTAGAATGATGCTACTCATGGTTACAATTTGCGCACTGCATAAAAACTTATCCTGTATAAATAAATTCATCAGTATCCTTTTATGTTGGGTCGCAGCAACATGAATTTTGCTTCCATACTCCTCTACTCCATTCTTTCACACAGCCTATCCGGCTCGAAGGACCAAAAATATAAGGTTACGCCTAAGGCACATATCTACACTAACATAATACAGAAGAAAGATTTGTATGTTTGTAAGGGATAATCTTAAAAACCACTGGACCGATTTCAAAAAATATTTCACCCTTACAATGCTAAATTATCCCTGAGTAACATGGTTATATATTTATTACTAGAACAAAATAGGGATCCTACCCGTGCGAAGCTGGGATGGGCCGCTAGTAAATAAGATAACTTAATTAGAGTTCAATTTGTGTATTAAGAATTAAATTGATAAATGATTGACCCCACCGAATGCTATGCAATTACTACTTCTAAGTTAAGGTATATGTATTTTATTCATTGGATGCGTGTCTATGTCAGCATAAAATGTAAGTACAATTGATATGTACGGGTTTGCTCGTACATTTGATCTTTCCCTACTCTTATAGCCATCCACATCAATGGCCAAAACTTGCCATACATTAAACCTTTCCTTGCTTTAAGGGCACACTTTGCGCGGGCTTGAACTCACTGGTGGGCCTGGCTAAAAATCACGCTGTCTCACCAGGCTTCGTACCCGACAGAGATAGTATCAGTGGTGAGCAGTTAGACTCTAGTCTACACGTACAACGTTATCGAGTAAGATGCAGGAGCATTTTTGGCAAAAAAATCGCGAAAAAATTAAGAAAAGTCCTTCAGAAGATCGGGTTTTATGAAAAAAACCACTGCATAAATCAATAACCAATAAAGTTTATTGAACTTATTGTTAATTGATCTTTGTCGGTACCGACTTGGTTTTCGAGATTTTACACTCCTTTTATTACTTAAACACGCTCAAAGTTAGGTTAAATTAGCAAGAAAAACGAATCTTTGTTGGCTCATAACTTTTTATTTTAGTATTCTGTTTCCGTACAGAAAATAATAATAACGAGACAAAACCATACCATGTTTAATTTTTGATGTACATAGTCAAACAGTGGAGTAAAACCCTCCCGAAGTTTGTATGGAAAAAATGTGAACAAGTGTCACCTTAACACTAAAGTGAGAGCGAAGCTAAGCGTAGGTCCCGCTTTAGCATCCGTGGTAATTTTTTCACCCTTGAAATTTTTTCTGGAATGCTATGGTTGGATGAAATGGTAAGGTAATTTTTTAAGTCTTGAAAATCCTTTCACGAATGCAAGGAAAGACCCGGCAAAGGCCTGTTGCTTCCCCTTCATTTTATTCGTCACCACCACACCTGAACCGGTGTTTTGCTCCGCAACTTTTCCTTCACAGGGGGAGGTCTACACAAACCCCCTTCCCTTTCTCACTCAAATCGTAACAAACAAGTTTGCCAGCGAACATTCAACATAGGCGGATAATAGTTAGTGAAGACTGTGTTTGCACCTACTCTCATACACGTGCTAAACCTTCCGATCACTACGCATATTACTATAATATTTATTGATGCATAATTATTAATAAACAGCATTGTTAGTTCTCATGATTGTGACATGTGCTTAGGGTGACACGTGTATCGAGCTAGATCAAGACATAGAATAACTTCTACAAGGATAGTTTGGCGCCAAAATGACATTGACAGCGGGCCCTTGTTGGTAAACATTTGTGAAACTGTCACAGATGTATTGCAAAAAGGTTTACTTAAAAATAAAAAATAAACTAATTTCAAATAACCTCGGAAGTCGGTTTACTATTTAATTATTTTTGCCATCGACCTACGAAATTAAATTTATTTTCACTATTTAGTGAATTTTTGGAAGCCGGTTGTTTTTTTTAATAAACTTTTTATTTTCCTAACGCTTGCGAGTCGAGCAAAACGAAAAAAGGCCAGAAAAACGCTAAGCGAAAGCGAAGAATAGCGCGGCGGCCGACGCGGTGCGATACGGCGGGTCGAGGCCGAAATTTCAAGCAGACGAAGTCGCAGGCAGAATCGATTATTGACTTAAATAACACAAGTCTTAATATATATAAAGAACGTACTAAACTACTCAAATGACTTCACAAGTAACTAGTTGTATAACATTTATTTACAAAAATAGTTAATCGTTTCTGTATAAATGAATTAATTAACAGGTACCTACTAAGAGCCGACTACGGCAAACCTAAAGAAGGGTAATATTTTTAATAGGCTATGTACCTATGTATTTTCATCTGTTCCGTCAACATAACTTCCAAACTTCTAGATGTATTTTGTTTGACAAACAAATTATCGTTGGAAGTCGCAAGTTTTTCCGCAGGTATAACCTAATTCAACACACCCTAAGCTCAAAAAGGCCGTTGCTCAACATAGCTTGCTGATGTCAAAGTCAAAGTCAAAGCATTTATTTCAATTAGGCACTTATAAGGCACTTTTGCACGTCAACATTCACATTAAAATAATATAGAATTGATTCTAATCGCCCGTTCCAAAATGTAGTTTAGTATCGAGCTCTTTTAAAATGTTTTAAGTAAGTACAATATTTAACATAGTACATTCATGATAATTATTATGTGTGAAAACGATGCACTCAGAATAAAATTACTATACCAAAATAGGTAAAAAAGAATGCAATTGAAGCAATACAGATATATTAATTTTATGATAGATACATGGTGCTCACATATTTACAAACATTGCTGCTGATGATAATGATGAGAAAGATTGGTATACAATGGTACACACCTACCTGGCACCAAGTGGGCGATATCTTACTGTCTATCAACCGCATGTCCGTCATACTCATCGGGTACATCTGGCCGGAGAACACGCGGTATCTGGAACAAGGAATATTAAGGTTAGTCTGCAATTCTTCTTCTGTCGTATTGTAAGAGTCAGAAAGGCTTTTTTTCATCATTCGGATCCGTGCGGTTTCGGACGTAAAATAATAGCATCATCCCACTTCTTCCCGTGGGTGTCGTAGAAGGCGACTAAGGGACTTACCAGATAATGGGCAGCAGCGTTATCTATGCATTTTACCATCATACTGCGATCGCCAACTCGCCTGCCAAGAGTGGCGGAGGCTTTTGAGGGTGGAATATGCCCAGCAGTGGACGTCCTTCGGCTAAAATTATTCATCTTATAGATTAAATATGAAAAAAAAAATGTGCCGAAATATTAAAAAAAACATCTAAATTCGGACCTCCCATACAAAATCGATCAGCTGACTATTGATTTTGCATGCAAGGTCCGATTTTTTTTTTCGTATTTGAACCCATTTCCGTGGAGAAAGTTGTTCAATTTCACGGGTACTATCACCCTGAAAAATGTAAATTGCTACTACTAATGCTACTACTTGCTGCTACTAATTTTTAGTCACCATTTACATTTTTCGGGGTGATACCCTGAAAAATGTAAATGGTGAATAAAAATTCACCTTGTATAATATCGCCTTTAGCGATAAGCCCGTCCAATATATGTGTCCACCAATGTAAAATATCTGAGAGTAGTGAAATAGTGAGCCCAGTGGTTTCGGCCCCAAGTTACGCGTTAAATTTAATTTTATTTCATCACCACTGCTCTCAAACGGTGAAGGAGAATATCATGAGGATATGTATTGCATTCGATGAGATGTGACATCTTCCAATCCGCGTTGGGCCCGCGTGGTGGATTATCTGACATCATCCAATCCGCGCTGGGCCCGCGTGGTAGATTATGTGACATCTTCCAATCCGCGCTGGGCTCCATGGTGGATTATGTGACATCTTCCAAGCAGCGCTGGGCCCGCGTAGTAGATTATGTGACATCTTCCAACCAGCGCTGGGCCCGCGTGGTGGATTGTGTCCCACTCTCTCTCATAGAGAGGAAGCCTGTGTCCCAGCAGTGAGAACATTACAGGCTGAGTACGCATTCATTGTCGCTTTTTGTTTGACTTTATAACACACTAGCTTTTGCCCACGAAGCGCATCGTGTTTTATTAAGGTGACACTTGTCCACATTTTTTCCATACAAACTTCGGGAGGGTTTTACTCCACTGTTTGACTATGTACATCAAAAATTAAACATGGTATGGTTTTGTCTCATTATGAATATTGTCTGTACGGAAACAGAATACTAAAATAAAAAGCCATTAAAAAGTTATGAGCCAACAAAGATTCGTTTTTCTTGCTAATTTAACCTAACTTTGGGGGTGCTTAAGTAATAAAAGAAGTGGAAAATCTCCAAAACCAAGTAGGTACCGACAAAGTTCAATTATCGATAAGTTTAATAAACTTTATTGGTCATTGATTTATGCCGTGGTTTTTTCATAAAACCCGATCTTCCGAAAGACTTTTCTTAATTTTTTCGGGAATGTTTTGCTATAAATGCTCCTGCATCTCACTCAATAACGTTGTGCGTGTAAACTAGCGTCTAACTGCTCATCACTGATACTACCTTTGTTGGATACGAAGCCTGGTGAGACAGCGTGATTTGTAGCCTGGCACACCAGTGAGTTCGAGCCCGCGAAAAGTGTCCCCTTAAGTGCTCTTTGCCCGCCCTAGACTATTTAGTCTGTTTACAATGTAAATAAACAAACGATTAACTCATGTAAGTAAAATTACTACTAATTTATGTCAAGCGTTGTTACGCAGACATCAGCTGGTGTTATCTCCAACGTTGCATGTATGTCAACACTGTAGGGATTATAGCTTAATTATCAATTAATTATTACTCAAGCATAGTAAGCCGATTAATATTGTTTGTTATAATTAAAAGGTAATTAAATTATTATATGTACAACATAATAGGGTATTTTCCAATTTATTAAAAACTATTCTAATTTGAAGATTGGGACGAAATATGCAACAAAAAAATAAAAGTAAATTGATTTATATCCATTTTCTCAATTAGAAACGATTTAATCCAAATTTATTTTTCGTTGTTTTGAATTTACCGCCAAAACGCTCCTTACGATGACTTTTATCACGCGATGTCAACTTTGTGTAAACTAAAGTAGTTAGTAAGTAAACAAGTGAGTGTCGTGTTTTTATTTAACAATATTTTTTATGGATAGAAAGTGAGTGAGTCACTGGTGTGCGGTGCCTCTGTACACAAATACTTCTAAAACTGCGCCAAAATAAGTATTAGTACTGGTGCTGTTTACACAAAGCTGACGTCACGATATCACGCGATAAAAAGTCATCGTGTCGAACGTTTTGGCGGTAAATTCAAAACAACGAAAATTAAATTTGATTTTAATCGTTTTTAATGGAGAAAATGGATATAAATAAATTTATTTTTATTTTTCTGTTAAATATATCGCCCCAATCTTCAAATTTTTTTTTTTTTATCGAGTTGGAAAATACTGTATTGTGTGGTAGCTACATCGAATGTTAAATATTTTTTTATGATAACTTGATGGATCTGCTTTCAGAGGCAGGGAAAGGAGAAGATCAAATAACTTTTTCCGCTCAGTGTGGAGCAGGAGGGCGTGTCAGACTTTTACTGACTAAAACCCACCCGTGTTCCCTCAGTAGCCTGTGTGCCAGGGGCCACGGTATCTCTTTTAAACAACCCGCACCCCTGGCAGGCATCGGCTTTTGCGGCCCGATCTGTTAGTGCTGACATCTCTTTGAGGCACGCGTGGAACACAACGCGTCGTAAACCCGGGCTTGGTCCTTACCGGACAGCGAGCTACCCATTATTCGTCGTCCGCAAGCCCACGCTTACGGTGGCCGGGAATCAGCCAGGGCGTCTTCTGCGGAGGCTAGGGCCGTGAGGGCGCTTATACTGCCTCTCCCTCACGTGCGCCGCCACTCTCTTTGCGAGCATCACTGCTTTGCAGAAGGAAGCGACGGCCTTTGATAAAAGGTACACTGAACTAAGAGACATTTTATAACCTACTGAGTAAATACTGCAACGCAAAGATGTTCAGATTATAAGGGCTTATAATTATTATGTTTATGGAATTAGAGTCATTGCACCTATAGTTTTCAATGTTTTGTTAGTTTATCGGCGTGAGCTAGCTGACATATGGCAAATTTCATGCTTTTTTTGTGTTTCGTAACATTAATTACCTACTATTGTATAGAATTAAGTTCTTCTAACATAACAGACAGCTGTGCTGCTGAGGAATTTGTTGCGCCACTTCTTCTTCCCAGCCAAAGCTGAAAAAAAGAGCTGACTCTCAGCCTATTTTGAATAAATGACTTTTTTTTTTTGTTTTATTTGGAAGTCCCAACAAATCATGATAGGCCTCTAACAGCAGAAGTACTGATACTAAGGTTATCGACCAGCACTTGTATTCAAGAGTCAGTCAGTCTGGAGATAATAATAGATCCTTTTGTACACGAAAGGTATTATAAGTACTGATAATAGTGTACCTAGAAACTGTGTCGAGAGAGACTCGAGAATCACGCGGTCCCGATGTTTGAAGAGGTTGGTTGGTGGATTACGGCACACTCAAGCTCGACGAGAGGAGCTGACCAAGCTGTGGGAACATTATAGGCTATTTTTGCTTTTCTTCGAAATATTTTCAATTTTTTGTGAACAGTAGAACGCCAAGACGACTTCTGTAAAGCGGGCCTCTCCCAACCTTTAGGATCAATAGGCTTTAAGATGTCTCTTGAGCACACCCTTATAGCCGACGCAAGTTCTCAAACAACCATCCCGAGGCTGCGAGCTGTCAATACCACACTTACGAGTAATCTAGATGGAATTCCAGAAGAGGAAGTCACGCAGTTTAAATATCTTAAAAGTAATATCCAGAATGAAAAAAGCCTAGCATCGGAGGTATACCAACGTGCATTGCAATACCAACCTATTTTTGGACAAACTGAATGTGCTCTACAGGAATGTGAATCATCTCCCTAGCTCTTTTCCAACAGTATTAGGGTCGGCTTCCAGTCTAACCGGATACCGCTGAATGCTAGTGCTTTGAAGCGACTGCCACAACCCTGTTACTGGGGGTAACATGATACTCCTTGGACACTAACACTGGTTGTCATACTTCCGGGCTTCTGAATGACAATCGGGACAAACGGCTTAACATGCTTTTGAGGAACGCGTTCAGTTATGCTTAAACCTCCAGTAAAGTGATCTCCTAGGTACTGAAATGTTTTAAGTTACCTTAAATAGAGTGGCACCATGAGGAATGTGCTTGGTAGACAGATGAGCAACGACAGAAGCCGGCATAGTCTGAGAGGTGCTGTGTAGCAAGTCCGGGGTGCGAGATAGCTGTTCCTGGTACTGTGGACTCCTCGTGGTGGGCGGAGACCAGCTGTGGAGAAACAATGGGGCATTATAATGGGACAAGGAGGGCAAGAACTAACACTACGGTTTCTTAGAAGGTGAATGATGTCACTGAAACGTTATTTATGAAAGTGATTCCCCTAGATAGCGCTTGTTGAAACAGTATCAGGCTGCCACTGTAATGTGGCGGCCACCACTCTCGTTGGAAACCGGGCTAGTCAGATAAATGGCAACGTCAGACCAAAGCGACTGGGCAGATCGATGTTGATGATATTTCGTCGTCGTTTTGTCGTCCTCTTCGTCGTGGATCTGCCTAGCCTTTTCCCAACTATGTCGGGGTCGGCTTTCAGTCTAACCGGATGCAGCTGAATACCAGTATTTTACATGGAGCGACTGCCTATCTGACCTCCACAACCCAGTTACTGGGTAATACGATACCCCTTGGTAAGACTGGTTGTCAGACTTTCGGGCTTCTGACGACCCGTAACGACTGTCAAAGATCCACAAAGGACAGCCGGGACCAACGGCTTTACGTGCTTTCCGAGGCACGGAGGGGTCTTGGTATGTAAAGATGGTCACCCATCCACGGACCAACCGCGGCAAGCGTAGCTTAACCTGGCCGATCGACCCGTGCAGCTATTGTAATTTAGCCAAGTGAATAAACGAAAACTAAATAATAAACTTACATTCCAAAGGCACTAATTCTTGCGGATCCATGTTTGAGTCACATCACTCCGTCTGGATCACTCGGAAAACCTGCGGACAATCAGTATAAATTATAATGTTATTATACATACTGAACACTCTCGGCGAATACCTTGGATTGCCATTAATTATGTCAATTTGGTAGCGGTCTTCTAATCAAGTGGATTGAGTATTTTGGCCTTATTAGAAGGAAATATAGATAATTAATTAAAGATATAATAGATATGTTTTGGTGTTACAATAGTAGATGAGGGCTCGGCTAAGTCATAACAGCAGTGCTCGTCGATCAAAGGTAAAAGTTTGTTTTCCCGTGGTTGGTTCGTAGATCGCCATCCTTTACATATTGAGACTCAGTGCCTCGGAAACCACAGATCTTAGGATTAGTCTGAAGCAAAAAAAAAAAATACTGATACCAAGGGGGTATCGTGTCACCCAGTAACTGGGTTGTGTAGGTCAGTTAGGCAGTCGCTCCATGTAAAATACTAGTACATACAGTTAGACCGGAAGCCGACTCTAACAGGGTTGGGAAAAGGCTCAGCAGATTGACTGATCGCGATATTGTATATTTCTTTACTGATATTATACAGGCAAACGCTTATATGTATGGATGTATGAATGTTTGTTACTCTTTCACGCAAAAACTACTGAATGGATTCGGATGAAATTTGGCAAACACATAGATTATAACCTAGATTAACACATAGGATACTTTTTATCCCGGTAGTATGTTCCCGCGGTTTAATTTCCGACTTCCACTTCGGCGAAGCTGCGGGCGGAAGCTAATATGATCATAAAAAACGATAGAAAGCGGTCTATGAAAACACGAAAACTGAACAAAAGCTTTTTTTCTAAAAGATGAAGAAATCAATTATTCCCGCTTTGTAGACATAACTAGTATGTGATAAGAGGTTATCGTTTTTTTTTGTCACACCACTGTACACTATACGCCAGACGAACTTACCTCACTGTTTATGAAATAAACTAGAATAATGTATTTATGAAAAAGACTCACAAATACATCATTCTATTCGATTATTATGCTTAGGACAATGTGCTAAGGTAGACGATTTAATGAAAAAGTAATTCAATGCGATTAAACGAACTAAGAAGACTGTATTTATGATTTTAATGACTATAAATCTGTGAATACACTCTACTCGGGTCGTCGGGCATTGAACTGAGGTCCGCCATACTCCATAGTCTCAGCCATGGCTACTATATTGTTGGTAAATCACAGGTGAGTCATGTACTCCCTATTGATATTGACATCAACCCCCCTCCAGTCCAGAAACATGAGACATCCTCCAAGGCAGCGGTGAACAGTTTGGGCAAGATTAGGTTTTGAGGACCCTCGCTGCAGAAAGATAGGTTTTGAGGACTGGCCCTAGAGTCAGATTGGCATAGTAGCGTTTCCATACAAACACTTCAGCACCTCGATGTACCGACAGTCAATCTGGCACCTTTAGAGAGACTTCAGTACAGCCCAAGTATCGATCGCATCGAAGGCTTTCGCGTAATCCACAAACGCTAAGCAGAGGACAAGGTACTAGGTGGGTTCCACTCTTCGGTCATCCATTTAACCGGCCGCAGTGTATGAGCGATGTCTTTGCCTATGTAAATATGCAAACGGCTTTCTCTTACTCTACAAACGCTAAACAGAGAGGCAGGTTACACTCTTCGTTCTTCTGTATATTCTTCCTCAACATGGAATTATTCAAAAGCTTTTAAATTTCCATGGTAACGATATAAAACGTGCACATAGGTATTCTTCCATGTGTTATCGTAAAGTCGTGGATGTCCTCCATAATATCGTCTATTTCAGCACTATCCCATTGAGGCCATCCTATGTTGTAATAGGTTCATTCAAAAAACGGTTTTGGAATTCTGTAGGACCTCCTCTGTCGCCATGTTGGTTTATTCAAAAAGGTCACTTAAATTGGCACAAACTGTACGACTTAGATCGGCCTTGAACGGTTACATAACACATGTATGTCCGATTATTTGTTTTGGTGGTTAGCACGTCTGTGTGACATTATCTCGTAAAGCATGTGTGAGCAGGTTAAAAATAACTTTTGATTCATTGTGATCAATGAATATTAAGTGGTTAGATCTCATTTTTTTCGCATTCTTTAGTATCTATAATAACAAAATAGACGATCATTAGCATTATTTCATTAGCATTATTCATTAGCATTATTAATACGGCATCATTTTAGAGGGCTTGTGGCTTAGTAATAACAGCCGCACAGGTTGAACAATTTAGTTAAGCTACGCTTGCCGCGGTTGGTTATGAATGGGTGACCATTTTTAAATTTCTAGACTCCTCCGTTCCTTGAAAACAACGTTAAGCCGTTTGTCTCGGCTGTCATTTGTGGATCTTTGACAGTCGTTACGGGCCGTCAGAAGCCCGTAAGTCTGACAACCAGTCTGACCAAGGGACATCGTATTACCCAGAAACTGGGTTGTGGAGGTCAGATAGGCAGTCGCTCCGTGTAAAATACTGGTATTCAGCTGCATCCGGTTAGACTGGCAGCTGACCTCAACATAGCTGGGAAAAGGCTAGGCAGATTAGTTGGAAAAGCGCTAACACTCTGTTTGACCCGGGAATCGAAGCCAGGGCGTCATGCTCTGACCAATGCACTGGACCAAACGAGGTAATCACTGGCAGACTAAAATGTTCCTAAGAATTATCACCATGTTGTACATTGTACCATGTAGCCTATTTATCAGTTAACATTATTATCAACCAGTATTATATGCAACCGAATGAAAATATATCTTTATGACCTAAGCTTTCTCCATGCTGTCTAGTTGATACCTAATCTTAAAACATTATAGATAAGAATAATTGTAGCCTTTAAAGCGACGACAGGTACTCTGGCACGAGGCGTTGAATAAGGCACTACTATACACACACTACACACACACCTTACACTAATATTGTTTTTATTGACATAAAATGAAAATCTAAAGTCATTTATTGAAGTTAGGCTGAGGGTCAGCAGTTTTCGAACGTCGAAATAACGTCCGCCTTTTTACACTTCCTAGTGGTTTAGTTGGGAAGAAGAAGTGGCGCAACAAACTACCGAAAAAGCCAGAAAACAAACAGGGTGGCAGACATCGACGCAAAACCAGTCCCACAATTAGGTAACACACTATTCATCAAAACATGAATAATTTTGAATGAAATTGCTGACCTGACCTAGTGATGACCTACTATGGCACAGAAACGTGGTCGCTCACAATGGGCCTTGTCAGAAGTCTTTAAGTCGCCCAAAGGGATTGCCCTTTGGGAGAGGGCTATGCTTGGAGTTTCCCTACGTGATCAAATCAGGAATGAAGAGATTCGCAGAAGAACCAAAGCAACCGACATAGCCCGAAGAATTGTGCAGGACACATTGCTCGCAGAACAGATGGCCGATGGGGCCGAAAGGTTTTGGAGTGGCGACCGCGTGCCGAAACACGTAGAGTGGGAAGGCCCCCACAAGGTGGACCGATGACCTTGTGAAGGCCGCGGGAATCCGCTGGATGTGGGAAGCACAAGACCGGTTGCAGTGGAGGAGCCTGGGGGCAGCCTATGTCCAGCAGGGGACGTCTTTCGGCTGAAGTGATGATGATGATATTGCTAATTCATTGCTTCATTTGTTCGGACAAATTGTCTGCTCAACAACGTAAATAGCGCAATGCAAGCCATTCCTGCTGATAATGTGTTACAAAATATGGTTCGCGAAGTTAGCACGTATTTTTATTAATAGAATTATAGTCATTAAAATCATCAGTGGCTATTGTGAGTTTCATTTAACCATCTCGATCAAACGCATCGAGCGCATTCGGCGCTCCGATTGGTCCGTCACTAATCTAGGGCCAATCAGAACGCCAAACGCGCTCGATGCGTTTGATCGAGATAGTTTAATTAAACTCGCACTAAGGCCTCAGTACAGAGACCTCTAAGTTCTTTCTGTTTCATGAAATAGGTAGCAATCCAATGGGATCTAAAATGTTTTGTGCAACATACCTACAGCCTGACACTGACTGTCAAATTGCAAACAACGTAAGAAAATTTGAATTTGGAAGCGAATCTCTCAAAACGGTGAAGGAAAACATCGTGAGGAAACCGGCATGTCTTAGAACCAGGGGCGTACCAATAGAAAATGGCGCCTAGGGCTCGCATCACATTTGCGCCCCATTCGTAAATTATCTTCTCGGTCTACCTTTCTTGACCAATTATAGCCTTCAATAACGAAGGTATTAATTTCAACTTGCTAAAAATCACTTACAACTTGCAATGCTGAAATTTTAAGCAGAAATAAATATGCTTTCATTCCCATACTGTACAATAAATTCAAGTAGCTCTTCAGATTTCTTAGATATCACAGTATGAAATGCTTCATTACCGTTTTTAAGCTATTGCATAGCTTTTATTGCGGGCTTTGAGCGCGGCGACCGGATCAAGAAATTCCGTAACGAAAATAAAATCTATCACGCCCCACTCCGCCTACCATGTAGCTCGGCCGGTATGTATATGGTACGGCTGTACTATATAATAGAATTTGTGTTCTTATCGGTCACCACGCTCAAAAAGTGTTAATAATTTATATTAAAGAAAAAAACTTCAATTAATACCAAAGAAAGAAAAAAATACTGCATAAACAAAAAAAAAAAAATATAATTGCATAAGTTGATAAAAAATGCTATGCAATAGCTTTACCGCGGCAGTCCCCGAGTGCCACACGTATGTTTTTTTTCTAAATTTAATATTTGGCAACGTTTTGCGCCCCCTTCAATAGACACCCAGGGCTCGTGCCCTGCCTGCCCCACCCTAGTTACGCCTGCTTAGAACCAAAAATATGAAGACATGTGACATCTACCAACTCGCACTTGACCCGCGTGGTAGATTACAGCCTACTCCCTCTCACCGATAGGAGGACTGAGTCCCAGCAGTGGGCTGAGTGGCTGATGATTATACTTAAGCTAATCTGGCGCGTTTCTCTTAAATACTTGGAGCAGGAGCAAAATAATTAACAAGTGTAGTTTGAGTGGCTAACAGGGCATCAAACCTACACCAATTAAAACTCGATAATTACGATAATCAACAATTATGTAATAACAAAGTGTCTGTTTTTACCAGCTGATTGTAAGAACAAAAGGTCTGTTGTGTTAATAGCCTTAATGTCAGAAGTCAGACCCCACTATCAGAGAGATAGTGGTCTGATAACGAACTAATAGACAACAATCATTATTGTTTTATCAGAATAATAATAAAAACTACTTATCACTGCGTTAATTAACTGGACATGTGGACTTTGGCAAAATTGAGTTTCACCAAGTGGACACACGCGTGTCCAGTCTCTCGTGTCGAGTTGGTAACTAACTCAAAATACCGCACCCTCTTTCTTTCTGAGGACATAATTTATAGAAAGAAGAAAAGAAGTCGCTTAAGAAAGAATAAAGACAAAAAAATCATAATGTTAAAGTTTGGCTGTTTCTTTTGGATGGATCAGGTTAAGCTGCGCTTGCCGCGGTTGGTCCGTGGATGGGTGACCATCTTTATATACCAAGACCCCTCTGTGTCTTGAAAAGTACGTTAAGCCGTTGGTCCCGGCTGTCATTTGTGGATCTTTGACTGTCGTTACGGGTCGTCAGAAGACCGAAAGTCTGACAACCAAACTTACCAAGGGGTGTCGTGTTACCCAGAAACTGGGTTGTGGAGGTCAGTTAGGCAATCGCTCCATGTAAAATACTCGTATTCAGCTGCATCCTGTTAGAAAGCCGACTCTAAAATAGTTGCTAAAAGGCTTGGCAGATGCTGATGTTGGTATTGCACAGCATGATCTACGCAATAGTTGATTAAGTATTTTCTCTATGCGCTCTCTTAGTCATCAATTAGGATACCCACTGCTAGATAGGGGGTATCCTTATCACTAAAATGTGTGGATATTAATATCGTGCGTACAGGCCTAAGTCACGACTATTGGTTATGGAGCTGGCGTGGCCGGCGCGTCTACTGAAACTGATAAACCATCATGAGGGTACTGACTGACTACTCAAATACTGTGATTACCTACTATCCTATCTTTTACTGACTGTACTTAATAAATCATATCTATCAATAATGTAATCGGTCAAAGGTTTATTATTCACTAGATTTAGCCCTCGACTTGTTGACGATCTTGTTGAGGTCAGAAATTGACCAACGGGAGCATATTAACGGGGTAAAAGTATTCTATGTCCTAACCCAGGACATGGTCTACCCATGTGCTAAATTTCATCTAAATCCGTTCAGCCATTATAGCGTGAAAACGTAAAAACAAACTAAGTTTCGGATTCACGGGGGCAAAATTATGACAGGAAAATGAGATGAAAAGTTAATCTGTAAATGGAGCCATTAAAAATCAACTCTGCCTTTTGCATTCCAGTTCTGGACGTGGACCGTTCCCAAGGCACAACACCTTTTGAAAGTGAATCTTGTCGACATTTTTCCATACAAACTTCAGGAGTGTATGTGAGTGAGTGTACTGTTCGACAATTTACATCAAAAATTAAACATGGTATGGTTTTGTTTAATTATTAGTATTGTCTATACGGAGACAGAATACTAAAATAAAAGCCATTAAAAAGTTCTGAGGCCACAAAGATTCGTTTTTCTTGATAATTTAACTTAATTTTGGGCGTGTTTAAGTACTAAAAAAGTGTAAGATCTCCAAAACCAAGTCAGTACCGACAAAGCTCAAATATCAAAATATTCAATAAACTTTATTCGTCATTGATTTAAGCAGTGGTTTTTTCATAAAACCCGATTTTCTGGAGGACTTTTAATTTTTTTTTACGCGCCTCTTTTACTGTAACTGATCCTGCGTCTCACTCAATAATGTTGTGCGTCTAGACTAGCGTCTGAATACTCATCACGGGTACTGTCTCTGTCGTACACGATGTCTGGTGAGACAGCATGCTTTTTAGCCAGGTCCACCAGTGAGTTCCGAGCCCGCGACTAGATTCCTTTAAGGTCATCGGTCCATCTAGCTAAGGGCGCGTCCCACACTATACTTTCCTATATGCTATCTCCACTCTATCACCCTAATTGTAACACACTATTAAGGCGCAGATAGACGACTTTTAAGGACTTTGTATTGAAGATCACGTCTAAACGGCTAATAATGTCTATTGCGGACATAAAAACAAGAATCACGCTGAAACTATCAGGCGTATTTCCATGAAACTTTCACCATCTCAAAGACAATTTAATCACACAAATTTTAGTATACGGCTTTTCTTTGAATTGTGTTTGATAAATCAACATGGGTTGTTTTTCGAAAATCTTGGTGCGCGTTGAGGCGGGGTCTCTGGCGGACTACGGCCGGCAGTGCATCGCTGTAGGTCGCTGTCATCTATTGTCGCCTTAATCAAAACCAGAAAAAATCATTTGAAGATTACTGTTAAGCAATTGCTCATATATTCGAAAATAAAATATATAATGTATTGTGTGTACGACTATCATGGCCATCTCACTGTCACATCAAGATACTAAGTAATTGTAAAACAAGCCTGTGTGTAATTGTAGGTTTTGTGTATAGGTACCTCCTTGTTATGCCCGTAATTAGTAGAATTTAAGCAAAATTATGATAATTTGTAATTAAAGTAGGTACATTTATCTTGACGGCGGGCGACCTACTCGTGATGATAACGATATCAAATGCGAGGGTCAACGAATTTATTCCAGTCAGGCACAAAAATATATATCAAAAGGAAAACAAATAAGAAATACAAGGAAGTGGATCTGAAGTCCTGACTATCTGCCTAGCAATTCCCAACGATGTCGGAGCCGGCTTTCCACCTAACTAGATGTAGTAGAATACCAGTATTTTACATGAAGCGACTGCTGCCTACCTGACCTCTACAACCCAGTTACTGGGTAACTCGGAACCCCTTGGTAAAACTGGTTGTCAGACTTTTGGGCTCATGACTACCCATAACGACTGTCAAAGATTTACAAATCACAGCTAGGACTGCATTCTGTGGAACGGAGCGGTTGATGAGTCAAGCTTATACAAGTATAAAACGGGTCAACCATCTACGAATCAACCGCCGCAAGAGTACCTTAACCTTCGGCCTGTGCGGCCGTTAGCAAAATGATTGACTAAGAGCGAGCTGCTAAGTGCTTCGTTCGTAGCCCGTTACGCTTTGTAGCCAGTGTCTACGACTGTAGAAGGAACGTTTGTAGCCAGTGCCTACGACGGTAGAAGGAACGTTTGTAGCCAGTGCCTACGACGGTAGAAGGAACGTTTGTAGCCAGTGCCTACGACGGTAGAAGGAACGTTTGTAGCCAGTGCCTACGACGGTAGAAGGAACGTTTGTAGCCAGTGCCTACGACGGTAGAAGGAACGTTTGTAGCCAGTGCCTACAATGGTAGAAGGAACGTTTGTAGCCAGCGCCTACGACGGTAGAAGGAACGTTTGTAGCCAGTGCCTACGACGGTAGAAGGAACGTTTGTAGCCAGTGCCTACGACGGTAGAAGGAACGTTTGTAGCCAGTGCCTATGACGGTAGAAGGAACGTTTGTAGCCAGTGCCTACGACGGTAGAAGGAACGTTTGTAGCCAGTGCTTACAATGGTAGAAGGAACGTTTGTAGCCAGCGCCTACGACGGTAGAAGGAACGTTTGTAGCCAGCGCCTACGACGGTAGAAGGAACGTTTGTAGCCAGTGCCTACGACGGTAGAAGGAACGTTTGTAGCCAGTGCCTACGACGGTAGAAGGAACGTTTGTAGCCAGTGCCTACGACGGTAGAAGGAACGTTTGTAGCCAGTGCATCATCTTGTGTCTCAGTAGTGACAATATTATAATGTTATCACTACTGGGACACAGGGCTCCTCTTCGAGAAGGAGTGGGATGTACGAGTACCACGCAGGTCAACGTGGGTTGTTGGCACATGTTTTCGAATGTTTCGTTCTAGAACATGTCGGTTTTCTTACGATGTTTTCCTTCACCTATTAAAAAAATCGTTCATAAAATTGAGTCTCCTTCCCTTATAAGATATAATTGTTGATTTGTATTGCACATTAAATTCGCTTCTTTATATTTAATTAAAAAATTAATTAAAAAAATGGATTATGAATTCCCTTTTCACGACTTGTGGTTTCGTAAATCATCATTCTCCTGCCCTTATCCCAATTTATTTGGGGTCGGCGCAACATGTCTTTTTCTTCCACACTTCTCTATTAGTCGTCATCTCCGTAGTCATACCCTTTCTAACCATATCATCATTCACACAGTCCATCCATCGTTTTTTTGGTCTCCCCCTACTCTTATAGCCATCGACATTCATACTCAAAACTTTCCTCACGACATTTTCCTCATTCCTCCGTATCACATGCCCATACCATGACAACCGATTTCCACACAACTTTTCATTTATCGGTGCCACTTTCAGGCTTCCTCTTATGTACTCATTTTTTATTCTACCCATTCGTGTAACACCACACATTCCTCTTAACATTCTCATCTCGGCTTCATGCAATTGCCTTTCATTCATCTCTTTTGTGGCCCAACATTCTGACCCATACAAGACGGCAGGTCTTACCATGGTTTTATATATCTTCCCCTTAAGTTTAAGGGGAATATGGGAGTCGCAGATGGTTCCCGTGACCTGCCGCCATTTCATCCATCCGGTGTTAATTCTGTGCTTAACCGTCCGATCTACTTCGCCATCGCTTTGCACGAGTGAACCGAGATACCGAAAGTCGGAGCAGACTGGGAGAAGCACGCCATCAAGCACTATGGCTCCAGAGCTGGAGAGACCGCCGAAATCGCAGAACATATATTCAGTTTTGGTTCTGCTGATTTTCAAGCCAACATTCTCCAGCTTCTGTTGCCACTTCTCCAATCTGCTCTGGATCTCGGACACATCTTCACCGACAAGAACAATGTCATCGGCAAACAGCATACACCAGGGTGCCTCCTCCTGTATGTCCGACGTCAGAGCGTCCATGATCAACAGGAAGAGGTACGGACTTAAAGCCGATCCCTGGTGCAAGCCTACAGCCACATTGAACTCATCGGTATTGCCTGCAGCTGACCGGACGTAGGTACGAGGTTGACTGTACATAGCACGAATCAACTCTACATACTTCCCTGGCACCCCTTTCTCTTTCAAGATCCACCACAATACATCCCGAGGTACCCTATCATACGCTTTCTCCAGATCTATGAACACCATGTGCAAGTCCTTGTGTGCACGTCTATACTTTTCGCACAATTGGCGGAGTGCAAAAGTGGCGTCCATTGTTCCTCGACCTGGCATAAACCCAAACTGGTTTGGGGTAACCTCACTCTCCTCTCGCAGTCTTTTCTCTATTACTTTCTCCCAAACCTTCATACTATGTGACATGAGCTTTATCCCTCGATAGTTGTTGCAGTCCTGTACATCACCTTTATTCTTAAAGATGGGCACTAGTAAACTATTGCACCATTCTTGTGGGATCCCTCCCTCGTGCAACAACTTATTGAAGAATAAAGTCAGCCACATACATCCATCTTCTTTTAGACACTTCCATACTTCTACTGGTATATCATCTGGACCCATAGCCTTTCCATTTTTCATACCATGAACTGCCTTTCTTACTTCATCCATGCTAATTTCCCTCACCAATCCCATATTTACTTGTACCTCTCTGAGCACACCATTCCATTTATTCTCTTCGTTCATTAGCTTTTCAAAATAAATCTTCCATCGTTCTTTTCTTTCGTCATCTTTGAACAGAACGTTACCGGCGTCGTCTTTCATACATTTAATGTGAATGATATCTCTCGTTCTCCTTTCTCTTGCTTTTGTAATCCGGTACAGCTCCTTCTGGCCTCTCGGACTATCCAGTGAGTCGTACAACTTCTCCTGCGCCTTAGCCCTCGAAACTGCGACAGCCTTTTTTGCCTTTCTCTTACTTTCTTTATAAACCTTCATCTTATCTTCTTTCAGACTATTATTCCCGTTTTCTACACGCTGCCATTCTTTAAACGCAGCTTTCTTCTCTTTAAGCATCTTTTGCACGTCTTCATTCCACCACCATGTATCTTTTTCTATCATACCTTTACCTTTCGATTCTCCAAAAACATCTTTTGCTACATTCCTTATGCAATCCGCCATCTCTATCCAACATTCATTCACAGATTTTCCTTCCATATCCTTCATTTCAATAATTTTATCTACTACCTGACTCTTAAACTTACTGGCACATTCCTCCTTTTCTATCATACGCCATCTGGTTTTGGGTGGGGGTCGTTCCTTGTTTCTACTGGATGAAACACTGAATTTTACCTCCATTACTATGAGTCTATGTTGTGAGACTAAGTCTTCGCCTGGGAGCACTTTACAGTTTTTGACACTTTTAAGACTGTTCCGTTTTACCAGCAAGTAATCAATTTGTGTCCCGTGGCGGCCACTTTTGTATGTTATAAGATGTTCGTTTTGTTTTTCAAACCACGTATTTGTTATTGCTAGGTCGAAGGCCGAAGCAGCTTGCAGCAGTGTTTCGCCATCAAAGTTACGGTCTCCGTATCCCCAACCACCATGCACTCTCTCATACCCATCCTTATGTTTATTTTATTTGTTTATTTGTTTATTGTTCAATTAGGACTAGATTACATGGCAAGGTAACATAATATGAAGTAAAGGCATACGTTTCTTAATCTAGTTAGTGGGTGCCGTACTGTTCTCCTAGATAGGTTACGAAGTAACCTGTGTTTAGGAGAAACAGTTCCGATCCCCGTCATAAATGGTTGACTTATAGATAGCACGTGTAAGTATGTATTATTAAAAGAAATAGTAATCATTACAGCAAGCTACAAGCTATGAGACAATTCAGGGCTATTAAACAACAAACACAGTAAAAATAAAAACTTCAATCATAAAATATAAAAGTAAGAAATATAGAAACTACTTACGTATTTAAAAAATAAAAATAAAACTTAAAACTTATAAATTTCGAGAAAAAAAATAATGTTTAGTATGTTTGTGTGGTGAGTTTATTGTTAGTGTGATGAGTGTTTCGCTAGTGTATGAAGTGTGTGATGCATGTGTGTGTTTGAGTGATCACTTCTTTAGAAACTCTTCGGTTTCGTCGTAGTTAAGGTTTAGCAAGAAGGAGCGAACAGTCTTTTTGCAGTTATTTTTGTTTAAACCGTAAATCGGAATTTTAGCATTAATTTTATTGTAAAGTGATGGGCCAAGGTAGAGAGCAAATTTTTTTATAAATGCTGTACGTGTAGGTGGTATTGTGCAGATTAGGTCTTTGCGGCGCTTGGAGATTTTTTTGAAATGTGTGCGTCGGTGTTGGAGAAGGACTATGTGTAAAATGTATTGTTGCCTTACATTAAGTACGCTACATGATTGATACAGTTCAAAAGTTGGAGAGAGTATCGGTCGGAACGTAGCCACTTTTAGGATAGCTCTGTGTGCGACCTCCAGAGGCTTAAGTATTGTCTTTGCAGCACCACCCCAACATGAGATACAATAGATTAAAATTGACTGACAAAGAGCAAAATAAACTTTTCGGATAATTAACGGGTTGGCTACTTGTCGCAGAGTTTTAAAAATATAAATTAACTTTCGTATGCGACTAGAAATAGTGATAATGTGGGGTTTAAAATTAAGGTTTTTGTCCAGAACTACACCAAGATATTTAACCTGGTCTACAGAGATTAAGGTAGGACATTGACAATTAGGTTGAGATTGTGTGGGACAAGAATGAGCTTTAATAGAGATTGAAGTTTATGTCTTCCTACATGTCCGTTAAAATCACCTCCCACATATACTTCTTCACTATCTTGCACATCCATCATCACACGGTCGAAGTCCTTCCAAAATTTCTCTTTTACACTACCCTCACAAGGGTGGGGTAGTGTATATGCACCCCAGTCAGGGGACTGGGGTGCATATACACTAACTACATTAACCACTGAACTCTTCACAATAAGTTTAACAGCTATCACTCTATCACTCACTCTTTTAACATCCACCACACATTCTTTCAACTGACTATCTAAAACTATACCCACACCATTTCGCTTGCCATCGCTTCCATAGTAATAAAACTTATATCCTTCTCCTATCTCTCTAGCCTTCGCGCCCTTCCATTTCGTCTCTTGCAGACACGCTATGTTCAGCCTTCGCCTTTTTAAAACATCTGCTAGTTCCCTTCCTCTTCCAGTCATCGTACCTACATTCCAGCTCGCACACCTCAATCGAACTGGTTTCGTAAATATGGATGATTAAACTTGATTGAATCTACACCATATCGATTAAGAAAACAAATGCAGATACACACATAGGGTGACACATAAAAGCGATATTTTTCTATGTAAGAGTTTTTCGTCTGAAGTGATAAGAAACTACGATGTGTCAAACGTTCGCATCTGAAACGCAGTAGAGGGCCTTAACTCGTTACAACATCGAACGACATAGAGATCTTGATAGCTTATCAGTCAGCGGTAAGCCCAAGGATTGATCATGAAGTTACTTTTGATCTCAAGGCTTATTTCAATAAATCTTTATGTCTTGACGTGATAAGTACTCACGCCTCCATCTGCCTAGTCTTTGCCCAACTATCTCGGGGTCTACTTCCAGTACAACCGGATGCATCTGAATACCAGTATTTTTCATCTACTATCTGACCAAATTCTTTCCATCTGAGCTCCATAACGCAGTTATTGAAATGAAGAAATAAAGGAAATCTTTTATCAGTTACTATTCCTACTTTCGTATTCCGTGTGGTGCCGGACGTAAAAAGAATAGCACCATCCTATTTCTTCCCGTGGATGTCGTGAAAGGCGACTAAGGAACTTACCAGAGAATAGGCAGCAGCGTTTTCTATGCAATTTACCACCATACTGCGATCGCCAACCAGCCTGCCAAGCGTGGTGATCATGGCAAATCCTCCCTTATTGGGGAGGCTTATGTTCAGCAGTGGACGTCTTTCGTGTGAAATGATGACGATGATTCCTACTTTCCTACTAATATTATAAACGTGAAAGTTTTTTTTTTTTTTTTGATGTTTGTAACTCAATTACGTAAAAAAACGGCTAAACGGATTTGGATACCTAAGACTTGGGATACTTTTTATCCCAATAGTACGTTTTCGTCGGATAATTTTCGACCTCTACGCGGGCGAGGCCGCGGGCAGAGGCTAGTAAACCAATGTTATTAATGCCAAAAAGGCCCACGCTCAGCGTAATTTCAGATTACACAGTATGCACCACCTGACGCTGATTTTCAGCTGCAACCAGTGGGTTACCAGTCTTACCAAGGGGTATCGTGTAACCCAGTGGGGTTACACGATACCCCTTGGTAAGACTGGACTGGACTGGACGCGTGTCCAAACAAAATCAATCTACTTAGCTTTTTCCTAACTATGTTGGGGTCAGCTTCCAGTCTAACCGGGTGCAGCTGAACATCAGTATTTTACTTGGAGCGACTGCCTACCTTCCTATCTGACGAGTAAGAATGATTGTCAGGTTTTTGGGCTTCCGATGATCCGTAACGACTGCCAAAGATCTACAAATAGTGTAAGTATAAGTATGGAAAGATGGTCACCCATCGACCGATCAACCGCGGCAAGCGTAGCTTAACCTGATCGATCGACCCGTGCGGCTGTTATTACTTATGTACGTGCTCCCTTTCACCGGCTTCATAAGGTTCATAACTCATTTATTGGTCTTGGTATAACCTTTTATAACAAGCTTCCCTCTTCTGTGCTAGATTTGAATTTGAATGCGTTTAAAGCTAAAGTAAAATCCAAGCTTTGCGCAAAGGCATACTATTCTATCAACGACTACTTAAACGATAAGAATAGTTGGTCGCTGTGATTAACTCAAGACAATGTTTGTGTTCTTTCACCAGAGTTTCCTTGCCTACTGACAGGTCATATCTTTGTTAACATAATTGTTTGTTTTTATTTGACTGTATAAATTCATTTGAATTTACTTAGTGTTGACATAATCTACTCATTGTTTTTTATTTTAAATAATGAGTTAAATTGCAAGATGTAGCTAGCTAGCGACCCCGATAATTGATCTATTATATCTAGAACAAATTTAAATTTTGATATTCCGTAACCTACCATTGTATAAAATCAAGTTCTTCTAACATAACAGACAGCTGTACTGTTGGGGAGTTTGTTGCGCCACTTCTTCTTCCCAGCAGCACTAGGAAGTGGTGAAGGGTGGGCGTTTTGGGGGACTGTCTTTTGTAATTTTTGACGTTCAAAAAGTGCTGACACCAACCTAGTTTGAATAAATGACTTTTGATTTTGATTTTGATTTATCCACAAGCTCCTCAAACCTAATTAACAAGTCATCAATATTTTTTATAATATTTATATTAAATAATATAGTAAGTATTTTGATTTAAAAACAAGATTGAACTACCTATTTGTAATAAAGAGGCGACATAATCAGTGTGTTGACTATCAAAGATTGTTTATTTAAAAAATATGTTCATAATTACATTGTTATTTTTCGTTAATTACGAATGACCAATATAATTACTATAATGACTATTTCGAATAGTCTTAACAAAGCTTTAGTTACTCGTTTTTAAATATCCATTGTTTTAACTTTAAGACAAAATAAAGCAATTAATTGGTAATTGAAGCAAGCAATCTTTCCCCCCCGAGTGGGTTCCCGCATTGTCGTTGCGGGGGGGCTCAGTAACCGTGGATGCCGGCCACGGTGAAGCCAAGAGGAACCCAAAGGTGGGGCCGCTCGTCAGGGCTTTTGCCTCAAAGCCGACGACGTAGCGGCCAAAAAGTAGGTTACGGTGAGGTGCACCGCAACTGAGGTGGGCCGCGATGTCGAATGGGAGGCATCGCGGCTGAGGGTTACGGGCTGCGGTAGAGGAGGAGTGCCGGTGCTTCTGAGCAGCGCTCTTCCCTTCCGTGGCCTGGACGGGGCCGCCACCGTTTGATGGCGGACGCGGTGGGGCCGCAGGGGAAGAGGAGTGTCGGTATAGCGTTAGCCGCTCTCCCTATCCTCTGCGGCCGAAAAGTGGTAGACGGGACGGCGCGTTGTGTTCCACACGCGCGCCGTCAAAGATGTCAGCAACCACCGATGGGGTCCGCAAGGGCCGATGCCTGCCAGGGGTGCGGGTTTGTTCGAAAGAGACACCACAGCCCCTGGCATACGGGCTACTGAGGGAACACGGGTGGGTTTTAGTCAGTAAAAGTCTGACACGCCCTCCTGCTCTACTCAGCAGGAGAAGTCATTTGATGATTTCCCACCCAAAAAAAAAAAAAAAAAAGCAAGCAATCTTTCAGTTTGCTAATTCGACTAAAATATTTTAACCAATTTCCATAAGGTATGATTAATAAGCAACAAAGGACCAATGGTCTTGTCTTACGAGTTGTAAGGTCGTAAGTTTGAACCTAGGTAGGTGCTCCACTTTGTATATTTAGTTTTATAACCACTGCTCACAAAACGGTGAAGGAAAACATCGTGAGGAAACCGGCATGTCTTAGAACCAAACAATTCGAAGATATGTGACATCAACCAATCCACACGGCCCGCTCCCTTTCACAGAGAGCAGGCCTGTCTGCCAGGGGTGCGGGTTCGAAAGAGATACCATGGCCATGGCCCATGAAGGAACATGGGTGGGTTTTAGTCAGTAAAAGTCTGACACGCCCTCGTGCTCTACCCAGAGCGGGGGAAGTTATTTGATGATTTCCTACCCAAAACAAGGCTTCTGTCTCAGCTGTTTATAGACTGATTATGCAATACGCATGTTACGGACCTAACCAAGGACTAAATTCAAAAACAGGTTAACCAGTTTAAATGGATATAATCCGTATAGGTACAAAATGAATTTGAGTTGGTAAACGTATGGAGTGCGCGCGCGTGCCGTTGATGGAAATCGGTAGCGATTTCGCTCGACGTCCTGCACGCCGTTCCTGTCGTCGCCGCCATCTCCAGCCGCCTTTCGCTATCTAACGACAGCAGCCGAAGATTGCCGAGTGGTCGGAGGCGCCCGAACATGCGTGTTATCCGTGATAAACAACTAATGAGTGGCAATGGCCCAACACTCACGAGCACGAGGTTCCAGGTTTAATAACTTTGCTAGTTGAGACTTCATGTGAGGAATCCTAGACACTCAGATTATAAAACAAAGGCAGATAGACCGAGCGGAACACCAAGAGTGAAGCCAAAAAACCAAATACTGATTCAAAATTCGAGTACTACGCCACGAAGCATTTTGTTTTTGGGCCTGCCCCCTTATTACAGAACAAGGTTTTTCTTTAGGTATGGTTTAAACCGTCGAGCATGTTTTTAAATAAGAACCTAACAGAAATCGAAATACAGCTCCTTTTACAAAACTGACAAGTTAGTCCAGTGCTAAATTGTCAATTTTGGAAAAGGAGCTGTAATTCTATTTCAGTTCTAAGTTCTTATTTCAAAAACAGGCTCGACGGTTTAAACCATACCTAAAGAAAAACCTTGTTTTGTAATGAGGGGGTTGGTGTTCCGCGCGGTCTATCTGTCTTTGTTTAATAATCTGAGCCTAGACATCACTGGCTGTGGGTGAAGGAAGATATATTTAAGATGATAAATCTTGTCCTAGACGAGATATCGTAGGTTGCATGGATTTTGTGATTTCTTGACTTATAATGGTTTAGTTGAAACGTGGATATTATTACATTTACTTTTTGAGGAGATCTGGATCCATAAGGAGCGGTGAAAGCCGAGCTGAGTGAAAGCCTTCTTGTCACAGTCACGGCTGGCAGCTTCCGACTAATTACGTTCTGTGTTCGTAAGTATACCTTAATCTTCTTTGTTTTCATGTTTTCTATAAGAGTGATCCGACCTTTTTGTATGTATGTGTTTCTGTGAGAAATAAATCTATTTTTCTTTCTTTCATTTGTAATATTTTCGCAATAGTGAACATTTTCGCTATACATTCTGTTCGTAGAAAAATTTGCGAGATTATATTCGGTAGATGTTCGAATTATGAAATGTTTTTGCTCGTTATTTGAAAAGTAATCTGTCAGTAGAATTTTTATAACGGAAGAAAATATTTGCTATGTCTCTCTGTCTTGGAAGTGTTTGCTCACGGTCTTATCATGTCATGACTTCTCAATGAGAAAGTAAAGACTTCAAGAAAGGTTTGGCCCTTAAGTTACTCATTCATGTTGTAATGTTTAAATGAACATAACATAACAACTATATTCCCCGATGGGTTAGGCAGAGTTGTACCTATCGTACACCCACATTTCGCCAGTTATGTTTAAGTCCCATGTAATAGGGGCGAGCCTTTTGCCATCAACCGGGCACATATTTAGGCTCCGGGCTGTTACTGAGAGATTCCAGATAAAAAACCCCAATAACACTTTGCCGAACCGAATCGAACGCAGGACCTCATGTTCAGCAGAAGGACTAGACTATCGCGGCAGTTGTCTAATAATGTGACAAATTTAGTATTGAATTTATTTAAGCCGGAAATTCAAAACAACAGAGGCGAGGTGGATACCTACAGCTATCAAGAAATCTAACAAAAGAAAATTATATTCATTTCAAGAATAGCTGAAACAACACCTGTTAAAACATAATAAAACTAACTCACTTCTTTTCCTCACAGAAAAACCGTCCACAATTCACAAAGAACACACACCAATTAATTATTTGCACTTTAATTGTATGAACAAAACAAACACTTGACAGTCTTTTTGTTACAAAAATATCAAATAAACTCGCAATTTTTTTACGTTTTTTCGCATAATCACAACTATTTTCTGTTAAAACTTTCTCGTAATATCGATTTCGCACAAATGAATAATATAATAGTCGATCGCGCGTCACTTCACGTCAACGACTGATGTGCTACTAAAATGTGTTTATGGCTTATCGCGAGCGCGCATTCAAATTATCGAATAATACAGATTATAAATAAAGTGGCTAATGATTGTTTTTTTTTTCTATTCTAACACGAGGCTGTCACGTTTTTAGCTTGTGGGTCAATTGTTTTGGCGGGATTTGTTATCGATCTTGCAGTTTTTAATGGAGGGCAATGAACTGACTTTGAAATGTAAACAAACGAAGAGATTCAAATGTCGTCTTTAAATTCAATTGTTTGGAAAAGCACATTTCGACATTTTCTTGCCTACTTACTGGAGTTACAGGATATTTAAGAACATGATTGTTCGTTATCGTTAAATAGGTATTTAATCATTATCTCCGAAATGAATATAGCAAAGGCTTGAATTATGGTCATCGAAAATCAAATGACCAATTTTATTCAAATCTAATCTAATTATGTAAGAGGATTATAATTTCCAAAAATATGTAGTACCTACCTATTGTAGCGTAAAAAAAGAATATGAGTGTTAAGTGAAACACAGACCGCTACTTAATACGTTTAATTTTGATTTTTTTTAAAAAAGGTAGAAAAACAAGAAATTTAAAAAAATATAAAAGGTTAAATAAAGTTTTTCCTTAAAAAAATACGTAATTTTTGGGACCTTTCCGTTGGCGTGGGTCAACTTAGTGAGGTAAGTGTTTATTTTTTAAAATTTTACGTAAAAGTTTATTTTAATTCGACCTAACAAAAAATCGATTGCAATCGGTTAACGACTAGGCGAATAAACAAAAAAAAAGGTAATTTTAAGAACAAAACACTAAGCGAATCCAACGCGTCTTGATAGGCTTCAGGTTAGAGTTATTAGAATTTTAGACATGAAAGTTTTTGAAAAGAAATATAGAGTTTTAGACATGAAAATTTTAGAAAAGAAATATTTTAATCAGGTGCACTTTTTAAAATAAAACTCTTGCTATGTAATCATGGATAAATCCAGGACGGCAGAACACGTCTGCCGGGAGAATCGTAGAAAACACGGAGTTACAGAGCTGCAGAGCCCGCGTCTACCTCGTACTCGTCTCAATCCTTGGAGATGGACGTCACGGCACGTGACGCGCCTGGATTTTGGGCGAGAGCGCCTCAACCTCCGCCGTGGGTAAGTAACGTCGTTATACCCGTAGGGTGAAGCCAAAAATTGGCTTATATCGGGATCTATACAAAAAGGAAACTTCAGACCACCGGTACAAGCTGAATCTTTGATTAATTATGAATCTAGAGAGAATTAGATCGAAAAGAGAAAAAATAGGCGACAATACGTACCAAATGAATACAGAAAATTACAACACGAACACCGGTACACACGTGCACCGGTATTTTATAGTTTTCACAAACTTGATGTCTCTATATTCATCACTTAGCTTAATTCAAAATTTCAATATTATTTACGAAAGTAAAGGAGACCATCACGCATCGGGTCCCAAAACGTAGTGACGCCGTCAGACTGCAAACAACCTACGATTTTTTTCACCATTTCGAAGTTTAAATGTGATTAACCTCGATGAAGAAATTTTTTATTGAAAAGTTTGGAATAGAAATGGAAGAGGTTTTAACCGTAGCGGTTTTACGCTACACTATCCAGCCTAGGTACAGTCAGCGTCAATAATATCAGGACGAACAAATTGTTCAAAATGGTCTAAGCAACCATGAAAATTAAATATTAACTCAGTGACACAAGGAATGTGACAACTGTCATTCTGACAAGAACTTTACCAATTGAGATAAAGTTGAATTTTCTTAGTTGTTGAGATCATTTTGAACAGCCTGTTCGTCCCGATATTTTCGATGCTGACTGTACCTACGATATTGCGAGTGGAGATTTTTTTGAATTGTAAAAGTTTTTTTTTATATTAAGTACCTAAACTAGTTTGAATGTATACTTGGTTATCGGTCTTCGCTCCGTTTCTGAAGAGCATAAGATATTTAGATATTTACTTAATTTATCTACCAAATAAACATTAATTTAATGCGACTACCATTTGGTTCGTTTACTGTGTTGTCGATTCGATAGTCCCTTGAATGCATATTTAGTACGGATTTCTATGACAATGGTGCCGAATTTTTTGTTCACGACCTAAACTAAGAGTAGGTATCTCTTACCGACAGACCGCGAAAGCAAAAGACAAGCGATGCTTTAGAAAATCAAAAAATCAAAATCAAAAGTCATTTATTCAAATTAGGCTGAGAGTCAGCAGTTTTCGAACGTCAAAATTACATAAGACAGTCCCCCAAAAATGCCCACCCTTCGACACTTCCTAGTGCTTTAGCTGGGAAAAAAGTGGCGCAACAAACTCCCCAGCAGCACAGCTGTCTGTTTAGTCGGATGGACTTGATTCTATACATACAGATGCAAAGTAATAAACAATAACGCATATTACCAAAAATAAAAGTCTCCTGGTATAAAGGGCTCTATAGCTTACATATGCAATGCTGGATTATTGTTAGATCATGTCAATAACAATGACTTAGAACTGTCAAACCAAATTATGTCTCGATTGCCTGAATTTGCTGTGATTTTAATTTAGCATGGTGAACTTAGTTCGTCGTAGTTGTGTCTAAGAAAATCTTAGCTTAACTAAATAAAATGCAGAAATGGAAACACCCCAACGCCCTAATTGCGTATCACACGGATTTTTTTTTGAGGGTGGGATATCATCAAATAACTTCTTCCGCTCTGGGTGCAGCAGGGCCGGCGTCTCAGACTTTTACTGACTAAAACCCACCCGTGTTCCTTCAGTTGCCTGTGTGCCAAGGGCGGCGGTATCTCTTCCACGGTCAATCACAATCAGAATAATTTTAAAGGATCAACGCAGCCATCCATTGCTTCATATGTTCTAAAAATGTGTCTACTCAACAACGTAAATGACGCAATTAATGTTGTTAAACTGTCAAAAAGGAAGCTATTCCTACCTCCTATCAAACACATCAATAATTTTCTAAATAGGTCCAAAATTCAATTCAACACAAAAACTACATACCGACAGATGAACATAGACTATCCTTCTGTTTGGTCGTTCTGTTAACAAAGGAACAACAGGAAATTTTTGACATTAATCTGATAGTTTTTTGCACATGCAAATAGTATATCGAGTAGGATGTATACTTTTGTGTATATATTATGTAATGTGTTTGCGGATGAATTGAATAAAATTATGAGTAGGTATATGCCAGGCGTTCTGTGAGGGAAAGTATGTAAAGGAGTCCACTGTTCCATGTAATTCATTTATAATTTTTATATATAATTATCTTAACAAAATCATTTGCCACGTTATAATTGTTTCTACGCTAATCAATGTACTTGATGTTGTACCGGTTTAATTAACTATAAATAAATAAATACTTCGTTTGTATCAGTACTAGTTACTATTTATTTCAATCGGCTAATTAGGTATTAAAAGTTTAAGTCAATTTGTCCATCTTTATGCTTCGACTTAACGCTTAAGCCGTCGAGCCGATAGCAATGATTATACGGAGAGTTAATTAAAACAGACAATGAAAACTTTTCATTCCGGAAAATTAAAAGGGAAAATTGGAAAAGTGTTTTGTTTTTTCCGGGACTTTGAAAAGCATTGATTTAATTTAAACACTTTTATTTGACTGCAACCGAGTAATCTAAAACATGTTAACATCTCTTCTTGATCATCACATCATCTGCCTAGCCTTCTCCCAACTATGTTGGGGTCGGCTTCCAGTCTAACCGGATGCAGCTGAATATCAGTATTTTACATGGAGCGACTGCCTATCAGACCTCTACAACCCAGTTACTGGGTAATACGATACCCCTTGGTAAGACTGGTTGTCAGACTTTCAGGCTTCTGACGACCCGTAACGACTGTCAAAGATCCACAAATGACAGCCGGGACCAACGGCTTAACGTGCTTTTCGAGGCACGGAGGGGTCTTGGTATGTAAAGATGGTAAGTAAGTAAGTAAGTAAGTATTTATTTGCATAAAACATGGTATACATGGTGTTACAATAATTTACAATAAAGATCTTACATGTTTTGCCAGAATTGTACTTAGCATGCATATGTTCACTTAATACTAACATGGGAATTTGTTATCCATAAATTCTTTAAGACTATAGAAATTTTTCAACTTTAACCAGTCAAACAATTTTCCTTTAAATAATCTGGAGTTTAAGTTTTTTATGCTACTCGGTATGTTATTATATATACTAACACAATTATATAAGCAGCTTTTATTATATTTAGCAAGCTTGGGAAGATCATGCAGAACGAGTCTCTGTGGATCACGCCGGCTCTTTGGATTAATATCATTTGCTGATATAAACAGGTCTTTATGTTTACTAACGAACATACATATTTCCAATATATAAAGCGACGGCAGCGGTAACAAACCTAGTTTCTTAAATATGGGTCACCCATCCACGGACCAACCGCGGCAAGCGTAGCTTAACCTGGCCGATCGACCCGTGCAGCTATTGTTATTTAGAAACAAGCTCTTGATGATTATTTTAAAATGTTTGTTATTTCTGGAATGAAATAATGTTTGATAAATTCGCCTAGTTTGGATACAGATCTCTATAATTCATTTGTAACACAAAAATATTGCCGATAAGAAATGCTGTGTCCTTGATAATATAATATATAGGGTGACTGGTAATTAGTGACCGATATTTAATTTTTTTTTCGCGATTTCGGGTTTGGTCCCATAGTAAAAGTTGTTCATAATGATGAGTACAATCATGTGTTTAAATGTCGGTCACTAATTACCAGTCACCCTATTTATTGAAGTCAAATCATTTACTTTTGTTGCAGAAGACCTAAACACTGTAAGCTGCAGGTATCACCTGATTATCTAACATCGAAAATCATAAAACAGGTGGGACTTGATCATCGTGAGTTAACAATATGCACGCGCCTCGATTAAAATTATATTATTTATTGCCAATAAATAACTTAATTTTAATCGAGGCGCGTGCGCTTTATATTGGCGAATAAATTATTCGCCAATATAACATGGTTCACTGCAGTTTTAGATAAGTCGTTAATCATAAATTATAAATAAGTGTACATTTCTTGTCTAAAACCTTAATCTTACAAGCTTAGTTCTTAAATATGATAAATATTAGGCCTCGTGCGAGGCATATAAAATTTATTAAGCACTTTTATTTACTCTCATAAAATTCGAATTGTAAACTTCAAAACAGGTTTATAATGACATATTTTACAAATAAAATACCGAAATTTGAAAATAAAATTATATTAGAACACTTTTTCTTTACCAAAATATTGTTTTCCAATAGTAACGGGCAATTCCATTATTTTTTGTAACGGAAAGCATTTGCGGGGCGCGCCATTTCTATAGCAATGCCAAACTATTTCTTATTCTTTTAACTTTCACCTTTTACTTATACTAAAACTAATAGTTTTGGGGTAGCGAATGATTTTGCAAAGAGTTTTAAAATTAAACCATTTTTATAATTCGTTAAAAACTTAAAAAAATCGTTTGTAAGATGTGGAATATAAGAATAATTAATAGTACCTAATTTATTAATAAGGATTATTCTTTTTTATTTTCTTCCAACACAAACGAACTAGAAATTAATTACCTAACTACAGATTTTTAAAAATTAAATTCTACAATTTTAAATAGTGCACATCATGTTTTTCAGACATTTTTTTTAATTAATTAAAAAAAAATGCATATCAGTACATTATTTCAAGTTCTAGTACTTCAAAACGGTGAAGGAAAACATCGTGAGGAAACCGGCATGTCCTAGAACCAAAAATTCGAAGACATATGTGACATCTACCAACCCGCACTGGGCCCGCGTGGTAGATTGCGGCCCAATCTCTCTCACCGAGAGGAGGCCTGTGTCCCAGCAGTGGGAACATTATAGGCTGATGATGATGATTTCAAATTCATTAAATTTCGTTCATTCTTATACCACCTCCCCTTCAACTGTTAAGTTACTGAATACAATTAAAAGTCGAGTATGAGAGTAGATAAAGTTTTATCTGAAACTGCACACAACTAGATATAAAAATTTGCTTTAAGGCTCTGGTAATTTTGAATGTACTCATCGTATTATCGTTTTGTTATAATAGTTCTTACTGTAATCCGATACGGGTTAAAATCTGTTGTAATAAATTCGAACAATAAATGAGCAAGCAGTGTCGTAAAAATGCAAATTAAATCGTATAAAATTAGATATTAACTATTTTATAATAAATAATCCATCACTGGATACAATTTGGCATTTAAAATTTTATGGTATATTTTTAATTATATAGCGTAGATAAAACAATTTTCAACACACTTGCTCATAAAATGGCTCTTATTTCACCGCAATTAGACAGATAATGACACCTATTATCAAACTGTGACTTTTTCATTACTATTATTCACTAGTGAGTTACAGGTTTTTTTTTTGTTGAGTTGCTTTGTTCTTAAAAAGTTTCGATGCAAAAAAGGTCGTGTTTAATAGTACAAATAAATTAATTTACCTATTGCTTAATCATTTCATGCAACTTCGTATTTAAATAGATAATTTCAATATGTACGTTTTTAATAAATAAAACTTTCACTCAAATATAACTTTTGTTTACCCTGTAATAAAGAAAACTTTGAATTCCCCATTTCGTACGTGGCTAAAACCATATCCGCGAAATGCAAAAAAAGATACCTCATTCTTTTAGGCCACGTTCCGAGTTACAATAATCTCGATTTGAGCGCGCTCACATCCGTTCCGAATTGGCGTGAGCGCGATAACGACGGCCCGCGAATCGACATAGATGACGTCATGACATGCGCCATCTTGCGATAACGCCGACCATGCGTTATACTAATATCACCGTGAGTGCTGTCAAAAATGACAGTTGTGCTGTTTTGTTTTGAGTCGCATCGAATCTTTAGTTAACTTAGATTTATTTGAAATACTGTTTCTATCTAAAAAGAAGAAATGTGTGGTGTATACAAGTTTAATACGTTCCGTATTGATGAAAAAAATGACGGTTCTTAGCTGTCAGAATCGTGAAATCTAACTCGAAACGCAAAATATCGATGTGAGCGCTCACAGCGCTATTTTATAATTCGGAATGCGGCCTTAGTCTATGGCTGATCGCCATTGTTAGATGCGCGTGCATTGGAAAACTGATTAATTTTTCCCGCCATTGGCAAAAAAAAATCACAACTCGTTTTCACTGTTGAAATTAGTTAGTAGGTAGATATTTATTCAATGACTATAAGTACTAGTTATGAAGAAAATGATTTATGTTGTAACACCGCCCTATATAAGATGTGAAGCCCTTAACGTTATGGAAAGTTTACTACTTAAAAACTTCAAGGACGAAATGAATTTTTAGTATTATTTTCTTCACAAGTGTTTTGAAAAACGTTTACGACGGTAATCATCAATACACGTGTGTATTGATGATTACCGTCCTCGGGTCTCAATGGCGCCTCAGCGGTAATCACCAACGTTACACACTTGTACCATAATGTACTATTGCACAAAGTAAAGCGCATGTCAGGGTTCGAACCTACGACCTACAACTCAGAAGTCGTGGCCGTTACCACGGGGCGACCACTGCTCATCTACATCCTACTCTCAAGTCAGTATTAGAAAATAAAAATTAATAATAGCAACCAATCTAGGTAGGTTTAGATAGCGTCATACTTCAAGTCTTTCAGTTGTAAATAGCTGAAAATGATAAGTAATAATAATAAGTAAATTAATGGTTTTATTTTTGTAAGAAGGTTTGTACAAACTATTAAATAAACTATTAAAGTCCATGTAGGCATGCTTCAAGCTCTAGTAACAGCAGAGAAAGCCTGAACGATGGATGAATTTAGATAACAACATAGCACTCTATAATACATGCAATATGTCAATGTATTATTAGGCTTACGACAAAAGAAAATCTTCGCCCCGCCTTACAGAACACTGATTGGTCAATCTCGTTACCACAATCAACCAATCACAGCACTTCCTGCCAACCCCATTTCGAAATTTAAATATTGTTATAGATTTTTGCCAGTCGCATTCGATTCGTCGCGCTCTCCACACGTTTTGGTGCGTCGTCGATATAAATAGAACTGCATTGTGAATTTTAATTAGTTTTCGTTAGTGATTTCGTTTTTATGCCAACTGTGACAGATATTCCAGGAGGAAACGGTATGAAACTTACTGGTTCTATATTATTTCAGTGTGTCAATATTTGATGAAATTCAAGCTGAACAGGATTAAGTTGTTAAACAATAAATGCAATTCTGGAAATTTCCTAGATTATCAAAATTTTCAGTAATCTTTTTTAGGTGCTGACAGAAACTCTACTAAAAAAACCGGTCAAGTGCGAGTTGGACTCGCGCACCGAGGGTTCCGTACAAACCTGTGGGTATATAAGTAAAAGTTCAAAATTGTCAAAAATATTTTTTTTTATATGACGAAACTAAAAATTTTCGGTTTTCGTAATTTTTCCTATATCTGTACTATAAGACGTGACTTCGTACAAAATTTCAAGATTCTATGTTCACGGGAAGTACCCTGTAGGTTTTGATTCCCGTGCGAGTTTCGAAAATTTGCGGAATTTTGCGGCCTAAATGGCTGTATCTTTTGATTGCGTTGACTTAGAAGGTTGATTTTTCTACAGCTTCCAGGGACAGTAGAACTAAGTATCATATAGAAATTTCAGTTTGATACCTCCACGCGTTCCTGAGAAAAACGGTCTTGACAGACGGACGGACGGACGGACGGACGGATGGACAACAAAGTGATCTTATAAGGGTTCCGTTTTTTCCTTTAGAGGTACGGAACCCTAAAAACCCGAATCATTGTCCAAGATCGAACAAACAAGACAAGGATATCGATTAACTAAATGTTGCAGTTTTTGTAGCCTAATTAGCTTTGTCGTTACTCTTCCAAAACATGGTAGCAGGAAAACTACAGGAAGTTTTATTAATTTTAGCAACATCTACCAAATATTTTTAGGTGTATGTACTTGTTAAGCCACTTCTGTACATACATACATACATACCTACAGATAAATAAAATTGGAGTGTCTGTTTGTAATATTACAATAACCGCTTTTTACTAAATGCATATGGATGTATACACGGTACATATCCCTACCAAAATAACATTTTTTACAATTTTTATCTGTCTGTCTGTTTGTTCCGGCTAATTTCTGAAAGGACTGGACCAATTTTGACGGGACTTTCACTGGCAGACAGATGATGTAATAAGGAGTAACTTAGGCTACTTTCATTTTAGACATTTGTTAAATTCTACGCCGAGGAAGTCGCGGGCATAGCTATTCAAGCATAATATTTTAGAGACGCAGGTCCTCACCGGACACGGGTGTTTCGGGAGGTTCTTGTTTTACATAAGGCAGGAGGAAACGCCTGGGTGTTTCCACTGCGAAGATCGCCCTGAGGACACGGTGGAGCATACAATGGAGGTCTGCCCGGCTTTTTTTTTTTTTTTTTTTTTTTTTTTTTTGGGTGGGAAATCATCAAATAACTTCTCCCGCTCTGGGTGGAGCAGGAGGGCGTGTCAGACTTTTACTGACTAAAACCCACCCGTGTTCCTTCAGTAGCCCTTAAGCCAGGGGCTGTGGTGTCTCTTTCGAACGAACCCGCACCCCTGACAGGCATCGGCCCTTGCGGGCCCCATCATTTTTGTGCTGACATCTCTTTGAGGCGCGCGTGGAACACAACGCGCCGTCGACTTGGGCTTGGTCCTTACCGGACAGCGAGCTACCCATTACTCGCCGTCCGCAAGCCCATGCCTACGGTGGCCGGAAATCGGCCTGGGATTCCCGACGCCCAGGGCGTCTCCGTATCCTGCGGCGGCTGGGGTCGCGAGGGCGCATATGCTGCCTCTCCCTCACGTGCGCCGCCTCCCTCTTCGCGAGCATCACTGCTTCGCTGAAGGAGGTGACGGCTCCCCATGCCCTCTCGCTCCGTACCATGGCCTGGACCAGGGCCGGACGCGAGAGATCGCCGCCGCCGATCGCCTCCACGAGGACACGGCGGTGCTCCGCCCAAGCAGGGCAGACCGCCACCGTGTGCTCCACCGTGTCCTCAGGGCGATCTTCGCAGTGGAAACACCCGGGCGTTTCCTCCCGCCCTATCCGAAACAGGAACCTCCCGAAACAACCGTGTCCGGTGAGGACCTGCGTCAGGCGGAAGGTGAGGACGCCATGCCGCCTCTCAAACCACTCCTCAAAGAGGGGACTTACCGCCGCAATCGTGGCGTGCCCAAGGTCTGCCCGGCTTGGGCGGAGCAACGCCGCGCCGAGTCCGAGGCGATCGGTGGCGGCGATCTCTCGCGTCCGGCCCTGGTCCAGACCATGGTATGGAGCGAGAGTGCATGAGTGGCCGTCACCTCCTTCTTCGAAGCAGTGATGCTCGCGAAGAGTGAGGCGGCGCACGTGAGGGAGAGGCAGTATATGCGCCCTCACGGCCTTAGCCGCCCTGGGCGGCGGGAATCCCAGGCTGATTCTCGGCCACCGTAGGCGTGGGCACTGTAGGGTAGCTCGCTGTCCGGTAAGGACCAAGCCTAGGTCGACGCCGCATTGTGTTCCACGCGCGCCTCAAAGAGATGTCGGCACAAACTGATGGAGAGCCGATGCCTGCCAGGGGTGCGGTTTATTCGAAAGAGATACCGCCACCCCTGGCACAAAGGCTACTGAGGGAACACGGGTGGGTTTTAGTCAGTAAAAGTCTGACACGCCCTCCTGCTCAACCCAGAGCGGGAGAAGTTATTTGATGATTTCTCACCCAAAAACAAAAAAAAAAAAAACATTTCTGAAGAACAAACTAATAAGGTAACCATATCCTTTTTGGGCGTCACGTCTTGGCGTTGTCACTGACAGTTGCTTTGCAAATCCTTTCGTTATTCGCCTTTCAATCATCTCTTCAACATGACTGCAGCATCTAAGCATTCCCAATAAGTTTAATATTTAAATTAACAAACTTTACTGTAAATGTTGCTCAGTTAATTATAGCAACATCCTGTGATAACTGCTTCCTGCGATAGCCAACAATAACGGCGCTTTATATAGACGCAGCTGGGTTATTTACTTCACCACTGAAATGTTAGGTTTCATCATCATTTCATCGTCATTATCGTTAGGTATACTGTTGTGTACTGCTGGATGCAGGTCTTTCCCATTAGTTAGAAAATTGACACTTTGATTCACTTCAACTTATTTATTAATGTTTGGTTTGATGTCCACATTAGTCTTAATCGGTAACAATTATTTCAGAGTATTTGCTTACGTATTCACTACCGTTCCACGGAAAGAACGTTAACGTTAAGCCGTTGGTCTCGGCGGTCATTCATGGATCTTTGTCAGTGGCCGGAGGGGTTTATTTTTGTGGCTGGGAAATCATCAAATAACTTCTCCCGCTCCGGGTGGAGCAGGAGGGCGTGTCAGACTAAAATCCACCCTTGTCCCAGTTGCCTGTGTACCAGGGGCGGCGGTATCTCTTTCGAACAACCCGCACCCCTGGTAGTCATCGGCCCTTGCGGGCCCCACCAGATCTTTGTCAGTCGTTACAGGTCATCAGAAGCCGGAAAGTTTAACAAACGGTCTTACCAAGCTAGGTAAAATACTGGTATTCAGCTGCGACCGGTTGGACTGGAAACCGAAACCAAAAATAGTTGGGAAGGCTAGGCAGATGATGATTTTTAAAGACCGGCTCTTATCTATCATGGATATGAATGAATCAAATCATTAAACTCTTTAATTTACTTAGTTCACACCAATTCTCTAACAATTTCTGTATTTATATGTTTTCTTTCAAATTTTTGAGACGGTCTCGCAAACCTTGGCTTATTGATCTTTTTGTTGCAGTATATCCACCAACAATGGCCTCTGATCAGGAGTCTTGTTCTGATGAAGAGCCTGACAGTGAGATGTTGAGCGATGATCTCTGTCTGCCAGATAGCGATGATGACAGACAATCTGGCAGAAATGTTCAGGTAAGAAAAACATAGCATAAGCAGCCTACGTGATAAATGTTTCATCTTCCATTAGGCTGCACTTGAAAACAGATCAATATCACCAAAATAAAAAATAAAAATGTAAAAAATAGACTAGGTAAATACTGCAGTAGCATTCGATTCATCAACTGTTACAAACCCAATCTAAGATCATTTGGATACCGATTTACTAGTGTTATGTTGTGTTTTACCATTCTACCGTAAAATATGTCCCATTACAGTGTCAAGTCAAACGTCGGGGCAGCGTGCGAATAAATCGCATCTAATCCCATTCAATAGCTATTTCATGAAAAAGTCATTCGATGAGATTAAATTAACTAAGAGAGCTGTATGGATCAACATTTTTTTAAATTCTGTTAAGGCGTATTTGTTATGGTCGCGAACTGTATTTTATTCAACTTACAATCTGACACTGATTGGAAAACTGCAAAAATGGAAGAAAACCTTCGGGCTACCTTAGCGCATCCTACTTAATCGCAAAGTTCTAATTTATTGGAACAATCTATTTAGATAGATTGTTCCAATAAATATCTATAACCGAAACGACTCCAGCGGCGAGGTGTAAAATTTTCTAAAAATGAAGCCGAAGCGAAATCGGCTTTAACTTACTGATTTCATGTCAGCCGAAAGACGTCCACTGCTGGACATAGGCCTCCCCCAGGCTCCTCCACTTCGACCGATCTTGTGCTTCCCACATCCAGCGGATACCCGCGACTTTCACAAGGTCATCGGTCCACCTTGTGGGAGGCCTTCCCACTCTACGTCTTCCGGTACGCGGTCACCACTCCAGAACCTTTCGGCCCATCGGCCATCTGTTCTGCGACCAATGTGTCCTGCCGTTAAGTTTGGCAATTCTTCGGGCTATGTCGGTTGCCTTGGTTCTCCTGCGGATCTGGTCATTCCTGATTCAATCGCGTAGGGAAACTCCGAGCATAGCCCTCTCCATTGCCCTTTGGGTGACTTTAAGCCTTCTGATAAGGCCCATTGTGAGCGTCTCTGTACCATAGGTCATCACTGGCAACACACACTGGTCAAAGACTTTCGTCTTGAGACACAGCGGTATTTGGGACGAGGAGATATTGCGAACGCTGCCCAGCCGAGTCAGATTCGACGATTGACCTCTTTCTCGAAGTTGGACTTACCTAACTGAACAGCTTGTGCTAGGTAAACGTACTCGTCCACAACTTCGATTGCAGCGCCTCTGATCGTCATGGGAGTGGGTGTTACAAGGGCGTTCGACGTGACCTTTGTTTTTTCCATGTTCATTTTAAGACCCACTCTGTCAGAAGCTCTACTTACTGACTTATCATAGAATACTTACCATGATTCTAAAATTAATATAGGAATGTAAAGAATTAAATACAATAAAATTGAAAAACTGAAAACCAAATTAAATGTGCAATATTCCTCCATCTCATTCTCGCTAACGCATTTTTCTATATCTGTCTCTGTCATAACACGTTGTACAGCGGCTTGCTCTCGTTCATATCAAGTGGTGCCACGTGACCTAAACTGATATCATTACGGGATCGCTGTTGTATGAATTTTAAGGTCCCGATTATGAAGTTTTGGCGCTGGTTTATTTTTTGTAGCTAAAAATAACCGTTTTTGTTGCTTGAATGTTATGGTGAATTAAATACCTGTAGTGTCACTATATCTACAATAGTTGCCACATTTATGTTTTTCTTTTGATAGCGATAGAGTTGCCGATGCAAATCCCCAAAGGGAAGCCGGTAGAAATCGTGTGATTTGGTGGTTTCACCACTGAACGTCTCTGATTAAATAATGAATCTTCACTATCCTACACAGAGTCTACCAGAAGATCTGCCATCTCTCAACTCCTGCCTCCTCCGCCCTCCTCGGAAGCTGTTCACCAACTGCCGTGAGCGCTGGAGACAGCAGAACGTCAGCGGAGCCTTCGCAGAGCTCAGGAGATTGGTGCCCACACATCCGCCAGATAAGAAGCTGTCCAAGAATGAGATACTGAGGATGGCTATCAGGTAAGAATTAATTACTCTTGATACCGATAAAAAGAATAATTCTAGTGAGTGGAAAATATCATGAAGCCCTAAGAGGCGAGCGTCGTACATGGCATGGCAAACAGACTCTTCATCAATTTAGGGTATAAATTACCCTAATAATTCTATTCAAGACGACACGCATTGTTTACTTGAAAACCTGTCCTTTTTTTCTGGTTTGGTTGCTCCATCTTATTCAATATGCATTTATTTGACAGGTACATAGGCCTACTCTGCGAAGTCCTAGAATGGCAGAAGACCCACGGACTCTCCATGAACAAAGAGAACTCAGCAAGCCTCGCGATCAAATGCGAATCTCCTTTGAGCCCACAGTCCCGACGACTGCGCCTAAAAAGACCATACTTCAGCGAAGAAGAATGTCCAAGAGCAAAGATTTACCATGAAAGTAATGAATACCAAAGATACGGTAATGAAGAAAATGAAGAAGTAAGAAGGGGTTACCAAAGACCCATCAGCAGCAGAACAGAATTCTTTTTCGGTAAAGAACACTTAAGAGTTCTAAGAAATCAGTTCTACTTCTCTCCAAGATGGCGTCAAAATATGCCGTTTAGAAACTTGGCAGATAGGAATGGTAATAATCTGCTGATGATAGCTCCAGCACAGAATGGTAAAGATGAGCAAGATGGTAAAATTCATAATGGAATGGACGGCAGTAAAGATAAAAATGATAAGGATAGTAAATGATTGGATGTAGATGATTTTGGAATGTGAAGCGACGCGACGATTTCCTATAAGAATGGCCACCACTCTCTCACGCCACACTGTGTCCGCAATTTACCTTATTTTTTCATAGTATAATATTATTTGAATTATTGTGAATGTGCGGACTATGCCGGTCGTATTTCGTTCTCTTTCTTAATATTGTTATTGATAATCTGGCAGTATGAGTACTTTATGCGGCTTACCCAAATGTTCTTACTTTGGTATTGGCCGTCAAAAGTCCTTAAGTTTTGAGTTGAGCTGCTCGATAACTGACAAATGCGTGCATTGACTCGTTAGGTCCACTTAATCTGTGTGGTACTTTCCCCAAAAAACCATTTCAGACATCAATCAACATCGTCTTCACATGATGTGTCCCAGATTATGTCTGGACTTTAAAAGAGACTGACCACTGAGTTTGTTTCGGCTTTTCTTCTCAGGGTAGTCAGATTGGAACCGCCGACCTCATTTTGTTTTTAAATAATATCTGATTAACGTGTAAACGTGTTTGTACAAACGCCAGCACATCACGATACTCCAATCTGTCAAATTTATTTGATAGATTTACAACTTTATACCGTAAGCTTAAGGTTCATGTTCAATTGGGAAAATTTGACAGTTTTGGGTTGGTTGACTTGCTGGCGTCTGTACAAACTTACTTACAGAAGTAAAATCATAGTATTTCATTTGCAAGCAATATATGTCACTGAAAAGTTATTTTTGATCGAAAGATGCCGTTTTTTCCTGGAGAGCGTTTTTTTTATCCGTAAAATCAAACTCCGATTATCATGACAGCCATCACAGCTGCGGCTGTAACATGGTTATTGTCGCTCTTGGAAACCGTAGCTTTAAAAATATTATTCGTTTTATAGGTAATTTTAATTAGTCCAGAAGAGTTTATTGCCAAATATGGAGGAAAATATTTCAACAAGCCTTTCTTTTTTGGCGCAGCCGTTACTTTCCTGCTAGTTTCCTCCATCGCACTTTACATTTTATATTAGATTTTTTTGTCTGCTATATATTGTGTGCCTTTTAGTCTGTCCTACATAAATGTATTTTCTTTCATTCTTTCAAAGTTTTTCCGATGTTTTAATTTCACTACTATATCCGTCCGTTTTGTTTTATTCTTATATCATTTCAAACACTATAAATTAATATTAAAATCTTCATTTTTAATGTGTCTCCCAATAGTCTCTGCGAATCTCGTTGTATAAAGATTTTTATTGATGTTTTATTATTGTAAATAATACCTAGATTTTAATGATTTCCGTAGTAATTAAAAGTTATATGTAGGAGTTGTTTTTCATTGTTAATATGACCATATATCCCACCGTTACTAAGGCAAATGAGATTGTATCTGTATCTTGATTTTCGTTCCAAATTTTGCTGCCGGTCCTAGACGATATTTAGTTGTAAGCTTAATTTTGTGATTCCTATCGTATCGTAGTCAGTTTCATTAAATATTTGTAATTTCAAACACAAATTGATATTTGTTATTCTTCATTCTTAAATAGAACTATGTAATTTAAAACGACCTAATAAAAATTAAAGTACCACGTAATATTTGCATTTGATTTCTCTTTCCCTCTTACACATAGAATCATTTGTCTCTTTCTGATGAAAGGGGCGGGTTGCTCCGCCCCTTACCATATTGTGATGGAAATTGAATTTCCACCCCCTAATAGGGACTATGGAGTGTTTGTCAACCTTCCTTATCTCACGTTAGCAGAGGTTCTAGAACAATTGTTTATGTTTGATATTGATGACATTCGTGGGGAAAGTTTTGAATATGAATGTGGATGGCTATAAGAGTAGGGTAAGACCCGAGAAACGATGGATGGACTGTGTGAACGATGATATGACTAGAAAGGGGTTTACCACCGAGATGACAACTAATAGAGAAGCGTGCAAGAAACAGACATGTTGCGCTAGCCACAAATAAATTGGGATAAGTGTAGGAGAGGTGACAACCTATCTAATGTTTAAAATGCGAAAGTGAGAATAACTCTGTCTAATTGATTTTAATTTAATATTTGACAATTAGATTTGCAGATCTTACGTAAATAAATACTTCATAATGTTCAGGTCAAACACCGAAAAATAATAAAAAAGTCAGCGTACTTGCGACACCCCGATCTATGCCTTGAATATTTTATGTATAAATTACCTAGTCAGTACGCTTTCGGACAGCGTATCGGGCGCTGCTCAATTTCATCTCATTCACCTTATAAGTTTTAATCGTTATCCCATTTATATCACTGAAATATAGTTATCTTTATAATCCTTAATCTTTGTTTATCTTAAATTCATCCCAACCCTGAAGACATGGTTAGATGCATACTTATTGTATAAGGAGGTAGGTACCTATAGTTGCAAGTTTGTATCGTAGAAACTAATGATTGTGATTTGTATTTAGGGTTCATCTTTCATCCTGTACTCTTTTGCCTTGTCTTGTCTCTCTTTGTCGCCGTGGAAGTGGCTAATTTTCAGGCCAACGAGATCTTAGAAAAGTCGTGTCAACTACATGAAGAAGAAGAGTTTGTAAATTACTTTACGTAGCAATATGTCAGTAGATACTGCACACTGAAGAGTCGTAACAGTTTTCTCAAGTCGAGCATCCGACTATACGGCGATAGCTCTAGTGCGGCATGATTGAAACTGTGGCTTCTCAAACATCCCCCTCCAGCTGACTATGTTGAGCCTGCAGAAAGGCTTCCAGCGGGCCACCAACCGCCTCTGGCCGCTGCTCTTACAAGTTGGTCTACCGCGATGAGCCGCAGTGCGACTGTGGAGCCACATCGCGAACTATGCCCCACCATGTTTCTTGCTCATTTTACACTAACACTATGGAAGACCTTTGCGAGGCTAATGATAACGCTATTAAAATGGTCCAATTCTGGTTTAAAACCAAGAAATGGATTCATCAATACCACAAAGAAGAGGAGAGTGTTTTATAATAATTGTATTAACTATGTAAGACTGCCTTGTTAGTGTAGCTGTTTTAAGCTCTACTGTTAAGCATGATGTCCTGTGTTTGATTCCCAGGTCAGGCAATAACACTTTGCCTGACCAGGGAATCGAACCCAAGACTTCGCAGGGTTCTTCGATTAGGAATTTCGCAGTCTGGCGTCAGGATTCGTGCCCGGTTGATGGTAATAGGCTCGCCTTCTATTACATGGGACTGAAGCATAATTGGGGAAATGTGGGTGTAGTCGTACACTTCTGCAGAACCCATAGGGGGTGACAGACGTGATGTAATGTTGTGTGTTAACACATATACATACATATGCATTTATCGAATCGAATGAATCATTACTAATATAAAATTAAAAACGCGAAAGTTTGCATGTTTGGATGTTTGTTACTCTTTCTCGCAAAAACGGCTGAACGGATTTGGATGAAATTTGGCACACAGATAGATTATAACCTAGATTAACACATAGGATACTTTTTTATCCTGGTAGTACGTTCTCGCAGGATGATTTCTGACTTCCACGCGGGCGAAGCAAGTTCATTTTAACTTTATAATGAGCCTCTCGTTATGTGTCATTACCAGTTAATTACTTATCAGTAATGGTGAAACAGCTTAAGTGTGATTCCGAAGAAGTAGGGTAATGTGTTTTGGAAGATATTCTAATTATGGGTATACTAGATACGTACAATTGACAAATAAAAAAATTAAACTCTTTCATTGATCTACAAATAAATAGTGAATTTAATCATGTTCGTGATTTGGACTCATTTTAGAAGCTCTAAAAGTGGCTTTCTCGTGTTTTAAGAGTCAAATCAAACCCTCAGAATTCCACATAAATACGATTTTATTAGGCATCATAATAAATCTCATAAAATCTCCCACACACCACAAAAATATCAATAACGCACCAACGCCTACTCAAATAAAATAGCAAATGATGACAAATAAGCAAGTTTGCGATACCCTTTATAATCCGCCTTGCGTATGTGAGCGCACACGGCACGCGACCGACCGACGCTCGTGCACGACCCCGGGCGGGTGCCAGATAAGGGCTGATTGATTTTTATTAGACCAATAGTGGGCTTAAGTGTGATTTTATGAGCTTTGTACAGGGAGGTGGCGAAAGTCAGTGTGGCGTTTTGTAGATAACGTCGTAATTTTTCTGGTCAATGATTGGGAGTAAAGCTGCAGTATCACTTGAGCGGCTGCAGCGACGGCTGTTATGGAAATGATGGCGGTTTGACTTTACGCTATAAAAAAATGCTCTCCCTCCCTAAAGGTTCATTAGTAAACCAGCGTCAGACAGCAACTGCCTGAGGCATTAATGCTGAGAATGAACCATTTTGGCACAGCCATGAGGCGCATATTTATTGTTGTTCAAACGTTATTTTAACTAATTTATTTTGTTATTTGTGTTTCACGAACTGTGTCCAAATAAACGGTATTCTTTCTTTCTCTCTAAAAAAAACATCAATACTTTCTTATATAGCGTTTCAGTGAAGTGCGTGACGTCAGTCGCCCATAAATTGCAGACGCTATGTGTCGGCGACCGGTTTTCTGGGAAATCATACCTAAAAGGAAATTGTGAAAACTGTATAAACGAGTAAGTACATAATTTTATTGTTAAATTAAATCATAGTATAAGCAAGAATAACCCGTTGTAGTTGTAACAGTGACAGATTCATCAAGGTGAGTAATAAAATGTTTCAGTATAGGAAAATGGTCCTTAAAGAAGGATTTTCCTATACGCGTTTGCTATATAATTCGTGGCATCTTTGACATCCATTACGGGCTACGGGTTGTCAAAATCTCGAAACTGACAGTCTAACACTTGGTTGAAATAGCTTCATAATTTTTTAATGTAAGTAGATTCTTTTATTATGTATATTGTGAATGTGATGTAGCTTGCATACTGTAGATTTGTAGAAGAGTTTCTATTCGTCATTTTCATTTCTCTTGATACTTTTTTTTTTTTTTTGGGTGAGAAATCATGAAATAACTTCTCTCGCTCTGGGTGGAGCAGGAGGGCGTTGTAGAATTTTACTGACTAAAACCCACCCGTGTTCCCTCAGTAGCCCGTATGCCACGGGCTGCGGTATCTCTTTCGAACATACCCGCACCCTTGGCAGGCATCGGCCCTTGCGGGCCCCATCGGTTTGTGCTGACATCTCTTTGAGGCGCGCGTGGAACACAACGCGCCGTCGACTTGGGCTTGGTCCTTACCGGACAGCGAGCTACCCATTACTCGCCGCCCGCAAGCTCATGCCTACGGTGGCCGGAAATCACCTGGGATACCCGACGTCCAGGGCATCTCCTTCTCCTGCGGCGGCTAGGGTCGTGAGGGCGCATAGACTGCCTCTCCCTCACGTGCGCCGCCTCCCTCTTCGCGAGCATACTTACTAATTGACAGGCCTGCAGTCTCCTCCCTACCTATCATCACTGTGCAATTTGAAAACATTGTAAAAGCCTTTTGAAATGAAATATTTATTTATGTAGGCAGATCTTATAAGACTCTTATACACGTCAATATTTTGTAGGACATTATTTAAAAAAAAAAACTATGGCACCGGCATTTCCTAGCTAGTCAGCTAGGAAATGCCGGCGCCATAGTTTGTTTCGGCTTTTTCTTTCACAAACTCACAGGTCATGGTCTCTTTTAAAGTCCAAACATTATATTATTTGAATTTTATGTGCGTCTAACAATGCAGGGCAATGTCTGGAAGAGCCTTTTGAAGAAAGAGCCATTGCATCTTTGAGCTGATCTGTCCCAACAGACGGCATGCATGTATAAGTCACCGTGTAGCTCAAACCTATTTCAGGGAGCTCAAGGACCCGTCACAAGACGCTACCAGATCTGCAGTACATTTAAAAGAAAAATCGTGGAGTTTCTTGCCGGCGCTTCTCCTTAAGAAGTGACAAATTGAAACCATGCACCTTGCTTCTGATATTTCATAAGTACCCATGTAGGTTTTTGTGAAATAACAAACTATGATTTTGATTCTGAGTGTTATTCTCATGTCTGTGCCAATATAAAAAGGACATGTAACTCAGTAATAATAAAAATAAAACACTTATATTTTCTGTACAATATTTAAATTCACAACTAAAATTACAAATCAGTCTTCGCGTTCTTCTTCACCAGCTTCCTAAATTCTCCCATCGCTTTCAGAACATCTTCAGAGAAAGGCTTGGGCAGCTCGAAGGCCAAGAAATGCCCTCCATCATCCAGAACTGTCACGCCCACCAGGTTGGAGAACTTCAGTTTCAAGATGCAAGGAGGCTGGTATGCTAGCTCGTATTTTGCTTGGAGTGCCCAAACTGGTACTGGGGTTGGTATTCTAGGGAAAGAAAAATTTTATTTGTTAATTTTATTCACACTTGAAGTACCTATACAGTCAACAAAAGCCCCTCTTCATTGCTCTTGATCTTTCTTTAGCTGAAAAAAAAAGAAGGATGCAATGAAATTTCTTCGAAATCCGTTCAGTCGTTTTTGCGTGACTGCGTAACAAACATCCAACTTTTCACATTTCTATTATTAGTAGGATAGTGTCACGCTCTTCTCACGACAGTTATTTTTATCTACTATATCTACTAATATCTAAGGGAAAGATTTGATTGTTTGCATTGAATAGGCTCCGAAACTACTTTGCTGGTTTGAAAAATTCTTCCACTGTTGGGAAGCTACACTATCCCAGGGTGACATAGGCAAAATTTTATCCCCGTACTCCCACGGGACCGGGAACTACACGGGTGAAACCGCGGAGCACTGCTAGTCTGTAATATTTTTTTACAAATAAAACTTAATCTTACTCGTCAAGCTTCCACCCCATGATCTTAGAGTTGAAGCTCTCAGAGTACAGCCTCATCGACGTAGTGATAGATCCGGGGGCCCAGTACATCATCAGGTTGTCAATGAGTTGTTCCTTTGTGAAGCGGAAGTCAAGGCCTCCATCAAGCTTGGAACGATGCTCAGGTCGCGTCCAGGTGGAGAACTTTTCGAGGATGTACGCCAGAAGACCGGCTGGTGAATCGGAGAGGGCGACACCTGGAAAAAGAAAAAAACACGGCATGAAAATTTGTCCATCCGTTTGAGAGCTGCTGCAATGTTAATAATAGGTAATAGGTAAAACGGGCTGTTGTCCGCAACTCCACGTCAAAGCGTGTATTTTGCGTATGGGTTAGAATCAGTTATTCGATCCACCCCAGCTCCTGGAGAAAGGCTAGCTACGCCTAGATGTTGCTGAAAATCTCACGTAGACTGCCTGGTTTGCCGAAGTATTTTGACCCCGTAATTGGCAACCACCGGGCAGTTTAGAGCCGCAATGTTACAGATAGACAAAAGCTTCTTCTACTCGTTTTAACGGTGTATCTATGTTCCTAATACGGGGTGGGCCCAGGCCCAGGGGGGTAATTGGTTCCGTTTCCGTTCCGTGGGATAATATCTGTTTTGTATTTACAGTTCCACAACATTACCTAATGGCGTTGTTTACGTTGCTAAGCAGACAATTTTTTGTAACAAAATATGAAGGAATGTATTTAGATTCTGAATAATGGTGTATTACGCAATTAGGGTCCTGGCCTGTGTCCCAGCAGTGGGAATATTATAGGTTCATTAGATTATGCTGCTTCGGCCCAGTAGGTGGCTACGATTATGTCAAATTTTCAGGTTGGGGTTTATAAAGGCTGCCGGTTATTGAAATGCAAAACAAAACGAATAAAAATGGCTTTGGCTGGCTAATGTCCCAACAAGTTACAAAACAAACTTATTGAGACTTTAGCCAGCCTAAGCCATTTTTATTCGTTCATAAGAACAGACTACAAATTTCAACGCTCCGTTCAAGCCTTCGATAGCTCAGTTGGTAGAGCGGTGGACTGTAGATGTTATTATGAACTGATATCCATAGGTCGCTGGTTCAAATCCGGCTCGAAGGAATGTTTTTTGTTATTACAGAAATGTAGAAAAGGTCGTAACTATTTATTTTTTCTTCTTTTAAAATCTTGGTTCTGAGTATCGGTCTCTTTTTAAAACACGTGAAATTAAATATGTAAAGTGTTGGAAACGACCCCAAAGTGTAATGGGCAAACCTATATTGAATAACATCATGTTATTACGTTAACCAACCGCCAAAGCATCAACATTGCGATACAACGTCGCAATACTGCCTGCCTTTTGGGTACTTTTACCGTTGACAATGATGCGGACGAACTTTTTGATGCCTTAATATTATTTTCTTTTTTAAATACTTGTATAGTTATTATTTTAAGACCGGTAGTTTAATAAATTATGTAAATATCTATACAAATAAATACTTACCAACAGTATCAGGTTTGCTGGCTTGAATATGCATGTAGCCCATTTCCTCAATTAAGGTGGCGTACTTCTGTTTCAATGGATACATTCTGTCAGCAAGGTGTGCCTCTACAATCAGAGGGGGGTAGAAGGAACCGATGACCTCGAGCAGTGTGCCAACTGGAGACATGGTCATCGCTATGTTTGTGTGGAAACCAAGGACTTCCTGTAAATAGAACCAAAACTCAAACTCAAATAATTTATTTTAAATAAACTAATTAATTAATGGGACCTATCATTTATAGTAGAAGTCGGTTAAAAATACCTCATACATTTAAGGATTATTCTGTAAATATTTTTAAATTTAAGGAAACTACACTACTTTAAGCAAATATTAGGTATTACTCAGTGAAATATTTTCTAAATGTTAGAAATATAACCTGCCTGATAATGATTGTTATAATTAATTGCACATTTGACCATTTATGACTTACGAGTATGTACCTGACTATAATAATACTAATTGACTTCATTTAAATTTTTGTTTTAATAATAATATAATAATATGTTTTTTTTTTTATATTTTAATTTATGTAGGTAATAATTTGCACGCCGTAAGGTAGAATGTAGCTGATCTCTTAATTTATGTACAAGATCATAAACCTGTACTACATTCATAGCAAATAGTTGTGATTCTGATACAGGCACTTGTGTATTGTCAAGTTCGTTGAGTTAGAAAGATGAAGCTAATTACCCATTCCAAAGCGAAGGTACCTATGGAGAAGAACGGGCAAGAAACTCCATGGACACTCTTTTAAATCATGACATTGTAACAAAAAGCTGGTTACAACATTATATTGAAATTATCAATGTGAGAACGATGTAAAAAGACTTGCAAAAGCGTCCGTAATTAAAAACAAAATCAAATTACAATTAAGAAATTAAAATATTAAAATAAGTCGTGGCAGCTAAGAGATGACCCTACTGGCGGCGTAGATTTTTTGCCAACCCGTGCCCTTTTGGCCACTTCTCTTTTTATGTACTTGTATATATTTTACCTACCTTTTATTTTACCTTAGCTTTAGATTTTTGGTTTTGTTTTGATTGTTTAGGCAAAAAGTCCTTCCGTATTCTGGTGCAAAAGCAAATTAGCAATGAACCAATTTTTCATTTCTTTGCTTTGTTCTGATGATGCAATTGCACTCTAACTGTACTCTGCTAAATTGTGATCCATAATTGCATGGATTTATCTATGATACGGAACGCTGTCCATATGCTGATCTCTGTTTCGTAGTTTAAAAACATACCTGTTATTTTCTTTGAGAACATTCTCAATTCTCGTTTATACCATGGAGTATTACCTTACCTTGCCTTGCCTTACCTTGGGGAAAATGGTGGCCATATTGCTGCCGATCAAACCACCCCAGTCACCTCCCTGGACGAAAAACTTCTTGAATCCGAGTCTGTGCATCAAGTTCCTCATCACCACTCCTATTTGTGGGGCCCCAAGACCGGGACGTACTGCAGCCTGTGGGGGAAATTATAATTAGTAAGAGTTTTGATTTTTGGTCTTATGTCCTATTTTATTTTTGCACCTTCTTTTTTCTCTTTAGACGTAAAATTGGAAGGCTTCCCACAAGGTGGACTGATGAAGGTCATCGGTCCACCTTGTGGGCCGATAAGTAAGGGCCACAGGAGTCCGCTGGATACGGGAACCACAGAACCGTTCAAAGGGGCGGAGCTTAAGGTTAGCCTATGTCCAGCAGTGGACATCTTTTGGCTGAAATGATGATGACCTTTTTAGGTTTTGTATTACTAAGCCTCCGCTTCCCATCCATTTGTCTGGCAGTGGGCTGTATCTCATGAACCGTGATAGGTGGACACTTGAAATTATCACAGAGTGCGTATTTCTATTGCTTCTATTGCTTTCTATTGGTTCCAAATAAAATAATTTAAGAAAATTAAGGGGGTCTCCATACAATAAACGTCTTTTTGGCTTTATCCTGTTTATATTGGTCCTTATATACTTTATTTTTCTCTCGTCTTGTACAACAAATATAGATGGTCTTTTTTCTAGCCTCGAAACGGTGTGACGAATTAAGCTGTATCTTCAAAAGTAATAATAATGATCATACTTTATATAACTTTACTTGATATAACGGTCCCGCATGACGGGAACCTCGTGAAAGCCGAGAAAGATAAACAAATCAAGTATCTTAACTTGGCTCACGAGGTTGTCGACATGTGGGATGTGGACTCAGCGATCATTGTACCGATAGTCGTTTCAGCCAATGGCTTGATAGCCAAGAGCCTCGACCAACATCTGAGGAGGCTCTCGTTGGGCAGCTGGGTCAAGGGCTTGATCCAGAAAGCGGTACTCCTGGACACGGCTCGCATCGTTAGGAGGTTCCTCTCTCTGGAGCCCTGACGCCTGTAGCTTGGACCTTGTTCCCGATACCGGTGGGCTACAATTTTTTATATTTTTAAATGTTTTTATATTTTTATAATAATATTTAAAAATGTAATTTATATGTATTTTTAACGGAATAAAGGAGTAATCATACTTTAATACTTAAACATGTGAAAGTTTGTATGTATAATTACTCAATCGCACAAAAACAGCTGAATGGATTTGCATGAAATTGGGCATACAGATAGTTTATAACCTGGATTAAAACATAGGATACTGTTATCCCGGTAATACGTTCGTGTGGGATAATTTTGACATCCACGCAGCGAAGCCACTACTGGCAAAACCTCGTTTTTTAATAAACTCAATTTGTACTCTGGGGAAAAGGCCTTTTACCATAATACCCATACATTTAATCTCTGTAATTTGAAAATATTGTTAAAGCCAATTATTTTTAAAAGAGTAACCGTGGAGTTTCTTGCCGGCTCTTCTCCATAGGAAACAACAATTTGGAACCGTGCACCTAGCTTCTGACGTTTCATAAGTGCCCATGCAGGTTTATATGAAATAAAAATATTTTGATTTGATTTGATTTGATTGATTTGAATAGAAGATAGGAAGGAACAAGCGGTGATTACTAGTGATACTATTAAAATTACACTGAATTTAATAATGTAATTTTTTTTCGTTGGATGCAGGAGTTCAATGTATTTTGGTTGACGATGATAGTGAACCCAATCGCATAGCGACATGCGAAAGGAATTGCAACCCACGTATTGCGTTGGTAACATACCTTCTTCCACAATACGAAAACTTTTGTAGAGAATTCCTAATCTATTCCTTCATTTGTTAGAAAAATCGTTTGCTCAACAACGTAAAAATCTCAATGTACATTTATGTTGTCTAAGTGTCAAATTGAAAGACGTTGCAATTTTATTGTTACGCAATCATCTCGTGACTACACTTTTGTTTAAAATAATTTTATATATTCGGCCATTAAGTAACATACAGGATACAATTTTAACCAGTGCGGAAACTGTAACCATGAATTCAGCATATCAAGACACGTAGCGTAGAAATTTTTCGTCGGGTATACAAAAAATATATCAGCTGTTTCATAGAAAAGTGCAATACCTACGCAGTCAAAATGTATGGCACAACAAATTTTTTTTGTATAACCGGCGGTCTAGAATGATAATTATGCTGAATTTATGGTAACAGTTTGCGCACTGGTTAAAATTTTATCATAAATGTGCGAAAACATAGAAAAACCTAAATATTCCAGGTAAAAGACCCATAATTTTAAATGATTATTTAATAAGTACGATAAATGTAAATGTTTTTATAGGTATTTTGTTTATCATAAAGTTGGACTTTGAAATTTAATATTTTGCTCACGAAACATGAGACTACAAAATAAGTGGACAAACATCTTTACATCAATCCTAAGATAATATTTTTGTCAAGTCATCGTGACAAATCTTAATGATTGAAAAATCATGTTTGATTTACCTACTTATGGAGGTTTTTATTATCTTACTTATCTAAATATATAAAAATTTCGTGTCACGATGTATGTTCGCGATAAATTCCGAAACTACAGAACGGATTTTGATAAAATTTTGTAACCATTTATAATATGGTCCAACTTAAAAGATAGAATAGTTTTTATCTTAATTATTGATCTCAATATTTATTATTACAAATTAAATGTTTATTAAAGGACATTTGTTCTATAAATTCCTAATAGATGGCAGTTTAGCATCTAAGTTGCACAGGTATCCGGCAGATGGCGTCGTATTTATATTATTTTACGACATTTGTGTGTATTTATCGGTTAGTTCTATAAATTCCTAATAGGTAGGTAGGTAGGGTAGGGTAGGGTAGGGTAGGGTAGTGTAGGGTAGCGTAGGTAGGGTAGGGTAGGTAGGGTAGGTAGGGTAGGTAGGGTAGGTAGGGTAGGTAGGGTAGGTAGGGTAGGTAGGGTTGGTAGGGTAGGTAGGGTAGGAATTTTGTATGAATGACTTTTGGACGGACAGGACAACGTCTGTCGGGTCGGCTAGTAATATTATAAATGTGAAAGTTTGTGAGGATGTTTGTATGTTTGTTCATCAATCGCGCAAAAACGGCTGAACGGATTTGGATAAAATTTGGCACACAGATAGTTTATAATCAGGATTAACCATAGGATACTTTTTATCCCGGTAGTACGTTCCCGTGGGATTATTTTTGACGTCCACGCGGGCGAAGCCGCTGGCAACAGCTAGTCCAAAATAATATGAAAATACTAGCGAGGTAGTTGCGAAACACATAAACAGTAAAAATGTCTTTCACTTTAACGGTTCAGCAACATTAAAAAATATGTTTTTACAGAATAATAATCATCAAGTTTATATCCCATTTATATTTATTTCACGAAATAATCATTCAATGGAATTATTCGAACTTAAAGGGTTGTATTAATGAGAAAAATTCTATAAATGCATACAGCTTGACATTGATCAGTAAATTGCATTAAAAACGTAAGAAAATTTGAATTTCACGGCCTAACCTACCGCTACTCCCTTAACCAAAGCCCTAAGATAACCTATGGAGACAGGCATTACTTACATCAGAGAACCCGTAACCAGGCAGACTGGGCACGATGACTTCAATAGCGAAGTCCCTATCCTTGCTCACAGCAGTGATGAGGGGGATCGCCTCGTAGAACTCCCTGACGGAGCCCGGCCATCCGTGGAGCATGAGAAGAGGCACGACCTCCACTCCTGCGGGCACCTGTGGAAGAGAGGAGGAGGTTATTGTTATTGGTTCTAATGGAACTGGGAGAAGAAAGTATTCTTATTGCTAAGGAAGTTTATAAAAGTAGATCAGTCAACTTTTCTATTAAAAACATGTATTTTCCTAAGGCATAATTAAGATTATAGTGACATCATTTTATTTATATGTAAGAACACCTCGCCAGGATAGAGAAAACGCCTATCATATACGCGCTTTCTCTATCCAAGAGTTAAAAAAAACATGATCACTAGGTACACACGGCTACACATCAAGCTATACATTTCCAGTTTACGCTGATCTCGCTTTTTACGGAAATCTTATACAATGCGAGATCAGCTTATATTGGAAGCGTATAGCTTGATGTGTAGCCGTGCGTACCTAATTCTAGAATTTAGTCTTCTACAATAATTTATTGTAGTTGTTCAAGACAACATTACAAACTAAAACAACTGTTAATTGTAAAGTTCTACAAACCTTTGGTGTAACTCTAATGAAGTGTATGTCAAGACCTTGCACGTTCGTCTTGAACTGCGGGAATTGATTCAGGAAGGACTCCCGCTCCTTGAACTGGTACTCATTGGCCCAGTACTTGAGCCAGCCATCAATCTGTCCACTGTTAAATCCGTACTCAAAGCCCACTCCTTCCAGGGCAGGGGTGAAGGGACGAGATCTTTTGAGGCGGTCTTTCAGATCTTTAATGGTCTGGGAAATATTAAAATGGATTAATAGGATATTTTTTTGTCACCCGATGTTCTTTGGCTGTATTTTTTTTAATGAATGAATAACTTAGGTTCTGCTTTTGGAGTTTATTTTATATGTTAATTTTTTTCCATTAAGTCGTGAAAATTATATCGGCTCAGCGGCTGCCGCCAGATTTGATGACCATTCGGGCCCGATTTATGGCATTATACCTACATCACTCTTGCCCGAACTTCTGGCCATAGGCTCTCGCATTCCTTTCGCATCGCACAGACGGATATTCTTTTTGAGGGCTTGTCTAAGGCTTGTTGATATGGACTCGTGACTTCACAAACCTCACAAAAAGAAAACGTGAACGGTCAAATCAGGCGATCTTGCTGGCCGATGCAAATCGCCAAAACGAGAGATCAGGCAACCCAAAACCATTATTCCGCGTTAGAGTATGGCGATTCATGTCTTGTTGACGTGTATTTTGTAGATTTTAATTTTAATAAATAAATCTAAGTTTCAGCATTAAGATTATCAAAAACAACTTACAATCTCTGGAAAGCTAATTTTGAAAGGCTTGACACTGGTATCCTGCTTCGCTCTCAAGCTCTCTGGTCCCCACCATTCATTATAATCAATGTCTGGTAGTGGTGGAGGTCCCTTCAGGAACAAAAAGTACACTGGCAGTATGGTGATCGCCACAATGGGCGCGATGAATAGGAGACGTACCATCTGCAAGTAAAAACATTCGAGGTAAAATAGGGTGCTTTTGGGCAACTGCACAGTCGGTGGTACTTAATACTTGACCTTGAGCTGACCTGGCTGAAATCTCCGAAGGGTTAAGTAGAGGCGTACCTAAAGTGTACCCACATTTCACCAGTAATGTTAAGGTCCCATGTAACACTTTGCCCGACTTTGTAATCGAAACGCGGTCAGCTGAAAATCAGCCTAAAAATAACTACAAGATGAAGGATATTCTTAAAATATCTACTACGGATTCTCAGAGATTCTCCCGCAAACTACTTTTAAATGCTACTGTCCTGGGAGATATATTTCCAAAATTGGATATGGAATTTAACAATCTGTTTGTTGTTAGCAGTTTATATTTGAGGAGGTGACGAATAAAAACCTCACTTTTGGCAAAAATGGCATTTTTCTTGAATAAATTAGGGCTAATAAAAATAACCTTATCAAAACCTAGTCTTGAAATTGAAAATTTCGAACAAAAACATACATTCCAACCTAGAAGATGCACTCTCTCTTGATTTATTTCAAAACCTCACTTTATCAGAACAATATAATAATGACTAGACTAAAACTTCATCGAGACCACTTAAATATATTGTGATTAGATTGAAGGGGCCGAAAGGATTAAGACAAGTGCAATTTTCACTGTGTTTTTATTGAAATGGATGAAGACGGGACTGCTGAAATTAAAACTATCAATAGTGGTACAAAATCAAGACCATGGCTTTGTTTTGTTATCAAAACCTCACTTTTCCAAAAATATTTAATCAAAACCTCACATTTACAAATTTTGATTCAAAATATGATCTATTATATTAATAATTTTTACCAATAATTCGGTACATCAGATCGACTGAAACCCTAAGTTTTATATCATACAAATTAAACTAAATGCATAAATACATATTGAAGTTTGTTAGCTATTTTACTATTTTCTCTAACAAAAAAAGTGAGGTTTTGTTCTTCACTTCCTCATTTTATAATGTCTTGCCGATCCCTCCATCGCGTTTTTACTACCGAACTACACCATCCACACTTAGTTGATATCCCGACTTGTCGTATTCACTTCACTTCATTATAAGCACAGTCAAAGTGTGGAACTCTCTGCCAGAGTCTGTATTCTCTTCTACATTTAACCTGTCTGTCTTCGAAGCAAAAGCGAATAAGCACACAATTGTTCCATCTATGGCCTCATTCATAGCTTTCCATCAGACATGACCCTCGGTCATGTCTGATGGAAAGCTATGCTGCTCTTTAGCATTTTTTGTTGTTTTTAAAAGATGAATGAAGAAGACATAATACTATCAATGGTGATAAAACACAACTTTAATACCCCGTTTACGCCTGCACCGTTACATTCATCCACGAGGACAATGTTTTGCGCACGTCTCATTGCGTTACATTTTGTGCGTTCTCTATGTGACTGTATTTGGTCTTTCTCTCCCCTCTGCTACAAACATAATTGGTTCTACGAGAACCAGATGTTGTTAGTTTTCAGATTATATCCATCCTTTTAAAATGATTTTGTCCTCTTAGGTAAGAACCTATCATCGATTCCCTTTATAATTAAACTAGTTTCTGCTCGCGTCTTTGTCACCGTGAAATTTCTTGTTTCCCTCGCTACAACTTCGTTTTGGTTAGGGTTATTTCTGACTTTTTTAGTTTTTTCGGCACCTGACGGTTATGGTGTGATGTAAAATAGTCTATACCCTTCCTTCTCGCATTAAAATAAACAAACTCTTCAGTTTTATTATTAATATAGATAGATAGATGTATTACATTACTCATTTATTAGTTGGAGGCCATATCGACCAAGGCCAGCTAGCCGGTGCTTTAGGTATGCATAGTTGGAAATAATTTAAATGTACAATTTGTAGCTACAAAAACAAAGGACAAAAACTTTACCCAGACATTTCGAGCAAAAAATGGTTAGACTGTAAGAATAACACACAGTTTCGACTATCTAATCAGGAAGGTGGATTCAAGACGTTGATGCTGAAATCCTGCGTAAAAATTTTAGGGCAGCGACAAAAAAAAAAAAATGCCGTTGCCCATAAATTTTTACCGGTTCTAAGAAATAGCAGTTTTTTTTTTTTGATAGCCGATTAAATATTTCTACGCTTATCTAGAGTATTTTTGCTGAGTTATTGGTAACAGTTTTCACGGCAATCTTAAAGTACCCAGGTATTGTCTTACAGTCTAATGACTTCTAAGGAGCGGTCTTCATGTACCGACCACCCATCCTAACCTAACCTTGACCTTGCAATGCTATCGATTATGCCGCAGACAGTCAGCCGAAGCGTATCAAAGCTAGTTAGTCTGACGTGTATAGAATTGATAACCTACATGTTTTGACACAAACTCTTTGAATATTTGCATTCATAACCTGATAACTATAACTACATAACTACTACTACATATCATACTATAACCTGATTGAATTTAAGTTATCATATTCAACGTTTATGAGGAACTTTGGCTTCTGAGATACAAGTATCTTTTTACTTAGTTCAGGAGCCAGTTGTTCAACCTGATTTTGTCCACCACTTGTACAATCATGTTTAGTGTATGACTATACAATTATGTGTTTCTCTTTGTACAATAAAGTTTTTATTTATTTATTATTTTATTATTTATTTTATTCATGAAAACATATTTTATCTATCTTTTAAATATTCAGAGTACAAAAATGTTAATGCAGACTGTCTTAGTCAACCTGTATAGACTTCGTAACAGGAAAAACTATGTAAATATTTACATCCGGTTCAACAATTCTACCAGTAACATTTGCTAAAGTAGGTAATAAACGTGACTGAGGACATTTATTTCTTTTTTTGGGTTTCTAGTCGGTTTGACAAATTAATTCGCCTGAATTGGGCGAATCGTCGGTTTTAAATAATAAAAATATTTTTTAAAGGCGACACACACGAAGTAAATCTATTCGTAGGCCAATCGGCAATTTCAGAAATACGTATTATGGAATTGGCTGGCACGTTTTGAATAAAACCTTAAGGAAAAAACAAAAAGTATTTTTCAAATTCAAATAGTTTTATTTGTACAACACAGGTAAAGTACATATGTCAATATTGTTTTAGATAAGGGCATTAAATGCAATGGCTTGCAATGGCAAAACGTGCCAATTGCATATTACATATCTCTTAATTTTTGATTCGGAACTTCGTGCGAGTCGCCTATTCGTTCGTTGAGTTCGCGAGAGAGAGAGAGAGAGAGAGTAATTAACAATTTTTAGGAGCGCCACCGTAGCCTTGTGTTGATTACTTATATCAATAACAATTGGTAGTTCACGATCATTCAAGAAAACTGACTATTAGGGGGCCCGTGTTCTAATTTATTTGATAATGATGACAGTTGTACAATCTACTTGTCAAAGTCCCAATATCAATGACTAATTTTAATATAAAACCTACACGAAGCTTAGATAACACAAGGCCTTGACTATTCACTGTTAGGTAAAATGTTAAAATAAATAGACTTCATGTAGGTACTTACATTGATAGAAATGTAAAACAAACACCAAATATATTATCACTGATAGATTGACATCAAATAAAACTAACTATACGTAGATACGTAAATACAATCTTCAAACGACACGACTGCTTCTAAAGGCAGCGTATCTTCAACTGCAGATCTAGCCGGCCGGCGACGACTTATCATTGCATTTGGTATCATAATTAAGGATAAATAAAGATAACTGAGGTATTTAGGTAATCAAATTTGTTTTTACAGACAACTGTTACTCGGTTTAAATGTATTAATATGATAAGGTATAGGTACAATTTTTTGTTGTTATGTCACGACCGTGTGGTAGTTGCGTACCTAACATAAAAACTTTTTTCAAAAAAATAACAACCGACTTCCATAAAAACACTACAAAGTGCAAAATAACTTTAATTTCGGAAGGCGGTGACGAATAATTAAAATACACATTCAAAGTCACCGACTTCCGAAATTAAAGTTATTTTGCAATTTGTAGTGTTTTTTTGGAAGTCGGTTGTTATTTTTTTGAAAAAAGTTTTTATGTTACGCAACTACCACACGGTCGTGACATAACAACAAAAAAAGTTTTTATTTTTCACTTTTTAGTTACCTACCCTACACCAATTCGAAATTTCATCATCTTTGGCGTCAAAACAATGCATATTTATGCGATAGCAACATTCGCGGTTGATTTGCTGTTATTTTTTGAAGAGTTCCGTTGTCTGTCTCCGAAACGCATCATCAGATCTATATGAAATTTCAATGGGACCATTTCGGAGTAAACCTCTTTCGAACAAAAAAAGAATTTTGCAAATCCTTTTATAAACGACGGAGTTATGCCCGAACATACATAAAAAAAAAAAAAAAAATTATAAACATGTCGAATTGATAACCTCCTTCTTTTTGAAGTCGATTAAAAATGTTGTTACGCGTTTTAATTTTGTGACATTTCTGTTTCCGCCTAACACTTTCGTGACTGTTTTGGTATCGGCTTTCAGGCTAACCAGATGCAGTCGGATACCAGTATTTTACATAGCATATCTGACCTCCACAGCCCAGTTCAGACGCGGTCGCAGCTAAAGATTGCGGGGAGGACACAGGCAAATACTGCATATGCAATACGAAAATGTAATATATTTTCGAAAAATTACGTTAACGGCTTGGGGGGGGGGGGGGGGTCATGGTCCCTAGTACCCCCCCTCGGACCGCACCTGATCCAGTTACTAGGTACCTACCTAACACGACGACTCTTTGGTAAGACTGGTCGTCGACTTTTGGGAAAGGGTAAGTCTACTTCAATGGTTTTTATTTATGACTTGAACTGGTCATCTACGAATGACAGCCGGGAACAACTGCTTAACGCGCTTTCAGAGACACAGAGAGGTCTCGGTATGTTATGGATGGTCAGCCATCCACGGCCCAACCGTGGCAAGCGTTGCTTAACCTTGAAAATTGACCCGTCAATTTGGAGGCTCTTGTTTGGCAGCTGGATCAAGGGAGTGATTCAGAGAGCGGTACTTTTTCACAAGACTCGCATTGTCAGGAGGTTCCTCTTTCTGGAGCCCTGACCGGTAGCTTCGACCCTGTTCCCGATTCCGGTGGGCTACTATTTTTAAAATTTTTATACTACCTAGTATTTAAAAATGTAATTTGTGTGTATACCACCGTGGCCTTTTCAAATATACAAGATTAGTGTTTGGGCTGGCGAGTGCGCCTGCCGTGTTTCAACGTGCTATGGAATGTGTGCTCGCAGGATTAGACGAGGTTATTATTTTCTTAGATGACATTTTAGTAACAGGGAGTAATTTAAAGGAACATATAAACAGGTTAACTGATGTTTTAAAACGCTTTGAAGAGGCAGGGTTAACAGTTCAGCAGGATAAATGCGAATATTTAAAAAACGAAATTTGCTACCTGGGTCATATTATCGATAAAAATGGCATACGGAAATCGCCTGATAAAGTTTAGGCCATATTAAAAGCTCCAAAACCGACGACTGTTTCGCAGTTACAATCATTTTTAGGGTTGATTAACTATTATAGAAGCTTCGTGCCAAACGCTTCGTCGATACTAAGCTCATTATATGAATTACTTCATAAAAATAAAAAATGGGAATGGACCCCAGTTCACGACGAGGCATTTGAACAAATTAAAAAACTGCTTGCTTCCGATCAGTTGCTAGCTCATTTCGATCCTGCCGCAAAACTGATACTGACCGTAGATGCTTCGCCACAGGGTTTAGGCGCTATTCTTTCTCAGTTATCACGCACCGACGATCGTGAGAGGCCGATCGCATTTGCTTCAAGGACGCTCACGGCACCGGAAAAAAAATATTCTCAGTTACAGAAAGAGGCTACGGCCATAATATACGGGGTAAGAAGATTTCACCAGTATTTATATGGTCGTGTCACACCGTTCATATTACGTACGGATCATAAACCGCTGATAACGATTTTCGGTCCACATCGTGGCATCCCTGAAGTATCCGCGAATAGACTACAACGCTATGCAATATTTTTGTGAGCATACAATTATTCCATTGAGTATATTCGTGTGCAGATTATTTATCTCGAGTGACGTTACTGGATGAGAACCGAGTGCAGGACGAAGTGCGGGGGGAAGAGCGCGACTGCGAGGAGCGCGCCGCTTTCGTTAATTTTGTTGTTGAAGGATGTTTACATAATACACTAAAGGAGTTACGTTGCGAGAGCGACACCGACGAGATTTAAAAAAAAGTAAAAAATTATGATATGAAGGGTTGGCCGCGTAAAGTAAAGGACTCCGAATTGTGACCGTATTTTGACTGTCGTTTTCAATTGGCATTGGAAAATGGTTGCTTAATGCGTGGTCATAAAGTGGTTATTCCGCTTTCGCTCAGAGAGAAAATGTGTGGAGAACTACACGATTCGCACTTTAGTGTAGTAAAAATGAAGGCAGTCGCACGCGAAAAATTTTGGTTTCCGGGAATCGACGCGGCGCTTGAACGTTTGGCTGCAGCGTGCAATGTGTGCGCGCAGCTGCGGCCCTCTCCACACCGCGCGCTTCCCTCGCCGTGGCCCTATCCGCCGCATGCCTTCTATAGAATTCATTTGGATTTTCTCGGACCATTTCATAACCAAATGTTTTTAGTTATAGTAGATGCATTTTCTAAGTGGGTCGAATGTTACACAGTGGGTACAACATCATATGGATCAAAAATTGGTATAAGCAGATTATGTGATTTTATGTCTAGGGTAGGTATTCCACACACGTTGGTGTCGGATAATGGTACTTCTTTCACGTCTAGGGAGTTTGAGAATTTTTGCATTTTAAACGGTATTCAACATGTTTTAGCACCGGTATACCACCCGGCAAGTAACGGGCAATCGTTAAAATAGTTAAAAAAGGTCTCCAAAGTATCATATTGCAATCTAACACTAAAATACCACTACAAGAGAAAATAGCAAAAAATTTATTTGATTATAGGAACTCCAAAAATAGTACCACAGGTAGATCTCCAGCAGAAATAGTTTATGGTCGACCTCTATGTTCACGTTTGGACTTAATTAATCCACTGCAAGTCGTTCCGACACCCACGGATCTCTCACTTACTGTAAGAAAAAATCAGTCAGAGTAAGAACAACGGAGGAAGGGAAAGGCCAAAATGTAATATAGATGACCTTGTTTAAATAAAGCGATTTGGTGGAGACGGTAAATTTTGTTGGGTACAGGGAATAATCAAAGAAGAGATTGGGAAAGTCATGTATTCAGTGTATATTCCAGAACTAAATTCAAAAGTAATTCGACACAGACCAGATTCGACGTTTTCAAGCCCAAGACGTTTTAGATGTCCAAAACAAAAGGGATTGGCATTGGGACATAGAAGCCGATGACAGTAGCTTGTCGCCGCAGTGTGAATCCGCGGCCCTAACGGGTGAGAACAGCGACTCCACAGGCGTCCAAAGTCCAGCACCCGCCGAGTTGGTACATCTTGCAGAGGAGGAAGGGATGAGTGTTGAGCCATTAGCCACACATTCACCCTCGATGCCAGATCATGCAAGGGTAATGAACTCCGACCCGTGTGTACCGCATCTCATAGAAGAAGGAGGTCAGAATGTTGTAGAACCTGACCCACAGAATCGTAGATCCAAACGACGTATTTTGCCTGTTAATAAAATTATAAGCCATTTTTCTAAAGTATATGGGGGAGGGAATGTTGTATGTTGTACCTACTGCGCGTACGACACGCGTGTGCGTGTGTCGGGCGCGCGAGATCGCTTCAACGTACTTCAGTAAATCAGTATGACATTAACTCGCGGTTTGATTGCATGTGTATTACTCCCGCTCCCGTTAAATACGTAACATATTGCCAAGTGAATACCGTCATGTTGCGCTAATGTTAGTACCTGTCTGAGCGATACACACCTACAGTGAGCAGTACGATTACATTGACATTGGCTTGACGCGATAGCGCTACTATAGCTACTGATATTTATGATGAATTTGGATGTGTTCCGTAATACCAAAAATGATGAATGAAAACTTATTGTTTTCAAAACTAGATGGCGCTGGCATTTCCTAGCTGACTGTTCCCTGAGAAGAAAAGCCGAAACAAACTCAGAGGTCATGGTCTCTTTTAAAGTCCAAACATTATATTATTTGAATTTTATGTGAGTCTAACAACGCAGGGCAATGTCTGGAAGAGCCTTTTGAAGAAAGAGCCATTGCAGCTTTGAGCTGACCTGTCCAAATAGACGGCATGCATGTATCAGTCATCGTGTAGCTCAACCCTATTTCAGGGAGCTCAAGAACCCGTCACAAGACGCTACCAGATCTGCAGTACATTTAAAAGAGAAATCGTGGAGTTTCTTGCCGTCTCTTCTCCATACGAAGTGACAAATTGGAACCATGCACCTTGCTTCTGATATTTCATAAATACCCATGTAGGTTTATGTGTAATAACAAACTTTGATTTTGATTGAGTGTTATTCTCATGTCTGTGCCAATATAAAAAAGGACATGAAAGTAATAATATAAAAAAAAAACACATACATTTTCTGTACAATATTTTAATTCACAACTAAAATTACAAATCAGTCTTCGCGTTCTTCTTCACCAGCTTCCTGAATTCTCCCATCGCTTTCAGAACATCTTCAGAGAAAAGCTTGGGCAGCTCGAGGGCCAAGAAATGCCCTCCATCATCCAGAACTGTCACGCCCGCCAGGTTGGGGTACTTCAGTTTCAAGATGCAAGGAGGCTGGTATACTAGATCGTATTTTGCTTGGAGTGCCCAAACTGGTACTGGGGTTGGTATTCTGTAGAAAGGAAAATTATAATTGTTTATTTTATTCAAATATAATTGTAATTATAATTGTTTTATTTTTTTACGAAAAAAAGAGGATGCAATGAACTCTTCATGCAAAAGTATTCGTATGGAATAATGTAATTTGCCAATTATCATGCAAAATGGATATTTCTTATTTCAATGCCTTTTGTTGAATTTTCAATCTAACCTAAATTAATTATGTGTAAATCTACTTGAATTTAATTTTTTATTTTTAAACGTGGCTTAAAGTAGGGAGGGGCTAGTGGCTAAGTAATAAAAAGCCACACGGGTTGATCGACCAGGTTAAGCTACGCTTGCCGCGGTTGGTCTGTGGTTGGGTTACCATCTTGATATACCAAGACCCCTCCGTGCCGCGGAAAGCACGTTAAGCCGTTGGTCCCGGTTGTTATTTGTGGATCTTTGACAGTGGTTACTGGTCGTCAGAAGACCGTAAGTCTGACAACCAGTCTTACCAAGGGGTATCATATTACCCAGATCATGCCGTGGTCGCACCCAGGTCGTCACCCAGGTCGTGGAGGTCAGATAGGCAGTCGCTCCATGTAAAATACTGGTATTCAGCTAGATCTGGTTGGACTAGAAGCCGACCCCAGCATAGATGGGAAAAGGGTAGACAGATGATGAAACGTCACAAACGTCAAAAATGTATGTTTAAACAGACGCTAATCATTACTTAAAATTATGAAAGGATGACTGTAGCAATTTTACACTTTTTATGTAAGGTGACGCTACAGTAGCCCACAAAATTCAAATTTTATTGCTTTTTTTACAATTTTTAGGTTGCATGTTTATTAAATATGATTCGTGACCTTAACAAATATGGTTTTAGATTATTATAATCATTAATACAACTCACTAAGGTAATTAAATCGAATTGAATGACTTTTACATGAACTGGTCTTACAGCCTGGACACTGCCATGCAAATTGCAAAAAGCGTGAGAAAAATTGTTATCCGCAGGGTACCGTGGGTTCCATTTTAACCATTGCTGTTTTTTCATTTGGCCTAAAACCTTTGCGATCCTATTATCTCGCATAGTGTCACGCTCTTCTCACGACAGTTTTTCTAAAATCTAATTTAAAAGAAATACAAAAAAATAAAACTTAATCTTACTCGTCAAGCTTCCACCCCATGATCTTAGAGTTGAAGCTGTCAGAGTACAGCCTCATCGACGTAGTGATAGATCCGGGCGCCCAGTACATCATCAGGTTGTCAATAAGCTGTTCCTTTGTGAAGCGGAAGGCGAGGCCTCCGTCAAGCTTGAAACGATGCTCAAGTCGCGTCCAGGTGGAGAACTTTTCGAGGATGTATGCCAGAAGACCGGCTGGTGAATCGGAGAGTGCGACACCTGGAATGAGAAAGCAAAACTGCATTAAATTTGTTTGTCTGTTTAAGAGTTACGGTGCTACAGACAGACAAATGCTTTTTCTTCTCGTTTCAACGGTACATCTATGTAACTAGTTTTGTTTGGGCCTAGGTCCGGGCCTGTGTCCCAGCAGTGGGAAAATTATAGGCAAAATATGCTAAGCTGTTTGGGCTCAGTAGGTGGTGACGTTTATAATTATGTACAATTTTGATGAAGTACGATTGAGAATGACTTTGTTTGGCTAATGTCTCAATAAGTAACAAAACATTATGAAAACGATGAGTTAATTAGAACAGACTGGAAATTTCAACGCTCTTCTCAAGCCTTCGATAGCTCAGTTGGTAGAGCGGTGGACTGTAGATGTTACTGAGAGCTATCCATAGGTCGCTTGTTCAAATCCGCCTCGAAGGAATGTTTTACTTTATTTTACAGAAATATTGAAAAGGTCGTAACCACTAGTTTTTTTTCTTCCTTTAAAATCTTGGTGACTGAGTATCGGTCGTTTTTCAGAACACTTGAAATTATACATATCTGTAAAGTTTGGAAAACGATTCCAAAGTAACTTAGAAAAACCTGGCCCTAGAGACAAAACACATTTCTGTTAGTATTTACGCCAAATGCTTCGTCAAAATGTATGGGAATGACATTATCTGTGAAAGTACACGATGTACGAGTAACCTTTCCGCAGATAATGTCATTCCCATACATTTTGGCGTAGCGTTTGGCGTGAACGCTAACAGAAATGTGTTTTTACTAGGCCTGCTGATTATATTTGATCATCATGTTATTACGTTATCCAACTTACCAACAGTATCAGGTTTGCTGGCTTGAATGTGCATGTAGCCCATTTCCTCCATCATGGTGGCGTACTTCGTCTTCAATGGATAAATTCTGTCAGCAAGGTGTGCCTCCACAATCAGAGGGGGGTAGAAAGAGCCGATGAACTCGATTAGTGTACCAACTGGAGACATAGTAATTGCCATGTTTGTGTGGAATCCAAGAAGCTCCTGTAAATAGATCCAAAACTCAACTCAAACTCAAACAATGTATTTCAAATAAACCATTTACAGGCACTTTTGTATTGTCAAGGTCGGTGAGTCAGAAAGATGATGCTAATTGCCCATTCCAAAGCATAGTAGGTACCTACGGAGAAGAACGGGCAAGAAACTCCATGGACACTCTTTTAAATCATGAAATTGTTACAAAAAGCTGGTTACATCATTATGTTGAAATTATCAATGTGACAACGATGTAAAAAGACGTGCACATTACAAGCGTCCGTAATGAAACAAAAATAAAATAACAATTCAGAAATTAAAATAAGCCGTGGCAACTAAGAGATGACCAGTCCCTATTGGCGGCGTAGAATATTTTTGGGGTGTCGGTTAGCTTGGCGAGACATTGCCAAGTGGTTGGCCGCTTTTTCACATGGCCGAGGATAACGGGCTGGCCCAATTTTTGGCCACCAAATCAACATTGCCATACAACGTGTTACAATGCTGCCAGCCCTGCTGCTGCCCTTTCGGGTACTTTTCCTGTTGACCGACGATTTTTTTCTTGTCCTATGAATCTTTTCTTTTTATGTGCTTGCACATAATAGATCACCTACCTTTTATTTTTAAGCCTTAGATTGTTGGTTTTGTTTTTTTAAACTTATGATTGTTTAGGCAAAAAGTCCTTCCGTATTTTGGTGCAAAAGCAAATTAGCAATGAACCAATTTTTCATTTCTTTGCTTTGTTCTGATGATGCATTAGCACTCTAACTGTAGTGTGCTAAATTGTGATCCATAATTGCATGGATATCTAAGATAAGGAACGCTGTCCATATGCTGATCTCTATGTTTCGTAGTTTAATAACATACCTATTATTTTCTTTGAAAATATTCTCAATTCTCGTTTATACCAACCATGGAGTATCTTACCTTGGGGAAAAGAGTGGCCATGCTGCTACCGATTATACTACCCCAGTCACCTCCCTGGACGAAAAACTTCTTGAATCCGAGTCTGTGCATCAAGTTTCTCATCACCACTCCCACTTGTGGGGCCCCAAGACCGGGTCGTACTGCACCCTGTGGAGGAAATTATAATTAGTAAGAGTTTTGATTTTTGGTCTTATGTCCTGTTTTTATTTTTGCACCTTTTTTTTGGGTTTCGTAATAAAAGATGCAAACGGAACCCTATTACTAAGCCCCCGCTGCTCATCCGTCTGACTGGAGGCGGGCTCGATCTCATGAACCGTGATAGGTGGACACTTGAAATGTTCACAGAGTTCGTATTTCTATTGCTTCTAAAACAAATGAAGTTGGTTCCAAATAAAATAATGTAAGCAACTTAAGGGGGCCTGCGTACAATAAACGTCTTTTTTGGCTTTAACCTGTTTTTATTGGTCTTTGAATCCTTTATTATTGTCTAGTCTTACACAACAATTTTCGCTGGTCTTTTTTCTAGCCTCGAAACTGGATGTAATGAATTTAGATGTATTATTTGTCCTACTAAAATTATTTATGTTAAAGTTTGTATGTTTGTAAAAGCAGCAAAAACAGCTGAATGGATTTGCATGAAATTGGGAAAACAGATAGTTTATAACCTGGATTAAAACAGGATACCGTTATCCCGTTAATACGTTCCTGTAGGATAACTGGATAAGGTGATTACTTGTGATACTATTAAAATTACATTGAATTTAATAATGTAATTTTTTTTCGTTTGATGCAGCACTTGAATGTATTTTGGTTGTTGATGATAGTGAACCCAATCGTATTGCGACATGTGAAAGGAATTGCATCCCACGTATTGCGTTGGTAACATACCTTCTTCCACAATACGAAAACTTTTGCAGAGAATTCCTAATCTATTGCTCCATTTGTTAGAAAACTCGTTTGCTCGACAACGTAAAAATCTCAATGTATGCTGTCTAAGTGTTAAATTGAAAGACGTTGCATTTGTGTTGTTACGCAATCATCTCTGGCCTTCACTTTTTGTTTAAAATAATTTTATACTTTCAGTCATTAAGGATACAATTTTTTACCGACGAAAAAACGGAAGAGGTTACTCAATTCGACGCGTATATTTTATTTTTATGTATGACCACGCATATCTTTTTACAGAGTACTTAGTTCGATTTTGATCATTCTTTTTTTATTGGAAAGGCTATATACCTTGAAGTTGATCCTATATAAATTTCGAAAAAGAAAACCAATCCTAAGGGGAGAAAAACAGGGGATGATTGATTATTTACGCACAGATTTTAATACTGAGTTGTGTTTTACAAAAAGTAATAAAAAATTAAGCCTGTAGTAATTAGTAAGTAGATTGTAGCCACAAAAAATTGTAAAATAAAATCTTTTTAACAAAAAAAATAAACCGCCGAAAAACTGAAAAGAAAAAATAATAAACCTACTGTGTTTAACCTTAATAACTAAGTTCGGAAGGCGGTGACATTAAATTAAAATACATTTCCAAAGACTTTTAACCAGTGCGGAAACTGTAACCATGAATTCAGCATATCAAGACACCTAGCGTATAAATTTTTCGTCGGGTTTTATCAGCTGTTTCATAGAAAAGTGCAATACCTACGCAGTCAAAATGTATAGAACAGCAGATTTTTTTTTGTATAACCGGCGGTCTAGAATGATATGCTGAATTTATTATGGTAACAGTTTGCGCACTGGTTAAAATGTTATCATAAATGTGCGAAAACATAGAAAAACCTAAATATTCCAGCTAAAAGACCCATAATTTTAAATTATTATTTAATAAGTACGATAAATGTAAATGTTTTTATAGGTATTTTGTTTATCATAAAGTTGGACTTTGAAATTTAATATTTTGCTCACGGAACATGAGACTACAAAATAAGTAGACAAACATCTTTACATCAATCCTAAGATAATATTTTTGTCAAGTCATCGTGACAAATCTTAATGATTGAAAAATCATGTTTGTGCTTGTTCCTAAAAATGATCTTATTTACCTAATTACGGAGGTTTTTCTTATCCTACTTATAATATTATAAATGTGAAAGTTTGTGAGGATATTTGGATGTTTGTTAATCAATCACGCAAAAACGGCTGAACGCATTTGGATAAAATTTGGCACACAGATAGTTTACAATCTGGATTAACATATAGGATACTTTTATCCCGGTAGTACGTTCCCGTGGGATTATTTTCGATCTCTACGCGGGCGAAGCCGCTGGCAACAGCTAGTCCAAAATAATATGAAAATACTAGCGGGGTAGTTGCGAAACACGTATACAGTAAAAATGTCTTTCTTTTTGACAGCTCCACAACATTCATTGCGTTATTTACGTTGCTGAGCAGACATTTTTTTCGAACATAGGAAGCAGTGGATTAGCAATAGGTATCACTCAAAATTATTCAGATTTTGTTTGATTGTGTGTTACACAATTCAAAATCAAAAGTCATTTATTCAAACTAGGCTGAGAGTCAGCACTTTTCGAACGTCAAAATTACATAAGACAGTCCCCCAAAAACGCCCGCCCTTCGACACTTCCTAGTGCTTTAGCTGGGAAGAAGAAGTGGCGCAACAAACTCCCCAGTAGCACAGCTGTCTGATAAGTTGGAAGAACTTGATTTTATACATTAATAGGTAAGTAATTAAATTTCATCAAAAAATGGAAATTTAATTATTCAAAAAAATTAATGGTTTATACAATAAAATAAAATAAACAATGCTATGGAGTAACTCATATAACCTGTCAGTAGGTAAGCTAAAGCAGTTCTAATCGTTTAATTAGTGTGCTGTTCGGTAAGTTATGCTACGAGGTTCGTGAATAAAACATGTGATTACAATACCTTTTTTAAGGTATGGCCAAAACTAACTAATGGCAGGCTGAGACAGAACGAAAGCAGTCCTTCCTTGCTGTGCGATGTTCATCATCATCATCATCATTTCAGCCGAAAGACGTCCACTGTTGGACATAAGCCTCCTCCAAACGGAGAGGGAATTGCCATAATCGCCGCGCTTGGCTTGCGATGTTCGAATTTCGATAATTACAGTTTTGAACTACGTAATTTTAGTAGAATTCTTTAATTTATTTAAGGTTTATTTCAAATAGGCACTAAATAAAAAACAAATATAAATAATATGTTCCATAACTTTCTTTTCTTATGTTTTTTGCAATTATCTGATCAGTATCAGAATTGTGGGTTGGTTAAAATATGATTCGAGACAGTAAAAAATATGTTTTTACAGAATTTTAATAATCAAGTTTCAATGGAATTTTTCGAACTTAAAGGGTTGTATTGATGAGAAAGATTCTATAAATACATACAACTTGAAATTGATCAGTAAATTGCAAAAAAGAACGTAAGAAAATTTAAATTTCACGGGCCAACCTACCGCTACTCCCTTAACCAAAGCCCTAAGATAACTTTACCTATGGAGCCAGGGATACTTACATCAGAGAACCCGTAACCAGGCAGACTGGGCACGATGACTTCAATAGCGAAGTCCCTATCCTTGCTCACAGCAGTGATGAGGGGGATCGCCTCGTAGAACTCCCTGACGGAGCCCGGCCATCCGTGGAGCATGAGAAGTGGCACGACCTCCACTCCTGCGGGCACCTGCGGAAGAGAGGAGGAGGTTATTGATATTGGTTCTAACGGAACTTGGAGAAGAAAGTATTCTTATTGCTAAGGAGAAGTATCATCAAGTACTGTACTGCTAGAAGTTTCTAAAAGTGGATCAGTCAACTTTTCTATTAAAAAAATGTCCTAAGGCATAATTAATTATTTTATTATTTATTTATTAATAACCAACTTATATTAGCAGTTTGCACTACACATACAAGTTATTGGTCAATACAAGTTATAACATATACAATCACAGAAAAATAGAACAACGTTAAATTACATATAAAACTAGACAAAAATTGAAGAGATAAACGATTGAATAAAATTAGTCAAAATAAGGTAAAAGTAGATAACATTAGGTACAATTAGATAACATTAGATATAATTCAATAAAATTAGACAGGACTGGGATAAAATTAGGATACAAAATCATTAATTAGTAACAAGATGAAATTGAGATACAAATATAAACATTTACTCCATAGAGATTGTACTGGGAGTGGCAATGGACTCCAGGTATCGAGTAGCCGTGTTCAGGAATGTCAGCTCAGTACTCGCGAAAACATCTAAAGATTCGTCGTATAACAAAATGTTGTTAATGTGGGTGAGGGCTTGGTACAATGGACTGGTCTTAAGGGTTATGGTACTGGTGATTAAGATTATAGTGACATCATAATATTCACATGTAAGGACACCTCGCAACCAGGATGGAGAAAACGGCTATCATGTACGCGCTTTCTCTATCCAAGAGTAAACAACATGATCACTAGGTACCTAATTCTAGAATTCAGTCGTATAGAATAATTGATGGTGGTTATTCCAGACAACATTACAAACCTAAACGATTGTTAATTGTAAAGTTCTACAAACCTTTGGTGTTACTCTAATGAAGTGTATATCAAGACCTTGCACATTCGTCTTGAACTGCGGGAACTGGTTCAGGAAGGTCTCCCGCTCCTTGAACTGGTACTCATTGGCCCAGTACTTGAGCCAGCCATCGATCTGTCCACTGTTGAACCCGTACTCAAAGCCCACTCCTACTAGTGCAGGGGTGAAGGGACGAGATCTTTTGAGGCGGTCTTTCAGATCTTTAATGGTCTGGGAAATAATAAGATGGATTATTAGGATATTTTTTTGTCACTTGATGTTCTTTGGCTGTAATTTTTTTAACGAATGAATAACTTAGGTTCTGCTTTTGGATTATATTTATTTGATATCATATTTTTTTTCCATTAAGTCGTGAAAATTATATCGGCTCAGCGGCTGCCGCCAGATTTGATGACCATTCGAGCCCGATTTATGGCATTATACCTACATCACTCTTGCCCGAACTTCTGGCCATAGGCTCTCGCATTACAGACGGATATTCTGTTTGAGGGCTTGTCTAAGGCTTGTTGATATGGACTCGTGACTTCACAAACCTCACAAAAAGAAAACGCGAACGGTCAAATCAGGCGATCTTGCTGGCCGATGCAAATCGCCAAAACGAGAGATCAGGCAACCCAAACCATTATTCCGCGTTAGATTATAGCGAATCATGTCTTGTTGACGTGTATTTTGTAAATTTTAATTTTTAATAAATTTATATCTAAGTTTCAGCATTAAGACTATCAAAAACAACTTACAATCTCTGGAAAGCTAATTTTGAAAGGCTTGACACTGGTATCCTGCTTCGCTCTCAAGCTCTCTGGTCCCCACCATTCATTATAATCAATATCTGGTAGTGGAGGAGGTCCCTTCAGGAATAGAAAGTACACTGGCAGTATGGTGATGGCCACAATGGGCGCGATGAATAGGAGACGTACCATCTGCAAGCAAAAACATACGAGGTAAAATAGGTCGCTTTTGGGCAAGTGCACAGTTGTTGGTACCGAGACTTGACCTGGCCTGGCTGTAATCTCTAAAGGGTTAAGTAGAGGCGTTCCTAAAGTGTACCTATTTTTCACCAGTAATTTTGCAGTCCCATGTAACACTTTGCCCGACTTAGTAATCGAAACGGGTCCATATTGGCTCACCTAAAGTTCTTTAGCCGAAATTGTTCTTCCTAATGATTTGTAATCCGAATGATCACTCTTCCTAAAATGTTTCATCCTAAAGTCTTCATTCATACTATTTGTAGTGCTACCGGCGATGTTCATAACACTCATGTTTCCGAAAATTGTAATTAATAATATCATTAATGTAAATATATTTAAACTCCTACTGTTTGATAACATAACCTCCCATCCCTAAACATAATTAACATAATATTTTCACTCATACTCAGAAAGAAAAAATTTCGCGACCAATTTCGAGGTAGCGCTCGCCGGCCGCTGCCGCGGCACCGCTCGCTTCGCTCGCTCGGGTCGCGCGTATTTGGTCTTAGTTCTAACCTAACCTAACCTATGTATCTCTTCCACATCGTTTCTACGACAAACGGTAAGTCGGAGACAAAAATCACCAAGACACTTTTAGCCTTATATTTAGGTGCATATAAGAATAATAATACCATGGTACAAGTAGTTAAATACATGTTTTCATATTATGAATAAAAATAAATCTAAACAAAAATATATGACTTTGAATAATAGTGTTAAAGATGGTTATGATGAGAAAATATAGGAAAACAAATAAAAGTATAATAGATGTTTATTGCTACTGACATTATGAAGTTGAATGCTTCGGAATTATGAACATTAGAGACAGAGTAGTTAGGAATTGTGATTGTTAGGATGAAAAATGTTAGGAAGAACATTTTCGGATTTCCAATTATCGGAGTTGAAAATTTAGGTGAACTTTGGCGCAACCAATCGAAACGCAGTCAGCTGAAAATCAGTCTAAAAATAACTACAAGGTGAAGGATATTCCTAAAATATCTACTATTGATCCTCATAGACTCTCCCGCAAACTACTTTTAAATATGACTGTCTTGGGAGATATATTTCCAAAATTACATATGGAATTTAATTCTGTTTGTTGTTAGCAGTATATATTTGAGGAGGTGAAGAATAAAAACCTCACTTTTGGCAAAAATGGCAAAAAATTTGAACAAATTGGGGCCAATAAAAAGAACCTTATCAAAACCTCTTATTTTTTCAATAATCTATTCTTGAAATTGAAAATCTCGAACAAAAACACACATTTCCACCTACAAGAATCAGTCTCCCTTGATTTATTTCAAAAGCTCACTAAATCAGAATATTATTAAAATGACTAGACTAAAACTTCATCAAGACCACTTAAAAATATTGTGATTAGATTGAAGGGGCTAAAAGGATTAAGTGCAATTTTCACTGTATTTTTTATAGAAATGTTTGCAGACGGGACTGCCGAAGTTATAACTATCAATATCGGTACACATCAAGACCACGGCTTTGTTTTGTTATCAAAACCCCCACTTTTCCAAAAATATTTAATCAAAACCTCACATTTACAAATTTTGATTCAAAATATTATCTAATTAATATATTGATAATTTTTAACAATAATTCGGTACATCAGATCGACTGAAACACTAAGTTTTATATCATACAAATTAAACTAAATGCATAAATATATATTGAAGTAACAAACTTCAATATGTATTTATGCATTTAGTTTAAGTTCAGCTATTTCACATTTTACTGTTTTTTCAAAAAAAAAAAAGTGAGGTTTTGTTCTTCACTTCCTCATCTTATAATGTCTTAAATAAAGCCGATCCCACCATCATGTTTTTACTACCGAACTACTAGATATACTATGTAATACCATCCACACTTAGTTGATATCACGACTTGTCGTATTCTCTTCACTTCATTATAAGCACAGTCAAAGTGTGGAACTCTCTGCCAGCGTCTGTATTCTCTTCTACATTTAACCCGTCTGTCTTCGAAGCAAAAGCGAATAGGCATCTTTTGGGCACAATTGTTCCATCAATGGCCTCATTCATCGCTTTCCATCAGACGTGATCGAGGTCTAGAGCAGGACCATTTAGCATTTTTTTGTTTATAAAAGACTAGCTGACCTGACAGACGTTGTCCTGTCCGTCCAATAGTCATTCATACAGAATCCCTACCCTACCTACCCTACCTACCCTACCTACCCTACCTACCCTACCTACCCTACCTACCCTACCCTACCTACCCTACCTACCCTACCTACCCTACCTACCCTACCTACCCTACCTACCCTACCTACCCTACCTACCCTACCTACCCTACCTACCCTACCTACCCTACCTACCCTACCTACCCTACCTACCCTACCTACCCTACCTACCCTACCTACCCTACCTACCCTACCTACCCTACCTACCCTACCTACGCTATAAACCTCACGGAGCCCGAGACCTTTCCAACGAATGCAAAACCGTGGAAATCGGTTCGTGCGTTCTGGAGTTATAGCGTCAGGAAGGAAAACCCGACTTATTTTTATATAGTAGATGAATGGAGATGACATATAATCAATGATGATAAAACACAACTTTAATACCCCGTTTACGCCTGCACTGTTACATTCATCCATAAGGACTATGTTTTGCGCACGTTATATTGCGTTACATTTTGTGCGTTCTATTATGTGACTATATTTGGTCTTTCTCTCCCCTCTGCTACAAACATAATTGGTTCTACGAGAACCAGATGTGGTTAGTTTTCAGTTTATACCCATCCTTTCAAAATGATTTGTCCTGTTAGGTAAGTATCAACGATTCCCTTTATAAATAAACTAGTCTCTGCTCGCGACTTTGTCACCGTGAAATTTCTTGTTCGCAACAACTTCGTTTTGGTAAGGGTTATTTCTGACTTTTTCTTTTAGCTTGGCTCTTAACGTCATGGCGTGATGTAAAATAGTCTATAGGTACCCTTCTTTAAAGATTGAGCTATCAAATGCAAAAATACTTTTTGAAACCCGTTTGTTACTTCTAGAGAGTAGCGCGTTCAAATAAAAAAACTCTTCAGTTTTATTATTAATATATAGATAGATGTATTACATTACTCATTTATGAGTTGGAGGCCATATCAACCAAGGCCAGCTAGCCGGTGCTTTAGGTATACATAGTTGGAAATAATTTAAATGTACAATTTGTAGCTACAAACAAAGGACAAAAACTGTACCCAGACATTTCGAGCAAAAAATGGTTAGACTGTAAGAATAACACACAGTTTCGACGATTTAATCAGGAATGTGGATTAAAGTTAGGGCAGTGACATAAAAAAATGCCGTTGCCCGTACTTTTTTACAGCGTAGATATTGCAGTGTTCTAAGAAACAGCAGATTTTTTTTGATAGCCGACGAAATATTTCTACGCTAATCTAGAGTAATGTGCTGAGTTATTGGTAACAGTTTGCACGTCAATCTTAAAGTACCCAGGTATTGTCTTACAGTCTAATGGCTTCGAAGGAGCAGTCTTCATGTACCAGCCACCCAGGATGGGTGGCTGGTAACCTAACCTAACCTAACCTAACCTAACCTTGACCTTGCAATGCTATCGATTATGCTGCAGACAGTCAGCCGAAGCGTATCAAAGCTAGTTAGTCTGACGTGTATACTCGTAGAATTGATAACCTACATGTTTTGACACAAACTCTTTGAATATTTGCATTCATGAAAACATAGTTTATCTATCTTTTAAATATTCAGAGTACAAAAATGTTAATGCAGACTGTCTTAGTCAAACTCTATGTTTCGACTTCGTAACAACAAAAACTATGTAAATATTTACATCCGGAGCAACAATTCTACCAGTAACATTTGCTTAAGTAGGTAATAAACGTGATTGAGGACATTTAAGTTATTTCTTTACAGGACCAATTTTTTGAGCTTGTAGTCGGTTTGCGAGAATTAACTCGCCCGAATCGGACGAATCGTCAGTTTTAAATAATACAATTTTTTCTTTATGCGACTCACACGAAGTAAATCTATTCGTATTATGGAATTGGCTGGCCCGTTTTGAATAAAACCTTAAGGAAAAAACAAAAAGTATTTTTCAAATTCAGTTTTATTTGTAGAACACAGATAAAGTACGACTTTCAATATTGTTTTAGATAAGGGCATTAAATGCATGCAATGGCAAAACGTGCCAATTGCATATTACATATCTCTTAATTTTTTATTCGAAATTTCGTGCGAGTCGCCTCACAGTGGGTCGAAACTATGATTTTAGTGACTTAGGGATCAATTTTGTTTTTTTACTTTTTTCTTTATGCGGATGGATAGAGCTCATAACCCTCATTAATAATGGTCCTGCTGTTTTTTTTCCTAAACTTTATACTTTGGGTAGAAAAATCAGTTTTGTTATTTTTTTGTATGGAACGGATCAAATTAAGTCAAATTCCTGCTAAGTAGCGTGTGATCCCGCTTTAAAACTTTATTTTTCTTATACCTTGTCTAGTCTTATATAATTTGATGCTATGAACATCTGCATAAAGCTGCCACTCTGCCAAATAAATGGACCGAAAAAAAATGAAAAATACATTGAATAAAAAGCTTCTTTAAGTTAAATTTGATATGGAATAGTATGTAAAAGCACGTAATAATACACATAATTATTTAACAACTAACAACAATACATTTAAAAGGTCCCTAATTAGCTTAAATTTAGTAATTTATTACATTAAGTATTTAAAAATGTTGATCTATGAATTTCTATTTGTGTGTTTAATTACTAATTAGCTTATCCTTTTACTTTATAAAAAACAATGTTTTTCACTTTTAGCCATTACGGTAAAGTTAATGAGGATAATTATTTAATGAGGGTAGTAGAAAAAATTGTAAAGGTTTGTTTGTCACTGGAACTATAAAATGACCATATTTAATAAATATTACCTAGTGTTCGTTTATTCGTACTACTACTAACATGTCGTGATTGTGATCGTCCCTTTTTCGTTATAATGGAGAGTTTAGTTAACAATTTAGATTTATTTATGATTTTAAGAGAGCAGCTGAAGTCGCTGTCGGATAACAAAAAACTTTTTCAATTTCTACAAGATAAAATAAACGTGACCGAAGAGAACAGTGTTGAGCTCCAAAAATTCTGTACGCGCTTTTGTTCAAATATAAGTGCAAGATGGGAACGAAGTAATCGCACGTTAGCACAGTTTATAAGAAAAAATGGTGATTGGTTAGAACATGCAATAAATTGGCCCGAAGGAATGATACGTGAAGCTGTGAACACTGAACAGGAAAGGCTCGAGATTTGTAATACTGAAGATGTTGAAAATCTACCACCATCTACTTCAGAAGCTTCGACATCTACATTTACACCTCGAAAACCTTTCGAAGAATTGGGCTCCAGGCAAAAACGAAGACGCATTGAACAAATTAACCAATCGCTTTCGTTATCCCCAGATGAACTGAAAGCTACTACAAATTGCTAGTTTAAAAACACTGGAAATGAGGACGTAGGAAAAATCATGAACCATTTGCTAAATCACCCCGAAGATCTAGAAAAAGTTAAGGAGTGTTTAAGTACAAGTAAAGCGAAAAGTAGTACCTATTCACCCGATAAGGCACTGTCTTTATTAGTTTCACTTAAATTAAGTAAGTGGCAGTATATAAGCCTAAGAGAAGTAGCAAGTGAAAATGGGTCTGATTTATACCCTTCTTATTATAAAATTAAAGAATCAAAGTTAAAATGTTATCCAGGGAAAGAAGACATAATTATTACTGAAGAAGGAGGTGCTATTAAACTGCAAGCTTTACTCAACTTGACGGTATCTAGGCTTTTAGATGTGATTGCTTTTGATTTGGACTCGGCAACAGAGTTACTGCTTATAAGCAAATGGGGCTTTGATGGAGCCTCAGGTCAAAGTAATTACAAACAAAAGACTGAAACAGAGTTTGATGATTCATCTATTTTCATGGCCAGTCTAGTTCCTATAAGGCTTCAACAATGTGATGGAACAATTGTTTGGGAAAACGACCGACCTTCATCAACTTTCTATTGCCGTCCGATAATGTTCAAATTTACCAAAGAAACGCAGTCAACAGTGGCAACTATAAAAGCTAGCATAACACAAGAAAGAGATAGACTTCAGCCGTCAAGAATCAATCAAGTTGAAGTTAAGCATCAATTGCACTTGACGATGATAGACGGCAAAATAACGTCATATTTGTCAGACACAACTTCAGCTGTCTGTGATATTTGCAAAGCAAAACCGTCAGAGATGAACAATTTAGAGTCACTTGCTCAAAGAGAAAGCAATGAAGAAATGTTCCAGTATGAAAAGTCATCTTTACATGCCTGGATAAGATGCATGGAGTGCTTACTTCATATCGGTAAATATAATCTTAAAACTTTATAATTTTTTGTTTCCTGTGAAATTATTTTTAAGTGACATTTCTTTTTGTTTGCAGCTTATCGTTTGGACTTCAAAAAATGGAGTTGCAGGGGCGATGATAAAGAAAAAATGTCACTCAGAAAGAGCGCTATACAGCAAGCGTTTAAGAAGGAATGCGGTTTACTTATCGATATAGTCAAGCAAGGAGTAGGCACAACCAATGATGGCAATACTGCCAGAAGATTTTTCAGGGATGCAGAAACAACAGCTCGCATAACAGGAATAAGTAAAGATTTAATAGAAAGGTTTTACGTGATTCTTCAGACTATTGCATCTGGAGAGCGCGTGGACTTTTCTAAGTTTTCCGAATTTTCTAGAGATCCTGCAGAATTGAATGTAAACTTATATCCTTGGTATTATATGCCTTCCAGTATACATAAATTGTTGGTACATGGGAGTGATATAATTAAGCACTTTGGTGCCATACCTATAGGTAAACTGTCGGAAGAGGCAGCGGAAGCTCGCAATAAAGATTTCCGGAAATATAGAGAGAGTCATTCTAGAAAGGTAAGTAGAACGGCGACAAATGAGGATATTTTACACAATCTTCTTTTGTCTTCTGATCCAAAGATCACAAGTTTAAGACCTCGAATGGTGAAACAAAATGTAATGGTTCTCTCTCCAAAAGTTAAAGAGCTTCTGCTGAGTTTTCCACAGAATCCGATATAGATTTTATTGATGTAGATAATTTGCAAGATAGACAGCGATAGACATAGTGAATAAGATTTTTGGTAGATTGTAAGTTTCTTGTTTCTCTTTTACTAGTTTGTATGTCATATTTGAAAGGAAATAGTAAAGTATGGTGTTGTATATAGTTAGTTTTTTAGTTTACTTGTGTTAGTAGTAAGTTATTTTATCTTTACTAATTCGTATCTGTTTGTATGTTTCTTTACTTACTATCCAGTATTTAATTGAACTTTATAAACTAATTAAAATCATTAAACAAACAAATAGAAATTCATAGATCAACATTTTTAAATACTTAATGTAATAAATTAGTAAATTTAAGCTAATTAGGGACCTTTTAAATGTATTGTTGTTAGTTGTTAAGTAATTATGTGTATTATTACGTGCTTTTACATACCATTCCATATCAAATTTAACTTAAAAGAAGCTTTTTATTCAATGTATTTTTCATTTTTTTTCGGTCCATTTATTTGGCAGAGTGGCAGCTTTATGCAGATGTTCATAGCATCAAATTATATAAGACTAGACAAGGTATAAGAAAAATAAAGTTTTAAAGCGGGATCACACGCTACTTAGCAGGAATTTGACTTAATTTGATCCGCTCCATACAAAAAAATAACAAAACTGATTTTTCTACCCAAAGTATAAAGTTTAGGAAAAAAACATCAGTACAATTATTATTGAGGGTTATGAGCTCTATCCATCCGCATAAAGAAAAAAGTAAAAAAACAAAATTGATCCCTAAGTCACTAAAATCATAGTTTCGACCCACTGTGCGCCTATTCGTTCGTTGAGTTCGCGATTTGGTTTATTAAATAGGTGCGAATCGAATTTTTAGGAGCGCCGCCGTAGCCTTGTGTTGATTACTTATTTCAATGACAATTGGTAGTTCAAGTCATTCAATAAAACAGACTATTAGGGGGCCCGTGTTCCAATACAATTGATAATGATGACAGTCGTACAATCTACTTGTCAAAGTCCCAATACCAATGACTAATTTTAATACACGAAGAATAGATAACACAAGGATTTTACTTTTTTCACTGTTAGGTAAAATGTTAAAATAAATAGACTTCATGTAGGTACTTACATTGATAGAAATGTAAACAAACACCAAATATATTATCACCGATAGATTGAAATCAAATAAAACTAACTAGATACATAAATACAATCTTCAAACGACACGACTGCTTCAAAAGGCAGCGTATCTTCAACTGCAGATCTAGCCGGCCGGCGACGACTTATCATTGCATTTGGTATCATAATTAAGGATAAATAAAGATAACTGAGGTATTTAGGTAATCAAATTTGTTTTTACAGACAACTGTTGCTAGGTTTATATAATAAGGTATAAGTACAATTTTTTGTTGTTATGTCACGACCGTGTGGTAGTTGCGTAACAAGATGTTGTTTCGCGTTTTAATTTTGTGACATTTCTGTTTTTTATATTAATCTGCCAAACACTTTCCTAACTGTTTTGGCGTCGGCTTTCAGGCTAACCGGATGCAGTCGGATACCAGTATTTTACATAGCTTATCTGACCTCCACAACCCAGTTCAGGCGCGGTCGCAGCTAAAGATTGCGGGGAGGTCACAGACAAAGACTGCATATGCAATAAGAAAATGTAATATATTTTCGAACAATTACGTTTACGGCATTTTCATGATCCCTAGGACCCCCCTCGGACCGCACCTGATCCAGTTACTAGGTATCTAGCACGACGCCTCTTTGGTAAGACTGGTCGTCGACTTTTGGGAAGGTGTAAGCCTACTTCAATGGTTTTTATTTATGACTTGAACTGGTCATCTACGAATGACAGCCGGGAACAACTGCTTAACGTGCTTTCAGAGACACAGAGAGGTCTCGGTATGTTATGGATGGTCACCCATCCGCGGCCCAACCGTGGCAAGCGTTGCTTAACCTTGAAAATTGACCCGTGCTACTGGTATGATTAAGCCCTTGTAGGGGACTAACGAAACGATGGATGGACTGTGCGAATGATGATATTCGACCCTGTTCCCGATGCCGTTGGGTTACTATTTATATTTTTTTTTATACTACCTAGTATTTAAAAATGTAATTTATATGTGTATAAGTTAAATAAAGGGGATAATATAGTTTCAATTTAAAGTTATATAGTTTCCAATTGGCCACCTTCATTGGCTTAAGCTAGCCGCAGTCTTCCGTTTTATTTATCAGCAAGAGAATTTATATTATTACTAGCTTTTGCCCGCGGCTCCGCCCGCGTGGATGTCGGTTATCGCGTAAAAAAGTAGCCTATGTCTCTCGGCCAAATTTCATGACGATCGGTTCAGCGGTTAAGGCGTGAAAGCGTAACAGACAGACAGACAGACAGACAGAGTTACTTTCGCATTTATAATATTAAGTAGGGATGTTAACTCTATCGATTTCAAATGATGGTTATCAATATGCTGACAGAACAGTGCCTCAAGTCTGCTATTACAAAAGTGTCAGAATGGTCTATCATTGATTTCATAATTGTTGATTTTGACAAGTTTGATAATTTACTAATATAATGGCGTCATTATGACTTTCCAATGGTCAGCCACTGACACTCCATTGAAAAAAATGGCATTTATTGGTAATCTCGTACATAATGACAAATTAATGACTGATCTGCTAAAATTTTGACAGTTCCTAAAATAATATGTTAAAAAATTATATGTAAATATATACACTTCTATATGAAATATGGCATAAATAAATGTTCAAGTAGTATTTTTTCGAAAATAATTTATACTAACTGGTTTTATAATAATGGCAATACCACAATGTCATTATAACACAATTCTATTGCGAGACCATTGACCGACCACTGATCGACCATTATGAATTTAGCAGATTACGAACATTTAGCAAAATAACCATTTGTTACCTGTGGTCCCTGGAAGGTACCACGGGTACTTTTCTTACCCGTGGTCCCGCCGAGAAATATAATCTTGCCGAATTAAAATGGTAGTCCCTGGAAGGTAAAATTGGGACTGAAATTGAGATTCCTAAGAAGTTTATCGACTTGATATGCTGATTATTCTTACCAAGGGCCTTGAATTATCATTTTATGCACACCCGAATTGTGGCAGCTGAGATTTTATCATTTTAAGCATTATATATGACGCAGGTCCTCACCGGACACGGTTGTTTCGGGAGGTTCCTGTTTCGGATAGAGCGGGAGGAAATGCGGTGTTTCCACTGCGAAGATCGCCCGGAGGACACGGTGGAGCACACGGTGGCGGTCTGCCCGGCTTGGGCGGAGCACCGCCGCACATTGACATTGGCTTGACGCGATAGCGCTACTAGCTACTGATATTTATGATGAATTTGGATGTGTTCCGTAATACCAAAAATGATGAATGAAAACTTATTGTTTTCAAAACTAGATGGCGCTGGCATTTCCTAGCTGATTGTTCCCTGAGATGAAAAGCCGAAACAAACTCAGAGGTCATGGTCTCTTTTAAAGTCCAAACATTATATTATTTGAATTATAAGTGAGTCCAACAATGCAGGGCAATGTCTGGAAAGGCCTTTTGAAGAAAGAGCCATTGCAGCTTTGAGGTGACCTGTCCCAATAGACGGCATGCATGTATCAGTCACCGTGTAGCTCAACCCTATTTCAGGGAGATCAAGGACCCATCACAAGACGCTACCAGATCTGTAGTACATTTAAAAGAGAAATCGTGGAGTTTCTTGCCGGCTCTTCTCCATACGATGTGACAAATTGGAACCATGCACCTTGCTTCTGACATTTCATAAGTACCCATGTAGGTTTATGTGAAATAACAAACTTTGATTTTGATTCTGAGTGTTATTCTCATGTCTGTGCCAATACAAACAAGGACATGTAAGTAATAATAAGAAGCACACACTTAATTTTCTGTACAATATTTTAATTCCCAACTAAAATTACAAATCAGTCTTCGCGTTCTTCTTCACCAGGTTCCTGAATTCTCCCATCGCTTTCAGAACATCTTCAGAGAAAAGCTTGGGCAGCTCGAAGGCCAAGAAATGCCCTCCATCATCCAGAACTGTCACGCCCGCCAGGTTGGGAAACTTCAGTTTCAAGATGCAAGGAGGCTGGTATGATAGCTCATATTTAGCTTGGAGTGCCCAAACTGGTACTGGGGTTGGTATTCTGTGGAAAGGAAAATTTTAATTGTTTATTTTATTCAAATATACTTGTAATTATAATTGTTTTATTTTTTTACAAAAAAGAGGATGCAATGAACTCTTCATGCAAAAGTTTTCGTATGGAATAATGTAATTTGCCAATTACCATGCAAAATGGATATTTCTTATTTCAATGCCTTTTGTTGAATTTTCAATCTAACATAAATTACTATAATGTGTAAATCTACTTGAATTTTATTATTTATTTATAAACGTGGCTTAAAGTAAGGACACGGGTCGATCGACCAGGTTAAGCTACGCTTGCCGCGGTTGGTCCGTGGTTGGGTGACCATCTTTATATACCAAGACCCCTCCGTGCCGCGGAAAGCACGTTAAGCCGTTGCTCCCGGTTGTCATTTGTGGATCTTTGACAGTGGTTACGGGTCGTCAGAAGCCCGTAAGTCTGACAACCAGTCTTACCAAGGGGTATCATATTACCCAGATACTTGGTCGTGGAGGTCAGATAGGCAGTCGCTTCATGTAAAATACTGGTATTCAGCTACATCTGGTTGGACTAGAAGCCGACCCCAGCATAGCTGGGAATAGGCTAGGCAGATAATGAAACGTCAAAAACGTCAAAAATGTATGTTTAAACAGACGCTAATCATTACTTTAAATTATGAAAGGATAATTATAGCAATTTTACACTTTTTATGTAAGGTTACGCTACAGTAGCCCACAATTTTTTTTTTTTTTTTTTTACAATTTTTAGGTTGCATGTTTATTAAATACTAGCTGACCCGACAGACATTGTCCTGTCCGTCCAAAAGTCATTCATACAAAATCACTACCCTACCTACCCTACACTACCCTACCTACCCTACACCACCCTACACTACCCTACACTACCCTACACTACCCTACCTACCCTATACTACCCTACCTACCCTACACTACCCTACCTATCCTACACTACCTACACTACCCTACCTACCCTACACTACCCTACCTACCCTACACTACCCTACCTATCCTACACTTACCTACCTATCCTACACTTACCTACCTATCCTACCCTACCCTTCACTACCCTAACCTACGTTCCCTACCTACCCTACCTACCGTACCTATCTACCCTATTATCCTATCCGTGACAATGTTCGTTTTTCGACAGCCAACTTCCACTTTTATACTTTTTTTTTTCTGAAACAACTGAACGGGATAAACAATATCCTATGTCCGTCTCCTGGTTCTAAGCTACCTCCCCACCAATTTTCAGCCAAATCGGTTAAGCCGTTCTTGAGTTATAAATAGTGTAACTAACACGACTTTCTTTTATATATATAGATGTTTCGTGACCTTAATAAATATGGTTTTAGATTATTATTATCATTAATACAACTCGCTAAGGTAATTAAATCGAATTGAATGACTTTTACATGAACTGGTCTTACAGCCTGGACACTGCCATGCAAATTGCAAAAAGCGTGAGAAAATTTGTTATTCGCAGGGTACCGTGGGTTCCATTTTAACCATAGCTGTTCTATCATTTGGCTTAAAACCTTTGCGATCCTTTTATCTCGCATAGTGTCACGCTGTTCTCACGACAGTTTTTTCTAAAATCTAATTAAAAAGAAAGACAAAAAAAAAACTTACTCGTCAAGCTTCCACCCCATGATCTTAGAGTTGAAGTTCTCAGAGTACAGCCTCATCGACGTGGTGATAGACCCGGTGGCCCAGTACATCATCAGGTTGTCAATAAGCTGTTCCTTTGTGAAGCGGAAGGCGAGGCCTCCGTCAAGCTTGGAACGATGTTCAAGTCGCGTCCAGGTGGAGAACTTTTCGAGGATGTATGCCAGAAGACCGGCTGGTGAATCGGAGAGTGCGACACCTGGAATGAGAAAGCAAAACTGCATTAAATTTGTTTGTCTGTTTAAGAGTTACGGTGCTACAGATAGACGAATGCTTTTTCTTCTCGTTTCAACGGTACATCTATGTAACCAGTTTTGTTTGGGCCTAGGTCCGGGCCTGTGTCCCAGCAGTGGGAAAATTATAGGCAAAATATGCTATGCTGTTTGGGCTCAGTAGGTGGTGACGTTTATAATTATGTACAATTTTGATGAAGTACGATTGAGAATGACTTTGTTTGGCTAATGTCTCAATAAGTAACAAAACATTATGAAAACGATGAGTTAATTAGAACAGACTGGAAATTTCAACGCTCTTCTCAAGCCTTCGATAGCTCAGTTGGTAGAGCGGTGGACTGTAGATGTTACTGAGAGCTATCCATAGGTCGCTGGTTCAAATCCGCCTCAAAGGAATGTTTTACTTTATTTTACAGAAATATTGAAAAGGTCGTAACCACTAGTTTTTTTTCTTCCTTTAAAATCTTGGTGACTGAGTATCGGTCGTTTTTCAGAACACTTGAAATTATATCTGTAAAGTTTGGAAAACGATTCCAAAGTAACTTAGAAAAACCTGGCCCTAGAGACAAAACACATTTCTGTTAGTATTTACGCCAAATGCTACGTCAAAATGTATGGGAATGACATTATCTGTGAAAAGTACACGATGTACGAGTAACCTTTCCGCAGATAATGTCATTCCCATACATTTTGGCGTAGCGTTTGGCGTGAACGCTAACAGAAATGTGTTTTTACTAGGCCTGCTGATTATATTTGATCATCATGTTATTACGTTATCCAACTTACCAACAGTATCAGGTTTGCTGGCTTGAATGTGCATGTAGCCCATTTCCTCCATCATGGTGGCGTACTTCGTCTTCAATGGATAAATTCTGTCAGCAAGGTGTGCCTCCATAATCAGAGGGGGGTAGAAAGAGCCGATGAACTCGATTAGTGTACCAACTGGAGACATAGTAATTGCCATGTTTGTGTGGAATCCAAGAAGCTCCTGTAAATAGAACCAAAACTCAACTCAAACTCAAACAATGTATTTCAAATAAACCATTTACAGGCACTTTTGTATTGTCAAGGTCGGTGAGTCAGAAAGATGATGCTAATTGCCCATTCCAAAGCATAGTAGGTACCTACGGAGAAGAACGGGCAAGAAACTCCATGGACACTCTTTTAAATCATGACATTGTTACAAAAAGCTGGTTACATCATTATGTTGAAATTATCAATGTGAGAACGATTTAAAAAGACGTGCACATTACAAGCGTCCGTAATGAAACAAAAATAAAATAACAATTCAGAAATTAAAATAAGCCGTGGCAACTAAGAGATGACCAGTCCCTATTGGCGGCGTAGAATATTTTTGGGGTGTCGGTTAGCTTGGCGAGACATTGCCAAGTGCTTGGTCGCTTCTTCACGTGGCCGAGGATAACGGGCTGGCCCAATTTTTGGCCACCAAATCAACATTGCCATACAACGTGTTACAATGCTGCCAGCAATGCTGCTGCCCTTTCGGGTACGTTTCCTGTTGACCGATGAATTTTTTCTTGTCCTATGAATCTTTTCTTTTTATGTACTTGTACATAATAGATCACCTTACCTTTTATTTTTGAGCCTTAGATTGTTGGTTTTGTTTTTTTATACTTATGATTGTTTAGGCAAAAAGTCCTTCCGTATTTTGGTGCAAAAGCAAATTAGCAATGAACCAATTTTTCATTTCTTTGCTTTGTTTTGATGATGCATTAGCACTCTAACTGTAGTGTGCTAAATTGTGATCCATAATTGCATGGATATCTAAGATAAGGAACGCTGTCCATATGCTGATCTCTATGTTACGTAGTTTAATAACATACCTATTATTTTCTTTGAAAATATTCTCAATTCTCGTTTATACCAACCATGGAGTATCTTACCTTGGGGAAAAGAGTGGCCATGCTGCTACCGATTATACTACCCCAGTCACCTCCCTGGACGAAAAACTTCTTGTATCCGAGTCTGTGCATCAAGTTTCTCATCACCACTCCCACTTGTGGGGCCCCAAGACCGGGTCGTACTGCACCCTGTGGAGGAAATTATAATTAGTAAGAGTTTTGATTTTTGGTCTTATGTCCTGTTTTTATTTTTGCACCTTTTTTTTGGGTTTCGTAATAAAAGATGCAAACGGAACCCTATTACTAAGCCCCCGGTGTCCATCCGTCTGACTGGAGGCGGGCTCGATCTCATGAACCGTAATAGGTGGACACTTGAAATGTTCACAGAGTTCGTATTTCTATTGCTTCTAAAACAAATGAAGTTGGTTCTAAATAAAATAATGTAAGAAAATTAAGGGTCTTTTTTGGCTTTAGCCTGTTTTTATTGGTCTTTGAATCCTTTATTTTTCTCTAGTCTTACACAACAATTTTCGCTGGTCTTTTTTCTAGCCTCGAAACTGGATGTAATGAATTTAGATGTATTATTTGTCCTACTAAAATTATATATGTTAAAGTTTGTATGTTTGTAAAAGCAGCAAAAACAGCTGAATGGATTTGCATGAAATTGGGCATACAGATAGTTATAACCTGGATTAGAACAGGATACTGTTATCCCGGTAATACTTTCCTGTGGGATAACTGGATAAGGTGATTACTTGTGATACTATTAAAATTACATTGAATTTAACAATGTAATTTTTTTTCGTTCTATGCAGGAGTTGAATGTATTTTAGTTGTTGATGATAGTGAACCCAATCGTATTGCAACATGTGGAAGGAATTGCATCTCACGTATTGCGTTGGTAACATACCTTCTTCCACAATACGAAAACTTTTGCAGAGAATTCCTAATCTATTGCTCCATTTGTTAGAAAACTCGTTTGCTCGACAACGTAAAAATCTCAATGTATGCTGTCTAAGTGTTAAATTGAAAGACGTTGCATTTGTGTTGTTACGCAATCATCTCTGGCCTTCACTTTTTGTTTAAAATAATTTTATACTTTCAGTCATTAAGGATACAATTTTTTACCGACGAAAAAACGGAAGAGGTTACTCAATTCGACGGGTATATTTTATTTTTTATGTATGACCACGCATATCTTTTACAGAGTAGTTCGATTTTGATAATTCTTTTTTTATTGGAAAGGGTATACCCCGAAGTTGGTCCCATATAAATTTGGAAAAAAAAAACTATCCCTAAGGGTAGGAAAACAGGGATGATTGATTGTTCACTCACTGATTGTAATGTAAAACTACGCATAACTGCTTACAGAGTAGTCTTATTTTGATAATTCTTTTTTTATTGGAAAGGCTATACCTCGAAGTTGGTCCTATATCAATTTCGGAAAAGAAAACCAATCCTAAGGGGAGGAAAACAGGGGATGATTGATTATTTACTCACAGATTTTAATACTGAGTTGTGTATTACAAAAAGTAATAAAAAATTAAGCATGTAGTAATTAGTAAGTAGATTGTAGCCACAAAAAATTGTAAAATAAAAACTTTTTAACAAAATAATAAACCGCCGAAAAACTGAAAAGAAAAAAATAATAAACCTGGTGTTTAACCTTAATAACTAAGTTCGGAAGGCGGTGACATTAAATTAAAATACATTTCCAAAGACTTTTAACCAGTGCGGAAACTGTAACCATGAATTCAGCATATCAAGACACCTAGCGTAGAAATTTTTCGTCGGGTATACAAAAAATATATCAGCTGTTTCATAGAAAAGTGCAATACCTACGCAGTCAAAATGTATGGAACAGCAGATTTTTTTTGTACAACCGGCGGTCTAGAATGATATACTGAATTTATGGTAACAGTTTGCGCACTGGTTAAAATTTTATCATAAATGTGCGAAAACATAGAAAAACCTAAATATTCCAGCTAAAAGACCCATAATTTTGTTTATCATAAAGTTGGACTTTGAAATTTAATATTTTGCTCACGAAACATGAGACTACAAAATAAGTAGACAAACATCTTTACATCAATCCTAAGATTATATTTTTGTCAAGTCATCGTGACAAATCTTAGTGATTGAAAAATCATGTTTGTACTTGTTCCTAAAAATTATCTGATTTACCTAATTACGGAGGTTTTTCTTATACTACTTATAATATTATAAATGTGAAAGTTTGTGAGGATATTTGGATGTTTGTTAATCAATCACGCAAAAACGGCTAAACGGATTTGGATAAAATTTGGCACACAGATAGTATACAATCTGGATTAACATATATGATACTTTTTATCCCGGTAGTACGTTCCCGTGGTATTTAGAAGCCGCTGGCAACAGCTAGTCTAAAATAATATGAAAATACTAACGGGGTAGTTGCGAAACACATATACAGTAAAAATGTCTTTCGTTTTGACAGCTCCACAACATTCATTGCGTTATTTACGTTGCTGAGCAGACAATTTTTTCGAATGTATGAAGCAATGGATTAGCAATAGGTAGCACTCAAAATGATTCAGATTCTGATAGATTACACAATTAGTGTGCTGTTCCGTAAGTTATGCTACGAGGTTCGTGAATAAAACATGTGATTATAAACATGGCATGGCTGCCATGATGTTGGGCTAAGGTGAAATCCTTTTGAAGGCATGGCCAAAAATAACTAATGGCAGGCTGAGAAAGAATGAAAGCAGTCCTTCCTTGCTGTGTGATGTTCGAATTCAGATAATTACAGTTTGGAACTACGTAATTTTTGTAGAATTCTTTTATTTATTTATGGTATATTTCAAATAGGCACTAAATAAAAAACAAATATAAATAATATGTTCCCAAGAGACTGGCAGCATTACCAGTCGACAGCGGTGAGGATGACAGAAATTTTTCGCCGGTTATACAAAAAAAAATCTGCTGTTTCATAGAAAACTGCAATACCTACGCGGTCAAAATGTATGGAACAGCAGATTTTTTTTTGTATAACCGGCGAAAAATGTCTGCGCTGGGGGTTCTAGAATGATATGCTGAATTCATGGTTAGAATTTGCGCACTGGATAAAAACTTACCCTGTATTTATCTTTAGGGGGAAATTCGAATTTTATTATGTTTTTTGCAATTAGCTGATCAGTGTCAGAATTGTGGGTTGGTTAAAATATGATTCGAGACAGTAAAAAATATGTTTTTACAGAATTTTAATAATCAAGTTTCAATGGAATTATTCGAACTTAAAGGGTTGTATTGATGAGAAAGATTCTATAAATACATACAGCTTGAAATTGATCAGTAAATTGCAAAAAAAACGTAAGAAAATTTGAATTTCACGGGCCAACCTACCGCTACTCCCATAACCAAAGCCCTAATATAACTTTACCTATGGAGACAGGGATACTTACATCAGAGAACCCGTAACCAGGCAGACTGGGCACGATGACTTCAATAGCAAAGTCCCTATCCTTGCTCACAGCAGTGATGAGGGGGATCGCCTCGTAGAACTCCCTGACGGAGCCCGGCCATCCGTGGAGCATGAGAAGTGGCACGACCTCCACTCCTGCGGGCACCTGCGGAAGAGAGGAGGTTATTGATATTGGTTTTAATGAAACTTGGAGAAGAACGTATTCTTATTGCCAAGGAGAAGTATCATCAAGTACTATAATGCTAGAAGTTTCTAAAAGTAGATCAGTCAACTTTTCTATTAAAAATATGTCCTAAGGCATAATACGATCATAGTAATATCACCTTATTCACATGTAAGGACACCTCGCAACCAGGATGGAGAAAACGCCTATCATGTACGCGCTTTCTCTATATAAGAGTAAACAACATGATCACTAGGTACCTAATTCTGGAATTTAGTCGTCTTTAATAGTTGATTGTGGTTATTCCAGACAACATTACAAACCTAAACGATTGTTAATTGTAAAGTTCTACAAACCTTTGGTGTTACTCTTATGAAGTGTATATCAAGACCTTGCACATTCGTCTTGAACTGCGGGAACTGGTTCAGGAAGGTCTCCCGCTCCTTGAACTGGTACTCATTGGCCCAGTACTTGAGCCAGCCATCAATCTGTCCACTGTTAAATCCGTACTCAAAGCCCACTCCTTCTAGTGCAGGGGTGAAGGGACGAGATCTTTTGAGGCGGTCTTTCAGATCTTTAATGGTCTGGGAATTAATAAGATGGATTATTAGGGATTTTTTTTGTCACCCGATGTTCTTTGGCTGTAATTTTTTTAATGAATGAATAAGTTAGGTTCTGCTTTTGGATTATATTTATTTGAAATCATATTTTTTTTCCATTAAGTCGTGAAAATTATATCGGCTCAGCGGCTGCCGCCAGATTTGATGACCATTCGGGCCCGATTTATGGCATTATACCTACATCACTCTTGCCCGAACTTCTGGACATATGCTCTCGCATTACAGACGGATATTCTGTTTGAGAGCTTGTCTAAGGCTTGTTGATATGGACTCGTGACTTCACAAACCTCACAAAAAGAAATCTCGAACGGTTAAATCAGGCGATCTTGCTGGCCGATGCAAATCGCCAAAACGAGAGATCAGGCAACCCAAAACCATTATTCCGCGTTAGAGTATAGCGAACCATGTCTTGTTGACGTGTATTTTGTAAATTTTAATTTTTAATAAATTTATATCTAAGTTTCAGCATTAAGATTATCAAAAACAACTTACAATCTCTGGAAAGCTAATTTTGAAAGGCTTGACACTGGTATCCTGCTTCGCTCTCAAGCTCTCTGGTCCCCACCATTCATTATAATCAATGTCTGGTAGTGGAGGAGGTCCCTTCAGGAACAGAAAGTACACTGGCAGTATGGTGATCGCCACAATGGGCGCGATGAATAGGAGACGTACCATCTGCAAGTAAAAACATACGAGGTAAAATAGGTTGATTTTGGGCAACTGCACAGTCGGTGGTACCGAGACTTGACCTGGCCTGGCTGTAATCTATAAAGGCTTAAGTAGAGGCGTACCTAAAGTGTACCCATATTACACCAGCAATTTTTTTTAATTAATCGAAACGCAGTCAGCTGAAAATCAGCCTAAAAATAACTACAAGGTGAAAGATATTCCTTAAATATCTACTATGGAAACTCATAGATTCTCCCGCAAACTACTTTTAAATATGACTGTCTTGGGAGATATATTTCCAAAATTAGATATGGAATTTAATAATCTGTTTGTTGTTAGCAGTTTATATATATTTGAGGAGGTGAAGAATAAAAACCTCAATTTTGGCAAAAATGGACCAATAAAAAAACCTTATCAAAACCTCTTAATTTTCCAATAATCTATTCTTGAAATCGAAAATTTCGAACAAAAACATACATTCCAACCTTGAAGAATCAGTCTCTCTTGATTTATTTCAACAGCTCACTTTATCAGAACTCAAATCAAACATATAATGACTAGACTAAAACTTCATCGAGACCACTTAAAAATATTGTGATTAGATGGAAGGGGCCGAAAGGATTAAGACAAGTGCAATTTTCACTGTATTTTTTATAGAAATGGTTGAAGACTAGACTGCTGAAGTTATAGCTATCAATAGTGGTACAAAATCAAGACCAAGGCTTTGTTTTGTTATCAAAATCACACTTTTCCAAAAATATTTAGTTAAAACCTCACATTCACAAATTTTGATTCTAAATATTATCTAATGAATATATTGATAATTTTTACCAATTTTCGGTACATCAGATCGACTGAAACACTAGGTTTTATATTCAAATTAAACGAAATGCATAAATACATATTGAAGTTTGTTGGCTATTTCACATTTTACTGTTTTTTCAAATAAAAATAAAAGTGAGGTTTTGTTCTTCACTTCCTCATCTTATAATGTCTTATATAAAGCCGATCCCACCATCGTGTTTTTACTACCGAACTAATAGATGTACTACACCATCCACACTTAGTTGATATCCGGACTTGTCGTATTCACTTCACTTCATTATAAGCACAGTCAAAGTGTGGAACTCTCTGCCAGAGTCTGTATTCTCTTCTACATTTAACCTGTCTGTCTTGGAAGAAAAAGCGAATAAGCATCTTTTGGGCACAATTGTTCCATCTATGGCCTCATTCATCGCTTTCCATCAGACATGATCGAGGTCTAGAGCAGGCCCATTTACCATTTTTCGTTGTTTTTAAAAGATGAATGAAGAAGACATAATACAATCAATGATGATAAAACACAACTTTAATACCCCGTTTACGCCTGCACCGTTACATTCATCCATAAGGACAATGTTTAGGTAAAGTACATATGTCAATATTCTTTTAGATAAGGGCATTTAATGCAATGGCATGCAATGGCAAAACGTGCCAATTGCATATTACATATCTCTTAATTTTTGATTCGAAACTTCGTGCGTGTCGCCTATTCGTTCGTTGAGTTCGCGAGAGAGAGAGAGTAATTAACAATTTTTAGGAGCGCCACCGTAACCTTGTGTTGATTACTTATATCAATGACAATTGGTAGTTCACGATCATTAATTAAAACAGACTATTAGGGGGCCCGTGTTAAAATATAATTGATAATGATGAATTGATGACCAATGACTAATTTAAAAAATACACGAAGCATAGATAACACAACGATTTTACTATTCACTGTTAGGTAAAATTTTAAAATAAATCGACTTCATGTAGGTACTTACATTGATAGAAATGTAAAACAAACACCAAATGTATTATCACTGATAGATTGACATCAAATAAAACTAACTATACGTAGATACGTAAATACAATCTTCAAACGACACGACTGCTTCTAAAGGCAGCGTATCTTCAACTGCAGATCTAGCCGGCCGGCGACGACTTATCATTTCATTTGGTATCATAATTAAAGATAACTGAGGTATTTAGGTAGGTAATCAAATTTGTTTTTACAGACAACTGTTACTCGGTTTAAATGTATTAATATGATAAGGTATAGGTACAATTTTTTGTTGTTATGTCATGACCGTGTGGTAGTTGCGTAACAAGATGTTGTTACGCGTTTTTTTGTGACATTTCTGTTTCTTATATTAATCTGCCAAACACTTTCCTAACTGTTTTGGCATTGGCTTTCAGGCTAACCGGATGCAGTCGGATACCAGTATTTTACTTATCCAATCTGACCTCCACAACCCAGTTCAGGCGCGGTCACAGCTAAAGATTGCGGGGAGGTCACAGACAAAGACTGCATAATGCAATAAGAAAATGTAAAATATTTTCGAAAAGTTACGTTTACGGCTTGGGGGGGGGGGGGGGGTGCACTCATGATCCCTAGCACCCCCCCTCGGATCGCACCTGATCCAGTTACTAGGTAACACGACGCCTCTTTGGTAAGACTGGTCGACTTTTGGGAAAGTGTAAGTAAGTCTACTTCAATGGTTTTTATTGATGACTTGAACTGGTCATCTACGAATGACAGCCGGGAACAACTGCTTAACGTGCTATCAGAGACACAGAGAGGTCTCGGTATGTTATGGATGGTCATCCATCCACAACCCAACCGTGGCAAGTATGTATTGCTTAACCTTGAAATTGACTGAAGACACGATGGATGGACTTTGCGAATGATGATATGGTTAGAAAGGGCGTGACTACGGAGATGACGACTAGAAGAGAACTGTGAAGATCAAATAAATTGGATTATGACCAGGAGAATAATGATACATGCCTCACATAGTGTAACAACAGATTTTGTGGGTACCAAAATTCTTTGGACCTAAGTAAAAAATCTATTCTGATCTAGCCCGATCACTCGATCAATATTACAAGCTCACTTTGCTAGTTAGCTCATAAGCCATTGATCTACAGCTAAAACGGGTTTGAACATTATTGTTTTACCATTAATTTGAAATTTTTATGAAGTCTATCTCAGCTAAATTATCATCATCATTTCAACCGAAAGACGTCCACTGCTGGAGTGCTAGATATGGGCCTCCCCTAAGCTCCACCACTTTCATCGGTTCTATGCTTTCCGCATCCAGCGGACTCCTGCAGCCCTTACAAGGTCATCGGTCCACCTTGTGGGAGGCCTTGCAACTTTACGTCTTCCGGTACACGGACGCCAATCCAGAATTTTTCGGCCCATATGGGCCGGCCTGCTGCCTCTTAAGTTTGGTAATTCTTCAGGCTATGCCGTTACCTTGGTTCTCCTGCGGATTCTTCATTCCTGATAAGTGGGCTACAATTTTTATATTTTAAAATGTTTCTATATTTTTATATACTACGCAGTATTTAAAATGTAATTTATATGTGTATAAGTGAAATAAAGGAGATTTTAATCTCAAATTAAAGTTGTATGTTTGCCTATTGACCACCTTCATTAGCTTAAGCTAGCCGCAGTCTTCTGTTTTATTTACCAGCAAGAAAAATATGTTAACTGTATCGATTTCAAATTATGCTTATCAATATGCTAACAGGACTCACGCAGATACTAGCTGAGTTGCGATAGTATAGTATTGTCGATAGATAGCGAACCCTACCCAATTTTTTATAACGTTTGCCGTGAATATACATTCAAATTTTTCAGAGAATCTTAATCTAATCCAATGGTTCGCTTTTACCAGGAAAACGAAACTTTCAATACTAGAAAGATTGGGGCAGGAAATTCAATCTTCTAGGTAGGCTCGCTTCTTCGTAGACCTACATACATCGCTTTCTACCAGGTGAGGTCGAGGTCAAGAGCAGACCCATGAGGTAATAAAAAAAACACGACCTTAAAGTCAACAAAATATTTAATAAATCTTAAATAAATCACAGTTCAGTCTTCTTGTTTGTCTGATGCCATTCTCTGAATGCTTTAACAGCCTTGAACACATCTTCTACGAACACTTCCGGCAGTTCGAACGCCAGGCAATGCCCTCCATCTTCAATGACAGTGGTGTTTATCAAGTTTATGAATCTCTTGGACAGGAGGCCTGGAGCCTGGTACATTATTTCATGCTTCGCTTGGATACCCCAGGTTGGGACCGGTGTTGTGAGCCTATGGAAGTAGAAGTAGTTATTAGAAAAAGGGAAAAAGTAAATAGAAGAAATAAAACAAATATTTAAATGTATAATTAAATTAATAGTTGAGCAGTAATAATAATGAACGGGTAGTAAATAAATTGGAATATATGAATTCATTCTATGAATTTAGACGAATATTTCATTTAAATTTAAGGTAACTGACGGTGCTTATTCATGCCTGCCAGGGGTACGGGTTCGTTCGAAAGAGATACCGCAGCCCCTGGCATACGGGCTACTGAGGGAACACGGGTGGGTTTTAGTCAGTAAAAGTCTGACACGCCTTCCTGCTCCACCCAGAGCGGAAGAAGTTATTTAATGATTTCACACCCAACAAAAAAAAAATACGGTGCTTATTCATTCTACTAAATTCGAAAAAAAGAAAAACTTACTCGTCCAACTTAAGTCCCGTTATTTTATGTGAATAGTTCTCGGCATAGAACCTCATGGAAGTGGTAATAGAGTTAGAAGTCCAGTAGATCATCAGGTTGTCAATAAGTTGGTCCTTCGAGAACTTGAGCCCAAGGCCACCATCACCTTTCAATTTGTACTCCTTGTTGGTCCATGTGGAGAATTTCTCCAGAATGTAGGCTAAAAGACCAGCAGGAGAATCTGATAGAGATACACCTGGGGACAATGATGATGCATTAGTTAAAAGCATACGATAAACAAGTGAATCTGTGGGTTGTAACAACAGCGAACGGATTCATGTAAGGTCCAGAATGTAATGGCGGGATGAACTACCACATAAAGGACCGGACTCTAGCAGCAGGTCTGAATAAAAATAATTTAAAAAGCTTACTTAATCAAATACAGCTTCAATTTATAGAGAAAAGAAGTAGAATATTGTACTCACCAACAGTATCAGGTTTAGTTGCCTGGATGTGTACGTAGCCGAATTCCTCCATTAAAAAGTAAAATAGATTGGAAAGAGGGTACATCTTATCTGCAAGGTGATCCTCAACTACGAGTGATGGGAAGAAGGCACCCAAGAACATCATCGACATTGAGCTGGGGTGCTGCAAAAAAATTATTAAACAGATTAACAGAAACCACAACATTTACTAGGAATGGCCACTTTTACTGTAAATAGTAGTTTTTGTTCGAGCTTTCTGGTTCACTCACCTGAGATATCAGCGTATTGGAATGATGTCCTAGGATATCTTCCGGGAAGAGAGTGGACATGATGGCGACGATCCCTGCGCCCCAGTCACCTCCCTGCACGTAGAATTTCTGGTGTCCCAAACGGTTCATCAGGTTTTTGAAGATAACGGCCACTTGGGGCATACCAAGACCAGGTTTTGCCCCACCCTGTGTAAAATGAAGTGAAAAATGAACTTGATGATAACTGGTTTTCATAAATTCTTAAAGAGAAATCACCAGCTTTCGAATTTAAATCTTAAAATATGGTTAACTTCATCATCATCATTATCCAAAACATGACTTTACCCACTATTGAGAATAGGCTTCTCTTTTCTTGTGCCAAGCCCTACGCTCCTGTGACAGCCTCATCCAGGTTGATGATGAATTTAAGTATTTCACTTAAAGTTAATCAGCTATTTTTATAAGAATCTTTTGCCTCTAATATTCTGACAATAATCGTGTGTATAATCCTCGTACTTACATCAGAGAATCCATATCCAGGTATACTAGGGATGATCAGCTCGAAGACGAAATTGTATCCTGGAGTCTGTCGGGTGAGCAGAGGGATCGCCTCGTAGAACTCTCTAACAGAGCCTGGCCATCCGTGTACCATGAGAAGAGGAACGGTTTGCACGTCTTGGGGAACCTGAGGAAGTGGAAAAATATTGTGTGGGTCGTATTACGGAAAAAGACAGTGATATTTGAACTTCATGAAAACTTACTGGTCTTTCGGCACCCAAAATTACCGAAGGACCAGTTTTTTGTCAATCACCTTGTGGTAAATTGCGATCAGTGTTTTGCAAATATAAGACGAATCGTAAGAAACTGTAACATAAGTCCATAACCAAATCATTTGATATCCTTACCAAATTACCCTAAACATATTTTATCAAAACACTCACCTGCGGCTTAATCCTGATGAAATGAATATCCAAACCTTGGATATTGGTCTTGAAGTGAGGGAACTTATTGAGGAAGGCCTCCCTTTCACTGAAGTTGTACTTATCAGCCCAGTAGTTCAGCCAGCTGTCTATTTGGGCTGTGTTGAATCCGTACTCAAAGGCAACGCCTTCGAGAGGTGGTGTGAAGGGCCGGTGGTTCTTAATGCGGTATTTGAGATCTTTCACCATCTAAACAATGCAATATAAGGATGTGAATAAACGGTAGTAGTCATCCTACCCTGGCTGCCTTTTCTTAACAATATAGGTATGTTGGGGTGATATATGAGAGCAGTGGTGGCCAAATGGTAACGGCCGTGACTTACGAGTTGTAGATCGTGAGTTCGAACCCAGCCAGGCGCTTTACTTTGTGTAAATTATTTCATCACCACTGCTCCCAAAACGGTGAAGGAAAACATCGTGAGGAAACCGGCATGTCCTAGAACCAAAAACATCGTGAGGAAACCGGCATGTCCTGGAACCAGAAATTCGAAGACATGTGACATCTGCCAACCCGCACTGGGCCCGCGTGGTGGATTACGGCCCACTCCCTCTCACCGAGAGGAGGCCGGTGTCCCAATAGTGGGAACATTATAGGCTGATTATGATGATGATGTTGGGGTCGGGTTCCAGTCTAACCGGATGCTGAACTGAATACCAGTATTTTACATGGACCGACAACCAAATCTGACCTTCACAAACTAAGTTACTGAGTAATACCGGTTGTCAGAATTTCGGGCTTCTGGCGACCCGTTACGACTGTCAAAGATGCACAAATGACAACCAGGACCAATGGCTCAAAGTGTTTCTGAGGCACGCAGGGGTCTTTGTATGTAAAGATGGTCACCCATCCACGGACAAACCTCTGCAAGCGAAGGTTGATTGATCGACCCGTGTAGCTGATATTACTTAGCTAAAAGCCCTTCGATAAGCGGTAGTACTAGTAAACTATACACCGTGACTTTTTAGTCGTCTTACAATGGCAGCTTACTTCATGTATCCAATGACTACAATAGATTTACATGAAAAAAACATTTTTTTTTAACAATTAAAATTAGTTTAAAAAAATAAAAAAACATTTACTAAGATGCATGACGTAATTTGAAACACCCTGTTATGGAGATGGAATGAATGATGGAATGTAATGTAATGGTATAAATATCTTTTACCTTTTGATACATAAACATTATTAACAGGGTGTTTCATAATTCTAAAGCATTATTTATTATTCTTTGTAGCTTCTTTGTTTATTATCTTAATTATAGTAACAATTTTTTAATCGGGCCTAGAGGTATTTGATGTCGGATACATTGCGTGGACCATCTTTGTAAGACGAAAAAAAAGGCCACGGTGTATATGTAGTTCGTGGTACGAAATTCGTAAAACATTAATCTAAGTTGCAATTGGCAGGTCTTGAATTACTTAAAGTTTATGAAGGCTTAACACAGGTACCTTCAAGGTACCAGGTACCTTCAAGGTACCAGGTACTTTCAGGTACCTTGGTGCCTTCATAAATTTTAGGCAATTCTGGATTCCTAAGACTGGCTGTAATAAATTTAATAAGTACCATAATAAGTCTATTACTTACCGCATCATCAAACTTGATTTTGAATGGCCTAATGGTGGTGTCCTGCTTTCCTTTGAGCTCCTTCGGGCCCCACCATTCTGCACTATCCAGCCGTGGAATAGTTTGTTCAGTGGGGCCGCCTGAACTGAATAAAAACCATGCTCCCACGCCTAGTACGGCCACCAACAACGCTTTGACGAGAAAACCCATGATGATCTGAAAATAAATAGCCTTGATGAAGTATATTTAAGCAGATTGTAAAAATACCCATAAAATTCCCGTTTTCTACGCATTCTGAACATTTAACCGAGCATCGGCATCGTTGGAAGTGCTTGGATAAAATACTTTTTTTTAGGTCAGTTTCAGGTTATGTATTGAAAAATCGACCGTGTATGTGTTTATAGAATGATAGGTAATCATTGATATTTTCAATACCACTTTGTAAGTTCATATAACCCTATTGATTGATATTTCATGAAATAGTCATGAAATAGGAGCATTTAAATTAAGAGGGACCAAATTGCAAAAAAGTAAGAACATTAAGTATTTCAGGAAAACGAGACTATGTATTATGTTTCTTTTGAAAAAATCACTGTTTACCTACGGCAGCCCGCATACGTGTATGCAAAGGCAAAGGAGTTGTCTCCGGTATTTAGAGTAGTTATATTTAAAATGTGTTATCGAAAAAAGAAAATTGTAACTTTGACCTTGAATATGTCCGCAACCTGAATTTTCACAAGTTAGTCCAGTACGAAAAAAAAATCACATTGAGGGGGAATAAAAGTGACTTGCAGTGTTACTTTTATACCCGTTATACAAGCTGTGTATAATATTTTTCTTTTTAACCTCCGACGCAAAAACGACGGGGTGTTATAAGTTTTTTTAAGTTAAATAAAACTTGAAAGCAAAAGTAGGGATTCTCCTTTCTTGCGGAGATGGCTGCAGCTGCATGCCAGCGCCTGCACATATATATATCTTTGACTTTGGTTTTATCTTTGGGCATATTGTGCTATTTTATTTTGTATTTATTTATTTTTGACATCTTTAATCATTTTGGATTTGACTTATAATATAATTCTAAATTTAATTCTAAATTCAATTTCCGTTATTATTTTGTATGTCTATTATGTTGTTAGTAAGTAACAGTATTTAACATTTATAGTGCAAGCATGGCAATTGTTAAATTCCTTTTTAATTTTATATGGGTTAAGGACCTGAAATAAATGAATAAAATTCATTTATTTAAAAGTCATTCCCGAAGGACCAAAAATGTCGAGTGCTACCACAGAAAAATCCTTCCCGAAGGACCAAATTAGTCTAGCGCCCAACCACAGAAATTACTTATACAAATGAGTGCGAACGATGCCGAATTGTGTAGATTACAAATTGCTAGTCAGAAGTGGTTCATTGTCACGGTCGTTCAATGAAACCGTCTATTAAGAGGTCTACGTGTTTTATTCTTGAGTCAATAATACCTACTGATGTTGATTTTTTGTTAGAAATCTAGTTGTATTCTATAATATAATATTGTGTATGTGGGTATAGCTAATGGCCTATATCATTATCATTTTCACGGCAGTTTAAGTGATGAGAAAGTAAAGTTAACAGTATTAGTACACCTAATAGTTGCGCGGCATACAGTTCAAATTCGCTTGACACCCGCTTGGTATTCCCCAAGGTCCAGATTTTTGGTGTTATTATAACTGTTAATACTTACATTGATATATCGTAAACAAACACTGGATACACTTATTTGAATACTAAATAAATATCTGGAACTCTGTATACGACTAGCACCACGAGTGACGAATACGACCGCTTTTAACGGTGGCGTATCCGTAACTAACAATTTAAGCCGATCAACAATGCTTTAATATTGCGTAAGATATCTATCTAGATTTCGGGAACATAATAAACACAATTATGGATGTTTTTGATAAGATAAAACATAGGCAACTAGGTATCTCTATGCTGAACGGCACATAGCGTTCCGTAATAATACTGTTGGTGGGCAGTAAATGGATAAAACTTTTTAGTTATTTCTTGTTTCAATATTTCACTACACTACAATATTTTCTATCGGTGTAAGAGTTTTTGTTATTGAATCAGTAATTTCGTTTGTAAGAGAGCAGTGGTGGCCCATTGTTAACAATTTTTGGATTATAGAAAATAAAAGGAAATTCCCTACTTATTTTAAACTATAATAAAAATCTAATACAACATAATCTTACACAAAAAACAACAAAATAATGACAAAATACAATCTCAAAATAAATCAAAAACTACATGGCAAATAAGTACTAAATAAGTATTAATAAGTACTAGTTTTAAATGTTTTTTTTTTTAATGTTTTAATATTGAAATTTCCATTTTTTTGATGAAATTTAATTACTTACCTATTACTGTATAGAATCAAGTTCTTCCAACTTATCAGACAGCTGTGCTGCTGGGGAGTTTGTTGCGCCACTTCTTCTTCCCAGCTAAAGCACTAGGAAGTGTCGAAGGGTGGGCGTTTTTGGGGGACTGTCTTATGTAATTTTGACGTTCGAAAAGTGCTGACTCTCAGCCTAGTTTGAATAAATGACTTTTGATTTTGATTTTTGATTTTGTACATAATTAATCAGAAAAAATACAATATCCTCAATTAACAAATTGGTAATCAAATTAATTACAAACTTTTGGATAAAGCTAATGCTTTAATGACTATTTCGTAGACAAAATACATCCAAAAATAGATTCATAATAGGATATTTTCCAATTTATTAAAAACTATTTTGATTTGAAGATTGGGGCGAAATATGTTACAGAAAAATAAAAAACTTATGATTTATATTCATTTTTAGCCGACTTCCAAAAAAGGAGTTGGTTATATGTACTATCAAGATTCACTAGTGCAGTCGCATACTAAAGGTTATATTGCTATGAAGTCGCGGTCCAGGCCGTACCTACAGCTGTGTGTATAAGTGATGTATTAAGACAAAACCAGAACGCTCACCGCAGCACTCACACACTAGCGTTTCTCTCTGTATTTTATATATACCGTCGGCGTCGCACAGACATGACCTTGGTCGGTTCATACCATTGCTAAAATTTACTTGTTTAATTCGAGTTCCGGTAGCGTGCAGCGTATCGTCATGGATTAAAAAAACTCATAGGTCTGGGTTCAAATCTCGCGATGAATCTTTAATTTTTCTTTCCAAAAATCATCTTCATCTGTTCTTTTATTATTCGATTTATTAATATACCAGAATAATAATGTAACATTTTTTTTTATTACTCGTATTGTTATATATATAAAGGTTTAACAATAATAAATGTTTATTCGTTATAACTTCATGAAGAATGTATAAAAATAACTAATAATAACTTCTTGTTAAAACAGTTTATTTTCTCATAAAGAACAATTTATTGAAGTAAAAAAGCTAGTTGGTGAACTATGATAATCAGGCTATTATATCTTAGTAATATAATAATATTGTGCTGTAATTACTACTGTGTGTCGGTACTCTAAATAAATCACAATATTCTACAAAAATCTACCCACGTAAAAGTAACAAATGCAGACAAGTTGTCACAATACAATTAAATGACTCAGTAGTACTACTTTTATTCTACTGCGAGTGAGTTCGTTCTAACTCAAACCTCAAAGTTAACAAATCGTATTTAATAGGACTTAAAGAGGTTATAGCTTAAGTGTTCATTTAAATTACGAAAAGAAGATTGAAACTAAACCTCAAAATAATCCAGATTACGGATAAGACAAAATATTATTTGAATATTACTAAAGTAAATAAATATTTGTAATTTATAACTTAATGGTAATGTTTTTTTTCAGTTAACTATGTTTTTTGAGCTGATTCTCGAGCTGGTTTTCGATGATGCGAACCTTCTGCGTGGAGTGCACGGCGCACGGTTCGTAAAGATGTGTCGAATAATTCGGCAAAATGTCTTGTCGTTTTGAAACCACTTGTTTCATATTCGCTGAACATGTGCTGTCGTTGTGCCTGTTATAGGAGCTGGGGTCTTCCAATTTGCTTTCCACGGGCAAGGCTACCGCCTTCCTCATATCTTTTCACTCACCGACTCACAGTTTTTCACTAAAACAAAAAAGGGGTACTGTTAGGCTACTAAGCCAAATACACACTAATATGTATTACCTACTATTTAGAAACAACATTATTTAAAAGGGCAATTTCACATAAATATTAAGTATAATGTTATTTTCATCGTTCTATAATCTAGGAAATAAATTTACATTGAAATTTTATATTTTTATTCTATTTAGACCTTATGATATTTATAAAACGTTTAAAAATAACTACAAGGAGCAGCAGCAACTTTAATTAAATAAATGTTTAATAAAATATTTAAATCATAATACTCACACTCAGTCCGGTTTCATCACATAGGTATTTGTGATATATTAAGTCCACTTTTATGCAGCGCAATAATATTCGCTTTCATTTCTATAATTAAATTTGCATATATTTTAAAATGAATTAGAAGAACGCTAATAGATGAAACACACGTCACTAGCACACAATATCAAACAACACCGTTCTAAAAGTCGCGGTGAATGAGTCGTAAATCGTTCGAATGTATGAAAACAAAATTTTAAATATAATTTAAGGAATATTTTATAACAGTTAAAGCCATATCATGATTATGAGGGCACAATGATCACACTGTGCCCTCATATCTATAACTTTTATATATTTTTAAACTAAACTAAAAAATTATACTGTACTAAGAAAACCTACTGTTAATACGGTAAGTAAGTTTACCGTATTAACAGTATGTTTTCTTTATGTCACCTCGATTATTTTGCTGGCGCTTGAATATTTTGCCGGAAAACATAAACCCCAATAACGGTAACTAAGTTCGGAAATCGGTGACTTTGGATATGTATTTAATTATATGTCACCGCCTTCCGAACTTAGTTAATGGGGTTGGACAAAGCAGGTTTGTTATTTTTTACTTTTCGGTTTTTCGGCGGTTTAATTTTTTATTAAAAGTTTTTATTTTATAATTTTTTGTGGCTATAATCTACTTATTACTACATGCTTAATTTTTTATTACTTTTTGTAATACACAACTCAGTATTAAAATCTGTGAGTAAACAATCAATCATCCCCTGTTTTCTTACCCTTAGGGTTGGAATTTTTCTTCGAAATTTTTGTGGGACCAACTTCGGGGTATACCCTTTCCAATAAAAAAAGAATTATCAAAATCGGACTACTGTGAAAAAAGTTATGCGTGGTCATACATAAAAATATATATATATATACGTGTCGACTTGAGAACCTCTTCCGTTTTTTCGTCGGTTTAAAGTATTTATTTTCTTTTCACAAATGTACAGTAGAAATGCTTAAAACTAGCTGTGGACAAGTCTACATTTATGAGAGACTGGTGCCTGAAATAGGCATTGCAATCAACACTTGTGGTACAAGTCACCAGGGCCCCACGACGCTTTATCTGTATAAGCTCATCATCAATCATATTCATTGGTTCACATGACATACCACTGGTGGGAACGGGTTCATCTAAGCTATGTTTTATGGAAGGATGCGTGCTATTGAGCTATGGATTCGCGAGTAGTGAAGCTATGTGCAGAGCAGAATAACCCTCTTAGAAAAGGCGCACGTTTGTCACCGATAGATAGTAGACATGTCATGGTGAAAGTTATTTAATATCTTTCAATGTGCTTCTACTCTTGATGTATCGAATAGCTCGACCAGCGCATTTTCCTAGCACAGCTACCTCGCGGTGGCGCATCTTCATAGCAGATCTAACTCGCTCCGCTAGTCAGTTAGGTATGCGTTAGTGGAGACAGTCATATAGTTTCGTAGCTTAGCTTTCAAATCCTCGCAGCATAGCTGCATAGCATATCTTTGTTGGAAAAGCAGCCTAAAGGTAACAGACAGACAGTTACTTTTGCATTCATGACATTAGGATGGAAGTATGCATAGTATTCATTTAATCGTCTTTTGCACTTGTACGGACATAACGAATTGCATCAATAAAACCATTGAGGCACAAACTCACGCGCAACTGGTTCTACCGATTATGGACTCAACCTTGAACGATATTTTATTAAAGAGAAACTGGTAAAGGATGTTTTTTATATCATGTACAGAGGAAGTAATTACAACATAAGTATTTCCATTTATACATAAAGATACAGTTGACAGGGTTGCCAATGGTGAGTTTTTAGGGTTCTGTACTCAAATGGGACCCTATTACTAAAGGTTCGTGCAGACTAGCGCCACGTGCGACGGTCGCATCGCGACATTCCTAGAACAATTCCGCCTCTGTATATCTGTGCGTGAATTATTAAATATAAATTATTAGGTATAATGATAAAGTTTTACGAGTTTAGTGAATAAGACGAACAGAACAAGAAACTATACTCAAAAGTGATTTTTAAAACAATAAAAAGACTATCACACAGTGAGTGGGATTTGAAACCGCGACTCGCTGCGCTCAAACGCGATAATCAAGTGCGGTAACCGCTCAGCTATCATGTCATTTACTTTAACGGTTGAATTTAGGAAATACATTCATTTGTAAACGTATGAGAGTGTGTGTGTCTTAGCCTATAGAAATTGCTTATTATAAGAAGGTCGTAAGTTAAAGCGAAGTGTCAATCTATTGCTTTTTGAGATTGGTGCACCATTTGTGGAGGCTACTGTAGCACTGTATGTATTTATTTTACGTATGTTCCTCGATTTCTCCCCCATTTGTGGACCGATTCTCAAAAATATTTTTTTATTTGAAAGAGTATACTCCTGAGATGGTCCCATGGTGGTATACTCTTTCAATTGTGGGGAAATGCCGCCGACATTCACACTATTTTTGTCTTGCAGAAAAGAGCTGTCCGATCAATTTATAAATTAGGTCCAAGACACTCTCTCAGAGATAAATTTAAGGAGATTAATGTAATGACTGTGCCTTCACAGTATATTTATGAAAATCTTTTATATGCCCATAAAAATATTAAATTGTTTAAAAATACAGTGATATCCATAGTATAAATACTAGGAACAAACACAGATTTGTTGTACCATCAACAAGGCTCAAGAAAATAGGTGGGTCATTCAGATGTCAATGTATACGCTTTTATAATAAACTTCCAAGCCATGTTCAAGATCTAAGTCACAATAAATTTAAATCATTCATCAAACGTAAGTTGTGCCTGAAAGCCTTTTATACCGTTAAAGATAATATTGAGGACAAAAAACTTGGGATTGACCTGCTCCAATTTTGTATACAGTTTTTTTTTTTAATATTTTTGTTTTTCTCTTTGACATTCGATTATTGTTATATACACTTTGACATTTGATTATTATTATCTATACTTTGACATGAATATTTACTTTGAGAAGTATAATATTACTTTGCTTTAATTATTGTGAATGTGAGGACTATGTGGTATTTTTGTTTTTGTGTTTCATTTCTTTCTCAGTTCATTTTTAAAGTTAATCTGGCAGTTTGAGTACTTTATGTGGCCTACCCTAATGTCCTTTCTTTGGTATTGTTCGTCAAATCGTTGAGCTCCTCAAGTTCTGAGTTGAGCCGTATGATTACTGATACATGCGTGCACTGAATGGACAGGTCCACTCAATCTGTGTGATTCTTTCCTCAAAAGACCATTTCAGATACCAATCCACATGGTCTTCACATGATCTGACCAAGATTATGTCTGGACTTTAGAAGATACTGTGACCTCTGAGTTTGTTTCGGCCTTTCTTCTCAGAGTAGTCAGATAGGAAGCGCCAACCTCATCTAGTTTAAAAAAAATATGATTGACGTGTAAAAGTATTTGAGTGTGTACAAACCTACTTACAGAAATAAATCATTTATCATTTATCACCAAGTCAGGATCTGATGATGGAATCCCAGGGAAATCGAAGGCAACCCTCAAATCTAAGGTATTAACAATGTTTTTCATATGTTTTCTAAAGCTATTGTGACATTTGCGTATGATCATCATCATCTCATGACGCTGAGCTGATGAAGGAAGATACCTACAACTCTTTAACTTAGGAACTAGGTGCAGATTCGGGCATAACTCCGTCATTTATAGACCGATTTGCCAAAATATTTTTTTAGAAAGGGTTTTATTTAGAAATGGTCCCATTTAAATTTCATATAGATCTGATGATGCGTTTCGGAGACAGACAACGGAACTCTTCAAAAAAATGACAGCAAATCAACCGCGATTGCTGCTATCGCATAAATATGCATTGTTTTGACCGCAAGGATGATGAATTGGTGTGGAGTGGGTACTAAAAAGGTATAACTAAAAAGTGAAAAATAAAAAATATTTCTCGAAAAAAAAAAAAATTACAACCGACTTCCAAAAAACACAAGAAAGTGAAAAATAACTTTAATTTCGGAAGGCAAGGTGACAAGATATTAGTAAAATACATATCTAAAGTCAGACTTCCGAAAATAAAGTTATTTTTCACTTTCTAGTGTTTTTTGGAAGTCGGTTGGTTTTTTTTGGAAAAAGATTTTTATCAATTGAAAATGAATTAAATAAAATTTTATTTTTCGTTGTTTTAAATTTACCGCCAAAAAGCTCCTTAAGATTACTTTTTTATCACGTGACCACTACGACATAGACCGCCTGGTTGGTGAGCTGAGTAGCACTATGGTTGGTTGTTCTGTAGATGGCAAAATGATCAACAACATTAGTTATGCTGATGACATGGTGCTGCTCAGCCCATCAATCTGTGGACTGAGAAAGTTGTTGGCCATTTGTGAGAGGTATGCGGAAGCTCATGGCTTGAGGTATAATGCTACCAAGAGTGAGGTGGTGGTGTTTAAAGCACGTAATAATACACCCACGAACATACCACCGGTGACGCTACAAGGAACATCGTTAAAAGTCGTCACTCAATTTAAATACCTCGGTCATGTGGTGACGGGTTCTCTCACAGATGACCAGGATATAGATAGGGAGCGCAGGGCGCTGGCAGCCCGATGCAATATGCTTGCCCGCAGGTTTTCGCGGTGCTCTGACGAGTTAAAACTGATGCTCTTCAGAGCCTACTGCCAGTCGTTTTACTCGTGTAGTCTGTGGGTTAGGTATACGCAGAAGGCTTACAACGCTCTGCGCGTGCAATATAATAATGCGCTGAGGATGTTGTTGGGGCTGCCTCAGTTTTGCAGTGCATCGAGTATGTTTGCGGAAGCGCGAGTAGATGACTTTCACGCCATCATGCGCAAACGGTGTGCTTCGATGCTACGGCGATTCAGGGGTAGCCCTAATAACATTTTAGTTACACTGGCGGACAAGGTTGATGGACCTTTTATCAGGCTCTGGGCTGGCAGACATGTGCGTGCACATGTACATGTAGCCAATTAATGTTTAGGTGTTTTATTTTTAATTTATTGAGATTACTAACATAGGCTAAGTTTATACTAACACTATATGGATCCAATGGTCTGAAATAAAATCTTTGAATTTGAATTTAGTTTACAAAAAGCTGACGTCACGTGTCGTCACGTGAAAAAAGTCATCGTAAGAGCCGTTTTGGCGGTAGATTGCAATTGGATATTTTTAACACACTTAAGTCTAAAAACACTGGTGATTACTGGGGCATCTCTATTAAACTTTTAAGTAACATAATCGACATCGTAGCCCCCTATCTAGCTATTACTTTTAATAAATGTGTTGATTTAGGATCTTTTCCTGACCTCATGAAGAGTAGTAAAGTCATACCTTTATTTAAATCGGGCAACAAAAATAACGTTGGAAATTACAGGCCTATTTCTATTTTACCGGCTTTTAGTAAAATATTTGAAAAGCTGATACTAAAGCAGTTGCTAAGACATTTTAATTTAAATAGCTTAATTCCTTCATGATGAACAATATGGCTTTACAAAAGGTCGTTCGACTACAGACGCGGGTGTTGCCCTGCTGAAACACATATTTAACGCATGGGAGAACTCACAAAATGGTATTGGAGTTTTCTGTGATCTTTCCAAAGCATTTGATTGCGTGCACCATGACACGCTTTTGCGTAAATTACGTCATTACGGTGTTCAAAATGAAGCTATTAACGTAATAAACTCCTATTTAAATAATAGGCACCAATGTGTAGATATTAATGGTGTGAAATCTTCCGGGCTACCAGTTCAGTTAGGTGTACCTCAAGGCTCAATACTGGGTCCATTCTTATTCTTAGTGTACATTAATGATTTACCATTCTATTTAAAGGGTATCTGTGACGTTGTACTGTTTGCTGATGATACCTCTCTTATCTTTAAAGTAGATAGGAATAGACAAGATTTTGACGACGTAAACAGTGCACTCTCAACGGTTACGGATTGGTTTACCACGAATAATTTAGTTCTCAATGCTAAGAAAACTAAATGTATAAAGTTCGCTTTGCCGAATGTAAAAAATCTGGGACCCAACATCGTCTTAGAAAATGAGGTGCTTGAAACTGTAGACTCGGCAGTTTTTCTGGGCATAACAGTAGATGCCAAACTTCAGTGGGGATCACACATATCAAGCCTAGCGGGAAGGCTCAGTTCTCTGCCTACGCCGTCAGGAAAGTAAGACAATACACTGACGTTGATACAGCTCGGTTAGTTTATTTTAGTTATTTTCATAGCGTTATGTCCTACGGCATTCTGCTGTGGGGCAAAGCCGCTGACATTCAAAATATTTTTGTTCTGCAAAAACGAGCTGTACGTGCAATTTACCAATTAGGTGCTAGAGTTTCTCTGAGAGATTTTTTTAAAATATTGGTATTCTCACGGTGGCATCACAATTCATCTTCGCTAACATCTTATATATTAGGCAAAATATACACTTATACACTAAAAACAGTGATATTCATAATATTAATACCAGAAATAAGGACAAACTACGTGGTCCCTTTCACCGGCTTCATAAAGTTCATAACTCATTCGTTGGGCTCGGTATCACCTTTTATAACAAGCTTCCCTCTTCTTTGCTAGATTTACATTTTAATGCATTTAAAGCTAAAGTAAAATCAAATCTTTGTTCGAAGGCATACTATTCAATCAACGACTACTTAAACGATAAGAATTGTTGGTCGCTGTGATTAACTCAAGACAACGTTTGTGTTCTTTCACCAGATTAGCTTACCTACTGATAGGTTATATGAGTTACTCCATAGCATTGTTTATTTTATTTGACTGTATAAACCATTTTTTTTAAATGTTTTAATATTGAAATTTCCATTTTTTTATGAAATTTAATTACTTACCTATTACTGTATAGAATCAAGTTCTTCCAACTTATCAGACAGCTGTGCTGCTGGGGAGTTTGTTGCGCCACTTCTTCTTCCCAGCTAAAGCACTAGGAAGTGTCGAAGGGTGGGCGTTTTTGGGGGACTGTCTTATGTAATTTTGACTTTCGAAAAGTGCTGACTCTCAGCCTAGTTTGAATAAATGACTTTTGATTTTGATTTTGATTGCAGCGGTAACCACGCCGCGGCGTTCTCACGTTCCGCCTGACGCAGGTCCTCACCGGACATGATTGTTTCGGGAGGTTCCTGTTTCGGATAAGGCGGGAGGAAACGCCCGGGTGTTGCCAATGCGAAGATTGCCCGGAGGACACTGTGAAGCATACGGTGGAGGTCTGTCCAGCTTGGGCGGAGCACCGCCGTGTCCTCGTGGAGGCGATCAGTGGCGGCGATATCTCACGTCCGGCCCTGGTCTAGGCCATGGGTAACGGGGGGGGGGCTCAGTAACCGTGGACTGCCAGCCACGGTGAAGCCAAGAGGAACCCAAAGGTGGGGCCGCTCGTCTGGGCTTCAAGCCAATGACGTAGCGGCCAAAAAGTAGGTTGCGGTGAGGTGCACTGCAACTGAGGTGGGCCACGATGTCGAATGGGAGGCATCGCGGCTGAGGGTTACGGGCTGCGGCAGAGGAGAAGTGCCGGTGCTTCTGAGCGGCGCTCTTCCCTTCCGTGGCCGTGACGGGGCCGCCACCGTTTGATGGCGGGCGCGGTGGGGCCGCAGGGGAAGAGGAGTGTCGGTATAGCGTTGGCCGCTCTCTCTTTCCCCTGCGGCCAAAAAGTGGTAGACGGGACGGCGCGTTGTGTTCCACGCGCGCCGTCAGAGATGTCAGCAACCACTGGTGGGGTCCGAAAGTGCCCATGCCTGACAGGGGAGCGGGTTGTTCAAAAGAGTTACCGCCGTCCCTGGCACACGGGCAACTGAGGGATCACGGGTGGGTTTTAGTCAGTAAAAGTCACGCCCTCCTGCTCTACCCAGCGGGAGAAGTCATTTGATGATTTCCCACCCAAATAAAAAAAAAAAACTAACATATTAGCTAAGAACTGTTGTTGTGTGTATTTGTTGAACTGTCAAATTGAACCGGATTAAGATTAATCGTGAGTTACGCAATTAGGGTGCTGAATTCAGAACAGAAGACACCGCAATTACGGCATATAAAATGTTTCCGATCAATGTTTAAACTTAAAACTACAGGCAGTTGCAAGCCCTGTTTTAAGCAGTACATAATTTTGACAATTTCTTATAATTATATTTCGAAGTAGCTATGTTTGTAAAGCAAAACAACCGTGAATAGCAATTAGTCATTTTAAACATCTTATTGATGCTAGATCTTCAAAACGCTTCACTGGTACGCCGGGTGCGGGCCAGCCCCAACGTTATACTGCAGTGTATCGCGAGCAGACTGGACTGCTTCTGTATGAAACGCTGCTGCAAACTCTCCACTTCGGTATTGAGCATGTAGCAAGGATTCGCATTGTAACTACACGGCAGCATAGATTAAGTTTGTGGGTTAAATCAAAAAAAAAATCAAAAAGTCATTTATTCAAATTAGGCTGAGTATCAGCACTTTTCGAACATCAAAATACATAAGACAGTCCTCCAAAACGCCCACCCTTCGACACTTTAGCTGGGAAGAAGAAGTGGCGCAACAAACTCCCCAGCAGCACAGCTGTCTGTTTAGTCGGATGGACTTGATTCTATACATAGGCAAAGTAATAAACAATAACGCGTATTACCAAAAATAAAAGTCTCCTGGTATAAAGGGCTCTATAGCTTAATAAGCAATGGTTAACTTTACTAACATATTTAGCATATTGTTACTTACACATTTGAGTCTTTTGTAACTTGTTTTCTTAACATAAATATCAATAAATGAAACGATATGGACTTGTATGATGAATTGATGATGAAACACTAAGAAATATTTTTTAAAAGGGATTCTCTTCCAAACATAATTTATTGCACTTTGTACCACTATCTTTTCCTTGTATAGATACAAATCTGGACTAAATAAGCTTAGTTCTATCAACAAACATCAGTAATTTGCTATTTAATAATATTGTGCAAGTATTTAAAAAACACCATGGTGTCATCATGACTATGAATATCTTATCTTGTATATTCATTGTGACTGGCAGTTTTGGTCCCTATTCTTTAACTACAAATAAATTAAAACTTTTGCCATTTGTAAGATAAATAAATACCAGTGTATCCATCGCAAAAGAGACCATTTTCTTAGTCCACTATAGCTAGAACGTAAAAATGTCGGGGCGGGATTTTTCCGCGCACTGCATCGTCAACGCACGCACTCCTTTTTTTTTTTTTTTTTTTTTTTTTTTTTGGGTGGTAAATCATCAAATGACTTCTCCTGCTGAGTAGAGCAGGAGGGCGTGTCAGACTTTTACTGACTAAAACCCACCCGTGTTCCCTCAGTAGCCCGTATGCCAGGGTCCGTGGTATCTCTTTCGAACAAACCCGCACCCCTGGCAGGCATCGGCCCTTGCGGACCCCACCTGTGGTTGCTGACATCTTTGACGGCGCGCGTGAGGAACACAACGCGCCGTCCCGTCTACCACTTTTCGGTCGCAGAGGATAGGGAGAGCGGCTGACGCTATACCGACACTCCTCTTCCCCTGCGGCCCCACCGCGTCCGCCATCAAACGGTGGCGGCCCCGTCCAGGCCACGGAAGGGAACAGCGCTGCTCAGAAGTACCGGCACTCCTCCTCTACCGCAGCCTGTAACCCTACGCCGCGATGCCTCCCATTCGACATCGCGGCCCACCTCAGTTGCGGTGCACCTCACCGCAACCTACTTTTTGGCCGCTACGTCAATGGCTTGAAGGCAAAAGCCCTGACGAGCGGCCCCACCGTTGGGTTCCTCTTGGCTTCACCGTGGATGGGAGACCACGGTTACTAAGCCCCCCCGCAACGACAATGCGGGAACCCACTCGGGGGGGTACGCACGCACTCCTTAGCACCAAAAGTCGAAAATCAAACAGTGTACTCTTTCAATGCGCTGGGATTCTGCTCTGTTGGATTCTCAATGCTCAGGTCTACACCGAGAGGTGAAAATTCAATGCACGATAAAATTCCGCCGCGATATTTTACGTTCGTACGAATGCGCTCTCAGAAACTTTAGGAATTCGTCCGTATCTCTCACTTTAGTATTTTTATTTCGATGGAGCGGTTTCTCATTTTATACTAGCCCGTAATTTTTCCTGATTTAACATATTTTATACTAGCTTTTGCCAGCGGCTTCGCCCGCGTCGAAGTTGAAAATTATCCCACGGGAACGTACTCCCAGGATAAAGACTATCCTTTGTGTCAATCCAGGTTATAAACTATCTGCGTGCCAAGTTTCATCCAAATTCATTGAGTAGTTCTTGCGTGAAACAGTAACAAACATTCATACATCCATCCTCACAAACTTTCACATTTATAATGTTAGTAGGATATCATATAGCATTGCATCGCCGCCTACCAACGAAATTACTTCGTTTTCGCTTAGCGTCCTTTCTGACGTTTTTCTTCTTTTTATTCGGCTCCTTATGGTCGTTGGCTGTTGTTCTTAAAAACGGTGAAGGAAAATATCGTGAGGAAACCGGCATGTCCTAGAACCATAAAATCGAAGACATATGACATCTTCCAACCCGAACTAGACCCGCTTGGTAGACTATAGCCCACTCCCACTCACGTAGAGGAGGCTTGTGTCCCAGCTTTGGAAACCTTATAGGCTGATTGCGCTTAAACTGAGGGTCGTAGTACTGTTAAATAGCCTATAACCTTGCTCATGAATTGGGCTATAAAATGAATGTTCAAATGTAACTGGTAGTTCCAGAAAACGGCAAATAAACGTATTTTCTTTCTTTTTCTTTAATAATAATACCTCCAACTCCTTTCTTCTTCCTTCGAGCGACTTTCTTTAAATAATGACATGCTAGTAACTTTTTACTTTTATTCTACTAATATTGCCTACTTTTATCGACTAAAGCTTACCTCTCTAATAGGAAACTGGCTAAAGTATTATTTCAAAAGAATTTCTCAAAAACCAACCATACGTACAAGTTTTCCTTTAATTATATTCCTCTTTCACAGGCGGAAACAAATCATTGTCATGTATGAAGAGTTAATACTGTGCAGATAAGAGGGACTCGTCACCCAATAATAATAGCCACACGGGGCGTTCGAAGGTTAAGCTACGCTTGCCGCGGTCGGTTCGTGGATGGTTCAGCATCTTCATAATATATCGAGCCTCCTCCATGCCTCGAAAAGCACGTAATGCCGTTGGACCCGGCTAGCATTTGTTTAAAAAATCGAAACTCATTTATTCAAACCAGGCTGAGAGTCAGCACTTTTTGAACGTCATCAGTACATTAGGCAGTCTCCATGGTTTTTGGTGGCCTTCACCACTTCCTAGTGCTTTAGCTGGAAAGAAGCAGTGGCGCAACATACTCCCCAGCAGCAAAGTTTAGTTAGAAGAACAGATTTCTGCCTGAGATCTTTGAAAGTAGTAACCTACGGGAAGTCAGAAGCCCGAACGTCTGACATCCAGTGTTGCCAAGGGGTATCGCGATACCCAGTAACTGGGTTATGGAGGTCAGATAGGCCGTCACTCCTTGTAAAACACTGGTAATCAGCTACATCCGGTTAGACTAGAAGCTGACCCCAACATAGTTAGGAAAAGGCTAGGCAGGCAGATTGATTGAAGTGTTAAGACAGTTAGAGTCTCATCCATAATGTACAAGACTAGGAAGCTGCAATTGAAGAAAAAACTAACAAGTACAAAGTGAGAAAAAAAAAAACTTCAGCGTAAAATCATAAAAAAAAACTTTAATAACCCTTAACCACATCACAGTTCAGTCTTCTCATTCTTTTGATGCCACTCTTTGAACGCTTTGACCGCTTTGAATACGTCTGCAGCGAAGAGCTCGGGCAGCTCAAAGGCCAGGAAATGCCCTCCATCATCCAAGACTGTGGCGTTTATCAAGTTGAGGTACTTCCTGTTCAGGAGGCTAGGAGGTTGGTATATGATTTCATTCTTCGCTTGTAGGGCCCAGGTCGGGACCGTTGTTGTGATCCTGTGAAAGTAGTTCATCTATTAGTAGGTGATGAAAAGCGAGTTTGACCTTGACGAAATTAAAGTCTCGCAATGTGTTGTTTTCATGGTTTTTGTGGGTGCTGAAGCCGATAATGAGGTTAAAATAATGTTCGAGTATTTTCGGGGTCCTCCGACCGATGATATATTTTTAAATGACACTTTTCGTGGTCTCGTAATGAAAAAAAAAAAATCAGTATAATAAACTGACAATCATAATACGATAGGTTGTGACAGATAACCTTAATGAAAGTATACTTACTGGTCCAACTTATGATCCCTCATTTTGTTTGAAAAGTTCTCAGCATAGAACCTCATGGAAGAGGTGATGGAGTTGGTAGACCAGTAGATCATCAGGTTGTCAATGAGTTGGTCCTTCGAGAACCTGAGGCTTAGTCCACCATCAGCTTTGGCTTTGTTATCCCTGTTGGTCCATGTAGAGAATTTCTCTAATATGTACGCCAAGAGACCAGCAGGAGAATCTGTCAGAGGCATACCTGGAGACAATGATGATAACGATGTTATGAGAATTCTAGAAAAGGTAAAACCCATTTTGTTTTTTAAAGGGCATAAAAGATCTGAGACTTCAATCACCGTCAATCAGGGACATCGATGCGCAACCTGTTTTCATGGATTCTGGACAAGATTCTGAACCATTGTGTTGTGAAAAAAATGTATGGAACAGCCAATTTGTTTTTTTTTAACCGACGAAATATAGGATGAAAAAATTACCAGTGCGCAAACTGTAATCATGAGTTCAGCCCTAACGTAGAAATTTTATGTCAGTTATCAAAAAAAAAATTGCTGTTTCATAGAAAAGTGAAATAGTTACGCAGTGAAAATCTATGGAATATGTTGTTTTTTTTTTTATAACCGACGAAAATCTACATTAGAGGGTTTAGAATCTTATGCTGAATACATGCTTACAGTTTGCGCACTGGTAAATTTTTTATCCTGTATTTCGTCAGTACAAAAACAAATTGGCTGTTCCATAAATTTTGACGCATAGGAATTGCACTTTTCTATGAAACTGCTGATTATTATTATTTTTATAACCGACGAAAAAAAATCTATGGTTACAGTTTATCCTGTACATGGCTTGCTGAAACAGTCGGCAAAAAATCAGACCGTTTAAAAACGAAGGCACTAACTAACTAAGAATAATGAACTCACCAACAGTATCAGGTTTAGTGGCCTGAATGTGCATGTAGCCGAATTCTTCCATTACGTAGGCAAAGAAACTTGAAAGTGGGTACATCCTGTCAGCTAGATGATCCTCAACTATGAAGGATGGGAAGAGGGCACCGATAAACAGTCTCATCATTGAGCAGGAATGCTGTATCAAACAAAAATGTTAGTTTGTCAATAGCAATATAATAGGAACGGCCATATTAATTGATACTGCTGAACAAAATATTCGCTTTCAAAAACGAGGCTTTGATTATACACAACTGGTCGGTCTTATGTAAAACAAAAAAAATCTATGTATTAATTTTAAGCTTTCCGTCGGTCACAGACTCACCTGAGTCATTAGCATATTGGAGTGTTGCCCCAGGATGTCATCAGGGAAGAGAGTGGACATGACAGCGACGATGCCCGCGCCCCAGTCTCCTCCCTGCACGTAGAACTTCTGGTGTCCCAGACGATTCATCAGGCTTCTGAAGATGACAGCTGTTTGTGGCATACCAAGACCAGGTCGTACTGCAGGCTGAGAAATATATCAAAGAAGAACATTTTCAATAAGGGCTAACTATATTTTCCGCGTCGGCAAATATAAATGTTTGCACTTACATCAGAAAATCCATATCCAGGTATACTGGGGATGATCAGTTCGAAGACGAAGTTGTATCCTGGCGTCTGTTGGGTGAGCAGAGGGATCGCCTCGTAGAACTCTCTAATAGAGCCTGGCCAACCGTGTATCATGAGGAGAGGAACTGTCTGCACGTCTTTGGGAACCTGAAAATATTGCATGGTCATAGAATCACGTGTGAGATTAATAGAACTTAAAGAAACAAACCGATCAGAGAGCTAAACCTCTTCATTATAGCTGTTAAAATGATAAATGGTTTTATTTCTGTAAGTAGGTTTGTACAAACACTTTTACTCGTCAATCATATTCGCTTATCCTGAGAAGAAACGCCGAACCAATCTCACAATTATTCACAGTCTCTTTTGAAGTCCAGATATAATCTTGGTCAGATCATGTAAAGACCATGTAGATTGTTGTCTAGAATTGACTTTTGAGGAAAGAACCATACAGATTGAGTGGATCCATCTAGTCTATGCACGCATTTGTCACTAATCGTGCAGGTCAACTCAGAACTAAAGGAGCTCCACTATTCGACGAACAATACCAATTAATGGACATTTGGGTAGGCCGCATAAATTACTCAAACTACCAGATCATGATCACGTGCCATTGATACGGTTCCTCGTGACCCAGCTGGAACTCACCTGTGGCTTAATCCTGATGAAATGAATATCCAAGCCTTGGATATTGGTCTTAAAGTGAGGGAACTTGTTGAGGAAGGCCTCCCTTTCACTGAAGTTGTACTTATCAGCCCAGTAGTTCAACCAGCCTTCTATTTGAGCGGTGTTGAACCCGTACTCAAAGGCAACGCCTTCGAGAGGTGGTGTGAAGGGCCGGTGGTTCTTAATGCGGTACTTGAGGTCTTTCACCATCTGAAACCAAGCATGATTGTCATACCACTGATCCTACTAAAATCGTCAATACGACATTATGTTTATTTGTTTGTCCTTTCTCACATCGATTGAGCAATAGATGGAATTCATTTTATGTTAACCATAGACGGTTTTTTAACAACGGGGTAGTTGCGTGACACATCAACAGGTTTGACTTCTAGACAGTTCAACAACATTTAATGTGATAATTACGTTGTTGAACCGACGAATTTCACGAACATAATATGAAGCTTCCGTGTGTTCCGTGTGGTGCCGGACGTTTAAGAATATCCCATCCCATTTCTTCCCATGGGTGTCGTAGAAGGCGACTAAGAGACTTACTAGAGAATGGGCAGCAGCGTTCCCTATGGATTTGAACACCATACTGCGATCGCCAACCCGCCTGCCAAGCATGGCGATTATGGCAAATACCCCCTTTTGGGGGAGGTGTATGTCCAGCAGTGGACGTCGTTCGGCTGATATGATGATGATGATGAATATGAAGCTATCGATTATTAATATCCATGAAAGTGATTCGGACTGAGATTGATAGTGTGCTACGTAATAAGGGTGCTGAGCGAGATAGAATACTTAGAACCCAGTGAATTTTAGAAAAAAACATGGAAGCAAAGTGAAACTCTATAAATAGGTGTATTTCATTTATGTCACATTATATTTTTCTTCTAGGTATCGAAAACAAAATGGCCAGTCACGATGAGTGTTAAAGACAAGACTTAAAAATATGGCTTTAAGATAAGGTAGTCCTAAGTAAAATAAAAGCATATCGCGCAAACACGATGTTATTTTATCTAGCTCTGGTAATTAAAGATTGGCATCCTAAAAGCAGAGTGATAAGAATAATCTGCAAACTTGCAATTTATTTTAATTTAAATGCGTGTTCTGTTATGAATAGTGGCAATGACCACGATTTACGAGTTTTGAACCCATGATAGATCATGTGTACAAAACAAAAAACCCCACTGCGTAAAAAGTGAACTATAAAAAAGATGGAACAAGACATTTTTATTTTAAGAGGTTGACTATTAGACTTAGGGTTGCTTTTTCCGGTTTTGAATAAATATTGCGGTTTGACAGCTTTTATATAGAAAATATGTTAAACTGTCAGATTTATTCTTTCGATAACAGGTATCAGACTATTGACAACCCAGCCCTTAGTACTATAAACAATCTTATGAATGTACTCGGTCACAATATCGGTCTATAGTATTAAATTTAAGAAGATACCTCCGTCTGTCGTTGATGAAATGTGTGACTATCTATACCAATATGCATATCTATACTAATATTATAAAGAGGAAGGATTTGATTGTTTGTTTCCATTGAATAGGCTCCGAAACTGCTGAACCGATTTGAAAAATTCTTTCACTCTTGGGAAATTACACTATCCCCGGGTGACATAGGCTATATTTTATCCCCGTATTCCCACGAGAATGTGAACTACGCGGGTGAAACCGCGGAGCTTTGCTGGTATTAAAGTAATTGTAGTCCTTACCGCCTCATCGAACTTGACTTTAAAAGGTCTGATGGTGCTGTCAGTTTTTCCTTTCAGCTCCTTCGGCCCCCACCATTCTTCACTGTCAAATTTCGGGATAGTTTGTTCACAGCAGCCGTTGAAGTAAAACCATGCTGCCACGCCTAAAGCGGCCACCAGCACCACTTTCACAAGAAATCCCATGATAATCTGAAAAATATAATTCCTGTTAGTATTTCTGATATTCTTCAAGTTTTCAAGTTCTGAGTTGCGATGGCACGATCATTGACAAATGCTCAATTTTCAGTAGTTTATTTGCATTCCACAATGTGTACATAGATGGTAACTTAAAAATATATGTGATCATTGTGGACCCTGTCGGCCACAGCAAAATAGTAGGAGAGAGAAAGCTTTAAAAACGTAGCTTATAAGTCTTCTGAACTGAATCTTAATATGTTATAGTGAGTTTTTATAATGGTTGCTGTCTGGACTGTATGTGACACTCAAATCTATGTGGTTCTTTCCTCAAAAGACCATTTCTGGTGCTAATCTATACCTACGTTATCTTTACCTGATCTGACCAAGATTATGTCTAGATTTTAAAAGAGATTTTGACCCTTGAGTTTGTTTCGTCATTTCTTCTCAAGGGTCAGAAGTGTCGACTCCATGTAGCTTATTTTTTAAATAATATATGACGTGTAAAAAGTGATTTCGATATCGCCAGATAGTTTAATGTAAGCACAAATATTAGTAATGCAAAAATATGGTTAATTAACATACTATACGCGATAGAAAGTTTCAGAGGAGAATTTGTAAAAAAAAAACAGTTTGTCCAAATATGTTAGCTAAGAGGTGTTGGCATTTAACCGTCGATATCATATAGGTAACAGAATAATAAAAATTAAAACAATTTATTTCATAAAAAATTGGGCAACGTTTATAATAATCGAACCTCACCAATAATAAGTTTTGTAATTGGAGGTTTTTGGCTCCCGGATCAGACTCGAAAAGGAAAGAGAAGTTCCGTTATAGTGCCTATGAATAATATTGATTGCCAGATCTGATTTCATAATTATCGCGAGAAGAGCTAACAGATATATATATATATATAGATTTAAAAATGCGGAAGCTTTTAAAGTGAGATTGTCCAGTAAGTAAAAGAGAGGGAAAAGTTTAAATCTTAGGTAGGTACGAGATTTTAATTGTATTGATTGCAGTGTTGCCGCTATTAACACACAAAAAGAAAGGAATTACACAACGGAAGGTGTTCCTACCAGAGCTCTCATACCTGATAATCTATTGAATCCTAATAATTAAAATACTGAGAAATGTTTTTTCTAAGACCAAGATCATATAAGTACCGTAACCAACGTATTTTACTGCGACGCAATCGTGCGCATCGAGCCATGAACCCACTCCCGAGGTACAGTCAGAATATTTACAATTTATTACTAACTGCCGTTCTCGTTTGAGCTCGAGGCGGATAGTATGCTTATAGGAGCAGCAAACACTACGTTACCAAAACCACGGAAAGCCTGTTCAGAGGGAGATTTATAGATGACTCTGCTTTGGAGTGCAAATGCGGTGCTTATGCTCCAGTTCAACGTATGGGCCGTGATCTTGATTATTGGGTTCCCTACAAAATAGTTGAGTTGGATGGTGTTTATCTACGCGTCATATTCGTGACCGGGCGCCGTCTGTTGCGACTGGTCATCTCCTAATTTATAGGTCAAATTACCCGACTGCGCCAGGAGGGTTATGTTTTTCGAGTGTATGCATGTATGTATATTTCTTTGGCACGCTCTGTAGCCTAAACGGCTTGATCGATTTCAGCTTGAGAGGTGCCGTTAGATTCGTCTTAATTGTGAGAGTGACATATATATATCAAAATTGTAAAAAATTAAAAACGGCCGATTTTTGGCGCCATATAGCGTGTTCAAATTTTTTTTTTCTCAAACCCTATTGAATGGGGTATCAAAATAAAGGGTTTCATAAATAGGTCTCATTAACGTCAACAATAATTGTATTAACTAAAAACTGTGAAATAAAAAAAATTGTTACAAAATCGAAAAACCCGACTGCCTAAAAAGTGAACTTTAATTTAAAAAGATGGAAACAAGAAACTGTTTTTAAAAGGATCATTATTAGACTGAATACTATAAGCAATCTCATGCAGTTGAAGGCAATAAAGGTCTTTATTGTTAAATTTAAGATGATGCCTCCGACTGCATGAGATTGCTTATTAAAGTTCACTTTTTATGCAGTCGGGTTTTTTGATTTTGTAAATTATTTTTTTAAATCTTTCATTTAGAATTGTTTCTTCATTTTTTTGGTGTGACAGGAACATTGTTTGCCAGAAAATAGTCTCCTTGCATGTGTCATTATCATCATAATTTCAGCCGGAAGACGTCCACTGCTGGACATAGGCTTCCCCCAAAAGGGGGGTTTTGTCATAATCGCCACGCTTGGCATGCGGGTTGGCGATCGCAGTATGGTGGTAAAATGCGTAAAGAACTCTGCTGCCTATTCTCTAGTAAGTCCCTTATTCGCCTTTTACGTCACCCACGGGAAGAAATGGGATGGTGATATTCTTTTACGTCCGGCACGACACGGAACCTTGCATGTGTGTTGAGTCTTTATTAGTACATCCTGCGTATTCAGCCTTGCTATCAACTTGGCTATTTTCGTATAGCTCAAAAGATGCTGGAATACAAACTGTCAATCTATCCACTTATAGAAACAGATTGGACATACTCGTAATCGCGCTTTGGATTTTAAAATCTCGGTGTTGAACCGAGCATCAAAAATCTAATAGAGTGCATACCTACCAACGCGTTGAAAAAAAAAAAAAATACAGTGGCACTCCGACAGAAGTTAAAACTTGAACAATTACGTGTGTATTTTTTTAATCGTCAATACAGGATTTCATATTGGGTTCTTGGGTCTTGATTGCTCTTGGTAAAGAATGATAATCGAGCGATCGTCTTCAGCCATTTTAGGTAACAGCACATTTTTGCAATAAAAATACAAAGGGAAAGAAAGGGATAAAATAATTAGAATTTCCTAATGAAAGAAAGGGACTTTTCCAAAAGACATCAACGCGCGACCCATCCGTGTGCTCGTTCACCCATAAATACACAGTTTACAAAAAGCGTTCGGTGACGATGACGCGAGTTCCATGATTTTGTTCATCCAAAAAGTGCTCAACGCGCCTAAAGAAGTTTTCACTTCAAAAACACTGTTCGATTTTCAACTCTCGGTGCTAAGCGGTGTGTTGCAAATCGATTGCGCGTTAAATACCTCTGCGACAAACTTCCATCTACCTACTTACTTAAGTTTTTGTGAACCGCCATCGTACTGGTTAAGTAACCTATGCAACACCAGGAACTAAGACCGGTCCAGCAGATAATTTGCGATAATTAGACTTTGAACAACAGACAACACAAGGCTTTGCCGTCATGCAATCATTTGGGTTATGTAGATGGTTAAGTTAGATGTTAAATCCGGTAGTATGCGGGGCCACGTTTGTCTGTCTGTTCGCGATAAACTCGAAAACGATATTACAAGATCTAGAAATATCCAGAATCCACTACAATCTATTACTAATATTATAAGGAGGTAAAGTTTAATAGTTTGTGTGTAGGAGCTACCTAATCTTCAGAACTACTACTGATACCCGATTCCGAAAATTGTTTCACTAATGGGAAGTTAACGAGCAACAAATATTGCCTTATCCTGGTCAATTCTCGTCAACTATGGCGTCATGACTACATTCAGTAATTTAGAGCAATGGAAAAATGTAGCAACCTGTTGCCAGAGATACGGCCACTCAATATCATGCAGTATAGAGCAATTTAAAAAACTAGACAATACGCTGCCCCCGCCGCCTCCGCCGCTGGCCGGTTCCTCTCGCAAAAACAAGACGTCATACGTACAGACGCCAGCACATCAAGCTACTCGATCCAATCTGTCAAATTTATTTGATAGATTTTCAACTTTATACCGTAAGCATAAGGTTCATGTTCAATTGGGAAAATTTGACAGTTTGGGGTAGGTTGACCTGCTGGCGTCTGTACAAACGATATAGAAAGAAAGTCGCCAAAAAAGTACAAACCGATTGGATATTCGGCAACTCATAAAATATATGAAGCAATCAGAAGCAATATTCCCGAAACATATCGGCAATTAATCGTTAATGCTCCAGATTGATCCATTAGTGTTGCCGAGCAATAATTGCTCAAAAAGTTGCTCGTGTGTGAGCACCTTTACAGCATTGCGAAGTGTCATAGGACATACTTGTGACAAGACCATGCGGACGAAATCGAGGGCAGAAGCTACTACAGTCACCAAATAGATAAGTAACCAGCACCCTAATTGCGTAACTCACGATTAATCATAATCGGTTTCAATTTGGCAGTACAACAGTATTCATTGCGTTATTTAAGTTGTTGAACAGACACATTATTCGAACTTATGAAGAACTTACGAATGGTCTAACAATCAGTTACAAAACGAAACAAATATATATATTTAGTTAAAGTTTAGTAAGAAACTGATCCACTGAACACAACCCGCACTGGGCCCGCGTGGTGGATTACAGCCCAATCCCTCTCACCGAGAGGAGGCCTGTGTCCCAGCAGTGGGAATATTATAGGCTGATGATGATGATGATGAAGAAACTGATGGAAGTATTCGAATTAAATTAAACTAATCGAAAAAACAGTTAATTTATTAAATTTAAATTTCATTCGAAAATATCCATCGGTTTCTTACTAAACTTCTACAATGTATGACCAACTTACGACCCTGGTTACATATCACTTTTGGCGACTAGTACAGACGCCAGCAGGTCAACCTACCCCAAACTGTCAAATCCCAATTGAACATGAACCTTATAATTACGGTATAAAGTTGAAAATCTATCAAATAAATTTGACAGATTGGAGTAGCTTGATGTGCTGGCGTCTGTACATTATAATTATAATACCACTAGCTCTTGCCAGCGGCTTCGCCCGCGGGGAGGTCGAAAATTATCCTACATATATAATACTTTTTATCCCGGTATTACGTTCCCGCGGGAAGCTGAAGAGTTTGTTTGTGGTTTGCTTGAACGCGCTAATCTCAGGAACTACTGGTCCGATTTGAAAAAATCTTTTAGTGTTAGATAGCCCATCTATCGAGGAACATTATAGGCTAAGATAAGATAAGATAAGATATTAACATCATGCTAGGTCCCTTAGGAGCTGAGCAAAAAGAAAAAAAGTCACGAATACGAAGTACTCGCAAGGCCATGCGATTCGATACAACGGGGTGGGTCATGAATCAAGAAAGAACAATGGCAGAAAAATAGTTGACAAAAATGTTAGCGTCTAGAAAAGACTTTTATGGAAAATGAGTTTAATGATTTTTCTATGATTTTTCAAATCAAAATGTGTTTTTTTTTTTTTTGGGTGGGAAATCATCAAATAACTTCTCCCGCTCTGGGTGGAGCAGGAGGGCGTGTCAGACTTTTACTGACTAAAACCCACCCGTGTTCCTTCAGTAGCCCTTAAGCCAGGGGCTGTGGTGTCTCTTTCGAACAAACCCGCACCCCTGGCAGGCAAATGTGTTTTAGTTAAAGCCGCAGAAAAAAGCACACATTTTTGAGAATATCAAATGACTAAGTATAGATAATAACATACACCATTCAAGAGTTGCCACTAACTGTATTCATACTATTTTTGTATAAAGGTATTTGTAAGACCATTATAAGGGTTAAAAATATTTTTAAAGGCAGTTACTAATAATTATAGGTATCTAATAATTAAAAAAAAAGTGATAGGTTCTAAATTAAACATAAAAAGTACTTCTTGCAATTAGTCGTCAATTGGAACGTCAATCCTATAACAACAATTCCTAATGTTATGGCAACACTAACTAAAATGAAATGTCACTATTAAGGAAAGCAGTCTGTCACTGATGCTCCTGCGCTTTTTGTGTCTTTCACGTTTCATTTTAGTCTTGCCATAACATTTATGTGTATTTTATTATTTCTATTCGATTAACACTGCTTAGAGGCTGATATTCGCTAAGCTTAGTGAGACTTGTGCGTGCCTAAAGAATTCTGATCTAGTTCTTCTGCGTGACTGTCTTTTGACAAAAGTCATAACCTAAAAAAGTTCAAATCGCAATATCTTTTTATTTAGGCCTTCTCAGTACAAAATTATTTTATAAAGTTACTGAGGGAGTGACGCTTAACATTTTAAGATATTTTTGTTAAATAGACGCTACCATTTCTTCTCAACTAATTTTATGTATGAACGTCTGCCATTGTTCTTTGGCGCAGACGAAGTTGCGGGCAGAAGCTAGTATATAATAGATATTAGTAGGGTACTATCAGACCGGAATACCTCGCTTGATTGAAGATAAAGATATATAATCGCCATGCAACAATGTACAGTCACTTTGTACTTTGAGACCTTCACAAGTTGAACTTTAGACCATAAAGGTAGATTAAACTTTGGACTTTGATCTTTGATCTGTAACACGGTACCTCACAATGGGCATTATCAGAAGACTTAAAATCACCCAAAGGGTAATGGAGAGGGCTATCCTCGGAGTTTCCCTACACGATTGTATCAGTAATGAAGAGATCCGCAGGAGAACCAAGGCAACCGACATAGCCCGAAGAATTGTCAAATTTTAGTGGCAGTGGGCAGGGCACATTGCTCGCAGAACAGATGGCCGATGGGGCCGAAAGGTTCTGGAGTGGCGACCGCGTATCGGAAGACGTAAAGTTGGAAGGCCTCCCACAAGGTGGACCGATGACCTTGTGATGGCCGCGAGAATCCGCTGGATGTGGGAAGTACAAGACCTGTCGAAGTGGAGGAGCCTGGGGAGGCCTATGGTTAGCAGTAGACGTCTTTCGGCGGAAATGATGATGATGAATCTTTGACTTTTTAAAAATTACAAACTCTTGCCTATAATTACATTACTGCTAAAGTACAGTGTATTTATAGAATTTAAATGATTTTTCAACATATTGATTCAAAAGCAACTCTTTTATTTTCACAATGCTGTGTCTTTACACGCTTTTTACTTTGGATCACTAGTGTGGAAATATAACAATAAAATGAAACAGACAACTCTACAAAAAAAAAAAAAAAAAATACTAGTTTATTCTATTCAAAGATGTGCATTTTTTGTCATTGCAAAGGACCTTCATGCCTTTTTAACCGACTTCAAAAAGGAGGAAGTTTCAGTTCGTCTGTTTTTTTTTTATGAATTTGTCTTTGAAAATAATTATGGACTGTGTAAATAAATAAAATATAATTAAATTACGTTTTATTTCATCTTCTTTATTTTTGTCAACACATTGACATTAATTAGGTAGGTAAGTAGTGTTTTATTCATAAAAATATTTGGTTTATAAATGTTTATCAGTACCTTTCTTTGAAAACGCGATGGCAATTATAATAAAAAAATCTGAGATCCATTTTTCACAAATATTTGTTGCATACATAAACTATAATACTTATTCAGTTTATATTTTTTTAGGTAATGTTTCCTTGCAAGTGTAAAACAAGACATCGCTAAATACACGTGGGTAAGAATGCAATGGCTGTTGCATTCTTGCATCATAATTATTGTACCAATATGGCGAAAAAAATTACATTGTAGGTTTTTTGAATCGTGATCGCCAGTAGTGAAAACTTGAACAATTACCTACGTTTGTGTTTTTTGAATCGTCAGTAAATGTTTTTTGAATCGTCAGATTAAACAACGTTCAACGTACCTACGCCCAACGTTGTTCGTTCGTAAGTTCCAGTTGTCAGTGGTGTCGGTAACAATCTTAGAATAATAAAGTTAACAATGTCGCGAGTTCAATTGTTTTTCTCATTTCAAAAAATGCCCAACGCGACTAAAGTTTTCACGTCAACAACTTTATTTCACATTTTATTTTCATAGAAAATATAGTGGGTACTTTCGCAGCTTAAATAGTTTAATAATATATTTTTTATAGGGTTGGCAACTCTAACAGTAACACACAAATTTATTGTAAACTATTAATAGACGCCAGATAAACATACAAAGCTGGGTTGTGCGAAAACCGGAACGAGATGACATAAGAACGTATACCTATAACATCCACGATTTAACACTCTGTCACGTTACTAATAAACTTGTTTACACATGTCTACACAATCTGAAACGTTATCACATATATTTTGGACCGATATTTGCAAACAAATCATTTGCTGACAAAAAAAAAGTACACTTGCTTCCTCACTTAGCAACAATTAACGTAAACATGACATTGAAAGACTTTGAACCTTATTATTATGTGTCATCATCAAGCAAACAGTTAAACAAAAGGTAACAAAAGTTGCCTACAATACAGAAAAATTGTCAATTTTATGAAGTACAACACATCTGAAGACTGTTTACAATGTAAAATCTAAGTTAACAGTAAAAATCAAGCGTTATAAGTGAATAGTGTTGTGCTTGCTACTTACGAAAACACGTCTGGTTTGCAACGCTCCGCGCACCGGACAGACCGGGCTCGTTGATCATGATCACGTTGATCATTGATGTAACAATTATGTTTATCAACCGGTGTTCAGATACCGGTTTTGTGTTGCCAACGCTCAGAATACGATTTCTACTGTTTATAGTTTTTTTATGGGAGAAATAGAATGAGGTGCGAGTGTTTGGGTAGCTAACTAACAGTAATCAAATTCCTACTAATATTCGGTATAAATGTGAAACTTTGTAAGATGTTTAGATGTTTTTCTGCCTCTCTCTCACGTGTGCCGCCTGCCTCTTCGCAAGCATTACTGCTTCGCAGAAGTAGAAGGAGGTGGAGGTGACGGCTACCCATGCACTCTCGCTCCGTACCATGGCCGGACGTGAGAGCTCGCCGCCGCCGATCGCCTCTACAAGGACACGGCGGTGCTCCGCCCAAGCCGGGCAGACCTCCACCATTTGCTCCACCATGTCCTCAGGGCGATCTACGCAGTGGAAACACCCGGGCGTTTCCTCCCGCTTTATCCGAAACAGGAACCTCCAAAACAACCGTGTCCGGTGAGGACCTGTGTCAGGTGGAAGGTGAGGACGCCATGCCGCCTCTCTAACCACTCCTCAAAGAGCCCTCCTTAACGCCGCAATCGTTGCGTGTCCAATGTTTAGATGTTTGTTACTCAATCACGCAAAAACGGCCGAAAGGATTTGGATGAAATTTGGCACACAGATAGTTTATAACCTGGATTAAAATATGGGATAGGTACCATTTATCCCGGTAGTTTGTTCCCTCAGGCTGCCTTATTTCCGACCACCACGCGGGCGACGCCGCTGGCAAAAGCTAGTAGTTATTATAATGTGAAAGTTTGTGAAGATATTTGGATGATTGTTACTCAATCACACAAAAACGGCTGAACGGATTTCGATGAAATTTGGCACACATAGTTTATAATAATAATAAACCGTTTATTTTCAGGTTACAAATACCCATAGATAAATTACCATACATATTATAATAACAAATTGTGTTAGTAAATGATGATGATTGTTGATTGTTTGTTACTCAATCACGCCAAACAGCTGAACGGATTTTGATGAAATTTCACTCACATATAGTTTTTCGCCTGGATTAACATAGGATAATTTTTATCCCGATAGTACATTACTGTGGGGTGATTTACGACCTCCACGTGGGTGATGCCGCTGACAAAGGCTAGTATTATAATAATATTACCTCCATGAGTACTTATGAGTCGTCAGAAGCTAAGTGGACGGTTACAATTGGTCGTTTTCCATGGAGAGGAGTCGGTACGATAATCCGCGGTAACTCTTTAAAATAGTTCATCATGCCGAGGCGATATTGCTTGCCCGAGCCGTAGGCGAGGGCTACAAGAAAGCAGAGGCTGTAATTATGAAAGTGCACGTTTGTCATACGACGTTTTATAACATATTTGCGAGGAAATAAATAAATCTGAAACTAAATTTGCATCTTTGCTTGTTTTCCATAAGATGAAATTTTAATACGCTTGTCAGTATCTATCGGTCGATTTTTCGGGCAAGAGGCTTAGAGAAGTCTTTTTGCTGCCTCTGAGACTTCTAGCGGTGTCGAATTAATAAATTCATCATTACTTGACGATATTTTCAATTAAAAACAATACAGCGAAAAGAAAAAGCGCGAGGAATAATTTTTACTTGTTCACAAATTAGCGATGCGCGCGCATCAGCGCTTTTTTTTAAAGGCAAAGGCACAATAACAGCCAGGATTACTAATAAAGTATTTTTTTTTTGTCACAGATAAATGGTTGTAATTTATTGTCAAAACTAATTAAATTAAAGAATTAAATGTTTATTTTTATATTTTGTCTCCCAAAGTTAATTTTATTCATAAAATGTTGACCACTTTTCTGACATAAAAACTCTTTGCTAAGATTTTTAAAAAGTACCGTTCGTTTCAGACGGAGCATCTTGATGAACCGTGCGTTTTACATTACAATAACGCACCAGTACGTAATGACATACATTACGATATTGAAATTGGTGAAATAAGAGACCCTTTACGAGCAATTATAAAATAATTTTACAATGTTTTCAGATTACAGTGTGTACCTACTGTCAAAAGTACCAGAAGATGAATTATTAGAAAAATCGTACAACGTTAGAAGCTCAAGGGTTCATTTATTTAATAAGCGTAGGTAAATCATTAGCAGGTCAAGATGTTTAATTTTTGAAGCATCAATCAAATATTTTTTTTGCTGATGTAGAAATCTTGTTTCAATCAAAGTCTCATCGTCACGTCACGCGTCACCTAGGTACGCCTAAAAAGCGGTATGACTGGACATGGGCCTCTGCCAACCAATATCACAACGACTATCCTGTGATTACCTAATCCAGCGTATTTCTGCGGCCGTCATCCGGTCTTAGGTATGCCTGCGCAGTCGCCGTTGCAGCATATTTATTTATTCCTAGTTGCACCAATCTCATCTGCATAAGTCTCGGTCCTATAAGAAAACCGGGATAAAAATTATTGTATGTACTTTTTCAGGTCATGGTCTACCCATGTGCTAAATTTTATCTAATTCCGTTCAGCCATTATAGCGTGAAAGTGTAACTAACAAACTAACTCACTTTTGCATTTATAATATTAGTTAGGATTCGAAGGTCCGCTTCGCCGAAAAGCAAATGCTTTTCGGCGAAGCGGACCTTCGGATCCTAACTTCGGCTGAGGGATTTACTTATTTAATAGGTTTTTAAATATCAGTCTAAAAGTCGCGACAATCTTTGACGTTTCTAATATGAAAATGGCGCGAATTTGCAAATGGCGCCACATGCACGTGATGAAAATTAGAACTAAATCTTTCGTCTCATTTAATCTTTATTATTAAAGTGAGACAAACGTATTGAGCAAAATCGTTTCCAAGGAGGTTCGATCAGTCAGCTTATTTATTCTCGTAATGTGAAACTCTTTGGACGAAATTCTTATAATATTTTATGGAAATAAAAAAAAAAAGCCGTAAAGAATACGCACGGTGCCATACAACGAGGTATGCGGTAAAATAGGTACTTAGGTGAGAGTACCTATTTTACCGCACGTTCCGTTGTATTAGTGCGTAATTTTTAACTTTCGAACCATGTATACAGGCATCGTAAATGCAGTTTTTAATACAGTTGCTCAAAAAGTGGCGTATTGCAGGGACGTATAGCGTTCGGGATGTGGGCTATTACATACTAGTGCTTTTTTTTTACCTTTCCCGAACTCGTGCGTTCTCTTTCCCAACTGTCAAAATAATGTCTATTAAAAAGAAAAACCAACCATGAAGTTTTTACTAAAGAGTTTTTGTGATTCGTACAAATACGTATATTTCTAAAAAGAAGCTACTATTTTATTTCAATATCAGATTTAATGATTTAATTGAATGAGTTAGGTTAGGTTTCATTTAATTTCATCTCATTAAATTTCATTTTCATTTCAAATAAAAAAAAAAATCTACTGAAGACTAAGCTGTATGGGCATAGTTCCCTTTGCCTACCAAAATGGGTGAAGAAAAAAAAACTCTGTTTACCTATATTCTACGGTTGGCGCCATTTTCCAGAAATTTTCTTTGCGAGTTTAGTTGTTTGTTGCACAAAATGAGTAATTTCGACCCAATTTTTTTTTTAATTAACGCCACCGGAACTCAGTATAATGGCAAAAAATGCTTCGGAGAACATTTTACCGGAAAAGTCAAAAAGTCGTTACATACGAGTATCTACATACGACGAATTTATTGCGTGGAGAGAAGAGAAAAAAGCAAATAGTTTTTCAGAAAATGTTATGTTGGCATACTTCTCCGAACTCTCAGCAAAAATAAAACCGTCTACGTTATGGTCGAGGTTTTCGATGATAAAAAGTATGCTGAAAATAAGGAATAACGTGGATATAAGTGAATACCCAAAATTAAATGCTTTCTTAAAACGACAATCAGACGGTTTTACAAGTAAAAAGTCGAAAATATTAACATCCCATGAAGTGATTGAACGAAGCTCCCGATGATCGTTATTTAGCCGTAGTTCGTCCATCTACCTTCGTTGATAATGATAATTCATCAGATCCAATTCCATCAACTAGCAAACGCTATTGTATGACAAATATACATGAACAATCATACGAAATTAATAATATTTTGTCTCAATCAGTAAATATGCAACCTAAAACTTCCCCAGTTAGTATAAAAAACTGTACCAATTTCAATGTACATGTGTACTATAACTTTTATAAGAAATAAATGATTAGTTAGTTGAGTTTATTGTGATTTTATTAAATTGCTTCATTTTTTCGCAACTGTATTAAAAATAGTCGTTCAGTACACGTGCGGAACCGTCATTGCAACTTGTTCCGACTGTCAACCCTCGCCTTCGGCTGCGCCTCGGCTCGGGTAGACATTTGTCGGAACTCTTTGCAATGACAGCCTTTCCGCACTTGTAATGAAATATACTATTTTGAGCAAATGTGTTGAAAAAATATAAACATATAAATGAAATCTGGCATGAATAAATGTTCAAATTTAGTAGTATTTTTTCGAAAATCATTTCTATTAACGGGTTTTATAATAATGGCAATACGACAGTGCTATTGACCGACCATTGACCGACCACTGATCAGCCATTATGAGTTTAGCAGATCGCAATGGGATCGTGTTGGAATGACGAATTTATAAAAATAGCAGATTTAGGCCCCTGGGCGCCTATCGAAAGGGGCGCGAAAAGTCGTCAGTTATTCAATTAAAAAAAAGGAAGAACCATTCACACCAGATAAACCATTTCATACTGTTACCTACCTACTCGTATATCTTAGAAATTTGAATTTGAGCTACTTGAATATATTGTGCAGTCCGAGGATGAAAGCGTATTTTGCAAATCTGCCTATTTCCATTCAAATTGTCTTAAAATTGTAGCATTGCAAGCGAGTTATTAGCTCGTTGACATTAATATCTTCGTTATTGAAGGCTATAATTTGGTCAGGAAAGGTTATGCAACCTAGGTTTGCTTTGTGTAGATAGAACGAGAATATAATTCACAAAGGGGGGCGCAAATGTGAAGCGTGCCGTAGGCGCCATTTTCTAATAGTACGCCTCTGAGTCTTACAGTTGAAATGATTATGATGTGATGATTCGAAGATCTACCAACTATAAACACATAGATTACTTGGCAACTCTGCTATCTATCTTGACTAGTAATCAGCTAGGTAATCAAATGTTGGAGTCAATTAAGGAAATGTTATTTATAAAAATTTGGTAAGGTTAGTGTGTGGTTTGCATTTCAAACAATGGCGCAAATGTAATTATGAAATACTTTCATACTTACTTAAATGTCTGTTATATATGTATACATGGGTATAAATAAAAATAAAAATAGTCTGTTAGTAATTTCAAAACAACAAACAGCATTTTACTAAATGCATGTGGCAATGCATGCACCGTGTGGTGCCGGACGCAAAGAATAGCACCATCCCATTTCTTCCCGTGGGTGTCGTAGAAGGCGACTAAGGGACTTACTAGAGAATGGTTATCAGGGTTCTCTATGCATTTTACTGCAATCGCCAACTAGCCTGCCAAGCGTGGCGATTATTTCAAGCCCCACCAAATTGGAGGGGCCTATGTCCAGCAGTGGACGTCTTCCGGCTGAAATGATGACTAAATGCATAATGAAAGTAAAAATACGGTAGGTACTTAGCGTAAGCAAAGCATATTGGTGCAAGTGTTGGGACACGGGGTTATTCTATGTGGCAAGGAGCGGGCCTGCCAGGGGTGCGGGTTTGTTCTGCCAGGGGTGCGGGTTTGTTCTGCAAGGGGTGCGGGTTTGTTCGAAAGAGGTACCACAGCCCCTGGCATACGGGCTAGTACTTTTACTGACTAAAACCCACCCGTGTTCCCTCACTAGCCCGTATGCCAGGGGCTGTGGTATCTCTTTCGAACAAACCCGCACCCCTGGCAGGCATCGGCCCTTGCGAGAGACGTCAGCACAAACCGAAGGGGCCCCCTTCGGTTTGTGCTGACATTTCTTTGAGGCGCGCGTGGTACATTACTCGCCGTCCGCAAGCTCATGCCTACAGTGGCCGGAAATCGGCCTGGGATTCCCGACGCCCAGGGCGTCTCCGTATCCTGCGGCGGCTAGGGTCGCGAGGGCGCATAGACTACCTCTACCACACGTGCGCCGCCTCCCTCTTCGCGAGCATTACTGCTTCGCTGAAGGAGGTGACGGCTATCCATGCACTCTCGCTCCATACCATGGCCTGGACCAGGTCCGGACGCGAGAGATCGCCGCCGCCGATCGCCTCCACGAGGACACGGCGTGTGCCCCACCGTGTCCTCAGGGCGATCTTCGCAGTGGAAACACCCGGGCGTTTCCTCCCGCCCTATCTGAAACAGGAACCTCCCGAAACAGCCGTGTCCGGTGAGGACCTGCGTCAGGCGGAAGGTGAGGACGCCATGCCGCCTCTCAAACCACTCCTCAAAGAGGGGACTTACCGCCGCAATCGTGGCGTGCCCAATACTGTTGTAGTTAAGTTTGTAATATTGTAATTGTTTTGTGTTGTAGTTCAGTTTGTAATATTGTAATTGTTTTGTGTTGTAGTTAAGTTTGTAATATTCCTGTGCGAGTCTAATGAATACCTTTTTTTCTGCCTGTTTGTTCCAGCTAATCTTAGAAACGGCTTGACTGATTTTGACGGAACTTTCAGCTAATGTTATATGAAGTAACTTAGGCTAAATAAATCTACCTAAAGAAAATCAAAAGATATTAAAGTCACGCGAACAAAGTCGCGGCCAGCAGCCAGTTGCAAATAATCGTGGTCTGAATGTAATAGGTACCTAAAATGGTGATGAATGACGTGTTGCATTGTCGTCTACAATTGAATGGGACGAAGAACAGGTCAAGGTTGGGACACGCTTGTGATAACTAAATAATTGACATCCACACAGACGTAATAAAATCGTGCCTGGATTTTCAACTCTCGGTGTAGAACCGAAGATTGAAAATTCAACATAGCAGAATCCCAGCGCATCGAAAGAGTACGTTGTTTGTTTTTCGACTTTCGACCCTTAGCAGTGCGGTGACGATCCAGTGCGCGTATAATCCCACTTTGTCATTTTTACGTCCTAGCGAAAGTGGACTAAGAAAATGGTCTCTTTCAAGATCGATGCATCGGTATTTATTTATCTGTAGGATCCTATGATGTAGAAAAATCGCAAAAGTTAAAAAAAATAATTAATTTTGGCTTCGCGCGGTTTGTGCATTTAGCCAGTGTCAAGTAATTTTACTTTTCAATCAAGTATATGGCCCGATATCAGGCACGAAGTTACAAAAAAGTCATTGTCAGTCAAGTCAAAGTTATTGTAAAGCGGTAGTAACTTTACAACAACCTATTAGGAGTTTTTGGGGGAACACGAAAAGTCCACGTTAGTCACATATTTTCACCTTCACTACACTTGTGCACTCACACGTAACTAAATTGAATAATTCACTACCAAAATGATACAATTTAATTCGCTATTTCACGAAATTTCATGAAAATGAAAATTCGTGCGACATGTTCCAACGCGATCCCGCCAAAAACTCCTTTTTTGTACTTAGGTATAAACAGGACACGTATCATTCTAGAATCCCCAGCGCGCAGTCTTGCTGATCCACTGTCGTGACACCAAGTTGTTGCGGACACCGGCTCGTATTATCTAATAAGAGTCTTCAAACCAGAATTGTGTTTGTTTACTAAAGTATTAATTTTTTTTTATGAGTAAGCCGAGTGCTTGATGATGATGATGATGATGATGGGACTCCCTTTTCCGCACGTAGACTCCCATTCGGTCCGTTGTGCGTGGGGATGCTGGCTAGCAGAGCCAGCCTAGCTCCGCCCAAAAGCACAGAAGCTTCCTGGGAGCTTCACAGGCTTCGCGGAGCGACCTCACTGTTCCGAGGATTTCTTCGCGTTGAGAAGCCACGGCCTCGCATTCTAGGATGACGTGGGCGGCTGATTCCTCGGCGTCAAGGCAGCCCCTGCAAAGCGGGCTGTCTGTGGCGCCTATGTTAAAAAGGTGTTTGTTAAGGGTGTTATGGCCCGTAATTGTTCCTATTATTATTCTAAGGTTATTTCTGCTCAGGCTGAGAAGTTTTTTGGTTAATCGCGGGTGTACAGTTGGTAAAGCCAATTTTGACTGTCTACAGTCTGTTGCCCGTGACCATCTGTTGTTATGGAGTTCGGTCGACCTTTGGCGAATCCACGCACGAAATTGTGAGAAAGGCAGGGGGAGAAGTGGGTACGGGCCTAGCACTTTCATATCAGAGCCTCTCTTCGCAAGTTCATCTGCGGCATCATTGCCTAAAGATCCACTGTGCCCTTTGATCCACTGGAGTGCAATACGATTGGACGTCGCTAAACTCTCCAGGGCAAGATGGCACTCAAAAATTAGTTTGTTGTTAGTTTGTTTGTTTTCTAAAGCTTTGAGCACAGATAGGCTGTCGGATAGGAATTTAATGCCGTAGTTCCGGATGCCTAAGCGCTTTACTGCTGTAGCGGCTTGTGTTAAGGCAACACATTCACACTGAAAGATTGAACTGTGTGTGCCTAGCGGTATGTGAAAGTTGATGTTGAGGTCAAGGGAGTGTGCGCCAGCACCTGAACCGTTTTGTGTTTTTGAGCCATCTGTGTAGATGCGCACTTCATTGGCTCCCGACTGATCCCTTTCTTCCTCTACTGTTTGTATAATATAGTTTTTGTTGAACATAGGTTGGTTTGGTGTTCTATCACACGGGGCAGCGATGAGTGGCTGGTACTCAATCGCCCGGTCCAGGATTTTAGCGTGTGGGCTGGTTAAATTCTTGCCCCATATGCCCAGATGCATTAGCCTGATAGCAGCTAGTGCGGCCTCCTGCTGTATGTACAGGTCCAGGGGAGTTAATTGAAGGGCTATCTCCATGGCTGCTGTTGGGGTGGTTCTCATGCAGCCAGTGGTAGCTGAACAGGCCAGTCGTTGGAAGCGCTGTAGTCTAGTAATGGTGGTCGAGAGTTCGGTCCTCGTCCACCAAACCAGAGCGCCATAAGCCAACATTGGCCTGATCACCGCTTTATATAGCCACAGGGTAATCTTCGGAGAAAGCCCCCATGTTTTTCCTAACATTTTTTTACATTGGTATAGTGCAATTGTGCTTTTATTGAGTTTGTAGTCAAGATGCTTGTTCCAGAGCAGTTTGCTGTCAAGGATCACCCCCAAGTACTTGACTTCGTCTTTGAGTGTTAGTTCTGTGTTGAAGAGTTTTGGAAGCCTATGGGGTCCCAGGGTTCTTTTGTTGGTGAACATTATTAGTTCTGTTTTCGAGGGGTTAACCGATAGTTCGTGTTTCGTGCACCAACTCTCGATTATTTTAAAGGCACTTCTCATGAGATCACACAAGATGCCCTCAAATTTCCCCGAGATTAAAATTGCTATGTCGTCCGCGTATCCCACCGAGTACAGACTGCTGGCGTTGAGCTCTGCGATGAGCTCATTTACGACCAAGTTCCACAGTAGTGGTGACAGCACCCCACCCTGTGGGCAGCCTCTACTTACGATACCTCGCGTGGTGGTGTTCACGGTAAATCGAATAGCACGGTATTTTAGCATGTTATTGATCCATTCTATGAGTGTTCGCGCAACACCGTGCGTGGCAAGTGCCTGTTCGATGCTGGCGAAGTTAGTTTTATCGAAAGCACCTTCTATATCAATGAAGGCGCCTAGGGTTGGGGTTTTAGCTTTAAGAGCACTTCCTATGCGTGAAACTACGCTATGGAGTGCTGATTCAGTTGATTTGCCTGCACAGTAGGCGTGTTGATTAGGATGTAAGGGTCTATGTACCGAAATTTGGGACCTAATCTTCCTATCCCCCAGCCTCTCCAGTGTCTTCAGGAAGAACGAGGAGAGGCTTATGGGTCTAAAAGACTTGGGTTGGGTGTAGTCACCCCTGCCCGGCTTCGGTATGAAAATTATTTTTACTTCCCGCCAGTTCAAGGGGATGTAGCGGTGGGCCAGGCAGGCTCGAAATACCTTAAGGAGGTAATCAGCCAGTAGATCTTGGCTCCACCTGAGCAGAGCTGGGAAAATACCGTCCAGCCCTGCTGCCTTGAAAGGTAAGAAGGTGTTGATTGCCCATGTTATCTTGTCTTTGTCAATTACTTCTAACGCCACCTCCCAATCCAGGCTACTCGTGGCCCTCTCCCTATGTGGTTCCCAGCTTTGCTGGGTGGCAATCTGGCATCCTGGGAAGTGGGTGGTTAGAAGTAGTTCGCTTGTTTCAGCGTCGTTTGTAGTGTAGGTGTTATCTGTTTTTTTCAGGCATCCTATTGAGTGGTCTTTGTCTTGAGCAAGACAGGTTTTAACCCTCATTGCCTGGTTGTTACTTTCGATGTTAGTGCAGAAACGCCTCCAGCTATTCTTTCCTCTTAGGCGTATCAGTTTTTTATAAGTTTTACGAGCTATTGTATAGCAGTCCCAATCTACTGGCGACCGTGTGTTCCTAGCTCTGTTGAACAGTCTTCTCAGCTTGCGTCGGTGCCTTTCCAGCTCAGGACCCCACCAGGAATGGCGAGCTCCCTGCCTAGGTACCGTCAGGGGGCACGACTGCTCATAGCTAGATAGAAGGATGGATGTTATGTTGTTTACATGTTCGTCTAAATTGGTTACCGGTATTTCAGCCGGAAGGGTGGGTAGTCTACCTAGTTCAGCCTCGACGAGTTTTATAAACTTGGCTTGGTCGGTATTGCGAGGAACCCTTCTTGGCTGTGGTTTGGTTAGATTGAAGTTAATGGTATAGCGAATCCATCTGTGGTCCGAGCATGATATTTCGTTGGACACATGCCAGTCCTGTATGGAGTTGGAAATACCTATGGTTGCTATAGTTAAGTCAATTATTGTTTGCGATCTCGCGTTTATGAAAGTAGGTTCGGAACCTGTGTTGAGTAAAACAAGGTTATTACTAAGAATAAAATCAAGCATTACCTCACCTCGGTTGTTGGTTTTGACATTACCCCAGAGCGTGTGATGCGCATTGGAGTCTGTCGCGATGATTAGTTCCAGTTTCTCCTTTTCACAGTACTCGACCAATGAGGCGAGCTCTGGCAGAGGCACGTCCTCGTCGCCTGGCAGGTATGCCGAGGCTAGTACAATGTCCGGGAGTTTCTGTTCGGTTCTGAAAAGCCTGATTGCTGTCAGGTCCCTTGAACAGAATTCGTTAATTAAAAGGTTAGGTACATGTTTTGGGACAAAAATGCAGGTGCGCGGATTACTTACGGAGGTGTCTAGCAGCAACTTACCTCCGATGTTACCAAGACCGCATATTTTGCCACCCCTGATCCACGGCTCTTGGATGAGGGCGATGGTGTTCGCTTGTTGTGGTTGTTTTATCTCCAGCACTCTGCGCAAGGTGGCCGACGCAGATTGGCTGTGCTGGAGGTTGGTCTGCAGGATATTAGTCCCGCAAAGGAGAGGAGCAGAGGCTGCTGTCCTCGCCCTCGCTTCTCTCCCCTGCCGGAAAGCAGTCCTCGTCCGATGTTAGACCGGGCGAGGGTGGATCTGCCTTTGATCCTGCTGTTGAGACAACCTCGAGTGCTGCCATGGAAGTTGCCAACTCCACCGCCCCCTCAACGCTCTCCATCGCGGAAGGCGATGGGGAACGTCCAGGTAGCGGCAGACCAAGCTCCCTCCCAGGCGCACTCGAGGCTGTTGTTGATGCCGACGCAGCGGCTGCCTCCCTGGTTCCACCGTCCTCCAGGAAGCAGATGTATAAACTACCCATAAGGTAGTATACCCGCCGCTGCTGGTCCTTTATGGTTTTGACCATGGACTCCGGCACACGAAAGAAGAGACAGGTCCCCGGGGGCTCCTGCCTAACCCTTTCGTGTGTCAGAGTCCAGGTGTTCATTTTCAGGTTTGGGTTCTGCCTCGCCAACATCCTGAGCAGCTGTGTAGTGTCCTCAGTGGTCTCCGGGACATACAGCATACACAATGCCTTTTTAGGAATGTCGGCTTGGGGCCGAACGGTGAGCGTGGTCCCCGGGAGTGGGGACGATATGTTGTTGACGACCCCTTTGAGCCAAGCCAGTGTGAAGTCGTCCTCGCACCAAGTTTTGAGGACGCCTTCGGCGAAATGGGCCCGGCCTCTGAAGTGGATCGCGGTGTTCGTGTCCGTTTGTTCAGGAGCTGCCATCAGCAGAGCCCGGAGCTGGTTCTCTATGTTTGACGGATCCCCTCCGCTTGCTCCTGCGTCATGTCCGAGAAAGGCTCGGTCATGACGGCGACACACAGCTCGTTCGTTCTGAACGACGCGGCCGCTTCGGCGTAGCTCACCAAAGTTCCGTCAACCATACGGGAGCGGGCAGGCTTGCTCTTCTTGCTAATCCCCGTTGGTGTGACGGAATCTTCGGGACGCGTACGCTTCTGCGCCCGGGTCGGTGGTACCATAGTGGTGTTTTTCTGTTGTTTGCGTCCTCTTGGCCTCGTGCAGCGCTTGCGCTTGGTGCCGGTGGCAGCCTCGCCTTTGGGCGTCTCGGCCGTTACCAACACCGCCTTGTGGGACGTCTTTTTGTTTGGCACTGTTTGCCAGGTTGATCCTCCTGCCATTGGGGCCTTGGCCAGACTCGTCGGGTCCCTCTCAGAGACCGCAGCCGTTAACGCAACCCGTGTTTTGGGCGCATCCACATTTGCAGTACTCCTCGAGTCGCCACGAGCAAGAACTGTCCTTGGCCTTTCGGTCAGGGTAGAGTTCGAGGGCGCATCCATGGACGCAGATGGGGTTGGGGTCGCTCGGGACGCAGCCTGTTGTGGCGCATCCCTTACGGTTGCCTTCCTCATCGCATCCTTGGACGCAGCCAAGCGTTTATGACTAGCGGGTGCATCTTTGGACGCAGCCTTAGGCGGTTTTCGCTTAGGCACATCCTGAGACGCAACCCTTGTGTCGGTTATGGAAGGCGCATCTGAAGACGCGGCCTTTGGTGCGTTGGTTTCTATAAGCGCATCCGACGAACGGGACGCAGCTTGTGGTTTGGTTGGTTCTGTAGAAGTCTCTTTGTCCATGGGTTTGGATGTTAGAGATTCACCGTCGGAGCTCTCCACCCGCCACGGAGCCCTCAGTCGGGGACGTCGCTCGTTCAACGAGCAAACGCCAGAGCTACTCCTTCGGTATAGGATCAACCTAGTAGGAAATTGACGAGCCCGCACGCGACGGAGGATCCCGGGACTGTATACGACACGAGACTATGCCGCAACTCATCCCCAGACCCCACGCCGCGCCGGCTGCCCTCCCCCACTAAGTCGACCCTCGCTTGACATCCCGCTTATGGGATGCCTCAGCCGATTGATCGTGGGTAGCTACCCCACGACCTCCCGTGTAGGAGGAAATCCGGGCCAAAGTAGTGTGTTGTGTGCAACCTGCTCCACTCAACTACCAGGATTCCTTCATCCCTCCGTACGGGTCCCCGCGCACGGCACAAACACGCGGGAGCCGAGTGCTTTTAAACGAAAAAAAATAAAATGAAATCATCTTTATATCATCTTGATCTGACTACTCTGCGAAGAAAGGCAGACATAAACTCAGAAGAAGAAACTAAAGAAGTAAGAAACATCCCTTTTTATGTTAATTTACTAGCTAATATGACCGGTTTGAAATTAATTAGAGATCATCGTCGAACGACGTCGGGTCGCGTGGCTAGTCTCATGAATACTTATGAGGGATTAATGGCTTGTCTGTTTGTATGGGGTCACGTTTTGTGTTTTTAGGAATGATTTATTGTGGCATTTATTTTGTACTGGCCTTTGCCAGCGGCTTCGCCCGCTCTGTACTTTCGTCCCCTATTTAACTCCCTGGATTGAATTCCGAAAATTAATTCCTTATTCTTTGTCTACATTATAAAGAGAACCTCTGTGCAAAATTTCTACTTTCTAGATCCAAGGGTTTGAGCTGGGCGTTGATGAGTCTGTCAGTCAGGACTTTTCTTTTAAATACATAAAATATCTAAAAATTAAAACTATTGGCTTAAAAAAAAAATCAGCATAGGGAAATCAGCCGCTGAGGGCGTAAAGTTTGATTTTGTGTAATATTTGTTTATTAGGTACGCATTAACACTAAGATGGCTGAACGAATTCGGATGACATTTGGCACATGGATAGACCAAGACGGACATAGACTACTTTTTATCAGACGATTGCAGACGAAGACGCGGGCAACAGCTAGTTATACATATTTTCGGTTACGTAATTTTATTTCTTCAAGAAATTAAGTTAAATTTTATTTTGCGGTCGTTAAAAACAGTGGTGTGCATGCCTTAATATTCTTCATAACTAGGGAACCGTTCACTGTGAGTGGTCGACATGAACAAAGTCAGTGTTTTTTTACACTAGTTTTTAATTTCAACTAATTTTTCATACTTAAACTATTGCAGACAGCAGTCGAGTGTTAGTCCTACCCTACCATTTATCTCAATCCTCGGCCACTCACCCAGCTGCTAGCAGGCTCCTTACGAAGATCGCAGCTCCCGCCAAGAATGAGGTCGTTTACATGCTTGCTGATTCATACACATGTCCACTTTTAGGTGGTTTGAGTACTTTATGCGGTCTGTTCAGTTTGAGTACTCTACGCAATGACCTTGGTGGTTCATTAAAGTTCGTTGAGGTATGCTACACGATTATTGACAAATGCTCGCATTGACTGGACGGTTCTACTCAAATATGTTGGTTCTTTCCTCAAAAGACCATTTCAGACAATAATTCACAATGACCTCGCGTGATTTCACCAAGATTATGTCTGGGAATGAAAAGTGACCTCTGAGTTTGTTTCAGTCTTTCTTCTCAGAGTAATCGAATAGGAAGCACTATACAATCTACTTTGTCAAAATTTTTGCACACACCTTGCAGAAATCAGATTCATATCCTGCTAATATTTTAAATGTGAAAGTTTGTATGTTTAGATGTTTCTTACAAAACTACTTTGTTTGTTTGTTTTTGTTTTTACGTGATCAATCACGTAAAAACAGCTGAACGGATTTAGTTTGTAATCTGGAATAACACAAGAGATATTTTTATCCCCATAGGACGTTCCCGTGGGATAATTATTGGTCTACACGCGGGCGAAACTGCTGGCGAAAGGTAGTTACTTAAAATTTACCGCGCAAACACTCCAATTCATGCACCTTATGAGCGCCTGCTAGCTTCAGTCTGCCATCATTTGCGACAAAGCACGTTGCTTTGCGATTATTTGCAGGCTCTATTTTAATTGCCTCTCATAGTCAGTCCGTGTATACAGGATGGCATGGGATATCGACGCACAACCGTGAATTTAGAATATGATTCTGATCCTGAATAAAACTTTCAACGCGTGGAAATATTTGCTCGGTTTTGATTGAATTAAAAATATTGATGCTCCATACATTTTCATAGTGTACTTAGGTATTGCACTTTTCTTTGAAACAAGTGATATTTTTTGGACAACTTACGAAGATTTTTTACGCTAGTGGGTTTATACTCAATTCCTTATTACAGTTTGCGTGAGGTTGTCTGTGCCTGTTAACCCATCTTAATAATTAATTACTTAATTAATATTAATAAGAATAAACTGTTCTTCAGTTTCTGTAATATTTTGATAACACTGATTTTATTATCAAATATCTGTTAGATTTGCTGCTGATCATTTGACTTTTCATGAACTACATTTATTCACATAAACAGTTCTAAGCATTCAATTCAAAACCTAATGAAACGTAAAAGCAATTGATCCTGTAAATGTGTTGCAAATCCCTTCCCCTCGTTATCAACATGACACACGCCCTCACTCTGTTCAGTAAGGCGGATGAATTGAATACCGTCATTCTGTAAGGGTCCCGTATCCAAAGGGTGCCAACGCCCTATTGCTAAAGGCTCCGCTCCCATTCATCTGTAACAGGGCTGCATGTTTTGATCTTTTGTAGACACTTGAAATGTTAACTGAGTGTGTACAGAGATGAGAATTAATATGTATACACATAGCCAAATTATTTAAAGTAGGTAAGCGTAGACAACTATATTAGTGCTCGTGACTGTACTACTAACTATAACCGCTATAACTAACTAATTTTCAATTTTCATTTTACAAAAGAGGGCAATCCGCGCAATCTATAAAATGGGGCCTCGCGAGTCTCTTAGAAACAAATTCAGCGAAATTGATATATTAACTCTGCCTTCTCTTTACATCCTAGAAAATATCTTGTATGTTCGCAAAAACTTAGGCCTTTTCAAAAAACGATGCGATTTCCATAATCTGAATACACGTAGTAAAGATGAAATTGTGATTCCAAAATTTAGATTGACTAAAACTAGCAAGTCATTTCTAATAAACAGTATCCGCTTCTATAACAAGTTGCCAAAGTCGGTTACAGAACTTAGCGATGGAAAGTTTAAAACGCACATCAAACGTGTCCTTATCAAAAAAGCATATTATAAGATAAAAGACTACGTTGAAGACAGGGAAGTTTGGCATTAATTCCTTCTGCACATGTGGCTTCCCTGGTACCTCATTAACAGCATAACTATGTGAAAGTCTATTAACTGCTCTCAAATACAAAGTTCTTTTTAATTCTTTTTATTTTTACAATGCTGACATATTCTCGTCATTAATTGACATTATACATCAATTTTATTTAGGTTCATTTTATTTATGTAGATTATTTTACATATTGTGAATGAGAGAACGTTGTAGGCCTTACTGACTGTAGATTTGTAGACGATTTTCTATTCTGTATTCGTCTAAGTACCTGGTACTTATTGATAGGCCTGCGCTGTCCTCCCATACATTTAATCTCTGTAATTTGAAAATATTGTTAAAGCCAATTATTTTTAAAAGAGTAACCGTGGAGTTTCTTGCCGGCTCTTCTCCATAGGAAACAACAATTTGGAACCGTGCACCTAGCTTCTGACGTTTCATAAGTGCCCATGCAGGTTTATATGAAATAAAAATATTTTGATTTTGATTTTGATAACAATATAGCCGCTATTTAAAATAACTTTTCTACAAAAAAAAAAAAAAAAAACGCTACAAAGTGAAAAGGAGAATGTGCGTTCTGCCCCAGTGTTGTATTAAGTTGTGATATACACACGTCAGTTTAAAGATCATAAAAAGACCTTTGATTTTATTGGCACTGTTCTATATTATTTTGACATGTATTTGTTCTGCTGCCGACTAAAGCCATATTTAATTATTTGTGCGCATGGATAAATAGGTATATTGTTGATGCTCAATTCTTCGGTAATTCCAAATTTATAGGGATGAATAAAACGTCATGTATTTACAATGAAATTCGTTTAAAATATATAAATGATTACTAAAAGACCAAGCATTGGCTTAGCGTCAAGTTCAGATAGAAAATAAAACTGTTAGTAAACGCTTTGACAAACAATTTAAAAAGAAACCAAACATTTTAATCGTTAGACCTGCCCTCACCGTTTATAATCACTTGAAATGGCCATTTTGAGAAAAGTATAGTAGTAAGTTCACTCATACCTATGTTGATAAAGGAGGATCCTTCGACCAGACGGGTATTGTGTCTGGTGGGCAACTGCCCGACGGTTGATGTCGGGATGTTGTTTAAATACGAGTCGCGCGGTAAACTCTGCTTGCGCGATGTAGAATTTCTGTGACGTCAACTCTTTGATGCGTAATTCGCATGTATCTTGGAAAAGGCGCCACACTATTATTAGATTCGTTTTCTCCTCTACCGGTAGCTATTTCTCCTGACAAAGTTTATTTTGTTTGTAATATGTGTGCAGCATAGTCAGCCTATAATGTTCCCACTGCTGGGGCACAGGCCTCCCCTCAGTGAGAGGGATTGGGCCGTAGTCCAACACGCGGGCCCAGTGCGGGTTGGTAGTTTTGCCCGTCTCCGAATTTTTATTTCTAGGACATGCCGGTTTCCTCACGATGTTTTCCTTCACCGTTTTGAGAGCAGTGTTGATGATATAATTGACACAAAGTATGCCTGGCATGGTTCGAAATCCACGACGTATGCATTAGTATTTATTCTTATATTTTATAGTAGTTTCCCAGCTATTCATCCCGTATGTTACAATTGCCATGTTTTGTCTCTGCATCACCCTAAAGTTGACTCGTAGAAAATGCTGTCCGCCTTCGTACTGGATGGTTTTACTTGTGCATAAAGTTGTAATAAATAAAATGAAATAGCCTATCCATGACACAAGTCAAGTCACTGCGTCATTGCGTGTCAGAGGTGTCTAAACGAAGCATAAAATCCTTTATTTTTGTTGCCGCCGGAGGGGTAATCTAACGATGTAAATCTTACTAAGAAACAAAATCAAAGTTACAATTCATCTTTGCACGCTCCCTTCGCATGCCACTTTCTAAACGCCTCCATAGCACCAAGAACATTTTCTGAGAATAATTCGGGCTTCTCCATCGCTAAGAAATGACCACCATCGTCCAAAACAGTTGAATTCAGTAGATTAGTAAACTTGTACTTCAACATGCTCGGCGTCTGGTATAACAGTTCACTTTTGGCGTGCACTGTCCACGTTGGAACCGGTGTTGACAGCCTGAAAAAATAACGGGAAATATTTCATTGTTCCTCTAAACACTTATTGACGTTCTAATGATAAAATGAACCTCTAAAAACTTTCACCGCTTCCAATGATTTACACATGTTTTTAAATAATTGAGTCGCTTTTTTTAAACGTATTTAAGTTGATAAGGACTAAAACATAGCTTTGTAACTACCGCATTATACGTGACCATTTTTCAGAAGTTATAATGACTAAGTACAGTAAGCTATCCTATAATAAGAGAGGACTGTCCCACCATACATTGTTTTATTAAGTCTCAAATTACGCAGCGTTTTCGAAGATTACATTTTCCGAAATGTTCAACCAATTTATACAAAAGCTTAACAAATTATTCACTCACACCTACCTCATGATTCACTCTGTCTATTGGTGAAAACCGCATGAAAATTTGTTGTGTTTTTGAGTTAATAGCGAACAGGCTGACAGACGCGGCAGGGGACTTTGTTTTATAATACGTCGTGTTATAGGAAACGCAAACAACTAAAAAAGATACCTAAAAATAATCCACTGCTCCGTGCATTTGTTTTTTTAATTTAATTAAAACTGCAAAATAACTTTTGTTTTGGAATTTGTTCGATTTAAATAACATCAAACGCATCGCTGTTTTGAGTCTTATTTATTGCCGCGATGCGTTTTTGTCAACTATATACTTGTTTTGCTTCTTACCGCGTGGAACATAACGCGCCGTCGACTTGGGCTTGGTCCTTACCGGACAGCTAGCTACTGTAGCGTAAAACCGCTACGGTTAAAACCTCTTCCATTTCTATTCCAAACTTTTCAATAAAAAATTTCTTCATCGAGGTTAATCACATTTAAACTTCGAAATGGTGAAAAAATCGTCGGTTGTTTGCAGTCTGACGGCGCCACTACGTTTTGGGACCCTATGCGTGATGGTCTTCTTTAATTTTCCTCAATAATATTGAAATTTTGAATTAAATTAAGTGATTATATTCGAGACATCAAGTTTGTGTAAACTATAAAATACCGGTGCACGTGTGTACCGGTCGTGTTGTAATTTTCCGTATTAATTTGGTATGTATTGTCGCCTATTTTTTCTCTTTTCGATCTAATTCTCTCTAGATTCATAATTAATCAAAGATTCTGCTTGTACCGGTGGTCTTTTTTTTTTTTTTTTTTTTTGGGTGGGAAATCATCAAATAACTTCTCCCGCTCTGGGTGGAGCAGGAGGGCGTGTCAGACTTTTACTGACTAAAACCCACCCGTGTTCCTTCAGTAGCCCTTAAGCCAGGGGCTGTGGTGTCTCTTTCGAACAAACCCGCACCCCTGGCAGGCATCGACCCTTGCGGGTCCCATCACTTTTTGTGCTGACATCTCTTTGAGGCGCGCGTGGAACACAACGCGCCGTCGACTTGGGCTTGGTCCTTACCGGACAGCGAGCTACCCATTACTCGCCGTCCGCAAGCCCATGCCTACGGTGGCCGGAAATCGGCCTGGGGTTGTACCGGTGGTCTGAAGTTTCCTTTTTGTCTAGATCCCGATATAAGCCAATTTTTGGCTTCACCCTACGGGTATAACGTCGTTTGTAACCCACGGCGGAGGTTGAGGCGCTCTCGCCCAAAATCCAGGCGCGTCACGTGCCGTGACGTCCACCTCCAAGGATTGAGACGAGTACGAGGTAGACGCGGGCTCTGCAGCTCTGTAACTCCGTGTTTTCTACGATTCTCCCGACAGACGTGTCCTGCCGTCCTGGATTTATCCGTGATTACATAGCAAGAGTTTTATTTTAAAAAGTGCACCTGATTAAAATATTTCTTTTCTAATATTTCCATGTCTAAAACTCTATATTTCTTTTCAAAAATTCTCATGTCTAAAATTCTAATAACTCTAACCTGAAGCCTATCAAGACGCGTTGGATTCGCTTAGTGTTTTGTTCTTAAAATTACCCTTTTTTGCTTAATCGCCTAGTCGTTAACCGATTGCAATCGATTTTTTGTTAGGTCGAATTAAAATAATCTTTTACGTAAAATTTTTAAAAATAAAAAATTTCCTCACTAAGTTGACCCACGCCAACGGAAAGTTCCCAAAATAATTACGTATTTTTTTAAGGAAAAACTTATTTTAACCTTTTTTTTTAATTTCTTGTTATTCTACCTTTTTTTTAAAATCAAAATTAAACGTATTAAGTAGCGGTCTGTGTCTCATTTAACGCACTTATTTTTTTACGCTACACTACCCATTACTCGCCGTCCGCAAGCTCATGCGTACGGTGGCCGGAAATCGGCCTGGGATTCCCGACGCCCAGGGCGTCTCTGTATCCCACATCGGCTGGGTTAGGGCATACAATTATTTTTGTCCTGGTGGGATAATTTCTACTTTCAAAGTGAGCGAAGCCGCTTGGTAAAACTCATATTGACCTGCATAGCTATTCACAACCGTGCAATGTCGAAACATCATTCAATGTTGTCAAAAGTGTCCTCTACAGGCTCTTCGCAAAAAAAAAAAATGCTTGTCCTCTGAATAGAATTTTGAAAGAATTTTGAACAATTTTCATCACTTCAAGCAGTGGCGGATTTACACATTTGCCGCCAGTAAGCTATTCAGTTTTTGCCGCCCCTACTATCCTCTGTAATTCAATACACTAGTTTACAATTATATGAATTATATTCTTCGTAAATTTTTTTTTTTGGATGGGTAATCGTCAAATGACTTCTCCCGCTCTAGCGGAGCAGGAGGGCGTGTCAGAATTTTATTGACTAAAACCCAGCTGTGTTCCTTTGGCATTCGATTTGGCACAGTACACTCCTGTTGCCTGTGCTAGGGCCATGGTAACTCTTTCGAACAAATCCGCGACCCTGACAGGCATCGGCTTTAGCGGACCCATCAATCAATGAATTGTTCTTTGGACCCATCAATCAATTGTTGCTGACATCTCTTTGACGCGTGCGTGCAACACAACTTGCCGTGGACCGTGACCGGGACCGGGACCATTGCTCGGAGTCCGCAAGCCCGTCCCTACGGTGGTCGCGACTGGGCTATGGACTCCCGACGCCCAGGGCGACTCCTGCGGCGGCTAGAGGCGCGAGGGCGCAATCCTTGCCTCTTCCTCATGCTCTCCACCTTCTCCTTCGCGAGCATTACTGCTTCGCAAAAGAAAGTGACGGCTTCCCATGCACCCTCGCTCCGTACCATGGGACCGCATCTGTGGGACATCGGGTACGACTAGATGCTGCGCGCCGAACTCCCCAGCAGGGTCAGCGTGATTTGCACCGGTCCTGGTCCTGGCACAGGAGAGGTTGCACCAGGCGGCGGCCGAACTAGCGACACGCGTGGTTACGACAATCATCGAAAGGATCTGGCAATTGGGACTCAATGTGGCTCTGCACAAGTCTGAGGCCATGTGTTTTCATAGTCCTCGGAACGCGCCACAGTCGGATTCCCAAATAACGGTAGGAGGGATTCGCATCGGCGTCGAGTCAACGATGATGATGATGATGATGTTGGGATTTGTCCTCGATAGTCGGTGAAACTTCGTGGAGCATTTCCGACGTTAGGCTCCCAGACTGGAGTGGGCCGGGGCTGCCTTAAAGTGGCTCCTGCCCAATCAAGGGGGTCCAAACGCCTCCTGCCGGAGGCTGTACTCGGCTAGTAGGCCCAGCCTACTCAGCCTACTGGTAAATCCGCCACTGACTTCAAGGCAAATATTTTACAACACAAATTCAGGTTTGCATATTCATTATTATCTGGGTGCTTACTCTCGAATATAAAGTTAAACGTCAGGGATTGGCTAGACTGTGAGTCCAGCCAATCCCTGACGTTTAACTGATAATTCCAGGTCCAAGGGTTTGAGCTGGGCGTTGATGAATCAGTCAGTCAGTCAGGACTTTTCTTTTTATTAATATGGATAGAAGACTGCTTTTAGAGTAATACCTACCACTAAGTAATTAGTGAAATGTTTTTAAATAAATAATTTCACTTAAGATTGCACACAAGAACGAAAAATAAAAAACACTGCGGCGCTAGTAGTCACCAAAACAAATATGGCGGCAATAGCTGTTTGCGCTATTGACGCCATATTTGTTTTGGTGACTACTAGCGCCGCAGTGGAAAATAACCGAACTAAATTTTAATATCACTTGGCTGAGTCTTGGTCAGTCATTTTCAAAGGGCTGACTGACAACTTTGCGTATTGAAACGCAAAGTTGTTAAACGTTGAAAGATCCTAGTTAACTATCGGCCTAGGCATCCGATTGGATGCCGGCGTTTAATGAACAGCCTGGGCATCCCATTAGCTGACTAATTTAACCAGATGTCTGCGACAGATATACGCTGACTCCCTGGAAAGATATCTTTAGTCGTAGTGAAGTTTCCACTCCAGGACTCGTCTGCTCCACCGTCCATCGGTCCTACGCCTACGACAAACATGGCCAGCCCACTGCCGCTTCAGCTTGCACACTCTATAAGCTATGTCGGTAACTCCGGTTCTTTTTTAATATTACAATATTGCAGACAGCCTAGTATGGTGCCATACGATTAAATAGCAAAAAACGAAAAAAAAAAAAAAGTTTACGAAACTGGTGGCTAAATAAAAGAAAAAAAAAACAAAGCCTGCTTTTTATTATGTGAACCAATAGCTGCAATTACATGAATTTGTTTGGGTATTTTTTTTTTTTACAAATAATAGAAACATCACAATTACCTACGTTTTATGAAAAAACAATTTTTATTTTTTCGGTCTAATTCAAAAGTTATATAATTTAAAATAATTAGACAGAGAGGGATGGAAAGAAAGTAGGGAGGCCTTTACCCAGCAGTAAAATAAACCCAGTACCGAAAACACGCTGACAGTTCCCGAACAAACCCGAGCGCATGTGACGTCACAGTGATAATTTCTACTCATCGTCGTAGCACACAGTTATTACAGTGTTTTGATTTAAAATCAATCAAATGTTCTGATAATATTGATAAACTATCTTCTGACCCACACCGTGCGTCGCATCGAATCGCTTGGCCGTGCGAGTACTTCGTATTCGTGACTTTTTGCTCGGTTCTTCGATGGACTATCCAACTCTAAAGTAATTGTTCCATTCGAACCAGTAGTTCCTAAAATTAGCACGTACAACCAAACACACAAACAAACTATTTCGCTTTATAATATTAAATTAAGTATAGTTGTAGAAAAAATAGTTACCAATCGTGCTTGTTTCGTACACACGGCTACAAATCAAGCTATACATTTCCAGTATAAGCTGATCTCGCATTGTATAGGATTTCCGTACAATGCGAGATCAGCGTAAACTGGAAATGTATAGCTTGATGTGTAGCCGTGTGTACCATTACGAATGCCTACTATAAAAACAACTCCCCAAAACATGTTTTTAAGATATTAAACTTTGAAATAAATAGTTTTAAGCAAGTTTTATCATTTTAATGAAAGTATTTTTAAATAATAGGTACAATAATTTGATAACAGTTTGTGTAAATGTATAACTTGAATAAATAGAATTCGATGAATATTTTTTTTTAACTAACCTACAAATCACAATAACTTTAAAAATCATAGTATGAAAAAAAACTATAGGGTGAAGGGCGGGGGCGTGCCGGGGGACTGTCTGTACCATTATGACGTCACAAACATGGCAACCAATCTTGACGCATTCGTTGTCACGTGATTCTATTTAAAATTTTATCAATTTTAAATTGTTTGTACTTAATAGATGTAAAAGAAAAGAGTTTTTCTCATTGACTATTATTATAATTTATGATAAGAGTTAAAATACATTAAAAAAATCAATTCACATGTTATCTCAAAAATCACAAGCAAAATATTTCCACATAAACCTACATGACTTATGAAACGTCAGGTATTCCAATTGGTTGTTTCCTTTGGAAAAAAGCCGGGAAGAAACTCCACGGTTACATAAGGAGAAGAGTTGGCACAGTTACCTACTGTATAACAAAAAAATGGCTTGAACAATGGTTTCAAATAACTCAAGCTTTACTAAGCTTGAGTAATTTCCCATTATGATAACAGAATAAGCATATATTTGTAAAAAGTTTGTGTATGTCAAGATAATTTTCATTTACAGTTGTCTTGTTAGTTACAACAATATTCTTCATTATACGAAGAATCTTCGTTAGATATCTTTTCGAAGCGTGAAGTTGTTGGAGTTTTTTCGCAGATAAACTTCTGCGCTTCATTATCACAATGAATGTCATCCAAAGTCCCTTCTGGGTAGACAATTCCACATAGATTGACTCCTTTGTTGTCTGGCTGCCCTTTTGCCCATACGTTGTAGACATTCTGAATTTTGTCTCCTGAAATAAAATATTGGTGTTTGAAAAACTTTATCTTGTGGCAGCATTTTGTCATGCCTTTGAATTTCGCTACACACCTAACAAAATCAGAATAATTTATTTCACATAAACCTACATGGACACTTATGAAACGTCAGAAGCTACGTGCACGGTTCCAATTGGTCGTTTGGTCGTATCTTATGGAGGGGAGCCGGCAAGAAACTCCAAGGTTACTCTTTTAAAATAATTGGCTTTTACAATGTTTTAAAATTACAATGTTGGAAGTTATGGGAGGACAGTGAAGGCCTGTCGATAAGTGCCAGGTACTTAATAAAAAATAAAATGGTCAACAAAGCTTCAACCTACAATGCCCACAACGACATCTAATTCACAATGTATAAAATAATCTACATAAATAATAGATACATAAAATATTAAAGACCAAACGTAACGTAGGTTCTGCATCGCGTAGGGAGAGTTGTTAATTACAGGGTCAAACTAAATTAGCTGGCAATATTTTACCACCGTGTTGGTTATTGATATTGAAAAGTAAAGGAATGAAAAAAATAGAAACATTTCATCATTCTTTCAGCTGGTTTTGTAAGTTTTTCATGGAACATAGATATTTTTTATGAATTCTCAAAAACCATAACATAACAGACTTTTCTTGTCCTTAATGTTCATGTCGGAGTCATTTACAGTTTTGAACAAATTTGGAATGACGAAAAAAAAAGATTGCTTTTGTGTATATTTTTGTTCAATATCGATACCCAATACAAAATAGTAAATTATTGCCAGCTAAATTTAATTTGACCCAGTATACAACATCCCGACATTCAATATCGGACAGCATCAATTTGGTCGAAGGATCCGCCCTTTTGTCTGGCAGTTGTATAACTTCACATCCTGTACCTCATACCTCTGCAATTTGATGTTAGCTGGTTTACATGTTTAATATCGCTCTGGACTATGTTTTTGGAGTCCCTGAGCGATCGAATCCAGAACGAGGTAACCCGGCAAAAAACCAAAGCAGTCGACACCTGCCCACAGAATAAGCAAGCTAAAGTGGCAATGGGACGGCCATACTAGCCGTTCTACCGCCAAATGTATTGGCAATCGTATCCTTAGAAGTGTCCCAGGCTAGGAGAAGCGACGATCTTCGAAGATAAGACAGGAGTCGATGAATAAGAGTTTCGAGGATCGAGTATATGGGCGCCAAATCATTATTTGATTTTATTTTAAACTTGTTTGATTGTTTTGTACCTAATTTGACTTTCATGTTAATAAATAAGTGAATACTTGTGTTTTCGGTTAAGTCTGTAATAAGGTTTTATTTTGATGTATTTAAAAATGATGGTTTCCGGTTGAATTTATATTAAATTTCTATTTAGTTACTTACTTCCTTTTGACTTGTTTAAAATACTGTAGTTTCCGGTTGAATTTAAAAGTTTTTATTCTGATACTTCCTTTTGAGTTATTTATAATATTGTGCGTTTCCGGATGACTTTGTTTTAAGGTTCTATGTATTAAGTATTTATTTTGACACATCCGCTGGAATTATTTAAAATGTAACTTCCTTTGAGTTTATATTATTAAGGATTTATTTTGACACATCCGTTTGATTTATATAAAATTCTACTTGGCGGCAAAGTTTCGCGTAATGTTTGGCGGCTAAACTTTGGCGGGTTAACTTTGGCGGTAATTTTATGTATAAAAATGATTGTAATGCTTATGAATTAATTATTATTTGCTCGTCGCTCGTGGAATAAACATCTTGAGTTTGATTAAGGTATTTTCTTTGAACTCTCTTAAATATTTTACTGCCATTTTCTTTTACTGTGTGTGTGTGTAATATATTGGTGCAAACCAATATGTCGGACTCCAACAACGACGGCTATGAAGCGCCGACAGCAGCGGTGGGATCCACCTCGCCCCTACTGAGGCCTTCTGGATTCCGCGTCCGTAAACCAGTGCCGACCGCCCAGCCTGACCCAACTTTCTCCATGGAGCAAGTAATGAGCCTGGTGACATCAATCACGAAGCAAGCCACATCGAGTGCCGTAGCCGCAGCGCTATCCGCTGCTCCAGCGCCTTCACGGGATCGTGCCAATTTCTACCTACCGCCATTCGATCCCGATGTGCGCTCGCACGATATCAGAGACTGGTGTGCCAATATTGACCAAACTATTACAACTATTGGCATATCACCACATGAAGCTCGCATGAAGGCAATACTGCAGCTGAAAGGAAGAGCGAAGACGTGGGCTGATACGTGGTCCCTACAATCCACCACGTGGGAGCAAGTTAAGCAAGATCTGATCCAGACATTCGGCGAAGAGTTCCGGTATGCTGACGACGTCCAGCGGTGGCGCGGCTACACGTCGGAGCAGGCGAGCAGCTACGCGGACTACGCAACCACGGGATGGACGCTGTTCAAGAGAGTGCGGCCCGAAGCCGCAGACACCGAGGTAATTGATGCTCTTATCACTGGTATCTACCCCGATTTTGTGAAATGTGAATTGTTACGTAATACGCCTGACTCTTTGCCCAAACTAGTCTCCGTTCTGAAAACTTTTCGTAAACGTGACCGACCGAAAACAGACAGTGCCGACAAAAGTAACCTTAACAAAAAACCCCGACTTTCGGAAACCTCTGATTCATTAATCAACGGTCATTCGCCAATTTGTTTCAAATGTAAAAAACCTGGTCACAAAGTTCGTGACTGTAAGGACTCTAATGTATCTGTAAAGCCAGCCCCACAGGTTTCGCCTGATAACCGCAAGTTTATTGAGTGTAACTATTGCCATAAAAAAGGTCATTTAGAGAAAGCTTGTTTTCGCAAGCAAAATGACGAAAAATCTAAGTCAATAGATCAAAAATCCGTTAATTTTTGTGGTCCTATAAATCGTTGCACGACTACCGTCAAAATTGGAGCTATTTCATATCCTTGTCTATTTGATTCCGGCGCAGATTGTTCGTTAGTACGTAAAAGCATTTCTGGTTCGATTCCGGGCAAAAGAAACACTGTCAATACAGTTTTCAAGGGAATAGGTGGTGTGAACGTAACGTGTTCCCAGAGCATCTCAGCGGTGGTCCAGATCGATGAAGTTAGTGTGGAATTAGAGTTATTTGTTGTAGAAGATCACCAAACCCAGTTTAATATTTTGATTGGCTATGATTTAGTGCAAATTCCGGGTCTTACTATCACGTTAAAGGATAAAAATATGAATGTCACGAGAAATATGATTATTTCTGAAAGCTCTTTAGCAGAGTCAGAAATTAAACTAAATACTGACCTTGCTGATCCTACTATGTCAGAAAAATTACTTTCAATTTTAAACAATTTTAAAGACTATTTCACTTCTGGTAATAAAGTTTCTGAGGTAAAAACTGGTCAATTGACTATTAGATTAAAGAATGAAGATAAAATAGTTCAACGTAGACCCTACAGATTGTCACCAATGGAACGCGAAAAAGTTAAAGACATTATTAACGACCTAAAAAAAAATGGTATAATCCGAGACAGCTCATCCCCTTTTAGCAGCCCGATTTTATTAGTTAAAAAAAAAAGATGGGACTGACCGATTATGCGTCGACTTTCGGGAGTTAAATGCAAACACAGCTAGGGATAATTTTCCATTACCATTGATTGCCGATCAGATTGATAGGTTAGGTAAAGCGCGTTTTTTCACTTGTTTAGATATGACTGCAGGGTTTTATCAAATACCGATTTCAGTAGATTCTATAGAAAAAACCGCGTTCGTTACACCTGATGGTCAATTCGAATTTTTACGCATGCCTTTTGGGCTGTGTAATGCACCGTCTGTTTATCAGCGTGCCATTAATAAAGCTTTGGGTGACTATAAGGATAAGATTGCTCTGGTTTATATTGACGATGTCCTTGTAGTTTCTGCAACTATAGAAGAAGGGTTAACTAACTTGAAATTAGTTTTGGAAAGGCTAACCAATGCAGGTTTTTCATTAAACATAAAGAAATGCTCATTTCTAAAAAAGTCTGTTGAATATTTAGGAAATATAATAGAAAACGGAACTGTTAAGCCTAGTCCCAGAAAGTTAGATGCCCTCTCCAAGTCTACTGCACCAAAAAACATTAAACAATTACGGCAATTTAACGGCCTAGCTGGTTATTTTAGGAAATTCGTACCAAATTTTTCCAAAATTATGGCCCCTTTGTATGAATTAACTAAATCTGGCGTACCTTGGAGGTGGACTGAAAAGCAGGAAAATGCCCGAAATGAAATAATTAGTAAATTAACATCTTCCCCACTCTTGACAATTTTTGACCCTGATTTACCATGTGAACTCCATACAGACGCTAGTTCTCAAGGTTACGGTGCGGTATTGATTCAGAGACATGACAAGAATCCTCATGTCGTTGGTTATTTTAGTTTGCGAACGACCAATGCAGAGAGCAAATATCATTCATATGAGCTCGAAACATTGGCTGTCGTGAAAGCTATTAAACATTTCCGTCACTTTTTGTATGGTAGATGCTTTAAAGTTGTAACAGATTGCAATTCGCTAAAAGCATCCAGAACAAAAAAGGAACTAACGCCAAGAGTACACCGGTGGTGGGCATTTTTGCAAACATTCGAGTTTGATATTGAGTATAGGAAAGGAGACAGACTTTCTCATGCCGATTTTTTTAGTCGGAATCCCGTAGCGAGCCCCTGTAAAACCCCTATCGAGAATAACTCGTTGCAATTTTTAGTAAACTCTTCCACACTTGATCATAACTGGCTCCTAATAGAACAAAAACGTGACCCAGTTCTTAAAAACATAGTTGAACAACTTAGTTCTGATACAATCCCAAAAGACATTGCTGACACTTATGTCATATCGCAAGATAAATTGCTTAGGCGTAAAGTTCAAATAGAAAATAAAACTCGTAAACTCATCATTGTGCCACGTAATTACAGATGGAATCTTATTTCCCATTATCATGATAACCTCCAACACTTCAGTTGGGAAAAGGTTCTAGCTAAATTAAGAGAGCAATATTGGTTTCCCAATATGTCAAAAATAGTTCGAAGGTTTACAGAAAATTGTGTCAGTTGTAGAATTCGCAAAGGTTTGTCTGGTGCTAAACAAGTTACCCTTCATCCTATAGATAAAATAGCAATTCCCTTTCACACTATACATGCTGACATAACTGGGCGTATGAACGGTAAACGTGATAATGCTGAATATGCATTTGTATTTATTGATGCTTTTACCAAATATACTCATTTAATTTATACAAATGATCGAACTTCTAATACAGCTATAACTTGTCTGCAAGAAGTAATTTCTATTTTCGGCACTCCAAATAGGCTCATAACAGATCAGGATAAAAGTATGACATCGTCTGATTTCAAGAATTTTTGTCATCGTTTCGGTATTGAGCATCACGTAGTAGCTAAAGGCGCTAGTCGGGCAAACGGTCAGGTTGAACGTATTATGAAAATCATTAAAGATAATATGTCTGTTGTGGAGCTTAATACACAGTGGCACAGTGCTATTCGAGATTTACAGTTGGCTATTAATTCTACCGTTTCTAAAAGTACGGGAAGATCTCCCATGGAGCTATTGTTTGGAAAAAAATGTTCGCCACCGGGTATTAAGCTCTTGCAAATCGATGATGATGAACCAATTAATGATATTAATACTGTTAGATCATTATGTAAATTAAGGATGGACGAGCGATCATTTCGGGACAAGTTAAGATTTGACAAGGGCAAAGCTCAAATCAAGCCCTTTGAAAAGGGGGATTTCGTCTTAATGCATAAGCATGAAAGGCATACGACTAAACTTGGTCCTAAATATGAAGGGCCTATGGAAATTCTAGAAGTATTGCCTAATAATCGCTATAAATTAAAACATGTCAATTTAAAGGGATGTTCCGAAAAGATTGCTAGTCATGATTTTTTGAGACCAGCACCTCTGGCTCAAAATGATCCATTTATGGATGACGATGATAACGAACCGACCGTATGGGCGGATAATTTGTAAATTATTTTAGCTACTCCACCTTCCTCCCTATTACGCTGGCTGGCCACCATGCGTATCCTTTTTCCTGGTCTTAGGGCTATATCCCAGGCGGGTGATTGCCATGAGATGTGGCTAGATCCAAGGCGGGTGATGCCGTGTTAGGGGGCTATATCCCAGGCGGGTGATTGCCATGAGATGTGGCTAGATCCAAGGCGGGTGATGCCGTGTTAGGGGGCTATATCCCAGGCGGGTGATTGCCATGAGATGTGGCTAGATCCAAGGCGGGTGATGCCGTGTTAGGGAGCTATATCCCAGGCGGGTGATTGCCATGAAATATGGCTAGATCCAAGGCGGGTGATGCCGTGTTAGGGGGCTATATCCCAGGCGGGTGATTGCCATGAGATGTGGCTAGATCCAAGGCGGGTGATGCCGTGTTAGAGGGCTAAGCCCGAGCCGTGGGTTTTTGGGTGGTGCTGATTTTATGTAAAATGTTTATAACAGCGCAGAGAGCGCGCTGGATCAGAATGGCCGTATGGGCGCCAAATCATTATTTGATTTTATTTTAAACTTGTTTGATTGTTTTGTACCTAATTTGACTTTCATGTTAATAAATAAGTGAATACTTGTGTTTTCGGTTAAGTCTGTAATAAGGTTTTATTTTGATGTATTTAAAAATGATGGTTTCCGGTTGAATTTATATTAAATTTCTATTTAGTTACTTACTTCCTTTTGACTTGTTTAAAATACTGTAGTTTCCGGTTGAATTTAAAAGTTTTTATTCTGATACTTCCTTTTGAGTTATTTATAATATTGTGCGTTTCCGGATGACTTTGTTTTAAGGTTCTATGTATTAAGTATTTATTTTGACACATCCGCTGGAATTATTTAAAATGTAACTTCCTTTGAGTTTATATTATTAAGGATTTATTTTGACACATCCGTTTGATTTATATAAAATTCTACTTGGCGGCAAAGTTTCGCGTAATGTTTGGCGGCTAAACTTTGGCGGGTTAACTTTGGCGGTAATTTTATGTATAAAAATGATTGTAATGCTTATGAATTAATTATTATTTGCTCGTCGCTCGTGGAATAAACATCTTGAGTTTGATTAAGGTATTTTCTTTGAACTCTCTTAAATATTTTACTGCCATTTTCTTTTACTGTGTGTGTGTGTAATATATTGGTGCAAACCAATATGTCGGACTCCAACAACGACGGCTATGAAGCGCCGACAAGTACAATGGCTTGCGGTTAGGGTGACTCTGTTTAGAAGTGGATTGTTAAGACAGAAAAATAATAGTAAGACATTATTTTACATACCGTGCAGGGTATAAAAACTAAAGTCCTTATTCCTGTCTAAAAATCCAATGTACACGGCATCGTTCCAACTCATAGTCTGTTTCGGTTTATCCAAGAAAGCCGTTACAATGTCTGCCTCTAGTTTGTCGTTGATGATGGCCAGGTGACCTCCCTCGGCTGCGCATATCTTGTGCGCCAACGACCACGACGTGGTCTTCTTGTGATATTTGTAGCAGCTTCCCGTGGCAGGATATAAGTGATAATCTGTAAATACGACAGTCATTATTTAATAAGTCTCGTCCAGTTTCCAACACGATAGCTTGCTTTTAACTAAATATTATGTAGGATAGGAACGCAGGAGTGAACTTGTTAATTCTCTTTTTCAGATTTTTTAAGATAAAAAACCCTTGAAACACTTACCATCGTCAAAGGTGCCGCATTCATTAAGGATCGTAGTATTATCTCTTTTCTTGTAGCATATGTACGGAAGCAAATCTAAGCAAGAGGAGATGTACGTCTTTCCATCGTTGGACAGTGATAGACAATTTTCAGATTTTTGACCACCGACATAAGTGCCCCAGGTAATTGATAAGTCGGCTAGTGAAACTCCTGAAATATAAATCATGAGATTAGTAATGAAGTTTGAAGGTTCAGATATTACTGGACTGTTGTTGGTTGCAGTACATAAAACCATGGCTGACAGGATATAATTTTAATCAAGTAGAGAATTAAATTGCTGGTACCTACGCTTATGTATCGAAGTAGATGTTGGGTGTGGTAAAAAAAGCACGAAAGTAAAATAAATGCTTTGGGAATGCGTTCCTTGCAAAGCATGTGTGGAGTGACTATGAATGATAATCTGAGGAGTAATGTTATAAGACAACGGGGCTGTGTAAAGGAAGACGTAGTGAAAAAAATGAATAGAGCATGCTTAGATTGTTTGGTCATGTCGAGAGGATAAATGAAGGGCGCCAACAAGGCAGACGTGAGTGGAAACGCGGGAGCGACGCCTTTAGAGAACATATACACATACAGAACATAGCGTAGTACTCACAAATGGCGTGCGTATCTGCCTAGATGTAAGAACATAAACGAGGCAAAATGTTAGTAACATAGCAGATAACGTTTTGTAGTTCCTGCCTAGCCCCATGAGAAAAAGGCGACAGTAACGCCTAGGGCGCACCGCTCTAGAGATGTTCCATAAACTGTTCGGTAAACTCTTTTTTAACGTGCCTTTTCTCGCCGTTTGTCATAAAATAATAATATCAAGTATCTTGACTTGGCTCGCGAGGTTGTCGACATGTGGGATGTGCACTCAGCGATCATTGTACTGATAGTCGTTACAGCCAATGGCTAGCCTCGACCAAATTCTGAGGAGGCTCTCGTTGGGCAACTGGGTTTGCTCCAGAAAGCGGTACTTCTGGACACGGCTCGCATTCTTAGGAGGTTCCTTTCACTGGAGCCCTGACCCGGGTAGCTTGGATCTTGTTCCCAATACCAGTGGGCTACTATAATTTTTTAAATGTTTTAAATTAAAAGTTTTAGGCTAATATTTAAACATGTAATTTATATGTGAATATGTTGATATATGAATAATAATAATATCATAATAAAACTTTATAGACACAGAAAAACACACTTTACAAATATCTTAAACTAAACTAATCTTTTATACAGGGTGGAAACTTTCAGCGGGGCAGTAAGGGGAAGTACCTACCTTATCCGTTGCAGACGCGAAAATGGTCTTAGGAGACTATCCATAATTTTTTATGGAATTTTGATCCCCATTCACAGATTTTCAAAAAAATATACAGTTAGCAAGAAAATGGCCATTTTACACAAAAACATTTTTTGATGCCAATCGATCCTGTTTCTAATACTGATCAATAGTACATTATGGTATAAGTGTATAACGTTGGTGATTACCGCTGAGGCGCCATTGAGACCCGAGGACGGTAATCATCAATAGACACGTGTATCATACGACGTTTTTCAACACACTTGTGAAGAAAATAACACTAAAAAATCATTTTGTCCTTGGAGTTTTTAGGTAGTAAACTTTCCATAACGTTATGGGCTTCACATCTTATATCGGGCGGTGTTACAATATAAATAGTTTTCTTCATAACTAGTACTTGTAGTCATTTTAATGAATAAATAACTATAATTTCAGCAGTGAAAACGAGTTGAGTTTTTTTTGCCAATGGCGGGAAAAATTAATCAGTTTTCCAATGCGCGCGCATCTAACAATGGCGATCGGCCTTATACTAAGGCCGCATTCCGAATTAGAAAAATAACGCTGTGAGCGGTCACATCGATATTTTGTGTTCCGAGTTAGATATCACGATTCTGACAGCTAAGAACCGTCATTTTTGTCATCAATACGGAACGCTCGTGATCGCGATAAAAGTGTTCACTCAACGTTAAAACATATATTCACCATATTAAACTAGTATACACCACACATTTTTTCTTCTTAGATAGTAGCACTATTTCAAATAAATCTAAATTAACTAAAGATTCGATGTGACTTAAAACAAAACAGCACAACTGTCATTTTTGACAAGATGGCGCATGTCATGACGATTCGCGGGACGTCGTGTGTGAGCGCGGTCAAATCGATATTATTATAACTCGGAACGTGGCCTAAAAGAATGAAGTTTCTTTTTTTTCTTTTCGCGGATAGGGCTTTAGCCACATACAAAAAAAGTTTTCTTGATTACAGAAAAAAACAAAAGTTATTTTCGAGTGAAAGTTGTATTTATTAAAAACGTACAAGTTGAAATTATCTATTTAATTACGAAGTTGCATGAAATGAGCAAGCAATAGGTATGTTAATTTATTTGTACTATTGAGCACGACCTTTTTTGTATCGAAACTTTTTAAGAACAAAGCAAACCCACCAATAAAAAAAGAGCTATAACTCACTAGTGAATAATAATAGGTCTTTACCTATGAAATTGCCGTTTTGTATGAAAAAATTTAAACGAATTTTTTTCATGAATTTTTTATTTGTATTAATCGAAGTAATCACCCATGCAATCAATGCATCTTCGCCATCGCAGTGGCAGTTTATTGATGCCCTTCTTAAAGAAATCAGCTGGACGGGAGGCAACAAATTCTTCAAAGGCATTTTGTACTGCCTCTCGGGTATTAAATTTTTTTCCCGCCAAGAAGTTATCCAAATTCTGGAAAAAGTAGTAGTCTGTAGGCGCAAGGTCTGGTGAGTAGGGCGGATGACGGAGAGCTTCCAACCCCAGTTCTTGCAACTTGGAGACCGTCTGCTGTGCAGTATGAGGTCGCGCGTTGTCGTGCAGGAGCAGCGGAGACGAGCGATTGACCAATGCTGGTTGGAGATGCGCCAGCTTCTCCATCATTGTGTTCAGTTCTTCACAGTACACATCTGCAGTAATGCTCACCCCGTTTGGTAAGAAGCTGTGATGAATCACACCGGCGCTAGACCACCAAACAGTGACCATCACTTTTCTAGGGGTAAGTTTTCGTTTAGGGCATTGTTTAGGTGCTGAACCAGGATCCAACCAACTTGCTGAGCGCTTACGGTTATCAAACAGAATCCATTTTTCATCGCAGGTAACATGCGGTTCAAAATTCCTTCATTTGTGTGTCTGTTGAGCAGTGCAAGGCACGTCTCGACGCGTACTTCGCGCTGGCGATCATTGAGTTCGTGGGGCACCCATTTGTCAAGCTTTTTTACCTTGCTAATTTGACGCAAATGGACCAATATTGTTTTGACGCTAACGTCGAAAGCTGCTGCTAATTCAGCCGTAGATTGTGTATCATCAGCTTCCACAATCGCCTTTAATTCGTCATTGTCGACCAAAGTCTTCGGACGACCGCGAGGTTCATTTTTCAGGTCGAAATTTCCAGAACGGAAGCGAGCAAACCAATAACAGGTGGTGCGTTGGTTTGTAGTGTTAGCTCCGTAAACGTCGTTGATGTTGCGTGCCGCTTGTGCCGCGTTGCTGCCACGACGGTACTCATATTCCATAATTACTCGAATTTTTAACGTATCCATGATGACGAAAAAGATTGAAATGCGATGAAAATGTAACACTAATCAATAAAGAAATGACTACTTTTAGAAAAAAAAATCCATGTTTTTAAAATAAAATTAATTTGAAATTAGAATTCTTAGCCAAACAAAAATTATTTTGATTTGAAATGGCCAGTACTGCAGAACGGCAATTTCGTAGGTAAAGACCTAATAGTAATGAAAAAGTCACAGTTTGATAATAGGTGCCATTATGTGCCTAATTGCGGTGAAATTAGAGCCATTTTATGAGCAAGTGTGTTGAAAAAACTTTTACGGACCAACCATCGTTGGTGTACTCAAAAAGTCACAAATTGCAAAAAACTTTTCCCTTACATTTTGTATGAAAATTTTACGCAAAAGCTTTTTAGTGACGGTTGAGATCTTTTTGTTGAATGAATAAAAATGTTAAAGTATAAAAACATTTCAAATTTCGAATTCGTTATTATTAAATAAAAAACAATCTTGACTGTTTGTTGCATCAGAAAAGCTCTGAGTGTGTTGTGGATTTAAATTAAGTGCATAATTGGACAGCTATATAAGAGAAAAATGACCTCCAATTTAGAACGTTTATACTTGCGTTTACAAAAAGCAATACGATACTGTTCAAGAACTTAAAGACTCAGTAACCACAATTTTGTATGGAATTCATGCAAATAAATTGGCAGCAGCCACTAGGTCGGTACAGAAACGAATCAATTTATGTATTCATCAAAATGGCGGTCACTTCGAGCAATTGATATCGTAGGGCAAGAAACAGCAAGATTTTAAATAAGAATAACATCATCAAGTTATGTTAGTTAATAAAAAAAGAAACTTATACGCCATCTTTTTGATATTGTATAAAATTCTACGTGATCATTTGTCTTTTATTTTATTTTTTGTATTTCAGTTACACAAATTCTTTACAAAATGTAAGGGAAAAGTTTTTTGCAATTTGTGACTTTTTGAGTACTCCAACGATGGTTGGTCCGTAAAAGTTTTTGATCAGTATTAGAAACAGGATCGATTGGCATCAAAAAATGTTTTTGTGTAAAATGGCCATTTTCTTGCTGTTTTTTTTTTTTTTTGAAAATCTGTGAATGGGGATCAAAATTCCATAAAAAATTATGGATAGTCTCCTAAGACCATTTTCGCGTATCTGCAACGGATAAGGTACTTCCCCTTACTGCCCCGCTGAAAGTTTCCAGCCTGTATATTAATCAGTATTACAATATTAAATCAGTGAACTATGTGTTTACTTTTCTAAATGAATCCTAACGTATAAACTAGGCCGAGACTGTATTTTAGATGTTATTTAGTTGCCGTGGTAATAAAACAGACATGACATATTTAAAAATTATTATCATTACAACAAAAAAATAATAATATTAGTTACCTTCAAGAGACATAAAGTCTCCTTGTGACCGCATTAACTCCTAAGAAGATAGGACCATCCAGTTCTGACTGGAGCATGATGTTGCGAAGAGCAGTGGCGAGCTTCGCGTTAATAGGAGACGGTAACATAGCACCTGCAAATGAAAATTGTTATAAACTGGAAAAATTTAAAACTCGGCCTGTCGCAGTCCATTGCTGGACATAGGCGTCTCCCATGTTGCCCCATAACACCCTATCCTCCGCCTTCCGTATCCAGTCTGCCCCAGCCACTTTTTTCTTCAGGTCGTCGGTCCATCTAACTAGACGTTCAAACGATTCGTAAATATTTGATATTCTAAGCCTCTTACAGCAAAATGCACAAAACAGTCACCGGTTTGAAGACGATTAGTCAAAATCAAATGAAAAAAAAAAGCTTATTCAAGAAATTATATGAATTATAATATCCATAGAAATACAGTATTTTACCTGTAAAGTATACGGCCTGGTATACGGCCTCTTAACTCCCTGGTCCTACTTTGGAAAGTGATGTGTATTTGATTCACTGGGGAGCACCTCAGAATAGACCTTACCTTCATAGTGGCAGTTGGCGAAGGCTTGCTGCCACGTCGCAGGGACTGCGTGCAGCTTGAGCCAACCGTTCACCTCCCGGTTGAAGCGGTAGTCAGGTTTACACACCACACCATCTACAAAAAAAATGAACATTAAATTATTTATTTTATCCTACTCATCGTCGTCTGCCTAGCCTTTTCCCAACTATGTTGGGGTCGGCTTCCAGTCTAACCGGACACAGCTGAGTACCAGTATTTTACAAGGAGCAACTGCCTATTTGACCCCCTCAACCAGTTACCAAGTTACTGGGTAACGCAATACACCTTGGTAAGACTGGTTGTCAGACTTTCGGGCTTCTGACGACCCGTAACGACTGTCAAAGATCCACAAATGACAGCCGGGACCAACGGCTTAACTTGCTTTCCGTGCTTCGCGGAGTCTTGGTATGTAAAGATGATCACCCATCCACGGAACAACCGCGACAAGCGTAGCTTTACCTGATTGATCGACCCGTGCGGCTGTTATTACTTAGCCACAATCTCCTCATCCTCCCTTATTTTATCCTACTATCCTACTAATATTATAAATGTGAAAGTTTGTTTGGATATTTAGATGTTTGGTTATTTGTTACTCAATCACGCAATAACTGCGGTATAAATGGATTATAACCTCGGTTAACATATTTTCATTTTCAGACCTCCACGCGGGTGAAACCGCTGGCAAAAGCTACTAACAAAATAAATTGAAATCTGAATCACACATATTATAAACAATCGGGTATAGTGGCAAAAATACACGAGTAAAGCCATGACAGCTAGTTAAGGCGCTGCCTAAACGTAAGACACCGTATACGTTCAGTTTTTTGTCGAAAATTGGGCGTATTGGCTCATATCGTCGCTCGCATGACTAAAAGTCCTATCTCACTTTTTATCTGATTTGAGTTAGGACAACTACATTTTTGAATTCGTGACTCTTTACATTTTGCACTAACCGTCGTTTCTCTATGTTATTTGGATATTAAAATATAAACATTTTGTAAGTCAACGTATCTCATACTAACTCAAAAAAAAAATATTACTAAAAAGCGTAACTCATTTAGATGGCTGCAGCGGCCAAAATAAAAATTCAATTGTAGCAGCTACCCTTCTTTACGTTATAAACAATTCCCTGTCTATTCAAGAAATTGTTTTAAGCATCTCAGTCCCATGCCATGGCCAAAATGAGGGTGACTCTGCTCATAGTGCCATTGACTACGCAATTAAAAAAAGTGGTGACATTTTCCTTCCTTCTCAGTTAATTCCCATTATAAAATTGGCACGAAGACGACAACCGTATATAGTAACAGCTCTAAGCTACTCGGACTTTTTAGATTTTAAGGCACTCTCACAAAATTTGCGGCTACTTTCTGTTCGAAAAGATGACACTGGTGAAATGGTAGATTGGAGACAAATGATGGAATTATCTTTTATGAAGGCTGATCCCAACAATTTTTTTTTCAAAACTGATCACACTGCTGTAAATTCTCGTTCATTGACCTTAAGAAAGCAAGTTTATGGAGAACTAGCTGTGCCCGCGACTTCGTTCGCGTGCATGTCGGAAAACAATAATGTGTCGCTTTGACGGTGTAGGTACCACTCTTCCGATCTTCCGATCTATCCTGGTAGGAATCTACCACAGCTTTCGAATGCAGTCCAGAGCCTAGAGACAAAACACATTACTCTTGGCGTTCACGCTAAACGGTACGCCAAAATGTATGGGAATGACATTACCTGCGGAAAGGACACGGTAATGTCATTCCCATATATTCTGGCGTAGAGTTTAGCGTGAACGTTAACAGAAAGGTGTTTTGTCTAGGCCTGCAGGCATCTTTAGGGGTTATAATGATATTGCGACGAAGTCTCACTCAGATTTTTAAGAATAAATATAGATCAAAGCGCCTGGTCGAGGCTCATTTTATAATAAATGTGCACCTGCCGTAGGTACAGTAAAAGCTCTTTATTCGCGAGGTATACGTTCCGTAAAATACCTACCGCGAATACAGAAACCGTGACTATGGAATGGTAATTTATATGGGATTATAGGGGATACGTTCCTAGGTGCCAAAAAAAACCCAATTTAATTGAAGTTTTTGACCATATTGATTAACTGTATGAGCGTGATATGGATGCAAGCGACTCTCCAAGGCGTAAACGATCAAGCATTTCTATGCGTTAAACAGATTTTTTCGCGTCGAAAATCGTTTTTAAGTAAAAAAAAAAATTCAACATTTTGCATATGGAAAGATGAAACAATAGGTAAAACACGCAAAGCGGCTCGTACCAAAGGATGGAATGTCTATTAAGTCGCAGCATTTATAAATGTGGGGGAGGCCTATGTCCAGCAGTGGACGTCTTTCAGCTGAAATGATGATGATGATGATATATAAATATACTTTATGGTGATGAGGTTGGTTTCATTATGTTTGTTTACATTCTCAAAAAACTTTTTTCAAAAAAATATTTGTACCGCCTTCCGAAATTAAAGTTATTTTGCACTTTGTAGTGTTTTTTGGAAGTCGGTTGTTATTTTTTTTTTTAAGTTTTTATTTTTCACTTTTTTGTTACCTACCATACTCCAATTCGAAATTTCATCATCCTTTGGGTCAAAACAATGCATACTTATTTATGTGATAGCAACATTCGCGGTTGATTTGCTGTAATTTTTTGAAGAGTTCCGTTGTCTGTTTCCGAAACGCATCATCAGATCTATATGCAGGGCCCAATCTAAGGGGGGGCAAGCCGGGCAAATGCTCAGAGCGGCAAAAATGAGCGGCGGCAAAATGTATACTTACAAACATACCTACTCTCATGAATTTTTGTATACTTGTTCAGAAGCCGTAGTAGACTAACGTAAGTGAATATTATATAGTTAAAAGAATATCACATAATTATGGTCATACCATCTTTGATGGTGTTAGTGCAAAGGGCGGCGAATATTATTTTTGCCCGGAGCGGCTAAATAGCTAGATCGGGCCCTGTCTATATGAAATTTCAATGGGACCATTTCGGAATAAACCCCTTTCGAAAAAAAAAAGAATTTTGCAAATCCGTCTATATACGACGGAGTTATGCCTGAACATACATTAAAAATATAAACATGTCGAATTGATAACCTCCTTCTTTTTGAAGTCGGCTAAAAACACCGACCGCGGCGAAGGCGGCTATTGTAGATGTCAAAGGCCGAACCAATACAGCGGCGATATCATTTGACAATGTACTTTAGACGAAGTTGTAATAAGGTCTATTTCACTTTTTTATAGTCCATCTGACGACGCGTTTACAAAGGATATTGGGTTGGATACCTATTGGAATCCTTTTTGTTATTTGTTAATATGTATGTACCGATGTACCGATTAGACCCGCAAATAAATAAATCTTTAGCCGCGGATATAGGAATTGGGTCGCATTTTTTTAATCCGCTAGTAGTGAAAACGCGAATGAAGGAAGCACGAATAAGGAGCTTCTACTGTACTTACTCAATAAATCGACTGCGCGTCTGGTTGAGTGTGCTGAAGCATTATTCCACGCGGGGGCGGGCGCCTATCTCGGCCCGTACAGGCGCGTGTCTTTTAGCTTTGTTTATCAAACGTTGACCACTGAATAAAACCACAGCAGTGGGAATGCTCTGCACGGACTGCGATAGGCCTCGACAGGTAGCAGTGCAGTAACACCTGACGCCACCTGTCAGTTAACGGCCCGTGGGCCCATGGCGTTATCACGATGAAGAAAGATCACGCTGTAAAGGTGGATACTGACCGGCGTCACGGGTCAAAATGCACCTAATATGTTACCAAGCAAGTATTCGTGCAGTCAGTAGTACCTACGGCAAAACATGCGAGCGAGCAACACTGATTTTAGCACACGGCGTAAAGACATGCTCGCTGCGAATGTTACCATTACCTACGCCCCGTAACGTCGGTCATTATCCACATTAAAAGCGCTGTTGAAAAAAAAACCAAACCAGGCAAAAAAAAACTATTTAATTGTATAGCACGGGTTTTCTATGAACATAGTAAGTACGATGTTGTTGCTACGTAGTGCCATACCGCGCGCGCCCCCCCTCTCTCCCCGCTGCTGACGCAGGCAGCAGGAAGAGAGAGAGCCCGATCCCGAGGATAATGGACGTAACAGAGCGATCCTCCGCGACTCTCAGTTGCGATGCCTTTTTATTGTAAATTGTAATCAAAAATGTTTCAGTGTTTCTTTTGTTCAGCCATACATTTATTTGTGTACCAATAAATAATTATATTTAAAGAAGCGACTTTAAAATTGTCAATATTTTACTATTGTGATTTCTATTGTTCCTGTGTAGGTAATGTATCCTTTGTTGGAGAAATAAATACATTTTTAAACTTGTTTTAACTAAGAAAATGCTTCTCTGTAAGCGATGTTGCTCGGAAGAGCATCAACATAACTACAGTTGCCCGTGTGAAAACCTATCTATTTACTCAAATCCACCAGTAGTTATGGTCGCAATTTTGGATTTTTTTTCCTGACTTTCACCATCCGACCTCGCTTGAACCCCTCCAACCCCTCCCCACCTCGAAAACTAACATCACGAAAATTAGCACATAAGTATTTACAACTCTTTACTCCCAAAACTCCCATTATTTGAATCGAGTAATGCTGTAAACACGCATTTAAATTTAACATTATCAAATTTCGCGCGAAATCAAGTTGTTGTCTTTGCATGTTTGCTATTCAAACCTAGATGGCGTTACTGACGCTAGAGATTAAGAATTTCTATGGAGATGTTCCTCTAGCCGCTCTAATTTTGCTATATTATGCTAGATGGCGCTACTAAGACTTTTATCACAATAAAAAATGAGATTTCTTCCCCTCTATTTGTATTAATTTAATGGATAAAACTAATAAATATTTATCTAACATTGCATTCTAGGTATATGACTCAGAACACCACGTCAGTTAATATTATCACAACTTTTTATTTGAAATTCTTTTAGCTTTTTTGATTCATGGGAATCAACCACCAACGGAAAGCGATTTTAGTAATCAGTGTCATTACTTTTTGAAATAACACAGACACAGTAACTTAAATGAGAATGACGTGTTAATATTAAGTATTCGTTAGTACCGTTTCACGCCAATAGATGTCGCTAAGTGTTTCAACATTATTACGTAAATAAATTCTTCTTGAACACTTTAAATTATTTAGATAGGTTGACCGAAGCGATTACGATGAAACAAAGACTAATATAAACTCTGAGTTATAAACAATATTTGAGTATGAAAGATAACCATATTAGTTTCGTTCTTTTGACGTGATACTTGATCTATTCAACATAGAAACTGAAAAACCGAGCTACAGACAAAAATTTTGATAAGGGTTAAAATGTCATCTGTTGATTATCCCTTACCACCCCAAGCAATTATTTTCGAAATATTTTAAATGTACAGAAAAAGTTCCTTTACAGATTTATTATATGTATAGATATAGATTACACTCACAAATTTTACCACTCAATGTTACACAACCAAAGATTTCTCAAGAAAAGTACAACGATCTAATGGCTTTGACTGCGGGTGACACACCAGTCATAAGGTTACCCGAATTCGTTTCGTTTTATCGTTCACTGCATCATTAAGAACTATCTTAATGATGCAGTGAGAAAACAGGTGGTTTGCAGTTTGAATTATAGGTTAGTACCTATAATTCAAACTGCTAAACTGCTACTGTACTGCTACTGTTTTCTAAAAGTAATTTCAATTTACTGTTAAGATTTGATGAGGAGCTCGTGGCTAAATAATAACAGCCGCACAGGCCGATCTTCCGGGTTAAGCCGCGCTTGCCGAGGTTGGTCTGTGGATGGGTGACCATCTGACATAGCAAGTTTCCTCCGTGCCTCGGAAAGCACGTAAAGCCGTTGGTCCCGGCTGTCATTTGTAGATCTTTGACAGTCGTTACTGTTAGTCAGAAGCTCTAAAAGTTTGACAACCAGTCTTACCATGGGGTATGGTATTGCCCAGTTACTGGGTTGTGGAGGTCAGACAGGCAGTCCCTCCATGTAAAATACTGATATCCAGCTGAATCTGGTTTGACTGAAAGCCGACCCCAACATAGTTGGGAAAAAGGCTAGGATGATGATGATGTTAAGATTTGATAAAAAGGCTGATTTTAAAATGGATACTCAATTACTTGCTTCATGTGATCTCACAATATGACTGAATGAATAGGTTTATAAATTGTTGTTTAATTGTTTTTTATTCTGTTTGCTAATAATTTGATTATACTTTTATGTTGTTTTTTTAAATATTTTTTAGACTTTTTTAATTGTGATTCTTAAAAAATAATATTATGATTTTTTAAAACATGTTATGTTCCTCTTATGTTAAACTCTTTTCTTAATATAAATTTAAAAGCTTAATGTTTTGCTTATTTTATTTCCAAACTTAATCCAAACCGTACAGTCGTAAGTCGAAAAAAACTGTCCAGATTGATAAATAAAGTTTTCACAAAGTGTCCTATCTGTTTTGATAATTAAAAATAAATACTAATATTGAAAATAAATAAGTAGCTATATCGTAAAAATAATGTACTGTAAATACTCTTTACGAATAAATATAATTAAATATTCAGAATTGCCGATAGATTATACTTTAATCATAGTTGGAAATGTCATAACTGCAAAACACTTTTCCTGAACAAATGACAATACGGAGATAGGACAGTTAGTCATGCGAGCGACGATATTACAAACCAGAAAAAAAATTGTGTATTGTTAAAAAACGATTTATTTAAATCAAATCGTAAAAATTAAAGAGCATCATGGTACAACAAGCATAAACCTCAATTTGTTTCTTGTCGCATTATTCTCGAAATGTTGAGCGTAAAGTATTTTTTTTTTTTTGTTTATGTAACGATAATATTGGGAATTGAATCCACTTAAGAAGTATCTAAAAAATATTCCAGTGAGATTCATTATTTTTACATTTAATAAAAACTGCAAAATTCGTTTTAGTTTTGGGGACATTCGATTAATCTAACATCAAACTCAGCTCTCTTTTATGAACCTTACTTGTTACCGCGATGCACTTTCGTCAAATATCAATAAAAAAACTTCTTACCGCGCCTTAAATTACAATAATCAGCCTATAATAATAATAGCCTTCCCACTGCTGGGACACAGGCCTCCTCTCTGTGGGCGGAAGCGGGCCTTAATCTGCCACGCGGGCCTTAATCTACCACGCGGGCCCAGTACGGGTTGGTAGAAATCACATGTCATCGATTTTTGGTCCTAGGACATTCCGTATCCTCACGATATTTTCCTTCACCGTATTGAGAGTAGTGGCGATGGAATAATTTACACAAAGTAAAGCGCCTGTCTGGGTTCGAACCTATTACCACTGGTCCACCACTGCTCACTTACTAGGTTTGCACTAAAAACTTACCAGTTACAAATAGTAATAATACAGAGATTAGTGACTTCCACATTTTTCCTTGTTGACTCTTGTGCACCACAATATGTTGTGATTGTTTAAAATATTATCAGTGCTATTTATTGACAAAAATATTTAATTATAGGCAATTTAATTATCATGTCATTGGAGGTTTACAGTTCAATTCTTAAATACTTAAGTCTAAATACAAACTGTCGGATAATTAATCATATCGGTAGATACATAAGAAAACAACAATTGGACCACGGACAGCCAAGATTAAGTAAGTAAGTAAGTAATCATTTATTTAACAAAAGACTTAGGCTAGGTAACATCAGATATTGTTTAGTACGAGATAGGTATGGCTAATACAGATGAGTAAGACCCCTGCCTTTCAAACTAGGAGAATCCTGTATCTTGAAGGACAGTGTACTTTATAATAATAATAATAAATCTTTATTTATATAAAAACAGATTGTAGTACATGTAAATTTTTACAAAGTGGTTCAGTTTCTGGCAATCAAGTGGGTGACGTGCTGCTTTCCTTGCTAGGCTATGAAATAGCCTGTATTAAGGAGTAACAGTGCCAATCCCCTCAATGTGTTACTATAGTTTTATTTTACTTTTACATAATGCAGTTTTTGAATTTTTAAATACAGTTATTGAAGTGTGTGTGTGTGTGTGTGTGTGTGTGTGTGTGTGTGCGTATGCGTGCGGCTGCGTATGCGTGCGTAAGGGGGTTGAATTAGTTTGGGTCTATGTTTTGGGTGAGTGGTGTAATATTAGGTCTTTACCTATGAAATTGCCGTTCTGCAGTATTGGCCATTTCAAATCAAAATAATTTTTGTTTGGCTAAGAATTCTAATTTCAAATTAATTTTATTTTAAAAACATGGATTTTTTTTTCTAAAAGTAGTCATTTCTTTATTGATTAGTGTTACATTTTCATCGCATTTCAATCTTTTTCGTCATCATGGATACGTTAAAAATTCGAGTAATTATGGAATATGAGTACCGTCGTGGCAGCAACGCGGCACAAGCGGCACGCAACATCAACGACGTTTACGGAGCTAACACTACAAACCAACGCACCACCTGTTATTGGTTTGCTCGCTTCCGTTCTGGAAATTTCGACCTGAAAAATGAACCTCGCGGTCGTCCGAAGACTTTGGTCGACAATGACGAATTAAAGGCGATTGTGGAAGCTGATGATACACAATCTACGGCTGAATTAGCAGCAGCTTTCGACGTTAGCGTCAAAACAATATTGGTCCATTTGCGTCAAATTGGCAAGGTAAAAAAGCTGGACAAATGGGTGCCCCACGAACTCAATGATCGCCAGCGCGAAGTACGCGTCGAGACGTGCCTTGCACTGCTCAACAGACACACAAATGAAGGAATTTTGAACCGCATTGTTACCTGCGATGAAAAATGGATTCTGTTTGATAACCGTAAGCGCTCAGCAAGTTGGTTGGATCCTGGTTCAGCACCTAAACAATGCCCTAAACGAAAACTTACCCCTAGAAAAGTGATGGTCACTGTTTGGTGGTCTAGCGCCGGTGTGATTCATCACAGCTTCTTACCAAACGGGGTGAGCATTACTGCAGATGTGTACTGTGAAGAACTGAACACAATGATGGAGAAGCTGGCGCATCTCCAACCAGCATTGGTCAATCGCTCGTCTCCGCTGCTCCTGCACGACAACGCGCGACCTCATACTGCACAGCAGACGGTCTCCAAGTTGCAAGAACTGGGGTTGGAAGCTCTCCGTCATCCGCCCTACTCACCAGACCTTGCGCCTACAGACTACTACTTTTTCCAGAATTTGGATAACTTCTTGGCGGGAAAAAAATTTAATACCCGAGAGGCAGTACAAAATGCCTTTGAAGAATTTGTTGCCTCCCGTCCAGCTGATTTCTTTAAGAAGGGCATCAATAAACTGCCACTGCGATGGCAAAGATGCATTGATTGCATGGGTGATTACTTCGATTAATACAAATAAAAAATTCATGAAAAAAATTCGTTTAAATTTTTTCATACAAAACGGCAATTTCATAGGTAAAGACCTATTATAAAAACTTATCATAAATTTATTAAATTAAATATTTTTCTGTTTCCTCGTAGGTGTTATCTTGAAGAAATGTGCGGACAGACTTTTTACAATTTTGATAAGACAATTTATATATTGGACATTTTTTGTTTATTGTATTGTATAGAGTCGGCCCTAGATAATAAAATAATCTTTTAGTAAACGGCAAGCGGGTTTTAGGAGGAGTACATATTATATCTTTTCGGCGTTTGGTAATTTCAATATATGGGGTCATGCGGTGTTGCAACAGAACTGATTGTAAAATAAAGTGTTGCCGCACGTTGAGGACGTTGCAGTTTTTGTATAACTGATTAGTTGGATATATTAGTGGCCGGAAGGTAGCCACTTTCAGTATAGCTCGATGTGCTACTTCCAATGGTTTAAGGAAAGTTTTTGCAGCACCGCCCCAACAGGGAATACAGTAGGTAATAATAGATAGGCATAGGGCAAAATAGACATTACGTATTATTATAGGGTTTGCAATATTTCTCAAGGTTTTAAATATATATATAAGTTTGCGAACTCTGCCAGCAAGGACATTTATATGAGATTTAAATTTAAGATTTTTGTCTATGACTAAACCTAGGTATTTAATTTCATCCGTAGAGGATATAGGTGCACAGTGGCATGAACCCTGAGCCTGCAAATTGCATGTGTGAGCTCTAAGCGATATCGGTGGGTTTGGTTGGGTAGCAGAACTAATTGAGTAGGTTATGAACTTGGTTTTGGAGGTATTAAGTGTAAGCGTATGGCAATAAAGCCAGTTTAGCGCTATATCAAAGCCAACCTGTGCTTTTCCCTCGAGTTCAGGCCAAGTGTTGGCGACGAAAGTTATCGCAGTATCATCTGCGTAAGATGTTATCTTGGCATTTGGGATGTTTAAATTGCATAAGTCATTTATAAAAATGAGAAATAAGGTGGGTCCCAAAATGCTTCCTTGTGGAACGCCATAGTAGATGGGAAGCTCACTGCTGCTGTGAGAATTAATCTTTACTATTTGGGAGCGATTTGTTAGGTAGCTTTGAAAGAGATCAAGTTGTAACCCCCTGACACCCATCCCTTCAAGTTTGAGTAAGAGAGAACGAACGGGGACGGTGTCGAACGCCTTCGTAAGGTCTAGAAATATTGTTAAGACCTTTTTATTAGTGTTTAGGTTTTGTACAATATTATCAGTCAATTCCTGAACTGCATCACAGGTCGACTTGTGTTTACGAAACCCAAATTGTTTTGGTGATAATAGTTTGTAATGTTCTAGGTAATGTACAAGTCTTTTACTGATAAGACGTTCTAGTACCTTGGATAGGGCAGTCAGAACTGCAATAGGACGGTAATTATTCGGTAAGTTCCCGTCGCCTCCCTTGAAGATCGGATGAATAATTGCCTTTTTAAAAGAAGAGGGAAACACGGCAGTCTCGAAACAGAGGTTAAAAATATGGCATAGTGTGGGTGCCAGGGAGGTTGAGTACCTCTTCAGGATGTAGGGTGATATACCATCCCAGCCAGTTGCAGCATCAGAGCGCAATGAACGGATGGTTGTTGTAATTTCGTCGAGTTCAGTAGGTCGAGGACGAAAGATGAAATCGATGCGGTATCAGAAATGGGTTGAGTGACTGTGAATGGCTGCGTAGTACTAGTGTGAACTATATCATTTGCAAGCCTCTCGCCGATGTTAACGAAGAATGAGTTTACAGTGTTACAGGACTCAATAGGTGAAGATGATAAAGTTAGTAATTGTGTTGATGTATTCTTAGTTTTAGTAGTGTTAATAGTTACCCTTTTAATAGTGTCCCATAATGCTTTTGGGTTTTTACTAGCTTTATTTAGTTCCTCTGTATCATAAATTCTCTTTGCTTTCTTTAAAATTCTAATACAAAAACTTCTGTATCGAAGGTAGGTAATTTTTAGAACTTCATTTCCTGGGAATTTTTTAACTTTTCTGTGTAGAGCATCCCTGTTTCTTATGCACCGTAATAAACCAGGTGTGATCCATGGTTTGAGTATTCTCTTTTTTGATGGAACTTTTTTGACTGTGGTATTTGCAGAAATGGACACAGTCATTAAATTCAGTAATTTATCGGTAGCCATATTTGCATCTTTTATACTGAGAATGGGAGAGAAGTCCAGTTGCGACATTGATTTGTCAAGCCCTTCATAGTCAATTTTTGTTATAAAGGAGTTTACGACCGTTCGTAAACATTTATCTTGTAAGCAAAGTAAGGAGGAAGAGTGATCAGTTATTGTGGAGCTTAAGACAAATGTGTGGGTGGGGGAAATTGTTTTGAGGAACGTGTGGTCCAAACAATTTCCATCCCTGGTCGGTAGGGTGTGGGCAGGAAGAAACCCGTGAAAGGCAAGGCAATTTAGATACTCGTGGGAGCGCATGTCCGATGTGGTGGGTTTGATGTCCATTGTGACATTCAGGTCACCTGTTAAAACCACCGATTTAAATTTATGCAGCGACGGGAGAATGTTGTTAAGTACTGTGAGAAAGTTGTTTATATTGTCTATTGACGGCGATCGATAAATACAGATTATCGCCAAGTCAAGGTTAATTTTTATAATAAGTCCAGATGCGGATGCATGGAAATCTGGCTCTTCGCACGTAACAGACAGGCCCGTCCTTGAATACACCACTACTCCATCACTTTGATTTATATGTTTGGTGGTCATGAACGCGGAGTAATTATTCAGAATCGGGATAGTGCTATTGCTGGAGCATGGCAACCAACATTCAGTTAAAACAACCAGGTCGCAATCGAAAGAAATTCGGTGGAGAAGCGTTTGTAAGTTTAGAAAGTTACGGTTTATAGAGCGAATGTTTTGTGTCAGGATTTTAATAAAGTTAGTAGGACACTTCACAATGGAGAGTGTTTCCTCAGGAGCGCCTGTATAGGTAGTTGATACAGCTAGTTCGTCAATGTTGTCAATTAAATTGTTAATGTTAGTAGTCACTTTTCCGGTAAAGTAATGGTAGTTTGAAGGTTACAAGTAAATAGGGTCGGTTTTGTTCTAGGAACGTGTGGGTAGCTTATGATGGGGGGTAGTTTTAGAAAAAACTTTTTTAAGATATTAAAGTAGCTAGGTAAGGTGTAATAGGGATGAACGCAGGCATATGACGCTATCTTTTGACGCTAAACATAGACAAAACGAAAGCAATCAACTTTGCCATCTCGAAACGTTCTGCCCCTAATTCTGTAACTTGTATACAGCTGCACTCCTGTCCTAGCCCAGAAGACTGTAGTTGCCCGTTCATCGAACTAACAGATTCGATTAAATACTTAGGCGTCTTTGTAGATAACCGTTTGTCATGGTCCACACATCTGACTGCTTTGAGGGGTAGGATTCGAAAGATGCTCCGTATCTTTAAGCAACTGGGTAAAATTGCAGATGACTCAGTTCTAAAAATGATTTATTTCTCTCTCTGTCAATCAGTCCTTAACTATTGTATTATAGCTTGGGGCGCGGCCTGCAAAACCTCGTTAATAAAGGTTGAAAGAGCTCAACGAGCTCTGCTTAAAGTTGCCTATAGACGACCATTCCGGTACTCCACTAACACACTTTACACCGAAGTGGGAGTTCTTAGAGTCAGACAGCTTTACATCCTATCTGTCACTCTAAGATTTCACAAAATCTCCATGTGCACTTGTATCATATCAAGTCGAAGGGTACATTGGGAAAAGGTTCAGTGCCGTAAAATACTCGGTAGGAAGTCGTTCGGTTTTATGGGACCGCACATTTACTCAAAACTCAATGACCGACACAAAATACTACAACTCACTCATAGTAAATGCAAAATTACGGTTACAAAATGGCTTCTTACACTGGACTATGACATGACTGAAAACTTATTATACTATTTATACCAGGAAACTTTTATTTTTGGTAATATGCGTTATTGTTTATTACTTTGCCTATGTATGTATGGAATCAAGTCCATCCGACTAAACAGACAGCTGTGCTGCTGGGGAGTTTGTTGCGCCACTTCTTCTTCCCAGCTAAAGCACTAGGAAGTGTCGAAGGGTGGGCGTTTTTGGGGGACTGTCTTATGTATTTTGACGTTCGAAAAGTGCTGATTCTCAGCCTAATTTGAATAAATGACTTTTGATTTTGATTTTGACTAAAAAACAAAACATAAATTGGACATGCAGAGCTTTAATAGATACAGCTATACATCTCTATCTCTATCTATATACTTATTAGTTAGTTAATAACATAAACTACAACATAATTATATACATCCTCAGGCAAATTCAGACAAATTCCCTCAACACCAACACAACTACCTTAACACATACACCCACACAATCACACACCATCAGATATACACACAGTCACACACCAACAGATATACACACAGTCACACACCATCACATATACACACAGTCACACACACTATAAATCACAAACAACACACATTAACAACATATTAGGTTATTCTATAATCTCTTTTTTTAAATATTTTTTTATTTGAGTTTTTTTGTTTTTGTTTTATTGTAAGTTTTATTGTATATTCTTCTCTATAGATTAGAAGAAATTAAGAAATTTATTGTAACGTACCATTATCTACATGTATAGAATCATAGCAATCAATGTAAACGGAACGAAGGAGCCTGGATCTCACGACACAGGGAATCCTAGTGTGAGTTCCAGGAAGCAACGCATTTGAATGTAACTTTTAAAACAATAAATTATTCTTATTCTTATTCTTATTCTTATATGTAGAGAGTATATATGGTGACATGGGGAAGTTGTAATATGTAGGTGTTGAGTGATTCATGTATGAGAGTATGTTGAGTATGTTGTGATGATAGTAATAGTTATGTGTATACGTTTTGATTGTGTTTGTATTTAATGTTTTAACAGAGCAATTCGAAGAAATCGCAAAAGTAATGAAAAAGTTCTTAAAATATAGCAGGGTATACTTAAATGCACGTAGTCATGTTTTGATTATTGTCGCCAGCTGCTTCAGTTGTTCTTCGCTTTTTACCAAGATAGTCTGGCTATCAGGATCCTTTTTTAGCATAACTCTTCCGTTTGACGTCCAACAAAAGTTGTACTGGTGTTGCTTAGCATGGTTTCTAGTAAGGTAAAATAACCTTTTAGAATTCGCTGTTAATAGCTCGGTGATGTAAATAGGTGTTTCCTGTGCAGATTTGAAGTTCAGATGGGTTGATTTTATCTTGTTTTTTCGTCGTTCGTTTTCGTCAATGTATTGCAAAACTCAACTGATAAACTCGATGTTAAATTTTCCTTTTTTGAGGGTAGTCTTACGATATCACGGATACTAGCGGAATCTGTATCAAGGCCTAGATGTCGTGACAGGTGCGATATCGTTTCAAACAGCATGATTTTGGTCTCATTCGGCCTTTTTGGTACATTGCGTAATTCTACAGAGGTTTTGATGAGATTGTGGTCGAGAACTTCCAACTTGTTTTCTAGCGTAGATAATTTGATTACCATGGAGCTACGCTGGTGTTCCAGTCCCGTAATTTTATTTTCGAGTGACTGTAATTGGTCGGAAATCGCTGTCATTGCCTTTTCGAGATCAGCATTTGTGACCTTGATTTCTGTGTAGTGATGTTTTATTTCCTTGATATGACCTTCCAACTTGTCCAATCGAGTGCTCTGAGTACACATCATCTCACTGATCATCTTCTTGATGTCGTCTTTAAACAAATCCAGGGCATCACCGGTGGCATCATCCGAGCGGCATCCGCGTTTGGTTTTTGCTCTCTGGGTGAAATTCCCTGTTGAGGCTTTGTCTGCGTGCAGCTTCTGGATATCAGACTCGGAAAGCGATGAGTATTTATTTGGGGAAGTCTTGGGTGGTGTCTTATACATGTTCCCTTAAATTGTTAGGTAACATAATCAGAAGTACAAATCAAAATAAAGCACAGTAAATTATATAAGTTACTCGCTAATCGCTATCGCTCTTGAGTTGTCGCAGCCGACAAGGATGACGCAAGTACGGCGTACGCGCAGCCTTCTATCTCCGTCTCGACTGTTGCCGGCTCGTTTCCTCCAGTACTCCGCGTATCACGTTCTCTTCAAACTTTATGCACGCCTAGTACTTTTGCGAAATATATTTAACATTTAATTTCGAAATAACTATTTGTTTTTAATTAAAAATAGAAATACTTGTACGGAATGCACGTCTATACACTTTCGCGGTCCGAGGGGAAGACTTTAGAAAGGATTGACACATTTTTACAAAATATTACATAATTGCATAACAATACTGATGATCACATACTCGTACATATTTATTGAATGGGCTTAAAAAAGCATAGTGAGGAGTGATTATGTGTATGTGTGTGTGGGTGTGGAGTTAGACAGATCCGTTGTAGATCGTGTGTGGGTGTGGTATTTACTACTTTACATGGAAAAATATCTGTCAAGGAAATGAAAGGTTATTAATATAGATGTTAATTCGTAGAATGGATGAGTACCTCTGTATCAGAATAGTTAAGGTTTAAGAGTAATGTTAACAATTTTCTTTTTATTTCGAAAGGTTTAAGACTATTTATTGTTAATTTTATTTCTAGCTTATTATATATTCTAGAACATAAGATGTAATATTGGTGGGAAGCAAATGTGGTCCCGTAACAGTCCACATGACAAACTCGACCAGACCTACGTCGAGTATGGGGTACCTGTCTTGGTGGTACGGAAGCATGTTTGCGTAGAGTAGATCGCAAAACAAAAAGTTGTCTGACGGTGAGCAACATCCCCCCCGAGTGGGTTCCCGCATTGTCGTTGCGGGGCGGCTCAGTAACCGTGGATTCCGGCCACGGTGAAGCCAAGAGGAACACAAAGGTGGGGCCGCTCGTCAGGGCTTTTGCCTTCAAGCCATTGACGTAGCGGCCAAAAAGTAGGTTGCGGTGAGGTGCACCGCAACTGAGGTGGGCCGCGATGTCGAATGGGAGGCATCGCGGCTAAGGGTTACGGGCTGCGGTAGAGGAGGAGTGCCGGTGCTTCTGAGCAGCGCTCTTTCCTTCCGTGGCCTGGACGGGGCCGCCACCGTTTGATGGCGGACGTGGTGGGGCCGCAGGGGCAGAGGAGTGTCGGTATAGCGTCGGCCGCTCTCCCTATCCCCTGCGGCCGAAAAGTGGTAGACGGGACGGCGCGTTGTGTTCCACACGCGCGCCGTCAAAGATGTCAGCAACCACTGGTGGGGTCCGCAAGGGCCGATGCCTGCCAGGGGTGCGGGTTTGTTCGAAAGAGATACCACAGCCCCTGGCATACGGGCTACTGAGGGAACACGGGTGGGTTTTAGTCAGTAAAAGTCTGACACGCCCTCCTGCTCTACTCAGCAGAAGTCATTTGATGATATCCCACCAAAAAAAAAAAAAACGTTGAGCAACTTGCAGTCTTGATATTGATTAGGTGAATTGGTTTGTACTGTAAAGGTTGTTCGCTCACCGAAGGTAACCTTACGTAACTGGCAGCCAATGATTGGGATGTGTCTGTGTTCGAACAGTCAGGAGGTTCAAGAATAAGAACGTCAAATAATTTTACACATCTTTTGTTCCAAAAGCTTTCATTCTATTGACAGGCGCGGACTTGTAAACCTCTGACTCTTGAAATAAACGTGATACCTCACATTGTAACGCCCATAAGCGTTTCATTTTATCTTACTTCAACTTATTGACTCGGAGGGCTCGTTAGAGCCCTCACAGTACCTATGTAGAAATACTTACCTAGGTATAAAGCAAATAACCTAACCTAGTCATAATAATTTTTTTTGTATGTTCTGAACTACATATTTTCATTTTGGTAATCTCCATATATGTCCCTTATTTTCGAAAACTACAAAAAAAAAAACCATTTCGATCAAAACCGAATTATCCACCGTAGGTGTCTAGTGTGCATTCTCCTTCTTAGTCTTATCCCACCACGAACATAATATGTATCTAATAATATGTCGTACTTTGTACTTGAGCTAGTCATTTATTCGAATTATAGATGTTGATAAAACTTACAATATGACATTGCGTCACGTCGCATCATCTCCTGAGAAAATACTAAAGAATAAAATATACATATGTCTACTATAATACTTTATAATTCGTTATTGTTTTGAAGACGAAACCTAATTGGTACCTATTTTCCTCAATTTGAAGGTACAGTCGGCGTCAAAGTGGATGCTTTGAAAAATAGAAAGGCTATGGCCCCAGAAGACACCAATAGAAGTATAGAAGGGTTTATAAGAAGATGGATGTATGTGGCTGACTTTATTCTTCGATAAGACGTGAAAGGAGGGCTCCCACAAGAATGGTGCACTAGTCCGCTAGTGCCCATCTGCCAGAATAAAGGTGATGTACAGGACTGCTACAACTATCAAGGGATAAAGGTCACGATATGAGAGGGTACCTCTCTGTGTTGTGGTGGGCCTTGAAAGAGAAACGGTTGCCCGGGAAGTATGTAGAGTTAATTCGTCATAGCATGAATACAGTCAATCCCGTACACGTCCGGTTGGTTGCTGGCAATACCGACGAGTTGGATGTGGCTGTAGGCTTGCACCAGGGATCGGCTTGAAGTCCTTACCTCTTTCTGTCTATTATGGACGCTCTGACGTCAGCCATATAGGAAGAGGCACCATGCTGCATGCCGTTTGCCAATGACATTGTTCTTGTCGGTGAAGATGTATTCGGGATACAGAGCAGATTGGAGAAGTGGCAACGGAAGCTGGAGACTGTTGACTTGAAAATCAGCAGAACCAGTTATGGAGCCATATCGCTTGATGGCGCGCTTGTTCCAGTCTGCTCCGACTTTTGGTATCCCGATTCACTCGTGCAAAGCGATGGCGAAGTAGATCGGACGTTTAAGCACAGAATTAACACTGGATGGATGAAATAGCGGTAGATCACGGAAACAATCTGCAACACCCACATTCCCCTTAAACTTAAAGGGAAGGTATATCAAACCATGGTAAGACCTACTGTCTTGTATGGGTCAGAATGGCCACAAAGGGGATGAATGAAAGGCAATTGCATGTAGCTGAGATGAGAATATTAAGAGGGAATTATGGTGTTACACAAATGGATAGAACTGTGCCACTTTCAAACTTCCTCTTATGTACTCGCATAAGAGGAAGTCTGAAAGTGGCACCGAAAACTGAAAAGTTGTGTGGAAATTGGTTTTCATGGTATGGGCATGTGATGCGGAGGAATGAGGAAAATGTCGTGGGAAAGGTTTTGAGTATGAATATCGATGGCTATAATAGTAGGGGGAGACCAAAGAAACGATGGATGGACTGTGTGAATAATGATGTGATGTCACTACGGAGATGAAGACTAATAGAAATGACGCGTGGAAGAAAAATACATACTGTGCCTACCCCAAATAGATTGGGATAAGGGCCGGAGAATATGATGAATGAGCGTCAAAATACCTAGGACGAACAGGCTGCAAATGTTCAGAACAAGTAATAGAATTCAGGGCCTTTTGTGCTAAATAACTAAGGATTTGTATTATAAGGTATTACATCATTAGTGTGTACAGTGCAATAAGATACTTTGTGTATATTATTTCATCGACATTGTTCTCAAAACGGTGAAGGATAAGATCGTGAGGAAACCGGTATATCGTCCTAGTACCAAAAATTCGAATTCATTAGACATCGACCAACCCGCACTAGGTCGTGTGATGGATTACGACCCATATTCTCTCACCGAGAGGAAGTGTCCCAGCAGTGGAAACGTTATATGCTGATTATGATGATGATGACGTGCAACAACGAGATTTCTATCGTTTTTTGAACAGTCTGTTCTTCCATATATTCTGACGCTGACTGTGCATATTATTATGCCTGTGTCCCGGCAGTATGAATATTATAGACTACTGCTTATAATGTTTGTACTGCTCACCTTGGGACTGCTGGTCGCCCTCCTGGAAATAGAAAAGTTTACCGGATTTGAGGATTATGGAGTCCACGCCTTCTCTTTGGACTTCAGATAACCTTACTGTAGCCCATTATCGCTGAACTGAACTGTAACCTCTACTTAGATGATAAAGAAAATTAGAGATAACAATTATAGCAGATGGGTACGTTTATAAAGTGTTATAAACTTATCCCTATCATTACCAGTTTGAGTTGCGGAATATTCAGTCAGAAAATGTGGAAGTCACTAGTTTGTGTGACGTTACTGCTTGTAACTGGTAAGTTTATAAAAGATTTTATTACTGTGGGCATCTACCCCCTTGTTTATAAATGTGGCTTAAAGTTGAGTAGTGATTAGGTACTGTTTAACCATACATTTTTAACGTATAAACTTCTTTTAAATTTAAACAACTTTCAAAAATAAAAGGGTTATTGTTAAACTTATCAAACCAATTGTCCAGTCCGCTGGTTCATTATTTGGCTAAGGAATTGGTATTGCTACTCAACGTGGCAATGTTGCCAGTGTTCTGGGTACGTTTGCGGTCGGCAGTGCTACGGAGGTTTTGTAACTTGACGTTCATTTTTTTTATGACGAGAAAGGGTGTGTCCAGACCTGGTGAATGCGCCGCTCCGCCAGATCTGGACACAGTTAGGCTGGAAGCAGACGCCAACATAGTTTGGTTAGGGCTTGGCAGAATGGATTCCTACTTTTATTTCATTTTGTTTTTGAGAATGAGTATATAGTTTATGTGGCCCAGTGCAGAGCAGTGGTAGCCCAGTGGTATTAGCTGTAACTTAAGAGATGTAGGTGGTATTTTAGGTTCGAACCTAGACATGAGCTTTACTTTGTGTTAATTATTTCATCACCACTGCTCTCTAAATGGTAAAGTCGTGAGGAAACTGGCATGTCAAAAATGCGAAGGCATCTACCAACCCACACTGGCCCGCGCGGTGGATTACGGCCCGCTCACTCTCACGGAAAGGAGGCCTGTGTCCCAGCAATGGGAATTTGTTTGGCTGATTATGCTATGTCGTTTGTTACCATGCTTTTTTGTTTGTAGATATCGTGGTGTGTAAACCTGACTACTTTTTCAATAAGAACGTGAATGGATGGCTCAAACTGCACGTGGTACCTGCGAATTGGCAGCAAGCCTTCCTCAACTGCCACTATGAAGGTAACGAGGACAGTCTTGCTTGTTCTCCTCAATTTGAAACTAAGCTTAAGACAGGCAATAGAGTTCATATTTTAAAATAACTGTCTGCCTCTGCCAAAAATACCCGTAAAATGGTTTAATCGACACTTTGAAAACCTCATGCAAAGACAAACTTTTATTTTTATTGCAGGTGCGGTTTTAGCTTCTCCTATTGATGTGCAGTTCGCTACTGCTTTGAGCTCCATCGTAAACCAATCAGAACTGGATAGTCCTATCTTCTTAGGAGTTAATGCGGGCATGGTCGGAGACTTTATTACTATCGAAGGTAAGCTAATCTACGTAATCAGAATCTTAAATTCATTCATTCACTGACAGGCAACGCACAGCCCGAAGCGCTGGATCTAGAAGTATTTAATTTTGCACACGACTTCCTTATACTTCCTTATATAGTGAAACTAGCTTCTTTCTACGACTTCGTGCGCGTCACTTTTCTGCCTCCCCCTACCCACCCCGTCGCATTGAATCGCCTGCGCATGCGAATACTTCGTATTCGTGACTTATTTTCCTCGGTCCTAACGTGATTTTATTGTTCCTCGATAAATAGGCTATCCAATAATACAAATAATGTTCAAAAGCAAACAATGTTTGCTTTAACGAGCTTTGTTTGTTTGATACATTGAGCACTAAGGAAGGACTTTTAAAATTTCCCCTAAATACCCTAAAACGTAAGGATGAAAAGAATTTAAATTCGCTATTTTTGCCAATGGGAAAATATCATCGCACATAACACTGTGGTTCCGTAATCTGTGGCCTTGTTTTATGGTTTTTGTAACCAAACTCTTATTTACCTATTCGTTGCGAGCGAAATAAGTTTTGAAATAAGTAGAACTATATTTTTCTTCTTGAATATTAAAATAAATAAGTAAGCCATGGTTTTAATACACAGAACAGTCCTCAGAATTTTCTCTTAATTCTTAATTTCTATTTCAGGAGTTTCACTAGCTGACTTATCAATTACTTTGGGCTCTAATGGCGATGGCAATACAACAGAAGATTGTCTATCTTTGCATCCTGATGGAAATACGTACATCTCCTCATGCAATCTGTCACTTCCGTATATATGCTACAAAAAAAGAGATAATACCACGATCCTTAATCGATGCGGCACTTTTGATGACGGTAAATGTTTCCAGTACAAAACCAGTAGTGCACATTCTCTGTTACGCCCGTCTATCACTGACGATTATATTTCGAAAGCTAAGTAGATCAATAACAGCTGCACAGGTCAACCGATCAGGTAAAGGTATTCTTGCCGTGTACATATGTGACTCTCTACGTATCGAGTGAATCTTTACAAATCAAGAGCCCTCCGTGGCCTGGCTGTCTTTCGTGGATCATTGACAGTCGTTACGGGTCGTCAGAAGCCCGAAAGTCTGACAACCACCAGCCAGTTAATGCATTGTGAAGATCAAATAGGCAGTCGCTCCATGAAAATACTGGTATTCAGTTGTATCCAGTTTGATTGGAATCCGACGCGAACATAGTTGGGAAAAGCCTAGGCAGATGATGACACGAGAAATTAGATAGCCATGTCTTTTTTTCGCTGTAGAGATATTTTTGTAGCTTTCTAACTTTATATAATTATATATACTTAGATACACATTTATATGAGTGTCATATGAGAAGGTATACCTAGCAAATTTTTATTGTCATATTCACAGATTATCAATATTACCATGCCACGGGAAGCTGTTATAAACATCACGATAATAAACAGACGTGGACGGTGGGAAACAAGATTTGCGCAGCCGAGGGAGGTCATCTGGTCATTATTAATGACCAACAAGAAGCAGATATTGTAAAAAGTATCATGCGTAGACAAAGTACAAACAAATTCGATTTATATGTGTACATTGGAATTCGATCCTGGTACAAAGGCCAGACTTGGCTGACCGTTCACGGTACGAATCAAAATAAGTCATTTATTTAAATTAGGGGGATCAGCACTTTCATAATCACGAACCCACTGCTGGAACACAGGCCTCTTCTCTGTGAGATCCCAGCATAAGCACTTTACGAACGTCGAAATGACGTAAAACAGTCTCCAAAATGCCCGCCTTTCACCACTTCCGAGTGCTTTAGCTGGGGTGAAGTCTTGCTGGCGGTATTTCTGGAATTTTCTCTTCACATAATCTAAGTAAACTTGAACTATGTTATCTAATCTAAGTAAACTTGAACTACCTATGTTATCTTCATAAAATCGGTATAAAGTTAAAAATAATACAGATGGTTTAGCCGAGTTTTCTGTACTTTAACCAAATCTAAGAACTTGATGAATAATAATTTAATCAGTGTATCATTTCAGGAGAGGAAATAGATAGTACGTCCTACAAATGGTATGGGGATAAGAGTGTTAGAGGAGAAGGCTGTGGTATTATGGATTTGTCCAAAAGTTGCCTGGTTCACTACACAAACTGTGGACTAGAATACATGTTTATGTGCGAGAAGAAACCTAAATCTACACGTTTTGAAAATGTTTCGGGTTAAGTTTATTAAGCTGCTTTTGAGGCTATGACAGATTCTGGTTGTAACTTAAAGTCGCTGGATAAAATCAAGACGACCTGCAAAAATACAAAAATAATAAAATTATGTTTGATAGACAGATAGCAACCATTTGTTTTATTTTATAACACTTGCTTCGAAATTTGCTTGACGAGGTTGGTCCGTGGATGGGTTACCATCTTTACATACCAAGACCTCTCCGCGTCACCTGTGTGTCTCGGAAATCACGGAAGTCACGTAGGTTGTTCCGGCCTGTTGGCCTTTGAAACGCTACCTCCGCCTCCCCCAAATGCAGCACCTTTGTATTTGCTCCGTGTGCAGCACCACGTATTTATTTACGATGAACTGTCAACCATTTAGCAGAAAATCCATGCCATAGTATAACATATTGCAGTTGATCAACTGAATTAATTTTGCTTAAGTTCGATATTTTTACCTTACTTTTAGGTACGGTATGGTAAAACTAAAAATATTACTTAAAGTTCCCTGGGTTTTTTTTTTTTTTGGGTGGGAAATCATCAAATAACTTCTCCCGCTCTGGGTGGAGCAGGAGAGCGTGTCAGACTTTTACTGACTAAAACCCACCCGTGTTCCTTCAGTAGCCCGTATGCCAGGGGCTGTGGTGTCTCTTTCGAACAAACCCGCACCCCGGGCAGGCATCGGCCCTTGCGGGCCCCATCATTTTTTGTGCTGACATCTCTTTGAGGCGCGCGTGGAACACAACGCGCCATCGACTTGGGCTTGGTCCTTACCGGACAGCGAGCTACCCATTACTCGCCGTCCGCAAGCCCATGCCTACGGTGGCCGGAATTCGGCCTGGGATTCCCGACGCCCAGGGCGTCTCCGTATCCTGTGGCGGCTGGGGTCGCGAGGGCGCATATGCTGCCTCTCCCTCACGTGCGCCGCCTCCCTCTTCGCGAGCATCACTGCGAGAGGGGACTTACCGCCGCAATCGTGGCGTGCCCAGCACTGGGTTGCGACAATCGCTCTCTCCATGTCACCATGAGATCCCGCCGGAGCTCTGTCCGCTGTGCCGCGATTTCCTGCGGCAGCGGAGTTACGCCCCGGCGTTTGGCCTCCTCGCGCCACTCCCATATTTGCGCGAGGACCTTTGCCTCCAGATCCCATGGCGGTAATCCGGCAAGGAGGCCCGCCGCCAAGTTCCCTGGGTAGGGTCAGTGTCATGTAAGTTCCCTATTAAGCGTTTTCATATTATCAGGTATTATTGTCATCAACCCGATATCGATATGTCGGCAGCAATACACATACCGATTCTAAACCGATATATTTATTATCGGCCTGATGATCGATGACCATTGCGACTCACCAAACGACCACGGTTATAGTACCTAAGTATCGACGTCTCGAAGTCGGCAGTGCGAATAAGTGTGTTCAAGTGAAAGAATGACCAGTTCTCTCACCTCTATTGTGCTGATATCGGTGTCAGTCACTGTCTACGACGACATAGGTGACAATAACAACTCTATGTAAAAGCGTTTAGTAGGTACTAAACGTATGCGAAAATATGATCCCCGATATCATGGCGGTGTCTGAATCGGCTGTGTTGTAATTTAGTGTAGGTAATTGTAAATGTGATGTAATCAACTAGTTTTGAATGAAAATGCAGAAATGTATTTTCATTCAAAACTACCATTGGCTGAGGCTGGAAGTTCCAGAAATAGCCATTAAACCCTTCAGCTTTACTATTATTATGATTGCTACGGGTTTCGACCTCAGGACTAGCTGCTTCTCACTCAGACAACTGTACGTCAATTGATCCCGCGACACCAGTCCTGTTCTCTTTGTATATTTAGACTGTTGAGAGGAAAACTACAAATGTGACGTAGTTGTGTACAGGGAAGTTTTATAAAATGTGGCTGTGTGTGTTTATATTGTACGACAACACAATAGTGGTGTCTTACGACTTCCGCGCGAACGAAGTCACGAGCAGAAGCTAGTTACAGATACATATGGTTTTGCGGTTGTAAGGTGAAAATTAAAAATTGCAATGTTTCCGTTTGGAAATCATGTTTCCAGACTTTTCAACCAGAGAATTTCCAGACAAGTGTCAGTTGTCAGTGAACTTAAGAATTTTAATTCGAACTGAAGGAACACGGATGGGTTTTAGTCAGTGAAAGTCTGACACGCCCTACCACTCCGCCTAGAGTAGTAGTATGATTTGATTGAATTTATTAAATTATTCAGAGCGCAAGAGCCTTTATGGAAAACAAAACATAAAGATTATCATAACAACGTAAAGAGGACAGCGTGTTATGAAGTACTTTTGGAAAAAATTAGAAATATAGACAATACTGCAGATTTAAATAAAATAAAAAAAGAAGATTAATAACTTAAGAACAGTCTTTCGGAAAGAATTGAAAAAACATCTTGACTCTCTGGTGTCCGGAAGCAGTGCCGATGAGGGTTATACGCCTAAACTAAGTTATTTAAATAACTTAATGTTTTTAATTGCTTTCTTTTTTCTTTTGAATCCGAATCAACGCTACCGCCACATAGGGAAGGAAAAGAAGTTCATTTTTCATTTTATGGGGCACGTATTTAATTATTTGAACACGTCTTTATCCTTCAGCTTCGAACAAGTAAATGATCGATCGTTACGACCAGTCGTTTCGTGTATGAGCGACATTTTTGATGCGATCAATTGTCACGATTTTCATCAGATCGATCGTATAGACGAATCGTACCGTGTATGGGGCCCTTTATATACGGGACTCTGACCGCGAGCCGATTAGGCCGGATTTAGATCTTTTTGAGTTTATTCAAAAAAAAATCTACTAAACTAAAAAATCTGTCCATTAAATTCCTTCCTAAATACGATTCCCTCATCGTACGCACGGCTACACATCAAGCTATACATTTCCAATATAAGCTGATCTCGCATTGTATAAGATTTCAGTACAAAGCGAGATCAGCGTAAACTGGAAATGTATAGCTTGACGTGTAGCCGTGTGTACATGCAATTTTCATATAATTTTGTGCAGTTATTTAGAAATTAGACAGAAAATGGTTTTGACATCGACCCTGTTTCTGATTTTTTCTTCATCGAGCAAATTGCAATAGATCGTTTTTTGAACTATATATTTCCCTCAAACAAGGATGTATCTATGATTTTTTTTTTTTCAGGGCTAAATACTCGAATTAGATCATTTAATCTTGATTCTGAAAGAGGCAATTTGGGACAACCCCCCGTTAAGTCGTTGGTCCCGGCTGTCATTTGTGGATCTTTGACAGTTGTTACGGGTCGTCAGCTCAAAAGTCTGACAAGCAGTATTACCAAGGGGTATCGTATGACACAGTAACTGGGTTGTGGAGGTCAGATAGGCAGTCGCTCCATAATCTGCAGCATTCGGTTAGACTGGAAGCCAATCCTAACATAGCTGGGAAAAGACTAGGCAGATCATGATAATGATGATGATTACATGCTTTAAACTTTGCATGCCGTAGAAAATGTTCGCAGATTTTCAAAACAAAATCAACTGTTTCATAAAAAAACTGTATTAAAATACCTACGCGGTCAAAATGCATGGGAACAGCCAATTTTCTTTGTTAGTACCGACACAAAATTTTAACGCTGCCCTGTCGTCGTGATGATCGCTCCAGAATTATTTACTGAATCCATTCCATGGTAATAGGTTGCACGTCGATATCACCGCCACTCCGTATAAGAGAAAGTCTGCAAGTGGCACCGGTCACTGTAAAGTTGTATAGAATTCGGTTGTCATAGTACGGGCATAAAAAGTGGAGGAATGGGGTAAATGTCGTAAGGGAACTTCCCTATGTATGAATTTGATTGATTATTTGATTCAGATTCAGATTTTTTTTTGCAAAAACATGTTTAGGTAGGTAATATACATGGTATGATGCTTATTATATAGGTGTTACAAGGTTTTTTTTGGTTCAACATGTTTGACCATGGCTGGTGTACTGGTTGAGGTCGAAAAACAATAAGATACAAAATACTAATAACACAAATAAATCAACAATTATCAATAACATTAAATTTAAAAATGAAGTCAATAGTTATGCTATTCAAAATAAATAGTCAGTATCTTCAGAGCAATTTAAAAATTCGTTAACATTATAATAGGGTTTTTCTGTAAGTATTTTTTTCAATGTTTTCTTAAACTGGTCTTTATTTAATTTCTTAATACAGTCAGGGATATTATTATAAATTATTGGCGCTCTGCATACAACGCTTTTATACATTAGCGTTGTCTTAGCTGGCTGAACACGAATTTTTCTATTATTCCCGGCGATTACGTATTACAATGTCCGATATGCGAGAAAAAAAATGGGGGTTATTTCTGACAAATAGGGCTATTTCCAAGATATAAAGTGACGAAATTTGTATTTTATGTTTTGTGAAAAGTGGCTTACAGCTCTCCGTACTTTGGATACTGAACATGGAACGTAGGCATCGTTATTCTATTATAAATGCCATCTTATCATCATTTATTTGGTGAGTTTCCCCAAAAGATAATGCCATATCTGAGGACAAATTCAACAAAGAGTAGGGGAAGACCGAAAAAATGATGGAAGGGCTGTGTGAAAGTTGAAACGGTTGGAAAGGATTGAGTTTTGAGATGACGACTAAAAGCGAAGTAAGGAAGACGACATGTTGCCGACGACGAGCCCGAATCAGTTAGGTTAAGGGCAGGAGAATTTGGCCTTGCTGCTTAACCTACGTTCATCATCATCATCATCATTTCAGCCAAAAGACGTCCACTGCTGGACATAGGCCTCCCCCAGAGGAGGGTTTTGCCATAATCGCCACGCTTGGCAGACGGGTTGGCGATCGCAGTATGGTGGTAAAATGCATAGAGAACGCTGCTGCCCATTCTCGAGGGTTTTGCCATAATCGCCATGCTTGGCAGACGGGTTGGCGATCGCAGTATGGTGGTAAAATGCATAGAGAACGCTGCTGCCCATTCTCTATTAAGTCCCTTAATCGCCTTCTACGACACCCACTGGAAGAAATGGGATGGTGCTATTCTTTTACGCCCGGCGACACATACGGGACCTAACCTACGTTATGCCTACGTTACGTTTTTGTAATGAGGAGGTTACGTATGTATTTGATAAGTCAGTTAATGATTTACATGACACTATTCATACGCAGCCTTGGACTGCATGATTTCTTTATTTTACACACCATGTTTTCATCTTTTTAGTTTTTTAGCTTTTTATGGAGTCGACTTTCTTTTTCATTTACGTTTACATTCAAAGTTAACATAAAAATGTCGGGTGTTGGATAAACAAAGACAAGTATTTGATTATGTAACATTTCATAAAAATAGTAATATAGCTTTATTTTTTACACTAATAAATCAAATAAAGTTACAATAATTATTATAAACGTCATCGGTACTAGTTCGATCAGCATTCAATTTCCTGAAAGCTGTAATCGCGTTCAGTACGTCTTCAGCAAATGCTTCAGGCATCTCGAAAGCCAGGAAATGGCCGCCATCGTTCAGAATTGTGAAATTCACATAATTGGTGAAATTAACTTTAGCGGGAATTGTGATTGTGGTGTGATTCTTAGATCAATTCGTCCCTAGAATGGCTCGACCATATTGGAACTGGAGTGGGAATTCTGAAAGAATAAAACAAATGTAATTAAATTACACTTACACAACAACTGGCCGAAAAGGCTCGACGGGTTGTTTACGGTTATGTGTGGAAGTGAATGTTGGATGTGGCAAAAGAAGTAAGAAAGTAGCATAAATGCTTAGATGGTTCGGTCACGTACAGAGAATGAATGAAGGGCGGCTAACAGAAGGAATTTAAAGTGAATCTAGTCCACATTTTTCCCATAGAAACTTCGGAAGTGTATTACTCCACTGTTCGACAATGAACATCAAATAAAGAACGTGGTTTGGGTTTGTCTTATTATTAATATTGTCTGTACGGAAACAGAATACTAAAATTAAAAACCATTACAAAGTCAGGAGCCAACAAATATTCGTTTTCTTGCTAATTTAACCTAACTTTGGGCGTATTTAGGTAATAAAAGAAGTATAAAATCTCCAAAACTAAGTCGGTACCGACAAAGCTCAATTATCGAATAGTTCAGTAAACTTTATTGATCATTGATTTATGAAGTGATTTTTTCATAAACCCCGATCTTCCGAAGGGCTTTTCGTAAGGAAGGACTTTTTACACGCCTGTTTTACTGTTAATAATGATCCTACAGCTCACTCAATAATGTTGTACGTGTAGAATAGCGTCTAACTGCTCATCACGGGTACTACCTCTGTCGGACATGAAGCCTGGTGAGACAGCGTGCTTTTCAGCTGGGCGCACCAGTGAGTTCAGCCCGAGACTAGGTTCCCCTTAAAAGGCAGATGTGAGCGGACGTTCTAGGAGAAACTGCAGTGTCCTTATTGGTGATGTTCTTCAGAAAGATCAGGTGCGTGGTACTCGTAACCTGCGTGCGTGTATGACCAGATGTATGAACATAAACGAGGCAAAGGGAGTTTGTTAGGATCGTAACAGGTGGCGTTCTGTAGTTTCTGCATACCCCATGGGAAATAGGTGTGAGTTTATTTATGTAAGCGGAGTACCTAAGTGATACATTATTTTATTTCTGTAAGTAGGTTTATAAACATAACAAGGAAAAACATCAAGATTTCGTATACAAATATTAACTCTCTAATACAACAATGGTTATTTAGTAAATGACCTATTTACAACGATTGATTATCTAACATAACAAATTAGTAAATTACTTATTTACTAGGCATAGATACTAACAATGACGAGGGACTACATGACATAACATGACATGATAAGTGTTCCCACTCCGATCCGTCCACGATATTATTTTTATAATAAAAGGCAAAAACTTGCCAAATGGGTATCGGATCACGCACAATGTAGGTACCACACAGATGATATAATCATCTTTATTTCAGCCAAAAGAAGTTCACTGCTGGACATAGGCGTCCCTAGGCCTGGGTTCTGTGCTTCCTGCATTCAGAAAATTCCTGCGGCCTTCACAAGGTCATCGAAAAGATTCTGAAGTTTGAGCTGAAAGCTCTCATGGTTTTGAATTTGGATCGTTGCTGGAAGGAGCGCTGACTTCATCAACCAAGATCTTTCCAGCTTGATATTGATGTTTAATATGCCTCTTACTACGCGGTGATCACTTCCAGCAATCATCGCGTTGATCACAGACATCATTGCATATTTGCTTCTTCGTCGACATAGGTAAGTCAATATTGTTTTTAGTTACACCATCAGGGCTCTGCTAGAAGATATGTTTACTTTATTGACATGTGGTTTTATTATTTTATTTTAATTTAATTTTCTTTTATCTATTTTTTTTTTTTAATTTTTAATATATTGCATGTATTTTTTTATATTTGTATTACTGTTTTGTTTCATGCTAGATAATATTCGAACGCAATGTGAATTGTTACTGAAATAAATTGAATTGAATTGAAATTGAATTGGATGTAACTTACGAGTAGATGAATAGTCTCGTTCTGGTCGTATTTTACTTTGCGACATACAACATTTTCAAACAGAAGAATTTTAATGCATAAATACTTCGATCAATAAGATCGAAGCATAAATATAATTGAATTAGTACTAATGATTGTAGCAATATTATAACTCTTTTCTAATCCTCCACTCTGTGAGTAGGAGTGGGCCGAAATCCGCCACGCGGGCCCGGAGAGGGTTGTTAAATGGCACATGTCTTCGCAACTTTGGTGCTAGGACATGCCAGTTTCTTCACGATGTTTTCCTTCACCGTGCTGAGAGCAGTGGCGATGGAATATTTGACTACAAAAAGCAAAGCGCCTGTCTGGGTTCGAACCATTATCGATATAATAAGGCAAAAGATTTCTGTGGTTCGAACTAACGACTCTTCTACTCCTCTCTCGACGTGAGGAAGTCTGTGTCCCTGCTGTGGGAACGATATAGGCTGATTTTGCATAACAAGTTGGGTGCCTAACATGTGATGGTTTGTTGGCAGTAAAGGCTGCGACAGGCGCCCGCCCCTGCACCGCGCCACGCCTCGTTTTTGAACTTATCGATTCCCAACGAATCAGACGGGCGGCGACGGGCCTCATAGGATACGAAGGTTGCCATAGCATATTGGCCCGGCCTGGCGAGGCGCAGCCTGTGAGACAGCGGGCCGTGGAAACGCAGCATTGCAATTGTTTCAATAAATCAGTACCAATTGAACTTTAACCCCTTCTCCACCCATTACTACCCATTACTCGCCGTCCGCAAGCCCATGCCTACGGTGGCCGGAAATCGGCCTGGGATTCCCGACGCCCAGGGCGTCTCCGTATCCTGCGGCGGCTGGGGTCGCGAGGGCGCATATGCTGCCTCTCCCTCACGTGCGCCGCCTCCCTCTTCGCGAACATCACTGCTTCACTGAAGGAGGTGACGGCTACCCATGCACTCTCGCTCCGTACCATGGCCTGGACCAGGGCCGGACGCGAGAGATCGCCGCCGCCGATCGCCTCCACGAGGACACGGCGGTGCTCCGCCCAAGCCAGGTAGACCGCCACCGTGTGCTCCACCGTGTCCTCAGGGCGATCTTCGCAGTGGAAACACCCGGGCGTTTCCTCCCGCCCTATCCGAAACAGGAACCTCCCGAAACAACCGTGACCGCTGAAGACTTGCGTCAGGCGGAAGATGAGGACGCCATGCCGCCTCTCAAGCCACTCCTCAAAGAGGGGACTTACCGCCGCAATCGTGGCGTGCCCAAGTAAGCCATGGTTTGAATTATTTCAGCCGAGAGACGTCTACTGTTGGACATCGGCCTCCCCCAAGCTCCGCCACTTCGACCGGTTCTGCGTTTCCCGCATCCAGCGGACTCCTGCGGGGCCGCAGACGTAAAGTTAGAAGGCCTCCCACAAGGTAGACAGATGACCTTTTGAGGGCTCACAAGGTCATCTGTCGACCTTGTGGGATGTCATCCAACTTTACGCCTTCTGGTACGCGGTCGCCACTCCAGAACTTTTCGGCCCCATCGGCCATCTGTTCTGCGAGCAATGTGCCCTGGCCACTGTCACTTAAATTTACCAATTCTTCGGGCTATTTCGGTTACTTTGGTTCTTCTGCGGATCTCTTCATTCCTGATTCGATCACACTGGGAAACTCCAAGCATGGCTATGCTTGAAAGCTCTCTCCATCGCCCTTTGGGCGACCTTAAGCCTTCTCATGAGGCCCATTGCGAGCGACCACGTTTCAGTTCCATTTGTCATCACTGACAACACGCACTGGCCAAAGAATTTCGTCATGAGACGGTTACCTATCTTAATTTCGAAAAAAAATTGACCGAATTTCATTTCACCTAAAACTTTTCAACTGTTATCGTTTCGATTTTTTTAACTCTACGACGAGAAGCTATTGCGAAGCGCTAAGGCGTTTTCATACAGACACTTCAACATCTCGATGTACCGATAGTCAATCTAACACCGTTGGAGGGACTGCAATACAGCCCATGTCTCGATAGAATCAAAGGCTTTTTCGTATATTTACATTCTTTTTGCCTACCAAAATTACTAACTTGGTAGGTTTGAATGCAGTATTAAAATATAAAATCTCATAACTTAATTTTTCAATTCTATTTCAGGAGTTCCAGTAACTGACTTCTCAATTACTTGGGGCACGAATGGCGATGGTAATACAACAGAAGATTGTCTATCTTTGTCTCCTGATGGAAAGACGTACTACTTCTCGTGCAAATTATCACTTCCGTATATATGCTACAAGAAAAGATATAATACCACGATCCTTAATCGATGCGGCACTTTTGATAACGGTAAATATTTAGAGTACAAAACCAGTAGTGCACATTTTCTGTTACGCCCGTCTGGCACTGACGATTTATTTTCGTAAGCTAAGTAGATCAATAACAGCTGGGCACGCCACGATTGCGGCGATAAGTCCCCTCTTTGAGGAGTGGCTTGAGAGGCGGCACGGCGTCCTCACCTTCCACCTGACGCAGGTTCTCACCGGACACGGCTGTTTCGGGAGGTTTTTGTTTCGCATAAGGCGAGAGGAAACGCCCGAGTGTTTCCACTGCGAAGATCGCCCTGAGGTCACGGTGGGGGTCTGCTCAGCTTGGGCGTAGCACCATCGTCTCTTCGTGAAGGCGATCGGCGGCGGCGATCTCTCGCGTCTGTCTCTGGTCCAGGCCATGGTACGGAGCGAGAGTGCATATGTAGCTGTCACTTCCTTCTGCGAAGCAGTAATGCTCGCAAAGAGGGAGGCGGCACACGTGAGGGAGAGGCAGTATATGCGCCCTCACGGCTTTAGTCGCCGCATGAGACGCTCTGGGCGTCGGGAATCCTGGCCACCGTAGGCGTGGGCTTGCGGACGGCGAGTAATGGGTAGCTCGCTGTCTGGTAAGGAACAAGCCCGGGTCGACGGCGCGTTGTGTTCCACGTGCACCTCAAAGATATGTCAGCACCAACAGGTGGGGTCCGCAAGAGCCGATGCCTGCCAGGAGTGCGGGTTGTTCGAAAGAGATACCGCCGCCCCTGGCACAAAGCCAACTGAGGGAACCCGGGTGGGTTTTAGTCAGTAAATGTCTGACACGCCCTTCTGCTCCACCCAGAGCGGGATAAGTTATTTGACGATTTCCCACCCAAAAAAAAAAAACAGCCGCACGGGTCAATCGAACAGGATTGTGCTTGGTCTGTGGATAGGTGAATCTCTACGTATCGAGTGAATCTTTATAAATACCCTCCGTAGTCCGACTGTCTTTCGTGGATCATTGTCAGTCGGTACGGGTCGTTAGAAGCCCGAAAGTCTGTCAACCACAAATCAGTTTCTGAATTGTTGCTGGCTCCATGAAAAATACTGGTATTTAGCTTTATTCAGTATGATTGGAATCCGACGCGAACATAGTTGGGAAAAGCGTAAGCATGTGACACGAGAAATTAGATCGATGTGTCTTTTTTTTTCGCGTGGAGATATTTTTGTACATTTTCTAACTTTTATACACATTTAGTTCCACACGAGCAAGCAGTCATATTATAAGGAAATATTTATTGTCAGCAGATTATCACTATTACAATGCCACGGGAAGCTGTTATAAATATCACGATCATAAACAGACGTGGACGGTGGGAAACAAGATTTGCGCAGCCAAGGGAGGTCACCTGGTCATTATTAATGACCAACAAGAGGCAGATATTGTAAAAAATATTGTTAGAGCAATAGGTGCAGACGAAACAGAAGAAAATGGGTATGTTGGAATTGGAAGCTGGATCAATAACCATACTTGGTTGCTCGTTCACGGTATGAATCAAAATAAATCATATATTATATTTAAATTAGGGTGGCACTCAGCACTTGTGCAATCACGTAATGTTCCCACTGCTGGGACACAGGCCTCCTGTTTGTGAGAGAGAGCATCAGCACTTTCATCATCATCATCATTTCAGCCGAAAGACGCCCACTGCTTTACATAGGCCTCCCCCAAAAGGAGGGTTTTGCCATAAACGCCGCGCTTGGCAGGCGGGTTGGCGATCGCAGTATGGTGGTTAAATGCATAGAGAACGCGCCTGCCCATTCTCTAATAAGTCCCTTACGCCTTCGCCTTCTACGACACCCATGGGAAGAAATGAGATGGTGCTATTCTTTTATGTGTGGTACCACATGGAACTGCACTTTGCGAACGTCAAAATGACGTAAAGCAGTCCTCAAAATGCCCGCCTTTCACCACTTCCGACTGATGCCGAAAGTCTAGCTGGGCGGTATGTATGGAATTTTTTCGTCACATAATCGAAGTAATCGTAGACAATTTATCTTTTACTCCATAAAATCGGTATACAATTTTGACAAGCACCTAAAACAAATTACAGTTCCACTTATGGTTTAGCTGAGTTTTCTGCTGCATTACGACAATACTATAACTAAACCTGAGAACTTGATCAATATTACTCGGTATATCATTTCAGGAGAGAAAATTGCAAACAATATCAACAAATTGTTTGGGGATATTGCTATGAATGATACAGTAGGCTGTGCTGTTATTAATTGGTCCCGAGGTTACCTGAACTACATGTTTGACTGTGATACAAAACTGTGGTTTATCTGCGAGAAGGATCCTAAATCTATACGTTTCGAAAAAGTTCCGGGTGAAGTTTAATAAGCTGCTTTTGAGGCTGTGCAAGATTTTGGTTGTAATTTAAAGTAACTGAATGCAATCAAGACGAGCTGTAAAAAGACAGAAAATATAAAATTATGTTTTACAGACAGATAACAACCATTTGTTTTATTTTATAACTCCTGCTTCGAACTTTACTTGACGGGGTTGGTACGTGGCTGGGACCATCTTTACATACCAAGACCTCTCCGTGCCTCGGAAAGCACGTTTAGCCATTGTCATTTGTGGATCTTTGACAGTTGTTACGGGTCGTCAGAAGCCCGAAAGTTTGACAAGCAGTCTTACCAAGGGTATAGTACCCAGTACCCAGTAACTGGGTTTTGGAGGTGTGTAAAATAGTGGTATTCAGCTGCATCCGGTTAGACTGGAAGCTAACCCTAATATAGTTGGGAAAAGACTAGGCAGATGTTGATTCCTTGCTTTAAACCTTACATGAAAATTTTTGATTGAAAACATTGGACACCTTCAAAAACCCACGGAACAGATTTAAAAATGAGACTATCCAAATCCTCCATCAAAACCCGGTAAACTCAACCAACTCAGTAGTGCCAGTTTAGACTCACAGACACACACACACACGTCATCATACACATTCACAGCACCTACATCGCACAGATACACGCTCACCCACACTTTAAGTATTAGTAATTAAGTCACTCTCGGTATTATTATTTTTTTCTTATCTTCTGTGTACTTCGTAATTGGCGTAGTGTTTAGATTAATTAATAATGCTATACTTATTGTCAGCTGTGAAGTTACCTTTAATCAATAAATAAATAAATAAATGTTGGCCTTGTTACCTTATGAGATCGTCACACCACCTTAGCCGCGGTCTACCTCGACGGCGATATCCTTCCTCAGGCGTCGAGTGAGTGACGATCCGACCCTCTCCCACTGCACTCTTTCTATTTTTCTCCTCTTTCACAGGCAAATTAGTATCGACAACATATCGAATGGTTGTGAAAAGCTATGCTTTAAATTGACAATTATTTTTTATCAAATAAATACTGACGCAAACGCTCTCATATTAACATTCCTTATATTGTAAGTGTTAGCATAGATCCTGATAGCGGTGGTGAATGCGTTGTTCATCCAGTAGATTATGAGGTTGTCGATCAACTCCTCGCGCGGGTACAAGTCGTACAGGCCTCCATCGTCCCTGTCTATGTATTCAGATCGGGTTGCCGTGGAGACTGTCTGTAGTAGGCAAGAAGACCTGACGGAGAGTCTGCCATTGCTACACCTAAGGAAGATGGAACACAAGTGATAGACTGATGCTGCATAACGTCGAGTTAAGGAAATAAGGACTGTCCTGCAAGGGTATCCGAAAGTAATGATAAAAACAAGAGTGTACCACACGCATTCACATAACACCGCGCTTATACGCTTCGAAGCGTAAGCCCGAGGTTCATAGTATGTACAGTCGCCAGCACATCAAGCTAAACCCTATACATAACTATAACTACGACGATGCATGGAGTGTTAGAAAGAAAGTATCTTTGGCGTGATTGGAAGAATTTTAAACGTTTCTAAAATTGCCCAATTACTGCACATACTAATATTTGTGAGCCAATTACCATGTTTTACTAGGAATAAGCCACACCCACACCCCACTGCGCGTACGTCACCGCTCCCGAGTTTCACTCATCACAACGTTCGTTTATTCTTTACGTCAGTGATTAAAAGTTCGTGGAGCCGTACTGTAGTCGTCCTGTGCGTGATATTAGTAACTCTAAATCTATTAAATAATATTAATATGGCGACTGGCGCCTCAGTTGACGCAAGTTGAAAGAGAGTGTATGATAGCGCATCGATTGAGTGGGTGACAGAGATTTGTCGGCAGACGGGCATAACGGTGAGTAATATTTTTTATTATTATTATTTTTTATTTAAAATAAACATAGGCTAATAAAAAATGTGTCTTAGGTGTTTTTCTATAGAATATTCGAAATAAGTTAAAAGAAGGGTTAATTACGTAGGTAAAGTTTTTAATTGTGAGCGTTGTTCCAAGTAGCATATAAAAAGTTATTTTTTTCATATTTAACTATTCTAGGAAAACGCAGAAGTAGGTAATTCGTTTCTATTTCTTAGGTTATGTGTGTGTATGTCAAGTTTAATGTTGGTTTGTGTAGTGTTATCTAAAATATTTTTTATTATTATGCAAGTATTATAAGTTGTATAGTTGACAGAGATTGAATTGTTTGATTTTTTCGTATAACTGTTTGGTAGGTGTTAGGAAGTCATAACAATATAACCGTTTTATGATTTTGTTTTGGGTCCTCTGTTTGGAATTGAGGTTAGTCTTGGATGCTGATCCCCAAATCTCAATCAGGTATTCTAGATCTAAGTTTTGCTAAAGAATCGTATATAGTGCGTTTAATCTTATGTGGTAAGCAGTTTCCCATTTTGCATAGAGCTCCATAAAGTGACATAAGTTTGGCTTTTACGTGCTCGGCTCGATATGAGGTTTCCAGACAGTTTGTCATCTAATAGTAGACCAAGATACTTTTCTTTACTGGCATGGGGTGGAATCTTTTTGTTTTTGGCTGCAAATATCATGTTTAAGATGTTTTCGAAGTATTTATAGTAATTTATGTAGAAACCACTCATTTATTACGTTTAAATTGTTTTGCGTCTCACTAATGATATATATCGTGTACGGATTGACCACGGATGACCAAAGTAAAATAGACTTGTATCATCTGCGTAAAGTGTTAAATAACCTGTTAACACTATCTGATTGATGTTGTTCACATAAATTAGAAATAATGGTGGTCCCAGAATGGATCATTGTATTGTATGTTGTTGTTGTGTTATGTATTACCTAGTAACTGGGTTTTAGAGATCAGATAGGCAGTCGCTCCATGAAAATAGTGGTATTCAGATGCATCTGGTTAGACTGGAAGCCGACTCTAACATAGTTGGGAAAAGGCTAGGCAGATTATATTTAAGTTTTAATACATGTTTGCCTGTAGTAATAAATTAAGTAAAAATGTGTAAATAAACTAGAGCTATTTATTTCGTTCCAGAAAAAAGAAAACTTTTTACTTCTGGCTTCGGGCGGCGGTGGCAAGAAAGCGGAACCTTAGAAGCCCACCACCGCCAACTCTAGGCGAGAACCACGACGGCGGCAGACGATGCGATATGGTCGGTGCCGATCATTTTTTGAGCAGACGAGCGTACAGCGTGAGTCCATGCATAGCTTAGCTTGTAATCACACTTATCACATTAACTTATTCATCATTTACTTATAACATGGTGTTCCTAAGAAGTGAATAACAAACTTGATTAATATAGGTAATACCTACTACTTGATAGACATGTATTAGTAAGAACGCTCGGCGCGCACTCAAACTGGGTTTACGCGCGCCGCCAGACCAGACTCAGTAAAAATTATTACTATTAGACAAATGTTCAGTTGTTCACAACCTGCCTCAACAAAGGTGGAATTTCTCAATACGACAGATTATTTATCTGTGTGTTTATATTTTGAAGAATAATATTTTTAACCGTCCCATACCTACTCATTCAGTTAAGTTGGCCCGTCCCGTACAATTTGTCAAAATAAAGAATTTTATGTAAGTATTGAAATTGAGCAGTGGTGACCAAGTGGTAACGGCCGCGACTTACGAGTTGAAGGTCGTGAGTTCGAACCCAGACAGGCGCTTTACTTCGTGTAAATTATTTCATCACCACTGCTCTCAAAACGGTGACGGAAAACATCGTGAGGAAACCGGCATGTCCTAGAACCAAAAATTCGAAGACATGTGACATCTACCAACCCGCACTGGGCCCGCGTGGTGGATTACGGCCCAATCCCTCTCACCGAGAGGAAGCCTGTGTCCCAGCAGTGGGAACATTATAGGCTGATGATGATGATGATGATTGAAATTGACAACATTTATTTGTTTCAGATTTCAATAGACACCATCAGAACGCACCTAAAGAACGTCGGAAAGAAATGCCGCCGTCCTGCCAATATTTTAATGACCTAGGCGCAGAAGGAAGCACACTCTGTGCCGGACACTGAGTGCACGGTGTATAGTGTCGTAGCCTTAGCTTTAGATGACGAACTCCGATTCTAGGGCACTAGTAAATAATGCTCTTTATTTACCCGGGTTTCTGTATGAACCAATCCTATGTGTTCATACAGGTCATGGTCAATTTAAGTGCCAAGTTTCACTGAAATCCGTTTTTCCGCTAGCGTAAAAAAGTAACAAACAATATCTATCCATTCTCACAAACTTTCACAATAAACAGTAGCACAGTTTTACAATCCTTAAGTAGTATTTTAATTTTGTAATTATTTTATTTATAAAAATAAAAGAATTAAGGTATTTTTCTAAGCATTGTTTTTCAAACACTGATTCTTTCTTCCATTGCTCGATTTGGGAAAGACGCCAGTCATGACGTTCGTTGATGTTGTGTCATAATAAGAGATCGGATAATCGGATGCATATTTAAAATTAATTTTTAGTTATGAAAGTATGAAAGTGGCTTCTTAAATTATTATTTTATAAAAAATATCCTGGGATTCCAGGAATACCGGGAATTTATAAAGCTTTCTAGTCAGGTATTTAGTATGGAAGTGACTTAAATGATCAGGATTGCATAAGTATTCACATGCATATTTATTTAAAACTAGCAGCGCTCCGCGGTTTCACTTCCGTAGTTTCCATTCCCGTAGGAATATGGGGATAAAATATAGCCTATGTCACCCGGGGATAGTGTAGCTTCCGAACAGTGAATTTTTTTTTCAAATCGGTTCAGTAGTTTTGGAGCGTATTCAATGCAAACAAACAAACAATCAAATCTTTCCTCTTTATAATATTAGTATAGATTAACCCCGATGCACATAAAATACATGTTTGTGTATGTAGAGTGTAAGTCTGTAAGAGAAGGAATGGTGTGAGTAGTTATGTGCCGTTCCCGGGAATATTACCAAAAGAATATTTCCAGTGCCCGAGAATATCAATTGCTGGGAATGGGAACGTGTCGTTGAAACCACATAGAATTATAATAAAAGTAAAAATATAAGTACTAAGTTACTGGTAAGATTTTGTAAGTAGAAATTACATGTAATAAGTGCTTATTTAGTAACTTGTCGTTCAATTTTGCATGCTATACTTAATCAGAAAACATACACTGACCTTTTTCCATGTAACTTTTTGAAGTTGACCGCGCTATCTGTATTACTAATGAGCGGCAGGCTAGATAATAGAAGTTTACATTTCTGGAGTTGCCTAATTACCTATTATGTTTGCTTCTTTTGTTACGCCGACCCGGTTATTTGTGGCCATAAATCATGCACAAAGGATTAGTAAATACCATTTCTCAAAATTAGTATCACACCTGCACAGTTAAAAGGATGATTTTTTTTTGTTATCAGTAAACTGTCGAAAATTCTCAGTAACACATTGTGGGTGTAAAATATATGCATTTAATTTCTATCTTTTATAATTTTACTAAGAAACATGCGATAAGAAAGCTAATCTAAAAAGTTCAAAATTGAAAAAAAAAAAAATTAACTTATGTGTTAGTATTCCCACTAACTGGGAATGTTCTCGGGCACCAGCCCAGTCAAATTATACTAATCTATCCTCCGTTTGAAATAACATTAGACAGTTAAATAAACCCTTTTTTACAGTCCGTCCAACTGATTTTGACCTATATTGCGTTGTAGGCATGATAAATGGTATCTGCAGTAAACAGTTGGTATTGTAACCACTTTTTTCTTTTAATGCCATTCTTATGCCTACGGAATAGAAGTCACAATCGGTTGAACCGATTGTAAAAAAGGTTTGTTTAAATGTCAAATCTTATTTCAAATGGAGTATAGGTAACATTTTACATTTTTTTCGCGGCAGCATTTAATATTGCTTGGTAGTCATTGATAGACTGTATAATTAATATGTTACAAATATCAATAAAAAAACTTGTAAAAAATCGTTTATCAACTTGTTTTTAATCTATTGCCTGTTTGTATAGTTTGGTTTTATAAATTTTGTTGTAAGTATATTTTCATTTAGAGTAGGTGTAGGATTTGTTTTTAAGTTTTCAATTATATTAATATTTAAAAATAAAAAGGTTACGATATTTTTTCTGCATTTTATTTTAATACTTTTCCCGCGGTTTCACACGCGTTCCCGTAAGAACGTATCCTTTGTCCTTTTCTGATAGGTAGGTTCCCTCTCACCGAGAGGAGGCCTGTGTCCCAGCAGTGGGAACATTAAAGGCTGATTATGATAGCAGGCAGATAGGTTTGCAAAATTCCATGATGATCGGTTGTGTTGTTAAGGCCCCAGAAGTAGCTCTAGCTACCACTGAATCTATTATTCGGGACCCCGACGCCGACGGTATATTTATTTACTTAAAAAACGTCACCGTCCATTTTGCAAAAGACCCCGCCAAGATATTTTTAAATGGGGCTTTATAGCTAGCCCCATAAGGGCTAGCTACGCCACTGCGTAAAAACTAACAAATAAACACTCACTGTAGTATTTTATGCGGTTTCATCCGAGTCCTCACAGGAATAGGTATTCTTATGAGAATTCGGGTGTAGCCGCATAATGAACCTCGTATGGGAACCCACGTCCTTCATGATGATGCGTAACAAACAAAGAAACTCATATTCTTATTTACAAAATATTTTGAATGTAATGAAGTAACGATAATAAATAGATTCGAATTTTATTTCCCTAGAAATCGTATCTTATTTCTTGCGCAATAAGTTTGAACTTTCATGTAAAAGCAAACTTCGGTAGGTATAGGTAATTCCGTTACTAAGTTCAACCTTATTACGTTGGGAATAAGATCGTGTACGTTACCCTAGCAAGAAAGTGTCTCCTAGAGTTATATGAGTAGAACGTATAATGTGTGCCTTATCTGCTGTAAATGTGCCCCCACATAAAAAATGTGTGCCCCCTGTCGTTTTGGAGAAAAACGGAAAAAACGATTCTTGCTGGGGTAACGTTTTTCTAGCAGGAAAATTCTAAACGAATGGTCGGAGAGAGAAAATTTTTGCATGGCCAGAGAGCTTATATGTGTGCCAAAATGTGCCCCCAAAAATAAAATCTGTGCCCCTTCAGGTTTTCGAGATATTGCATTTCCTGCTGGAGTAACGTTTTGATGAATCGTATATCTCTAAAACCATTGCATGTGCCCCTGTAGAATAAACATACACGAGTAGCTCTTAAGGGGCACACCTTAGTGCCCTAATTAGATTTAAGAAAATATTTATAGTTTTCAAGTTATCGCGGTTTTATGAAAACCCGAAAAAACATCGCAGCGCCTAAATGAGACAAGGCACAAGTTCGCTGAAAATTGTATTCGGTCCTTCTTGACGCTATTAATAACCATACAAAGTTTCAAAACTGTTCATGCATGCGTTTTTGAGTAATCTTGCTAAAATTCAAAACGATGGTGTCTTAACTTTGACGGCAAAATACAAGGAACCGGCTCAATCTCAGATGTGTAGGTGTGAACCAAAATTGTGTGCCTTTAGTCAAAAATATATGGTGAAAATATTCAGCTTGGAATGTTTCGCATTAAGTTAATATTAACAAAAAACCAAAATATGTAAACAACGGCTGGTTATCCGACCAAATTCCAATGACTACTAAAAAGCGACTGATTCATACATATCGATGACCTTCTTTATTTGACGTATTATACCTAAGCTGTTGTCCGTACAGTCGCGTTCAAAAGATTTGGGGGCCAATTAAAAATATATATTAAATGCACCTTGTGACTATTAAATGAAACAGCTTGTTGATGTGGAAATTATTATTTTTATTCCCTTAAATTTCCTAAAAAAATAAATAAACAGGTAAAGTAATGAAAAAAATCCAAGTACTTGATAAGTGTACAAGTATTTTTAAATAAATCAAAACAATGCCATTAAATACTTACCACTGCAGATCGTGCCATAAAATTCACCACCCCTACAACCACATAATTGTTATAAAATGCTTAATACGCCACTTTCAACCAACTTAAAAAAAAGTAAACAAACAGTATCAGTGCAACTGCGTGACTCAACGTAACAGTGTCCTTGGCGTCATAACATAACTGCAACTGTTTACCAATACCAAGTAATAATAATCCAAACGGACTTCCTAGTCAATAAACACTTCGTACCTATTATTCATATTAGAGCGACGTTACACGTAACTGTCTCTGTCACACTAACACCGTACGCGTACTAGCTGTCTCACTTTCTCCAAATTAGACAAAGAGACTCCTTGCGACACGACGTCAGCGGATGCCGCGGGGCCAGAGATATCTGCAGCGGTGTGAGGAGGCGAAAAAAAGGAATCTTCTATTAAGGTGAATGCTTCAACCAGCCCGCGAAATTCAAATTTCTTACTTTTTTTGGAATTTGCAGGCCAGTGCTAGGTTGTATGTTGATTAAAATATTATTCGCGGCTGTAAGACGTATGTAGTTACAGAATTATAAGCATCAAAATCACCAATACAACCCTCCAAGTTCATAAGGCGTAGGAACAAAAAAAAAAACAAAAAGTCATTCCTATAGCTTTATGAACTTAGATTATGATGATTTTGATGATTATAATTCTCTAACTACATATGTCTTACAGCCGTGAATAATATTTTAATCAACATGCTGCTGCAAATTGCAAAAAACGCAAGAAACTTTGAATTTCGCGGGCTGGTTGGAGCATTCCCCTTACTGATGAATAACTTACTATTAATTTATCTAACCTACGGCATAGCAATAAATATAATAGAAACAGCTAGTAGAATAATTATAATCCAATAACAACTTTATTTTATTACTTTTCTACTTCAGTGTACTCAGGCACAACCGGTTAGTGAGTAAAGTAAAGAAGGTCATCGATATGTATGAATCCGTCGCTTTTTAGTAGTCATTCAAATTTGGTCGGATAACCAGCCGTTGCTTACATATTTTGGTTTTTTGTTAATATTAACTTAATGCGAAACATTCCAAGCTGAATATTTTCACCATATATTTTTGACTAAAGGCACACAATTTTGGTTCACACCTACACATCTGGGATTGAGCCGGTTCCTTGTATTTTGCCGTCAAAGTTAAGACACCATCGTTTTGACTTTTAGCAAGATTATTCAAAAACGCATGCATGAACAGTTTTGAAACTTTGTATGGTTATTAATAGCGTCAAGAAGGACCGAATACAGTTTTCAGCGAACTTGTGCCTTGTCTCATTTAGGCGCTGCGATGTTTTTTCGGGTTTTCATAAAACCGCGATAACTTGAAAACTATAAATATTTTCTTAAATCTAATTAGGGCACTAAGGTGTGCCCCTTAAGAGCTACTCGTGTATGTTTATTCTACAGGGGCACATGCAATGGTTTTAGAGATATACGATTCATCAAAACGTTACTCCAGCAGGAAATGCAATATCTCGAAAACCTGAAGGGGCACAGATTTTATTTTTGGGGGCACATTTTAGCACACATATAAGCTATCTGGCCATGCAAAAATTTTCTCTCTCCGACCATTCGTTTAGAATTTTCCTGCTAGAAAAACGTTACCCCAGCAAGAATCGTTTTTTCCGTTTTTCTCCAAAACGACAGGGGGCACACATTTTTTATGTGGGGGCACATTTACAGCAGATGAGGCACACATTATACGTTCTACTCATATAACTCTAGGAGACACTTTCTTGCTAGGGTAACGTACACAATAAGATCGTGTCAAACGTTAATCTCAAACAAGGCGGACTGACAAGAGGCATTTTGTAGGTATTATGAATTAAAACTTCGTCCACGTTTGTGGTGGGTAATCATCAATCTATATTGTTTTCGAAATTTCAAGCCGATTGTGTCATGGGTTTTTGCATTGAACTTCGTAAAAATACTTAGAATAGAAGAGCAAGGAACGCACGAAAACAGGTGACCGCCAGCCCACCAGTAAGTAGGTAACAAAACTCGGAAAAGCAATTAAAACTGCCGTGAAATAATAAAAAAAAGTGTTTTTCTCACATCAGATTACCTACCTGTCTACTTAACATTATTCTCCGAGAGCGTGAAATTTCGCTACCTACCTGTTTAAATATATGAGTAGGTAACACCTACTTAATACTTACAGGTATTTCCAACTATTAAGTAAAACTGAAGAAATAAAATATAAAAACGATTATATCTAAGCTTTCTTAAGTAGTTTAGGCAATGCGCCGTGCACGGGCCGCTTCTTTCATTACCACGCTATTATTTGGATTCTATTCAAGTATTCAACCTGCTACGCTATTTCTTATCGCAAAGCATCTTATTCTACACCACGACGCGCATACACACACACTCTCACGTACGCACTGCAGCACGAAACATTACGAGTAAGAGCGAACAAAAAGCTATATATCTCTTTCACACGTTTCTCGTTGTTGCTGCTTATAAAGCGTTCAAGGTCAAAGTGGGGTAACTTGATGTGCTGGCGACTGTACCTACACCAATTTTTCGTCAGTTCTGTTGAAGTCCCAAACAGTAGGGGGTGAACCTAAGGTCATCAACTGGACATAAAACCAGACAAAAAATTATTTTATAAAAAAGCAAAACCAACTCTTTTTCAAAATTAAACACACATATCTGGGAACTTATGAATCGTAGATCGTAATAACTGAGACGCAGTTTATTAATAAAATTGTGCTAGAACAAAAACCAAACAAGAGAAATTCATACCTATGTTGTCAGGCTTAGTAGAATGATAATGCAGGTATCCAGTTTCAGTCATTAATCCCTTGAAAATAGTAAGGATTGGGTACAATCTCTCAGCCTCACTCGTCCACCACCAATGACTGAAACGCTTTGTTGAGCGAACCGAAGAACCACGTCGCTAATGTGCCTGGTACGAAGAGAAACCGCATAGTTTGTATGGTATCCTAGTACTTCCTGCAAAGAGAAGATTAGATATTATGGATAGCTGACCTCGGAATTACGACATTTCAACCTCAGTGCTCATATATACGAGCGCCACGTTTCCAACGGTAGAGGCAACTGCAGTTGTGGACAGTCGTCGGCTACAGCCGCGACAACGTAACGCTCGTGCATATGAGCACTTAAAGCAATAGGTTGAATGTCACTTGCTTGTCGTAAAAGGACAACGTCTATTCGTCTTCGGCGAAACCGGACTCATAAAATCCGCCATAATCTTGTATCTATCACGCTAAAAATAAAACCTTTAATCGCGTTACCAAATTCAGTGATAAATGATTTTATTTCTGTAAGTAGGTTTGTACAAAGACTTTTACACGTCAATCATATTTTTTTAAACTAGATGTGGTCGGCGTTTCCTATCTGACCACTCTGAGGAGAGAGGCCGAAACAAACTCAGAGGTCACAGTCTCTTTTAAAGTCCAGACATAATCTTGGTCAGACCATGTGAAGACCATGTGGATTGGTGTCTGAAATGGTCTTTCAAATCAAATCAAATTATTTTATTTGTCACAATGCAGGTACATCGTTTATATTAGGTTTTATAGTGATAATGTTAGTGCGCTGCGTTCTACTCGCAAGCATACAAATATTACACACAAGAATGAAATATAATATTTAAAAAAAAATGTCTGTAGGTATAATTAAAATGTCAAACCATAAAATAGAAATAAAATTGTGTCAAAATTTAAAATATCATTCAGTGATTGAGTAATATCATTCATTAATTAAAAATTGTTTCAGTCGTTTTTTTAAAAATAACTAAATTAAGATACTTTATTTCTCGCGGAATTTTATTGTATATTACTGGAGCCATTTGATAAATACTTTTGCGGAAAAGAGCTGTTCGACTGCGGCCAACACTGAGAATGTTGGATTCCCTTTATCTCAAACGTGAGTTTGTATTGATTTGATTTGATTTGACTATTTTGTTATTTTCGGTGATTTCACTATTTTTAAAAATCAAGTAGGTAAGTAATCACGTTCTTTCATAATTTTTCTGATATATCTCGAATTCAGTTTAGTTAAAAAGGCCAGGCTGGTTGGAACTAAGGGTCACGCGTTTGAAGATCCTTGTATAGCTACAGCTATTTTTTTTTTTTTTACTATTATGTCTACAAAATATTTCTTATTAAACATATCTATTTCTGATGTACTTATCTATGTACTTGTTAAAAATAAAAGATTTTACAATTCAAAAAGAATTGTATTTTTTTTACAATAATGATAAGAATTGATTTGATTGATTTATTGAATCCATCAAATCAATTCTTATCTTACCGTGTCGATAGCAATCTAAATACAGCCCAGAATTAGGATACGAGCTTGGCACTTTCAGCAGCGTCCACCAACCCCGGAAGCGTGCAGACAAAACACATTTCTGTTAGCGTTCACGCCAAACGCTACGTCAAAATGTATGGGCATGACATTACCTGCCGAAAGGACACGACGTAACCTTTCCGCCTTTCCTGCCTTCAGGACACGTGCCCCTTTTTTTATGGGACTGTACCAAATTTACACTCCAGGGCGGAGTCATCTGTGAACCTCCACCTGAGCAGGTCTTCTTTACTTCGGCCTACCTGAGTCCTGAGTCTATTTTTACAAATAATTATTTTATGACACTTCTCTCGTCCAACTAACCGCAACGAATGTATCGAAAATTGTTCTAAGTTTGGATGTTAAAATGTTTAACTGACACGATATAATAATGATCTACTGTGATGAGGTTATCTCTGCAATAGATGAAAATCGTAGTAAAATGCTCGTTTGTTATGCAAACGCAAGGCCTCGAGTTGCTTCTAAAATATCAGTAAAACATCAGGTTGGAATGGTTGGCGTAGGGAAAGGCCTAAGAAAAAATGGATGGATTGCGTGAAAGATGATATGTGAAATTGCTCGAAATTCAGATTATAAAACAAAGGCAGATAGGCCCCGTGGAACACCAAGAGTGAGGCCACAAAACCAAATACTAAAGCGTTGCTCTTTATGTAACATACAATGCGACGCTTTAGTATTTGTTTTTTTTCGGTTTAGATTATAAAACAAAGGCAGATAGATCGCGCGGAACACGCAAGAGTCAAAAAAACAAATACTAAAGCCTCGCATTATATACAATGCGACGCTTTAGTACTTGGTTTTTTAGCTTCACTCTTGGTGTTCCGCGCGGTCTATCTGCCTTTGTTTTATAATCTGAAGATCGAAAGATACCACCAAAATAAACGACTAATAGAAAAGTATAGAAGGAAAATACATCTTTCACCCACCCCATATAAACTGGGATTAAGGCATAACAATTAATGACGATAATCACGCTGGATTGTTAAAGGCGAGGTCTTGGTGCCGAGTCTAAAATAATGCTCGAAAATCTTAGGAGCAAAACCCGTACGTTATTCTCTCTATTTGATTTCAACAGGTCTGACTTTCGTGTTATAATCAAATTATAATTCTTCTGAAACCCACCAGTACTCGAACACTGCCGTAAATATCTCCAAATTCTGAACACCTCAGACTAAGGCGCCATGAAAATCCAAATTAAAGACTGCTTATGGTCCGAGTTTTCCACTAATCATTATATTACTTATTCTTGTTTGTACAGACGCCAACACATCAATCAAGCTACCCCAATCTGTCAAATTTTCCCAATCGAACATGAACCTTAACATTTTGCAATAAAGTTGTAAATCTAGCAAAGAACTTTGACAGATTTGGGGTAGCTTGATGTGCCGGGTCTACGTATTTTTTTGTTCACTTATGAGTTTTTAATTTTTTTTTTTTGTGAAGTTTATGAGTTTTGTTATTAGGATATAGCATACTATTCATCCCAATACGCCTACGGGACCGAGACTTATGCGGGTGAAACCGCGGGGTGCAGCTAGTTGATTATATGTACCTGTATTAATTTGCTATAGTTATGTATAGTAGCATGCGGCGTGTTTTATGTACAGACGCCAGCACATCAAGGTACCCCAAACTGTCAAATTTCTTTGATAGATTTTCAACTTTATTGCAAACATTTAAGGTTCATGTTCAATTGGGAAAAATTGACAGTTTGGGATAGCTTGATGTGCTGGCGTCTGTACATTGTAGGCTGGTAGTCATTGAAACCCAGGTTCCACTGAGCGCTAGGTGATACCATCGAAGCCCAAAGCATATATGGTGGGACGAGATTGGCTTTCGCCAAAAGTACCATCCCATATGTGCAGGGAACAGAAGTATGGAAAAGGGAAAGAAGTAGTGTGGGTGTGGGAGTGTGGGATGAAAATCCCATGTACCGTGTTTTTGGCATATAAATTATTCTGACTTTAAAGTCCGTTGTCCTGCAGTGGAACTATACAAGACTAGGTTTTTCCCGCAGCTCCGCTGGCGTGGATGTCAGTTATCGCGTAAGAAAGTAGCATATGTCCTTATCCATATCCCAGGCTATACCTCTGCCAAATTTCATGACGATCGGTTCAGCAGTTTAGGCGTGAAAGCGTATCAGACGGACAGAGTTACTTTAGCATTTATTATTAGTAGGGATAAGGTATTCAAGGTTTTGAAGAAGAAGATTTATTTCACTACCTGTACACAATTAGTGAAAAGATAATTATTTATTAATTAAACTTTTTGTATCTAGAATTGTAATATAAGTAAATATTATAGTAGATATGTATCTACCTATCTTATTTATAATTCATTTAGATATATATTTTATAGTTTTTAATTTTTTCATTGTTCCTCTCAACATAACCAAAGCATCTGATCTCTTCACCACCCTTGGTTGAATGTTACAGAATACCTAAGACATTAAGTCCGCCTTTGTATCTTTTTTGTATGCGAGGAGTTCAAATAAATACATAATATTCTTATAAAGTAATACATTTTAATGCCAACAAAAATATGAGCAGACTAGCTTTCGCCCGCGGCTTCGCCCCCGTGGAAGTCGGAAATTATCCGGCGGGAACGTACCGGCGCGATAAAAAGTATCCTATGTGTTAATCTAGGTTATAATCTGTATGTGTGCAAATTTTACCCCTGTAGGGGTAGATTTTCGAAAAACCCTGATACACGTTATTCTTTATTTTTGGTTTTAGGTATAAATACTGAGTTTTGAGTTAATCAAACAGCGCGTTAAAATTCTTCCATACAAACTTTGACACCCTTCAATCCCTCTTTATGGGGTAGTTTAGAAAAACAATAAATAGACAACTTTATAATTTACTTAGATAAGTATTTGTGCCAAGTTTCAAGTTTATTAACTCAAGGAATAAGATTTTTCATACAAACAAAATCCCCCCTTTTCACCCCCTTAAAGGTCTAATTTCCAAAAACCCCTTCTAAGTGGTCCCCTACATTATAAAAGGAAGCCGTGTGCAAAATTTCACGTTCCTAGTCCTAGTAGTTTCGGCTGCGCGTTGATTGATCAGTCAGTCAGTTTCTCCTTTTATAAATATAGATGAAAAAACAAGTTAACTACGAATAATGTTCGCAGTTTGCCAGTTGTTTCACATTCATGAATTAATTGCGTTTTAAAATATTCTTCAGAGTTTCTTCATATACTTCAAGGTCGCACCTTTTTTAATCAGCTGTCATGTGATTGATACAACTTAAATCAACATCTAAGTACGTAATTACCGCAATGAATTATTCATTAATTGATTTATCAAAATGTAATTTACATTTAGTGTCAGGAAAAAGCCTGAAACATTAGTTTCTTGAAAAGAAAATGTGATTATCTGGGTTTTTGTACTAGCTATACAGATATAATGTTGGTGTAGCGGCATCTATAACGCCACATACGAACTAAGGATCACACTGACGTTACGCAAAATTCTGCATCGCGCAAGCAGGCTACAACATCCCGAAAACAAGCGTCGGGCAGTGACCCAACAGACGGAGGATCCTCATTTTTCTTTAGAGGATGACTGAATATTGCACCCTATTCCACTTTGAGAAAGAGGCTAACAGAAGAATTCAGCAGGGTTTGTTTTTGGCATCATTTGGAAGGATTAATCGAGTCTTTAGAATGCTCGAGATCCCAATGTACACTCATAATATCTAACGTGATGATGTTATTGTGGACGTCAACGTCACCATCCTTAAAATATATGGAAATACGCGCCCGTTGTAAGGTGTTTTTCATATATCATATGCAGTATTTTATTTCCCTGTGTTATCACACCTTCACGATAATATGGTTATGATAGAAATTGTAAAAGCGCACAGTAGATAAAAATGGTTGATATTGAGGTAATGTTGATCAAATACGTAGAACCTAAGTTGATAGTCCAGAACAGGTTGAGTTGCCAGTTACAGCTGGGCTATGTATGGAGTATCACTGTGTGATAGAAATTAAGAGATCCGCAGGCGAACCGGCAAATCACGAAGACACGCTGAACTCATTCGGCAGTGAGAAGGGCGTATTGCTCTAAGAACGGACGGCAGATGCAGCCGGGTCCACACCTGCGACCACGTTCCGGAAGGCACGACAAGAGAAAGATAAATAAATAATAAGTAAAGTACCTTATCTTAGCACAAGAAGTTATTTGTATATACAGTTTGCTTAGCTTAGTCCACAGAAATAACTGGCCAGGCCGTTTCTGAAGCCAAAATCTTTGACCTGGAGACCCGTTTATTAAACACTTGATTAAAAAAACATTGGCACTCCGGGAGTGCTGACATAAGTGAAAACTTGAACAATTACGTGTGTATTTTTAAAATCGTCAATACAGGATTTCATATTGGGTGCTTGGTTAAAAAGGATAAACGAGCGATCGACTTCAGCCATTAAATAAATAAATTGAACTTTATTTCAGACTAAGGTCCATTCCGTTAGTTTCACAAAATTAATTAATTGTTTAGTCCTAAGACTGTCGCCACCCAGTGACCTTGAAGGGGACAGTCTGCTCTAGCAGCGATCATTTTTAGAATGATTTTGTCACTAACATGCAAACGCTGTAGTATGGAGGCCGCTTTCTTTTTCACGTCATATGCAACCAGATCAAATGCTTTTGACAAGTCGAGGAAACACGCATATACCGGCGTCCTCCTTGATGTGTAGTACATGACAGTTCGCTTCAGACTCAGAATAGCGCTCTCTGTTGAGACTCCTGCCTTGAACCCGAACTGAGCATCGTGCAACTCGACCTGTGCACTAAGGCGACTATTCAGCAGAGCATTAAAGGTAAACCGCACACATTTACACGATAAAAATACAAAGGGAAAGAAAGGGATAAAAGAATTAGAATTTCCCAGTGAAAGAAAGGTAGGTACTTTTCCAAAAGACATCAACGCGCGACTCATCCGTGTGCTCGTTCACCCATTTGAGCACAGTATACAATAGCTCATGGAAAGCGTTCGGTGACGATGACGCGAGTTCCATGATTTTTGTTCACCCAAGAAGTGGTAAATGCGCCTAAAGAAGTTTTCGATTCAAAAAACTATATTTCCTATTAGGTTGTTCCTTCTCTGTTTAGTGCCGATGGGCTACTAGGTAGGTATTTATAGCAGTTTTGTAGATAGTGGTAGTGACCATCAATTTCTCGTCTGTCGCTACTAAACTCTCCACTATTTTTCGGACCAAGTAAGGTAAAGTAATTAGTTGTCCTAGTAAATAAAAATTTGCATTTCATAATACAATACAACCTGAAGCAGTTGTGCCTATATTTGTATTATTATGTAAACAGCACTGAAGTACTATATAGATATTGAATAATTTGAATATATTAAAATCTTGAACAGATATATAAAGACAAAAACTGAACAGCATCACTCCAAGTTTGCAACGAGTAAAATGGATTTAGTTCTGAAAACATTCGGGTTGTGCATTTTGTTCCTGAGTTTCCGTAATTCGGAAGCTCAACTCATCAGCTATGACGAGTGGTGGGGTCCAGATGATTCAAGCACTGATAATGACACTAGCATCAGACCTTTTACCGTACATTTTGAAGATGATGTGAGTATCATAGTCTTTTATTTTTCTATCATATAAACTAACATTTTCTGGGCTGCGGTTCACTATTTTAATTTCTAAAAAAATACCTATATCATATCAGAATGTTATTGTTATCGTTGATAAATGATTTCATTTCTTTAACTAAGTTTGTATAAACACTTTTACACATCAATCATGTTTTTTAAACTAGATGAGGTCGGCTTTTCTTATCTGACTACTCTGAAAAGAAAGGCTCAATAATCCAGTCCAATAATCTTGGTCAGATTCAGAGGGCAGATTTGAATAAATTGACACTATTATCCATTGAGTTAACATATATATCAATGCTATTATCAGTGGTTTTGTCTTTTTCATTGGGGAATACAGGATTGTCGTCTGTGCCATGATACCTTTAAGGATAATCATCTGCTTACCTAATGTTTTTTTTTTACAGATGATAACCGACCTCAAGTATCGTCTGGACAACCACCGCAAGTTCACGCCTCCACTCAAAGACTCTGGGTTCGAGTATGGCTTCAATACCAACGCGATAGACAGCTGGCTGACCTACTGGTCGGATACCTACAACTTCACTGAGCGAGAGGACTATCTCAACCAATTTAAGCACTATAAGACCAATATCCAGGGTCTGGATATACATTTCATGAGGGTTAAACCTAAGGTATTTATTATTTCATAATTAACAAAGCGGACATCTCTTTGAGGCGCTCACGGAACACAACGCGCCGTCGACCTGGGCTTGGTCCTTACCGGACAGCGAGCTACCCATTACTCGCTGTCCGCAAGCTCACGCATACGGTGGCCGAGAATCAACGTGCGATTCCCGACGCCCAGGGCGTCTCCTGTGGTGACTGAGGCCATGAGGGCGCGTATACTGCCTCTCCCTCACGTGCGCCGCCTCCCTCTTCGCGAGCATCACTGCTTCGCAGAAGGAGGTGACGGCTACCCATGTACTCTCGCTCCGTACCTTAGCCTGGACCAGGGCGGGACGCGAGAGATCACCGCCGCCGATCACCTCCACGAGGAGACGGTGGTGTTCCGCCCAACCGGGGCCGACCTCCACCGTATGCTCCACCGTGTCCTCAGGGCGATCATCGCAGTGGAAAAACCCAGGCGTTTCGTCCCGCGTTATGCGAAACAGGAACCTCCTGAAACAGCCGTGTCCTGTGAGCTCCTCTCATACCACTTCTCAAAGAGGGAACTTACCGCCGCAATCGTGGCGCGCCCAAACCATGTTGGGGTTGGCTTCCAATCTAACCGGATGCAGCTCAATACCAGTAGTTTAATGGAGCGACTGTTCCACGTGGTGCCAGATGTAAAAATAGCACCATCCCATTTCTTCCCGTGGATGTTGTAAAAGGTGACTAAGGGACTTACCAGAGAATGGGCAGCTGCGTTCTCTATGCATTTTACCACCATACTGCGATCGCAAACCCACCTGCCAAGCATGGCGATAATGACAAAACCTGCCCTTTACGGGAAGGCTTATGTCTAGCAGTGGACGTCTTTCGGCTGAAATTATGACATGGAGCGACTGCCTACGTAGGTAATATAATAGGTAATGTGTCTACCTGGGTAATACGATATTCAATTGAAAGTGTGGCTGTCAGAATTTCTGGCTTCTGACGAACTGTAACGACTGTCAAAGATCCACTATTGACAGCCGGGACCAACAGCTTAACATGCTTTCCGAATCATGAAGGGGTCGTAGTTATGTAAAGATGGTCCCATACATTTAATCTCTGTAATTTGAAAATATTGTTAAAGCCAATTATTTTTAAAAGAGTAACCGTGGAGTTTCTTGCCGGCTCTTCTCCATAGGAAACAACAATTTGGAACCGTGCACCTAGCTTCTGACGTTTCATAAGTGCCCATGTAGGTTTATATGAAATAAAAATATTTTGATTTTGATTTTGATTTTTGGTCACCCATTCACGGACTAACCTCGGCAAAGCGTAGCTTAATGCGTAGCGTAGATTCATATTTTTTTAAATGAGCATTCAAATCAAATCAAATCATTTTATTTCGGACATCTAAAATCCATAAATTGTTAGTAACAGATTTGCATAAAAAACTATTGTTAGTAACTTATCTAAAGATAAATGACTGAGAAGACCATCGAACAACTAAAAATACGGACAAATGGCCACTAAGATATCAGTCTTCTCACAAGATGGCTTATTATGATGGAAGAATTTTCTGCCGCCACAGCCATCAGGATGCTATTGTGACTGCCTCTTATTCTGATCAGGAGTGAGACAATTTTTTTACGGATTATGGCATGAAATCCATCGGTATGCTTTACCGCAAACGTTAAAAAACAACAAAAAACAAGCAACATTACAAAGATATATCCTGATCTTTCCTTACAACAACACGATGAATGCGACCGACAATTATATTGGAGCCTTCAATTGTGTTTCTATTTCACACATTTATACAACTTTATAACCTTCTGGAAATACAAACGTTATAGTGTGTTTAAGTCACCGTAATATTAAGAACATTGTCAGTCTATAATCTATCTCGGCAGATTACAAGTATCGAAACATTATGATCTGTAGAAACCAGTTACAATTTGACGCAATATTTTTCCATAGTTTATAATCTGTCCGTGGCATATCGACAAATTGTGAACTGGTATTGCGACGGATAGTACCTACCTTGAGCTATTACTAAATAGACAGGTTACTGCTACTAAGTTCGAAATATTGGTTGCCGGCTATATAAATTGTAAGCAATATGGTGAAGTTCACAATTTATCAAAGTTAATAATCTCGCGAGATAGATTTTAAACTAAAGGTGTTCACAATCATACGGTGAAATTGTGAATTCTGTTTTATAGTAACATTCTTTTCAGGTATCTGCAGATGTTGATGTGGTACCACTTCTGCTGCTGCATGGATGGCCAGGTTCTATCAGAGAGTTCTATAAGACGATACCTCTACTTACTGCAGAATCAGATGATAGAGATTTTGCTGTTGAAGTAATAGCTCCAAGCCTACCAGGATTTGGGTTTTCTGATGTAAGTTTGGTAAAGTTATCATAGTTTTCAGAATCAGAATGCTTTATTTGTAAACATAGGTCAAATTACAATAGTGTGCGAGATGTTACAGATGTATAGATCCTCTATGTTTTGCCCAGAGGCGTACAAATATTATATTTAATTTACATTGTCGAAATTTTTACTTTTAACACCAATTCAACTTTTCAGATTCATATGATGGTAGAATTATATAATATCACTAACTCACACACACTCACTCACTCACTCACTCACTCACCCACTCACTCACTCACTCATTCTTTTTTATGTCACATAAGCCAGTCTGAGAACTTTATTCAGCTGCAGATATTATTTATTTACTTGGTCGTGTCTTTACCAGAATACAGGAAAAAACAGTAGGAAAACTAAACGAAAACTGGTTAACATTTAAATTTTCTACGCTAGACTCTAGACTCCCTGTCTAGAATAATATGCTAAGTTCATGGTTAGTTTACGCACTGGTTATTTACGGACGGTATATACACAGATGAAAATTTAGATTTGGTTCTTTGATTTGCTGATTAATGTCGATTGAAATTCACTTTACAAAACGGCTGCCATATTCAATGAAACCGCGACTCACACTTGTCATCTCTATGACGCCATAGAAATCATTTATTAGCCAACGAAGTCTGAAAAATCACAGTTATTTTGATCGATCCACTATGAGAGTTTTATAGCAGGTGGCTGTCTTTTTACAGGCAGCAACCCGTCCGGGAATGGGGTCTTCGGAAATAGCTGTAATCCTCAGAAACCTGATGTTTAGGCTTGGATACCCCAAGTTCTACGTCCAGGGAGGCGACTGGGGTGCTTATATCGGCACGGATATGTCTACTTTGTTCCCACAGGTAAGATTCCTTTCTGATGAATAATTAAAAGATAAAATTACACATGTTTTCTAGTCAGCTCGTCCCACTATCTTCTACGGGGTCTGTCGCGACCAAAACACACGAGAGTTGGAACTCATAGAGAGAGGCCTTTGCTCAGCAGTGGATTGATGCGGGCTAACAGTAACAGTGAAATATAAATGAAGTTATCAGTCCTATTCGGGGCACCCTGGATTGTCAATCCCAGTACCACCGTACTAATTGGAAAATATAAATATGACTTAATCAAGTTTATTGGCGGATTGAACATACAAACAAATTATTTTCTTTGCAGGAGGTTCTAGGTTTCCACACAAACCTGGCACTATCCCTATCTCCTATGACCCTGGGATCTTGGGTCCTCGGTTCGCTCATGCCGTCAGCTGTGGTAGACTCGTCTGTGCAAGACAGAATGTATCCTCTCCTCTCCATAGTGGAGTGGCTAATGAAGGAAACCGGATACTTGCATATACAAACCACTAAGCCAGATACTGTTGGTACGTTCTTTTATTTCGGATGGTTTTAATCATATATGAGTTACAAGTGGATGGTCCTTTACATTGATTGACTAAAAGCCACCTAATTGTACACCTGTATTTTATCCCAAAATAAAATAAAATATAATGAAATATGTCTATATACTTCAATATTAATCTTAAATAATTAATTTTCGATGATTTGTCAACTTACCAACTGTGCGAAGTAGTGGCGGGTCGCTAGTTCATTTAAAAGAGGTTAATATTTTTATTTTTCCTAGGTGTAGCCATGGCCGACTCGCCAGCAGGGTTCCTCGCATACATCCTGCAACTATTCTCGATGGCGACCCGCAAAGTGAACGACTCCAAAGAGGACGGAGGTCTAGTCGAGCAATTCACTCGGGATGAGCTCCTGGACAATCTTATGATATACTGGTCCACCAACAGCTTCACCACCTCCAGCAGACTCTACGCTGAGACCTTCAATAAACGAAATGTTAAACTGGGTATATTTGCGTAAGTTGTTTCCCTTTACAAACAACTTCCAAAAATTGTATTTGCACTGATTTTTCAGTGATTACTGAGCTTTATGTGATTTGTTCGTTTGGTGAAGGAAGCTCGCGCGGTGGCCCTATACAAGGTGAATTTTTAGTCACTGTTTATATTTTTCAGGGTGATAGTACCCGTGAAATTGAACAACTTTCTCCAAGGAACATGGGTCGAAATATGAAAAAATAAATCGAACCTCCCATGCAAAATCAATAGTCAGCTGATCGATTTTGTATGTGAGTGAGGTCCGATATTCTTTTTCATATTTCGACCCATGTTCTACGGAGAAAGTTGTTCAATTTTACGAGTACTATCACCCTGAAAAATATAAACGGGGACTAAAAATTCACCTTTTAAAAATATTAACTTTCCTCGAGTAGTTCTCAGCTATCTTCAATGACACGTATTTCAATCCAATTTTTACCTATATATTGAAAATATTATAACTTCCTGTTACTATTATTTATATAGCAAAAAATTGTATTTAAAAAGAATTTGGCTGAGACAGGTACCACAACCAAAAAAACAAACTTCAATAACTTAATGTTTTTCGAAAAAAAAAAAAATCGTTGTTGTCCGTATATTTAGGGTGTAAGTAAGTACCCTATATAGTCAGGTTAATTTATTTTATTCTTTCAGAATCCCGACTCCAGTTCCAATGTGGTCGATCCATGCTAAGGACGAATTGATCTTCCAATCACCGTTCCTGCTAAAGTTTAAATTCACCAATCATGTGAATTTCACAATTCTGAACGATGGCGGCCATTTCTTGGCTTTCGAGATGCCTGAAGTATTCGCCGAAGACGTGCTGAAAGCTATTACAGCATTCAGGAAATTGAACGCTGATCCAACTAGTACTGATGATGTTTAATAATGTAAACTTATATGATTATATGTTTATAACCAATTTATGTATCAATCTTTTTTGTATCGCATAATGATTTATTTTATAGTTCTTTTTTTAATCATTGTTCCTTTCCTCCAAAGCACCTGTCATCTAATCTCTTCACCACCCATGGTTGACTGGTAGAGAATGCCTAAGGCATTAAGTCCGCCTTTGTACCTTTTTGTGTGCGAGAAGTTTATATAAATAAATAAATAAACTTTCGATTTATTGGTGTAGAAAATAAAACCATATTATTATAAATTGTTATATATCCAAATAATTATGTCTTCTTTTATTTTTAATAATCATTTTAATTCAGAATACAGTATTGTAACTATGTTCGTAAAATTATTAATTATTGCAAAAATTGAGCTATCAAAATCATTACTATAAAAAAAATGAGCTACTTGACATTATAGAGGGCACCACCCGAGGCGTGAACTGTATTTCAGTGCCTCACAACCGGGCAATCAATCTTCCTTACTTCTCTATTAGTCGTCATCTCAAAACTCAACACTTGATGATGATAATGATGATGATGGGACTCCCTTTTCCGCACTTAAACTCCTATTCGGCTCGTTGTGCATGGGAATTCTGGCTAACAGAGCCAACCTAGCTCCGCCCAAAAGCACAGAAGCTTCCTGGGGGCCTCACAGGATTCGCGGAGCGACCTCACTGTTTCGCGGATTTCTTCACGTTGAGAAGCCACGGCTTCGCATTCCAGGATGACGTGGGCGGCTGATTCCTCGGCGTCAAGGCAGCCTCTGCAAAGCGGGCTGTCTGTGGCGCCTATTTTAAAAAGATGTTTGTTAAGCGGGTTGTGGCCCGTAATTGTTCTAAGGTTATTTCTACTCAGGCTGAGAAGTTTTTTCGTTAATAGCGGGTGTACAATTGGTAAAGCCAATTTTGACTGTCTGCAGTCTGTTGCCCGTGACCATCTGTTGTTATGGAATTCCGACGACCTGTGGCGAATCCACGCACGAAATTGTGAGAAAGGCAGGGCAAGAAGTGAGTACGGGCTTTTAGCACCTTCATATCAGAGCCTCTCTTCGCAAGTTCATCTGCGGTATCATTGCCTAAAGATCCATTGTGCCCTGTGATCCACTGGAGGGTAATACGATTGGTCGTGGATAAACCCTCCAGGGATAGATGGCACTCAAAATAGGCTGTCGGATAGGAATTTAATGCCAAAGTTCCGGATACCTAAGCGCTTTACTACTGTTGCGGTTTTTGCTAAGGCAACACATTCACATTGAAAGATCGAACTGAACCCTTTCTAACCGTTTCAACTTTCACACAGCACTTCCATCATTACTTTGGTCTTCCAGTACTCAAATAGCCAATCACATTCATACTCAAAACTTCCCTTACGACATTTTCCTCATTCCTCCTCTTCTTATGTCCGTACTATGACAACCGAATTCTACACAACTTAACAGTCACCGGTGCTACTTGCAGACTTCCTCTTATACGGAGTGGCGATGATATCGACGTGCAACCTATTACCATGGAATGGATTCAGTAAATAATTTTGGACCGATCATCACGACGACAGGGTAGCGTTGAAATTTAATGTCGGTACTATAAAAAAACTTGGCTGTACATACCTTTTGACCACGTAGGTAATTTAATATGGTTTTCTATGAAACAGCTGATTTATTTTGACAACCTGTGAAAATTTTCATGCATGGTTTACAGCAAGTAATCATCATCAACATCTGCCTAGTCTTTTCTCAACTATATTAGGGTTGGCTTCCAGTCTAACCGGATGCAGCTGAATACCATTCTTTTACATACCTCCACAACCCAGTTACTGGGTAACACGATACCCCTTGGTAAGACTGCTTGTCAGACTTTCGGGCTTCTGACGACCCGTAACAACTGTCAAAGATCCACAAATGACAATGGCTAAACGTGCTTTCCGAGGCACGGAGAGGTCTTGGTATATAAAGATGGTCCCAGCCACGTACCAACCCCGTCAAGCAAAGTTCGAAGCAGGAGTTATAAAATAAAACAAATGGTTGTTATCTGTCTGTAAAACATAATTTTATATTTTCTGTCTTTTTACAGCTCGTCTTGATTGCATTCAGTTACTTTAAATTACAAGCAAAATCTGGCACAGCCTCAAAAGCAGCTTATTAAACTTCACCCGGAACTTTTTCAAAACGTATTGATTTAGGATCCTTCTCGCAGATAAACCACAGTTTTGAATCACAGTCAAACATGTAGTTCAGGTAACCTCGGGACCAATTAATAACAGCACAGCCCACTGTATCATTCATAGCAATGTCCCCAAATAATTTGTTGATATTGTTTGCAATTTTCTCTCCTGAAATGATATACCGAGTAATATTGATCAAGTTCTCAGGTTAGTATTGTCGTAATGCAGAAGAAAACTCAGCTAAACCATAAGTGGAACTGTAATTTGTTTTAGGTGCTTGTCAAAATTGTATACCGATTTTATGGAGTAAAAGATAAATTGTCTACGATTACTTCGATTATGTGACGAAAAAATTCCATACAGCCCAGCTAGACTTTCGGCATCAGTCGGAAGTGGTGAAAGGCGGGCATTTTGAGGACTGTTTTATGTCATTTTGACGTTCGCAAAGTGCAGTTCCATGTGGTACCACACATAAAAGAATAGCACCATCTCATTTCTTCCCATGGGTGTCGTAGAAGGCGAAGGCGTAAGGGACTTATTAGAGAATGGGCAGGCGCGTTCTCTATGCATTTAACCACCATACTGCGATTGCCAACCCGCCTGACAAGCGCGGCGTTTATGGCAAAACCCTCCTTTTGGGGGAGGCCTATGTAAAGCAGTGGGCGTCTTTCGGCTGAAATGATGATGATGATGAAAGTGCTGATGCTCTCTCTCACAAACAGGAGGCCTGTGTCCCAGCAGTGGGAACATTACGTGATTGCACAAGTGCTGAGTGTCACCCTAATTTAAATATAATATATGATTTATTTTGATTCATACCGTGAACGAGCAACCAAGTATGGTCATTGATCCAGCTTCCAATTCCAACGTACCCATTTTCTTCTGTTTCGTCTGCACCTATTGCTCTAACAATATTTTTTACAATATCTGCCTCTTGTTGGTCATTAATAATGACCAGGTGACCTCCCTTGGCTGCGCAAATCTTGTTTCCCACCGTCCACGTCTGTTTATGATCGTGATATTTATAACAGCTTCCCGTGGCATTGTAATAGTGATAATCTGCGGACAATAAATATTTCCTTATAATATGACTGCTTGCTCGTGTGGAACTAAATGTGTATAAAAGTTAGAAAATGTACAAAAATATCTCCACGCGAAAAAAAAAAGACACATCGATCTAATTTCTCGTGTCATATGCTTACGCTTTTCCCAACTATGTTCGCGTCGGATTCCAATCATACTGAATAAAGCTAAATACCAGTATTTTTCATGGAGCCAGCAACAATTCAGAAACTGATTTGTGGTTGACAGACTTTCGGGCTTCTAACGACCCGTACCGACTGACAATGGTCCACGAAAGACAGTCGGACTACGGAGGGTATTTATAAAGATTCACTCGATACGTAGAGATTCACCTATCCACAGACCAAGCACAATCCTGTTCGATTGACCCGTGCGGCTGTTTTTTTTTTTTGGGTGGGAAATCGTCAAATAACTTCTCCCGCTCTGGGTGGAACAGAAGGGCGTGTCAGACATTTACTGACTAAAACCCACCCGGGTTCCCTCAGTTGGCTTTGTGCCAGGGGCGGCGGTATCTCTTTCGAACAACCCGCACTCCTGGCAGGCATCGGCTCTTGCGGACCCCACCTGTTGGTGCTGACATATCTTTGAGGTGCACGTGGAACACAACGCGCCGTCGACCCGGGCTTGTTCCTTACCAGACAGCGAGCTACCCATTACTCGCCGTCCGCAAGCCCACGCCTACGGTGGCCAGGATTCCCGACGCCCAGAGCGTGTCATGCGGCGACTAAAGCCGTGAGGGCGCATATACTGCCTCTCCCTCACGTGTGCCGCCTCCCTCTTTGCAAGCATTACTGCTTCGCAGAAGGAAGTGACAGCTACATATGCACTCTCGCTCCGTACCATGGCCTGGACCAGAGACAGACGCGAGAGATCGCCGCCGTGGATCGCCTACACGAAGAGATGATGGTGCTACGCCCAAGCTGAGCAGACCCCCACCGTGACCTCAGGGCGATCTTCGCAGTGGAAACACTCGGGCGTTTCCTCTCGCCTTATGCGAAACAAAAACCTCCCGAAACAGCCGTGTCCGGTGAGAACCTGCGTCAGGTGGAAGGTGAGGACGCCGTGCCGCCTCTCAAGCCACTCCTCAAAGAGGGGACTTATCGCCGCAATCGTGGCGTGCCCAGCTGTTATTGATCTACTTAGCTTACGAAAATAAATCGTCAGTGCCAGACGGGCGTAACAGAAAATGTGCACTACTGGTTTTGTACTCTAAATATTTACCGTTATCAAAAGTGCCGCATCGATTAAGGATCGTGGTATTATATCTTTTCTTGTAGCATATATACGGAAGTGATAATTTGCACGAGAAGTAGTACGTCTTTCCATCAGGAGACAAAGATAGACAATCTTCTGTTGTATTACCATCGCCATTCGTGCCCCAAGTAATTGAGAAGTCAGTTACTGGAACTCCTGAAATAGAATTGAAAAATTAAGTTATGAGATTTTATATTTTAATACTGCATTCAAACCTACCAAGTTAGTAATTTTGGTAGGCAAAAAGAATGTAAATATACGAAAAAGCCTTTGATTCTATCGAGACATGGGCTGTATTGCAGTCCCTCCAACGGTGTTAGATTGACTATCGGTACATCGAGATGTTGAAGTGTCTGTATGAAAACGCCTTAGCGCTTCGCAATAGCTTCTCGTCATAGAGTTAAAAAAATCGATACGATAACAGTTGAAAAGTTTTAGGTGAAATGAAATTCGGTCAAATGTTTTTCGAAATTAAGATAGGTAACCGTCTCATGACGAAATTCTTTGGCCAGTGCGTGTTGTCAGTGATGACAAATGGAACTGAAACGTGGTCGCTCGCAATGGGCCTCATGAGAAGGCTTAAAGTCGCCCAAAGGGCGATAGAGAGAGCTTTCAAGCATAGCCATGCTTGGAGTTTCCCAGTGTGATCGAATCAGGAATGAAGAGATCCGCAGAAGAACCAAAGAAACCGAAATAGCCCGAAGAATTGGTAAATTTAAGTGACAGTGGCCAGGGCACATTGCTCGCAGAACAGATGGCCGATGGGGCCGAAAAGTTCTGGAGTGGCGACCGCGTACCAGAAGGCGTAAAGTTGGATGACATCCCACAAGGTCGACAGATGACCTTGTGAGCCCTCAAAAGGTCATCTGTCTACCTTGTGGGAGGCCTTCTAACTTTACGTCTGCGGCCCCGCAGGAGTCCGCTGGATGCGGGAAACGCAGAACCGGTCGAAGTGGCGGAGCTTGGGGGAGGCCGATGTCCAACAGTAGACGTCTCTCGGCTGAAATAATTCAAACCATGGCTTACTTGGGCACGCCACGATTGCGGCGGTAAGTCCCCTCTTTGAGGAGTGGCTTGAGAGGCGGCATGGCGTCCTCATCTTCCGCCTGACGCAAGTCCTCACCGGTCACGGTTGTTTCGGGAGGTTCCTGTTTCGGATAGGGCGGGAGGAAACGCCCGGGTGTTTCCACTGCGAAGATCGCCCTGAGGACACGGTGGAGCACACGGTGGCGGTCTACCTGGCTTGGGCGGAGCACCGCCGTGTCCTCGTGGAGGCGATCGGCGGCGGCGATCTCTCGCGTCCGGCCCTGGTCCAGGCCATGGTACGGAGCGAGAGTGCATGGGTAGCCGTCACCTCCTTCAGTGAAGCAGTGATGCTCGCGAAGAGGGAGGCGGCGCACCGTGTAAGTGAGAGACGGAACACCGGGGTGGTTTTAGTCAGTTAGAGTCTGACAGACCCCTCCGCCCTCCCCGGGGTGGAGGACATCCATGAGGATTTCAAAAAAAGCTTATCTATAGGAGGAAAAATGTGACGTGGTCGAACTAACAGAAAGTCACGAATACGAAGTATTCGCATGGGCGGGCGATTCGATGTGACGGGGTGAGTCGGGGGAGGCCGAAAAGTGACGCGCACGAAGTCGTAGAAAGAAGCTAGTTTCACTATAAAAGGAAATTGTGTGCAAAATTAAATGCTTCTAGATCCAGCGCTTCGGGCTGTGCGTTGTCTGTCAGTGAATCAATGAATTTAAGATTTTGATTCAGTACTCGTAGATTAGCTTACCTTCGATAGAAATAAAGTCATCGATTATGCCAGCATTAACTCCTAAGAAGATAGGACTAACCAGTTCTGATTTATTTATGATGGAGCTCAGAGCAGTGGCGAATTGCGCATTAATAGGAGAGGCTAAGTCGGCACCTGCAAATAAAAAAAAGTTTAGCTTTGCATAAGCTTTCCAAAGTGTCGATCAAACCATTTTACGGGTATTTTTGGCAGAGGCGACAGTTATTTAAAAATATGAACTCAGTTGCCTGTTTTAAACTTAGTGTCAAATTGAGGAGAACAGGCAAGACTGTCCTCGTTACCTTCATAGAGGCAATTGAGGAAGGCTTGCTCCCAATCCGTAGGTACCACGTGCAGTTTGAGCCAACCATTCACGTTCTGATTGAAAAGGTAGTCAGGTTTACTCACCACGATATCTACAAACAAAAAAGTATGGTAATAAACTACATAACATAATCAGCCTATAATGTTCCCACTGCTGGGACACAGTCCACCCTTCTGTGAGAGGTAGCGGACCGTAATTCACCACGCGGCCCTAATGCGGGTAATTAGATGTCACATGTCTTCGAGTTTTTGGCTCTTGGACATGCCGGTTTTTTCCATACTAACTTCGAGAGTGTTTTACTCCACTGTTTGACAATGTACCTCAAAAATTAAACATGGTATGGTTTTGTCTCACTATCAATATTGTCTGTACGGAAACAGAATACTAAAATAAAAAGTTATGAGCCAACAAAGATTATTTTTTCGTGCTAATTTAACCTAACTTTGGGCTTGTTTATGTAATAAAAGAAGTAGAAAGTCTCCAAAACCGAGTCGGTACCGACAAAGTTCGACTATCGAAAAGTTCATAAACTTTATTGGGCATTGATTTAAGCAGTGGTTTTTTCATAAAACCCGATCTTCCGAAGGACTTTTCTAATTTTTTTACGCTCCTGTTTTACTGTATATGATCCTGCGTCTCACTCAATAACGTTGTGCGTGTAGACTAGCGTCTATCTGCTCATCCCTGATACTACCTCTGTTGGACATGAGGCTTGGTGAGACAGCGTGCTTTTTAGCCAGGTCCACCAGTGAGTTCGAGCCCGCGACTAGTGTCCCCTTAACTTTAAGCAACGTCTATAAACAAGGGAGTAGATGCCCACAGTAATAAAAGCTTTCAATAAACTTACCAGTTACAAACAGTAACGCAACACAAACTAGTGACTTCCACATTTTCTAACGTTGAATGCTCAACAGCACAATATGGAAATGATCAGGATACGTTTACAAACCTTTATATACGTTTCTGCTATAATTGTTATCTCTAATTTTCTTTATCATCTGAGAAGGGGTTATAGTTCAGTTGGTACTGATTTATTGAAACAATTGCAATGCTGCGTTTCCACGGCCCGCTGTCTCACAGGCTGCGCCGCGCCAGGCCGGGCCAATATGCTATGGCAACCTTCGCATCCTATGAGGCCCGTCGCCGCCCGTCTTATTCGTTGGGAATCGATAAGTTCAAAAGCGAGGCGTGGCGCGGTGCAGGGGCGGGCGCCTGTCGCAGCCTTTACGGCCAGCAAACCATCACATGTTAGGCACTCAACTTGTTATGGATATTCAGCCCATATCGTTCCCACAGCTGGGAAACAGACTTCTTCACGTCGAGAGAGGAGTAGCCGAGTCGTTAGTTCGAACAAAAGAAATATTTTGCCTTATTATATAGATGGTTCGAACCCAACAGGCGCTTTGCTTTTTGTAGTCAAATATTTCATCGCCACTGCTCTCAGCACGGTGAAGGAAAACATTGTGAGGAAACTGGCATGTCCTAGCACCAAAGTTTCGAAGACATGTGCCATTTAACAACCCTCACTGGGCCCGCGTGGTTAATTTCCGCCCACTCCTACTCACAGAGTGGAGGATTTGAAAAGAGTTATAATATTGCTACAATCATTAGTATTAATTCAATTATATTTATGCATTAAAATTCTTCTGTTTGAAAATTTTGTATGTCGCAAAGTAAAATACGACCAGAACGAGACTATTCATCTGAGTTACATCCTCTAGCAGAGCCCTGATGGTGTAACTAAAAACAATATTGACTTACCTATGTCGACGAAGAAGCAAATATTCAATGATGTCTGTGTGATCAACGCGATGATTGCTGGAAGTGATCACCGCGTAGTAAGAGGCACATTAAATATCAATATCAAGCTGGAAAGATCTTGGTTGATGAAGTCAGCGCTCCTTCCAGCAACGATCCAAATTCAAAACCATGAGAGCTTTCAGCTCAAACTTCAGAATCTTTTCGATGACCTTGTGAAGGCCGCAGGAATTTTCTGAATGCAGGAAGCACAGAACCCAGGCCTAGGGACGCCTATGTCCAGCAGTGAACTTCTTTTGGCTGAAATAAAGATGATTATATCATCTGTGTGGTACCTACATTGTGCGTGGTCCGATACCCATTTGGCAAGTTTTTGCCTTTTATTATAAAAATAATATCGTGGACGGATCGGAGTGGGAATACTTATCATGTCATGTTATGTCATGTAGTCCCTCGTCATTGTTAGTATCTATGCCTAGTAAATAAGTAATTTACTAATTTGTTATGTTAAATAACCAATCGTTGTAAATAGGTCATTTACTAAATAACCGTTGTTGTATTAGATAGTTAATATTTGTTTACCAAATCTTGATGTTTTTCCTTGTTGTGTTTATAAACCTACTTACAGAAATAAAATAATGTATCACTTAGGTACTCCGCTTACTTACATAAACTCACGCCTATTTCTCATGGGGTATACAGAAACTACAGAACGCCACCTGTTACGACCCTCACATACTCCATTTGCCTCGTTTATATTCATACATCTGGTCATACACGCACGCAGGTTACGAGTACCACGCACCTGATCTTTCTGAATAACATCACCAATAAGGACACTACAGTTTCTCCTAGAACGTCCGCTCACATCTGCCTTTTAACGGGAACCTAGTCGCGGGCTCGAACTCACTGGTGGGCCCGGCTGAAAAGCACGCTGTCTCACCAGGCTTCATGTCCGACAGAGGTAGTACCCGTGATGAGCAGTTAGACGCTATTCTACACGTACAACATTATTGAGTGAGCTGTAGGATCATTATTAACAGTAAAACAGGCGTGTAAAAAGTCCTTCCTTACGAAAAGCCCTTCGGAAGATCGGGGTTTATGAAAAAACCACTACATAAATCAATGATCAATTAAGTTTACTGAACTATTCGATAATTGAGCTTTGTCAGTACCGACTTAGTTTCTGAGATTTTACACTTGTTTTATTACATAAACACGCCCAAAGTTAGGTTAAATTAGCAAGAAAACGAATATTTGTTGGCTCCTGACTTTGTTATAGTTTTTAATTTTAGTATTCTGTTTCCGTACGGACAATATTAATAATAAGACAAAACCAAACCACGTTTAATATTTGATGTTCATTGCCGAACAGTGGAGTAATGCACTTCCGAAGTTTGTATGGGAAAAATGTGGACAAGATTCACCTTTAATTTCTTTTGTTAGCCGCCCTTCATTCATTATCTGAATGTGACCGAACCATCTAAGCATTTATGCTACTTTCATGCTTCTTTTGCCACATCCAACATTCACTTCCACACATAACCGTAAACAACCCGTCGAGCCTTTTCGGCCAGTTGTTGTGTAATTCTAATTTAATTAGGTACATTTGTTTTATTCTTTCAGAATTCCCACTCCAGTTCCAATATGGTCGATCCATGCTAGGGACGAATTTATCTACCAATCACATTTCCCGCTAAAGTTTAATTTCACCAATTATGTGAATTTCACAATTCTGAACGATGGCGGCCATTTCCTGGTTTTCGAGATGCCTGAAGCATTTGCTGAAAACGTACTGAACGCGATTACAGCTTTCAGGAAATTGAATGCTGATCGAACTAGTACCGATGACGTTTATAATATTGTAATCTTTATTTGATTTATGTGTAAAAAACAAAGCTATATTACTATTTTTATAAAATGTTACATAATCAAATACTTGTCTTTGTTTATCCAACACCCGACATTTTTATGTAAACTTTGAATGTAAACGTAAATGAAAAAGAAAGTCGACTCCATAAAAAGCTAAAACACTAAAAAGATGAAAACACGGTGTGTATAATAAAGAAATCGTGCAGTCCAAGGCTGCGTATGAATAGTGTCATGTAAATCATGAACTGACTTATCAAATACATACATAACCTCCTAATTACAAAAACGTAACGTAGGTTAGGTCCCGTTTGTGTTGCCGGGCGTAAAAGAATAGCACCATCCCATTTCTTCCAGTGGGTGTCGTAGAAGGCGACTAAGGGACTTAATAGAGAATGGGCAGCAGCGTTCTCTATGCATTTTACCACCATACTGCGATCGCCAACCCGTTTGCCAAGCGTGGCGATTATGGCAAAACCCTCCTCTGGGGGAGGCCTATGTCCTGCAGTGGACGTCTTTCGGCTGAAATTATGATGATGATGATGATGATGATGAACGTAGGCTAAGCAGCAAGGCCAAATTTTCCTGCCCTTAACCTAACTGATTCGGGCTCGGCACAACATATCTGGTTAAAGACATTTATTTCTCACTAGCTGACCTGACAGACGTTGTCCTGTCCGTCCAATATTCATTCATACAGAATCCCTACCCTACCTACCCTACCTACCGTACCTACCTTGCCGTACCTACCCTACCTACCCTACCTACCCTACCTTCCCTACCTACCCTACCTACCCTACCTACCCTACCTACCCTACCTACCCTACCTACCCTACCTACCCTACCTACCCTACCTACCCTACCTACCCTACCTACCCTACCTACCCTACCTACCCTACCTACCTACCTACCCTACCTATAAACCTCACGGAGCCCGAGACCTTTCCAACGAATGCAAAGCCGTGGAAATCGGTTCGTGCGTTCTGGAGTTATAGCGTCAGGAAGGAAAACCCGACTTATTTTTATATAGTAGATTAAGAAATTTACATTTCACTTGCATGAGAACATATTTATATATAAAAACTAATTAGTGTCCTTCGACACTCGTACCCACAATTTGTCTACTTAAATGTGTTAATTACATATATCAGTGTACAGTCACGAGCAATAATATGTATACACTTACCAATTTTTAAAAGTAATTTTCTCCACTTTTACTAATTGTAATCTTATTTTATTATGAAAATAATATTTTGGAACCCACACTGTAATGAAATATCTAAGTTATCTCAAGGCTGCAATCGCTATTTAAAAGAAAATCGCTTTTGAATTTGGCGATGTGTTTACATGTTATTGCTCGTGACTGTACATAATTATTTCAAATTATTTAGGTTTGAAGGTACACCCTAAAATTTAAGTTGTGAACATTATGCTAATCTACCCTGCTTTAAGATAAAGAGTGCGATCCCGCTGTCACAATGCAGATAAATCAGTCAGTACACATGTCGTCTTCCTTACTTCGCTATTAGTCGTCATTTCATAACTCAACCCTTTCCAACCGTTTCAACTTTCACACAGCCCTTTCATCATTTCTTTGGTCTTCCCCCACTCTTTGTTGAATTTGTCCTCAGATATGGCATTATCTTTTGGGGAAAATCACCAAATAAAGAGATAGCATTTATAATAAACGATCCTACGTGCCCATGTTCAGTATCCAAAGTACAGAGAGCTGTAAGCCACTTTTCACTAAACATAAAATACTCACACTTCCCGTCACTTTATATCTTGGAAATAGCCCTATTTGTCAGAAATAACCCCCATTTTTTTCCTCGCATATCGGTCATTGTAATACTTAATCGCTGGGAATAATAGTGAAATTCGTGTTCAGCCAGCTAGAACAGCGCTAATGTATAAAAGCGTTGTATGCAGAGCGCCAATAATTAATAATAATATCCCTAACTGTATTAAGAAATTAAATAAAGACCAGTTAAAGAAAACATTGAAAAAATACTGACAGAAAAAGCCTAAGCCTAATTTGTACACCAGCCATGGTCAAATATGTTGAGCCAAAAAAATCTTGTAACACTTAAAGTAAGCATCATACCATGTATATTACCTACCAATGTATATAGTAATCGGCTTGAAGGTATACAAAGGCGATTTTTGAGATACACTCAATATCGCTCTAATACCTATGTCCCGAATTATATAAGTCGGTGTAAAAAATCATATTCTGCCTCTACACGAGCGAAGGAATTCTTATTTAGTGTTGTGAACGGATCTACTGACGTCCCTGAGTTAATGGGCAAGATCGGACTTCGCTTACCGAGTGCATTTTTTCGGAGACCACGTCTTCTCCATGTGCCTCAAGTCAGAAGTATCTACAGACAGAACTCGTATGTGATAAGAGCTTGTCGTACTTTTAATATGGTGTGTCAGGATGTCGAATTATTTTAATTTATTTAGTAGTGGTATTAAGGAGGTAAAGAAGAGTTTGAATCAATATTTTTTCGATGTATAAACTTTTTTCTAATTTTATTATTCAATTTTTTTTTTATTGTGAGATTTTATTTGCGTATTTCTCGTCGATGTTTTCGTGTGTTCGCTAATATTACTCACATTAATCGCCAGTGGAAGCTTGTAATTGGCCATCATTTAAACATTGTACTAGATTTCAAAATGCTTTAGCTGTAAGCTTTCCTAAAATGAATAAAATAAAATAAAATACACATGTTTTTGCAAAAAAAAAAAAAAAAACTGCACCTGAATCTTATAGCTAATCAAATTCATACATAAACTTCCCTTACGACATTTACCCCATTCCTCCACTTTTTATGCCCGTACTATGACAACCGAATTCTACACAACTTTACAGTGACCGGTGCCACTTGCAGACTTTCTCTTATACGGAGTGGTGGTGATATCGACGTGCAACCTATTACCATGGAATGGATTCAGTAAATAATTCTTGACGTACAGTTGTCCGTGTGAGAAGCAGCTAGTCCTGAGGTCGAAACCCGTAGCAATCGTAATAATAGTAAAGCTGAAGGGTTTTATGGCTATTTCTGGAACTTCCAGCCTCAGCCAATGGTAGTTTTGAATGTAAATACATTTCTGCATTTTCATTCGAAACTAGTTGATTACATCACATTTACAATTACCTACATTAAATTACAACACACCACATTAGCCGATTCAGACACCGCCATGATATCGGGGATCAGATGTTCGCATACGTTTAGTACCTACTAAACGCTTTTAGATAGAGTTGTTATTGTCATCTATGTCGTCGTAGACAGTGACTGACATCGATATCAGCACAATAGAGGTGAGAGAACTGGCCATTCTTTCACCTGAACACACTTATTCGCACTGCCGACTTCGAGACGTTGATACGTAGGTACAGTAGCCCTCACTAATGGTGCCCCAATCTCAAAAAGCAATAGATTGACACTTCGCTTTAACTTACGACCTTCTTCTAATAAGCAATTTCTATAGGCTATAATACTATATACACACACACTCTCATACGTTTACGAATGAATGTATTTCCTAAATTCAACCGTTAAGCAAATGGCATGATAGCTGAGCGGTTACCGCACTTGATTATCGCGTTTGAGCGCAGCGAGTCGCGGTTCCGAATCCCACTCGCTGTGTGATGGTCTTTTTATTGTTTTAAAAATCACTTTTTAGTATAGTTTCTTGTTCTGTTCTTCTTATTCACTAAACTCGTAAAACTTTATCATTATACCCACAGAAACCGAAATAAATTTAAATGATTTACGACTCATTCACCGCGACTTATAGAACGGTGTTGGTTGATATTGTGTGCTAGTGACGTGTGTTTCATCTATTAGCGTTCTTCTAATTCATTTTAAAATGGTAGCAAATTTAAATATAGAAATGAAACCGAATATTATTGCGCTGCATAAAAGTGGACTTAATACCTATATCACAAATACCTATGTGATGAAACCGGACTGAGTGTGAGTAGTATGATTTAAATATAAATATTAAACATTTATTTAATTAAAGTATAACTGCTGATCCTTGTAGTTATTTTTAAACGTTTTATGAATATCACAATGTCTAAATAGAATAAAAATATAAAATTTCAATGTAAATTTATTTCCTAGATTATAGAACGATGAAAATAACAATAAATGATAAATGATAAATGATTTTATTTCTGTAAGTAGGTTTGTACAAACACTTTTACACGTCAATCATATTTTTTAAACTAGGTGAGGTCGGCGTTTCCTAACTGACTACTCTGAGAAGAAAGGCCGAAACAAACTCAGAGGTCACAGTCTCTTTTAAAGTCCAGACATAATCTTGGTCAGATCATGTGAAGACCATGTGGATTGGTGTCTGAAATGGTCTTTTGAGGAAAGAAACCACACAGATTGAGTGGACCTGTCCAATCAGTGCACGCATGTATCAGTAATCATACGGCTCAACTCAGAACTTGAGGAGCTCAACGATTTGACGAACAATACCAAAGAAAGGACATTAGGGTAGGCCACATAAAGTACTCAAACTGCCAGATTAACTTTAAAAATGAACTGAGAAAGAAATGAAACACAAAAACAAAAATACCACATAGTCCTCACATTCACAATAATTAAAGCAAAATAATATTATACTTCTCAAAGTAAATATTCATGTCAAAGTGTATATAATAATAATCAAATGTCAAAGTGTATATAACAATAATCGAATGTCAAAGAGCAAAATAAAAATATTAAAAAAAAAAAAAAACACTGTATACAAAATTGGAGCAGGTCAATCCCAAGCTTTTTTGTCCTCAATATAATCTTTAACGGTATAAAAGGCTTTCAGGCACAACTTACGTTTAATGAATGATTTAAATTTATTGAGACTTAGATCTTGAACATGGCTTGGAAGTTTATTATAGAAGCGTATACATTGACATCTGAATGACCCACCTATTTTCTTGAGCCTTGTTGATGGTACAACAAATTTGTGTTTGTTCCTAGTATTTATACTATGGATATCACTGTATTTTTTAAACAATTTAATATTCACAATTCAACATCACAATTATATCACAATTTAATAAACTTAATATCTATGTGAAATTTCCCTTTTAAATAATTTTGTTTCTAAATAGTAGGTAATACATAAAGTGTGTACTTTGCTTAGTAGCCGAACAGTACCCCTTTTTTGTTTTAGTGAAATACTGTGAGTCGGTGGGTGAAAAGATATGAGGAAGGCGGTAACCTTGCCCGTGGAAAGCAAAGTGGAAGACCCCAGCTACTATAACAAGCACACGTTCAGCGAATATGAAACAAGTGGTTTCAAAACGACAAGACATTTTGCCGAATTATTCGACACATCTTTACGAACCGTGCGCCGTGCACTCCACGCAGAAGGTTCGCATCAACCAGCTCGAGAATCAGCTCAAAAAACATAGTTAACGGAAAAAACATTAACATTAAGTTATAAATTACAAATATTTATTTATTTTAGTAATATTCAAATAATATTTTGTCTTATCCGTAATCTGGATTATTTTGAGGTTTAGTTTCAATCTTCTTTTCGGAATGAAAATGAACACTTAAGCTATAACCTCTTTAAGTCCTATTAAATACGATTTGTTAACTTTGAGGTTTGAGTTAGAACGAACTCTCACTCGCAGTAGAATAAAAGTAGTACTACTGAGTTATTTAATTGTATTGTGACAACTTGTCTGCATTTGTTACTTTTACGTGGGTAGATTTTTGTAGAATATTGTGATTTATTTAGAGTACCGACACACAGTAGTAATCAGCACAATATTATTATATTACTAAGATACAATAGCCTGATTATCATAGTTCACCAACTTGCTTATTTACTTCAATAAATTGTTCTTTATGAGAAAATAAACTGTTTTAACAAGAAGTTATTATTAGTTATTTTTATACATTCTTCATGAAGTTATAACGAATAAACATTTTGTAATCATTTATTATTGGTAAACCTTTATTTAAATAACAATACGAGTAATAATAAAAAAATGTTACATTATTATTCTGGTATATTAATAAATCGAATATTATAAGAACAGATGAAGATGATCGTTGAAAAGAAAAATTAAAGCTTCATCGCGAGATTTGAACCCAGACCTATGAGTTTCTTAATCCAAGACGATGCACTCAAATTATAAAAGTAAATTTTAGCAATGGTATGAACCGACCAAGGTCATGTCTGTCGTCGCCGACGGTATGTATAAAATACAGAGACTAACGCCAGTGTGTGAGTGGAGCGGTGAGTTTTGTGTTAATACATCACTTATACACACAGCTGTAGGTACGGCCTGGACCGCTACTTCATAGCAATATAGCCCTTAGTATGCGACTGCATTAGTGAATCTTGATAGTACTATACCTACCGTGGTCGTTTGGTGAGTCGCGATGGTCATCGATCATCAGGCCGATAATAAATATATCGGTTTCGAATCGGTATGTGTATTACTGCCGACATATCGATATCGGGTTGGTGACAATATCTGATAATATGAAAACGCTCAATAGGTAACTTACAGGACACTCACCCTACTCAGGGAACTTTAAGTAAAATTTTTAGTTTTACCATACCGTACCTAAAAGTAAGGTAAATAATCGAACCTAAGCAAAATTAATTCAGTTGATCAACTGCAATATGTTATACTATGGCATGGATTTTCTACTAAATGCTTGACAGTTCATCGTAAATAAATACGTGGTGCTGCACACGGAGCAGCGGTAGCGTTTCAAAAGCCAACAGGCCGGAACAACGGTCTTGGTATGTGAAGATGGTAACCCATCCACGGACCAACCTCGTCAAGCAAAGTTCAAAGCAAGTGTTATAAAATAAAACAAATGGTTGCTATATGTCTGTCAAACATAATTTTATTATTTTTGTATTTTTTCAGCTCGTCTCGATTTTATCCAGCGACTTTAAGTTACAACCAGAATCTGGCATAGCCTCAAAAGCAGCTTAATAAACTTAGCCCGAAACATTTTCAAAACGTATAGATTTAGGATTCTTCTCGCACATAAACATGTATTCTAGTCCACAGTTTGAGTAGTAAACCAGGAAACTTTTGGACAAATCCATAATACCACAGCCTTCTCCTCTAACGCTCTTATCCCCATACCATTTGTAGGACGTATTATCTATTTCCTCTCCTGAAATGATACACTGATTAAATTATTATTCATCAAGTTCTTAGATTTGGTTAAAGTACAGAAAACTCGGCTAAACCATTAGTATTATTTTTAACTTTATACCGATTTTATGGAGATAACATAGTTCAAGTTTACTTAGATTAGATAACATAGTTCAGGTTATGTGAAGAGAAAATTCCAGAAATACCGCCAGCAAGACTTCACCCCAGCTAAAGCACTCGGAAGTGGTGAAAGGCGGGCATTTTGGAGACTGTTTTACGTCATTTCGACGTTCGTAAAGTGCTTATGCTGGGATCTCACAGAGAAGAGGCCTCGGTTCCAGCAGTGGGTTCGTGATTATGAAAGTGCTGATCCCCCTAATTTAAATAAATGACTTATTTTAATTCATACCGTGAACGGTCAGCCAAGTCTGGCCTTTGTACCAGGATCGAATTCCAATGTACACATATATATCCAATTCGTCTGTACTTTGTCTACGCATGATACTTTTTACAATATCTGCCTCTTGTTGGTCATTAATAATGACCAGATGACCTCCCTCAGCTGCGCAAATCTTGTTTCCCACCGTCCACGTCTGTTTATTATTGTGATGTTTATAACAGCTTCCCGTGGCATGGTAATATTGATAATCTGTGAATATGACAATAAATATTTGCTAGGTATAACTTCTCATATGACAGCTTACTCTTGTGCAACTAAATGTGTACCTAAGTATATATAATTATACTAGTTTCCGCCCGCAGCTTCGCCCGCGTGGAAGTCGGAAATTATCCCGCGGGAACGTACAACCGGGATAAAAAGTATTCTATATGTTAATCCAGGTTAAAATCTTTCTGTGTGTCAAATTTCATCCAAATCCGTTTAGGTGTTTTTGCGTGATTGAGTAACAAACATCCAATCATCTTCAGAAACTTTCACATTTCCAATATCACGGACTACCCTTTTTTACTTTTAGGGGTAGATTTTCGAGAAATCCTGATACACGTTCTTCTTTTCTTTTTGGTTCAAGGTATAAATACTGAGTTTGGAGTTAATCAGACCGCGCGTTAAAATTCTTCCAAACAAACTTTGACACCCCCAATCCCCCTTTAGGTGGTAGTTTAGTAAAACAATAAATGGCCAACCTCATAATTTACTTAACATAATATTGGTTCCAAGTTTCAAGTTTATTAACTCAAGGAATAAGATTTTTCATACAAACAAAATCCCCCGTTTTCACCCCCTTAAAGGTCGAATTTCCAAAACCCCTTTCTGAGTGCTCCACTACACTATAAAAGGAAGGCGTGTGCAAAATTTCACATTCCTAGTCCTAGTAGGACTGTTTCGGCTGTGCGTTGATTGATCAGTCAGTCAGTTTTATATATAGATAAAGTTAGAAAATCTACAAAAATATCTCTACAGCGAAAAAAAAAGACATGGCTATCTAATTTCTCGTGTCATCATCTGCCTAGGCACGGTAATTGGCTTTTCCCAACTATGTTCGCGTCGGATTCCAATCAAACTGAATACAACTGAATACCAGTATTTTTCATGGAGCGACTGCCTATTTGATCTTCACAATGCATTAACTGGTTGATGGTTGTCAGACTTTCGGGCTTCTGACGACCCGTAACGACTGTCAATGATCCACGAAAGACAGCCAGGCCACGGAGTGCTCTTGATTTGTAAAGATTCACTCGATACGTAGAGAGTCACATATGTACACGGCAAGAATACCTTTACCTGATCGATTGACCTGTGCAGCTGTTATTGATCTACTTAACTTTCGAAATATAATCGTCAGTGATAGACGGGCGTAACAGAGAATGTGCACTACTGGTTTTGTACTGGAATCATTTACCGTCATCAAAAGTGCCGCATCGATTAAGGATCGTGGTATTATCTCTTTTTTTGTAGCATATATACGGAAGTGACAGATTGCATGAGGAGATGTATGTATTTCCATCAGGATGCAAAGATAGACAATCTTCTGTTGTATTGCCATCGCCATTAGAGCCCAAAGTAATTGATAAGTCAGCTAGTGGAACTCCTGAAATAGAAATAAAGAATTAAGAGAAAATTCTGAGGACTGTTCTGTGTATTAAAACCATGGCTTACTTATTTATTTTAATATTCAAGAAGAAAAATTTAGTTCTACTTATTTCAAAACTTATTTCGCTCGCAACGAATAGGTAAATAAGAGTTTGGTTACAAAAACCTTAAAACATTTAAGCCACAGATTACGGAACCACAGTGTTGTGTGCCATGATATTTTCCCAATGGCAAAAATAGCGAATTTAAATTCTTTTCATCCTTACGTTTTAGGGTATTTAGGGGAAATTTTAGAAGTCCTTCCTTAGTGCTCAATGTATCAAACAAACAAAGCTCGTTAAAGCAAACATTATTTGCTATTGAACATTATTTGTATTATTGGATAGCCTATTTATCGAGGAACAATAACATCACGTTAGGACCGAGGAAAATAAGTCACGAATACGAAGTATTCGCATGCGCAGGCGATTCAATGCGACGGGGTGGGTAGGGGGAGGCAGAAAAGTGACGCGCACGAAGTCGTAGAAAGAAGCTAGTTTCACTATATAAGGAAGTATAAGGAAGTCGTGTGCAAAATTAAATACTTCTAGATCCAGCGCTTCGGGCTGTGCGTTGCCTGTCAGTGAATGAATGAATTTAAGATTCTGATTACGTAGATTAGCTTACCTTCGATAGTAATAAAGTCTCCGACCATGCCCGCATTAACTCCTAAGAAGATAGGACTATCCAGTTCTGATTGGTTTACGATGGAGCTCAAAGCAGTAGCGAACTGCACATCAATAGGAGAAGCTAAAACCGCACCTGCAATAAAAATAAAAGTTTGTCTTTGCATGAGGTTTTCAAAGTGTCGATTAAACCATTTTACGGGTATTTTTGGCAGAGGCAGACAGTTATTTTAAAATATGAACTCTATTGCCTGTCTTAAGCTTAGTTTCAAATTGAGGAGAACAAGCAAGACTGTCCTCGTTACCTTCATAGTGGCAGTTGAGGAAGGCTTGCGTCCAATTCGCAGGTACCACGTGCAGTTTGAGCCAACCATTCACGTTCTTATTGAAAAAGTAGTCAGGTTTACACACCACGATATCTACAAACAAAAAAGCATGGTAACAAACGACATAGCATAATCAGCCAAAAAAATTCCCATTGCTGGGACACAGGCCTCCTTTCCGTGAGAGGGAGCGGGCCGTAATCCACCGCGCTGGCCAGTGTGGGTTGGTAGATGTCTTCGCATTTTTGACATGCTGGTTTCCTCACGACTTTACCGTTTAGAGAGCAGTGGTGATGAAATAATTGACTCAAGGTAAAGCACATGTCTGGGTTCGAACCTAAAATACGACCTACATCTCTTAAGTTACAGCTGATACCACTGGGCTACCACTGCTCTGCACTGGGCCACCTAAACTATATACTCATTCTCAAAAACAAAATGAAATAAAAGTAGGAATCCGTCTGCCCAAACTATGTTGGCGTCTGCTTCCAGCCTAACTGTGTCCAGATCTGGCGGTTCGCGAGCGGCGCATTCACCAGGTCTGGACACACCCTTTCTCGTCATAAAAAAATGAACATCAAGTTACAAAACCTCCGTAGCACTGTCAACCGCAAACGTACCCAGAACACTGGCAGCATTGCCACGTTGCGTAGCAATACCAATTCTTTAGCCAAATAATGAACCAGCAGACTGGACAATTGGTTTAATAAGTTTAACAATAACCCTTATATTTTTGAAAGTTGTTTAAAGCTAAAAAAAGTTTAAACGTTACAAATGCATGGTTCAAATCAAATCAAATCAAAATATTTTTATTTCATATAAACCTGCATGGGCACTTATGAAACGTCAGAAGCTAGGTGCACGGTTCCAAATTGTTGTTTCCTATGGAGAAGAGCCGGCAAGAAACTCCACGGTTACTCTTTTAAAAATAATTGGCTTTAACAATATTTTCAAATTACAGAGATTAAATGTATGGGAGGACAGCGCAGGCCTATCAATAAGTACCAGGTACTTAGACGAATACAGAATAGAAAATCGTCTACAAATCTACAGTCAGTAAGGCCTACAACGTTCTCTCATTCACAATATGTAAAATAATCTACATAAATAAAATGAACCTAAATAAAATTGATGTATAATGTCAATTAATGACGAGAATATGTCAGCATTGTAAAAGTAAAAAGAAATAAAAAGAACTTTGTATTTGAGAGCAGTTAATAGACTTTCACATAGTTATGCTGTTAATGAGGTACCAGGGAAGCCACATGTGCAGAAGGAATTAATGCCAAACTTCCCTGTCTTCAACGTAGTCTTTTATCTTATAATATGCTTTTTTGATAAGGACACGTTTGATGTGCGTTTTAAACTTTCGTTAAACAGTACCTAATTACTACTCAACTTTAAGCCACATTAATAAACAAGGGGGTAGATGCCCACAGTAATAAAAGCTTTTATAAACTTACCAGTTACAAGCAGTAACGTCACACAAACTAGTGACTTCCACATTTTCTGACTGAATATTCCGCAACTCAAACTGGTAATGATAGGGATAAGTTTATAATACTTTATAAACGTACCCATCTGCTATAATTGTTATCTCTAATTTTATTTATCATCTAAGTAGAGGTTATAGTTCAGTTCAGCGATAATGGCTAAACCCACCAAAAATAACAAGCAGCTCTAAAACAAAAAGGCCCCTAGTAACCGACGGCTCGTCTACCATTGGCTTCGGTAGTGGTCAATGTTACGGTGAGGCATGGGGTGCTAAGAATCTCTGGAAGAGATCTGGCTACCACAACAAACGAAAACTGCACCTGGCAACTTTCAACACGCGTACACTCCGACCGACGAGAAGATTACCGAACTCGAGGAAAAATTGAGCAGGTTACGGTGGGCTCATCATCATCATCATCAGCCTATAATGTTCCCACTGCTGGGACACAGGCCTCCTCTCGGTGAGAGGGATTGGGCCATAATCAACCACGCGGGCCCAATGTGGGTTGGTTCTAGGACATGCCGGTTTCCTCACGATGTTTTCCTTCACCGTTTTGAGAGCAGTGGTGATGAAATAATTTACACAAAGTAAAGCGCCCGTCTGGGTTCGAACTCACGACCTACAACTCGTAAGTCGCGGCCGTTACCACTTGGCCACCACTGCTCTCAGTGCGGTGGGCTACAGTAAGGTTATCTGAAGTCCAAAGAGAAGGGGAGGACTCCATACTCCTCAAATCCGGTAAACTTTTCTATTTCCAGGAGGGCGACCAGCAGTCCCAAGGTGAGCAGTACAAACATTATAAGCAGTAGTCTATAATATTCATACTGCCGGGATACAGGCATAATAATATGCACAGTCAGCGTCAGAATATATGGAAGAACAGACTGTCCAAAGAACGATAGAAATCTCGTTGTTGCACGTCATCATTATCATAATCAGCATATAACGTTCCCACTGCTGGGACACTTCCTCTCCGTGAGAGCATACGGGTCGTAATCCATCACGCGACCTAGTGCGGGTTGTTAGATGTCTAATGAATTCGAATTTTTAGTACTAGGACGATATACCTGTTTCCTCACTCACTCACTTCTCCCCCTGCCTTTCTCACAATTTCGTGCGTGGATTCGCCAAAGGTCGACCGAACTCCATAACAACAGATGGTCACGGGCAACAGACTGTAGACAGTCAAAATTGGCTTTACCAACTGTACACCCGCGATTAACCAAAAAAACTTCTCAGCCTGAGCAGAAATAACCTTAGAATAATAATAGGAACAATTACGGGCCCTAACACCCTTAACAAACACCTTTTTAACATAGGCGCCACAGACAGCCCGCTTTGCAGGGGCTGCCTTGACGCCGAGGAATCAGCCGCCCACGTCATCCTGGAATGCGAGGCCGTGGCTTCTCAACGCGAAGAAATCCTCGGAACAGTGAGGTCGCTCCGCGAAGCCTGTGAAGCTCCCAGGAAGCTTCTGTGCTTTTGGGGGGAGCTAGACTGGCTCTGCTAGCCAGCATCCCCACGCACAACGGACCGAATGGGAGTCTACGTGCGGAAAAGGGAGTCCCATCATCATCATCATACTCTCTGTATTTTATACATATCGTCGGCGTCTTACAGACATGACCTTGATCGGTTCATACCATTGCTAAAATTTACTTGTATAATTTGAGTTCCGGTAGCGTGCAGCGTATCGTCTTGGATTAAGAAACTCATAGATCTGGGTACAAATCTCGCAATGAAGCTTTAATTTTTCTTTTCAACAATCATCTTCATATGTTCTTCTATTATTCGATTTATTAATATACCAGAATAATAATGTAACAATTTTTTTTATTACTCGTATTATTATTTAATTAAAGGTTTAACAATAATAAATGTTTACAAAATGTTTATTCTTTATAACTTCATGAAGAATGTATAAAAATAACTAATAATAACTTCTTGATAAAACAGTTTATTTTCTCTTAAAGAACAATTTATAGAAGAAAAAAAGCTAGTTGGTGAACTATGATAATCAGGCCATTGTATCTTAGTAATATAATAATATTGTGCTGATTACTACTGTGTGTCGGTACTCTAAATAAATCACAATAGTATTCTACAAAAATCTACCCACGTAAAAATAACAAATGCAGACAAGTTGTCACAATACAATTAAATGATTCAGTAGTACTACTTTTATTCTACTGCGAGTGAGTTCATTCTAACTCAAACCTCAAAGTTAACAAATCGTATTTAATAGGACTTAAACCCCCCCGATTGGGTTCCCGCATTGTCGTTGCGGGGGGGCTCAGTAACCGTGGATTCCGGCCACGGTGAAGCCAAGAGGAACCCAAAGGTGGGGCCGCTCGTCAGGGCTTTTGCCTCAAAGCCGGCGACGTAGCGGCCAAAAAGTAGGTTGCGGTGAGGTGCACCACAACTGAGGTGGGCCGCGATGTCGAATGGGAGGCATCGCGGCTGAGGGTTACGGGCTGCGGTAGAGGAGGAGTGCCGGTGCTTCTGAGCAGCGCTCTTCCCTTCCGTGGCCTGGACGGGGCCGCCACCATTTGATGGTGGACGCGGTGGGGCCGCAGGGGAAGAGGAGTGTCGGTATAGCGTCAGCCGCTCTCCCTATCCCCTGCGGCCGAAAAGTGGTAGACGGGACGGCGCGTTGTGTTCCACACGCGCGTCGTCAAAGATGTCAGCAACCACAGGTGGGTTCCGCAAGGGCCGATGCCTGCCCGGGGTGCGGGTTTGTTCGAAAGAGATACCACAGCCCCTGGCATACGGGCTACTGAAGGAACACGGGTGGGTTTTAGTCAGTAAAAGTCTTACACGCCCTCCTGTTCTACTCGGCAGGAGAGGTCATTTGATGATTTACCACCCAAAAAAAAAAAAAAAAAAATAGGACTTAAAGAGGTTATAGCTTAAGTGTTCATTTTCATTCCGAAAAGAAGTTTGAAACCAAACCTCAAAATAATCCAGATTACGGACAAGACAAAATATTATTTGAATATTACTAAAATAAATAAATATTTGTAATTTATAACTTAATGTTAATGTTTTTTCCGTTAACTATGTTTTTTGAGCTGATTCTCGAGCTGGTTTTCGATGATGCGAACCTTCTGCGTGGAGTGCACGGCGCACGGTTCGTAAAGATGTGTCGAATAATTCGGCAAAATGTCTTGTCGTTTTGAAACCACTTGTTTCATATTCGCTGAACATGTGCTGTCGCTGTGCCTGTTATAGGAGCTGGGGTCTTCCACTTTGCTTTCCACGGGCAAGGTTACCGCCTTCCTCATATCTTTTCACCCACCGACTCACAGTATTTCACCAAAACAAAAAAGGGGTACTGTTAGGCTACTAAGCAAAATACACACTTTATGTATTACCTACTATTTAGAAACAAAATTATTTAAAAGGGTAATTTCACATAAATATTAAGTATAATGTTATTTTCATCGTTCCATAATCCAGGAAATAAATTTACATTGAAATTTTATATTTTTATTCTATTTAGACATTATGATATTTATAAAACGTTTAAAAATAACTACAAGGATCAGCAGTTATACTTTAATTAAATAAATGTTTAATAAAATATTTAAATCATAATACTCACACTCAGTCCGGTTTCATCACATAGGTATTTGTGATATAGGTATTAAGTCCACTTTTATGCAGCGCAATAATATTCGGTTTCATTTCTATATTTAAATTTGCTACCATTTTAAAATGAATTAGAAGAACGCTAATAGATGAAACACACGTCACTAGCACACAATATCAACCAACACCGTTCTATCGAAGGGTGGGCGTTTTTGGGGGACTGTCTTATGTAATTTTGACGTTCGAAAAGTGCTGACTCTCAGCCTAGTTTGAATAAATGACTTTTGATTTTGATTTTGATTTTGATTCTATAAGTCGCGGTGAATGAGTCGTAAATCATTTAAATTTATTTAGGTTTCTGTGGGTATAATGATAAAGTTTTACGAGTTTAGTGAATAAGACGAACAGAACAAGAAACTATACTCAAAAGTGATTTTTAAAACAAATAAAAGACTATCACACAGCGAGTGGGATTCGAAACCGCGACTCGCTGCGCTCAAACGCGATATTCAAGTGCAGTAACCGCTCAGCTATCATGCCATTTGCTTTAACGGTTGAATTTAGGAAATACGTTCATTTGTAAACGTATGAGAGTGTGTGTGTCTATAGTATTATAGCCTATCGAAATTGCTTAGTATAAGAAGGTCGTAAGTTAAAGCGAAGTGTCAATCTATTGCTTTTTGAGATTGGGGCACCATTTGTGGAGGCTACTGTGCCTACCGATATGATTAATTATATGACAGTTTCTATTTAGACTTAAGTATTTAAGAATTGAACTGTAAACCTCTAATGAGATGATAATGACATTTCCTATAATTAAATATTTTTGTCAATAAATAGCACTGATAATATTTTAAACAATCACAACATATTGTGGTGCACAAGAGTCAACAAGGAAAAATGTGGAAGTCACTAATCTCTGTATTATTACTATTTGTAACTGGTAAGTTTTTAGTGCAAACCTAGTAAGTGAGCAATGGTGGACCAGTGGTAATAGGTTCGAACCCAGACAGGCGCTTTACTTTGTGTAAATTATTTCATCGCCACTACTCTCAATACAGTGAAGGAAAATATCGTGAGGATACGGAATGTCCTAGGACCAAAAATCGATGACATGTGATATCTACCAACCCGTACTGGGCCCGCGTGGTAGATTAAGGCCCGCGTGGCAGTTTAAGGCCCGCTTCCGCCCACAGAGAGGAGGCCTGTGTCCCAGCAGTGGGAAGGCTATTATTATTATAGGCTGATTAATGTAACCTAAGGCGCAGTAAGAAGTTTTTTTTTATTGATATTTGCCGAAAGTGCATCGCCTTAACAAGTAAGGTTCATAAAAGAGAGCTGAGTTTGATGTTAGATTAATCGTATGTCCCCAAAAATAAAACGAATTTTGCAGTTTTTATTAAATGTAAAAATAATGAATCTCAGTGGAATATTTTTAAAATATTTCTTAAGTGGATTCAATTCCCAACATTATCATTACTTAAAAAAAATACTTTACGCTCAACATTTCGAGAATAATACGACAAGAAAAAAATTGAGGTTGACGCTTGTTTTACCATGAATCTCTTTAATTTTTACGATTTGTTTTAAATAAATCCTTTTTTTAACAATACACTCATTTTTTTCTGGTTCTTATTATGTGCCCATACGCCCAATTTTCGACAAAAACCTGAGCGTTTTACGGTGTCTTACGTTTAAGCAGCGCCTTAACTAGCTTTCATGGCTTTACTTGTGTATTTTTGCCACTATACCCGATTATTTATAATATGTGTGATTCAGATTTCAATTTATTTTGTTAGTAGCTTTTGCCAGCGGCTTCACCCGCGTGAAGGTTTGAAATGATCCCACGGGAACATAAATGGGATGAATAGTATCTTATATTATTATGTTAATCGAGGTTATAATCCATTTATTCCGCAGTTATTGCGTGATTGAGTAACAAATAACCAAACATCTAAATATCCAAACAAACTTTCACATTTATAAAATTAGTAGGATAGTAGGATAAAATAAGGGAGGATGAGGAGATTGTGGCTAAGTAATAACAGCCGCACGGGTCGATCGATCAGGTAAAGCTACGCTTGCCGCGGTTGTTCCGTGGATGGGTGATCATCTTTACATACCAAGACTCCGCGAAGCACGGAAAGCAAGTTAAGCCGTTGGTCCCGGCTGTCATTTGTGGATCTTTGACAGTCGTTACGGGTCGTCAGAAGCCCGAAAGTCTGACAACCAGTCTTACCAAGGGGTATTGCGTTACCCAGTAACTTGGTAACTGGTTGTGGAGGTCAAATAGGCAGTCGCTCCTTGTAAAATACTGGTACTCAGCTGTGTCCGGTTAGACTGGAAGCCGACCCCAACATAGTTGGGAAAAGGCTAGGCAGACGACGATGAGTAGGATAAAATAAATAATTTATTGTTCATTTTTTTTGTAGATGGTGTGGTGTGTAAACCTGACTACCGCTTCAACCGGGAGGTGAACGGTTGGCTCAAGCTGCACGCAGTTCCTGCGACGTGGCAGCAAGCCTTCGCCAACTGCCACTATGAAGGTAAGGTCTATTAGGAGGTGCTCCCCAGTGAATCAAATACACATCACTTTCCAAAGTAGGACCAGGGAGTTAAGAGGCCGTATACCAGGCCGTATACTTTACAGGTAAAATACTGTATTTCTATGTATATTATAATTCATATAATTTTTTTAATAAGCTTTTTTTTTCATTTAATTTTGACTAATCGTCTTCAAACCGGTGACTGTTTTGTGCATTTTGCTGTAAGAGGCTTAGAATATCAAATATTTACGAATCGTTTGAACGTCTAGTTAGATGGACGAACGACATGAAGAAAAAAGTGGCTGGGGCAGACTGGATACGGAAGGCGGAGGACAGGGTGTTATGGGGCAACATGGGAGACGCCTATGTCCAGCAATGGACTGCGACAGGCTGAGTTTATTGATTCAGAATTTTCCAGTTTATAACAATTTTCATTTGCAGGTGCTGTGTTAGCGTCTCCTATTAACGCGAAGCTCGCCATTGCTCTTCGCAACATGATGCTCTAGTCAGAACTGGATGGTCCTATCTTGAAGGTAACTAATATTATATTTTTTTGTTGTAATGATAATAATTTTTAAATATGTCATGTCTGTTTTATTACCACGGCAACTAAATAACATCTAAAATACAGGCTTGGCCTAGTTTAGACGTTAGGATTCATTTAGAAAAGTAAACACACAGTTCACTGATTTAATATTGTAATACTGATTAATTTATAGAAGATTAGTTTAGTTTAAGATATTTGTAAAGTGTGTTTTTCTGAGTCTACGAAATTTTATTATTATATTATTATTATTCCCATATATAAACATATTCACGTATAAATTACATTTTTAAATAATAGTCTAAAACTTTTAAAACATTTAAAAATATAAAACATAGTAGCCCACTGGTATTGGGAACAAGATCCAAGCTACCCGGGTCAGGGCTCCAGTGAAAGGAACCTCTCCTCTCCCTGACCCGGGTAGCTTAAGAATGGGAGCCTTGTCCAGAAGTACTGCTTTCTGGAGCAAACCCAGCTGCCCAACTTGAGCCTCCTCAGAATTTGGTCGAGGCTAGCCATTGGCTGTAACGACTATCAGTACAATGATCGCTGAGTGCACATCCCACATGTCGACAACCTCGCCAAGTCAAGATACTTGATATTATTATTTTATAACAAACGGCGAGAAAAAGCACGTTAAAAAAGAGTTTACCGAACAGTTTATGGAACATCTCTAGAGCGGTGCGCCCTAGGCCTTACTGTCGCCTTTTTCTCATGGGGCTAGGCAGAAACTACAAAACGCTATCTGCTATGTTTCTAACATTTTATTTTATTTTATTTATTTACTAGGCTTCTCCACAGAGAGTAAACTGTTACTTCATAGTTTAAACATTACAAACTTAAGTCTAAGCGCCTCATTACTCACAGAAAAGCACCGCATGCTCATACTCCTTTTGCCTCGTTTATGTTCTTACATCTTGGCAGATACGCACGCCATTTGTGAGTACTACGCTATGTTCTGTATGTAAATATATATGTTCACTAAGGGCGTCGCTCCCGCGCGCGTTTCCACTCACGTCTGCCTTGTTGGCGCCCTTTATTTATCCTCTCGACATGACCAAACCATCTAAGCATTCTCTATTCATTTTTGTCACTACGTCTTCCTTTATACAGCCCCGGTGTCTTATCACATTACTCCTCAGATTATCATTCATAGTCACTCCACACATGCTTTGCACGGAACGCATTCCCAAAGCATTTATTCTACTTTCGTGCTTTTTTTACCACACCCAATTCGATTAAAATTATATCCTGTCAGCCATGGTTTTATGTACTGCAACCAACAACAGTCCAGTGATATCTGAACCTTCAAACTTCATTACTAATCTTATGATTTATATTTCAGGAGTTTCACTAGCCGACTTATCAATTACCTGGGGCACTTATGTCGGTGGTAAAAAATCAGAAAATTGTCTATCACTGTCCAACGATGGAAAGACGTACATCTCCTCTTGCATGGATTTGCTTCCGTACATATGCTACAAGAAAAGAGATAATACTACGATCCTTAATGAATGCGGCACCTTTGACGATGGTAAGTGTTTCAAGGGTTTTTTATCTTAAAAAATCTGAAAAAGTGAATTAACAAGTTCACTCCTGCGTTCTTATCCTACATATTTAGTTAAAAGCAACCTATCGTGTTGGAAACTAGACGAGACTTATTAAATAATGACTGTCGTATTTACAGATTATCTCTTATACCCTGCCACGGTAAGCTGCTACAAATATCACAAGAAGACCACATCGTGGTGGTTGGCGCACAAGATATGCGCAGCCGAGGGAGGTCACCTGGTCATCATCAACGACAAACTAGAGGCAGACATTGTAACGGCTTTCTTGGATAAACCGAAACAGACTATGAGTTGGAACGATGCCGTGTACATTGGACTTCTAGACAGGAATAAGGACTTTAGTTTTTATACCCTGCACGGTATGTAAAATAATGTCTTACTATTATATTTCTGTGTTAACAATCCACTTCTAAACAGAGCCACCCTAATCGCACGCCGTCGAACTCGATCCTCGCAACTCTTATTAATCGACTCCTGACTCACCTTGGAAGAACATCGCTTCTCCTAGCTTGGGACACTTCTGAAGATATGTTTGCCAATACAGTTGTCGATAGAACGGCTAATATGGCCGTTCGATTGCCACTTAAGCTTGCTTATTCTGTGGGCAGGTGTCGACTGCTTTGGTTTTTTGCCGGGTTACCTCGTTCTGGATTCGATCGCTCAGGGACTCCAAAAACATAGCCCAGAGCGATATTAAACATGTAAACCAGCTAACATCAAATTGCAGAGGTATGAGGTACAGGATGTGAAGATATACAACTGCCAGACAAAAGGGCGGATCCTTCAACCAAATTGATGCTGTCCGATATTGAATGTCGGGATGTTGTATACTGGGTCAAATTAAATTCAGCTGGCAATAATTTACTATTTTGTATTGGGTATCGATATTGAACAAAAATATACACAAGAGCAATCATTTTTTTTTTCGTCATTCCAAATTTGTTCAAAACTGTAAATGACTCCGACATGAACATTAAGGTCAAGAAAAGTTTGTTATGTTATGGTTTTTGAGAATTCATAAAAAAATATCTATGTTCCATGAAAAAATTACAAAACCAGCTGAAAGAATGATGAAATGTTTCTATTTTTTTCATTCCTTTACTTTTCAATATCAATAACCAACACGGTGGTAAAATATTGCCAGCTAATTTAGTTTGACCCTGTAATTAAGCCAATCGCGTGGACAGCTCTCCCTACGCGATGCAGGACCTACGTTACGTTTGGTCTTTTACATTTTATGATTTTATGTATCTATTATTTATGTAGATTATTTCATATATTGTGAATTAGATGTCGTTGTAGGTCTTGTAGGCTGTAGCTATGTGGAACATTTTATTTTTTATTAAGTACCTGGTACTTATCGACAAGGCTTCACTGACCGCATACCTTTCAACACTGTAATTTGAAAACATTGTAAAAGCCAATTATTTTAAAAGTTTCTTGCCGGCTCCTCTCCATAGGATACGACCAAACGACCAATTTTAACTGTGCACGTAGCTTCTGACGTTTCATAAGTGTCCATGTAGGTTTATGTGAAATAAATTATTCTGATTTTGTTAGGTGTGTAGCGAAATTCAAAGGAATGACAAAATGCTGCCACTAGATAAAGTTTTTCAAACACCAATATTTTATTTCAGGAGACAAAGTTCAGAATGTCTACAACGTATGGGCAAAAGGGCAGCCAGGCAACAAAGGAGTCAATCCATGTGGAATTGTCTACCCAGAAGGGACTTTGGATGACATTCATTGTGATAATGAAGCGCAGAAGTTTATCTGCGAAAAAACTCCAACAACTTCACGCTTCGAAAAGATAACTAACGAAGATTCTTCCTACAATGAAGAATATTGTTGTAACTAACAACTGTAGACGGTTATATGAAAATGAAAATTATCTTAACATTCACAAACTTTTTACAATACTATGCTTATTCTGTTATCATAATGGGAAATTACTCAAGCTTAGTAAAGCTTGAGTAATTTGGAAACATTGTTCAAGCCAATTTTTTTTTAAACCGTAACTGTGCCAACTATTTTCCTTATGTAACCGTGGAGTTTCTTCCCGACTTTTTTCCAAAGGAAACAACCAATTGATACCTGACGTTTCATAAGTCATGTAGGTTTATGTGGAAATATTTTACTTGTGATTTTTGAGATAACATGTGAATTGATTTTTTTATGTATTTTAACTCTTATCATAAATTATAATAATAGTCAATGAGAAAAACTCTTTTCTTTTACATCTATTATGTACAAACAATTTAAAATTGATAAAATTTAAATAGAATCACGTGACAACGAATGCGTCACGATTGGTTGCCATGTTTGTGACGTCATAATGTTACAGACAGTCCCCCGGCACGCCCCCGCCCTTCACCCTATAGTTTTTTTTCATGCTATGATTTTTTAAGTTATTGTGATTTGTAGGTTAGTTAAAAAAAAATATTCATCGAATTCCATTTATTCAAGTTATACATTTACACAAACAGTTATCAAATTACTATACCTATTATTTAAAAATACTTTCATTAAAATGATAAAACTTGCTTCAAACCATTTATTTCAACGTTTAATATCTTAAAAACATGTTTTGGGGAGTTGTTTTTATAGTAGGTATTCGTAATGGTACGAAACAAGCACGATAACTATTTTTTAATACAACTATACTATACGTCTTTCATTGACTTGAATGTGCCCTGGCAGCTGAGAGTATGTCATGCTCACTCAAATGTCTCGCTGGTGGTGGCGTGTGTGTTGGATCATTAAGTTCCCTTCAAAATGGTTGAGCTGAATGGTGCTGATGCATACGTCATATCCGTGAACGGGCGCCGCCAGTAGGGACTGGTCATCTCTTAGCTCCCACGGCTTATTTTAATTTCTGAATTGTTATTTTATCTTTGTTCTAATTGCGGACGCTTTTAATGTGCACTCTTTACATCGTTCTCACATTGATAATTTCAACATAATGATGTAACCAACTTTTTGTAACAAAATCATGATTTTAAAAGAGTGTCCATGGAGTTTCTTGCCCGTTCTTCTCCATAGGTACCTACGCTTTGGAATGGGCAACTAGCTTCATCTTTCTAACTCACCGACCTTGACATTCAAAAGTGCCTGTAATTGGTTTATTTGAAATAAATGCTTTAAGTTTGAGTTTGAAACTTCACTACGATACTAACGATATCTTTCCAGGGAGTCAGCGTATATCTGTCGCAGACATCTGGTAAAATTAGCCAGCTAATGGGACGCCCAGGCTGTTCATTAAACGCTGGCATCCAATCGGATGCCTAGGCCGATAGTTAATTGAACTAGGATCTTTCAACGTTTAACAACTTTGCGTTTCAATACGCAAAGTGGTCAACCAGCCCTTTAAAGATGACTGACCAAGACTCAGCCAAGTGATTTTCAAATTTAGTTCGGTTTTTTCCACTGCGGCGCTAGTAGTCACCAAATCAAATACGGCGTCAATAGCGCAAACAGCTATTGACGCCATATTTGTTTTGGTGACTACCAGCGCCGCAGTGTTTTTATTTTTCGTTCTTGTGTGCAATCTTAAGTGAAATTATTTATGTATTTATTTCAAAACATTTCACTAGTTACTTAGTGGTAGGTATTAGTCTAAAAGTAGTCTTCTATATTAATAAAAAGAAAAGTCCTGACTGACTGACTTATCAACGCCCAGCCCAAACCCTTGGACCTAGAATGCTGAAATTTTGCACAGAGGTTCCATTTGTAATGTAAACAATGAATAAGGAAGGATTTTTCGAAATTCAACCCCTAAGGGAGTTAAATAGGGGATGAAAGACCCGCGCGGGCGAAGCCGCTGGCAAAAGCTAGTCGTACATAATTTGTAAACTCATATTCAGCCTAACCATACATCACAAATTCATCAACATACAATTTAACTAAATGATTACACGATATTTAGCCTTCTGGTTAATTGTTGCGCTCAATGACTTGGCTGGTTGTTCTTCAGCTATTTAATTGGCTGGCTAATTCAACCAGATAGCTGCGACATATCTACTATATTGTAGTCTGCTCCGGCGGCATACACAAACTTTATTTGTGCGGAATTATCTAATTACTAATAGGGGAAAGGTGTACGAGATGATCCGTTGAGGTTAGATGATCCTTTTTTATTCCAACAAAAGTATAAGCGACATCTAGTTGTTTTCATTGGTAAAACGTAGTTCCCGATATTCCCTCGCCACAGTCAATCGTAATGGCGTCGTGAGTGACAACCAACTTTTTTGTGGAAAAAAACAAAAATGACGTGACATTTATCTAAGGTAGGTTGACTTCAAGTTTATGTTAAATGTGTTCTAGGTTGTCTATTGTAAAAGTTGTTGTATTATTACCTTTGTTTATTGCTCTATTTTGTTTTTTTACACACTGGGAGGAGGATATGTCGTGAGGAGGATCCGGTATGAGCGCCTTGTTGTCTATTGGTTGTAGTAAGACGAGCAGTGGAAACAGGAGGGACCCGACAAAACTGTGAAGCTCAATAGTAGGGCCGCAGCAGTAGTATCATGGTAACAGTTAAAAACACGTAGGATAAGAAAACGAACATTGTATAAAACCGTTGATGTTGGGGCAAGATGATTATGTTACTGGTGTACAAGATGATCCGTGCGGATCATCTTGCTTAGGGGTTGAATTTCGAAAAATCCTTCCATATTCCTTGTCTACATTATAAAGGGAACCTCTATGCAAAATTTCAGCTTTTTAAGTCCAAGGGTTTGGGCTGGGCGTTGATGAGTCAGTCAGTCAGGACTTTTCTTTTTATTTATATAGATGGATAGATATTGAGACTGACTTATTAATTCATAAGGCTTATTCTACCTAAGCCAAGGTCTGTAAGATATTTGATATCGTAATTTTAGACATAAGTTTTTTGTTTAATTCTACCAAAGCTTAGGACATCTCTAAAATAGGAGCAAGATGATCCTGGGGATCATGTTGGACACCGGGGTGTACAAGATGATTCTTTGTGAAGTGTTTAAAAAATGTGAATTATAATAATAATAGATCCAAAAAATTACATTTTGAGTATGACAACAGGTAGACAGATAAATTTACTATAAACAAACGCTTTTACATTTGCGTTAAGTCTAATATCGTTTAAACTACACGCATTCTCCCTTAAGTGAATCATCTCGTACACCTTTCCCCTATTATTCAATGAATTTAAAGATAGAGAAGGGATTGTGGCTAAGTAATACGCAACGCACGGGTAGATCGATCAGGTTAAGCTAAGCTTGCCACGGTTGGTCCGTGGATGGGTGACCATCCATTACATACCATCAGGTTAGACTAGAATCCGACCCCAACATGGTTGGGAAAAAGCTAGGAAAACAATGTTTAAAAATTCACGATGCCGTGTCAGAAAAAAAAAGTATAATTTTTAAAAGGGAAAAAAAAACATTAAACAATTTATTCTTGCTATTTGCTGGATCGTATATCAGCGGTATGGTTGCGGAACACACTTGTTGCGTCAAGCAGCGCCACCTATCGACTTGCCACAAATTTACGATCGATCAGACGACTGCAGCGACATCTGTTTCTGGAGTGGAGAGTTGCTCGTTCGCAACAGGTTCGAGAAAGGTCGGACCCCCGCAAAATGACTATAAAAGACCCGCGCTGGTGTCATTAGAAAATTATTAGAATTACAAAATTACATTATTAAAGAACGATAGAATCGTGCACCGTTATTATTTAAAATTGTAAAAAGAACAATAAATTTTACTGTCTTTTCAATAAGAGCCCTGTCGACCCCTGTCTTCATTGCCAAAACAACACTAACAGTAGGAATGTTCAACAAAGTTCATTGCGTTATTTACATTGTTGAGCACACACATTTTTCGAACATAGAAAGCAATGGATTAGCAATATCGTTCGAAATTATTCAATTTCAGCGACCTCAGATTAGGAGAATGGTTCTTAATTTTAAAACCATTGGACATAGTGACAAGTGACAAGTTTCCAACAGCTTACTAAAACTATATCACCGTTACAAACTTACATCGATCAATCAGGTTAAGCTACAACTGCCCGCGGTTGGTACGTGGATGGGTGACCATCTTTACATACCAAGACCCATCCGTTCCACGGTAAGCACGTTAAGCCGTTGGTCATGGCTGTATTTCGTGTATATTTGGCTGCTGTTACGGGTCGTCAGTAGTCTGAAAGTGTGACAACCAGTCTTACCAAAAAGTAGCAGTACCAGTATTACCAAGTTACTGGGTTGTGGAGGTCAGATAGGCAGTTGCTCCACGTATAATACTGGTACTCAGCTACAGCTGAGCTGAAGTTAACACCAAAGGTTAGACTTTGAGGAATATTATCAATTTTGATTAATATAGGTACTGAATACTGAGTCATGAAAGCGAATGTAAATACTGTTTGTATTTTCATTCGCTTCAGTTTCCTCGAAATGCATTGTCATGGTTACGAGTATATATTTTTTATTCCAAAAAAACCAAACACCTGTGTCTACTAATATTCAAAAATGAATAAATAAGGAAGCTATAAAACATCAAGAGTTTAAATGCCTACTAATATTAAAAATGCAAAAGTAACTCTGTCTGTCTGTCTGTTACGCTTTTACGTGTAAACCGCTGAACCGATCATCAGGAAATTGGCAGAGATTTATAGCCTGGGATATGGGGAAGGACAAGGGCTACTTGTTACGCGTTAGCCAACTTCCACCTGAGCGGAGCTGCGGGCAACAGCTAGTCTATCTATACTTATATCTATATCTATATAAATAAAAAGAAAGGTCCTGACTGACTGACTGACTGACTCATCAACGCCCAGCCCAAACCCTTGGACCTAGAAAGCTGAAATTTTGCATAGCGGTTCTCTTTATAATGTAGACAAGGAATAAGGAAGGATTTTTCGAAATTCAACCCCTAAGGGAGTTAAATAGGGGATGAAAGTTCAGCGCGGGCAAAGCCGCTGGCAATAGCTAGTAAAATAATCAAGCTGAAGAGTGTACATTTTAATTGTTTTTTTTTTTTGCATTTGGTAGCCCAATAGGTACTAGAGGAAGGATATACTTAAGCTATTTCCCATCACGCCACAAATCGCAGGAGCCGATCAACTAGAAGAAAGTACAAAAAAGAACGCTAAGCGAAAATGAAGTAGGTAGGTAAACGCGCGCCTCAAAGAGATGTCAGCACCGACTGATGGGGTCCGCAAGTGCCGATGCCTGCCAGGGGTGCGGGTTATTCGAAAGAGATACCGCCGCCCCTGGCACACAGGCAACCGAAGGAACACGGGTAGGTTTTAGTCAGTAAAAGTCTGACACTGCCCTCCCGCTCTGCCCAGAGTGGGAGAGCTCAAACAAAGAAAAAATGGGTTGGGTCGGGGGCACACGAAATTTCTCGCGGACGAAGAAGCTATTAAAATAATAATGTTAAATGTCTTCTGGTTGAATGCCCTAATTTCTAGAATTACCATTCAAATTACAAACTATCTTTTTGGCATTTGGTAACCCAATTTCAACTTAATGGGCAGAGCACATTGCTCGCAGAACAGATGGCCGATGGGGCAGGAAAGCTCTGAAGTGGCGACCGCGTAATGGAAGACGAAACATATTAGGTCTTTACCTATGAAATTGCCGTTCTGCAGTACTGGCCATTTCAAATCAAAATAATTTTTGTTTGGCTAAGAATTCTAATTTCAAATTAATTTTATTTTAAAAACATGGTTTTTTTTTTCTAAAAGTAGTCATTTCTTTATTGATTAGTGTTACATTTTCATCGCATTTCAATCTTTTTCGTCATCATGGATATGTTAAAAATTCGAGTAATTATGGAATATGAGTACCGTCGTGGCAGCAACGCGGCACAAGCGGCACGCAACATCAACGACGTTTACGGAGCTAACACTACAAACCAACGCACCACCTGTTATTGGTTTGCTCGCTTCCGTTCTGGAAATTTCGACCTGAAAAATGAACCTCGCCGTCGTCCGAAGACTTTGGTCGACAATGACGAATTAAAGGCGATTGTGGAAGCTGATGATACACAATCTACGGCTGAATTAGCAGCAGCTTTCGACGTTAGCGTCAAAACAATATTGGTCCATTTGCGTCAAATTGGCAAGGTAAAAAAGCTTGACAAATGGGTGCCCCACGAACTCAATGATCGCCAGCGCGAAGTACGCGTCGAGACGTGCCTTGCACTGCTCAACAGACACACAAATGAAGGAATTTTGAACCGCATTGTTACCTGCGATGAAAAATGGATTCTGTTTGATAACCGTAAGCGCTCAGCAAGTTGGTTGGATCCTGGTTCAGCACCTAAACAATGCCCTAAACGAAAACTTACCCCTAGAAAAGTGATGGTCACTGTTTGGTGGTCTAGCGCCGGTGTGATTCATCACAGCTTCTTACCAAACGGGGTGAGCATTACTGCAGATGTGTACTGTGAAGAACTGAACACAATGATGGAGAAGCTGGCGCATCTCCAACCAGCATTGGTCAATCGCTCGTCTCCGCTGCTCCTGCACGACAACGCGCGACCTCATACTGCACAGCAGACGGTCTCCAAGTTGCAAGAACTGGGGTTGGAAGCTCTCCGTCATCCGCCCTACTCACCAGACCTTGCGCCTACAGACTACTACTTTTTCCAGAATTTGGATAACTTCTTGGCGGGAAAAAAATTTAATACCCGAGAGGCAGTACAAAATGCCTTTGAAGAATTTGTTGCCTCCCGTCCAGCTGATTTCTTTAAGAAGGGCATCAATAAACTGCCACTGCGATGGCAAAGATGCATTGATTGCATGGGTGATTACTTCGATTAATACAAATAAAAAATTCATGAAAAAAATTCGTTTAAATTTTTTCATACAAAACGGCAATTTCATAGGTAAAGACCTATTATTATAATCAAGATTCATCATCTACGTAACTTTTTCCAGCTATGTTGCGGTCGGCTTCCAGTCTAACCGGACGTGGCTGAATATCTGTATTTCAAATGGAGCGACTGCCTATCTGACCTCCACAACCCAGTAACTAAGTAAATACGATACCATTGGTTAGACTGGTTGTCAGACTTTCGGGCTTCGGATGACCCATAACGACCGTCAAAGATCCGCGAATGACAGGCGGGACCAACCGCTTAACGTGCTTTGCGAGGCACGTTGGGCTCCTCCTTCTGCATGCAGTTTGCTACAAGCTTATATACTCGTATAATCAAGAAAAAACACACAAATTTTCATTTTTAGGGTTCCGTACCTCAAAAGGAAAAAACGGAGCCCTTCCGTCCGTCCGTCTGTCTGTCTGTCTGTCTGTCAAGACCCTTTTTCTCAGGAACGCGTGGAGATATCAAGCTGAAATCATATCAAATACTCAAGTCTACTGTTCCTTGGAGCTGTGAAAAAATCAAACTTCTAAGCCAACGCAATCAAAAGATACAGCCGTTAAAGCCGCAAATTTCCGCAAATTTCCGACATTCGCAAGGGAATCCCTAGAGGGTACTTCCCGTGAACTCAGAATCTTGAAATTTGGTACGAAGCAAAGTCCAGCACTAATAAAGAAGATTTAAAAAAAAAAACGTTGAAAATTTTTGGTAAATTTTGGTACTTACAAGTTTTCGCAAAAATCAAAATTTGCCCATATTTTTTTATTGTGGCGTTTTAATTAAAATACCATAACTTTTACATAAATACCTACAGGTTTGTACGGGACCCTCGGTGCGCGAGTCCGATTCGCACTTGGCCGGTTTTTGTTAGAAATTGTACGAAATTTATACGAACGAAGTCGCGAGAAAAGTAAGTAATATTTAAACAATGCTTTCTTCAGCAGCAGATATAAAAACAGGTTTTTGAATATTTTGAGACGCAGAACGCAAACGGCGGCAACATGCGCGTCCTATTGACATGTATCGTTTTTGGTACTCTAGTACTGGGAGTACAGAATTCTATGATTGAAGTAAGTGGCTTCAATCTACCGAAGATTGACGATTGGTGGGGTTCAGAAGAATCGAAGAGCAACTATGACACCAGCATCAGGAATTTTGAAATTAAATTCGAGGAAGAGGTGAGTGATACGATTTATCTTGATTTTTTTTAGTTTAACCAGCCTATAATGTTCCCACTGCTGGGACACAGGCCTCCTCTCTGTGATAGGGAGCGGGCCGTAATTCACCACGCGGGCGCAGTATGGGTTCTACCAAACGAACATGGGAGCCTGCTGTTTTGCCGAAAAGATTTTGACAAAATTTCACTACCAGAACAAATTTTAGCAACCTTTTCTATTCCATGGAATGATTTTAGTACGCAATTTTTCATTTAGTCAAAAGAGACGGACAAAATGTACCCCACCGAGTACACACATAAATTTATTGCAGTGAAATTGAATAAAATCATAATCCTACTCTATTAACCCACTTCAGACCTATTTCTATTCTTCCATTTCTATCTAAAGTTCTTGAGCACATAGTTCATAGACAACTATCATGTTTCTTGGCGTCAAACTCGTTGATTTCCCCTTTCCAATCCGGTTTTCGCTCGGGTCACAGTACTGTAACCGCGCTTCTCAAAGTAACTGACGACATCCGCTGGGCAATGGAGAATAAGTCCCTTACTGTTCTTGTATTGCTTGATTTTAGTAGCGCCTTCAACTCAGTGGATTTCGATATTTTACTAGGTTTCCTCCAATCTATCAATTTCTCTTCTTCCACTTTAGACTGGTTCAATTCTTATCTCCGAGGACGCTCTCAGTGTGTTCGCTTGGAGGAGTTCTTCTCTGATTGGTGTAGCCTCACTGAGGGTGTTCCTCAGGGTAGCGTTCTCTCTCCTCTTCTGTTTTCAATTTTCATTAACCTTGTTACCACAGTAATTTCCTCTAGTTTTCATCTCTACGCAGATGACTTGCAGCTTTACCGGCATTTTACTGTAGCTGACGCGGGCTCTGCACTTGCTGCAATGAATCGTGACCTGGCTTCCATCAGCGTCTGGGCTAAGTCATTTGGTTTGCAAATTAATCCAACTAAATCCCAGGCCATGATCATAGGCAGCAGATTCGTTCGTAATGCGTCTGTTGTTGCATCTCTGATGCCTTTATATCTCGATGGTGTTCTCATTGACTATTCCGAAACTGCTAAAGATCCGGGTGTAATTATCGATTCCAATCTTTCGGGGCGTGCTCAGGTCAATGAGGTCAGTCGAAAGGTACATTACTCATTTCATTCGTTGAAAAGCCTTCAAAGTCTCCTGCCTTTGAAGACTAAAATTTCTTTGGCCCAAATACTCATTCAGCCGATTATAGATTATGCCGACGCCTGCTACTTGGATGCTACTGAGGAGTTATTAAACAAGCTTGAGCGCCTGCAAAACCTGTGCATTCGCTTTGTTTTCGGTCTTCGAAAGTATGACCACGTTTCTTACCTTCGCAAAGAACTCAAGTGGCTCCCAATCTGCCTTCGCAGGAACACTCGGATTTTATGTCTCCTTTTCAACATCTTACACAACCCTTCTTATCCTTCCTACCTGCGTGAGCGTTTTTCTTAAGCTCGTCCTAGCGACGCACCATGTAGATCACACCTCAGATTCCTCCTTAAATCACATCCTCATAAAACTAGTTATTATTCTTATTCCTTCTCTGTCCATGCTGTAAGATTGTGGAACTCACTTCCGCCTAGCATTCGTGACTTGAAAACTATCTCCTTATTCAAATGTCGAGTAAAAGAGCATTACCTTTCCTCTTAATTGTGTTTATATATATATTTATTTATATCTGTTTATATATTTTATCATTAAATATGTATTTATATAAGTATATGTAAATGTTCTGCATTATATGTGTAAGTATATTTTAGTTTAAGACGTCACATATTCTTAATTCCTTTTCTTGTTCTCACACACTATTGTCTACATTTCTTTTTCATTTCTCCTTTCGCAGGTCCGCTGGAAGAAATAAGCAGTGCCTTTGTACTCACTTGTTATTATGCCGTATCTTCTATGTATTTTACTGTGTGTACATAAATAAAAAAATAAAGAATTATGAATAACTTTTTATGCCTTATAGGTACCAGAAGTGGACAAATAATCATAATTAAAAGTATTTTGTATGATTTTGCTCTAAATCTAGAAATCGCCTTATAATGTTGCCAGATTATATTAACAAAGATCAGAACAGGGGCAAAATGATAAATTAACGCATAAGAAAAACAAAACCATACGCATAGCAGGCCTAAAATATACTCGTAAATTATTCGTAACCTAAATATTTGAAACATATTTTTGTGTGTTTTCTTATAATAATATAAGTCGAACCATCTGTTATTTCATTTATATATATGTTAGTACAATTACGAATAGGATAATTTCATGTTACTACTGGCAGCACCGCACCGCACAAATGACAATTGTCACCGTAATGACAATTTGTTGTTAACCCATAAATGTCGCTCAAACTTGATGTGCCTTCAATATGGGGTAGGTCCCCACATTGAAGGCACATCAAGTTTGAGCGACATCGGCAAATAGAATTTTGGATCGAAAACACTAGTATTGCGTTTTATGTTTCTTTTTGTGATCACACACAGAATATATCTAGCAGCTCTCTAGCCTATCTGCCCCATTAGTTCTACTTCCTGCGATTGCAAGAAGCTCTTCCTCGTCGAGTTGCAATAGCCGACAGTAACATTTTATCTAGCATTTCATCTGTGAAATACTGGCCCCAGATCTAATGCGGAGAAGACGAGGGATTGAGTATGTCTCTATAAGGTGTTCCTCTCTTTTTGGCAGTATGTTATGTTGCTATGTTCGTGTAAGATAAGACGCCACCGTCTTAATGATGACCAGCGAAAGCGATTCTTACCGCAATAGTTTATCTTCCTGGACCTTAATCAATCAACTCAGCCTATCACAGTCCACTGCTGGACATAGGCCTCTCCCAGCTTGAGCCACAACACTCTAGAAAGCAAAACTCTTTTTCCTGGACCTGTTAGTTCGCAATTGGTACAATGGGGCTTCAATTGGGACAATGTGGGTAGCGGCTAGAAGTAGGGATTGCAATCCCGCAAAACGGGATCACGCATTCCTGCGGGATCCCGCTGCTTTTATTAATCTGCTGGATCCCACACCTTCAAAGCGCGGATCCTCGGATCCCACAAATTAAAAATTGAGCCAAGAGAGCGTTTCAGCATCAGGATATATTTACAGTTCACTTAGAAGGCAGGCTCGGAGATGATACAATAAATTTCATTTGCTTCTTAAGAGCGTATTTTCAAAAGTTATCATCAAAGGTTGATATCGTAGTAATAGCATCTAAGAGAAATTTGTGATTTGATTATTAGTAATTTTATGAATAAGACTAAATTGAAAATATAAAACTGTTGTTAGGAGTACTTAAGGGTAAAATTAAACAAAACTATTAACTATGCCAAACATTTAAAGATGAATCTAAGAAACAAATTACTAATTACATACACTTAATGTAAGAAATGTTTCATAAAAGTTGATTTTACACAAAAATCTGTAGTTTCAATTTGATTTTAAAGCATAATTTAAAAGGTGCGGGATCCCGCGTGATCCCGTGCGGGATTGAGTAATCCCGCATATCAATCCCGTGGGATTGAATGAGCTGCGGGATTGCAATCCCTAGCTAGAAGGTACAAAAACGCTCAAAATGTAAAGATGCGCATTTAGTTATTCACCAAAATAATTTAGTTGGTCTCTGTGAGACCGCGGGTAGGTAGTTAAGGGTTAACATGCCATCTTCTACGTTTGCGCCGGTTTTCTTTCGGTAATAGTTCGTATTGTGTTTATGTTTTCGTCAAATACGTTTATATTTTATGGTGTCGCAGCCCCATGCGAGTGCTCCACTTATCTGTGTAATACGAAATTGTTCATTATACGTTTATATTTTATAGTATCGTAGCCCCATGCGATACTTTTATGCTATATAAAATAGTTGCAAACTATAGATTTTCTCAGATTACTTATTAAAAAAAACTGCTCTCCTAGTTTTATACTATTCGTGTTAAATGCCTGGCACAGATATCCCACACACACAATAATCTATATAAAATACCTTAGCCGTAGGGAAAAGTTCAACTTGTTTAAACACTCATATTTTTTGTCCACTGCTGCTGAGCAACATGCGCCTTTATAATTTTGTTTATAGAAGATTAGTAGTATTCAATGATATAGATTTGATATCTGTACATGCTGGGGTTTAAGCCCATACTACTTTTGGCCATTTTCTTTTTACTAGGCACAATATTGCCAAAGATAATGTCATTATGGCATTTAGTCTTTAATCAAATGATTTATTACAGCAAACAATCTTTAGACAATAAACGTTAGGTCTTTTTTTTATGTTTTATGCTTGAATTATTCTGAAACAAGTCAAAATGGTTGGGTTATTGGGTTATTTATGGAACTTAAATGAAAATGGTTAATTATTAAAAAAATGTTTAGGTTAGGTTAGAACTGTGACCTCCTACGCACAAGCGGTGCCGCGGCAGTGGCCGGCGAGTGGCAGAAAAGACTAGATTAAATAGAAAGAAATATGAAAAAAAAAAAACGTTAAAAAGGCTACCCGAAACTGTTAGATGATTTACCATCTACCCACTTAACAGTGCACATTGTAATTTAATTTGTTTATTCTGTGCAACTGACATATACCTAGATGCAAGTTTTTTGTCATTAAATAAACAATTGACTGAATAGAAATGGTAAATTGAAAACTGACGTTTACTAAATATTTGCCTTATTTTATTTTGCGTAAAATGTGTTATCTCAAATGAAATATTTGACTACATAAAAATTTGTAAAAGTAATAGTTGGTAACAAGTACCTATTTGTTTAAACGTACACTTGGTTTGCGTTACAATTATTTGTGAAGAGATTTTTTTGCTAAGTAATTGTAGCATCCTGTTGATCCTACAATTTAGTGGATTAATATCACTTCACTGGCTCACCACCACATCAAGCGCTACCGAGCAGACCTGCTTCACCTTCCCTGTTTCCCGCCATTACTCTCACTGACAGATGCCATTTAGTGACAGCAGCTCTCTCCGCTTGTGTGCATGAGACAGTGTTACCATATCTATTGCATAGATACACTACAGTAATAATTTGGCAAATGAAATTATGCGGAAAATTGTTTGGAAAGTGATAATTTGTCAATTTATTTTCGATGAAACATAGGTAACCCAACCAACATCTACCATGTCAGATGTCTTCGAACTTTTGCCGGATTCCTCATGATGTTTTCCTTCACCGTTTTGAGAGCAGCGGTGATGAAATTATTTACACAAAGTAAAGCGCTTGTCGGGATTCGAATCCACGACCTACATAAATCTCGTAAGTCGCGGCCGTTACCACTGGGCAAACCCAGCTCATGTTAATTATAATAACTAAACGAATACTACCTAAAGCTGCACTTAGACGGTACATTCTTTAAAAAAAAAGCCAGAGATAGTAGAACATCATCATCTGCTTAGCCTGCATGCAGCTGAATACCAGTATTTTAGATACTGTAACAATCTAGTATAAACGTATTTTGGTTGTTTTCTGGCTCTAGGAATTTTTATTTACATGCATGATTATTAAGTAATCTTAAATACAATATATAACATGTACAAGTATATAAATAAAAAAGAAAGGTAAGGGCTCATTGGGTATCAAAAAATACGTCCGCATTGCTGTCAATATCAAAAGTGCCACACAGCACACAGCTTATCAGTTAACGGTGCCATTTTCAGAGTTCCTCTTCTAAACTCATCAGTGACGCACACATGCACCCCGGAACAAACACAATCGTTTTTGATAAACCCAAATAAATACCTAAAAGTCTTTTCACAAAACATTCGATCAATAAATCGTAACTTCATAAACTTACAAACTCTAATGCATCGTATATCACTTGACTGTGACGTAATAGTCCTGACCGAATGTTGGCTGCCATGCTCCAGTAACTCAATTCTTCCAATTCTGCCAAATTATCCAGTATTTAAAACAACCGAGCACATAAACCAAAGCGATGGCGTCGTGGTCTACATTAAGTCAGAAATTCTAGCAGTTTGTGAGGAACCAGACCAGTGCCGATCTGCCTCGGGACTAATAATAAAAATAAAGCCTGACGTGGCCTTACTATGTGTCTATCGCTCACCGTCAACGGACAACATACAAAACTTCCTCTCAGCCCTCAATAGGATACTTCCATCGCTCCATACCCTTGGAACAGTTGTGATAGCGGGTGACCTAAATCTAGACATCAAACCTTCTTCTATTGATATACGATCTCACGAGTATTTGAATTGTCTCGCTTTTCATGGTTTTCTCCCAGCGCATACCCTCCCAACCAGGGGCAAAAATTGCCTGGACCATATTATTCTAAGAACAAGGACGCCCGCCCTTACATTTGTCTATGAATCAACGGTTACCGACCATGGTTCTTCACTACTTTATCTGGATAGCAAACGTATCCCTGTCACCACTGCGTCTATCATAACAAAAATTAATTATGAGGCACTGGGGGCATCAATCTCAAACATAGACTTTGACCCTATTCTCACTATAACAGACGCTAATATTGCTACAGACAAACTTATTGAAATATTGACTTCAGCCATAGCGGAACACACTGTTATAAAAAAAGTGGCTGCAAAACGGAAGATCCTTAAACCCTGAATAACTCCCGGCTTGTAACGGTGCATGAGAAATAGAGATGCCATGCACAGAAACCTCAAGCAGTCTCCAGATAACGAAACATTAAATGTAACCTACAAACGATACAGAAACTTCTGTACGAAAGTTCTCAAAAAGGCGAAAAGGCTCTTCGATGCGGAAGAACTCGGTAAAGCGAGCAATAACCCGAAATCACTCTGGGATACCATAAAACGAATAACAAACACTACAAAAACTACACACTCGTCTAGGCAATTGCTATCCTCATCACTCTCACCCACACAGTCATGTAACAATGTGAATTCCTTTTTTGTCAATATAGGCAAGAAACTTGCAGCTGACGTTAATAAAACAAGGCCCGCACAACAACCACCTATACCACAAAACAGTTCCTTACCAACCTCATCCTTTGTCTTGGAGAAAACTGATCCAGAAGAAATTATATCCACTATAAATTCTTTGCGATCAAACGCTGCTACTGGTTGGGATGGTATCTCACCTATAATACTAAATAAATTTTCCACCACTTTGGCGCCTATTTTATGCCATATATTCAATATTTGTTTTGAAACAGCTGTTTTTCCGACTTCTTTTAAAAGGCAATCATTTATCCAATATTCAAGGGGGGTGACGGAGTACTGCCGAATAACTATCGTCCAGTAGCAGTTCTTAGTGCTTTATCCAAGGTTCTTGAACGCTTGAAAAACAAAAGATTGCTTGGTTACCTGGAGCATTGTAAGATAATTTCTCAGCAACAATATGGCTTTCGTAAAAATAAGTCAACCAGCGACGCAATTCATGACCTAACCAATTTTGTCATAGATCACATAAATAAAAACAAAAAAGTCCTTACAATATTTCTTGATCTCGCGAAAGCGTTCGACACTGTTCCCGTTTCCACGCTCTTAGTCAAACTTGAGAAAATGGGCGTCAGAGGGATACAACTGGATCTTTTCAAAAGTTACCTCTCAAATCGTTCGCAAAAAGTCAGGATCGATGGCCATGATAGCGAGGAACTTTCTATTCACTATGGGGTACCACAAGGAAGCATTTTGGGCCCCACTCTTTTCTTAATCTTTATTAATGACCTGTGTGACCTCAATATCGATCATGCAAGGGTAATATCATTTGCAGATGACACCGCAATAACCTTCACCGCGGATTCCTGGTCACAACTCGAACATCTAGCTCAGCTTGGCTTTGGCGTTGCCTATTCTTTTTCCTACCGATCAACTATACAATCACTGCAAACTTCTAAATGTTCGGCAACACTTCATACTACAGACAGTCATTCTCCAACATCGCAAAACCCCATTCCGAATTCTGGAAAATAAAAAACGTAGTAAACGTCGAAAAGATAGGATATGCACCCTGCCGCGAGTACGCTCAACTTTTGCAAAGAGATTTTTTCATTTTCTTGGTCCGTTCCTATATAATAAAATAAACGAAGAGTGTTAAATATACGGACTACCGTATTACAAAGGCGAAAAAATTATGCAATCGTACCTCCAAAATAAGTCATATGACGAAACAGAAAAAATCTTAACACAAACACAAACAACATGAGCAAGCCAATACGACACAGACACACTACCTCGCACTCACCCACACACACACACCCGCACACGTACACACACACACACGCACGAGTACACACACACACGCATGAGTACACACACACACACACACACGCGCGAAAACACATACTCACTTGCACACACCCCACACACCATACACATTTATTTACCTTAAAATTATTGTCTTCAGCTTTAATTACACACCAATACTGCAAAATTGTAACAGTAGCATCAGAAGCACTATGTAACCTTTACGCCATTATACCTTAGGGGACCGGACTGCTTCTCCTTAACACAGGTTTTCATAACCTAGCTAGGAGAGCAGTGCTCACCCACACGTTTGTAGATATAGTACTTATTTTTGTATAACTGTATTTTTTTTGTAATGTGTACTACAATGCCTTGTTTTTTTGAGTAAATAAACATTATATTATATTATAAAATTAAAATAAAAACTCATTTCTTATTCTATCTATTCGTGTAACACTACACATTCCTCTTAACATTATCATCTCAGCTGCATACAATTGCCTTCCATTCATCCCTTTTGTGGCCCAACATTGACCCATACAAGACAGCAAGTCTTACCATGGTTTTATATATCTTCCTCTTATCAAGAAATATAAAACAGTAAATTCTTTTCGGTAAAAAGAATGAATTTCTTCATTTAAATATATCGACAAATTTTTAATTCGGATTGCTGATTACAGATGATAACCGACCTTAAGCAACGTCTGAAGAACCACAGACCATTCACACCACCTCTACAAGGTGTAGCGTTCCATTATGGCTTCAACACTGATAACATGCAGAACTGGACAGATTACTGGGCTGATGAGTACAACTTCGAGGAGCGGGAGAAGTACCTGAACCAGTTCCCTCACTTCAAGACAAATATCCAAGGGTTGGACATTCATTTCATCAGGGTTAAGCCAGACGTAAGTCTTTTTCTAAAGCTCTTCATTGACTTTGCGTATAGAAGCATAGCTGTGCACAGCACACAGCTATGCTGCTGAGTTTTTGCTGTGCATAATTTGAATAAAAGACTTTTGATTTTATAAAAATACACGGTGTCTCTGAAAATGTCTACTCGTACAAATATACATGTATCTATCTAACTAGCCAGTAATGGCCCATTTTAGGGCAAAGACCTCCGTCTCCCTCTTTCACACAATTCTGTCTTTTGCTAGTACTGGACGGTCCTTTCAGAAGGAGTCAAGCACGTCCCGCCATCTTCGTCTCGGGCTGCCGCGATGGCGTCGTGCGTTTACTGGGGCCCAATCGGTGAATCACCGATTAGCCTGTTCATCGTCTGACATGCAACAGACGTGTCCGGCTCAGTCCTACTTAAGCTGAGCAACTTTCTGCAAAATCAAAATTCATTTATTCAAATTAGGCTGAGAATCAGCACTTTTCAAAATACATAAGACAAGTCCAAATGCAAATAAAGCATAATACCAAATTGCATCTGTGACCTAGGTTTTGGCACGCAGTGTTGTGTTCCTTATACGGTCTGAAAGCCGAGCCCCCAGGATAGGACAAAAAATCCTCAAAATTTGATAAAGTAATCTCATTTCATCTACCCAACAGGTGCCCGAGTGTGTAGAAGTGGTACCTCTCTTGCTGCTACACGGATGGCCCGGCTCCATCAGGGAGTTCTACAGGACCATACCTTTACTCACAGCTTATAGTGCACAGAGAGATTTCGCTGTCGAAGTCATAGTGCCCAGTCTGCCTGGATTTGGATTTTCTGAGGTAAGTATGTTTGAATCATATTATCTTTTTGACGGAACGCTTTTGAGAATAGCCGTAAAAGAGAATTTAAAAAGGATGTAAGCAAGAAACTTTTGTTTCAAGATGTTGACTATTTATTAAACTGAATCCTTTGTGCAATCTCATGCAGTCTTGTCGTTAGCAAGACTTATTTATGAAAACCTTAATTTTGATAGGTTTTGAGTAAAAACTATCTTTTGCCAACAGCTTCGCCCGAGGTCGAAAATTATCCTACGGGAACGTACCATCGGGATAAAAGTATCCTCTGTATTATTCCGGGTTACGAACCATCGGTATGCCCATCCAAATCCGTTCAGTCATTTGCGTGATTGAGTAACAAACATCCAGACATCCTCACAAACTTTCACATTTATAATATTAGTAAGAAGTAGGATATTGTGCCAAAATCGGCCATTTTAATTTTCACAAATATTCTTATACCTACCCAGTGACACTCACACAATTGAGGCGAATCTAACGACGACTCTCAAGCTAAAATTCATCAAAAGTCATCAAGGACGACAAATTAATTTCATACACACATACATACACTCGAAAAACATAACCATCCTTCTGGCGCAGTCTGGTAAAAATATTTCTTACTTGGTTTAGCGATGGATTCAACAGAGTAATTGATTAAGACAGTGACAATAGAATCCTTTCATTTTGAGAGTTCAACAACAGCATGGAATAGACTCCCAGAAAATGTTGTGATGGCTCCCTCACTTAACTGTTTCAAGAATAGATTAGACAGATTAAATATCTCCAAGCTTTTTGATACATACGCATCAGCTAATTAGCTGCTAGTATGTCTAACCAAATAATAATAATAATAACATTCATTGCGTTATTAAAATGATTCAGCTATATTAATAGTGTGTTAAGCTACTGGTATGGAGACCTTAGATTACGAGAATGAACCATACTTAAAAAAAAAAACAGTGGTATCGTCGAAGACTGACTCATTCACTCTTCAAAGCCTCTATGGCATTTCCCGAAATCCATTTGTAAAAGTTGCATAAAGTTAAACGGAAGCTAAATTTATGGTCAATCAGTCGCTCATCAGAAATTAACTTTAAGCAACGCTTATTAATATAGGGGTATATGTTTCCACGAGATCTCTTTGACTATTCCAGACATCCAGCTTTGTGCTCCTGTGGTATCTCACCTGCAACCTAATTGCGTAACTCACGATTCATCATAATCTGTATCGTTTTGAAACGGATTGTTAAACCATTGCTTCATATGTTCGAAACATGTGTCTGTTCGACAACATAAATAACGCAATGAATATTGTTTAACTGTGAAGACGAAACCAATTATGATCAATCGTGAGTTACGCAATTAGGGTGCTGGTATCTAAAAAATAATTCTAAAATTAAACTACTTCTTTCTATATTTCACAGGGAGCAGTTCGCCCAGACTTAGGAGGGACAGAAATGGCAGTGGTTCTCAGAAACCTGATGCACGACAGACTTGGTTTCGATAGGTACTACATCCAAGGAGGAGACTGGGGCGCTCATATATGCAACAGCATTGCTACTTTGTTTCCAGATGTAAGTTTCCTATTCATCTGCCTAGCCTTTTCCTAACTATGCTGAGGTCGGCTTCCAGTCTAACCGGATGCAGCTGAATACCAGTATTTTACATGGAACGATTGCCTATCTGACCTCCACAACTTACTGAGTAATACGATACCCCTTGGTAAGACTGGTTGTCAAACTTTCGGGCTTTGACGACCCGTAACGACTGTCAAAGAACCACAAAAGATAACCGGGACCAAAGGCTTAACGTGCTTTCCGAGGCAAGGTGGGATCTTGGTATGTAAAGATGGTCACCCATCCACGGACCAACCGCGACAACCGTAGCTTAACCTGATCGATCGACCCGTGCGGCTAATATTACTTAACCGCAAACCCCTCAAGATCTAAGTTTCCCATTATGAGTAAAATTAGAGCGCTATCAATGTGAGCAACTCGAAAAAAGTGAAACAAATTCAGAAAAGCGAGTAACATAAATTTTTCACCGAGATGATACAATGGCCTATAATGACCTTGGTCAAAAATTTGCCCCCTGCAGAATGCCAAAAGGGATGTGTACAGTAACGTGTAAGAAATGAGTCTGCAGGGTAGCAAACATCGACGCAAAATCTGTAACCAGGAATTCAGCACATGATCACTAGACTCCTAGAGCAGAATATTTTTAGTCGGTTATCAAAAAATATTAAACTCTTTTATAGAAATATGAAATACCCACGCGGTCAAAATTTATGGAAAAACGATTGAATTATAACGGACTAAAAATTTCATTGCATGGGCGTCAAAATCATGAACTGTCTTTTCTTTGGTATTGTTCGTCAAATCGTTGAGCTCCTCAAGTTCTGAGTTGAGCTGTATGATTACTGATACATGCGTGCACTGAATGGACAGGTCCACTCAATCTGTGTGGTTCTTTCCTCAAAAGACCATTTCAGACACCAATCCACATGGTCTTCACATGATCTGACCAAGATTGTCTGGACTTTAAAAGAGACGAAAAGAGACAAACAGAGTTTGTCTTTAAAAGAGAGAGAAATAGAGTTTGTTTCGGCCTTTCTTCTCAGAGTAGTCAGATAGGAAACGCCGACCTCATCTAGTTTAAAAAAATATGATTGACGTGTAAAAGTCTTTGTACAAACCTACTTACAGAAATAAAATCATTTATCACTGAATTTGGTAACGCGATTAAAGGTTTTATTTTTAGCGTGATAGATACGAGATTATAGCGGATTTTATGAGTCCGGTTTCGCCGAAAACGAATAGAAGTTGTCCTTTTACGACGAGCCAGTGACATTCAACCTATTGCTTTAAGTGCTCATATACACGAGCGTTACGTAGTCGCGGCTGTAGCCGACCACTGTCCACAACTGCAGTTGCCTCTACCGATGGCAACGTGGCGCTCGTGTAAATGAGCACTGAAGTTGAAATGTCGTAATTCTGAGGTCAGCTATCCATAATATCTAATCTTCTCTTTGCAGGAAGTACTAGGATACCATACAAACTATGCAGTTTCGTTCGTACCAGGCACATTAGCGACGTGGTTCTTCGGTTCGCTCAACAAAGCGTTTCAGTCATTGGTGGTGGACGAGTCATTGGCTGAGAGATTATACCCAATCCTTACTATTTTCAAGGGATTAATGACTGAAACTGGATATCTGCATTATCATTCTACTAAGCCTGACACCATAGGTATGCATTTATCTTGTTTTGCTTTTTTTGTTTGGTTTTTTGTTCTAGCACAATTTTATTAATAAACTGCGTCTCAATTATTACGATCTACGATTCATAAGTTCCCTGATTTTGTGTGTTTAATTTTGAAAAAGAGTTGGTTTTGCTTTTTTATAAAAGAATTTGCTGTCTGGTTTTATGCCCAGTTGATGACCTTAGGCTCACCCCCTACTATATGGGACTTCAACAGAACTGACGAAAAATTGGTGTAGGTACATACTATGAACCTCGAGCTTACGCCTCGGAGCGTATAAGCGCGGTGTTATGTGAATGCGTGTGGTGCACTCTTGTTTTCATCATTACTTTCGGATACCCTTGCAGGACAGTCCTTATTTCCTTAACTCGACGGTATGCAGCATCAGTCTATCACTTATGTTCCATCTTCCCCAGGTGTAGCAATGGCAGACTCTCCGTCAGGTCTTCTTGCCTACATACTACAGACAGTCTCCACGGCAACGCGATCTGAGTACATAGACAGGGACGATGGAGGCCTGTACGACTTGTACCCTCGCGAGGAGTTGATCGACAACCTCATGATCTACTGGATGAACAACGCATTCACCACGGCTATCAGGATCTATGCTAACACTTACAATATAAGGAATGTTAATATGAGAGCGTTTGCGTGAGTATTTATTTGATAAATTTTATTTAAAGAATAGCTTTTCACAACCATTCGATATGTTGTCGATACTAATTTGCCTGTGAAAAAGGAGAAAAAATAGAAAGAGTGCAGTGGGAGAGGGTCGGATCGTCACTCACTCGACGCCTGAGGAAGGATATCGCCGTCGAGGTAGACCGCGGCTAAGGTGGTGTGACGATCTCATAAGGTTACAGAGCCAACAAAGCCAAAGAACGCCCAAGACAGGGAGGTTTTGAACGAAAAACGGGAGGTCTTTTTCCAGAAGTGGAACACAATACAGGTTAACAAAAAAATCCAATTGCCGGCCATGTAACGGTAAATTACACGCGAAGTCAAAGCTTTATAAAAATAATTACGTCTGGTTTAAACACAGCCCTGGGTGCTTACTCTCGAATATAATTCCGATAGATCGTCATTGGAATTATCAGTTTTTGACATGTAATAATTTATTTATTTTCAAAAAGTGTGGTACAGTCTGTTACAATAAATATAATTTTACAATGTAGGGTTAAATTGAATAGAAAGTTACATTATTGAATCTGGCGTCCTAGCTAGGTTACATGGTAACCTGTATTAAGGTTCGCCAGCCCGGGTTCCCACAGGGGTACAAACATTTCAATAGACTGCTTAAGACTATAGGGTCAAACGCATTTGACTTATACTAAGTGTTAGTACGTGTGTGTATGTTTTGTGATGTTGGTGTGGTGCTTGTTTGTGTGTTTTGTGATGTAGCTGTGTGTGTCTGTGTTCAATGATGTAGGTGTAGTGTGTGTAAACGGAAGTGAAAGAGGATGAGTTTAAAAACGGAGTATTAGAGAAGTCATTACGATTGTGAAGTGAGCAGATATTCAGTGTCGTCGTAGTTTAAAGTGGTTAAAAAGTCTGTTATCAGTTTTTTACTCATTTCATAAGAGGATTGATGTAAAGGGATAGTTTTGTTTATTCTGTTATATAAAAATGGGCCAAGATAGTAAAAGAAACGTTTAGTAAAAGCAAAGCGTGTGAAGGGTACTTTGCAAATTTCGTTCTTTCGCCTAAGTAAGGATTGAGTTTGTGTAAAAGGAGTTTGTGTGTGTTGTTGTAATAAAGTGTTGAGAAAGAATGTTTGCCGGACCGTTAGAACTTTGTATTTTTTGTACAGCTCAAAGGTCGGGAAGAGGATTGGTCGGAAAGTAGCAACCTTATGAATGGCTCGCTGAGCCACTTCCAGAGGTTTGAGTGTAGTTTTCGCAGCTCCACCCCAAATACTAATACAGTACGAAATCACTGACTGACAAATAGCAAGATACATGGTGCGTATCACATAAGTATTGGCAATGTGTCTAAGTGTTTTAAAAATATATATGAGTACGAACTCGAGCTGTAAGGTGGGTGATATGTGCTTTGAAGTTAAGGTGTTTGTCTAGGATGATACCAAGGTATTTAGTCGTGTCAGTAGAGAAAATTGTAGGACAGTTGCAAGTAGTCAGATTGGCCCGGCAGGAGTGAGCTTTTAGAGTGATGGGTGTCAAGGGTTGCGTAGTGGAGTTTAGGGAGAATGTTATGAGTTTAGTTTTATTCGTGTTTAGCGTGAGTGAGTGAGAGATAAGCCATCTATATATTATATCAAATCCAATTTGAGCAGTTGTTTTCAGTCCAGCTCAGGATTCATCATGAAAGGTAATTGCAGTATCATCGGCAAAAGAGACAATGTTACCAGTGCTCAGGTGCATATTGCACAGATCGGTTAGGTATCTTTTTTAGTTGTTTGCATTTCCTATAATAACACGACGTATTATAAAACAAAGTCCCCTGCCGCGTCTGTCAGTCTGTTCGCGATTAACTCAAAAACACAACTAATTTTCATGCGGTTTTCACCAATAGACAGAGTGATTCATGAGGTAGGTGTGAGTGAATAATTTGTTAAGCTTTTGTATAAATTGGTTGAACATTTCGGAAAATGTTATCATCAAAAACGCTGCGTAATCCCTTTGAGACTTAACAAAACAATGTATGGTGGGATAGTCCTCTTTTAGTATAGGATAGCTTACTGTACTTAGTCATTATAACTTCTGAAAAATGGTCACGTATAATGCGGTAGTTAGAAAGCTATTTAGACGGATACGGTTTTAGTCCTTATCAACTTAAATACGTTTAAAAAAAGCGACTCAATTATTTAAAAAAATGTGTAAATCATTGGAAGCGGTGAAAGTTTTTAGAGGTTCATTTTATCATTAGAACGTCAATAAGTGTTTAGAGGAACAATTAAATATTTCCCGTTATTTTTCAGGCTGTCAACACCGGTTCCAACGTGGACAGTGCACGCCAAAAGTGAACTGTTATACCAGACCCCGAGCATGTTGAAGTACAAGTTTCCTAATCTACTGAATTCAACTGTTTTGGACGATGGTGGTCATTTCTTAGCGATGGAGAAGCCCGAATTATTCTCCGAAAATGTTCTTGGTGCTATGGAGGCGTTTAGAAAGTGGCATGCGAAGGGAGCGTGCAAAGATGAATTGTAACTTTGATTTTGTTTCTTAGTAAGATTTACATCGTTAGATTAGCCCTCCGGCGGCAACAAAAATAAAGGATTTTATGCTTCGTTTAGACACCTCTGACACGCAATGACGCAGTGACTTGACTTGTGTCATGGATAGGCTATTTCATTTTATTTATTACAACTTTATGCACAAGTAAAACCATCCAGTACGAAGGCGGACAGCATTTTCTACGAGTCAACTTTAGGGTGATGCAGAGACAAGACATGGCAAGTGTAACATACGGGATGAATAGCTGGGAAACTACTATAAAATATAAGAATAAATACTAATACATACGTCGTGGATTTCGAACCACGCCAGGCATACTTTGTGGCAATTATATCATCAACACTGCTCTCAAAACGGTGAAAGAAAACATCGTGAGGAAACCGGCATGCCCTAGAAATAAAAATTCAGAGACGTGCAAAACTACCAATCCGCACTGGGCCCGCGTGTTGGACTACGGCCCAAACCCTCTCACTGAGGGGAGGCCTGTGCCCAAGCAATGGGAACATTATAGGCTGACTATGCTGCATACATATTACAAACAAAATAAACTTTGTCAGGAGAAATAGCTACCGGTAGAGAAGAAAACGAATCTAATAATAGTGTGGCGCCTTTTCCAAGATACATGCGAATTTCGCATCAAAGAGTTGACGTCACAGAAATTCTACATCGCGCAAGCAGAGTTTACCGCGCGACTCGTATTTAAACAACATCCCGACATCAACCGTCGGGCAGTTGCCCAGCAGACACAATACCCGTCTGGTCGGAGGATCCTCCTTTATCAACATAGGTATGAGTGAACTTACTACTATACTTTTCTCAAAATGGCCAATTCAAGTGATTATGAACGGTGAGGGCAGATCTAACGATTAAAATGTTTGGTTTCTTTTTATATTGTTTGTCAAAGCGTTTACTAACAGTTTTATTTTCTATCTGAACTTGACGCTAAGCCAATGCTTGGTCTTTTAGTAATCATTTATATATTTTAAACGAATTTCATTGTAAATACATGGCGTTTTATTCATCCCTATAAATTTGGAATTACCGAAGAATTGAGCATCAACAATATACCTATTTATCCATGCGCAGGTATAATTAAATATGGCTTTAGTCGGTAGCAGAACAAATAAATGTCAAAATAATATAAAACAGTGCCAATAAAATCAAGGGTTTTTTTTATGATATTTAAACTGACGTATGTATAACACAACTTAATAGAACACTGGGGCAGAACGCCCATTCTCCTTTTCACTTTGTAGAGTTTTTTTTTTTTTTTTTTTTGTAGAAGAGTTATTTTAAATAGCGGCTATATTGTTATAGCGGTTATAGTTAGTAGTACAGTCACGAGCACTAATATAGTTGTGTACGCTTACCTACTTTAAAAAATTTGGCTATGTGTATACATATCAATTCTCATCTCTGTACACACTCAGTTAACATTTCAAGTGTCTACAAAAGATCAAAAGATGCAGCCCTGTGACAGATGAATGGGAGCGGAGCCTTTAGCAATAGGGCGTTGGCTCCCTTTGGATACGGGACCTTACAAAATGACGGTATTCAATTCATCCGCCTTACTGAACAGAGTGAGGGCGTGTGTCATGTTGATAACGAGGGGAAGGGATTTGCAACACATTTGCAGGATCAATTGCTTTTACGTTTCATTAGGTTTTGAATTGAATGCTTAGAACTATTTATGTGAATATATGTAGTTCATGAAAAGTCAAATGATCAGCAGCAAATCTAACAGATATTTGTTAATAAAATCAGTGGTATCAAAATATTACTGAAACTGAAGAACAGTTTATTCTTATTAATATTAATTAAGTAATTAATTATTAAGATGGTTAACAGGCACAGACAACGTCACGCAAACTGTAATAAGGAATTGAGTATAAACCCAATAGCGTAAAAACTCTTCGTAAGTTGTCCAAAAAATATCACTTGTTTCAAAGAAAAGTGCAATACCTAAGTACACTATGAAAATGTATGGAGCATCAATATTTTTAATTCAATCAAAACCGACCAAAGATTTCCACGCGTTGAAAGTTTTATTCAGGATCAGAATCATATTCTAAATTCATGGTTGTGCGTCGATATCCCATGCCATCCTGTATTCACTGACGGACTGAATAAGAGAGGCAATTAAAATAAAGCCTGCAAATAATTGCAGAGCAACGTACTTTGTCGCAAATGATAGCAGACTGAAGCTAGCAGGCGCTCATAAGGTGCATGAATTGGAGTGTTTGCGTGGTAAATTATAAGTTACTACCTTTCGCCAGCAGTTTCGCCCGCGTGTAGACCAATAATTATCCCACGGGAACGTACCACGGGGATAAAAAATATCTTTTTCAACACACTTGCTCATAAAATGGCTCTAATTTCACTACAGTTAGGCACATAATGACACCTATTATCAAACTGTGACTTTTTCATTACTATTATTCACTAGTGAGTTATAGAATTGGTTGAGTTGCTTTGTTCTTAGTGAGTTATAGGTTGTTTTTTGTTTGAGTTGCTTTGTTCTTAAAAACGATGATGATGATGATGATGGATGATGCTGGGTGATGATGGATGATGATGGATGATGCTGGATGATGATGATGGATGATGATGGATGACGATGGATGATGATGAATGATGATGATGGATGATGCTGGATGATGATGGGTGATGATGAGTGATGATGGATGATGATAGATGATGATGAATGACGATGGATGATGATGGATGATGATGGATGACGATGGATGATGGATGATGATGGATGACGATGGATGATGATGGATGATGATGATGGATGATGCTGGATGATGATGGGTGATGATGAGTGATGATGGATGATGATAGATGATGATAGATGATGATGGATGATGATGGATGACGATGGATGATGATGATGGATGACGATGGATGACGATGGATGATGATGGATGATGATGATGATGATGATTTAGTATTATTTTCTTCGCAAGTGTGTTGAAAAACGTCGTATGATACACGTGTGTATTGATGATTATCGTCCTCGGCTCTCTTAAGACCCTCGCCTGACGGCTCGGGTCTCAATGGCGCCTCAGCGATAATCACCAACGTTACACACTTGTACCATAATGTACTATTGTGTTATTCCAGGTTTTAAACTAAATCCGTTCAGCTGTTTTTACGTGATTGAGTAAGAAACATCTAAACATACAAACTTTCACATTTAAAATATTAGCAGGATATGGATCTGATTTCTGCAAAGTGTGTGCAAAATTTTTGACAAAGTAGATTGTATAGTGCTTCCTATTCGATTACTATGAGAAGAAAGACTGAAACAAACTCAGAGGTCACTTTACATTCCCAGACATAATCTTGGTGAAATCACGTGACGTCATTGTGAATTATTGTCTGAAATGGTCTTTTGAGGAAGGAACCACACATATTTGAGTAGAACCGTCCAGTCAATGCGAGCATTTGTCAATAATCGTGTAGCATACCTCAGAACTTAATCAACGAACTTTAACGAACCACCAAGGTCATTTGCGTAGACCGCATAAAGTACTCAAACCACCATTATTAAAAGTGGGCATGTGTATGAATCGGCAAGCATGTAAACCACCTCATTCTTGGCGGGAGCTGCGATCTTCGCAAGGAGCCTGCTAGCAGCTGGGTGAGTAGCCGAGGATTGTGATAAATGGTATGGTAGGACTAACACTCGACTGCTGTCTGCAATAGTTTAATTATGAAAAATTAGTTGAAATTAGAAACTAGTGTAAAAAAAAAACACTGACTTTGTTCATGTCGACCACTCACAGTGAACGGTTCCCTAGTTAGGAAGAATATTAAGGCATGCACACCACTGTTTTTAACGACCGAAAAATAAAATTAGACTTAATTTCTCGAAAAAATTAAATTACGTAACCGAAAATATGTATAACTAGCTGTTGTCTGCGTCTTCGTCTGCAATCGTCTGATAAAAAGTAGTATATGTCCGTCTTGGTCTACCCATGTGCCATATGTCATCCCAATTCGTTCAGCCATCTTAGCGTTAAAGCGTTATAAACAAACTAGCTTCCACCTGCGGCTTCGCCCGCGTGGAAGTCGGAAATTATCCCGCGGGAACTTACTACCGAGATAAAAAGTATCCTGTGTGTTAATCTAGGTTATAATCTATCTGTGAGCCAAATTCCATCCAAATCCGTTTAGCCGTTTTTCTATGATTGAGTAACAAAGATCCAATCATCTTCACAAACTTTCATATTTATAATATTACGGACTACCCTTTTTTACCCCTTTAGGGGTAGATTTTAGAAAAATTCTGATACACGTTATTCTTTATTTTTGGTTTTAGGTATAAATACTGAGTTTCGAGTTAATCAGACCGCGCCTTACAATTCTTCCATACAAACTTTGACACCCCCCGATCCCCCTTTAGGGGGTAGTTTAGAAAAACGATAAATAACCAACATTATAATTTACTGACATTTAAGTATTTGTGCCAAGTTTCAAGTTTATTAACTCAAGGAATAAGATTTTTCATACAAACAAAATCCCGCCTTTTCACTCCCTTAAAGGTCAAATTTCCAAAAACCCCTTCTTAGTGCTACCCTACATTATAAAAGGAAGCCGTGTACAAAATTTCACGTTCCTAGTCCTAGTAGTTTCGGCTGTGCGTTGATTGATCAGTCAGTCAGTTTCTCCTTTTATAAATATAGATAGAAGATAGATATTACACAAAATCAAATCTTTTGTCTTTGTAATATTAGTTTAGACTAGCTTTTGCCCGCGGCTTCGCCCGCTTGGATATCAGAAAATCGTCGGTCCTACTCGCGGACCGAGTTGGCTCAGTCCTCGAGTAGGACCGACGATTTTCTGACGGTGGCGTTCGGTTTCCCGTTTATACTTTAATCCCCTATTTTACGCCCGCAGCGGCTAATTTCCCTATGCTGATTTTTTTATTTAATCCTATAGTTTTTATTTTTACAAATTTTATAACTGTATAAAAAGAAAAGTCCTGACTAACTGACTCATCAACGCCCAGCCCAAACCCTTGGATCTAGAAAGCTGAAATTTTCTACAGAGGTTCCCTTTATAATGTAGACAAAGAAAAAGGAATGAATTTTCCAAATTCAATCCCTAAGGGAGTTAAATAGGGGACGAAAGTACAGAGCGGGCGAAGCCGCTGGCAAAGGCCAGTACAAAATAAATGTCACAATAAATCATTCCTAAAAACACAAAACGTGACCCCATACAAACAGACAAACTGACATCCCCATAGATAAGCCATTAATCCCTCATAAGTATTCATGAGACTAGCCACGCGACCCGACGTCGTTCGACGATGATCTCTAATTAATTTCAAACCGGTCATATTAGCTAGTAAATTAACATAAAAAAGGATGTTTCTTACTTCCTTAGTTTCTCCTTCTGAGTTTATGTCTGCCTTTCTTCGCAGAGTAGTCAGATCATGATGATATAAAGATGATTTGAGTTTTTTTTTTCGTTTATACGCACTCGGCTTACTCATAAAAAAAAAAAAATACTTTAGTAAACAAACACAATTCTGATTTGAAGACTCTTATTAGATAATACGAGCCGGTGTCCGCAGCTACTTGGTGTCACGACAGTGGATCAGCAAGACTGCGCGCTGGGGATTCTAGAATGATATGTGTCCTGTTTATACCTAAGTACAAAAAAGGAGTTTTTGGCGGGATCGCGTTGGAATATGTCGCACGAATTTTCATTTTCATGAAATTTCGTGAAATAGCGAATTAAATTGTATCATTTTGGTAGTGAATTATTCAATTTAGTTACGTGTGAGAAGGTGAAAATATGTGACTAACGTGGACTTTTCGTGTTCCCCCCAAAAACTCCTAATAGGTTGTTGTAAAGTTACTACCGCTTTACAATAACTTTGACTTGACTGACTATGACTTTTTTGTAACTTCGTGCCTGATATCGGGCCTTATACTTGATTGAAAAGTAAAATTACTTGACACTGGCTAAATGCACAAACCGTGCGAATCCAAAATACAAAAAAAAAAAAAAAAAATTAAACATTTGCGATTTTTCTACATCATAAGATCCTACGGATAAATAAATACCGATGCATCGATCTCGAAAGAGACCATTTTCTTAGTCCACTTTCGCTAGGACGTAAAAATGACAAAGTGGGATTATTACGCGCACTGGATCGTCACCGCACTGCTAAGCGCCGAAAGTCGAAAAACAAACAGCGTACTCTTTCGATGCGCTGGGATTCTGCTATGTTGGATTTTCAATCTTCGGTTCTACACCGAGAGTTGAAAATCCAGGCACGATTTTATTACGTCTGTGTGGATGTCAATTATTTAGTTATCATAAGCGTGTCCCAACCTTGACCTGTGTTCTTCGTCCCATTCAATTGTAGACGACAACGCAACACGTCATTCATCACTATTTTAGGTACCTATTACATTCAGACCACGATTATTTGCAACTGGCTGCTGCCCGCGACTTTGTTCGCATGACTTTAATATCTTTTGATTTTCTTTAGGTAGATTTATTTAGCCTAAGTTACTTCATATAACATTAGCTGAAAGTTCCATCAAAATCAGTCAAGCCGTTTCTAAGATTAGCTGGAACAAACAGGCAGAAAAAAAAGGTATTCATTAAACTCGCACAGGAATATTACAAACTTAACTACAACACAAAACAATTACAATATTACAAACTTAACTACAACACTATTGGGCACGCCACGATTGCGGCGGTAAGTCCCCTCTTTGAGGAGTGGTTTGAGAGGCGGCATGGCGTCCTCACCTTCCACCTGACGCAGGTCCTCACCGGACACGGCTGTTTCGGGAGGTTCCTGTTTCGGATAGGGCGGGAGGAAACGCCCGGGTGTTTCCACTGCGAAGATCGCCCTGAGGACACGGTGGGGCACACGGTGGCGGTCTGCCCGGCTTGGGCGGAGCACCGCCGTGTCCTCGTGGAGGCGATCGGCGGCGGCGATCTCTCGCGTCCGGCCCTGGTCCAGGCCATGGTACAGAGCGAAAGCGAAAGGGACCCAAGAGCCTGATTAACCCGACACTACACCGAAGATATCCCGGACGTTAGCTTGTCGAGATTAGGATGGCTCTGAAGCAGCCGGTGATGACGGAATCACGGCCGAACTCCTGAGGGCCGGCGGAAAACCCGTTCTTAAGGCCCTCCAGAAGCTGTTTGATTCCGTCATACGAGAGGACAAATAGCCAAAGGCATGGAACAGAGGTACTTTTCTTTATGAAGGGTGATAATACTCTTCTTAAGAGTTATAGGCCCATCTCACTTCTGAGCCATGTCTACATGCTGTTTTCGAGAGCCATCACGAACCGTCTCGACGGTCAACTTATTGTAACAGGGACCCTCATCCTCATACTTATTTATACTACGACTATGATTGTTATGACCCATGTTATAAAAATTACAATCAGTATCAGTATGGGAGTCAGTAACAGAATAGTCAATATAGAACTGACCTTTGTTTGTCTTCTTAGCGGAATCACCCTCCTTCTCACTGCGAGTGCACACCGATTTTAAATGTCCTTTTTCACCACACTTATCACACGAATACCTAATGCTTGTAACGACACCTGCCCTCCACGTGACCGACCTTGCCGCATCGTCCGCACGGGCGCCGCTCAACCGCCACCGCCGCCGCCGACGCCGCGTGCCGCGCGGGCGCTGCGCGGGCGCCCGCCGCCAACTCAGGTGCAGGCCATCGCTCGCGCCGGCGCTGGAGCCTGCGCTCGCGGCCTCCGCAGCCAGTGCGCTCGCCACACTTGCGTGCCGCTCCGCCGCTTCGAGAGCCATCGCCAACTCCACACCGCGCTTGTAGTCCACATTCTTTTCGGCGAATAACCTGGATCGCATCTCCTCCCTGTACAGACCCGATATGAACTGGTCACGGAGGTTTACCTCCAGTGAGGCCCCGAAATTGTTGGTTTTAGCCAGATGTTTCAAACCTTGTAGGTAAGAACGAACGCTTTCACCCTGCTGCTGCTTCCTCTGCCTGAAAATATGCGTTTCGGCTATTTCTGATCTCTCGGGTTCCAAATGATCTTTCACCAGTTTAACGAGCACATCGAAAGTCTTATCCTCTGGCTGATCCGGTGAACATAAATATCACATTAAGTTGTAACACTCCGAACCGACCAACGTCACTAGCGTAGCCGCGTACCTATAAATTACCTTCGATGTCGTTTAACATTATAAACTGTTTAATTCGACGAATATAAGTGTCCCAATTTTGGGTTCCAACTTGGAAACCTTTCGACTTTTCCGATCGATATGTTGAAACTTTAAACACACGCGTAAAAATGGATACTTAATTATAATTATTCTCGTCGTCAATGAAATGTTCGTGACAATGAAACACAGAGATTCAAAGCAGACTGGTTTATTGTATAGTATTTCGACATACCCTCTCAACGTGTACTTATTATGTGATTCAATAATACCGTACATAACACAAACCACCTGCTCCGCAGTTTGCGGGCCACCCCACCCTTCTGCGGGCAGACAAGACTGCGTGAAGCCGGTTTTGCAGCGATTCCTTTCTCACTAGATTTTGTAGCACAACATTATTGACTTTTTATGACACTATTTTAATTTAATATAGAAAACTAGCTTTTGCTAGCGACTTCGCCCGCGCGGAACTTTCATCTCCTATTTAACTCCCTTAGGGGTTTAATTTCGAAAAATCCTTCCTTATTCCTTGTCTACATTATAAAGGGAACCGTTGTGCAAAATTTCAGCTTTCTAGGCCCAAGGGTTTGGGCTGGGCGTTGATGAGTCAGTCAATCAGTCAGTCAGTCAGGACTTCTCTTTTTATTTATATAGATAGATATGTAGATAGATACTACCAAGTAACCGAATATCCCGAAAATGTTGTTTCGGTGTGTTTAAAATAATATGGGAAATGAGAAAATGTTCAAAAGAGGCTTCGGCCAATAGCAAAAAGTTATTTTGTTAATCGGCGAAATATAGTTCGGTAAAATACGACCTATGCCACATGATACTTCGATGATGTAAAGTATGACAAATTATGCATGTAGCAAAAGAGACATCGATCAATAGTTTTCGGTATAATGAAATTCGAACAAAAAAAAAAAAATCGGGAAGTGATCGGTTCCCGGATTAATTATATAGGGGTGACTGGTAATTAGTGACCGACATTTAAACACATGATTGTTCTCATCATTATGAACAACTTTTACTATGGGACCAAACCCGAAATCGCGATAAAAAAATCATCTGTTCCTTACATTTTGACGAGTTATGCGAACATAAATGTAGGGAACAGCTGATATTTTTTTTCGCCCTGCTATTTTTCAATTAGATAATTATGGATAAAAACATTCAAGCACAATCCTAAAAAACCTTAAAATTAATAGATAATTATGTCCACATTTTTATTAAACAAAAACATCATAAGATTGGGGTACCCCCCCTGTCAGGAACGAAGTTCCTTCTTCTTCAAAGATGAAAAATTTGGAAATTTTCACAGCCGCCATCTTGAATTACCATTTCGAGCTCACTATCAGCTTCAGCGCCTTCGAAAACCATGAAAACGACACTCATATTGAACAATTTGAAGATTTCCGTAGCCTCCAAGTTGGATTTTCATTTTGACCTCACTATTGTTTACAGCACCCTCGAAAACCATAAAAACCACACCTATGATGAAAAATTTAAAGAAATCCGCAGCCATCTTGGATTTTCATTTTGACCTCACAGTCGGCTTCAGCACCCTCGTTGTAGCCTCCACCCGTTGTATTCCCACCTACTATGGGGGACTGAACAATAAAACGGGCGTGTACCTTTAAAATACTTTAATTAAACTAACTGAACTCAGTACAGCCGGAGACACACAAATTTGTAGGTCGTGGGTTACAATCGTCCGTTATCGCTTCTGCAGGGATAGGTACTCCCCTGTAGTTGCAGGCGAAATAACGCCCGTAGCCGGAGATGGAAGTTGGCCGCTGGAACGAATTGAACTGCACGGTGAAGCCACTGACGGTAGGTGCGGCGTGGGGTGACGCACGACTTGCTCCACACCCCAGAGGCGAAGCGACGGAATGGTCCTCGGGGCAGCGGCACACGAGGATGTTCAGCTCACTGCAGGGTAGCCTGCCGCACTAGACTTGCTGCACGGCTTGCTGCCGAGTAAAAGTTGCCGCAGGAAGTTCCTGAAGAAACGTTGCCGAGAAGAAGTTGTCGTAGAACCTGGAATCATTTGTTCCAGCTTATCAGTGCTTGGCCTAACTACTTCCGTGCTGGGGTACCACCAACGACAAAAGAAGGAAGTACCTATTTATCAGAAGTATTGACGTGGTGGCACTGCCCAGAACGGAGTTTACATGATAAGCAAGCTTGAGCAGAAAAGAGAAGACAGTAAAGAACCAAACCTTAGGAGTCGGTTAAAGCGTTACGAGTTTAAATTTCAAAATGATTATTGCTCATGAAGGTAGAAGGAAAATAGGTAGCATGATGCAGCATTATTAACATCTGATGCTTTTGCTAAATGGTGCTTGTTAATATATAATGGAATAAGCAACCGGAATGTATTTTACAAGATGAAAAAGAACAAAATAATGATTGGCTAAGAACAAAGAAAAATACAATGAGAATGATTATGGCGTACGTGATTTGTGTGCTATTCAAAACTTACCCTAGATCGGGATTACCACTCTCAACTTTGTTGGCACTAACTTGCTCGTTTAAAATTCGAGAAATACATATAATTAATAACAATGTTTAACGCTCGTGTCAGCTAGGGCGCTCGACAGGAAGCAAAGCGGTACGTGTAATCACACATCAGCCTAGGAGCGACTGGCGTGGACTGCCTCAGCTGCGCGGGCGCATCTATTATAACCATCGTTCTGTGCAAAAACTCTCGCCCCCGCGCCGCAGGTACCCGGTGCGTTCCAAGTCGTAAACAAACCACGAACTAAGCATTAATATACTGGGGGTCTACTCTCTTTCTCGGAAACGAAATTTCGCAAACGAACGAAATTTAAACGAAATTTCGTTACTGACCCTACTCTATTTTGGTTTCGGACACGCAGATGAAGTTCGGATCCATAGACAATTTTCGTGTACGATTGGAATGAACAATATTGTGTGGGTCTTTTATGATGTCACCTAAAGTAAGTTACGGTTTTTATTTTAACTTAAAGAAGCATGCTCATTTTTGACCTGACTTTGTATAGAAATGAAATAAATCTTAAAATATAGCTTATTGAATTGTATATTGATTACGCTTATCGCAATGTTAAAAGAAACGCAGGAAAAAAAGATTTTTTAACATATATTTAAGCTAATTCTACCTCATGACTTATCATATTGACATCTTTTGAACGCATCCAATCATTCTTTTTTTTAAACGTTCCATTTTACACATTTCTGGTTGACCATATTTAACTTCGTTTCGTAGTTTTATACTTATTTTACGTTTAATTTGATCAGTAACTATTTCTTTATTAGTCATGGGATAAATTAAATTATATAAAAATAACACAATAATTGAATTAAATTAGTATTGACTTATGGGCAGTTAGTTTCAAGGAATTAACAAAGTAAAAAGGATGTTTTAGACCATAGTTAGGTAAATACTCCTATTTTAGACAAAACTTCGAGCGTAATTAATTAGTTCATGCACGTTTGTTTCATTATTTTTGGTAGGTAACGCCACATCCTAACCTAAAAAGAAACATTAATATTTTTTGGACTTCGTGGCGTTTAAATCGCCAAAATGAATATAAGACATTATTTTATAAACTTATATGAAGTATTTCTACTATATCTTATGACTATACATATACTTTAATTATCAGGTTTTTAAATGTATGGAAGGTGGGCATTGTTCTTTACAAACTATTATCCTCTATTTTTAAGTTTTACATTGAACATGTGGTTTATTAAATATTTCTTGTAATATTCATGCAGAAAATATCAATATACAGACATTTTTTTTATTTCCTACGAAATTCACCGAGACACTATAAAACACCCATTCACGGTTATTGTTAGCCGACTAAATTGAAGACTACTATTTCATGCCAACGATAGGTAGTAACTTACGACAACCAAAATTATCTGTATATTCACCTCTGTTTAGGTTAACACGCAATCTAATCATAACATGTCTACTTAAGATTTTTTGTTTGAATTCTAAACAAAAAGTTTGTTTCTTAAGTATCGTAAAAATAAATCAATCATGTTTTCAAGTACTTTCCTTCAGAAAGTTTCAAACCGTACTGCGTCGCAGTCTGCATTTTGGGTCTCCAAAAGTTTTGTTTAGGATAAACTTGAAATTGAAACTTTGCAAGTAATTAACATACATAAACATAATGCAAACAACGAGAAACAGTCTGTTGTGCCATGGGCCCGTCCATGTTTTGCCCCACAGACCCTTGGTAACTACCTCGGGCATAAAAATTCAAGGCCGTAAGGATCTGGAAAAAGATGAGGATTGTAAACAGTGGAATGCTTATTTTTATTGAAGAGAATGATAATAAAATATATGCACCACCTTAACTGTGGGCTCGATTCTATGACACCTTGCCTTTGGAGGTAATAAAGGCACTATTTCCTCGAATAATTGACGACTGAGTCTGTAATTTCCTACAAACTCTACGTCGGGAATTTCAGTTATACCTATTAAGTTGATTGCGCAGCCGATGCCGGTTCCTTCTACGCTCTAAACGTTCTTCACGTAGAGCAGCTTCGATTAAGAGCATTCTTGTAGCCATTTCAAGCAAATTTATAAAAAAATCCACACCAACGAAAATCAAAAGGTAACACTTTTGGTTTCGTCAATTTGAGGTTAAAATTCCGAACAATCATCTGTCAAATTCAAACGTTCGTTCGCAACATTTAGGAATAGAGTAGGTTTGTAAAAGCTAAATGTCAAACAATGTTCGTTCGAATTAAACTTCGGAACGAATGGAACCGTGGTAGGAAACATGCGAAATTTCGATCGAAACTTCGTTTTTCGTTGAATAAGAGTAGACCCCCAGTAACGTTTCGTTACATCGTTTACCCCTACCACAGGTGTTTTTTTTTTTGGGTGGGAAATCATCAAATGACTTCTCCTGCTGAGTAGAGCAGGAGGGCGTGTCAGACTTTTACTGACTAAAACCCACCCGTGTTCCCTCAGTTGCCCGTGTGCCAGGGGCGGCGGTAACTCTTTCATATAATTACATATTCTTAATCATCACTACCTCCAAAATCCTCAATAATGACTATCTTAAATATTTATTTATTTTATTATTTATGTATACACAGTAAAATACATAGGAGAGACAGCATAAACAAACGATTGATTACAAAGGTACTGCTTATTTCTTTAGAAATGTATACGAATCAAAAAAGTATTATTTGTTCCGCCATTTAGAATTTCATTTAATTATTTCCAAACTCGTAATAAGTTTCATACCTACTCATACTTTTGGTCCGAAAAGTATCAACTTTTTCCAACCACAGTTTAGATCACGGCGTTCATTTTATTAATATTTTGATCGTATTTATTTTGTACAAGAAAGCGATACACCTGTGCTTCCAAGGGCGTATCTGAGGGCGGAATGATCCGATGACCGCGTTTAGAAAATGTATGAAGAGATTTGAAAAAGATCTTTATTTTTCTTATAAATAAAAAAGTTATATATTTAATTATAAAATATTCTGTTTAATATTTAGAGGACCATATAAGCCACAATTTGTTATTATTTTGGTGTAAAAAATTGCAGTTGATCTAGCTAGAATGGTTCCTAGTCAGACCACTTTTTTGTAATTTTCTGCGATTATTGAGGTGGTGAAAACGTATTTGTGTGAACATTTTTTATGGGGCTATGCAATTTTAATAGTATCATTGTGGAGACGACACTGATGATCTTTAATTTAAGTCCATAAATGTCTCGCAGTTGTGATTCCTCTTCATGTAATTGGTACCAGAAAAAATAACAACCGAGTCGGTTGTTATTTTTTTGAAAAAAGTTTTTATTTTTCACTTTTTAGTTACCTACCCCACACCAATTCGAAATTTCATCATCCTTGGGGTCAAAACAATGCATACTTATGCGATAGCAACATTCGCGGTTGATTTGCTGTAATTTTTTGAAGAGTTCCGTTTCTGTCTCCGAAACGCATCATCAGATCTATATGAAATTTTAATGGGACCATTTCGGAGTAAACCCCTTTCGAACAAAAAAATAATTTTGCAAATCCGTCAATATACGACGGAGTTATGCCCGAACATACATAAAAAATATATATATATACACATGTCGAATTGATAACCTCCTTCTTTTTGAAGTCGGTTAAAACAAGCGATATTTGTAGAAAAATGTGATAGTTTCCTTAATACAGTTTTCTATGAAACAGTTGATTTTGTTTTGACAACCTGAGAACAATTTCTACGGCATACACAGTTTAAAGCAAGTTATCATCAGCATCATAATCAACATCTGCCTAGTCTTTTCCCAGCTATGTTAGGGTTGGCTTCCAGTCTAACCGGATGCAGCTGAATACCAGTATTTTACATGGGAGTGACTATATCTGAGAAGCCCAAAGCTTCTGACGATCTAAATAACTGTCAAAGATCCACAGATGTTAGCCGGGATCAATAGCTTAACGTGCTTTCCGAAGCACGCAGGGGTCTTGGTATGTAATGATGGCCACCCATTCACGGACCAACCTCGTCAGGCAAAGTTCGAAGCAAGTTTTATAAAATAAAACAAATGATTGTTATCAGTCTGTCAAACATAATTTTTTATATTCTGTCTTTTTACCGCTCGTCTTGATTGCATACAGCAAGTTTAAATGACAACCAGAATCTGGCACAGTCTCAAAAGCAACTTAATAAACTTCACCCGATACATTTTCAAAACGTGTTGATTTAGGATTCTTCTCGCATATAAATCGGACTCCTCCACCACAGGTAGATATGTAGTCCATGTAACCTTCGGACCAATTCATTACAGCACAGCCCACTCCTCTATTTTTGTTATCCCCATACCATTTATTGAAAATATTTTCTATTTTCTCTCCTGAAATGATACACCGATTATTACTGATCAAATCCTTAGGTTTAGTAAAAGTATTGTCCCCTGATTGATGTAGCACAAAACTGATGACAAAAATGGTGACAACCACCTAAAATAAATTATGAGTAAGTTGGTTAGTGGGTAATTGTGGTTATTATGATTATGGTCAATTATGGTAACCATAATTTGTTTTAGGCGGTTGTCAAAACCGATTTTATGGAGTTAAAGTATTGTTCATTTTTACTTGATTATGTAACTAGTAATAGAAGTAGTGGCTTTTAAGCAAAACTTTATGAATTGAGACAAATTCCAGACATACTTCCAGCCAGACTTCTCCCCAGTTAAAGCACTCGGAAGTGGTGAAAGGCGGGCGTTTTGGGGACTGTCTTACGTCATTTTGACGCTTGTAAAGTGCTGATTCTCACCCTAATTTAAATATATGACTGATTTTGATCCATACCGTGAACAGTCAGCCAAGTCTGGTCATTGATCCAGGATCGAAGTCCAATGTACGCATATTTTTCCAATTTGCCTGTTCCTGTTGCTCTACCCATAATACTTGATATAACATATGCCTCATGTTGGTCGTTGATGATGATCAGGTGACCTCCCTCAGCTGCGCAAATCTTGTTTCCCACCGTCCACGTCTGTTTATCATTGTGATATTTATAACAGCTTCCGGTGGCATGGTAATAGTGATAATCTGTGAATATGACATTAAATATTTGCTAGGTACCTATACTTTCACATAGGACAGCTTACTCTTGTGCAAGTAAATGTGTACCTAAGTATATATATATATATATAAAAAGTTAGAAAATCTACAAAAATATCTCCACAGCGAAAAAAAAAAGACATAGCTATATAATTTCTCGTGTCATCATCTGCCTAGGCTTTTCCCAACTATGTTCGCGTCGGATTCCAATCAAACTGGATACAACTGAATACCAGTATTTTTCATGGAGCGACTGCCTATTTGATCTCCAAAATCCAGTAACTTGTTGGTGGTTGTCAGACTTTCGGGCTTCTGACGACCCGTAACGACTGTCAATGAGCCACGAAAGACAGCCAGGCCACGAAGGGCTCTTGATTTGTAAAGATTCACTCGATACGTAGAGAGTCACTTATGTACGAACCAAGCACGGCAAGAATACCTTTACCTTATCGATTGACCTGTGCAGCTGTTATTGATCTACTTAGCTTTCGAAATATAATCGTCAGTGACAGACGGGCGTAACAGAGAATGTGCACTACTGGTTTTGTACTCTAAATATTTACCGTCATCAAAAGTGCCGCATCGATTAAGGATCGTGGTATTATCTCTTTTCTTGTAGCATATATACGGAAGTGACAATTTGCACGAGGAGATGTACGTCTTTCCATCAGGAGACAAAGATAGACAATCTTCTGGTGTGTTGTCACCGCCATTAGTGCCCCAAGTAATTGATAAGTCAGCTAGTGGAACTCCTGAAATAGAAATAAAGAATTAAGAGATTTTATTTTTAAGGACTCTTACTGCATATTCAAACCATGGCTTACTTATTTATTTTTATGTACAAGAAGAAACAAATAGTTCTACTTATTTCAAAACTTATTGCGCTCGCAGCTAATAGGTAAATAAGAGTTTGGTTACAAAAGCCTTAAAACATTTAGGACACAGATTGCGAAACTTATCTTTCTTTTGAATACTATATAAAAACTTTTTTCAAAAAAATAACAACCGACTTCCAAAAAAACACTACAAAGTGCAAAATAACTTTAATTTCGGAAGTCGGTGACTTTGGATGTGTATTTTAATCATTTGTCACCGCCTTCCAAAATTTAAGTTATTTTGCACTTTGTAGTGTTTTTTTGGAAGTCGGTTGTGATTTTTATAAAAAAGTTTTTATTTTTCACTTTTTAGTTACCTACCCCACACCAATTTGAAATTTCATCATCCTTAGGGTCAAAACAATGCATACTTATGCGATAGCAACATTCGCGGTTGATTTGCTGTAATTTTTTGAAGAGTTCCGTTGTCTGTCTCCGAAACGCATCATCAGATCTATATGAAATTTTAATGGAAGTTTTTCGGAGTCCATTTCGGAGTAAAACCCTTTCGAACAAAAAAAGAATTTTGCAAATTCGTCAATATACGACGAAGTTATGCCCGAACATACATAAATTAAAATGAAAAAAAAAAAACGTGTGGCACTCGGAGACTGCCGCGGTAAAGCTATTGCATAGCATTTTTTATCAACTTATGCAAATATAACGAAAATAACCTAACACCCCCCAGTATGAAATGGCTAAAATACTGCTAAAACGGTAAGAAAATTTCATAAACTATCCATAAATATACGATGTTGTGTATGAAAATTCAGATAAAGCAGTCGAAATTGCAATTTTAACATGTCATTCCTCCGTTGCTATGCAACAGTCCGACCTGTTGCCTAGCAAAAGCTATGCAATAGCTTAATAAATATATAAACAAGTCGAATTGATAACCTCCTTCTTTTTGAAGTCGGTTAAAAACATGTCGTGAGCCATGATTTTGCCAATGGGAAAACCCATTGGCAAAAATGGCGAACTTCAATTATTTTCATCCTTACGTTTTAGGGATTGTAGGATTTAAAAATTTCCCCGTTCCCGTGCGTTCAAGCAAACATTGTTTGCTTGAACGCGCTTATCTCAGGAACTACTGACTCGAATTGAAAATTATTTTATTGTTGGATAGCCTATTTATCGAGGAACAATAACATCACGCTAGGACCGAGGAAAATAAGTCACGAATACGAAGTATTCGCATGGGCGGGCGATTCGATGCGACGGGGTGGGTTGGGGGAGGCAGAAAAGTGACGCGCACGAAGTCGTAGAAAGAAGCTAGTCTCACTATTTAAGGAAGCCGTGAGCAACATTAAATGTTTCTAGATCGAGCGCTTCGGGCTGTGCGTTGCCTGTCAATTAATGAATGATTATAAGATTCTGACTCAGTAGATTAGCTTACCTTCGATAGAAATAAAGTCTCCGACCATGCCCGCATTAACTCCTAAGAAGATAGGACTATCCAGTTCTGATTGGTTTACGATGGAGCTCAAAGCAGTAGCGAACTGCGCATTAATAGGAGAAGCTAAAACCGCACCTGCGAATTAAAAAAAAATGGCTTTGCATGATATTTTCATAGCGTCGATCAAACCATTTTACGGGTATTTTTGTCAAAGAGGCAGACAGTTATTTACACAGATGAACTCAGTTGCTTGTTTCAAATTGAGAAGAGCAGGCAAGACTATCCTCCTTACCTTCATAGTGGCAGTTGAGGAAGGCTTGCTCCCAATCCGCAGGTACCACGTGCAGTTTGAGCCAACCACTCACGTTCTGATTGAAAAGGTAGTCAGGTTTACACACCACGATATCTAGAAACAAAAAAGGATGGTAATAAACTACATAGCATAATAAGGCTATAATGTTCTCACTGCTGGGAACAGGGCTCCTCTCTGTGAGAGGGAGCGGGCCGTTATCCACCACGCGAGCCAGTGCGGGTTAGTAGATTTCATATGTCTTCGAGTTTTTAGCTCTTGGACATGCGGGTTTCCTCGCGATGTTTTCCTTCACCGTTTTGAGAGCAGTGTTGATGAAATAATTTATACAAAGTAAGAGGCATGTCTGAGTTCGAACCTAAAATATCACCTACATCTCGTAAGTCGCAGCCGTTACCACTGGGCCACCACTGCCCTGCACTGGGCCACCTAAATTATATACTCATTCTCAAAAACAAAATCAAATGAAGTAGGAATCCATTTGCCAAGCCCTTTCCAAACTATGTTGGCGTCTGCTTCCAGCCTAACTGGATACAGCTAAATAGCAGTATTACATGTGAAGAGCAAGCCTGTCTTATCTTCAAAACCCAGTAATTGAAAGAAAAGAAAGTAAGACTGATGTCCAACTAATTGGCTTCTGACTACCCCTCATGACTGTCAAATGTCTGCGAATGACAGCCAGAACCAACGGCTGCGGACTTTCCGAGGCACATAAAGTTTTCAGTACGTTATGGCTGACCTCCTTAACATTAGGCACGCCACGATTACGGCGGTAAGTCCCCTCTTTGACGAGTGGCTTGAGAGGCGGCATGGCTCCTCAACTTCCGCCTGACGCAGATCCTCACCGGACACGGCTGTTTCGGGAGGTTCCTGTTTCGCATAAGGCGGGAGGAAACGCCCGGGTGTTTCCACCACAAAGATCGGCCTGAGGACACGGGCCTTGGCCAGGCCATGGTACGGAGCAAGAGTGCATGGGTAGCCAACACCTCCTTCTGCGAAGCACTGATGTACGCGAAGAGGGAAGCGGCGCACGTGAGCGACAGGCGGCAGCATATGCGCCCTCAGCCTTAGCCGCTGCAGGAGACGCCCTGGGCGTCGGAAATCAGCTGTCGGGAATCGCAGGCTGATTCCCAGCCACCGTAGGCATGAGCTTGTGGACGGCGAGTAATGGGTAGCTCGCTGTCCGGTAAGGACCAAGCCTGGGTCGACAGCGCGTTGTGTTCCACGCGCGCCTCAAAGAGATGTCAGCACAAATTGATGGAGCCCGCAAGGGCCGATGCATGCCAGGGGTGCGGGTTGTTTGAAAGATATACTGCCGCCCCTGGTACACAGGCTACTGAGGGAACACGGGTGGGTTTTAGTCAGTAAAAGTCTGACACGCGCTCCTGCTCCACCCAGAGCGGGAGAAGTTATTTGATGATTTCCCGGCAAAAAAAACCATCCTTAACATATCGAGACCCCTCCGTTACGCTAAGCTTGTCACGGTTTGTATATGCCTTTACCTATGATTGACACGTGTGACTGTACCTCGTCATAAAAAAATGAACATCAAGTTACAAAAAGGAGGCGCCAATGTGCTCCTCCGTAGCACTGTCAACCGCAAACATACCCACAACATCGGCAGCATTGCCACGATGAGTAACAATACCAATTCTTTAGCCAAAGTATGAACCAGCTGACTGGACAATTGGTTTAATAAGTTTAACAATAACCCTTTTATTTTTAAACGTTGTTTAAAATTAAAAGAAGTTTAAACGTTAAAAATGTATTGTTAAACAGTCGCTAATCACTACTCAACTTTAGGCCACATTTATAATGGTAAAAAAAGGGTAGAGGCCCACAGTAATAAAACCTTTTTATAAACTTACCAGTTACAAACAGTAACATCACACAAACTAGTAACTTCCACATTTTCTGACTGAATGTTCCGCAGCTCAAAGTGGTAATGATAACAAAACTGTATTATGTACGTTCCCATCTGCTATATTGTTATCTCTCTTTTCTTTATCATTTATGTAGCAGTTACAGTTCAGTTCAGCGATTACGGCAAAACCCACCAAAAAAAACAAGCAGCTCTAAACCAAACGGCCCCTAGTAACCGACGCGACGGCCCGTCTACCATTGGCTTAGGTAGTGGCCAAAGTTACGGTGAGGCATGGGGTGCTAAGAATCTCCGGAAGAGATCTGACCACCACAACAAAAGAAAACTACACCTGGCAACTTACAAAACGCGTACACTCCGGACCGACGAGAAGATTACCGAGCTCGAGGAAAAATTTAGCAGGTTACGGTGGGCTGAAGTCCGAAAAGAGGGGGAGGACTCGATAATCCTCAAATTTGGTAACCTGATCTATTTCCGGGAGGGCGACCAGCAGTCCCAAAGCGGTGTCGGGTTTATTGTCCATAAGTCCCTCGTGAGCAATGTGGTGAAGATCGAGAGTGTGTCGACCAGGGTGGCGTACCTTAAACTCATAATATCCGCAAGATATTCGCTGAAGGTCATATAGGTCTACGCCCCAACCTCGTCACACCCTCACGATGCGGTGGAGACCATGTATGAGGTTAAATCCATAGCCATGCATGGCTCTTAAACTCCTATCACCGTTGTCATGGGGGACTTCAATGCGAAACTAGGCAAACGGGACGATGATGAGCTCACAGTGTGGCAATTTGGAGTTGGACGTCGGAGCCACCGGGGTCACTTATTGGCCAGTTTTATGGAGAAGAAAGGCTTCTGTATGATGAATTCCTTCATCAGAAAACGTGAACACAGAAAGTGGACTTAGCAGAGCCCTGATGATTCAACTAAAATGAGATTAACTTCATAATGTCGACGAAGAAGCAAATATTCAATGATGTCTCTGTGATCAACGCGGTGTAAACCGGAAGCGATCATTGCATGGTAAGAGGTACATTGATTATCAATATCAAGCTGAAAAAATCTCGGTTGATGAAGTCTACGCTCCGGTCAGAAAACTCCGAGAGTTTTCAGCTCGAATTTCAAAATAGTTTCGATGACCTTGTGATGGCCGCAGAAATCCGCTCGATTTGAAAATCATAGAACCAATCGAATTGGCGGAGCTTTTGGGAGGTCTATGTTCAGCAGTGGACATCTTACGGCTGAAATGATGATGATGACATCATCTGTATAGTACCTACAGAGTGCGTGGTCCGTCACCCACTTGGCCAGTTTTTGTTCCAGATAAAAAAATTTATCATTCACGAGAGTGGGATTTCCCAAATCGTCAGTGTTGGTCCATCTCCACAATATTGAGGTTATCACTGACAGGTCAACCGCTGCCCTCACCAACGATCTTCTTGTATTATCTTTCTTATTTATTGTGTTAAACTAGTTTACCGTCTGACCGCGCTCTTCCTTTGGGCTTAACAATCTTCCTTCATTTATTTAATCTTCTTGCACACAGTTAGGTTCAAAGGTGGACTTAATGCCTTAGGCTCCAGTCAACCAAGGGTGGTGTAGATAAGATGGCAGGTGCAAAATCGAATTTAATCTTTCTGTTTCTTTTTGCTTGGTTGCTGAAGGTGATGATGATGTTATATACTAAATAAACCTTATGAAGAATTTGGCTATCAAATGCAAAATATTTTTTCTGAGACGACTATCTAGAGATTTGCGCGTTCATACAAACAAACAAAATAAGCAATCGAACTCTTAAGATTTATTATTAGTATACAGTACAGCTGTACGGGCGCAGAGTATACAGATATGTATACCTAATATATAGATGATGTACAGTCAACAACCCTCACTGAGCCTGCGTAGTGGATTATGGTCTTATACTCCACTCTCACCAAGAGGAGGCCTGTGACCCAGCAGTACAAACATTATAGACATCAGCCTTTAATATTCATACTGCCGGGACACAGGCATAATATATGCACAGTCAGCGTCAGAATATATGGAAGAACAGACTGTCCAAAGAACGATGAAATCTCGTTGTTGCACGTCATCATCATCATAATCAGCCTATAACGTTCCCATTGCTGGAACACAGGCCTCCTCTCGGTGAGAAAATATGGGTCGTAATCCTCCACGCAGGCCTAGTGTGGGTTGGTAGATGTCAAATGACTTCGAATTTTTGGTACTAGGACGGTATGCCTGTTTCCTGACGATGTTATCCTTCACCGTTTTGAGATCTTTGTCGATGAAATAATTTACACAAAGTAGAATCTTATTGCACTGTATACGATTATAATCTAATACCTTGCGATATACATACTAAGTTATTTAGCACAAAGGGGCATTCTGAACATTTGCAGTCTGTTCGTGCCAGGTACATATACGACGATTAATGATGTTCTCCGGCCCTTATCCCAATCTATTTGGGGTCGGCGCAACATGTCTTTTTCTTCCACAGTCATTTCTATAAGTCGTCATCTCTGTAGTCACACCCTTTCTAACCATATCATCATTCACACAGTCCATCCATCGTTTCTTTGGTCTCCCCCTACTGTTATAGCCATCGACATTCATACTCAAAACCTTTCAATACTCAATCATTTATTACATTCCACAATTTATATGCTTAGGTGGTAAGTAAAAATCTTCTGTAACAATTGTGGAGCCTGTCGGGCACAGCAAAATAAAATTTGAAGGAAGAGGACTTATTTAGGTATACATGCAACTAACTTATTCTAAGTATTAGTCGAAGCTAACATTTTAATAATTATTAATTTAATCGAAAATTTTACTATTAATTTACACAATCATTTCAGTTCTATATGTTTGTCAATTAAATATTCATTTATGCAATAATAACACTTATTTAGTAAAATTTTTTTTAATTTATATGTAAAAACGACATTCCCACGACATTTTCCTCATTCCTCCGCATCACATGCCCATACCATGAAAACCAGTTTCCACACAACTTTTCAGTTATCGGTGCCACCGATTTCAGACTTCCTCTTATGTACTCATTTCTTATTCTATCCATTTGTGTACCACCATAAATTCCTCTTAACATTCTCGTCTCAGCTGCATGCAATTACCATCCATTCATCCCTTTTGTGGCCCCACATTCTGAACTATACAAGACAGCAGGTCTTAACATGATTTTATATACCTTCCCTTTAAATTTAAGGGGAATGTGGGTGTTGCAGATTGTTCCCGTGATCTACCGCCATTTCATCCATCCAGTGTTAATTCTGTGCCTAACCGGCCGATCTACTTCGCCATAGCTTTGCACGAGTGAATCGAGATACCAAAAGTCGGAGTAGACTGGAATAAGCGCGCCATTAAACAATATGGCTCCATAGCTGGTTCTGCTGATTTTTAAGCCAACACTCTCCAACTTCCGTTGCCACTTCTCCAATTGTATCTCGAATACATCTTCACCGACAAGAACAATGTCATTGGCAAACAGCATGCAGCAGGGTGCCTCTTCCTATATGGTTGACGTCAGAGCGTCCATGATCAACAGGAAGAGGTAAGGACTTCAAGCCGATCCCTGGTGCAAGCCTACAGCCACATTGAACTCGTCGGTATTGCCAGCAACCGACCGGACGTGTACGGGATTGACTGTGCATGGCACGAATTAACTCTACATACTTTCTGGGCAACCCTTTCTCTTTCAAGGCCCACCACAACACATCCCGAGGTACCCTATCATACGCTTTATCCAAATCAATAAACACCATGTGTAAGTCCTTGTGGACACATTTGTACGGCGGATTGCAAAGTGGCGTCCATTGTTCCTCGACCTGGCAAAAGGCCAAACTGATTCGGGGTATTTTCACTCTCCTCTCACCTTTATACTATGTGACATGAGCTTTATCCCTTGACAGTTGTAGCAGTCCTGTACATCACCTTTATTCTGGCAGATGGGTACTAGCGGACTATTGCACCATTCTTGTGGGATCCCTCCTTTCACAACTTATTGAAGACTAAAGTCAGCCACATACATCCGTCTGCTTATAAACACTTCTATACTTCTACTGGTCTATCTGGGGGCATAGGCTTTCTGTTTTTCATAGCATCCACTTTGACGCCGACTGTACCTTATGTTTCGTCTTGAAAACAATAACGAATGATAAAGTATTGTAGTAGATATATATTATATTTTATTCTTTGGTATTTCCCGAAGATGATGCGACGTGATGCAATGTCATATTGTAAGTATTATCAAAGTCTATAATTCGAATAAATGACTAGCTCAAGTACAAATTACGATATATTATTATATCTATATATAAATAAAAAGACAAGTCCTGACTGACTGACTGACTGACTGACTCATCAACGCCCAGCCCGAACCCTTTGACCTAGAAAGCTGAAATTTTGCACAGAGATTACCTTTATAATGTAGACAAGGGATAAGAAAGGATTTTTCGAAATTGAACCCCTAACCGAGTTCAATAGGGGATGAAAGTTCCGGGCGGGCGAAGCCGCTGGCAAAAGCTAGTACTTAATATGTTCGTGGTGGGCTAGGACTAAGAAGGAGAATATGCACACTGGACACCTACGGTGGATAATTCGGTTTTCGTCGAATTGGTTTTGGTATGTTGTCGTTTTCGAAAATAAGGGACATTTACTCGTACAGCTGTATTATCAATATGAAAATATGTAGTTAAAAACATTTAAAAAAATGTATTATGACTAGGTTAGGCGATTTGGTTTATAGGTACCTATGTAGGTATTTCTACATAGGTACAAACCAATTCACCTAATGTTGGCTGTCCGTGATTATTTTCAGACAGTTTGTATTTACACTTAATCAAGAATTGAACTGTAACCTCCAATGAGATGATAATGAAATTACCTAAAATTCTTTATTTTTGTAAATAAATAGCACTGATAATATTTTAAACAGTCACAACATATTGTGGTGCGCAAGAGTCAACAAGGAAAATGTGGAAGTCACTAATTTCTGTAATATTACTATTTGTACCCAGACACGCCCTTTACTTTGTGTAAATTATTTCATCCTCACTGCTCTCAAAACGGTGAAGGAAAACATCTTGAGGAAACTGGCATATCCTAGAACCAAAAATTCGAAGACATGTGACATCTACCGACCCGCACTGGGCCCGCGTGGTGGATTACGGCCCACTCTCTCTCACAGAGAGGAGGCCTGTGTCCCAGCAGTGGGAACATTATAGGCTGATTATGCTAAGTTCTTAAGGCGCGGTAAGATTTTTTTTAATATTTGACATAAAAGTGCATCGCGGTAACAAATAAGGTTTTTATAAAAGAGCTGAGTATGATGTTAGATAAATCGAATGCCCCCTAAAATAAAAGTGATTTTGCAGTTTTTATTAAATTAAAAAATAATGAATCTCAGTGGAATATGTTTTTGATATTTCTTTAGTGGATTAAATTTTCATTATTATCATTACATAAAAAAATATACTTGACGCTCAAAATTTCGAGAATAATGTGACAAAAAAAAAATTGAGCTGTGTTTTACGATTGTTTTACCATGATCCTATTTAATTTTTATGATTTGTTTTAAATCAACTACCAATATCATTGAGGGACAAAATAACTCAAAATAACATAAAATTCAAATTAAAACAACACTTTTTACAAAATAGTATCTAAGAAAATAAAACACCCATTACTTAACAAAATATACTAGTATACTACTATACAGAAAAATACTTTAAAAACATTCAAAATACGCAAAAATAATACATTAACAATAATTATCAAAACACAAATTAAAATAATAGGAGCAGCCTGTAGCACTTTTAAAACATTCCACCACCACTTTTGTTCTAACGATGGACGGCCAGATTGGTCACCGATGTTCGATGGTAGATATTATTTCTTCTATACCCGAAGCTATTTTATTTGTTGTTTGTATGTAAGCTAACTACCTACTTAAGTCATTTTTTAACCAATATTGTATAGTCGATGACCTTGGTGCGGAGCCCGGCCAGCCGTGCAGCAGCAGGAGTGGTTCCACTTCCACGGAAGGCGGCACCTTGAAGAAATGTTTGGCGGGGATAGATGAGTTTTAAGGACTTTAAATTGAAGATCACGTCTAAACGGCTTGTCTCGTGTATTTGGAAAAAATATACGTTAAACTAGACAATTTTCTTCGTCATTTCATATGTGAATATTTTAAATAATATTTTTATAACATAATGTAATTAATTGGTAAAGTAATGTCTATCGCGGACATAAAAATGATAATCACGCAAAAACTATCGGGTCTATTTCCATGAAACTTTCACCATCTAAAAGACAATTTAATCACCCAAAATTTAGTTTACGGTTTTTCTTTGAATTGTGTTTGATAAATCAACATGGGTTGTTTTTCGAAAAACTTGATGCGCGTTGAGGCGGGGTCTCTTGCGCGCGACTGGCGACAGTGCATCGCTGTAGGTAGCTGTCATCTATCGTCGCCTTAATAGATTTTTTTGTTGAGCAAACTATTTTATTGAACACTAGCTTTTGCCAGCGGCTTCGCCTACGTTAACCAATTTACACAAAACCTTAAAAAAACATAGGTAGGTACATCTAAACCTTCCTAATGAAATACTTTTTGCAAAATCCTTCAAATTGATGAATTTTGCAATAATACTGTATGTAAATATGAAATATCGCTAACTAGTGACCTAAAATATTGATTATGAAATGCAATAATTAATATATTTACACCGAATATTTAGTTTAGATGCAAAAAAAGAACTTGGAATCTTTCCAAATGCCCTTTTTACTCCTAAAACGGTTACAACATCAAATTCAGTGTTATAATTATAATTGCAAATCATTATTCATATCTATCGTCATATATATCGTCCCGTGTGTGTTGCCGGGCGTAAAAGAATAGCACCATCCCATTTCTTCCCGTGGGTGTCGTAGAAGGCGACTGAGGGACTTACTAGAGAATGGGCAGCAGCGTTCTCTATGCATTTTACAACCATACTGCGATCGCCAACCCGCCTGCCAAGCGTGACGATTATGGCAAAACCCCCCTCTGGGGGAGGCCTATGTCCAGCAGTGGACGTCTTTCGGCTGAAATGATGATGATGATGATGATTCATATCTATACAGTTTTTTTACGTTTTTTTTTTTTTTTAATTTATTTATTTGGATTATTTTATGTAATTATTGTGAATGTGAGAACGTTGGTAGGCCTTTTCGACTGTAGATTTGTAGACTATTTTCAATTTTATTAAGTACCTACCTGCTACTGGCAGGCTACACTGTCCTCGCATATCTTTTTACACGGTAATTTGAAAACATTCTAAAACCCAATATTTTTAAATAAGTAACCGTGGAGTTTCTTGCCGGCTCTTCTCTTTAGGAAACGACTAATTGGAACCGTGCACCTAGCTACTGACGTTTCATAAGTGCCCATGAAGGTTTATGTGAAATAAAATAAATGTATTTTAATTTTGATTCTTAGAGAATAGACCCTAATTGCGAACACTATTAATTTGAATCTGAATAAATTGAAGGTTATTTCTTATCCATTATTTCATATGTTCGAAAAAAATGTCTGTTTAGCAACGTAAATAACGCCATGAATTTTGTGGAACTGCCAAAATGAGAGCGATTCCTTCAGGACATGAATTTACTATGACCACTTACCGATTCCTTACTCGTAACCACGTCAATCACACACGAATTGTGCTAATATCGTATTAATAATATCGACAAATTGTCTTGAAACATACCGAATATGACATTTCGGTTCCTTAACGTTACATTGGTTTAAAAAAAAAAACGATGTTGACGTAGTTTGAACGTAGTAAGATTTCGCGGGGAATCATTATAATAATGATACAGAATTAGAGCCCTGATGGTGTATTTATTGCCGACGCAATTACCCCTCTATCTTAAATAGTATCGACAAAAATACTTGGTCGCTGTGATTAACACAAGACAATGTTTATGTTCTTTCTCCAGAATTAGCGTACCTACCTAGTGACAGGTTATATGGGTTCATATAATTATTTAGTTAAATACTTTTTTTTTCTCAATTTTATTGTGACCAAGGGTTTTTTTATTATTATTATCTATTTATTATGTCATTAGTTATTGACATGATCTTACAATAATCCAGCATTGCAGATGTAAGCTATAGAGCCCTTTATACCAGGAGACTTTTATTTTTGGTAATATGCGTTATTGTTTATTACTTTGCTTATGTATGTATAAAATCAAGTCCATCCGACTAAACAGACACTGTGCTGCTGGGGAGTTTGTTGCGCCACTTCTTCTTCCCAGCTAAAGCACTAGGAAGTGTCGAAGGGTGGGCGTTTTTGGGGGACTGTCTTATGTATTTTGACGTTCGAAAAGTGCTGATTCTCAGCCTAATTTGAATAAATGACTTTTGATTTTGATTTTGATTTTGAATACGGTTTCAAAAGTATGCCATAGAAAAATGAACCTTTTTCCAACGCATTACGTTCTTTTATTTTTCTTCCTTCGTTATTTTAAGATGTCTTGCACGGTCAAGATAAGGTTATTAATTACCCACTACGGAGGGGATTGAAACTTTTAAATCTTTTTCTTTCCAGGTTCAATTAAGCGCCGTAGGCTGTAATTGATTATTTTAATCACTGGAAAATGGAAAGATTTTTGACGTAGAGATAAATTTTTCACAGTGGCTATAAAAAAATGGCTTAAAAAAAGGATTTCAAGTGTGACTTTTGAAATCCTTTTTTCATACTATACGACACTACTATACATTTATAATAGATGAGTAAAAGAAAAACATTATAATTACTTAATATTTATTTAGGGTACTAACTCAGTGCTTTATTGTGGATAGGCTGGACTCGACGTTCACATGGACGGAAAAATACCGTTGCGGGATTTTATCGCGTCTCAAGACGAAAGTCTTTGACCAGTGCATATTGGTAGGTACTGAAACGTGGTCGCTCACAATGGGCCTTATGGGGCAATGAAGAGGGCTATGCTTGGAGTTTCCTTACGTGTTCGAATCATAAATGAAGATATCCGCAGGAGAACCAAGGTAACCGAAATAGCTCGAAGAATTGCCAAACTTAATTTGAAGTGGGCAGGGGCAAATTGCTAACAGATGGAGCCGAAAAGTTTTGGAGTGGTAACCGCGTACCGAAAGAAGTAGAGTTGGAAGGCCTTCCACAAGGTGAACCGACGACCTTGTGAAGGCCGTAGGATGCCGTTTGATGCGGGAAGCACAAAACCGGTCGAAGTGGTAGCGCTTGGGGGAGCAGTGGACCTCTCAAATGATGATGAACCTCCAAAAAATCCTAACTCGTTTATTATTCTTTGCATCAACCGATAATTTTGCTATAAATTTTATCCATAACAGGTGTCAAACACGCTAAGTGAATTTATCATAGCCACACCACAAATTTTACCAAGAAAATACATTGGCAGGTGTTTGCAAGTCTAACTAACTCTCGCTTAAACTAACATTTAAAAGCATTAAGTATATTTATTACCCTTAAAAATACATTAATTCGACGTTAGACATTTTATTTAAAATTGATGTTGCGCAAAAAACTATCCCAGATGTATTAAAATCTCCACCAAGATATAAGTAATTGTCAATCACATTTTGATAGTGATACGTTTTTTTATCGCCCCTCACACGCGCGCCCTTTAGTGGCGGCCATGACATTTGACTTGACACCCCATGGGAGCATGGGAACCGTCATTGATAACATAAGCCCCCTAATACGTGGTGCCGATGATAATAATGTTTTAGGCTACAAATCCCAGAATATTGTTAATGCATTGCTTGAAATCAAAATTAAAAATATAACGCTATGAATGTTGTTGAACTACTTAAATGAAAGCTATTCCCACTGTAAGTGTGTTACGCATTTACCCCTCTAGTTTTGAATGATATAAGATGTAAAATTCAAAACAAAACGATAATACACAAGCAATTTCCAAAGGGTTTGGCAGAGTACCTGTCTATAATAAGTGTATTTTTTTTATAATCGACCTCGAAGGACCGAATTGCTCTTTTAATCTAGGTTATACTTGCGAAGTTGTAGGTATAACTCTGTGACCTTAAACCAATCGACGTTATTTTCTTAGCTTCGCAACTCCGTAAGTAAAAATAATACGGCCTATTAACAATCCAATAAAATTTTGCCTCTGTCATCAAATGTGTTCAGTAGCGACCTCTATAATTTTGAGGCAGGCACTAAGTAACGAGTAGCGACATCTGGCTGCACATGAATGTAAAACGCACACGAAAACCGCGTAAAGTGTTTAAACACAAGCTGGTTGCGCAATCCTTAGGCAGAGGGCGCTGTTTTAAATTGATTGACCATTTTGGTAAACGAAGGTTTAAAATTCAAATAAAAGAGGGGAGCGTGTACAATAGTGTTTTATTTTGGATGCATAGTATTTGACGAGCTCTGCATAATGCACTCTAAACAAAAGACCTCAGATTGGGGTGGGCGGCAAAAGGTCAGTTTCATTATTACTACTTCTTTTTGGTCACGTAATTCATTACTAAAGTTTGTGTCCCTGAAATACCTTCGTGGCTTTATGTACGATTTTCTTCCACTTCGTTCGGTTCACGGCTTCCCTCATAGAGATCATAACAGAGAGTCCAGTACAGGCGGTTACTTGTTCGGCCTAGCGAGGTACCCAATGCATCTACCTTGCCCATCACCACCATCTTCTCAAAGTTATCTGATTCCCGATGAGAAATGTGACTGGAGTAACCGAGAATAATATTATTACTTAGGTAGGTATTATTCTCGAACAGTTCAAAGAGGTGGTACGCAGTGTTCCATGCGCGTCTTTAGCGGAGGAGGTGCTGCGCTTGCTGAAGGATGGGTCCCTAGGCATGGCAGACTGATGCAAGTCGAGGGCTAATGTAGGTACAAGGGTCTCCGAGGCTCTCAACTTGGTAGTAAAAGGAACAGAGGGGTTTTAGTCGGTTAGAAGTCAGACATAACCATCCGTTCTCCCCAGAGTGAGTGTATTCATGAGTATTTACCCACGGAGTAAATGGTAGGTATATTTGTGTTTCTTTTAGTAAGCAACAAAGATAAAATAAGGGAATTAGGGAAATAACTAAGTTAATAAAACCACAGTTTATTTAAAAACCAAACTAATAATTACTTTATTTAGGCGTATTTTCCAGCGTTACATAAAACATACTAGAAGTTTTTAGTTCATAATATTCGATTTGACGTAACTTACTAAGATATAAGAAAAGTTAGAACCGTTTACACTTTAATTAGTAGCAATACATTGCGTTATTTTTGAAACAAGTACGATTAGTTCTATTTTTGACCGCCAATGTAACTTAGATCCCTGTCCTAATTGAAGTATAACTGTTCTATAAACAGATTTTTGAAATTTTTATTGTTAAACATGGCTAGAGTTATTATTCAATTAAATTCTTTCTTTGTCACTAATCATAGTACCGAAAATTTACGCAATACCTCAATGGCGCTAGTTGGAGTAACGATTTAGAATTTTTGTATACCTCATTACTCAAGAATTCTAATAAATAGGGTAAATAAATAAAATATTCATATTTTTGTTTGTAGTTATCATATCTCCAATTTTGTACTCCTACTAAGATTCTAATTTCATTGTAACGGACGTACTTTTCACTAACCCAGAACATTTTGTCAAAAGTGCTTTTCATTTTAAATACTTGTTGATTTAATTAGGTAGTGTTAAAACTACTTTACTACTAGAAGTACGTTAGAGCAGTCGTTTATTTTTAATACATTGTTATTTATTTAAATAAAATTATTTATCAAATCCCCTCCACTGTCACCCTCTCCATCTTTTAAAAACTTAAACTAGCGCCATCTAGCTTTACCACTTATAATTATTATTGTCAATTTCAAACCATATTGTCGTCTTGGAAGTTCGATGCTTAGATTACAGAGAAAGTTACAAATGATAATTATCTATGGTAAAATTGTTGTTGTTTATAGTTATTTTGTACAATCTAAAGTCTTTTAAGGAGACACTAAGCTAGTTAAAGCCTTTCTATCTTATTCTACGAGGTGGTGTTGTGAGCCAAAATATACTTTATACTGTAGGTTTTAGGTTTATATTTCTTGGCATTTCTCTGCGGGAAAATATAATTACTTTACTACCTACACAATAAATGAAATAAAATGTTTTTTTGTTAGTATTCCGAACAGAAAATACACGACGTTTAAACATAATCGGTACATAAAAACTAATAAACTTAGTGCATAAACCTACATTACACAAGAACAAGTAAATGTCTTATATAAGTACCTACCTATGCTTAGATATTCTGTCAAGTAAATACTTCAGTATTCCCATTAATTATAATTAAAGTTATTACAATATGTATTAGTAGTTCAACGTCGTACTATATCTTCCCGCAAAAGAATTACTACAATAATAGTAATAATAGTCTGTATGGCAATTAATTGTAATTACTGTAATACTATTACATCAGAATATTTATCCATCATAAGGATTCTGTCACACTTAGCACAAGGACCAATCACATTTTTCTCAAATTCAATTCATGCGCTTACGCAGACAACCAATAACATCACCTTTGTTTGTGTATTGTATAGATGATGGAAAATATTTAAATTATCTTCTAATGATGCGCACTTTTTTTATTAATTGAGCCTCTTTTTTTTTCTTACATGCTTTTCCACTCTGTTGGTCACATGGTTAGGTTAGAACTGTAACCAACTGCTACATCTAAATTTGTCGCAGTTACTTGGATAATTATTTTTAGGACCATCTAATTATTTGAGGTTCACAAAAAGAGGCGCAATTCGTATATTAGAAAGTGCAATAATATTTTTAGGACCTCAAAACTTCAATTGTTAGAGGTTCAATTAAATACACGCCGTAAAGAATGAGCATCTTTTAAATGTGATCGATCCTTGGTGTTGAGTTTTTAATAGGTTCCTGTAAACGGAATAGAATCTAGGACAGGCACACTCGACTACCACATCACGTAGCTAAAAGGCTAAGCCTTAATACTAAAATTCATTTATTTGCATACTTCACACCGTTTCCGCTAAACACACAGAAATAAATAAAAGTCGTTGAAGAACTGTATTTTTTTTTCAGTGCACACAAGAATCAATTCAAAGAACTTCTCATAAAACAATTGAGAAGCAGGTCTGGTCGTAATCAGTGTTAAAACACGTTAATTACAGGTATACAATGTGTAACAGTTTAAACGCAAGATCTCATAGATCCCAATGCATAATACAAAGTTCGTTCGTACGTTCAAAGCATAATACAATGAACAAAACTTACTTTTTAAAGTTAACTGTTATTATTGAGAAAAACGTATTGGCCCTAGCAGAGTGTGGCGCAGCACCAACACCGTCCTGGCGATGATCGCCAGCAGACTGGATTGCCCTTATATCCGGCAATGCTGCAGCAGACATATACCTATCTTGTGAGTGTTCGTTTTTGTCTGTACTTTTTTTTTTGGAATGTCATCTCGCAGTTCAACCCATGTGGTTGTCGTCCACTTAACCGGGTTTGCCTGTAATAATCTTAATAAATTAAGATTGCCAAAGCTTAAGAGCATTCATTCCACGCGGGCTGGCAACAACGCATTTATAGTAGTTTTTCGTGATTATTTCATTAAAAACAAACAAAAGTACAATTTTTTTTCAGCCAAGCACTAGATATTCTGTATTTATGATTATTTTTAACATTTACTCTTTAATAAAAATATATAATCATACTAAATAATGCAAACAGAAAATAATTGACGGTGTGTCGATTTTTGTAATTAAATAGCAAAATCACTGCAAAAGAATAGCATACAAACAAGATAATACCAATGATCTAGTGCATGGCTGAAAAACATGTTTACTTTTGTTTGTATTTAATGAAATAATCGCGAAAAATTGCTATAAATACGCCGTTGCCAACCCACGTAGAATGAATGCTCTTAATAAAAAACAGTGGCACTCCATGAGTGCCGACAAAAGTGAAAACTAGAACAATTACGTGTGTATTTAAAAAAATCGTCAATACAGGATTTTACATTGGGTCCTTGGGTCCTGATTGCTCTCGGTTAAAAAAAACGATAAACGAGCGATCGACTTTGGCCATTAAAGGTAACAGTACAGATTTTGATAAAAATACAAAGGGAAAGAAAGGGATCAAGCTTTTCCAAAATACATCAACGTGCGTCTCATCCGTGTGCTCATTCACTCATATAATTATACACAGACAGGGAAAGCGTTTGGTGATGATGACGCGATTTCCATGATTTTTGTTCACGCAAAAAGTGCTCAACGCGCCTAAAGAAGTTTTCACTTCAAAAACTAAATTAGAGCGACTGCTCGTAAAGGGAACCCCCTGTGGGGTACGGCCCTCGGCTTAGGGCATCGCTGGCAGAGAGCAGCAGGGAACAAACTGAATCCGATTGAACTCTGTGCTTGTTAACCTATCCGTATCCTTTTATGTATCTGTATAGTCTTATTACTAGATTGAGTTAAAATTCAGTCTTATTGCCTTGAAATAAGGTTGAACCAACCAACTACGCAGGTGGCTCCAGGAATACACCCACACACAAGCCGAGAGATCGTGGACCCTGACACCAACCCTGAGCAAACTTCTGGAGGGACGTGGGCTGGCTGGAATAACCACCGACGGCCGCCATGGCTCACGCACAATGGTCCACTTAAAGGACTAAGTGCGGAAACCATACCAAATAACATAGAACATAGAAGGTTGAATTTATTTGTCTTAATCGGCAATAGGTAGGTATGACAAAATACATCGTTTAAAAAAAATACAGAATCCTAAAGATACTGAAATCAATTCAGTAGTCAATTATGAACATACTACTTTCATGTCTTGCGTGTATTCTGTTATAACTTGTCTACAGAGTAAATTTATTAACCAGTGCGCAAACTGTAACCATGAATTCAGCATAACATTCAAGACGTAGCGTAGAAATTTTTCGTCGGTTATACAAAAAAAAAATCAGCTGTTTCATAGAAAAGTGCCTATGCGGTGAAAATGTATGGAATAAATAGCTGATTCTTTTTTGTATAACCGTCGAAAAATTTCTAAGCTTGGTGGTATAGAATGATATGCTGAATTCATGGTTACAGTTTGCGCACTGGTTAATAATTATATGATAATTATTTCAGAATCATGTGGTCACATTTAAGGGCGTAGTCCCTGTACAGTACAGATCATCAAACTAAATAATTTTCTTCATAAAACTAACATCGTTATCGCGAAAACATTATCAGCTATCCCGTACATTCAAGTCCAGTTCCTAGGTATTGAATTTTTGAATGTATCTCTCATAAAATTAATTTATCTCTCCTTGGTTAATTTTCAATTCTTTTACCTGTTGTGGTATGGTAATTTCATTCGAAATCCTAACTTAATTCATTGAAAACTTAATGTATTTCTAATGTATAGGACATATAATAATATTATCTTTCTGTATTTATGTGGACTTCTTCTCCACATAAATTTTAACTGTTCCAAATTTCATATTCCTCCGTCCGCATAGTTTTTGTTAAAAGGGGTAAGTACAAAGTTTTTGCTCCACGTATTTAAAGATAATGTAACTATAGTACCGAGTAGTTAAAAGAGTAACGGTAGAGTTTCGTGCCCATTCCTCTCCATACGATTCTACCTTTTGTAAGGGGCGACTAAAATCGATTCTATTTTAATAACGTAGTACAGACGCCAGCACATCAAGGTACTGCCAGGGGTGCGGGTTTGTTCGAAAGAGACACCACTAAAAGTAGTCAGTAAAAGTCTGACACGCCCTCCTGCTCCACCCAGAGCGGGAGAAGTTATTTGATGATTTCCCACCCAAAAAAAAAAAGAAAGCACATCAAGGTACCCCAATCTGTCAAATTTCTTTGATAGATTTTCATCTTTATTACATAAACATAAGGTTCATGTTCAATTGGAAAAATTTGACAGTTTGGGGTAGTTTGATGTCCTGGCATCTGTACCTAAACGTTGACGTTTATAAGTGTTTTTTATGTCACTCTCCTGCCCCAACCCAACAAAATGTACTTTTATAGGTACCATACTTCTCGATTAGTCGTCATCTCGGTTGTCACACCCATTCTAACCATATCATCATTCACACAGTCCATCCATGGTTTCTTTGGTTGCCCTTACATTCATACTCAAAACTTTCCTCACAACGTTTTCCTCATTCCTCCGCATCACATGCCCATACCATGACAACCGATTTCCACACAACTTTTCAGTTATCGGTGCCACTTTCAGACTTCCTTTTATGTAAGTACCTACCTACTAATTTTTTTTTATATCCATTCGTGTAACAGCGGGAAGTGCCTTTTAATGTGCCTATTTGAAATAAATGCTTTATCTTCATCGTTGTATGGGACAGCTGATTTTTTTCGCGATGACAATGTCGATCCGAAAATGGCTCTCTCTGATGCTCTGTAGCTCACCCATAAATTTGACCACACTATTCTGAGAGCAGTGGTGGCGCAGCTGGTCGTGAGTTTAAAAACCCAGGCAAGCGCTTTATGTATGTGTAGTTTAATTTCATCATCACTGCTCTCAAAATGGTGAAGTATAAATTCATCGTGAGAGGAAACCGTAATATCTTAGCACTAAAAATTCGAAGACATGTGACATCCACCAACATCACACTGGGCCTGCGCGGCGGCGTCTATCCCTGCAGTGGGAACGTTATAGGCTGATTGTGATTCTGGAGGCCTAATATCTAAAACTCGGAAAAAGAAGATACGGGCCCGTCCGAAAGTAGTTCGAAACTTCGAAGTGAATCCAACAGCCGATTAATTAACTTGATGGACACATCAAGGGACAACTGTCAAATCATGGACAATCAATCTTACTTAGTTTGGGCTCCAAACTAGTGTTATGTCCGTAAGTGTTACGGAGTGTGAAACCCCCGTAATATTGGCTGAAGATATGGATTTCGTGCTCAAAGAGCGCCCTGATACACGCTGTATATATTATTAAAAATAAATTTTATTAATAATCTTGTAACATAAAACATGTTTCAACATTATTACGATCGGACCTTTACAATAATTTCGATGCTTTGAAATAATAAGAACAAATTTTACAGAATTATTCTACCGTTACAATTTATATAATTATTATTAAATAAATGTAAGCCCACACACATTTTCGTCTACAATACACTTCTAATGCAAGCAAGCTGTAATTAGAAGGGAACTTACATATATTAATACGAAGCAACTCTAATATTTTTTTAAACATATTTCATTTTAGTATTATAAAAAATCTAGAAAATGTATAAATTCACAACCTATTAAATTTGTCTATTAATAATCCGTGTGATTATGATATTTTTATAATTATTATTAATAATTATTATTTCTCGAATATTTTTCTCTAGAGAAACTATTTGCAAATAATTGATTAATTAATTATTTCATTGATCTTACTGCAGGGGTTTAGGCCTTCTAATTAATGATTGATGTCTTATTAGATTATAATTACGTCAACCATTGTAATAATTGTATTTAAAAGTTTTGTTTTACGATGTTTCGCAGCAGTAACCGCTGGTCAGACACTTCATTTTTAAATCAAAAATCAATAAAATAAAATGTAATCAAAATAAGACATGCTATAGTTTCGTCCACAATGTTTCCCTTACAACGGTGTTATGGTTCACAGAACCACACTTCACTTATTAAAATCCAATTTCAGAAAGTCCCTTTTTACTTACTGTTTTAGATAAAATTGTTGGAATAAACAGTGTGGCGACGAGAATACCACAATAATTTAAAACTCTATACAATGTGTCACAATCGAGTATCTGGTACGCTAGCGCCATCTGGTAGCGCTCGATGGAGTTGGTGATAGTCTTAAGTCACTTTTCTTTTGGCAGTCAGCGCGTGCGGACATTACCGAACCATCGCACGTTCTGCGATATGTGCCTACTAAGCTATTATGTTCCCACCTATGGATCTGTTTTCTATATCCAACACTACCCACCGACGTCCACAGTTAAGAGGACCAACGATGAGTGTTAATGAAGATGGACAAGGTTCTCCTTTAATAAATGTATGTTTCTAGTGTGCTTAGAAAAATATACTCAAACATATCCAATAGTTTATTCACTATAGCCAGTTGGTTGATAGATAATTTTTTATTTTAATAAGTTAAGATTTATTTGATAGTTTAAAGATACTTCAATTCACTTTTATTGCTAGTGTTTTTATTTATTGCCGTATTCTTGTCTCCAAATTTCCACACTACTTACATATAACTTAAAGCTTCTTGTTAATCTGAAGATAATATATTTTTTAAACATAACTGATGAAATGTGGGTGTACGGTGAAGGTACACCCCTGCCTAATCTTTCAGGGAAAACAGATGTCATCTTATGTATGTTAGGTTATTATAGATTTCCAATTGCAACCAAATATTTCAAATCTCCAATAATTTTACAAACGATCGCAATTGTTTAAATAATTATAAACTATAAACAAACAGTGATAGAATAGATATATAAGTATGGCAGGTTTACTCTAACGAAGGCAACTTTCTAACTGGACATTTACACAATCTTACATTTCTTATTAAGTTTCCTTAAAGCAATAATATTAATAAATCTAAATATGTTTTCGATTCAAGAACATTTAACTTGGAGGAGGTTCCTCTATCCGGAACTTCTCAATAGCAGCTACGAGTCCGAATTGTGCCCGGTTGATGACAAGAATCTGTAGTTTCTGCCTACCTTCATGGGAAGAAGGCTTGAATATGTGTGTCTCTTTCACTCCTGATCAAAAGTTCTCAAGCTCGGGTAATAAAAATCTCAAGGAACTATTGATAAAAGCTAGCGGGAGATACGGCACGCACTAACATCACAATCACAACCTGCTTGACTACTTATTCTGTAAAAATCTCACCGTGAAGTTAGCTTAAAGTGAGCTGTCATTGTATAGGCAGAATAGGCCGGCTGATGATATAAATTGACATTATTGACAGCTCACTGCAGCTTAGTTTTCACTGTGAAATTTTTATTGAATAGTGCTACTGGGTTCGGTGCACAACTACATGGAACAAAACTCACACATAAGTAATTACAGTTGCATAATAGCAGGTACCGATAGACAAGGGACAATATAGGACCCGACACAGTCGTGCGAGTGCAATCGCTGTACCCGCTACCGTGATGATGGTCCACGTGTGATTGAGTGCAATTGTGTCTTTGGACACGATTAAGAAGGGTTTCACGCATAAGTGCCGTATCTACCGCTATTTATATGAATACAAGGAATCACTATTTTAATTTTTTTGTTTGATAATTATTAATAATAATAGGTACAACATTAAACAGTAAAATATAGCAATAGAATCTAACGCTAACCCACAACAAGCAGTTCATAAGTTACCGACTTTTATACGCTATGAAAAATAATATACTTGTTCCCATAAATGTTTTACAAATTAAAAATTCTTTGAAATATACAATATTTTTTCCCTCGAAATTTCGTGTTTGTATGTGAACTTGTATCTAAGAATATTATGAAACAACTTTTAAAATAACTTTATTCCGTTCACGAATACAGAACAGACAATAACTAGTGCTCAAATTGTTTTTTCAATAAGTTTTATAACAGTTTTAACAAATATAATAATCCTCCATAATAATCAGTGGAAATTATGACGAAGCTTCGTTATTTTCGTTAAGTTTCAGAATATAATCCTATAATAATTATAATTTCTACAGTCACTGCATCCATCTATAATTCACTCAAATAAATCTTACCATTCAGAATCAAACCATCTCTAGGCTAATAATAATAATAATTATATTTGTTATTCATCATTAATTATTTATTTATTGTCTTAATTATTGTCGTAGTTAAGATAGGAAAGCTCGATAAAATATTAACCAGTTTAATTAATAAATAGATACTTTCGCTATTCTCAAGAACATGGGATTTTTTTTTGTTTTCTTTTTAATATCTCTAAGGAAAATAGAGGTAAAGTATGGACCACTGCAATCTTAAACGAACTAAGTTCAAATCAAACTATTTAGATATGGATTTTAGGATATGCGAGTGTAATATATTTTTTTACTAAAATTTCTAAACATTAAGATCGCCCACCATAAAATTATGTGGCGTATTTTTTTTTTATTAAAAAATGTTTTAAAAGCACAGCCAAAATTTCGCGGTGGATTCGATATAATTTTGTTCCTACGTACAATTTGTTCTCAAAACTTCGTCTTTACTTGAAAACTTTGCATTCTTTTAAGCCACTTTAAATACAGGGATCTACCACTTTTTCTCTAGCCTACATTTTACATAACGTGATCCTAAATCAATGAACTTAGTTTGAAGGCTTTTCCCTTGGTGTTTAACATCCCTTCCATCAACGTTTTCTACACCATCTAAATCAAAAGTTTTCAAGTAACCACGAAGGAAAATTAACCTTTTACCTCTTTGGTGATAAGCTTTGAACGTAATTGGGGTCCATCTCGTCCAAGTCCTTACCTTTGGTCTCCGGGACGCAGCATACCACAAAACAGAGACCACCAACACTTATAGAAGCGTACAACCAAAACGCACCGTGCAATCCTAATGTCTGCTGAAAGTCCACGAACGTTTTCACACCGACGAAAGCACAGAGATAGCTAAATGCCGTCGCCATTGCGCTGCCAAACGCTCTGTACTCCAAAGGAAACAACTCCCCAATCAACAGCCAAGATATAGGACTCATGCCCAAAGAAAATGCTATTGTAAAAACTAGGACACACAACAAAGGAATCCAGTCATTTTGGCCTATTGTCTGATGGAACATGACATTCTGAATTCTCTGATTACGATGAACTTCTTCGTAGTACGCGTAACTCCCAAACCCGGCCAAGGCCATGGACATTAAGACAGAACTCACTATCAGTAACGGAAGACGACCCACAGTGTCTATAAGCAAGCCAGAGAGACATGAGGCGAGAAGCTGGACGAAGGACACAGCAATCGCAGCTCCATGAGGATTCATACCACCGAAAGTCTTCCTAAAGATTGGCACAGCGTAAAACGAAAACGCGTGAGCCCCAGAAAACCTCTGGAACATCATAAGACCGCACGTCACTAAAATTGGTCCTAAGAGCCTATTCATAGTCCTAACGTCAAAGGAGTTTATGAGTTGACTCCCAGACATTTGACTTTGTCTTTGGCTAAAGTTCTTGCTTGCCAGTACGTTTGTGCGTATTGTAGCTAACTCCTGAGCAACGTCTGAGTCAGGACCACGTAACCAGAGAAGACTTTTGTACGCTTCCTCGTCTTTCCCTATTAAAACGAGGTAGCTTGGTGTTTCTGGTATATATAGAACGGTACAGAACAGAAGTAAAGGGGCAGCAGATATGCATAAGGCTAGTTGTTGCCAGTCGAGGTAGGCACCGATGGTGAAGCTGAACAGTACTCCAAGATGACCGACTATTTTGAGCACAGCACTGAGGCAGCCGCGGATGTCGGGGACTGATATCTCGCTGATGTAGACCTGAAATTAGACAATAGTAATATGTATTAGAAAATATAAAACGAAAACCGTTTGTTTACATAGAATAAATTAGATCGATCACGTTGCCGCGTTGATCCGTAGACCATCTTTACATACCAAAAGTCATTCGTGCCTCGGAAAGTACGTTAAGCCGTCGGTCCCGGCTGTAGACTGTCGTTACATGTCGTCAGAAGCCCGAAACTGTGACCAGTCCAATCAAGGGTATGGTATTACCCAGTAACAGGGTTGTGGAGGTCAGATAGGCAGTAGCTTCGGTTAGACTAGAAGCGAACCCCAACATAGTTGGGACAAGCCTAGGGCCTAGGCAGATGATATACATAGAATGTGTATATGAATTAAGGTCAGCTGTTACAAGGTAATATTTTTGGTGTTCTGTTTTGTGAAATGAGAATAAAAACGCTTATTCAAAGGAAAATTAGAATTCAAAGAGTTATGGACAAAATTCTTTACAATTGCTTTGAGATTCAGTTTTTTTTTTGTCGAACCGTTAATTTACAAATTAAACCAAGACCGTCATTATTCATTTTTATATTAAACTTCAAATTAGTTTTTAACAGCGAATACTAATTACAAAGTTAGTGTTTAAATCACCAAGAATACATCAAACAAACGACAAATTAATTTAATTTTAACCGCTTTTGAAGTAATAAATAAGTAATTTTATCGTTAGAAGTTTCCTTTCGAGCAAAATTTTCTGAATAAGCGGCCGAACCGACACTTGCAAGAACCGGCCAGCATTGCGGGCTGAATACACAACTTGTGTAAAGTTCCAGACTTTGTCAATTATAAGTGGGGTGCCCAGTCTAAATTACAAAAGTAAGAAAACGATTATGACAAAAGAAAATTGGAAAATACGCAGTAAATTCATAAAATGACAATGGTGCAAGTAAGTGCAGGAAACTGTGGACACGCTGAAATGGTTCTTGGATATTCGAAGAAGAAATTTAATTATTATACGTAATAACGTAACATAATGCCACATTGCCGCGATAAGTACAGTGAGCCATCGAGCGGTGTGTGAGATGATTTAGTTCGCGTTGCCGCTACAAAGTAGCCGTAGCATAATGCTGTGCCTACTTTGTCGCGATATAGCGATCTTTCACACACTGCGCCCGTTTTAGGATGTAAGCGCAAAGGTAGTCTGCATAATTAAAATTTCTTTACGCTTTTTGCAATTTGCAGGTTAATCAAGTTCATTGAATCCCAGTTAATGACATGTGTGTGCATAAATGGTTAAATAAATATATAATGAAAAAATATTTAATGGAATTAAATGAACTTCAGAGGGTTGTAGTGATAATATGAATGATAATAATAATGTACAGGAGGCTCTTAATGCGCACCTGAGTCAAGGGCTTGATTCAGAAAGCAGTACTCCTGGACATGGCACTCATAGTCAGGAGGTTCCTCTCTTTAGAGCCCTGACCACCGGTAGCTTGGACCCTGCTCCTGCAGGATTAGCACGCTTTCTATGTCTTCTCTACCGTCGTACAGAAATCTCTTGTCTACATTTCTCGGTACAAAACTGTCAATTGTCTACAAGGAAACGTCATTTTTGTCTACTCTTCCGTCGACAAAACGCTTCTCCACGGTTCTCGTGCTGAGCCTGCTAATGCCGATGGGCCATCGTTGGTTATTTAGTTGTTTATTTAGTGCAATTACTTTCAAACAATTTTACTAACATTGAATACAAGAATCGTCGTCTGCAGAAATGTTATTTGTTTATTGAGAATGGCAAATGCAATTATGCAATATCAAAGAAGGGTAATGCCCTTCTTTTGAGCTTCTTCATAGTCGGGTAAAAATGGTATTGTAACATTACATTTGTCATTTAAGTTTTCTGCAGTAACTGATGAGCGAAAATAGTATTTTGTATTATGTAGTGTTTCCCTTTTTAATTGAAAACTTGCAAGTATTTACTAATATAATGCATAAACAAGGATCATTATACTTATGGGATATTATGTACTAGCCACGTGAATATGTTTTATAACACAACATGATTCTCTGTGATGAAATAATTGATATTTATTATTGAGAAGTTTTATTTATATCCTCTATTGTATGCCCAAAACTGTATTTTGTTTCACCATAATTCATCATGCATCCCAAAAGACAGCAAAAGTAACTTCTATGATTATTTACCAGCTGACACTCCATTGAGGTGGAGCAGAAGAAAATAACCAAAGAGTACCTACATTGCAAGGGTTTTTTTTTTTTGGGTGGGAAATCATCAAATGACTTCTCCTGCTGAGCAGAGCAGGAGGGCGTGTCAGACTTTTACTGACTAAAACCCACCCGTGTTCCCTCAGTAGCCCGTATGCCAGTGGCCGTGGTATCTCTTTCGAACAAACCCGCACCCCTGGCAGGCATCGGCCCTTGCGGACCCCAACAGTGGTTGCTGACATCTTTGACGGCGCGCGTGTGGAACACAACGCGCCGTTCCGTCTACCACTTTTCGGCCGCAGAGGATAGGGAGAGCGGCTGACGCTATACCGACACTCCTCTTCCCCTGCGGCCCCACCGCGTCCGCCATCAAACGGTGGCGGCCCCGTCCAGGCCACGGAAGGGAAGAGCGCTGCTCAGAAGCACCGGCACTCCTCCTCTACCGCAGCCCGTAACCCTCAGCCGCGATGCCTCCCATTCGACATCGCGGCCCACCTCAGTTGCGGTGCACCTCACCGCAACCTACTTTTTGGCCGCTACGTCAATGGCTTGAAGGCAAAAGCCCTGACGAGCGGGCCCACCTTTGGGTTCCTCTTGGCTTCACCGTGGGTGGGAGACCACGGTTACTAAGCCCCCCCCGCAACGACAATGCGGGAACCCACTCGGGGGGGACATTGCAAGGGTTGATTGGCAATGCGATGTATTCCTTAAACGGTGTTACAGGGCGAGCTAGTTTGCAGCAAGGATGCTGAGTCCTCGATGGGCTGAAAAGTAGGTCGTTTTCGAGTTTTAGGTGTTTGCGTAACTAATTTAGCAACGCGTTTCCAAAATTATGCATATTTTTGATGAATTAGTTTTTGAAGTGTTACGGCCATGCCACAACACTTCGTTACGACAATGCGTCGCAAAAATGACGTCACATTATGATGCAATAACGCAACGCAAACATTTCATCGTATGCGAAGACGTTACATATTCGTTCAGTTTCTAACGCCTTATTCGGAAAACAACGTTTTTTTTTTTTAAGTACCTATGCTTAAAATGTCTAAGAAAGTAAATAAACGAGAATAATAATGTAAAGCCATATTTGTTATGGTGGCGTCTCATGTTTTGTTCATCAATATTAATACAAAGAAAAGGCCTGACTGACTGACTGACTCATCAACGCCCAGCCCAAACCCTCAAACCTAGACAGCTGAAATTTTGCACAGAGGTTCCCTTTATAATGTAGACAAGGAAAAAGGAAGGATTTTTTTGAAATTCAACCCGTAAGGGAGTTAAATAGGGGATGTAAGTTCCGCTCAAGCGAAGCCCCTGACAAAAGCTAGTCATATATAATATAGGCCTCCTTATCAATTTCGATAGCGACCCTTTGCAGTAATGATTTTCTGGCGTGGGTAAGGACCCAGTCATATAAGGATATGACTCAACAATGATCTGCAAATTGCAAAAAACGTAAGAAATTTCGTGACCTTCACTGGAGCGTCCACCTTCAGAGAAGAGCAATAGGACACTTCAAAAAAAAGAAGAAGATTAAAGCCAAATATCTACATAACCAAACAGCCAAGTACAATAGAGATTTGCTCTTGTCTTTGATCCGTCGTAAGGCGTGGTCAACTCACTAATTGTCTGAAATATGCGGGCTACGAAATTGGTCCTTCAAGTCTTTACCCAACATTATTAAAGCAATGTGCTACTTATTTCAAAGAGTCAAAGGTCTGTTTTTCTCTGGTATGTACTTGTGATTTAAATTGAAATGTCTGTAGAAATAATTTCCCTAAACTTGTAATGAATAATTTGACAGTCATCTTTATCTGATGTTTAAATCTGTTTGAAGTTTCGTGGGACAAAGCAATTAGTGAAAACACTTTGTTTCGTTTTCCCATCTTTTGTTTTTAACCGGTTTCAGAAAGGACTGACTCGTTGGTCTAGTGGTCTCAAGGGCTGGGCATGTGGTCCTGAGTTCGGTTTCCGTGAAAAGTGTTAATGAGTTTTTAGGGGTATGAGGAACAGGGTGAGTAAAGTTCACTCATACCTATGTTGATAAAGGAGGATCCTCCGACCAGACGGGTATTGTGTCTGGTGGGCAACTGCCCGACGGTTGATGTCGGGATGTTGTTTAAATACGAGTCGCGCGGTAAACTCTGCTTGCGCGATGTAGGATGTCTGTGACGTCAACTCTTTGATGCGTAATTCGCATGTGTCGTTGTAGATGGCGCCACTCTATTATTAGATTCGTTTTCTCCTCTACCGGTAGCTATTTCGGTTGATGTCGGGATTTTGTATATAGCCGGGTTTCGTGGAAAACTCTGACTGTGCGATGTAGGATTTCTTGATTTAGTTCACCTGTGGCAATGTAGATGGCGCCACTTCTCTTTTTGTGTTTCTTGATTTTGTTACGAAGTATTTATTTCGTAGTGCCGCTACAAGTTTTTCAATCAGGAATTTCTCAGAGGCATCTCTGAGTCTGGATTTGCGCCCGGTTGATGGCAATAGCCTCGCCCCTTATTACATCATGGGACTTAAAACATACTGGCAAAATGTGGTTGTAATATCAGGCAAAATAAAAAGGTATCAGGTAAAATGTGGTTATATATCCTTCAGGGATGACAGGCGGCATGTTATGTTATAACTACAAAACATCAACCATAAAAATAACAATGTTCATACGACTAACACCAAAACTCACCTGCGACAGCATAGTCAATATTGAACAACAGAATCCTCCCAAGAACGCAGTGATGCACATCATTCTGACTGACGTGGCGATTGTGGTCAGCAACCAGGATAAGCTGCACGGTGCTGCTGCCAGGGACAGCACCCGGCGACGACCGTGACGCATCGCCGCACCTCCTGCCATGCCACCGAAAAGCGCGCCTGGAAGGACCAGATTAAATGAGGAAGAGTTAATTTGTGTATTACTTTTCAGGACACTTGAGTTAGTCGAAGATACACTTTGCGGGACTATTAACGCTAAGGGCTTTTTTTCGTGGGCGTAACAAGACACCTAATCTCTTGACCACCCTTTTTTTTTGGCTGGGATGTCATCAAATGACTTCTCTTGCTGAGCAGAGCAGGAGGGCGTGTCAGACTTTACTGACTAAAACCCACCCGTGTTCCCTCAGTTGCCCGTGTGCCAGGGGCGACGGTAACTCTTTCGAACAACCCGCTCACCTGGCAGGCATCGGCCCTTGCGGACCCCACCAGTGGTTGCTAACATCTCTGATGGCGCGCGCGTGGAACACAACGCGCCGTCCCGTCTACCACTTTTTGGCCGCAAGGGATAGAGAGAGCGGCCAACGCTATACCGACACTCCTCTTCCCCTGCGGCCCCACCGCGTCCGCCATCAAACGGTGGCGGCCCCATCCAGGCCACGGAAGGGAAAAGCGCTGCTCAGGAGCACCGGCTGCATTAAGTCCTCCTTTATACCTTTTTAATGTGTGAGAAAAGTTTGATAAATAATGCGAACTACACATTTCACTCTCGCATTTTCGCTCGCACACCGCCCGACGTAAGTAGATTTTAACTAAAAAATTTCAGCACTTGTTAATAAATTAACTTCAACGTCACATTCCAGCACTGGTATACTCTCTATTTGACACCTCTTTGTTACGGGTTAAAAGAATTTCAATTAAATTCCTTCAGCAAGTCAACATTCGCACGCACGGATTTTTTCGCGATCTGTGGCCCTAGTGTCAGTTTGATATAACCATCTCGATCGAACACATCGAGCGCGTTCAGCGTTGCGATTGGTTCTGGATTTGTGAAAGCCCAATCGGAGCGCTGAATGCGCTCGATGCGTTAGATCGAGATGGTTTTTTTTTTTTTTTTGGGTGGGAAATCATCAAATAACTTCTCCCGCTCTGGGTGGAGCAGGAGGGCGTGTCAGACTTTCACTGACTAAAACCCACCCGTGTTCCTTCAGTAGCCCTTAAGCCAGGGGCTGTGGTGTCTCTTTCGAACAAACCCGCACCCCTGGCAGGCATCGACCCTTGCGGGTCCCATCACTTTTTGTGCTGACATCTCTTTGAGGCGCGCGTGGAACACAACGCGCCGTCGACTTGGGCTTGGTCCTTACCGGACAGCGAGCTACCCATTACTCGCCGTCCGCAAGCCCATGCCTACGGTGGCCGGAAATCGGCCTGGGATTCCCGACGCCCAGGTCGTCTCCGTATCCTGCGGCGGCTGGGGTCGCGAGGGCGCATATGCTGCCTCTCCCTCACGTGCGCCGCCTCCCTCTTCGCGAGCATCACTGCTTCGCTGAAGGAGGTGACGGCTCCCCATGCCCTCTCGCTCCGTACCATGGCCTGGACCAGGGCCGGACGCGAGAGATCGCCGCCGCCGATCGCCTCCACGAGGACACGGCGGTGCTCCGCCCAAGCAGGGCAGACCGCCACCGTGTGCTCCACCGTGTCCTCAGGGCGATCTTCGCAGTGGAAACACCCGGGCGTTTCCTCCCGCCCTATCCGAAACAGGAACCTCCCGAAACAACCGTGTCCGGTGAGGACCTGCGTCAGGCGGAAGGTGAGGACGCCATGCCGCCTCTCGAACCACTCCTCAAAGAGGGGACTTACCGCCGCAATCGTGGCGTGCCCAGCACTGGGTTGCGACAATCGCTCTCTCCATATCACCATGAGATCCCGCCGGAGGTCTGTCCGCTGTGCCGCGATTTCCTGCGGCAGCGGAGTTACGCCCCGGCGTTTGGCCTCCTCGCGCCACTCCCATATTTGCGCGAGGACCTTTGCCTCCAGATCCCATGGCGGTAATCCGGCAAGGAGGCCCGCCGCCTCGCCGGAGATCGTGCGATATCCTCGGATCATCCTGATCGCCATGACCCTATGGGACGCCCTCAGCTTGCGAGCTGGTTGGCGCCTCAATGTCGGCGCCCACACCGGCGCCCCGTATAGGGCCATGGACCGCACGATCCCCGCGTAGAGCCTCCGGCAGGAGGCGTCTGGCCCCCCTAGATTGGGCAGGAGCCGCTTCAGCGCAGCCCCGGCCCGCTCCAGTCTGGGAGCCAAACGGCGGAAATGCTCCGCGAAGTTTCACCGGCTGTCGAGGACGAGTCCCAAGTACTTCATCGTCGACTCGACGCCGATGTGAACCCCTCCCACCGTTATCTGGGAACCCGTCGGTGGCGCATTCCGAAGACCATGAAACCACATGGCCTCGGACTTGTGCAATGCCACCTCGAGTCCCAGTTGCCGGATCCTATCGACGATTGTCGCAACCCCTTGTGTCGCTAAGTCGGCCGCCGCCTGGTACGACCTCCCTTGCGCCAGGACCAGCGTGTCGTCAGCGTAGCAAACTACACTGACGCCGCTAGGGAGGTCGGCGCGCAGCACCCAGTCGTACCCGATGTCCCACAGATGCGGCCCCAGGACCGATCCCTGTGGGACACCGCACGACATCTCTCGCCGGTTCCACTCTCCGAGGTGACCGGGGTAGATGACGGCCCTGTCCGTCAAATAGGCCTCGACCACACGACAGAGGTAGGTCGGCATCCGGTGATACCGGAGTGCCTCCCTTATGCAACTCCAGGGCAGGGTGTTGAAGGCATTGGCGATGTCTAATGACACCGCCAAGACGACCCCACCCCGGGCCACCGCATCCCCCGTCGTGAGGGCTCGCACGCGCATGATGGCGTCCACCGTGGAGCGCCCCCTGCGGAAACCAAACTGGCTCTCCGCCAAATCCGGCCCCACCCGCACCAGCCGCCCGACGAGGCGGTCTGCAATTACTCTCTCAAAGAGCTTGCCCACCTCGTCGAGCAGCACAATGGGCCGGTAAGCGGACGGAGAGTCCGCTGGGCGCCCCGGCTGCTTAATGAGGACCAGTTTCCCCGTCTTCCAGCGAAGTGGGAACTGGCCCTCCTCGCCGGGCCCGTCGGGTCCTGGGGCGGTATTTTTGGCATTCAGCCTACGTACCGCCACTCTCAGGTCTACCTCGGTCACCTCTGGAGAGTCGTCGTCGTCGTCGGTGTGGTCCGCATCGGGCACCGCAGGAGGCGGAGCCATAGGCGGGGGAGCGTGCTCCCCTCGTGAGGGGAACAGAGCGCTCACCACGTCCTGCACGAGATGAGGCCGGAGACTCTGCGTCAGCGGGGGAGCCCACGGGCGGATTTTATCTCGCACCGTTTTGTAGGGGCGTCCCCACGGGTCTCTGTTCAGAGTCTCCAGCGACTACTCGCGGGCCACTACTCTGGCCCGCAGGATCTCATCTCGGAGGGCGGTCTTCGCCACTCTGTACCCCTCGTACAGCTCCGCCTCAATGGCTTCCGTATCCGGAGGGCGGATACGGAGCCTGCGGTGCCTGGAGTAAAGGTGCCGCGCAGCAACACACGCCTCGCGTAGTGCTGTCAACTGCGGCGACCACCAGTACACCTGGCGTGAAGCACGACCTGGCTGGACCCGGGGCATTGCCACGTCACATACCTTGGACATGGTCTCCCGGAACCACTCGGCCTCGTCGTTGATGTCGGCAGGCCTGTCCGGTGATGACACCCAGGCCTGCACGATCGAGGCTTCCAGGAGAAGCTCCCGGTCCAGCTGCTTCAACGCCCACCGCGGACCACACGGGGCTTGTCGGACCGGTGCGCTCGAGGTCTGGGCGGAGACGTCAAACCGGATGTACCGGTGGTCGGAATACGTCTCCACCCCCTCCATGACGCGCCAGTCGACGACACGCGGCGACAGAGCGGGGCTGGCGAACGAAATGTCCACCACCGACTCACCCCGCATCCGCACACACGTGGCGACAGAACCCCGGTTTAGGACGACCAGGTCTGCTTCCAGAGCCCAGTCCTCCACCAAGATCGAGATGGTTAAGTCAAACTCACACTAGGGCCTCTGAATCGTTAACGCACTACTTAGCGCGAAGAATTGAAGATCGAACAGTCTGTAAATAAACGGTTTTATTTAGTTTGCCCTGTTTGTTGTTGTTTTTTGGGTCAAATTTAGTACTTTTAATTTTACTCCATTCCTGTTGGCAGATTGATCTGATTTTTGGTACACGCCTTTAGTTTAGATAATAATACATTTCAATTTAATCAGTATCATTGTACATCCAAGATGGCAGCCGTTACAAAATGGCGGTTTACAAATTTTTTCACATACCTCCTCAATATGGATATCAAATGAAAGGGCTTGACTAATAAATAGAATGAGATATATTAAGAAACGAAATAAAAACTTGATAATAACATAAGTAAAAAAAAACGGTTTTAATGAAAATAATGACGTAGGTAGATGATGTACTAAAAGCTAAAAAAAAAATTCGGTAGGTCCTAGATACCAGTCATCAAAAATAAATCGTGAAATCAGACAAAAACATAAAATCGTGGGGCGTAACGTAACCTGAGTAGATATGTAAATAGCTTATGAGCGGTTGACTGTTGATAAAAATTTCACGCACCCCACGATTTTATTTTTTAACGCCAAAAAATAATTTAATAATAATGAAAAAGTTAGTCGGTCAATAAAAACGCCAACCAGAGGAGGCCCAGCATTTTCACTAGCCGTCCCCCGCCATGACAATGCCTTGATCAAAATATTACCTACAACTTAAGGCCAATAATTTATATGTTTTTTAAACTTTTTGAGTTTTTGTATGGGTCGGGGTTTTTAAATTTAAAATTTAACTGTTATTTCCTGCTTTTTAAAGTTAATGTCTTGCTTAAATCTGCGCAGTAGCGTTGCGTATGTTTCCCACAGTGAAGTTTGTAACTAATTTATCCTCATTCCTCGTCCCGATCACCATTTATCCAAAAGCTATTCATGGAGACCTTTTCACTGAGCCCAACACGATACTTCTGCTGCTTGTTGGTAAGTACCTACCTTGGGAATCCTGGGAATTCCAGGTGTTGCTCCAGCATCAGGTCAAGGTTATTTTGTTTGTCTAATATCATTTAAGTAATAGAATACCAAAATACGACATGATCAGACTCGTGGAAGATGCTCAAATGCCTTCATCAACCAAATGAGCGGATAATTTTCAGACGGCTGAACCGATTTTGATGAGAAATATCTAAGATTACTCCCGAGTAATTCACCTTTCAAACAAAATAAACTAAATCAGAATGGATTCATTCGTTCGGGAGCTACGATACCACAGACAGACACACACACACACACACACACACACACACACACACACTACAGACATGTCAAACTTATAACACCCCGTCATTTTTGCGTCGGGGGTTAGTAACAATAGCCATCTGAAACGTTTTGGTGCTCTTGGTGGAACGTTATATTCTATGAAATTGACAACATAAGAGTATACATTATTGTCATAGATTTTCTTTCTCAAAAACATATATTGAAAAATATTAATGCAGTCATCATTCCAAACCCGGTTCTCAAATGTAATGTGTGTGTGACCATTACACCACCAACGCATCTGAAATACCGTTTGAAATGTTTGTTTATTTCAACTATTATGAAGCTCGTAGATACTTTGCAAAATCTATTCAAATATGTACACAAGTGGTCATAATTTCGTTTGTAAATACGTAATAATCGTGCTATAATTGCTGTTTTAAATACATAATCAATTATGACATTTATGTACTTAGATATTTGCTTTTAAAATGAAAAACACCTAACGGCACAAGATATTAAGAAAAGTATTCGGAGTATTCATAGTTAACCTATAACAGATACATAAAAAAGAAAATATTCACAAGGCATCAAAAAATACGTCCGCATCGTTGTCAATGGGAAAAGTGCCCAAAAGGCCGGCAGCATTGCCACGTTGTATGGCAATGCTGATTCTTTGGCCGAAAAATAGGCCAGCCCTTTGGTCACGTGAAGAGTCGACCAACCGCTTGGAAATATCCCGGAAAACTAAGTGGGCACTCGGACCCCATGGCCCTAGAGTTTCAACCCCAAACGGCTCGAACATATATGTTCCAATAAGATTGGAATATTTGCGCCGTTTGAGGTTTTCTGCACCTGCAGCAGCCGCCCCAGCACAACCCGCCGTACTAGAAAGATGGGATGGCACAAGGGTGTCGACACATGTTGCATCCCACACCATAGGCCGACCTAACTTCCAAGGCATTATGGTCATACCGTCTGGTCTCTTCCCATCGTCGCGTGCCAAGCCATTGGGTTCTAGAACAGCTGGCACCCTGGTGACAAGAGCACGACGGATAATGTCATTGATGCTAGCGTGCCGTGCTATCCGGCCTGCGCGAGCCGGAAGGTCGAGTCACCCAGCATGGTGCCTATGTTGGGTGACGGTAGTGCCTGCAGCCAGAGGCCCGACTCCCACTCACCCACAGCCAGAAGGCGAGCTCGCTCAGCAGCATTGGTGGACGTATTAAAAAGATTATTCCGTACCAACCTGCAGAGCGGCTCATATTTTAAAATAAGTTTCAGTCTTAGTTAAATAAAACCTATAACATAATATCGACCGTTTTCTGAATTTTTCCTTTCAATCAAAGCGAATAAAGGTGGAGCGTTAATACCTACCATCCTTACTTCCCTACTAATATTATAAATGTGAAATAGACTCTGTCTATCTGTCTGTTATGCTTTCACACCTAAACAGCTGGACCGATCGTCATGAAATTTGGCATTATGAAGAAGGACATAGGCTACTACGATTATGATTATGATTTTAGTGTTGATTTTGATTTGAATAGTGATTTTTATTCTGATTTGATTTAATGTTGATTTTTAATTACTGAAATAATTTTGATTTTTAGTTTTGATTTTAATTGTATTACGGTTTTAATTTTGATTTTAATTGCATTTGGATTGTTATTTTAATTCTGTTTTTGATTTAATTTTGTATGATTTAAATTTAGGCTATATTTCGAACAAGTTATGCATGATGTGCTTACCTGTAAGAAATTGGTACACTAGTCTATAAGTTTAGTGGATGTATCTCATTTCTTGTATCAGTGTATTCAATTGTTGGTGAGCCAAGTAAATAAAATAAAATAAATAAAATACTTTTTTACTCGATAACCGACTTCCACAAGGGCGGAGCCTCGGGCAAAAGCAAGTAAAATACATAATCTGGATCTAGACTTACCAAGAAAAGATAGCGAAGCCAGCCAGGACGCCTGCTGGTCGGTCAGCTGGAAGTCCCTCCTCGTGGCATTAGCCCCAGGCCCTTGCAGGGACGCTATGGCAGGTGAGCTGTACCCCTTGCCGAGACCAGCTGAGAACGGGGCCAGGGAGACTGCGAGAGCTGCCAGTACCTGTAAATTAAGGAGGTTTTAGTGTTTATGATTATAGAAGCAGTTGTGGCCCAGTGAGCAGTAGTGGGCCGGAGGGCAATGATGGCCTGAATTCACTCGATTCCTCACGCGTAACCACGTTAATCACACACAAAATCTGATAATATCGTATTAACCCGTCGCATGTCTAATTGGCAGACACAATAGAAATTCTATTGTTATCGATACACTTGACATGCGGAGAATTAATAATTACGACAATTTAGTTTCTAAAAAACACGATACTGACAAAGTCATAATCAAAGTTAAAGCACTTATTTCAATTAGGCACTTAAAAGGCACTTTTGAACGTCAATATTTACATTAAAATAGAATTGATTCTAGTCGCCCATTCCAAAATGTAGTTTCGTATGGAGAAGAACGGGCCAGAAACTCCACCGTTACTCTTTTAAAATGTTTTAAATACAATTTAACATAGTACATTCATTTTATAAATGTGTGAAAACGATGCACCCAGAATAAAATTACTACTATAGGTACCAAAACAGGTAAAAAAAAAAAACAATGCAATTGAAGCAATAGGTACAGATAAATTAATTTTATGATGGATACATGGTGCTCACATATTTACAAACATTGTAAGAGTAAATATACGATTTTTCTAGAATATTAACAAGTGATAAGTCAGTGTGTGAGTTAATCAATGTCATAAATATAATTATTTATATAATTCAATTAGCAACCAGTTTGATTTTGTCTAGACTCTAGATTGTCCTATGGAGCAGAACCAGCATGTTTCCAAGCATTCTTATCTTGGATATAATCCTCTAATTTATAATACGCTTGTTTACAAAGTTTACTGACGTAGTTTGAACGTAGTAAGATTCAGCGGGGAATCATTATAATCATACAGAATTGAGGTTCAGTGGTAACGGCCGCTATTTACGAGTTGTAGGTAAAGTTCAAACCTAGGCAGGCGTGTGTGAATTATTTCATCACTCCTACTTTCAAAACGGTGATGGAAAACATCGTGAGGAAACAGGCATATCCTAGAACAAAAATTCGAAGCAACTGACATCTACCAACCCACATTGTGTCCGCGTGGGGGATTTCAGCAGCCCACTCTCTCTCACCGGGAGGCCCGTATCCCAACAGTGGCATCATTAAATGATAAATGATTTTATTTATATAAGGCCGAAACAAACTCAGAGGTCACAGTCTCTTAAAGTCCAGACATAATCTTGATCTTCATTATGTCTGAATATGCTTAAGTTAGTGGTTATAGCGAGTCTTTGTGAATTTGATCTGTCGGCTGCTTGTTTGGTCCAGGGTGTCAAGCACGACTGCTGAGTTTGGTCTCCTGATTTCAATCACCAGTTTTTAGCTCGGTGTTTCTATATTTCCATTAACAGCAGCCAGATCTGGATTATTTGATCTGGTATCATTGCCAGAATAATATCATAGCCAGATCTAGATTTGTAGCAAGTAATAAGAGCAAGCAAAATTTAAAAAATTAAAAACCCCCGACCCAAACAAAAACTCTAAAATTAAAAAAATATATTTATAGGCCTTTTAATTTGAACGTAATATTTTGACCAGGGCATTGTCAAGTCGGGGGACGGTCAATGAAAACGCCAAACAGAGGCCTAGCCGTCCCCCGACTTGACAATGCCCTGATCAAAATATTACGTTCAAATTAAAAGGCCTATAAATATTATTTTTTACTTTTTAGAGTTTTTGTTTGGGTCGGGGGTTTTTTAAATTAAATTTTTATTTCTTGCTTTTTAAACTTAATGTCTCCCTTAAATCACCATTTATGTATAATCTATTCATTGAGACCTTTTCAATGAGCCCAAACACGACACTTCTGCTGTTTGTTGGTGAATAACTTGGGTTTCCTGGAAATTCCAGGTGTTGCTCCAGCATCAGTTCAAGGTTATTTTTTTCATCTAATATCATTGAAGTAATAGAATCCCAAATTTTGAATTGATCAGACCCATGGAAGAGGCTAAAATCCCTTTTTCAACCAGAAAAGAGCTGATAATCTTCAAACGGCTGAACTGATTTTGATGAAACATGTCTAAGAACACTCCCGACTAATACACCATTCAAAAAAAAAAAACTAAATCAAAATCGGTTCATCCGTTCGGGAGCTACGTTGCCTCAGACAGACACACACACACACACACACAGACACGTCAAACTTATAACACCCCGTCGTTTTTGCGTCGGGGGTTAAAAAGGCTAGGGCCTAATTAATGAATGTCTTTATTTGCCAGAAACACCGTATGTAATTTATATTATTTAGTACGCTTCTCTCCATCTTAATATTTAAATCTCACCGGCGTATCTATCAAGACATGTTTTCTTCCATCCATCTTCGCACCAGTTTCGTTTACCGTATCATCTCGATAAGTAAATAATGATGGTATGTTAATGTCAACTCAATCTATTCAGCGACACGTCCGAACGTGCTTGCCTACCGGTTATCGAAACTTCACGAAAAATAACGTAGAAAGCGGTCATGTGAGAGTCGAACTCGCAGACGATGACTTCCGTACTACCACTTAATATTTAAGGTATGTCGATAAAATAGTAGCCTGTTTTCTTCCTTATGATTCAAAGTATCCCGGTACTCAAATTTAATCACAATCGGACTTGCCGTTACAGAGATTACCCTGGACATACACACAATTTTTTAATTCTTAATAGTATTAGAGTGAAGTGTACATTTTTTTAAATTTTTATTGTTACTTTTGCAAAGAATAGAAAACAAAAAAGAGAGAGAAAAGAGCTTAATTTTATTTGTACATTAATTGTATTATTATTATAGCGGCCATAGTCGTACACACTCTGTGAACATTTCAAATGATTACCTATCACGGTTCAAAACATACAGACGTGTGACAAACGGACGGACATCAGATGGAGCCTTAGTACCTAATAGGGCACGGAACCCTAAAAATCAACCCGTAGAAACTGTTTACCGGTTTGTTTGACAAACAACAACACAGAAACATGGTAATGGATAAACAATCTTGGTTGAAAGACACGTATAACGTTTTTCGGGACTTGCGATCCATTTTCAGATATCGATTTATAAGTGGTATAAAACGATATACTCGTAACTGAAGATATTCTGTGAAACTCATTTTTAAGCTTATAGGTATCTGTAGTCAGAGGGTTCGTGGCTAAGTAATAACAACCGCAAGGGTCGATCCATCAGGTTAAGCTACGCTTGCCGGGGTTGGTCTGTGGATGGGTGACGATCTTTAGATACTGAGACTCCTTCGTGTCTCGAAAAGCACGTTAAGCCGTTGGTCCCTGCTGTCATTCGTGGATCGTGACAACCAGTCTTACCAAGAGGTATCGTGTTACCCAGTAACTGGGTTATGGAGGTTAGATAGGCAGTCGCTCCATGTGAAATATTGGTATTCAGCTGCATCCGGTTAGACTGGAAGCCGACCCCAAAATAATCGGTGAAAAAGGCTATGCAGTTGATGAGGCATCAGTAGTGAAATTGGATCTAACGTAGGGAACCGTAAAACGCCTAGTCGCTTATGTGTACTGGTAATTACAAGCCAGGAAAAAATATATTTGTGAAGTGCGTTCTTATAGTGAAGTGCGCAAATACCTTAGTAGGTAAGTTCGAAACTTAAGGTGACACTTGTCCACATTTTTTCCATACAAACTTCGGGAGGGTTTTACTCCACTGTTTGACTATGCACATCAAAAATTTAACATAGTTTGATTTTGTCCCATTATCAATATTGTCTGTACGGAAAGCCATTAAAAAGTTATGAGCCAAAAAATATTAGTTTTTCTTGCTAATTTAACCAAACTTTGGGCGTGTTTAAGTAATAAAAGCAGTGTAATATCTCGAAAACCAAGTCGATACGGACAAAGTTCAATTATCGAAAAGTTCAATAAACTTAATTGGTCATTGATTTATGCAGTGGTTTTTTCAGAAAATCCGATCTTTCGAAGGACTTTTCTTAATTTTTAAAGCGCCTGTTTTACTATAACTGATCCTGCAGCTCACTCAATAATGTTGTGCGTGTAGACTAGCGTCTAACTGCTCATCACTGATACTACCTCTGTCGGTCACGAAGCCTGGTGAGCCAGCGTGCTTTTTAGCCAGGACCACCAGTGAGTTCGAGCCCGCGACTATTGTACCCTTAATGAGATCTCGCAGTGTAGTTTTTCAACTGATCTTTTGAGTAGGCACACAATATGATATCTAAGTTTTTCTAACTGAACAGACAGTTGTGCTGCTCAGGAGTTTGTTGCGCAATTTCTTCTTCCCAGCTTAAGCATTAGAAAGTGGTGAAGGGCGGGCGTTTTGGGAGACTGCCTTTATGTAATTTTTGACACATAAAAAGTGCTTTTTTTCAGCCTAACTTAAGTAAATGTGTTTTGATTTTGAATAAAGCCTACCTACTATTAAAAATGTCCTGAACTAGCGTAGTTCAGAGCAAAGCCGTCTGTAGCATAGTCGGGAAAACTCTTCGTCGATGGCATCGCATGTTTTAGCATTTATGTTACTCGGCTTTCGCAAAAACATGAATATTCATCGTTTGATGCAAGCAATGTTGAAGAGTTCCTCAGTTAATATTGCTTGTTTATGCACTTCATTATAAAGAAACTTAGTTTGAAACGTAGGGTGAACGATGCGTTTAATGTACCAGCCTTTAACAATATTTTATTACTTAGCTGTGTACAAATCTTTACATCTGACGGGTTACCATACGTCATTTTTGGGTGATCAGTAAAAATCAGCGCTATGCTGTGGGTCCTTTATAGCATCATGCTGAGTGGAAGCCTCCTATCACAATCACGACGAGCAGCTGCCGATTAGATCTTTTTGTATTTCGAAGCAAGTGTTTCTGTTGATGGAATAATTAAACGCAATATGTCAGTGTCATTCAGCTGCCAAAATATGCATGTCACTTTAGACATAAATCTCTCTCGTTCTCTCGCTGTACAATGGTTGTCGCGTATATTCATGTTATTACTGTTTATTTACATGTATATACATGTTATTACTGTTTATTTACATGTATATACGTATACATGTTACTATTGCATTCAATCTCATCTGATCCTGAATAATTATTTCCTTTATACCAATAACCCAACAGTTTATCTGTGAATTTTCTGAGAATTTTCCCGCAAAAGTTAAATCAGTCCATAAACTTCACATGTAAGGAAAAACTTATCCCTGAGATTCTAAATCGTAACGATTAATTTTCTCAATACTGAGATGTGAAACAGATGTGAACAGTGGTAATTTGACTTTAAGAATCCAGCTCGAAGGTCCAATGCAACATAGTACAGGAATTAGACGGAATAAGCTAATTCATTTCTCTACGTTACTGTTTCTGCCTCACGGCTTAAAGTACTCTCCAAAACACGCATATTTACTATGGAAGAAGCAAACAATTATTTATTTGTGCTACTTAACAACTGATAACCGTCCAGCCAACCCTACTTCAGTTTGGAGACGTTTTCTGCATAACTAATAGTTGACGGGGTCGTACCAACAAGGCACCAAAAGAGGTTGGTTTCTTGTTTACATAGTTAATGGACTTGATTTTCTCTTAATAGTAAATATAGATGAACGAAAACCTCATCTTCACCTGGGCTATTTGACCTGAAATCCCCAACACGCAATGATAAGGCGTGGTGATCGATGCAGGATACTCGTATCTTTCCTGTTCCTTTTCTCTGTCTGTCTCTCTCTCTGTCTCTTTTCTCTGTCTGTCTCTCTCTCTCAACCTGTCTCTGTGTGTGTTTTCTCTGTCTGTCTCTCTCTATGTCTGTCTTTGTGTTTGTTTTCTCTGTCTCTCTCTCAATCTGTATCTGTGTGTGTTTTCTCTGTCTGTCTCTCTCTCTGTCTCTGTGTGTGTTTTTTCTGTCTGTCTGTCTCTCTCTCTCTCTGTCTGTCTCTGTGTGTGTTTTCTCTGTCTGTCTCTCTCTCTGTCTCTGTGTGTGTTTTCTCTGTCTGTCTCTCTCTCTCTGTCTGTCTCTGTGTGTGTTTTCTCTGTCTGTCTCTCTCTCTATCTCTGTGTGTGTTTTCTCTGTCTGTCTCTCTCTCTCTGTCTGTCTATGTGTGTGTTTTCTCTGTCTCTCTCTCAATCTGTCTCTGTGTGTGTTTTCTCTGTCTGTCTCTCTCTCTGTCTCTGTGTGTGTTTTCTCTGTCTGTCTCTCTCTCTATCTCTGTGTGTGTTTTCTCTGTCTGTCTCTCTCTCTCTGTCTGTCTATGTGTGTGTTTTCTCTGTCTCTCTCTCAATCTATCTCTGTGTGTGTTTTCTCTGTCTCTCTCTCTGTCTGTCTCTGTGTGTGTTTTCTCTGTCTGTCTCTCTCTCTGTCTCTGTGTGTGTTTTCTCTGTCTGTCTCTCTCTCTCTGTCTGTCTCTGTGTGTGTTTTCTCTGTCTGTCTCTCTCTCTATCTCTGTGTGTGTTTTCTCTGTCTGTCTCTCTCTCTCTGTCTGTCTCTGTGTGTGTTTTCTCTGTCTGTCTGTCTCTCTCTCTCAATCTGTCTCTGTGTGTGTTTTCTCTGTCTGTCTCTCTCTCTGTCTCTGTGTGTGTTTTCTGTCTGTCTGTCTCTCTCTCTCTGTCTGTCTCTGTGTGTGTTTTCTCTGTCTGTCTCTCTCTCTGTCTCTGTGTGTGTTTTCTCTGTCTGTCTCTCTCTCTGTCTCTGTGTGTGTTTTCTCTGTCTGTCTCTCTCTCTCTGTCTGTCTCTGTGTGTGTTTTCTCTGTCTGTCTGTCTCTCTCTCTCAATCTGTCTCTGTGTGTGTTTTCTCTGTCTGTCTCTCTCTCTGTCTCTGTGTGTGTTTTCTGTCTGTCTGTCTCTCTCTCTCTGTCTGTCTCTGTGTGTGTTTTCTCTGTCTGTCTCTCTCTCTGTCTCTGTGTGTGTTTTCTCTGTCTGTCTCTCTCTCTGTCTCTGTGTGTGTTTTCTCTGTCTGTCTCTCTCTCTCTGTCTGTCTCTGTGTGTATTTTCTCTGTCTGTCTCTCTCTCTCTGTCTGTCTCTGTGTGTGTTTTCTCTGTCTGTCTCTCTCTCTGTCTCTGTGTGTGTTTTCTCTGTCTGTCTCTCTCTCTCTGTCTGTCTCTGTGTGTATTTTCTCTGTCTGTCTCTCTCTCTCTGTCTGTCTCTGTGTGTGTTTTCTCTGTCTGTCTCTCTCTCTGTCTCTGTGTGTGTTTTCTCTGTCTGTCTCTCTCTCTCTGTCTGTCTCTGTGTGTGTTTTCTCTGTCTGTCTCTCTCTCTGTCTCTGTGTGTGTTTTCTCTGTCTGTCTGTCTCTCTCTCTCAATCTGTCTCTGTGTGTGTTTTCTCTGTCTGTCTCTCTCTCTCTGTCTGTCTCTGTGTCTGTTTTCTCTGTCTGTCTCTCTCTCTATCTCTGTGTGTGTTTTCTCTGTCTGTCTCTCTCTCTCAATCTGTCTCTGTGTGTGTTTTCTCTGTCTGTCTCTCTCTCTCTGTCTGTCTCTGTGTGTGTTTTCTCTGTCTGTCTCTCTCTCTGTCTCTGTGTGTGTTTTCTCTGTCTGTCTGTCTCTCTCTCTCAATCTGTCTCTGTGTGTGTTTTCTCTGTCTGTCTCTCTCTCTCTGTCTGTCTCTGTGTGTGTTTTCTCTGTCTGTCTCTCTCTCTGTCTCTGTGTGTGTTTTCTCTGTCTGTCTCTCTCTCTATCTCTGTGTGTGTTTTCTCTGTCTGTCTCTCTCTCTCTGTCTGTCTCTGTGTGTAGTTTCTCTGTCTGTCTCTCTCTCTCTGTCTGTCTCTGTGTGTGTTTTCTCTGTCTGTCTCTCTCTCTCTCTCTGTCTGTCTCTGTGTGTGTTTTCTTTGTCTGTCTCTCTCTCTGTCTCTGTGTGTGTTTTCTCTGTCTGTCTCTCTCTCTGTATGTCTTTCTCTCTCTGTCTACTACTTTATAAACAATTGAATCGCGCAAACAAATCCTCTTGATTAAAAAAAACTCAAGATCAAAAGAACAAGAATAAAAAGAACAGTTAACAGCCAAAAAATCCACAAACGCTACTTACCTACGTAGACGCAGGTAACCTTTACCGAATCCCGACCACCCAAAAGCTTCATGCATCGATCCAAAAGCCCGAACTCCAGCCGTGTATGCAATCAAAAAAATTCCACGTCTGAAAGGGGAGGCGAAATTCCGTCCGGCCGGAGTTTCGGCCCGCTCCGAAGTTTTACGGGAAAGGCAATAATCCGATGGTCGTTAGTCCTTCCTAATGAGTTCGGAATACGTTAAGTATCAAGTTTTCGGGAATCAGGCTTTGAGTTAGTTAAAAGGGATTATGATGGTGCATATATGGATGTTCGTAGATGTATGTGGCAGTAGCAAATTGTCTGGTCAACTGTGGTTGCAGCGGCCATCTTTTAAATGGGTTTCCGTGATAGACACATTGCGAACGGGTGTTGGAAAAAACGATAATCCTCCTACTCACTTAATATATTTGATAGGTTATGAATAATTAGAAGTCCAAAAGAGTGGTCTAAGGTATGGATGCTCTACAACTATTGGGTTGTGTAGGTCAGATGGTAGTCATTACCATCTGCCAAACTTTAATTCAACAATGCTTTCATTGTTCACAGTTGTTTTCAATAATGCTAAAACTTATCCACATAAGTGTAATTGGTTTGAGTAGAGTTATGAGGTATTTGACAACATACATTGCGTTATTTAAGTTTGCATACGCAGAAAAAATAATCATAAATTGGATTAGCAATATTCTTCAGATTGTCTGGACTTTAAAAGAGACCTCTGAGTTTGTTTCTGCCTTTCTTCTGAGAGTAGTCAGATAGGAAACGCCGACCTCATCTAGTTAAAAAAAATATGATTGACGTGTAAAAGTGTTTGTACAAACCTACTTACAGAAATAAAATATCAATGGTAAAAAACGTTGAGGGTGCTATTTCCTTAAGATTACAGTACTTTTTTCTGGGTACAATATATTCGAAACCTGTATAAAAACCATACAAAAAGTTAATATCCATCAAAAACTCCATTCACCGTACTGCCCATCAAAACGGCTTGAATACAAACAATAGATGACGCGCGTCCGAAATTGACCGAAACCAAGAGAATCGATCAAAGACCGGAACAATGGCGGCACAAAATTAAAAATAACTAACTTCTAGCTTTTATGTAAAGAGAATCAATCGATAATCGTACGTGAGTTATTTTATCATACGTTTAGCGTAAACGGCAATAACGTTTACGCTTTATCTTTTAATAGGTAGGTAAATGATAGTAGCAGGACAGGTCGATCGAAGGCTAAGCCACGCTTATGGCACATTAATGGGAGTTTTTTTCATGTTGACACTTCAACAACATTCGTTGCATTAATTATTAACCTAATCATATAAATCATATAAAATTGTTATAATTATTAAAATTGTTAAAACGAATTTTATCAAATATAATGTAACCCAGTCCAATTCAATTTTATTTAATGCATGTTATTTGATTTACTTATTATTTTATTTAATCTTAATATTTTGTTATCAATTTAGCTTTTAATGGCATAATTTTAGTTTTTTCAATTTATGTATTAGTTGTTTTAATTAATTTACTGGGTTATTATATCTGCGCATAATGTAGCGCATGCGGTGCTTTTCTGTAATGAGGCGCTAGACTTAAGTTTGTAATGTTTAAACTATAAAGTAACAGTGTACTCACTGTGGAGTAGCCTATTAAATAAATAAATGAATAAATTATTGGCCTTGATGAACAAATAAATTGTTCAGATTATGCAGTTTTTTTTTTTTTTTAAATCTCTTTCTCTTTTAGTTTTAATGATAATCTGGCAGTTTCAGTGGTTTATGCGGCCTACCAAGTTGTCCTTTCTTTGGTATAGTTCGTCGAATCATGTTCCTCCTCATGTTCTGAGTTGAGCTGCTGACTGACAAATACGTGCAGTGACTGGACAGGTCCACTCAATCTGTGTGGTTCTTTCCTCATAAGACCATTTCAGATACCAATCCACATGGTCTCCACATGATGTGATGTGACCAAGATTATGTCTGGACTTTCAAAGAGACTGTGATCTCTGAGTTTGTTTTGGCCTTTTTCTGAGAGTAGTCAGATAAAAAAAACCGACCTCATCTTGTTTTAAAGCTAGGACTGACGTGTAAAAGTGTTTTTACAAGCCTATTTAGAGCAATAAAATCTTTTATCATCATCTGTCTAGCCTTTTCCCTGAGCTCAGAACCCTGTTACTGGGTAATACGATACCCCTTGGTAAGACTGGTTGTCAGACTTTCAGGCTTCTGACGACCCGTAATGACTGTCAAAGATCTACAAATGACAGCCGGGACCAACGGCTTAACGTGCTTTCCGAGGCACGGAGGAGTCTTGGTATGTAAAGATGGTCACCCATCCACGGACCAACCGCGGCAAGCGTAGCTTAACCTGGCCGATCGACCCGTGCAGGTATTGTTATTTAGCCACAAGCCTCTCTCAATAAAATCTTTTATTATCCTAACTTAATATTATAAATACGAAAGTAAGTTTGTTTGTTTATTTTTTACCTTTTCATGCCTAAACCACTAAACCGATACGATGGAGGTCTGCCCGGCTTGGGCGGAGCACCACCCTGTCCTCGTGGAGGCGATCGGCGGCGGCGATCTCTCGCGTCCGGCCCTGGTCCAGGCCATGGTACGGAGCGAGAGTGCATGGGTAGCCGTCAACTCCTTCTGCGAATCAGTGATGCTCGCGAAGAGGGAGGCAGCGGACGCGGGGGAGAGGCAGTATATGCGCCCTCACGGCCCTAGCCTTCGCAGGAGTCGCCCTGGGCGTTGGGAATCCCAGGCTGATTCCCGGCCACAGTAGGCGTGGGCTTGCGGACGGGTAGTAATGGGTAGCTCGCTGTCCGGTAAGGATCAGGCCCAGGTCGACGGCGTGTTATGTTCCACGCGCACCTCAAAAAGATTTCAGCACAAAGTGATGGGGCCCGCAAGGGCCGCCGCAAAGAGATACCGCCGCCCCTGGCACACAGGCTACTGAGGGAACACGGATTGGTTTTAGTCAGTAAAAGTCTGACACGCCCTCCTGCTCCACCCAGAGCCGGAGAAGTTATTTGATGATTTCCCACCCTTAAAAAAAACCACTAAACCGATCGTACTGAAATTTTGCGTACCTGTACGTTGTCAGATGTACAGAAACGGGCATAGTGTCCTTTCATCCCGAAAAAAAGTACTGTTTCCGAGAAAAACAACAATAACGTTCTTATTGTCAAATTATTCTAAATTAACGCGAGCGAAGCCGCGGGCAACAGCTAGTATATCAATAGATTAGCAATTTCCTTCAAAATCGATCTAAAAAAGGCCAATATCAGCAACTGTAATGTTCCTTACCAGTGTTTGACGACCGCATTAAGTGCTAATGTAACAACAACCTTAAGAAAACACGACTCCAATTTTTCATAATCTAAAATAGACTCTATTGTATTCTATAAATAGAATCTAATCTGTGTAATCTCTGGGTACAAAAATCCTCTGCGTTCAATGATAACCAATTTGCCATCAAAGCGTTATGCTTATGGTTGAATCTTCCCATTGTTAAGGAGGCTTACTTTCAATAAGGGACACTGTCGGGCTAACATCGTAATAAAAGCTTGTGGGCCCCTGGGCCCCGGGCCCCGGGAAGGAATTAAATAGGTCACCCCTGACTGGGGTCGTAATTTTCGTACGGCTTATATTATTAGCTGGAGCAGAAATATCTTGGTTATAACATAGCTGTTTACTAATTGGTATGTAGTTTAATTGTGTTTTTTTAGGGATTAGTAATGTTTTAATTGAAGTCCAGATTACTTGAATGTAGTGATCCAATATTCTCCGAAAACGGTTATTATACAACGGGTAACGGAAAGGGTATATATACATACTAAGGGCACGGCTTCTTTGGATGATTTCAAACGATATTGGAAGGGTTTTTTAATACTATTTCTACATGTTCGGAAGTTATGAGAAGTTTTAATGCATTTATAACAGAAACCAAATCACCTAATTGAAATAAACTTATCACTCCGAAGAGATTTATCTTAATATTGGCGAGTAACGTGAAAAGTTATTGACCTACGTAGTGCAGTGACACGTTTGTTATGATTTGAATTTAAGAAACGAATGAAACCGACTGGTATCAATTCTTAGAGTACCTATTTTATTTTGAACTGAAACTATGTAAAGTGATTCTATACCAGCTTTCACGGTTTGTCTGTGGGAACAAAACAAATACGCTACAACGCGCTATACGTGCTATACGTGCTATACGTAGTACAACGCACAAAACGCACGTAGTGTTCTGTCGTTCCTGCCCATCCCCAAGGAAAGAGGGAGAGTGCAAGCAAATACATTAAATATTCAACATGGCACACGAACTCCGCACAAATCAGAGCCACACCGCATTTTAATAAGCCACAATCCGTGTAAATAACAAGATTCAAGTCGCTCGACCGCACTCAGACATAGGTTCATATAATTGTAACTCGCAAGCTTAAGAATATCCATTTTCTCTACTTGTACGGCTTCGTACAACCTAGTTTTTGTTTGAGACGGATAATTATGAGGGTCATCATTTTTGTTCATGATTTTACGTGATTTTTTTTAGTTGAGACATTCAGGATGGAAGCACATCAAAGCGCAAACTGAAACCATGAATTCAACACTATTTTAGTATTTTAGTCTGCTATTTTTATAAATTCGTCATTCCAACACGATCCCTTCGTCATTTTGCTAAAAGTTCGTAATCTGCTAAATTCATAATGGTCGATCAGTGGTCGATCAATGGTCTCGTAATAGAATTGTGTTATAATGGCATTGTCGTATTGCCATTATTATAAAACCTGTTAGTAGAAATGATTTTCGAAAAACTACTACTAAATTTGAACATTTTTTTATGCCAAATTTCATTATTATTTAATTCTACATCTTAATTAATAGTGTTGTAAGCAATCCGAAGTAGTAGGAAGTTCGTAACTAGCAAAAAACTAACAACTCAATAATATGTTATCTGTTTAGCTGTCAAAGTCAAATGTGATTTCACTGCTTACTGACGTTTATCTGTTTTTATTTCTAGTGGCCGGTTAATTGATAGATATTTACATTTGAGTGTTTTAATTAGATTTTTGTTTTAAAAAAAGAGTTTGTGTGGAACTGTCAAAATTTTTGCAGATTACCGCGTAAGTCAGTCGTTCTTTTGTCATTATTTACGAGATTACCAATAAATGCCATTTCTTTCAATGGAGTGTCAGTGGCTGACCACTGCAAAGTCATAATGACGCAATTATATTAGTAGATTACCAAACTTGTTAAAATCAACAATTATGAAATCCATGATAGACCATTCTGACACTTTTGTAATAGCAGACTTGAGGCCCAGTTGCGCGTTGCTCCCTGCCACCGTGAATAGTCTGCTGTAGGTTTTTTTTAAGAAAATATGTTAAAGGGACTATTCATTTATAAAAGGGATATTTACATAATTTAAAAACCTATCACCATTGTACTTATATGAAGAAATTGTGGCTAACTTGTGGATGAGCTAAAACTACGCTTGCCGAGGTTAGACCGTGGATGGGTGACCATCTTTACATACTGAGACCCCGCTGTGCAGATGATGATGTATTACTAATTACCTACTAGCTAGTATTCTAGTACTTTTGTTGTTGAAAGTTCGTATTTTTGTGACTAAATCATGCAAACACGGCTTAACGGCTTTGGTTTAAATTTGGCACACAAATACATTATAACCAGCATTCTAATTGCGTAATATACGACCAATCATAATCTGTTTCATATTGAAAATTCAACAATATTCATTGCGTTATTTAAGTTGTTGAGCAGACACATTTTTCGAACAAAATGAAGCAATGGAATAGCAATCTGTTTCAAAATTATTTAGATTATTATTGATCTTGCAATACGCAATTATTGTGCTGGTTATAATGTATCAGTGTACCAAATTTAATCCAATGCCGTTGAGTTTTTGCGTGATTTAGTCACAAAAATACGAAAAAATTTCAGCATGGGATACTTTTTATCCCACTAGTGCTTTCCCGACTACTTTAATTTAGACTTCCACGGGGACGAATCCGCTGACAAAAGCTAGTTAGTACATAAATCTTTTAGTAGGTCAAAAAGATAAAATACGACGGCGAAGCCCGATTCAGAACCTCACAAAATCTCTTTAATTTCTCGTTCGATTCGCTTCGACACCTTAACAGTTTTTACATTTAAAACTGGTAATTTTATTACTGTCGAATCCAAATTGATTGATTCTTAACTTGTCCTCACTTGCCCTACAATTCAGTTGTCAAGAAGTTTTTAAGCAAGTGCTTTTTATTGAATCTATGCTCCAATAATTTTATAACCAATCGTAATTAACGATAACAACAGGGTAACTTATTAGCACACTAATAATAGGCAGAGCCAAAATGAGAGCCTATTATTAGTGTGCTAATAAATTACCCCGTTTTTATCGTTCTGATTTAATTACGATTGCTTACAATTATTATTTGAGCAAAGATTAATTAAAAAGCACTTGCTTAAAATCTTCTTGACAGTTCAACAAAATTCATTGAGTTATTTACGTTGGTGATCATTGATTAGACAATATTTTCGAACATAATTATGAAGCAATGGATTGTGTGTTTGTGTGTGTGTTGTTAACATGTTTTTTTTTTTAAATATGTTATTTCATCTTTTTAAATGCACGTGTTTCTGTGACAAATAAATTCATTTTTCTTTCTTTATTTTTCTTTCAATATATTTCAAAATGTTACAGATTGTGCTTAATAGTGTATTACGTATAAGGGTACTAGCTGTAAACAATCATCTAAATTCGAATTCTTAATCAATCTCTAGGTTTTTCCCAACTATGGGGTCGGCTTCCTGTCTAACCGGATGCAGCTGAATATCCTGGGATTTCATATTGAGCGACTAAATATCTGACCTCTACAATCCAGTAACTGCGTTATACGATACCACTTGGTAAGACTAGTTGTCAGTCTTTTGAGCTTCTGGGGACCTGTAACGACTGTCAATGATACACTTATGACAGCGGGGACCAATGGCTTAGTGTGCTTTCCGAGCCACAGAGGAGTCTCGTCTTCCATCCACGGACCAACAGCGCAAGCGTAACTAAATCTGATCTGATAGCACGATACCCCATGATAGACAAGAGGGGCAATTCTACTAATTTTAGGAACGTTCACAGTCTGATCTCAGTGTCAATCTGTCAAAAATACCTCGATTTTACATACATTTTTGACATTTGCTTGTCGCTGAGATGAGACTGCGACTAGATTTTGAACGGTTTTAATTACGAGAATTGGTCTTCTGGTTGTCAGACTTTCGGGCTTCTGACGACCCGTAACGACTGTCAAAGATCTAGGAATGGCAGGCTACCAACGCCTTGACGTAGGTTTCCAAGGCACGAAGAAGTTTTGATACGTAACCACCCCACCCATTGATATGAAAACACCCATCCACGAAACGATCACGGAAAGCTTAACCTTTAATCGACCTGACCAGCTGTTATCATTTCACAACGAGCCCTAAAAATCGATTATCTACTGCAAAACAATTATACAAAATCAAATTCATAAAATCAATTTAAATTCTATTTATCCAAATTGAAGCCTCGAAGGCTTCCAACTCACCCAACAAATATTTGAACTCTTTGAAAACCGATAACTGAAATTACAAAGCCACATTCTGCTTAACGAGTAGGTACAATTTCTATTACACTTCATTAGGGGCTTGTGAACTTATGATTAATCCGTCTGCTTTCGACAGATTTATTAATTACAAGTCATTTACTACGGTATATCAACATAACAGAGTTGATAGGATTAAGGCTGTTGTATACTGTTCACGAAAGCCGCTTTGTAAAAGGCTGCATTGTGAGAAATGATTTTGTTACTGTAAGTAGTTTTGTAAAAATACTTTTATATGCATAATCAGCCTATAACGTTCTTCCGGCTTAGCACAAGCACCGATTTGTCGACGGAAGAATAGACATTTATTTATTTAAGAGCATGGAGTACTTACAGCTATTAAAAACAGATCATCATATAATCTGCCTAGCCTTTTCCCAACTATGTTGGGGTCGGCTTCCAGTCTAACCGGATGCAGCTGAATACCAGTATTTTACATGGAGCGACTACCTATCTGACCTCCACAACCCTGTTACTGGGTAATACGATACCCCTTGGTAAGACTGGTTGTCAGACTTTCGGGCTTTTGACGACCCGTAACGACTGTCAAAGATCTACAAATGACAGCCGGGACCAACGGCTTAACGTGCTTTCAGAGGCACGGAGGAGTCTTGGTATGTAAAGATGGTCACCCATCCACTGACCAACCGCGGCAAGCGTAGCTTAACCTGGCCGATCGACCCGTGCAGCTATTGTTATTTAGCCACAAGCCCCTCAGCTATTAAAAACCGATAAAAAATGAAACTATAGTTACCAGAAAACCAATTACAAATCCTCACGTATAGACGTACGTGATTAACTAAATGATGTACAATAAGAGAAGATAGCTATGTTTTTCTAGTAATTATCACAGTTATGCGTTCTAAACGAATCATGATTTTGTAGATAATCGTATACACTTAGTGGCTGTCGAGTAGAAAGTTTGTTGTCAGTGTAATTTTGACCGTTCGGGAAGAAATATTTTTCTGAAATAGTCTACATTTTTAAGGACCAGGACAAAGACCGTTAGAAACTAAAGACAAAATGACACATTGTAGAAGGATGATGGACAAAAATGGAGAAACAAAATGTCACTTTGTATTGAAAAAGCACTGTCTATTCTTCGTAGAAATAGAAAGTGCAGCTGGCTTCCTCTCTGTGGGAGGGAGTGGGCCATAATCCACCACGCGTAGCAGTGCGGGTTAGTGGATATCACATGTCTTTGAATATTTAGTTCAAGGACATGCCAGTTTCCTCACGATGTTTTCTTTCACCGTTTTCAGAGCTGTGGTGATGAAATAATTTACACAAAGTAAAGCGCCTGTCTGGATTTGTACCTAAGACCTACAAATACACACTTTACACGTCAATCAAATTTTAAAAACTACATGAGGTCAACGTTTCCTACCTGGCTACTCTGAGAAGAAAGGCCGAAACAAACTCAGAGGTCACAGTATCTTTTAAAGTCCACATTTTCTTGATCATATCATGGGAAAACCATATGGATTGGTGTCTGAAATGGTCTTTTGAACCACACAGATTGAGTGGACCTGTCCGGTCAGTGCACGAATTTATCAGTATTCAGTCTTGTATGTCATCAGTATATAAATATAGTTTCTACCTACAATCATGGAGAGCAAGCGTGAGTGTATGTATGTATGTAGATATGTGTGTATCTATTAGTAATTCATCCAACACTGTTGTAATACTGGATATGTATGTTAGTAGCAAATAATTGGGGGCTATTACACCAATCTGTGCGTCTAATGGGCCCCCGGGCACCCTGGGCCCCGTCCCTGAATAATGTGTCGCGACCCTTAGGCTGCGCCAACACGGGCTGCTATTTGATTCAGTAAATTACGGAATTTACTGAAAAAATGGTAGTGCAAAGAAGAAGATAATGAAGAGGATGTTACTAAAAGAGACATACAACATAGTCGGCCTATACAACATAGTCACCCACACCATCACATACAGGATAAGTTTTTATCCAGTGCGCAAATTTTAACCATGAATTCAGCATATCATTCTAGGCCCCCTAGCGTAGAAATTATTATCCAGTTATACAAAAAAAAAAACAGCTGTTTCATAGAAAAGTGCAATACCTACGCGGTCAAAATGTATGGAACAGCAGATTTTTTTTTTTTTGTATAACCGGCGAAAAATTTCTGCGGTATATGCTGAATTCATGGTTAAAATTTGCGCACTGGATAATTTTTTTTCCTGTATACACACACTATAAAATCACACACAACATACATTAACAACATAAAACATACTAGTTTATTCTCTTTTTCATTTTATTATTTTGTTTTATTGTACACTAGCTTTTGCCCGCGGCTCCGCCCGCGTGGATGTCGGTTATTGCGTAAAAAAGTAGCCTATGTCCTTCTCCACATCCCAGGCTATATCTCTACCAAATTTCATGACGATCGGTTCAGCGGTTTAGGCGTGAAAGTGCAACAGACAGACAGAGTTACTTTCGCATTCATATTAGTAGGGATTATTTTCTAGTAGATTACCAGTAGATTAGAAGAAATTAAGAAATGTATTGTAAAGTACTATTACATGTATAGCATTATAAAAATAAATGTAAACGGAACGAAGGAGCCTGGATCTCACGACACAGGGAATCCTAGTGTGAGTTTCAGGAAGCAACGCGTTGGAATGTAACTTTTAAGACAATAAATTATTCATAGTCTTATTCTTCTTATAATGTTCCCACTGCTGGGACACAACCCACCTCTGTTCGAGACGGAGTGGCTAAAACCTACCACGCGGGCCCAGAGCGAGTTGGTAAATGTCATGTATTTTCGAATTTTTGGTTCTAGGACATGCCGGTTTCTTCACGATGTTTTCCTTCGACGTTTTGAGAGCAGTGGTGATGAAATAATTTACACAAAGTAGAGCGCCTGTCTGGGTTCGGATCTACGACCAACAGCTCGTGGGTAGCTTGCTGCTGACTAAAAGAGTGATGAATATAAATGGTAATGAATTGAGAGGGAGAGGACGTCCAAAGAAAAGATGAATGGATTGTGTGAGGAAAGAGATGAAAGAGAAGGGAGTGAATGATAGCGTGACGGTTGACTGAATGGAAGAATGTGACGCTGGCAGGAAGATTATGTTTTTTGTTTTTTTTAAATAACAATATTTATTGCATAAGAGAGTGGACACAAATCGTGTGAAGTCCCTGACTCTTGTACTAAGTGGTTAACCTGTGTTACAAGAGCCAGTGCCCTCTCCCAAGAGCAAGATCTATTGAAAACCTTATGCAATAATATAAAGACTAAAAATAATACAAAATAGCAAAAAGACTAAGAATACGAAATAATAAAGACCAAAATATAATAAAATAATAAAAGTAAATTTAGATTAAAAGGCCTGGTGCTTGTGTGTTTGTAGTGCGCGTGTATTTGTGTGTGTATGTATATGTGTGCGTGTGCATATTGTGAGTGTGTGCGTAGATTAAATTGAGTGTTCAGGAAAGGTTGATTGGGATCTCGAATAGGGGTGAGCTTGAGTGCCTCTCATTACCCATAGGGTAAAAAATTTAGTTACGAAACTACATTGCAACTGTTTCTGCAATTGCTCCACATTGCTCAATAGACTGCGGTATCTTTAGCACCTATTTCATTGCTAAATATTGGCATAAATTGCTTGATAATTTCACTGTACCAATATAGCCCAGAATTAAGCAATTCATTTGTCCGTATATCTGCGCCCTTAGCCCGTTAGTGAGTTATGACGGTTTAATGTGTTTTGCAGTGCGTTCGGCAGATTTAATCATAGCCCGATAGAAAGGGGTTGTGTTTGATTGTATGATGATGTGTGCTGTGGACATCGACTTAGGTAAGGATGACCGTTGATAGGAGAAATGATCATGTTACCTACATGATCTACTCCAGCTGATCTATCATCAACTGCCTAGCCTTTTCCCAACTATGTTGGGGTCAGCTTCCAGTCAAACCGGATGCAGCTGAATACTAGTATTTTACATGGAGCAACTACCTATCTGACCTCCACAACTAATTTACTGGGTAACACGATACCTCTTGGTAAGACTGGTTGTCAGACTTTCGGGCGTCTGACGACCCGTAACAACTGTCAACGATCCACGAACGACAGCCGGGACGGAACGGTCTTGGTATCTAAAGATGGTCACCCATCCAAGGATCAACCGCGGCAAGTGTAGCTTAACCTGATCAACCAACCCGTGCTGCTGTTATTACTTAGCCATAAGCTACTTTTCCAGTTCATCTTTTTTGTAAAACTGTCACAGTGAACACATAGGCGAAGTAAGTTTGAAGAGAGCTATCAATAGTGTCAATCTGAATTTAGCATGAGGCTTTCTATTTCTACGAAGAATAGATAGTACTTTTTAACCGACTTCAAAAAGAAGGAGGTTATCAATTCGACATGTTTATATTTTTTTTTTTTTTATGTATGTTCGGGCATAATTCCGTCGTATGTAGACGGATTTGCAAAATTGTTTTTTTGTTCGAAAGGGCTTTACTCCGAAATGGTCCCATTAAAATTTCATATAGATCTGATGATGCGTTTCGGAGACAGACAACGGAACTCTTCAAAAAATTACAGCAAATCAACCGCGAATGTCGCTATCGCATTAATATGCATTGTTTTGACCCCAAGGATGATGAAATTTGGAATTAGTGTGGGGTAGGTAACTAAAAAGTGAAAAATAAAAACTTTTTTCAAAAAAATAACAACCGACTTCTAAAAACAACACTACAAAGCTCAAAATAACTTTAATTTCGGAAGTCGGTGACTTTGGATGTGTATTTTAATTATTTGTCACCGCCTTCCGAAATTAAAGTTATTTTGAGCTTTGTAGTGTTGTTTTTAGAAGTCGGTTGTTATTTTTTTGAAAAAAGTTTTTATTAAATACAAAGTGACATTTCGTTCCTACATTTTTAGCATCGCACCGTAGATATCCTTCTACAATCTGTCATGTTGTCTTTCATTTCCAACAATCTGTGTCTAGGTCTATAAAAATGTAGACTATTTCAGAAGAATATTTCTTCCCAAACTGTCAAAATCACACTGACAACAAACTTTCTACTCGACGGCCATAAAGTATGTACATAAGATTATTTACAAAATCATGATTCGTTTAGAACGCTTAACTGTGATAATTAATAGAAAAAAAACCATCTTCTCTTATTGTACATCATTTAGTTAATAGTCATGTCTATTCTTCCGTCGACAAATCGGCGCTCGTGCTAAGCCTGCAGATGGAATTACAACTCACTTCTTTTCGCTGTGAGACTTTCATAGAATAGACTCGCTGATTTATGAACGAAAACGGAGTGAAAGGAGAAAAGAATGCATACGTAGCAAGTTTTGTAGTTTCTGCGTACCTCCATGAGAAAAAGGCGTGTGGTTATATTTGCATGCTTGTCTATGTATGTATGTCTATCTAACAAGCAGTAAAGGATAAAGTAATATGGTTTTAAAAACTAAACAGCTAGACATAGCAAGTCTTTTTTGATAAAACTATATGCATTTAAATACGTGTCGAGAACCTCCTCCATTTTTACGTCGTTTAAATAGATTTATTGGCAATAATAGTAACTATAATGATAATAATTTAGATGGATTTGATTAAACCACGTGATATTTATAAATCGTAAGATAGCTAAGCCATCACTAATGTTTGAGTCATTTCATAGTATGCAATTTAAGGGTCCCTACCTAATTGAATCTGAGTGGATTTTAAGGGAATCATCAGCTCTGTCTTTGCAGTCCACTGCTGGACATAGGCCTCTCCCAGGCTGCGACACAACACTCTGTCCTCCGCCTTCCGCAACGAGTCATTCCCAACCAAAATTTCCAGGTTTTTGGTTGAAATTATACTACGCTTGCCGATACGTCTTTTCTATGAAACCATCTTATGCCAGCGGTTTCGCCTGCGTGGCGGTCGGTGTATTATACATATAAACCTTTTTCTTGAATCACACTGTCTATTGATGAAAACAGCATTAAAATCCGTTGCGTAGTTTAAAAGTTCGAAGCATACAAACACGAAAAGTGACTTTGTTTGACAATGTAAAGATTATGTAAGGATTATAGCACATATAATAGGTACCTAGACAGTTTCCAATTCAAGGAAAATGGAAACTCCATACGTGCAGAACAGAGTCAATCGATATTTTAACACCGCTGGGTTTTATTTTTAAACTGATTTTGCTAACGACTATCTTACAAAGAAACGAAGCGCCATTGTAACTATTGATTTTTCACCCGTTAACGTACACAACATTGTAAATACATTGTGAATACAATTTTGTGTACATTCAGTTTTGCATTTAATATAACAGCCACACGGGTCGATCGAGCAGGTTAAGCTACGCTTGCCGCGGTTGGTCCGTTGATGGGTGACCATCTTTAGGTACATACCAAAACCCCTGCGTGTCTAGAGAGCACGTTAAGCCTTTGGTCCCGGCTGTCATTTGTGGATCTTTTACAGTCGTTACGGGTCGTCAGAAGCCCGAAAGTCTGACAACCAGTCTTACCAAGGGGTATTGTATTACCCAGTAACTGGGTTGTGGAGGTCAGATAGGCAGTCGCTTCATGTAAAATACTGGTATTCAGCTGCATCCGATTAGCCGACCCCAACATAGTTGGGAAAAAGGCTAGGCAGATGATGATAACGGGTCGTCTGAAGCCCGAAAGTCTTACATACAATCTTGCCTAGAGGCATCGTGTTACCCAGTAACTGGGTTTTGGAGGTCAAATAGTCAGTCACTCCATGTAAAATACTGGCACTCAGCTGCATCTGGTTATACTGTAACTGACTCCCACTGCTGGGAAAATGGCCACCTTTCAGTGAGAGGGAGTGTACTGTAATCTACCACGTGGGCCCAGTCCGGGTTTCTAGATGTCACATGTCTTCTAATGTTTGGTTCTAAGACATGCCGGTTTCCTCACAATGTTCTCGTTCACAGTTTTTAGAGCAGTGGTGATGAAATAATTTACACAAAGTCTGGGTTCGAACCTTAGACCTACAAATCGTAGGTAGCACCCGTTACCATTGCTCATTTCGGTTACAAACTAGGTACCTATCTTTTTTTCATGGAAATCCGTTCTGCCGTTTTTGCGTGATTGAGTAACAAACATCCAAGTAAACAAACTTTCACATTTAAATTATTTGTCGTCAAGTTAAGGCATAAGTTGCCGATCAATCAACCAATCAACTTAGCCTATAGCATGGCTAGACATAGACTTCTCCCAGGCCGATACGAAAGAAGAAAAACCCCTCAAACCGCCAGTATCAATCATACTCTTACGTACCTCTCAATTAATCACTCATCCTTAATCACCCACCTCAAAATTCCTAAAGCAACGTTATTCAAAAGAAGGATACAGCAGAAAAGCCCTTAATCCTGGTTGCTATAAGGCCATTGTTTCTGTGCATCTCCGGACGGCAGGCCGGAGGGAAGCTTTGAGAACAATAGTCTTTATTTTGACACTTTAAATGTCAAATGCAGAGATGAAAATGGGCGAGTGTCGGAAGAATTCTGTGGTTTTCGCGTTTTAAGGAGATTATATTCAAGCTTAATGTTATTTTAGAATAATTAATTCATTTTAAGAAAATTCTGTTCGTATTCTAACAGTTTGGCGGTGCTCAAATTGGTTTGAATAAATAACTTTTACGATCTCTATAATTAGGTACCTGCTTATAGCCATATTTTCATCTGTAAAATAATTTGACAGCTTTGCAGTAGAAAATCTGCATACAGGACAATTTTTGTGCTCATATAGTTGTGTTGTTTGTTGTTGTAGAATGTTTATAGCTTTATTAAGTACATTAGATTCGAGAGCAGGAAGGTTACTGTCGTATTTTCTTAATGCACATCACTTTAAAGGGACACTGGCTTTTAAGATACAGGTACATAAACCTAGTTTGGAACGCAAGGTTTTTCTCTCTCGAATTTAAGTCATTTTTAGATCAAAGTACTGTAATTGTATTTATGGAGAAATAAAGATTATATCAAAGATTATAATTATTAAAGTTCAATTAGGTTTGTAAGTAATAAGAAACCTTACCAAAATAGGTTGAAAAAGAATGCACTCAATCATTAAAATACTGACGTAGCAGTAGCCAAATGAAAGAGAAACTCTAATGGCATCAATGATTTTTTTGTCAATAGATGGCTGCAGTTTAGTTATTGTTACTAAAAAGAGGTTACATTCAGATGTATTGTATAGTTGTATATTCCCATCATCAAACTTAAAGTGCACACAAAATATAAAACTTGTAACAGAAACATTTTTCAAAATCATTAGTACTGCAAAATCCATTATGCAATAGTTTTGAACATTTCCTAAAAAAAGCCTAGTACTCACCTGCGGTAAATGTCTTGTTTTCCTGCTCGCTTGGTGCTCCTTCCCGCCGGTGCCCGATAAGCACTTCCCGTTTGGCACGCCGCTGCCCGCCGCACCCTTTATCTCTTCCTTCACCGCCCCGCCAACAGGCCTCGATATCGGAATGTTGTGCTTCTCAAAATAACCGTTCTGTATCATCTGGTCTAACGATACTTCCAATTCTCTCACTGGAACCAATTTCCTCCCGCAAATAGGATCGTCAACCACCATCTTTCGGTTGCAACCTGACACTTCGGAAAATTTAACGTTCTTTTTTGGCTCTTCGCATTTTTTCGGCCGATTTCGGCCCCGCTCGGGCGGGTCCGTCGTCCAATAGCGAGCACTTTTGTCTGTTATTCGATGCGGCTTACAAACAGCAACATTTTTCGGTTGTTTTAAACTGGAATTCATTGGAGCGTTCAAAGTATTTCTGGTTGAATTATTAGTTAAATTAATTGTAGGTTTTGTCTGATTCTTTGGATTTGAATTCGTCTCTTTTGGTCTAGTTTCGACAGCCTTCCTATAAGATTCATAAGATTCCCGCGTTCGTCTCTCGTTTTCGATTCTAAAGTCGTAATGATCCTTCTTGTACCTGCGATTATTTCTGTCTTCATAGTGATAATAATTTCTCGGCAACGAGTTGTATTTAATGTCGTAAGTCGTCGGGAGGTTCAAGTACTCGGGTCTAATAGGTCTGAACAGAGATAATCGACCTTGTGCTTCGTCGAAATCGGAGTATATATCTTCATACACATAGCCATTCTTGCGTCGAGGTCGGTCGTGTAGATCACGTCTCCTTTCCTGCCTGTATCGATTGGTCTCCCTGTGGGTCTCCCTGTCGTACGGTTCATATCGACGTCTGAATTCGTATTCATATTCGTAATCAGGCCTCCTTTCATAGAGCAATCTCTCACGGGAGCCGGCCATTGTCCTCGTATTCGATTTTTCCCGCCTGAAAAGAAAAGAATAGTATATTAATGAGGGATTGGCGAGATTCAACGGATTTGCGGGCTCTGAATAGCAAGCGCGGATTGTGCGGCATTCTGTCCCGTTTTTACGACGATATTACGGAGGTGTAAAGACGGATAGTTAAATTATAGGTACATGTACATATATTACGCACCTTTTTAGTGCCGTCCCAAAATGTTAGGGGCGTAATGCTGAAGCCATATTTAGGAATGTGGGCTTGAAAACACAATGGGTCATTGTCGAGAATGGTTGTTAGCAAGAGCTATGTAACCCTTTTTTTTCTGCATACCGCGAAGCTTAAAGCGTGTATGTACCTCCCTCTCTCATATTTGTTTAATTGTACTTCACATGCAGGTATCACTTATGATAAAGTGTTAAGAGCCTTGAAGTTGCATTAGCAGACTGTCGATTTGTGTCTGTTATCTATTATATTTAGTACCTGGTACTTGATTATCACTGTAATTTGAAAACATTGTAAAAGCCAATTACGTTTTAAAGAGTAACCGTGGAGTTTCTTTCCGGCTCTTCTACATAGAGAATAGCTTTGACGTTTCTTAAGTGCCCATGCGGGTTTATGTGAAATAAAATGTTGTGATTTAACATTCTAATTCCACAATACTCAAATAAAAATCAATGACATGACGAGCGTGGAGATATATTACAGCCAATCAAATGAGTCTTCACCACCTCTGCTATGAAGAACATCTAATCTAAAGCCTTGTCTTCATGCTTTTACTACCTGGAATGGATGTCATAGCCTCACAGCCTTCCTAAGTACAACAACCTCCATTTCCCCTACCCACCCATATTCCTCATTAATTTCCCTGTTCACCCCTTAAAACACTATATGACAAGCACTTCCATCTGAGCCACACTAATAAATGAAACCGCGTACATTTGCATACGGAATCCAATTAGACGTAAAACGGAACTACCCCACATGTCTGTTACGTCATCTTGCCAATGTGTACAGCTAAGAATATACGGGCTATTTTTTCAGAAAATAATGCCCGGTAAAAGTTAGTGTCACTAAAACGCATGTGACTAAAAGAGTGAAGAATAAAAATAACAAGGGATGGGATTGTAATGATAATTTTAATGATAATTGTAGATAATTGTAATTTTAATGATAATGATAATTGTAACGATTTTTTTTAAAGTACAACTTACATAAATAATGTAAATGTTTGCATGCCGAATGGTAAAATATGGCTGACCTTTAATGTATCTTAACAACTATTGTGTACTACCCATATTTGCAAAATAAATCCTATTCTATTCTATTCTATGGAAAAAAAAAATGTTGTGGGTAAGTAATAAAACGGGTTGATCGATCAGGTTAAGCTACGCTTGTTGCGGTTAGTCCGTGGATGGGTGATCATCTTTACATACCAAGACTCCTCCTGGGACATAGGCCTCCTCTCTGTGAGAGGGTAATAATCCACCACACGGGCTCAGTGTGGGTTGGTGGATTTACAATGTTGGCTCTAATTGCTCGATAAATTCTGCATTGCTAATAAATAGACTGCCAAGTTTATTGGTAACCATATATCGCTCTTTAAGGTGTAGCTCTAGCAACAATTGGGAGCAATAAGAAGCAATATTGCCGAAACACATCGACAATTTATTCTTGTTGCTCCAGATTGCTCCACTTAATTGATTCAATGCAGATTGATCGCTGTCGAGCAATAATTGCAAAAAAAAATGCCCGTGTAAGAGCACCTTTACAATGAAATAATTCGAAGATGCTGAACAATTACGAGTAAAATTTTAGGAGCCAACTGAATTAGAGAAACAAGAACATGTGTGTGTGAGTATATTTCACACATGCACGGCTTAACCAATTTGTATATTTCGCGCACAAGAAGACCAAGACATTATTAGATCCCGGTAGTTAGTCCCGGCTGAGATTTGAAGGTATTAGATAGTCGTCACGGATCTTCAGAAGCCCAAAAGTCTGACAACCGTCTTACAAAGGGTTATCGTGTTACTCAGCAACTGGGTTGTGGAGATCAGATAAGCAATCGATTCATTTAAAATACTAACATTCAGTTGCATCGAGTAGACTGAAAGCCAAGTCTAACGTAGATAAGAAAAGGCTAGGCAGATGATAAGTAAATTCCTGTGAGATAGTTTCCAAACTTCACGTCGGTGAAATTGAAGGCAAAATATAGCGACAGATAAATTTTTAAGCACTTAACTTCGTCAAATAACGCAGAAGTTGACCCTCAACATCGAACTACAAAACTATTTAAAACCCCAACCTCTGCTCACTGCAAAAAGAACAAAAAGCCTGAACATAAATAATACTTTCTGGTATGCAAAATAACTTCCCTAATATAATAACATTCCATTATGTGAATGAACGTCCCGGGCTCCGCAGACTGAGCGCAATAGTGCTGGGAAAGTCGAGGTCACGCTGATGTCAAATGTCGATAAAATCTAATGAAAGAAAAGGATCGACAGGCCGTACTTTCGCATTGGGTGGCTTTATTTGACTCAACACGGGAAATCTTAGTAAGCCCAGATTTAGTATTTTATTTATTAGGTCCACAAAGTTTTTGTTGTAGCTTCTGTTCAGTGAGAAATACTAGAAAAAGATTTATTTGAGTCTTATTAGCTTAAGAAGCTTCAAGTATATAATTAATAGCTTTTGCCAGCGTCTTCGCTCACGTGGAGGTCGTAAATTATCGTCAGGGAACGTACTACCGGGATAAAAGTATGTGTTAATACAGGTTATAAACCATATGTATGCCAAATGTCATCCAAATCCGTTAAGCCGTTTTAGCGTGATTGAGTAACAAACATCCAAACATATACACGACAGTTGAAAGGGACAGGAGACAGTAGTAAGGAAGAATTGGAAAGAAAATTGAAAAGCATAGCCTTGATAGATTTCCTAAATCAACTTTTATGAGGCCTTTGGGAGCAGTGTCCATTAATAAATTCTTGAGCCTCCTTTTACGACACTTTTAGAGAAGGGTTGGCTCATAAATATGGGTTTCTGCATAACAAGTCTATATGATGCGTCAGAAAATATTTTATGAATGAAATACTTGACAAAGGCGCCAAAAAAAATTAAAAATTTATTAAGGTATCGATATTTCAGTCGCATCACTAGCCCGCGGTCCCATCTGGCGCAGTGCGGTACGTGGCGGTCCATCGATAAATCTCCACAAACGTTTAAACTAAACGATACAACACCAGTTATTGTAGTCGCCACTCTAATACAACTCGCATACATTCTCCTGATTGTGGAGAAGAATAATATTTGAAAAACATTATCTGTTCGGAAACATTAATTTTATTGATAACTTCTGCCCACGACTTCGTTTGAACAAGATTACAAGTGTTTTAACAGACAATAAATCCTATGATACCCAGCAATACTGTAACTTCTTATTAGTGCAAGGATTTAGCGGAATCGGATCAGTAGTTCCGAAAATACAAACATAGAAATAAGAAAAAAAGAAAGAAAGAAAATTGTTTATTCGGCACAAACAAAACGCACATTATAAAAAAAAAGACAAAACGCACACATACAAAGTAGCCAAAAGCCCCGTATTCCAGTAGAAAAAGTTTACAATTTTGTCCATTACTTGTTAATGTCAGGGCTAGTGACCAAAGACAATAGAGATGGATCTGCGACTTGTGATAAGACACTGGCAATTACTAAATAATACAATCAAAACGACAATGCCGATTGCAGAATTTGTTTACGTAGAGTGCAATAATGACACACATACAAACTCATACATTTTATAATATACTAGCTACCTGCGATCCCGTTGGAATATCGAAATAAAAAGTATCATGCGTCCTGGTCGCGTCATGGTCTACTGATGTGTCAAATTTCACTCAAATCCGTTCAGCCGTTTTAGAGTGAAATCTTAACAAAACTCTATGATATTAGTTAGTAAATATAGTCTAAGTAACGCGGAATTTTCATTAAAACCTGTCACAAATAAAGTTTGGAATATTTTGCTTCGATGTAGGAGAGGCGATCTTTACAGATATCCATATTCCATTTCTGTCATTTCCGTCAAGAGCTGACAATGATAATGATGAAATCAATTCAATGCTTCTTATGATTGAGGTAAGACCATTCAGTTTCATATCGGTTGGCAGGGGATATCCACGCGCAAACTGTTACCATGGACCCGCCTGACGCAGGTTCTCACCGGACATGCTTTTTTCGGGAGGTTCCTGTTTCGGATAAGGTGGGAGGAAACGCCTGGGTGTTTCCACTGCGTAAATCGCCCTGAGGACACGTTGGAGCATACGGTGGAGGTCTGCCCGCCTGGTCTAGGCTTGGGCGGAGCTCCGCCGTGGCCTTGTGGAGGCGATCGGCGGCGGCGATCTCTCGCGTTCAGCCCTGGTCCAGACCATGGTACGGAGTGAGAATGCATGGGCAAATAAAAAATAAAATGTTACTATGGATTCAGAATATAAATAAAATAAATAAATAAATTGTTTATTACCACAAAGTTCAAGTACATTGCACTGTATACAGATTATAGATCTTAATTTAGCATTTGGTAGGTAAGCACAATAGGTTCAACCCTGTCCCCTAAACTAGGCTAGGCCTGTATCTTAGGGGGCCGAAATCTGAAGACAATGCGTTGATGTTTTTCCTCAGTAAAACAAAGCCGTTCCATACATTTTGATCGCGTAGGTATTGCAATTTTCTATGAAACAGACAGACAGCTGTGCTGCTGGGGAGTTTGTTGCGCCACTTCTTCTTCCCAGCTAAAGCACTAGGAAGTGGTGAAGGGTGGGCGTTTTTGGGGGACTGTTTTATGTATTTTGACGTTCGAAAAGTGCTGATTCTCAGCCTAATTTGAATAAATGACTTTTTTTTGCTTGGGCTGAATTCATTGCTATAGAATGCGCGTCCGATGCCTTTTGCCACCAGTAGTAAATAATCCTTGCTTTTTAATTCAATATTGAATCATCATTGGTCTAATAGTTAGGGGGGCTTGTGGCTAAGTAATAATAAACAGCCGCACGGGTCGATCGATCAGGTTAAGCTACGCTTGATGCAGTTGGTCCGTGGATGGGTACCCCTCCAATACTGGTATTGAGCTGCATCTGTATCCGGTTTGACAAAGATTTTTTTTCCTCATAAATTTTTGAGTAATATCCCCGGAGTCTGAATTTGTGGCAATATATCCCCTATTACATGGAAATTAAACATTACTAGCGCAAGGGTGTATTGTAGGTACTCTTCTGCTTAACCCTTCGCGAAATACAGGCGTTATGTTACACTGCGAGTCTCTGTCTAAATATAAGAAATGTTTAATAGATTTAATTTAACTTAAGTATGTGTATCATGGTGTTTTATTTTCAAAAAAAATTGTCTGTCATTTAAATGTGTTTGAACTGTTTCTAAAATTTACTTATAATTAATATTTTTACTTTTTAGCTTAGTTGTTAATTCTATTGTGCATGCTGTGGTCTCCCATAAGTGAAGGAGTACACCTACTTAATACCTGCACCCTAATTGCGTAACTCACGATTAATCATAATCCGTTTTCAATTTGACAGTTCAACAATATTCATTGCGTTATTTGTGTTGTTGGGCAAACACATTTTTCTAACATATGAAGTAATGGTTTAACAATCTGTTTCAAAACGACGCAAATAATGATTAATCGTGGGTTACGCAACTAGGCTGCTGATGTTGCACTTTATTTATGTCATGTATTGTGTTCAGCAAACTTTTGCAGTAAAAACCGTGGCAATACATCAATAGCTTCTATCCCCTATTATCTTTACTACATAAACTCACAAGGAACTAACACAAAATCTTCAAGCAAAATTCCATAAAAGCCAGTACGCTGAAACTTGCGTGCAATATAAACTTTTGAGCCGACTTTCTTTATTTGAACTGCGAACAGAGAAACGCTCAACTCACGAAAACTTTCGGATACAACCTTGGGAGAGGCATAAGGCGATATTGACTCAGTCCTTATGTAGCATATAAATATTATATGCTGTTATAGAAACTCTAGCAATTTTTGTGCTTGCTTTGTCGACAGCTGTGTTGTCTATTATTTTAGTTTGAGATTTAGGATTAGCATTTCTTACATATGGTTATTTGAATACCAGTATTTAACATGTAGTGACTGCCTATCTGACCTCCACATCCCAATTACTAATACGATACCATTTGGTAAGACTGGTTTTCCGACCTTCGGGCTACTGACGACCCGTAACGACTGTCAAAGATCTACAAATGACAGCTGGGACCACGCCTTAACGTGCTTTCCGAGGCACTGAAGCACTGGTATGTAAAGATGGTCACCCATCCACGCACCAACCGCGGTAAGCGTAGCTTAACCTAATCTATCATCCCGTGCGGCTGCAATTACTTAGCCACAAGCAAACCATGGCGGCGCAACTATGGTCATACTGCCAAAAAATTTACGGTTTGCTTCGTAATCGTTGGTGAGATACCCACCATAAAATTCCTGGGCACGCCACGATTGCGGCGGTAAGTGAGGAGTGGCTTGAGAGGCGGCATGGCGTCCTCACCTTCTGCCTGACGCAGCTCCTCACCGCACACGGCTGTTTCGGGAGGTTCCTGTTTCGGATGGGGCGGAAGTAAACGCCCGGGTGTTTTCACTGCGAAGATCGCCCTGACGTGTCCTCAGGGCGATCTGCCCGGCTTGGGTGGAGCACCGCTGTGTCCTCGTGGAGGCGAACGGCGGCGGCGATCTCTCGCGTCCGGCCGTGTTCTAGGCCATGGTACGGAGCGAGAGGGTATGGGTAGCCGTCACCTCCTTCAGCGAAGCAGTGATGCTCGCGAAGACGGAGGCGGCGCACGTGAGGGAGAGGCAGTCTATGCGCCCTCGCGACCCTAGCCGCCGCAGGATACGGAGATGCCCTGGGCGTCGGGAATCCCAGGCCGATCTCCGGCCACCGTAGGCATGAGCTTGCGGACAGCGACTAATGGGTAGCTCGCTGTCCGGTAAGGTCCAAGCCCAAGTCGACGGCGCGTTGTGTTTCACGTGCGCCTCAAAAAGATGTCAGTACAAAATGATAGGGCCTGCAAGGGCCGATGCCTGCCAGGGGTGCGGGTTTGTTCGAAAGAGATACCACAGCCCCTGGCATACGGGCTACTGAGGGAACACGGGTGGGTTTTAGTCAGTAAAAGTCTGACACGCCCTCCTGCTCCACCCAGAGCGGGAGAAGTTATTTAATGATGTCCGAACCAAAAAAAAAGAACCATGAAATTGTGTGTATTATGCTGGCAGCTTGATCATGATTGCGTCATCATGGTATCCTAGTAACTGCAACTGTAACTGCCCGTGACATCATATCGCTCGGGGCTCTATTAGAACACCAGCGTTGCGACACTTTTTAAATATCACAGCATCACGCTGAAGTAGGAGCCTTTTGGCCTCGTGCAAGACTTTCTGTTCTTTTTTTTTTTTTCGAGAAATTAGTTTTTAAAAATATTTTTGTACGATTCTGTGTTCAGTTTAATAGGTTATCTCTGTTCCTGTGCGAGTCACAATAAATACTTTTCTTTCTTTCTTGCTCTTTCTTTCTAGTGATATACATGCCTATGTTGGGTAAACCTAGGTTTTTACGTACACGCACTATGTCAATTATATTATTAGATGTCATTCACACAATATCTTTTAAAGTCCCTGGACATTATCTTGGTCAGATCATCTGAAGACCATGTATATTGATGTCTGAAATGGTATTTCTTGGAATGAACGACACATATTGAGTAGACGAGCCCAGTCAGTGCACGCATTTGTCAGTAATTCCGCAGCACAACTTAGATATACGACGAATAATACTAAAGAATGAATATTAGGGTAGGACGCATAAACTACTCAAAGTGCCAGTCCATGATAAAAACTGAGAAAAATAAACAAAAAGCCACACAGTCCTCACATACACAGTCAGATTTTTCTTCAAAAGTCATCAAAAATATTACGAGTTATGTCACGTAAATCAATAAAAATGACAATATGAATTCCAAAACACTTTGCATAAAAAACGTTTGTTGCTCGTGGTATAGAACCTATCAACTGCAAGCTCCCTAGAGTTCCGATTCTGCTAACCATCCAACTAATCCATTAGTACTCTTTACACAATCATAGAACATATGGAACAGACACGTCACATCCAAACCGATCATTTAATGCCTTCTTACACAACTCACAGAAAAATTCAAGAGTATTTTATTACAATATCCGATACAAAATACTTTGATGAGGCAGCAAGTTAGGGTATGCGGCCCAACATTTGTCGCAATGCGGTGCGACTGGCTGCCAAATGGTATTGTATTAATTGCTACAGCTACCTTGAAGGTACGCTGGCGAATTATAGCGAATAATGTTTTTATTTAGCTGTGTCAGTGCAAAATTGTAGATACAGTTTCTTTAGAAATGGGTCGTCTAGAATTTTCGTTGCGGATTTGCAAATTCAACTTCATCTTTTCTACCGAAAAACGTCTTATGGATATGTCCAGAAGACGTTTTCCCCCCAAGCACAGCCATTTCAATCTAATCTATGCTTCTCACATCCAGCGGACTCCTGCGGTCTTTTCAGGTCATTGGTCCACCTTGTGGGAAGCCTTCCAACGTTACCTCTTCCAGTACCGACGCGGTATTCCATTTGGTTTAAGAGTATTGACTCCTTTTTGACCAATGTAGGCACTTAACCGTAGTTATCATCATTCTCAATTCTAAAGAGAAATAAAAAGGAGATCCTGACAAGTCTGTGACAGGATTACTGAAAATGCTGTTTAGGATGTCATTGTGAATGACTACAGGCGTTCCCTCAACGGGAACAGTCCCTTACTGTTACTTCTGTTACGTGTGTGTTACTTATACCTATTGAATAATATTTTATATCTTTACTGCAGCAGGCTTAGCACGAGACAAGTGGTTCCTATTCTATACTAGAGTAGAAATAAAATCAAAATCAAAAGTCATTTATTCAAACTAGGCTGAGAGTCAGCACTTTTCGAACGTCAAAAAAATAAAAAATAAAACATAAGACAGTCCCCCCAAAACGCCCACCCTTCGACACTTCCTAGTGCTTTAGCTGGGAAGAAGAAGTGGCGCAACAAACTCCCCAGCAGCACAGCTGTCTGTTCAGTTAGAAGAACTTGATACAGTACAATACAATAGTAAAAAATAAAATGATTTAAAGAGTCTAATAAAATAAACAATTAAGTATATGAATGTAATTCATACAACCTGTCAGTAGGTAAGCTAATTCTGGTGAAAGAACACGCATTGTCTTGAGTTAATCACAGCGACCAAGTATTCTTATCGTTTAAGTAGTCGTTAATAGAATAGTATGCCTTAGAACAAAGGTTGGATTTTACTTTGGCTTTAAACGCACTAAAATTTAAATCTAACAAAGAAGAGGGAAGCTTGTTATAAAAGGTTATACCAAGCCCAACAAATGAGTTATGAACCTTATGAAGCCGGTGAAAGGGAGCACGTAGTTTATCCTTATTTCTAGTATTAATATTATGAATATCACTGTTTTTAGTGTATAAGTGTATATTTTGCCTAATATATAAGATGTTAGCGAATATGAATTGCGATGCCACCGTGAGAATACCGATATCTTTAAAAAAATCTCTTAGGGACACTCTAGCACCCAGTTGGTAAATTGCTCGAAAGCGTCATGTTAAGCTTGCAAGAATCAATTATCTCTCTACACTACCTAGCAGTTGTCTACCTGCGCAGTCTAGTTACAGAGTCCTAGCCGTTACAGTGGAATCCTGGATTGTTACCACCGTACCTTTAATACAACGCCGTTCCAAGTAGGCCGCTGCGGACACAATTTGTCGAAGTGGCAGATTACTGACCTCAGTGTGAGTGTGAGTGCGTTGTCTCTTATCACACCATGTCCCACTAACTGGAGTGCCCAACAACCAACGTGGCAACCTACTGGGCTGAAACAATTTTTGACTGGGCCTGCGCTTGACCTCGATCACGCCTCATGGAAAGCCATTGATGAGGTCTATGACGGAACGAGCAAGCCCAGAAGATGCCTGTTCACTCTTGTTTTGCAAGTATATGGATTGAAAGTGGAAGGGAACATAGATGCAGGCAGAAGAGTACCATAGGTACAAAAAGAAGATGAAAAAGCTTCAAAATAAAACTGGAAGGACTATTCAAACAGCTCGCGCTTCGTCCTCCAAAGTTTAAACAACAAAATGAAAAAGGATAAGTACTGTAAATGTCCACACAGTCATATAATGTAAGCGCTCCTCGGTCCAATTATGTTCAAAATCTAAACAATCCGCAACACGCTTACAGTGTTGCGTTCCGACGTTATAATAGAACATTCATGTTTATATTTGCTTCACGAAAAATATGAAGTTTTTTCTTTTAATTTCCGAGTTTTTGTGCTCGTTTCGGAATGAAAGGTATCTCGCTCGCGAGCTGGGAGCAGTATTTTTATGTTTCCTTTATATTATTCTGCTTTTATGAACTGTTTTATCAATTTATTGTTTGCTGGTGTATTTTATGGAGTTTGCTCGCAAATGTTGTTAAAAAAGTCGTGAAATTGAACAATAGGAGGTGTTTACCAACTGCACGGAGATAAATAGCTTTTTACTAGGGGATTTTTTTATTACTTTACGAGATAAGAAACTGGGAAATAAGCCTTGTTACTGCTACTGTTGTTACTGCCTCGTCGGTCTAGTAGCGTCGCAACCACTGCTGCTGAACATGAGGTCGTGGGTTCGATTCCCAGTTTGGGCAAAGTTTTACTGTTGCAAAAGTAAAACCCTGGAGTCTGGTTTTGTGTCTGTTTAGTGGCAATACGGTTTTTTTTCGTGGGAAATCATCAAAGTCTCCTGCTCTGGATTGGAGCAGGAGGACGTGTCAGTATTTTACTGACTAAAACCCACCCGTGTTCTTTCAGTTACCTGTGTGCCAGGGGCCACGGTACCCGCACCCCTGACAGGATGGCAATACGGTTGCCCCGTATTACATGCAAAAGGGGGTTACCGTATTGCTGTTCACCGGGCAGAAATTCTACACACCCACACCTATCACGAGCTTTGCGGTATTTAATGGAAGATATTTTCGGAATAGAAAATACAAAAACAAAAGTCCGCGGGATAATTTCCGATCTCCACGCGGGCGAAGCCGCTAGCAAAAGCTAGTATAAACATTTAAACAAAAACGTTATAACGTACAGAAATAAACTATTCAAATATCACACCGCTTTCATCCAAACACTTCACATCGCTAAACAGATCTTTTAGAGCTTTCCCACTAATTTGTCCCTTTACGGGGACACACAGGTAGATGAGACACCGAATGTTAAATAAACAAATATTGTGATAGAAAGTCTGACAATTATAGTATTCTGTTGTGTATGACAGTTGCATATATTCCCAGGCTTGCTAAGTTTGATAATAGGACAACATTTTGAATCAATTTCCACTAGTAGAAGCAAAAAACCGAGGAGCTAACGAATGGCGTTCGCCTTTTCCGTTTCACCTCCCCAAGTATTGTTGGCGTAACAAGCCCCTATCTTATTGGCGTACGCTAGCTGTTATATGGCATATCATTTTGTGTTTCGTAACGTTAATTACTTTATTGTAAAGAATCTATTTCTTATAACTGAACAGACAGCTGTGCTGCCGGGGAGGTTGTTGTTACAATTCTTCCATTAGAAGTGGTGAGGGGTTGGCGTTTTGCTGTACTTTTTTATGTAATTTTGACCTTCAAAAAGTGCTGATTCTCAGTCTAGTTTGAATGAATCACTTATGATATCAATATCACCACGAAGCCACAATCAATGTGGCTAAGTAATTGGGTTGTGGAGATCCTATATGCAGTATGTCCACGTTAAATACAGACAATTAATTAGCTGCATCCGGTTCGACTGGAAGCCGAACCCAGCAGACTTGGGAAAAGGCTAGGCAGATGATGAAGTAGAAGCACAAACTCAAAGCATTTGGCAGCAAAATGTATGGAACAGTAGATTTTTTGAGACCCGCTATTGAGTCTAGACTGATATGCTGAATTCATGGTTACCTACAGTTTGCCCTCTGGTTAAAAACTTATCCTGAATATCACTATCCGTAAGTATACACATTCTTTTAATACAGTTGTACGAAAAAACAAAGTTATATTCTTTGAAAATTATAGGACAAATATGTTCACAATCGCTTGAAGACATTGTTACTATTGATGTCAACATTAAGCTAAGCTAAGCCGGCTTATTATCCAAGATCTTGACCTATAATTCAAGCTGTTGTCTTGGCATGCACTCTTTGGCACTAAGTTGCAAACCAGTGCCAGTAAAATTTTGTCTTTCACATCGTTTTGAGAGGGCCTCGTGGGGACATGATTGGAAAAAAAAGGCTAGGCAGATTGTATTTTTTGTTTTGCATCCTTTTGAAAGTGCTTTTGGTTTGGTTGTTGCCATGTTGGTACTGTGAAATTTTAGATCAGAGTGACTAGGTCTCATATCGAAGCCTTCGAGTGAAAACCTCATAGGTGTAAAAGAAGTAACTTTTCAGGAGGAAGAATAATATACCTACCGAATATGCTGTCGGATGCGAGTGTTTATGAGGTTCTCGTTTACTTTCATAGATGGCGTTATGAGTGTCGAATTAACGTATTAGTGAGATCAGGATGTGCGTTGCGATGTTTTCTTCCTAGAAACGCAATAAAATAAATTTGGACAAAAGTGCATTCCCGAGGATTTTCGCTCTAAGGGCGGCGATATGGCAGAATAATTATTATTGAAAACGTGCGGTCAAATTGATTTTTAAAAATTGAAAATGCGCCGACGACTTACGTATACCTACATACAGCTTGTGTCAGAATTGTGTAGTCATATTTAATTAAGGGTTTGGTATACCTCCAAGCCATTAAACTGAACACCTTTCTCCATGGGACCATGGACGGAAATGCCAGAAAAAAAAACAAATCCTGTTCTGCCTTAATGATGGATAAAACATTAAAAAAAATATATAGAATTAAATTGAAAATTCAACAAACTTAAGTTTATACAGCATGTATTTAAAAAAGTGTAATCATTTAAGACTGTGGTACAGGCTATCAAACTGAATCACATTCAGCTAAAGTTCTCAGGTGCCCCATACACTTGGGACAAGAAGGTATTGAAGTGTTGTACGAGATACTCGATATTTTTTTTTGATTAAAATATTGGTTTTACGGAAAAAATTGTTCGATTTTATCGATGCCTTAGTTCACAATTGCACTAACTACAAATTTTTCAATTTTCACTTTTTTAATGCCTAACACACTAAATTTTGTGCTCTTTCGTTTGCGCATATCGGAATACCGTTATTCCGTCTCTTTCTACCAAAAACGTAGGTAACAGTTGTATTAACTATGTTCCATGAATGTTTTATTATACTAATGACCTTTATTTTTGTAAATCTGATCAAGATATACTTCAACTGATTTTAAGTTTCTCAACTGGAGAAAATATCAAAACACAAACATATTAAACACATTTGCAATATCTGCTCATACTTTTTAGCAGTGGTTTAGGACTGTATTAATGTGTTATTCCACCAGAATATAGCCAGTATTGCAAAGATATTCCATCCACTTTTGCTGCTATTGTTTACAATAAATGTGTTGACACTGAATCGTCTGATGATGATCAGGATGAAGAGTCCATTGTTGAAGAAATATATGTTTTTATTCATTTTTTCAGTAACTAGTTAGTAATTAATAATTGTTACAAACTGAAGAATGAATTTATGAATTTTCTAATTAGCGTACAATTGGGCTTCAGTACTGTTATTTTTTTCATTGTGAGTTCGAAAAATATTTTATTTGATTGCAGTTTAAAAAAAACTGTTTGTTTTATAAAGAAAAATACATTAAGAACTAGCTTTTGCCAACGGCTTCGTCCGCTTGGAAGTCGAAAGTTATCCCATGGGAACGTACTACCGGTATAAAAAGTATCAAAGTGTTGTTTTTGTCCACGCATTTTTTTTTAACTTTCCATTTGCCTAAAGGATCATACGAAAAAAAATATTGCCGAATTGGTCGTGCCGTTCTCAAGTTTTGCGCTTAACAACATATATTTATATTTAGATTTGGATCACTGTTTTATTATTTTATCTATTTAATGCAATATCCATACATATTAGGTATTATCCTTCTTCATGGACCTTGAACCAGCCTGGTAATGCTGTTTAATATTTTTGAGCTTTTCACTTAATGCGTGTCAACATAATCAATCTTAGTGCATAATTGTATTAAATTGTGGCTTGTATGTTTATTTAGCGATTTTGAAAAATATATATGTACTAATATTAGAATATTGAGATATTATGATGGAGTTAAAGGGCTAGTCTTTGTATTGATGCATATTTGTTTTGTTATTTTACTTTGTTTATGTACGTTTCTTGTCTAAATTTAAAAAAAGTTTAAAGCTCTCTCCTCAAAATTGACAATTTTGTATTTAGTGCAATTGTGAACTAAGGCATCGTTATGGTCGAGACCTTTAAATATGACTACGGATTTCTAATACTTACATGCTGTATTTAATATTTATTTTTTCGGATCGAAAATCAGGCCCTGTAACTTCACGCTCAGCAAACTTACTACTAAACCAACGGACAATACAGTAAAGCTGCTGGGGAGTTTATTGCTCCACTTCTTCTTCCCAGCTAAAGCACTAGGAAGTGGTGAAGGGTGGGCGTTTTTTGGGAGACTCTCTTATGTATTGTGACGTTCGATAGGTGCTGATTCTCAGCCTAATTTGAATAATAGACTTTTGATTTTGATTTTGAAAGCTTCACCAATAATAACGAAAATAATTTAACAAGGAGTTTTAGTCTACAATTTAACTATTACCATAATCCTGTAACAGTTCCAATTAATCTAGTAATGACGTCATAACTCACAGTTTCAATTTAAATGCCAGAAATATTTGTTCAGTTGTAACTACAGCCGAGGCGCTATGGACACAGTAAGTACGCATTGTTACATTACTGAAATAGTTTACGTTACGTAAATTAAGGCGTTTAATTACTGTTTTGGTAACATTGATTAACTTTTAAATCGGATTTATACCATGATTGTATTTTTTTGTTTTGAAAACTTTAGTCATCATAATATGCCTAACCTTTTCCCAACTGTGTTGGGTTGACTTCCTGTCTGACCGGATTCAGCTAAACACCAACTACTTATCTGACTTCTACAACCCAGTTACTGGGTAACACGATACTCCTTGGTAAGTCGGGTTGTCAGACTTTCGGCTTTCTTACGATCTGTAACGACTGACAAAGGTCCACAAATGACAGCTGAGACCAGTGGCTTAACGAGCTTTCCGAGCCATGGAAGGGTCTGGTATGTAAAGATCACCCATCCACGGACCAATTACGGCAAGCGTAGCTTAACCTAAACGCTGGACCCGTGCGGCAGAAGACTCTCTCTCTCTCGAATTTTTGTTTCCAGAACATGCCTTGGTTGCTCACGATGTTCTAAAAGTCTTTTAAACTGGCTTTTCCTCATAGTTGGGAGCAGCCACTAAGCTAAGATGCCCTGACCAAATAGGTTAGGTTAGAACCGTGAGTATAAAACTGCGCGCAAGCCGAAATGAGTATAGCGAGTGGTGCGGCGCGGCAGCGGCCGACGAGAGCTCCATCGTCCCTACCTTGACGCCGAGGAATCAGCCACCCATGTCATCCTGGAATGCGAGGCCGTGGCTTCTCAACGTGAAGAAATCCTCGGAACAGTGAGGTCGCTCCGCGAAGCCTGTGAAGCTCCCAGGAAGCTTCTGTGCTTTTGGGTGGAGCTTGGCTGGCTTTGTTAGCCAGTATCTCCACGCACAACGTACCGAATAAGGAGTCTACGTGCGGAAAAGGGAGTCCCATCATCATCAAAGAGGTTTATAAGTCATGATATTAGAGGTTCTGTAATAATTTTGACAGAAAATGGTAACTGTTTGAGGTTTCGATTGAATAGATGCCCTCTTAAACACAACACACTTCAATGTTCCTAGACATCCCAAAATAAACCTGAGCGACAAAACAATAAACTAATACAAGTGGGTGGTCTCTTGAAAAATCGTTCATCGATATTCTTATTCGCGGATCGCGAATACGATACGATACCTGTATCGAATACTAATATCTCATTTTGAAACGTGCTCGAATGAGGTACTTATTTTATTACAATTATTCTCCGCCCTTACCCCAATTAATTGCGGTGGCCCGATTTTTTCTAATTCTTCCATACTTCTCTATTAGTCTTCTTCTCGGTAGTCACCCCCTTTCTAACCGTATAACGTTCACACATTGCATTAATATTTTATCGTGCGGACTACGCATCACGCTGAAATACACGTAAAATCCTGCATCGCGCAAGCACACTTTGTCGCGCAACTGAACCGTCAAATTGAGAACTGGTATCAAGACGGATGGGAATACCTTGCGCTAATAACTAGTCAAGTAACTGTTACTAACTTGGAAGAAGCGCTCGGCGGCCGCTGCCGCGGCACCACTCGCTTTGCTCGCTCGGCTCGCGCACGGTTGGTCGCAATTCTAACCTTTTTTTTTTTTTTTTTGATTACGGGGGGAAATCCTCATGGATGTCCTCCGCCCCGGGGAGGGCGAAGGGGTCTGTCAGACTCTTACTGACTAAAACCACCCCGGTGTTCCATCTCTCACTTACGCCGGGGATCACGGGAACTAGTAAGTCTTCCGCGATCCCCGACTAGTGCCGGCCCGCCTATGCGGGCCACCTCGCGATAGGGGGGGAGTGAGGTGTTAAACTCCCCCCCACATCAATGAGAGGCGCGCGTGGACCACAACGCGCCACCATCTCGGGTCCTAAGAAGTAGGGGGCGACGGATTCCCCAGTCCGTCGCCCCTGGACCCATTCAGGGGGGCTGGAAGAGGGCGTTGTCCGCCCTCCGCCGACGCCCGGTGCGTCTGCTGCGGATCGGGTTAGCAGAAGCAATCTCTAAATGACTGTATCGCAGAAGGACACCACCGCGTCCCAGGACTCCTCGCTGTCGACCATCGAGTCGACAACGGCCGGCAGCGACAGGTCACTGCCTACTCCTGAGATGAGGGCACGGCGCGGCTCCGTCCAAGCGGCACACTCTGCCAGCGTGTGCCACGCCGTGTCCTCCCGACAGTCGACGCAGTGGTGACACCGAGCGTCCGGCTCCCTGTTTATGCGACACAGGTACTTCCCGAAGCAACCATGCCCCGAGAGCACCTGTGTCACCCGAAACGACAGGGAGCCGTTCGCAATTCTAACCTAACCTAACCTATTCGGTCGGTAAGCAAGTATGGTGCAGTTCACAATTTATCGACAGTTTATAATCTCGCTATATAGATTATGAACTAACGGTGTTCACAATCATACGGTGAAATATACAACGTCTTGACAGTCGTCGGGCAGCTGCCCACAGACACAAGACCTATCTAGTCGGAGGATCCTCCTTCCTCTCATTCTCAGTTCATCTGCAACTAAAGGACCACAAATCATCATATGCTTAGCCCTTTCCGAAGTATGTTGGGGTTAGCTTCCAGTCAAACTAAATGCAACTGAATACCAGTATTTTACATGAAGCGATTGCCTATCTGACTACCACAACCCAGTTACTGGGTAATACGATCGATACCCCTTTATAAAACTGTTGCCAGGATTCTGACAACCCGTAAAGACTTTCAAAGATCTACGAATGAGGAATGACAGCCAGTGCCCAGTAACAAACGGCTCAACGAGGCACAGAGAGTCTTCCATATGTAAAGATGCCCATTCAAGGGCCAACCGCGGCAAGCGTAACTTAACTAGGGCCCCAATTCTGTATCATTATAATAATTCCCCGCTGAATCTTACTACGTTCAAACTACATCAATATCGTGTTTAGTATAAACCAATGTACCGGTAAGGAACGGAAATGTCATTTTCTGTACGTTCCAAGACAATATGTCGATATTTATTAGCAGATTTCGTGTGTGATCTAAGAAATTGACGTGGTTCGGAGTAAGGAATCGTTAAGTGGTCAAAGTTAATTAGGGTTCTGATCGATTGAACCATGCAGGTCTTATTTCTTAGCCACAAACATAACTAAAGGATCACAAATATGTAATTAAAACTAGCTTAAATATTATCCCGCGGAAACTTACTACCGAGATAAAAGTACCATAGGCGTCATTAGAAAACCAGCGTCAGACAGTATCTGTCTGGCATTAATGCTGAAATGAACCTTTTTGGCGCAGCCGTGAGGCACATATTGTAGTACCTAGTTATTAATTTTCACTTTTTTTAGGGTTCCGTACCTCTAAAGGAAAAAACGGAACCCTTATAAGATCACTTTGTTGTCCGTCCGTCCGTCCGTCCGTCTGTCAAGACCGTTTTTCTCAGGAACGCGTGGAGGTATCAAACTGAAATTTCTATATGATACTTAGTTCTACTGTCCCTGGAAGCTGTAGAAAAATCAACCTTCTAAGTCAACGCAATCAAAAGATACAGCCATTTAGGCCGCAAAATTCCGCAAATTTTCGAAACTCGCACGGGAATCAAAACCTACAGGGTACTTCCCGTGAACTTAGAATCTTGAAATTTTGTACGAAGTCACGTCTTATAGTACAGATATAGGAAAAATTACGAAAACCGAAAATTTTTAGTTTCGTCATATAAAAAAAATATTTTTGACAATTTTGAACTTTTACTTATATACCCACAGGTTTGTACGGAACCCTCGGTGCGCGAGTCCAACTCGCACTTGACCGGTTTTTTTTTGTTATTTATTTTGTGTTACACGAACTGTGTCCAAATAAACGGTATTCTTTCTTTCTTTCGTTACCCAGTGTGCACAAATTTCATCCAAATCCGTTCAGCCGTTGTTGCGTGATTGAGTAACAAAGATCAAAACATCTAAATATCCAAACATTTAAACATCAAAACTTTCACATTTACCTAAAATATTAAGTAGGATTCAATTCAGTCAGTCTGGTCCAGAACCAATGTGCTCTAACCGCAAATAGAGTTAAGCTGACAGCATAAAACAGACAATTTTGGCAGACCCCGCTAGGTCAAGTATGTTTTAATGGTGGCTGCGAGCGTGCCAGAACTTGTTCGTGTATTATAATACAATCTTCTGTGAACATGTTTCATGCTGGCTGGAAATGAACGCTGATGAGTAACACGTTACAAAGCGAGCATTCGTGCAGTTAGTACGGGGAAACAAGCGAGAGAGTAACACGACATACTCGCTGCGAACGTTACATTACGCCCCGTTTCGCGGGTCACTATCCACCTTTACACGTTGCGCGGTGTAATTGCATCTATCTGCCCACTTAATCAAAAAGGGGCGTAATTTAAACACCTGTAATGAGGTTCCACCTAGCCACGTCTTAAGCAGTGATGAGTCTATTGAGTAACAAATGACAATCGTTTTCAATGATTTGTCAGTTGAATCAGTTCATTGCTCTGTAACGCAATCAATATTGTTGAATATGTCGAAATGATAGCCAATGTGATTGAAGTTGCTCATGCAGAAAGGGGGATAAGCAAAAGGCAAAAAATTCAGTTCTACTATTTAGATGTTTGCATGTTTGTTACTCAAAAACGCAAAAAAAAACGAAATTGGATGGACACACATGGCACACAGATAGTTTTTAATCTAGGTTAAAACATAGGAGACTGTGTGCCAATTTTTTATTATAATCTCGATAGCACGTTCTCAGGGGATAATGTCCGACCTCTATGTGGGCGAAACCACTGGCAAAAGCTAGTTTGCGTGTATCAAAAATGTATGGTCAAATTCAAGGGTGTGGAGACCATTGACCTCCATGGAAACTACATTATAATCCCGAAAAAAAAAAACTGTGGCACCCCGGTAAACTCCGGTAAACGGTAACACTTGAACAATTACGTGTGTATTTTTTTATCGTCAATACAGGATTTCACATTGGGTCCTTGGGTCCTGATTGCTCTCCGTAAAAAATGATAAGTGTGCGATCGAGTTCAGCCATTAAAGGTAACAGCACAGATTTTTACGATAAAAATACAAAGGGAAAGAAAGGGATAAAAGAATTACAATTTCCCAATGAAAGAAAGGGACTTTTCCAAAAGACATCAACGCGCGACTCATCCGTGTGCTCGTTCACCCATAGATACACAGTATACATATAGCTCATAGAAGTCCGGTCGAAGTGGAGGAGCCTGGGGGAGGCCTATATCCAGCAGTGGCCGCCTTTCGGCTAAAATGATGATGATTAATAAAATTGATAAGTTCTCACGAAAATCCAGGCAAATGTTCGAACTCCGGACTACTAAACTGTTTCTACATAGAATACCCGTAATACATTCATAAAATTCTGTTATAAATGAGAAAACAAAATTATTCAGTTGAGTGATAAACAAATTTTTGTTTATTTGAACTGTCTACACTTGAAAACCAACGAATTTATAATCTCATTCAAAATTGAGACCACAAAACACACATACCTACTTAGTGCAAACACTTTTTACGTCCAACTTTCATTCAAAAAGAACATAGGCATGTTTGCCAAACATTCGACATTTATTTTTATAGTATTTGCCAAACGTGCAGCCATGGTGTACCACCATAGCATCGAAGTGGACGCAAACATTGGATTGTTAGCTTAGGATCTTTTTGCGGTCTAAAAATAAAAATGAACACCCGGAAAAGAGGTAAAAATTTGGCATATGTGCACCTTTATTAGTTGGTTCTAATTAGAGCAGAAACGTTTTTGAAACAAAAATTGCACGGCAAAAAATGCTAGCCCGAATTAAAATTTTGTCTTTCTACAAGGCAAATATCACTAAACACAGGTTTTTTTTGGCTGGGAAATCATCAAATAACTTCTCCCGCTCTGGATGGAGCAGGAGAGCGTGTCAGACTTTTACTGACTAAAACCCACCCGTGCTCCCTCAGTAGCCTGTGTGCCAGGGCGGCAGTATCTCTTTCGAACAACTCGCACCCCTGGAAGGCATCGGTCCTTGCGGGGCCCCATCGTTCTGTGCTGACATCTCTTTGAGGCGTGCATGGAACACAACGCACCGTCGACCTGGGCTTGGTCCTTACCGGACAGCGAGCTACCCATTACTCGCCGTCCGCAAGCCCACACCTACGGTGGCCAGGAAACAGCCCGGGATTCTCGACACCCAGGGCGTCTCCTGCGGAGGCTAGGACGCATATTACATATACTGCCTCTCCCTCACGTGCGCCGCCTCCCACTTCGCGAGTATTACTGCTTCGCTGAAGGAGGTGACGGCTACCCACGCACTCTCGCTCCGAACCATGGCCTGGAGCCGGACGCGAGAGATCGCTGCCGCCGATCACCTCCATGAGGGCACGGCGGTGCTCCGCCGAAGCCAGGCAGAACTCCACCGTATGCTCCACCGTGTCCTCAGGGCGATCTACGCAATGGAAACACCCGGGCGTTTCCTCCTGCCTTATCTGAAACAGGAACCTCCCGAAGCAGCCGTGTCCGGTGAGGACCTGCGTCAGGCGGAAGGTGAGGACGCCATGGCGCCTCTCCAACCACTCCTCAAAGAGGGGAGTACCGCCGCAATCGTGGCGTGCCCAACTTATACACAGGTGGCACGCGTCAATTGCAGAGGCAACTGCCACGACAACATGATGCTTGAGTATTTTAGGACTGAGGTCAGTGCTCTGTTTGAAAATAGGTCTTACTGCTCAAATACACTGGTGGCATGCTGTCGACGGCAGCCGCCGACTCTGGTCGACGACTACAGTTGCTTCTGCTGTTGACGCGTGTTGTTCATGTGTATGAGCACTAAGACTTATTCTCATATGAAGCACCGTACCGTATTTGAGCACTGTACTCAAATACGCGAGTAGCATGTCGTCTACGGCTGCAGTTGTTTCTACCGTGGACGGCTGCCGCTCGTGTGCATGAGCACTAAGACCTATTTCCATAAAAGTACCGTATCGTATTTTAGCAAAGAACTCAAATATACGAGCAGAATATCGTCGACGAATGCAGTTGCCTCTGCCATTGACACGTGTCACTCATGCGTATGAGCATTAAGACCTATTCTCATATAGAGATCGAAAGAGCATTCATCGCCACACCTACTCAAATGTAGGTTGATTTCAGAATGGATTTAATCAGTGTTGTCACATATAAACCGCAAAAATACTTTTTAAAATTGAAAAAACACATTGGTACAAAAAGGCCACCTTATTCCACTATCAAAATATCTTTGTATTGAAGTGTGTGGGTTGCGGGAAGACAAGCAAAACACGTGTGTACGCCACGAATGGTTTATTACGACTCTCTACTTAATACTAATACATGAATAATTGTACTTTAGCTACACATACATACTTATACACCACACCACAGGGGTTGGTGAAAAAAAATAAAAATATAAAAGAGTTAAAAATGTTTTTTTTTTTTTTTCTTAAACTATGAATTACTAAGTATAGTGATTAAGAATATAAAATTAGTAATACATTTAGTAATACATTATTTTTTAAACAATTTAGTGCGGTTTTTGTGTACAATTTCTTCTTTATTGTTTTTCATAATTTTTACATTTGGTTCTTTATCTTCAATAACAATAAATGGACCATTATACAAAGTATCCAATTTATTTGCAGTTTCATTTTTTAACAATATTAAATCACCTTTGTCATATCGCACTTGGTTTACGTTTTTGTCATACATAGTTTTTCTCATCTCTTTACTTTTTAACAGATTATTTCGCGCATCTTTGTGTGCTACTTGTAAACGATATCTTAATTCTAAACTATAATTATCTGGATTATATAAAGGTTCTATACTACTACTTATTCTACTCGGAATTTCACTGGGTTTTCCAAAAACTAATTCATACGGGGCATATTTTGTAGAAGAATGTATAGTGTTATTAAAAGTAAAACACCAAAATGGTAGCCAATGGCTCCATGTTTCAGGAAAATTATCGCATTGTATTCTTAAGAATGAGCCTAAATGTTTATGCGTATTTTCGAGTGAACCAATTGATTCGTGGTGATATGAAGTTGAGTTTAATTTTTCAATTCCTAAAAGTGTACAGACTTCTGTCATAGTAGATGACATAAACTCTGTGCCTTTATCTGTGGCTATTATTTTTGGAATTCCGAACCTTAAAATAAATTGATTAACAAATGCCTTTGCAACGGTGACCGTTTCCTTATTTTGTAGAGGATAAGCCTCAACAAATTTACTTAATTCGCACTGCAACGTAAGTATATAATTATTACCATCTATATCTTTATCTAAGGGTCCAACTAGATCTAAAAACACTTTCTCGAAAGCATATGAAGCTGTGGTGGTTATTACCATCGGCTCCTTGGTTTTTCGCGAATATTTGGATTTTTGACATTTTTCGCATTTATTTACAAAGTCTTTGACGTCTGCTTCCATGCCTGGCCAGAAATATTTCCTCTTAATATTGTTCATCATTCTCCGCACGCCTGCGTGACCGCTGGTGGGTAGTAAGTGATAGTCATTAATAATAAATCTCTTATCTCTTTCATTATTTACTTTTTCTACTCCTCGTAAAATACATATCCGTGGACCGGTCCACTTTTCCTTATTTTGAATCTCTTCGATAAGTTCTTTTATGAATAACGCGTTACTTTTTCCTTTTATTATACATATTTCGTCGACATTTATATTTTTACTCAATTGACTTAATTTCTCAACAAAAACGGCTCGCGTGTATTGTTCCTTGAAATCAAGATTTATGTATAATACTTTTTTATTTTGGGAATATGCAAAACACTCGGTTTCTACATCTATATCCACTTGTTTTCTTATCCTATTTAACTCTTTTCCCTCTATTAAAATTATTTCTACTGCACTACTCGGCATTCGCAATAATTCTACGATTCTCGGTTGATCAGGCCGATCGTCTGTGTCATTATTGGTGATTGGAGTAGCATTTCTGTCTTTTGTCTCGTCTAATTTCCTTTTCTGTGCTCTAGTCATTACATTGATTATGTTCTCATTAATACGTTTTAATTCTTCGGAGTTTATTGGAATTCTAGACAACGCGTCTGCTACGGCGTTATCTTTTCCTTTTATGTATATAATGTCATAATCGTATTCTTCTAATGTTAATCGAAATTTTAATAATCTGCTTGATGGATCTTTCATTCCAAATAAATATAACAGTGGTTTGTGGTCTGTCATGATTGTAAATTTCTTACCTAGAAGATATGGCCTAAAATATTTTATTCCCCATACTATCGCAAGTAACTCCTTCTGTATAGTTGGGTAATTTTTCTCTGCTTTATTTAGTGGTCGACTCGCATAAGCGACTGGTAGCATGTCTTTATTACAAAGTACTGCTCCTACAGCAATACCTGAAGCATCAGTTTGTAAAATGAACTCGTTTTCATTTGAAAAGTCTGGGTATTGTAAAACGGGTGGTGATATTAACGCTTTTTTCATTAAATTAAATGAATTTTCGCACTGGTCAGACCATATAAATGGAACATCTTTACGACATAAGAAATTTAAAGGAATAGTTATTTCTGCAAAGTTTTTTATAAACTTTCTGTAATAATTACAAAATGCGACGAAGCGTTTTACTTCTTCTGTACTTTTTGGTGTTGGGTAATTTTCAACAACTTTTATTTTGGCTTTATCCGGACTTATTCCTTCTGCTGACACTGTGTGTCCTAAATACAAAAGTTCCTTTTTTAAAAAATTGCATTTATTGGGGTTCAATTTTAGATTAACTTTTCTAAGTCTCTCGAAAACATCTATTAAGTTTTTATTGTGACTTTCAAAATTACGTCCAAATATTACAAGGTCATCAAGGTATATGAAACACTTCTCATACGTTAAACCTGACATGGCAATAGTCATTACCCTTGAAAAAGAACTCGGACTGGTTTTAAGTCCCATTGGCATCCGTTTCATCTGGAATTGTCCAGTATTAGTTGTAAATGCAGTAAGTTTTCGTGACTCTGGGTTCAAGGTCACTTGGTAATATGATTGACTAAGGTCTAAATGGGTAAAATAAATGGCACCTGAAAGTGACTCTAGAATATCAGTAATATTCGGTAAGGGGAATTTGTCATCCTGTATAACTTCATTTAATTTACGGTAATCTATTACTAATCTCCATTTTTTGCTGTCGTCATTAGATTTTTTGGGCACGAGTAAAATTGGGCTAGACCACTCACTTTGAGCTTCCTCTATAATATCATCGATTAACATTTGTTTAATTTGCTTATTTATTTCTGGTTTTTGACTGTTTGGCAACCTATACGGTTTTGTATAAACGGGACTAGTATTCGGTTTTAAATAAATATTATGTTCATAAGATTTAGTAGTTGTAAGCTTATCACCCGGTAGGTAAAAGATGTCATTGTACTTTGTACAAACTGCTTCTATCGTCCCACGCTCAGTTGGATGTAAGTGATCTAATTTTAGTAATCCTAACAAGGTATTAGCTCTCTCTGCGTTTGATTGACATTTTTTAAACTGACAGATTTGGTAATCGTCTAGAGAATGCATCTCTGGTTGAAAAGTTGGTATAGTAATTGATTCTTCTTTAGTATTTAATATTTTTATGGGGATTACGTTATTTACCGGCTTTACTATTAAAGCTGCTAAAAATAAATCTTCTTGTAATTGTTTTGGCAATACAACACAATCATTATTTAATTTATTATTCATTAGTTGTATATAATGAATGGACTCACTTCTTGCAGGAATAGTCAAGTAATTACGTGATATATTTGGTGACGCATAAAGTGGTATAATATTTTTACATTCGTTATGTAGTGTTATTGTATCATTTTCTAAGTTAATATGTGAATTAAATTTCGATAAAAAGTCTAATCCGAGAATTCCATCCGACTTGAACGGTAAATTATTGAACAAATAAAATTTGTGATTAAAAGTACTATTTTGAGTACGCAATGTAAGATTAACATAACCTTGCGAATAAGTTTTGCCACCGAAACCATTTATTACAATTCTATCTTCATACACAGGAATGTGTTCCGATAACACCTTCTTAGAAACAACGGAAATGGACGCGCCGGTGTCAAGTAACCATGAACACCTAGTATTGTTAATGTTAAAGTGTACGTACCTAACATTTTTATTACACGTTAAAATGTTATATGATTTAGGAACGAAAAAACTGATTTTCGTCCTCTGTTTTTACGTTTTCTGTTTGGGGGTCCTCGCTCGCTTGGGCTGAAAACATTCTTCGTGGATTATATCCACCTCGAGTACCTCTACCACAATAATATTTAGTTGGATTTTGGTTATTTCCAAAGTTTGAATAATTAGTACCTCTTCCGCGTGTATATGTATATCTACCTCTGGGGTTACCATTATACCTAGTCTGATAATTATTATTATTACTGTAACTTTGACTCGTATTATAATTTCCACGGTACCGCGAACCTTGATTATAATAATTATTTCGTCCTCTTCTGTTGAAATTATTATTTTTATTATTATACCTGTTATTCGGCTTTTCCCTTGCGCTGAAAATACCGTTGGAAGTTGTGGGTTGTCCCAGCTCCTCGTCTTCAGCTGCACGCACCGCATCCTTCAACTCTGAGTAGTTCCGTGCTGAAATGATAGTGCTTAAACGTTTATACCTTAATCCATCTGTAAATCTTTTAATCGCGTATTTCTCGTTTATAGGTCTCAGTATTTCTCTTGCCTTTTCGTTACCATCAGCTTGAGCAATGGTGAGGTCTATAAACAATTCTGTTATTTTATTTCCATATTCACTAATGGACATATTATTTTGACTGAAATTATTTAATTGACTAAGTATAGAGTTGGCTGACTTTTTCGTCAATAAATAAGTTTTGATATCCTGTATAAGGCTTGTAATATTTTCATATTCGCCTTTTAATTTTAACTTTGCTGTTTTAGACAGTCGTGTTTTCAAAACAAACGAAATTAACATTTTTGTTTGTTCGGGGTCCTTGAGACAGCTGTTGTATAATTCTACAGCGTCTATAATTTTTTCAATTGTACGTTCTGATCCATCCATTTCTGGTATTAAAGATGTTGCTGTTTTTAGATCGAACTTCTCCATGTTTAATATATTTGTTTCTGCTTCACTTTCAAAATGATATGTCAGAATCTTATTGTAAACGGAATCTATTCTCTCCTTCAAGACTTCGTAAATATATTCCGCTAATTCTAACGAGCTTTTTTGCTCGGTAAATATACTTATAATAGTTTTATAAAACGAATATAGCTCTTTAGCTTTTATTATTTTTTCTTCAACCTTTTCTTTATATTGAAACCGTCTACTTGGACCTAACTTCCTTAAATTAATTTGAATATCAGTTAATTCACTTAAAATGCTTTCTAAATCTTTTTCCATAGAATAGAATGAAATTAAAACATACTTACATTTGATTAATAAAATTAATAATGTACCTAGTAGGTTGGTCCATATGATTTAAATTTATATTTCCTATATATTTTGTTTTTCCCATGTGACATTCCGATATTATTAGGCTGTAAGTTGCTGTAAGACACAAAGTTACACTGTAATATAACAAAAGTATTAATTATAGGGGCTTATTACTAAACTTAATTGTTCATTTAAGGTTCTTCTTAAAGGGACTGCGAATGTTTTTTTTTTTTTCCATAATGGGTGTTGTGAGACAGTTAGTTCATTTTTTATTATATATATTTTTTTTTCACTCTCTAAATACACTTTCACACTTTTCACTGCGCACTGATTTGATTTTTACACATTATTATCATTTCCTTCTTCACGTTCTCGCCTCCCCGACAACCGCAAACGCATTTTTCTTATTAATTCGGATTCAACTCGCTTTCCGATCCATTTCTTGTGTTTGTCCTTGACCTTTTTCCAAATAATTATGATTGCTGCAACGGCAATAATTGTCAAGGCCGACGCCAACAAAATGCTATTTATCTGAATGTATGATTCAACTGTAGTATTACTTCCTCCCGATGCATTTTGCGCGATTATCACCTCCTTATCTCCTGTTTTGGAGTATGATTTTCCCATTTTCGTGGTTTTGTACGTGACTAATCGTGTCGAATGTTCCCGTCGTAGTCTCTGTTTTTATCGAGCTCATTTTAAACGCTCTAAATCAGTGCACCGAGGCACACTGGAATCCGCTGAGTTGCACTATTCGCTCGCTACGCGATACCCGACGACGGTAGGTAGCAACCCGACGCCGCGGCGCTCGCGCATGGCAGGGTCGCCATGAAGTGTGTGGGTTGCGGGAAGACAAGCAAAACACGTGTGTACGCCACGAATGGTTTATTACGACTCTCTACTTAATACTAATACATGAATAATTGTACTTTAGCTACACATACATACTTATACACCACAGTATATTTTCTGAATTTCGTGAAAATACTTCTCGTGCAACGTGGAACTAAAAGCCGAAACGGATCAACATTAACACGTACTGGATTAATCGAGTAAAATCCGGCGGAATCCGGTTTGATCCAGTAAAATCTGGCTGTCCGGATAATACAATGACCGGGTGGGTGATATCGCGTATGGAAGCGGATAGAAGAAACATTTGTGGGCAATGATAGCAAGGTAACACATCGATTAAAGTAAATCTGTAAGGCCATAATAGTAGCTTTTTACTAAATGCATATGACAGTTTAAAACAAAAAACTGTCGGTCTGTTTGTTCCGGCTAATTTCCAAAACGGCTTTATCGATTATGATGAAAATTGATATGGGGATACTTTAAGCCCTGAGGAAGCACATAAGCTACTTGATTGACAAACATTGACAAACCATGAGGGCGATGCCGCCGGCGGAAGCTAGTACATTATAAAACACGCGTATTTGGTAATACTAATTTGAACTGTTTTCGGCGGAAGGTAAGAAGAAGAATGAAAGAGAATTCGAGATGATGAGAAGCACTAGGAGCGTCTTTCTACCCGATGAGCGACTTATGTACTGTGATAACACCGCCCGCCGTGCCGCCCGCGAGCGATACACCTTTCCTTGGTGGGCCGTAATCCACCACGTCGGCCCAGTGTGGTTTGATAGATGTTACATGGTTTCGAATTGTTGATTTTTGGACATGCCAGTATCCTCACGATGTTTTCCTTCGCCATTTTGAGAGCAGTGATGATTAAATAGTTTACACAAAGTAAAGCGCCTGTTTGGGTTCAAACCACGGAGTTAATACAAAGGTTCAAACTTACGACCTACAACTCGAAAGTCGCGCTTTAACTCTAGCCTCAGAATATGCTGCCATAAAAAACCTTTTTCAATAAAATATTTAATAACAAAAAAGGCCCTGAAAAAGTAGCTTTTATGTTCGAATATTTGAAATAAATCTTCTGAATCAATCACATTCATTCATAACCTATGATTGGTGTTACGATTGACATTTCAATCTGTCAATTTATCAGATTTTATCCGTATTTTAATGCGTTTCAATTACGAGACAGACAATGGATTCAATTTTACATATTAATCGCTCTGAAAGCGTACAATTGTGAAAATCGTATTGGAATATTTTATGTTTTCATGATTTGCTTTTTTTCAGGTGGATTGTTTTAGATTGCTGATTTTCAGCAATAGGGAAGGTTAAAACCCTCAACTGTTTGTATTTTAAATCGGGTGAGGAATACGGACAAGTACCATCATCTGCCTAGCCTTTTTCTTAACTATGTTGGGGTCGGCTTCCAGTCTAACCGGATGCAGCTGAATACCAGTATCTTACATGGAGCGACTGCCTATCTGACCTCCACAACCCAGCTACTGGGTAATACGATACCCCTTGGTAAGACTGGTTGTCAGACTTTCGGGCTTCTGACGACCCGTAACGACTGTCAAAGATCCACAAATGACTGCCGGGACCAACGGCTTAACGTGCTTTCCGTGGCACGGAGGGGTCCTGGTATGTAAAGATGGTCACCCATCCACTGACCAACCGCGGCAAGCGTAGCTTAACCTGGGCGATCGACCCGTGCAGCTATTGTTACTTAGCCACAAGCCCCTTAGGACAATTACGAATGTGACTTATTTCAATTCATATGTACTTTCGGAGGAGCTTGGATGGAGAATGAGTGACCATGTTTACATACCAAGACCTGCCCTTCAGTCTCTGCCCTTCGGAATGCACGCTGAGCCATTGGTTTTGGCTGTCATTCATTCATCTTTGAGAGTCGTGACAGGTCGTCGGAAGCCCGGAATTCTGATAGTCTTACGGAAGGGAGTATCGGGTTATCCAGTAAATGAGTAGTGGAGGTCAGATAGGCAGTCGCTCCATGAAAACTCAGTATTCAGCTGCATCCGGTTAGACTGGAAGTCGACCCTTAAATAGTTGGGAAATGGCTGAGCAGATGATGATGTATTTTTCTGAGATTATCTTGGACATTACTGACACCGGTGAAGGAAAATCATCGTAGGCAAGCCTGAACCTGTCTAAACTACGTTATTTTTTTTTTACTAATAAAATTGTGAAGAGACAAGATTTGATTTTTTGTATGTTTTTTTGTTACGCTTTCATGGTAAAGCGGCTGAACGAATTTGGATAAGATTCGGCTCATAAGTATACCATATCCTGGATCAGGGAATAGGATAGTTTTTAACCCGATATTCTCACGGAATTGAGACTTATGAAACTGGTGAAACCGCGGGCACAGCTAGTACCTAGTTGATATAAATCTAAAATCGCCAAACCGTCTTGAGCAAGCGTGGCGATCAATTCTCGTGCCTTCTCTGTATATGAAGATGCCTTTGCCCTGGAGTGGGACAAAATTAAAGTGATAGCTGGTATTATAGAATCAAGTTTATCCAACTAAACAGACAGCTGTACAGCTGGGGAGTTTATTGCGCCACTTCTTTCAAAGCAGTAGGAAGTGGTGAAGGGTGGGCGTTTTGGGGGACTGGCTTATGTATTTTGACGTTCAAAAAGTGCTGATTCTCAGCCTAATTTGAATAAGTGACTTTTGATTTTGATTTTTATTGTTATTGGCACGGAACGTGTTAAAAGCGTATGTGCGTTTATCCATTATAGGTACGAGTTAGTTCATTTCAAAATAAAGATTACATAATATGATGTATCAAAAACAAATGACTCTTTAGACTAGCAGCTGACATTGAATCTATTTGGTATGCTTGCTTTTGATCCAGATAAAATAGGAAAATATTTAACAGATCCTCTAAAAATGTATTGACCTTCTAATGATAGACTCTTTTTAAAATTGGTGAACTATTACTAACTTTTTTCGCTACAAATTATACAATTTTTTTTTTAATAATTGAGGTTCTTAACTTTGTCACAGTCGCACTAACTAAGATAGGGGTTAATTAAGTTAGGCTAGACCAACAGCGCATGAGCCAAGCCAGCTAAGCGAGCGGTGGTACGGCAGCGGTCAGTTAGCGCACTGTCCAAGTTGGTCGCAGTTACTTGGCTATTCATTCGTTTTAAGTCCCCAAAAATAGGAATTAATTCAGGTACAAAAAAGAGGCACAATCACCATTAGTGTTTTAAAAAAAATAGTAGTGCCAAATGGGATCGATTAAACACATATAAATATAACCTAATAAAGTCTCTCTTAGTATCTTTAATATATTTCCCTCGTAACGTCGGAAGCCACAATATTGAATAAAGTAATGCGCTCTGCATTTCCTCCACCCGGACGTGCGGATGAATTCACATTGGCATAGTACACTTTCCTATAGTACTGGTGCTAAAGTACAAATAAATGACAGTCGCGAAACGTCCTATTGTCCCGGAGAGGAAAATTGCTTCCCTTCCTTGCCCGTGGGTGTTATAAAAAGCGACCTTCCGAATATCGTTTGACACTGTTACGATTGTAAATTATACGATTGCTATGCAGTTACCCGCAACTCAACGTCAAAGTACGTATTCTGTGTACGGGTGAGAAAATCGATTATTCGATTCGCCAGCAATGTTTTGGTGTTACTAACAATCTCACGAAGGGTACCTGGGTTACCGAAATACTTTGCCCTGAAGACAACTTTACATCTAAAAACAATTTGTGATCAATTAAGCTAAGCTTGACAATCGAAGCTATTCATTGGCTGTTAAGAACAATAAATTGTCCAAAGTTAATTAGCTACTTTGGACTATTATTTTACGTTTCGTCATGCAGCATATACCAAAAAGTTGTGGTTAAGGTGGTGTAAATGTAAGGGTGTGATAGAAAAGACGCCGTTGCACTCAAAAATGTGTAATAGAACTAGTACTGGACCCTCTGACTCGACTAAGTGTAAATGCGCCATAGCTAACCGTAGCCTGACCTAATTGACGTTTTTTTTTTTTCAACAAATCTACATTTTTTAAATGCATTTGTTGTAGATTTTAAATCGATAATGTAAAAGCTTTATCAGGATTGTAAATCCAAATTAAAGATATTTTCAACCAGCTTAAGCCAGCGGCTTCGCCCACGTGATTTTCGAAAAATAGCCCACGGTAATGTATTATGTGGTAATCAGGTTATTATACTCTCAGTGTGCCAAATTTCATTCAAATCTGTATCCGTTTTTGGACACTTTTTCCATGAATAGCAATGCGGACGATTTTCTAAAAATGTTCTTGTTTTAATAATTATATTATATAGGTACTCCTGTTTATTGGTGTTCCGTGTGGTGCCAGACGTAAAAGAATAATAGCACCATTCCATTTCTTATCGTGGGTGTTGTAGAAGGCGATTAAGGGACTTACCGGGGAGTATGAGCAGCAGCGTTCTCTATGCATTTTACAACCATACTGCGATCGCCAACCCGCCCGCCAAGCGTGGCGATTATGGCAAAACCCCTCTTTTGGGGAAGGCCTATGTCCAGCAGTGGACGTCTTTCAGCTAAAATGATGATGATGATATATAAATGTCAACTTGTTTATTGTATTAAAGTTGAAAAGCTATTGATTCAAATAAAGTATGGATACATCGATAACTGAAAAAAAAGTACAGAAGGACCAAATCCTAGAATATTTTCTATCTATTCCGTCTCGCGAGACCGATAACTCCTCAGCAAAGATAGTTCCGATGTTATTACTGTATATATCCCGTTACGTACTTTTGCGTTACCATATTACTGTATATATCCCGTTACGTACATTTGCGTTACCATATTATTGTCTGCGTACAATTTATCTCCAGTATCGCGGGACGTGTCTTATTGATCAAATCGAATTCATGTCAAGTGCGATGGAGCGCGGAGCTCTACACTGAGTTATTGGTCCTCGTAAGATAATGTGATAGCTTTTGTTTTTTATGAAATGGAAATCTGAAGTATTGAACAATTATATCTTAGCTACGTAACCAATTGACTAATCATGATCTACCTAGCCTTTTCGGTTCCGGTCGGTTTTTTTTGGGTGGGATATCATCAAATAACTTCTCCCGCTCTGGGTGGAGCAGGAGAGCGTGTCAGACTTTTACTGACTAAAACCTACCCGTGTTCCCTCAGTAGCCTGTATGCCAGGGGCTGTGGTATCTCTTTCGAACAAACCCGCACCCCTGGCAGATTATCCGGTCGGCTTTCAGTCTAACCGATGCAACTGAATACCGTAGTTTTACATTAAGCGACTGCCTATCTAACCTTCACAAACCAGTAACTGGGTAAAACGATACCCCTTGAAAAGACTGTTTCTCAGACTCTCGGGATTCTGACCACCCAAAATATAAACCAAATCATTGTTGTGAAATAGAATGGAAATAGATTAAATTACATAACATCACGCCAATACCTATTCTACGAAGGGTTAGGTCCAGGTGCATCCACATTTCGCCAGTTATGTTTAAGTCCCATTTAATTGGGGACGAGCCTATTGCCATCAATCTATCCCCACGATTACCTGCGGATTCTTATGAACTGTGTAGGGTAAAACCGGGATAGATGCCGCGCTGGGATAGATGCCTCGTTTCTAAAAACTCAACTACCAGAGAACGAAACAGCAAATTCGTTGTTTACATACGCGCCACATGCACCCCCCACCTCAGTGACGCGCGAGTTGTTGTGCTAGACGGACGTTTCTCGCTTGTGTGTCGAATTACATTCGCAGCGGACGCGACGAACGCTTCAAAATTTCAAACGTAAGTATTCACTATTCCATATCTTTATAAACAGTTAAATGATTACATTTTATTTGAATGGTTTTAATACATTGGTTCTTTAAGAATACATTTAAGAGTCAATCACTGATGTTTGCATTTATTTTATATAAAAAATAATGAGAGGCATCTATCCCTAGTGAAAAGGATAGTTGGCCCGAGTTTACAAGGGATAGTTGACTTTAGGGGCATCTATCCCTCTATACTGCAAGAGCCTTATCAAAGTATTTAAAAGTCATAGTCGTGAATATTTTGGTATTTCCTAATAGTAGAATATTAAAAAAACACCAAAAAAAAATGTATCCAACTTTAATTTCATAATTCGAATGTAAAGAAATGAGTGTAGATACTGTGTTTTATTTATACTTACTTTGCTTATTGTAGGTGAGCCATGCCAAGGAAATACAAAAGAAAGGAGGGCGTACGAGCTCGAGTAGTTTCTTGGACAACAGAGCAGTTACAGTCAGCTTTTCATGAATTGGATAAAAAAGAATTGGGGATCAATGAAATATCCAGACAATTTGGGATTCCATCCAGAACATTGCGAAGGCGTTACGCTATTAAAAACCAAACTAAGTTGACTTTGGGAAAACATCCTGTCCTGGGTTTTGAACACGAAAAAAGGTTGGTAGCGCACATTTTGAAGCTTAGCGACGCGGGATTTCCCCCAGATAGACGATCTATACGTACGTTAGCATACCAATTTGCCGAAAAGCTACAGATTCAACACAATTTTGATAATGAAAACCAGATAGCTGGGAATGAATGGTTCAAAAGTTTTATTGAGCGAAATCCAGAGTTGTCTATTAGGCAAGCAGAAGGTTTATCTGTCGCTAGGGCTAAAGGTCTTAGCAGAGAAGAAGTGAATAATTTTCATGAACTTCTGACAAAAGTCCTGGCCGATAATGATCTCTTGGATAAGCCTGAAATGATTTATAATATGGACGAATCAGGAGTTCAGCTTAACAATAAGCCTGGCAAAGTTGTTGCAAAGAAAGGTGCAAAAGTAGTAAATTCAGTTACATCTGCGGAGAAAGGTGAAACAATGACTATCGTAGCCTGTTGCAATGCCATTGGTAATTTTCTCCCACCAGTAGTAATAATTAAAGGTGTAAATAAGAAACCAGAATTCGAGAACGGTCTACCACTGGGCTCAAAAGTGTACATGAACAAAAAGTCGGCATACATAAATACCGATCTTTTCTATAAGTGGCTTACGGAACACTTCATAGCTTTGAAACCGCAAGGTAAGGTTCTGCTTATTTTAGACGGGCACTCATCTCATTCATCCGCACCAGACATGCTGCAAGTTGCTTCTGATAACGATATTATTTTGTTTTGTTTACCCAGCCACACTACCTCAGCTTTACAACCATTAGACGTAGCGGTGTTTGGGCCATTTAAAACATACTTTAATCATGAGACTAATCAGTTTATGCGCGCAAATCCAAATAAAAAGATAAGCCGTTATAATGCTGGAACCCTTATACGCAACGCATGGATACGCGCTACTACACCTGCAAATGCTCTTGCTGGCTTTCGAAGAAGTGGGATTTATCCACTAAATCCTAATGCTTTGCCCGATTCTGTTTTCACTATATCTGATATTGCACATCGCAGTGACAATGATCCTGATCAACCCTGTGTGCTACATCAAACTACAACAGCGCTTCTTCAAACATCTTCTTTAAACGAAAATGCAGAACCTTGTGAGCATGTTGAAGTTGAACACAGAACACAAACAACTATACCTCCGATTTCTTCAATTGATTGTCCAACTACATTTGAAAACGAATATTTGTATGTCGCAGACCTGAACATAACACCACCCAATATGCCATCAACTTCATTCAACCGAAACTCACCTAGCCTTTTGATCGACCCTCAGATTTTAGAAGATACGATTATTGATATTGTTGATATAGGTGATGATTCACTAATACGGATTCTAAATAACGAAGAAAAAGAAACACCTTCTAAATTTTTAGTCGAAGCATCACCAATACCACAAATTCCTCTGACTTTAGCAAGGAGAGCTAAACAATCGGCAGATATTCTCAATTCTAGAGAAAAAATAAAAGAAAAAAGGGATATTGCTGACAGGAAAAAGAAACAAATAGAATCTAAGATAAACAAGACTGAAGCTACCAAAAAAAGACGAACAATAAAAAAAGCAAATAAAAAAGCCAAAGAACAAATACAAAAAAATAAAAATAAGAAAGGAAAACCAAAGAAAAACTATGACTCAAGTGAAGAAACAGATGGTGACGTGACTGATTGCAGTCATAAAGAAAATGATTATTATTTAAAAGTAAACAAGGATCGTGGATTACGTAAAAGACTAGCTATTTATAGCTCAAACAGTGAAAATGAAGATCACCTCTCACCTAATGCCGAAAAAGGTAAAAAAACCATAGGACTACCCGTGAAAAAAACTAAAAAAAAAAAATTAGAAGAGACTAATGCTATAGATGAAAATGTTTGCGTAGAATGCTTCGATACCTATAATAACACGAAGTCTAAATCTGATTGGATCCAGTGTATTATGTGTCAGAAGTGGCTGCACGAAACATGCACACTTTTTAAGAACTATTGCTCAAGATGTGGAAAACTTAAAATGTCCGGTTCCACTTAATGAAGGATAGTTCCTTACGAATATGTTGATTTTTTTGAATGTTTAAATAATTACTAAGGTTAAACGAAATTATTAATTTTTATTTTGTTAGAGATTCATATGAATGTTGATTTTTTTTTAATGTTAAATAATTATTTCTACGTTAAAACGGGAATGTTTCGTTTGAGATGATTCTATATGATAGTTTTAATATGTTATCGCTTAAACAGTTTTTTTGTATTTTTTGTTAAAGACATGCATAAATATAATTATGGTTAAGCATTTTATATTACCTACACATGAAGATAATAAATAAATATTACATTGTGATTACGTATTCTTGTTGATTATTTAAAAAGGCATCTATCCCGCATCACAGGCATCTATCCTCCTAAGTGATTTCATAGTGGGGCATCTATCCATATAGGTAGGCACCTATCCCCAAAAAATGTGTTTCGCAAGAATTACATTTTTGCAAAACCAGTAATGGTTAGGTAAATAAATACAGTTTCTAAAGCTTTATGAATGATTAAACTAACTATATTACAGGGTCAATCTAAGCAAATATGTTTGGTATTCAAATAATGAAACAGTTTCGAAAAGTGGGGCATCTATCCCGGTTTTACCCTAAGTGTCATCGTTGAACAAATTGTTACTATGAATATGCACAAATAATTCTAGACGCCTATAGTTGCCACATATTGAAAATTTCAACGCCAGTGGGTCTAGAATTATATGCTGAATTCTAGGTAACAGTTTTCTCGTCGACGTCACCTTATAGGTTGTTATACATCTTCACTATCCCAGCTAATATAATATTAGATTCATTTTCAAAATCTTTCAAGTGCTTGGACATGAAATGATAAATGATCGTTTATCCACCACAGAGGACCTCCAGTCGGGTTCCGCACCTGAGCATAGTCGGTCACTTTTTGTGACTCAACCCATTTCTCAACGTCCACCGCACTGAAATGAGAATTTGATGAAATGTTCGAAATTACTTTACTTTGTGTAGAAACGATTATACTATAGTGCTATAGATGTGACTGAAAATTTATGTCGTTTTCTTACAAATCATTAGAGATATTTTCTCTTATGTTAGCTTTTGAGATGATTTTAGAATTGTGGATGAATTTAAAATTCTCACTCAAACACTTTTCTTTTCGTTCGAGAAACTCATCATCATCATCATCATTTCAGCCGGAAGACGTCCACTGCTGGACATAGGCCTCCCCCAATTTGGGGGACTTGCCATTATCGCCACGCCTGGCAGGCGGGTTGGCGATCGCAGTATGGTGGTAAAACGCATAGAGAACGCGCTGCCCATTCCCTATAGTAAGCCCCTTAGTCCCCTCCTACGACACCCACTGGAAGAGACGGGATAATGCTATTTACGTCCAGCACCACACGGTTCGAGAAACTATTAATATTTTATTGTTTCACATACTGCAGTGTCTGAATACGCAAGTCGTTGACTAGTCCGTGTTGCCACTTGCCAGTGGTACTGAAGCGTGGTCGAACCACCCGCTGAACGACACCCAAAGGCCAATGAAGCTGCTAAAGTAGAGATTCACAGAGGACTCCGCCTTGGAGTGTAAATGTCGTGCTGCTCCTCAAACAATGGGGCACTGGATATCTTGTCCAGCGTATCCTGCTGTCTGCACGCTACAGGAGTTCATGGACGCTGCTGAAAGTGCCATCAAAGCCAAATTCTGGGCTGACTGTATTTAGTTTGTTATCGACATGCGAAAAAGATGGATAGCAATTGACTCATATGTCTGCAATAACTAGATAACACCTTAAATTAACCTTCAACACGAACACCTTTACTAATAACATCTTCGACTACACAAACAAAAAGCAATGATTTCCATTGCTATAATTAATTATAGCATCCATTAAATCAACCGTGGCTCCATTGTGATCACTTTTGACAAACAAAATGGAGTTATATTGATTGAAATGGAAAATTCGTGTCACGTTCCTATTGTTAGGACCAACTGTAATTATTCGGGGGACTTTCGTTTCGTTAATATTCTCCAAGGAATTTCGTTGTGAAAATATTTGTTCGTTATTTTGTGTTTGGTCGGCTACGTAATTATATTCATTTGCTTATTAAACTGTCAGCAATCAGAGCAAGAGTGATTAAAGGTACGGCCTTTCTGTTAAAGAATTTGTACCTTTCTATGTAGGTTATGTCATTTTGCTGTATTATCTATACTAATGTTAAAGATGAACAGTTTGTTTGTAAGCGTTTATATCTGGAACCACCAAACTAATTTAAAAAATATTATTAATGCATTTTATAGATTCTTGAAAGAGGCTATAACCTAATTATATCACGCTAAGCCCATATAAGCTGAGGAAATCGAAAAATTGTCAGAAAGAACGCTAAGCGAAAATGACGGAAATTTTAAGTACAGGTTACAAGGCTGATTTTAGAGAAATACGAACTAATCTTCATTTAATGGAAGAAACAATAGATATTTTTTCAAACACAAGTATGAAAACAGATAGAATAGTATGCTCAAATTAGTCGTAAGTATTTAACCTAGAATACTCCTATCCAAAAAGTTTCCTTAGAAAACAATTTAATCATTAATATAAATCCCGCCCAATAAACCTAAAACAAAAACAATTACTTATAATAACTTCATGGGAACTACAGTTTTTAAGTAAAAGTTGTTAAATTCTTGAGCTACCATTTATATTGGGTTGGCATCAGCTGGTCCCGGGGAACACCTGGGCCTCGCAAATTGTGAGGCTTACTGCCTTGTCAGAATGTATACAAAAATATACTTCTACATTTTATTGATACTGAAGTTTGTTGTACTCTTATTTTCTTTATTTATTCTTTTAGGTTCTGCCCGCGATTTCGTCTGCGGAACATTTCTTGTTTAAACATTAAAGAAAACTGTTTTTTTTAACACGCTTTTATGTAACGGAATCTTGTAACGTGATTTTCAACCCCTTCAAAATGTCGGATTGATTTCAATAATTTCAACTAATAATAGAAAACAATTAATAGTTTAAAAAACCAAAAAAACACGCTTTAAAAACCGAAATAAAAAGTAGAAAATAATTTCGAAGAAACGTTTCTACTTTTTTTGTGTGGGTTTTGAAGCGTGTTTTTTTTTTTTTTTGCTTTTTAAACTATTATTTATTTTTTAGTTGAAAGTATTGTTTAGTATCTATATTGAAATTATTTATTTTATTTTAACTCATCTCTTTATGAGAAGAAGTCTCTGCATTTAAAGGCAATAGGAGGTACTATTATAGGTATCATTTTTATCTGTAACTATTTGAGTGACCACTTGATTCAACAAATGGACACTAATGGACAGTCTTCTTCAGTACATAATTTCAGTACGTAAAGGCATGTAGACCGCGCGGAACACCAAGAGTGAAGCCAAAAAACCAAATACTGATTCAAAACTCGAGTTAGACCACCACGAAGCGTCGCATTGTATGTCACATATGTACAATGCGACGCTTTAGTATTTGGTTTTTTGGCCTCACTCTTAGTGTTCCGCGTGGTCTATCTGCCTTTCTTTTATAATCTGAGGTTTAAGTATATAAAACATCAATACCCGATGATGCTACAAATGGAAAGAAATAATATTACAGTGTCTACTTAGAGCTACTTGTCTTTGAAAAACAATATGGTTCTTTATTAAAGAGGTAAGAGAATGTTAATCAATATAGGTACATTTCATCATCTGCCTAGCCTTTTCTCGAATATGTTGGGATCGGCGCCAATGTAGATGGATGCAGATTAATGTCGGTGTTTTACATGAAGAAGCTTGAAAGTCTGAAGACTTTCAAGCTTCTAAATACCGATATCTACTGTCAGAGATCTGCTGATGACAACTGGACCCAAAAGCACCGAGGCACGGTCACCATATGTAATGGATGCTCACCCATCCACCGACCGACCTCGCCAAGCGTTGCTTAACCTTGAATATCGATTAGGTGCATACATTCTAATGAATGAATTTTCAAGCTAAGAAGACCAAACATTTTACGCATAAATTCTCATCCATAATTTCGAACAGTTTCTCGAAAACTACCAATAAACTTACTACTCTAAAATTAGCTCACTAAATTAAGGTGGAAACTCACTATCTTAAGTTTTAGTGGTCCCCCAAGTAGGGGGAATGGGGGCGGGTAGTCACAAAAATGTGTGGCTCCCTTTTAAGGGCTGACCGCGTTATGTAATTATGGACGAAAAGGTTTTCGTGACCTCGCGGCGATGTCCTACTCGGCAATATTTTTAAGTGATGTTGTAATTGTAAGTTTTTTTTGCTTTTGAAGGAGTCATTTTCAATTACATGATGAACATTTTTTTTATTAAATTAATTTATGAAAAGTGTTTTTATCATTACAATAGCAATAAGTATCTTCATCAAACTAAATTATAAAGCGGAAGAATTTGTTTGTTTGAACGCGCTAAACTCTGAAACTACCGATCAGATTTGATAAACATTTTTTTAATATGATAGCGCAACTTTTGAGGAAGGCTTTAAGCTATTTAACTTTACGCTATGACCATTAGGAGCTGAGCAAAAGTACCAAAAGTCAGAAGGAACGCTAAGCGAAAACGAAGTGGTATCTCGGGCAGGTGTTGCGATGTGACAGGGTGGGTTGGGGGAACAACAAATTTCCCGCGTACAAAGTCAGAGAGACACACCCAACCTTTTATAATCTAATCTTTAAATGGCCGATTTCAATAATTTACGAACAGTTGTAGGTTAAAATAAAGAGGTTTTTATCTTTACTAAATAAGAAGCAAATGCAATGCTTCGCAAAGTAGACCGTCTTTTACGGAAGTGGCTATCACAGGTAAATTAGCTAACGAAACTATATTTTATTTGCCCAATTTAAACAGAAAATCCTATTGTTGGTAAGCAAAGCGTTTTTGTATACAGGAACCGAATATTATGCTACAAATGTATCTCCCAATAATAATGTAGCTAACGGAATAGGTCAAATCATACCATAATATTTTCGACTCACCTCGAAATTAAAACAATTTACTTGTTTGTTTTATTTTTTCTTTGTGAGTTCTTGATCTATGGTTTCAGCTATATTATAAAAAAGAAAGCCTTACGGAGCAACTTAATCTAGTTGAACCAGTTTTTTTTTTAACAAAAACATAAAAAGTTACAGCTATAAAATACATTTTCAGTTCAAAAATCCTCCATAATTGAAAAAAAAGGAAAGAAAAATAAATTGTAAAAGAATATGCGTAGGCCGGGAATCGAACCCGGATCAACTGCTTGGAAGGCAACTATGCTGACCATTACACCACCAACGCCAGTGATGACAAATACCAATTTATCGACCAGATTCCTATTGAAATTGGAATGTTTAAACAAATGAATCTATAAACATTGTTATCTATCAATTAGGAGCAATTGTTATCAATGACGTCTGCGCTTCCAACTTGAGTTTACAAATTGAATTTTACTTTTGTGATAGCAATATTTTGATTATTTAAGTTTCTTTACGGAGACAGATAACGAAGAAGTCTGTGATATGATAAGTAAGTCATTCAATTACTAATTTTGTAAAGATCTTAAAGTGATTTTGTATATGGCGGGTAATTTTCGGAACTACAGTTCGAATTCTGAAAATTCTTTCACTATGGGAAGTTTTACTACTGCCGAATTTCATAGGATATACGTTATTTGTCATCACAGCGGGCCCTGTAGTACCAGAGCTGCGGTATTTGCTTTTTTTTTTTCAAATATCGAAGCATCATGCTAAGATATTTTTGCACAGGTATTCTTATTTCGTTTATTATTTTTTAACCGACTTCCAATAAAGGGGAGATTATATCTAGACGCGGAAGCCTTAAGCACTTAAGTCAAATCTTTTTGCATGCAAAAATTTTACAGGAGAAGGTTTTATTTGATTGGTATGAAAAAAATGTACTAGGGTTTTTGTTTTTATTATTTATTATTACACAATTATGAACTAGTTACATATAAGGGTATGGATATTTCGGCTATAATTATTATTTACTAAAATATCTGACTTCAGTTTCTTTGAACGTCAAAAAAATGCGACTTAAGTGTTTATTACCGTACTATAATTACTTGGCTTATTTAATTTATTATATAATATTAAAACAAACTATGAATAATTTTGAATTATAATTATGCTTATTAATTAAAAATGTTATAATATGATGCAATGCATGCAATAAAGTCAAAAACTAAAAGTCACTGTCTTCTGAATCTGATATATCTGGATCAACATCCTTGGTGTCGTCAGTGGTTACTAAATTCTGGTAAAAAATATGGAAACATTCAGGTATTAAAGATAAAAGTGATATTATATCACGTTTTTTTTCGACACTTATTGGTACTGGCTTGTCAGTAATCTGCATCAAATTAAATTCTTTGTGACGTCGCGTGTTCCGTTTGAAATTAATAGTTTTAAATGATTCATCTTTAGACAGAGATGTTTTGTATTTTATGACGCCGTACTCAGAGTCATAACTCAGCCACTTCACTTCATGCCACTTGAAAATATTTCCGTTGTCGTCTTTTTTTCGGGCCACTAAGGGACCTTTCAATAAACTAGCGAAGTCAAAGAAGTCATTTTGTCGCATGTCTCTAACGGTAAATTTTTTGCTACTCGATCTTACCAACTGCATCCAATCGTGTGTGGGTGATAAATTTGTATTTCGGTTTTTTTCTTTTTTTTTTCAATAATTGCATGGTCTAAGTCAACCTCCATATGTGTATGACCAGGTATCATAAACTTGTGATGTATTATCTTGATTGAGGGTTTTACAGTCAACAAGTACGTAAACATTGCAGCCAAGTGAGTGTTCTTATTTTGTCCTCCGCAAGTATCAGAGTACAAAATCACTTCTGAGATATTTTCTGGTAGTTCTCGTAAATATACAAACAAACAGGAGGCTATTTGATTAGCACCTCGACCCGAAATACCCTCATGCCACATGTGGTGCGTTACATTCCTGTTGCGTTGTCATGTATTGTAAGATTGAAAGTCCAAAGTTGTCTTTTATAAAAGGCTACAGATGATTGTAAAGCTGGGGTTGGCAAGCATTGCTGTAAGTCAAAAGTCAGACATTTGATTTTTTTATTTGTAACTGCGATATTTTTATCACACTGCTTCTCGTTGTACGCCATATCAGCTGCTAGTAGATGAGAGTCGCGTTCTTCTTCAAGGGCTAATTTTGTGATTTCATCTGTAGCAATGTTTGATTTCATTTTAAAGAGGTCGCATGTGTGACAAGTGTCCACTTTTGGTTTTTTGAAACTTAAATTTAATTTATGAAATTCTTTGCGGTATATCTTATCACTTACAGGATTTTCATGTGATTCTGAGTAAAGAGAATGCATTTTTGAAATTGTCAAATGCGACGGTAAATATTTGCGGGTGCTTCTACGTCTAGTGTAATGACTTTCATATAGCGGAAACGAATTGATGTGATTAATCACCTCTTGAATGTTTTGTTCGGAATGTTTGTTTGCTGGTGTATTCTTTCCACGTTTGTCTGTTTGTATAATTCCACTCGAGCTGCCACGTTTCTTCAAACCGATTAGTTTTACAAAATTATCACTTATCGTTAGGGTTTTTAGAAAGCAACCTTGACACACGGATATTTTTTCACTGTTGACGTTAAAATGATACTTATAAGTCCACTGTCTATTTTTTTGTAAACTAGGATCTTCGACCCGACGACGCTCAGTTTTTTTCTCTTGAATGGTAATCAAAGATGAAACGAACGCTGCCCTTAAATCATAAGACCCAAGATTCCAAACGTCTTTATGAATTACAGCTCGTTGCTCATCACTTATTTTTTGACGGCACTTATTTCGACAATTAGGTAATTCCTTCATTTGACGTTTAACGATAGTTTTCCCACTAGCTGTCAAATAGGATTGGCCTAAATTTCTTTTTATTTTATTATCTTGCTTTCTTCTTCTACAGGGCACGGAATTGTTTTGTTGTAGTAATGACGTATCTTCAATACTTTCAGGTATTGCATTTTGTGGTGCTATCTGTACATCTACTGATGCATCGTAAACAGTGGTTTCCATCTCATCTTCGTGTTGTGTAAGCAAACTAGGACTGTCTGGAGAGTAGGTAGGATCAGCAACAGAATCGTCACTAGAATAGTCAATAGCGATTTCATCATGAGTAATTTGTTTTTGAGTTCCAGATGTACTTGGTTGCGGATTAGAGAATGGGTCTTCATCGCCTGTAAAAAAAAGTGAAATGACAATTTTTTGTTGATTGTGTTGTAATCATGTCAACAAAAACCATACATTTATTTTGCATATTGCATAAAAATGCCAGGAAAACATTCAAAACTTACCTTTATTCTCATTATTTATGACGAGATTTACTAACTTCCTGGCTCTTGAATTCATTATTAATACAGTTAATGCACAACACCACTACGACCGTCACACCGTAACACTAATGAAGAAATACGTATTTAATTTTACTTTACCTACAACGTTCGTCAACTTTTTATCAATCACTTCAAAAAAGAGGGTAAAGTGAGGGAAGGTACTTGAAAAAATTTCAAGTACTTTCCCACACTTAACCTACAGTTACCATGTTACTTAAGTCAGTTGGCTTAACAGTTGCCATGCCGGGAAAAAAAACTTAAGTCAACTTAAGTTGTTTATGTTGCCGCTTGGTTTATTGATACGACTTAAGTATTATGGTACAGTCAACTATTGCGACTCAATGAAGTGACGCGTGACTTACGTGCTTATTCCAGTCGACGGATAATACAAAAACATGGGTGCTGTGACTTTTTATAATTTTGAGCAAAAATTGACTTAAGTGCTTTTGGCCGCCGCGTCTAGATATGTTCCACCGAACGTATTTTTTTTTTATGTGTGTTCCTCGATTTCTCCCCCATTTGTGGACCGATTCTCAAAATTATTTTTTTATTTGAAAGAGTATACTCCTCAAGTGGTCTCATTGGCACCAAGTCAGGATCTGATGATGGAATCCCAGGGAAATCGAGGGCAACCCTCAAATCTTATAGGTATTAACAATGTTTTTCCTATGTTTTCTAATGCAATTGAGAAATTTGCGTATGGTCATCATCATCTCATGACGCTGAGCTGATGATGGAAGGTACAACTCTTTAACTTAGGAGTTAGGTGCAGATTCGGGCATAACTCCGTCATATATAATAATATATAGACCGATTTGCAAAATTCATTTTTTAGAAAGGGTTTTATTCCGAAATGGTCCCATTTAAATTTCATATAGATCTGATGATGCGTTTCGGAGACGGAACTCTTCAAAAAATGACAGCAAATCAACCGCGATTGCTGCTATCGCATAAATATGCATTGTTTTCACCCCAAGGATGATGAATTGGTGTGGAGTAGGTACTATAACTAGTGAAACATAACTTTAATTTCGGAAGTCGGTGACTTTGGACATTTTATTAATTTCTTGTCACCGCCTTCCGAAATTAAAGTTATTTTTCACTTTGTAGTGTTTTTGGAAGTCGGTTGCTTTTTTTTTTTTTGGAAAATGTTTTTTTTTTGTTTTCAAGATTTTGTTGAATTTATTTAAGTAACTTCTTTGTATTTTCTGTGCGGGACCAAAATAAAATATTTTTAACAAATTGATGTAAGGTATTTATTTGCATAACGACTTTCCCTGGATGTACTTAGAGCGAGTGACCTTTTCAAATTCGACCATTAAGGACACCTTACGAAGACATAACGAGGAAATTATCAAAAGGCCATCCAGAACATTTAGTGAGTTATTATGTCAGTAAAAGTAAGTAAGTACTGGAAAAGGCCAGTTCCTCATTCATATAAACTTTATGGTAGTCATTTGCAATATTCACCAAAATGCGGAGATTCACTTAATGGCACATTATCTACATAAAATAACTGTATGGGGCATTTCATGGGACTTGGATAGGGACATTACCGTCCATTCTAAGAGTTAGAAAGTTTAAGGAATTTACTGGTATTTTGTGGCCGGAGTAATTTGGTCATTATGGATGAATATTTCCAGTTATCATCATCATTGGATGCCATAAGTCTGTGACTGAGAACTCCTGAACTTATGCTATTTTCATCAAGCTTGCAAAATAGGTTCACAGTTCTTCTTTACGTGTCGATAGCAGTCTAATTACAACGATTTTGGCACTTTCAGCAGCGTCCATCATCTCTTGTAGAGCGCAGACAACAGGACACGCTGGACAAGAAATTAAGTGCCCTATTGTTTGTGGGACAGCACCACATTTACACTCCATTATTCAGCGTTAACCTCACCACCGTTAAAGGTACCGTGTGGTGCCGGACGTAAAAGAATATCAAAATCAAAATTCTTCCCATGGGTGTCGTAGAAGGCGACTAAGGGACTTACTAGAGAATGGGCAGCAGCGTTCTCTATGCATTTTACCACCATACTGCGATCGCCAACCCGCCTGTCAAGCGTGGCGATTATGGCAATTCCCTCCCCGTTTGGAGGAGGCTTATGTCCAACAGTGGACGTCTTTCGGCTGAAATGATGATGATGATGAAAGCGTTAACCTCACCACCTTCCGAAATAATCAATAAGTATTCAATTATTGGAGAGCAGTGGTTGAGTGATTGAGAAGGGCTTGTGGCTTGGTTATAACAGCTGCACGGGTCTGGTTAATTTACGTTTGCCGCGGTTAGTTCATGGTTGACCATCTTAACCTACATACCAAGCCCACTCCGTGCCACGTAAAGCACGCTAAGCTGTTGGTCCCAGCTGTCATTCATGGATCTTTGACAGTCGTTACGGGTCCAAAAGAAGCCGGAAAGTCTGACAAACAGTCTGACCTTACTATAAGATATCGTATTATAGAATAACTGGGCTGTGGAGGTCAGTTATGCAGTCGCTCACAACATAGTAGGGCAGCATTAAAGGCAGATTGATTGCTTTATTATTTCTAAAGATCTAAAAATATCATGAGCATAATGCTAATGACTCTTTTAGATAATTAGCATTATCGGTATAAAGTGTGCTTTGAATGGGGATCCCGCATCCCCATTCAAAACACACTTTATACCGAAGGTACCTAAAGAATTTTAGAAAAAAAATTATTTTGAAGGTATCTCCGCCATGTTGAGTAGCTCCCATCCCTTTGTGGTTCATGAATATTAATTTGTTCTCTGACTACCTTAAATATTATTCCACCTTCAATCTATGTAGCTATCTATAACCCAAAATGTACCCTTTAAATTTGAATCGCCACGTCAACAGTACTTCTTAAACCTGCACTACACTATCCACGAAGTTGCTTCGACGACTACTGGTCGAAATTACCGAAGTCTGAAGTACGTGGCTACTGTCTATATACACTTATTAGTCCCGTAGTTCTTAGAATGACTGTATAGCCACGATTTTAGACTTCGGTCATTTCGGCCAGTACTTCGTCGAAGCAAATTTGCGAGTGGTGTAGTGCAGGTAAACAGACTCAAAGCGTGCCGTAGTTCTTAGCATGATTGTACAGGCACGTACTTCGTTGACTTCGAACAATTTCAACCAATACTTCGTCGAAGCAACTTCGTGAGTGGTGTAATGCAGGTTAAAGGACTTGAAGCGTTCCTTAGTTCTTAGCGTGACTACCTTCCGCAATTATCAATAAGTATTCAATTATTGGAGAGCAGTGGTTGAGTGATTGAGAAGGGCTTGTGGCTAGGTTATAACAGCTGCACGGGTCTGGTTAATTTACGTTTGCCGCGGTTATTTCATGGATGGTGGACTATCTTTACATACCAAGCCCACTCCGTGCCACGTAAAGCACGCTAAGCTGTTGGTCCCAGCTGTCATTCATAGATCTTTGACAGTCGTTGCGGGTCTAAAAGAAGCTGAAAAGTCTGAAAAACAGTCTTACCTTACTATAAGGTATCGTATTATAGAGTAACTGGGCTGTCGCCACGATTTTAGACTTCAGTTATTTTGACTAGTACTTCGTCGAAGCAACTTCACGAGTAGTGAGGTACAGGTTTAAGATTCGTCCTCAGAAACTAACAAAGACTATCCACTGTAATACTTTATCAATAGATCGCAAACTTCTATCATATATCACTACTGGCTTCAGGGACTTCGTTACAACCGAAGTTTTTCCGACGAGATCAATAGGTATGAATAAATAAGTTTTTCCTGTAGATGAAAGAAGGGTAACATCTGATACAGAGCATAGTGATCTCGACAGAGCAGATTTATTTTGATGCTTGGAAAAAGAGTTGGTTTAGTCCGTATTTAAATCCGAATTGGGGCATTATTCGCGAAGAAGGATTTTTGCTTCTAGAAGAAGCCCTGCCAACGTAGTAACGGTAAGCGTTTTACCCAGTAACTGTGTTGTGGAGGTCATAGGCAGTCGCTTCATGTAAATACTGGTAATCAGCTGCATCCGGTAAGGTAATACTTTTATCTACAATGTTTGTAAATACGTGAGCTTAAGTATGCATTTAGTAAGCATCATCATCATTTCAGCCGAAAGACGTCCACTGCAGGACATAGGCCTCCCCCAAAAGGGGGGTTTTGCCATAATCGCCACGCTTGACAGGCGGGTTGGCGATCGCAGTATGGTAATAACATGCAATGAGAACGCTGCTGCCCATTCTCTGGTAAGTCCCTTAGTCGCCTTCTACGACACCCACGGGAAGAAATGGGATGGTGCTATTCTTTTGTATGTATGTATTTATGAGATATTTAATTTATATGTAATTTTAAATTATTCTGACCCATTGCGGTCTAGTAATTTTATTCTAGGTGCATCGTCTTCACATATAATAATTTATGTGTAAAAATGTTGTGAAATATTATAAAAGAGTAACGGTGGAGGTTCTTGCTCATTTTTCTCCATTAAAGACTACCTTTTGGAAGGAGCGACTAGAACCAATTTAGTTAATGTAAATGTTGACATTCAAAAGTGCCTTTTATGTGCCTATTTGAAATAAAAGCTTTAACTTTGAATGGAAACTGACCCCGACAGAGTTTGGAAGAGACAGGCATATTAGAAGAAGAAGAGAAGAGAAGCCTTGTGCTACTGCCATTGTGGCTGAAGCAAGGCAGCCGATACAGACATTGCTGTGACAATGACGCGTGTGAGGTGTGCAAAGACTACGTCATCTTTCATTTCCAAATAATTCTGGATTATTTTGAAATCGATAAGACCTATTTATTTATGTTCGTTTGAAAGAGATACCATAGCCCCTGGCATACGGGCTACTGAAGGAACACGGGTGGGTTTTAGTCAGTAGAAGTCTGACACGCCCTCCTGCTCCACCCAGAGCGGGAGAAGTTATTTGATGATTTCCCACCCAAAAAAAAAAAAAAAAGGTCGTAAAGAGATTAGATGGCAGGTGCTTAGGTTGAGAGGAACAAGGATTAAAAAAAAAAACAATAACATTTGTAGCATAAATAATAAGAAATAAAATTGGTACAAAAATAGGTTATAATCTTATACTACACATACAAGCATACATATCTACTATAATATATACTTATAATATATTTACACACATTTTCAAAGGAAATAAGTTTTTAGTTGACTACGCTATTCGTTATGAAAATACCTCTGCAACTTCCGCTTAAATGCATACCAACTGGTAGCCGTACCGATATCGAGAGGAAGCGCATTCTAATGAACAATGGAATAAATATGAAAGGAAGAATGAACAAAGTCAGAAGTATGAGAAGTACAAAGTAGAAGAAGATTGTTAGGAGAACGCAGATTCTTAGTGTGAGAAGAACATAGGTATTGGAAATGAGGCACAAGATACGATACACCTCCAGTGTAGGAGAATTGAGAAAGGAGAAAGGTGTTGTCAAGCACGTAAACTTCTTCTTTGGCGAATAGGCATCCATTTGAGCTCAGACATTACCTCGATACATGGTCATATTTCCTAAGGTTGAAAATGAACCGGATACAATTATTGAGCAGTCTGTCGAGCTTATCTAGCAAAGCTGCATTCAAATCAAAGTAGCACACGTCACCATAGTCGATGATAGGGAAAATCAAAGTCTGCACAAGTATGGTCTTCGTCTTAGCGGGCAAAAAGTTCATCAGACGATACAAGGATCGCAGAGTACCGTTGACTATTTGACTAACACCAGAGACCTGGTGTTGTCCGCTCAGTGTCGAGTCAAGAAACAAACCGAGACCTTTCACAATAGGGGGGTATGACGGTACCATTGAAAATAAGTAGAGGAAGAGAGCTAAGCGTCACCCTACCGATCATGCGCAAGCTTCAAATTATAATGGCCTGACCCTGAACGGTTAACTGACACCCCAAAAATATCAGACCACTTTTTGATTGCATCCAAACCTATTTATTTATTTATTTCGAGCACTTTGCCCACGGCCTCACCCGCGTAGATTTCTTATTTTCCAAGTTATTTACGTATTTGCATAAGTATTCGTGACGAGTTTCAAGTTTACTAACCCAAACAATATAATTTTTGATACAAACTAATTCTCTTCTTCCCTTAAAAGTCAAATTTCCATAAACTCCTTGGTGCTCCCCTTCATTAAAAAAGGAAGACGTGTGTAAAATTTGACGTTCCCAGTTCTAATAATCTCGGCTGTGTGTTTATAGTCAATCAGTTTCTCCTTCTATATATTATATAGATTTGTTTACTTATAAAACTTCTCGCACTCAAATACGGTACAAAAGCGAACTAAAGGTCTTAGGTATGCTCGACCAGCCAACCACGGGTGATAAAGAAATAACAAGGCAGGTGCTCTGCATGAAAGAAACACTCTCAAAGTCTCACTCTCTTATCACTTTTCACTAAGCTAATTCTCGTTATAACTAAAGCAGAGGAAGAAGAGAACAACAAAAATGAAGATACTTAGACTACAGAAAATGATCAGACATTCCTAGTACAGACGCCAGCATATCAAGCTACCCCAAACCGTCAAATGTTCCCAGGTGAACATGAACCTTATGCTTATGTGATAAAAATGAAAATCTATCAAATCAATTTGACAGATTGGTGTAGCTAGAAGTGCTAGCGTCTTTACATCCTATGCCTACCTAGATAGATGAACAACTTAAGATACCGACGGCTTATCTCAGTGAAGTCGTAAAAGTAGATGTGAGTGTCGTAATAGCACATAACCGTTGTCATAGAGATAGGATAACAATGGTACAGTATAACTACGGTGATGACTTACATAGTAACATTGACATAAATTAGGACTTTTCAAAATAAGAAACGAATCAGATAGTTAAAGCTTTTTCCAATAAAATGAAACAACCGACTTCCGAAAAAAACATTACAAAGTGAAAAATTACCTAATTTTCGGATACGTATTTTAGTTTTTTTCACCGACTTCCGTATTCGTTATTTTTCACTTTGTACTGTTTTTTCGGAAGTCGATTGTTTTTTTTTTTATGTGTAAAAAGTTTTTACTTTTCACTTTTTAGTTATGCTACCCACCTACTCCTCACTAATTCGTATACAGTGACAGGAAGCAGCAAAATGTCATCAAGATAAGTACATAAAGCGCGACGCTGGCAGAATAGTCGAAACCGGCTCAATTGCCAAAAAGGAAAAAAAAAAAAAAAAAAAGTACATAAAGTGAATTTAAAATGTACTACCGAGGTTAACGCAAAAACTGCCGAAGTAAAGTTACTAAAATTTACATGGGACCACCCCGAAGCATGCCCTATTCATTAAAAAATGTTTATTTTTAATTCATCCACAATTGGCAGAGATATCGTGGAACAAATATACAAAAACACTTACAGACGAATTGAGAACCTCCTCCTTTTTGAAGTCGGTTAAAAATAAGAAGCGATTTCCAGAAGAAAAAAACCTAGCAAAAATAAAAATGTGATACCCTTTAGATTAACTAGAACTAGCAAGTCATGTCTTATAAACAGGATCCACTTTTGTTATAAGTTGCCAAAGTCGGTTACAGAAAATAGTGAAAGTTAATAGGAAAATAGGGAAAATTAAAAAATATAAGGAAATTAGTAAGATTAAATATCTAGATCAAACGTTACAATACTACGTAGATTATAAGTTACAATACTACGTTGAAGACAAGGAAGCTTGGCAATAATTTATCTCTGGTCATGTAGCTTCCCTGTTACCTCATTAACGGAGTAACTATGTAATGTTTATTAAATGCTCCCAAATCACGATGATTATTTAATTTTTACATATAATTTTGACATAATCTTCTCATTATTTAACATTATATGCCAAAAAAAAACTATAATGTTTTAGCGGTTGTAATAGCAGTCATGACATTTGTTTTTTAAATAGGTTTTTATATATTTTATCTTTTACAAGTAGGTATTTAGATTCTTTTATATAATATCGTATTACCCAGTAACTGAGTTGTGGAGCTCCACGTAATATTGGTTTTTGCTGCAATTGATTAGACAGGAAGCTGACCCTAACATATTTGAGAAAAGGCTAGGCAGATGATTAAATTACTTAGCAGCATCAATTAGATCAGTAACAAAATTCCAGGATAACCAATTCCCATATTCAAACCGATGACTTCAGTGTTGAATTTTACGTCAATCTTTATGCACCGATTTTATCGGCTATTGTCACTTCTATCAACCAATAACCAAAGTTGATCGAAATGAGTTTTCATAGCAGCTATAGAATGTTTTCTGACCAGAAACATGATCTACCCTTTCTAATACAAAGCCTCTTCAATCGCCAACTGTTCTGTTCTTCAAAAAGCATTTATAGGCTTATCAATCAATCAATCTGCCTAGTTCTTTCCCAACTATGCTGGGGTCAGCTTCCAATCTTACCAGCGGGCTTAGCATGACGCTTTGTATTTCTACGAAGAATAGACAGTGATTTTTCAATACAAAGTGACATTTCGTTCCTACATTTTTGTTATCGCACCGTAGATATCCTTCCACAATCTGTCATTTAGTCTTTCGTTTCCAACAATATTTGTCTAGGTCCCTGTAAATGTAGACTATTTCAGAAGAATATTTCTTCCCAAACTGTCAAAATCACACTGACAACAAAACTTTCTACTCGACGGAAACAAAGTATATACGATTATCTACAAAATCATGATTCGTTTAGAACGCATAACTGTGATAATGAATAGAAAAACATAGCTATCTTATCCTATTGTTCATCATTTATTTAATAGTTATGTCTATTCTTCCGTCGACAAATCGATGCTCGTGCTAAGCCTGCAGATACAGCTGAATACCAGTTCTTTATTTCTAGTGATTGCGTATCTGACATGCACAACCCAGTTACTGGGTATCAGGATAACCCCTTGGTAAGACTAGTTGTCAGATTTTAGGGCTTCTGACTAACCGTACTGACTGTCATACATTTACGATGTCTAAATAATGGTCATTGGTTTCTTAACCCCGTCTAATTATCTCATAATTTGTTAGTTATGAAAATCGAGGCTTGAAATTGAGCTATAAATGTCTGTTTATCCACACTTAATGAGAGTTCAAAATTTAATGAGCGAACGTATAATGATTCCAATATGTGCACGTTATAAACATTATTACTATATCGTCTACGAAGATAATCTCAAAATAAGTTAGAAGGTGGAAGGCATAGTACAGCAGAAATGAAAGCTACGTAAGCTGTAAAATTTAATTACTTGTAAAAAGAAGCTGATATAAAAGCTACTCAAAAGAAGATAAGGGGACCGATAAAAGAATAACTGGAAAAGCCACAATCTACTCTAGCATCATTTCGCTACATTTCTTGCAACAATCGATAACTTTGAACTAAACTCACTTGATTTAACCCGTCATAATCCACAACAAGGCATCCCGAATAGGCGAAATTACATTAAACACTTAGCCGTTAAACATAATCTAAAAATTTAAAAAAAAAAATTAAATCGTGAAAAAGGAAAGGAAACATTTAGGGCAAAGGATATTTTTCGGTAGGCACAACAATTCAAAACATTCGATGTTCAAAACCGCTACTGCAATGCGCTTTTAGGAGGGAAAATACTGAAACTTTTCATTTGAAATTTAAATTTAGAATTGAAAAAAATGGGGTTATGTCAAAATAAATGAAAGAATAATTACTTTTTTTTTTGGTTATTTTTTTGCGGAGCGTTGTGGCTCCCCGCGTCTATTCGACGGCGCTCAGCCGCGTAGACTGGCGACGCGCGCCCCTACGTCCTATACTTATGTGTTTACATCTTAAATGGGGTTGCACAGAGTAATGTCGGGTTTAGGCTCTACATTGGCTTGTTCCCTCGAAAAGAGCAATCGTGTACCCTTGAGCCTGAAAAGAAGCAATGGATCCATTATGCACTGTAAGTTTCTATTGTTCGACGCATATTTAGCTCCCCGCTTTGTTTTTCAGTATAAAAGGGAGGTTTTCTGAAAAAGGGAATAAAAGGATTAGGAAATATTATGAAATGTTCTTAACAAAAAACGATAATGCGTCGGCCGGGAATCGAACCCGGATCAACTGCTTGGAAGGCAACTATGCTGACCATTACACCACCGACGCATGTGTTTGTCTATTTCAATAAGATTTATGCCAGTGGCATAAAACATATTGGGTTAAGATATTTACACAGATGGTTGGAACAATACTCATATAAACTATGAATAAAAAGAAAGTGTGTGGCATTTTCCACAGAAATTGTCAAAATGAAATTATCAGAAAAGTGTGGTCAAATTTAAGGGTGTGGTACAAACTATCAAACTGAACAACTTTCTGCATGGGACCAAGATCGTAATCGCGAAAAAAAGATTGGGACGGCTGATTATTTTTCGTCTCTATAAATACGACGATTTGCTTCTTCGTCGTATTTGTAGAGACAAAAATAATCAGCTGTCCCATATTTTCTTCAAACAGTCAACGAAGAACTAAGAGTAAATGCATGGCAAAAATGAGCACACTCAACTGAAACCTTACTAGAATGACAGATTACAGCATGTATTATTCTTCTTATAACATGTCGAATGGTTAACCTCCTTCTTTTTGAAGTTAAAAAGACTGGCGCGCGCCTTCGCCTCTGTCGGTCCCTACTCTGTGTAGGTAGGCCTAAAGTCCGGTATAAGTATAAAATATAAAGCTCGGTCGGATGTTATTATTGCCCGTCGCGATTCATTGCCCCAGCCCTGATGTATTAACACCACTGTCCTTATTATTATTCTCATTAAAATATATGTTCTGGAAGTTTTTTTGTTTGGGGAAAATATGGCAAATTGTTTTTTAGTTAGGAATAATGGGTTTACGCGAAGCGGTCGGGAAATTTGGTGTTCGCGTGGAAAATATAGAGGTTTTTCACGGATTTATTTCTCGTTGTGGATTTTGTAAGATCACACTTAATTAAATTAACAGAACAGATCTGATGGCCGATGGGGCTGAAAGGATCTGGAGTGGCGACTACTGGAAGACGTAGCATTGGACGGCCGCTCATAAGAAGGACCGATGACGTAGTGCAGACAGCAAGAATCCGCTGAATGTGAAAAGAACAGAACCGGTAGAGGTGGCGATGCTTGGGTGGTGGTTAAGGTAAGGTGGTTTCTTAAACCAGTGTATCTCTTTAGCCGTAAATATTTTTGAAAGCAAAAAATATATGATATTTTCAAGTCTTTTTTGCATACAGTGATCGAACTCAAAATATAATTACACATACTTTAATGCATCAAAAATATCATCATATTCACCTCTTAATTATCTTTAAAACCAGTTTATCCCTTCAATAACAATTATTATTATAATTAAAAATATACCATACAATTCCAAATGCTAAACTGCATCCAGTGATGGATTAATTATTATCAAATAGTTAATATCTAGTTTTATACGATTGTTTTCGCATTTTCACGACAATGCTTGCTGATTTATTATTCGAATTTATTACAAAAGATTTTAACCCGTATCGGATTGCATTAAGAACTATTATCGCTCATAACGACAATACGACGAGTAGGTACATTCAAAATTACCAGGGCCTTAAGACATATAATTCAGACGTAGTCCATATACTATTAGTAATACAAAAAATCTTACAAAGCTATTGTTAGTACAGTCGCCAGCAGGTCAAGGTATCCCAAACTGTCAATTTTTCCTAGTTGAACATAAACCTTATTCCTTTGTTATAAAGTTGAAAAACTATCAAACAGATTGGGGTAGCTTGATATGCTGGCCTCGGTACATACAAAAAGCCCTGGACGCGATCACACGCAGTGTGTAGTCGCATCCAGTGCCGCACATCGGCGAGTCCCAGCAGCCCACGAACACGCTCAGAAAGCTAGTGTGTAGTGCTAGTGCTAGCTGTCTGTTCTAAGTTCAGCAGTAGACGTCTTTCAGCTGAGATGCCGAGAGTGAATATAAGGTCATGCATCTCGTGTTACAGAAGATTCTAACGTTATATTTCTCTTCAAATGTTAAAACAAAATCATAATCATAATAATATATCAACCTACCACACAACCCTTATGTTCCAGTTTCTGGGAATTGACCCCTATGACCGCAAGGTCACGTGAAAAGCTACAGTAACGGCAAAAGATTTGACCTAGTTGCAGTTTTGACCTCCCAAAACAGGAGTGGGTGTGGAAATAAAATGAAAACAGAATTAATTATCCTTATTTCGGCGTGATGGATAAATTAAAAGAGCAAGATTGGAGAATTCCCAAAGTTTATCCGTTCTAAATTAATCTATTTGGTAATTATAACGTTTACTGATATTGGGGCTGTGAAACAAGCGAGTAAATAAAATAGACGACGTTTGTTTCGTTGACATTTACTATCTTATCTGTTAAAAATAGATTCTACTGATAAGCAAAGATATATAGACTAAATATTAATTTAGTGCACACACAAGACTTATCACAACACACAAAAGTATGACCAAATAATGACAAATAACATGAATTTAAATAAAAACAAGGTGCCAGTAAACCTTCAAAAAGAGAAACTTAATTAGAGAAATACTGTGACACTGTGATATACTTCAAATTAAATAACTATCGGAGTCCAGCTCAGCAAGTGTTTTTGTTTTTTTTTTTCTGGGTGGGAAATCATCAAAAAACTTCTCCCGCTCTGGGTGGAGCAGGAGGGCGTGTCACACTTTTACTGACTAAAACCCACCCGTGTTCCCTCAGTAGCCCGTATGCCAGGGGCTGTGGTATCTCTTTCGAACAAACCCGCACCCCTGGCAGGCATCGGCCCTTGCGGGCCCCATCATTTTGTGCTGACATCTCTTTGAGGTGCGCGTGGAACACAACGCGCCGTCGACTTGGGCTTGGTCCTTACCGGACAGCGCGCTACCCATTACTCGCCGTCCGCAAGCTCGTGCCTACGGTGGCCGGAAATCGGCTTGGGATTCCCGACCCCCAGGGCGTCTCCATATCCTGCGGCAGCTAGGGTCGCGAGGGTGCATAGACTGCCTCTCCCTCACGTGCGCCGCCTCCCTCTTCGCGAGCATTATTGCTTCACTGAAGGAGGTGATGGCTACCCATGCACTCTCGCTCCATACCATGGCCTGGACCAGGGCCGGACGCGAGAGATCGCCTCCTCCGATCGCCTCCACGAGGACACGGCGGTGCTCCACCCAAGCCGGGCAGACCGCCACCGTGTGCTCCACCGTGTCCTCAGGGCGATCTTCGCAGTGGAAACACCCGGGCGTTTCCTGCCACCCTATCCGAAACAGGAACCTCCCGAAACAACCATGTCCGGTGAGGACCTGTGTAAGGCGGAAGGTGAGGATGTCATGCCGCCTCTCAAACCACTCCTCAAAGAGGGGACTTACCACCGCAATCGTAGTGTGCCCAGCACTAGGTTGCGACAGCTCAGCATATGTTAGGCAAATGCAGGGTAAAATTTTAACCAGTGCGCAAACTGTAACTATCAATTCAACAAATCATTCTAGACCCGCTAACATAGAAATTATTCGTCAGTGATACAAAAAAAAAAAAAAAAAACAGTTGTTCCATACATTTTACCGCGTAGGTCTCGCACTTTAAAAAAAATAGTTTCCTGTGTGGAGTTGGTTCTGCAATTCCAAAATGAACTGGGAGTATACATATGTGGCTCGAGTGCGCTTTTCGTTTTTAGGAAATTGTCGCCGACTAGTCGATACTTCACGTGACCAAATGGCTGGCTCGTTTTTGGCCAACGAATTAGTATTATTACTTACCGTGGTTATGCTATCAGTATTCTAGGCATGGTTTCGGCCAACAAATAAAAATATTTTTGGATTTATTTGTATACTTATTTAGTTAGTTAGTCATGTAATCAAATTAATACCTAGTGTAAATTGTTAGTTGCGTTATATATTGTATTAGTTTGGTTCCCTACTTGTATTCTATTGGTTGAGCTGGATGGTGCTGATCCACGCGTCAAGTTCGTGAACGGGCGCCGCGCGGTCGGTTGAGGCTGGTCATCTTCTAACTTCCACGGCGTATTTTAAATCTTATATTTAGAATTGTTTCTTACTTTTTTTACATTGTTCTCACATATAGCAGCAAGAATACCCAGGATTTAATAATATCTTGATTTAGAGGAGCCTTGGAGTTTCTTGCCCATTCTTCTCCATATAGATAATTACGTTTTGAAATAGGTTATCAGGCTTCAACTTTGCAAGTAATTAATCGACTTTTTGACAATTCTAAAGTGCCTGTGAATGGTTTAATTGAAAAAAAATGCTTTCAGTTTGAGATTACTTTCAAAACACGAACTTAAAATATTGATCGCCTATTTCATGGCTCTACACCGAAGGAAGTTTAAGTTCAAAAGCGATTAAAACCGTAATGAATTATTTGATCTCGAGTTATTTTTAGGACAAGACTTGGATCCACCTGACGCAGACGTTCCATTTCATTATGAACGTCATGAAAGATATTTCTACACTATTAACTATATTAAATTAAAGAAAGGAATTTGAAGAACGTACACAAAAGTATATCACACAAAATAAAAATGTGACGTGTGACGTAGGTACCTACTTTTGAGACATCTGCTTAGCCTTTTCAGCTCAGCTTCCAGTCCAACCAGATGCAGCTGAATACCAATATTTTACATGGAGTGACGATAGCACCATCCAATATCTTCCCGTGGGTGTCGTAGAAGTCGACTAAGGGACTTACTAGAGAATGGGCAACAGCGTTCTCTATGCATTTTACCACCATACTGCGATCGCCAACCCGCCTGCCAAGCGCGGCTATTATGGCAAAACCCCTCTTTTGGGGGAGGCCTATGTCCAGCAGTGGACGTCTTCGGCTGAAATGATGCTGATGATGCCGAATGGTGCTGTCATTCGTAGATATTTTAAAGTCGTTACAGCCAGAAGCTCGAAAATCTAACAACCTGCAGTCTTTCGTTTCTAGTCGGGTTATCGTGTTACTCAGTATCTGGGTTGTGGAGGTCAGATAAGCAGCCGCTACATGTAAAATACTGGTATTCATCTGCATGCGGTGAGACTGAAAACCGATCCCAAAATAATTAGAAAAAGGCTAGGCAGAGTCCAAGCGAGAAGCATAAAAACACTCAATTTCTATTAGTAAGTGAACAAACATCACATGGCAGTGAAAGCTAAGCCTGGATTACTGCCGATACCACAGCCGTCTAATGACTCGCTATAACGTAGCGAGACATTCTGTGACGTCCCGAACTCACAACATACAGGGCGTGTTTTTCAAGTGATATTAAAACCAGTATATAGAATTCAATCCATTTGAATGTAATCCTTGTAAAATAAATTTATTCTTATTCTTATTCTTATAGTAATAGGTAAGGCGTGGCTAGGTGAAAATAAGAAGTGGTGACAGTAGATGAAATAGGTTCCTGACAGAATTGTGATTGATTGTGAAACAAGGTGGTTTGGAAGACCGATCGTAAGATGGATGGATAAGACGTAATGTTGTAGAAAAAATTATAAAATGGGGAAGATTTTTGTTATAATACAGAGCCTTTAAACATTTTGGAAATACAAAATGCTTTTAAAGCACCGTTCCGAATATCATCATCATCATCATTTCAACCGAATGACGTCCTCTGCTGGACATAGGCCTCCTCCAAAAGGCGGCAGGCGGGTTGGCGATCGCAGTATGGTGGTAAAATACATAGAGAACGCTGCTGCCTATTCTCTGGTAAGTGTACCTTAGTCGCCCAAATATACTTTGACTTTTTTACTGTGGGATTAGCCTGCTCTCAACCTGCATAGCTATTCACAACAGCCCAATACGCTTCTGACGACCTGTTTCGACTGTTAAAGATCCACAAATGCTAACCGGGACCAACAACTTAGTAACACCCTGTATCTTACAATAATACATCAAGCCAGCCATATAGCGGACTCGTCCCGGCGCTCTGTTTATTAGAGTTTGTACGCACACTTCACAAATTGACAACATGACGTACAACACACACACAACACATCCAAAGCTATGTACTCGTAGCCAAAGTTGGCTGAAACTTTGAAGGAGGTACCTGTCCCACCGCGCGCGGTTAACGAGAAGAGAGTAGACCAGCACACTAATTGCGTAACTCACGATTAATCATAATCGGTTTTATTTTGACAGTTCAACAATATTCATTGCGTTATTTACGTTGCTGAGCAGATTTTTTTTTCGAACATATGAAGCAATGGTTTAACAATCCGTTTAAAAACGAAACAGATTATGATGAATCGTGAGTTACACAATTAGGGTGCTGGTATAAAGTAACAACACAATTTTCTTATAAATGACAGTTATAGTTTAAAAAAATAGGTTCTGTGGTGATTGTATTAGGACTCTAATTCGGGTGTATGAGATTCAGAGGTTTTTGCGTTAATTATGGTATAATTATGTTGTATAAACAAGTTGGCGAGCAACCGTGAGTCTCGCGTAAACTGGAAATGTATACGCTTGATGTGTAGTCGTGCGTACCTATATCTACTACACCCACATTTCGCCAGTTATGTTTAAGTCCATTGTAATAATTATGGGGTGAGCCTATTGCCATCAACGGGGCATAAACCTTGAATCTGGTCTACTACTGAGAAATCCAGAAAGAATAATTCGATAAAACTTTTCCCTACCTAGGAATCGAATCCAGAACCATGCCCAGCAGGAGCGATTGCAATCACTAGACCTACAAGGCAACCAAAACTTTTACACGTCAGTCATATTTTATAGGTCGGTATAAAATATGACTGACGTGTAAAAGTTTTCGATCGGTGTGTGTTCCTCTAGTGTGCGATGGTTCATTCTTCTTCTTGGTCGTCACACTCTTGGCAGAGTGGTCGTGGTCGTCACATCAGGGGTGGTGGCAAGCTTCACAATCCGTCGCCATTCCTCCCGTACTGTGGCTTTGCTTGAGCACTCTTGGAATTGACTATTGAGTGCAGTTTTGACTTGGTCGGTCCGACGTGCCACGTGCTCTTGTACCTTCAACCTTTCCCTGTACTACAAGTTGCTCCACAGATCGCACCTTTAAAATTAAAGAGACATTATGCGAAATTAGCCGAAAGCAAAATTCGTCTCTATAATTATGAATTATAGAAACCTATTTTGCTTCCAGCTAATTTCGCATTATGTCTCTTTAATTTTAAAGGTGCGAGATGTGTCTTCTTGACGTGCGATATGTCCAAAGAAAGTTAGAATACGACATTTGACGATGGAAGAAAGACGCTGCTCAATACGATGCTCTTGGAGGATTGAGACATTAATTCGGAACTGTTTCCAGGTTATGCCAAACATTCTTCTTCAGCACCACATTTCTAGGGCTTCTATCTTTTTCTCGCTTTCCCTTAAAATCCATGTCTGAGCACCGTAAAGAAATATGGAAAACACCACGGAAACACTAATGCACTGAAAAGTCGCATTTTAGTGGCGATGGTTCATCCAAAAACTTTTTCACAAAAATTATTTAAATTTTTTGTCACCGCCTTCCGAAGTTAAAGTTATTTTTCACTTTGTAGTGTTTTTTCGGAAGTCGGTTGTGTTTTTTTGGAAAGAGTGTAATTTTTTTCACTTTTTAGTTATAATACTTAACCTCACACCAATTCGAAATTTCATCATCCTTAGCTCAAAACAATGCATATATTTTATGGGATAGCAGCAATCGCGGTTGATTTGCTGTAATTTTTACCCGACTGCGCTAGAAGGAGGGTTTCGAGTGTATGTACAGTCACGTGCAATAATATGTATACACTTACCAACTTTTAAAAGTAATTTTCTCCACTTTTACTCATTGTAATCTTATTTTATTATGAAAATAATATTTTGGAACCCACACTGTAATGAAATATCTAAGTTATCTCAAGGCTGCAATCGCTATTTAAAAGAAAATCGCTTTTGAATTTGGCGATGTGTTTACATGTTTGCTCGTGACTGTATGTCTGTGTGTATGTATATTTCTTTGGCACGCTCTGTAGCCTAAACGGGTTGATCGATTTCAGCTTGAGAGGTGCCATTAGATTCCTCTTAATTGTGAGAGTGACACTGGGTATACCAAAATTGAAAAAAAAAATGCCCGATTTTTGGCGCCAATTTGTTTTCGAAACATTTTTTTTTTTCTCAAAACCTATTGAATCGGGTATCAAAACAAAGGGTTTCCTAAATAGCTTGCAAAAATTAATGCTACTTGTATGTTTACATGTAATTTGGAATGAAAAAAGCTAAAATAATAAAAAAAAGCAACAAATTAGTCAACGTTTCAATATAAACTACATGATTATTCATTAATTACATTAAGTGTGTATGGCAGACAACTACGAAAACTAAAAAAAAAAAGTATTATTTAAAAAATACAAAAATCCCGACTGCCTAAAAAATGAACTTTAGGTAAAAAAGATGGAAACAAGAAACTTGTTTTAAAAGGATGAATAATAGACTGAATACGGTATGCAATTTCATGCAGTCGGAGGCATATTCTTAAATTTAACAATAAAGACCTGTATTGCCTCCGACTGCATGCGATTGCATATAGTATTCAGTCTAAGTCATCCTTTTAAAACAAGTTTCTTGTTCCATCTTTTTTACCTAAAGTTCATTTCTGAAAGAGTTTCGTTGTCTAACTCCGGAACGCATCATCAGATCTATGTGAAATTTAAATGAGACCATTTCAGGATAAAACCCTTTAAACAAAAAAAAATTGCAAATCCGTCTATAAATGACTAGAGTTAAGTCCGATCATAAATAAAAATTTATAACCTCCTTCTTTTTGAAGTCGGTTAAAATTGTACCGAGTGATCCAGAAGGATTTTTACTATGCATTGCGATGCTGTGCGGTACGCAAAAATATGCGCGAGCCTTTAGAATTCGCAATGAACACAAGAAAATTGCAATTAGTGCCTATTTATATGTAGTCCATTGTCTCGTAGAACAATCAAATTCATTACTGTAATTAAAACATTTGTTACAATAAAGAGGCTTGGAGTTTGTGTAATAATTTGGAAAGTTTCAGCACCTGCGTCGGTGGTGTAATGGTCAGCATAGTTGCCTTCCAAGCAGTTGATCCGGGTTCGATTCCCGGCCGACGCATATTTTTGCCTATTTTAGTTAAGTATTTTGCGTAAGTTAGGGGACACTTTTCGCGGGCTCGAACTTACTGGTGGGCCTGGCTAAAAATCACCAGGGTTCGTATCTGACAGAGATAGTATCAGTGATGAGCAGTTAGACGCTAGTCTACACGCACAACGTTATTGAGTGCGATGCAGGAGCATTTACAGCAAAATATTCGCGAAAAAATTAAGAAGAGTCCTTCGGAAGATCGGGTTTTATGAAAAAACCACTGCATAAATCAATGTCCAATAAAGTTAATTGAACTTATCGATAATAGAACTTTGTCGGTACCGACTTAGTTTTGGAGATTTTGCACTTCTTTATTACTGAAACACGTCCAAAGTTAGATTAAATTAGCAAGAAAAACTAATCTTTGTTGGCTCATAACTTTTTAATGGGTTTTTATTTTTGGTATTCTGTTTCCGTACCGACAATATTAATAATGAGACAAAACCATACGAGTACCATGTTTAATTTTTTATTTACATAGTCAAACATTAGAAAAAATGTGGACTTGTTCCACTTTAAGAGCAGGCTTAAGTTGTGTCAACTTAACAGTAGCTGTATACACATCAAAATGAGATTTCAGGGCTCCAGGTCCTTAAAGAGCATCCAAGTCCATAATAGTCTTCTGCCTAGTCTTTTCCCAACTACGTTGGGGTCAGCTTCCGGTCTAACCGGATGCAGCTGAATAGCAGTATTTTACGTGGAGCGACTGTCTATCTGACCCAGTTACTGGCTAATACCACTTTGGTCACTTGCACTTTGGTAAGACTTTTTGATAGATTTTTGAGCTTCTGATTACCCGTAACGACTGCCAAACATCTACAACACGCAGCTGAAATAGAGAATCAACTTATGAAAATCTAAAATTCATTCACCGACAGACAACGCACTACCTACGCCGCTAGGTGCAATTTTGTTTTTTAACACAAGAGTTCCTTTGTTTTACCCAGTAACTGAGTTGTGAAGGTCATTCGCTCCATGTACAAAACTGCTATTCAGCTGGATCCAGCGGGCTTAGCATAACGCTTTGTATTTCTACGAAGAATAGACAGTGCTTTTTCAATACAAAGTGACATTTCGTTCCTACATTTTTCTATCGCACCGTGGATATCCTTCTACAATTTGTCATTTAGTATTTCGTTTCTAACGATATTTGTCTAGGTCCTTATAAATTTAGACTATTTCAGAAGAATATTCCTTCCCAAACTGTCAAAATCACACTGACAACAAAACTTTCTACCCGAAGGCCACAAAGTATATACGATTTTCTACAAAATCATGATTCGTTTAGAACGCATAACTATGATAATTAATAGAAAAAACATAGCTATCTTATCCTATTGTACTGTACATATATGATTTATTTAATAGTCATGTCGATTCTTCCATCGACAAATAGGTGCTAACAGTAGAGGGTACAACAATTGACTACTTACCTGATTATTGGGAATACATATCTAAAATTAAAATAATTTGTTATAACTCCTGGAAACAACACTTTTTAAAAATCAGTCAGCAAAAAGGTATATGGTATAGGACCATACAAGGCGAACCTCCTCGTATGCCTTGGTTTGATGTTGATAAATTTGATAGGAATTACGTTAAATTAATACTAAGACTTCGCTCTGGGCATTATCCATCAGCGAAGTTTGCATTCCTTATGAAAAAAGCTGATTCGCCGAATTGCAGGTTCTGTAATCAGATTGATGACGTGCAACATTTGCTGATGGATTGTGTCCGGAACAGGCGCGAGAGGGAGGCATTTTTGAAGGAATTTGACTTAAACAAATTAAACATGGGATTAATTCAATCTATTTTATCTCAACCAACGTCAGTAGGTGCCCAAAAGTTAAGTCGTTTACTAACAGTCCTTCATCTGTGACTCTCATCTCTATACATAGTAAATTGATTGTTTAGATGTTTTAAGTATATACTTATATTATGTATAAGTGTTAATTGTATGTAATGTTAAAAGGCACGATGGGGTTGGCGTATCTGTTTAGATAAAAACCCCTAAACAAATAAAGAGAAAAAAAAAACAAAATAGATGCTAAGCCTGCTGGTAGCCGACCCGAACATAGTAGGGAAGAACCTAGGCAAGTGATGATTTTTTTAGATCCTTAGAAACGGGGAAGACCTTCTTACCCAGGCAAAGTAGTGGGAATCTTATTATGTAACTGAATATTCTGTGATTTACAACATTCATACAATAAAATATTTACATCCTAGGCCAACTCACATCTAGTCTATTTGTATTGCCATCTCTTTTTAACGCACTCTGTGTTGTATATATCTGTCTCATTTATCCAGTAGCACTGAAGTAACATATCGATTGACTTGCTTTGTATTAGAGGAGATAGGTTTTGTCAGATAAATCCGGAGATAAGTATTAAGAAACGGTAGTTATATAAATAAGAAAATATTAGGGTTGCTTTTGAGTGACTGCTTACCTAGCGAATGAACTTATTTCCAGGCCAAAAAAAATAATGCGTCGGCCGGGAATCGAACCCGGATCAACTGCTTGGAAGGCAACTATGCTGACCATTACACCACCGACGCATGTGATGGATGCATCTAAAATATTGGAAACAAGTTGTATAATACCAATCTGTTAACACAACTAGCTGCAATAACTTTGATATTGTGCAAAATATTTGTCTGTATTTTATCAATACCTTCTTAATGGTGAAAATAAATGTTTTCATTAATAAAAGAACAATGTTTCACAATTTCCCAACTATGGTGGGGTCGGCTTCTAGTCTAACCGGAAGCTGTTGAACACCAGCAATATTTTACATGGAGCGACAGCCTATCTGACCTCCACAACCCAGTTACTGGGTAACACGATACTTTTTGGTAAGATTGGTTGAGTTTTATGGTTCTAACGGCCTGTAATGATTGTCAAAGATCCACGAATGACAGCCGGGACCAACAGCATATTTATTATCACAAACAGCCGTGGACACTACAATTTCAGGAGAATAAAAAAACATCGTACATAACATTTTAGTAGGCTCTATCACATGCGTCTGTGGTGTAATGGTCAGCATAGTTGCCTTCCAAGCAGTTGATCCGGGTTCGATTCCCGGCCGACGCATTATTTTTGCGCAGTCCGAGTGAAAAAATATACAGGCCAAAGAAATCTGCTCTTGTCCTTTTTCGTTCCTTTAGGGTTTGAGTTAGGATGTTTGAAAACACAATAATAAATACTCTAAGTTAAAAAAGGTTCTTCTTATGTACACTTTGTAACAAAAGTACATCAAACTTGTTACAGTTACGATTAGCGCCAAATTTATTAAAATCTATTTATATACCAGCTTCACACTTTATTGTAATCGTTTTTAACTAATTATCTAATGAAAATAAGTGGCTTTCATTCAAATAATTATTTCATTTCAATTTAAAATTAAAGTGTCAATTGGAAAAACCTTAAAGAAGCAGGTGTGAACAATACCGAGAACGTTTAGTGACTAAATAAGCTGATGAAGACGATGAAGTTTCACGAACGCATAAGTCGTCAGTCAAAATAAAAAAGTAGGTATTGTATAAAAAAAAAAATCCTTTAATCTAAATTAAATTTAAATCATCATCATGGCGATTGTTTTTTTTTTTTTCATTCATTTGTTTTGTTGTAAGTTTGTAATGTGACATGAAGATGTTATTATTTATAAAGCATGATTTAAAATAAAATTACTTTTATTTCGTTTATCTCAATTTATTGTACTGTCTTAAATCTATCTACAATAGTTATAACTTAACTTTGAAATAAAATGTTTGCACTCCTGCACCATAATTGCGTAACGCACGATCTGAATCATTTTAAAACAGATTGCTAATCCATTGCTTCATATGTTCGAAAAATGTGTCTGCTCGGCAACGTAAATAACGCAATGAATATTGCTGCTGCTTCAACGAGCCTCTTTTTTCTAACGCTCGTTGAAGCAGCATCCAGCTCCATTTTTATGGAGTATAAAATAATATGTGTACCAAAATGGGTATAGTACTTAACCTAAACTACATTTATCATTTAATCTCGTGTGGACCAGTCAGGTAAATATTGCATCTCATCTGTACCGGAGCTCGTAGCACCGGGGCACACCGAGGCACACCGAGGCACACCGAGGCACACCGAGGCACAGCGGGGCACACCGAGGCACAGCGGGGCACAAAGAGACACGCCAGGGCACTGAACGCTTTCCCTCGTTACCGAAGCAATGCGAGCAACACAACTGGGCGACAGTGTTCACAATACACTTGCAGAGCACACTCTAATGGAATTGTTCGTTTTTATTTACATAAAAGATGTAAGCTCATGCTTCCATTTATTGATCCGATTATTCTATTTGTAGTTTTCTCTCATTTCAGCCGGTTCATCTATACCATATTAGCTTTTTATAAGACATATAACACCACGTCTCTTTTTCCCGGGCCTCTTTTACCTATTCAACAAATTAGCATGTAAATGTAAATTTATGTGTCACTAGCTTTGTTTAGGTTATATTTATTTTATATTATCTTGACAGGGTAGGTAAGGGACTCTGTGTCAATTATGCTAGGTGCGTCCTTAAGCACCTAGCTTCTAGCACTAATTAAAACGTGGCGGCTCTGGGTATTTCCGTCGTTCAACTGCTGGGGTCCGCAAGGGCCAATGCCAGCCAGGGGTGCGGGTCGTTTGAAAGAGATACCGTCGCCCCTGGCACACAGGCAACTGAGGGAACTGCTGTGCCTGAGGTTTTGAGTTCGATTCAAAGTATACGGACGTGCACATCAATCCATTCTCAAAATAAAGTAAATTAACACTTGCATAAATCTGCCAGGGGTGCGGGTTTGTTCGAAAGAGATACCGTAGCCCCTGGCATACGGGCTACTGAAGGAACACGGGTGGGTTTTAGTCAGTGAAAGTCTGACACGCCCTCCTGCTCCACCCAGAGCGGGAGAAGTTATTTGATGATTTCCCAGGCAAAAAAAAAACACTTGCATAAATAGTGACCAGTTTTAGTGCATTAGCTCGTTATAAAAATAACAACACAACAATAATAGACTGAACAAATAATCCATGTTTATACCTTCTGATAAGGACATGGAAGGCAGCCCCTTTAATCGGAGCTCGATGATGAGACGCACTGAAACCGATTTACTGCCATTTACTGCCTCTTCTTCTCGTGTGCCGCCTCCCTCTTCGCGAGCATCACTGCTTTGCAGAAGGAGGTTACGGCTACTCATGCACTCTCGCTCCGTACCATGGCCTGGACCAAGGCCGTACGCGAGAGATCGCCGCAACAATCTTGGGGTCGGCTTCCAGTCTAACCGGATGCAGCTGAATACCAGTATTTTACATGGAGCGACTGCCTACCTAGCCTCCACAACCCAGTTACTTGGTTGAACTGGTTGTCAGACTTTAGGGCTTCTGACGATCCATAACGTCTGTCAAAAATCCAAGAATGACAGCCGGGACTGAAACCGATTCCGGTACCAACCCCTTTTTGGTTGAGTATGGGAAATCATCAAATAACTTCTCCCGCTCTGGGTGGAGCAGGATGCAGGCGTGTCAGACTTTTATTGACTAAAACCCACCCGTGTTCCCTCAGTAGCCTCTGTGCCAGGGGCCACGGTATCTCTTTCGAACAACCCGCACCCTGGGCAGACCAACCCTTGGCACCGGCTACGCCCCGACAACCAATGTTAAATTTTGACAGGAAGATAAAGTAGCATAAGATTGTATTTGACCTACTAGGCACCTACGCTCTATAAAGCAAACTGTTTTAACCCTAAATTAAAACCTACACGCAAATAGACTCTTTGAAAAAAAAAAGCATCAACATATGTTTTTTTAATATAAAATTTTACCCAATAATACTGTCTGACCAGCCAGACAAAACACATTTCAATACTCAATACTCAATACTTTATTGCATTCCACATGTAGGTATTCTTAGATGGTAAACTTATAATTAGATCATGTGGACCCTGTCGGGCACAGCAAAATAAGTAAGTTAGAGAGGAAGCATTTGATAATTTTTAAATATTTAGCAAAATCACTATATTATTATAACATGCAATTAATAATCTAAAATATAATCAATTAACATAAAAATAAATATAATTGACATAAAACATAAACAGGTACTAATGAGAATTGTAATAATAATGAACAGGTAAAATAAAATTTAAAGTTGTGGGAAACGTAACATAAGTTATGACTTTACAAGTTTGTCACTTAAATATTCGTTAATCGAGTAATAGGTTTTATTGAGCAAAAAATGTCTAAGTTTTTTTTCTGTTAGCGTTCACGCCAAACGCTACGCCAAAATGTATAGAAATGACATTACCTGCGGAAAAGACACGACGTACTGTGGGGGCTTGTAATTAGCAATTTAGTTATATGTTACTGTTAATATAGTGATAATAGTCTGTAAGCCTTCCTAAAATAAATAAATATAAATATAATATGTAACCGTCCGCAGGTAATGTCATTCCCATACATTTTGGCGTAGCGGTTGGCGTGAACGTTAACAGAAATGTGTTTTGTCTCTAGGTCCTGAGCCTCGATCAGAAACCGCGTTCATTTATTACCACTACCCAATATTTAAGCATCGATAGGAAGGTAAAATATTATGTAGGTTGTCTTTTGCTTTTTGTTCCCCATGTAGGAAGTTGTGTCAACCCAAAGAGAAAACAAAAAAAAACTAAAAAAAATGTTTTTATTGTTTCACATACAATTGCTCTACAGCACAAAATTGAGGCAACCCCACGACTTCCCATGGGATACTTATGTTGAGACATGATTAGAAAAGAAAAAGTTTGGCTTCTAGGATGTTACAAAATTGTTGTAGCATGTTCGGTTATGCGTTTGAATTACGTATGTGCAAGCAAACAGACCTTTGTGAACGTCTAATGACAACAATAACATCATTGCTTTTAACCCAGATGGTACTTTTTATAGCCTCAAGCGATGAATCAATTCTCAAGAGATCCTTTCCTGCCTCTTGAAGATATCTTTCAAGTGTTATAAGTACCTCTAAGCTGCATTTATTTCCGTTTGAACCGATCCATTATAAATTTAATGATAATTTATTGTAAGTAGTTAGTATTTTTGTGTTTTAATTTCTGTATGTTTTGTTGACTGGCTGACTTGATTGTTGAAATGTTCCTAACAAAAATAGGCGAGAATAAACATATGTGTGTGTCTTGCTAAGATGAATGAATCAGGCGTTAATCGTTAAGTGCTGGTCGACTACTGCAGGCTTAGGACGGCCACGGTTTTTCTATTAATTATCACATTTATGCGTTCTAAACTAATCATGATTTTGTGGATAATCGTATTTACTTTGTGGCCGTCGAGTAGAAAGTTTGTTGTCAGTGTGATTTTGAAAGTTTGGCAATAAATATTCTTCTGAAATAGTCTACATTTATAAGGACCTAGACAAAGATCATTAGAGACGAAAGACAAAATGACAGATTGTAGAAGGATATCTACGGTTCGATGTCAAAAATGGAGAAACGAAATGTCCGTTTGTATAGAAAAAGTACTGTCTATTCTTCGTAGAAATATAAAGCGTCATGCTAAGCCTGCTGGTGGGGAACATATGGAGAAGTTTCCCGTGCTGTCAGAGGAGGTTCACCTCACATGCAACATTAAATACGATTATGACTCGCCCGAAACGGACCCAATATAGATATATTGGGTCCGTTTCGGGCGAGTACTTCTTATAGGGAGTTTGTAACGTTCTCTTCTCTCAGAGTAGTCGGATAGGAAACACTGAACTCATCCCGTCTTATTACAAAACAGTTTTCTCCAACTTTATGTAAAGTTCAATGGCAACTTAGCACCGGACAAAGTTTTCAGTTTTGTACAAAGAACTGCTTTCCTATACCTATTAGGGTCTTAATACATCATCTTCTAGAGACCCTCGTTCCCATCACCGACCTCAATAAATCGCTTTCCATCAGGCGTGATTGAAGTCGAGAACAGGCCCATACAGATTTCTTTTTAATCTTGAAAACCTTGTTTTGGGTCTAGGACCTGTTTTTTTTTGCCAGTGCAGCCAGCGTCCCTAGGCTGCTGGCAGTCACTTTTCATTTTGTAAATGATTTTATCACCACTATTTTCAAAACGGTGAAGTAAACGTCGCGAGGAATTCACCACGTCCTAGAAACACAAAAAGACATGTGTATGTATGGTAAGGAGTATGGATTATGGCCCATTATCTCTCACCGAGAGGAGGCCTATGTCCTAGCAGTGGGAATATGCAATCCCTCACAGAATTAGCAAGCTGAAGTGGCTGGGGAGTTTGTTGCGCCACTTCTTCTTCCCAGCTAAAGCACTAGGAAGTGTCGAAGGGTGGGCGTTTTGGGGGGACTGTCTTATGTTTTATTTTTTATTTTTTTTGACGTTCGAAAAGTGCTGACTCTCAGCCTAGTTTGAATAAATGACTTTTGATTTTGATTTTGATTTTGATAATGGGCCGGCCACATTAGCCGTAGAACTGATGACCGTTGTGGTAGACGTGTTCTTGAGTGGAGACCGCGAATCGGCAAACGTAAGGTAGGACGCCCTCAGGCTAGGTGGAGTGACGATCTTCGTCGGATGACTGGTAGCAACTGGATGAGAGTTGCCGAGAATCGAGCTAAATGGCGTGCAATTGGAGAGGCCTATGTCCAGCAGTGGACTGCTGTAGGCTGATGACAATGATGATGCGATCCCTATCAAAAAGGTAGTTCTACAAACAGTTTGGAACTTAGCCGGGAATCGCTAATAAATTAATTATTTTGTCCATTCCTCCTAAACACAACTGGGAACAAAATCCCCTCATTAGGTGAGTGTCAATGGGATCCATGTGCATGGAACCATGACATCATCATGATCGAATTATGTGGTACAATGAGGTACAATGTAGCACCGTAATGTGGGAACTTCCGCTAGTAATGATGATTCTATTTTGTTGGTCAACTCGTGTGTCAAGTTTGCGTATTTAGAGGTTAGGATAATCGGGTAGCGAGGTGTTTTGTTTCATTTTGTGGCATAGTTACGAGTAGTGTAGGTTCTAGTATTAGGTTGAGATTTTATTAGGTTGGAGGTTTGGTTAGGTTGTAGGATTTTTTATTAGGTTGAAAGAATAATTTCTTAAGTTCTTCGACGAAAGAGTAGAGGTACAGGCGCCAGAACATGAAGCTACCCCAAACTGTCAAATTACTTTGATACATTTTCATCTTTATTACATAAGCTGAAAATGTGATCTGTTCATGTTAGATTGGGGTAAGTTGATGTCCTGGCGTCTGTACCTACGATACTTATAAACCTCATTTATTAGTATTTTTCTTTATTTCAGATTTTTGCCAATTTTTTCATAATTTCATCCGAAAGATGTCCACTGCTGGACACAGGGGGACGCCTGTGTCCAGCAGTGGACATCTTTCGGATTCTTACAAGGCCATGGGGGGTTTTGCCATAATCGCCACGCTTGGCACGCGAGTTGGCGATCGCAGTATGGTGGTAAAATGTACAGAGAACGCTGCTGCCCATTCTCTAGTAAGTCCCTTGGTCGCCTTCTACGACACCCACGGGAAGAAATGGGATGGTGCTATTCTTTTACGTCCGACACCACACGGTACGCCAATTTTGTCAATTTTTTACTAACTTGCAAATGTAGGTATAATTTTGTTAATAACAAGAAATTATACTGTTTATTCAATTTAAATAAATATTTATTTATTTTCAACTGTCTTATTATTTACTTTTTCAGATCAATCAATTTTGGTCGCAGGTGTTATAAAAATAAACAAAAGAGTAGGGTCACAAAGTTTTTATTGAAACACTTAAATTCGAATTTTAAGTACAAATCAATATTTGAAATAGCTTCCTCGTATGGCAACGTGTTTTATTTTAACACAATTACTTACTACATAAATATCTATAAAATATGTACCTATTTACAAAACTTAATAATACTGCATCTATATACACTCGCTATCTAAAAACATTTACTTAACATTTTCGAAAAAATTCATTAAAAATGCAAGGCACCGGTTTTAGCACCAACTTTTAGAAAATAAAATTGCAAAATATTTTAACATTTCATCACTGGATGTAATAATATTTGTAATATGCACAAATTGTACCTACACAGATAGTGTAATACTTTTAACACATTATTAGATAAATATAATACATTTTCGTAATAATTTACATTTTGTATAAGAAATATTTTTAATACAATTTGTGAGCACCTGCGCTCGCGACTGTATGACATACCCGTACAATACGATGAGTAAAATGTCATTGGTTGGGTTTAGATAACCGGTAGATAGTTAAATTATTATTTTGTTAACCAAAATTCTCAGCAGGGCAGATTTTCTAATGTATAATCAAAAGTAGCATCTAAGATAAGAGCTGCCGAGAATCGAGTTCAATTACGTGAAATTGGAGAGGCCTATGTCCAGCAGTGGACTGCTGTAGGCTGATGATGATAATGATGATGATGAATAAAGAGTAAGTATTTTCTATTAATATCAAGACATTACAGTTACCACAAATAGTCATGCTTTCAACTTACCAAATACAAAATACAGTACCCGGCGATATATATTGTACATCGACCTTTGGAAAGAGACAATCGGCTAATTTCGGCTTCGTAGAGCGTTATCTCTGTCGCACACTACCTATGTGTCGTTTTGTCAGTCGTTGTTCAAGTGCGATAGAGTGCGGTCGCGTCCAGTTCAAAATATATGTTTAGAGTTGTTAACACCCCCAAATTTAAATAATTTAAAGCTGTACTATGACATAATGTGAACATGTTTTTTTATTTTATTTTACCCCAACCTAAAGCCATCACTTATAGAAGAAGTGGTGTATTTTATACAAAGAATAAAAAGAATTATCAAATGAAGCAAATCATAATTGTTTTAACAGCTCCTAATAGATACCGGACTGTTTGTATTTCGTGCGACAGAGATAACGCTCTACAAAGCTGAAATTAGCCGATTGTCTCTTTCCAAAGGTCGATGTGCAATATTTATCGCCGGGTGCTGTACCAAGTTACAAAATTCGATTCGATTCTTTAAAATAGTTACCTAAATTCAACCAACCAATATCACTATACTCACAACACACTACTACAGCAGATTACGTCATTAGCGAGCTATTAACTTCAAATCAATATTTATAGGCCACTAAGCAAAAACGACCATAAATCAAACCAACATAAGACCTAGGATCATTCGTCCCCCGCTCCGCTCATGACATAGTCCACACAATATCAACTAAACTATATTTACAATAAATATCACTAGTTTTGTAAAGACAGAGAATATTCAGATCTCAACAACATTCAGATAAAATGCTACCTGCAACAGGAAAATAGATTATTTAGAAATTGCATCAGATTTTGGAAGCACATTGATTGTAAACGCACTATATAAGAATAATTTCGATATTTCTAACAATACAATACATTTCTCATAAAAAACAGATACATTTCAATATCTTAGTCGTACAAACAATTCAACAAAAGCATTGAATGATTTAGTTTCACACATAAAATAATTTATTTACATTAATTCTCTATAGAAGTGAGCACCATATGAAATTTTTTAGCACAATATTTTGATACAACGAACGCTCCCGATGCAATTTCTCAAACCTTAGTAAGAAAATACAGGAACTTTTTAAGATAAAGGCACTTTGAAGGAAATACTAACAATAATACTGGTTGAAGACTCCAGCTGTGCTTAAGCTAAGCGCACACTGGCGACAAACCGCATTTATATACACTAAGAGACTGTTTAACACCGACTTATAGTTCCATTGCACTTCTTGTGACTAGCAAAAACAGTATCTCTGTAGCGGCGATTCTCAAAAAGAACCGTTTCACGATTTTCTACTCCTTATTCGATATTATGCGCTTAACCTGCGTCTTCTACAAAACAAACCAAGACATTAAATACATCGAAGACTATCGATTAATACATAAAGATTCGACGTACTTCGGATCCATTTCGTCGATCTCACGACCTTTCGTTTCTGGGACGAAAAGTACGACGAAGAGGAGACATAGTACTGCAATTCCGGCGTACATCCAAAATAGTCCATACAACCCTATATAGTCTTGGAAATCCGTTGCTGTCTTAACATTTACGAATCCACAAAGATGGCTGAAACTCGTAGCTAAAGCACTACCGGTACTTCTATACTCAAGTGGAAACAGTTCCCCTATAAGAAGAGAAGAAATAGGGCTGATACCCAAAGAAAATGCGATCGTAAATGTTAAAACGCACAGCAAAGGGATCCAGTCATATGTATGTTCCGATGCCATTAAATCTGACGAATTTCTAAAGACTTCTTGGTAGTATGCGAATGATCCGAATCCGGCGAGTGCTATGGACATCATCACTCCACTTATCATTAAGAGAGGCAGTCTTCCAACGTTGTCTATCAGCATTCCTGATAAACATGACGCCAGAAGTTGAGCGACACTCGTTGCTATCGCTCCTCCATGAGGATTCATTGTCCTAAATGTCTTCTTAAACATTTTGACTGCATAGAAGTTGAATAAGTTCGCTCCAGTAAACCTTTGGAAGAACATCAGCCCACAAGTTATTAACACAGGCCTTGTCATCCTTTTTGATAGCAGAGCCTTGAACTTTCCAGCATTATTACCATTGAAAAGTTTACTGGCGAGGATATTGGTCCGTATTGTGGCTAATTCTTGCCGTATATCTGCTTCTGGTCCTCGGAGCCATTGCAAGGACTCTTCTGCTTCTTGCTCTCTCCCTCTTAAAAGGAGAGAAGAGGGAGTTTCAGGAATAAAGAAGAGAGCGAAGAATAGGAGAATTGGTGCTGCGGCGACCATGAGGGCAAGTTGATACCAATTCAAGTAGGCGCCGATGGAGAATGATATTAGGATGCCGATCTGGCTGAGGATTTTGAGTACTGAACTGAGACATCCTCTGATTTCGGGGACTGCTATTTCTGTGACGTATACCTGGGAACAAGAGAAAAGCATGTTAGGAATTTTCATGAATAATTCGTGTTTGATTCTAGCTATAACAATGACTAATTGACAGACGATGTTATCTTAGGTTCGCTATCTTGATCACGCAGATTGGAATCTGTTTTTAATTCCTAGTTCAGTGTTAAGAGGGACGCCACCAGAATATTTATTATTTTCTATGAATTCTACAACCTTTGCATGCGATATTGAGCATTTCGCATTTACTATCACGAGATGAGAGTTAGGGTGGCTTAATCTAATCACGTTGGACCACACATTGCAGTAATAAAATTACTTATACAGTCCAATTACAGATGTAAAGCGAAACGAAGCAGCATCTAACGATGCTTAATCTATGCTTTGTCGCCTATAAGCCTTCCAAATAAAGATTACCACTGTATTAGTATTATTTTGTTTGTTATCAAGTGATTTTATGTAGTCCGAACGTTATTTTAGTGTCTACTATTAATTTAGGGATAATAGCATTTTGTGTCTCGCCTTTCATTTTAGCGTGGGTGTCCAAAATTGTGGTTTTATTAGAATTCTTCTGTTTATTTTGATTGTTATTGGTTTTATTACGTAGTTCAATGACTTCCTTGACGTTGTTGTGCAATAGAAAGAACAGAAAATAGAATTGATCAGCTGTGTCAACCCACGCTGTTAATAAAATTTGTCTCGAGTGAAAAAGTTGTGTTTTTAGTGGGAAAGTGTAATGGGTTGGTGATTTGTTTCTACGTTATGGTATGTGGTATATTATGAGCTCTTCCAGTAAATATTATTGTAGAACGCCTTCACAAGCTGAGTTGTGTTTATCATTCAATGAAAGCCCACAATCCAAAATCGTCTTTTCTTTTGCCAAGATTTAGTTTCCGTATACGACTGTATGTAACGCAACTAAGAAATAAACTACAGCCATAGAAATTACAACGTTGTCTACCGTATGTAACTATCCAACGCGCAATGTGTATATTACTATAATCTTCTAACTTTTCTTCAGTGTTTATGGAAATAATGTTTGTTATTTATGGAGACCTCTTCGGTTTCCGCATTGGCAATCACAGCATGATATTATTGCTTCACAGACGAGTGCTGTAACACTCTCCTCCTTTGTCCTACAAAGTAAGAGTACAGGCGACCCCGTGCCAGCCCACACGTATTTAATACCACCACAACGCGAAATGACCAAAAACATAAAATTCATGAGCGATTCGACACAATACCAGCCTTGCTTATTGTTAAAGTAATGTATGGAAATGCGTCAATGGACTGCAGAATTATGTCATGATTTATGTTAAGTATTTCTCGTGACTAGGCACCAGTTTGTGAAGTCATAACTGCTGTAGTATCGATTGTAATCACATGTTTCGTTGGAATCCACCTGTGCGGGATAGTGGGAAATTGTTACAGGGTATGATTGTGTTTTGTTTTCATTTCGAACTCTGTTATGAAAAGAAAGATATTACTATCAAGCTAAGATGGTTGAACTTCTAAACCGGTGCAGTATTTAAAAGAAGAGTGAAAGAATACTATCTCTCCACTTTGTAATAATATCCTACTTACGTATTTATTATTTTAAATGACATTCTAGTTGTAAACATTTTAGAGATGTTTATTTTAATAGTATGTTTAATATGTATGCATGTATATTCTCATATTATAAGTATATGTTTAAACAAGAGTATAATTTTTGATTTTACGTTTTCTCTTATAATAATATTATACACGTTGTCTACATCTCTTTTTATCTTCGATAGGTCGCAGTTGTGTTGGAAGAGATTTCTGTAGAAATTAACGTTACCTTTGTACGTATTTTTTTGTCTCTATCTTTTTGTTTGTTCATATGTGTATGCATAAATGGTTAAATAAATAAAATAAATGATTTTTGGTACTATGCTGATTTTTAAACCATTACCAATGGAGTACATTTATTAAGAGGAGGAATGTTTTTAAGTTCAGATGCAAATAGTTCTGCCAGCTTAACACCTATATACTGAATAATTGAATTTGTGGACACATCAGTCATTTTAATTAAAGCACGTTCACATTTTACTTCTTGGACAAAATAGCTATTTATGAAGAGGATAATGTTATCATTAAAATATTTATTATTATAGTATCAATAGGTACCTACGTTTGAACGGAATATTGAACGGTTTTCCTTTGACCCTCAGTCACAGACTTGTTAGCTACATCTCGTAAAGGATCAATTATAATATTTATAGACATCCAAATAGATGTAGATATTTTATTCCAATAAGATCATTAATTAATATTCCCCACACAAGTCTCCTGGCAGTAATATCCACATTCTCACATAAAGTTTTTCAAAATGGTTCCGCTTGACACATAATCATGCAATTCTTACTCAAAAACACTGGTCATCGGTTCAAATAGTCCCGTAAAATTGTTAACAATAGATTACTTTACATAAATAATACTTAACCAGTCAATGTTAGTGCATAAACACAGTAATGCCTTTTTATGTTTTGTTCGAAGAAAGCCAAAGACTATGTATGGAGGAGATGGGACTTTTAAATTGACAGGTAGTTAAGATGGCGTCTAATGGAGGTTCGATCCAGTGACGGTGGATTTCCGACGGATTGAAACAATTGACGGCTCAATGACATAAATTCTATAGATGGGCTTTTATTTCGATCCTCGGAAAGAGCTTTTTTCGACAGTCGCTAGTCGCATGTAACGACACGTAGGTAGTTAGAAGCCCAAAAGTCTGACAACCAGTCTTACCAGTCTTACGTATCGTAATATACCTAGTAACTAGGTTGTAAAGGTCAGATAGACAGTCGCTCCTTGTAAAATACTCAATGCTGTTAGACTGCCGACATATTTGAGAAAACCCTAGGAGGATTGATTGATCTGAGATGGGCTTCTACGTTCAAATTCAATTTGATTCCCAAATTGGGATTGGGATTTTAGAGCACATGTAGATTTTGTGTTGATTCCGAATTCGGGTTGTTTTACACAATGATTCCCGTTTCGTGGTTGTCTGATTTGCATGCAAAGGTTTTGTATTATTTATGAGCACATAAATGTGTTAAATTCTACGAATTCAAATGCCATACGTAATCCGATTTAGGTAATGATTTGTTGGTTTTCGGATTAAACAGATTAGGGTAAACGAACCTTATGTGGCTGGTTTAGTATCGTCATTTGCTAGTCTGGATAGGGCGAGGAAGATTGGTTAAAAGTAATATATTTAGCAAAACACTGCAATATCCTATATTTTTCTTGTTCGGGCAGTGTTTCTGGGTTTTTCCATCTGGAATTCCTCAGAAGCAATTCGGAGCCTGGATTTATGCCCGGTTGATGGCAATAGGCTCGCCCTCTATTACATGAGACTGAAACATAACTGGCGAAATGTGAGTGTACTATTGGTAGATCTCTGCCGAACCCTTCCGAAAACAAGGCTCGATGTTATGTTTTCAAATAGTCGTAGAATTTGTTGAAGTTGATTTCAATATACAGGTTAAGTTTTTAACCAGTGCGCAAACTGTAACAATGAATTCAGCATATCATTCTAGATCTGCCAGCGCAGAAGTTTTTTGTAGGTTATAAAAAAAAATCAGCTGTTTCATAGAAAAGTGAAACCTACGTGGTCAAAATGTATAGAACAGCTGATTTTTGTTTTTGTATAGCCGACGAAAAATGTCTGCGCTGGGGTCTAGAATGATATGCTGAATTCATGATTACAGTTTGCGCACTGGTTAAAAACGTGTCCTGTAGGTATTTCGGTAAATATATTTAATCTTGCAGAAAGAATACTTTGTCTTAGTACTCATTCTATAGCCAGTCTTCTGATAAACATATAAAGGGGTACCTAACTTAAATGAAAACCAATTACTTTCTCTTCTATCAACAACTTCTCTACTCTATGTTTTCGCCACAATAATGCTCAAAGTGACGTCTGTCAAAGATTGCACGATTCTGAAAACTACGCAGCACACAGCAGCAATGCATTGCAAATGGTCTTTTATTTTACAATAACTTAAATTAAATGGTCAATTGTTTGGTATGCATCACGTTTCAAGTCTCGCTTAAGGCAACAAACATAAAAATTGTGGTTCTGCACTTAAAATTCATTTGCGTGGTTTTGTATATACTAATAATAAAGAGGAAAGATTTGATTGTTTGTTTGTTTGCATTGAATAGGCTCCGAAACTACTGAGCCGATTCGAAAAATTCTATGACTGTTCGGAAGCTACACTATCCACGGGTGACATAGGCTATAATTTATCCCCGTATTCCCACGGGAACGTGAACAACGCGGGTGAAACCGTGGGGCGCTGCTAGTCAATCTATAAAATCAATTCAAAGTAAGGGCCCTTTGCTTCTAGTCATACTGATTTTTTTTTTTATTGGTTTAATTGATACGACACTTTTGGCTACTTTGTAATACTGTTCATTTTAACGACCTCTATAATTACTGACCTATAAGGTATAAAGATATGAAAACAGACCACAGTGACATAATGCCATAGATGGCTTAGTAATACGTTAAGGTGAAAGGACATTTTATCAGCGATATTTTACATTCCGGGAGACCAGGGTCGGTCCACAAGGTTAAGCCACGCTTGCTGAGGTTGGTCCGTGGATAGGTGACCATCTTCACATACCAAGACTCCTCCGTGCCTCGGAAAGCACATTAAGCCGTTGACAACAAAACAAAAGTTAAAATTAATAAAATGTTATTTTAGGTAAGTACCGTATAAACTTATATGCGTTTAGTAAATAGTTGTTATTTTGACATTACAAACAGACAATTACATTTTATTTATTTGTGTTCGCTTACGTTTAGACAAATAAAAAATTTGTTTAATTCCTTTTTAAATTTTTAACCGACTTTAAAATGAAGGAGTCATCAATTCGACATGTTTATAATTATACTTTTTATGTATGTTCGGGATAACTCCGTCATATACAAACGGATTTGCAAAATTCTTTTTTGTTTCGAAAGGAGTTTATTTCGAAATAGTCTCATTTAAATTTCATATAAATCTGATGATGCGTTTCGGAGACAGACAATGGAACTCTTCAGAAAATTACAGAAAATCAACCGCGATGGCTGCTATCGCATAAATATGAATTGTTTTGACTCCAAGGATGATTAAACTTTGAATTGGTATGGGGTAGGTACTATAACTAAAAATCGAAAAATAAAAACTTGAAAAAAAAAACAACCAACTTCCGCAAAAAACACTACTACTAATGCCAACTACTACTACTTTTAATGTTCCGTAGACTGACACGGGCAATGGTATTCTCTATAAGGTACCTATAATGTTTTATGGTGGACCCTAATGACCATACAAGGCCTTCCTTAGCTTTCTCTGCTCAAAAGTAGTTTCTATAAATGTCATTTTCGTAATCGGTTGGCCTATAACATTGGTTAAAGTTTCCTAAGGTCTCGGGATTTGATTCCTAATGTTATGAGATTCGATTGTTAAGTTGGAAAATGAATATTTTGAGGCTAAAATAACGATACCCCCTATTGCGTACAGAGCAGTGGTGATCCAGTGATAACGGCCGTGACTTTCAGCCGGGTTCGAACCTGAGCAGGTACTTTACTTTGAGTAAATTATTTGATCGCCTCTGCTCTCAAACAGGTGAAAGTAACCAGCTTTTGCTGAAAAATTCGAAGATGTGTGTCATCTGCGAATTCGCACTGGTTCTATGTTATTTGGTATGGTTTCCGCACTTAGTCCTTTAAGTGGACCATTGTGCGTGAGCCATGGCGGCCGTCGGTGGTTATTCCAGCCAGCCCACCTCCGATTAGAACATCCGTGTAAGATCTGGGTGCCCCGAGGGTTTCTGGGCTACGATTCGCATTCGAAAAGCACATGCGCGACGGTTTCCTCAGCCTCCATGCAGGCCCTGCACAGGGGGCTGTCCGTTATGCCTATTGTGTAGATTCGCACTGGTAACGCGTGGTGGATACTTCACCACCTCTCATAGAGAGGAGGCCTATTTCCCAACAGTGAGAACGTTAGACTGATTATGCTATTGCAAGGGATTTACAAGTACAAGATATTCAGCGAAATGTTAGTGTACTATATGATACAAATCTTTTTGTCCCATTCAGCAAATAAAGATGTTCTGTTTTTTTTTTTTTGTAATGTAACCCAACCACATAATAAGCGAAATAATTTAAATATTCATTGTTGCAATTTAACCTTAATCTTACTAGGTCGCTGTGCAGACGACCATAACAGCTACTTCCCAGCTAAGTGGGGATAGAACCTAAGGAATTCGAGTCACTAGTAAATAAATGAAGTTAAGAAGAATATAGAAAGTCAAAATAAGAATAAAACCTAAAATTATAAAAATGAATAATATGTGAAACTTACTTGTGTAGTCATATTAATACAACAGATGAGCATGCCCCCGCAGAAGGACGCGGCAGATATCATATGGACACTCGTCGACAGAGCTGTGGCCAACCACGCCAGCGTGTACGGCAGAGCAGTCGCGATGAGCACCGAGCGACGGCCCAGGCGCATCGCGAACCCGCCCATTATACCGCCGATGAATGCACCTGTGGGAGAAAAAAAAATTAGAAGAGTTCTGATACTTCAAATAGGAATGGATAGTGATATATGTTATCGTCGGTTTCCAGGTCTAACTGAATGCAACTGTATACCTGTATTTTACATGGACCTATGACCTAACTGACCTCCCACAGACCAGTAACTGGGTAACACGGTATTTATTTATTTATTTAATACTTTAAGAACACACATGTACACAGGCGGAGTTAATGCCATAGGCATTTTCTACCAGTCGACAAATAGTGGTAGGTGCAATAAATTAGAGGAATCAATATAAGTGCATAAAACGATTTAAACTAAAAATATAATACATATACCTAACTATATATGTATAAATATAAGCACAAATAAATATGTTTAAATAAACGAATTTACTAAAAAAAACAAATGAAACAAACAATGAGAGAACATTACCGTTGTAATGATACTGCCAACTTTTTGCGAATGTGTTCGCGAACTTTAATTTTGAAAGTCAATCGGTTGGTTACCATCCTGATTTCTTGGGGGAGCGCATTCCACAGAGAGATACCACCAACCACCAAGGCTGGTTGTGAGACTTTCAAGCTTCTGATGACCAGTAACGACTGTTAAAGATGTAGACAGGATACGATATAAAGGGTGGTGATAGCTGAGACTACAAGATGATAGTCTACCCAAATTAGAATTGGCTATAGCAGTATTCGAAGTTGGGTGGTAGACAGTTGTGATGCCCAATGGAGTTCAACGAAAGCAAACGAAGATTGAAAGCTGGAACCCACTCGACACACTGTTGGTGGGGAACCAGATAAGTTAACCCTTTGTCGAGTTTTTATAAGAGACACTCTTTTAAAGCTGTCAGATAAATAAACTTAATGTTCTTATGAGAATAAAGATTCTTTAAAGCTTATACTTATATCGAGCTGTAACTCTCTCACTTAGGCAAAATCTTCTTCCCGTACAGTGAAAGATCGAGAACATTAGTCCACGCTTTGATTCATAATCAGCCTATAATGTTCCCAATGTGGGCTATAATCCACCGGCTCCACATGCTCCGCATGGGCTCAGTGCGGATTGTTAGATGTCACATGTCTTCGAATTTTTGGTTCTGACATGCCACCGTTCTGACACCGGTTTCCTCACGATGTTTTCCTTCACCGTTTTGAGTGCAGTGGTTATGAAATTATTTACACAAAGTAAAGCGCCTGTCTGGGTTCGAACACAGGACCTACTCGTAAATCGGAGCCGATAACACTAGGCATCATTGCATGTTAGCAATTTGTTACTATTAATTTCACTATTTACTCACGATGTTTCCTGTACTCAGTCAGGGTCGTCTTAGATTAAATGAGTACCTAGTATTTTAAGCCTGTTAAGGCAGACAGGCGCCTATGCTTACAAAGAACAGATTATGCTCTTGCTAAGTAACGCACTTAAGCAATTAGTACGTTATGTTGGTGCAGTGGGCATTGGAACTTAAATAACTTTCGCAAGTATTCTTTAGTACTACGTGGTTTTCACATCCTACGGGGTAATTGCGTATCATAAGTAGCGGCTTTTATTTTGACAGTTCACTAACATTCATTACGTTTGCGTTTCTGAGCTGCCAAATTTTTCGAACAAAATGAAGCAATGGATTGTGATTGATAGCGTTTTACACAATAGGGTATTTTCCGATTTGATATAAAACTATTTTAATTTGAAGATTGCGCCGATATATTTAACAGAAAAACAAAAATAAATTTATTAATACACATTTTCTCAATTAAACGATTAAAATCTAATTTATTTTTCGTTGTTTTGAATTTACCGCATAAACGCTCTTTACGATGACAGTTTTTACATAAAAAATTATCCTCAGTCGCCAATAGGTACCATTAACGAAAGAATGTTTGGAATCGAATCTATAGTTCCGAAGATAACTCCCTAAATAAAAAATCTAAAAATTTACCTTTTTATTATATTAATAATTAATAAAAATATCACTTAAAATATTTTAAATGTAAGTCAGAGAAAGTCCTACTTAATAGTTCTAGCTATTAGTTTTTGCTCAAAAGATTTAGGGCATAGTTACTAGCTATCCGATCAAAGGTGGAAATCACGAATTCTTAGGAGTTAGAATTTAGGACAGGATTACATTTTTCACCCTCAATAGGATTTCATGCAACAATAAATTGAAAAATTCTGTAAGCCTTCAATTCCGACATCTGTTTGAAAATATTGTTTCCGAGAAAAAGGGACAAATATTCTCTTTGACAACGGAATATGAAATGTTTAGTAGTGTCGAGAATTCTTTCCATTTTGATCGGAAATCGCTGAATATTTTTATTACAAACGCTTTGATACAGGTGAGATTTGGTATTTTCTGTTATGTTATTATTTTCAGATGAATTCGAAATATATCGGAGAGATAATGTTTCTTAGCGCTTGGGATTTTAAAGGAACAAATGTGAGAAACAACCTTTTTCTGGGTCGATAATATTTATTGTTTTACGCAAAATAAATGTAAAAAGGTGGGATTGCCCTAGGCATTTTCTACCAGTCGATCTTTTGGTATTTCAAAGACAAACAAATATAACATACTGAATACCTACGATTAAAGGCCTTCTAAACCCACAAATACATCTTTATAATCAAAATCAAAAAAGTTTTATTTCAATAAACCTGCATGGGCACTTATGAAACGTTAGAAGCTAGATGCACGGTTCCAAATTGTTGTTACCTATGGAGAAGAGCCGGCAAGAAACTCCACGGTTACTCTTTTAACAATTTTTTCAAATTACAGAGATAAAATGTATGGGAGGACAGTGCAGGCCTGTCAATAAGTATCAGGTACTTGACGAATACAGAATAGAAAATCGTCTACAAATCTACAGTCTGTAAGGCCTACAACGTTCTCTCATTCACAATATGTAAAATGATCTACTTATATAAAATGAACCTATTTAAACATAGTGACATGATTTCCATGACAATCACTAAAAATAGTCGAAATTAAAATTGATGTATAATGTCAAATAATGACGAAAATATGTCAGCATTGTAAAATAAAAGAATATTAGTTAATAAAATTGGTAAAAATGAGTTTATATCTAGGGGGTAATCTTCAGACAAACTGATCGGATTCCGGAAATTCTTTCACTAACTAAATTATTTCACTAAGTTGCAGTATTGCCGAGTGTCGTAGGTTTTTTTTATGCTAAAACAAGAAAATTGACGGTGTTAAGATATAAGAAATAAATAAACATTTACCGTGAAAAAAGAATTTTGATTTTCTGATACAAAACTGCACCTTTTTAAGACTTCATCGTCTTTATATTTCTACCTAGATACATAAGTACACAAAGTCGTTCATCTCCCAATACATCACGGTAACGACATGCGACAGAAGCGTAGGCAGGGAAGTAATTTATACCTGATCTCTCCCTTCATTAGGCGCGTTTTGGGACAAGATATAAATCTACGCGCGGTGCCTTTCACGGCTACCAGGTTCATTATTGACAACGTGCTTTCATGCTAGGGGATCAGTAGAGATGGTACTGATAAATACAACATCATGCACGATAAATAAGTGTAGAAATAACACAAAAACAAACCACAAAATGACACATTCAAATAACACGAACAAAGTGTTCGTAAAATCATCATTAGGAGACGTAATAAATTGAAACGGACTTGTCTAAAGTACAATCAACACAGAATCTAAGTTTTAAAATAATTATCATGTAAAAATTAAGTTAGATTAAAATTGCTTATTAGTCTTATTGAGGTACTAGCTGACCCGGCAAACGTTGTTTTGCAGGTAATTTCTAGTGAACAACCCTTATCACTTAGGGGTATGAAAAGTAGATAGTAGCCGATTCTCAGACCTACTGAATATGCATATAAAATTTGGTAAAAATCAGTAAAGCCGTTTCGGAGGAGTAAGGTAACTACTCGTAACATTGTAACACGAGAATTTTATATAAGATTATATATAAGATGAGGAACAGGGTGTAAAGTTCGCTCATCCTCTATTGAAAAGGAGGATCCTCCGACCAGACGGGTATTGTGTCTGGTGGGCAACTGCCCAACAGTTGATGTCGGGATTTTGTATAAGTTCGAGTGTCGTGGTAAACTCTGATTGCGCGATGTAGAATTGCTTAGATAGTTCGCCTGTTGCATTGTAGATGGCGCCACTTTTCTTTTTGCGTTTCTTAGATTTTGTTGCAAAGCATTTTTATTTGTAGTGCCGCTACAGTCTCATAGACTAGATTGTAATCAATTATTAAGAAACCGGGTTCTTTTTAGTACAGAATTTAAAAAAAATTGCACGATGTGTTCAAGTCTATTTTGAAGACTTGAACACATCCTGCAATTTTTTTTTTTTTGGGGTGAGGGTTGGGAAAATTCAGGAAAAATAATGCGATTGGCAAGGCCATCTCCTGGGCCCAACTCTTGTTATGATATTACATAATTATTAAAAAAAAAACCATCTACTCGTTAAGAAGCTAGGACATATCTAGACCCTGTGTTGCTTCTAAGTAATTTATAATATGGACAAACCCAAAAACATTTAGCTGGACCTGGGGATTGAATCCAAGATCCAATGGTCAGCAGTCACGCTGGAAATCACTAGACTAGACCAAAGAGGAACAGAAGAGTATCTATAGGTATTGCTGTGTTGCGAATTAACCAACCTATCCTTACCATAGTAAATGCGAAAGTAATTATGTTTGTTAGGCTTTCACGCTGAAACTGCTGAACAGATTTAGATAAAAGTTGGCACACAGATAAACTATGAACGGGGTTTTTTTTGGGTGGGAAATCATCAAATAATTTCTCCCGCTCTGGGTGGAGCAGGAGGGCGTGTCAGACTTTTACTAAAACCCACCCGTGTTCCCTCAGTAGCCTGTATGCCAGGGGCGGCGGTATCTCTTTCGAACAAACCCGCAACCCCGGCAGGTATCGGCGCTTGCGGGCCCCATCGGTTTGTGCTGACCTCTCTTTGAGGCGCGCGTGGAACACAACCCGCCGCCGACCTGGACTTGGTCCTTACCGGACAGCGAGCTAACTATGAACTGGGTAAGGTCCTATTATTTTTCATCCTGGATCGTCGGGAAGTGTCGGACAACAGCTACCAGTTTTCCTACTTATTACTACCAAGTACTATTTTATTACATGCATTAAAATAGTGCTTCAGACAGTATTTCGGCCATGGTGGCCAATCTCAATGGCGAGTAGCCTTCGGCGCGGGAGATATTAAGGGGACACTTTGCGCGGGCTCGAACTCACTGGTGGGCCTGGCTAAAAATCACGCTGTCTCACCAGGCTTCGTATCCGACAGAGATAGTATCAGTGGTGAGCAGTTAGACGCTAATCTACACGCACAACGTTATTGAGTGAGATGCAGGAGCACTTTTGGCAAAAAAATCGCGAAAAAATTTAGAAAAGTCTTTCAGAAGATCGGGTTTTATGAAAAAACCACTGCATAAATCAATGGCCAATAAAGTTTATTGAACTTATTGTTAATTGAACTTTGTCGGTACCGTCTTGGTTTTCGAGATTTTACACTCCTTTTATTACTTAATCACGCTCAAAGTTAGGTTAAATTAGCAAGAAAAACGAATCTTTGTTGGCTCATAACTTTTTAATAGCTTTTTATTTTAGTATTCTGTTTCCGTACAGACAATAATAATAACGAGACAAAACCATACCATGTTTAATTTTTGATGTACATAGTCAAACAGTGGAGTAAAACCCTCCCGAAGTTTGTATGGAAAAAATGTGGACAAGTGTCACCTTAAAGTGCACAAGTGTGTGCGCAGACGCAGGTGCAGTCTTTCTTCCCTCACTCTCATAGTCCGATTGGACGGCACACAATCCGACACGACCGGAGAGAGAACAGGCGCACGACCACACCATTACTAAGAAATCCCTAATGGGAAGCCCCAATAACACTTTCCCCGACCTGGGAATGGATCCCATGACCCCAGGCTCAGCACTCGCAACCACGAGACTGGGGCAAATATCCATAATAATGGTAGAGAAAAATCCATCCATCACTCGTTGTATAATAAAACAGTCATACCATCTAAATGTTTATGATTTTCTTTCATACTAGTATCGTAATGGAAATATTATAAGACGGCTTTGCTATTAACATAACAGTTTATGTTTATACTATAAACTATTAATAACATGCTCTTACTGTATTTTTCTATTGTGTACTATACACTGCATAAGTAAAATGTTTTCAAAGAATTTTCTTTAAAGGAAGAAAAATGCAGTTATTGCCATTAAACAAAATATACAGAGAAAAACAAAGAATACGATGCTTATATTGTCAAAGGGCCTCGGCTCAGCATAATGCCGGATGACAACACAAGGTATACCAACTCTGCCAGAGGTGCGGGTTGTTCGAAAGATATACCGTGGCCCCTGGCACACCGGCAACTGTAGAAACACGTTTTTTTTTATTGAGTGGGAAATTATCAAATAACTTCTCCCGCTGTAAGTGGAGCAGGAGGGCCTGTCAGACTTTTACTGACTAAAACCCACCAGTTGGCCATTGCGGGTACCATCAGTTTGTGCTGACATCTCTTTGAGGCCCGCGAGGAACACAATGCGCCATCGACCCGGGTTTGGGCCTTACCGGACAGCGAGCTACCCATTACTAGACGTCCGCAAGCCCACGCCTACGGTGGCCGGGAATCAGCCTGGGATTCCCGATAGGAACGCGGGTGGGTTTTAGTCAGTAAAAGTCATTGAATAATCAATGCATTGTATTTCTTAGTTACAATAATTTGCGATTTTTAAAATTATTATATTTAATTATTTTAATGTATAAATTGTTTTATTTTCAAGTCTAACATGAAACTACGTGGTAAATACTTTAGTTATCTAAATAGCCAGCTAGGGTTCCGCCAAAAAAACTATGATCAATTAGGGTTCCATGGCCAAATAAAATTGGGAACCTCTGGTCTAGGGACTAGTCAAAAAAACTTAAACATTTTCCTCAACTGTCTGATCTCAAACCGAACCACGGAAAGCTACACTTCTGAATACTATTAATTGAAAGCTCCTCAGTTTGAGCGATTGCACTGCGTGTAAATATAACCGGGTATGTGTCTGTCTGTCTGTGCCGTTTATTTTGGTCTGGCACGGCATCATCCTGAGATGTAGCAGATTGGTTGGCATAGAACTAAACATTTGATTTCATCTAACTGTCGGTTTTGTTTGCGTTGACTTTTTGCGTTGCTGAGATTATGTACTTGCGAGTTTGGAACTTACTGAAAGGCGAACGGCAGATGGGTTGATATTTTTTTCCCAATTTGTAAAATCAGTCTGAAAAATAAGGTGAATCAATTTTTGAAAGTTGGTCATTGATCATCATCATCTTTTCAGCCGAAAGACGTCCACTGCTAGACATAGACCTCCTCCAAAAGGGGGGTTTGCCATAATCCCCACGCTTGTCAGGCGGGTTGGCGATCGCAGTATGGTAGTAAAATGCATAAAGAACGCTGCTGCCTATTCTCTAGTAAGTCCCTTAGTCGCCTTCTACGACACCCACGGGAAGAATTGGGATGGTGTTATTCTTTTACGTCCGGCACCACACGGAACATGGTCATTGATTCAAAGATTTTTAAAGTCAATCATATTTTAAAAACTAGATAAGTTCGGTTGGTGGTCTCGTTATGTGGTTGCAAGCGCTACTGCTTGGGTTCGATTCCCAGGCCGGGAAAAGTGTTATTAAGTGTTATTATTTTTCTGTCTGAAATTTCTCAGTTGCAGCGTGGTGTCTACATTTGTACCCGGTTGATGGCAATAGGCTAGCCCCCTATTACATGGGACTTAAACATAATGGCGAAAAGTGGGTGTACTACAGGTAGGCACACCTCTGCCCAGCCCTTTAAGGAAACGAGGCGTGATGTTATGTATTAAATCATCATAGGTACTTACTCAAAAATTGCCCTTTTTCTATTATGTCAAGCGTCTTGCAAATGTTCGAAAATAGTGTCAATTAAAAAATAAACAATAAAAACTTTGGTTACACGGTTACACCATAAATCTAGAATGGTAGCAAACTATATGTGTCCGACTATTAAGCTATTACCTCCAAATTACATAAACTACCAATTGAATGCACGTATTTAGACTAAAGCTGTAATGGTACTACGCACACAAACACCAAATATATGATGAAATGATACACCAAACGGTTGGGAGAGCAATAAATTGCCCGTTAACACTGAATTGCACGAAAACAAATAATCTCGTGCATTCGCTTCGTATTTCCGTAACCAATCATTTCCATTGTGGTCCTTATAAAGGAGAATGCCCATTGAACAATTTCCATTAAATGACGCTATGCATAATCTTTGAGAAGTAACTATCTTTATGTCACAGTTTCTGAATACGTATTCGCTTTAAAATAGTTGCTTGAAAAATAATCTGATTTTGATATGAGATTTAACTTTATGACTTCATTTTTGACTAGTTTTTGCCAGTGGCTTCGCTCGCGATGTGGTCGAAAATGATCCCACGGTAACTTTCGATATAAAATATATCCTATGTGTTATTCCAGGTTACAAATTGTCTGTGTGCCAATGTAATATTAAGAAGTAGAATCCTCTAAGGTCCAGGAGGAGATGACTGGACGAACTCGGCTTTTTCCATAAAAATTGGCCACAAATAGCAGTAGATAGGGGAAGGAGGGAAAACGACTGATAATAATAATGTCATTTAGAACTTGAAAGGTTTGAATATGAACAATATTATCAGAAATTACTCAGATACGAAGTTTAAAAAATAATAGTGTGTATTTGGGTACAAATATCATTCTCATTTTAATCCAATGTACAGACGCCAGCAGGTCAAGCTATCCCAAAGTGTCAAATTTTCCCAATAAAATTGAACATGAAACTTATTCCTTTGTGATAAAGTTGAAAAACTATCAAAGAAATTTGACAGATTGGGGTAACTTGATGTTCTGGCCTCTGTACCTAACTTATTCTTACGTCATCAATCATCATACACATTGAATCAAATCTATAAAACTGAATACTTTTGTTTGAACGCGTCAATCTCTGGAATTTCCATAGGGATTAAAAATATTTATACATTTTAGAGCTCAATTTTTTAGGAAGGTTATAGGCTGGAATTCTATGACCATTAGAAGTAGTTACATCTGAAAGGATACTGGGTGAACAATGCGATGCGACGTGGTGGTTCAGGAAAGCAAAAATAATCATCTGGATGAAGTTGCGGGCCTGACTTGGCCTCTACAAACAAGTGAATCATAATCAATTTGTCTGTTTGTTTGTGTGCCTTTTTGCCTTCCAAATGCATCGCATCAAAGGATCAATGTACACACTTCGTAACAGTAACGAATGACGCGGGTTGCAATATTTCTGCCTTTACAAACTCGAGCAGACGCAAAATAAACCGATGAGTGTACTATCTATCAGGGTGCTTACTCTCGAATATAACTCCGATAGATCGCCATTGGAATTGTCAGTCAAACGTCAGGGATTGGCTAGAGTCAGTGAGTCCAGCCAATCCCTGACGTTTAACTGATAATTCCAATGTCGATCTATCGGAATTATATTCCAGAGTAAGCACCCAGTTCTCGTTTAAGAGAGCGGCATGCAAGAGTGAGAGTGTTGTGGTATGTGAACGGGTGAGCAGATTTTAACGTTTTAAATTATATTTTTTGACATGATGATGAAATCAAGATTCTTTGGGATGTGGAGATGAAGAATAGATTTTTTTTGGGTTTCTCAAAAGTAACCAAACCTAACAATAATACGACATAACATCATGCCTTGTTTTTTCAAAGGTTTGGACACTGGTGTACCTGTAGTATAATCAATCTTTGTGTTGCTTTCCTCAAAAGACCATTTCAGGTAATCATCTACATAGTCTTCACATGATCTGACCAATATTGACTCTGGACTTTAAAAGCCTCTGAGTTTTTTCGGCCTTTCTCTCACAGTAGTCAGATAGGAAACGCCGACCTCATCTAATTTAAAAATAAGATTGACGTGTAAAAATGTTTGAACAAACCCTGTAGAAATAAAATAAGTTTTCGTTTACATCCATATTTAGCCAGCATGTTATAGGGTCGAGCCTATTGCCATCAACCGGGCAATTCAGACTCCGGGACGCTATTGAAAAATTCCTTATAGAAAGACAATAGGTACTGTATAACACTATGCGATATCTGGATATCTAACCCAAGACCTCATGCTTAGCACTAGAGAGCCAGTCCATCAAAGCAGTCTAAAAAAGCAACTTATGGAACAATACCTACAACTTATTCTCAACCGATGACTGAAACACTAATCCCGCCTCCCAAAACGAAATACAGCGAGAATGCTGAACATCCCAAAAAGTGTCATTCCTGCCAGTGAGCGATGCCCTTTATAAGCGAAAAACAATGTCTTTACAAATACCTATGTCGGCGGGAGACCATAAATTAAATCCAAGACATTTGACGGTACAACACTTTTATTTTCTGTATGTTGGTATTCAGGTTGGTACCATTATAGAATACTGTTCTAATGTATTTATTGATTTATTGGTCGCAGTCTCCGCAGTTTTGTGCAGTGTGACCAGACTATGTTGGAAGTGAATGGTGGCGCTAGTTGCAAACGCAAAAAGTATAAAAATAACGGTAAATCGTTGTAGAGAAAATCATCTGTGACTAGCACACTGCCACCGAAGTGATTGCCTAGTTATCGTTGCCAATTTGAGGCTCAGAATATTGAAAAAATGACAAATGTCTAAAAAGAATTAGTTCTAAGTTTCGTCACGGGTCGAAATACACTGGTCGCACTGTAGTGTTTTAACCTATTGTAAAAAATAGGGTAATGGTTTAAAAGATTGATGGTTATAGAGTGATGCAATGTTAAATTTTAATATTGTGTCAGTGGAATAATGTTTCCCATTCATTGAATGTTGCTTTTAATCGACGTTTCTAATGGTTGGGTTAATTTTATGATATTTCTGTCTATAGATACAGTGTATTTCCCAACTTAGTTGGGATTGGCTACCAGTCTTACCGGATGCAGGTGAATACTGTATTTTATACGGAGCTGCTACCTATCTGACCTCCACAACCCTACAGGTTAGCACGATACCACTTGGTAAGACTGATTATGGACTTTTGGGGAAGTGTAACTCTACTTCAGTGGTTTTTACATAAGATTTGAACCTGCTTGAAGTTATGCCTCTCTGTGTGGACACAATTATCAACAATCCAATACTAATATTATAAACGCGAAAGTTTGTATGGATATTTGTTACTCTCTCACGCAAAAACTACTAAATGGATTTAGATGAAATTTGGCACACACCTAGATTATTTTATTTTTTTATTTTATTTTATATAGGGACAATAAACAGCTACAATATATAATTTTAACATAACAAAAAAATATAGGTGTGAATAACAATATTGTAGCCCACTACATTATCCGCATATTAAAAAAACAAAGTATAGGCAACGAGTGCCACCAAAAGGCATTATCAAACATACAGTACATATTGAAAATTATTACATAATTCACAACAAATAACTAATAAATAAATAAAAATAAATAAATAAAAAATTAACCTAGATTACTTTTATCTCGGTAGTACGCTCCCGCGAGACAATTTCCGACTTCCACGCTGACGAAGCCGCGGGCGGAAGCTTTTCTGTAATATTTCTCATTCTCTTGAGAACTAAAAGTATCCTTGATGAATCGTTTGACGGATACCTACTGCTAATCCATTGCTTCATATGTTCGAAAAATTTGTCTACCTTACAACGCGAATGAATGATTGTTGTAGAACCAAAAATAAACCCATTCCTACTCTTATTGAGTTACGTAATTATCCCGCAGGTTTTCGAAGAAAGTCTTTGAAATCAATCAAAATGTTCGTTCGTTTTCCAAAGGAAATTTCCAGAGGCAAAATATTAGCCATTGCTAATAACCACTTGTGTAGAGAAAATATTACCTTGCACAGTGCTATTATAATTCATGACAAACGTGTTAAAGGATAACAAGGATGAATAATTATGAAATCGATTTAACTAGTTTATCAATAGCCCCTTTTAAGGGGGATGCGGTAAGGTAGCTTGCGAAATGGGAATTCACTTAGGTTTTTTTTTTTTAGCAATTTGTAAGTCAGATTCAATTGTATGTTTATTAAATTATGATGCGCTATACAGATTTATAATCATTAGAATTAGTAACAACTCCTCAAGTTAGGATTAGTAACAACTCTCCAAGTTATATTTGGCCTCAAATGTCATGGTTTAGTGAAATAGTCATTAATTATGGTAAAATGAACATCTTAATTCCCCGTAGTTATGACAAAACACATGTTTAAACCACCAAGCATGATATTTAACTAAGAACTATGTGTAGTACTGCAGTTCTTTTTTAATTGACAACTTATTGTTGTACTTCAAACGGACCGATGACAATTCCATAATTAAAAAAATTTAAACAATATTTAAAAAAAAAGGTTATTTTCTACTTTTTTATTTGGTTTGAAGCGTGTTTTTTTTTTAGTACTATTTATTTTTTGTATCAATAACTTCACCCAAATCAAAATAAAGTTAGAAATGCAAAAACTGGTTCAAAGCTTTAGACTAAAACTAAAGTTGTTTTGTAATAAGACGGAGAGAATTTTATTGATTATTTTTTTCTGTTTTTAATTATATAAATTAAATATTTTTACAGCCGCGAATCATATTTAGATCAACATATAACTTAAAACCGTCCTGCAAATTGCAAAAACGTAAGAAAATTTATAATTTCGTAGGCTACCTTGAAGGTTTCGCCTTAACTACCGTATGATAATACAAAATAGCCGCTATCTTTACGCCATCATATTTTACGGGGACCGGCAGCTATTTAGCTGACAGATTACCCTTATAACTCACAGTTGTGGCACTGTGTCCGGCATTAAGGTGGAAGGACCATGATTTTATCTTGGTCCTTTGCAGCGACGCTACTTGTAATGGGTAATGGCAAGAATAATAATATTTCACATTCAGGATAGGTACCGAACGTATCCTTCTCGGTAGACAGAAACAACAGAAACTAGCGTCACCTGCTACGATTTTACCGTACTCCCTTTTTCGTCGTTTACGATCATAAGTACTTCTGGCCATACACGCACGCCAGTTGCAAGTACTACGCACCTAACTTTTCTGAAGATCCTGACCAATAAAAGCACTATAATATGTCCTTCTAGGGCTTCTCCTTTTGGCGTTTCCACTCACATAGATGTGAGTGGAAACGCCGCAAGGGGAAGCCTTGTAAATATCTTTTCAGTTAGAGAACAATGTCCAAAAACTGCCCAGGAACTATGTCAGAATCAATGACAGTTACAATACTTGACCATTGCTCTCAAAACGATAAAGAAAGACGTCGTGTGGAAACAGGCCTGTCTGCCTGGCCATGTCCTACAACCAAAAATTTTAAAAGATATGCGTGTGTGGTCTACCAACCCGCAATGGGCCCGCGTGGTAGCTTACAGCCCAATTCCTCTCACAGACAGAAGGCATGTGTCCTAGACTCCAAGCAGTGGGAACATTTAAGGCCGTTTATATGAGAACCCAAAATATATGAATTATTTGAGGTCCAATTAAATTCATGCCGTTCTTTTACATTAGGGACACCGCGTTTAGATCGCGGCACGTAAGTTGAACCAAAATCAAACCACCAAAAGCGAACGCGTAGACTCGTTGCCTCGCACGGAAAGAATGAGGGCAGGATAGGATTGTCATTGATGTAAAAAAGTTTGGAAATAAAGTACAGATCGCGGCCAGTAAGTTGAAACAAAATCCGACATTTTGGTTCAACTTACGTGCCGCGATCTGTGCCAAGAAGGTACACTCTCTAATTGAACCGAGTGTATCGGAAAACAGCCCGCAGGCACACGGGCGTGCAAGTAATTCAATTACGAGTAATAAATCATAATTTTGAATATTTTTTATCGTTTTTCGATAAATTATAGTAATTTCCCGAATGTGGGTTGGTTTTATTGATTATTATATTGTAACTTTTAGATTTTTTTGTAGAATTTTGTTTATTTTGCCCTCGAGGGAATATAGATAGATACCTAGTATGATTTTAGTTTCGACATTTTGGTTTTTCTAGCTGCATAGAACTCGAGTCTGACTGCTTCATTGATCGAGTGGTCGGAAGCGCTACTGCTGAGCTATTAGGTCCTGGCTTCAATACTCGGGTCGGACAAAGTGTTACTAAGTATTGCCATATGTAATTTCTCCCTAGCAGCAGGAAATGTGGGTGTACGTACTAAAGGTCTGCCTGCAACTGCTAATCTAACTTCCACAACCCAGTTACTGGGTAATACGATACCCCTTGGTAAGACTGGTTGTCATACTTTCGGGGTTCTGACTACTAGTAACAACTGTCAAAGATCCACGGATCCAACCGCGACAAGCATAGCCTAACTTAATCTATCGAATCTTGTGGTTTTTATTACTTAGCCACGAATTCCTTCTGGCTGTGGCGCTTAAAAAGGCTCTTAGAGTGTCTCTAATAATAACTCGACAAAGGGTAACTTGCATCAACAATGTATTGCGTGGGTTCAATTGTTTAACTGTCTTCTTTTATTTTATTTTATTGAACTCTAATTTTCTTATCATTACCACAGCCAACTTCATATAGGTACTGCTGGCTGTAACCACTTCTAATTGGAATCTATCAACTTCTAGTTGTTAAACAATTCAGAAATTAAAATAAGCCGAATCCACGACTGACAGCCGGGATCAACGGCTTAACGGGGTATTTTTATGTAAAGATACGAAAAAGATAAAGATATTTTTATACCCATCCACTGAACAACCGCGGAAAGCGTAGCTTAAGCTGATCGATCGAAGGATGCGGATGTTATTACTTAGCCACAAGCCCGTCCAAGTCCATCCATTGTATAGCAATTGAATGGCTTAAAGGGAATCTAGTCGCGGGCACGAACTCACTGGTGGGCCTGGCTAAAAAGCACGCTCCTGTTCGCACCAGGCATCGTGTCTGACAGAGGTAGTATCAGTGATACGCATTCTATATGCACAACGTTATTGAGTGAGATGCAGGATCATTTATTGTAAAGCAGGCGCGAAAAAAAATCAGAAAAGTCCTTCGGAATATCGGGTTTTATGAAAAAACCACTGCATAAATCAGCGACCAATAAAGTTTATTGAATTGTTCGATATTTGAGCTTTATCGGTACCGATTCGTTTTGGAGATCTTATACTTCTCATATTACTTAAAAACGTCCAAAGGTAGTATAAATTAGTAAGAAAACTAATCTTTGTTGGCACATAACTTTTTAATGGTTTTTATTTTAGTATTTTTTTTTCCGGACACACAATATTAATAATGAGACAAAACCATACCATGTTTAATTTGTGATGTACTATCGGGGAAGTTCAAATCTAAGCACCTTAAAGACTATTTCTGCTTGCAGCGCTCGGCCGCTATAGAAATCTCATCAACCAATAGCATCGCAGTATCAGATTTTTGATGCGTCCCTTGTTTTTGTACATGAACAAAAAAGACAGTAAAAAACCAGCTGAGGTAGTGCGTATTTTTTCAATGGAAATAAATATCAATGGACCTTCGTTCGGTCGTAGTTCGAGCACGTTTGGGACAAGTTTATGGGTTTTTTTTGACGAATAGGTTTTCTATGCTGTCAGAAAAGTATAACATTAGCATCCAAAGTTGAGTAGATTTCTCACAATTATATAGGAGTTTTTGGGTGAGAGGCGGAAAATTTCCATAAAATTTTAAAAGTGCAAAACCTTTGTTTTAAATTAGCTCTAGCCATAAACCCCTTTTCAACGAATGCACCTAATTAGAATCCTGTAGACAAAGCAGTTTGATTGAATAAACTGGGAGCTTACTCATGAACCACTTAAAATTATTATAATCCGTGCCTAAAGAAACACTTACAACTTTCTCATCTTTGTTTCTTTTGTTCTATTCCTAGTGTTCGAAAAAGGGTCAGACATCTGTGATCATTGTAACAGAGATTGTAAAACACAAAAAAACTTAAACGACAAAATATTTGCTACGTATTTTCGTTTCATTGGTCGAGGCCAAAAGGGGCGCTAAACAGATGTGGTCATCGTGCTCACGGGATTTTGTTTTGAAATTGCTTAGATATGAACTTCCCCGATAGTACATTGTTACTCCCGAAGTTTGTGTGGAAAAAATGTCGACTAGATTCACCTTAAGCGTAAAGCCGCAAAGTAAGTACTCTACCTACGCCAGTAAGAGTTAGCAAGATGGTATTAAAGATTTCACTGAAGAAAGTTGTGTAGCTAGTTCTACCGGCGTTATTATTGCAAATATTGCTGTATAAGCTATTATGATGTAGCTTGAGATACGTTTGTGGTTTAACCTGGCTGAATTAGCCTTCGACGGGCTAAATTATATTTACAATTTTCAATTGCTGTCCAAAAAAAACGTAGCACACGTTCCCACGGACGTAACAAAACCGCGGCAGATTTTTTTTGCGCACTGGATCTTGAAATAAGAGTGAATTTTTCTTTGACTCAATCAAATATAGCAAAATAAATCGATTAAAAAGCAAATACCCATTTAAAAAATTAGGTATGTCGATTCCGGAATAAGGAACAAACTGCTTCCAGGTCTTGCGTTTGTTTTATTACACCTTACACCTACACTGCCAGGGGTGCGGGTTTGTTTGAAAGAGATACCACAGCCCCTGGCATACGGGCTACTGAAGGAACACGGGTGGGTTTTAGTCAGTAAAAGTCTGACACGCCCTCCTGCTCCACCCAGAGCGTGAGAAGTTATTTGAAGATTTCCCACCAAAAAAAAAAAAAAACCTACACAGGATATAATTTTAACCAGTGCGCAAATTGTAACCATTAATTCAGTTTATGATTCTAGACCCCGTAGAGTAGAAAATTACAGTCCGTAATAAAAAATTAAAATTCTTCAGTTCCATATATTACAACCGCGTACGTATTGCGTAAGTAATAAATTAAGTACTAACATAGATTTAAGTTCATAATAACAATATAAATGTAATTTTAAATGTAATGGATCAATGGTTGTCTGAATAAATATATTATAAAAATAATTGCGAATTCCATGAAACAGCAGTTTTTTTTTTTTAATAACTGACGAAAAATTTCTACGCTAGGGGTCTAGAATGATATGCCGAATTAATGGTTACAGTTTGCGCACTGGTTTAAATTTTATACTGTATGTATTCTCAGTTTGTAATTCTCCCTGCATTAGTAGTGTTTTGACTTATATTATGCAGTAACACGTCAAGTTTTAGCCAAAAAGGTAAATATTTGGAAATACAGTCGCCGTATTTTACACAACATTGAAACTGTTACATAAGCTATGTAACTGTACATTTCATGTCAGCAGTTGATTTTTAAATGACGTTTTTAATCGCACCTTAAATAATTCCCATTCCGCTTCTTTTTTTTTTGTAGACTCTAATATAATAATTGCGCCTCTTTTTGTGATCCTCAAATAGTTAATAGGTAGATACATTTTGGAGTTCTAAGAATACTAAGTACCAAGTCACTGCGACCAAGTAGGATGCAGCGCTCACTCGGCTCTCGCGTGGTTAGTCGCAGTACTAACCAAACCATTTGGTAGGGGTATCCCAGCTTAGTAACTTAAAAACTAAAACAAAAGAGGTATCGTATTAAAAAAGAGTAACTCATTAGAAAAGCAAAAAAAAAATTTTTTTTTTTAAATTATGCATGATTAGGTCAATAAATTTAATAGAGGATCTGTGAATTATTTCCCATTTTTTGTCTCATAATCATGGGATAATGAATTACAAGTTCTTGAGTTACGTCATATTGTAATTGAGCTAAAATAAGATTGCTTTGTTTCAATATTCTTTGTTTACTTGTGCTAATAGGTAATTAAAAGGATGACTCAAGCGCTGAATTGAATTAGAACGAATTTAATATTAAAGGGTTTTGTTCTAAAAGGGTGTTAACGTGTTTAAATGTATTTTATTACACGTGTTTCAGAGTTTATTGTGTTGTATAATGTAATTTATGTAGATAAAGCTTTTGTTTGTATTTTTAGACTGAATAAAATTACAAACTGTTTTATGTTGCGACTCATGTTATCTTGGACTCCATTTAAAACTAAGTAAGCGTGGTGATCCGACTATCAAGTTGTAGGTCGTAAGTTCGAACCCAGGCAGGCGCTTCATCACCATCATTTTAGCCGAAAGGACGTCCACTGTTGGACATAAGCCTCCCCCGAAAGGGGGTTTTGCCATAATCGCCACGCTTGGAAGGTGGGTTGGCGATCGCAGTATGGTGGTAAAATGCATAGAGAACGCTGCTGCCCATTCTCTAGTAAGTCCCTTAGTCGCCCCCTACGACACCCACGGGAAGAAATGGGATGGTGCTATTCTTTTACGTCAGGCACCACACGGAACAGGCGTGAAACAGGCAGGCACTTAACTTTGTGTAAATAATTTAATTACCATTGCTCTCAAAACTGTGAAGGAAAACATCGGAAACCGGCAAGATTTCCTCACGATGTTTTCCTTCATCGTCTTAGAAACAAAACTTCAAAGACATGTGACATCTACCAACCCGCACTGGGCGCGCGTGGTATATTACAGCCTACTCCTCGAAAGAGGAGGCCTGTGTCCCAGCAGTGGGAACTTCAAAGGCTGATTATGCAAGCGTGCTGATGAATGCCTCGCGCATTGATCACCTTCTCTATATGATAAGAGGCGTTTGCCCAGCAGTGCGACAGTAATAGTCTGATATTATTAAGTACCTCGTATTATTAATTAAGGTTTTAATATATCCACATTGCGTTGATTTTATAGTTCTCTTCTATTTCGACAATTTCTTAAATTTACAAAAATATAAATTTAATAAAATATTTTTGTAAATTTAAGAAAGCCTTTGATCCTGACATATTCATTTTCATATATTTACGTTCCACAATAGGTAAAACAAAGATGTTAATAAAAGGCTTAGAGTAGGCTAAGAGCCGTTGTAGACCCTGTTAGGGCGTCTAACCCATAACGTCTGACATTCATAGATCGTTGACAGTCGTTATGGGTTACAAGCCCAAAAGTCTGACCAGTCTTACGAAGGGGCATCGTGTGACCCAGTCACTGGGTTGTGGAGGTCAGATAGGCAGTCGCTCCATGTAAAATACTGGTATTCAGCTGCATCCGGTTATACTGGAAACAGACTCTAACGTAGATACTTGAGAAAAGGCTAGAGAAATTCTTTTTTTATTTGCAGCGGTGACCAAAACTGACTACAAATACATCTCAAATAGACTAGTTATTTCGAAACACAGTTTCGAAATAACTTAGTGCACTAATAACCGTAACAAATAACACCAAACATAATCTGAAAGCCGCGAAGTCACGACTTCTATCCCGGACTTATGACTTATCCGACAAATCAATAATGTCAACGATTAATCCTACGGCAATCTATCAATAAATCAATTACGATGTCAGACATAGCCGGGAGCTAACACTATTTATATTTTATTGATAAGCTGTACTAATAGGATCGTATTATTCTGGTTGCTTTGGTATTCTATCGGAGATTATTGATGGTCTACTAAATCCTGGCTCAGAAGACTATAATGCTAAGTCTTTTAATAGCCGGTCTATTCTATAATAATAAAATCCATCCATAAAATCTGGGTGAAATGAGGTTACAGTGAGCTTGAAGAGAGCTGTCAACAGTGTGAATACCAAGCTTCAAGTGAAATGATAGCTCAATTCACCGAAGTTTTCACGTTGGCATTATAACAGAATAGATCGGCAGCTGTATATTGTAACAATTTTCGAAAGAATTAAGAAAAATTTAAGAGACTTAAACGTTACCCTACAACAAAACTGGTAGGAGGAGGCGCGACCTCGCGAAAGATTGAAAGAGAGGAAGGTGGCCTTTGCCCAGGAGTGAGACAGCAAGGCTAGTAAGAAAAACCTTTAAATGATATAGGGAATTCAAAGGGCATAAAAAGATCGCCCTTAGCTTGAACATTAAAACTAAGAATTGCATGGCCATCAATGACACAGAAATACCATTGGATATCTCTGTATTAATACAAATCGAGATTTCTTTATTACACTTATAAACATTCCAGAATAAGTCCTTTAAATTATATTGAAAACCGCATTAGTTGCCAAGTTTAGAAGAACAACGCGGTCACTTAGAAATACACGAAAAGCGACTTTAATGTAAAATTTGTATGTAGAAGAAGCCTTTGAAGTTTAATCTTGATCTTTCGATTCAAGTCTGAAACAGAAAAAGACAACGCCGCCCTAATTGAGTAACACGCTATTAATCAGAATCCGATTGTTTTTTTTATGGCATCTCGTAGTTGGCCTTGAGCGGCCGTAACTAATTAACCGGACTTTCCTGTGGCTGCCCTAAGAAAACAGCCAGGGGCGTAAAACTAAGCGACTGCACACTGAGGGCAGCCCTTGTGGGGTACGGGCCTCGGCTCAGGGCGTCACTGGTACGGGGACAGCAAGTGGGGACAGGCTGGATCAAAATATCATTATTATTATCAATCGGGGAATTTAACTATACAGGCTCAGCTGCGGCGCAGGCTGACACTTCAATGAGCAAGGGAGGTCGGAATTATCGAAAAATGTATCAAATCAAATCAAATCAAAATATTTTGATTTCATATAAACCTGCATGGGCACTTATGAAACGTCAGAAGTTAGGTGCACGGTTCCAAATTGTTGTTTCCTATGGAGAAGAGCCGGCAAGAAACTCCACGGTTACTCATTTAAAAATAATTGGCTTTACCAATGTTTTCAAATTACAAAGATAAAATGTAGGTATGGGAGGACAGTGCAGGCCTGTCAATAAGTACCAGGTAGGTACTTAGACGAATACAGAGAAAATCGTCTACAAATCTACAGTATGTAAGGCCTACAACGTTCTCTTATTCACAATAATAACATGTAAAATAATCTACATTAACAAAAAGAACCTAATTAAACATAGTGACATGATTTCCATGACAATCACTAAAAATAGTCGATATTAAAATTGATGTATAATGACAAGAATATGTCAGCATTGTAAAAATAAAAATAAAATTGTATTTGAGAGCAGTTAATAGACTTTCACATAGTTATGTTGTTATTGAGGTACCAGGGAAGCCACATGTGCAGAAGGAATTAATGCCAAACTTCCCTGTCTTCAACGTAGTCTTTTATCTTATAATATGCTTTTTTGATAAGGACACGTTTGATGTGCGTTTTAAACTTTCCATCGCTAAGTTCTGTAACTGACTTTGGCAACTTGTTATAGAAGCGGGATACTGTTTATTAGAAATGATTTGCTAGTTTTAGTCAATCTAAATTTTGGAATCACAATTTCATCTTTACTACGTGTATTCAGATTATGGAAATCGCATCGTTTTTTTTTTAAAAGCTTAAGTTTTTGCGAATATACAAGATATTTTCTAGGATATAAAGAGAAGGCAGGGTTAGTATATCAATTTCGCTGAATTTGTTTCTAAAAGAATCGCGAGGCCCCATTTTATAGATTGCGCGGATTGCCCTCTTTTGTAAAATGAAAATTGAATCTACGTGTCTATCTGCTTAACAACGTATTTAACGCAATGAATTATTTGAACTGTGAAAATGAAACCCATGCCTAATATTAGTCTTACGCAACTACCTCGTAGAACCTTCAAAAGTCACGCTCAAATCTTAGTCACCGCTACCAAAGTATAAATCTTCGTAATCCCAGGCACAGCCGCGGGCGAAGACTATTTATTTACAGATAATTTGACATGTTTATGTGAAGAATAATCAGCGGAGTTTATGATGAAAAGCCAGCAGGATGTGGCCGCCATCAGGATCGTATCAGGCTGATGGAGCACTAATAAATATGTGGCTGGCTAATTGGCAACGGAGGATGAAGCTGGAGACGCAAATGTCTTTGGTTATTTGGGACTTTGGACTTCACATTTTCCTAATTACATTTGATTTCTCTAATGTTGATAGTTCCGATCAAAAACATTTTCTCTAGTTTGTATCTTTGCCGTAGCTTTTGTCCACATATGTATATGCATACATATCATCACGACTGTAATACTGTATACTCTTTTACAGTGTAGTACATGTCTCATGTACTAGGGGCCGGACGGGGCACATATTTTAAGAAAAATATTAATATTCAAAGACAGTATTTTAATCAGTTATTTCAATTAGAACAGACATTTGAAAATAAGGTAGCAAGATTTCAAGATTTATCGCAAAATTCAGCAAGTTTATAAGCATATTATCAGAAAGTCATAATTCTATGCAAACTTATAAAATAAAACACTTTTGAGGAAACATAAACTATAGCCAGTCGTTATCAAACACCTTATTATGCGACCCGTATTACCATATATAACATAAAATTCTACAAACTAACCACATATTTCTGAGCTCTGCAATTAGCCAGCAATCATTCATTAAAATCTAGCATAGACGTGTTACAAAACTTTTAATATGATGCCTTTTATGGCTTTAATGATAGACGTAGGTGGCCAGTGTAACTTGGGCTTTATAATGGCGCTGCTTGCATAGACAACTGTCAACCTTCTGTCAAACTCGATATGTTTTTAATATAGTTCCATATTTTTCCGTCTGTCAAGATTTATTGGGCACTTTGAAGTTTTATTATGGACAATCCTTGGTCCCATATTTTTAAAATTATATATTGCATGGAATGTATTTATTCATTTACACCAGTAAATACATAAAGTGTATTGCTAAGAAAAATGTTAAGTCAGGCAAAAACTTTAATTAGTAAATTGACCATTAACAGCTAATTTTCATCACATTCAAATCATAGCATTTTTTTGAACAATGATGACGTAGTGTATCAATCCGTTTAACAATTACATTCTCTGACTTAACATTGTACAGTATCGCTAATCGAATATGGCGAAATCTTAGTTAATTAATAGTTCTTTCAAACCAAATTTCTGTCGTGGCGGTCAATCTGAATCTGAGCCTAGCCTTCTGCGTGAGAGATAGTGCACAAGTTTATGCGCAGACACAAGTGCGTTCTCTCTTCCCTTCACTCTCATAGTCAGATAGGACGGCAATCCAAAACCAAGGCGAGAGATCAGTCGTGCATTCCCAGGCACAAGGGTATCGCATCATCAACTTCCAAACTCCGGGTTGTGACTAAGAAATTCCTAACGTAAAATCCCAATAACATTTTGCCTGAGAACCCCGGACTCCCAGCCTCATGAGAACATTTGGTACAATCAACTTAGTTATTAAATAAGCCCTCAAAACAATTTCGAAATCATACTGATTTAATTTAATCTACACAATCTTGTTCTCAGACATTTCGCCGCGTATTATTCGTGACCTAAGCAGCAAATATCCTTATCTAGGCAATATACACTCAGATTATGTGCACTATAATTGACATTGACATCGTTGCACACATTCTTGAATCAGCATAGAACATGAAATTCTGAATTATTGAGTCATTTCGAATCTATTGTTGGTGATTGACAACTTATTCTGATGGTAATTCATAATATTGTAATTTTCGGCGTGAAGTTGGTAGCTCTATTGATATATATCTAAACAAGTTTATTTCGACAGCAAATCCAGATTTCCAACACCACATAATTAACGATGTTTTGTTTTTTGAAGGCATTTTTCGAGATGGGAAAAAACAATTGAACTCGCGACACTGTTGACACTTCACTTCTGTCGGCACTCCCGGAGTGCCATTGTTTTTTTTTTTTTTTTCACAGCGAAGGTTCTGTATTTCTGATTCCAGCACCCTCATCCGAATTGTGTAGCACACTATTAATCACAATCTGTATGGTTTTGAAGCATATCCATTGCTTCATATAATATGTTCGAAAAATTGTCTGCTCAATGACTGAATTTTGTTAAACTGTCAAAATGTTAGCTATAGCTAAGTGTTACGAAAGTACCCCACTTATCTGCCAGATAAATTAAAAAATGGAACGGAATGGAATGAAATTAGTAGCAAAAGAAATTAATCGAAACTTATCAGGGGACTGTGAAGTATGCAATTACTGTAGACTGTGGACCACAATCGGCTTGAGTATCATTCAATAACGTTGACTTGAAAAAGCGTGGCAGTTGAGAGTATGTCATGCTCACTTAAATGTCTCACTGATGGTGGCGCGTGTGTTAGATCATTCGGTTCCCTGCAAAATGGTTGACCTGGATGGTGCTGATCCACGCGTCAAGTTCGTGAACGGGCGCCGTCGGTTGAGACTGGTCATCTCCTAACTACCATGGCTTATTTTTAATCTTATATTTATAAGTGTTTTCATCATCATAATCTGAATCACTTTGAAGTGAATTGCTAATCCATTGCTTCATAATGTGTTCGAATTTGTCTGCTCATGAACGTAAATAACGCAATGAAACTTGTTGAAAAATGAAAGTTAGTTGTGTTTATACTAATACTGTGTTATGCAATTACCCCGCAGGAATTTTAGAAGACGTGTCCTTTGTGATGTACTGATTTCCTGCATTAGGGGGAATGCTTCTATTGATGAGTATAACATCAATCAATCTATCACCATAAACAAGGATCAAAACATATCCAAATCCCACAAAAACAAATTTCAAAATCCACGGTCGTAATATAGCTCCTTTTATGGAAGTGACATAGCCACCAGGATCTAAGGGCTTGCCTTGGGCCCAAAACGTCAAATCACAGCCCTATCTGTGACGTACAGTCGGTAAAACCAACATGTACAGCCATGATTAGCATTTAAGTAGCAAGCACGATTTTGTAGTCATTTGTAGTCATGTAAGTAGACATTGGCAGTATTTAGTACTACTTAACCTTCTAAGTTGAAGTTTAAGAGGCTTAAAAGCTGTTAATTAGGGACTTATGTGTGATAATTTGAATGTGAGGCAAGAATCTGACATTTTCGAAAATTAAATTAAGTTAATTGCGTCATAAAATCTGGCTCTTGGCTTCTCCAATTACGGTAATTAGATAGGCTACATCTGTGTGGTTACTGGTTACGTGTAATCTGTCTCCAGTCACAATGAAATGTTTCACGCTATCGACGGTTCCCCACACAAAGGTGTGAAGTTATTATTGTGTTTTTGTTTCCGTTTATTTTGGCACCAATGCGTCAATCTACACGTGGTTGGTTTATGTTTTCATTTTCACACAATACTACAATATTGTCTGATGCGAATTGATGATCTTACAATACACTTATTGTGTTATGATCACATGAAAATTCATAACGTCAAAAAAAAAAAACAGCGGCACTCCTGGAGTGGCGAACTTAAACAATTACGTGTGTATTTTTTGAATCGTCAGATTAAGCAATGATCAATGTTGTTCGTTCGTATGTACGTGTCGTCAGTTCTGTCGGTAAAAGTGTCGCGAGTTCAATTGTTTTTTCCCATCTCAAAAAATGCCTAACGCATCTAAAGGAGTTTTCACTTCAATAATGTACCCAGCAGTTGGTAGTCATCATCAGCCTATAATGTTCCCACTGCTGGGACACAGGCCTCCTCTCGGTGAGAGGGGGGATTGGGCCGTAATCCACAACGCGGGCCCAGTGCGGGTTGGTAGATGTCACATGTCTTCTTTTTTTTGGTTCTAGGACATGCCGGTTTCCTAACGATGTTTTCATTCACCGTTTTGAGAGCAGTGGTGATGAAATAATTTACACAAAGTAAAGCGCCTGTCTGGGTTCGAACTCACGACCTTACAACTCGTAAGTCGCGGCCGTTGCCACTTCGCCACCACTGCTCCCATCCATTTGGTAGTACCTTGATTTAAAAGAGTGTCCTTGGCGTTTCTCATCCGTCTTTCTCCATAGAAATCAAAGGTTTGGAATGGGAGCTTGCACTTTCTGATTAACTGACTGTCTCTTTGACAGTTCAAAAGTACCTGGCTTGCCAAGCGGTTGGTCGACTCTTCACGTGACCAGAAGGCTGGCCAATTTTCGGGTCAGCCTTTTTATTTATGCAACGTGGCAATGCTGCCAGGCTTACGGGCAGTTTTCCTGTTGACAACGATGCGGATGAATTTTTTGATACCCTATGATGCTTATCTTTTCGATATTCTTGTACTTATTAGTAATTTAAAGTAACTTTAAGTGGTTTAATTGAAATAAATGGTTTGAGTTTGCAAGGTCTTTTTTTAATTTTTGAGGGTGCTAAATCATCAAATAACTTCTCCCGCTCTGGGAGGACGTGTCAGACTTTTACTGACTAAACTAAAACCCACCCGTGTTCCTTCAGTTGCCCGTGTAAAGTTAGTATCGTTACTCGAGAAGGCTGATTCTGTGCATAATATCCTCTAGCTTTAATTCCCACATCTGCTCCCAATCTTAACTGACTCGTGTATAATAAATGAAGAGAACCAATCGATGCTGTAAGGGATCAACTGTAAGCCCATTACCCCGTATCTTAACCCCCTTGTCACAAAGATACGACAGATATCGACGTAACCGCAGAATTCTATATACATTGACGGTAAAATATCACGGCCTTGGTTAAGTATTGGGGTCTACGATGTGTTGAATGGGTTAAGATAAGGACGTCACGTAGACCGTCACTTAAGACGGTTTATTCTGAAAATGGGCAACGTCGCAAATAGCTGTCAAATATTTCTCTGTTTTGATAATTTTGGCAATATTACTGTATGGAAATATGACATATCGCTAACTAGTGACCTAAAATATTGATTATGAAATGCAATAATTAACATCTTAACAGGCACGCCACGATTGCGGCGGTAAGTCCCCTCTTTGAGGAGTGGTTTGAGAGGCGGCATGGCGTCCTCACCTTCCGCCTGACGCAGGTCCTCACCGGACACGGTTGTTTCGGGAGGTTCCTGTTTCGGATAGGGCGGGAGGAAACGCCCGGGTGTTTCCACTGCGAAGATCGCCCTGAGGACACGGTGGAGCACACGGTGGCGGTCTGCCCAGCTTGGGTGGAGCACACGGTGGCGATCTCTCGCGTCCGGCCCTGGTCCAGGCCATGGTACGGAGCGAGAGGGCATGGGGAGCCGTCACCTCCTTCAGCGAAGCAGTAATGCTCGCGAAGAGGGAGGCGGCGCACGTGAGGGAGAGGCAGCATATGCGCCCTCGCGACCCTAGCCGCCGCAGGATACAGAGACGCCCTGGGCGTCGGGAATCCCAGGCCGATTTCCGGCCACCGTAGGCATGGGCTTGCGGACGGCGAGTAATGGTTAGCTCGCTGTCCGGTAAGGACCAAGCCCAAGTCGACGGCGCGTTGTGTTCCACGCGCGCCTCAAAGAGATGTCAGCACAAAAAATGATGGGGCCCGCAAGGGCCGAAGCCTGTCAGGGGTGCGGGTGTGTTTGAAAAAGATACCACAGCCCCTGGCATACGGGCTACTGAAGGAACACGGGTGGGTTTTAGTCAGTAGAAGTCTGACACGCCCTCCTGCTCCACCCAGAGCGGGAGAAGTTATTTGATGATTTCCCACCCAAAAAAAAATAAAAAATAAAAAAAAACATCCAATATTTAATTTTATCTGTAGATGTAAAAAAAGGACTTGGAAATTGTCCAAATGCCTTTTTTACACCTAAAACGGTTACAACATCAAATTCAGTGTTATAATATTGCAACTCATTATTCATATGTTATGTCACTAGTTAGCGATAATTCGTATTTCCATACAGTAATATTAACAAATTAATAAAAACAGGTAAATATTTGACAGCTATTTGCGACGTTGCCAACTTTCAGAATAAACGCTCGGATTTTCTAGGATTTTTTAGTAGCGAGGTACTGGATTTTTAGAACACAATTTTCTGAAATTCCTAACAAAAGAATTGAACTGGCGATTGTTGAATTTTAATTTTGGTGGTGGTAATCGGGTAGTGAGTGATTCGATTAAGATGAATTGAAAATGAAGGTCATCGTGTGGGGAATCAAATGAACCATCTGTGAAACTGAAAATAAAAAACGCTTTAAACTTGGTTGCCTAGCCTGAAAAAAACTGTTCGTTGAAAGAAGTAAGATGGATAGCAATGATGATTAATTGACCTAAAAATAGGCCAACCCTCTGGTCACGTGTAGAGTCAGCGAACCGCTTGTCCCGAAGTACTCGATGATCCCCGGTGTTTCAACCCCAAAGGAATGGAGTTCCATAGTGTATTTTTTTTAAATAAATATTTACTTCAAACTTAATTACGCGGTGGATAGGTACTAAAAACATGGAACACGAAATGCGCAAGTTCGAGCACTTGACCGGTTTTCAAAGCCGAACAGCAATTTAAAAGCTTATAAAATCGCGTTAAAATCAAAAGTGTTAACAGTTGTTCAAGTCAGTATATCAATTAGCACAACCAGTTTGAGTATTATCTCAACAGCAGGTGAATTGATTCATTTAATTTACATTCAATTAATTCAATTGATTAATAGAACGCCGGATTGATTACAAATGCATAGGGGACTACCGCGATAATGTGGCGATTGGGATCAAGAGTTAAATGCCAATTTCGGTTTTAGGAATAATCAGATTTGGTGTTATTGATGGACGGTGGAGCAGACGAGTCCTGGAGTGGAGACCGCGTATCAGCAAATGTAGTGTGGTATGCCTCCCAGCTAGATGGACCAACGACCTTAACAAGGTGGCTGGAACTGGAAGAGACTGGATGCGGAAGAGCGGAGGATAGAGTGTTGTGGCGCAGCCTGGGAGAGGCCTATGTCCAGCAGTGGACTGCGATAGGCTGAGTTGATTGTTGATTATATCAATCAAATCTATAATTGTATGTATCTCAGTATATGCACAAAATCTCGAGTATTCTTAGACTATATTTCAATTGATCCTAGGTTTTGCAAGCGGCTTCCTCCGCGTGGAGGTAAAATTACCCCACGTAAACATACTACCGGGATGAAAAAATTTTTTTTGTTAATCTAGGTTATAAATTATCTGTGTGCTAAACTACATCCAAATCCTTTCGGCCATTTTTGTGTGATGGATGAAACATTCAAACATAACTTTCTAATTTATAATATTATTCTTACGCGATATGGAATATCCATTTCTACATGAGATTTCATTTACTAAATAAATCGATTAAATTGTTACCAAGCATGTTTCTCGCTCCTGTCATGCTTAGTTGTGACAATTGCAAGAGTTTTTTTTCTAGCTACCTAGATAACTTTGAAAAGAAGGTCTGTTATTATTATTCATGTTATGCCCAATACTTGAGAGTAGATCAATAGTCTCCATATTTCTCGCACAATATTCCTAGAACTAAACGGTACACCGATACATAATAATTTTTCTCCCACTCAAGTCTCGAGCAACAATAGTGTATATTATCACAATACTATGTATTTATTCAGACCACCTGGATCACAGATAATCAGCACCGTTTTCCAATGTTCTCTGTGCCTGTACTGTTCTACATTGTTGAACGTACTGTATCTGTGTCGACGAGCCACAATCACTACCTCACCTCGGCGGCGAAAATGTTGCCGGCCGGACAAATGGTCTTACAGTTTTACACGTCAATCATATTATTTAAAGAAGATGAGGTCGGTGTTTCCTATCTGACTACTCTGAGAAGAAAGGCCGAAACAAACTCAGGTAACAGTCTCTCCTGACGTCCAGACATAATCTTGGTCAGATCATGTATATTGGTGACAAAAATGTTGATTTAAGGAGAGAAACACCCAGATTGAGTAGACCTGTCCATTTAGTAGGGAGCAGTGGTGGCCCAGTGGTAACGGCCGCGACTTACGAGTTGTTCGAACCTAGCCGGGCGCATTACTTTGTGTAAATAATTTCATCACCACTGCTCTCAAACGGTGAAGGAAAACATCGTGAGGAAACCGGCATGTCCTAGAACCAAAAAAATTCGAAGACCTGTGACATCTCCCAACCCGCACTGGGCCCGCGTGGTGGATTACTGTGTCCCAGCAGTGAGAACGTTATAGGCTGAGTATGTATCCATTCAGTGCACACATTTGTCAGTTATCGAAATCATGCAGCTCAAGTCAGAACTTAAGAAGCTCAACAATTTTTAAAGCGACAACTCCAGTACGTGCTGCAAGAATGTTTTAGCGCTTGAATGACTTCCATGGACATTTAGAGTTGTTGTAAAACATTTGTGATCTTATATTGTAAAATGAAGATGACCTTTAGGCACATGGATCACTCGTAATGTAACTGCTAATAGTGGTCAGTGGCCAACTCATGATTGTTCGTAATCCAAGCAACTTACCGCCACCGAAAATCAGTGCCCCACCTGCCACCCCCGCCTAGGGAAGAAAAGTTGCTGATGCTGACAACAATTGCCGATCAAGAGTAGTCCGTCTACGGAAAGCTTTCGTTTGAATTTTGCCCTCGCCTGTACTCGGCGCCGATAGCTATGGTTTATGCGCGACGTGACAAATCGTTGCGCGATCACAACGCCAATTACTGGCAACATTATGAAAGTACAGTTACTTACAAAAAATTAGTTGAGATTTTTTTAGGACATTCGAGAAAAGGGTGTTGTATTTTCGATTTGTATATTTTTAGAGATGTGTATTTTTGAAGCGTGTTTGGTTTAATATTCTAAGTTGCTTTTCCACCGGGATGCATGGTTCGTCAACCACAGCTCTTCAAACATAAAAATGTTTTCTTACGAGATTGATTTTGGTCTATCCAAAAAATATGAAAAACAAAAAAAACTTTGAACAGATCCCACACGGCAAGCAATTACAATTATTACCGGAAAATTAACGCACCCACACACCAAAATAAAACTCCTCTCCTAAAACCCAAGATTTTCACATAACATTGCAAAACGTTTAAAAAATACGTTCCAAGAATCGAATAGAGTGGTCAGTGAATAGAATTAGATCATTACTTTCAAAACCGTTTCTTACGTGGTAACACTAAACAGATAGGGTGTAAAACGAATCTCTTAAACAGTCGACTGCGTTCACGGATAGCGAAATGCCCGGTTTATTTATCTTTCGCTGCCAATTTATTGCTATTTACTCCGACTAGAGATAGGGACGTTTATTGAAATCGATTCTGATGTGGTATTGATTTTGGAATCGATTACTAGAGTTCATTTCAATCAGAATGTCGCTTTGTGAACTTTAGTATCGTTAAATTGATCATTGCATCAATTTAGATTGTAGTTAGCAATTGCAATCATTAATGTATCAATCATACCAATTGATTCATAATTGTATGGCTTATTTTGAATTGACTACCGACACAAAGGGACATAATATGTAACTGTTCCTCTATCTTCTAATGATTACCACTTTTTAAAGTTATTGAGCCTCTGTTTTAATTTCTGGCCGTTTCTCTCAGATGGTTGCAATAATTCAGCTGGGATACAACAGGTAAGGTTAGGTGAGAACTGTGACCAAATACGCAGGAGCCAAATTGTTCACAGTAAGCAGTAACTAAGCTAGGACAGACCCCGACCTACTACTTAATACATTAGGGTTAAGAAAGAACTGTGTGTGACCAATCGCTATATCCAGTTTGGTCGCAGTTACTTGGCTTTTTAGTATTTTTTGGACCCCAAAGTAAAAATTATTTGAAGTCCACAGAAAGTCATGATAAATTTACCCATCTTTACATAGTATTAAACAAAATCGCTTTTTGTGTTTGTACGCTTAGATCTTATAGAATAAGAAACGGTTTTTAATGCGGTTTCCATCAATAGACAGAGTGACTCAAAAGGAAGGTTTCTACTTTAATACACCAACCTCCTCGCGGGCGAAGCCGCTGACAAAAGCTAGTTTATTTATAAAAGTTGCTTTAAAGTTAAGAGACTTTTAAAAGCCCAAAATTTGAGGTTAAACAGTCAGTAGTCATTACTTAACTTACTTAATACCATTGAACACTCTTCCAGTGTTCAATACCTAGTATTTTTAGGAAGGAATTTAATTAATATGTAAATACACGCCAAAAAAAAACCCTTATTTATTTCTTAGTTATTTAAACTAAGAAATCCATCTCAATTCTAAAGACAATTACGCACGTAATGGAATCACATACCGAGCCACCGCCACAAATCGATTCCCTAATCCGTATTCGAATCGATTTCTTATGTCACTGATTCCCGTCTCTACGCGAGTATATTTTGTTACCCGACTGTACATGAACTGTTCAACTTTAAATATTAGGTGCGGACAACGTAATTGTTGGGTAAAATGTATTCTGTGTTTGTGTTCCCCATGATTTAAAGCACAAAGTGATTTATTATGAAAACACTGTTCCGCGAACGTATGTACGAATGGAACACACAACAAAACGTAATATTATGTGTGAGTGTGTGTTAGCAAGTGGGGGTGTGTGTGTTGGAGGGTTGTTGTGTTGGTAGCAAATATGGGAGAATGGGAGGTTATTGACTCGTAAAAAATATGTCATACGTTTATTTGTGTTCCTGGGAATGAGGCCAAAATGTAACAGCTGATTGTGATTGCGTAAATTATTGTTTCAGTACAGTAAGAGAAAACTGTGTGGCTTACTAATAATTTAATAGAAAATTCCTCTATTTAGAAATCTTCTTAGCATCGATAGCAAAAAGTTCAAACATCATTGGCCCAAAATTCTGCTGCGCAAACTGACACAGTCATAAGATCATCAAATGTACAGTTGACATTTTGTTTTTTTTTTTTTTCCATATTTAGAATTCATTCTTTAAAAAGAAAAACGCAACAACTGTTGCTAGCCAGACATTTGACGTTGTTAAATTTTGTCAACATTTGCGTCATTCAAATTCCGGAGCAGCTTTTGCACTGCAATTAATGTGTTATTTTAAAATTGCCACGAAATACAGGACTTTTTTTTTATTCCGCTGTAGATTACATTTACAGACACTACTAGTACAGAGGCTAGCACATCAAGCTACCCCAATCTGTCAAATTTATTTGATAGTTTTTCAACTTTATTACAAAAGAACAAGGTTCATGTTCAATTGGGAAAATTTGACAGTTAGTGATAGCTTGATGTGTATGCATAGAAAACTGTGAATAGACGTTTTGTGCGTCTGTATGTATGTTTACCCAGACCCGGAAAAATTTGCGGCCACACAAAATACATACGAGGCTCAAATCACAGAGCTCAATCCACCAATCGTTCGCCAATCGACCTGTCTGATTTGATGTATCATGTAATTTTGTTTGACCCGTCAAGGATCTTATCCTCCTTATGTACGAGTTGCCAGACTAAGTATAGAGTGCCCAATATATCTTGAGACTTTATGGTCACAAGCAAAATCAACCAGCTAAGTGGCAAGTGGTCTCTGCCGCCCATAGATATCTGCTACAATATCACAAGCATCTTGACCAATGATGATTCTTCAGAAGCACCAACATTTTAGCTACAAAACTGAAATGTGCGTCTTGGGTGCACCTTTTTTTTTTTCTTTTTATTTGATACTGGTACTGAGAGGCAATTCTCGTAATAAAAAGAACGTTTGCATTTAAATCTCAGTACCAAGATGTTTTTTTTTTTTAATTATATACTTTTTTTTTTTTTTGACATTGATCGTCGCAGATATGAGATTGTGACTTGAATTTGAACGTTTTTTATAAATAGGTACGTGAATAACGCAATGAATATCAGTTGTTGAACTGTCAAAAGAAACTCATTACAATTGTACGCAATTATGGTACCTATGGTCTCCTTTTTGTTTTTCTTTACACTGGTCCAAATACACTGGTCTTTCTCTCCTAAGTATTACATAAGTTTAAAACCAAATCTCAGCGGGGATACTTGATACCAATGAACACTGATTGTCGAGTTCGTTGGCATCTGTCAGCTTGACAACCGAAATTGTGATCAATAATGTTGCCAGTTGTAAAATGTAGGGAAGTGGGAGAAACGGGTCAAAATTGATGGCAATTTTATTGTTTGTTGTATAACGATCCCAGTGGAGTTTCCGGTGAAATATGGGTCACGGGTTTCTTCACGTTATTATGTCAGAGTAAAAGGAGTCTGGAGGATATTTAGTACTTATTTATTTATGTGCTGGAATGAAATTTTAATTTGTTCACTGTATTTTGGTCGATCATCATCGGGTAAACCGGATGCAGCTGAATACCAGTATTTTACTTGGAGCGATAGCCTATATGACCTCCACAACCCAGTTACTGGGTAACACGATACCCCTTGGTAATGCTGGATGTCAGACTTTCGGTTTTCTGACGACGCGTAACAACGGTCCGGGACCAACGGCTTAACGAGGCACGGTGGTGATGGTCACCCATCCACGGAACAACCGCGGCAAACGTAGCTTAACCTGATTGATCGAAGCGTGAAGCTGTTATTACTTAGTCACAAGCCCCATTTGTTTTTGGTCGGTGTAGTGACGAAATCGCATTTTTTTTCCAAAATGGAAATGCTTTTCCGTTAACTAATTAAGTAAATTTCCCTCGTTTTATTTTCAGTTGATTTTCAATTGAATTGAATTGAATGGCCCCATAAGGGCAGTTGTGTCAATTTTTAGTCTAGGTATCTATACTGTTGGAGAATTTAAGCCAGTAAAAGATGTGTCATCATCAATTCAGCCGATAGACGTCCACCGCTGTACAAAAACCGCCCTAAAGCAAAGATGCTTGGTCTGCCAGGGGTGCGGGTTTGTGCGAAAGAGATACCGCAGCCCCTGGCATACAGGCTAATGAGGGAAAACGGGTGGGTTTTAGTCAGTTAAAGTCTGACGGGCTCCTGATCCACCCAGAGCGGGAGAAGTTATTTGATGATTTCCGACCCAAAAAAAAAAATGAAACGATAATGATACTAATAATATTTTCACTTCAGTAGCTCAAACATGAAGGTTTTGCTGCCTGAAATCAGTGAGCAAAATGCGATTTTGCTCACTTGTGAGACAAAGTAACTTTTTAATTTTTGTTTTCAGAAAGCCGCGAATATCTTATTCCGCCTTGGGTTGATCATACAATTCGAAACATTCACACTCTATCTCTTTCCAGCCATTAGAAAGAGAGAGAGACAAAGACCAGCCCTTTCGAAGTTCCGATTTTGAATTCGACCTCAAAAACAAACACGTTCGGAATTTCGTACTAACTAAAGAAATTTTGAAAAAGATTATTATGTCTTAAAGTGTAATTTATTTTATTTTTAATTTCTTGTTGTATTTAAACGAAAATAAGTATTTACTGCAAATAAAACTGATATTTAACCTGTAAATATTTATTTCTAGTTTCAATAATGTTACGTAATATATTTTGAATAATAAAATATCATGACTGCTATTTCCGAACACGCCTTAATTTAAATAAAAGAGCGGGAATAAAATTTCGTGGCTAGCGTAAAGAGTTGAATAAGTTTTAACTTTTAAAATGTTCCATTTTATTGAATTGGTACCTCTCCCTAGAATGTTAATTATTTTGATTCACTATAAATAGTTATTTCAATCAATTCCTGTTTATTATTTTATCTCCTAAAGTGTTCTCGCTGCTGAAGTGAAAAGTTATGTGTGTTACACGAGAGCAAAGTTTTTTGCATCTCGTGCCTTTGAATCCCTCGCCACACTCAGGATTCAACTTTAGAATCACTCGCTACGCTTGTGATTCAATCGTTGAATCCTTCGCTTGCTCAAGATTCAAAATCAGCACTCGCAGCAAAAAACGACTTTGCTCTCTTGTTGCACAAATAACTATTGTACAAACATTTGAACACGTCAATCATATTTTAAAAACTAGACGAGGTCGGCGTTTCCTATCTGACTACTCTGAGGAGAAAGGCCGAATCAAACTCAGAGGTAACAGTCTCTTTTAAAGTGCAGACATAATCTTGGTCAGATCATGTGAAGACTATGTAGATCGGGGTCTGAAATGGTTTTAATAAAGAACCACACAGATTGAGTGGACCTGTCCAGTCAGTGCAGGCGTTTAATCATGCAGCTCAACTCAGAACATAACGGGTTCAGCTCTTAGTTGACAAATCATCATCATCATAATTTCAGCCGAAAGACGTCCATTGCTGGACATAGGCCTCCCCAAGCTCCACCACGTCGACCGGTTCTGTGCTTCCCGCATTCATCGGACTCATGCGGCCCTCACAAGATCATCGGTCCACCTTGTGGCCTTCCAACTTTACGTCTTCCGGTACGCGGTCGTCACTCCAAGTCCACATTGCTCGCAGAACAGGATGGCCGATTGGGCCGAAAGTTTCTGGAGTGTCGACCGCGTACTGGAAGACGTTGACAAATAGTAAAAATATTATTTTATCAACTACAAGCCTATTCATTAGTAGTGCAAACTTTTAGCAGCTTGTAACTAATTTATACATAATACTAATAACTATTTTACAAACAAATCAAGTCGTACTTACATTTCCTTGTTTGTGGAATACTTAAACAATTATTTCTAAAACGTATGTCCGTTTGTTTGCGCGGCCCAAACTCGGAAATGGTTAAACCTCTACTAATGATCGTTTGCAAGCTTTTAGAAACTAAGAATGTTCTAGCAAATAGATGGAATGTTTTAGCGTCTGTAAACCAACGTTTTCTTAACAGGGTAAGTAGAATTGTGAGCGGACTTTGTGGTAAACGAACAAACATAAATATTTGCGTACTTTGTATTACAAACTCCGCAACTAAGCCATTCGTTATTCAAAGGTTCCTTTTTATTTTAAACTAGCTTCTGCACGCGGCTTCGCCCGCGTGGAAGTCGGAAATTATTCCCGCGGGAACGTATTACCGAGATAAAAAGTATCCTATGTGTTAATCTAGGTTATAATCTATTTGTGTGCCAAATTTCATCCAAATCCGTTCAGCCGTTTTTGCGTGATTGAGTAACAAATATCCAAACATCTTCACAAACTTTCACATTTATAATATTAGGATCATAGTACGATAGTAGAGAGACAATTAGGCCAACTATTAAAACAGTCATCGTATCGGCTTATTCGTCGATTCGGATGAAAGTAATCACCCTAATTGGGCGTATCGATATTTTTAAATAACAAATATTGTTTACTATGGACGATTCGCACGAAATTAATTTATTTGTAGTTGAACCAAGAGATCCGCAGCAGAATCTGGGCGACCGACATAGCCCAAAGAATTGCCAAACTTAAGTGGCAGTGCGCAGAGCACATTGCTCGCAGAACAGATGGCCGATGGGGCCGAAAGGTTCTGGAGTGGCGACCGCGTACCGGAAGACAAAGCGTTGGAAGGCCTCCTACAAGATGGACCGATGACCTTGTGAAGGCCGCAGGAATCCATTGGATGCGAGAAGCGCAGGCCCGGTCGAAGTGGAGGAGGCCTATGTCCAGCAGTGGACGTCTTTCGGCTGAAATGATGATGATGATGAATCGACAATTCCAGAAATACGTACTAGGCAATTAGCCAGAGTAAATTCGTGCGAATTAACTAATAAGCCATCGTATCTATGGATACCAGCAGCTCCAAGTGGTTTCGATAGAGTAAGCAGAACTCAAGAATGATATCCTCCTTTGGAGTATCCTGTATTACGCATTACTACCTATGAATCCCATTAAATGCCACTTTGACAAAGATAACGTTAAGAATGTCTGACTGATAGCAAGGAAGCTTATCAAGTGCTGTAGGGGAAGAATTATCTAGCGTTTAGTACGTCACACTCGTTTGAATTGTTTCTCGGATTCATAACCTAGACACAATTCAAGCAAGGTCTTTTTTTTTGGGTGGGAAATCATCAAAAAACTTCTCCCGCTCTGGGTGGAGCAGAAGGGCGTGTCAGACTTTTACTGACTAATATCCACCCGTGTTCCCTCAGTAGCCCGTATGCCAGGGGCTGCGGTACCTCTTTCGAACGAACCCGCACCCCTGGCAGGCATCGGCCCTTGCAGGCCCCATCGGTTTGTGCTGACATCTCTTTGAGGCGCGCGTGGAACACAACGCGCCGTCGACCCGGGCTTGGTCCTTACCGGACAGCGAGCTACCCATTACTCGCCGTCCGCAAGCTCATGCCTACGGTGGCCGGATTCAATCAAGGATCTGGTTTCATTCATAAAATCGTGATATACAAGACTAATCTCGAAAGACTCCAAGGCCATTTTTTTTTTAAGACTCTATAATTTATTTCTAAAGATGATTTGTATGCCCTGAAAGTATCACTAACTTTTCCATCATAAAATACGTCTTAATAGTCGATTTGCACGAATTTACTCGCCAGAATCGGGCGAATCGACACTTAAAAAAAAAAACGTGTGGCACTCGGAGACTGCCGCGGTAAAGCTATTGCATAGCATTTTTTATCAACTTATGCAATTATAACGAAAATAACCTAACACCCCCAGTATGAAATGGCTAAAATACTGTTAAAACGGTAAGAACTATCCATAAATATACGATGTTGTGTATGAAAATTCAGATAAAGCAGTCAAAATTGCAATTTTAACATGTCATTCCTCCGTTGCTATGCAACAGTCCGACCTGTTGCTAGGTGTTAGGTTATTTTCGTTACGGAATTTCTGGATTCGGTCTCCACGCTCGAGGCCGCGATAGAAGCTATGCAATAGCTTAAAATCTATCAGCAACTTGCACGAAGATATTTTATTTGTGGGCGACTCGCCCATAAAAAATAATAGCGTCGCGTCGCCCGATTCGGGCGAATATTCTTCGTGCGAATCAACTAATAAGACGACTACATGAGGAATTCTTATGACATTTACATAGTCTCGACATGTACTGTCTGTACGTTCTTAAGTCCATATTATGTGCCCATTCTTTTACTAAACATATCGAGCGCGACTGAATCGCAGTACATTTGCAAACAAAATCGAATTAGTACCCTACATTACAAGTGCTTACAAAAAGGCTTAAACCACACAATGGTAATAACGTAGGAGTGATTGAAAAAACACGTCGATTGCTGATCGTGCTTGTCGTAACCCTGCCGTGGAGAATTGTACACTATTGAACTTTTGAATAGCATTAGCAGCTCTTTTTCTTTGAAAAAGTTGTTTAAAGGCTTTGTAGGAAAAGACTTACGTAGACGTCTAGCCAGCTTTTGAGCGGGGTGCGAATGCGCATACTTCGATACAATTAACAAAGCAGAGAGTCAGTTATACTTCCCGTAAATATAATCAGTGACTAGACTATAACCTGGGAACCTTCTGATTACGGAGATATTGAAGAACAAAACTCCAACTTTTAGTGATTTTCTTTACAAAAACCAGTTTTTAATGATGAAACACAATTTTAAATACCCTTTGACCTCTATACCGTTACATGCACCCATAAGCACAATGTGTTGCGTCCGTTATATGGCGCACTACCGCAAACAGCAAATTTTGACATAAAATATAAAAGTAGTTTCTTATTTTGATGTACAGAAAGCGTAGTTGCTTGTGTGATATGTCTTTTTACACCCTGTATAGATCCTCATCTACATCCTCTACCTTAGCTTTACCAAACTACATTGGGCCTATAGACGATTTATGGTCAAAACCATATAAAGAGCTAACTTGAGTAGACGTTTTGACGGTTAAGACTATGACGTTAGTAGTCATTCGTCTCCGAACTAGTAACCTTAGGTAATCTGCGACCATCAGAATAACATTAACCTTAATTTTAAACTAGCGTAAGATAACATGATTGATAATCTCCTGTCTTGACGCACTTTGCCAAAACAGCCCAAGACTAGACCAAGGAGTTCAGCATCATCATCATCATCATTTCAGCCGAAAGACGTCCACTGCTGAAGATAGGCCTCCCCCAAGCTCCGCCACCTCAACCGGTTCTGTCCTTCCCGCATTCAGCGGACTCCTGCGACCCTCACAAGGTCATCGGTCAGAGTAAGCATACCTAGAAAGAACACAGATAAGGTGATGATGTCATGTGTTCACCTCGTGAACCCTTGACTAATTTCCGAGTGGACGACCTACGGAAGGTCGCGGAGAAGACCAGAGACACATGTCACAAAAGGGAAGAGGCCTATACGTAGCGGTGGGTAGAACAAGGCTGCTAATGATGCTGATGATGATAAATTCCGTAATGTTGCGTACAAATGTTCAAAGAAGTTAGGGTTCCTTTTAGGACAGATTCCAAAAACGATCTTGCTGAGATATAAAACTAAGGATCAGCGCTAACAAACAATTACTGTCAGTGATTTTGCAGAAGCACGGTGATTATTAGAGCAGTGGGGGCCAAGTGCAACGAATCCAGGAAGGCGCTTTACTTTGTGTAAATAATTTCATCACCACTGCTCTCAAAAAGATTCAGGTAAGCATCGTGACGAAAACGGCATGTCTTGGAAACAAAATTTCGAAGACATGTGACATCTACCAACCCGCACTATACCCGCGTGGTGGATTACAACCCACTCCCTCTCGAAGGGAGGAGGCCTATGTCCCAGCATTGGGAATATTATGGGCTGATTATGCTGTGATGATTATTTATTAGTTCGTTCCTTCTGAATAGAACTACAAGTCTTGTGTCTTGGACTCTTGGGTCAATTAAATGTTATTTTCGTTTTTTTTTCTGCAATAAGACACTTACAGAAACGTACGTTATAATTAGTGATATTTTTAATTGTTGCCAAATTGAGTCGCTTCGCCACCATTGCGAACCTTCTTCCTTACATCCTATCTCTAACTCCTAGAACATTACCACCACTTACCTAATAAACTAAGGCTGGCAATCCAACTGGCCTGCTGATCGCTGACTGTGAACCCTCCATCATGCGTCTTGTTGTCCTGCATCGATGCTATTGCCGGCGACATGTAGCCCTTACTGAGGCCTGCTGCGAACGGACCGAGAGAGACGGCCAGAGCTGCCAGGATCTGAGGAAGAGAGAGATGGATATAGTTTCGATAGTGCGACTACATAGGTAATAGAAGATCGTCGTTTGTTTTTTCGCTTACACTGGTAGATTTGACACCAACAACCACAACCAGACTGGGTTTTGTAGTTCAGATAGGCACTCCTGGTAAAATACTGGTATTCAGATGCATCTGTTTAGACTGGAAGCTGACGCCATTGTAGTTGGGAAAAGGCTAGACAGAGGCTGGTAGATCTTATATACAACCTAGCGGCATACCTTGGTTATAAGCGGATGCGGTATTTAGATCTTTGGCCAATCCAGGTTGAATCAGATTAGGTCTGATGATAACACTGTCATTAAATCAATCAATGACTTGATCGCAACTCACAGTTTGATACTTTTTTAATGAGTTGGCAAAGAAACCGGAACTGCCCACCTGATGGAAAGTGGTTTAAATGTCGCCTAAAATCTCATGTGTGTCAGTCACCATGGGAGTTATCCGTTGCCACTAAAACAGAAGTCGTTCCTAACTATTCCTCTCCTTACGTCTTAATTCTTAGTATTTACATACCTACACGAGGCTAGGCAAAAACTATAAAAAAGCCATCGGCTATCTTTACGTTATCTTTTTTTGACAGGTTGTCGAATCTAAAATAACACAATTTTAAATTACCTAAGTACTAATTTGCCTTGCCTCCAATAGCAAATAGATGTCGGAAGAATGGTGGTTGTTTATTTGATTTAAACTAACAAAATTATCTAGTTTTGGATTTATGAATAGCCTTAGAGGACACTTTTGATAAATGTTATAAAATTTATCAAAAGAGTCCTCTATACCAAACATCTCTTGCGCAAGAGATGTTTGATACGTCAAACGGGAGCCACGTGAGGCACTTACTTACAAATACCTAATTATCTAGTTTTGGATTTGTGAACAGCCTTAGAGAACACTTTTGATAAATGTTATGAAAATCAAAAGAGTAGGTACGTCAAACGGGAGCCACGTGAGGCACTTACTTACAAATACCTAGATACACTAAATAGAAGCTAAGTTCATAGATAAATTGCATAATTTCACAGTGACAAAGTGTAAAGATCAGTGGTACACACTAGTTGCAAACTACGAACTGCTAAACACTTACAACATCGCGCGACGGGACGCCATATGTTGTGTCTACACGTCGCGTTTAAAGATCAGTTGGTGACTCGCAGTAACCGTCATGTTAACCTACTTCACATGGATATACCGACTCATTGGTCAGGTAGGTGTCTAATGATTCGTAAGACCTAGGTTCAATTCTAGGGTTGGGCAAGAGATTTTGTCCAAGAATACTTTTCCGACGCAAAGATTTTTACTGCGCGCCAGCAAATACGGGGTTATGTTTGTCATGCGTATCTTTGTGCGTTTGCATGTGGGATTCTTTATACCCTCGAAGTATCCCGATGGCTGAATGAGTTTTTATACGTGAGGTGTCTATCGATTCGTTTAGGTCGAGTGGATATAGGGGAGTACGTATTTGTATTTTAAAAATCAAAATGGCGGATTTTAAACAGCTCAAAGAAATGCCTTGAAAAAAGAATGTGTCATGATCATGTGTGGTATCAAAATAATGGACCTGAGGAGACTATTCGAAAAATATAACACAGTACTTAAAAGGTTGAAAAGGCTCGATTGCAATTGGCAAATCAGTGATGTCATTACCTACAGCTACTCATTTAGCGAACTGATTAAAAGTGAACTTTTTTAAACTTTTTTTTTTTCAATTTCAAAAGCCACTGCTTCGTCAGCCGTTGCATTCACAATCAAGAAACAGTTATAAGTATTTAATTTCTTGATCTAATAATCCTACCTTCCAATTAATAAAAAGCCGTCCATCATTACTTTAAATGGGAACACAAACAATTTAATAATAACATACATTAGAGACCACCTCGGAGATACCGACACTTTCAAAATCAAGTAACTGTAACATTTAATGTTATAGATTGATTCTAATAGACGCGTATTAAGACACAACGGTGTGTAATTTGCTGTCCCAAATATCTACGTGACATTTCGTAAGTGTCTACAAATTAGTTGAAGAAACAGGTGATTTGGAGGAACGCCTTTTCCGTAATGTTGTAAGTAAGTATAAACTTATCTGAACCCTTGTATTTTATTCAGGGAGTTAGTTTGTACACATACATTCCGTCAGTATTCTTCATCATCTGCCTAGCCTTTTCCGAACTAAGTTGGGGTTGGCTTTTATTGTAACCGGACACAGTTGAATACCAGTACTTACCTACTTTACATAGAGTGACAGTCTATCTGACCTCCACAATTAAGTCACATGTAGTATTGGGTGAGCCAACTGCGTTTACCATAATCAACCTATAATGTTCCAACTTCTGGGTAACAGGCCTCCTCTCGATGAGAGGGAGTGGGCCGTAATCCACCACGTAGGCCCAGTGCGGGTGTCACATATCTTCTACTTTTTTTTGTTCGAAGATATGCCAGTTTCCTCATGATGTTTTCTTTCACAGTTTTCAAGTACTATTGATGGGGCATTTATCTAAACAAGCTTAGACAAAAAAGTCCCAAATGAAAAATTTTGACAACACTTGGCCCTATCATCATCTGCCTAGCCTTTTCCCAACTATGTTGGGGTCGGCTTCCAGTCTAACTGGATGCAGCTAAATACCAGTATTTTACTTGGAGCGTCTGCCTATCTGACCTCCACAACCCAGTTACTGGGTAATACGATACCCCTTGGTAAGACTGGTTGTCAGACTTTCGGGCTTCTGACGACCCGCAACGACTGTCAAAGATCCACAAATGACAGCCGGGACCAACGGCTTAACGTGCTTTCCGAGGCACGGAGGGGTCTTGGTATGTAAAGATGGTCACCCATCCACGGACCAACCGCGGCAAGCGTAGCTTAACCTGGTCGATCAACCCGTGCAGCTATTGTTATTTAGCCACAATCCCCTCAACACTTGGCCCTATCTGGACAATTAATCAAGGACACTATGCTCAGCTGTGGCTGTGTCGGCCACTAGGCCAAAAAGACAGTCAAAAACGAAATCTGAGCGATGTGTGTGTGAGACCTGATGTTTAAACTTAAAAGGGGCTCCATGAGTGACATTGATGATACTAAAGGGACGCATCACTACATTAATTTGTAGTTAACCAAAATCGACCTAATGTATTTCACATAAACCTACATGGGCACTTATGAAACATCAGAAGCTAGGTGCACGGTTCCAGTCGATCGTTTCCAATTGAGCAGGGCCGGCAAGAAACTCCACGGTTACTACTCTTTTAAAAATAAGCTTTTGCAACGTTTTCATCACAGTGTTAATATGTATGAGAGTGCAGCTTGTCAAAAAATACCAGGTATTTAACAACATAGAAAATGGTCTACAAATCTACAGTCTATACCCTCGCTTCTAACCTTGGTTACCGTCTAGAGAGGCTGTCTAGTCATCTAGTGACACCACGGCAACAAGATATTCTTGTATAGCTCGTGCCAACTCCGAAGAAAAGGTTATGACGATGACAGACAAGGATATATCCTGCTCTTGATTTGTGAGTAATGGCTGGAGTTTGTGTCAAAGAAATTCTCGATGACTTAGTTGGATGCTATTTATTTGTAGAAAGATTCGAAACTCTCTAGCTAGATCTTTTTATATTGGGATGTATTTAAACCTCTCCAGGCCATGGTACGAAGCAAGAGTGCATGGGCAGCTGTCAACTCCTTCTGCGAAGCAGTAATGCTCGCGAAGATGGAGGCAGCGTACGTGAGGGACAGGCAGTGTATGCGCCCTCACGGCCCTAGTCGCCGCAGGAGACGCCCTGGGCGTCGGGAATCCCAGGCTGATTCCCGGTCACCGTAGGCGCGGGCTTTCGGACGGTGAGTAATGGGTAGCTGCTGTCCGGTAAGGACATAGCCCGGGTCGAAGGAGCGTTGTGTTCCACGCGCGCCTCTAAGAGATACCGTGGCCCCTGGCACACAGGTAAAAGTCTGACACGCTCTTCCGCTCCACCAAAAGCAGGAGAGCGTGTCAGTCTTTTACTTACTAAAACCCACCCGTGTTTCTTCAGTTATTTTATGATATCCCACCAAAAAAAAAAAGGAAAACCTGCTTATTGTAGTAAGCATATCTATTAGAGACATTTTTGGATAAACATGATTTATCCTGAAGAAGATGTTATCAACGATTTTACCTCGTTTTGAGAGAACTTTAGGATTTAGAAAACAAAGTAAATAAAAAGTAAGTTCAATAAATCAGCAAAAAATACAACCCGACAGCTGAAAAATCATGCTTTAAGTCCCGCATTACTCAAGCACTCAAGACTCAAGCATTACTTAAAACTAGTTTCAACCAATCAAATGGCTCTAAACTCGTTTTAAGTAATGCTTGAATATTGAGTGAGGTTCTGTAATACAAGCCTAAAAGTATGAAAATATTCTCATCTGAAAGCCGGTCGTATGCTACCTATACAATCTAACAGTACTCAGTAGTAAGCGATCATAGGCCGTGGTCGTATGCCACTTTGCCCTAGGGCAAAGTGGCATACGACCACAGTTTTCTGATGAGAATATTTTACATATTAATTATATTTCTTGTTTTACACCTTTTAGTTAATAATTTTATCATTCCGGAATGTGGGACAAAATATGACTTTCTTTTACCATTCCCGGCACACACCAGATATATGTCCCATGTAGAATCGTACAGATACTTCAATGCTACGGGAACATGGTTGGAAGTGTTGTGCACGTACACAGGATCGATCGCTGTTTCAAGCACCATGTGTGAATGGTTCGCTAGTGATGTCGGACAGTTGTTGATTTATTATACGCGTGACTGGGTAATCTTTTTAGCACTGTGGCAGTATGATGATGTATGTGATGGGATTATGTACCTAACTATAGGTATTTCAGAACAGATTATCGAAATGTAATTAAGAATTTGACATTATTCAAAGAAACTGTAAAGTACCTAACCAAAATAATATAATTTGGATGCACAAAAAAACTTGAAAGTCAATTGTCTTGTCTCGTGTGTGATACAGTTTTTTTTTTTTGACAAGTAGGTACAAATGATCTTACCACTGCTATTAAGTAGGTACAGTTTTGTATTGCATAGATTTAACTTTATCAATAACTGGTGGAAAAATAAACTAGTACACTTACTGTTATAGTTTTTGGAATAGTTTGCCTATTTAAAAAAAAAACCTTTTTGTCTAAAAAAAGGATTAAGGAAAAGTTAATCACTAATAACAAGCCTTTACATTCGTGTTTAAAAAATGTGTTTTATGTTTTAAGAATTTTACAGTTTATCGATAACTGTTTCAAATTGTAGGTACATCTTTCTGTAGTTACCTACTATTCACAATCCTAGATCCAAAATAGGCCATCACCTTGTTTCAACATCCCTAACCCATATTCTGCTTTCGACTGATAATAACCATCGGCCTCGATATACATCCCGGGACAACCCTAGTTACTCTATCAGAAAGCGTCCGCTAGACTCCTAACATTTGGACGGGTCAGCGACCGACACACTGCCATATATTCTATCCCCTTCATACAAACATAACCATGCACAGCAACAGCCGAAAACCAACCTTACCTCAACAAAATAAGAGTTGTTTAAAGTGAAAGATGATTACTGGTGTTGACAAATTTAATTCCACTTTTCAAGTCAAGGGAGATTGATCTTTGTTTCAACAGTATTAGGGGTGACATAATAATGTTTTGCATAGCAACTAAAATGATGGCCCGAGTTAATGTCACTGAAATTGACGGATTGTGAAACACGTTCGAATGTGTATAATTTTATTAAAATTGATTATTATTTAATACATTCATTTGTACGGCTCTAGTAATTAAGTCACTGGGTTTGATTTATTTGTGTTATTAAATAAGATGGGAAGTTATTTAGAGTTCCGGATTTAAAAATAGATTGTATTAATTTATATGAAAGTTTGTGGCTGGCTAGTGATGCACCTGTCGTTTTAAATATTTGGCGGCCATCTTGGAATCTGACGATTAATTAAATTATGATTAAGGGTCAATTAGAGAGGAGCTCGTGGCTAAATACTAACAATCACATACATCGATCGAAGGATAAGCTTAGCTTGCTGCGGTCGGTTCGTGGATGGGTGACCATCCATAACATATCAAGACTCCATCGTGCCTCAAAAAGCATATTAAGCCGTTGGTCCCGGCTGTTAGAAGCCCGAAAGTCTGACAACCAGTATTACCAAAGGATATCGTATTACCTAGCTACTGGGTTGTGGACGTCAAATAGGCAGTCGTTCCATGTAAGATACTGGTATTCAGCTGCATCCGGAAGACTGGAAGCTGACTCCAACATCGTTGGGAAAAGGCTAAGCCGATTGAGTATGTGACCATTCTTATTAATTCAGTGGAAACAGCGTATCGGCAAACGTTATGTGGAAAGCTAAGATAACCGTAGTTTGATGATTGAATGAAGTCAGTTTAAGAAATCAATGTTAAGATCATCATGTAAGTACCCTATACTCAGAAATGAATAACTGAAATTATCTTATTGCAGACACTAGAAACTATGTCAGTTCATTTTTTAATAAAGAAAACTTGTAGCCGCTTTTCGGTTCGTTTTCTACATTTAATCTTTTTGATTTTCTATGCATAAAGTTCCTTGTCAAAAGTGTTGCAACATTCTCATTTTAAACGAGTAACCAAAAACTAACAATAATTGACAGCTGTCAACTGTTTTTAGACCGACACACTTATCTCTACCTGTCATGGCGGCGCTGCTCGCCAATACGAAGACGTCAAAACGTTGTCAAATGTAGTACATTTCGCTTTACAAAAAAAAAAAATTTAGTCCTATAGTTTCTCAACAAAATCTGCATTGTGCTCATACGGTTAAATCGAAGAATTTTAATGGCGTTTTTTTTTTTTGTTGTTGATTTTAATTAAAACAAATATTCTGCACTTTTGTTTTTCAAAACCGATGTCGTCTACTCACATAGATAGATAATCAAATCAAATCAAATTATTTTCTTTCACATAAACCTGCATGGGCACATACGAGTAAGAAAAGGTGCACGGTTCCAAATTGTCGCTTCCTATGAAGAGCCGGCAAGAAACTCCACTGTTACTCTTTTAAAAATAATTGGGTTTAAAAATGCATTAGCAAAAGCCAATGTTTAAAGTGAGTAAACGACATCGATTTTGTTTACCATTTATTAATCACTAGCTGTGCCCGCGACTTCGTTCGCGTGCATGTCGGAAAACAATAATGTGTCGCTTTGACGGTGTAGGTACCACTCCTCCGATCTTCCGATCTATCCTGGTAGGAATCTACCACAGCTTTCGAATGCAGTCCAGAGCCTAGAGACAAAACACATTACTCTTGGCGTTCACGCTAAACGGTACGCCAAAATGTATGGGAATGACATTACCTGCGGAAAGGACACGGTAATGTCATTCCCATATATTCTGGCGTAGAGTTTAGCGTGAACGTTAACAGAAAGGTGTTTTGTCTAGGCCTGCAGGCGTCTTTAGGGGTTATAATGATATTGCGACGAAGTCTCACTCAGATTTTTAAGAATAAATATAGATCAAAGCGCCTGGTCGAGGCTCATTTTATAATAAATGTGCACCTGCCGTAGGTACAGTAAAAGCTCTTTATTCGTGAGGTATACGTTCCGTAAAATACCTACCGCGAATACAGAAACCGTGACTATGGAATGGTAATTTATATGGGATTATAGGGGATACGTTCCTAAGTGACAAAAAAAAAAACAATTTAATTGAAGTTTTTGACCATATTGATTAATTGTATGAGCGTGATATGGATGCAAGCGACTCTCCAAGGCGTAAACGATCAAGCATTTCTATGCGTTAAACAGATTTTTTCGCGTCGAAAATCGTTTTTAAGTAAAAAAAAATATCAACATTTTGCAATAAATGGAAAGATGAAACAATAGGTAAAACACGCAAAGCGGCTCGTACCAAAGGATGGAATGTCTAAGTCGCAGCATTTATAAATGTGGGGGAGGCCTATGTCCAGCAGTGGACGTCTTTCAGCTGAAATGATGATGATGATGATATATAAATATACTTTATGGTGATGAGGTTGGTTTCATTATGTTTGTTCACATTCTCAAAAAACTTTTTTCAAAAAAATACCAACCGACTTCCAAAAAACACTACAAACTGCAAAATAACTTTAATTTCGGAAGTCGGTGACGTTGGATGTGTATTTTAATTATTTGTCACCGCCTTCCGAAATTAAAGTTATTTTGCATTTTGTAGTGTTTTTTGGAAGTCGGTTGTTATTTTTTTGAAAAAAGTTTTTATTTTTCACTTTTTTGTTACCTACCATACACCAATTCGAAATTTCATCATCCTTTGGGTCAAAACAATGCATACTTATTTATGTGATAGCAACATTCGCGGTTGATTTGCTGTAATTTTTTGAAGAGTTCCGTTGTCTGTTTCCGAAACGCATCATCAGATCTATATGCAGGGCCCAATCTAAGGGGGGGCAAGCCGGGCAAATGCTCAGAGCGGCAAAAATGAGCGGCGGCAAAATGTATACTTACAAACATACCTACTCTCATGAATTTTTGTATACTTGTTCAGAAGCCGTAGTAGACTAACGTATGTGAATATTATATAGTTAAAAGAATATCACATAATTATGGTCATACCATCTTTGATGGTGTTAGTGCAAAGGGCGGCGAATGTTATTTTTGCCCGGAGCGGCTAAATAGCTAGATCGGGCCCTGTCTATATGAAATTTCAATGGGACCATTTCGGAGTAAACCCCTTTCGAAAAAAAAAAAGAATTTTGCAAATCCGTCTATATACGACGGAGTTATGCCTGAACATACATTAAAAATATAAACATGTCGAGTTGATAACCTCCTTCTTTTTGAAGTCGGTTAAAAACACCGACCGCGGCGAAGGCGGCTATTGTAGATGTCAAAGGCCGAACCAATACAGCGGCGATATCATTTGACAATGTACTTTAGGCGAAGTTGTAATAAGGTTTTTTTTTTTTTTTTTTTTTTTTTTTTTTTGGGTGGGAAATCATCAAATGACTTCTCCTGCTGAGTAGAGCAGGAGGGCGTGTCAGACTTTTACTGACTAAAACCCACCCGTGTTCCCTCAGTAGCCCGTATGCCAGGGGCCGTGGTATCTCTTTCGAACAAACCCGCACCCCTGGCAGGCATCGGCCCTTGCGGACCCCACCTGTGGTTGCTGACATCTTTGACGGCGCGCGTGAGGAACACAACGCGCCGTCCCGTCTACCACTTTTCGGCCGCAGAGGATAGGGAGAGCGGCTGACGCTATACCGACACTCCTCTTCCCCTGCGGCCCCACCGCGTCCGCCATCAAACGGTGGCGGCCCCGTCCAGGCCACGGAAGGGAAGAGCGCTGCTCAGAAGCACCGGCACTCCTCCTCTACCGCAGCCTGTAACCCTCAGCCGCGATGCCTCCCATTCGACATCGCGGCCCACCTCAGTTGCGGTGCACCTCACCGCAACCTACTTTTTGGCCGCTACGTCAATGGCTTGAAGGCAAAAGCCCTGACGAGCGGCCCCACCGTTGGGTTCCTCTTGGCTTCACCGTGGATGGGAGACCACGGTTACTAAGCCCCCCCGCAACGACAATGCGGGAACCCACTCGGGGGGGAAGTTGTAATAAGGTCTATTTCACTTTTTTATAGTCCATCTGACGACGCGTTTACAAAGGATTCCAATAGGTATCCAACCCAATATGGGTTGGATACCTATTGGAATCCTTTTTGTTATTTGTTAATATGTATGTACCGATGTACCGATTAGACCCGCAAATAAATAAATCTTTAGCCGCGGATATAGGAATTGGGTCGCATTTTTTTAATCCGCGAATAGTGAAAACGCGAATGAAGGAAGCACGAATAAGGAGCTTTTACTGTACTTACTCAATAAATCGACTGCGCGTCTGGTTGAGTGTGCTGAAGCATTATTCCACGCGGGGGCGGGCGCCTATCTCAGCCCGTACAGGCGCGTGTCTTTTAGCTTTGTTTATCAAACGTTGACCACTGAATAAAACCACAGCAGTGGGAATGCTCTGCACGGACTGCGATAGGCCTCGACAGGTAGCAGTGCAGTAACACCTGACGCCACCTGTCAGTTAACGGCCCGTGGGACCATGGCGTTATCACGATGAAGAAAGATCACGCTGTAAAGGTGGATACTGACCGGCGGCGGCGTCACGGGTCAAAATGCACCTAATATGTTACCAAGCAAGTATTCGTGCAGTCAGTAGTACCTACGGCAAAACATGCGAGCGAGCAACACTGATTTTAGCACACGGCGTAAAGACATGCTCGCTGCGAATGTTACATTACCTACGCCCCGTAACGTCGGTCATTATCCACATTAAAAGCGCTGTTGAAAAAAAAACCAAACCAGGCAAAAAAAACTATTTAATTGTATAAGCACGGGTTTTCTATGAACATAGTAAGTACGATGTTGTTGCTACGTAGTGCCATACCGCGCGCGCCCCCACCTCTCTCCCCGCTGCTGACGCAGGCAGCAGGAAGAGAGAGAGCCCGATCCCGAGGATAATAAACGTAACAGAGCGATCCTCCGCGACTCTCAGTTGCGATGCCTTTTTATTGTAAATTGTAATCAAAAATGTTTCAGTGTTTCTTTTGTTCAGCCATACATTTATTTGTAGACCAATAAATAATTATATTTAAAGAAGCGACTTTAAAATTGTCAATATTTTACTATTGTGATTTCTATTGTTCCTGTGTAGGTAATGTATCCTTTGTTGGAGATGCCAAATGGAAAAATAAATACATTTTTAAACTTGTTTTAACTAAGAAAATGCTTCTCTGTAAGCGATGTTGCTCGGAAGAGCATCGACATAACTACAGTTGCCCGTGTGAAAACCTATCTATTTACTCAAATCCACCAGTAGTTATGGTCGCAATTTTGGATTTTTTTTCCTGACTTTCACCATCCGACCTCGCTTGAACCCCTCCCCACCTCGAAAACTAACATCACGAAAATTAGCACATAAGTATTTACAACTCTTTACTCCCAAAACTCCCATTATTTGAATCGAGTAATGCTGTAAACACGCATTTAAATTTAACATTATCAAATTTCGCGCGAAATCAAGTTGTTGTCTTTGCATGTTTGCTATTCAAACCTAGATGGCGTTACTGACGCTAGAGATTAAGAATTTCTATGGAGATGTTCCTCTAGCCGCTCTAATTTTGCTATATTATGCTAGATGGCGCTACTAAGACTTTTATCACAATTAAAAATGAGATTTCTTCCCCTCTATTTGTATTGATTTGATTGATAAAACTAATAAATACTTATCTAACATTGCATTCTAGGTATATGACTCAGAACACCACGTCAGTTAATATTATCACAACTTTTTATTTGAAATTCGTTTACCTTTTTTGATTCGTGGGAATCAACCACCAACGGAAAGCGATTTTAGTAATCAGTATCATTACTTTTTGAAATAACACAGACACAGTAAGTAACTAAAATGAGAATGACGTGTGTTAATATTAAGTATTCGTTAGTACCGTTTCACGCCAATAGATGTCGCTAAGTGTTTCAACATTACGTAAATAAATTCTTCTTGAACACTTTAAATTATTTAGATAGGTTGACCGAAGCGATTGCGATGAAACAAAGACTAATATAAACTCTGAGTTATAAACAATATTTGAGTATGAAAGATAACCATATTAGTTTCGTTCTTTTGACGTGATACTTGATCTATTCAACATAGAAACTGAAAAACCGAGCTACAGACAAAAATTTTGATAAGGGTTAAAATGTCATCTGTTGATTATCCCTTACCACCCCAAGCAATTATTTTCGAAATATTTTAAATGTACAGAAAAAGTTCCTTTACAGATTTATTATATGTATAGATATAGATATAGACTAGCTGAACCTCGTGGTTTCAACCGCGTAAGTCTCGATCCCGTGAGAATTACGGAATAAAAAGTAACTACCTATGTCCCAAAATTTGTACAAACATTCTATGAATCTATATTCAGCCGTTTAAGCGCGAAAGTGTAACAAAAAACGTACAAAATTTCAAATCTTTTCTCGTTCTCTATTAAGTTTACACTAGCTGGCGACAGACGCTGTCATGTCCAAACAATTGTTTAAAAAATAGGCATAAAAAAGACTTTCAGTTTTCCCGTTTTTTCGGACCCGGACTACCTACAATCACTTTTAAAGAATACATGGCCAAATCGGTCCAGCCGTTCTCTAGTGATGCGCTTACGAACGAAAAGCATTTCATTTTCAATTCTATTTAGTTGTCAGTCTATATGAAGAAGATAGAGTTGTTATTATTATCGGAAACAGAGAAACGTCGTAAAAAGGGTAACTCGTAAAAAACTGTCAGTTTACGAGAGAGTGTTTCGTAAATATAGGTATGACCGATTTCAGTAAGCTTTTTTCGTATTTTCACTGCGTATCATATTCTCTTTGCGCCAGAAAAATACGTACTATGAATGGTTGAATTTATCTTAATGAAAGACATGCGGTCCGTCCCGGCTTCGTACGGGTGGGATCCTCTATTTTCTCTAGCAATAAATATAGCTTATATTACTCAAGGATAATGTAACATTCCAATGGTGAAAGAATTTTGAAATCGGCCCAGTAGTTTTTGAGTTGATTCGTTACAAACACACAAATCTTTCCTCTTTAGAATATTAAGTATAGATGACTAAGCATTAGACTAGACTAGAAGACGTGAGCAATCTTCAGTATAATATTTAAATACAAAATACTGTGATTATCTAAGATCACCAATGCATAAAACAGTGGCATTAAATTTTCTATTCACAACTTTCCCAGACTTTTTATTCATGGAAACATAATTATTATGTATCACAACGGTATTTTTTACCCAAATGGAATACATCAATGGTTATCAATGATAACCATTTGATTAACCGTGATAACTTATCATTGTCGCACCCGAAAGATCTGCTGGACGTAAGGCGGTGGAAGGTCTACGCCGAGCAGAACTATAGTAAAGCATCTATACAACGACTGATCCTGCAACTCTTATATCCAACGGATTCCTACGTTTTGTAGTCTACTTTACCAGAAGCTTCTTTCGGTACGGGAATTTATAGCCATGGAAAGTAAAGGTATGGATTTCCAGACGAGTAATGTTCCAAGAAAGCAATAACTTAATACTTGTAAGTACTGTAAAGGTTGTCAGCTAAAGACGACCAGAGAGTTAATTTTCGTAATTAAAAACGTTCATATTCTAGTCGCTATCTCGTCTCGGCGGCAATCAAATGTCAAAAGCTTGTCAAAATTGTATGGAAACTGGAAGTATTTTTGACAGATTGAAACTAAGATCAGACTGTGAACGTTCTAAAAAAATACGAGAACATTGCCCTTCTTATGTTGTACAGGCTGCCTATAAAATAACTTGAATCACGTTCGGACTGTCAAGCAAATTTAAAAACAGAATAGCAGAAAAATCCAGTCGATGTGCGACTGTCTGAAAAGGAGAAAATCTTTTCCCTTTTCTTTTTTTTTCTGGATTTATTTTTTATTTGTAACCTTTTAGTGATTGTACCTACCCCACACCAATTCGTACACCACTACTTGCTATATGAACAACAGTGACAAAAAGTAGTAAAAACTAAAATGTCATAAAAATACACAAAGTAGATTAAAAACGTACCTACTATTAAAGCTAATTCAAAAATATGGGCATACCCTATCCATTGAAAGCAGTATTTTCGAAATCGATTCACAATTGCCGGAGATATCGCTAAACATAAATACAAAAAACCGGTCAAGTGCGAGTTGGACTCGCGCACCGAGGGTTCCGTACAAACCTGTGGGTATATAAGTAAAAGTTCAAAATTGTCAAAAATATTTTTTTTTATATGACGAAACTAAAAATTTTCGGTTTTCGTATTTTTTCCTATATCTGTACTATAAGACGTGACTTCGTACAAAATTTCAAGATTCTAAGTTCACGGGAAGTACCCTGTAGGTTTTGATTCCCGTGCGAGTTTCGAAAATTTGCGGAATTTTGCGGCCTAAATGGCTGTATCTTTTGATTGCGTTGACTTAGAAGGTTGATTTTTCTACAGCTTCCAGGGACAGTAGAACTAAGTACATATAGAAATTTCAGTTTGATACCTCCACGCGTTCCTGAGAAAAACGGTCTTGACAGACGGACGGACGGACGGACAACAAAGTGATCTTATAAGGGTTCCGTTTTTTCCTTTAGAGGTACGGAACCCTAAAAAAAACATACCGATGAATTAAGAACCTCCACGTTTTTGAAGTCGGTTAAAAATAAGATTCGAAGAATGATTTTGGATTAATTACGAAAGTTACACAACTCACATGTCATGTTTTAGAGCCCTTAAGGGGAACCTAGTCGCGGGCTCGAACTCACTCGTGGGCCTGGCTGAAAAGCACGCTGTCACACCAGGCTTCGTGTCCGACAGAGGCAGTAACCGTGATGAGCAGTGGCGCCTTACTGCTCATCACGGATACTTAGTTTTGGAGATTTTACACTTCTTTTATTACTTAAACACGCCCAAAGTTAGGTTAAATTAGCAAGAAAAACGAATCTTTGTTGGCTCCACAAGTTTTTATTGGTTTTTAATTTTAGTATTCTGTTTCCGTACAGACAATATTAATAAAGAGACAAAACCATACCACGTTTAATTTTTTATGTACATTGTCAAACAGTGGAGTAAAACACTCCCGAAGTTTGTATGGGAAAAATGTGGACTAGGTTCACCTTAAGGCACCTGAAGTTCTCACAGTACATACCTGTCTCCTATAACTATTTCTTCCATCGTTGTTCCTCATCATCATAATCCTGGTTTCAGGAGTAATGTTCGTCATTTTATCACTACGCCCCTTCTCACACATGTACACTTTTGTTGATCACTGTTAGTATTAAAACACTTTTTTTCACTTTTGATAATGTTGAGGTTAAGTCGAGTGCGGGATCATGTTGTGGGTTGATTTTGAATCTAGAACAAAAAGAAAGATGGCGTTAGATTTGTTGTTGATGGGACTTTGATATTTTTTTTACGTTTTCATAATGGCTAAATTAGGTTTACTAATCAAAACTCATTCATTCATGCTGAGAGTCAGGATATTTCCAATGGCAAAATTACATAAGACAGTAGCCCAGTATCCTCCAAAACGGTAGCCCTTCACCACTTCCTAGAGCTTTAGCGGGAAATAAGATATGGCAAAACAAACTCCCCAGTAGCACAGCTGTCTGTTCAGTTTGGAGAACTATATTCTTTAAAAAAGTATGTCATTAACATTACGAACCAAAAAACAGTAAGTAAATACCAATAAAACATTGAAAACCATACTCAAGCAGAAATAAAAAATAAAGACGTTATAGTACTAATAGGTAGGTACCTAAATAAAAGCTTTCAGGCATAAAGGGTATATAGTGACTGGTGTTTATCATGAGGGGATATGTGTGCACCTATTTCCCAACTACGGAATTTCCTTTAATTAAGAAACTATATTGGTAGCCGCCAACCAAAAAAACACCTAAACAATGAATCAGGGAAATGACTTCGTATTTTTTTTTTTATTAAAATAATAAATAAAAAAAAATTGAAGAAAGTTGATAACGTTAAAGAAATCCGCAGTTACTTTTCCTTTCGAGCCCTATAAGCAACTGCCAAGTATTAGTAGTAGCCAAGAAGTAATATAGCCAAGTATAAAATGCTCATGTTCTCATAAATTCACATTCTAATACGCACAGAAATAAGAAGCGAAATCTTTAAAAAAAGCACTTTTTGTGAAAACAAGACAAAATTACTATTTATTTCACGAGATAAAACAAAAAAAAAAACACAGATTCCACTTATCAAGAACTACAACAAAATAAAAGACAATCAAAACCTTTGGAGCACCCCCGATACGACACAGAATCCCAACAAACAACAAAAATGGTTGACAAATCAATCAACTTACATCAAATTACGAATGAAAGTTACACAAGTTCTCCCATTGCCGGTTCACACATTACTACAATACACGTACTAATAATTGACCACTCAAACATGTACATACACACATACATACATTCAGAGATGCATCTATAATCTCTATATGAGAGATCTGCCATCACATAGTCATTATACAAAGTGAGCGAGAGAGGCGATAACCGATGCTGTGCGATTCATTCATCGAAAACAAGCTTCATTCAGTCCTAGGTTTTTGTAAATATTACACTCTATGCTAAAGCCTTGGGGGCTGGCTGCCCCCAAGGCTTACATGCAAACGTAAAAAAAAACATAAGGCATCAAAAAATACGTCCGCATCGTTTTCAATGGGAAAACTACCCAAAAGGCTGGCTGATTCTTTGACCGTAAAATTGGTCATCCCTTTAGTCACGTGAAGAGTCGACCAACCGCTTGAAAATATTTCAGAAAACTAAGTGGGCACTTGGACTCCCTGGCCCTAGAGTTTCAACCCCAAACAGCTCGAACATTTAGGATAAAACATACATAAACTCTAACCTTCTTTTCATGAGGGTGGGCAGAAAATAGAACGAGAAAGCCATCTGCTACTTTCCTTCCATACTCCATTTGACTCGTTTACGTTCATCGCCGGTTGCGAATACTACGCACCTGACTCTTTTGAAGAACACAAGGCTTATATTCTACTACCTAAACGAATTTAATATGTAATGTATCAGCAATTTTACCATATGATGTTATATTTTCATTTGACATAATCAATCAAATAATACTTCATAAAAATTAGACACTTTGACCTAAATTATTATAACTTTAGTGGCGTTAGTGGCCCAGTCGTAGCGGCCGCAACTTACGTGTTGTTAGGTCGAAGGTTCGAACCCAGACAGGCGCTTTTCATTACGTAAATTATTTGATCACCACTGCTCTCATAGCGGTGAAAGAAAATATCGTAAGAGAACCGTCATGTAACATATTGTGACATCTACCAATACCCATCTCTCACAGCACGACTGTTTGATCTTTATAGCCTAATTAAGCTAAGCAAAAATGTTTTACAACCCTTGGAAGTGATACACTATGACATCACACATACACACGTAACACCGCCCATTCTTACCAAGATGACGCTCAACTATTGATTAACGATCAAAACAATTGGTAACAATGGCTCACAACGGTGGCAGTCACTTAAAGAATGTTTCAATATTTTTATTGAGACGGATATTTTTATGGTAGTTGGTTGAGGGGCTTCTGGCTAAGTAATTACAGCCGCACGGGTCGTTCGATCAGGTTAAGCTACGTTTGCCGCAGTTATTCCGTGGATGGGTGACAATCTTAATGTACAAAGAACTTTCCGTGCCTCGGAAAGCACGTTAAGCCGGCTGACATTAGTCGATATTTGACAGTTGCTACGCGTTATCAAAAGCCCGAAAATCTGACCAAAAATATTCGCTCGTAGACCGAATGAATGAATGAATGATTGAATTGCAGAGATCCCAGCGTGGTTTGACCAGGCGCAAATAATCGAATCGAAACGAAAACATTGAAATTTAAAATCGATAGCTACAATATGTTGGTTTTTTCTTAAAGTAAGTTTTAGGACCCCATCATCTCCAACATACGGCCAGAGTGAGGCAAGGAGTTGACATCCTTCTTAACAGTGACGCAAGAGGCAAGAGGTGTCGTGTCAAAGGACATTTAGCATAATTACAAGGCGTCTGTACACAAATCGTAAAAGCTATCCGACTGAAAACTAATTGTTTGTCTGACATATTGGTCAGCCTTGCCTTGTCCCACTTGGATGTAATGTCTTCTCAGTATGTTACTGTTATGTTTACTAACGCAAAATTATCAAACTGTGGTTGTTAGTCATTTAGTCTGTGGTTGACATTTGAGAAAATTCTTTTTTTTTTTTTTTTGCAGTAGGGTCAGACTTATCGTTTTATGCAATTGGTAGCTAATGTCTCATTTATTGATGACTAGCTTCCACCTGCGGCATCACCCGCGTGGAAATAGGAAATTATCCCGCGGAAACGTGTCTGTTTTAGATTAAGGTAGGTATATATCTAAGGGTCTTTGTAGCCTGAAAATAAATGTTTTTTTATTATTGTTATAATCTAGGTTATAAATGTTATAATGTCTATCTGTGCGCCAAATTTCATCCAAATCTGTTCAGCCGTTTTGCGTGATTGAGTAACAAACATCCAAACATCTTCACAAACTTTCACATTTTTGGTAGGAAGTTGAATTAATGTGACAAAATATAGGCTTCCGATAAATTGGACTGACGACCTTATGAAGGCCGCAAGAATCCACTGGATGCAAGAACCACTGAACCGGTTGAAGTGTTGGTGCATTGGGGAGGTTGATCTATATCTAGCAGTGGACGTCTTTCGGCTGAAATTGTGATGATCATGATGATGATGATGATGATATAGGGGGGCTTGTGGCTAAGTAACAATAGTTGCACGGGTCGATCGACCAGGTTAAGCTACGCTTGCCGCGGTTGGTCCGTGGATGGGTGACCATCTTTACATACCAATACCCCTCCGTGCCTCGGAAACCACGTTAAGCCGTTGGTCCCGGCTGTCATTTGTGGATCTTTGACAGTCGTTACGGGTCGTCAGAAGCCCGAAAGTCTGACAACAAGTCTTACCAAGGGGCATCGTATTACCCAGTAACTGGGTTGTGGAGGTCAGATAGGCAGTCACTCCATGTAAAAACCTGGTATTCAGCTGCATCCGGTTAGACTGGAAGCCGACCCCAACATAGTTGGGAAAAGGCTAGGCAGATGATTATGATGATGATAGGTGTGGTGATGATGATGAAGATTCGGTTAATATTTTGATCTATCAACGTAAGCTTGAAAATATTCAGGAGCTTCTTTCCGTGCGTTCTCATAAGAATCCCGTTGTTTATCCTATCACACCAGTATAACTTTTTTAACACCCCATAAACGGGGTGGTCCACAAACAAAAGAACTACTATCAAACACCTTGTACCGACATCTTTCTTTCAACTCCAATTTACAATGAAATCACTAAAACATACACAGGAAATTGAATAAAACATTAGTGAACGGATATATTTTAATTATTTACACAATTACAAGTAAACGAGGTGTTCATCAGGCAGAAAAACAAACATTCGTCTGGAAGCCGGATGACGCCGGACGAGACTAAAACGGACCGGAATCGGATGATATAAACAGTTGCTTTAGCTAATGTATGGGTGGTTTAGTAAAGGATGGTGGGTAGAAAGAGATCGGTAATTATTCTGGATTTGATTGAGATTAAATGTGTTTTCGACGCGTTTTATTTATTTAGAAAACGCTTCGTGACGTCACGCCTGCTCCCTGACGGCAGGCTGCTCAGAAAACGAGCGTTTAGTATCGAAATATACGGAACTTGTCAAAAACCAAAAAAATTGTTAAACATTTACCCCCTTATTTATAAACGCTGCTTAAAGTTAAATAATGATTAGCGACTGATTAACCATACATTTTTGACGTTTAAACACCTCTTAAATTTAATCATCGTTTATGAATATTAAATTAATCATCGTTTATATTCATACGGAAACCATGCTTTCCAAACAAATCTGTCAATTCCATAACTATTTTGTTGACAGCAGTGGTTGTGACCATTGCTGTCACTAAAATAGTACGGATTACTGGGACAAGTTCTAAATACATATAGGAACAGAAAAACGAATAAAACTTTTTAGTTCGTACACAAATAAACTATTTGTGGGGCTTGTGGCTAAGTAAAAATAGCTGCACGGGTCGATCGATCAGGTTAAGCTACGCTTACCGCGGTTGGTCCGTGGATGGGTGACCATCTTTACATACCAAGACCCCTCCGTGCCTCGGAAAGCACGTTAAGCCGTTGGTCCCGGCTGTCATTTGTGGATCTTTGACAGTCGTTACGGGTCGTCAGAAGCCCGAAAGTCTGACAACCAGTCTTTACCAAGGGGTATCTTATTACCCAGTAACTGGGTTGTGGAGGTCAGATAGGCAGTCGCTCCATGTAAAATACTGGTATTCAGCTGCATCCGGTTAGACTGGAAGCCGACCCCAACATAGTTGGGAAAAGGCTAGGCAGATGATGACACAAATAAACTATTTGTAAACGGAATTGTAAAACAAAATGAGGCTAACATCCAATACAAATACCGGAACGAAATTCTTATTCGAAGTTTCAAATACGCCAAAAAAAAATATTTTTCTTTCTACCGTAATCACTCAGCCTACAGCAGTCCTTTGCTGGACATAGGCCTCGCCTATTGCACGCCATTCTACTCGATTTTTGGCAACTCTAATCCAGCTACCACCTTACGAAGATCGTCACTCCTGGTACTTGTTGACAGGCCTCGCATACCTATTTGACACCGTAACTTGAAAACATTGTAAAAGCCAATTATTTTTAAAACAGTAACCGTGAAGTTTCTCCCCCGTACGAAGCGACAAATTGGAACCGTGCACCTAGCTTCTGACGTTTCATAAGTGCCCATGTAGATTTATCTATACTTACTATTAATATTATAAAGCTGAAGAGTTTGCGAAAGATTTTAGTTTCAACCGTAATAATGACTGGCTATTTTTAAATCGAGGGAAAATTCTTATATCCCACCCGTATATTTAAATGTGGAATTCTGCTTTTAGCGACAGATCTTTAACAGAACGATCGTTTTCTTTGCTTGCTTATAAATGCGCGGGTTGATAAGGCAATACGTTTTTGACATTTACTTTTTAACATAAACAATGAAAGAATTACCTTTTATTAAAACCAGGAACTGCAAAAAAAGAAGATTAAAAATATTTGCGGGATGGCAAACACAAATATCGAGCTATATCTGAGGAGCTCGATTTTTGTGTTTGCTATCCTACAAACATTATTAATCATTTACAAATCTTTATGTATCTAGAAGGATGTCCCATCAGGCTTGAAATATGAACGGATATCCCTTCAGCTTTCAGTACATCACAAGGCAACACAAATCTATGAAACGGGTCAATGACAAACCAACAGATAATACTCTACCAAGGCTAAGATGAATGCCAAACATCTCACTTATAGATCTATCTCTAAATAAACCTTCTATTAGTAAACGGATATTTATATAAATGAAGTTTTATATAAATATCATACAACACCGTGCATTAGCTGCCACCAGTTTTTTTTTATTTTTTATAAACTGTTCCAATATCCCAATCATAATATGCCTAGGTTTATCGCAACTATTTTTGGGTCGACTTCTGATCTAAAATGCAGCTGAATACCAGTATTTTACACAGAGTGACTGCTCTCTGACCTCACAATCCAGTAACTGGGTAATACGAAACCCCATGGTAAAACTGTTTGTCAGACTTTCGGGCTTCTGACGACCCGGCACGGCTGTCAAAGATCCACGAATGACAGCCGGGACCAACGGCTTAACGTGCTTTCCGAGGCATGGAGGGATCTTGGTATGTAAAGATCGTCATCTATCCACGGGCAACCGAGGCAAGCATAGCTTACCCTGATCTATCGACCCGGTTATTACTTAGCCACTTGCCCCGCCAATATCCCAAATTTTAACCACATTACGACTTGATAAGCGATTGAGATCTTGTCCAAGGAGGCCAGGCCATATGCGTACAAATACGTATAAGATGTTATTTGGGTGGTCAGAAGACGTCATTACATTACAGATAATCGTCACGACCTATGATCCTGGGGTTAACCAGATGTCCTATCAAACACCTGCATATCTGCGATGACGGAATTAGGTCACATTTGACAAGGGGCAAGCCATTTGTTGGACTGAATTTTGATGTTATATTCCGGTTAAATTTAACGTTAAATGAAACTTTACGTATTGTTATTCAATGTAGCATTTTTTTTTATTTGTTTCATTCAAATCTAACCCAATAAAACCTAAAATGGAAAATGATAGTTATTTTGCATGAATTCTACATACGTAAAATTTAGTCTACAGAAATCTGCGCTATCAAGAACGTCAACGTACGTAGAAATATCGCGGCGGATGTTTTCTCTGCACATGATCTTCACCACACTGCCTACCGCTGAGAGTAGAAAATCCAATGGTGTGTTTTTTTTGATACGCTGACTGAGCTGCACTCTATTCGATTTTCAATGATTGATTCAATAGCGAGAGTTTAAAATCCATTGCGCAATAAAATTCTAGCGCGATATATTTACGTCCATTTAACGTGGTCTAATCGCGAAAACTATAAGGATTAGGAAACTACCCACAGCTTAAAAATAACCAACTAATTTGTTTAAATAAACAAAGCAATAATATCGTGAACTAGATTTTCAGTAATATGCGTAGTGTTGACATGTTATTCTATTTCGAACATCGTACGATTTGCGACGGCAATTCTCGACGCACTGGCTTACCTAGGTACAGCATTAAAAATATCCTAGACGCTGATAATACAGTGAATGAGACAAATATAATAATATGACCAGATAATGTAGGATAGGATAAGGGAGTTGCAGATAACAATAATAACAGTGAAATTTATATTGTGATGATCGTCAATGCTTAGAAATGTATTCATTCAAATTAGAACAAATCTGAAAAAAAGAGAGAGCACTTTTTGAACGTCAAACGAATATATGCGGTATACAAATTACTTTGGGATATGTATTATTACTAAAAGTGTATTTTTGTTACATAAAACAACTGACGTCCAAAATACACTACAACATGAAAAATTAAGTACTTTAATTTCGGAAGTCGGTGGCAAAACCTAAAATACAGATGCGAAAATACCAACTTCCACTGCTTTTTTTGAGTCGTTTTTGTGTCATACTCTTTTTAAGTATATGCTGGAGTTCTCCAACTCTTCGTTAGCTTGTTTAGTACATTCTATGAACCTATGCTATTATTTACTACCACACATACTTTATTCATGTTATTCGTTACCAATGCGTGTACGTATCACTAATTACGTAAGTTAACTATCAATAAACTAGCTAAGTACTCGCACAACTTACTTTACGACTTCATCTCGACGTTCAATGTTATCATATTTACGACCACAAGCTAATTACAGACTATATTGATTCTGATTTATTACTTACTCTATTATTATGTTAATTTTGTCGTTATGTTGAAGGTTTGAGGGACCTTTATTATAAGTTTCAAACGATATGTTTTCGGCCCTTGAAGAAACGGAATTAGAAAATTAATTGATATTGAACTATAGTTTATCGAGGCTGTTGCATAAATATCTATGACATTATAATGGTCTTAGGTAATAAGGAACTGAAAAATATGCAACAAGTAATTGATTCATTTGTTTAACATTCGTGCCTGGGAAAGCACGTTAAGCCGTTGGTCCTGGCTGTAATTCGTGGATCTTTGACAGTCGTACGGGCAAAAGCCCGTAAATCTGAAAGCCAGTTTTACGAAGTAACTGGTTAAGTATGATGGTCAGAAAGACATTAGTTCCATGTAAAATACTGGTCTTCAGCTGCATCCATTTAGACTGGTTGGGAAAAGCTAGGCAGATTCATTTAGTACCTATTGGTTGTTGATATGTCACTTTGCTTAAATAGGCTAAGTTTATTTATTTAGATTATTTTACATGTTGTGAATGAGAGAACGTTGTAGGCCTTACATACTGTAGATTTGTAGACGATTTTCTAAACTGTATTTTCATTCGTATAAGAACCTGGTACTTATTGACAGGCCTGCACTGACCTCCCATACCTATTTTCACTGTAATTTGAAAACATTGGCAAAATCAAATAATTTTTAAAAGAGTGACCGGGGAGTTTCTTGCTGGCTCTTCTCCATAGGAAGCGACAATTTGGAACCGTGCACCTAGCTTCTGACGTTTCATAAGTGCCCATACAGGTTTATATGAAATAAAATATTTTGATTTCATTTGATTTGATATAAAATTGAGGTACAAAAATAATGACGATAAACAATAATATGATTTGGTAATTATGTGAGCTATGACAATATACAAAACTTATACAGCTGGTGAAGTCTTTTACAAAGAAAGAAATATAGATGGAGAAACCAGGAAGATACGGAAGAAAACAGCCAGTCTAAATTTGCTTGTTTTGGTCCATTTTGAGAATACTGACTGCAAAACATTTAGTCTCACTGTCACTGACGAACAATTAATTTTGTCATATTAGGCGTGCCATGTACGCACGGCTACACATCAAGCTATACATTTCCAATATAAGCTGATCTCGCATTGTATAAGATTTACGTACAAAGCGAGATCAGCGTAAACTGGAAATGTATAGCTTGATGTGTAGCCGTGTGTACAGACTGCTAATTATTCAGGCGCATAAATATTGATCCTGGGAAGCAGACACGTAAGGAAAATAAATAGAATAACATACCTAAGTTAGCATAACCAAACAAAATAAAGAAGTAATGAATAAATAATAAAAAGCAAGGGAATGAAAAACATTGACATAAGCACGTGGAAAAACAAATAAATGATAATTGGTAACTGTTGTGTCAACAGATGAAGGTATTTTTAGTTTTATAGCGTCATTTGGAGTGTCTATCGCGTGCGTTGGTGGTGTAATGGTCAGCATAGTTGCCTTCCAAGCAGTTGATCCGGGTTCGATTCCCGGCCTACGCATTACTTTTTCCTTTTTTTTTCTGAATTATTTTACAAATTGCAACTAAAAACAATCGTGTTAATTCATTGTTTTTGGTTTTCTTCTGAATTATTTTACAAATAGTAAAAAAAAAATGTTCTAATTTCTAACATTGTTGCAGTGTACAGTGGAACTCACAGTTAGTTCTTATTGTGGCAGGCTTAGTAAGGAGTTTGAATAGAGTAAGCTACCATTCAAACTCCTTACTAAGGTTGGTCTATGGTTTTCAACCGACTTAAATAAAAAGAAGTAGTTTATGCATTCGGCGATTGTTTTTCATGAGTGCCACTTAAACACAAGCAAATAGAATAAGCAAAACAAATAGAATCGCTACGGAAATGCATAAAATGAGCACAAGCTTTCGAAAAGTCGAGTGACCCGTGACCCAAATATGTCAATCCCAATAATTTCAATGAAGAGTGTTGACCGAACGTTAGTGGAACGACACTCTGTCTAGAGGAATTGTATTGCATTCATAACAACCAAAGACTGCATAGTCAGTTAATGCTCCATATTCATCAATTTTCATGAATAATTATTTACTTTAATTTTAGATTCGTTGACAGACGCACAGCACAGACCGCTGGATCTTGAAACTAAAAAAATTAGCACAAGAATTCCGTATACAGGGTCAAGTTAAATTAGCTGGCAATACTTTAAACACATCTTGGGAATCGTTATCGAAAAATAACGAAAAAGAAAAAAAAACATTATTTTCCAACTTTGATCAAAACTTGACACTGACATGTATATCAAATGACTGTTATGTTTTGTCTTTTGCTTTTGGAAATTCGCAAACATATCTATACATTACAAAAACAGCTGATCGATTATGGCCTACGGGCACTGACCTTAGCTCATTTCAGTGTTTTTTTTTTGTTCCCAACGCGTGGGTAAAGTATTGCCAGCTAATTTAATTTGACCCTTTATAGCGAAAGTAAACAAGTACAATGGAAAGATTTTTGATAGTGATATACCGAATAGTCGTGGACTAGTCGGCCATATTTGTAGTCAGCGACGAGTCGGTGAGTAGTCGGCCCATTTTTACTCGTATTAAATTATGCTTAATTTTTTTTAAGACGGTGATTAATGAAATTGAAATCTTCACTGTTACTATTTTTTAGTATATAATCAGTTTTACTTACTTTCAGTGCATTCTAGAATAGTATAAGAAGGAAAAGGAACCGTTCGTTTGGTCCATTAATTAATTAGATTTAGATCCAGAAATTAAATAAAGTCAAAAGTTAATTAATATTTCTAACAAAAAAGTAGAAACTCTATAGAAAACAATTGGCCTTATGTAGGTTTGCCATTTTAAACATTGCCGATGTCACCCGGACCCAACCGACAACAATAGGCCATTTTGCAGCCGACTAGTCGGCTAGTCGGCCAAAGTCGTAGTCGGCCCCATCTCTAATTTTTGAGGATTTAAAAATAACCATTTTAACGTTCCAGTAATTAATCTATCTAAACCCTTTAACAAAGCTATTTTAAGTGAAACCATAATCGTTGCCTAATAAGTACTATAAAAAACAAAACAATCTATATTTTAAATGAGACGGCAACGCACCGATAGTTTTACGGAAATCATCAAAATGAGTTGAAATTTATTTCTATTTTATGTTTTGAACACTCGGTAATTATTTACGACACTGTAGTGTGTGTCCATTGGCACTCACGATACGGGATTCCCACTCATCATCATCTGTCTAGCGTTTTCCGAACTATGTTGGGGTCGAATACCAGTAATTTACATGGAGCGACTGCCTATCTGACCTCCACAACCCAGTCAATGGGTAATACGATACCCCTTGGTAAGACTATCGGGTTTCTGACGACCTGTAACGACTGTCAGAGACAAAAAAGATTACATACCAAGATAATACCGAAGAAAACCAAGTTTTCTTCAAGCCTAAGCAAGTCTAGGTATCGGCCCTAACGGCGATTAACAAAACTCAAATTTCAAAGCAACTATTTCAATTAAACAATTTACAGGCACTTTTGTACCGTCAAAGAGTCAGGAATATGAAGCTAAAGCAACTAGAGCTAGCAACTAAAAACGAGATGGCGAGCAATGAGCAGTGAGTGCACCATAGTGACGACCTGCTGGTATGCGTATGTACCAAGCGCGAGGCTCTCAGCGAGTGTTCTGCCCGTCAAGCGATTGTCGCTGAACGCGTACTTTTTTTGGCAGCTCTTGTCGCTGCTACTAACGAGAAGCCAGCAGTGTGAACAGTCAGAACATTCTAGAACCCCTAGCACAGTAATTTTTCGCCGGTTATACAAAAAAAATCTGCTGTTTCATAGAAAACTGCAATACCTACGCGGTCAAAATGAATAGAACAGCTGATTTTTTTGTATAACCGGCGAAAAATTTCTACGCTAGGGTGAATGATACGCTGAATTCATGGTTACAGTTTGCGCACTGGATAAAAACTTATCCTGTATATATGTATATATCTTTTCCTTACAGGCCCTACAATCTTTTGTACGTTTCTTGAGTTAGAAAATCGTTGATAATCTAGCCGCATCATCGCCGGCGGTGCCTAAACCAATCTAAGCCGATGAACCACAGAACATCAAAAACTGATTACTATTGTATTGAAAACAACAAAAACAAATAACGAATAAAGATAAATTATCACTTTAAACCCTACCACAAAGATTGATTCTTCCATAAATTGAAAGAAACCATTTTGACGGATGGGTCTGTACTAGACAAAAGGTAAATAATTCACTCTCTTGCTCAGTTCTTGCACAACAATGCTTCATCAACTGCAAATGCATTACTTTCAATTCTTTATTACCATTTGACGTTTGTTTTCTCTTCGTTCTGATGTTATTCTTTCTTTGTGTATATTGTAACAAATCAAACTTAAACCTAAGGGAAATAAAGATTTAAGCAGATTTTTACATTTTTAATTCAAATTAATAAAAAAATACAAATAATTTTATAAAAATTACCTATTTCACTAGAGTCCTTTAGTATCACAAACTGGGAGGAGGATATATTGTGAGGAGGGTTCTTAAGTCACACACACTGGGAGGAGGATATGTCGTGAGGAGGATCCGGTATGAGCGCCTTGTTGTCTATTGGTTGCAGTGGAAACAGGAGGGACCCGACAAAACTCCGAAGCTCAATAGTAGGGCCGCAGCAGTATTAGTAGCAGTAGTAGTGCTATTAGTGGAGGCTTTTCAGAAAAGTAAACAGCACCTCCATACATCAAATTACGTCGCTGTCCCTCTGCGTAGTTCCCTCTCGTAGTAGTCCCGCTTTCTGCGCTTCGTCCTCTATTTATACTAGTTTCAGCCGTTCCAGAACATTTTTTACATTTTAAAATTATATCCTCCAGTGGCCAGACACATGTAACCAGCCAGCACATATTATACAACCATGTGTGTGTAAAGAATTTAAAGATATAATTTAAAATTAAGAAGTAAACAATCATAGTTAATAAAATACAATATTTCAGCTAATAATATTGATAAAATAATTTATAATAATTAAACCAAAAAGTAATTCTTTATAGACTAGTGAGAAACTCTATGGGAAAAAAGAAAAGTAACTGACAGTTTGACAAATCTTGACATACATGTCACAACATAGAAAATTACAAAGATCAAATTTTATTTTATTACAGATATTAAAGAAATAGTTATTATACTATATTTTCTTCCAAAAAATGAGTATGAAGGTACATAGAGAATGCTTAAATTTCAAGGTTAATGTTAACAAAAAATGTAAGTATAAAGAATAATCATTACAATATAAAATGGCCATTTTTCAAATAGCTTTCCTTGAACGTTACGTTATTCCTCCCTTTCACTTGAAGAATCGTCCTCAACGGTAAAATCATGAATATCCGGGGTTGTCTTTGACAATTCTATAACATTAATTTCGTCATTTACGTTGTGCAACAGACGAATTTTTCAAACAAGCAATGGATTAGGAATACGGATTGTCAAAGAAATGTGTGAAGTGTTATTCGGAGTGTTCAATATCCCATATGCTTGTGGGTAAGTAATAATAGGCGCACGGACCAATCGATCAGGTTAAGCTACGCCTGCCGCGGTTTGTCAATGGATGGGCGGGACCATCTTTACACACTAAAACCCCTCGGTGCGTTGAAAAGCACGTTAAGCCTTTCGTCCCGGCAGACATTCGTGGATCTCTGACGGTCGTCACAAGCTCGACAGTATGTCAAACGTCTAACCAAGAGGTATCGTATTACCCAGTATTACCATGTAAAATACTGGTATTCAACTGCATCCAGTTGGCTAGGCAGATGATGATGATGAACCGTGAAGCTTGTCGTCTTTACTGCATATCGACGGTCGCTACGTACAATCCCCTAAGTGGTAGATACGTGATTTGCATGTTTTATTTTCGTGACCTTCAGGCCAGCCTATACTATCGTTTATTTAACAAAAATAAGTCTAAGATGGCAAAATGCATTTTATATCCATCATGACATTACATTAACTAGAACATGCTAATACACATGTTTGAAATTTGGAAGCGCTCTCCTGTAATATTTGTCATTTGTAGTTAGGAGATTATACGTAGAGGTAGTCGATATTATCTTCATGTTGTTGTATGTTATTGGCTTTGGTCTAAATAATTACTAATTAAATTTGATAAATTATCCTTTTGTCTAAGATCATTCGCCTCTTGCATGATAGTGTCCATTTCATACCGGAAAACTTATTAAAAATAACTAAGATCCGTTTTATACTTGATTGACGTATATCACGCGACATCTACCGTCACCCACACTGGGCTCGCATGGTGGATTACGGCCCACTCCTTCTCACAGGGAGGAGGCTTGAGTACCATCAGTGGGATCATTTTTCTCTTTTTAAAGCTGCTAAGAATCAGAGGGTATAAATACAGTAAAACAGTAGTAACAGTTGGAATAGCGTTCTTTTTGACAGTTAAACAACATCCATTGCGTGTTTTACGTTGCTAACTAGACAAAGTTTTCGAACATATGAAGCACTGGATTAGCAATATCTTACAAAATTATTCAGATTCTGATTGATAGTGTGTTATGCAAAAGGATGCGGTTCTTGTTGAAGTTATTGTGCATCTTTAACAGTCATTACGACTGATTAGAAACCCCAAAAGTCTGACAACGTATCTTACCAAGGGGTTTTCATGTAAGTCGCTCCATGTAAAATACTGGTAGTCGGCTGCATCCGATTAGACTAGAAGCCGACCCCAACATTGTTGAAAAAAGGCGTGACAGACTCTCAAAACGGTGAAGGAAAATATCGTTAGGAAACCGATATATCTTGGAAAAAAAAAACAAAGATATGTGACATCTACCAACCCGCACTGGGCTGGCGTGGTATATTACGGCCCATTCCCTTTCACATTGAGGAGGCCTGTGTCCCAGCTGTGGGAACGGTAATGGCTGATTATGTGGCAGATTGATTTCTTGTTGAAAGTGTTCACCAGAGTCCAGGTTATCTTGTTGAGAGGTGGACTAATAGCGCTAAGTCGCTTTTCGTGTCTGTACGCTTACATCTTTGAAACTACGCAACGGATTTTAATGCAGTTTTCACCAATAGACAGAGTGATTCAAGAGGAAGGTTTATCTAATACCATTAAACGAGCAATTCTTGTATATATGTACATATACAATCTGAATCTCGGAAACGGCTCCAACGATTTTCATGAAATTTAGTATGCAGGGGGTTTCGGGAACGATAAATCGATCTAGCTAGTTTTCATTTTTAGCAAACGGCAAACAAAAAAGACATCCAGAAATTATACAAAACACCGAAGTTTAGAAACTTGTCTCATTATAAGCCAATTATGCTTTGACGTACATCAATGGAAACACACAGAGACAGTTAAAGTTCCATGTGTATAAAGTTAATTAAAAGCCGTTTTATTGCAGATGCCACTGCCAGTTATAATGCGGAAGTGTCCCTCCACAAGTCATTAAGATTACTCAGATAAGTATCATGTTATAACTTTAATGGTTCTCTAATCTGACTGAGGTTGGAAAGTGGATGTTTGGAAATTGATTCGTTCTGTCCTAAATTACTTATATTGGAATCAGATTTAAAATCAGCTTTTGATTTATTTGTATCAATATGTTATGAAGGTATATTTAATTTTAGTGAACCTTTCGGGGTAGAAAATACTCATGTATGTCCTCCGCCCTGGGGCGGGTGACAGAGTCTGACAGACCCCTTGGTCTGTCAGGCCCACAATGACTAAAAGCCATCCGGATTTTCCCTTCCCACATTTGCACCGGGTATTAAGGGATCTTATGTGTTTTCCGCGATCCCCGGAAACTTACCTTCTTTCTTCTATATACTGCCTTACCCGTTAGGCGTCATGTTATGTTTGAGCCTTTGTATACTTTTTCGTTTCAATACGAGATAAATAACCTTGTCTTATTTTTTAATGAAGAGGGCTATGTCTGAGGATTATGAAATTAATACCTTCAAGCCCTTGAATGATGTGGAAATTAAAGGCAAGTATGATTACTTCCTATTTTACCAATCATCGTTAAGGTCAATAGAAGGTCCGTGTTTAACAGCGTGGAAGATAACGGACATGACTTTTCAAGACAAACGACAACCTATAATAATAACACCCGACATTAGCCCTTGCTAGCAAATTCACATAACAATATAACATCACGCTTTGTTCTACCCATAGTACCCAACCACATTTCGCCAGATATGTTTAAGTCCCATGTAAAAGGAGCGAGCTTATTGCCATCATTAGAGCATCGAATCGAGGGATTTCGCTATCAATTTAGCTTTTAATACATAGTATAACTATAATTTTTTCAATCTATGTATTACTGGTTTTCATTAATTTATTGTGTGTTATTATTGTATGTGCGCATAATCTAGTGCATGCGGTGCTTTTCTGTGAGTAATGAGGCGATTCGACTTTAGATTGTAATGTTTAAATAGTGTCCGCATTGTTGAGAAGCCTTATTTATAAATAAACAGATAATTATATTTTTTAATATTTTTAAATGTTTGTACGATTTTTGTAAAAATATTTGAAAATGTTCCAAATATGTAAGAAAGAAAATAAATCAAAAATAAATAAAAATAATAGGTTGTTGACATGTGGAATGTGGACTCGGCTGTCGTTGTGCCGATTGTCGTATCAGTCAATGGACTGATGGCCGAAAGCTTCGACAACTCTCAACATCTCTCGAGGCTCTCGTTAGGCAGCTGGATCAAAGGCCTGATTCAGAAGGTAGTACTCCTCGATACGGCTCGCATCGTGAGGAAGTTCCTGTCTCTGGAGCCCTAACCACCGGTAGCTTGGACCCTGCTCCCAATACCGGCGGATCTTTATTTTATGTTTTTATTTTTGTTTTATAAAAACATTTAAAAATGTTTTTTTTTTTGTACTAAAATGAATAAAGGAAAAATAAATATATCCATACTAATGAGAAATGGCTAATAGAAAAGCCGCCAATAACACGTAGCCCGAACTGGGAATGGAAACCAAGACTCCATGCTCAGCAGAAGCATTAGCGAACATCTAGACCAACGACACGAAAATTCACGGCTCGCTTGTTATGAAAAGCTTCAAAACTATGAAGATATTATTAGAAAACTAAACAAAAGATAAAAGTAACACTCCAAATCATCCATTAAAGTTGAAAACTCCGAAATATGGTGACAAAGCTTTTGTTCGGACTTAGCTGACAGAGACATACTGACAGGATGACGCTAATAAGTCTTCAACGGCTTCAGAACTTCACAAATAGTATATTATCTTGCTAAAACATCAGGAAGAGACAGAAAATATTGTATTTTTGGTTTTAATTACGGAAAACAAAACAAATGAAGAACGTTTGTTTTTGAAAATAATTCTTCTTTTCTGATCAAAGGAGTTATAAAAATCATGTCGGTAGTAGAATAGTTTATTTTTATTCAGTTAAATTTAATTCAATTTCAGTCTATAACCCATATAAAATTAAAAAGGAATTTTACAATTGCCATGCTTGCGCTATAAATGTTACATACTATTATTACTTACACATTGATAGGCATACAAAATAATTACGGAAATTGAAATTGAATTTAAAATCTAAGCCTATTATAAAAAAATTAAAAATGCCAAAAAAAATAAGTTAAATGTCACAATATGTCCAAAAAAAATTTATAATAAAGTCAAAAGATATGTACGAGTATATGTGCAGGCGTTAGCATGCAGCTGCAGCCATCTCCGCAAGAAAGGAGAATCCCACCGCTCGGACAACACGCTCAGGACCCCGTTCGAGCTGCCCCTGCAGCGACGCAGAAGCGATGCACTCCTTTTCCGGATTAAACTAAACATAGGTTTTTGCTAAACATGGTAAATTACATACAAAAATCTAAAAAGTAAGTTAGTGCGCTATGTTTTGCCAATGGCATACAAATGAAGAACAATTATAGATTCAGTCAATCATTTGCCCTGCGTGATCCCAACTATGTTGGACCATCGCCTTTAGTCTAATCAGATGCGGCTGTATACCAGTATTTTACATGAAGCGACTGCATATCTAACCTTCACAACCCATTTACTGGGCAACATAAAACCCCTTGATGAGGCTGGTTATCAGATTTATGAATGACAAAGATCTATGAATGACAACGGGGACGAATTTTAACGTCCTTTCCTAGGCATGGAGGGGTATCTACATATTATAAACTTTAACTTTACCAAAGTTCATACTCCTTCGTCCGAACAATTTTCTTTGTATTGTATAATTGTAAAAAGGAGTAAAAAGTGTTTGCTTCACTTATTAATATATCTAAACGAATTATTTATTACGGACAGTCAAAGTTTGGAAGTAATAACTGGGTTTTCTTTGATTTATGGTATAAGTGCCAAGTTCAAGTATAATAGTTTGTTTACAATTACCGTCGAGGACAGACGTGGCTGGATTACTTGACGACCTGTCAATTAAGTCAGAAGAATATTACGTAATCTATGGTAATAACGTTTAAGTCATTAGTAAATTAGTCGTCAGAGGTAATAAAGATTGACCAGTGGACTTTGAGACATAGAAAAATACTTTACACTTTCATTGGGTCTCGAATTTGGTTAATCGAACCTCAGCAGTGTAATGTCCGAGGTATGTGACGTGGCAATGCCCCGGGTCCAGCCAGGTCGTGCTTCACGCCAGGTGTACTGGTGGTCGCCGCAGCTGACAACTCTGCGCGAGGCGTGTGTTGCTGCGCGACACCTTTACTCCAGGCACCGCAGGCTCCGTATCCGCCCTCCGGATACGGAAGCCATTGAGGCGGAGCTGTACGAGGGGTACAGAGTGGCGAAGACCGCCCTCCGAGCTGAGATCCTGTGGGCCAGAGTGGTGGCCCGCGAGGAGTAGCTGGAGACTCTGAACAGAGACCCTTGGGGACGCCCCTACAAAACGGTGCGGGATAAGATCCGCCCGTGGGCTCCCCCGCTGACACATAGTCTCCGGCCCCAGCTCGTGCAGGACGTGGTGAGCGCTCTGTTCCCCTCGCGAGGGGAGCACGCTCCCCCGCCTATGGCTCCGCCTCCTGCGGTGCCCGATGCGGACCACACCGACGACGACGACGACTCTCCAGAGGTGACCGAGGTAGACCTGAGAGTGGCGGTACGTAGGCTGAATGCCAAAAATACCGCCCCAGGACCCGACGGCTTGCCCGGCAAAGCCTGGGTCCTGGCCTTGCAGGCTCTCGGGCCTCGACTAAGAGGGCTCCTAAGCGCATGCTTGGAGGAGGGCCAGTTTCCGCTTCGTTGGAAGACGGGGAAACTGGTCCTCATTAAGAAGCCGGGGCGCCCAGCTGACTCTCCGTCCGCTTACCGGCCCATTGTGCTGCTCGACGAGGTGGGCAAGCTCTTTGAGAGAGTAATTGCAGACCGCCTCGTCGGGCGGCTGGTGCGGGTGGGGCCGGATTTGGCGGAGAGCCAGTTTGGTTTCCGCAGGGGGCGCTCCACGGTGGACGCCATCATGCGCGTGCGAGCCCTCACGACGGGGGATGCTGTAGCCCGGGGTGGGGTCGTCTTGGCGGTGTCTCTAGACATCGCCAATGCCTTCAACACCCTGCCCTGGAGTTGCATAAGGGAGGCACTCCGGTATCACCGGATGCCGACCTACCTCTGTCGTGTGGTCGAGGCCTATTTGACGGACAGGGCCGTCATCTACCCCGGTCACCTTGGAGAGTGGAACCGGCGAGAGATGTCGTGCGGTGTCCCGCAGGGATCGGTCCTGGGGCCGCATCTGTGGGACATCGGGTACGACTGGGTGCTGCGCGCCGACCTCCCTAGCGGCGTCAGTGTAGTTTGCTACGCTGACGACACGCTGGTCCTGGCGCAAGGGAGGTCGTACCAGGCGGCGGCCGACTTGGCGACACAAGGGGTTGCGACAATCGTGGATAGGATCCGGCAACTGGGACTCGAGGTGGCCTTGCACAAGTCCGAGGCCATGTGGTTTCATGGTCCTCGGAATGCGCCACCGACGGGTTCCCAGATAACGGTGGGAGGGGTTCACATCGGCGTCGAGTCGACGATGAAGTATTTGGGACTCGTCCTCGACAGCCGGTGGAGCTTCGCGGAGCATTTCCGCCGTTTGGCTCCCAGACTGGAGCAGGCCGGGGCTGCGTTGAAGCGGCTCTTGCCCAATCTAGGGGGGCCAAACGCCTCCTGCCGGAGGCTCTACGCGGGGATCGTGCGGTCCATGGCCCTATACGGGGCGCCGGTGTGGGCGCCTACATTGAGGCGCCAACCAGCTCGCAAGCTGAGGGCGTCCCATAGGGTCATGGCGATCAGAATGATCCGAGGATATCGCACGATCTCCGGCGAGGCGGCGGGCCTCCTTGCCGGATTACCGCCATGGGATCTGGAGGCAAAGGTCCTCGCGCAAATATGGGAGTGGCGCGAGGAGGCCAAACGCCGGGGCGTAACTCCGCTGCCGCAGGAAATCGCGGCACAGCGGACAGAGCTCCGGCGGGATCTCATGGTGACATGGAGAGAGCGATTGTCGCAACCCAGTGCTGGGCACGCCACGATTGCGGCGGTAAGTCCCCTCTTTGAGGAGTGGTTCGAGAGGCGGCATGGCGTCCTCACCTTCCGCCTGACGCAGGTCCTCACCGGACACGGTTGTTTCGGGAGGTTCCTGTTTCGGATAGGGCGGGAGGAAACGCCCGGGTGTTTCCACTGCGAAGATCGCCCTGAGGACACGGTGGAGCACACGGTGGCGGTCTGCCCTGCTTGGGCGGAGCACCGCCGTGTCCTCGTGGAGGCGATCGGCGGCGGCGATCTCTCGTGTCCGGCCCTGGTCCAGGCCATGGTACGGAGCGAGAGGGCATGGGGAGCCGTCACCTCCTTCAGCGAAGCGGTGATGCTCGCGAAGAGGGAGGCGGCGCACGTGAGGGAGAGGCAGCATATGCGCCCTCGCGACCCCAGCCGCCGCAGGATACGGAGACGCCCTGGGCGTCGGGAATCCCAGGCCGATTTCCGGCCACCGTAGGCATGGGCTTGCGGACGGCGAGTAATGGGTAGCTCGCTGTCCGGTAAGGACCAAGCCCAAGTCGACGGCGCGTTGTGTTCCACGCGCGCCTCAAAGAGATGTCAGTACAAAAAATGATGGGGCCCGCAAGGGCCGATGCCTGCCAGGGGTGCGGGTTTGTTCGAAAGAGACACCACAGCCCCTGGCATAAGGGCTACTGAAGGAACACGAGTGGGTTTTAGTCAGTAAAAGTCTGACATGCCCTCCTGCTCCACCCAGAGCGGGAGAAGTTATTTGATGATTTCCCACCCAAAAAAAAAAAAAAAGCAGTGTAATGAAACTATATTCACCAAATTGCACTGATTCAGAAAATTAAGGCTCGTCGAAACATACAACGCACTAATTGAATCCAATTGGGATTCACTCAATATTGCGTTCGAGCTACGCTCATGACACGATGTTGCAACACACGATACACCACTAGCTACATTATGGTGGGTAATTAACTAATGACTTAATGATCGCTGTTACGGGACGTAATGGAACACGTTACAAAGCGAGCATTCGTGCAGTTAGTACGGGGAAACAAGCGAGAGAGTAACACGACATACTCGCTGCGAACGTTACATTACGCCCCGTTTCGCCGGTCACTATCCACCTTTACACGTTGCGCGGTGTAATTGCATCTATCTGCCCACTTAATCAAAAAGGGGCGTAATTTAAACACCTGTAATGAGTTCCACCTAGCCACGTCTTAAAGATGGCGATTAAGCATCAATTTCTCAAAAAAGTGTGCATTTTTCTTTTTTTTTTTTCCGCGAACGCGTTTTTACGAGCCCGGTCTTCATGGCTATTATGCGTAATATCCATGGCAAATTACCCTGTATCGACAGGTTACATCTTTATATGGGAGTCCTTTATAATTCACGTGAAAGTATTGGAGTTCAAAAAGGTATTTTTTTTATTTATTTGTTTCTACCATTGTACACAATATCATAATAATTATACCTACCCGATTTATTAGCTCACAGTGGGGACGTCATTGTGTCATTTCTAAAGGTATTTGCTGAAAACCAGCGCTGTTGACGATAGGTTTTCCGATGTCACAGCATTTTGGTGAGCAAAGACCTGTTCTTGCACAGATGCGACGCACGTGGAATGTTTTTGCAAATATTTGTGTTTTTGGATTCTACATATAATGCACTCTGCAAATTCTGCAATCGGCGTTGTGGTTTTGTTTTCATTGTTATTATATTAGGTCTTTACCTATGAAATTGCCGTTCTGCAGTACTGGCCATTTCAAATCAAAATAATTTTTGTTTGGCTAAGAATTCTAATTTCAAATTAATTTTATTTTAAAAACATGGATTTTTTTTTCTAAAAGTAGTCATTTCTTTATTGATTAGTGTTACATTTTCATCGCATTTCAATCTTTTTCGTCATCATGGATACGTTAAAAATTCGAGTAATTATGGAATATGAGTACCGTCGTGGCAGCAACGCGGCACAAGCGGCACGCAACATCAACGACGTTTACGGAGCTAACACTACAAACCAACGCACCACCTGTTATTGGTTTGCTCGCTTCCGTTCTGGAAATTTCGACCTGAAAAATGAACCTCGCGGTCGTCCGAAGACTTTGGTCGACAATGACGAATTAAAGGCGATTGTGGAAGCTGATGATACACAATCTACGGCTGAATTAGCAGCAGCTTTCGACGTTAGCGTCAAAACAATATTGGTCCATTTGCGTCAAATTGGCAAGGTAAAAAAGCTTGACAAATGGGTGCCCCACGAACTCAATGATCGCCAGCGCGAAGTACGCGTCGAGACGTGCCTTGCACTGCTCAACAGACACACAAATGAAGGAATTTTGAACCGCATTGTTACCTGCGATGAAAAATGGATTCTGTTTGATAACCGTAAGCGCTCAGCAAGTTGGTTGGATCCTGGTTCAGCACCTAAACAATGCCCTAAACGAAAACTTACCCCTAGAAAAGTGATGGTCACTGTTTGGTGGTCTAGCGCCGGTGTGATTCATCACAGCTTCTTACCAAACGGGGTGAGCATTACTGCAGATGTGTACTGTGAAGAACTGAACACAATGATGGAGAAGCTGGCGCATCTCCAACCAGCATTGGTCAATCGCTCGTCTCCGCTGCTCCTGCACGACAACGCGCGACCTCATACTGCACAGCAGACGGTCTCCAAGTTGCAAGAACTGGGGTTGGAAGCTCTCCGTCATCCGCCCTACTCACCAGACCTTGCGCCTACAGACTACTACTTTTTCCAGAATTTGGATAACTTCTTTGCGGGAAAAAAATTTAATACCCGAGAGGCAGTACAAAATGCCTTTGAAGAATTTGTTGCCTCCCGTCCAGCTGATTTCTTTAAGAAGGGCATCAATAAACTGCCACTGCGATGGCAAAGATGCATTGATTGCATGGGTGATTACTTCGATTAATACAAATAAAAAATTCATGAAAAAAATTCGTTTAAATTTTTTCATACAAAACGGCAATTTCATAGGTAAAGACCTATTATAATAATGCCAGTATCGTAACGCTTAACGCAGATCCATCTCTATTGTCTATGGTCACTAGCCCCTGACATTAACGAGTAAGTAATGGACAAAATTGGAAAAAATTCTACTGGAATTTTGGCTACTTTGTATGCGTGCATTTTTAGTTTTTTTTTTTTTTATGATCCGCGTTTTGTTTGTGCAGAATAAATATTTTTTCTTTCTAATAACAAGCTTGCAATCCCCGAGGGGAGCGGCAGAGGTGTACTTTAGTTTACCCACATTTCGCTAATTAAGTTTAAGTTTCATGTCATATGGGCAATCCTATTCCCATCACAGCATAAAGCATAATCAACCTATAATGTTCCCACTGCTGGGACACAAGCCTCTATGAGAGGAAGTCGGCCGTAATCCACCACGCGGGCCCAATGCGGGTTAGTGGATGTCATATGTCTTCGAATATTTGGTTTTAGGAAATACCAGTTTCCTCTGAATATTTCCCTTTACTGTTTTTAGAGCAATAATGATGAATGATTTATTTCGAACCCATGACTCGTAAGTTCCGGGCGTTACCACTGGGCCACCACTCCTCGCATTACCAAAATCTTGAGTCGAATTCCTGGCAGAAAAAACTGAATAAAACCTTGCCTGTCCTGGGAATTGAACCCAGGACCTCTTGCAGCAGCGACGACTAAACCAACGAGGCACACCAACACAAAACTTTCTATAGTTTCTTGTCTATCCAGGTATCTGCTGCTAAATCTCGTCCGTACCAGGTCATTAGGAGTTGTAATGAGGTTGGCACTCAAAACCACTCCTCGAAAGAACGTGATGGGTTAAAGATTAAACCATACTAGTTACGAACTATGAGGCACTAAAATGGAAACGTGACAACAGCAACATTCAGTTTTCATTGATGTAGCTATCAAAATTATTGTAACCTCAGAATATGCCGATTACTTTAAACCGTTGACCCCAGCTGTCATTCGTGGATCTTTGTTAGGGTTATTCTATACGTACCCCGATCCCGAAGCCCCCCCGTTCCGGAGGTCTCCGAAAACTATAAATTTGAGTCATTTTTTTTTTACAAGACAGTTTGGACAAAACAGTCAAAATTATAGACTACGGTTTCCTAGAGCGGATCCGTCTTTATACTTAACGGCTGACCTGCAAAATTGTGATTTACACCAGTAAAGTGCGTTCCTGTTCTCAATAATGCGCTTACCAAATGAATTGAATTACATTTTTCATGGACCATGTATGTAAGACTTTGTCTCTTTTAAGAATTAATATTATTAAACCGCAGTCGGTCTTATTACAAAACTAGGTATTTTTTTAGGTATGGTTCACACCATCGAGACTGTTTTTGAAATAAGAACCTAACCTAACAGAAATCTAAAAACAGTTCCTTTTACAAAACTGATAACTTAGTCGCGTACTAAGTTGCCACTTTTGTGTTATGAACTGTACCTAAATCAAATTAAAGTTGGAAATGCAATAGCGGGCTCAGAGCTTCAGGCTAGAACTAAAGTTAGATCTCGTTGTGGAGTAAGATGGTATATAGAAAGAAAATACATTTATTTAGCACAGACTAAAAAGGTACACAATACACAGCAAAAAAATTCAAAAAGTGTGAATTGCGATGTCAGAAACTAGCATCAAAGTGTGCCTCACGGCTGCGCTAAAAAAGGCCCAGTTCAGCAAAAATGCCAGACAACTGACGCTACATACAAGGTTTATAGACACCTCACTATAATATTGTGGCGGTCATATCGTGTCGTGCACGTCCCGCACCATATAAAATTGCTTGCATTTTTAATCGTGCTCATTACGTCAGTCGATCATCGTAGCTGCTCAGTCATGAGCCACGACGCTGTCAAAGGATCGCGATATTGATACCATGCACAACGAATGTAATTTCATACGCCCAGGGGAATTTCAAGTTGAATTTTTGCGGTAGGTAATTTTTTTAATTTCTGGTTTACTGGTCAGTTATGTGGTTTTTCAAAGGAAATTGACAGGTGTGTGCGACTTTTTTTGTTGTGAGTATTCAATTGCTAATTCTTGTAGATATTTAAAGCACATAATTATGATTAAATAAACTTGATCATACCTCCGTCTTGCTGGGCCTCAAGTCTGCTATTACAATAGTGTCAGAATGGTCCATCATTGATTTCATAATTGTTGATTTTGACAAGTTTGGTAATCTACTAATATAATGGCGTCATTATGACTTTCCAATGGTAAGCCACTGACACTCCATTGAAAGAAATGGCATTTATTGGTAATCTCGTACATAACGACAAATAAATGACTGACTTATGCGGTAATCTGCTAAAATTTTGACAGTTCCTAAAATAATACGTATGTTAAAAAATAATAAGTAAATTATATTTAAATACAATCTGGCATGAATAAACGTACTTTAGTAGTATTTTTTCGAAAATAATTTCTACTAACGGGTTTTATAACAATGGCAATGCGACAATGCCATTATAACACAATTCTATTACGAGACCATTGACCGACCAATGATCCATCGTTTATTTGGCCTTCCTGTACTCTTACAGAATATAATCCTGTAGCGGCATCTACACTAACACTACCTACCACATCAGAACTGTGAGCACCACACTGTCACCACGCCAAATCTTGCATTGCGCAAGCAGAGGTTACCCTGCAACTAACATACAGGATAAGTTTTTAACCAGTGCACAAACTGTAACCATGAATTCACCATATCATTCTAGACCCTCCAGCGCAGAAACTATTCAATGGTCATACAAAAAAAAATCTGTTAAATAATTTCTGCGCTGGGGGGTGTTAAGAATGATATGCTGAATTCATGGTTACAGTTTGCGCACTGGTTAAAAACTTATCCTGTATACAACGTCCCAACATCAATTGTCTCCGTCGAGCAGTTGCCCACCAGACACAACGCCCGTCTGTTCGTAAGATCCTCTCATTTCTATAGAAGATGAGCCAACTTTACACCCTGTTCCTCATGCCTCTATAATCCTTTTAAAACTCAGTAAATACAAATGATATCCATAATTACTTCTTCACATAAAGTACTTCCTAATACTTTCTCTAACATAATAATATTAAAAACAAAAACAGTGATCCAGCATCGGTTACCAACGGCCATCAGAAAGTTATATTAACGAAAGAATATAACAGCGCATAATCTTACACGTCGGTAATAATATCCTATGTTAAGTACGTGTCGTAACTATTTGCACTTTACAAGATATTCCTGAAGATAGTTTTAACTGTTCCTACTAATTTTCTGCTCATTTGGAATCTAATTTGTTGGCTTCTTTAATTTTGCCGCCACTTGCTTATATTATGATAGCGAATCTGGAATTATATTCTCAGCCAGTTTCAAACAGGAGTAATATCTAAACAGTATAGTCGCCGTTTTTGCCCGTCTGCTTCTCCGCTTATTTCTTCTAAACCACGAAACGGATTTTGATACAGTTTGCACAATCATTTAGATAATTTCTTGCGGAAGGTTTGTATGTATAATACATTCATATTGTAATAGAGAGAAGCCGAGAATTTCAACAATTGCAATGATTCTTGTATGAATCGCTCCGCCCTGAATTGAGTTTAAAATAGACACGTCATCATCAGAAACGAAAGAGGTCAGTTTCTCATTATGACATGTCAAGCAAAACTAAATCGGTTTCTTAACCAAATTACAACCCCATTGACTACGACTCTGTGAAAGTGATACCATTGAACAATGCTGCCAAGAACAAGTGAATTCTAGTAATGCTCAAAGTAAATGACAAGCTGAACGGTGTACTAATGCAGCATCAGTAACTACTTCTGCCAATACAACAACTGAACCAATTGAAGAACCCAAGACCAACGTTGTTATTGATTCTTTTTTTTTAGATTCAAAGACGGGTTCGCCTACATCTCCGTAAGAAGTTCAATGATTCAAATTCACCATCATCCAACCTTTCTACATACCTCTTAATATTATTAATCTGCCTAGCCTTTTCCCAACTATGTTGGGGTCAGATTCCAATCTAACCGGATGCAGCTGAATTCCAGTATTTTACATGGATCGGTTGCCAATCTGGCCTCCACAATCCAGTTACTGGGTAACGATACCCCTTCGGACTTCTGACGACCCGTAACGACTGTCAAAGATCCACGAAAAACAGCCGGGACCAACGGCTTAACGTGCTTTTCGAGGCACGGATGAGTCTCGGAATGTAAAGATGGTCACCCATCCACAGACCAACCTCAGCAAGCGCAGCTTAACCTGATGGATCGACCCGTGCGGCTGTTATTACTTAGCCACGAGCCCCTCACACCCTTTAATAATCCACGATATAAATAGACTACACATCAAAACACAGCATGATCGTATATTTACACTAAACCCACGTTTATAGTACCCCTGGCATTAAAATAACTCCGGTTAAATAAACCTACAGCCTAATCCTATAATTTGCAGCTTTCATACCGCGTTTCATTGCCATACATGACAGGGTTTTAAACAGACCGACGGACAAACATGACACTCACATAAACATGAAGAGGTTATGGCCAGAACACAGAGGAATGAGCAAATGGAGGAATAACGAGGCAAAAGGTTTTTGTGTTGAATGTTTATGGTCCTTTCATACAGGTAGAATGGTGTTTGCGACAACAATATTTCATTACATCCAAGACTAGACTTAGATACTCTTCGACGTTATGGTATTAGCATTCTGACTCTGTGGGATTCTTTTGTCCCTTTAGTTTCGAACGATGGAATGCGTGGTGATGCTCGAGAGAGGCCTATGTCCAGTAGTGGATGTCTTTCGGATAAAATAATGATATTGAACTCCCGAACAATAACTTAATTTCTAACAATATTGCGGTTCTATTCGCGCTTTCAATCACATGCAATGCATGCATTTCATGCATGATCAGCTTATAATGTTCCCACTGCTGGGTCATAGGGCTCCTCTCCGTGAGAGGGAGTAAGCCGTAATCCACCACGCGGGCCCAGTGCGGGTTGGTAGATGTCACATGTCTGCGTGTTTTTAGATCTAGGATATGCCGGTTTTCTCACGATCTTATCCTACACCGTTTTAAGAGCAGTGCATAATATACACATAGTAAGTAACTATCTGAGTTACATACAAGCCTACAACCTAGAACTCAATAAGTCGGGGCCGATACCACTGCCTAGTGCAGAAGCTAGTGCTATTTTTAAATATTATAATGCTTTACTGAACAATAAAGTTTTTATTTTATTCGCAGGATCCATAACATCCAATATGATTATTCCATTTATTTATTAATCCGTAATCCGGTTCAATGCTAGGGTTTATCGAGTGTGATAGTTAAAGTAATAGCAGAAATACAGCTGAAATACTGTTGGCTTTACGACTTGTCAAATTAACCAACGATTTATTATTGATGCTATAATAAAAGGCTAGCTTATAATAATTATTATAACACTTATAATAAGATTGTGCTAAGATGGTCTGAAAACTTGTTTTTTTTTTTATTTCATGGCTTTATGGCTAATATCTATATAGGGTGACTGGTAATTAGTGACCGACATTTAAACACATGATTGTACTCATCATTATGAACAACTTTTACTATAGGACCAAACACGAAATCGCGAAAAAAAAATCAGCTGTTCCCTACATTTATGTTCGCATAACTCGTCAAAATGTAGGGAACAGATGATTTTTTTTTCACAATCATGTGCTTAAATGTCGGTCACTAATTACCAGTCACCCTAATAGATGAGATGAACTCAAACAGAAATACGAGATGTTGGTAAATATCTGGCTGAAACAAATAAGTTGGTATGAACACTGCAAGATCGAGTCAAATGTTTACAGGAACTAAAAAATAATAGATATAAAAATCAAAAAAACACGGTTTAAAAACCAAATTAAAAAAGCAGAAAATAAGTTCAAAAAAGCGTGGGGTGGTTTTTGAAGTATTTTTATTATCAAATTAATATGCTTTTAAAGTGTTTTTTTTTTATTTTTTTACCTATTATTTATTTCCTATTTTTTAGTTCTGCTGACTACGAAAGCGTGATTTTTCAGTTTTTGCAATATTTTATTTTTTATTTTAATTATTTAACTGTCATCGATCCTCGATAAGTCTACAAAGTTTAAATGAAATCTGAGTGTTTGAAGTGGGTCAAAATCAAGTCCAAATGAGTCGGTTACAAACCAACAAACATACAGGTGAAGCTAATAGAAACGTGTTAAAAAAAAAGAATCAAAGTAACACTCATATTAGGCTCGGTTTCTATAAACAAAAACGAGTCGTTTTGCTTACAATAGTAGCATTTTTATTGCCAAACTGGGGCCTAAGTCTACTAATTTATAAACGTTACAATGGTCTCTCAATGGTGTGTTTTTGACAGTTTTTGTATGGCAAATCTGTCAAAAACTTACCATTGAGAGACCATTGTGACGTTTATAAATTAGTAGACTTAGGCCCCAGGGCATATAAATAGATTCATAAGCGATAGCTACTTTCTTATGGGAGGGTCTATTATGCAAACCTATGAGGTCTTTGCTGCATTATTGGTGAAGATACAAGAGTCTTAATTAGCTGCACGGGTTGATCGATCAGGTTAAGCCACGCTTGCCGTGGTTGGTCCATGTCCATATACAAGCCCCCAACTCTAATTGAAACATAACAGGCTCATCTACCCATCACTTCCAAATGCTCCATCACTTTCACACTAATCCGATCTAATAGCCCTCTCCCACAAAGTCTCGCACGTGTCGTGATTACATGTGCATCCGAAGGTGTAATCTATGCAATAGTCCAATTTGTGGCGCAAGATACAGGCTGTTTCGGAAATGGGAACATATAAAAATGGAGAATATCACATTTACAAGCCCTTGACGAAATGGTGATGATTGTTATGTTACTGGAATTTGGATAGGAATCAACCATAGTAGAGGTGCACCTACAGTACAGTTCGACAGTTATGTTGTAAAATAAAGTCCCATGTAACAAGGATGAGCCTATTGCCATCAGTCGGTCACAAATCCAGACCCCAGACTGCTACTGAAAAATTCAAAATCGATCAACCCAATAACGCTTAGCCTGACCCGAGAATCGAATCCAAGACCTCATGCTCAACAGAAGCGCTCACTGGTCTAGTATAAAATTACACCCTAGTTTCATAACACACTATTAGTAAGAATCTGATTTTTTTTAAAGATTTTGCTAATTCATTGCTTCATGTTCCAAAAAAATGTGTCTGCTTGATAACGTCAATAACACAATGAATATTGTAGAACTGTCAAAATGAAAGCATTCCTGGTGTTAGTGTGTTATGCAATTACCCCGCATACTTCTTTCAGTCACTGATCGATCGGCCCGTGCAGCTCACAAGCCCCTCGGTTAAACTAGGCTTGCCGCGGTCGGTCCGTGGATGGGTGACCATCTTTACATACCAAGAGCCCTCCTTGCCTCGGAAAGCACATTAAACCATTGGTCCCGGCTGTCATTAGTGGATCTTTGACAGTCGTTACGGGTCGTCAGAAGCGCGAAAGTCTGACAACCAGTCTTACCAAGGGGAATCGTGTTACCCAGTAACTGGGTTGTGGAGGTCAAATAGGCAGTCCCTCCATGTGAAATACTGGTATTCAGCTGCATCCGGTTAGACTGGAAGCCGACCCCAACATAGTTGGGAAAAGGCTAGGCAGATGATGATGATGACTTCTTTCAGCCACCTTAATATTTTTGACATCTTCACGTACAACATTCTTGACATTATACTCAAATCCTGCAGGCCAAGACAAAACACATTCCTGTTAGCGTTTACGCCAAACGCTACGCCAAAATGTATGGGAATGACATTACCTGCGGAAAGGTTACGTCATAATCGTTCCGCAGGTAATGTCATTCCCATACATTTTGGGGTAGCCTTTGGCGTGAACGCGAACAGAAATGTATTTTGTCTCTAGGCCATGATACTCCGTTTCTTTCAACATCTCCCTGTGAATCACTAGGGTGCTATATCTACTCAGTTGTGACAGATTGAGTGGCTAGTAATCTGATTGTGCTAACTGCATTGCCGGAGTCGAGATTTAATACGATAGACACCTATATTACGTGCCTAGGTTTTCCGGCCGTTTTGTTAACAGCCAGACATTTAAAGTGTGCCTTTGTGTGATGTAATGCAAGGATGAGTTGTGTATGATCTATTTGGGCATTTTAAACTTGAAAATCATGTTTCCGTGTCTTTTTGTTTCCGAATTGTCAGGGATAGGTACTAGGAAGAGGTTTTCAAAACCTTATGTTATAAGAAAAGGCTAAGATGTCCAACTATGTTGGATCATTTTCACCAAGCTTTAAGTAACTACTATCCAACCACAGCAAGGAAATTATGAAGAAGTTTTCAAATAGCGAGAAAAGGCTTTTTTCTTCTTTTCTTTTTTCAGGGTGGTGAATCATCAAATAACAGGGCGTCTCCTGCGGCGACTAAGGCCGTGAGGGCGCATATACTGCCTCTCCCTCTTGTGCGCCGCCTCCCTCTTCGCGAACATCACTGCTTCGCTGAAGGAGGTGACGGCTACCCATGCACTCTCGCTCCGTACCATGGCCTGTACCAGGGCCGGACGCGAGAGATCGCCGCCGCCGATCGCCTCCACGAGGACACGGCGTTGCTCCGCCTAAGCCGGGCAGACCTACATCATATGCTCCACCGTGTCCTCAGGGCGATCTTCGCAATGGAAACACCCGGACATTTCCTCCCGCTTTATGCGAAACAGGAACCACCCGAAACAGCGAGAAAACGCTCAAAAGCGTTTTATTTTCCTTGGCATTAAAGAAACCTTTTGAAGTGACATAAACGAATGAAAGCAGTAACTACTATGTAACCACAGCTAAATAAATTGCTTATGAATATTCCAATAAGGAAATCTAATAGATTACAATATCTTTAATAAAATCACCAGAAGCAAATTTTCCGTCATCGAGCCACTTTCCGGCCGTCTACCATCGATTTTACCAAGAGTATGTACTTTCTAGCAAACCTTGGTGAATGCAAACTAGGCGTCTATTACTATTTAAAACTTTCCCGCCTCATTTGGTGAAAGTATACTAAGGCTTCGAATGTTATGAGGTACTAGAACCTCGATAAGTATCAATATGAAATCAAATTCATGATTCCTTGAAGACTTTCAATTGGCGGTTGCAGCAGCAGGCTTAGCACGAGCACCGATTTGTCAACGGAAGAATAGACATGACTATTAAATAAATTATGTACAATACGATAAGATAGCTATGTTTTTCTATTCATTATCCCAGTTATGCGTTCTAAACGAATGATGATTTTGTAGATAATCGTATATACTTTGAGGCCGTCGTGTAGAAAGTTTTGTTGTCAGTGTGATTTTGACAGTTTGGGAAGAAATATTCTTCTGAAATAGTCTACATTTACAAGGACCTAGACAAATATCGTTAGAAACGAAAGACTAAATGACAGATCGTAGAAGGATATCTACGGTGCGATAACAAAAATGTAGGAACGAAATGTCACTTTGTATTGAAAAATCACTGTCTATTCTTCGTAGAAATACAAAGCGTCATGGTAAGCCCGCAGATATGTATAACTTGATTGCCTTCTCTGTGGTATCATTAAATGGACTTATTTATGTGGCAAAGATTATCAATTGCAATCTTGTGTCTGCTAGTAATATAGTGTGGTCGATAATCTTTCATATAGGGTGTGAAAGTTTCTAATGTTGCTGTGGCGCCCAAAATCCAATTCACCAGAATTGGATTTTGGGCGCCCAGATATATACAGGATAAGTTTTAACCAGTGCTCAAATTGTAACCATGAATTTAGCATATTATTCTAGACCCTCCAGCGCAGAAACTTTTCGTCAGTTTGAAAACAAAACAAAATCAGCCGTTTCATAGAAAAGTGCAACACCTACGCGGACAAATTGTTTGGAACAGCTGGTTTTTTTGTTGTTGTAGGCTAGCACTTTATCTCCCAGTATACAGCCTTAGCCCTTTCCTTGCATCTTTTAAACACAGTTCGCACGGTATCTGGTGACAGTAGATAAGGCCAGCCTTCAGGCGTTAGGTATCGAACACCACTATGAGTAGCATGGCAGTGTCTTTGAAACCTTATCCGTTAACAGCGTAATCGTTGTGTTTTATTCCAAGGTTGGATGGACTTGCTGTGAGACTATACTTATCTGGAAAACTTAGAAATTTAGATTTATTCCTATATTACCTATAGGACCTAAAGTCAGATAGGCAGTCGCATCGCATCGGTATTCAGCTGCATCTGGTTGGACTGGAAGTCAACCCCAACAGAGTTGGCAAGAGGCTAGGCAGATGAGAATGATTTAGGCCCTAAAGTAACTGAATATGTGAGGGCAGTACTATGTAGACTCTGCCTGCTGGTCCATAGATTCAAGCTGGGAAACAGGTATTCTCTCTGTAAGAGGGACTTTACTGCACTCCACCGCGAGGGCCTAATGCGGGTTGGTGGATACTGGACTTCCTATGTTCTTGAAGTTTTGCTTTCATATCTTCTTCGCCGTGTCGATGATTCTAATTGTTGGTTCTAGATAAGCTTCAACCAGAGTTCCGCAACTGTGACTTCTATAGTGCAGGTGTTAGCGCACAGAGAGCACAACAAGATGTGAGGAATAGTTTGCGATATGGCTCCAAAGTCACAATGTATCTCATCGGAGTACCCCGGCGTACCTGACAAAATTGTACCGGCAGTGGCCCACATGGCTCCTTATTGGTTCTGGATTTCAGATGATTTTTCACCATATTTTCCATCCCCGTCGTGAGACCCGTGGTGATGCAATAAGTGACACTAAGAAAACTGCCTAATTTATTGCATCTTTTGGGGAATACAGATATGGTGTTACTGAATGAATTTATTGACAGAAAAAACCGGTAGAAACTTTTTCTATTTGCCCAAATCGTGAGCATTCAATTTTCTGGTATGACTATATTTGTTAGCGACAAACTAAAATGCTTCTCATGTTAAACTATAAAGTAAATAAAATAGTATTTTACTATCAAATATTGGAAAACCCGTTATGAATTTAAGATATTCCTTTGCGGTTTTTTGGTTAATGATAAATAAATAAATGATGGTCATCGAAATTCCCGTCTTAAACGACATTGTGGGATAATCGTACGTGTTGGTGGTGTAAATAAAGGTCAGTTTAGCTTACATGTATAAAATCACGAATTATCTACTGGGCGGGTTTGCAGAGGCTTAACAATTAAAGTCGAACCGTGTCCAAATAGTTTTTGAAACCGCATTTATCATCAACGAAGTTTAAAGTTAGTAATATTTTACCTCTTGACCGCTACAATATACATGTCCTACGTCCCTGCCTCATTAGTTTAGTGGTCGCAAACACTGCTGTGGAGTATGAGATCCTTGGTTTTATTCCCGTGTCGAGCAAAGTGTTATTGGGCTTTTTCATCTAGTATTTTTCAGTAGCATCCTTGAGTCTGGACTTGAGCTCTTTTGATGACAAACTGACAATGGGCTGGCCCCGTATAACATAGGACTTGATCATAACAGGCGAAATGTAGGAGCAGCATGCCCTACATGGAAATCCAGGTATACATTCGTTAACTCTTTGAGGCACAGATTTTTATATTCAGAGTAAAACTAATATTTTTGTGTATTTTTTATTACTTAGGCTTACTTTTAAGTAGATTTTTCGGTTTTTCATATGTGGGTTGATGGGGGGGTCAGTTAAGGGGTGGTTACTGTGGGTGACCACTGTGAAGAAAATAGCTAAATTTAGTAAGATTTTTTTATTATTATAAAGTACAAATCTAGTAATAAAAATGCGTACATATTAAAACATGAGTATTACAAAGTATTCTAAACACAAATTATTGTTTGTGGTGGTCCTCAAAACAAGATTTGCCCTCTCGGTAGCATAAGGGAACTTTGCATATTTTGCAGCCCCAAATTGTTCGCACGGGTTCTTTTTTCGTGCTGCATCTACTGCAACGCCTGGAAGTTCCTCGAACTGGCTGATGATTTGCGACAGCTAGGCGAACAGATCTAGGAACTTCAGGTTTGTGTTTTTTTATGGAGACCAAACTCGGTGAGGGTGGATTTCTTCTAGGCCTGTTTTTCATGAGCGTATTATTTCTTACATAAGCAGGCGCCAACAAATCTTGATACACGCTACGTCTATAATCTTTTAGACAGAGTTTTTCGAGACATGTGTTAGGATCTTCTTGAAGGTCCTTGTACAAAAGAAATGCATTGACTACTGAACAGTCTAAGAAATGAAAGAAAATGCGGTGCCACCATTTTTTAGATTTTCTATCAATTGCATAACTCCCCTTCAGTTGGTCAAACTTATCAACAAAGTTCATATTGTCATTGTAATCTTTGATAGCTTCCGGACAGTTAATTTCAACAGCTTCGCCATTTCTTTCGCGTCTGGTAATTTTAACGTTACTCTTAGGGTCATGAAAGTTCGTCAACAAATAAACACAACGCTTATCCTTCCATTTCATATATGACACCATTTCATTATCACTAATACGGTAATCAGATTCACCACGTTGTAGTTTATTGTCTGCTTTTAATTCCGGCAGGTGTTTACGAGAAGCATTGACAGTTCCACAAGCATAAACTTGTTTCTCTCGTAAATCTACTTGTAAAGCATAACTATTGAAATAGTTATCAAAATACACGCGGTGGTGTTTTCCTTCCAGGCCATCACAAAACTTTCTAACAACTTTACCTCCTAAATCTGTTTCCACTCTATCTCCAACTTTTCCAGTATACATCTCAAAGTCAAGACAATAGCCAGAGGATGCACACTTAGTCCAAATCTTGTACCCGCGTTTAGTTGGTTTTTTGGGCATGTACTGCTTGAGGGAACTTCTTCCTTTGAATTTTATCATGGACTCATCTATAGCAATATTCTTTGTAGGGTAGTAGTTTTTTATAAATGAGTCTCTAATTTTATTGATAAATGGCCGGATTTTATACAGCTTGTCATAGTTAGGATCTGTTCTAGTTGGCATCAAGTTGTTGTCATTCAAATGAAGGTTCCCTAGAATCCAAGAAAATCTCGTCAAAGGCATGAATGAAGATATGTATTCGTCTCGTAAGTCGGTTGAAGAAGACCAATAATCTCGGTAACTTGGGCTCTTTTTTATTCCCATAACTAAATTGAGACCAATAAATACTTCCATCTCTTCTTCTGTGACAGGATTATAAGATCCTCCTTTTTGTTGAGCATATAAGTTAGTCTGAAAGGTGATAATTTGAACGAGTTCTTTTGTCCAGATTAGCTGAAAAATGCTAAGTGGAGATAGTTCTCTGTGAGCAGCCAGAGATAACAAGTCAGTAGGTATGTGATGTGTGGAGGGGTCAAAATCGTCAGGAGGTATAATTGAGTACGATTTTTTCCATTTTGGAATCTGTATATCAGCCCGCGCCGTAGATGGTCCTGGTTGCGGAGCTGGTGCTGATGATGAAGGTAACGGCCGAGAAGAAGATAATCTGGCTAGAGGTGTGTCATCTTCTGATTCAAATTCAAAGATAGGTATATTAGTACCTTCGAAGTCTTCACCGAGTAAAATTTCTCCAGTCGTCGTACTTGGACCTTCGACGATGAGCTCACCTTCGACATCCGAACCATCACCCCCCGCATAACTGTCATCATCAGAAGGTATATCGACATATTCCGATAAAGCATTCTCGATTTCCTGGGTAGATAAACCCGTTCTTTTCATTATCTGCAAAAATAAAACCTATGAAATAAAACTACTTGTTGTTACCTTTACAGTACGGTGGTAACCGCTGCTAACCACTATACATAAGGTGTAATTTTAAAAAGCCTCATATGTTTATTTGTGATATTTACACTTAATATGCAAGATTATTCATAATTCAACTATTTGAGAATAAAAATAATTCATATTTGTAAATATTGACTTACCAATGAAATAAAACACTTGCAGAACAACGTAATTCAAATTTCACCAGTTTTCGTTTGATAGTTTAGTTCTCCTTTTGGCCGTCAGAGTATGACTAATAACACTATTCAAATGCAACATGTTAGTGTCGTTCATATTAATACAAACTTTAACTAATAGATGTCGCTATGACATAAAACACGCGAATAAATAGGTGGTTAATTCTACTGACCACTGTGAAGAAAAGAGTTAATATGACAGTCATTACGGGTCTTCAGAAGCCCGAAAGTCTGACAACCAGTCTTACTAAGGGGTATCGTGTTACCCAGTAACTGGATTGTGGAGGTTAGATAGGCAACTGCCTATCTTACCTTAAATGGAGCAACTGCTCCATGTAAAATACTGGTATTCAGCTGCATCCGGTTAGATTGGAGGCTAACCTCAATGTAGTTCGGGAAAGACTAGGTAGATGATATTATCAATCATCATGCGAAAGATTTTGAAGTGAATTTCTAAATAACGCAATGAATGATGCTGAACTGTCGTAAACCTCTTTCGAACAAAAAAAAATTTTTGCAAATCGGTCTATATGACGGAGTTATGCCCGAACCTCTGCCTAACTCCTAACCGTTAACGAGTTGTACCTTCCTTCATCAGCTCAGCGTCATGAGATGATGATGACCATACGCAAATGTCTCAATAGCTTTAGAAAATATATGAAAAACACTGTTAATACCTAACAAATTTGAGGGTTGCCCTCGTTTTCCCGGGGATTCCATCATCGGATCCTGACTTGGTGCCACCTTAGGAGTAAACTCTTTCAAATAATAAACGAATTTTGAGGATCGGTCCACAAATGGGGGAGAAATCGGTGAACATACATTTAAAAAGAATACATACAGTCAAACATAGAAACCTCTTCCTTTTTTGAAGTCGGTTAAAAATGAAAGGCAGTACCATCTAAGTGTGTCACGCAAGTACCCCGCAGGATTGGGTATTCCTTTATGATGATTACTATCAACGGAGACCATGACTGAGACATGTGTCACTTTAGACACCAGGTCTGCAAACCAAGCATACCTTGAAAGCACTTGCGACCAGTTTGCGACCGCGACTGTGACCGCAACGGGTCGCGTTACTAACGGTATTTCCTATTGAATGATCGCATGTTTATATGATACGGCAATTTGGAGTTGCATGTGTTCAAATTGTTTTTTTTACCGAGTTCAAAAGGAAGGAGGTTATCAATTCGACATGTTTATATTTTTCTTTTTGTATGTTCGGGCACAAGACCGGTTGAATTGGAGGAGTCTGGGGAGGCCTGATGATGATGATGTTTGGGCATAATTCTGTCATTTATAGACAGATTTGCAAAATTCTTTCTTGTTTGAAAGGGTTTTTTTTTAGAAATAGTCCCATTGTAATTTCATACTGATCTGATGTGTTTCGGAGACAAACAACGGAACTCTTCAAAAAATAACAGCAATCGATGATGAAATTTCGAATTGGTGTGTGTTAGGTACTACTTATAACTAAAAATTGAAAAACAAAAACTTTTTCAAAAAAAAAAACAATGGACTTCCGGAAAAACACTACAAAGTGAAAAATAACTTTAATTTCGGAAGTCGGTGACAACAATTTAAAATACATGTCCAAAGTGACCGACTTCCGAAATCAAAGTTATTTTTCCCTTTGTAGTGTTTTTCCGAAAGTCGGTTGTTTTTACCGGTAAGCGTACGGTCCTGAGTTCGATTCCCAGGACGTGCAAAGTGTTATTGGGAAGTGTTATTGAATTTCCCAGCGTGGAGTCATTGAGGTAATATGTACTAACGTACCGTGGAGTCTAGATTTGTGCCCAGTTGATGGCAATAGGCTCGCCCCCCCCCCCTCCCCCGGGATCAAAACAAAACTGGCGAAATGTGGGTGTACTAATAGATACACCTCTGCTTAACCCTTCGGGGATTACAAACAAGCGTCGTGTTGTTACGTCTTATTGTGGGTTTTCTTTGGAAATCGGTGAAACTTCAGTAAAGTGCACAGTGTTCTACATTAACGACTCGTGTGTCTAATTGTGACTAGTCTTTTCACTTTTCTAAGAGTGTTAGCTATTGTTCTGAAATTCTCAATTTACAAACGGAATACTTTCACTCTTTGCCCGTTTCTAGAACATAGCACTCTGGTAGCCTTCGTACAAGTACTAGATTACATTTTTGTCATCCTACTATTTAATTATAATTATTATGTACCTTGTATAAGATAAAGTCGCTTTTCGTGTTTGTACGCACGGCTACACATCAAGCTTTATATTTCCAGTTTACGTTGAACTCGCACTGTACGGAAATCCTAAACGATACGAGATCAGCTTATACTGGAAATGTATAGCTTGATGTGTAGCCGTGTGTACGCTTAGATCTTTTAAACTACGCAACGGATTTTAATGTGGTTTTCATTAATAGACAAAATGATACGAGAAACAGCTAGTTATTAATATTATAAATGTGAAAGTTCGTATGTTTGGATATTTAGATGTTTGGCTCTGTGTTACTGAATCACGTAAAAATGGCTAAACGGATTTTGATGAAATTTGGCACACATATTTAGTTTGTAACCTGGAATAACACATAGGATAATTTTTTTCTGTACTACGTTCCCGTGGGATAATTTTCGACCTCCACGGCGGCGAAGCCGCTGGTAAGAGCTAGCTAAAAATAATTTAATAATACCAGTCTATTACTCTAGTATCCCACTATCCTACAGCTGGACAAAGGCCTCTTGTCATATACAGAAGGCAAAAAGAATACTAAATCTGTAGGAATAACCCATTTTTTTTTTCAAGGTGAGTTTATTAAGAAAGTCACCCAACGGGAAATGGAGAGGGCTACGCATGGAGCTTCCCTACGTGATCGAATCAGGAATGAAGAGATCCGCAGGAGAAACAAGGTAACCGACATAGCCCGAAGAATTGGCAAACTTAAGTAGCAGTGAGCAGGGCACATTGCTCGCAGAACAGATGGCCGGTGTGGCCGAAAGGTTCTGGAGTGGCGACCGCTTACGTACTAGAAGACGTAAGGTTGGAAGGCCTCCCACAAGGTGGACCGATGACCTGGTGAAGCCCGCAGGAATCCGCTGGTTGTGAGAAGCACAGAACCTCGTCGAAATGGCGGAGCTTGGGAGGCCTATGTCCAGTAGTGGGCATCTTTCGGCTGAAATGATGATGATGAGTAATAAACCAGTAGGTATTAATTACAGAAACTGTTGCAAACTCTTTACTTGTCTACTCCTACTAAAGTTCTAGCTTTAGTCGATAAATGGTTTTATTTTCTTATTGATTTATATTTGCAAATCAAATGGAATGTTATTTTTTTTACGACCGAAATATAAAAGAAATGGGTTTCGATCGTAAATATTGAGATTGATTGTGAACTAGCTTTTGTTAGCGACTGTACTCGCTTTTTTCAGCTTCTTGTTGAAAATCCGTAAAAATACTACGAACATACAAATTTCAGGAAACGAGCAGCATTGCTTGTTCAGCTTTAAAAGGTTTGGGAACCACAGATAGCATAGGTAACCCATAAAACCAAAAAAAAACAGTTTATAACGTTGTAGTACAGCTTCACAAAAACTGAGGGCCTTTTCGTGTTTTTTTAAGAACACAATGTCAGCCTGAATCCGTCAAAAAAACCTTTAATTTATCTACATTTTCGACAAGTTTTTTGATATTATAAATATCAACATTTTCAAAAAGTTTTATACTTTGAATATCAACATTTTCGAAAAGTTTTTGATACTGTCAATATCAACATTTTTGAAAAGTGTCATTCATTTATTTATTTATTTAAAGACAACCAAAAAAGCTTACACCAAAAATACACGTTAAAGCACTCTAAAATCTTACAATTAACCCGACATACAAATACCAATGAAAACTTACTAAGTTCGATTGATCCAATCGATTTTGTTCGACATTGTGCCAGCCAATAAAAAAAAATCTACATCTTTATGTACCTAAGTGAAAAAAACAAAACAAACCACAATATTCTTTTTCAGTTTTGTGATATTGCCCTATGCTAGACAGGCTTGACTTTGTGTAAAGAATATCTAAGACATATCAATATCTTCACTGGGTGAGCGTGACAGGCCACAAAATTTTGACATTATGAATATCAACAAAAACTAGATTGCGACTTGAATTTGAACGTTTTATTTATACAAACATTGGCTATAAGAAAACATACAAACATTCCCTATTCTCAATAGTGTCGTAGTAAACTTCAATAAAACCATAACAATTTGTTCATACAAGTAAATCAAATAAAGATATAAATAATATTGAAATCGATATGTTTTATGATCACAATGCTCTGGACTACGCAAGTACGCACCTGGCCTGTTTATTGACACATGTTCCAAACGCGATCCATTTCATAATGTTTATATTAAACATAGCCAATGTTGTTAAATAATACTTTCTATAGTTGAAATTCAATGTGGCACTTAATATCTAAGGGTCGTCATAAAATAGGATGAGATACTAGATGTAAATGTAAACGTATCAATAATCGTAATTCCTTCTAAATAATTGAGTGTTGAGAGAGCAGCGGTGACCCCGTAGTGACGGCCCTGACTTACTAGTTTGCGGGTCATGGGTTCGAAACCAGGCTCTCAGGGACTCAGGGCTTTTCTCTTGGAGGCGAGTAGACTTTAATTTACCACGCGGGCCCAGTAGGGTTGGTAGACGTCACATGTCTTCGACTTCGATTCTAGGACATGCCCGTTTCTTCACGATGTTTTTCTTCACCGTTTTGAGAGCAGTGATGATGAAATTATTGACACAAAGTAAAGTGACAGCCAGGGTTCGATTGCACGTCCTACAACTCGTAGATACTTACTAAGTTAGGCAGAAAGATTCATAATCACCGCTGCCTACACTCTCGACAAACTTTCTTCACTTTACGACTCAACCCAGAAACGTTTTTGTTAAATTCTTTTTCTTATTCAAAATTCTTTTACGTAAAATTAAGTAGTATGTAATGGTTGTTTTCTTTTGTAAATCCATGTTTCGATGTACTCTCCCGTCCGTGGTGGCACAGTGACTGTCTATGGCCCTGTTATTACGCAGGCTATAATAAATCGTGGTGCGCGTAAAAATTATTGTCGTTTGCGATTTTATTTCGCATTTTAAAAGTCGCAACGAATAAATTTCGTAGTGCGCGCATACCCTTTTTTTTTTTTTTTCCGTATCGAAAGTTCAAAGGCGAAATTTAGATGTAGGTATGATACACGTAAGCAATAATGTGGCCCAGTGGTAACTGCCGCAACCTACGAGATGTAAGGTCGTAGGCTCAAATCCCGACAAGCACTTTACATTGTGTAAATTATTTCATCACCACTGCTTTCAAAACAGTGAAGGAAAAAATCGTGAGGAAACCGACATGTCCTAGAACCAAAAATTCAAATTCGAAGACATGTGACATCTACCAACCCGCACTGGGCCCGGGTGGTGGATTACGGCCCACTCCCTCTCCGAGGCCTGTGTCCCAGCAGTGGCGGCACGATACTTGAGACTTGTTTCTGCCTTAACTTATTTTAACAAAATTGTCTAAGTATACCGTAAAAATCTAAAACCATGTCGAAAAGTTATTTCCTTTGTACACTTAAGCATATAGCACTTAAGCACATAGTCGAGGTATTGTCATTGTACAATCGCGCACAGATGCGCATCAATGTTTGTCTGTTACTATTTGTTCGCAGGCTTTATCTTGAGCACACATTCTGGAACAGTGCGCGGACACTTGTGCACACAACTGTACTTTTTATTAGAAAAACGTATTCTTGACATTGTTTCTGCAAGTTTTATTTTTGAATTTGGTTTTTCGTTGAAGCAAGATTGTGTACTTTTATGAACCTACATAACGGGAAATGGTTAACCCGCATATAGTCCACAGATGGACTATGTCGACAACTTTGGTTATCTGCCAGATCACCTCGAAAATCTAGTAAACGTTGTAGTAATACTGGAAAATTTCCTACTAATGAATGTAAAAGTTTGTATTTTTAGAGGCCTGTTACTCAATCACGCAAAAAATTGTCACACATGTAGTTTATAGTCTGAATTGACACAGGAAACTTTTCAACTCGGTATTACATTCCCGTGGGATAATTTCCAACTTCTGCGCAGGCGAAGCCGCTGGCAAAACCTAGTAGTAAATAATTGTAATTGTAGCATTTGTTAAAAGCTCATTTCGAGCTTTGAACAAACCATATCAGGTAAAACACTTTTAGTAAATATTTGTCATCCAAATATCCTTTTACACATACAGACAAATCATAAATCTTAGCACACACTTAAATAATGTTAATTGTAAAGACATGTAACGCCTTGGGAGCCCGCTAGGCGGCGACACCTGTCGTGTGTTATCAACGAAGCAGAGCAAAAGTAATTACATGTTGACATTTAATTAAATATGGTTGCTCACAGCGTATTGTACATATTTATTTATTTGATTGTGTATTTTGTTGCTAATGGAAGAAGGTGCTTTTCTCTATTTAACCCTGTTTTGTTTCTGCCAGGGGTGCAGGTTGTCCAAAGGAGATACCGTGGCCCCTGGCACACAGGCAACTGAAGAAGCACCGGTGGGTTTGTTTTAGTCAGTAAAAGTCCGACACGCCCTCTCGCTCCGCTCAGAGCGGGAAAAGTTTTAAAATTATTTCCCGCCCTCAAAAAAACCTTGTATTGTTTCGTAAATCAGTAAACCTCTTGCAAAAATATATCTATTTTGTAATTGACAGTACATGATTTGGTTACATAACATATAATTACGCCTGAAATCCCCGAAAGCTTAGGCAGAGGTGTACACCCGCATTTCGCCAAGTACGTTTAAGTCCCATGTAACAAGGGGCGAACCTACTGCCATCAAGGGCACCAGTCTAGTCTACTACCATGAAATTTCAGGTAGAAAAACAGTTGACTAACCCGGGAATCGACGGAATGCGACCACTAACTAGAACTACAAAAATATATGAGAATATCTACTTATCCTAAGTTTTAACAGCTAAACTTGACAGACATACTCGTAAAGGCTATTGGTTACTTAATACTTAATATCAACACTTTATCATTAACATTTTCAACGTTTTAAAACATATTTTTCGATTTATCTCAGAAGGAATACCTTACATAAAAATGTCATAAAAAAAGTAATAAACATGGAATACTCGTGCTCATCAAATCAGAGACAACATCACATTTATTATCTATTTCGTTATGGTTCCTGCAGACCAGCACGACGCGACTGTAGTAGAAAAATTTCTATGATTTCATGGAATGTGTTCTACGCGTCGCGCCTGTCTACGGGGAGCCTATAAACTACATAGATATAAGTTCGATACACCCACGATTAGATAACTACGTACATGCCAACATTGTTTACTTACATAATCTTGTGTTTAGGATAGTTTACCATTATCAGTTTTAGGAAAATGTCCACAAAATACTTTCTAGACAAATAATATTAGTTTTATTAAAAATATATTAGGTTCTGCCAACGACTTTGCCCACTTGTATGTCGTAAATTAACCCACGGGAACGTAGGTACTACTGGAATAAAAAGTATCCTATGTGTTAGTCTAGGTAATAAACTATAGCTAAATCCGTTTAGCCGTTTGTACGTGTTTGAGTAACAAACTTTCACATATAAATATTAGTAGGTTAATAGGATTTCGTAGTCGCTCACAATGTGCCTCATAAGAACGCTTAAAGTTACCCAAAGGGGAATGGAGAGGGCTATGCTTATGCAGAGTTTCTCTACCTGATCGAATCAGGAACGAAGAGATCCGTAGCAGAACCAAGGTAACCGACTTAGCCCGAAGAATTGCCAAACTTAAGTGGCAGTGGGCAGATGATCTTGTGAGGGCTGCAGGAGTCCGCTGGATGCGGGAAGCACAGAACCGGTCGAAGTGGTGGAGCTTGGGGGAGAGCTATGTCCAACAGTGGACGGCTTTCGGCTGAAATGATGATGATGACGTTCAGCCGTTGTTTCGTGATTTAGTAACTAACATTCAAACATCTGTTATTAGTATGATAAACCTACATGGGTACCTACTTAAGAAACGTCAGAAGCTAGGTGCACGGTTCCCATTGGTTGTTTCCTATGGAGAAGAATCGGTAAGAAACTCTACGGTTACCCTTTTAAAAATAATTGGCTTCTATAGTGTTTTCAGAAGAGTTAGAAATGGTAACAAAAATAAAATTAGGAATTTCGAGGTGAACTACTATGTGCACAAACTACTTTTGTTTTGTGTTTACAAGTGACGACGTCGTATAAATGCCTGTTGAATCAATCAATCTGCCTGCCCAACTGCGTTGGGGTCGGCTTCCAGTCGAACCGAATACAGTCCCAGTATTTTTTTTTTTTTTTGGACGACATTGAACGACTACCTATCTGAACTCCACAACCCAGTTACTGGTTAATACGATACTCCTTGATAAGACTGGTTGTCAGACTTTCGAGCTTGTTTGTCGGTATCTATAGCTACTACATGACACAGACACATCGCAGACAGCATTGAGTAAAAGTATAATGATGATGTTCCATATATTTGAAGATCAAAAGATTGCCTTGACTAGCAACATATTTAATCTGACATTTACAAGCAGCTCATGCAATAATTATTTCCGTAAAATGATATTTCTTTCTTTCTCTGTCGCAGAGCTTACATTTCCTCATCGCTGCATTTTACTATACAGTAATAAAATAAGAAATCGGTCAACGTTAGTTCCTGTTTACGTGACGTGGAACACATTTTTATATGTTGGCAGTATCTTCTGCTGTTATGCGGTTGGCAAACCTGTAGCGGTAATTGCGTATCACACTAGCAATTTTGACAGTTCAACAAAATTCATTGCGTTATTTACTTTGTTGGGCAGACAAATGTGTCGATCATATGAACCAATGGATTAGCGATATACTTCAAAATGATTAAGATTTTGATTGGTAGAGTGTTACGAAATTTGGGTAGCGGTTGCTGCAAAACAGCAGCGATAGAAATACACACTATGTGTAAAATTGTGATGTCTACTTATGAGATACAACCCGCTGACAGACAGACAGCGGATGGTAGTAATAGGTAACCCTAAAACCACAAATCTTGTAAGGTTTATCGTGATTTTTTTGAAAAATTCGCACTAATCATGCCTCATCCATGACTATCTCGGTATGACAACAGTGGTTTTTCCGTTGATGTATCCCAGAAGAAATCAAGAAGTGTACCTAAAACGTCAATATTAATTATCTTAATGCTTCAAGCACACATTGAGTACTGTTGTTGTTTGAGATATCACGACTTGGGAAAACTATTCACAAATCAATATTTAGTTAAAATATTGTACTCACTGTTTCTAATTCTAGCTGATTACTATTTGTCAGCCTCGTTGGAATATATAAAAAAATTGCTGCTCCATACATTTTAATAGTGCAGGTTTTTTGAAAACCGTTTTTATTTTTCAACGACTTAAAATTTCATCACAGGGTTGTTAGAATCAAGAAAATAAAGAATGCAAGATACATGGTAACAGTTCGATGTCGATAAAATCTTCAAATCTTAAAATTTTTCTTGAAAGTGAAATAAAATATAGGTAGGTACACGGTTTTTTTTTTTGGGTTGGAAATCATCAAATAACTTCTCCCGCTCTGGGTGGAGCAGGAGGGACTGTGGTGTCAGACTTTTACTGACTAAAACCCACCCGTGTTCCTTCATTAGCCCGTATGCCAGGGGCTGTGGTATCTCTTACAAACAAACCCGCACCCCTGGCAGGCATCGGCCCTTGCGGGCCCCATCATTTTTGTGCTGACATCTCTTTGAGGCGCGCGTGGAACACAACGCGCCGTCGACTTGGGCTTGGTCCTTACCGGACAGCGAGCTATCCATTACTCGCCGTCCGCAAGCTCATGCCTACGGTGGCCTGAAATCGGCCTGGGATTCCCGACGCCCAGGGCGTCTCCGTATCCTGCGGCGGGGTAGGTACACAGTTGAGATATACTTCTGTTCTAGAACTACCTCCAACTTCCTCTCCTATAACTACATAGTATGTTAAAGATAATATTTAAGCGAGTTGTTACAAAGAAAAGCCAATAAGTCAATGACGTAGGTTCGCAGAAAGGTCAATCATTTCAATGCTCCTCAACAGCTAAAGGGTTACTGCCTAACCCACTACCAATAGGAATGACTTTTGTCAGTTTTTCAACAACTTTCATTGCTTTATTTACGTTGCTGAGCAGACATTTTTTTCTGACTTATGAAGCAATGGATCAGCAATATATTTTCTAAATGATTCAGATTCTGTTTGATAGTGTGAACCACAACTAGAGTGCTGAGCTATTCTATAAAATCCTCATCGTGAAAACTGACATAAAGTGAGCGGTTATTCCACCTGATGATATCGATTGACACTAGTGACAGTCAGCTCATTTCAAGTTCTTTCAACCATACGTTTTAAAGGTGAGACCCCTTACCATTTGGTGGAATGACAGCTTACTTCACCTAAAGATTACACGGTAAGACGGTTTTGGCAGAAAACACCGACGGGACTGTCTGCCCCGTCTGACTTACATTTGAGCATAGCCACTCGTGCCAATTTCCAATTGACTAAAATAATTAATTAAAATATAGGTTGAATTGTCGTGTAACTAAACGGATTGGTTCTACAGTATCAAATTCTGCTAGCGTATACGCGGTTGTCTCTAAGAAAGAAAAAACGTTTATTTGCGGTAAACATGACGCAGAAAAAGAACAGAAACACGAAAAGAACAAGTTGAAGAAAAATATACTTCATACCCACGCAACGCACGCTTATTTTCAATGGCTCACACCTGTGTCAAAAACATGCTCTTATGCTCTTTTATCAAAACATCAATAAAGATAGGAGTTAGATAAGTACTACATCTTATCTCTCATTGATCAACAGATTGATTGATTCATATCGTATGGTCTACATAGCTTTGATTAGAAAATATTAGACTTGAGTATGTCGCACGATAAAGGCAATGAAGGGTTCTAGGAGATACCACGTGGATGGAGGATGGTGAACGTTGATAAACTTGTCAATGATTTATCTGAAAAGTGAAAGGTACAGTCACCAAAAGAGAAGTAACCAGAGTCGTCGGAAATAGTTGAAATTTAGTAAGAAAGTATCTAATGCATTGTGGGCTAAGACCACCACAGCATGGGTCGCTGAAAACGTCTAACAGCATTGCGAAAGACCCAGGCGAAAGATGGCGAGACGAATTATTTGCTCTTACATGAGGGATTGGGCCATATTGGCTCTGGATCGAGTTGAGTGGAAAAAGGAAAAGGAGGCATTTGCCCTTCAGTCATGGGCGTAGCTAAGGATTCTGTCTAGGGGGAGGGGGGGGGGGCAGTTGGCCGTCGAATTAACCACGGTAATTTATTGAGAAATCATAAATAACGCCTAAGTAATCCCACCGAAAATATTTCATGTAAAGTAAGGCTGCAAAAACTAAAATAACGCTTTCACTGTGAAAAAATTATCAGATCCAATGTAGAAGCCCCTAACTCTACAACCCTTACATCTCGGTCAAAATGTTCGGCTTAGCCCTTTCGCGGCCTACAAGGCCTAACTCTACAAACCTTACATCTCAGTTAAAATGTACGGCTTAGTCCTTTCACGGCCTACAAGGCCTAACTGTTTTTGTATAGGCTGATTTATTTATTTAGTAAGAAACTGATGGATTTTTTCGATTTAAATTTGATTTGATAAATTAACTGTTCGTTTTCTATTATTTAAAAACGATCAGTTCATTTATGAAATCAAATTTAACTATTAATTAAATTGAAATTTATTCGAAAACATCCATAGGTTTCTTACTAAATTTAACGATATCCGAAGACCCTGGTTACAAATCACTTTTGGTGACCGTACATAAATTGTAACGAAAATCGTTCGATTCCGATTGATAAGTTACTATGTTAACACTGTATTCTAACAATTCAGAAAAGGGATTAATTGCCAATTCAGAAAAGGGATTAATTGCTTAAACATTATAAAAGCACCTTTTTTATTGCATTCCGATTGATACGTTACTATGTCAACGCTATATTCTGACAATTCAGAAAAGGGATTAATTGCTTAAGGACAATTCAGAAAAGGGATTAATTGCCAATTCAGAAAAGGGATTATTTGCTTAAACATTATAAAAGCACCTTTTTTTATTGCATTCCGATTGATACGTTACTATGTCAACGCTATATTCTGACAATTCAGAAAAGGGATTAATTGCTTAAGGACAATTCAGAAAAGGGATTAATTGCCATTTCAGAAAAGGAGTTAATTGCTTAAACATTATAAAAAGCACCTTTTTTTATTGCATTCCAATTGATACGTTACTATGTTAACACTGTATTCTGACAATTCAGAAAAGGGAATAATTGACAATTCAGAAAAGGGATTAATTGCTTCAAGATTATAAAAAAGCACCTATTTTTATTGCATCCCACAGGTACCCTTGGAGGTGGACTCTTGCCTGCGGGTGCCTCAATAAATTAAGGCCTTCAGCCAGGGCTTGAAAAACTTAAAAACTAAGCGACTACATGCTAAGAGCACCTGTGGGTACGGACCTCGGCTAAGACCGTCACTGCGGGAGGACAGCAAGGGATATGCTCATCATCATCATCATAAACATATATGGGTATAGGCCAAGGTCGGCAACCTTTTGAGTCGGAAGAGTCGAAAATTACAATTTACAAAATTTTAAAGTTTTTAAAAAACTACAAAAATTTAAAATATCATACATATTACGAAACAAGTCACAGTTATTATTGGTTTCATAGTAAAATTGCGTGAAAAAGGAGCTTAAACGCAAGGTGACCGAAAAGGGACGTGGCCTAATCTACGCTATTTGCAAATTCGCAATTTTTTTATTTCTCGCCAGGTGAAGGGGCCTCATAAGAAGGCTTAAAGTCACCCAAAGGGCGATGGAGAGGCTATGCTTGGGATTTCTCTGCGTGATCGAATCAGGAATGAAGAGATCCGCAGGAGAACCAAGGTAACCGACATAGCCCGAAGAATTGCCAAACTTCAGTGGCAGTGGGCAGGGCACATTGCTCGCAGAAAAGATGAAAGATAGAAAGAAGAAAGAAAGAAAGATACGAGACCTATGTCCAGCAGTGGCCTTTCGGCTGAAATAATGATGATGATGATGATGATGATGAAGGGAAAATAAAGAATATTTGCGCATGGAACTAAAGAGCCGCAGCGTCACATTCAAAGAGCCGCATGTAGCTCGCGAGCCGCAGGTTGCCGACCCCTGGTACAGGCTGATCTTTTCTTGTGCCATTCACCACGCAGTTCTTTGCAACAATCGACAGCATACTCCAATTCGGTGGTGGATGTAGAATGCCCGAAACTCAAAAGCTTATACAAAGGTACATTTAAACATCAAACGAACTAACACAGACTGGAGTGGCTGCCTACAAAGTAGGCTCAATAATATATGGTGTGTGTGTACGTGGGTCATATGCGAGCTCCGTTATACGATTACTATTGAGTTACCGAACTCCGCGCAGCAAGCAACTTCGAGTGCGTCTCCTTTGTTGTACGGATTTTAGACAGTTATAGCTTTAATATGTCGTGATTTCTTTTGAAAATATGAAGTTATTTATTTCGGACCCCAGACACAAATACACAAAATAACAATGACTTTATAGATTTTCATTATTTCCAAAAACGTCCACTGTTGGTCATATGACTACCGCAAGCTCCGCCACTTCGACCGGTCTTGTGCTTCCCGCATCCAGCGGATTCTTGCGGCCTTCACAAGGTCATCGGTCCACCTTGTGGGACGCCTTCCAACTCTACGTCTTCCGATACGCGGTCGCCACTCCAGATCCTTTCGGCCCCAACGGCCATCTGTTCTGTAAGCAATGTGCCTTGCCCACTGCCACTTAAGTTTGGCAATTCTTCGGGATAAGTCGGTTACCATGGTTCGCCTGCATCTTCAGTACTTATTCGATCACGTAGGGAAACTCTTCATTGCCCTTTGGGTGACTTTTAGCCCATTGTGAGCGACCACGTTTCATTGCCATAGGTTTTAGATTATGTTACTGAACTTTTGAAGCATAACCTAACTGCATCTAATAACATGTGCCCCCCAATTATCCTACTAATATTATAAATGTGTAATTTTTGATGTTTGTTAGTCAATCACGCCAAAGCGGCTGAACGGATTTGGATGTTTGGCACACAGATATATTATAACCTGTATTAACACATAGGATACCCTTTATTCCAGTAGTATGTTACCGTGGGATAATTTTCGTCCTCCACGCGTGCGAAGCAGCTGGCAAAAGCTAGGGGGTACATAAAAATCAACTTCAGAAAGTGTGATGAAACCAATAAACTTATGGAGTATGCAGCAAAGTAGCCCGTGAAATTTAAATCGTCCTTGTACATACGTGTTAAGGTCGCGAATAATGTTTTGTTCAACACTGTCCTGCAATTTGCAAAACGTAAGAAATTTGAAGGTGCGGTAACGACCGCGACTTACGAGTTGTAGGTCGTGAATTCGAACCCAGACAGGCGCTTTACTTTGTGTAAATTATTTCATCACCACTGCTCTCAAAACGGTGAAGGAAAACATCGTGAGAAAACCGGCATGTCCTAGAACCAAAAAAAATCGAAGACATGTGACATCTACCAACCCGCACTGGGCCCGCGTGGTGGATTACGGCCCAATCCCTCTCACAGAGAGGAGGCCTGTGTCTCAGCAGCAGCAGCAGTGGGAACATTATAGGCTGATGATGATGATGAAGAAATTTGAATGTCGCGAGCTACCGTTTGAATGTCGCGAGCTACCGTTTGAATTTCGCGAGCTACCTTTTCCCCCTTAAGCACCATCACCATCCTCCTGTCCTTACCCCAAATTATTTTGATCGGGTAACCGTGTTTTCTGTATTAATATTTGAAGTTTATGTCATACCTTACCCACCTATGTAAGTTATCGTAGAGAGGCTCCGAAATAAAGCCCAAATTCTTTCATTTCTGACAAACGTATTTCAAAAGCACACTCGTCAACGAATCAATAAATAAATAAAATCAAATAACACTTAAATTTAATTGAATGCACCTTTATTTGCATAAGTGCAGCAAACAATGAAAGAAAGTGAACGCCAAACAATAATCCCTTCTTTGACACACAAAGCTTGAAAACCGTACCGTGGAACAATGGACACGCGCACCGTGTCAAGTGTCAGTAACAAGGCATGCTTTCTTCAGAGCACAGACTACATTATAACCCACAAACACCACACAACATCAACCTTATTTCTAAGTCCCTAAAGTTGCTTTTAGCAATAACAGGATATAGATACCTTTGATTTTGAACCACTTGAAAATACGTTCAACTTTTGTATGAACGATATTATGTTATTTAGGGATTGTACGATGTTTAAATAGGGATAAGCAGGAGTGTAGAGTATCATAACATTAGAGGTTGTATTAGTAAAATTATCGCTGTAGTCGCCTACACGACTTTGTAACAGGAATATTATGTTATATGGTTTTATTAGCTGGTTTTCTGGATAAAGACATGAATGTAATGTCGTACAAGGTGTAACTGATATGTAATAAACCTACATGGAGTTTTAGTATCATGACTAGTTGATATTCGATAACAAGTATTAAGGTTATGACATACAGCTCTATTCATAAAAAAAAAAAATCGTGAAACAGAACTTAAACTATTAACGGACTGTATAAAAAATTTTATGGCTAGAAAGGAAGTGACTACTGCAGGCTTAGCATGAGTACCGATTTGTCGAAGGAAGAATAGACATGACTATTAACTAAATGATGTATAATAGAAGAATATAGCTATGTTTTTCTATTAATTATCAGTTATGCATTCTAAACGAATCATGATTTTGTAGATAATCGTACCTATATACTTTGTGGCCGTCGAGTAGAAAGTTTGTTATCAGTGTGATTTTGACAGTTTATGAAGAAATATTCTTATGAAATAGTCTACATTTATACGGACCTAGACAAAGATCGTTAGAAACGAAAGACAAAATGACAGATTGTAAAAGGATATCTACGGTGCGATGTCAAAAATGAGGCAACGAATGTCACTTTGTGTTAAAAAAGCACTGTCTATTCTTTGTAGAAATACAAAGCGTCATGCTAAGCCAGCTGAAATGAAGACTAATAGACAAAGTATGGAAGAAAAGACAAGTTGCGCAGCCCTCCAATAAATTGGGAAGATAAGAAAGTATGATGGTGATTATAACACGGTTCTATTAATGATAGAAAATTATGAGGAATAGAAAATGCAAAAGAAACAAACGTCACATTCAATGCAGAAGCAGAGAGTCAAGGCAACGCAATCCGATTCACTTGAGACTTGAAAGAATTCCACATTTATCTTTGCTATTTACACAACTTTCCGCATATTGCGAGCATCATTATGTAAATGTGATACACATAATCTGCCTAGAATGTTCCCACTAGGGAATGCAAATCTCGCGAGATTGTGGCTCAAGCGAGATCTCGCGAGTTTATGAATAACAATACTGCGAGATCTCGCCAATTCCGAGATCTCGCGAGATTGGCAGTTTTGTGTGTTTTTTTGCAAATAATCACAATATTTGAATAAATTAGGAAAAAATTAATAAAAATTATAAGTATTACAAGATAAACATTTATTTTTACTAATTTTTTCAATATACTTTATGCATCAAACATTGTTTGACGTTTCTGTCTATAATTTTTTAATGAACTTCTAAGTAGTAAACTTTGACGTACTTACGTATCTATCAAATAACAAATGAAATGAATCTTCTCTACTAATATTAAACAAAAATCTTTTAGTAATAAAACAGTTCTTTTATAAAAAACAAAACAACGATAAGTCATAAAAAACCGTCCGTGTCAGTCCGCGGGCGCGCTTCTAATAAGACTTTTTATGCTCGAGTGCAATCTCATTAAACTCGCGAGATCTCGCCCTTTTTTCGTCCGAGATCAATCTCGCTAAAAAAGGCCGAGATCTCGCGAGAACGAGATTGCATTCCCTAGTTCCCACTGCTGGGACACAAGCCACCCCATTGCGAGGTAGTGGGCCCTTATCCACCACGTGGGACCAGTGTGTCTTTATGTTGAGGACATGCTCGTTTCTTCACGATCGATGTTTTAACTCACCGTTTTTGACAACAGTCTTGACGAAAAAAAATTACACAAAGTAAAGCGCCTGTTTTTTTTTTGGGTGGGAAATCATCAAATAACTTTTCACGCTCTGGGTGGAGCAGGAGGGCGTGTCAGACTATTACTGACTAAAACCCACCCGTATTCCCTCAGTAGCCTGTATGCCAGGGGTGGCGTAATCTCTTTCGAACGAAACCGCACCCCTGGCAGGCATCGGCACTTGCGGGCCCCATCGGTTTGTGCTGACATCTCTTTGAGGCGCGCGTAGAACACAACGCGCCGTCGACTTGGGCTTGGTCCTTACCGGACAGCGAAGTAAAGCGCCTGTTGGGGTTCGAATCTGCGACCTACTGGGCTACCACTGCTCTCAACGTAATGAAATTTCAGAATGAAAGTGATGGTGAATTATGCAATTATAACATACTTCCAGTTCCATACATTACCTATTGCAAAGTTACTCAATAACTGTAGCTAACACTCGATCGATGGTAATTAGTTCTCGCTAACGACACTGACATTCAACCTTTGCTGCTGGCACCGTTACTTTTAACGGGATGAGGTATTATGGTTTTTGTCAATGGCCGGTTGGCAGTCGCTTTGCCTTTTATGTCAGTTATAATTTCTGGTCCAAATAGTTGCATTCGTGGTGCTTACTTAAGTGGGTATTTATTTATTTTGGATCTCTAACAGAGGCTACACAATTACATGCAAGTTTACATTAAGCAGAGAAAAATACAGTGTGCGCTTCCAATTATAGGAGAACACATCATTTACTTGTAAGTTTGACAATTTAAAAATAAAAAAAAAACAAACAAAATACGTAAATCATACATAAAGGAAACAAAATTAATGTCAATAATAAAAATAATGTAAATGAACAGTTAGAAATTCAAAAACAGTTGTAAATGAGCAGTTAGAATTTAGTAAAAGATACAATCAAATCAAAAGGCTGAGTGTCAGCACTTTTTGAACGTCAAAATTACAAAAGACAGTCCCCCAGTAGATTCCCGTTCAAAAAAATTGCTTAGCCAAACCAAAATAAAATCTGTTTTTCCTTGATTTTTCCCAACTATGTTGGGTTCGCCTTCCGGTCTTACCAGAAACAGCTGAATGCCAGCATTCAGTAAAAAAAAAACGTAAAAAGCCAACGTCACGCGGTGTTCCCAGGCGGTCACCCATCCAAGTACTGACCGCGCCCGATGTTGCTTAACTTCGGTGATCGGACGAGAACCGGTGTATTCAACGTAGTATGGACGTTGGCAATGACGACACTGAAATAGTTGATCAGTATCGTAGTGATAATAGCTAATCTATCAGTATAACGTGTTATTATAATGGTGATTATTTTAATAACACTTCATATACATTCGTCGAGTATATACATATTATGTCAATACCAAAATTACCAAATACATTAATACGTAATAATTAATACCTACACATTATGTGTGCATGTATCATTTGAATGATTTTAATTCTGTAAGTAGGTTTGTATAAACACTAATCTACGACTACAATCATATTTTTTACTAGATGAGGTCGGCGTTTCCTATCTGACTACTCCGAGAAGAAAGGCCGAAACAAACTCAGATGTCACAGTGTCTTTTAATGTCCAGACATAATCTTGGTCAGACCATGTAGATTGGTGTCTGAAATGATCTTTTGAGGAAAGAACCACACAGATTGAGTGAACCTGTCCCGTCTGTGCTCGCATTATTACTTATTAGCAATGATACGACGAACTATAACAAAGAAAGTTGATTGACCTACGTATGCTTTATGTAATACGGATAGTCAAATTTTTTGCTATAAGTAATTATCTTTTGTTGCCTGGTCCTATTCTAAGAACTGTGAAAGCAATAAAGAATTTAAATGGCGTAGTGTTTTTCCGTTCTATTAGCAGTAATATTCATAATATATCATATTTGTATTTCATAGTACCTATTTACATTTGAATAGGTACTGTGGGTACATAAATAGGTATAAAAGTCAAATGCAAAAAGAATTACGCCATTTAACGATACGGATCAACAATTTCGGTTCAGCATTCGCCAACGTCCATACTACGTTGAATACACCGGTTCTCGTCCGATCACCGAAGTTAAGCAACATCGGGCGCGGTCAGTACTTGGATGGGTGACCGCCTGGGAACACCGCGTGACGTTGGCTTTTTGTATTTTTTGTTAAGCTTTTTTAACACTGGCTCAAAATAAGCAATTTTATGAGCTTATTTGAAAATTGAGCAGAAAAGTCAAGAGGTGACGCCCTAAAAGGACATAGAGACCTTATTGGTGATGTTCTTTAGAAAGATCAGGTTCGTTGTACTCGCAACCGGCATATGTTCATGACCAGCAGGCTTAGCACGACGCTTTTTATTTCTACTCTACTGTAGAATAGACATCGCTTGTCTACATTTCTCTGTGAAAAACTATCAACTGTCAAACGTCATTTTTGTCTACTCCGACGACAAAACGCTCGTCTTCGGTTCTCGTGCCTGCAGATGTATGAACGATAACGAAGCAAAAAGAGTATGTAGCAGGTGGCCTTCTGTTTTCTGCCTACCCCCTTAAGAAAATGGCTCGAGTTTATATAATGTATGTTTTAGAAAACTTCCACCACCGTCAATAATTTTACAATTTGAGGCTCCCCAAGACGTGCGTGACGGGGCTCTTGTAGAACAATTTCCATAAAGTTTTCATAGAAATTGTTTTACTAGATTCGTCGAGCCTTAATAAAAATAACGAAGCATATAATTACTAATATACAGTACAATTCTCGAGAATAACTGTACAAATGAATGATGATTGGCAATAATTCCTCACTTTCTATAATTGTGTAGAAACACGCTAACTATTTGATGTTGGTGCTAATGATGGTAGGTTATTTTAACAACTGCGATTTTTCGATGAAAATTACACGCTTCGAGGACTTGTATTTAAGTGATTATTGAAGAATGGTTGATCGAAAACACAACTCTTTCGAATAGGCCACCATGGACTTCGAAAATGGCCTGGCAAAGTTTTTCACTACGACACGAGCCTGCAGTTCTCATAAAAATTATCTGTTCCAAACATTGATCAAAGTGTCAACATACTCTCATAATCTTTTATCCAGTGCGCAAATTGTAACCATGAATTCAGCATATCATTCTAGAACCTCTAGCGCAGAATTTTTTCGCCGGTTGTACAAAAAAAAATCAGCTGTTTCATAGAAAAGTGCAATACCTACGCGGTCAAAATGTATGGAATAGCAGTTTTTTTTTTTTTTTTTGTGTGTCTGGCGAATAATTTCTGCGCTAGGATGTCTAGAATGATATGCTGAATTCATGGTTACAATTTGCGCACTGGATAAAAACTTTTCCTGTATAGAGCGACTGTCTCTCTGGATCTCAAAAGTGGGTAAAACCATAACCCTTGGTAACTCTGATTGTCAGTTTTTTTAGCTTCTGACGACCCGTAACGACTGTCAAAATTCCACTTATGACAGCCGAGACCAACGACTTAACGTGCTTTCCGAGACACGATTAAAACTAAGTTTATAAAACCAACCTTTATAAAAATATCATATAGGTGATATTAAATTAGAATTTCGGTTTAAAGTATTGAAGTAATCGAATCAAAGCACTGAACAGTTAAGTAGCACTTAAAATTGGCATGCACAAATGTGTTTTCTGATCCATTAATTGTTTACATTTCCGTCACATGCTTTTAGAACATACTTTAGTTCGTTTCGAAATGAAACACTGACATTTACATATACGTATTATGTAGAATGTTAGTTGCGTAATAGTCTGTAAAATAATTGGTTTCCGCTATCTTGAAAGCGAAACTCTCTTTGTGATGTGTGCAACAGTTTTTGAGAAGCGCATCTCAATAGATTTATGTTGAAGTATTGATTGATTTGTAAGCGTATCTTCGTGCGCTACGGAATCAATCAATGTTATGACTACTTAGTTTTTGCTTAATTGGTAAGCTTTAATTAAGGGGAACCTAGTCACGGGCTCGAACTCACTGTTGAGCCCGGCTAAAAAGCACTCTGTCTCATCAGGCTTCGTGTCCGACAGAGATAGTATCAATGATGAGCAGTTAGACGCTAGTCTACACACTCTACACGCACGACGTTAGTGAATGAGATGCAGGATCATTTATAGTAAAACAGGAGCGTAATAATTAAGAAAAATCCTTCGGAAGATCGGGTTTTATGAAAAAAACCACTGCATAAGTCAATGACCAATAAACTTTATTGAACTTTGTCGGTACCTACTTGGTTTTGAAAATTTTACACTTCTTTTATTAATTAAACACGCCCAAAGTTAGGTTAAATTAGAAAGAAAAAGGAATCTTTGTTGGCTTATAACTTTTTAATGGCTTATTTTAGTATTCTGTTTCCGTAGGTACAGACAATATTTATAATAAGACAATACCATACCATGTTTAATTTTTCATGTACATTGTAATGGCGGTAACTTCTAAAGGCACGGAGTTTCTTGTGCAATCACTTTAATAGGCATAAGCATGAATATATTGTATACTTTGTTACCTGAAGATCATGCCCAATGATCAATCTGCGCAACACGCTTACATTCAATTCCAAATTCTTTCATTTTGACAGTTCATGTACTTTCATTGCATTATACATATACATTACCGAGCAGACGAAATTTCCAAACTAATGAAGCGGTGGATACACTATCTATCACATACACCTATACAGGGTGTGGCGTAAATAATGGATAACCCTGAAACTGTCGATTGGCCAGATTTCGTATATCATTTACGTGGGGTTATATCGCCATTTGACATTATTATTGATATTTTTGATATACTCTTACAAAATCAGCTGTAATTTCTACAATTGGTGATTTTTCTCGTTTTGTTATTTTTATGTCACTCCTGAATATTTGTATTATCAGATCAGTATCAAGACTATATATTATATTCTAAGATACGAGTAATATTGCAAAAAATACTTATTCTCAAATTTTAATTTTATTTTCTAAGGAATTATGCAATTTTGGGACATGTATCCTGTTTCGAAAAAAAATCATCCATCAAATTTCACATTGAAACTTGCTTGGTCAACTTGTACTATATGAATCGACATCGTTACATAATTATGAAGTACGCATTACATTGACGTCACACAAAATCCTACATCGTGCAAGCGGAGTTAATCGCCCAACTAGCATATTATACAGTGTTAGGGAAAACGCTTCCGAAGCGTAGGTTATGTATAACCTATATGCAAACGGATACCAATTCGCCAATTTTGCATCCATTTAAATCGTTTAACGCTTCTGTCATGTTTCTACTTATTTTTTTTTGGCGGCGCTTTACAAAGTATGCCAAAACCTAAAGTCGCTGCCTGGACTTGGGGTCGTTTTTAAATGTGATTAATCTCAATTACTGCTTCATTTAATTGTTCGCACAGCATAGTGTACACAAATGCAAAAAAAAGGTAAAAATTAAAAAAAAAAATGTTTTAATGGTACTGTATCGAGAATCACTAGCCCTAATCAAATCATTTATTTTCAGGCATTGTAAAAGTAAACACAAATACATTTCACCCATAGGGACCACATGTCATAAATAAGCAAACATCTTAAGTATATTAAGTTAATACCTGCCTTCGTTTTCGGAAGCGTTTCCCTTACACCCTGTATACACCGTCCCGACGACGTCAGCCGTCGGGCAATTGTCTAATACATTTGAAATTCTTACAATATGAGACATCGGCAAACTATGACATTAAAACTGGAAACATACCTGCAACAAGAAAAACAATAATTAACAATCATTACCAATTACAAAGTGCTGGAAAATTTTCCTGATCCTACAGCAATAATTTGTAGGTAGTTTCGATGTAGGTAAAGAAATCCGCTATACCGCAAGCTTACCGCAGCCAGTAGTAAAGTTATTATTTATTTATTTATACCGGTATTGACGCGTGCCATAAATTGCGAAGGAGGTGTCATGACTAGATGTGGTTTGACTTTGAAGTCTGCTCACTAAGTACGTACTGGTGGCGCTACGCACTGTTAAAAGATCAATAGGGATATTAATAAATTATTTTATTTCTATTTGTACGAAAACTTTCACACTTCAATCTTTTTTTTTTTTAACTAGATGAGTTCGGCGTTTCCTTTCTGACTACTCTGAGAAGAAACACTGAAACAAACTCAGTCTCTTTTAAATTCCAGACACGTAGGTTTTATTGAGTCAAAAAGCACGATAAACTATTACGTTAACTTCATCGATAACAGAATTAGGTGCAATCTGACAGCAGATTACAAGAAGTCTGAAATTGGGATTCAATGAATGAATAAGAAAGAAAGAAAAAAATGAAAAAACGTTTATTTGCGGTAAATATGACGCAAAAAGAACAGAAATACAAAAATAAGAAAAGGTTGAGGGAAACATGCGTCACATCCACGCAAAACAGCTATGAATGAATGAAATGCCTCCAGCGTGGTTTGACCATACTCGTAACTTGTGTTGGTGTGACTCGATTTGTGGTTGATTCGATTAATCGAATGAACCTCAAACCCGAAAACGATATTTCAAGATTAGCGTAGCAAGGTTAAAAACCAGTAGAAGTAGGTATGAATTATTTTTCTAAGATGAAGAAATTGCTCAACCACACCCGCGGTTAATCCTTGAAGACCGCAGAAGGTTGAGTCCGAGTGCTGGGTAGCATCTACCATGGTATGCACGGCTACACATCAAGCTATATATTTCCAGTTCACGCTGATCTCGCACTGTACGGAAATCCTGTACAATCTAGAGATCAGCATATACTGGAAATGTATAGCTTGATATGTAGCCGTGTATACTTAAAGCCTATACATATTTGTACAGTCGTGTGGACACGAGATACTCATGTTTTAATTAACTGAAAACCCTTCTAGTAAAACCCTTGAAAGTCTAGCATTACATTTTATTAAATCTTCCAGTGATTCCATCTCCATGGTATAGAAAGCTTGGTACGCGTGGGAATACTAGTAACTACGCGCACCTACTTGTTAGAAGTACAGCACTGACATGATAGTTTTATAACTGGCAATACAGGTCATGTGCATGCACGTAATTGGTTCGGATAATTGCGAGTTTTCGGATATCGGTGCTGACATTTTTAATAGATAAGTTTAGTTAAATATATTTTGATAGAAAATGATTTGTTTTTATTAAACTGTTTTTTGTTTTTTTTTTTTTTTTAAACGTTGCCCCACACTAGGAATTTCTCCTGTATTGTGGGTGCGTTTACAAACATTTAAACTCACATACACAAACAGCCAGACCCGGAACAACTAATTGTAGGTCATACAAATACTTGTTCCGTGCGGGAATCGAACCCGCGACACGCAGCGCAGCAGTCAATCGCTTAACCACTACGCCAACCGTGCCGTCAAAAACTGTGATTTTAATGTTTCTGTAAATGACTTTTTATGATAGCCCTCTAGACCGAATTTCGGCCATGGCAGCATAGCAGCGACGACTAGCCATCGACGAGGGAGATATTATATTGCCCAAGATTTTCGCATACACAGGTGGACTCTCTTCGGCAAGCCGACACAAACAAAGAGATCAGGTTCAGGACGAATGGCTTAAGGTGCTTTCCAAGGCTCGTGGATATCACACCGTCAACTTCCAAATGCCGAAAAAAAGAAACAAAAATACTTTTATCCGTCTTTGAAATCGAACTCAGGACCGACATTTGGTAGGACTAATTGCAGGCCCTCTAAATATATGTCTTCTTTTATTTTAACAACTAAAAGAAGAATGTAATCCATGGAACGGTTTTCATATGTGGAATCATTTTCATTAATTATTTACATAAAACCAAACAGCAGAATCGATGGGTCCATTAGTAAGAAACAGAACAAAATGCATCCAGCAATTCCCGAGATAATCCCAAACAAATAGACAGACGCGACGGGGGCCTTGTTTTATGGTACCTAGTGATTCTGTATTTCCTTTAAACAGGTTTCTGGTACTATAAAGTTTACTCTCTATAAATATTGTTTTGAAGTATTAGTTTATGGTACGTTTATTTATAAAACATAAATTGTGCTGTTTCTGGTCCCTCCTACGCGATCAAATCTGGAAGTGCAATCGACATTCCATTTCACTTCTGGGTTATTATAATTTGATTGTGGCCTACTTGTCATAAAAATATGACAGGAAATTGTTGAAGACATTTTATTTGGCTTATATCGAACCACAAATATTTCTCATTTTGCTGTCTTAAAAATATTATTAAACACTCGTAAACCATTAATGATTGCGGTTTTTTTTTTTTTGTTTACCCCAAATTATTCCTATTCTGGGATTTTAAACCAAGTAACTGTGGCCAAATTGAGTGTAGCGCATACCGACCGTTGCCACGACACAAAAGCTATCAGAGAAGCGAAAGAAGGTTTTTAGGATCAATTATTTAAATTAAAAAATAGCATTAGAATGTCAAAAAGTATTTAGAGGATCAGAAAAATATTATCCATTTTACTTTATGTCATCATCTGCCAAGCCTGTTGTCAACTATTTTGGGGTTGGCTTCCAGGCAAACCAGATGCAGCGTAATACCAGTATCTTACATAGAGCGACTGCCTATCTGGCCTCTACAACCCAGATACTGGAAAATACGTTACCCCTCGGTAAGACTGGTTGTCAGACTTTCGGGCTTCTGACAACCCGTAACGACTGTCAAAGATATTGCTCTGAAGTAATAAGTGTACCCTATCTCTTTCATCAAATAGGAAAGTACAACATAAAGATCAAGTCAATTATTTAGCCGTAAATACTACTCAAGCAACACACTTTCAAGTGTCAAAAAATATATATGATTAATATATGTAATTTTCTTAAATGATTATAAAATTAAATTAATGATCATGGTCATCGAGACACAATCCAATAGAAATCAGAAAGTCGTTTCTCATTCAAAATTTAACGACACTTTCGTTCATTCATTCACTCGTTCTCTTATAAGGTAACGATGCCGGGAGAGCTGTCAGTAGCTTTAATATTATTATTTTATTATGGCAAATAGACTTTAAACTCGCTCTTGTGGCTTTACAAAGAAGATACTTTCTAAGTCTTATTAAATATTTACTGCATACATTGTTAAGTATCCATAGAGAAGAGAAAATTATAATAATGATGCACAGTTCTACACCACACTATTGAAACAACTCCATTTAAACGTGCCAGCTTTTGCTTGCGACTTTGTAGACTTGTATTTTAAACTTTCTCAGGCAAATTTCAATGCAATATTGCATTTTCTTAGGTTTAACATATCATAACATCACATATGTGATGATAGATGTACACTCACATTTCGCTAGTTACCTACGATTAAGTCCCACGCAATAGTGGACGAAGCTCTTGCCTTATATCGTGCCCAAATCCTAATTAATCGGTTTAATTTTTATTCTTTCGCACTCTTCCCAGAAACATTCCGAATTGAAGATCTGTCAAAATTTTAAGTTTCGGTTTTTCGGATATTTTGCTAAATGTCACATCCTTACTGATTAAACTTGAGATCGTGCCCGTATATGGTCAAGGAGGTCATGTTTCCTAACTATATCGCCGTACTTACTGCTAGATCTATTCTTTCATGTAATATTTTGTTTATTACATAGCTTATTATATTCAAGGTCTACGCCCATAGGTTCTCAGACTTTTTAAGACAATTGCTCTAAATAAGGAATCTGATTGTCGTGGGTTTATTAAACCAACAATTATTTTAATCTATATCTATATCTATACATATAATAAATCTGTAAAGGAACTTTTTCTGTACATTTAAAATATTTCGAAAATAATTGCTTGGGGTGGTAAGGGATAATCAACAGATGACATTTTAACCCTTATCAAAATTTTTGTCTGTAGCTCGGTTTTTCAGTTTCTATGTTGAATAGATCAAGTATCACGTCAAAAGAACGAAACTAATATGGTTATCTTTCATACTCAAATATTGTTTATAACTCAGAGTTTATATTAGTCTTTGTTTCATCGCAATCGCTTCGGTCAACCTATCTAGAATTTATTTACGTAATGTTGAAACACTTAGCGACATCTATTGGCGTGAAACGGTACTAACGAATACTTAATAATTAACACGTCATTCTCATTTAAGTTACTTACTGTGTCTGTGTTATTTCAAAAAGTAATGATACTGATTACTAAAATCGCTTTCCGGTGGTGGTTGATTCCCACGAATCAAAAAAGCTAAAAGAATTTCAAATAAAAAGTTGTGATAATATTAACTGACGTGGTGTTCTGAGTCATATACCTAGAATGCAATGTTAGATAAATATTTATTAGTTTTATCAATCAAATTAATACAAATAGAGGGGAAGAAATCTCATTTTTAATTGTGATAAAAGTCTTAGTAGCGCCATCTAGCATAATATAGCAAAATTAGAGCGGCTAGAGGAACATCTCCATAGAAATTCTTAATCTCTAGCGTCAGTAACGCCATCTAGGTTTGAATAGCAAACATGCAAAGACAACAACTTGATTTCGCGCGAAATTTGATAATGTTAAATTTAAATGCGTGTTTACAGCATTACTCGATTCAAATAATGGGAGTTTTGGGAGTAAAGAGTTGTAAATACTTATGTGCTAATTTTCGTGATGTTAGTTTTCGAGGTGGGGAGGGGTTCAAGCGAGGTCGGATGGTGAAAGTCAGGAAAAAAAATCCAAAATTGCGACCATAACTACTAGTGGATTTGAGTAAATAGATAGGTTTTCATTTCACACGGGCAACTGTAGTTATGTCGATGCTCTTCCGAGCAACATCGCTTACAGAGAAGCATTTTCTTAGTTAAAACAAGTTTAAAAATGTATTTATTTATCCATTTGGCATCTCCAACAAAGGATACATTACCTACACAGTGTAGCGTAAAAAAATAAAAGTGTGAGAGAAACACAAACCGCTACTTAATACGTTTAATTTTGATTTTTTTAAAAAAAGGTACAAAACAAGTAATTAAAATATAAAAAAGTTAAATTATCTATTTCTAAAAAAAAATGATTTTTTTTCTTTTTGGGACATTAATGCGTCGACGTGGGTTTGCTTAGTGGAAAAAGAAAAAATATTATTGAAAGTATTATGCAAATATTTTAAATCTGACCTAACAAAAAATCGATTGCAATCGGTTTTTACTCCCCTAACTTTAGTTAGGGGAGTAAGCAATATAAGTAATTTTAATCGCGGAAACACTAAGAGAATCCAACGCGTGTTGATAGGCCTTAAGTCAGAAAGTTGTTATTTTTTTGACATGAGAATTTTTGATAAAAATTATATAAATCGGCTGCACTTTAAAATAGGTCTCTTGCTGCGAAAAACACGGATAATTGCTGGACTGCTGAACACGTCTGTCGGGTGAAATGTAGAAATCAGGGAACCACAGAACTGCGGCGCCCGCCTCTAACTCGAACACGTCTCAATCCTTGTAGATAGTCGTCTCGGCACGTGAGGTGTTTGGATTACGGGCGAGAGTGTCCCGACCTCCGTCGTCGATAACTGACGTCGCTTGGCCGTAGGGTGGAGCCAAAAATCGGCTTGTAACGGGATCTAAACAAAAAAGAAACTTCAGACCACCGATACAAGCTGAATCTTGATTAATTATGAATCTAAAGTGAAATAGATCGAAAAGAAAAAAAAACGACAATACATAAGTACCAAATTAACCAGAAAATCACAGGGACACTGTTATACTTGTGCTAAGATACTTTATATTATTAGGTTTGCACCAACAGTAAAACCTTTACCAACACATGATAATTTTCAATATTAAACACCAAAAAAGATAAGCTCGACCATTACGTATCGGGTCCCAAAAAAGCAATGACATCGTCTGAAAGGAAACAACCGACGATTTTTTTCGGATTCCTGGTTCAAATGAGAATAACAGCTATGAAGAAAAATTTTGTTGAAAAGTTTGGATTAGGATTGGAAGAGGTTTTAACCGTAGCGATTTTACGCTACAACAGGAACAATAGAAATCACAATAGTAAAATATTGACAATTTTAAAGTCGCTTCTTTAAATATAATTATTTATTGGTCTACAAATAAATGTATGGCTGAACAAAAGAAACACTGAAACATTTTTGATTACAATTTACAATAAAAAGGCATCGCAACTGAGAGTCGCGGAGGATCGCTCTGTTACGTCCATTATCCTCGGGATCGGGCTCTCTCTCTTCCTGCTGCCTGCGTCAGCAGCGGGGAGAGAGGTGGGGGCGCGCGCGGTATGGCACTACGTAGCAACAACATCGTACTTACTATGTTCATAGAAAACCCGTGCTATACAATTAAATAGTTTTTTTTGCCTGCACCCTAATTGCGTAACTCACGATTCATCATAATCTGTATCGTTTTGAAACGGATTGTTAAACCATTGCTTCATATATTCGAAAAATGTGTCTGTTCGACAACTTAAATAACGCAATGGATATTGTTTAACTGTGAAGACGAAACCAATTATGATCAATCGTGAGTTACGCAATTAGGGTGCTGGTTTGGTTTTTTTTTCAACAGCGCTTTTAATGTGGATAATGACCGACGTTACGGGGCGTAGGTAATGGTAACATTCGCAGCGAGCATGTCTTTACGCCGTGTGCTAAAATCAGTGTTGCTCGCTCGCATGTTTTACCGTAGGTACTACTGACTGCACGAATGCTTGCTTGGTAACATATTAGGTGCATTTTGACCCGTGACGCCGGTCAGTATCCACCTTTACAGCGTGATCTTTCTTCATCGTGATAACGCCATGGTCCCACGGGCCGTTAACTGACAGGTGGCGTCAGGTGTTACTGCACTGCTACCTGTCGAGGCCTATCGCAGTCCGTGCAGAGCATTCCCACTGCTGTGGTTTTATTCAGTGGTCAACGTTTGATAAACAAAGCTAAAAGACACGCGCCTGTACGGGCCGAGATAGGCGCCCGCCCCCGCGTGGAATAATGCTTCAGCACACTCAACCAGACGCGCAGTCGATTTATTGAGTAAGTACAGTAAAAGCTCCTTATTCGTGCTTCCTTCATTCGCGTTTTCACTATTCGCGGATTAAAAAAAATGCGACCCAATTCCTATATCCGCGGCTAAAGATTTATTTATTTGCGGGTCTAATCGGTACATCGGTACATACATATTAACAAATAACAAAAAGGATTCCAATAGGTATCCAACCCAATATCCTTTGTAAACGCGTCGTCAGATGGACTATAAAAAAGTGAAATAGACCTTATTACAACTTCGCCTAAAGTACATTGTCAAATGATATCGCCGCTGTATTGGTTCGGCCTTTGACATCTACAATAGCCGCCTTCGCCGCGGTCGGTGTTTTTAACCGACTTCAAAAAGAAGGAGGTTATCAATTCGACATGTTTATATTTTTAATGTATGTTCAGGCATAACTCCGTCGTATATAGACGGATTTGCAAAATTCTTTTTTTTTTTGAAAGGGGTTTACTCCGAAATGGTCCCATTGAAATTTCATATAGACAGGGCCCGATCTAGCTATTTAGCCGCTCCGGGCAAAAATAACATTCGCCGCCCTTTGCACTAACACCATCAAAGATGGTATGACCATAATTATGTGATATTCTTTTAACTATATAATATTCACATACGTTAGTCTACTACGGCTTCTGAACAAGTATACAAAAATTCATGAGAGTAGGTATGTTTGTAAGTATACATTTTGCGGCCGCTCATTTTTGCCGCTCTGAGCATTTGCCCGGCTTGCCCCCCCTTAGATTGGGCCCTGCATATAGATCTGATGATGCGTTTCGGAAACAGACAACGGAACTCTTCAAAAAATTACAGCAAATCAACCGCGAATGTTGCTATCACATAAATAAGTATGCATTGTTTTGACCCAAAGGATGATGAAATTTCGAATTGGTGTATGGTAGGTAACAAAAAAGTGAAAAATAAAAACTTTTTTCAAAAAAATACCAACCGACTTCCAAAAAACACTACAAAGTGCAAAATAACTTTAATTTCGGAAGGCGGTGACAAATAATTAAAATACACATCCAACGTCACCGACTTCCGAAATTAAAGTTATTTTGCACTTTGTAGTGTTTTTTGGAAGTCGGTTGGTATTTTTTTGAAAAAAGTTTTTTGAGAATGTAAACAAACATAATGAAACCAACCTCATCACCATAAAGTATATTTATATATCATCATCATCATCATTTCAGCTGAAAGACGTCCACTGCTGGACATAGGCCTCCCCCACATTTATAAATGCTGCGACTTAATAGACATTCCATCCTTTGGTACGAGCCGCTTTGCGTGTTTTACCTATTGTTTCATCTTTCCATTTATTGCAAAATGTTGAATTTTTTTTTTTTACTTAAAAACGATTTTCGACGCGAAAAAATCTGTTTAACGCATAGAAATGCTTGATCGTTTACGCCTTGGAGAGTCGCTTGCATCCATATCACGCTCATACAATTAATCAATATGGTCAAAAACTTCAATTAAATAGTTTTTTTTTTGTCACTTAGGAACGTATCCCCTATAATCCCATATAAATTACCATTCCATAGTCACGGTTTCTGTATTCGCGGTAGGTATTTTACGGAACGTATACCTCGCGAATAAAGAGCTTTTACTGTACCTACGGCAGGTGCACATTTATTATAAAATGAGCCTCGACCAGGCGCTTTGATCTATATTTATTCTTAAAAATCTGAGTGAGACTTCGTCGCAATATCATTATAACCCCTAAAGACGCCTGCAGGCCTAGACAAAACACCTTTCTGTTAACGTTCACGCTAAACTCTACGCCAGAATATATGGGAATGACATTACCGTGTCCTTTCCGCAGGTAATGTCATTCCCATACATTTTGGCATACCGTTTAGCGTGAACGCCAAGAGTAATGTGTTTTGTCTCTAGGCTCTGGACTGCATTCGAAAGCTGTGGTAGATTCCTACCAGGATAGATCGGAAGATCGGAGGAGTGGTACCTACACCGTCAAAGCGACACATTATTGTTTTCCGACATGCACGCGAACGAAGTCGCGGGCACAGCTAGTATGAAATATAAACATCTGACAGCTGAAGTGTCACGTTGTGACGCCATATTGGATTTTATCTGACGTTAGTTAGATCTTTGTTCCGGATCAAAATCTAATGTCTCATGACTCTCCAGCCCTGATATAAATTTATTTGGGGTCCGTGCAACATGTCTTTTATTCCACACTTTTTTATTGGTCCTCGTTTAAAAATCCTACATTAGAATTTGTGATACAAACGGTTTCACATGTAAAATTCAAACAATTCAAAAAAAAAAAGCTCATAAACCTACATGGGTACTGGCTTATGAAACGTTAGAAGCTAGGTGCACGGTTCCAATTGGTCGTTTCCTATGCAGAAGAGCTGGCAAGAAACTCCACGGTTACTCTTTAAAAAAATTGGCTTTCACAATGTTTTCAAATAACAACAGTGTGAGGACACACTATAGGCCAGTCAAAAAGTAGGTACAAAAATGACGTTTCCGTATTGACAGTTGGCAGCTTTTTACCGGGAAATGTAGACAAGCGATTTATATTCTACAGTAGAGTAGAAATAGAAAAAGTCACGCTAAGCCTGCAGGTGAAAGGCAAAGAAAATGGTCTACAAATCTACCGTCTAGAAATCCTACTACGTTTATTTCTTTTGGCTTTGTCGTAGCCGGGTCAAGAATAACTGTCTATTAACAAGCAAATCAGTCGATTTCGTCCCGTTTTAAGAATGAAAGGGAAATAAAGTGCTAACCGGACCAGTGTGTCATTTAGATCGTCAAACTAAGAATTTTAGAAATGCAGGATTATAGTCTCCACAACATAACTAGAATTCTAACCAAAGTCCAGTAACGGGAAAGTAAATTATCATAATCAGTAGGTTTGCATGCAAATAACTCAAAAGCCCTGTTCCCCATTCCCTTTACACTATGGTGAATGTATTTTATTACATCAATGGAACTGCATTTCAAATTTTCAATACTTATACATGGACTGTCATTTGTTTAGTTTATTCGTCAAATAACACTTCGAAATTCGAACGGTGGCGGTGTCGAGATTTCTTGCTACACACAAGAATCTTTTGGCGCCTGAATGACATTGACATGGGGCCATGTTTCGTAAACATTTGTGAAATTGTGGCAGGAAATCGCATTGAAAAACAATATGGCGTCGTTAATTCCGATTGTGGCCAGGTGCAAAAAGGCGGCTTATTTGTCAACTCGGGCGAATCGACACATTTGAATAATATACTTATTTTCGGTAGGCGATTCACAAGAATTGAATTTATTTGTGAGTGAATTGCCAAGTCCAGAAAAACCTACATACATGGCAATTGGCAAGTTATGAATTTTCGTGGCGTAGGTAGATACAATTTGAAAATAAAAAACTAGTTTTACAGAAAAAAAAAACACAATCGACTTCCAACTATAACTTTAGGAAGTCGGTGTCCTTGGTTTCGTATTTTAGTTTTTTGGCACAGTTTACCAAAAAATACAGTTATTTTTCACTTTGTAGTGATTTTTGGACATCGATTGTTTTTTTTTTTTTTTTTTTTTTTGTTTTCTGTAGATACTTAGTAAAGTTAGGTACAGTTCACATCGCAGCCAGTGTGGGCCTTATACCAATATTTTAAGGTAAGAAAGTTCTGAACCAACCAAGATAAAATTACCATGTTTACAGAGAGGACCTCAACACATAGTTGACTAAGAAAGGGTTTGACCCGGTGACCTCACGATCGCCATACAACGTGTTACCTCAGCTATTGTCGTTCCAATATTTATGGCTCCCAGCCCTGGCCGTACCGCCCCTCCCTCTCACCAAGACGCCTGTGTCCCAGCAATGGGAACATTATTGGCTGTATGGTTATTATGTTACATATTTATATATTTTTTTTATAATATTTTTTTATAAAATAATAAGTCCGCCTCTGTTCATGTGTGTGCATAAAGTATAAAATAAATAAAATAGTAATAAAAATATATATGTTACGCCTGTCATAAGGATAAGACCCTTTTTCTAAGACTTGTTATTATTTTAACATAAAGGTTTATTTTCTTTGGTTTGACTCGTGTCTTTCATCGCAAGCGCTACTGCATGAGCGCTAGGCATGGAGCTCCTGGGTTCGATTCACGAGTCGGGCAAAAGTTATTGGGTTTTCTATTAGGATTTTTTTATTAGCAGTTCGAGGTTGCATTCGTGCCCGTTGATGGCAAAAGGCTCGCTCCCTATTACGTGGGACGTAAACATAACTGGCGAAATGTGGGTGTACTATAGCAACATACCTCTGCCTAATCCTTCGGGGAAAACTGGCGTGATATTACGTTTTTTTTTTATCCTGATCTTTCCCACGGTTGGACAAAGGCCTCCCCTAAGTCCCACCAGTAGGCTTAGCATGACGCTTTCTATTACTACTCTCCCGGAGAATAGATATAGCTTGTCTACATTTCTCGGTACAAAACTGTCAAATGTCTACACGGAAACGTCATTTTTGTCTACTCTTCCGTCGACAAAACGCTTGTCTACGGTTCTCGTGCTGACCCTGCAGGAACTCTTTTCCCGCGCTACCTCGAACCAGCCCTCGCGATACGCGCCCAAGTCATCTCGCCACCATATCCTGGGCCGACCGCGGAGGATGACCTTCAGGCACCCATTATGCGGATACTTGCTCAGCGGTCGTCGATATTATATAATGTTATATTATTATTATTAAATATCCATTATTTATGAGTCAGTCTGTTAACTGTTTACGACGCCGATGTATACTAAAACCAACTCAATAACAATCCATAATCCGTTAGGTAACAGCCTATGTCCAAGGCCAAATACCAGAATATGGCAAACACTTTCTTTTCTAAGCTAATTCGGTGACAAAGAAATACAATCAAGTTTGCAAGAATGCCAACAAAAACTAGTTTTGCGAAAAATGCGAAACATTTTTTAAAACTATAACAACAATACTAATTAGTGAGAGTCCAGGTAGTTTCTTAGAAATGAATACGCAGACGGACAGACAATGCTATTGTGTTCGTTTGTTAACAAAATCCGTAATACTGGGATTGAATTCTTGAAATACTAAACTGGAATGTTAAATTCTCTTACCTATATAAGTTTATTTTATTGAATCTTAGCCGCAAAGTTTATCTATAATCTATTTACAAACTACGGTCACGGCTAATTTCACACAAAATTAATTAACTAGTATGTTTTGCGTTTTTATGCTCTGCCAAAAAATGGCATTTAGCAAATAAAATAATTGGTTTCGTCTTCACAGTTAAACAATATTCATTGCGTTATTTATGTTGTCGAACAGACACATTTTTCGAACATATGAAGCAATGGTTTAACAATCCGTTTCAAAACGATACAGATTATGATGAATCGTGAATTACGCAATTAGGGTGCAGGTTTGTCGTCAAGCCCATGACCTTCCCACAAAAGTCGCCGGCCGCATCTATGAGTAAATAGTCTCGCTTTAGCCAGCGGTTTCGCCCGCATAGATGTCGGAAATTACCCACAGAAACGTACTACCGGGATAAAAAGTATCCTATGTGATAAACTATCTGCGTGGCAATTTTCATCGAATCAATCCGTTCAGCCGTTTTTGCGTGATTGAGTAATAAACATATAAATATCCAAACACAAACTTTCGCACCAATAAAAATCTGCTTAATAGTATTAAAATTCTATATGTTACGGTTAAGATATTCTTATAACCAACAATATAAGTGAATGAGCTTCTGTAACAACTCGTCCGAAGCCTGCATAACTGATAGGCCACACAATTGCCACACGACACATCACCCATTCACTACACTTGTAGAACGCTGGCTATTGCCTACTGTAGGGCCACCATACGACAGATGTAGAAGGACTGTCCCAATTATAATACAGAAAAGAATTGGTCTTAAAGCTGGAAGTAGACCAAACTCAAAACTAAAGCTGAAAGCATTTACTGTAATTACTCCAATTACAGGAACATTTGAAATGTCAAGGAGATGAAACTGTTGCCCATTCTACAGGGGCATTTCAAACTGTACTTTTCCAGTTTTAGGTGACCTTGCATTGTATAGACTATTTTAATACTGAGAAGTCAGCTTATGGTGGAAATTTAAATAAATAGATTAACATCTGACGCTTGTGATACAGGAACTCAAGAGCTCAAGAGCACAAGACCCAAGGCTACAGTGATGTTAGTGAACTGATGTGGAAAAAAAATGTGCGTACACATGTAGAAGAACGCCAAAGTCTAGTAGGAGTGGAGAAGAACGAGCAAGAAACTCCATGAGCACACAACTCATGGACAACAATATAAGTAACTGTTGGAATACTGAGAAAATGAATACTAAATAAATTGTACAAAATCTTTTAAAGATCAAACAAAAAGGAGTAGGTACAATGTTTCCTTGTGTGAGTCATTTCAGATATTTTACTCTTATTATCGCCGTTAATTGATTAAAAGCGTCGAATCGCATAGCCGGGTAATCCCAACCACAATCTTTAAATTTCGGTGCACAAAGACTTCATGGACATGCGCTAACATCCGATAGTTCGAACAGAGTGAAGAATATTACCCGCTGTATTATGTAGTGAGATGTATGACCGAGAAGGATAGAGGATTCCACTGTGGATGGAGATTCCACTGCGTCTTGACACGCTTCCACTATCCACCACCCACTTCTTGCAACATCCACAGAGGAATGTAAGCTGGCTGGCTGACATATATGGGAAATAATTTAATTTAATATCCTGTGTCTCCTCATAATAATTACTTTGCGTACCTACTGTAGTGTGTGTAGTATGGAGCCCAGTTTATCGAACAGCGGGCTTAGCATGACAATTTGTATTTCTACGAAGAATAGACAGTGCTTTTTCAATACAAAGTGACATTTCGTTCCTACATTTTTGTTAACGCACCGTAGATATCCTTCTACAGTCTGTCATTAGTCTTTCGTTTCTTACGATATTTGTCTAGGTCCTTATAAATGTAGACTATTTCAGAAGAATATTTCTTCCCAAACTGACAACAAAACTTTCTACTCGACGGCCACAAAGTATATACGATTATCTACAAAATCATGATTCGTTTAGAACGCATAACTGTGATAATGAATACAAAAACATAGCTATCTTATCCCATTGTGCATCATTTATTTAATAGTCATGTCTATTCTTCCCTCGACAAACCGGTGCTCGTGCTAAGCCTGCTGAACAGACAGCTGTGCTGCTGGACAGTTTTGCTGCCCTACTTTTTCTTACCAGCTCAAGCACTAGGAAATGGTGAAGGGCGGACGTTTTGGAGGACTATCTTATGTAATTTTGACGTTCGAAAAGTGCTGATTCTCAGCCTTGACTATAGATTTAGATTTTGAAGGGATATGATGGTTTTAAAAGAAATAATCGATCGTGTTGGATTTATTTTCTTAATTTATGTAATGCTTTGTGCCGACCTTTTTGTTTTTTTGTATTTTAGTGTTTATCAGCGGTTTGTAAATTGGCCTTATATTTTATAGTCGTTACGTTAACTAGCTGAGTAAATTTAATTTTATGTAAGTTTTCCGAAATAAATACAATTAAGGGCTGATTTTTCAATTGTCAGTTACTACTTTTATCTGAAGAATAAATCTGACAGTTTGGCATATTTTCTATACAAAAAACTGTTACACCGACATATTTATTCCTCAAATAAAAGATATCTGACTATTGAAAAATCTGCCTTAAGTAAAACAAAGTGTTCCGTGGCTAGTTCTGTCATGGCCAATATTTTAAATCCATCAAATTTCGTTTTTTATTTTTATTTCGGTAGAATATTTCGCCGCAAATGTAAAACCTGAGAACCGGAAGGTTTCATTCAGACAATCCCAACACCATGAAACTGGTATTTCCAAATGATTTCCTTTATATTTCCTGATCGCCTGGTCTCCCTCGCCTTACGTATCAGTAATGCTGACCCGGCGCGGTACGTGCTTGTCCGCGGTTTAGATAACTGCTTGTCACCGCTGCAGCTACTGCGTGTGCAGCTACATATTGTGCGTATTGCATGATATGGAATGGGGCAGTTTCAGGCTGTTTCGTAATGGCCATGTTTACTTTGTAATGCCCGTTGATTATAGCGTAAGTCACCCTTTAACTGCACCACTGTGAAACCTCGTCCAGCTGACTATGCAGAAAAGCTTCCAGATAGCCACCAACCCTTAACTTACCACCAACTCTTAACCGAGACTCTTGCTTTAGAAAGCCTATGTAAAAGAGTTTCCTGTGCCCTAAGTTAGGGTAGATTTAACGAAGCACGGATGGGTCTTGTACCAAAACAAATCCGTGCTGTGCTTCGGAATGCATGTTCAATCCAAGGCCAATCGGAATGCGTTGTCGAATCAGTAGCGTAAAATCGAAATACTAGGGCCTCTGATCACGTTCAGTTTCATTGGTGAAATTGATTGTAGAAGTAAACTGTTAACTTTCTGTCAAACCTACGATAAAATCATCGATGATTTCGTTCATTTTCTAAAGACCGAGTAATGTTCTGTTTTCCGAGTACTTTATCATCACATTCATTACAAACAAATATAAGGATAAAGATTGCTTGATTGTTAGGTGCTTAAGTACTTCGCTTCTAGGAAGTGATGCCTTGCATCGGCGCAGTATGGTGCACCATTAGTGATGTCACGTTGATCACGTATATCTTTGTCGATAGACAACTGTTAACCTCGGAAATCCCTTCGACTTTGTTTTGAATAATTAGTTTCCTGATTAATTTCTTGCATGCTAAGAAGATGGGCTCCAGTAACGTCCTTTGATGTGTTTATGTGATCACCGATCGGTTTCCTAATAGTGATCAGTGTGCTTACAAAAAAGCTCTGTTTTAAGGTAAACGGACACTTATCAGAGCTGAAGCAAGCGAAGGAGCCGAAACAATCGAATTTTAGAATGACTTGTATGAAACCCTATGAAACCTCGCACACCGATATATCCGAACCGAATCGGACGAATCGCCCGAAGAATTCGGAAAGTTTTCTTGAATTCGGCGCGGGTAAACTGTTTTATGCTTTCTCTCTCACTTTACTCTCTGTTCTTTCGAAGTTCTTTCTGACTTCTGTCATTGATCTAACTCAAATCTTATTTAAATGAAATTTTAAAGACTAGATTAGACGAATCTCTCAGCCTTTAAAATTGCATGTATGTTTATATCCCTAAATTTAGGTGAGGTTCCTACAATTTGGAAGTCGGCGATAATCACCCCGATCCACAAAAAAGGGCCTAGAGATCTGGAAAACTACAGGCCCATATCCAAACTATGCATTTTCGCTAAAATCCTGGAAAAAAATATTTACAAGCTTTTCTTAAACTAAGCATCAGCGACCGCCAACATGGTTTCCTGCGAGGTCCGCCACAACCACCAATCTCATTCTTTGTGGTGACTACTTGACTGAATATATGGCTCATCGCACACAAGCAGATGTAATCTACACAGATTATAGCAAGTGTTTTGATCGCTTGGATCATGCTATACTGTTGCGTAAGCTATCGGCCATAGGTATCAGTGGAAATCTCTTTAGGTGGTTCTCATCTTATGTGGCCAACAGATATCAAACTGTTGTTCTAAACGGATACACATCGAGAACTATGATTACCCCATCAGGGATTCCACAAGGATCGCTTTTGGGACCCTTGTTATTTAATATCTTCATCAATGATGTATCTTCATGTTTCTGTAACTCAACAGTTCTTTTTTTTGCGGACGACATGAAGATTATAAGTGAAATCAAAACCTTTGATGATGCTGAACGTCTCCAACATGATCTGGACAGATTCCAAGAGTATTATATGGCCAACCGCTTAGATCTAAACGTCTCGAAATGTTATACATGTACATTTACTCGTAAACCTAAACTTATTCTTTACGATTACAAACTAGCCAACACTTCTATAGCCAGAGTTAATACGATTAGAGACTTAGGCGTCACCTTTGACTCGAAACTTCTTTTTGACACACACATCGACAATATTATTAAAAAAGCTTCCAAGGCACTAGGTTTCATCATGAGGATATCGGCCGTATTTTTTTTTCTTTCGTTGTTTGTATATGTACCTATAATTCACCAAACGGTATTGTAACTGTCAGAACAGATGGGCTTCTTGCACCCTTTCAAATTATGTCTTCAACATTACTATCGTGGTTCTATCCCTGCGGCGTTCGCCCTTCAGATAGTTCAAATGCTTGGCAGAGCTACTCTAACAGACACACCCCCTATACATCGATATCAGTTACCCAACGCTATGAATCATCGTCTGTCTGTCAGTAACTATTTAAGTAACGTTGGCTTATCTCCGCGTTTAAAATAGACACGAAACGTGCCAGTTGACCGACTGGTTTAGATATAAATGCGTTATGTAATTAATGCTTGCAATTGTACGCGTTAATAGATTCATTACAGGTTGGTTAAGATTTTTTTTTATTGTTAAACTAGAGATACGGAACTCAGTCTCTAGAACAGAATCTCGATTTTAAACAAGATTTTAATAGAGCTCACGACGGGCACGTGTTTGATCAGAACGTGGATGAAGCAAAAGAAGTAAGTATAGGGATTGGCAATCTATTGTATAACACACAATCAATTTAGAATATGAATGATTTTGAAGAAAATTCCTAATCCATTGCTTCATTTACATGAATAATTTGTCTGCTCAACAAAGTAAATAACGCAATTGATGTTATCGAACCGTCAAAAGAAAGCTGTTCATACTCTTAGTGTGTTTCACAACTACCCCGTAAGTATAAAATCGGTAATTTGAAATCATGAACTCAACTCATGAGTACTGCTAGAGTTGGGCCTGATTTTTATAACACCCGCTTTTGCCAGTGGCTGCGCCCGCGCGGAACTTTCATCCCCTATTTAACACCCTTAGGGGTTGAATTTCGAAAAATCCTTCCTTATTCCTTGTCTACATTTTAAAGGGAACCTCTGTGCAAAATTTCACCTTTCTAGGTCTAAGAGTTTTGGCTGGGCGATGATGAGTCAGTCAGGACTTTTCTTTTTATTTGTATAGATTTAACTGACAGGTAGAAAAAGAACGAGATTGAGAATGCTTATGCGGCATAATATTCTAAGTTGTCTAAGCACAACTGCCTAATTTGACAGCTCCATTTTTTGTCCTTCTCTCACTAAGATCAATTAGGTCAGACGTTATCAATTTTATCTGCAAACTTAAAATTCTGCAAACGATCAGTCAGCGACTTATTCAAGGCTACTATTTTCGTTTATCACTCTCAACGCAAATGATAAGAACGCTTTGTCTGTATTATGTATGTATGTTTGTCTGCACAGACGGCTGGGCGTCTATTTCTATGCTCGCTCGCACCGCTTGCGCAAAGTGCGACAGTTGCACACTCAAACGCATTTGTTAACGCTCGCTACGCTTTTGAGGTAGACAGAGCTTGAAAGATCAGATGAGATATAAGGCATTTCCTTAAAGGTAAAATGAGTAGTTTAATAAGATAATTTAGTAGGGTATTATTCTTTTGACTTGATGTTTATCGAACTATACATTGTTTTGAACAAAAATAAAAAATGAAATTATTCTGTGGTTAACTGTAGGTTTCTCTTGTGATGATTCAGAGTCAGCGTTAGCACAGTGTTATTGGATTTTTGCGTCTTAAATTTCGCCCTGAGTCTGGATTTGTGTCCGGTTGATGGCAATAGGCTCGCCCCTTATTTCATAAGACTTAAAACTGGCGAAATGTAGGTGTAGTCTAGGTATACCACTGCCCAACCTTACAGGGAAAGAAGTCGCGATGTTACGTTACTTGCATTGCTATATGGAATCAAGGAACATGAGACTTGGTTATTCCGACTTCAGCAGGGTTAGCATGAGGCTTTCTATTTCTACGAAGAATAGACAGTGCTTTTTCAATACAAAGTGACATTTCGTTTCTCCATTTTTGACATCGCACCGTATATATCCTTCTACAATCTATCATTTTGTCTTTCGATTCTCGATCTTTGTCTAAGTCCTTATAAATGTAGACTATTTTAGAAGAATATTTCTTCACAAACTGTCAAAATCACACTGACAACAAACTTTCTATTCGATGGCCACAAAGTTTATAGGTACGATTAGATTATCTACAAAATCATGATTCGTTTAGAACGCATAACTGTGATAATTAATAGAAAAACATAGCTATCTTCTCCTGTTGTACATAATTTAGTTAATAGTCATGTCTATTCTTCCGTCGACAGATCGGTGCTAAGCCCGCAGATAGAGAAACCCAAGATTACAATAAAATACCGCAAAATATCACCAAAATACCGTCTGTAATCGAGTAAAAGGAAGAAAGAAAAAAAAAATAACATCACGCCTTATTTCCACGAAGGGTTGGCCAGAGGTGTACCTATACCTAAGTACACCCACAGTTCGTCAATTTATGTTTAAGTCCCATTTAATAGGGAGCGACCCTATTGCCATCAACTGGGCACAAATCCAGACTCCGACATGCTACGGAGACATTCCATATGTAAAAACCCAATTACATTTTGCCCGACCTTGGAATCGAACCCAGGACCTGTAGCACTTGCGATCATTATTTTTATTTTATTTTATTTTATTTTATTTTATTTGGGAAAAAAAACGATATTACATTAATAACACTTATCAGTAAGGTATATAAAAAACAAAATCAATGTAATAACCACAACATTTTCCACGTATTAACAAATAGGAATGGGCTCATCGGTAAGCTAGTTATTTTCTCATTTATGGAAACATTTTGTAAATATCATTACAAGCTACCTAACTAGTCAGTTACCGCAAGGCATATCCGAATTGTTTAGCACATCAATAACTTTACCTCGAAAAGTATTTTTATTTAGCATAAATATATCAACGACGAAGCCTTCAACTTTGTAATCATTATAATTATACTACTTCTTCATAGAGGTATATAAGCGATATCATTCTATCCGAAGACAGTGAATACAAGAAAACATCAAATCCTTCTAAAATTAACAACTTAATCAACATTTCTTGACTTCAATCAACACTCTCAATCAATGAACCTTCACACGATATATTAGTATCTAATTACTCCTCGCCGACCAATCAGGAGAGGACACAGAATCATCAAATAAACAGAGAGCCAATCAACTGGCTGTACTGTTGTTATTAACAAACCGTTATCGAAGTGCAATCATGTCAATCTTGCCACTAGATGGGTTGGTTATAGAAGGTTCACAAGAGCTTGATGAAGCTACAGAAATTAATTTATCCGGCAAAGAACATCTTGCAGAGTAAGTAAATTGAAGTGGCAGTGGGCTGGCCATGTATGTCGAAGGACCGATGGCCAGTGGAGCAGACGAGTCCTGGAGTGGAGATCGCGTATCGGCAAGCTAAGCGTGGGACGCTCCCCAGCAAGATGGACCGAAGACCTAGAGAAAGAAGTTGGGACAGACTGAATGCGAAAGACGGAGGACAGGGTGTAGTGGCGCAGCCTGGGAGAGGGCTATGTCCAGCAGCGGACTGCCATAGCTTGGGTTGATTGATTGATGAAGCTTCGCACTAAGGACTTGCCTCGCAAACATCATTATTTTCACCCAGTTGTGGCCTCTCTTTTCTTCCGATTCCAATCCCCACGTTCCATTGCCAGGCTCTTCCAGGCTCTAACTGCGATGGTAACCCCGAGCAGTTTGTTTTCCAGTCCTTGGACGCCACTTGATCACTTCCTTTCTTCATCTGTCCTCACTGCGCCTTGCCAGGTGTCCTTTTGAGTTCCATATACCACGCAATACTCAAATTAAATTTGGTTCTCTTTATAAAAAGCTTGTTGAAAACAAGACTTTTCCCAAGATTAGTATACTAGGAAGCAGGCAAAGGTAACTTTGGTCGTGATTTACCATAATTTACTGTAATTATTAGTTACCTAAATACAAAATTCGCCCCAATATCAGTATCAAAAGTTAATAAAGTTAAATAAGACAGTCGCCCAAAAGCCCGCTCGCCACCATTTCCTAGTGCTTTAACTGGGAACAAGAAGTGCTAACTAACTCCCCAGCAGCACAGCTGTCTGTTCAGTTAGAAGAATTTGATAATTATATTTTTTATATGCAACAAGCGCTTGAAATCATATTTAGTGCTACTACTCCTTCTGAAAGTGCTTAAACCAGAGGCCCAACGGTATCGGCCCAGACTTACGACTTAAGAGTCATGGATCATGAGCTCAAACCCAGGCAAGCACTTTACTTTGTATTTAATTTCATCACCACTGCTCTCAAAACGGTGAAGGAAAACATCGTGAGGAAACCGGCATGTCCTAGAACCAAAAATTCGAAGACATGTGAGTATAACATCCACCAATCCACACTAGGGCTGCGCGCTAGATTATGGCTTAGTCCCTATCATAGAGTGGAGGTATGTGTCCCAGCAATGGGAAAAATATAGGTTATCCCCTTCTGGGGTCCCGTCAAAAGTGATTCTTCTGTAGCTAACTTACTCAATGTGATTGGTTAATTGCCTCGTTAGCGCTAACCAGCCCGTGTGATTAGCATAATATAGTGCGTACCTACCTGTGGTGTGCGTACAGATAATTATGACGTTACATGCATGGGAACATATTCGGGTTACTCCGACCAAGTGTGAGATGCAGTTAAGTTAGCGCGTTGGTTAGTCGAGGAATAGGACCTTTTAGTTATTCAACGGTCTATGGTATTTCCATTAGCTTTAGAATAAACTTCACCGAAACCCTATTAGTCTAGAAAATTTAGCTATAAAAAATTGGAGCAGCACAGTTTAAGCGCTCGAATTAAATGTTGATTCGCCCGAGCGAACCAACATTTTTTTCAGAAGTTGTCGATTCGTCATGAATAATTTTAGGCGAATCGTTAACCACCCAATGATGGTACTTTTGATAACATATTTCTATTAGCCTGACACTTGGGACATCGGTCAAGGGGGTAATAACTAGCCAATTACCTATCTCAAAAATGTTTGTCCTTCTACCAAATATTCTGTATACACGCAATCCGTAGTTCATTCATTCAGAACGTTCATCAGTATTCGATCGAGTATTCGATCGAGAGAATAGTATATTACTAATACTATTCTCTCGATCGAATACTGATCTAAACTTTAGCTAAACCAGATTACCAAAACTACAGAACACTACCACTTTAAATAATAACGGCCATACTAAAATCACAACATTCCATTGAGTGAAAAGATCACAGCAGTATTCCATATTTGATTTTACAACTGGCCAGAGATGAAACGCAGCTGAAATAATTGCCTTTGACGTGCACACAGTGGTCCAATTTTCCACAACTAGGAAGATAATAATCGGTCCTTGGAAATCATTTAATCTTTTTGTGTCGGCCGTAATTTGCCCAATAGTGGATGCGTTTATTTTTTCCGCTTATTCTTAAGTAGATTTTGAATATTTGTTTTTGAAAGTATTTTTTTTTATCTATACAATAAAACAAAATTAGAGTGTCTGTTTGTAATGTTAAAATAACAGCTTTTTCTAAAAACATCTCAAAGTAAATTCGTTACTAATAACAAAAAAAACTGTTTTTAATTTTTGCTTGTCAGTTTCTTCCAACTTATCTCCGAAACCGCTGTACTGATTTTGACGGAGCTTTAATTGGCAGATAGCTGAAGTATTAAGGAGTACATTAGGCAACTTTTTGTCTCGGTACCACGTTCCCGTGGGATGATTTCCGACATCCACGCACGAAGCTAGTCCGCAATAAGATTTTTGCACCATACAACACAAAAATGTTGAAGGGACCCTAACGTGTGATGCGTGTTGCACAGGTAGGTACACACGCGCACCATCACCAAGAGCATGACATACTCATCTACAAACGTTGCCGTTAGTAAACTCCGTTATGACTGAGTAGTGAAACAAAAACAAGAGTTATCTACAACAACAGTTAACAGCTGCTTATCTGCTAAGCAAGCAGTTAAAGTTAACTACAGATAAGATAACGGGGACAAGTTTTATAACTTGCAAGCTTGACACTGATTTTGCACTTCCGAATGATGTTGCTGAGTTTGTATGGAGGTTATCGATAAGAATGGTAACGTGAGAGCATTTTTCAATACACATACCTACATAGAAAACTTACGTTAGTTTGAGGCAGACACTACAGGGCCTAGAGACAAAATACATTTCTGTTAGCGTTCACGTCAAACGCTACGCCAAAATGTATGGGAATGACATTACCTGCGGAAAGAATACGACGTAACCTTTCCGCAGGTAATGTCATTCCCATACATTTTGGCGTAGCGTTTGGCATGAACGCTAACAGAAATGTGTTTTGTCTAGGCCTGCTGATCGCCACTCGCTACTGTCATACATATTCGAAAAAAATCCTGAGTTAGAATTACTTTTTTTTTTTTCATGAGAAAAATTACAGACTTTTTCTATAATTTGGGAAAGAAAAATGAACAATATCTACTTACTAGGGGCTTGTGGGTAAATAACAATAGCTGCACGGGTCGATCGACCAGGTTAAGCTACGCTTGCCGCGGTTGGTCCGTGGATGGGTGACCATCTTTACATACCAAGGCCCCTCCATGCCTCGGAAAGCACGCTAAGCCGTTGGTCCCGGCTGTCATTTGTGGATCTTTGACAGTCGTTACGGGTCGTCAGAAGCCCGAAAGTCTGACAACCAGTCTTACCAAGGGGTATCGTATTACCCAGTAACTGGGTTGTGGAGGTCAGATAGGCAGTCGCTCCGTGTAAAATACTGGTATTCAGCTGCATCCGGTTAGACTGGAAGCCGATCCCAACATAGTTGGGAAAAGGCTAGGCAGATGATGATAGCTGCTGCCCGCGGCTCCGCCCGCGACAATGTTGAATATTATCCAAAGGAAACCATTTCCCATAATTAAATTCTTCATCCTAAAATCCTTTCTTAGCTGACGTCTCTTACTCATTATCTACCGCTGTGCCAAATTTCATCTTCATAGGCCCAGTAGTTTTTGAGAGTTCATGATTAATCAGTGAGTAAATGAAAGTATGAACGACTAACCTTTCGCTTATAGATTAGTGAAAGCATAACAAAATCAGCTACTTATATTCGGCGCATTTGCTCTTGATAATGGTTCGTGAGTGCGTAATGCATGCCTTAGCTGAAGCAGTAGAGACAACTTCTCCAACTAGGTTCACAACTGGAAGTTCATTGGAAGAAATTTATTAGTCAGAAACAAATGTTATTTGGCAAGAAAAACCGGAAACGGATGCTAGAGAAATCTCAGACAAAGACATTGAAAACAGCAAAATTTAAGACATTAGAGCAATGACTTAAAAAAGAGGAGCAAAAGCAGTTCGTCAAACGATTAACCGGAGAAGGTCGACCTGCACCAACTTGGCTGCGATGTCTTTAAAAGATCCCAAAGATAAATATCACCCGTCTCTCCACTAGTCCAATGTCTCTCATCATTTCAGCCGGAAGACGTCCACTGTTGGATATAAGCCTCCCCCAAGCTCCGCCACTTCGACCGGTGCTGTGCTTCCCACATCCAGCGGACTCCTGCGGCCCTCACAAGGTCATCGGTCCACCTTGTTGGAGGCCTTCCAACTTTTACATCTTCCGGTACGCGGTCGCCACTCCAGAACTTTTCGGCCTCATCGGCCATCTGTTCTGCGAGCAATGTGCCCTGCCCACTGCCACTTAAGTTTGGCAATTCTTCGGGCTATACTATGTCGGTTACTTTGGTTCTCCTGCGGGTCTCTTTATTCCTGATTCGATCACGCAGGGAAACTCCAAGCATAGCCCTCTCCATCGCAATGTCTCTCCTGTCCAATGTCTACTCTAGGATATTTTTCCGTTAAGGCTCGCAAACCTTCCCTATCCCTATCCTATGGGTATATCTTCCCTACCATTACGGCACCCTACGGTCTACTCCTTGATATGCAATGGTCTCTGTAGCACCATGATACATGAGGATTCAAGGGCTAGTGCAAATCTTGGTGTTCATTCAATTAATCGAGTCTGGTCAAACCACACTGGGGTCGGTGAATTTAATTCATTCATTAATTCATTCATTTCAGTCAAATAGAAAGGAAGCATTTAAACCAAGACCTAAATACAAAGGTACTCCCAAAACAACACAAAGTTATTTTAGGTAACAAAAAAGCGTGTTAACGTTCCCGAGTTTATAATGTTTATATTGAAGCCATTTTGAGGTAAGCAGGAGTCATCAAATAGGTTAATAGTACGTCGTACCGATAAAAGTGAAGTTAAAATACACAATGCTTTTGTTATACTTTTATGTTTAAAAGGGACTAAAAATACACTTTATTTGGGTAGATAAAAAGCCCATCGATTTTCAAGACGTTCAATTGTTTTGATCTTTGGTTTCATTATCTGCCTCGCTTTTTCCTACTTAAGTTAGAGACAGGTTCCAGTCTAACCGGATGAAACTAAATACCAGTATTTTTAGTAGTAACACCGATACCTTTGGAAAGACTGATAGTTAGATTTTCGGGATTCTGAATACCCGTATCGTCTGTCTAAGATTTACGAATGACAGCTGGGACCAATGGCATATCTAACGTGCTTCCCGAAGCACGGACGGATCTCGAAATGTCAAGAGCGGTCACCCATACACGAACAGAAGTCGAAAATTATCCCACGGGAACGTACAACCGGGATAAAAATATCCTATGAGTTAATCCCGGTTATGATCTATGCGTGCCACATTTCATCCGAATCCGTTCAGCCGTTTTTGCGTGATTGTGTACCAAACATCTAAGTATCCAAACGTCTAAACATAAAAACTTTGATATTTAAATTATTAGTAGGATATAGTAGGATTTATCTTACGTTTTTTAACCCGCTATTTCTATGATCATCATCATCATCATTTCAGCCGAAAGACGTCCACTGTTGGACATAGGCCTCCCGCAAGCTCCGCCACTTCGACCGGTTCTCTGCTTCCCGCATCCAGCAGACTCCCACGGCCCTGACAAGGTCATCAGTCCTCCTTGTGGAAGGCCTTCCAACTTTACGTCTTCCGGTACGCGGTCGCTACTCCAAAACCTTTCGGCCCCATCGGCCATCTGTTCTGCAAGCAATGTGCCCTGCCCACTGCCACTTAAGTTTGGCAATTCTTCGGGCTATGTCGGTTACCTTGGTTCTCCTGCGGATCTCTTAATTCCTGATTCGATCACGCAGGGAAACTCCAAGCATAGCCCTCTCCATCGCCCTTTGGGTGATTTTAAGTCTTTTATGAGGCCCATTGTGGGCGACCACGTTTCGGTGCCATATGTCATCACTGGCAACATGCACTGGTCAAAGACTTTCGTCTTGAGACATTGAGGTATGCGGGACGAGAAGATATTGCGAAGCTTCCCGAACGCTATTTCTATCGCGATCTTTCAATTCGAACACGGTTGTTAAAGCAATTTAGAACTCAAATAATTACAAAAAAATACTCTCTCCATTAAAATCTCAAACATAGTGCTCTGATCTTATAAAAACGGGGACAAAAAATGTGACAACATCAGAAACGGAGATAAAATAATGTAACATAATATTTTAGTGGCGCACGACATCAACATCTAACAAAACTATTATCTTGATTTTCTTTAATTTAATGCCAACTAAATTCTAGGGAAGGACCACCTACGACGTTTGAACTTTTTGTATCCCTTAAATTAAAAATCTTTTCAGACCAAATTCGACCTTATAGTGTTACTTGACGGTTCGTTTTAGATTGTGAACCTACAACGTAATAAAGCCATTTTTTCGAATGTTTCGGATGCATCTATATTATAAAGAAATAATGCAGTCACTCCTTTAAATGGACCTTTAATTTTGACAGACACCATTATGTCTAATTTTCTTTTACAGCTACAAAACTTATTTGTAACCAAAAAGAGACTTTAATCCTTTGAAATACGGGTGTGAATATGAAAAAGTAGACTGCAAATCGAAGTTTGTAAATATTCTCTCCTGATGATGTGTGGTCTGTGGGTTTTTTGTTTATAAATTGGGATTTTTGATTGAGTCTACAATGTAATTAAGTTATTCTGTGAGTTATGGAGCTATATTTTTAGATACAAACATAAAATTTTTGTGTAAACATTTACTTGGATGGTTGATTGCCTAAATATTTTCAAATTGATGAGCAAATAAACGCAATTAAACACTACACACAGCGCTCCATACTGGGTTTTTCTTATAGACATAATGATTATGTTATTGTCCATACAGTAAAGTAAAAAAACAGATAAATTACTTTTCCAATTATAATGTACTCAAAAAGCGATCACGCAAGCATCATTACTTCGCCGAAAAACAATTTTTATTTATAATTTTTCGGTAAACTTTTTCCGAGATAATTCACGTTTTGACCCACTGTGTCGAATCTTGACCTGCTAAATGTAAATGAGGGAATCTTCCCATTGGTCACGATCTCTATAGTAATTTCTAATTTTGACTAACAATAAAATCTCATCCATCTTATTCTGGCAAATCATTATGTTTGAGTACATCATTTCGATGGCTTTCAACGATTTTTTCGTACTTATGACGGACGGATGATGATTTTGCTCCTTATGTATAAGTACGTAATTCAATAGACCACTCATTTTTTTTTGACGTTTGTTAACAAGTGAACGTAATACTCGTACATAAGCAATATATATTTTCCTTCCTCACAATTACATGCATAAACAGCCAATAATGTTCCCACTGCTGGGACTGTTCACACGCGAGTCCACTGCTGGTTGATAGTGGTGGTTTTCAAGCACATGAAGCAATGCTTAAGAATTTCTTTAAAAATCTTTAAGTGTATGCACACAAAGTGTTATACGCAATTGTGATGCTAGACTACACAAACAGCGGTCACTATTGTAACCCCTAGCTAGAGTAACGAGGCACTCGAGACAGTTAGCAAAAAACTCAGATGATTTTTATAGACAAAGTTACGTGAGTCGTGAGTCGTGAATCCGCGCAGTTGGCCAGTCCTAAACATATATTATAAAGTGTGTTAAACCGGTTGTACACAACCCCATAACGTGTGTTTAATGACGGCAATAACCGTGTGTGCTGGCCTATAAACCTAGACCTAGCCTGGATCCTGTACCTACGTCTAAACGTCTAAAACATGCCGACTTTTAGTACCAGGAGAACATAAAACTGCGGGTTGATCGGAACTTCGAACATTGACAAGACAAAGGATTTCGTTTATAAGTAGAAGTCAATAAAATTATCACCTCTTTATTCTTTGTTACCCCAGTAATTACAATCTGAAAACTCTTAGCCTCAAGCCCTCTTCTTCTACTGTAACAATACTACTGTCTTATTATTGAAATAGGTAATAGGCTCGCCCCCTATTGAAGCTAGAGGAGGGGCGCGTGGATAAATGACACCAGCCACACGGGTCCGGGTTCCGTGTGGTGCCGGACGTAAAAGAATAGCACCATCCCATTTCTTACCGTGGGTGTCGTAGAATGCGACTAAAGGACTTACTAGAGAATGGGTAATAGCGTTCTATATACACTGCGATCGCCAACCCGCCTGCCAAGCGTGGCGATTATGGCAAACCCTCCCAGTTTTTTTGGGGGAGGAATTTGTCCAGCAGTGAACATCTATCGGAAAAATTGATGATAATGATAATGAGGCTCGTTACGGGGCTAGAGGAGGGGCCCGTGGATAAATGATAAGTTTTAAGCTACGCTTGCCGCGGTCTGTTATTAGATAGGTGACCATATTTACAAACCAAAACTCCTCTGTACACGGAAAGCACGTTAAGCCGTTGTTCGGCTGTAATTCGTAGATCTTATACAGTCATTACGGTTCATCAAAGGCAGGGCCGACAACCGGTCTTACCAAGGGGTATCTTATGGTTTATGACCCAATAACTGGATTGTGGAAGTCAGACAGGTAGCCGCTCCATGTAAACGTGAACAGCTGCATTCGGCTAGACTGAAAGCCAACCCTAACATAGGTAGGAAAAGGCTAAGCAGATGATTAAGGTATTTATCCTCGTTTGAGAACAGCCCAATTTCCAGTGAAATAAACATCTTCAGAAGCTCTCTTCTTCGTCTATATTCACAAATTGTTTATAAAAACCCTACAAAACATCTGAAACTTCTCAATCGTACTGAAATTCTTAATTAGTTCAAAACTTAATTAAAACCTTGAGTAAACTAATACCAAGTTGCCAAAATTAATTAGAATACAAAAATATTCACAGCCACGACTGCCTCTTAGTTAAAACTTAATTTTGTTAGTCAAACACTGTTTAACGACGGTTAACAGCCCAGTTAACTGAACAAACATGTTTAGAACTAAGTTTAATTTAACGAGCGGTTTGACGATACTTTGTTAGACGAAGTTGTTGCTTTTAAGGCTGATTTTTCAATAGTGAGATAACTTTTATTGGAAGATTAAATCTGACAGTTCTACATATTTTTTAAACAAAAGCTGTCAGACCGCAATATTTATTCCTCAGTTAAAAGATAACGGTATATTGAAAAATCATCTCTTAGGTACTGAAATATAAAATTAAGACATCGTACATCAGCAAATTAAAGTAAGTATAGCTTTGAAATTGAATCGAAATAAATAATATGCAGGTTCCGTAGGCATCAAACTAATATTTTAAATGTGAAAGTTTGTATGTTTGCATGTTCAGACGTTATAATTATACTCAATCATGCTAAAACAGCTGAACGAATTTGGACTAAATTTGGCACATGGATATAGATAACCTGGAATAACATAAAGGGTAATTTTTTATCCCAGTAGTACGGCCTCGTGGGATAATTTCCGATCTCCACGTGGGCGAAGCCGCTGGAAAAAGCTAGTGTTTTATAATTATTAGCTGGTAATTTAACATTCCCATTCATCAAAGGGGTAGGCAGAAACTTCAGAACGTGGTGACGTTCTAAAGTTTCTTCCTCCTTCCTCCTTTCGTTTCGTAAACGAAGCGAAAGAAATATGTAAGGACCGTTCATACGTCAGCCCTAGTGTGAGTTTCATTTAACCATTTCGATCAAACGCATCGAGCGCGTTCGGCGCTCCGATTGGTCCGTCACTATTCCAGCGCCAATCGGAGCGCCGAACGCGCTCGATGCGTTTGATCGAAATGGTTAAAGGAAACTTACACTAAGGCCTTTAAACGTAAACTCATGTGTTTAATTAAAATATGACTTCTTTAAAGAAATCTCACAAAACCAGACTCAACCTCTTTAATTCCATAAATTAGTCTGTTGAATTTGCACCAAAACGTTTTTTGTTCACACCTACTGAACCCTAATTAAAACTAGTTTCTGCACCCTAATTGCGTAACTCACGATTCATCATAATCTGTATCGTTTTGAAAAGGATTGTTAAACCATTGCTTCATATGTTCGAAAAATATGTCTGTTCGACAACATAAATAACGCAATGAATATTGTTTAACTGTGAAGACGAAACCAATTATGATCAATCGTGAGTTACGCAATTAGGGTGCTGATCTCCTCATCGCGTTAACTGTAACATCTCAGTCTTGCGTGTCAGTCCGTCTGTCATCGATTTCAGGCGTGTTCTCCGTAACTGTAGCGAATCCGTGTCGGATTATGGGACCTTTTTCTGTCTTTTTGCGACACTCGAGTCAGTGAGTTAACAGTTTTTTTGTTTAGTTTTTGTAGGATTGTGACTCACGCGATGTGTATTGTACTTAGTTTTTACTATATCAGACTTTAGACCGTTCCTTCCTCGTGGTCAAACTTAATGTTCAAACTGATTTGACCACGAGGAATTCTATTCCGGATAAACTACTTAGTTTAACGAAAAATATCCACCCTTTATAGTTGGTAAATATACTTGTAGTCATTAACAAAAATAATTTCCTTCCTCGTGGTCAAACTTAATGGTGAAACTGATTTGACCACGAGGAATTCTGTTCCGGAAAGTCAAACTGAGTGGCTATTTAAACTTTTTATCAAGCTGTATACATAGCAGTGTTATTGTACAATTATAAATAAAACATTACTTATGTCAATTTTATGACACATGACCACTCAAATTCTTATCCTGTTTACGAGTTGGTCGGGTTCGAACCCAAGCAGGCACATTACTTTGTGTACCTAATTTATTTAATTTAATCACACAACTGTTCTCAAAACGGTGAAGGAAAACATCGGGAAGAAACCGTCATGTCCTAGAACCGAAAATAATATGTAACATTTACCAACCCGCACTAGGCCCGCGTGGTGGACAACGGCCAACTCCGCTCACAGAGAGGAGGCCTATGTCCCAGCAGTGGGCACATTATAGGCTATTTAAATGTACCTCACCAATGAAAACAGGGAACTCTAGCACAGTATCCCACGACCGAGTATATTATTAACATTACCTCCTGTATCGGCAATAAAAGATACGCACCGTATAAGCTTATCGAAGCAAGTAGTAAAAACAAATGAAGGCTACATTACTTCTCTTATTTATATACTTGCTACATGTAGGTTTTACTTCAAGAGCTATCGCGAATGCCATCTTTTTCTATTGCTAGTAGAATGACAGAGACACGTATAGAATAATATCAAGTGATGAAAGTCTGTGGCCAGTTATGGCGAGTTGTCGTGAAATTAAAAAGCATAGCAAATGCTTGGGATCTGAGTTCTTATACTAAACAAACCGTTTGTATCTGAATCAAAAAGGTAAGCTATCCTTTGGAAAGGAATTTGAAAACTTTCATAACATCAAGCCTTGTTTCCCTGAAGGGAAGGGCAGAGGTATACCTATAGATACACTTTTATTTCGCCAGAAAACTCCGTAGCTTTTATTTCAGCTATGTGGTGTGGAAAAGCTGAAACAGCCATCTCTCCTCCTCTCGTCAAGCTGGCCTTCATTGGTTGCTTAGTGCAGTAGCTAATCCACTGCTTCATGTTCGAAATTATTATCTGCTCAACAACGTAAATAACGCAATGAATATTGTTGAACTGTCAAATGAAGCATTTCGTATTGTTAGTGTATTAATGCAATTGCCCTTCTGTTCGGTTAGTACCTACTCAAAATCAAAAGACAGTTATTCAAATTAGGCTGAGAATCAGCACTTTTCGAACGTCAAAATACATAACACAGTCCCCTAAAACACGCCCACCCTTCACCACTTCCTAGTACTTTAGCTGGGAAGAAGAAGTGGCGCAACAAACTCCCCAGCAGCACAGCTGTCTGTTTAGTCGGATGGACTTGATTCTATACATATCTACATAGGCAAAGTAATAAACAATAAGAGACACAGAACATTAATGAAATAAAATTAGTCATGTCAGCTAGCCATGCCAACCAAAAATCAAAATCTTCTCTTGATAAGACTGGTTGTCAGACTTTTGGGCTTCTGACGACCCGTAACGACTGTCAAAGATCCACGAATGACAGCCGGGACCAACGGATTACAATATTTTGATTTTGATTTGATTGGTATCAAATCAAAATCAAAATATTGTATGTCACATAAACGTACAGTTGTGGTGCCGGACGTAAAAGAATAGCACCAGCCTATTTCTTCCTGTGGGTGTTGTAGAAGGCGACTAAGGGACTTACTAGAGAATGGGCAGCAGCGTTCTCTATGCATTTTACCACCCTACTTCGACAACCCGCCTGCCAAGCGTGGCGATTATGGCAAAACCCCCCTTTGGAGGAGGTCTATGTCCAGCAGTGGACGTGTTTCGGATGAAATAATGATGATGATGAAACCTACATGGGCACTTATGAAAACGTCAGAAGCTAAGTGCACGGTTCCAATAGGTCGTTTCCTATAGAGAAGAGCCGGCAAGAAACTCCACGGTTACTCTTTTAAACATAATTGGCTTTTACAATGTATGGGAGGACAGGCGGACTTGTGGTATGAAATCATAGTCACCGATCCACGGACCAACCGCAGCAAGCGTAGCTTTACCTGATACATCGAACCGTGCAGCTATTACTTAGCCACAAGCCCCCCACAAGAGCTGAATATGTATAATATTATGAAATTCCTAGTCGACAAACAGTGAGTTTCTCTATGTATACATACAGTAGCATTTTAAATTATACACAAAAGGTTAACAGCCAACGATAAGCTCGTATCAACTAATGTTATTACGAGTATTATCGCTCTATTGTGATTTTCTAACTCATTATAGTACAACTTTGTACTTTATAGTTGTTTTAAGTTCTCATACAGGGTAAATTTTTAAGCAACGCAAACTATAACCATGATTACATATTATCATTCTAGACACCCCAGGGCAGAAAGCTGTTTCATAGAAAAGTGCAAAACCTACGCGGCCAAAATGTATGCAACAGCTGTTTTTTTTTTTTTTTTTTTCGAAAAATTTCAGTTTGTGCACTGGTAATTTTTTTATCCTGTATGCTGTGCAAGCAGTTATTTAAAAGCGTAGATTTTTAGAGCAGGATACATACACATGAACGTAACATCACGCCTTTTTCCCTGACAGGAGGGGCAGAGGTTTACATGTAGTCCACCCAGATTTCGCCAGTTAATTATAAGTACCATTTGCCAACAACTAGGCACAGATCTAGATTCCGCAATGCTACTTAGAAATTGTAGATAGAAAACCCTATAACATTATGTCCGACCTGGGAATCGAACCCAAGACTTCTTGTTCAGCTAAAGCGCTTGCGATCACTAGACCTAGAAACACTAGATATAGAGGGAGCCGTCATAGAGCAGCATAATTAAAAAAAACAGTGGCACTCCGGGAACACCGACACAAGTGAAAACTTGAACAATTACATGTGGTTTTTTCAAAATGAAAAATGAAATTGATTTATTTGCCAGAATATAGGTACTTAAATGGTAACATGGTAAAATAATTTTCGTCTCGCTATATTCGACTAAAATAGTCGTACAAATATTATATTACATTATAAAATAAAATAAATTAGCTTAAATAGATTAGATTATTTCTCACAGTTAAGACAGTTCATCAATTTGAAGATTCATAAATAATGTCAATAATTTTAATTTTAATAAGTGTTCATAAATTTAAATAGTCATACATCATGTCAGTTTAAAATGTAAATAATCATCTATTGAATAAAAACATCTGTCACAAAGCCAATTGTTTAAAGTTCTATTAAATTTTAAGTTATTTAGTTTTCTAATTTTTTCTCGTTTTGACAGTGTCGCGAGTTCAATTGTTTTCTCATCTCAAAAAATGGCCAATTCTTTTTGTTTTTGTTTTTTTACTTCAAATTCGTAGGTACAGTGGTGTCGGTAACAGACACCGTAACAGTGTCGCAAGTTCAATTGTTTATTCCCATCTCCAAAAATGCCCAACGCGCCTAAAGAAGTCTTCCCTTAAAAAAAAAAAAACACTGATGTAGCGTTTTCCCAACTATGCTGGATCACTTTCCAGTCTAACCGGATACAGTTGAAAACCAGTATTTTACATGGACTGACAGTCTATCTGAGCTCCACAACCCAGTTACTGGGTAGCAAGATAGCTCTTGCTAAGACAGTCAGACTTTTGGACTGCTGAGTGCTGACTACCCGTTACGACTGTCAAAAATCTATTCTTAATCATACTTATTGTTTAGCGAATTATACATAATAACGTATATTCAAACCAGAGAAGCAGTGGTGACGCAATGGTAACGAATTCGATTTACGAGTTGTAAGTCCTGGGTTCGAACCCAAGCAGTCACTTGACTTGATTAGAGAATGGGCAGCAGCGTTCTCTATGCATTTTACCACCCTACTGCAATCGCCAACCCGCCTGCCCAAGCGTGGCGATTATGGCAAAACGCCCCTTTTGGGGGAGGCTTATGTTCAGCAGTGGACGTCTCTCGGCTGAAATGATGATGATGATGATGACCACTCAAAAAGGTGAAGAAAAACATCGCGAAAAACCGGCATGCCCTAGAACCAAAAATTTCGAAGACATGTGACGTCCACCAATCCGAACTGGGTCCGCGTGGTGGTTTATGGCCCCCTCCCTCTCACAGCGAGGCCATACAAAGCACAAATGTCATTCTTTGACAGTGGTTAAATGGGATATAATTAAAACTTAGTATTTATTTTATTATTTATTAACTATGGATGACTGACAGCTAAAACAAACAGAATAAAAAATAATAAGTGAGGAATGACGGCCAATTACGGTACACGCAACAATAGGTACCTATACAAAGTATACCCAGTTTAATTTACGAACTAATGGCATAGTAAATACTCTCCCACTAGACCACAGTACTCGACCACCAATGTAAACAGAGCTTAATAGGTTGCGAATGACTGCACTCAAGACTAACAATGTTTACCAATATTAATTAGTAATTAAGTACAATGTTTTAATTCAACGTCAAACATTAGCAGTTTGTTGTTTCGGTAAACAAATTAGCGTACCATAGGCAAATGATGTTGAAAATATTTTTTACTCAGAATTTGCTTAGGCTCGTTAGTTAGAAGGGATTACGAAGAAACTGTTGATTGGACTACGATATTTAAAAAGCGTCTGAGAAGAGTCCTGGGCCTCAAGTCTACTATTACAATAGTGTTAGAATGGTCGATCATTGATTTCATAATTGTTGATTTTGACAAGTTTGGTAATTTACTAATATAATGGCGTCATTATGACTTTCCAATGGTCAGCCACTGACACTCCATTGAAAGAAATGGCATTTATTGCCGCGAAGTTACCGGCAACTGTAGCGTGGGACGCCCCCCAGCTAGATGGCCCGACAACTTTAAGAAAGTGGCTGCGGGCAGAGTGGATGTGGAAGACGGAGACCAGCGGGCTTAGCACGAGCACCGATTTGTCGACGGAAGAATAGACATGACTACTAACTAAATGATGTACAATAGGAGAAGATAGCTATGTTTTTCTATTAATTATCACAGTTATGCGTTCTAAACGAATCATAATTTTGGTAGGTACAAGCTTTGTGGCCGTCGAATATAAAATTTGTTGTCAGTGTGATTTTGACAGTTTCGAAAGATTCTTTTTTCTGAAATAGTCTACATTTATAAGGACCTAGACAAATATCGTTACGAAAGACAAAATGAGAGATTTTTGAAGGATATTTACGGTGCGATGTCATAAATGGAGAAACGAAATGTCACTTTGTATTGAAAAGTCAATGTTTATTCTTCGTAAAAATAGAAAACGTCATGTTAAGCCTACAAGGTGTTGTGGCGAAGCCTGGGAGACACTTATATCCAGCATTGGACGGCATTAGGTTGACTTGATTGATTGAATTTTTTGATAAGTAACAATATTGATCACAATGATTCGCATAATCTCGCACTTGGCCGGTTTTTTTGGTCACCGACGCAAAATTTCCACGTTCTTCTAGAATCAAGTGCTGAATTCATGGTTACAGTTTTACGCTTCAGTGTTCCTGCCATCTTATGTGCTTGAAAAAAATCAACATGCTGAGCTGTCATCACATTGAAATCAGTCCTAAAACATTTTCACTGATTATGAACATCAGAATGGCAATGAGAACGTTCCTGTAAAAAAGTCTATTCTTGTATTTTACATTTAGAAAAAAGATGTTATTTCAACAGTACAAACAGACACTTGAATTTTATTTATTTGAATGTATAGATGTTCTCGTTAAAGACAGGTCACCATCTGTACTTGTTGTTAACAACTTGTCGTTTAGCACTCATTCCAAGCAGATACAGAGTTTAACGCAAAAAAGATCGTAACTGTGACGTCACGCTAATAGGGAGTTAAGGAGTTTCAGACGGACGGAGTATCGAACACGCGACTAACTCACAAATGGGATTTGTTACCTTTGAAAACGAAATCGGAATATTCCACAGCTCTATTCATCCAATGAAAGTTTAGATGTTTAATTCTCACGCAAAAACGGCTGAATGGATTTGGACGATATTTGGCACACAGATAGTTCATGACCTGGCTTAATATACAGTGAAACCTGGTTAATTGGGATCTCAAGGGACCAAGGATTTTGTACCATTTAAAGAGGTTTTCATTTATCCAGTTTTCCAATTAGACAGGTTTAAAATTTAGTTGTCTCATTTACAGAGGGCCCGCTTATAGAAGTCGAAATGTACCGTTATTCCATTTATAAAGGTGAAAATTTTGCGAAAGAAATTCAAATGTTTGTAAACAATCGTGTCGTCGTAACCTGTCCCAACCTGATAAATTGTCTCACTTATAAAGGGAATTGAGCTCCAGAGTCCCAATTATAGAGGTAAACATCGAAAAAATCCTAGAAATCAAATCTCATTTAACCAAGTTCGAAAAGTCCCATTAACAGAGGTATTTCGATGAAAAAGTGCCGGGACCTCATTGTAGTTCTCAATAATAGAGGTTTCTCACTTATCCAGGTCCCACTTAACCAGGTTTCATTACAAACTTTTTATCCCGGTAGTACATTCCCGTGGAGTGATTTCCGGCCTTCACGCGGGCGAACCAGCTGGCAAAAGGCAGTAATTAAAGAGGAAGTCTGAAAGTGGCATAGCAGGCTTAGCACGAGAACCTTAGACAAGCGTTTTGTCGTCGGCAGAGTAGACAAAAATGACGTTTCCGTATAGACAGTTGACAGTTTTTAACCGAGAAATGTAGACGAGCGATTTCTGTTCTACAATAAAGTAGAAATTGAAAACATCAAGATAAGTCTGCTGGTGACTGAAAAGATGTGTTCAAATCGGTTGTCATGGTATGGGCATGTAATGAGGAGGAGTGAGGAAAACGTTTTGAGGAAAGTTTCGAGTATGAATGTGGATGGATAAAAAAAATAGGAGGAAAGGAAACAATGGATGGACTGGGTGAATGATGATATGGGTAAAAAGGAAGTGACTACTGAAATGACAACTAATATGTGTAATATGAAAAAAGACATGTTGAGCATGTTGTGAATTGTTTACGTTTGTAACTTCATTATGAAAACAAAGCTGTTGTTCACCGGACTGACGAGCCTAAGTAAATTGACATACCTACCAGCTCTATTTTAAATTTAGTTGGTGTTGATGACACTATACAGAAAAAGTTTTAATCCTTTGCGCAAACTTTAACCATGAATTCGACATTTATCATTCTAGACCCCCTAAACTTTCCGCCGGTTATACAATAAAAAATCAGCTGTTCCGTACATTTTGACCGCGTAGGTATTGCACTTTTCTATGAAACAGCAGATTTTTTTTATAACCGTCGAAAAAAATTTCTTCACTAGAATGACATGCTGAATTACCTGTAGAGGTACGAGGAAAGGGGTGTAAAGTTCACTCATCTTCTATTGAAAAGGGAGGATCCTCCAACCAGACGGGTGTTGTATCTGATGAGCTACTTACTGCCCGACAGTTGATATACCTAGTTAATCCCTACTTAATATTATAAATGCGAAAGTAACTCTGTCTGTCTAATTGATACGCTTTCAAGCCTAAACCTCAGAACCGATCGTCAAAAAATTTGCCAAAGATATAGCCTGGGGTATGGAGAAGAACATAGGGTACTTTTTACGCGATGATCGACATCCATGCGAGCGGAGCCGCGGGAAAAAGCTAGTTGTAGATATAGTTGCGAGGTAAACTCGGCTTGCGCGATACATGATTTTGCGTGACGTCAGTGAGACGCGTAGTTCGCATGTGGCGTTGCAGATGCTGCCACAAAACGTACCTATGATATTAAAAAAAAAAAACTAAATAAAACATAGGCTTTTTGTCTGTAAAAACCACACGTCAGACATAAAGTAAGACATGAGAAATATCGCCCAGTGTTAATAGTTGAAACGTGGGAATTGTTCTACATTGTAATATGTCTACAGTATGTGGTTTACACGAACATAATAAAACTCTTATTTGTTTTTATAGTAACCACACAATGTCAAAACAATGAATAAGTATATCAGAATCTTGAAAGATCTTTATATTGAAAGTGAGATCTTATTCATAGCCTATTCCGTGTATCATAAATGCCTTCATGCTAGGAGTCCAAATTTCAACCTTCATTCAAACCGTTTAGAATTGAGTTTTGAATATTCCTCTGCATAGTTTTGTGGAGATTCACAGCTGATTCCTCCCTGAAGAGTAAATGTGGTGCTTTCCTACAAACAATGGGGCACTTAGCATCGTGTCCAGCGTGCCCTGCTATCTGCACGCTACAGGAGTTGATAGACGCTACTGAAGTTGCAAATTCTGGACAAAAAAAAACTCCATTTTCAAACCAAGAACCGTTAACCATCAACAAACAAATGCACTTCTAACTGTCTACGCCGGTTGCCATGGTTACAGAAACGGGTCATCACTTACTAATTGCTTGAAATTGAAAGAACAAACTGTCGTGGGCGCCATTCGTTTGACTTAATTAGAAGATACCGATACTGGGCTAGAAAGTACATGTACATATGTACTCGTAGTTGATACTTAAGGGCACACTAGTTGCTAGTGGGCCTCGCTAAGAACCACGCTGTCCCATCGTGTCTGATAAATCTAGTATCAGTGATGAGCAGTTAGACGCTAGTCTATACACACAACGTTATTGAGTGAGATGCAGGATTATTTATGGTAAAACAGGCGCGTAAAAAATTAAGAAAGGTCCTTCGGAAGATCGAGTTTTATGAAAAAACCACTGCAAAAATCAATGACCAATAAATTTTATGGAATTTGCCCATAGTTGAGCTTTGTCGGTACCGACTTCGTTTATTACTTAAATATTCCCAAATTTAAGTTAAATTAGCAAGAAAAACTAATCTTTGTTGGCTCATAACTTTTTATAGCTTTTTATTTTAGTAGTCTAATTCCGCACAGACAATATTAATAATGAGACAAAACCATACCATGCTTAAGTTTTTACATTTTCGAACAGTGGACTTATACGTTCCCGAAGTTTGTATGGGAAAAAAATCGACTAGATTTACCTTAATTAGAACCGATACCGATACCGGTCTAGAAAATACGTACCTACTTATGTACTCATAGTTGACACTTAAAATTAGATAGTTGCTTCATAAACCTACATACACTGTGTTATATTATCACGCTTTCGAATAGTGTAAACAAGGTATTTGTAGCACAAAATGTTATTAGAACCTAATTGTGTTTCGAGAATTGAGTCATTGTGGTTTTTAGACACAATCATTGGTAACAAAATACACATAATTTATTTAAAACGTGCCAAAAGACATACTGGTGCCGATTCTGTTGTACACCGAACTAAACTAACTAAACTATAACTAAAATTCCTTACTTTTTACCATGAGAATCTAAACGCTATTCTGCAAAAAATATCTCTAAATTTAAAAACTATTTTGACGCGACTAAAATCGAATTTGACAATCGCGACTCGCACGTGGTATGTTTTGGCTTCGCAACGTGGTACTTGTTTGCCCTACCCCGTGTTTTTTTTTAGAGCCAGCAGCGCGCCGGGGTCGGCAGCCTCGACGTGATTTATATAGAATTTTCACTTATTTCATGGAAAATATGAAAAATTATTATCCACATGTTGAGTTGTGTGGTGTTTGGGGTCTCATAAAGGTCGAAATTTTCATTATTTTTGCGATAGGACACACCGTTTTCGAGATATAAGCAAAAGAAAAGAAAAAAAATACAGTACTATTTTTGCACCAGAAGTCGAGGTGTCGGTGTGAATTTTAGTTCTTGACAACTAATTTTATTCCACACCTATTTAATCGCGATTAAAAATAGTCAGATTTAGTTAGACAACCAAAATTTTAGGTTGAATACAATAATGAAATTGACAACAACAGAATAGCAAAATTACCATTTTCACTAAACTAATAATTCAGTGCAATCTTAGTGCTGTCAAACTAAAATATAGTTAAGTTGTGTCACTTTAGTCAATTTCAGAATAGGAAATCGTCGTTTGACAGGAATAAACTAAATTTTGGTGATTTTTAGTCTAGTTTAGAGAATTTTGTGACAACAGAATTGGCACCATTGTCAGATAGAGCTTAGAAAAGAAATCTTACAGACTCGTTAACTTACATGGTGGATTTTTGACACAGGGTAGAAAAGGTTTTTGACAATATCTGAAATTTCAAGAAAAGTTTTATGATCCTCATAAGGAACGGGATTTTTTTGTCGTAAAACCCCATTTTTCTCTTAAGTGTGCAATTGTATACAAATCTTTAAACGCAGAACAAAATATCTAAAAAAATAAGGACAGTCTTCTAAGACTAAATGCATAAGAAGCAATATTTTTGGTATTGGACAATAGCGCATCGTGGCAACAAATATGTACAATTTTTTTTTTTATTACAAAATGTTCAAGATTTAATTAAATTAAAAAATAAATGCACGGTTCAGTGGTTTTTTTTTGTAGGTTTAAGGTATATAGATATACATATAATTTAGACATTAGCAGTCGCGATGCGCTTTTGTCTAATATCTAAAAAATTACTTCATAGAGAAGCTCTTAAAATATTCTCATTCTCGGTAAAAATATAGTGTAACTTAAGTACTTACTTGCTAGGGCAATATAAAGTGCAAGATTGTAACGTTATAGTCTTGTTTGTGTAAGATAGTATACATGGGAAAAGAAGGAATAAAGGGAATGCCTGGAATCGCCATTTATTGTTGCAGTGATAACCGCACTGGGCAAAGAATATGAGGATATAAAAATTTTGTGTTCCATAAAAGAAAAGTGAGATTTGCATCTTTATACCTGTCGGTCTATTTTATAAGAATCTCACCGTGATAACATAAGTGAAGTGGGCTTGAAGTGAGCTGTCATTCCATCTGATGCTACGGATCCCAGGCCAATTCTCGGCCACCGTAGGCGCGGGGTAGCGGACGGCGAGTAATGGGTAGCTCGCCGTCCGGTAAGGACCCAAGCTCAGGTCGACGGCGCGTTGTGTTCCACGCGCGCCTCAAAGAGATGTCAGCACCAACTGGTGGGGTCCGCAAGGGCCGATGCCTGCCAGGGGTGCGGGTTGCTCGAGAGAGATACTGTGGGCCCTGACACACAGGCAACTGAAGGAACACGGGTGGGTTTTAGTCAGTAGAAGTTTGACACGCCCTCCCGCTCCGCTTGGAACGGGAGAAGGTAATTGATGACTTCCGAACCTCAAAAAAAAATCTAGAGACTAACACAATTGATAGCTAACTTCAAGCCTAAGTTTCCACGTGAGATTTATACAGAATAGGCTGGATTTTATACGGAGTCAAAAAAAAAACATTTCACTTTATGTCAATTTCAAATCCAATAATGAAAAGGGCTAAGTTATAAATTATTTGTAAACGAATCGACATTTTCGGAAATACGTATTGAGCAATTGGCACGTTTTGAATAAAACTACGATTTAAAAAAAATCACAGTAGGTAACTTTTGTTACATGCAATATACTAAGTACTACACTTAAAACTGTTAATTCGGCCGTTTTGGGGGAGTAAATTCGTGACAATCAACTAATTTGCCATATAAAGTTGTTATCGTTGATTTCAGAAAAAAAAAAACGGTACGTTTGTCATTATTTAAAGGCTGCGATGCAAAAAATCGTTTATCAGCACAAATCGTGCATTCAAAGTAAACAGACATTACATAACAACTTTAAAAAAAATGCACATTCCTTTAAACCTGCACAAGCGCGCATCAAACCCGTCTGAAAGGACACTACCAGATCCTTGATGATCGCTTCAATTTGATTGGTGGAAGCTGTCCCAATCGTTAATAGATCACGCCGTTACACAGCTCTTTACGATTGGATAATTGTTTCAAATTGTTCCGATCGGAGTGTTTAAAAAATAGAATGTAACCATCGTTAAGTCGCACCGTAATTATTGTGTTGTAAAACTCGTCTGGTGTAGTTTTTATGGTTTTAATTTAAGTTCTGTTTTAAGGTCAGTTACTTTTAAGGTCAGTTACCTATAAATATTTTACTTTAAATGGACCTAAGTCCAGCTTAACACACTAACGTTAGAATTGACTTTCATTTTGATAGTTGAAAAATATTCATTGCGTTATCTACGTTGTGTGCTGTATTTTCATTCCTCTAAGTACCAGGTACTTATTGACAGGCCTGCACTGTCCCCCATACCTATTATCACTGTTATTTGAAAACATTGTTAAAGCCGGAAGTAAAGTAGGAAGTGTCGAAGGGTGGGCGTTTTTGGGGGACTGTCTTATGTATTTTAACGTTCGAAAAGTGCTGATTCTCAGCCTAATTTGAATAAATGACTTTTGATTTTGATTTTGATTTTTGCCAATTATTTTTAAAAGAGTAACCATGGAGTTTCTTGCCGGCTCTTCTCCATAGGAAACAACATTTTGGAACCGTGCACCTAACTTCTGACGTTTCATAAGTGCCCTTGCAGGTTTATGTGAAAAAATATTTTTTGATTTTGATTTTTACGTCCGGCCGGCACCATTCGGAACCACAACCTCCTAGGTTACACAAAATAAAGAAGGCTTACGAGTAAATTGAATTGTAATTGTGAATGTGTTAAGTAATCCTACCTCCTACTGGAAGCAGTATTGTTACTACTATCCTACTAAATATAAATGTGAAAATTTAGATGTTTACATGTTTGTTACTCCACCACACAAAAACGGCTGAACGGATTAGGATGAAATTTGGAACACAGCTAGTTCATTACCTGGATTAGCATTTTAGATACTTTTTATCCCGGTAATACAGTCTCGGTCTCATGGGATAATTACCGACCTCCAAGCCGCTGGCGAAAGCTAGCATTGAATAAAGCTTAATGGCAAGAATGTATATTGCACAACAATATAGTTATGCCACACTCATTAATAAAGCGTAATGGATCGAAATAATTGAATAAAACCACTCAGTACCAGCGATATAATTAAAACATCATCACAGTGGCCACACGAACATTTCCTCTCAATTGATTCTCACCACAACACGGTATGAAATAATGATACGTATAATTGCTATAATTAAATCATAATAATTGCATGTTTTTAATGAAGTATGACAAAATCAATGCTCTATACCTTTTGTCTTCTTTCGTTTGCACAATTTTTTGTCAACCGAACTACATTTTATTTTTTATCCCATTCTCCTTTCTTTAAATTGTTACCCAGTGTTAAATTAATAGTTAGTAATGTATACAGTCATCATCTGCGTAGCAACTATGTTGGGATCGGTGTTCAGTCTAACCGGATGCTGCTGAATACCAGTATTTCACACGGAGCGACTGTCAATCTGAACTCCACAACCCAGTTACTGAGTAATACGATACCCCTTAACAAGACTGGTCGTCAGACTTTCTGGTTTCTTGCAACCCGTAACGACTGTCAAGGAACCACGAATGACAGTCGGGACCAACGGCCTAGCGTGGTTTCCGATGCACGGAGGGTACTGGGCCTAGAGACAAAATACATTTCTGTTGGCGTTCATGCCAAACGCTACGCCAAAATATATGGGAATGACATTACCTGCGGAAAGATTACGTCGTGTCCTTTCCGCAGGTAATGTCATTCCCATATATTTTGGCGCTACAGAACGCCAACAGAAATGCGTTTTGTCTAGACCTGCTGGTATGTAAAGATGGTCACTCATCCGAGGACTAACCTCGGCAAGCGTAGCTTAACGTCATCGAGTGACCCGTGCGACTTTTATTACTTAGCCACAAGCCCCTCTGATGATGAAATGATGGTATAAAGTACGATTTTAAATTATTACAAGTACAGATAGCCATTTAAACTAAATAACAACTAGCTATATTTGTTGATATTTTTGTTAATCCAACGAACTTTGGTCTATAAACCTACCTCTTCCCTTAAAAACTACTTACATGGGACGAACTGCGAAAGTGACCAAGTGCGAATGGGACGAAGTAATAATGTGACCAAGTGCGAATGGGACGAAGTAATAATGTGACCAACTGCGAAAGCGGGACGAAGTGCGAATGGGACGAAGTGCGCCTAACCCGATGAGTGCCCGTGTGCCATTGTTTGTGGCTGAACAAGATATTAAGTACCCCAATTTATGTATGTAAGTAAGACTTGATACCAATTCACGTGTCACACGTCGGTGTCCCAGCTATAAGGCCGTATATTGACATGGCGAGCGTGTCTCAAAGGTTAGGTCCGTATTAGTATGTGGCAGCAACTTGCTCTACACTGTACAGAGTCAGACTACAGTTAAATAAACTATGTTGTACTGCAGTTTGTGAGCGATGTTAGAGGCTAGTAGAGCAGCGGATTAGAAGCAGTAGATTTTATCTCACTGGCAAAATAATAATCTATATCTATACTATTAATAAAGAGGAAAGATTTGATTGTTTGTTTGTTTGTTTGCATTGAATAGGCTTCGGAACTACTGAACCAATTTGAAAAATTATTTCACTGTTGGGAAGCTACACTAACCCCGGGTGACATAGGGTATATTTTATCCCCGTATTCCCACGGGAACGGGAACTACGCGGGTGAAACCGCGGAGCGCTGCTAGTTTTATTATAACCTAGCAATAGGTTATAGTATTTAAGCTACTCATGTCGTCCCAAACTCAAACACAAAGCATTTATTTCAAATAAATCAATTACAGGCACTTTTATGCCATTGCGTATGAAGAGAAAATAAAATATTTAAATTTAAATTATATGGATTTTAACCTGTAACGATAAAATATTTTCTACATCTATTTTCTATTCTAGCTGCGCCTTCACATCGTAACCAGAAACATAAGTCCTTATTAGACAAAGCCCTACCTCACTTTCAATATTATACGAATGTCTATGTACCTACTGAAAGACGCCATAACCCATTTCCCCCGCTGTTTTCAAAGCCCTCCATAGAAATACTAGTTTAAAGTACACAATAACATTCATGGTCAAAACAATATTGTGCATAATATGACCCTTTGTGTCCCGGATGGGGTCACAAAGTCACAAGTACAATAGGTCCCACGCCGGTAACGGTAATGTCAACTATGTTACTCACTACCTTTTTGAGAGAAACGGGTATCATTTTGTAGGTGAATTTGTTGTAAGGCTTAAGAGGGCCCTTCCCGGTACGTCTTTCGTCAACGCGAGCATGATTGAAAAGCTTGTTTTTTCTTCCAACGCAATGCAAGAACGCAATAAGGTCGAACGAAAATTTCCGCGCGGAAATTTGACAAAACTTGTTACAGGAAATACGTGTATTTAAAAAAATGTGTATCACTTAGAATCTCCATTACATTTGTGAAGTTTCTGTGATCATGTTTTCTTTACTTTTTCAATGTATGAGTACATTATGAACGGCCAAAGTTTAAACACAATTTTTACAAAAAGCTGATTTTCATATGTCTTTACTGAATTTATTTCTCAAAATGAAAAACATGGCGGGTTGGTCGCTCTTAAGAATGCTTTTACATGGTAGTAATGATAAAGGTATAGAGTTTGAATATGAATGTTACTGCCGTTTGTCCACCACCAAGTCAAAGGGACGTCATATTCGGTCCGAATAATCTGGTTTCTCGATGACGTTCCGTTGACGATGGCGGTGGACAAACGCTGTGACTGTTGACCTATTGTGCATGTAAGCGAATTGCATGAACTCTAATGTATTGCTAAATGTGTGTTGTCTTTCTTAAACTAATATTGATTCTAATAAACCCAATCCAGTACTAAGTTTAGGGCCATAAAGTGCCCAGTGCCTCATAAATAATCCCACGTCGATAAAGCTATTACAATCAGTCTAAAATTTTCCCACAGCTGGGACACAGGCCTCCTCTCTGTGGGAAAGAGTGGGTTGTAATGCACCACGCGTGCCCAATGCGAGTTGGTAGATGTCACATGTCTTCGAGTTTTTGGTTTGAAGACATGCCGGTTTCCTCATTATATTATCCTTCACCGTTTGAAAGCAATGGTGATGAAATTGAATACAGAAAGTAAAGTGCCTGGCTGAGTTCCGAACTCACGACCTACAGCTACAACCCCAAAAGGCGGGGCCGACACAGCTTTACCACTATGATAAAGCTGTATAATTGTTTATAAGTTCAAAATAATTTCTTATCAGCCAGTCAGTAATAGTCCACAATATTAAACATAGGCCCCGTGACCGCTCAATGAACGGTCAAAGGCTATATTCTAATCTGGAAAGAGGAAGTGGAGAATAAATGGTGATCACTGTCTTGTAATTAGTTCAAGGATATTCCAGAATTTTGTACACATTCATGGCTACACATCAAGCTATACATTTCCAGTTTACGCTGATCTCTCTACTGAAATCCTACACAATGCGAGATCAGCTTATACTGGAAATGTATAGCTTGATGTGTAGCCGTGCGTAGTAACAGGGATATCAATTGTTATAACCATTTTTGAACCGACGAAAAAACGGAGGAGGTTACTCAATTCGACGCGTATATTTTTTTTATTTTTTTTTTATGTATGACCACGCATAACTTTTTCCAGAGTAGTCCGATTTTGATAATTATTTTTTTATTGGAAAGGGTATACCCCGAAGTTGGTCCCAGATTTCGAAGAAAAATTCCAACCCTAAGGGTAAGAAAACAGGGGATGATTGATTGTTTACTCACAGATTTTAATACTGAGTTGTGTATTAAATCAAAACTTAAGCATGTAGTAATTAGTAGATTTTAGCCACAAAAAAAAGATAAAATAAAAACTTTTTAATAAAAAAATTAAAATTAAATCTTTACTTTTCGGTTTTTCGGCGGTTTAATTTTTTTATTAAAAAGTTTTTATATACGACTGATAAGAATGCTAGGCAGTGTTTTTGAAAATACGAACATGTTAAGTTGGTAGACAACTCAATTAACTCTTTCCCCGAATGTGAAATGAAATGAAAATGTTTCTGTAAGGCGCGAATTACACAGAAACGGCGTACGGCGAAGGCGCGTTTTTTTGTACGAAAACGGTTAAAAGCGACATCATGTCTTCATACAAAATGTACTGCGTCCGCTGCGCCTGCGCCGCGCCTTTACCTTACGCCGTTTCTGTGTAATTCGCGCCTTAATTGAATATCGGAAACTTTTAAACTACTTGAAAAGTCCAGACATAACCTCGGTCAGATCATGTGAAGACAATGTAAATAAGTGTCTTTTTCGACATCAAAAAGAAGGAGGTTCTCAATTCGTCTGTATGTTCCACGATATCTGCGTCAATTCTCGATGGATCTCGAAAATTCTTTTTTGACCAACGAATCCCTTGAATGTAGCTACCAAAACAAAGAGTGATGATGGTCTATTTTGTAACAACACGATGTTACACAATCTATGATATTAAACCACGCTTTCTCCGTAACAAGCTAAGCAGAACTGTAAACAACACATGTCTGATATTTACCTGACATATGTGTGACAATAATGTTGATAGATGACATCTGGTTTGACAGCCGTGAACTATTGAGACGAGGAAATAAGAGCAAATGATTATGTGACACACAACATCACGCTTACTTTCCCTGAAGGTGAACATGCACTAAAGCAGACCGCGAATTTCGAATTTTCTTATATATTTTCAGGTCAATGTCAGATTGTAAATTGATTCAAAATCAAAAGTAATTTATTCAAACTAGGCTGAGAGTCAGCATTTTTTGAACGTCATAATTACATAAGACAGTCCCCCAAAACGCCAGCCCTTCACCACTTCCTAGTGCTTTCGCTGGGAAGAAGAAGTGGCGCAACAAACTCCCCAGCAGCACAGCTGTATGTTAAGTTAGAAGAACTTAATTTGAATACAGGATAAGTTTTTAACCAGTGCGCAAACTGTAACCATGAATTCAGCATATCATTCACACAGTCCATCCATCGGCGCAGTAGGTCAGCATATGTTAATTAAAACAACAATCCCAATTAATGAAATTCGACAGCTAGGTTAAGAGCGTTTATTCTGAAAGTTGGCAACGTCGCAAATTGCTGTCAAATATTTACCTGTTTTGTTTAATTTGGCAATATTACTGTATGATAAAAAAATTAAACCGCCGAAAAACCGAAAAATAAAAAATAGCAAACTAGCTTTGTCCAACCCCAATAAATAAGTTCGGAAGGCGGTGACATATAATCAAATACATATCCAAAGTCACCGACTTCCGAACTGATTTATTGGGGTTGGACAAAGCTAGTTTATTATTTTTTATTTTTCGGTTTTTCGGCGGTTTAATTTTTTTATTAAAAAGTTTTTATTTTATAATTTTTTGTGGCTATAATCTACTAATTACTACTTGCTTAATTTTTGATTTAATACACGACTCAGTATTAAAATCTGTGAGTAAACAATCAAACATCCCCTGTTTTCTTACCCTTAGGGTTGGAATTTTTCTTCGAAATTTATATGGGACCAACTTCGAGGTTTTCGACCCTTTCCAATAAAAAAAGAATTATCAAAATCGGACTACTCCGGAAAAAGTTATGCGTGGTCATACATAAAAAAAAAAATATATACGCGTCGAATTGAGGAACCTCCTCCGTTTTTTCGTCGGTTCGAAAATAAGAAATATTGCTAACTAACTATCTAAAATATGAATAATGATTTGCAATTATAACACTGAATTAGATGTTGTAACCGTTTTAGGTGTAAAAAAGGCATTTGGAAAGTTTCCAAGTTGTTTTTTTACATCTAAAACTAAATATTCAATGTTAAAACATTAATTATTGCATTTCATCATCTGTATTTTAGATAGTTAGCAATATTTCATATTTTCATACAGTAATATTGCCAAATTAATCAAAACAGGTAAATATTTGACAGCTATTTGCGACGTTGCCAACTTTCAGAATAAACGCTCTTGAGGCGTTATTCCAATACACAGAACTTCTGAAAGAAGCACCAACAACCACTACCTCTCCTGGGAGTCAAACTCAAGACCTCACACTGGCCAGCCTTGACAATCTAGCTCATCGCTCATCCATCATTCTGACGCTGCATCAGATATTATGCTAATAACCACCACCGTCCGTGATCAATCATTGAGCATAATGATCAGTTTTTGTGATCAAATCATTATAGAGGATCATCATCGAGTGTTGAGGAATTTTGTATTAGTTGGCGGAGTCATTATTGTCGAGGATTTTGACTAATTCTGTGTGGATATTGGTTCTAAGTTTGATAAGTATTTTGTTGGTAGAAAAACAAAAAAAAAAACATTGTCTCACTTCAGAATCGACGCTAATTCGGGTTGAGAATTTAATTCCCAGGTGAGACTAGAAACTAAAAACAATACTACTAACATGATATTAACAAAATATTATAATATTATTATTTTAATTAAACAACAATTAGTAATTTAGTAAAAATCCTGAAACTGAGAAAATTGAGGAAAAGTTCTACCTTATCCGAGACCTTTTAGTAGAGGCTGCAAAAGCTGCAAATTCCAACAAAATAATAGGTCTTTACCTATGAAATTGCCGTTTTGTATGAAAAAATTTAAACGATTTTTTTTCATGAATTTTTTATTTGTATTAATCGAAGTAATCACCCATGCAATCAATGCATCTTTGCCATCGCAGTGGCAGTTAATTGATGCCCTTCTTAAAGAAATCAGCTGGACGGGAGGCAACAAATTCTTCAAAGGCATTTTGTACTGCCTCTCGGGTATTAAATTTTTTTCCCGCCAAGAAGTTATCCAAATTCTGGAAAAAGTAGTAGTCTGTAGGCGCAAGGTCTGGTGAGTAGGGCGGATGACGGAGAGCTTCCAACCCCAGTTCTTGCAACTTGGAGACCGTCTGCTGTGCAGTATGAGGTCGCGCGTTGTCGTGCAGGAGCAGCGGAGACGAGCGATTGACCAATGCTGGTTGGAGATGCGCCAGCTTCTCCATCATTGTGTTCAGTTCTTCACAGTACACATCTGCAGTAATGCTCACCCCGTTTGGTAAGAAGCTGTGATGAATCACACCGGCGCTAGACCACCAAACAGTGACCATCACTTTTCTAGGGGTAAGTTTTCGTTTAGGGCATTGTTTAGGTGCTGAACCAGGATCCAACCAACTTGCTGAGCGCTTACGGTTATCAAACAGAATCCATTTTTCATCGCAGGTAACAATGCGGTTCAAAATTCCTTCATTTGTGTGTCTGTTGAGCAGTGCAAGGCACGTCTCGACGCGTACTTCGCGCTGGCGATCATTGAGTTCGTGGGGCACCCATTTGTCAAGCTTTTTTACCTTGCCAATTTGACGCAAATTGACCAATATTGTTTTAACGCTAACGTCGAAAGCTGCTGCTAATTCAGCCGTAGATTGTGTATCATCAGCTTCCACAATCGCCTTTAATTCGTCATTGTCGACCAAAGTCTTCGGACGACCGCGAGGTTCATTTTTCAGGTCGAAATTTCCAGAACGGAAGCGAGCAAACCAATAACAGGTGGTGCGTTGGTTTGTAGTGTTAGCTCCGTAAACGTCGTTGATGTTGCGTGCCGCTTGTGCCGCGTTGCTGCCACGACGGTACTCATATTCCATAATTACTCGAATTTTTAACGTATCCATGATGACGAAAAAGATTGAAATGCGATGAAAATGTAACACTAATCAATAAAGAAATGACTACTTTTAGAAAAAAAAATCCATGTTTTTAAAATAAAATTAATTTGAAATTAGAATTCTTAGCCAAACAAAAATTATTTTGATTTGAAATGGCCAGTACTGCAGAACGGCAATTTCATAGGTAAAGACCTAATATTTACATGCCTATATGTGTAAGCTACGATACTTAAAATAGTACGATATGGACAAGTGGGATACAAAAAAGGAGGGGAATAATGCAAACTTCTATAGAGCAACTTCCGCGAAGTTTTCAAAGAAATTTTTTGCGTCGCGCCTTTCTGCGAAAGCCTTGAATCATACGTCATCGAGAAGTTCATCCACATCGTTGTCAAAAGGAAAAGAAAACATCACTAAAATTCATTTTACTTATACATTCTTGTAAAAATCTCCGCTGACCGACCAATTCTTTTCTTTATTCAAAAGCCTTTAGACGCGATTGGTCCAATTCGTGATTAGTCCAATGTTCAAAAAAGTTACCAAAAGATACACGTAGGTAACATAGCAGCGTAAAGGCACACGTCAACATAGCTACAATAAAAAACAATAGAATGTTAAACCAAAGAAACAAATCACAATCAAATAGTCATTGGCTCTGTTAATTGGCTATTGGCTATAATACGCCTTTCATTACCATAACACACAGCCAGCTACATTTTACGGCAAGGCGATAAGGACCCGATATTTTCCTCTTTCAACAAACTCACTAAGAAATTATTCCTTGTTTTAGATGAGATTTCATGGTAATTGTGATGCAGTAAAAAACCTTCGTTGCACGAGTTGCAATAAATACTAACAGTTGCAGAAATAGCTGTGATCGGGTCGTGGATGTGTGATCCATACATATCTCCTCCGTGCTTCTAAAAGAACGTTCAACTATTGGCTCTGGCTGCCATTCGTAGGATTTTGACAGTCAGAAACCCGAAGATCTAACAACCAGTCTTACTAAGGGGTGCCACGGTCGGTCCGTAGATGCCAACATACCGAGACTCCTTCGTACCTCGGAAACCGTTGGTCCCTACTATAATTTGTAGATTTTTGACAGTCGTTAGAGGTCTTCAGAAGCCTGAAAGTCTCATAATCAGTTTTATCAAGGGGTATCGCATTACCCACCGCAGACACTGGGTTGTGGAGGTCAGATATGCAGTCGGTAATACTGGTATTCAGCTACATCCGATACGACTGGAAGCTGATCCCAACACAGTTGAGAAAAGACAGGCCGCTTAACGTGCTTTCCGAGACATGGGCGAGTCTCGATAAGTAATTAATGGTCGCCCATCCAGAAACTGACCGCGGCAAGCGTAGCTAAACCTTCGATCAACCCGTGCTACTGTTCGTTCAAAAACACGACCACTAAAGTAATACCACACAGTCAAGTGTGAATAAAAATCAAGTCGTGAACAAACACGCTAATCGAGTACATACTACAATGTTTTGATTAATCACTGACTAGGAAACGACGCACTTTTCATAACACGTAAAGTTTACGTTCCAACGGTTATAATTACGTACATTTACGTTCGGGCGTTACGGTTTTTACAATGCGGAATGTCAACGTTGTTTGGGAAAATGCTTGAATTCTTATGGTAATTAAAATTATGATGGTGGTAGAAGTTTATCTGTGGGATAATTTAGGCTGAACCCATTCTAACACAACACCCTATCCTCAGTCTTCCGTATTCAGTCTGTCCCAGCCAGTTTATTTAGGTCGTCGGTCCATTTATCTGGGCGGCGTCCCACGCTACCCTTTCCGATACGCGGTCTCCATCTAAAATAACTCATGTTTATAAAAAAAAGAATATTTAGAATCAGAATCGGACCACCAGCCATCAGAACTCGTCTGCTCCACCTGCTATCGATACTTCGACAGACATGGCCAGCCCTCTGCCACTTCAGCTGGCTTACTCTGCAACCTGCCGGTAACTACCGACCGAGCTACTCTTTTTAACTTTAATTAAATTTATTTTGTGTATAGATACAAATTATTGTTAATGAATAAATAACGAATGACTAACTCCGGTTCTTATCCGAATAAATCCATTTCTGATTTTATCTTTCATCGAAACTCCAAGCATAACCTGGGGCCTAAGTCTACTAATTTATAAACGTCACAATGGTCTCTCAATGGTAAGTTTTTGACAGATTTGCCATACAAAAACTGTCAAAAACACACCATTGAGAGACCATTGTAACGTTTATAAATTAGTAGACTTAGGCCCCCGGTCAATAGCGCGCTGAGCGAGCGACCTTGAATTTGTGAACCATCCCAACTATCAGTGTCCACGATTCGGCAGTGTATTTAATTACGGGCAGGACGCATCGGTTGAAGACCTTAGTCTTCAAACATTGCGGGATAGGCAATGAGAAAACTTCACGAAGCTTTCCAAATGCTGTCCAACTCAACTGGATCCTTCTGTCGGCTTGTTGGCCAAATTGTATCTATCAAGCATACACGTGCCTTCACTGTGTATGTATTCAACGTGGAGATGTCACGGCAGTTGCTTCCCAATTTATTTCGATTGGTGGGTCAGTAGGCGAGGCTGATGATGTACTATCGGGGAAGTTCATATCTAAGCACCTTAAAGACTATTTCTGCTTGCAGCGCTCGGCCGCTATAGAAATCTCATCAACCAATAGCATCGCAGAATCAGATTTTTGATGCGTCCCTTGTTTTTGTACATGAACAAAAAAGACAGTAAAAAACCAGCTGAGGTAGTGCGTATTTTTTCAATGGAAATAAATATCAATGGACCTTCGTTCGGTCGTAGTTCGAGCACGTTTGGGACAAGTTTATGGGTTTTTTTTGACGAATAGGTTTTCTATGCTGTCAGAAAAGTATAACATTAGCATCCAAAGTTGAGTAGATTTCTCACAATTATATAGGAGTTTTTGGGTGAGAGGCGGAAAATTTCCATAAAATTTTAAAAGTGCAAAACCTTTGTTTTAAATTAGCTCTAGCCATAAACCCCTTTTCAAGGAATGCACCTAATTAGAAACCTGTAGACAAAGCAGTTTGATTGAATAAACTGGGAACTTACTCATGAACCACTTAAAATTATTATAATCCGTGCCTAAAGAAACACTTACAACTTTCTCATCTTTGTTTATTTTGTTCTATTCCTAGTGTTCGAAAAAGGGTCAGACATCTGTGATCATTGTAACAGAGATTGTAAAACACACGAACAACAAAAAACTTAAACGACAAAATATTTGCTACGTATTTTCGTTTCATTGGTCGAGGCCAAAAGGGGCGCTAAACAGATGTGGTCATCGTGCTCACGGGATTTTGTTTTGAAATTGCTTAGATATGAACTTCCCCGATAGTACGTCCCAGTCCCAACAGCACTCAAAATAATGCTCTGGCACGCAATAAAACCCTGATTAACTCGTCACCGGTCATAAACATAATTTTATGAATGTGTTCCACAGTTCTGCATAAGAAATAGATTGCTATACTCAGATTGGAATGCATTAACCTAATTTCTAAAACAGTTTAACTACAAACGATGACAAATAACTCATGTTTTCAATTCAGACCAGGTTGGAATTCTAAACACTGTTGAAGAACTAAACTGGCGCGTATTTCTTCATTAAGGACTTGTTTAGACGGACCACACTAAGTGTGGGCGCTTAGTAAGAACCATATTTTGAAACAGCATAATCAGCCTGTAATGTTCCCACTGCTGGGACACAAGCCTCCTCTCGGTAAGAGGGATTAGGCCGTAATTCACCACGTGGGGTCAGTGCGGGTTGATAGATGTCTTTGAGAAGTTCTAGGAATTCTAGGATACGCCGGTTTCCTCACGATGTTTTCCTTCACCGTTTTGAGAGCAGTGGTGATGGTGACCAAAATAATTTACCTGAAGGGCGCCTGGGGTCGAACCTTCGACCTACAATTCGGGGTCGTTACCACTAGGCCGCCCCTGCTCTCTATAATTTCAGTCTTAAAATAAACATTTTTATTTATGTTATTTACAAGAAGTCTGAACAAACCAACCAACAGAGGGTTAGCAAACCACAAACGTTAAGAAACTGTAATGCAAATAAGTTTTCGCAATGCGCTTGCGCAGGGTTAGTAGACGAACAATAAGACTTCCGCACTCCTTATCTATGCGCCGGGGTGATAGTGGGGATAAAATACGCGCCTTCGACCCCAATAAATCAAAGGTACATTAAAACAGTAGTGGGTTATATTTAAGTGGTAAATGCCTAGATTGCGCTGCATTAAAATAGGGCATGTATATATATAATAGAACCTGAAATAATTCAAATTTTGCGCTCCAAAAATCCTATTGAACACTCTATTTGACTGCACTTTTTGGTGAACCTGAACGTGCTTTCCGAGGCACGGAGGGTTCTTGGCATGTAAAGATGGGCACTCATCCACGGACCAATCACGCCAAGCGTAGCTGAACTCGATCCGTGCGGCTGTCAAACGTAACTGAGCCACAAGCCCTTTCAGAAGTAACATAGAATAAATAACGTTAAGTAACAAAAACATATAGGTAAATACTCACAATTTAATCGGTTGAGCACCACCTGGATCCAATTCGATCCATAAAAATAGAAAACCAATTGTGTCTCATTAGCGGTACTTGACACGTAGTAGAGCAATTAAATAATTGACATAAAACAATAAGAGATACAGTCGTCTCATAGCTCAGTAATAAACAGAAATTCAAGAAGATATTCAGCACACTAAAACTATTATAAAGGCTCCCCGCAGACAGGCGCGACGCGACTCTAACTCTAATCGAACAATTTGGAATCAAAGCTGCATGCAAATTGATCTTCTACTAGAGTCACGTCTCGCTGCCGCATCGCGCCTGTCTAGGGGAACCATAAACCTGCGAAACAAAATGATTAAGCAGTTGAGACTTACCCACGCAGTACAAATATTTGCATGACTTACAGAACTAAGCAACTAGGTGCATGTGCATATAGATTTCTATGTGTAAACGCATCCTACATTAAGGAGAAAGGATCGAAGTGAATGTGACCAATTTACTGCCTCGTTGGTGTAGTGGTCGCAAGCGCTACCGCTGAATATGATTTCCTGAGTTCGACGGAAGAATAAACATGACTATTAACTTAATGATGTACAAAAGGAGAAAAGAGCTATGTTTTTCTATTAATTATCACAGTTATGCGTTCTAAACGAATCATGATTTTGTAGTTGATCGTATATACTTTGTGGCCGTCGAGTAGAAAGTTTGTTGTCAGTGTGATTTTAACAGTTTAAGAAGATATATTCTTCTGAAATACATCTCTAAGGACCTGCACAAAGATCGTTAGAAACGAAAGACTAAATGACAGATTGTAGAAGGATACCTACGGTGCGATGTCAAAAATGGAGAAGCGAAGTGTCACTTTATATTGTAAGTACTGTCTATTCTTTGTAGAAATAGAAAGCGTTCATACGATTATCTACAAAATCATAATTCGTTTAGAACGCATAACTGTGATAATTAATAGAAAAACATAGCTATCTTCTCCTATTGTACATCATTTAGTTAATAGTCATGTCTATTCTTCCATAGACAAATCGGTGCTCGTGCTAAGCCTGCTGCTGAACGGGCAGTGTTATTGGCTTTTTATTAACCGACTTCAAAAAGAAGGAGGTTTTCAATTCGACATGTTTATATATTATTTATTTTTATTTTTTATGTATGTTCGGGCATAACTCCGTCGTATATAGACGGATTTGCAAAATTATTTTTTGTCCGAAAGGAGTTTACTCCGAAATAGTCCCATTAAAATTTCATATAGATCTGATGATGCGTTTCGGAGACAGACAACGGAACTCTTCAAAAAATTACAGCAAATCAACCGCGAATGTTGCTATCGCATAAATGTCCATTGTTTTGACTCCAAGGATGATGACATTTCGAATTGGTGTGGGATAGGTAACTAAAAAGTGAAAAATAAAAACATTTTTCAAAAAAGTAACAACCGACTTCCTAAAAAACACTACAAAGTGCAAAATAACTTTAATTTCGGAAGGCGGTGATAAATAATTAAAATACACATCCAAAGTCATCGACTTCCGTAATTAAAGTTATATTTTTTTTACAAAGGCAATGTGTTATTGGGTTTTTCTATCAGGGAACTCTCAGTAGTTGTCTAGATTCCTTCCCGGTTGGTGGCAATAGTCTCGCGCCCTATTACATAGTACAAAAACATAACTGGCGAAATACGGGTGAGCTATAGATTGCTAGGTACTCTTCCGTCTAATCTGCTTAATGTTATGTGATTTATTTCACCCTATCATATTAGATTCTAAAGTCATTAACAGTAAAGCCTTATGTAAAATAAAAAACTTGCCATAATAACATTGTAATTAAGGACTATAAATAACTCATCAACAATTAGCTTGATAATGATAACACGTATTAACAAGATAACGCACTAATTATACAAGATAATTATCTGTGTAGGTACTTTACCTCAGTAGCTGACAGTAAGCAATGACTAAGTTCTTAACTTTCCATTGTTTTAGCGATTAAGAGAGATTCAAGGAGTATATAATTTATACCTATTAATTAACTAATATTATAAAGAGGAAAGATTTGATTGTTTGTTTGCATTGTATAGGCTCCGAAACTACTAAACCAATTTGAAAAAATATTTCACTGTTTGGAAGCTACACTATTCCCGGGTGACATAGGCTATATTTTATCCCGGTATTCCCACGGGAACGGAAACTACGAGGGTGAAACCGCGGAGCGCTGCTAGTAGGATATATGGCAAGATAAATCATAGCCATACATATTATGGGGAAGAGCTACCGTTAATGTATAATAGGTACCATTGCTTCATATGCACGAAAAATGTATCTGCTCAACAACGTAAATGACACAATGACTGTTGCTGAAGCGACTAAACATGATGAGCACAAAACTGGGAGAAATGGCATGAAAGGAAGGACTCATAGGTACTGTAAATAATAATGATGATAAAATAACTCTAGCTCAAACTATGATAAGCATTAATTTCAATGAAACCATTAACAAGCACTTTTGAATTGTCAAGGAGGCAACTAGCTTCATATTTCTACTACTGACCGAAGTTAGAAATATGAAGCTAGTTGTCAAATTCAAAGCGTAGTAGTACCTATTAATCGCCTTTAGTTTGAATTTGTGCGATAAATTAGAATAGTGTTTCTTGACTGCGTAGAATTAGATAGCCGTACGCTATAACTCTATTATACATAAAGTATAGAATATTATTCGGCAAACTCTATAATAGATACATGGTGATCAGAAATATGAAATCACTATGATATCATATCTGATGAAGAAAATGATAGCGTATAAAAGCTGACATGATTGTAAGTCGAAAAACATCTGCTCCTGAACTTACATAATATAACATCAAGCCTGTATTCCCCTAAGGGTTGAGCAGCGATGTACCTATAGCAAACCCACAAATCGCCAGTTATGTTTAAGTCTAATAATAGGACCCCTCTAACCAACAGTTAATAATCACTCTTTCGGATGAAAGAGGTCTTACTAGAGAAGAGAAGGAGTAAGAAGACGTTATAGAGACCAGCTCAAAATATTATTTCCATTTAGTTAGACGATTACAAAGAAACAACTCTAGAAAAAACAGGGGAGATGTAAGTGAAAACGCCGGAAAAGGACGCTTAAGAAGGACATATTATAGTGACCTTAATGGTGTTGGTTTTCAGAAAGGTCAAGTGCGTCGTACTCGCAACCGCCGTGCGTGTATGACCAGTAGGCCTAGACAAAACACATTTCTGTTAGCATTCACACCAAACGCAACGCCAAAATGTATGGGAATGACATTACCTGCGGAAAGGACACGACGTAACCTTTCCACAGGTAATGTCATTCCCATACATTTTGGCGTAGCGTTTGTCGTGAACGCTTACAGAAATGTATTTCGTCTCTAGGCCCAGATGTATAGACGTAAACGAAGCAAAATAAGCTTGTAAGGATCGTAGCAAGTGGCATTCTGTAGATTCTGCCTAGACACATGGTAAGATGTTAGTTTATGTAAATACTAAAGAAAACAAACCCAAAGAAAGTAAATGGTTGTTTGTATTGATCTGAAGTGTCCTAGACAAGGATTTCTCCCGCATCGTGGGTGTGTTTGCTGACACAGATCTCACATGCACAAACATACAAACAGAACAACTATCACTAATCAGTAGGCTAAACTAATATTGGACGAGAAAGGACTGTGTTTGTTTATGGTTGATATCATTATGACAATAGGCAATACTATTAGCAATCTTTATAAAGATAATGCATCGGAAATAGGGGCTAATATTAATTTCTTTGGGCCAGGTGATTAGAAATTTCTGCAAAAAAAATATGTAAATTTACTTACCAGAACATAATGGGGCAAAATTTTATTTTAGTAACTTCTACATGCGACATCGTCCAAGTGAAATTTCTCGTTTTAACATAAAATACATCCTACTACTAGCTTTTGCCAGCGGCTTTATCCAAATTTGTTCAACAGTTTTTGCGTGATTGAGTAACAAACATCCAAACATCTTCACAAGCTTTCACATTTATAGTATTTGTAGGATATATAGTAGGATTGGATCATAATATAAGTAAGACGTATAAGTTTAGAATACGGCATGGCTTATTCTCAAACCGTTCGTGCCGATAGGAAAGAAGACATTACCGTTAGGATATTTTAAAAGCAGAAAATTAAATACGCTTTCTAATTGGAGTAACAACTTGACCTTTAAAAAAACCAGAACTCAAGTTATCGATTTTACCCAATTACAGGGAGCGCAAAAGTAGAGTAATGTTTTGTACGCCCTTTCTTTTCACTCCACTTTTAAATGTCAAAAGGGTTAGTGTACCGCACGTATTTCATCTAGAATTGGAAAATCTGTATAATCTTCTGTGATTTTCTCTTAGACAATAGAAATGATTGTGATTTTGATAATGTCATCTTTTGTGTTGTTATTTATAGCAAAAACAGTCAGATTACGTTCTTATAGGGTTGCCAAACTGTTAATCACCGCAAGATAATTGTTATCAGAATACCTTTTAGATACTAGTATTCTAATTAGTTCTGCCACCTCAGTATTCACAGAATGAGTGTTTTCCGTAACGAATGCTAAATGGTGGGACGACAGAAATAGAGCTTCGATACATTTATTTATTTTCCCACTTTGACCATACTATACCTACTTTATTTCTCGTACAAAAAGTCGGCTAGGACGTTCTTTCCTTTAAAATGCTGACTAATTTCCATTTCATCATTACTAAACAAAAATCAATTTGTTTTAAAATCGTTTTCACTCCGGTATTCTTACTTCGTGATGGTCTAGTGGTTAAGCCTTCGCCTCTCACGTACAAAGTTGTGGATTCAAACCCAGGCAAGTACCAATGTGAATTTTCCTGTTCATTTCCACTTTATGAGTTTATTTTGGACATTACTGAGATCGGTGAAGGAAACCAGAACTAATCCCTACTTATCCCTACTATTATCATAAATGCGAAAGTAACTCTGTCTGTCTGTTACGCTTTCACGTCTAAATCGCTGAACTGATCGTCATGAAATTTAGCAGAGATATAGCCTAGAGTATGAAAAAGGTCATGGGCTACTCTTTTATACGACAACCAATATGGTTTCGGGCGGAGCCGCAGACTAAAGCTAGTAGTTAATCATCATCATCATCAGCCTATAATGTTCCCACTGCTGGGACACAGGCCTCCTCTCAGTGAGAGGGAGTAGTTAATAGGTATAAGTCTGAAATTGCCAACTCGTCTTGAGCAAGCGTGGTGAACTGGTGATCACTGTATGAGAAGAGGCTTTACCATGCAGTGGTATAAATCATAGTCTGGTATTATTGAGTGATATACATATATTATATATTCATATTTGTGTAGGAGGTAATAAATCTCGATAAACAGATTAATTTCGAAAAAATTGATAATCCTAATGAAAACAATCAATTAAGGAAGAAACAGGCAATTTAGCGCATTTCAATTATTATTGAAATCATTGAAAACGATACCAATGAATTTATTAATCACAACGATAATAACAAAAATAAAATAAATAATTATAACAGGACCAAGTACCCCACAATTTAAGAAGACAGTAATCCCAATCACAAAACAAATTGAAACAATAGATGTGATGTAACAGAACTGACAAATGAATGATTCAATATCAGTGTGAGAACAATTATGCTTAAACAAACAGCCGACCTAGATATAGGAGCAAATTGTCCGTGCATATCAAATGCGGCAGTAAATCAAAATGTAACGTAATAAGAAGTTAACGATGAACATTCTTGAGGGAATAGATAGAGTGGATCGTTGAACACCTTTCCATCTATCTGCTTTTATGAGACAGAATGAGGCAAATTACGGATTAAATCTAAAAACATTATACAAGTTTTGAAGAATCAAGATTTAAATATTCGTAGTTATATTTTGGTGATTCATCAAATCATCATCATCCGTGAAGCGTTTAAAATAATAAATGGTAGTAAAATAACATAGAAAAATATGTGTTTATAAAAACAAATATAATTGAACAATGAGACTTAAAACATAACTGGTGAAATTAGGGTGTTGCTATAGGTACTCTGCCAGACCCTTCGGGGAATACAAGCGTGAGGTGATGTTATGAACAATGGTCAAGGATTTTGGAACTTATCTATTTCTCGAAGGCTATTTTTTTATTTACCATCGGTCCACGCGGAAGAATTCGTAGAAAAATGCGGTCGAATAATATGGTTGACCAATACTATAGTTAGCTTATTAAGAAAAACTTTCTGACCCTAAAAGGTAAATTCTATCGTTGAATATAACAAAGAAAGTACGAAGAACCGTAGCATGTTTTTCGATTACCATCGCTCGGTTTACAAGAGCGCCTAATATTAACTCTCAAGTGTTGCGGAGTATACAACATTTGTCATACACTTGACATTAATACGAATTATACAAACAATCTGCCCGATACGATCGCAGATAACAATGATTGATTTGAAGTGAAAAAACATAAATCGTCGAGGAATATAAATTTCATAATAAATGATCCGATGAATAGCAAGTTTTACTTCCTATAAAATCATACAAACGCATGAATCACTACGTGTATAAACAAGACCCAACGAGATAAATTCAATGTTTTCAATGCAAAGATCACTGCTGCATAAGCCAAGTTAAAATCCCAACTGAATGCACCAAACCATAAAAATCACATTCCACGGTAAACATTAAAAGAACTTTTACAACCATTTTACTATTCACTGCACTTTAATTAGAAGACTGACAAACTAGAAAATAAACAATGCAGATGAAAGTGTTGATACAAACGAGAATAAAAAAAGACCGTGCCTAAACAATGGGACTCATTGAAACGCATCGTGTGTAAGAATTTCAAAATCTACTCACCATGCATGTCAGCATCAACACAATGGACCACGAAACACTTGCACATAAACACACAAATAATTGAAAATATGTTTTAGAACTTTTCAAAAACACAGGGCCTAAAACATTCCCTGGGACACCACAAGTTAATTATTCGAAAATCGTATTTCGTTCGCAACGTGCGCGCGAGTCGGGACGCGGCGTGCCTCAATAACAGTCCGCTCTCTACACAGATCGCCGACTAACTGACTACGAGCTGCGCTGGCGTCGCTGTTTACTATAACCCCATGAACAAGATTATCAAAAGCTTTCAACCAATTTTCGCCTCTATTGTTGTGAGTGAAAGGTAAGTTTTGGGTCGTATACTGTCACTCTTATCCGTCTGAAGCAAGTATTTGTCATTTTGTATGAATGGAAAAATAAACAGTACGCATAGAGCTTTCTGTATGCGTTCGTTTCGTTTTATATCATAACCTTAATTAATGTTTATATCGGTTACAGTCCTTGGCTCGTTTGAGTCTCGCATGACATTATGATTCATTTCACTATTCACTTAACGCTTAGATTACTTTTATTTTGTCCAGTTCATCATGATTATGTTAGTAATATTTCTGGGAATACATCTAGAAGGTATAAAAAATTTCGTTTCTTGTTACTATTTGGATATTTGTGGCATGTGTCCAAATGAAATGTAATGAGCTCTATTTAAAAATGTCTCATTTCATTGTGAACTTTACTACTGGGTGATTGAAATAAATTTTGTTTGTGTTCATAAGACCGTAGAATGAGATGTACAAAAATATTTTAATACATTAGTTCACTGTACCTTTATTTTCCTGTTCATCAAAATAAAACTGACGCCATTGACCTACTAATAGGACAAATATTTCCGATCTTCCCGGTATTATATTATAGGGCTGATTAAATCCATCAATTGTTGCTGTGAAAAGTATTTTATTGTCTTCCCAATAGAGATGTACAAAAAATTCAAACATTTTGTACACTCATAAATTACTACATCCATTTGACTCTGTGAACGTGCATAATTCGGTGGAAACTACAAAAAGTTGGTCTAATTATAGACCCACCAATCCAAAAGCGTGGGGGTCTTTCCGCATAACACATTATTATTATTATACTTTGTTACCCGGAGCCTGGCAACAACCGGGATTATCATGCTAGAAGGAGACTAATGACCTCAGAAATCGTGGGAATTCTTTAACAAATCAATTTGGAAACGACTGTATTTTGCTTAAATCTTTCCACTTAGCAAGTTATGAATGTAAATAATTTGCTCCCATTCCTGAATCCGTGTTGTTTTAGGACAAATATATTATATCAATCTTGATTGTGATCTTCTATTAATCTGAAATCAGAGAGAAATACGGGTGTATTTGAATAACATATGTATGCCAATGAGAGGCACCACACTCCTCATTGATGTCTTATTTCACCAAGGACATTAAAACCACAAATAAATACAAAACATGATGACTATTGAATATGTCTTGTGCCCATAATTATTCTTATGTATGACGTTTTCATCTAAAATCCTCCGAACGAGTTCATTTTACTTACATCCTTTGATTCCATGCCTTACTTATTTCTTAGTCATCATCGTACAGTATGGTCACTTCTACAAATATATTACTGGCTTATCTACTGCTAAAGGTAGTAATGGTTAACGTATACTCTTGGTAAGTGACAGGGTATCAACCTATATCGACCAGTACATTAAAATCATTAAGCTCTCGTTTAAAGCCAATAAAATTGATTTTCGTAGTATTTGTTACAAGACACTTGTCACGTAGTTAGTAGAATCTTGAACTAAATTGAATTAGATAAGAAAAGAGATAAAACAATTGGTGACACGTGTCGTGTTAACGTGAACGATGTTGAAGCTGATTTTTTTCAAACAAATTGTGTTACTGATCGTACGGTCTCTGAAGAAAATTAAGTACTAAACAAAGACTAGGAGTCAATACAAGTAAAGTAGGCCGAGCTTTCAGAAAAAATCACGGCAGTAACGACAAAGAAACTGAATGTCCACGGCCTAGAGACAAAATACATTTCTGTTAGCGTTCACGCCAAACGCTACGCCAAAATGTATGGGAATTACATTACCTGCGGAAAGGACACGACGTAACCTTTCTGCAGGTAATGTCATCCCCATACAGTTTGGGGTGGCATTTGGCGTGAACGCTAACAAATATGTGTTTTATCTAGGCCTGCATAAGACCAATTAAATAACATACTACCGATCACAATCTGAATCACTTTGAAGTAATCCATTGATTCATTATGTCCAAAAACATAATGAATGTTGTTAAACAGACAAAATGAAAACTATTCCTATTCGGGTGTTACGCAATCAGCCCGTACCTACATCAGACAAACGAAATGGGTCGTTAATCATATCTTTACCTTAGTGAGCTTTGAATTTGAGGTCTTATAGCAAGTGCTATTTGGAAAGGTTAGAGAAGCCAAGCATATATTCCCACCTCAGTAATAAGGTTCGGTACGTGCGCCTTACTTTACTCCGGAAACCAATGAAAAGCAGTCTTTGATTAAAATAATCAGTGTCCCATGTAAGTAGTAAAAGGCAGCACCTTAGCCCTTACAAAGGTTTTCCTTGAAACGTTACAATACTTACAATTAACGACCTCCTTGGCAATACTATTGTAACCTGTTACCTTTGCTACTGCACTGCTAAGGCGCCATTGCAATCGTATCCGATATCGTTATTGGTGCACGTGGCGTCGAACAACATTTAAACTACGCATGTAGATTGTTTTCGAGGGGCTTGTGGATAAGTAAAACAGCCGTACGATTCGATCGATCAGGTAAAACGACGCTTGCCGCGGTTGTTACGTGGATGGGTGACAATCTTTACATACAAGATCCCTCAGTGGCATGGAAAGCACGTTAAGCCGTTGGTATTGACAGTCATTCGTGAATCTTTGACAGTCATTACTGGTCGTCAGAAACCTAAAAGTTTGTCAACCAGACGTACTAAAGGGTAAAGTGTCACGTAATAACTGGGATGTGGAGATCAGATAAGCAGTTGCCCTATGTAAAATCCTGATATTCTGCTGCACCCGGTCAGACTGGAAGCCAACCTCAACACAGTTTAGAAAAGGCTAGGCAGAGGATCATAAAGTGAAAAGTAGAAGCCTATTATATATTTAGAAGTAATGAAGACAAAATAAAACAGGAAATACCTTATCCTATGGAACCATTTATATTAAAACAACCATTAAAGTCAATTCTCAGGTGAAATGTTAACAAGAATATCAGAGATATTAATTCATCTTCAGTATCTATTGTTGGTTTAATTAGAACACTTTGGACATATAACATAACGATCACAATCGTGAATACCTCTCATACCTCATCTATTTATATTATCATATCAACATCATCATTATTCTGATGACTATCTTTATTGTTCAGCATTCGTTTCTTACCATCTTCCCCGTTCTTATCTGTTTATTCTTCAAATGAAAAAAAAATCGGCTAAGTGCGAGTCGGACTCGCATTTTTCGTACCCCAAGGCAAATAACGGTTCTTGTATTGAGACCCCCTTTAATTTTTTTTTGTTATTTGTTGTTATAGCGGCAACATTCTGCGGCATTCGGCGGCATTCTGTGAAAATTTCAACTGTCTACCAATAGGTAGACAGACAGACGGATGGGCAGACGGACGGACGGAAGGACACCGGAGGCTTAGAATAGGGTTCCGTTGGTTACCCTTCGGGGACGGAACTCTAAAAACTACAATTAATCATATTTCTGCGAAGAGTACAGTATTTTAGCTGGCATTTTGTGGTTTCTGCCCTAAGGAATGAACGCGAGAGTTTATGTAGTATAGTATCAGTACCTAAGTCAATATTAGCATCATCATTGCATTGGATTAATCAACTCTTTACTGCAAATATTTCAATATCTTTAGTGTTTGAAAAAAGTTTATTAAAAAACAACGACGGGCTTCCAAAAAAAAACTTCAAAGTGAATATTTTACCATTGATTTCCGATACTTATATTTAAGTTATTATTCACTTTCTTAATCAACTTAAACTTCTATATGACGGAGTTTAGAGGTAAAAACATAATTATGTATAAAACTAACTTTTGCCAGCGGCTCCGCCCGCGTGGCGGTCTAAAATTATCCCACGAGACAATACTATCGGAATACAACGTATCCTATGTGTTTCTCTAGGTTATAAACTATATTCTTGCCAAATTTCACCCAAATCTGCTCAGCCATTATTGCGTGATTGAGTAACAACGATCCAAATATCTAATCATTCAAACATTCAAACTTTTACATTTATAATAGGTAATAGTAGCATTTATTTAGCGGAAGTGAACATTCCTCTACCGCTGATCAGAGGGGCAATTCTACTAATTTTAAGACCGTTCACAATCTGATCTCAGTGTCAATCTGTCAAAAATACCTCGATTTTTCATACATTTTTGACATTTGCTTGTCGCTGAGATGACACTGCGACTAGATTTTGAACGGTTTTAATTACGAGAATTGGCCTTCAGATGTCTTGAGATAAACGTATTGAAGCCAAATAGGTGTACATTAAAAAAATGAAGGTAATCCCCCTGACCATAATATCGCTGGTCAAACCGGTCGTTACGCATAAAGATAGGTCCTTTTACACCAGAGACGACACAAGCCGTCACCAACTTGGAATGTATTTGAAGAGAAAGGGAAGAATTTCAGCAATTTTCGCCGCTAGCCATTTCTATAGGCTTTTCCATTTCAAACACGGCTCGTTCTTTCTCATTCCTTTCTTTATCCCGTTAGGAAACCGTAAGAAATGCACATCTTTTCTACACAATGTCAAAATCTTTGAGAATGCCTTTGAATCGAAAACCAAGAATGAGTCAAAAGCCATAATTAAATGAGCAGACGATAGCAATTCTAATTCCGATGATGTAGAGCTCAAATTCCTTTTTTGATTGACCTTTGGAGCATAGAGTAATGCACTTTAATGATGTACGTCATCGCATGCCAACACAATATGAATTTGGACCGTCTACATAAGGAAACAAAGTTTTAAATTAGGTGTTAAAATGAATCAGTGCCCTGAGATCCAATGCAGACGGAAACGATTCGGAAGTGAGTAACACTAAGTTACCTGTATAAATTATATCCTTAAAAGTTCCTTTACGGATCCCGTCTGTATTTGTAAATGTAGAAACTATATAAGCATTATGAGACAATGCAGAATCAGCCTATAACGTTCCCAATGTTGGGACAAAGGCCACCTCGAGCAACCAGACATTTCGAGATTTGCCTAAATAGACAATGAGCACTCGGACTCCACTGCTTGAGGGTCTTAACAACAAACGACTCGAAAATATAATGACCAATAAGGTTGTTATGCTTACGCCGCTTCAGGTTTTCCGCAGCCGCAGTGACAGCACAGCACGCCGTGCCAGGAAAATGGGATGTCGCAAGAGCATCCCACACTAACGACCTACCAACCTTCCATGGAAATAAAGACATTCCGTCCGGTCTCTTGCCATCGTCGCGTGCCAAGCCGTTGGGTTCTAATACAGCTGGAACGCCGACGGTGACAAGAGCTCGTCGGATGATGTATATTTATTAATTAGTGTATATTTTTTTAAATGTCCGCGTACCGGTGTCCTCCCACAAAATGGACCGACGACCGGACGAAGTGGGGGTGCTTTGGGGAGGCCTATGAAACGACATCATCCATGATGTTTTTTTTTAATCTGGCTTGGCTGGTATATTAATTACCACTTGCATGCTTTAACCAATGACCCGGATTATTAAAAGCTTTTTAATAAAAAAAATTAACCGCCGAAAAACCGAAAAGTTAAAAATAATAAACTTGCTTTGTCCAACCCCAATAACTTATTTCGGAAGGCGGTGACATAATATAATTAAATACATATCCAAAATCACCGACTACTAAAAATATATCTTCATCATCATCTGCCTAGCCTTTTCCCAACTATGTTGGGGTCGGCTTCCAGTCTAACCGGATGCAGCTGAATACCAGTATTTTACACGGAGCTACTGCCTATCTGACCTCCACAACCCAGTTACTGGGTAATACGATACCCCTTGGTAAGACTGGTTGTCAGACTTTCTGGCTTCTAACGACCCGTAACGACTGTCAAAGATCCACAAATGATAGCCGGGACCAACAGCTTAACGTGCTTTCCGAGGCACGGAGGGGTCTTGGTATATAAAGATGGTTACCCATCCATGGACCAACCGTGGCAAGCGTAGCTTAACCATTATCATTGCATTATCTTCATCTTTAATATAATTCGGTAATTTCTACTTTGTTCTAAAATGATCCCATGGGAACGAACTGCCGGGATAAAAAGTATCATATTTGTTTGTGAACCCAGGTAATAAACTCGGCTGTACAATTTTAAAATCTAGCAACTGTCATTTCTAAAAAAACGGTGTTTTTACCCGACTGCGCCAGAAGGAGGGTTATGTTTTTGCATATTTTAACTTACTAGATTCTAGCAAGTCAAAATATGCAAAAACACCGATTTTTTTACAAATGTCAGTTGCTAGGTTTCGAAGGCCGAACTGTCTGTGTGCCAAATTGCATCCAAATCCGTCCTGTAGTTTTTGCGTAATTGAGTAACAAACATCCAAACACCTACATCCTAACTTAACCCCACAACACCGGCTGCGGTAACGTCACTCGTAGGTACGTCGACCCCTCGTGTCTACGCTGCTATTGTCGCCACCGGCAAATCTGATGCGTCGCAGCATAAGCGGCAAATCGGAAAGGGGGGACAAACTGAAAAAGGGTACTCAACCTGCCCAGACTGCGGTCCGTAGCTCCATGCCAAGAACGGGCCTAGTTGATGAGGAGGGTTTCATTAAGGTAGAAAAGAAGAAGAAAAAGAAGCCCTGCTCTCGTAACTTGTGTGGTACCGCGCCGAGTGGACCCAACATGCTGCTGCGCCCTGCTGTGCCTACGACACAGCTGTACATTTCGCGTCTGCATCATTCCACGAAGATTGAGGAAGTGGTGCAGTACTTGAAAGTGAAGACCAACTGGACTCTGAGGGTCGAAAGGTTGGAATCGCGCCACGACATCAACTTCAAGTCATTCGTGGTACGAGTTCCAACCCACCATCTACAGCACTGTATGAAGGAAGACTTTTGGCCGAAAGGTGTCGTATATCGACGTTTCCGAGGACGATTACGCGACACCTCGCAGCGAAACACGACGCCGACAACTTTACGTGTATAGTTATAGTTTAAATAAGGTTTCTTAATATGTATTCGTTTGTCATTATTATTTAAGATTATTTGTGTATTTTATCTATGGGCCTTAGTAGCCTGACAATAAAATGATTATTATTATTATTTAATAATATTAAGTACGATTACAAGAAACTTATAGAAACCATGCAGGATGAACAGATCTAAATGAGGAATGTCCGGTGAAGGCTTACCTTTAAAACTAGACTACAGAGAAAACCAACATAACTACTTAAGAATCCTACGACTGAAGCTCGCAACTAGGATTCGGGCGGAGACAATATTTCGTCTGAAAATTGCTATCGTTGCGCTAGTGTTAGTACCTGTCGAGGAAACATACCTACAAGAGAGCAGTACGATCACACACACATTGACAATGGCTTGACGCGATAGCGCTACTAGCTACTGACCATTTATGATGAATTTGGATGTGTTCCGTAATACCAAAAATTATGAATGAAAACTTATTGCATTTTAATATTTTTTTCGACATTTTACAACTTGATAATATGAGCTTTGCTTCTGAGACAACGATATTACGGAAATTGTTGGTTATAATACCAAAAAACAGTGAGAAAACATGTCATTTACGCTGTAAAAATGAGCGAAATGCAATTCGCTTAAACTTCATTTCAGGTAAGTATTTTGGAAAAAAAAAACCCTACGAGCCTAGATAAGTACTGTCTGAATCCGAATATCATCATAATATGATGGAAATATGCTCAAGTTGCAAATGATTTAGGTATTACGTATGTATGGACAGTTCATTGTACGTAGGCCTCTTAATAGTACTAGCTGTCCTACCATATATATTAGTAGTGCATTCTGTTGACAAAAAACTACTTCCGCTTTTAACATAGCTATGTACGCACTATAATATAAGCTGATCTCGTATTGTATTGGATTTCCGTACAGTGCGAGATCAGCGTAAACTGGAAATGCATAGCTTGATGTGTAGCCATGTGTACGAACATGGAAGGAGTATTTTTAAATAAGTAGAAAGATGATGCGTAATTAGGGCATCGACCTATTGGGAATAGGTCTACCAGAGCGATTTTTATGCTGAGATCTGCTTTGATCAAGAGAACTGATATTATGTACGCGATAACGACGATGGAAAAAACTTTTTTCAAAAAAATTACAACCGACTTCCAAAAAAACACTACAAAGTGCAAAATAACTTTAATTTCGGAAGTTTTTATTTTTCAAACCTTCGACCTAAAACTTGTAAGTTGTGACCGTTACCACTGGACCACCACTGCTCTACTACAATTCGGGTATTACGCAACCACCCCACAGGAAGGAGCCTTATAATCCACAGCTCGATTGCATCCATCATCCCTGATCGAACAGCCCCGCCATGGGTGCGGGTTGTTCGAAAGAGATACCGTGGCCCCTGGCATACAGGCAACTGAAGGAACCCGGGTGGGTTTTAGTCAATAAAAGTCTGACACGCCCTCCCGCTCCACCCAGAGCGGGAGAAGTTATTTGATGATTTCTCACCCAAAAAAAAAAACGAATACACGCCCGCTACACTCCCTCCCGCATTGGTAGCATTCGCCGACCGAGGCATACTCTAGCCATTCCCGAGAACGCTACAACCCTCCGCAGGGACAGTAGTCAAACTTTTTCTACCTGAATACGGAGCTTTTAGCTACTTTATATGTGACCAGCACTCTCAAGATTCACTGTCGCAGACCGCTGTCCTTTCGTCCTCGCCACAATGGCCTGTCACGACGCGACGTCCCAATCCATATCCACCCCGACCCTTGCGATGAGCCTGTAGTATTAAATTCGTCCATAAATAACCATTCCGATGCAGCTCGTCCCTTTTTGCTCTCTACCAGCGACGCCCTAAGCCGAGATCCGTACCCCACAAGGCGTGCCCTAGCGTATGCCCTAGTTTTAAGTTTTGAAGTTGTGGTTGTACGCCTTAATTTGTTAAGGTAGTCACAGGCAAGTTTAGTTAAGCAGCTGACAACCTCATAGGTTGACCTGCGAGATGTAACTCCGAGAAAACAAAATTGTATTCATCAAACCAACACTAAAATAAGACATCATATTGAATAGAGAAAAACTGGAATTTGTTAATCAAACTGTGTTCCTAGGAATCACGCTAGACGGCATAGAACAATGTACATTGTTCTAGACAAAATCAAACTGGTTGCTAATTGAATTGTGTAAATAATTATAGTGATTACTTTAACTCGCACACTCACTTATTACTTATTAATATTCTAGGAAAATCGTATACATACTCTTACAATGTTTGTAAATATGTGAGCACTATGTATCAATCATAAAATTAATTTATCTCTATTGCTTCAATTGCATTATTTTTACCTAGTTTGGTATGTATAGTAATTTGTAATGTTTAGGTAATTTTATTCTGGGTGCATCGTTTTCACACATAATTATATAATTAATGTAATACCTATGATAAATATTGTACTTTAAACATTTTAAAAGAGTAACGGTGGAGTTTCTTGCCCATTCTTCTCCATACGAAACTACATTTTGGAATGGGCGACTAGAATCAATTCTATTTTAATGTAAATGTTGCGTTCAAAAGTGCCTTTTTAAGTACCTAATTGAAATAAATGCTTTGACTTTGACTTTGAATAGACGCTGTCCAGAACTACTTTCTTATTAGAAAACAGCAGATGAATGAATATCCTCAAGTATCATCGTCAACAAATTTGACACTGCCAACGCACAGATCAATGTCAACAGTCAATCAGAGAGTTAGGAAGCACTCGACGTACTTTATATAAAGTGTGGCTCAGTAACGGCTTCCTTAGACACGCTAGAGGTCAAGAGTGGGTGCTTGTACCATGAAGCGTGTACCAGATGGAGTACGTTTGCTTCGTAGATTCTAGGAAGGAACTAGGGACAATGTTCTGTTTTTGGTACGTTGAGTATGGCTGCGTGTGTCAATACTAGCCAAAATTATTGGTGTAATAGACGCGTGTAGGCCTGTAAGCCGTCTTTCTATTTAAAGAGTCTCTTCATCTGGTTTCCCCGGATATTTCATCCCTAATTCCTCTTAGTGTCATGTCAATAAGGAATGATGTGATAAGGTAACAGTGTAGTTTAAAAGAAGAGGTACCTAGTGACAAAATTGAAACAATATTCTTAGACGGTTTGGTCATGTTTAGAGGTTGAGTGATGAACGGCTAACAAAAGGTATACAAGGCAGATGACCAGGTACGCTAACAGGACGTATAGTATCCTTATTGGTGGTGTCTTTCAGTAAGATCAGGTGCGTAGTACTCGCACTCGGCGTGCATGACCAGCAGGCTTAGCGCGAGAACCGTAGACAAGCGTTTTGTCGTCGGAAGAGTAGACAAAAATGACGTTGAATTTTTTAGTTTTCTGTCTTTTGACTTTACGTCCGCGAGGTAAGAAACGGTTGATGGATTCAAAGCAAAGAACTATAGTATTCCAAGTTCGTGTGGCAATGTCAAACAAAAATCGAACAATGGAATTTAAATGTACTAACCTCATTCCCGACACTATCATCAACACTACGAGAAGAGATGACCCCGCAAATAATGAACAGAAGACCTAATTACCACAGGATTATTCTCCCACCTTATAAACGTGCAAGTAATTCCGAGCGACGCCAACTTTCCGTACTAGTTTTACGAGCAGCCTTGTAATTGAAATCCTAAGGACTGGTTCAAACTCATTTAGTTCTTCTCGTACTGGACTAATAAGACATTTTATTGTTCAAGTTTCAGCTACGTCAGGGTTGCCATCTTCGTGTTCCTTTTACGGGATATCAATTATACATCACCATTATCATCATTTCAGTCGAAAGATGTCCACTGCTGGACATATGCATACCCCAAGCTCCTCCACTTCGATCGGTTCTGCGCTTCTTGCATCCAGCGGATTCCTGCGGCCTGTACAAGGTCGTTAGTCCAACTTGTGGAAGGCCTTCCAACGCTACGTCTTCCAGTACGCGGTCGCCACTCCAGAATCTTCCGGCCCCATCGGCCAGCTGTTCTGCGAGCAATGTGCTCTGCCCACTGCCACCAATTCTTCGGGCTATGTCGGTTGGCTTGGTTCTCCTGCGGATCTCTACATTCCTGATTCGATCACATAGGGAAACTCCGAGTATAGCCCTCTCCATTGCCCTTTGGGTGACTTTTAGCCTCCTGATTAACCTTAGGTATAGACGCCAGCACATCAAGCTACGCCAAACTATCAAATTTTCCCAGTTGAACATGAACCTTATACTTAAGTGATAAAGTTGAAAATCTATCAAAGAACTTTGACCATACATTCATAAATTCTAAAGAGTTTATGTTGGCACCACATTAAATGTATAATAATGTATGTGTACTATTAAAAATAAATAATAATAATAAATAAATAAAATTTTAGTTTTTGTTTGTAATGTCAGAACAACTGTTTACAAAATGCTTATGAAAGTATATTACATAATCAGCCTATAACGTTCCCACTGCTGGGGCACAGGTCTCCTCTCTGTGTGAGAGAGTTGGCTGTAATCCACTACGCAATGGCTAGGCAGATGATGATTCCGGAGAGCTCATAATAATAACACATTAAATTAAACTAACATCTAAAAAAATAATCTCGATATTTTGTCAAGTCATAAAAATCGTGTAAAGCAGGGGCGGATCGCTAGTATTTACATAGTATAAAACAAAGTCGTTTTTCGTGTCTGTACGCTTAAATCCTTTAAACTACGCCACTGATTTTAATGCAGTTTTCATCAAAATACACCGACCTCCACGCGAGCAAAGCCACTAGCAAAACCTAGTTTTAATTAAAAATATCTAACAGACAACCATGTCCACATGTTCGTCGGCGCCGCCAAACGATCAGTTAAAAATGCGTTAATTTCTATTCGTTCAAAGTTAATGTAAAGTTCGAGCCAAGTTCTTGGCATAACTATTTGATTCGCTGATAAAAGTGTGGAGACTGTAATGGGTGACTACTGCCAAGTTTTATCTAGTGGAATGAATTCTTGCTAATACCTATGGTAAGGTTTTTAATTATGCATCAGGGGCATTCAGGGGGTCTACTCTATAATCACGAAATTCGTAGTTTCGACCGAAGTTACGGGTGTTTCCTATTCTTTATCGCTATAAGATAACCGCAACTTTGCCAACCTTCATGATATATTTGCCGTTAACTTAATAATCTAGAAAAGAACCATTCCGATGCAAAAAAAAACCTCTAACAAAACTCTTAGTTAGCTTTATTATACTAAGCTCCGCTATACTATTACCGTTATTTATCCTTTTTTCTCAAACTTGGCGGATGCACTGCCGTGAGTCCTGTATACAGGTTCGGTAACAACTTAGATTGAAACCTATGTGATTACACATTTTCACTTAACAGCTAAGTAAAGCGGCGAGCGATCGAGAAAAACAACGAGTGTTTTTATCAAGTTAGTAATTTAGTACCTACTAACAGCCTTCTTTTCGTATCTGCACGAAATATGTGGCTACTGAATGCATTCTGTGGTCTACTTCAATGACATAGGTAACGTTAGGTTTTTAGTTAATTCGAACGAATTTACTCGCCTGAATCGGGCAAATAGACACCATGCATTCTATTGCATTTACTTGCAGTGACCTTTTCTAACAAGTCTGAGCTTTATTGAATAAGATTCAACACGTGCCGATTACCTAAAGGATGATTTCCACCAAACGGCTCGAATCGCATCGAATCGGAACGAATTTTACAATCTTGAAACAATATTAAATCGTGTACACAGTGATTAAAGTCGACATTACCGCGCACAGCACAGGATGAGTGGCTTGTGGCTAAGTAACAATAGCTGCACGGGTCGATCGATCAGGTTAAGCTACGCTTGCCGCGGTTGGTCCGTGGATGAGTGACCATCTTTACATACCAAGACCCTTCCGTGCCTCGGAAAGCACGTTAAGCCGTTGGTCCCTGCTGTCATTTGTGGATCTTTGACAGTCGTTACGGGTCGTCAGAAGCCCAAAAGTCTGACAACCAGTCTTACCAAGGGGTATCGTATTACCCAGTAACTGGGTTGTGGAGGTCAGATAGGCAGTCGCTCCATGTAAAAAACTGGTATTTAGCTTGCATCCGGTTAGACTGGAAGCCGACCCCAACATAGTTGGGAAAAGTCTAGGCAGATGATTACCGCGCACAGCAGCTTGACCGCGGGTGTCTTCCGCGACACGCGATCGTAGCCGAAAGTATGCTGCGATGCGCGGTCGGCTCCATTCGCCTGTTGTCGTATCCGATCGGATCCTTTCGACTGTCGTCGCGTGCATTCAAATACATAGCCAAGTGGCATCACTCATTCTCGAAAAGTGCACGCATTCCAGACGTCAATGAATATTCGATTTAGAAGAAAATTTGATATGTTAGGTGGAAAAGCACACGTGTCTTTATAACATAAAAAATTGAACACGTGAACACGGTAGGAATGAAACTATTTGAGTAGGCGCAAGCGATGGTACGGAGCCGACAGTATACGTCGACATCCTGCCGAATGCGATCGGCGGTCGCCGAATCCGTTCATGTCCTTTCCGATCCGATACGATGTGAGCCGTTTGGTAGAAATCATCCTTTATACGTATTTGAGTTCTCGATAAACCCACATGTACGAGTCACCAATTAAAAAGTACCTTTATTATTTAAAAGTGACCATTCGTCCCGTTCGGGCGAGTAAATTAATGCAAATCGACTAATTAGCCGTAACATTATGCCATCCATCCATCTACAGTCCGACTTCACCTACATCTGGGCATAGACCACTCTCTTGCATCATTCTCAAATTCAAATTCAAATTCAAATGTTTATTGCTCAACACAGTACATAATCTTACATTTCTAGATGTCAAGTGAATGCGCAGTCCACTGTGTTGCACCAATTCAGGCATGCAAAAATATTATTAAAATCATACCAACACAATTATACCATTTCATAAATTCACATTAATACGTTATATAATTTCATTAACTCAAAATAATACCATGCAATGTCATAAATTCAAATAAATAAGTATGTAATGTCAAAATATTTAACGTCATATTATCTAAATAATGTCTAGTCAACACACAATTGGCACTACAAATAAGAGACAAATCGGACTCAAGTGTTCACCCTAATTACACGTATTATTATACACACAAATTTCTATCAGACAGGTATTCATTAATTGTGTAGTATGTCTTACTTATCAGTAGATTATTGAGTTGCTTCTTAAATAAATGGGTATCTTTAATACTTAACAGAGCATTAGGTAATTTATTATAGATATGTGGTGCCATTCCTAAGAAGTTTTTACGGAATACTGCTTTTTTGTGTTGCCTACCGCTTATTTTATTTCTATGTCGTGAACTGTGTAGTTTTTCAAATAGGTGGAGGTTTGTTTTGATAAATACGGCCACCTCATATATGTATAGGCAGGGTACTGTTAATATACGGAAGTTCAAAAAGAACGGTTTGCAGCTTTCTGTGCTCTGAATACCGCATATCGCCCTCACACATCTCTTTTGCGCTCTAAATACTGTCTCCTTGTTGGTAGAGTTACCCCAATATATAATCCCGTATCGTAATGCAGACGTAACATATGCATGATACGCCGTAACCAATACTTTTTGATTAACCTCCTTTGCGAGATTACGTAAAGCATAAGAATGTTGACTCAGGCGTTTACATAAACTGTCAGTATGAGTTTTCCACGACATGTCTCTATCCAAATCAAGCCCTAAAAATTTTGTAGTTGTCGTTTCTGCAATTGTCTTGTCTCCATATTTTATGTCATATTTTTTATGATTTGTCCTTTGTTCAAAAGTCATTATTTTAATTTTGTCAATATTGATTTTTAAGTTATTCGCGCCCATCCACTCTACTAATACTTTGAGACAGTGCTTTATTTCTCCCTCAAGTGTCGTCGCACCATTTTTACCTCTAAAAACGACCGTGCTATCATCAGCAAACAAAACCATCGGATGATGTGTTTCTTTAGGCATGTCATTAATATAAATAATAAATAATAAAGATCCTACAATACTTCCTTGGGGTACACCGTAGTTATTATCCCTCTGACTCGATACATACGTCCGCTCGGTTTTTGAGGTAATGCAGACCTTATCCATTTTAGTCACTTGTCTTCTGTCGGACAAGTACGATTTCAAAAGGTTCAAAGCATTGCCTCTAACTCCGTACCTTTCTAACTTATTCAATAGTACTGTTCTATCCACAAAATCAAAAGCCTTGCTCATGTCCATGAATAAAGCAGCTATCGGACTACAGTTATCAATGTCAGTTATAATTTTTTCAAAGAGATCGAAAATTGCCATATTTATATTCTTTTTTCTTCTAAAACCGTATTGTTCATCAGCAAAAAGATTTTTACCTTCAAAGAATGTGTACAGTGTATTGTACATCACTTTTTCTACAATTTTTGAGAATATGGGTAGTAAGGCAATAGGCCGGTAGTTGGCTGGATCGTGTTTGCTACCCTTCTTAAATAGTGGTTTTATAACAGCTAATTTTAACCTATCGGGAAACACACCCGATTCTAGACACATATTTATAATATAACTAAGTACTGGTGCTATAATGGTTGAAACAGATTTAATAACCTTTGTTGTTATGTCATCATAACCAGAGCTATTAGTGTTATTTAATGAATTTATTAATTTTACAATGTCAGGGGGAACTGTGGGTATTAAAAATATGGAGTCAGGATGCATGTCAAATTTTAAATTCTGATTAATAATATTAGGTCTTTACCTATGAAATTGCCGTTCTGCAGTACTGGCCATTTCAAATCAAAATAATTTTTGTTTGGCTAAGAATTCTAATTTCAAATTAATTTTATTTTAAAAACATGGATTTTTTTTTCTAAAAGTAGTCATTTCTTTATTGATTAGTGTTACATTTTCATCGCATTTCAATCTTTTTCGTCATCATGGATACGTTAAAAATTCGAGTAATTATGGAATATGAGTACCGTCGTGGCAGCAACGCGGCACAAGCGGCACGCAACATCAACGACGTTTACGGAGCTAACACTACAAACCAACGCACCACCTGTTATTGGTTTGCTCGCTTCCGTTCTGGAAATTTCGACCTGAAAAATGAACCTCGCGGTCGTCCGAAGACTTTGGTCGACAATGACGAATTAAAGGCGATTGTGGAAGCTGATGATACACAATCTACGGCTGAATTAGCAGCAGCTTTCGACGTTAGCGTCAAAACAATATTGGTCCATTTGCGTCAAATTGGCAAGGTAAAAAAGCTTGACAAATGGGTGCCCCACGAACTCAATGATCGCCAGCGCGAAGTACGCGTCGAGACGTGCCTTGCACTGCTCAACAGACACACAAATGAAGGAATTTTGAACCGCATTGTTACCTGCGATGAAAAATGGATTCTGTTTGATAACCGTAAGCGCTCAGCAAGTTGGTTGGATCCTGGTTCAGCACCTAAACAATGCCCTAAACGAAAACTTACCCCTAGAAAAGTGATGGTCACTGTTTGGTGGTCTAGCGCCGGTGTGATTCATCACAGCTTCTTACCAAACGGGGTGAGCATTACTGCAGATGTGTACTGTGAAGAACTGAACACAATGATGGAGAAGCTGGCGCATCTCCAACCAGCATTGGTCAATCGCTCGTCTCCGCTGCTCCTGCACGACAACGCGCGACCTCATACTGCACAGCAGACGGTCTCCAAGTTGCAAGAACTGGGGTTGGAAGCTCTCCGTCATCCGCCCTACTCACCAGACCTTGCGCCTACAGACTACTACTTTTTCCAGAATTTGGATAACTTCTTGGCGGGAAAAAAATTTAATACCCGAGAGGCAGTACAAAATGCCTTTGAAGAATTTGTTGCCTCCCGTCCAGCTGATTTCTTTAAGAAGGGCATCAATAAACTGCCACTGCGATGGCAAAGATGCATTGATTGCATGGGTGATTACTTCGATTAATACAAATAAAAAATTCATGAAAAAAATTCGTTTAAATTTTTTCATACAAAACGGCAATTTCATAGGTAAAGACCTATTATTAATATCAGTTACTAGTTCAATTTCTTCAATAAAATAGTCATTAAAAGTTTGGGCGATACTTTTCGGGTCAGTTATATCTATGTTATTTATTCTAAGTCTTGGTATTCCTTCGACCGGTTTATTATTTTTGCACTTATATATTATTTGCCATGTAGCTTTACACTTATTAGACGCATTATTAATGTAGTTGTTATTTTGGGATTTCTTAGTCAGACGAATTATTGTTTTTAAGCGTTTCTTATATGTTTTGAAAATTGTTTTAGTACTGGGGTTGGGGTCTTTTCGAAAATGCCACAACATGTCTCGCTTGCGTTTACAGCATAATTTTATGCCCTTACTAATCCACTTAGGTGATTTTACTGCATACCGTTTTAATTTCTTAAGTGGAAAGCACATATCATAAAATAGTTTAAATGTGTCGTGGAACTTATTAAATGCGTCATTAGGTTCTGTGGAGGCATAAATATCGTTAAATGTCAAATTTTGTAAGCAACTTTCAAACTTTTGCATATTTTCTTTACAGAAACTACGTCTAAATATGTACCAGTATGGAAGTACACAAGTTTTTTTAACAGGACATTGTAGTAGTTGCGCTGTATGATCTGACAACGCCAATTCGACCGTTTCGCATTTACTTCCCCTTATATTGTCGAAAAAGTTGTCAATGCATCATTTCAGCCAAAAGACGTCCAATGCTGCCGCCACTTCGATCGGTTCTGTGCTTCTTGCATCCAGCGGATTCCTGCAGCCTTCACCAGCACCCTAATTGCGTAACTCACGATTGATCATAATTGGTTTCGTCTTCACAGTTAAACAATATCCATTGCGTTATTTATGTTGTCGGACAGACACATTTTTCGAACATATGAAGCAATGGTTTAACAATCCGTTTCAAAACGATACAGATTATGATGAATCGTGAGTTACGCAATTAGGGTGCAGGTTATCGGTTTACCTTGTTGGAGGCTTTCTAACTAGCAACGCTAAGCATTACATAAAATACCAAAACGATAAAAACAAAAATCGTGACTCAAAGAACAAATAAATGAAATAACACCTACGTAAAACAAAATATTCGCATTGCAAAACGTTTAACATCAAAGAGATTTTAACAACTTGCAATACCATAAAATACTTTCTTCATAGATTACGGCACGGTGCAGTAAAAAGGTATTAACTAACATAAATAATATGTTTAACTGTGGGTTTAAATTGCTTTGAAGCCAGCCGATGTCTTTCGCAACCTTTTTGAGATGTTTTCTGTTAATGTTTTTATTACTTGTTAGATAATTTGACGTCTACCTGTATTTTTATGAGGTGTGACGAAACTGCAGTATCTGTTGGATGGTTCATGGCTTATTTGATGTTTTGCGGTAACCCCGGACTGCAATGTAGCCGGCGCACGTCCCGATGAAGGAATGTATGAATTAGATGCACCGACCCCAGTGTGGTTTGACAAGACTCGAATAATCAAATGAACTCCAAGATTTTCACTTGCCCTTGAAATTTCGGCTTATAATAGGAGAAAATAAAACCAATGTTATTAGGTACTTTATTGCATAGCATTCAAAACGTGCCAGTTGCCTAATACGTATTTCTGGAATTGTCCATTCGCCCACAAATAAATTTACGTCATGTGAGTCGCCTATAGACAGTTCTATCCTTTCCTATCCTACTAGTAATCCTACTCATCATCATCATCATCTGCCTAGCCTTTTCCCAACTATGTTGGGGTCGGCTTCCAGTCTAACCGGATCTAACTAGTAATCCTACTAATATTATAAAAATGTAAGTTTGTGATGATGGATGATGATGATGTGTTACTCTTTCACGCAAAAACTGCTGAACGGATTTGGGTGAAATTAGGCACACAGTTTATAACCTGGGTTAACACATAGAGGGTACTTTTATCTTTTCTTGTCAAAACGTCCTTGAATTTTTTAAACTTTTTCCAACAATTTAACCAATGTTTTAAGTTTTCTAGCATAGGTACTTTATTGTGCATGGAGTGATCTCCTATAAGTGAAGGAGTTCACCAACGGGATAATTGCGTAACACACAAATATAATTTCATTCATTTCATCATTTCATTTTGACAGTGAGATGTACATTTTTCGAACACTTTCTAGCCATATCATCTTTCACACAGTCTAACCATCGTATCTTTGGTCATCTCCTACTCACTCACGCTCAAAACAAAAACTAAACACAGCTGATAATATTATAGCAATTGTACTGACCTTGACGATAACGTAACAGTGGAGTTCCAAGAATGAGTAATATATAACTTAGTCGACATCTGCGGTATGCTACTCAAGGGAGAGGAAATGATATTATGGACTTCATATTAAACCTAATGGAACTGTTAATAATGTTGAGATGGTTTGTATTCTTTTCTGAGGCATTTGGTATGTCAACCGTTTGGGAAGCTCTGTGTTCAATAAAAATGATATTATATAACAATCCTTTTACTTATGATTTTGCATTACAGGAGGCTGTAATTGTGTTGTTATATACAGAAAGACACGCAATATATTACGCAAAAATAAAAGGCAGGCAATATCAGCACGTGGTCGCTCACAATAGTCCTTATCAGAAGGCTAAAAGTCACCCGAAGGGCAATGGAGAGGGCTATGCTCGGAGTTTCCCTACGTGATCGAATCAGGAATGAAGAGAACCAAGGCATACATAGCCCGAAGAATTGCTAAACTTAAGTGGCAGTGGACAGGGCACATTGCTCGCAGAACAGACGGCCGATGGGGCTATAAGGTTCTGGAGTGGCAACGACACGGCGCGTACCAGAAGACGTAAAATGGGAAGGCCTCCCACAAGGTGGACCGATGACCTCGTGAAGGCCGCGGAAGGCCGCGCAAATCCGCTGGATGTGGAAAGCACAAGACCGGTCGAAGTGGAGGAGTCTGGCGGAGGCCTATGTCCAGCAGTGGACATCTTTCTGCTGAAATGAATGAATGAATATCAGTACCATTCATCATTTAAAGGATGCTGCTAATTAATTGCTTGATCACTCCCTTGAAGATACAGTGCGTGTAAAAATCCCTCCGCGTAATTTTATGTCCGGGAGAACGTGGACTTCTAAAGGCAGGTTGTCCTGCTTTGTTTCTGCCTTGACACGGAAGAAATTGTTTCCTACTAGCTACCCATTAATATTTTCTTTACTCATTAAATTAGTTACAAATTAGAAGGTAGGTAATTGTATCACTTCCCTGAGACATGCAAAGACACAAAGGTGTCAATTTGTTTCTTAAAGGTCGTAGAACGCGGTCGCATCGTGCTACTTCCATATAACTTTCTCTTTAAATGAATCTTCAGTAAACTAATTTAATTCATTTTGACGATCTGTTACCATAGATTCAGGACTTGATGCTGAACCCCCTGCATCGAAATGTTTCGTAGGTTATTACAATTAAAAGAAAACATTTGCTGTTGCCATACATTTAGACCGCATAGGTATTGGAATTTTCAATGAAACAGCAGATTTTATTCTGTGATAAGGTGATAACCGACGTAAAATATCCATGCTAGGGGGGTCTACTTCTCCTTCCAGTTACACCAATCTACCTAGTCTTGACATGAACTGACCAAGATTACCAACTGGTCCAGGCCATGGTACGGAGCGAGAGGGCATGGGGAGCCGTCACCGAGGCGGTGCACGTGAGGGAGAGGCAGCATATGCGCCCTCGCGACCCTAGCCGCCGCAGGATACGGAGACGCCCTGGGCGTCGGGAATCCCAGGCCGATTTCCGGCCACCGTAGGCATGGGCTTGCGGACGGCGAGTAATGGGTAGCTCGCTGTCCGGTAAGGACCAAGCCCAAGTCGACGGCGCGTTGTGTACCACACGCGCCTCAAAGAGATGTCAGCACAAAAATGATGGGGCCCGCAAGGGCCGATGCCTGCCAGGGGTGCAGGTTTGTTCGAAAGAGACACCACAGCCCCTGGCATACGGGCTACTGAAGGAACACGGGTGGGTTTTAGTCAGTAAAAGTCTGACACGCCCTCCTGCTCATGTCACATGTCTTCGAATTTTTGGTTCTAGGACATGCCGGTTTCCTCACGATGTTTTCCTTCACCGTTTGAGCCGAACCGAACCTACTTACAGAAATAAAATTAGTATTTTAACCTCAAACGGCGAAAATATTCCATTCTTATTGGGATTTATATATTCGAGCCGTTTGGGGTTGAAACACTTGGGCCATGGTCCGAGTGCCCACTTGGTTTTTCGTTTAGTCGTCTCTTCACGTGACCAGAGGGCTGGCCTATACTTTGAGATCAGCATCGCCATACAACGTGGCAATGCTGCCCTTTTTGGCACTTTTCCATTTGACAGCAATGCGGACGAATGTTTTGATGCCCTGTGATTCTTTTTGTCTGTTTTTATTATGTAGGTAAATGTACTATAAATATATATATATTTTTTAATCTATATCAACAACTAGCTGACCCGGCGAACTTCGTACCGCCATATTTTATTTCTCCAGTCGCGACTGAGGTTTCCGGTAAAATCAAATCAGTTGGTTATCAATAATTTCACTATAATTCTGATCAAATCTATAATTTCTTTTCATAAATTGTCTTATGGACAAACCGTGTCCTGACAATAAGGAGCACATTTAAAAAAAAAACATCCAATTTCGTGCAGTCGTTCGGAAGTTATGCGCGTACACATTTCGGCGATACATTTTTATTTATATTGATTAAATTAATTCCTTAATCCACCACATACAAAGTTAAGTTGCAAGTAAAACTGCCCATCCCCACTTCCCACTGAGCAAAACTTTTAAAGCTACCCGCATAAAGATATCGCGACTCCCAAGCTCCCAAGTGACCCTAAAATTTATCTAAACTTTGCCCGTCAAAGCGTCACCGGGCAGTTTGTAAAACCACCAGATAAGTGGAGAATGTTAAAAGGTCTCGTCTTGGATAAAGTTACTGTCAGATAGTGAGAGAGAGATTATAGATAATATTAAGAGTTGTTTTTTTTATGACTTGGTGTGATAAGGTGGCGGGTAGAGGGTTATTTGTCGAGAAAGGAATAAAATTATTAAGGAATGTAAGGATTATACAGGGTTATTTTAAATTGGCTAGCTAAACTACTCACAGGCAACGGGTATCGCTGTCTAAACACGATAAAATATAAAGATATAACAGTTGTTAAGAGGGTTTTCTGCTAAGTAATAACAACCACACGGATCGACCGACCCGGTTAAGCTACGCTTGACGCGGTTGATCCGAGGATGGGTAACCTTTACATATCAAGACGCCTCCGTACAAATCACGCTAAGCCGTTGGGCTGTCATTCGTGGATCTTTGTCAGTCGTTACGTGTCGTCAGAAGTCTAAAAGTCTGAAAACCAGTCCTACCAAGGGGTATCGTACTACCCAGTTACTGGGTTGTGGAGATCAGATAGGCAGTCACTCCATGTCATATATGGTATTCAACTGCATCTAGTCTGATTAAACTGGAAGCCGACCCCAACATAATTAAGAAAAGGCTACAACACTAACAGCTGTCATTCAACATCTGTCTAAGATGATGTTGTTAAATATTATGTTTAAAAAAGAACTTATGTACACAGTTATTGAATAAATAGCGTTTAGCGATGTACCTTAGTGCACCGTCGGTAAGTCCCCTCTTTGAGGAGTGGCTTGAGAGGCAGCATGGCGTCCTCACCTTCCAACTGACGCAGATCCTCACCGGACACGGATGTTTCGGGAGGTTCCTGTTTCGGAGAAGGCAGGAGGAAACGCCCGGGTGTTTCCATTGCGAAGATCGCTCTGAGGACACGGTGGAGCATACGGTGGAGGTCTGCCCGGCTTGGGCGAAGCACCGCCGTGTCCTCGTGGAGGCGATCGGCGGTGGCGATCACTCGCGTCCAGCCCTGGTCCAGGCCATGGTACGGAGCGAGAGTGTATGGGTAGCCTTCGCCTCCTTCTGCGAAGCAGTGATGCTCGCGAAGAGGGAGGACGGGGCATATTTTTATCTTTAATTAGTGTTTCCTTACTTAGCGTTTAAAACTATATTAAGTTTAAAAAAGTAACTACCTGAGTATAAAAATACAGAGTGTCAGGGACGTCGACGCGCAACCTGTTAAGATAATCTTTACAGGTTGCGCGTCGACGTCTGAAATTGTAGATTCAGTCATGTACTGATCTAGTACATGACTGAATCTACAATTTCAGACGGTGATTAATAAAAACTTTTTTCAAAAAAATAACAACCGACTTCCAAAAAAACACTACAAAGTGCAAAATAACTTTAATTTCAGAAGTCGGTGACTTTAGATGTGTAGGTATTTTAATTCTTTGTCACCGTTTTTATTTTTCACTTTTTAGTTACCTACCCCATATCAGTTCGAAATTTCATCATCCTTGGGGTCAAAACAATGCATATTTATGCGATAGCAGCATTCGCGGTTGATTTGCTGTGATTTTTTGAAGAGTTCCGTTGTCTGTCTTCGAAACGCATCATCAGATCTATATGAAATTTATATGGGACCATTTCGGAATAAACATCTTTCGAACAAAAAAAGAATTTTGCAAATCCGTCTATATACGGCGGAGTTATGCCCGAACATACATTAAAAAAAAAAAAATATATAAACATGTCGAATTGATAACCTCCTTCTTTTTGAAGTCGGTTAAAAATAATTCACTGCGCCATTAATTTTGAACGCGTAGGTTTTTCTATCCAATAGCTGATTTATTATTGATAATAATGAATTTAAAAACAAGATTCGAAAGATATTATCAGACAAATGATATTACAATATCAATAAATTTTTGACAAATATCTTTTGACATGTGTTACAAAATGTAATAATGAATTTTAATGAATCAATAATTAGTCTATTAAATTAATTATTTGTATGTTAAATAAAAAAATTGTACGCCTCGTCATGTCAAGCAAAACATGTACGGACTTTTACCTATATTTAAGATATTGCATGCTCGAGTTTTGTGTAAACGCATGTTTGACAAATAAATTATCTTTATCTTTATCAACGAGGAATTTCTACGCTAGGAGGTCTAGAATAATGTGCTGAATTCATAATTACAGTATGCGCATCGATACTCGATAGTCACTCTTTATTTTTTATTAAAAATTAGAATGTTCAGGATGGTTTGTTTCTGTTCCCTGATTGATGAAAGGTGCTTTCTAAAATGTTACTTTACGATACCAAATGTTGGAACCCGTTATAATAGTATGGTTAAGTAATAAAAATCCTTTAAGTAGGTACTTTCTTCCCGAGCATTCAATAAACTGCTAACAGTATTTTTATTGTTTTTATTTTGTAAACTTTTATAAAAGAAATGGTTTTTAACTGTGTTATTGCTGTATGTCACCTTTTCGTTGACTACAAAAAAATACATTCGCTTCCTTTCTCCAGTACAAAATACGAAAAGACAACGTAGAATTACTGTTTTATTAACCCGACGCAAAAAGAGGGGTGTCATCAAATACTAACTTATGCCCGTGGCTTCGCCCGCGTGGATGTCGGTTATCGCTTAAATGTTCTTCTCCATATCCCAGGCTAAATCTCTGCCAAATTTCATGACGATCGGTTCAGCGGTTTAGACGTAAAAGCGTAACAGACAGACAGACAGAGTTATTTTCACATTTATAATATTAGTAGGGATCACCATCATCATTTAAGCCGAAAGACGTCCACTGCTGGACATAGGCCTCCCCTAAAAGGGGGGGTTTGCCACGCTTGGCGCGATCGCAGTATGGTGGTAAAATGCATAGAGAACACTGCTGCCCATTCTCTAGTAAGTCCCTTAGTCGCCTTCTACGACACCCATGGGAAGAAATGAGATGGCGCTATTCTTTTACGCCCGGCGACACATACGGGACCATGGAAGGGATAATTACATTTATATAAATACTAGCTTTTGCCAGCGGCTTCGCCCGCGCGAAACTTTCATCCCCTATTTAACTCCCTTAGGGGATGAATTTCGAAAAATCCTTCCTTATTCCTTGTCTACATTATAAAGGGAACCTCTGTGCAAAATTTCAGCTTTCTAGGTCCAAGGGTTTGGGCTGGGCGTTGATGAGTCAGTCAGTCAGTCAGGACTTCTCTTTTTATTTATATAAATATATATATATATATAAAGTAGGTACGGATTAGTAGGGATTAAAAACATACGGGTTTTTAATGCATGATGAGAGTTCGCTTGATATTTTGATATCTCTTAAATTACCCTCATGAGGACAGTTGCACATATCGACCGATCAGGTTAAGCTACGCTTGCTGCGGTTGGTCCGTGGATGGGTGACCATCTTTACATAACAAGAACCCTCCGTGCCTCGCAATTGGTCCCGACTATCATTCCCGGATTCTTTGTCGTCATACGAAGCCCGAAAGTATGACAACCTCTGTTACCAAGGGGTACCGTATTACCCAGTAACTGGGGTATGGAGGTCAGATAGGCAGTCGCTGTATGTAATATAGTGGTATTAGGTTAGACTGGAAGCCAACCCCAACATACCTAGTTGGGAAAAGGTTAGGCAGATGATGATGTATTTCTGCCTCCTTGGTTCTGTGGTTGCAAGCAATACTGCTAAGCATGAGTCCATGGGTTCGATTCCCGACTCGGGCAGTGTCATTGAGTTTTTCCATCTGGAGTTTTTCACTAGTAGCCCCGAATCTGGATTTGTGCTCCGTTCATGGCAATGGGCTCGCCCCCAATTACATGGGATTTAGACATAACTGGCGAAATGTGAGTATACCTACGATAGGTTGGTACACCTCTGCCCAGCACTTTGGGGAAAGCAAGCGTAATGTTGTGATATGTTATGTTTCTTCTTAAATTACCATCCCTTATATGTATTTCTAAACCCTCTACAGGATAAGTTTTTAACCAGTGCGCAAACTGTAAACATGAATTCAGCATATCATCCTAGACACCCATCGCAGAAAATTGTCTAAGATTATACAAAAAAAAACAGCGGTTTCATATAAAAGTGCAATACCTACACGGTCAAAATGTATGGATCAGCCGATTTTTGAAGCTGTAGGGTCTAGAATGATATGCTGAAATCACAGTTACAGTTTGCGCACTGGTTAAAAACTTATCCTGTATAGGTGCATCCACACCGAAGTATATTTTTGCAACGTGATAACATTTAGTTACTTTCTATAACTTTTGCGGCTTTTAATATTTTTGTCATCCGTTGATGTCCAGTAACACTTGTAAAGGTTGCTTCACGAAAAGTAACTTTAGTGTGGATGCACTTTAAAAGATCGCAAAACAGGAAAAAAGATTAACTACTCGTAAGACGCCACATGTGAATTTAAATAAACATCATCCCCTTGCAATCAACATAATTCCTTACTTCCGCTCTGTAAGGAACCCTAAATTCCCACAAAAACCACTCGTACGGAACCACTAGTTCTTAAGAAAATATTACATGTCTTTTGCGTTTTGGGGGAGAGAATGCATTAGACATTGTACCTTGTTGCAATAGAATTAAAACTTATTTTCACTTGACTTTGGTTCAGGAAATGCTCTTAAAGTTTGATAAAGGATTTTTCACTTAATGGCTCTGAAGATAAGATATAAAACCTATTGAAATTTAGTTTCTTAATAATTTCTGGAATTACACCTGTTTTTTTTTTTTTTTTTTTTTTTTTTTTTTTTTTTGGGTGGGAAATCATCAAATAACTTCTCCCGCTCTGGGTGGAGCAGGAGGGCGTGTCAGACTTTTACTGACTAAAACCCACCCGTGTTCCTTCAGTAGCCCTTAAGCCAGGGGCTGTGGTGTCTCTTTCGAACAAACCCGCACCCCTGGCAGGCATCGGCCCTTGCGGGCCCCATCATTTTTTGTGCTGACATCTCTTTGAGGCGCGCGTGGAACACAACGCGCCGTCGACTTGGGCTTGGTCCTTACCGGACAGCGAGCTACCCATTACTCGCCGTCCGCAAGCCCATGCCTACGGTGGCCGGAAATCGGCCTGGGATTCCCGACGCCCAGGGCGTCTCCGTATCCTGCGGCGGCTGGGGTCGCGAGGGCGCATATGCTGCCTCTCCCTCACGTGCGCCGCCTCCCTCTTCGCGAGCATCACTGCTTCGCTGAAGGAGGTGACGGCTCCCCATGCCCTCTCGCTCCGTACCATGGCCTGGACCAGGGCCGGACGCGAGAGATCGCCGCCGCCGATCGCCTCCACGAGGACACGGCGGTGCTCCGCCCAAGCAGGGCAGACCGCCACCGTGTGCTCCACCGTGTCCTCAGGGCGATCTTCGCAGTGGAAACACCCGGGCGTTTCCTCCCGCCCTATCCGAAACAGGAACCTCCCGAAACAACCGTGTCCGGTGAGGACCTGCGTCAGGCGGAAGGTGAGGACGCCATGCCGCCCCTCAAACCACTCCTCAAAGAGGGGACTTACCGCCGCAATCGTGGCGTGCCCAGCACTGGGTTGCGACAATCGCTCTCTCCATGTCACCATGAGATCCCGCCGGAGCTCTGTCCGCTGTGCCGCGATTTCCCGCGGCAGCGGACTTACGCCCCGGCGTTTGGCCTCCTCGCGCCACTCCCACATTTGCGCGAGGACCTTTGCCTCCAGATCCCATGGCGGTAATCCGGCAAGGAGGCCCGCCGCCTCGCCGGAGATCGTGCGATATCCTCGGATCATTCTGATCGCCATGACCCTATGGGACGCCCTCAACTTGCGAGCTGGTTGGCGCCTCAATGTAGGCGCCCACACGGAATTACACCTGTCGCGTCAATTTTTAAATTACACACTCATTAACGTAATTTATCGAAAATGTGACCATTTTAGACGTAAACAAATGACGATCACATCCACATTCCGTGACGAGTTTCTTGAAGGGAGGACCAGCAGAGAGCAGCGGGGTTAAATTGTGTGAAACCACAGAGTAATTTTCTCCGTGTGTAAAACACTAAAAAGTCGGAATGTTTTTAATTTTGGCAGTTCCACAACATTCAATACGTTATTCACGTAGTTGAGCAGACAAACTTTTCGAACTTAAGGAGCAATGGATTAGCAAAATGATTCAGATTATGATTGATAGTTTTAGTATAGTAACATTATTTTTCTTTAAACTGTCAAGTTACTGAATACAATTAAAAGTTGAACTATAATTGTATAAAAAGGTTCATTTAAAGGTTTGATATTAATTTATTGCCATACAACGTGGCAATGCTGTCAGCCTTTTGGGCACTTTTCCCATTGACAACGATGCGGACGTATTTTTTAATGCATTATGATTATTTTCTTTTAATATGCCTGTAACTGCTTTTAAAATTACTTCATTTATCGAAACATGTATTAATAGATACACTTAACAACAGAATTGCAGGTAACCTAAGTAGGTATGTTTGCCTACTTCTTCAAAAATAAAACTAAACATTCCGCTGACTCGCTCTAAGTATTTTAATTAGTAGAAAAGTAAGCTACTGAATACACCAAGGTGGTAAAAAATACTTTTTAACCAAATGTAGGTGTTCCCAATACATAAATACAGTTGTTTATTCAATACAATAGTTACTTTTACAAAACGATGAAAAACCTATCGAGATCACGCCCGCCATTATGACGTCATTGCACATCGAAACCTGTTGATAGGAGCGTTAGAAAGTGAACGTATATTTCGCGGAAGTTATCAGATGCGTCGGTGGTGTAATGGTCAGCATAGTTGCCTTCCAAGCAGTTGATCCGGGTTCGATTCCCGGCCGACGCACACTTTTGCCAATTGTTGGAAAGGTTTTTATACCTTTTTGTAAGTATTATTCGGATTCGGATAGTATCAAGAGATTTAAAAAAAAAAAACTGATCTTCTCGTTTGCTCAAGGGCTCAGGGGCTCAAGGGTCTAAAAAATAAAATAACCCTAACCTTTTTTTTTTTTTTTTGATGACGGGGGGAAATCCTCATGGATGTCCTCCGCCCCGGGGAGGGCGGAGGGGTCTGTCAGACTCTTACTGACTAAAACCACCCCGGTGTTCCGTCTCTCACTTACGCCGGGGATCACGGGAACTAGTAAGTCTTCCGCGATCCCCGACTAGTGCCGGCCCGCCTATGCAGGCCACCTCGCGATATGGGGGGAGTGAGGTGTTAAACTCCCCCCCACATCAATGAGAGGCGCGCGTGGAACACTACGCGCCGCCATCTCGGGTCCTAAGAAGTAGGGGGCGACGGATTCCCCAGTCCGTCGCCCCTGGACCCATTTAGGGGGGCTGGAAGAGGGCGTTGTCCGCCCGCCGCCGACGCCCGGTGCGTCTGCTGCGGATCGGGTTAGCGGAAGCGATCTCCCGCTCCCTCTCCGCAGCCTCCTTCTGTGAGATGACTGTCTCGCAGAAGGACACCACCGCGTCCCAGGACTCCTCGCTGTCGACCATCGAGTCGACAACGGCCGGCAGCGACAGGTCACTGCCTACTCCTGAGATGAGGGCACGGCGCGGCTCCGTCCAAGCGGCACACTCTGCCAGCGTATGCCACGCCGTGTCCTCCCGACAGTAACCCTAACCTAACCTAACCTCGCTCTTGCATCCTAAGTATTCCTAGTAACAGTTGTAACTGCCTTTTATACACATACAATATGTAGGAGTAGAACACATTCACGCAACTCTAGGAGAAACGGAATTACGGAATGATCGAAATCGGATGACAGTGACATTATTTTGACACAAATGGGCGTATTTTTTAAAAATTTCCGTTCAGTTTTAAGGATTTTGCACGAAATTTTACACAACAGACAATATGTTGTGGCAGATTTGGTTGTCAATCACCCATTTTAACGTTCCGTTTTCGATTTTATGTGATTTGAGATTAGAAACTTATTTTGTAATCTTCTCGAAAAATATGCATTACCTTTTAATAACGTTATAATCGAGGACCCAAGCCCTACCAGTTTTAACTATTTTTACCCCCCAACTCCTGCCAAACGATACTAGACTCAAGCCGAACTTTGAACTCAGACAGACGCTTTTGTGTAAATTATTCCATCGACACTGCTCTCAATACGGCGAAAGAAAACATCGTGAAGTAGCCGACATGTCCTAGAACCAAAAATTCGAAGACATGTGACGTCTACCAAAGTACCAACCTGCAGTGGGCCCGCGCTTTCTCACAGAGAGAAGGCGTGTGTCCCAGCTGTGGGAACATTAGAGGCTGAATATGATTTATTATTGCTTCATTGCTCACATAACCTATGACAATAATCATATTTCTCAACTATTATTATAATAAAGAGTTATAATAATAGAAAAGCACTCGGTAACTCGATACTGCACTTCAGTTCTCTAAGCAATACATAACAAGCGGCTAACACAAAGTAATTAGTATTCAGACATTTGTTTATAATATGCACGGGCGGAAATATCAGGTTTGATATTGTATTACTAATAACATAATTATATCTTTGCAAAGTCAATATTTTATTTCTAATGGTCATATTCACGATGGTAAGTCATGAAACATTCTCACATTCTCAATTTAAAACTGACTTTCATTGTGTCGCGTGATGTTATGTGCTTCTTAGTAATTTCGACTGAAATCTAGTAAGGTACAGACGCCAGCACATTAAGATACCCCAAACTGTCAAATTTTCCCAATATGAACATGAACCTTATGCATAAGTTATAAAGTTGAAAATCTATCAAAGAAATTTGGCAGTTTGGGGTAGCTTGATGTGCTGGTCTGTACCAGCCAAGAAATTACGGCTTGAAGAGTAGAGAAAGACGAGGAAAACATGGATGGATTGTAAGAAAGAAACATTGTATTTAAAAACGGCGCTATAAGAATTATTAGAAGCTGTTGTATGGATGAAAATGGCGTCATATGCTAGCCGAACCTAGGTTTTGTTTTTGATAATTTAAAACGATTTTAAGTTTTTAATCTTCAAAAATAATTTGTTGATAAGCATTTATTTTAAATCATCATAGCTTCAAGAAACAATTCCTAAAATATAACACACTGAGACACCCCCTTATTTATAAAAGTTGCTTAACGTTAAGGTACGTTAAAATATAAATATATGGCAAGCTGTTTGTCGTCGGAAGAGTAGACAAGAGTGACGTATCCGTATACGTCAGTTGACAGTTTTTCATTGAGAAATTTAGACAAGTGATTTCTATTCTACAGTAGAGTAAAAAAAAGCGTCATGCTAAGTCATACTAAGGAAAAATTATATTGCTACGAATTGCATCACAGTGAGTTTGTTTTAAACTTTTTATATTGCTACGAATTGCATCACAGTGAGTTTGTTTTAAACTTTTTATATTGCTACGAATTGCATCACAGTGAGTTTGTTTTAAACTTTTTATATTGCTACGAATTGCATCACAGTGAGTTTGTTTTAAACTTTTTATATTGCTACGAATTGCATCACAGTGAGTTTGTTTTAAACTTTTTATATTGCTACGAATTGCATCACAGTGAGTTTGTTTTAAACTTTTTATATTGCTACGAATTGCATCACAGTGAGTTTGTTTTAAACTTTTTATATTGCTACGAATTGCATCACAGTGAGTTTGTTTTAAACTTTTTAATTTTTTATAAGTATACGTACTTACATAATTTATATGTTAATGAATATAAGTTAAAAAAAAACTTCAGAAAAGAAATGTGAAAAAAATACGTATTTTTCCATTAATAGGTAAATCACCGCGTTTTGCAAATCTTTGAAGCATTTATAACATAGTAAATTCGCCGTTTTCCTCATCCAAAAGATATCTCTTTATCTTTTTTTTTCAAGAAATAACAGGATTTTATTGTATTGAGATTGAGATTAAGTAATTGTCGCCCATTCGATGAACGAACTGCAAGATTTGCCCTTTCTAAAATCACGTGATAACAGCATGACGAAACGAATATGTTCTTGCGATGATTGATAAAAATCTAGTTCCACATAATATAACGAAAACAATACTTAAAACTTGCATCATGATCATCATTTCAACCGAAAGAAAGCCACTGTTGGACATAGATCTACCCCTCCCAAAAAAAGAATACTAAAATAAAAAGCCATTACAAAGTTATAAGCCAACAAAGATTCGTTTTTCTTGCTAATTTAACGTAACTTTGGACATGTTTAAATAATAAAAGGAGTGTTAAATCTCCAAAACTAAGTCGGTACCGACAAAGCTCAATTATCGATAAGTTCAATAAACTTAATTGGTTATTGATTTTTGCAGTGATTTTTTCAGAAAACCCGATCTTCCGGAGGACTTTTTTTAATTTTTTACGCGCCTGTTTTACTATAACTGATCCTGCATCTCACTCAATAATGTTGTGCGTGTGGACTAGCGTCTAACTGCTCATCACTGATACTACCTCTGTCGGACACGAAGCCTGGTGAGACAGCGTGCTTTATAGCCAGGCCCACCAGTTCGAGCCCGCGACTAGTTTACCCTTAATACAGGGAGCCCATACGGCTCCGCCAGTACTATGACTCAATCCTGATAAAAAGATTGGGAAAACCACTGAGTGTACCAATTGTACACGATTGGATTAATTGGATAGATACAAATTAACTTAGCGTGGGCTGCATCGTTGCGTTCTGAGTCAGCTGGGTCAAGGACATTATCGACAGGATTTAGGATTTGGGCCCCAATTCAGTATGGTTATAATGATTCCCCGCGGAATCTTACTACGTTCAAACTACGGCAATACCAGTGTAACGGTAAGGAATCGAAATGTCTTATTCTGTAGGTATTTTCCAAGACAATTTGTCGACATTTATTAGCAGATGTCGTGTGTGATCTAAGAAATTGACGTGGTTTCGCAGTAAGAGATCGTTAAGTGGTCATGGTGAATTAGGGCCTTGATATGCATAAGTGTTTCTACTGCCACAACATAACCCTCCGCCTTTTCGAGTGGCAGTAGGCTATCGATTTAGGATTTGACAATCATAATCAGATATGAGCAGCTTGTGGCTAAGTAATAAAACCCGCACGGTTCAATCAATCAAGTTAAGCTAAGCTAGCCGCGGTTATTCCGTGGATGGGTGACCATCTTAACATACCAAGACCCCTCCGTGCCTCGTAAAGCACATCCCGGCTTTCATGTGTGCATCTTTGACAGTCGTCATGGGACTTCAAAAGCCCGAAAATCTGACAATCAGTTTTACCAAGGGCTATCGTGTTACCCAGTAACTGGGTTGTGGACGTCAGATAGACAGTCTCTCCATGTAAAATACTGATATTCAGCTGCATCCGGTTAGACTGGAAGCCGACCCCAACATAGTTGGGAAAAGGCTAGGCAGATGCTGACTCAGCCTATAATGTCCCCACTGCTGGGACGCTGGCCTACTCTTGGTGACAGGGCCGTTATCCACCACGCGGGCCCAGTGCGGGTTGGTAATTGTCACATGGCTTAGATTGTTTGGTTCTAAGACATGCCGGTTTCCTCACGATGTTTTCCTTCACCGTTTCAAGAGCAGTGGTCATTAAATTATTTACACAAACTCACAAAGTAAAGCGCATTTCTGGGATCAAACTCGAGTCGAGGCGATACTACTGGGCCACCGCTGCTCCCATTAGTAACTATAAAGTGTAAAATTAAAAAGTGAATTACAAAATCAAAAAAATGGGGTTCGGTCGGGTGTTTCGATATTTAATTTACTTTTTATCAATAAGAATTCGTACAAGGTTGTGGACTTGTGGATAGCACTGTACTAATAGTCCGTCTGTTCGGGTAACATGACTTATGTTTACTTTGCCTGATAATTAGTATTACAATAGGTAATGAGATAAGGTGATAGACATGAAAAAATCCGGTTCTTAATTATGTCATTTGTTTTTATCTACTTAACTAAGTATTTTAAAGACTTTTGAAGTATTTAAGACTAAAACAATATTTTTTGGTGCAAAACCTGCACCCTAATTGCGTAACTTACGATTGATCAGAATTGGTTTCGTCTTCACAGTTAAACAATATTCATTGCGTTATTTATGTTGTCGAACAGACGCATTTTTCTAACATATGAAGCAATGGTTTAACAATCCGTTTCAAAACGATACAGATTATGATGAATCGTGAGTTACGCAATTAGGGTGCTGGCTATCAAAATACAAATATATATGAATTTATTTCAAACTAATTTCTGACAACCAGTCTTACCAACGGGTATCGTGTTACCCGGTAACTGAGTTATGGAGGTCAGATAGGCAGTCGCTCCATGTAAAATACTGGTATTCAACTGCATCCGGTTAGACTGGAAGCCGACCGCAACATAGTTGGGAAAAGGCTAGGCAGATGATGATGATTTCACACTAGCTTCTGTCCATGACTTCGTTCGCGTAGAAGTCGTAAATCACCACAATTTACTAAAATGTCAGCCACAGTTTATAAAACTTTTATTTCGTATGTGTACATCAAAATGCTTATACAAAGAGGCAGCTACATCAACGCGCATCCTGTTACATGTTCTGTTTGACAGCGAAGATATTTATTTGTATATACTTTATTGCACACCAGAAACATCCTCGTTTGTCCCGTGTGGTGCCGGACGTAAAAGAATAGCACCATCCCATTTCTTGGCGACTAAGGGACTTACTAGAGAATGGGCAGCAGCGTTCTCTATGCATTTTACCACCATACTGCGGTCGCCAACCCGCCTGCCAAGCGTAGCGATTATGGCAAAACCCCCTTTTGGGGGAGGCTTATGTCCAGCTGTGCACTTCTTTCGGCTGAAATGATAATGATGATGATGACACTAGAAAATGCATAACAAAAAGCACATTTAAGACTACAAACAGGCTGTACTGCACTTTTCGATGAAACAGTTGTTCTTTTTTCGAAAACCGACGATAAATGTCTACGCTAGTGGGTCTAGAATGATATGCTGAATTTTAATTACATTAGTACCTATCCCATAAAGCGCGTCCATCTCGAGTGCCTAGTGCTTCAGCTGGGAAGAAGAAGAGGCGCAACAAACTCCCCAGCAGCACACGTATTGTGAAAACGTTTTAAAAACTATTTCACCATTGGAAAATGGGTTGTAGTGTATGACAGTATGAGTCACTAGCACCTCGCCCGCAACTTCATTCGCGTGAAATGGACCCTGACCAACCGCGTCGCATCAAACTCAAACTCAGAGCATTTATTTCAATTAAACCTTTTACAGGCACTTTTGAATTGTCAAAAAAAAATCGAAGTTGAAGCTAGGTGCCCATTCCAAAACGTACTCGTAGATCTCTATGGAGAAGAACGGGCAAGAAACTCCAAGGACACTCTTTTAAATCATGGATATTACAAAATCTTGGGAACATTATTCTTGGTGCTTCTATATGTGAGAACAATGTAGAAAAAAATAAAAAATATGAGATTAAAAATAAGCCATGGCCGTTAGGAGATGACCAGTCTCACTCAACCGACGGCGACGGCGGGCGCCCGTTCACGAACATCGCATCGCCTATAACTTCGTTTTTACTTCCAGTCTTCTTCCGATTTTTTTCTTTTTGCTCGGCTCCTACATACAGGTCGTAGCGTGATGTTAAATAATTAAGCTGTCAAATGCAAAAATATTTTTTCATAGTCGACTAATAGTTCCAGAGATAACCCCTCACATACAAACTTACAAACAAATACCTCTGTACAACAATCCTACTTGAAATGAATTTATGAATGTGAAAGTTTGTATGTTTAGATTTTGGATATACATATAGGGTGACTGGTAATTAGTGACCGACATTTAAACACATGATTGTACCTATCATTATGAACAACTTTTACTATGGGACCAAACCCGAAATCGCGAAAAAAAAAAATCATTTGTTCCCTACATTTATGTTCGCATAACTCGTCAAAAAAAATGAATAAATGTACTTTTTGTTATGCATTTTCTAGTGTCATCATCATCATTATCATTTCAGCCGAAAGAAGTGCACAGCTGGACATAAGCCTCCCCCAAAAGGGGGTTTTGCCATAATCGCTACGCTGGGCAGGCGGGTTGGCGACCGCAGTATGGTGGTAAAATGCATAGAGAACGCTGCTGCCCATTCTCTAGTAAGTCCCTTAGTCGCCAAGAAATGGGATGGTGCTATTCTTTTACGTCCGGCACCACACGGGACAAACGAGGATGTTTCTGGTGTGCAATAAAGTATATACAAATAAATATCTTCGCTGTCAAACAGAACATGTAACAGGATGCGCGTTGATGTAGCTGCCTCTTTGTATAAGCATTTTGATGTACACATACGAAATAAAAGTTTTATAAACTGTGGCTGACATTTTAGTAAATTGTGGTGATTTACGACTTCTACGCGAACGAAGTCATGGACAGAAGCTAGTGTGAAATCATCATCATCTGCCTAGCCTTTTTCCAACTATGTTGCGGTCGGCTTCCAGTCTAACCGGATGCAGTTGAATACCAGTATTTTACATGGAGCGACTGCCTATCTGACCTCCATAACCCAGTTACTGGGTAACACGATACCCCTTGGTAAGACTGGTTGTCAGAAACTAGTTTGAAATAAATTCATATATTTCCGTATTTTGATAGCCAGGTTTTGCACCAAAAAATATTGTTTTAGTCTTAAATACTTCAAAAGTCTTTAAAATACTTAGTTAAGTAGATAAAAACAAATGACATAATTAAGAACCGGTTTTTTTCACGTCTATCACCTTATCTCATTACCTATTGTAATACTAATTATCAGGCAAAGTAAACATAAGTCATGTTACCCGAACAGACGGACTATTAGTACAGTGCTATCCACAAGTCCACAACCTTGTACGAATTCTTATTGATAAAAAGTAAATTAAATATCGAAACACCCGACCGAACCCCATTTTTTTGATTTTGTAATTCACTTTTTAATTTTACACTTTATAGTTACTAATGGGAGCAGCGGTGGCCCAGTAGTATCGCCTCGACTCGAGTTCGATCCCAGAAATGCGCTTTTTAGTTTGTGAGTTTGTGTAAATAATTTCATGAACACTGCTCTCAAAACGGTGAAGGAAAACATCGTGAGGAAACCGGCATGTCTTAGAACCAAACAATCTAAGCCATGTGACAATTACCAACCCGCACTGGGCCCGCGTGGTGGATCACGGCCCTGTCATCAAGAGTAGGCCAGCGTCCCAGCAGTGGGGACATTATAGGCTGAGTCAGCATCTGCCTAGCCTTTTCCCAACTATGTTGGGGTCGGCTTCCAGTCTAACCGGATGTAGCTGAATATCAGTATTTTACATGGAGAGACTGTCTATCTGACGTCCACAACCCAGTTACTGGGTAACACGATAGCCCTTGGTAAAACTGATTGTCAGATTTTCGGGCTTTTGAAGTCCCATGACGACTGTCAAAGATGCACACATGAAAGCCGGGATGTGCTTTACGAGTCACGGAGGGGTCTTGGTATGTTAAGATGGTCACCCATCCACGGAATAACCGCGGCTAGCTTAGCTTAACTTGATTGATTGAACCGTGCGGGTTTTATTACTTAGCCACAGGCTGCTCATATCTGATTATGATTGTCAAATCCTAAATCGATAGCCTACTGCCACTCGAAAAGGCGGAGGGTTATGTCGTGGCAGTAGAAACACTTATGCATACGAGTATCAAGGCCCTAATTCACCATGACCACTTAACGATCTCTTACATTAGTACCTATCCCATAAAGCGCGTCCATCTCGAGTGCCTAGTGCTTCAGCTGGGAAGAAGAAGAGGCGCAACAAACTCCCCAGCAGCACACGTATTGTGAAAACGTTTTGAAAACTATTTCACCATTGGAAAATGGGTTGTAGTATATGACAGTATGAGTCACTAGCACCTCGCCCGCAACTTCATTCGCGTGAAATGGACCCTGACCAACCGCGTCGCATCAAACTCAAACTCAAAGCATTTATTTCAATTAAACCTTTTACAGGCACTTTTGAATTGTCAAAAAAAAATCGAAGTTGAAGCTAGGTGCCCATTCCAAAACGTACTCGTAGATCTCTATGGAGAAGAACGGGCAAGAAACTCCAAGGACACTCTTTTAAATCATGGATATTACAAAATCTTGGGAACATTATTCTTGGTGCTTCTATATGTGAGAACAATGTAGAAAAAAAATAAAAAATATGAGATTAAAAATAAGCCATGGCCGTTAGGAGATGACCAGTCTCACTCAACCGACGGCGACGGCGGGCGCCCGTTCACGAACATCGCATCGCCTATAACTTCGTTTTCACTTCCAGTCTTCTTCCGATTTTTTTCTTTTTGCTCGGCTCCTACATACAGGTCGTAGCGTGATGTTAAATAATTAAGCTGTCAAATGCAAAAAAAAAATTTCATATTCGACTGATAGTTCCAGAGATAACCCCTCACATACAAACTTACAAACAAATACCTCTGTACAACAATCCTACTTGAAATGAATTTATGAATGTGAACGTTTGTATGTTTAGATTTTGGATATTTAGAAGTTTGGATGTTTCACGCAAAAACGGCCGAACGGAGTTAGATGAAATTTGGCACACAGATAGTTTATAAGTAGTACGTTCCTATGGGATAATTTCCAACCTAAACGCGGGCGAAACCGCTGGCAAAAGCTAGTATCACAATATTTCATCAGTGCAAAGCCATATCTCTCATCAAGTCTCCATGCCTAAAGTCACGTTAACACACCCTCGGGAGGAAAGACATACAAATTCTGCTTAATTACTTTTCCAAGTAGATATAAGCGAGACGCATTTTATTACCAGTTATTTGCCTACATACATCATACAGTACCTACCTATTCTAATGGATGAGTGTCTTGCTCGGGTTTCCCCAGAACAGTTCCAAGAATACTGAAGCTCAACTGTTCAGTGATGTTGGCGGCTTTTAATTGCTGAATGGGTTTGGTCTTGACTTCGGCCACGGTACAGCTGATGGAAAGCAATGGATGGATTCTAAAAATTATAAGAATTCTAGCTTTTGCCTGCGGCTCCGCTCGAGGGGTTTTGGTTATTGCGTAAAGTAGCCTATATCCTTCTCGATACCCCAGGCTATATCTCTGCCAAATTTCATGACAATCGGTTCAGCGGTTTAGGCATAAAAACGTAACAGACAGACAGATAGACAGAATTACTTTCGCATTTATAATTGTAAGTAGAGATTAGAAGATTCTTAATATGTGACTAAAAGGGGTAATTAAAAACGTTCAAATTTAAGTCGCATTGTCACAATAGCGGCAAAATTACAAAAGAGGTTTTCTTCAAAATTAAATTAGCTGACAATTAATGCTTTAACCACATGTTGGTCAATCAATATCTAAAACGAATTGAAAAAAAATGTATTTTCATCATTCCACTTTCGTATAAAACTTTTAATGACACTATGACCTACATTAAACAACCAAACTAATGTTATTATATCAGCTGAAAGACGTCCACTGCGGGACATAGGCCTCCCCAAAAGGGGGCGATTTGCCATAATCGCCACGCTTGGCAGGCGGGTTGGCGATCGCAGTATGGTGGTAAAATACATAGAGAACGTTGCTGCCCATTCTCTAGTAAGTCCCTTAGTCGCCTTCTAGGACACCCATGGGAAGAACAGGGATGGTACCACACGGAACTAATTGTTATGGTTTTTGGAAATTCGTTAAAAAATATGTATGGTCCACGAAAAATTACAAAAACAGCTGATCGATTACGGGCATTGACCTATATTTTTATTTTTTGTTTGTTTCATTACTTATTCATATCGACACAAAACACGTGGGTAAAGTATTTCCAGTAAATTTGACCCTGTATCTGGCATTGTAGTCTAAATACGATTTTACTGGTTAATCGTATTCTAGGACAAATTTTATTTGAAGTATTGGTTCGTTTATCAATGAATTTATGATATTCGATTAATTGATATGATTTTAATGATAAATAAAAAGAACCTAGATCTTCCGGAAGTAAGTATGGCCTTAGATAATTTCTACGCTTCGTAAATTGAAGATAATTAAATTAAATTGTTTCCTTAATAATATCTGCTTGTATTTTCCTTGTCTTCTTTTACCTACAGTCGTGAGTTAAGGCAAAATTAACACCTGCTTTCTTGTCAATTGACAGACGAAAAATTAAAAGAAAAAAAAACCTTTTTTTAAAACTAAATCGAACTAAAAAGTTCAAAATAATTTAATCTCAATTATTTAAATAAAAGCGTGTTACATTTTGATGGCAGGAGAAATAAAGGACATTTATTAGCATGTTACACTCTATTTATAACCGTCAATATGTAACACGCTTTTTTTACAAAATTGAGATTAAATTATTTTCAACTTTTTGGTTCGTTTAATAAAAATCATGTTTTAAAAAAAATCTTTTTTTTCTTTTAATTTTATTTTTATCTTGTTAGTATTTATGATGCAGGATTTACTACGGCATACTTCATAGCAGCGTTTTTCCCTTATGTAGCTCGTAATCATTCGTAGAAGCCACACATAATTATGTGTTGTTTTGAGCACATAAAGTGTTATGTATCTATGACTACCTTCCAGCTCCAGTATCAGACCCTGGTTACCATAAATGATCAAAGTACTCGTCAATACGAATTAAACGAGCCCAAACTTGATGGGGTTATATCGTTTTATTGTGTAGTTCCTATGGCCACCTTCCAACTCCAGCATCAGAACAGCTCCATGTCATCATAATATTGCATCGTCACACGATATACTTACTAGAGAATGGGCAGCAGCGTTATCTATGCATTTTACTACCATACTGCGATCGCCAACCCGCCTGCCAAGCGTGGCGATTATGGCAAAACCCCCCATTCTGGGGGAGGCCTATGTCCAGCAATGGCCGTCTTTCGGCTGAAATGTAGATGATGATGATGACACGATATACATATGCATGCACAGCTCCAATCGGTTAAAGATATTTGAAGGCCAATTCTCGTAATTAGGTACAAACGTTCAAAATCTAGTCGCAGGCTCATCTCGCCGATAACCAAATGTCAAAAACTTGTCAAAAATGTATAGAAACTCGAGGCGTAATTGACAGATAGAGACTGAGATCAGTGTGAACGTTCTTAAAATTACGAGAATTGACAAAATTGAGTTGCAAGAATCCACCCGAACAAACATAGTTATGTCGTGGCCATATCGTAGATTGCTCACTTCATGAAATGTTCGAGAATTTCTTGAAATGGTCGCATTACATGAAATTCTCGTCTTCTTCTGGTTATTAAATTACAGAACAAGATGGTCGGCGTCCTAACCTAACCTAACCAAACCGAACGTCAGGTTGCCCCTGACGTCGACCGTATTCTCGAGAAATTTTTTTCGAGCATTTCATGGACTGAGCAAATCTACGATATGGCCACGACAGATACATACATAGCAAGTTTAATAAAAGCTTGTGAAATCTGTGCTATGACCTTTATCTAAAGACCCATGTTTAGCTGTTCACGTCTTCTATCGCGTGCATTAATTCACAAATTCTCTCACGCGGAATTTGCCGAGCATCCGATCTATCAATTCCCTTATTAGAATGCAAATATTCATGGCTTTAGTTAATAAACTAAATACCGGAAGCTTATCAACATACCTCACTCCACCTGCTTAAACTTTACTGTTACTTAAATACCTTTGATTTATCGTAAAATCTTTCACTTTCTCTACTCACAGGTCAGGTAAACCTGGACTCTTATCAATTGTGTTCTAACTACCATCTTGATTTGACCCTTCCATTGATGAAGTGTGGAGATCAGGCTACGCTGGTCTTTCAAAAGAAGCGATACAAAACCAACATAATCTAGTCTTTACGTGGAGGGATCAAAGCATACTGGTTAAACATACTGAATAGTAAGAAATTCCCAGTGTATTATGAACGCTGCATTGATTTTGTTTTGTGGTGGGATGATTAGCATTCTGTTGTAGTAATACCATTGTTTGTCGGCGACTTTGTGTGTTCATATAAATAACACAATAACTTCACCATAATAAGGAACTTCCTTGTAATAGTGACAACCATTATTCAACGAAATTAAGTAACAATAGCTCAATGTTTTTTTTTTTTTTTGAGTGGGATATCATCAAGTAAATTTCCCCGCTCTGGTCACAGTCTCTTTTAAACCGACATTACTAATCTTGGTCAGATCATGCGAAGACCATGTGCATTAGTGTCTGAAATAATGGTCTGTTGAAGAAAGAAACCATCCAGTCTGTGCATGCATTTATTATCATACAGCTCAACTCAGAACTCAAGGAGCTCAACGATTCGACGAACAATACCCAAAGAAAGAACATTTGGTTAGGCCAAGTTGTTGCAAAACCAACGCCTAGAACAAACATGAACCTAAGCTAAACAGACGACGTCGCTGATACGGCGATGCGCCTCAGGTGGAGTTGAACAGGACATCTAGTTAGGCCAGAAGATGGCCGATGGAGTACTGAGAGCGAATGGTAGCCAATGTCAAGCCAAAGAAACTAACACCATCCAAAAACGCGTTGGGTTGATGATATCATTAAAGACGCGGAAAACACGACGAAGGGAACGGGGACGCACGGAACCGGGAAGTATGGCAGAAAAAAGTTGAGGCCAATAGCCAGCAGTGGGTGATTCCGGGCTGCAATGGTGTTTTTTTTTTTTTTTTTTTTTTTGGGTGGGAAATCATCAAATAACTTCTCCCGCTCTGGGTGGAGCAGGAGGGCGTGTCAGACTTTTACTGACTAAAACCCACCCGTGTTCCTTCAATAGCCCTTAAGCCAGGGGCTGTGGTGTCTCTTTCGAACAAACCCGCACCCCTGGCAGGCATCGGCCCTTGCGGGCCCCATCATTTTTTGTGCTGACATCTCTTTGAGGCGCGCGTGGAACACAACGCGCCGTCGACTTGGGCTTGATCCTTACCGGACAGCGAGCTACCCATTACTCGCCGTCCGCAAGCCCATGCCTACGGTGGCCGGAAATCGGCCTGGGATTCCCGACGCCCAGGGCGTCTCCGTATCCTGCGGCGGCTGGGGTCGCGAGGGCGCATATGCTGCCTCTCCCTCACGTGCGCCGCCTCCCTCTTCGCGAGCATCACTGCTTCGCTGAAGGAGGTGACGGCTCCCCATGCCCTCTCGCTCCGTACCATGGCCTGGACCAGGGCCGGACGCGAGAGATCGCCGCCGCCGATCGCCTCCACGAGGACACGGCGGTGCTCCGCCCAAGCAGGGCAGACCGCCACCGTGTGCTCCACCGTGTCCTCAGGGTGATCTTCCAAGTGGAAACACCCGGGCGTTTCCTCCCGCCCTATCCGAAACAGGAACCTCCCGAAACAACCGTGTCCGGTGAGGACCTGCGTCAGGCGGAAGGTGAGGACGCCATGCCGCCTCTCGAACCACTCCTCAAAGAGGGGACTTACCGCCGCCATCGTGGCGTGCCCAGGCTGCAATGGTGTTGGATGATCCTGAGTTGCTACGTAATACATAATAAACCTTTATTAGAAGACTGAAAGTCACCCAGAGCAATCCGCAGGAGAACCAAGGTAACCAACATAGCCCGAAGAATTGCCAAAGTTAAGTAGCAGTGGGCAGGGCATAAGGGCATATTGCTCGCAGAACAGATGGCCGATGGGGCCGACAGGTTCTAGAGTAGTGACCGCGTACCGGAAGACGTAAAGATGATAAATGATGAAGATGAATGATAACGATATCACTGGTACTTAAATCTCGTCTCTGTGGACGGGCTATAATCCACGCCCTGCAGTACGGGTGGATGTTATACGTTACGGAAAATCGAATTCAAAAAATTACTAGGAAAAGGTGTGACAAATTTTCTTGAGAAAACAGACTGTATGTGACATCATATTTAATGGCGAGATACTCGAGATAGCCCAGATGTGAAACATATGTGTGCTGTCGTAAATTGTAAGTCATTCATGAGTGTCAAGCAAACATTAATCATGATTCTACCGAAAGACAATGGGAGAACCCCACTTATCATAAAGTCAACATTTAGTGATCTAGTACTCTAAATAAGGCGGACAGACGTAATGGCACTGCCCTGTTTTGTTTATATAATACTGTCGACCTGCCCCGGCTTCGCATGCAATTGCAATATGTCAAAGTATTGAGGTTTCTGTGCTATTTGCTACATCTAAGTAAAATATTGTCTCGCACAAAATGGGGCACTTAATATTTTGTCCAGCGTGTCCTGCTGTCTGCACGCTACAGCGGGCTTAGCATGACGCTTTGTATTTCTACGAAGAATAGACAGTGCTTTTTCATTACAAAGTGACATTTCGTTCCTACATTTTTGATATCGCACCGTAGATATCCTTCTACAATCTGTCGTTTAGTCTTTCGTTTCTAACGATATTTGTCTAGGTCCTTATAAATGTAGACAATTTCAGTAGAATATTTCTTCCCAAACTGTCAAAATCTCACCGACAACAAACTTTCTACTCGACGGCCACAAAGTATATACGATTATTTACAAAATCATGATTCGTTTAGAACGCATAACTGTGAAAATTAACAGAAAAACATAGCTAATATCTTCTCCTATTGTACATCATTTAGGTAATAATCATGTCTATTCTTCCGTCGACAAATCGGTGCTTGTGCTAAGCCTGCTGGAGTTGATGGACGCTGCTGAAAGTGGCAAATCTGGGCTTAGGTACTGTATACATTGCTATTGACACGCTAAGGAGAAGAATTAAGATATTAATGACATCATCTGCCATCATCATCTTATGTCATAAATTTTGGGGTCGGCTTCCAGCCTAACCGAATGCAGCTGAATACCAGTATTTTACATGGAGCGACTGCCTATCTGACCCCCACAATCCAGTTACTGGGTATCCCTTGGTAAGACTGGGTGTCAGACTTCCGGGCTTCTGACGACCCGTAATGACTGTCGAAGATCTTCAAATAACAGCCAGAGCCAACAGCTAAGCATACTTTCCGAGGCACGAGGGGTCTTGGATCGACTAATATAAACTAATAAAGAAATTCCATCAAAAACATAATTTGTAAAAAAAAACAAGACTCGCAACTCAGTTCTTCTATCGTAAAAAGTTGTGAGATCCATAAAATACCAAGTCGGTCAATTTAATCAGTTCCTACTTAAAGATTCTGTCTCAAGTTATTACGTAATTAGCTAACCTAACAACATCATATAGTGACCATATCAATTTCAATATTTAAAATCTTTCTGTTTTAAATAAATAAATTGACTTGGCCATCGCATGAAAACACGATGTTTTTTTTTTTTTTCATATTACAAACACAATGTATCTCACAAGTAATACATATTATATTAAATAAGATCGTTTAGTGCGATTGCCAAGTCAATTTATTTATTTAAAACATAAAAGGTTTTTAATATTGATATTGATATGGTCACTATCTTCTTCACAGGCTTCTAATTTAATCTACAACGAAGTTATAAGAGGGTCGAATGGCCTGCACTACTTCGAGAAAAGGATGGTACGGCCGGCCGTGCCGCTTGTTGTTGCTCGACTTGGCGGGGGCACTGCCGTGCCCCCAGATTTTTTTGGAGAGGCGTGCACTCTCCACAAAAATTGCAACATGCGATGGCGAGACGTGCAGTTTGAAATTAGTATAAATCGTCTTGATTTGTAAAGACGGTCTAATATACGTTTAAACCTTCTGGAATACATTTTATAAATGATTTTGATCACCACATCAAAATCCTTTGCGACGTTTATAAGAACAAACGAGGTCACACAATCAGACATGAAAAGTAACTTTATAATATACATAGATGATGATGATGAAGTTAAGGGAAAACCCCTGATAATACAACAATACAGAAAGAACCTACGTCATATACCAGATAAACATCCTATGCCAAATAAAGGCCTTTTAAGGACCTCTACCCACAGTAAACAGCCGCAGCATAAATTGCCATTACTTGTAATACTTCTTCCTCGTTTATTACAAGAATAACTAATACCATGGACTGTCCAGGGTACACCAGTGGGGCAATAGCGTAACACACTAAAGGATGGATTGGCTTTCAGTTTGAGAGTTTATTCATTGCGTTATTAACGTAGTTGAGCAGACATTTTTTACCCGACTGCGCCAGAAGCAGGGTTATGTTTTTCGAGTGTATGTATGTACGTGTGTATGTATGTATATTTCTTTGGCACGCTCTGTAGCCTAAACGGCTTGATTGATTTCACCTTGTGAGGTGCCATTAGATTCGTCTTAATTGTGAGAGTGACATTGGGTATACCAAAAGGAGAAAGGAATGACTCCATAGTTTCCTGGGCCCAGGTGTTAACTCAATCAAACTAGCCTTATTTGTAAGAGGATATTATAACAAGGCCTCAATGAAAATTTGGTGAAATTTGGCTATCCAGGAATCAAGTTATATGAAGTATAGTAAAAGTGAGGTTACATTATACATTGTAGTTTTTTTATGTTATTTGCGAATTATTTTTGAATGGTTTCGGTTGTGTAATGGTTTTAGGCATGGAGTGTTAGTAGAGAGCCTCCATGCGCGACGTGTCGAAGATCTGACACGTTTGGCACGCCCTGGACAGTCGCTACAGTCGAAGACAAGTCTTACTTAGAAGCAGTAGGTACTTACTTTTCAAAAAAGGGAGAAGGGGAAGTAAAATACAAGACTAATATATTTATAAAATATTTATTATTCACCTTAAATAATTATGAGAATATCATCTAAGAATTGTGCAGGAGGTACTATATTTTCTTGGTATCTTGCCCAACTGAGATACCACATTAAGCGCATTACGTGGGCATAGCAGCCTATAGTCCTTCTATCTACAATACAATTACAATAGCCTAATATTGAATCTCGTCCTCTTTTACAGCTGTCAACTAAAATGTAAACGAAATATGTTTTGCGACTTATATGGCGGGATTGTATACGTCGCTCGATGTTAATAGATACATACAGGCACGCCACTGACGAATAACTGATAAAATCGCCTCATCATCCAAGACTCTTCTGCCAATAGAGTTACTGCGACCAGTCGCAATGGTACAATTCACGCAGAAATCCATGTCGTCACCGATCGATAGGCGTAATCAGCTGTCCAAAATAGAGAGCCAGCCAGGTAATTCAAAGAAGCAAGATCCGTCGAACAGTCCTTTATATTATGTAAAGCCGAGGTCGTGGGGTTATACAATAAAACATGGAATATACGTGAGCACTCAGAACGAAAGAAAACGAACGTGTGTCGGTTTTTTTCTGCCTGTCATCTGTCAGTCAGTGACCAATGTTGCCAACTGAAGAAAAAATAAAGGAATTCGATTCGCTATAAATCGATTCCACGAAACGATCGATTAGCACTTGTCACTCGATTTTCATACATCATCTGAGAATTTAATGATTTATTTAGTATCGATTACTAAGAATTCAAGCATGTTTTAATCGATTATTTAGTATCACAACTTAATTTCATTTTTCTCGTTTCCTAGATAGAAACTTGGTACTGTATTTTGTGATTTCCTTTAGAAAAATATAACGGTTTTTTTAATACACATTTCAAATAGTTAACTGCTGGGCCCAGGATTTCCCATCTCCTTTAAAAAATAAAAAATTGCCGATTTTTGGCGCCACATTGTGTATTCGATTTTTTTTTTCTCAAAACCTTTTGAATGGGGTATCATAATAAAGGGTTTCATAAATAGCTTGCAACAATTTATGCAACTTGTATGTTTAAATTTAATTTGGAATGAAAAATGCTAAAATAATAAAAAAAGCAACAAAATAGTCAACGTATCGTCAATCATGTAGTTTATGTTGTACATAAAGTACATGATTATTGGCAGACAAATACAAAAACTAAAAAAAAAAACCGACTGCCTAAAAAGTGAACTTTAGGTAATTAAAAAAGGTGGAAACACAAGGTTTTTTTTTTTTAAATCATATTTTTATTTTTCGAATACTAAGAAGCATTAGTACTTAATTATTACTTTAACGAAACGAACTTTACGAGTACATTACTGAAACGAAATATTTTGTTATCCCACGGGAACGTACGTTCCCGTGGGATAACAGTACTACCGGGACAAAAAGTATCCTATGTGTTAATCCAGGTTTTAAATTATCTGCATGCCAAATTTTACCTACATCCGTTCAGCCATTGTTGCGTGATTTAGCAACAAACATCCAAACAATCCAAACTTTATAGTAGGAAGGATATGACGTAGGTTCATTCCGCAGAGTTTTATTATCCGAGATCTTCTATGGTAGGTAACTGTAAAGTCGTTTTTCGTGTCTGTAAGTGTACCGCATTGCTCTTTGAAACTTCGCAACGGGTTTTGATGTATTAACATTAATCTGACTTAGATGTAAGTAGTAAGGGCTATGTTTGGAGTTTCCCTGCGTGATCGAATCAGGAATGTAGACATTCGCAAGAGAACCAAGGTAACCGACATGGCCCAAAGAATTGCCAAACTTAAGCGGCAGTGGGGAGGGCAAATTGCTCGCAGAACAGATGAAAAGTTCTGAAATGGTAACCGCGTACTGGAAGACGTAAAGTTGAAAGGCCTCCCACAGGGTGGACCGATGACCTTGTGAGGGCTGCAGGAGTCCGCTGGATGCGGGACGCACAAAACCGGTCGAAGTGGCGGAACTTGGGGAAGGCCTATGTCCAGCAGTGGACGTCTTTCGGCTGAAATGGTGATGATGAGATGTAAGTAACGACAAAAATTGAAAAGAATATGCTTGGAGCATATGTGAGTAGAAACGCCGTGAGGAGATGCCCTAGAAAGACATTTAGTGACCTTATAGCTGATATTCTTCAGAAACGTCAAGTGTGTAGTGCTGCGATCCACAAGCTATAATGCCGTTAACACGCATTTGGTCGATTTTCGTTTTATGATGCCACCATACTCGGAAAAAAATTCTCTATCTTTCTGTCTAAGCAGTTTTATTGTACTATTTATGGATATCGATACAAAAAAAAACGCCGTTTACTTGCCTTGTTTGATATGTTTACTACGCTAAAACGCTAAGCAACATAACTTAACTAAAAGGGATTATAATTTACATTTTTTACTAGTATTATAAAATCCGTTGCAAAATTAAATAGCATGCATTTCATATGTTCTGCGCTTTTTTGTCCTTATCTCGAAATATGATTTTGTTTGTCAACGGCATTATAGCTTGTGGACGGCAGTGTACCTACTCTCTACCGGGGTGCGTGTATAGCAAGATGAATGCACCTAAACGAAGTTAAATGAGTATGTAAGGATCGTAGTAGGTGGCGTTCCGTAGTTTCAAAATCAAAAGTAATTTATTCAAACTAGGCTAAGAGTCAGCACTTTTTGAACGACATTTAGATAAGACAGTCCCCGAAATGCCCGCCCTTCACCACTTCCTAGTGCTTTAGCTGGGAAGAAAAAGTGGCGCATTAAACTTCCCAGCAGCACAGTTGGTCTGTTAAGTTAGAAGAACTTGATTAAATTAAGTTTAATTAAGTTAAGCTTATGCCAACCCCCATGCTAAGAAAGGTAAGCTAGAAATCTGTTAATCAAGATACATATTCAACTTAATGACAGGTTATAATAAAAACACTCCAGTGTCAAAACCACACTCAAGGCGTCATAATCACAAGGCAGGCAATATTCTGAGCAACCATAAATTGTAGAAAGTAATACTAATTGAAAGTTAACGTACCAAGACTAATACGACGCCCGTACTTAATATCTACATAATAAAGCCTTTAATTTTTCACGAGAAAGTCAATCTTTACATTTACACAGATTGTTTAACGCCGAAAAATATGAGCAGGGTTCCTTGGGCGAATGGTAACATAAACCACGATGAAGATAATTTAAATGCTGGAAAAGAAACGTACATTTTGGAAAAAGATTGTTTCAATGATATCTACTCGTATATATTAGGAGAAAACTTAATACAAGGTGCCAGGGACATCGATGCACATTATGATTATTCTATGAGGTTCAAAATCGTCAACAGCATATTTTAAATTAACTTCCCGGGTTTTTTTTTAATTAGTTGTTCCATAAACTTTGACCGCGTAGGTCTGTATTGTAGGAAAGAGCAGATTTTTTTGTTAACTTATGAAAATCTAGCTGCTGCCCGCAGCCTTGCCCGCGTGGAGGTCGAAAATTATCCCAAGGCTACGTAGGCACTACCGGAGTTAAAAGTTATATGTCAATCCAGGTTACGAACTATCTGTTTGACAAATTTCATCCAAATCCGTTCAACCGTTTTACGTGATTGAGTAACAAACATCCAATCTAGAAACACGCTACTTGCCAATGTCAATGAATACAAATACTGAAATTACCACCCTTGCATGAAATCATACAACAATCAAGCTTAGCCTTCATCATCATCATCATTTCAGCCGAAAGACGCCCACTGCTGGACATAAGCCTCTCCCAAAAGGGGGGTTTTGCCATAATCATCACGCTTGGCAGGCGGGTTGGCGATCGCAGTATGATGGTAAAATGCATAGAGAACGCTGCTGCCCATTCTCTAGTAAGTCTCTTAGTCGCCTTCTACGACACCCACGGGAAGAATTGGGATGGTGCTATTCTTTTACGTCCAGCCCGACACGGAACTTAGCCTTATCCGGGGTCGGCTTCCAGTCTTACCAGACGTAGTTAGTACCTACCACTATTTGACATGGAGTGACTGCTTATCTGACCTCCACAACTCAGTAACTGGGTAACATGATACTCCTTTGTAAGACTAATCTGGTAACTTCTGGGCTTCTGACTACCCGTAAGGACTGTGAAAGCTCTACGACAGCCGGGACCAACGACTTAACGTGCTTTCCGAGACACAAATACCAGCCTATACTGGCCAGCAGAGGGAACTTTATAGCTCCACATGATATTCTTCACCGTTTTGAGAGCAGTGGTGTATTTACACAAAGTAACGCGTCTGTCTGTACTCGAAAATACAGCCTACAAATCGGCAATCTCGGCCCTTAGCACTCAAAATCAAAATCAAAATCAAAATATTTTTATTTCTTAGAAACCTGCATGGGCACTTATGAAACGTCAGAAGCTAGGTGCACGGTTCCAAAATGTTGTTTCCTATGGAGAAGAGCCGGCAAGAAACTCCACGGTTACTCTTTTAAAAATGATTGGCTTTAACAATGTTTTCCGAGATAAAATGTATGGGAGGACAGTGCAGGCCTGTCAATAAGTACCAGGTACTTAGACGAATACAGAATAGAAAATCGTCTACAAATCTACAGTCTGTAAGGCCTACAACGTTCTCCCATTCACAATATGTAAAATAATCTACATAAATAAAATTAACCTAATTAAACATAGTGACATGATTAACATGACAATCACTAAAAAATAGTTGCACTGGGCTAGTACTGCTCTAGATTACTTAAAAAAGAAATGATTTTTATAAAGAACCCTCTTAACACAGCCTCCCAATTTAAATGAAGACCACACATCGCCCACGTCTCTCTGACAGCGTTTCTTCACACTCGTGATTTAACATAATTCGTTCACTCATTACACGGCTATTCGCTCCCAAATTGTCTGTTATACGCGTCTTATGGTAATTTGGACCACCTTGAGAGGTTCGCAGTTGCAAATTTGTAAAATATTCTTTAAAATGTTGTACATTTTTTGTCGATGGGAGTAATTTTTCTGTCGGTTTACCTTATGTGGTTTTTGTTATCTTATGTTTATCTTTTGCATAAGAACTGCCGCAGTGATGACATATTTTAATTTGCCTACAAACTCAAATTCAAGCATTTATTTCTATTATACTCAGCGCACTATGGAGCGGGCCATGCTCAGAGTCTCTTTGAAGGATAAAACCAGGAATGAAATTATGGCTGAGGTTATCCCTCCGTGTAAAATACGGTTATTCAGCTGCATCCGATTAGACTGGAAGCCGACCCAAACATAGTTGGGAAAAGGCTAGGGAGACGATGATTCACTGATAGACAACGCACAGTCTAAACCGCTGGGTCTAGCTAGAAGCATAAGCACAAGAGGCCCATCTATAAACTTCATCAAGTTTCCAAAAATGTTCGTTACTCACTCGCTCACTCAAAAAGAACACGCACGCGCTTATGGAAGATCATCATTTTTGACGATGTGACATCCCATTTGATAATTGTCTTGTAACTGTATTTATAATATCAATCTTAGCTATTTTGGTGTAGCTCGTAAAACCACGAGTGAAAGTGAGAGAGCGAACTCACCACATCGTTTCAGTCACCACCCAGTTTTAACCACGACTTCCTCATTGCTAATCTGACCGCATATACCCATAATTATCTTAAAATATACTCTTGCCTCATTGGTCTAGTACACGCAAGCTGCTGCTGACCAAGTGGTCCTGGGTTCTATTCCATTTTTATCTATCTGGAATTTCTCAGTTACCCTGGAGTCTGGATTCGTGCCCTTTTGATGGTGTTGTGTATGTACACACCTTAATAGAAAATATAAGTAGGTAATAATAGAGAAGACACTATGGTGCTCACCTAGCGTCGCTTGTTTTGTCTTTTCCCTTGGTTTCTTCTGGAATAAATATTGTATCGAGCACACGCCTTTTATTCAACAGTGGCGACGAGGAAAATTAAAATTTATAAAAATAGTGTAATTACAGCGCTAAACCGGATAAAATGTCGGTGGGACAGGTACGTGAGTTCAATATAACAACAGGGAACTGGTCCGCTTATGTGGAGCGACTAGAAATGTACTTTTTAGTTAATAGCGTAAAAGATGAGCTCAAGCTACCAACGCTGATTTCGATGATGGGGGAGGAGGCTTATGAGCTCCTATCATCACTAGCTAGTCCACTAAAACCCGCTGAATTGACGCTAAATAGAGCAGTGGAGTTATTGGCTGCACACTTGCAGCCAACGCCATCGATCTTAGCGGAGAGATTTAGATTCCGGCAGCGGCGACAGCAAATGGAAGAATCGGTGGCGGAATATGTCACACAGCTGAAAAAGTTGTCGAAACACTGCAATTTCCTAACAGCATTGGATGAAAATTTACGCGACCAGTTAGTTTGTGGCATCAGAAGCGATATAATACGCCAAAGGCTGTTCGCTGAAGACGATCTCACTTATAATCGAGCGGTCAGCTTAGCGCTGTCATTAGAGGCCGCGGAACGAGACGCTATTGCTGTAGAGCCTAATATGGGGGCAACGGAAAATCTGAACAAACTCGAAGAGTGCCCAAACTGTGGCGATAATAAACACAAAGCTAACGACTGCAAATATAAAAAATACGTGTGCAGTAGTTGTCACGAGGTCGGTCATTTGAGAAGGATGTGCCCGGGGTACAATGATACTAGACGAAGTAAATTGGCGGGATCGGCCGATAGTCAACATAACAAAGCTTCACGTGGAGGGCGCGGTAGCAGCCGTAGTACGAGCGGGCGCTCAACGTGGAGGCGAGCGGGGCGCGTGCAGCGCGGTGGCCGGAGTGGCCGAGAAGGGGCTCTTTTGTACTCTTTGGATGAGGAAGACAACGGAAGCAATAGCAACCTAGATGATGAAGAGCCCATGCATCAAATGTCTTTAAACAATTATAAACCGGTGTGTATAACTGTTAAGGTACAAAATTGTTTACTGAATATGGAGATAGATACTGGGTCAGCCCTATCTTGCATTAGTAAAAGTGTTTATGATGAATTGTTCAGCGATTTGCACTTGAATAGATGTAATTTGAACATCAAGTTTTATGATGGCACAACTATTCAACCTATAGGATTCTTAGAAACAACGGTTAGCTATAATGGTGTGATTAAAACATTAGATCTGTATGTTTTGGACAAAGGATCCTCAAATTTATTAGGACGGCAATGGCTAGCTGAATTAAATATACCTATTAAAGTATCCAAATGTCATTTGATAGCCGATCAGAATGAAACTCACTGCAAATTTAATTATGACAGAATAATCAATGAAGTTGTTTCCAGGCATGAATCCCTATTCGACGGCACATTAGGTAAATTTAAAGGAGGTACGGCAGAGCTGCATGTGCACGACGGGGCAATACCCACATTTTGTCGCGCGCGGCCTCTGCCATATGCGCTGCGTGAGCGTGTCGATGCCGAGCTGGAGGCCATGCTGAAAACTGGGGTTATTGAACCAGTGGACCATTCCGACTGGGCCACGCCACTAGTCGTGGTACGCAAGGCAGACGGCGGCCTAAGAATATGTGCCGATTATAAGGTAACCCTAAACAGAGTTTTAGCGATCGATAGATTTCCGATACCAAAAATGGAAGATTTATTCAGTAATCTTAGCGGGAATGTTTTCTTTACAAAACTAGATCTATCGCAAGCCTATAACCAGGTACTTTTAGCAGAGTCTTCTAGAAAGTATACAGTTATCAACACACACAGGGGATTATTTAAGTATAATCGTTTGGTTTATGGGTTATCCTCAAGCCCAGGTATATTTCAAAAATTAATGGTGAACATGTTTAAGAATAATCCAAATGTAATTGTATTTTTCGACGACATCTTAATTAAGAATAAAGATTTGGCTAGCCATTTAAAATCCGTTGAAGAGGTGTTGCAAATACTAGAAGCAAACGGTCTAAAAATAAAAAAAAGTAAATGCGAATTTTTGGCAAGAGAAGTAAAATACTTAGGCTTTATTATTGGTAAGGATGGCGTAAGAGTAGACCCAGACAAGGTAAAGGCTATTGCAACCATGCCCCATCCAAACAGTGTCACAGAATTGAAATCCTTTCTTGGAATGGTAACTTTTTATGGGAAATTCATAAAGAATTTGAGCATGCAGTTATCGCCTCTTTACCAGCTCTTAAAGAAGGGTAGACATTGGAAATGGGGAACTGAACAAAATTCTGCATTTATTAGAATTAAAAAAAAATTGTGTAGTACAAAAACGCTAGTACATTTTGACATGGATAAGGAGTCTGTATTAACAGTAGACGCAAGCGCGCGCGGGATAGGCGCCGTGCTAGCACAGCGCGAACCAGGAGGTGAGGAACGTGTCGTTGCGTACGCCTCGCGCTCACTCACAACTCATGAGCTACACTACAGTCAAATTCACAAGGAGGCCTTGGCAATTGTATTCGCTATTGGGAAATTCCATCAGTACCTTTACGGGAGGAAGTTCGTACTTAGGACTGACCACAAGCCACTTGTTAGTATTTTTGGGCCTAGCATAGGTATTCCTACAGCGGCGGCAAGCCGTTTACAACGCTGGGCAATTAAACTATCAGCTTATGATTATTCTATAGAGTATGTCAAAACGGATAAAAATATAGCAGATTGTCTCTCACGTTTAATTGACTCACAAAAAAAAGAGACAGCAGCTGAAGAGGAAATTTTACCAGAGCAAACATATTTGCACTTCGCAGTGGAAGCCATGTCGCTAGATTATAATGTAATTAAAAAAGAAACATTACATGACCCAATTTTAAGTCGCGTTTTAAGTTATATTATGGACGGTTGGCCATCGGAGGTTGAAATAAAGGAAATTAAACCATACTTTAATAGAAAGAACGAATTGTATTGCGAATTGGGTTGTGTTATGTGGGGTCATCGTGTGGTTATACCGTTGTCATGTAGAGCTAAGGTAATTTCGGAACTTCATGAGGTACACATGGGAATAGTAAAGACTAAGTCGCTAGCTCGTAGTTACGTGTGGTGGCCGGGAGTAGACGAAGCGCTGGAGGCGGTATGTCGCTCGTGTGTAGTATGTGCGGCTGTAGCCGATGCACCGCCTGCACACATACCATGCTCATGGCCGTGGCCGTCACGTCCTTGGTCCAGGCTTCATTTGGATTTTTTAGGGCCTATAGGTGGTTTGACCTATCTTATTATTGTAGATTCTTGCTCAAAATGGATAGAAGCAGTCCGAATGAATAGAACTACAGCACAAGCAGTCATCAATGTACTACGTAGTTTGTGGTCGCAATTTGGTCTTCCAAAACAAACGGTTAGTGACAACGGCCCACCCTTTTCAAGTTTAGAATTTCAAGATTTCCTAAAACATAATGGCATAGAACACATTTTCACAGCTCCGTATCACCCAGCTTCCAATGGTGCAGCTGAGAGCGCGGTAAAAATTTGTAAACGCACTATAAAGAAGGCGTTCAAACAGAATCTCAATGTCGAAATAGCTCTGACTAGGTTTCTTTTAGCTTACAGGAACACAAAACACGCTACTACCGGTGATAGTCCAGCTAGTATATTACAGGGTCGTAGTCTTCGTATGAGGTTGGATAACCTAAAACCAGAACGAGAAACGCAGGTCGCTGCGCGCCAAGGTCGTAGTGAGCAAGACGCGGGAGGGATTCAGCGCGGATTCGAGCCGGGCGCTCGTGTTTGGTATCGCGAATATAGAGGTTCCGATAAATGGGTACCTGGAACGATACTTGAACGTTTAGGTAAAACAAATTACTCTATTAGGTCTGACGTAGGAACGGAAACTCACAGACATGTCGATCAGCTGAGGCTAAGAATTATGGAAAATGTGGATAAAGATATGTCCAGGAAAAGGACAGTACTAGATCAGGTTACGAAACAGTTGGAAATAAATAGGCATTCAAGAAAATCATTATCATTTCCCATGATCAGTGGCGAGGGTCCAGTTCGAAGTGCGGGTGATTTGAGAGAAGGTAGTTTAGGTGGAGTTTCGTCTCTAGATCCAGTAGTACCACCAGTCGTGTTAGCAAAAGATGCTGCTATGGAAGTATCTTGTAGTTCGCCGGGAGAACCTAATGTGTCGGCTAATAGCGAGGATACTGGCAATGTTGCCACAACTAGTAATCGTCCCGTAAGAGTACGTAAACCTCCAGCACGATACGGGTGGTATGACGAAATTGATTAAGATAATTTATTTAAGTTAATGTTTAGTTTGATGATAAGAACTTAAGTTCATTAACACATTTATAATTAATAATATATATATTTTTTTGGATGTTTTTAGGATCATTTTCACACTTGTTTAATTTACTTGTGACTTATGTGTTCGATGTTATTTTAAGGTGTTGAAGTCTTAGCTATAGTTTTTTGTTTTGTTATATTAGTTATTAAGGGTAGAGGTGTTGTGTATGTACACACCTTAATAGAAAATATAAGTAGGTAATAATAGAGAAGACACTATGGTGCTCACCTAGCGTCGCTTGTTTTGTCTTTTCCCTTGGTTTCTTCTGGAATAAATATTGTATCGAGCACACGCCTTTTATTCAACAGATGGCAAAAGACTCGCGCCCTATTACTGGGATTTAAACATAACTGGCGAAATGTTAGTGTCCTTATAGATACACCTCGAGAGCAGTGGTGGCTCAGTGATAACGGCCCCGACTAATAAATGGTAGGTTGTGGTTTCGAACCCAAAAGCAGGTGCTTTCATCATCATCATCATCATTTCAGCCGAAAGACGTCCACTGCTGGACATAGGCCTTCCCCAGGCTCCTCCACTTTGATCGGTTCTGTGCTTCCCGCATCCAGCGGATTCCTGCGGCCTTCACAAAATCATTGGTCCATCTTGTGGGAGGCCTTCCAACACTACGTCTTCCGAAACGCGGTCGCCACTCCAGAATCTTACGGCCCCAACGGCCATCTGTTCTGCGTGCAATGTACCCTGCCCACTGCCTCAGTTTGGCAATTCTTCGGGCTATGTCGGTTGCCTTGGTTCTCCTGCGGATCTCTTCATTCCTGATTCGATCACGTAGGGAAACTCCGAGCATAGCCCTTTACATCGCCTTTTGAGTGACTTAGCCTTCTGATATAGCCTTGCTTTTGATAAGCAGGTTCTTTACTTTACGTTTACTGTACCACTGAGAGGAGGCCTGTGTCCCAGCAGTGGGAAAATTATAGTCTGATTCTGATGATAGGAACACTTCTGCCCAACCTTTTGGGGAATAAAGACTTGATGTTATGTTAAATATACTCTCCGTTCTATAATAATTTGCCAAAAGACAGGTGTTACAAAACCCTGAGTAGAATTACAAGAAGAACAACAATAAGATTATTTTCATTGTGGACATTAATAACAATTGAACTAACATTTTAAACCGTTACATTTTTTCTGGAATCCCATCACTATTGTCGATTCATAGCCCATCGAGTGTCACAGTTTCTTGGTACTGTCATACCGTGCATGTATGTATACGTCTATTTGTGTGTTTAAAAACACATGGGCCGTAACCTTTCTCGGAAGTCGGGTAAAACCCAATCGCTTTTGTTTTTAAACTGTTTCGTTCCGATTCGATTCCTTCCGTTTAGATTTTCCTGTTTTGATGGTGTTATTTATGGGAACTTTGGACGGCATAACCCATGGGCAGATGGATCTATGACGGTAGTTGGGATCGATTTGGATTGTGAAGTACTGATAATAAAATTTGATAATGGCATACATTTAGCGTTCCGAGTGATCCCAGGCCGATTTCCGGCCACCGTAGGCATGAGCTTGCGGACGGCGAGTAATGGGTAGCTCGCTGTCCGGTAAGGACCAAGCCCAAGTCGACGGCGCGTTGTGTTCCACGCGCGCCTCAAAGAGATGTCAGCACAAAAAATGATGGGGCCCGCAAGGGCCGATGCCTGCCAGGGGTGCGGGTTTGTTTGAAAGAGATACCACAGCCCCTTGCATACGGGCTACTGAAGGAACACGGGTGGGTTTTAGTCAGTAAAAGTCTGACACGCCCTCCTGCTCCACCCAGAGCGGGAGAAGTTATTTGATGAATTCCCACCCAAAAAAAAAAAGCGTTTCGAGTGATGCCGGACAGAAAGAATAGCACCATCTCATTTCTTCCCGTGGGTGTCGTAGAAGGCGAATAAGGGATTAGTCGTATTTCCTTAGTCCCTTAGTCGTAGCATTCTCTATGCATTTTACCACCATACTGCGATCGCCAACCCGCCTGCCAAGCGTGGCGATTATGGCAAACCCCCCCCCCCCCCAAATTGGAGGAGTATAGGTCTTAGATTCGAACCCAGACAGGCGCTTTACTCCCCAATTGTGTAATACAATCACAATCCGAACGCTTTCGAATGATATTCATAATCCAGAGCTTGATTTGTTTGAAAAATTCGTGTGTATATTGTTGAATTTTAGATACCTAAATATGAAAGAGATAGGCAGGTATGTGTTACGCTTACGTGTTCGTAGGAGGCGACTAAGGGGCTTACTAGAGAATGGGCAGCAGCATTCTCTATGCATCGCATGCGACCGGGCACCCGCCTGGGCAATTATGGTAAACCACCCATTTTTTTGGGGGAGGCCCATGTCCATCAGTGGACGTCAATCGGCTGAAATGATGATGATGATGATGATGTTACATTTAGCAGGGGTTTGTGGCTAAGTAATCAAGTTAAGCTACGCTTGCCGCGGTTGGTCCGTGGATGGGTGCCCATATTTACATACCAAGACCCCTCCGTGCCTCGGAAAGCACGTTAAGCCGTCGGTCCCGGCTGGATCTTTGACAGTCGTTACGGTTCGTCTGCATCCCGAAAGTTTGACAACCAGTTTTACTAAGGGGTATCGTGCTACCCAGTAACTGGGTTGTGGATGTCAGATAGGCAGACGCTCCATGTAAAATACTGGTATTCAGCTGCATCCGGTTAGACTGGAAGCCAACCCCAACACTGTTGGGAAAAGGTTAGATAGATGAGGCAGATGATGAATGGCATACCTACATTTAGCAGTGGTCTTAAAATAGTTGAAATATTGCAAGAAACTGTTTTGCAAAAATGGAGGAATGAGGAAAATGTTGTAAAGAAAGTTTTTGAGTATGAATGTGGATTGGGGATGGCTATAAGAGTAGGAGAAGACCATAGAAACGATGGATGAACTGTGTGAAAGATGATATGTTTACAAAGGGTGTGACCACCGAGATGACAACTGGTCGAGTAGTGTGGAAGAATCATATGTTTCGCCGACCACAAACAAATTGAGATCAGGGCAAGACAATGATCTTCTTCTTAACGTATCAATGGCAAAAAAAAAAAAACAAACATATTTGGCTCAAAATTCGGCTGCACGAACTCCGCTCGCTGACGCAGTCATAAGATCGTCAAATGCACAAGTAACAGAGCATGCGACGCAGGATGGAAGGTGAGCCATTGTCTGTGGGGAGGTGCCGCATGCGAACCCCCATTCATGGGTATTGTCTTTGCTCCGGCCGACTTGCGTTCGAAGTCTTTTTAGAGATTTCCAAGTCGACCACGGTAACGCGTGCCCAGACGGAAGGTTCTCAGATGGTTCGATAAAGTTATCAAGAGGCTTATACAGCTCCCGCCACAAGTTACATCTCGCTGTGGAAGCGTCCCTGGCAAGACAATGATGATTACGATACATTTTTGACTTTGTGTGTGATTTACCAATATTAAATAGCATAAAGAGACAGGAACTGTGAAAACTCATACAATCGTAGCTCAGCGTAAGAGAAGCCAGTAGGTAACTTCGTAATAAATGTTTCCTAGGATGAACTTGAATACTTCTTATTATTATTTCAGGGTATAGTTTATCCCACATTTTGTGAGCCTGACATATGTGTAGACAATTGACGTAATAATTAATTGAATGTGACGTACTCTATGAAGCCCCCCGCTTAGAAACAAGGAGCAATAATAATTCTACTTCCCACACAAGGAAATATTGAGAGTCAAAAACAAAATGTGATGATGTGATGAAAGGACATCGGAACATGTTGAAATATTCAAAATTCTGCGCGTGAGAGGTCCACGAAATAACTGCTGCAGATGGTTTATTCAAAATCAAAATAATTTCACATAAATCTACGCGTGCACTTATGAAACGTCAGAAGCTAGGTGTTCGGTTCCAATAGGTCGTTTTCTATGGATAAGATCCAGCAAGAAACTCCTTTACAAATAATTGGCTTTTAACATATTTCCAACCTATAGTGTTAGGTACGGGAGAACAGTGTAGATCTACAGTCTACAAGGCCTGTCTATTCCATAACTCGTAAATTAAAATTTAGAGTACTTAATGTGCTGCTGAATTATTTCAGTAGATATGTAAGAATTTCAAAAGAAGAGGACGCCATGTTTTGTTTTATAATTAAATTCTGCTTGAAACTACTTTTATAAGTATTTAGGTACTACTAGCAGCGCTCCGTGGTTTCACCCGCGTAGTTCCGGTTCCCGTGGGAATACGGGGATAAAATATAGCCTATGTCACACGTATTTACTATAACCACTTACTTACATGTGGTAGGAACTTTAGACAACAATTTATTGATTTAGTCAAACCACACTTGTCCGTCACGTCACCCAAATAAAAAAAAAGGAGAACAACAAAATTATCGTACCTATCATATCGATTTATGCCATGTACCTATGCTTAATAAAATAATGCACGGAATATGATCCTTCTGTTCATTCTCACTTATCTATGGTAACATGACGTCTTATGACGGCACGCGTCACCTGCTCTCGCGCATTTTCGTCCGAAGTCCGATGTCGCCCGATGATATCCGAAGTCACCACTCGCCCAAATCGATGAGTCAGTGACTCGGCCTTCTTTTTATCTCTCTTTAAATGATATCGTATGTGCATTTAGGATGCTCGCGTCATGAAATACTTCCTGTCCTTGTCATTTCTATATGAAAGAAGCGAGACGGCTATAGATTATAACATCATCTGAAACATGTTTATGAATAAGAGGAATCTCCATTGATATACATATTAATTTATATAAATTGATCGTACAACTTTCCTATAAAAATGTCGAAATCGGACAAATGTATACTAGCTAGATAACACTGCAGTATGGTTCAACTAATCTATGAATTATGATATTAGCCGAAAGGCAGGCAATATACAAAATTATTGTTCACAATTTCAATTCTAATTCGTGAAAATCATTTTTTTTTTAATAATCTATTATTTTTTTATTTTCGATCAAATAAAATAAAATAAAAAAATCAATTATTTTCCAGAATATAGGTTTACAGCTGTGGCAGTGTTTGATCTTATAACTTTAATGACCCCTTTACATTCTACAACAACAACATCGACAACTTCAGAAATACGTATTAGGAAATTAGCACTTTATGAATTTTATGCAATAAAGGTATGAAAAGAGCACACAGCACACGCAAAGGCATGCAATAATAAAGTGCATAAAATTCAAAACGTGCCCATTGCCTAATACGTATTTCTGGTGTCGTCGCCCGATTCGGGCATATAAATTCGTACGAATCGACTATTTATACCGCTAAAAGCAGCAACTAATCTGACTCTAATCTACAGAAAACCTTTCTGATGGACTAAAGAGAAAAAAGAAATAATAAAGCATGGAGTCCATCATGACAGGAGGGGAATCCGTCATAGAGATAATTATTAAACAGGAGGATGCATACCAATCCAACAGGTTAGACCCACTGATCCAGATACAAAGCTAGGGAGATTGATACGCAGTTTGTTTATGCCAAATGCGAAGAGAAATGGGTCAGTGTGACATTAGGGGCGAGGACCAATGACACGTGCTGGCGCGGCAGACTGCGCGCACGCAAGTGTGAGAATTATTGCGCAATGTTGTGTGCAAAATAAAAATAAAAAAAAACATATGAATAGATGAACCCTTATTATGGTTCCGTGTGGTGCCGGACGTAAAAAAAGAATTGCACCATCCCATTTCTTCCCGTGGGTGTCGTAGAAGACGACTAAAGGACTTACTAGAGAATGGACAGCAGCGTTCTCTATGCATTTTACCACCATACTGCGATCGCCAACGCGCCTGCCAAGCGTGGCAATTATAGCAAAACCCCCTTTTGGGGAAGGCCTTAGGTCCAGCAGTGGGCGTCTTTCGGCTGAAATGATGATGATGAACACTTATTGAGTAACACACTATTAATCACAATCTGAATAATTTTGAAAGAAAATTTAATCCATTTCTTCACAATCCTTTCCTTTATTAAGACCGCGTCTCCTTGACCATTTCACCCCGGTATACTTCTTGATATGCAATGGCCTCTGTAGCACCATGAAGCATGAGGCTCCAGGGGTTAGTGCAAATCTTGGGGTTCATTCGATTAGTCGAGGTCTGGCTAAACCACGGGGATCGGTGCATTTCATTCATTCATGCTTCACATGTTCGAAAAAATTGTCCGCGCGACAACGTAAATAACCATTGAATGATGAATTCTTGGATTCTCAATGTTCGGTACAGACGCCAGAACATCAAGCTACCTCAATCTGTCAAATTTCTTTTATAGATTTTCAACTTTATTACATAAGCTTATGTTGAATTGGACAAAGAAAATCTTGTGCGAACTTGGTCTTAGCGTAGTGTGTCTGTGAGTCAGAGTTGACGATCCTACCAACATTTTCATACAAGCGAAGCTACATACAAGGTTGTAACTTAGCCGTGGCCTGCTGTGGACCTGCGTTGGTCAGATTAAACCGATTTACAGGCAGCAGAAAAAGTGACCATGGTAACCTTTGGACATCCCCTGTTGTTGGAAAGGATGATCAAAATTAGTGATCATCAAATCAACTTAAATAACGCAATGAATATTGTTGACATGTACCTAAATATGAAAGAGATTACCATTAGGTATGTGTTACGCTTAACAAAAGACTTTCAACAAGAATAACCTGATGATCAGTGATAGGAATAGGTGGTGCCTATTTGCCTAAACTTCCAAGAACAGAGACAAGAAACGGAGACTTCCTTAGGACTAAATTTTTGTTTCCCGGGATTTGGGAAAAATCTTCAGTGAGTTAAAATTTGGGCACTGGATAAAAACTTATCCTGCATAAGTGTATAAGATGTGTAAAAGCTATTTTTAACTAAGCTTGCAATTACCAAATTTTCGGGATTTTCAAGTAAAATTCCGAAATAAATAATCTAACTTTAATTCATGTATTCGAATTATATTTACGATCCAAATAACCGTTGTATCAAATCATGAATTAAAGTTAGATTATTTATTTCGGGATTTTACGTGAAAATCCTGAAAATTTGATAGTTGCAAGTTTAGTTAAATATAGCTTTTACACATCTTAAATAAAGTTTATTTTCAACTTACTGAAGATTTTTCCCGAATCCCGGGAAAAAAAATTTCGTCGTAAGGAAGTCTCCGTTTCTTGTCTTGTTCTTCGAAGTTTAGGCAAATAGGCACTACCTATTCCTATCACTGCTGATGATCCAAAGATATAGTTTAAAAAGTTAAATTACTTATGAAAATATATTGTAATTAAATATAGCCTGGGAACTGCAATTCAGTAGAGTCATATTCTATCAGGTTAAGTTAACAATAGCTCGACACAACATGTAGCTCCTAGTTACTAGTCGGGCAGACAATGTGACGCCACCGTGGCACCACATGCGGCTTTGAAATTAGATCAGAAACACACATGTTGGCTTGGTATTTATTAGGCTCGAATTACTGTATTGGTGCATCGTATGGCTAGGTCTAGTGGTCGCAAGTGCTGGGTCTGCGATGCTGGGTCTGGGTTTCCCAGGTCAGGCACAGTGTTATTGGCTCGAAGTCTGGATTTATGCCCGGTCGATGGTTCAGTGCGAGTGCGGTGCTTCTGATCAGACCCTGCCCCACTTGCTGGAGTATCCTAAGTGCCCTTCACCTACACCTTGGATGGGCACGCCACGATTGCGGCGGTAAGTCCCCTCTTTGAGGAGTGGTTTGAGAGGCGGCATGGCGTCCTCACCTTCCGCCTGACGCAGGTCCTCACCGGACACGGTTGTTTCGGGAGGTTCCTGTTTCGGATAGGGCGGGAGGAAACGCCCGGGTGTTTCCACTGCGAAGATCGCCCTGAGGACACGGTGGAGCACACGGTGGCGGTCTGCCCTGCTTGGGCGGAGCACCGCCGTGTCCTCGTGGAGGCGATCGGCGGCGGCGATCTCTCGCGTCCGGCCCTGGTCCAAGCCATGGTACGGAGCGAGAGGGCATGGGGAGCCGTCACCTCCTTCAGCGAAGCAGTAATGCTCGCGAAGAGGGAGGCGGCGCACGTGAGGGAGAGGCAGCATATGCGCCCTCGCGACCCCAGCCGCCGCAGGATACGGAGACGCCCTGGGCGTCGGGAATCCCAGGCCGATTTCCGGCCACCGTAGGCATGGGCTTGCGGACGGCGAGTAATGGGTAGCTCGCTGTCCGGTAAGGACCAAGCCCAAGTCGACGGCGCGTTGTGTTCCACGCGCGCCTCAAAGAGATGTCAGCACAAAAAGTGATGGGACCCGCAAGGGTCGATGCCTGCCAGGGGTGCGGGTTTGTTCGAAAGAGACACCACAGCCCCTGGCTTAAGGGCTACTGAAGGAACACGGGTGGGTTTTAGTCAGTAAAAGTCTGACACGCCCTCCTGCTCCACCCAGAGCGGGAGAAGTTATTTGATGATTTCCCACCCAAAAAAAAAAAAAAAAAAAACCTACACCTTGGATGATCTGAATAAAACCACTGATGCCGCAATAAACTTGGCCACCTACTGGGTTCTAAGTATATGAAATAAAAATAAAAAAGTGTACGAGTATCATCGATACGAAAAGAAAAAGAAGACTGTAAAGTAAATAGGTAGCTGAACGGGAATTAAACAATTCCGTAATATGTATTCAATTGAAGAATTTGCGACGATATTCCCTTTTTAAACGACTTCCAAAAAGGAGGAGGTTTTTTATGTATGTTCCTCGATTTCTCCCCCATTTGTGGACCGATTCCCAAAATTATTTTTTTATTTGAAAGAGTATACTCCTGAGGTGGTCCCATTGACACCAAGTCAGGATCTGATGATAGAATCCCAGGGAAATCGAGGAAAACCCTCAAATCTGATAGCTATTAACAATGTTTTTCCTATGTTTTGTAATGCTATTGAGACATTTGCGTATTGTCATCATCATATCATAACGCTGAGCTGATGATGGAAGCTACAACTCTTTAACTTAGGAGTTAGGTGCAGATTCGGGCATAACTTCGTCATATATAGACCGATTTGCAATTTTTTTTTTTTTAGAAAGTGTTTTATTCCGAAATGGTCCAATTTAAATTACATATACATCTGATGATGCGTTTCGGAGACAGACACCGGAACTCTTCAAAAAATGACAGCAAATCAACCGCGATTGCTGCTATCGCATTAATATGCATTGTTTTGACCCCAAGGATGATGAATGGGTGTGGAGTGGATACTATAACTAAAAAGTGAAAATTATAAACTTTTTCCAAAAAAAAAAAACAACCTACTTCCAAAAAAGACCAGAAAGTGAAAAATAACTTTAACTTCGGAAGGCGGTGACAATAAATTAATAAAATACATGTCCGAACTCACCGACTTCCGAAATTAAAGTTATTTTTCACTTTCTAGTCTTTTTTGGAAGTCGGTTGTTTTTTTTTTTTTGGAAAAAGTTTTTTAGCTATCAAAATCTAGTACCTAATTAATAAGAAATAACATGTCAAATATGTTTACACTTTAAATAGACTTCCAGTAAACTGAGTATCGTGAAGATAATCGTCAGCATTCTAGGTAAGATTGCTGACTGACACAGCGATCAACTTCATAAGCAGACATAGCTAAATATCAATTTCCAGTATTTGTAGACAAATTGACGCCTTGCATTCATATGATGTAGTTCCATCACAACCTTATTAGTCTACTCGCACGAATTAACTCGCCGAATCGGGCGAATCGTCTCTTATAAATAATATAAATTTGGTACAGGAAAAAGGCAATGGAGTGGTCTAAGCTCGGAGTTTCCCTACGCGATCAAATAAGAAAAAAAGAGATCCGCAGGAGAACCAAGGCAACCAACATAGCCCGAAGAATTGCCAAACTTAAGTGGCAGTGGGCAGGTCACATTGCTCGCAGAACAGATGGCCGATGGGGCCGAAAGGTTCTGGAGTGGCGACCGCGTACCGGAAGACGTGGAGTGGGAAGGCCTCCCACGAGGTAAACCGATGTCCAGCAGTGGACGTCTTTCGGCTGATCTGATGATGATGATGATGATGTTGGTACAGGCGACTGGCGCGATGTTAGTTTATTTGTGAGCGAATCGACAATACCAGAAATATGTATCAGGCAATTGGCAAGTTTGGAAACCACGAAAATTTCACTAAATCACATCAAAAATAGTACACTAACTTGATAAAATAAAACCCAAATCGTGCCAATTTCCTAATACGTGTTTCTAAAATTGTCGATTCGACCACAAATACATCAACTTTGTGCGAGTAACCTAGAGAAAAGATTTTATACATCCCTACTTAATATTATAAATGCGAAAGTAACTCTGTCTGTCTGTCTGTCTGTCTGTTACGCTTTCACGCCTTAACCGCTGAACCGATCGTCATGAAATTTGGCCGAGATATAGCCTGGGATATGGGTAAGGACATAGGCTACTTTTTTACGCGATAACCGACATCCACGCGGGCGGAGCCGCGGGCAAAAGCTAGTATTTTATATTATTTAAAAGTGACGATTCAACCGATTCGGGCGAGTTAATTCGTGTGAGTAGACTAACTACCACATTGCACACAACTGCTCAACCAAACTTCTAAGAAACATTTTTTTTGCCGAGAAGGGAAAAAAACTGTTTTCCTATTAAGTAGGAACAGAAAACAACAAAAACAGTGTGTTGTGATCATTATTGAGTTATGTTTCGCATCTGTTAACGCAACTGATAGCGTTACGTTATCTTTGCTCCCTACTAGGATGCTGCTCCAGAAATAACTTTTTCACCTTGACCTGCTAACTAGACAAAAAGATCGTTCTTTTAAAGATTACCCAGAGTTAAATGGCAAGGTTAGTGCAGTGGTTAGGCGCATGGCCATAGTCACGGATTCGTTTCCCATACAAAAACATATTGCTAGTCTACCATAGTTCTATTTCAGATCTGCGGAGTAATTACTTCAGTAGGAATGTTCTTTTTTTTTCATTTTACCAGTTCATCAACATTCACCGCGTGATTAACATTGCTCGTTGCTAAGCAGACTTTTCGAACACATCATCATCATCATCATTTCAGCCGAAAGACGTCCACTGCTGGACATAGGCCTCTCCCTTCGTACACATGAAGTAATGGATTGCTAATATGCTGTTTACCTTCAAAATAATTCGCAATTAGGAAACGGAACGGAACGGTGAGGAAACCGGCATGTCCTAGAACCAAAAAGTCGAAGACAGGAGACATCAACCATTGCAACCCGCGTAGGTATAACCGACGAAAAATTACTACGCTGGGGGTCTAGAATGATATGCTGAATTCATGGTTACAGTTTGCGCACTGGTTAAAAACTTATCCGGTATACAAGGTCGGCGCGCAACGTGTTACCATAGATTCAGAGTATTATTCTGGACAAAAAAATTCAGCTGATTCCTACAAAAGTACGCCTACGCAGTCAAAATGTAAGGAACAGCCGATTTTTTCTCTTCTGTTAAAGTCAACTTATGTTGTAGGCATGCTGCAGTTGAAATATACCTCAAATATCTGCTTTAATCATTTGAGCCCAAAACCTAGTAATTCTGGATATACAATCTAAAAGAGATGACATTGAGACAGCAACTTCTTCATTCAGTTTTCTTAGCAATATTTTATACCAAAGTTCGTTGAATCAAAAGTTGTTAAAGATAAAAACAGTCTTCTAACAGACTGATAACAAGAAAGTTTCCATCAGTGTGTCAAGGCTTACAGGCCATGTCTGGGGTTCTGTCAAGTGAGGGTGGCGATAACGTTATCTATGCATCCGCACAAAAACTGCAGTGTTGACAACTGAGACACATACACACGTCACACTATCAGATGGGGCTTGTTTGGCAGAGACCGCCGGTAAACGCCTTATTTGATAAGGAAGCCACATGGGTCGATCGGAGAGCAGTCGTGGCCCAGTGGTAATGACCACGCCTTACAAGTTTTAGGTCGTAAGTTCAAACCCAGACAGGCGCCTTACTTTGTGTAAATTATTTCACCACCACTGTTCCAAAACGGTAAAGGAATACATCGTGAGGAAACCAGCATGTCTTAGAACCCAACTAGGAAGACATGTGACATCTACCAAACCACACAGGGCTCGTGTGGTAGATTACGGCCCACTCCCTCTCCGTCGCCTGTGTCCCAGGAGTGGAAAAATTATAGGCTGATTATTTACAGGTCGATCGATCAGGTTAAGCTATTCTTGACGCGGTTGGTCCGTGGATGGGTGACCATCTTTAAATACCAAGAAGCCTCCGTGCCTTGAAAAGCACGTTAAGCCGTTGGTCTCGGCTGTCATTTATGGATCTTTTACAGTCATTACGGGTCGTTAGAAACTCGAAAGTCTGACAACCAAGGGGTATCGTTTGACCTCCACAACCTAGATGCTGGATAACACTATACTCCTTGGTAAGACTGTTTTTCAGACTTTCGGGATTTGAGAGACTTGCCGCGGTTGGTCCGTAGATGGGACCGTGGATGGGTCTACACACCAAGACTCCGTGAGACTCTCTCTTTACTCTCGTAAAGAGGACGTGAAGCCGTTCATCCCTGCGCACGCCACGATTGCGGCGGTAAGTCCCCTCTTTGAGGAGTGGTTTGAGAGGCGGTATGGCGTCCTCACCTTCTGCCTGACGCAGGTCCTCACCGGACACGGTTGTTTCGGGAGGTTCCTGTTTCGGATAGGGCCGGAGGAAACGCCCGGGTGTTTTCAATGCGAAGATCGCCCTGAGGACACGGTGGAGCACACGGTGGCGGTCTGCCCGGCTTGGGTGGAGCACCGCCGTGTCCTCGTGGAGGCGATCAGCGGCGGCGATCTCTCGCGTCCGGCCCTGGTCCAGGCCATGGTACGGAGCGAGAGGGCATGGGTAGCCGTCACCTCCTTCAGCAAAGCAGTAATGCTCGCGAAGAGGGAGGCGGCGCACGTGAGGGAGAGGCAGTCTATGCGCCCTCGCGACCCTAGCCGCCGCAGGATACGGAGACGCCCTGGGCGTCGGGAATCCCAGGCCGATTTCCGGCCACCGTAGGCGTGAGCTTGCGGACAGCGAGTAATAGGTAGCTCGCTGTCCGGTAAGGACCAAGCCCAAGTCGACGGCGTGTTGTGTTCCACGCGCGCCACAAAGAGATGTCAGCACAAAAATGATGGGGCCTGCAAAGGCCGATGCCTGCCAGGGGTGCGGGTTTGTTCGAAAGAGATACCACAGCCCCTGGCATACGGGCTACTGTAGGAACACGGGTGTGTTTTAGTCAGTAAAAGTCTGACACGCCCTCCTGCTCCACCCAGAGCGGGAGAAGTTATTTGATGATTTACCATCCAGAAAAAAAAAAAACCGGTCATCCCGGCTGTCGTTAGTAGATCTTTGACAGTCGTTACGGGTCGTCAGAAGCCCGAAAGTCTCACAACCAGTTTAGACTGCCTGACCCAGTAACTGGATTGTGAAAGTTAGACAAGCAGTCGCTCCATGTAAAATGCTTGTATTCAGCTGCATCCGGTTAGACGGGAAGCCGACCCCAACATAGTTGGGGAAAGGCTAGGCAGGTGATGATGAGAGGTGGTGACTGAGACTCAGTGGGGAAGGACGATCAAAGGTATCTGTAGATGGCATGACCAGGGCTAGGTCTCTACGGTTTATTAAAGCCATTTCGTTCATTCATTGCATTTCGTGTTCTACCTTTGGTTTTGACGTGAAAATGCCTTGTCGCTCGTTATACTGGAAGTAAGTTCAATATTTGTGAGTGACAAAAATATGAAAGATTTCAAACGCTAGTTCTACGAGAGTCTTAGTACAAGAGTAATGGTTGGGCATTCAAAAGATAGGTCATACTCAAGCTTGCTTTTGTTTAAATTGCAATGTATGTATGTAACTATGTTTGTTCGGGTGGATTCTCGCAACTCAATTTTGAAGCAGATATCTTTAACCAATTGAGCTGCAATTTTTCATGCATAGTATATCGTGTGACAATGCAATATTATGATGAGATGGATCTGATCTGATGCTGGAGCTGGAAGGTGGCCATAGGAACTCCGCAATAAAAGGACACAACCCCATCGAGTTTGGGCTCGTTTGATTCGTATTGACGAGTATTTTCATCCTATATAGTAGTAACCAGGGTCTGATGCTGGAGCTGGAAGGTGGACATACAAACTTCTGTAAAAAAAACTTAGAATAAAATTATCTAAAAAGTGAAAAATAATTTAATCCCTATTATTTAAATAAAAGCGTGTTACATATTGACGGTTAGAAATAGGTGACATGCTAATAAATGTAATATATTTCTCCTGCCACCAAAGTAACACGCTTTTATTTATATCATTAAGATTGAATTATTTTTAACTTTTTAGTTCGTTTTATTAGCAAGTATTACTAAAAGCTTGTTTAAAAAAAAGTATTTTTTTGTTTTTCTTTTATATAACAATTTTCAGCAGGACACTAGTCGCATAGGACTTCACACTGCGTGTGCATGCTCAATCGCTTCGACGGCTGCAGTTGCCTGTGCCGTGGACTATGTGAATGAGCACTTAGATATAGGAGGCTGCGGTCCCATTCTCGTACTGCGGCCACAGAAGAATTCGCAGATCGAAAGATATTATCTACTTTTTAAACTTCTGTAATCATCTTTCAAGCTAACCAACTATTCCTGGCCAAACCCGACATCCACCAACCTTGCTCATCTTCTACGAAAATCGCGCTCAAAATTATCTCCTAGTATTCGAGAAGGTACAACGTCACACGTTCAATCCTTGACGTGCGAATCAATCAGCCGTCGTCGATCAGTCTAGCGATACACAGATACATCGACACGTGCAGCGTTCAGCCTCTGAAACTGGGGCGGAAATAATACACGAATACGTGCCACTGACTGACGTGGCTGCCTGGTTTATAGGTATGACTGTATGTAGCAGCAAGGCTCTAGAATGACGACGTTCGTTGATGACAATTTTTATTTGCATTATCATAAGGCATTTCATTTTTAATTTTAACCGACTTCAAAAAAAGTAGGAGTTTCTCAACCATTCGGGAAGTTATACCCTTTCAAACCAATGAAGAATTTATCAAATCCTATCCTACAAATAATATTATAAAATGTGAAAGTTTGAATGTTCAGATATTTGGATATTTAAATGTTTAGATGTCTGGACGTTTGTTAATCAATCACTCAAAAACGGCTGAACGGATTTTAATAAAAATTGGCACAAAGATAGTTCATATCCAAGATTATATCTAGTGACACATAGGACACTTTTTATCCCGGTATTACGTTCCTATCGGCCGCTGCCAAAAGCTAGTAGACAATATTTTAAAACCTCACGTACAGCACGTGTTCAAATCTTGCAGGTGCACGTGCTAAACTGTGTTGCTAGACAGACACCTGACTCAAATATAGACAGCTACATAACTTGTGCAGAAAAATTATAAAAGTAGGCTCTGTTTGTTTCGTTTCGCTCACCAAGCTCGTACAGTAACATGTATCATTGTTGCACGTCAAACAGATATTCAGAATCGATGGTTACCTTACGGTAGTGCGAAGGCCAGGTTTTCAAAGCCCGCGCACTTTGAAATATTTCAGTTAATAATGTTTTGGGATACCTACTTCATCTTCCTCATTTTAGTGTAACACGAATGGATAGAGTAAGAAATGAGTAGGTATAAAAGAGGAAGTCTGAAAGTGGCACCGGTAACTGAGAAGTTGTGTGGAAATTGGTTGTCATGATATGGGCATGTGATACAGAGGAATGAGGAATGGCTATAAGAGAAGAGGAAGATAAGAAAAGATGTATGGACTGTGTGCATGATGATATGGTTAGAAAGGGTGTGACTAGGAAGATGACTACTAATAGAGAAGTATGGAAGAAAAAACATGTTGCGCTGACCACAAATAAATTGGGATAAAGGGCTAGATGATGATGAATCTTACTAATTCCCACAAAAGCTCTCGAACTTCAATCCACAAAATTTATTCTAAGTAGGTTTTGAGAACAGCGTGGAGGCTTCCGCAAACAGGCGTCACACGACTCTCATAGAACACTAACGTACACACAGCTATATATTTGCAGTTTACGCTGATCTCGCACTGTACCGAAATCCTTTATGTACAATGCGAGATCCTCTTATACTGGAAATTTATAGCTTGGTGTGTAGCCGTGTGTACGTGTACTAATCATCACATTAACTTAGCGTTAATTACACTGCAAAATGATATTAGAGCCTACTTAATAGGTTCCTTTCCTTCGCAGTGACGGCCCAGTGGTAACTGCCCTGACTTACAAGTTGTTGAGAGTTCGTGGTTCGAACCCAGGCAGGCACTTTACTGTGTGTATTGAATATTTCACCACGGTTCTCTCGGCTTTCCTTACCAATTTTTTTTTGAATGAAATTGAAGTAACTACAGAAATATAAATTTTATGATAGATATTAGTCGCATATTTACAAACATTGTAAAAGTAAGTATACGAAATCGAAACATTATTAGACTCCTATATAAAGGATACATTCTTTACCACTGCGCAAACTGTAACCATGAATTCTAGAGTCCCTAGCGTAGAAATTTTTCGTCGGATATACAAAAAAAAAACACCTCTTCCATACATTTTGACCGTGTACGTATTACACTTTTCTATGAAACAGGTGATTTTTTTATTTTTGTATGGCCGCCGAATAATTTCTACGTCTAGAATGATAATTATGCTGAATTCATGGTTACAGTTTGCGCACTGGTTAAACATTTACCCTGTATATGAACTTGGCTCACTTTTTAACACAACAATTTTTGGCAGGAAGTTTCTTATTACTTGTATATAAGTAACATTGCTAGCTGGAAACGGAAATGATCTGCTTACACCTTATTACGTCAATCATATACACATATTATTAACTAAATATATTTTAACTAAATGTTTGTTTTTGCTAATTTCCTGTTCGACGCAACGTTCTAAGGAAACATACATTTGTTGCAGGTATTGTGAATCCATGCTATTAATAGTTGTTCTATTCACTTTCATGTACGTAATTATCATGGTAATTAATAATAGCCACCAAACTATTAGACACGATTGTGCTACTATATTAGTGCGGAACTGCTACTGAGTAGGTAATTTGCTAAACTTCATTCTAATGACGATTCAGTTGCCTCAACATATATTTACATGTTACTGACTTATTGGAGTGAATTCGCAAAAGTACTATTGTTTATATTATGTTACAAACAATTGCCTTTGTTGTGTGCTTTAATTTTAATTTTGCGTGTGTTTGGATATTTAGATGTTTGAATGTTTGTTACTCAATCACGCAAAAACGGCTGAACGGATTTGGATGAAATTTGGTACACAGATAGATTTTAATCTGGATTGAAACATAAGATACTTTTACCCCGGTAATACGTTCCCGGTGAATAATTAATCGAACTCCACGCGGGCGTCGCCGCTGAAAAAGCTAGTTACTAGGTAAATGGATATAAAAAGTTTCTACTGTTTCCAAAAAAGAGCAATACATTAGAAAAGACATAAAAACATTCAAATTGCTTCCATTACCACGTGCTATAAAAGTAGCGTCCATTAAAGGACAGTTAGTCAAAATAACTACAAAGTAAATGACATAAGTTGGACAGTTCAAACATCACGCTGAAGCCACATTTGGGTGGAGAAAGCCTTCAGTTGGGGACCAAATTAACGCTAATCACTGTACAAGTTATAAGCGAAGGCGAGTTATCAACTGCGCGGGAGTTTAAAGTTTTTTGTTCTGGATGCTTTTATTTAGATGTAAGTTCTGTTTAAGTAAGTACCGTGTGTTGCCGGACGTAAAGAATAGCATCATCCCAACACTTCCCGTGGGTGTCGTAGGACGCGACTAAGGGACTTACTAGAGAATGGGCAGCAGCGTTCTCTATGCATTTTACCACCATACTGCGATCGTCAACCCGCCTGCCAAGCGTGGCGTTTATAGCAAGGCCCCCCAAATTGGGGGAGGCCTATGTCCAGCAGTGGACGTCTTCCGGCTGAAATGATGATGATGATGATGATGAAGTTCTGTTTACGTTTCTTTTTTAATTATTTATTTTTACTTGAGTACCTATAGTTTTCAATGTTTTGTTGGTATATTGGCGTGTGCTAGCTGACATAATTATGGCAAGTTTATTGTTTCTTGTGTTTAGTAATGTTAATTACCTACCTGTTCGCGACGGCGCGTCACTACATTGTTTAGTTTGGTTTTTGACATTAATTCAAATTCGTGGTGTTTAAAGTGATAGTAAAAGCCCTAAGGTAACTTCGCACGTAGGTACAAGTAGCGCTCCGAGCGCTCAAAATACGGGAACAATTTCTCGTTGAGATTTATGTGTTTTCTTAATTAATGTTCGCGACGATGCGTCACTATATAGTTTAATAGTTTGTTTTTTGACATTAATTTAAAATCATAAAGATAAGTGATAGTTACACCAATAAACAATGGTGATAAGTGCCTACTATAAGAAAATCGTAAGTACCACCCTTTCAGACCTCATTTAAGTGGGCTGTATAGCCGTAATTTATAGTCTCAAGTGCGTCCAGGTAACCTAGAACCGAGACCTAGCCCTGGGCGTAACTTCCCTTAACGTAAAATTAAGATAAACCCACTTAATTGAGCTCTGAAAGTCGTGTTGCTTTAGCTAAGTAATTTTTAAGTTTTGAGTTTAGCTAGCCATCTTTCAGGGCGCGTCACGCCCTGAAAATCAAATGTGTAACTTTCTTAATATTATATTGTTTTGGGTCTGTAAACCACCCTGAGGTATCTGTAACCAGAATTGAAATAAGTTCAGTAGTTTTCGAGAAAATCAACTTATAAAATATTTATTGGTAACATTTTTCATAATTTTTCGGGTTTTCTTGAAATAATCTTTCAGTGCGGGAAGATATAGTCCGTACAGATATCTCAGGAGATGGGAAATTTCAGGGGGAATACAGGGATATATAACATGCCATATAATGTGTTGTATGCAATATTCCATTGTAACGATAGTCAAAAATAGAATAAATAAAAGTTAAAACAGGAAGCAATTTGAGGCCCTCGTTACGGTAAAGTTTCGAGGCACCTTAGAAAATATAGATTCACACCTAATTTGTAGTCATCGGCAAGATAAATTTGTTATTTTAAACTTAAATTAATTAACATGTAGTACAAGTAAAAGTTCTAAATTGCTTCCTGAAGATTAAATCAAAATGTGTGTTATTTAATCAGGTAAAGTACCCCTTCACAGAGGTGTCTCAAAAACAACCCCTTCCTAGACGAAAGTCTGGAACCCGTTTCTCTGTCAGTCGTCAAAACGTTGGTAACGTCGTGAAGAACGGAAGATGGTAGCCGCCCCTGAAGATATCTGGAACCTATAGGTGCAGGACGTCAGCGCCGCGTGGACTGGGAGACCTACATACACACTGGGATAAAACCTGGATAGGAATACACCCTCCCTACACATCCTTCGTGTCCAAGCGATCACGCCCGTCCGGTACACTACCATTGTATAAAATCAAGTTCTTCTAACTTAACAGACAGCTGTGCTGCTGGTGAGTTTGTTGCGCCACTTCTTCTTCCCAGCTAAAGCACTAGGAAGTGGTGAAGGTCGGGCGTTTTGGGGGTCTTATGTAATTTTGACATTCAAAAAGAGCTGACTCTCAGCCTAGTTTGAATAATTGACTTTTGATGTTGTTTTTTTTTTTTTTTTTCTAGTCTTTTGTCGTAAATGTCGGATTTTTGCGGTAATAAATATAAATAAAAAAAGATACAACCTAATTGAGAACCTCCTCTTTTTTAATTCTGTTTAAAAAATGCATAATTTACAACAATTTCTTGTTACCGACTGTCTTGCTCGTTGGTCTAGTGGTCGCAAGCGCTACTGTCGAGAATGACGTCCTGGGTCATCCCCAGGTCAGGCAAAGTGTTGTTTGGTGACCTGGAATTTTTCTGTGGGGCCCGGTGAATTTGTAGTCGGTTGATGGCAATAGGCTCGCCCCTAATACATGGACTTAACGATAACTGGTGAAATGTGGGTGTACTATACAGGGTGGCGGGGACATCCACCTATACTGTGGATCCAGTAGATACATGATTCTGAACCTCTCTGCGCGGAAATTATTAGTCGGTTATTATAATTTTTTTTTCTTTTCAAATAAGTAATTCAAGGTTTTTGCTAATAATATAATGCTAATAAACGCATTTTTCTTTCTTTATAATAAAACTGCTTTTTCATATATAAAACAAAATATGTGGCACAGCAATTTATTTTATACATACGGAAATGATTACGAGCATGATTTGTTTTGTTATTGTAACGCAATGGACGCTGTAGAATCGTCATTGCAAGTGTCAAACTCATCGGAATTCTGACGCCCGCTCTCGCTACCTGTTATCTCCGACACCACATTCCCTCAGTTTGTTTGTTTAAGGCCCTTTGCATGACAAATTGCTCCCCCGCCGCGAAAGTTCATGCCCATTGTTTATGTTAGAAAGTTTTTTTTTTAAACCTTGTTTATCTATGGTCCGTATGTGACGTGAATTTGTAGAAAAAATTAAAACATCTCTCTATGGAAGGCAGCGGGAGACTTACAGGTCAAATGTTAAGATGGTCTGGTCACAGTTAAGATTTTATTTTTGAAATTACAAAGAAATGTCAGGAATGAATGAATTGTTTGGGTTGACTTCCGTGTTCAAAAAAACCGGTCACGTGGGCGTCGGAATCGCACTCGGGGGGTTCCGTACCGCCGTACAATATTTCACACTACATAATTATTATAAACCTAACCTCTTTTTACGTAACTTTTTAAACGTTGCTAAAGCAGGAATAAAATAGGATAATAACTTATTTGCACAAACATGAGTACAAGACACACCACACAAATTTTCAGAATGCAAGAGATGTTAATAGTAAACATAAAACCGATCATCACGTTTGCCTTTAACAATGGCATGCAAATATTAAGACAATATAATAAAATTTATAATGTCACTCTTAGTCAAACTATTTGAAAATGTCATAATAATAAAAGAACATTAAAAAAACAATGAAAAAATAATAAATAGGCAATAGTGTTAAAAGTGTAGTGTGCCTATTTATTATTTTTTCATTGTTTTTTACACACACACTCTGTGAAAAATGTGGAAATGTCCACTGTAACTACCTATTACGATTCATGAGATACAGTCCGCTGACAGACAGACGAACAGACACCGGAAGCTTATTAAAGGATCCCGTTGGCACCATTTGATAAATTGGTCTACTCTCAACTATACTTACTGCAACAGCAAATCAATTGACATTTTGTCCATAATTCCATACGCCCGGGACGGAATATAATCATGGCGGGATTGGATCTTCAACGCACTGCATAAATACATACCTATTAGCGCCAAGAATTGAAAATGGAAGAGTAAAACACACTGTTATATTTTTTTTATTATAATAATTTTGTAATGTTATTTTCATATTTAAATAATAAGATTATCGATACTGTAAATATTTGCACATCATTTCAATACTTTCCCTTAGTCGCCTTCTACGACACCCACGGGAAGAGATGGGATGGTGCTATTCGTTTACGGCCTGCACCACACGGAACAATATTTGCACATCATAATGATACAGGTGTACTTTATGTTTTATTTGTGACATCTTTTATACCTACCTGTATTATGCAAATAAATAATTTGATTTGATTTGACGCACAGTTGAACACCAAGACTTGAAAATACAGTGAACGAAAAAATTCTGCCTCGATTTTATTACGTCTGTATGAACGTCGACGTACGCTCAGAATTTCGCTGATTTTCATTGTTGCAACCAAATATTTTGACCCAGAAAAATATATAAAGTAAAATTATTCAAACAAAAACATAACGCCATAATATTTTCGTTTGACGTATAAAAACAATTCGCAGTCGCTTACAATCCAATTCGAAATTTAAACAAACATTGTTACGTAACATTACTAAAACAATTTTCACATTAAAACATTTTGAGGTTAACTGGTGATGACATGCAAACCGCACCCTTATTTCCACGAAATAAAGCCCATGCTTGTAGACTGCAGTTCCATACGAAAAAGAACCTTAACACTAACGAATTAAAGTTGAAAATATATAGATTGGAGGTCTGGGGTCACGGGTAGATGTACAAATTCGCGGCCTATATTCACCGACGTCCGTTTGAATTCGGGACGAACGGCAGTTGAAATTCGATTAATTCGATTTTCGGCAATGGGTCGGCGAGGCCGGGCGACGGAATAGTGTGAATCTCATATGAGTCACGGTAAAAGTAAGGGGGAATGAAAGTATGTGTTCTAGTTGGCATATCCCGGTAGGAATATTTAAATAAGCCCGTCTCTATCCCTGCCACCAGCGGAGCAATTGCGTATCACAAGAGTAGGAATAGATTTCATTTTTAGTTTTTGACAGTTCAACAATATTCATTGCGTTATTTACGTTGTTGAGCAGACAATTTTTTTGAACATATGAAGCAATGAATTGGACATAGCTCTCTAAATGATTTAGACTCTGAATGATGAATGTGTGTTTCACAATTAGGGTGCTGATGAGTGAATAGATTGAACTGATAGAGGATTCGAGCAGTGGTGGCACAGTGGCAACGGCCGTAACTTCTGAGTTGCAAGTCGTAGGTTCGAACCCAGACAGGCGCTTTACTCTGTGCAAATTATTTCATCACCATCATCATCTGCCTAGCCTTTTCCCAACTATGTTGGGGTCGGCTTCCAGTTTAACCGGATGCAGCTGAATACCATCAAATTATTTCATCACCACTGCTCTCAAAACGTGAAGAAAAACATCTTGAGGTAACCAGCATGTCCTAGAACCAATAATTCGAAGACATGTGACATCTACCAACCCGCACTGGGCTCGTGTGGTAGATTGCGGCAAATTCCCTTTTACACAGAGGATGCCTGTGTCCCAACAGTGGGAACATTATAGGCTGATTATGATATTATAAGAAATTAAAAACACGCATATTCCCCATTTATTTTAGAAAAGACGGTAGATATTTGAACTATGAACCATCCTATCGCTAAGACATATGCGTCATTTCTCACGAACCTACCAGAATGAAACCCATGTCATGCTTCGTTGCAATATTCACATCTGGAGCATATTCTCCGAAAATCTGCCACAATTCACGTGCACCTGTTAAAAATAACCTGTACCGTCGAAGTCGAGGTAATGGTGTCTACGTGAACATCGGAACAGTACACAGGAGCAGACGTAGAGTAAAAAACTCAGAAGGCCAGGACATTTATTAACAAGGTGTAATTGACATTTTTGAAGAGCTTTTTAAATCGGTACTCTAAGTGGAATACCTAGACTTTTATTAGACAGTTAACATCATTATTTGTATGGATTAGAATCTATACTTAATAATCATTTAAGTCGCTTTTCGTGTGTTTGTAATTAACTACGTAACGGATTTTGAAGTGGTGACCATGTTTTTGTGTATATACTTACATTTAAGGTGAAACAAGTCCACATTTTTTTCATACAAATTTTGGGAGGGTTTTACTCCACTGTTTGACAATGTATACATCAAAAGTTAAACATGGTATGGTTTTGTCTCATTATTAATATTGGCGGTACGGAAACAGAATACTAAAATAAAAAGCCATTAAAAGTTATGACCCAACAAAGATTCGTTTTTCTTGATAATTTAACGTAACTTTGGTTGGACATGTTTAAGTAATAACAGAAGTGTAAAATCTCCAAAACTAAGTCGGTACCGACAAAGCTCAATTATCGAAAAGTTCAATAAACTTAATTGGTCATTGATTTATGCAGTGATTTTTTCAGAAAACCCGATTGTTTAATCTGCGCGAAACAGGGGCACTCACTTGTGTTTTATGTAAATGTCGACTTTACTGATACATTGGGCACAGCTTTATACTACACACAACCGTGGCTTGAGACGGTGCCCAAACGTGGGACAGCGTAAAACGCTGAGTTTTTGGTTACAAAGTTTGGCATTTTGGTACATACATCTCGTTCATTTTGCGGCCATAACAAATATTTATTTATAGAATTTATAATCATAAAAATCATCAACAAAACTACGTTCATATTACCCTATTACTATTGAATTACTATTCCTTGAAATCATGACATGGAGCAATTTGTAACTTAAGGAGTTCTTTTGCTGATTCTAATGATTTTCAACCGATTTAAAAACCGCGGAGGTTATCAAGTCGACGTGTATATTTTTTATGTATGACCACGCATAACTTTTTACAGAGTGGTCCGATTTTGATAACTCTTTTTTTATTGGAACGAATATACCCCGAAGTTAGTCCCATATAAATTTGGTCCATAAAAAAAAGTCCAACCTTAGGGGTACGAAAACAGGGGATAACTGTTCACTCACGGATTTTAACACTGAGTTGTGTTAAAAATATTAAACCGCCGAAAAAACTAATAAGCAAAAAATAAAAAACCTATTTTGTTTAACCTTAATAACTAAGTTCGGAAGTCGGTGACTTTGGATACTATTTTAATTTTCATTCATGACAGACAATTCTCATGTCAGTAGGGACAATTCGTAAGATGCTAATATCCTGCATAGGATAGACGGTAAAATGTTCCAAAGCCATACCCATAGAAGTCACGACTATAAAATGGGCCTTCTGTACCCATATTTCGTGATGTAAATCAACATTAAACAAAGACAGATAAAAGCTTCGGCGCCAGAAGATGACGAATTGGAACGATTAGGTACCCACCTACCTACCTACTTGGATAAAAACTCGGCTCCAACGATCCGATAGATAACTAACGATCGACACATACGATCATGTATAATATAAACATAACCAGGCAGTGGCGCCATCTAGTTTTGTTATGAAGTTACTGAAATCACAAAAAAGGTCGGATACGACCGTCCACGTTCACATAGACGAAAACATATCGGAGCGGTTTTTTTTTTGTTGAATTTCGAACAGTGTGTTTTATCGACTCGGTGGGATGCACTTTGTTCGATTTTCAATGCTCGGTTGAACACCGAGAGTTGAAAATCCAGTGCGCAATAAAATACCGCCGCGATATTTTTACGAACGTGGTCTAAAACACTGGCTGGTGATAGTCACCTTTAGCAGAGTGTCGCATCGATGCTTGTGTGGCAGCTGTCTTCTGATGATGTCAGGAAAGCCGGTTTCTAACCACGTCCACGACGAACTGCTACATTCCAGCACAATCCTGATGATATTGAAGCTACTTGAACCACTAATACGAGGAACGAAGACTATGCTGTGCCGTTGATACAAATCGAGTCGTAGAGAGTTAAGCGTAGTGTCGATTAGCCGAAATGGTTGGAAAGGAATTCGTGGTTTTTTATTTGTTTTTGATTGGTGGGTGGACACACTTGCATTCTTTGTATTCCATATCAGGAGTTATCAAATGGAGGACCGCGGTGTGTAATTGAACCGCCACTCTGGCCTATTTTGTGCGGATCTTAAGTAAACTGTAAGTACTCGTATACTTGACTAACACATAAACATTAAAATAAAAATATTTTTGGTATGCGACAACTTAATGCCAGACTTCAGACAAATAGTTCCAAGTCACCCCTCTTTTGCATCCAGGGCAAAAAAGTGGTTTTTTTTTTCACATTTTGTTATTTTTCTTCATTGATATTTTCAATATTGATTGCTTGTAATCTAGTTTATCAAATGGACCGCGACAGTCATATTGTTTAAAAATGGACGTCCTATAAAACTATCCTACTTACGTAACAAATTGACAATCACAATCTGAACAATTGCAGGGATACATATTGCGAATCCATTGATTTGTTTGAATGCCGTGTGTTCGACAAAAAACCTGCTCTATAACGTAAATAACGCAATGAAGGTTTTTAGATAAGATAAAAGATAAAGATAATTTTATTTGTCAAAAACATGTGTATACATGCAAATTAAGCATGCAGGATGTCACAATATTAATGATTCGTGCGTACATGTTTCACCCGTATGGCGTACAAATTTATAAAATTTACAGAATAAAATAAAAAAAAAATAAAAAAATACAAAATAAAATTGTCACCCCTCTTTTGCATCCAGGGCAAAAAAGTGGTTTTTTTTTTCACATTTTGTTATTTTTCTTCATTGATATTTTCAATATTGATTGCTTGTAATCTAGTTTATCAAATGGACCGCGACAGTCATATTGTTTAAAAATGGACGTCCTATAAAACTATCCTACTTACGTAACAAATTGACAATCACAATCTGAACAATTGCAGGGATACATATTGCGAATCCATTGATTTGTTTGAATGCCGTGTGTTCGACAAAAAACCTGCTCTATAACGTAAATAACGCAATGAAGGTTTTTAGATAAGATAAAAGATAAAGATAATTTTATTTGTCAAAAACATGTGTATACATGCAAATTAAGCATGCAGGATGTCACAATATTAATGATTCGTGCGTACATGTTTCACCCGTATGGCGTACAAATTTATAAAATTTACAGAATAAAATAAAAAAAAAATAAAAAAATACAAAATAAAATTAGACAATGGTTAGTAAACAAAAATATGTCAGTAGAATTAATCACACATAAAATGTACAAAAATTAAGGAAAATATAAAATTAAAAATAAAGAAATAGAAAAAAAAAACAAAAAATTCAAATAGTGTCATTTAAAAAGTCATATAAATCATAATAACACTTGTCCGTTAATAAATCTCGCATCTTTTTTTTTTTAATAAGTTTAGTTTTAGTTTAGTTTGTTTAGTTTAGTTTTTGGACTGCTAGAATGAAAACCAATACTCCTATGATGTTACTGTCACTTTTAGGTCTACGGCAGAAACTGAAAAGAAGAAAGAAAGAACATCGATTTGATTAGCACTCACTAAAACTATCGCTAACTTTCCTAGTAAGTTCTTTCAATGCACCTAAAACTCCCAGATTATCCCAATATGTTTCCTCTGCACATAACAAATCTGCAATTTATTTTAGCATCATGGATCATTCACGCTAAAAAAAATCGCCAATGGGTCAAGCCGTAGCGAATCAGTTTAATCCGAATCAAAATAATAATAACGAAAAGGCAAATGGAATATAAAGTGATATTATAACAAAATAACAATTAGTAGCCCTTCATCGATCGCCGCAAGAGGGCAGCACCGTTACAAATATTAGTTTAAACTCTATTGTGTAGACCTACCCTAACGTTGCGGTAGGGTGGCCATTATTATCTAAAAGAAGGATGATTTATTCAAAGTTCGAATGCAGTTTTGAATTGTTTAAAAAGGTAAGTTTATTTGTTTTCTGCAAAAAGGTAACAATAGTTGAATAAAAAAATGGTGTTCAGCATAGGTAAAGGTAAATACTTTGTATCTGTTCAAACTCACCATTGGTATTATGCAACCAACGCCGTGGTGTTCAACCAAAAGAACAATTCCTATAGAAATGGGTAGAAAAGCATACCTACGCTCTGTTATGGTTATCTTCTAAAAGGACCTTACATCATGCAGGCTGGCAGATAACTCAAACGAATTTAGAATTCGTTTCAAAATTGAATATGCGGCGATTGTTTTCATAAACCAACAGTTAAGTGATAGCCGTGTAAAAGTGAGCACGTCCTCTTGAAATAAAAAGCGAAAATTCAGTTTAGTTATTTTAGTATATTATATCGCCTACACCTTATTATACGATTCCGGTGTTGCAGAGAAATTGAAAAAGAAAAAGAATTCGTACGAAATTATCTGTCCCACAGGTGGATCAGAGGACGAAAATATTCCGAATAATACAAATTGACTTTTCGTCTAACCAAACGAGCCATCCCAGAAAATTAGCAATTTATTCCAAAATCAGAACAAAAAACGTCCCCAATTAAAACATATCAACCACGGTACATTTAACCCCATGAAATATGGTAACCCAACTAATTCAAGGGTCCCTTCAGACGAACACAACAATGGGTATTATCAATGGGCCCCATGGACCCCATACACCTGGCAAGCGCGTGCCCTTTATAAACTGCCATAAATTGAGAACAGTTTTGTAAAGAGAAAAATATTGTAAAAAAAATTACCGAAAATATTTGTTTAGGGCCAGAAGCCAGCACATCAAGCTACCCCAAAACTTTTCCCAATTGAACATGAACCTTATGTTTACGCTATATAGTTGTTTTGCATGTCAAATTATCTCTGACTATGTATTAGGAACTCAATTACCTACTTTAAGACCAACACTGTACCAATACTTATTGCAAATAAATGATTATGAATCTATCAAAGAAATTTGATGGACGAATTCAATTTACTACTAGGTGAGGCTTTTTTGATCAGCATTATCAGCCTGAAACGTTCCAATGTTGGGACACCCACCACGCAGGCCCAGTGCGGGTTGGTAGATGTCACATGTATTCGAATTTTTGGTTCTAGGACATGCCACTTTCCTCTCAAACCGGTGAAGGAAAACATTCCTTCACCGGTTTGAGAGCAGTGGTGATGAAATAATTCACACAAAGTAAAGAACCTGTCAGGGTTTGAACCTATGACCTTACCAAGAGGTATCGTACTTTTTCGGGTTAGTTGTGGAGGTTAGATAGGCAGTCGCTCTATATACAGGGTGGAAACTTTCAACGGGGCAGTAAGGGGAAGTACATTATCCGTTGCAGCTACGTGAAAATGGTCTTAGGAGACTATCCTTATTTTTTTATGGAATTTTGATCCCCAATCACAGATTTTCAAAAAAAAGTACAGTTAGCAAGAAAATAGCCATTTTACACAAAAACGTTTTTTGATGCCAATCGACCCTGTTTCTAATACTGATCAAAAACCTTTATGGGACCAACCATCGTTGGAGTACTCAAAAAGTCACAAATAGCAAAAAACTTTTCCCGTACATTTTGTAAAAAATTTGTGTAACTGAAATACAAAACATAAAATAAAAGACAAATGATCACGTACAATTTTACACATATCAAAAAGATTGCGTATTAAGTTTCTTTTTTTATTAACTAACGTTATCATTATTTAAAATCTTGCTGTTTCTTGCCCTACGATATCAAGTGCTCGAAGTGACCGCCATTTTGACGAATACATAAATTGATTCGTTTCTGGACCGACCTAGTGGCTGCTGACAATTTATTTGTATGAATTCCATACAAAATTGTGGTTACTGAGTCTTTAAGTTCTTGAACACTATCGTATTGCTTTTTGTAAACCTCAGTTTTCAGGTAGCCCCACAAAAAGAAATCAAGAGGCGTCAGATCTGGACTACGCGCTGGCCAAGAAATAGGACCATGTGTTCCCATCCATTGATCACCAAACTGTCGGTTCAAAGTCGAACGCGTACAGCGGCTGTTGTGAGGTGGAGCGCCATCTTGTTGGAAAAACATTCTTCTTGATTCCGACAGTGGTAAATCATCGACGAGGTTTTCAAGATTCTCTAATATTCTGTTGTTATAAATGTTGGAATTCAAGGTGCCTTCATAAAATTCCACCATTACCACTCGGTTCCACATTATACCACACCAACAATTAAAAGAAAATCGCACTTGATAATGTGTTTCGCGAAACCTGAGAGGATTTTCTCTACACCAATAATGGTGATTTCGCCGGTTGTACATTCCATTATTAGAAAAATTTGTTTCATCAGACCATAATATGCAATTCAGAAAATGGTAATCTCTGCTTATTTTTCCTCTTAACCACCTGCAAAAAGTAAGTCTTCGAGCGGCATCCCCTGAATGTAAGGCTTGAACTAGTCGCCCCTGTCGGTAACATTTATAACCATACTTCTTCCATATCTTTAGTACAAAACGATGTGAGACACCTACTTCTTCAGCGACTGCTCTTGATGATATTTCTGGATAAGCTTCGACAAGTGTAAGAACAGAAATGATCAAATTCTCATCTAGTATAAATGGGTGGCGTACAGATTTTTTCTTGAAAGAGCCACCTTGTGCAAGATTTCTTAAAAGATTTGTAATAACCTTTCTGGTTGGCACATGACGATTTGGATATTTGATCCGATACCATTCTAACGCAGCCGATGTATTTTTATTATTTACGTAATATGCTTCTAGCAAGTCTAAACGTTCTAAATTGGAGGTCATTTTTCTCTTATCAATAGCTGTCCAATTATGCACTTAATGTAAAATCCACAACACACTCAGAGCTTTTCTGACGCAACAAACTGTCAAGATTGTTTTTTATTTAACAATAACAAGTTCGAAATTTGAATTGATTTTAAACTTTATCTCTTTATTCATTCAACAAAAAGATCTCAACCGTCTCTAAAAAAGCTTTTGGGTAAAATTTTCATAAAAATGTACGGGAAAAGTTTTTTGCTATTTGTGACTTTTTGAGTACTCCAACGATGGTTGGTCCCATAAAGGTTTTTGATCAGTATTAGAAACAGGGTCGATTGGCATCAAAAAACGTTTTTGTGTAAAATGGCTATTTTCTTGCCAACTGTACTTTTTTTTGAAAATCTGTGAATGGGGATCAAAATTCCATAAAAATATAAGGATAGTCTCCTAAGACTATCCTTATATCGTAGCTGCAACGGATAATGTACTTCCCCTTACTGCCCCGTTGAAAGTTTCCACCCTGTATATATATATCTGTCTGTCACGCTTTCACGCCTAAACCGCTGCACCGATCGTCATTAAATTTGGCAGAGATATAGCCTGGGATATGGAGAAGGACATAGGCTACTTTTTTACGCGATAACCGACATCCACGCGGGCGGAGCCGCGGACAAAAGCTAGTGTATAATATTCAGCTGCATACGGTTAGACTGGAAACCGACCCCAACGCAGTCGAGAAAAAGTTAAGCAGATGATGATGGTTGCAGTCATGCAAATTACTTTTAAAGAGAAAGCGATTGTGAAATATTTCGGATTTGTTTACAAAACAACCCAGAAATAAACTATACTATAACGTTTAGTAATTGACAGGCACATTCACAAAGACCAATTATAATTTAGTGTCGGATATCAAAAGGAATGAGATACCGCGTGTTACTGTGGACAAATTGCCCTGATTTCACCGCTTGACAAGCGAGGTGGTACAGCGAGATGAGCGAGAAATGCGGAAATGAGCGGAGCGGATTGAGCTGAGTAAGGCGAAGCTAGCGTGGGAACTTACTTCAAGTCCCAACACTGAATCATTTCACATGAACTGTTTAAATAAAATAAAAAAAACAATGAATGAATGAAATATTTTGAGGAAAGTTTTGAGTATCATCATCTTCATTTCAGCCGAAAGACGATCACTGCTGGACATAGGCCTCCCCCAAGCTCCGCCACTTCAACCGGTTCTGTGCTTCCCGCATCCAGCGGACTCCTGCAGCCCTCACAAGATCATCGGTCCATCCTGTGGGAAGCCTTCCAACGCTACGTCTTCCAGTACGTGGTCGCCACTCCAGAACCTTTCGGCCCCATCGGCCACCTATTCTGCGAGGAATGTGCCCTGCCCACTGCCACTTAGTTTGGCAATTCTTCGGGTTTTGAGTATGACACCAAAGAAACGATGGATGGGTGACCGAGATAACGACTAAAATGGATGAAAAATACACATTAAATACATTGGGATAACAGTAGGAGAATGATGATTAGCTGTTTAAAATGAATAGGTACTATTGAAAATTGCTAAGGCACGGTAATATTATCTATCAGTAATCCAACTTCATAGAAACGGACGAAACGCGAGCTATACCTACGCGCCTCGATCTCGGCACGCGCTCGGCACGCAGACAGTCGCGACTGTGCCGCAGTGACGAACGCACGGTGTGTTGTTTTTTAACAAAAACCGCGCGACTTTTTCACTAAAAATAAGTTCAAGTACATATTTAATATGACGAGTAGGATATATTGTGCTGTTTTTGGTTGCATGAATTCGTCAATAACGCATCCAGAGATAACTTTTTTTAGATTACCTGTAATTTTACTTACTAGTAGGTAGGTACATAATGTCTGTCTTGGATAAGTATTTCCTTTTATCGCTCTTGAAAATTTATTCGGACAAGTACGAATGAAAAATGGCACGGCTCTAAATCCGACTTGTAGACAGTTTGCATAGGCGTTCAAAAACTTATTTTTCTGCGGCATCATAAAACCTCCGAAAGGCGGAAATTGTGCAGATGATTTCGGAACTCTTCTTATTCAAACGACGAACGAAAAAGTTACTAGCGATGCAATACCGGTATCAACCAACGAAATATCAAATACAGATCATGACGAATTTTCCAGCATCCAACTTACTAGTTCGGATTACAATCAGCTAGATATGCCAGAAAAAAATGCGCTTTTTTATATTTTGTGGGTTGTTTGGAGAAACATGATGATTGTCACGCTTTGAAGTCGTATGTGAAACCCGATCAAAGAAGCCACAATTTCAGCTCAGAGATGCGGTATTTAAGGTACCGGGACTACAATAAGATTAATTCGGAAACTTTGTGGTTTGTACCCAGCGATGATTTTAGAAAAAATGGAGGAAATATTCCGAACTTCATTTAAAACAAAACATAGGTATAAATTGTAAAGTAGCTGCAGGTATCAATAACTAAGTAAAAGATATTCCTTTTTTGTCCGCTTTGTCCATGTTTCTGAAAACAATTTTTAATTAAGCTTTATATTTGAATGCGGATTTTTTATACTTTAAAATTTAATAATAAAGCATTTCGTACGTCTCAGTCGAGGCGCAAATATTTTTCAGTCGCAAATTTATAAGACCGATTTGTTTGTACAAACCTACTTACAGAAATAAAATCGTTTATCGTTATTCAAACATAAACATGGTTTTTTAATTAAATCTACTTATCAAAATACAACACACATTTTCATTGAACACTTCCTATTCAATTCACCAAATATGTTATTTTGTTTATTTAAAAAAAGTATATTTACAATCACAAAACTAAATGGAAACACAAAGTAGGCAAATGTAATTAAAATGCTGGAGGCGGGCAGCCCTATCGCATGTTTACGTACCGCGCGGCTGTAGGTATTTATTTCAAAAATACGGCCGAGTTAAAATACTGATAGATTATATTACCGTGGCTAAGGTGTTACGCAACGACTAAGTAAATTCATGTTTATTCATATTTACATATTTAAATAATTAACGTATAGGGTTGTTTTGTTGATTTTAATGGCTATAATTATGTGAATACATAAGTGTTCCCATACAGCGCTTTTTGGTAGCCGTTACGAAACAATTCGACACTTTCATGTCGACACTGATTTATTCTAGTAACATTTTTTGGTCGGTGAGTCGACTTTGTTCCGTCGCTACGAGTAAAAATGGGGAACAGTCGACACAGTAATATTTGGTTTTAAAGTTACGTTGCTGTGTGGTAACATTGTTCATAATCTGCAACCACATCTCAGAAATCATTCGTTCGTTCAATCGTTCACTTTTCGTTCTGTGACGTGAAATTAAAAAATAAAAAGAAGAAAATATCATGCAGCCATCACTGTTAATCAAGGTAACTTTTTATTCACATATTAATAATTGGTTTTTATTGTTCAAATATAAATGGGAAAAGAATTTCATCGTGCAATTTGTTCAAATAATTTGAAATTTATCAATGCGCCTCCATGTAATTGTAATTTAACCTGTGTAGTACAATGTAAACAATCGTTTTTACTAACAAGTTTTTACAATTTTTACATTCCCAGAGCTTGGAAGCTTTTGCTATCATAGATTTAATACTAAATATATGATATGGAACCAAAAATGAACCATTAAATTGGTGAATAATTAGAAGACGTATTTTTATTTAGATAAAATATTCTAGTCACAACTGGTCAGTAAGTTACTAGATTGTTTCGACATATGTCGACGTGAAACCAGAAGTAGTTATAAAGTTACCGAATTCACAAAATGGTTTATTGTTTCCAGCGATTCTCAAACGTTCGGACTCTGAAGCCATATATGACGTGAGCGTTTGCTGCAGTTGACTGTATTCTGCATGCGATGGAATTATGCCTATATACCTGAAAGTTTTGTAATTGTTTCGGTTACGTTTGAACGATTTTTTTATAATGTTTGATAATATGTGTTAATTACAAATAAAGATTTAACTGATTGTTTGAAAATAAAAATGAAAAACTAATATTTTATTTCTTTATTTTTTTTTCCTACTGTTGTCAATACTGGAATAAACATAATTTGAGAGTTGCTAACCATTGATACAAGTTTACCTTTGACATAAACAAAAAAATTTTTTTTCGTTCTTTCATTTCGTAAGGAAGTAATGTGTCGTAAATATTTAATGGTCGCTCAGACAAATTTCATTTGTTTTTTTATATCCCTTCTAACGGTTTGTATGTTTCCCTGATCAAAAGTTGTGAATTTCATTTCTACAATATTATTATCGGTAGTTAAAAACCATTTCACTTTAATGTATTTTGACAGCTGGTAATCCTCACTCATTTTTACAGTAGTAATTACTTTTTCACCCATAACCAACAAATTTTCGTATTTGAAAAGAGGATACATCCGTTTGGATTTATGGTCCTTGATATTTAGCTTTGCCTATTCCTGTATGTGATTCGCTACTTGCGCTAAGGGTTGGTCGCCTTTTCGTAAAAGGTTTTTAATTCGAAACAACAAACTTTCAATTGGATAACAAACACAATTTATACTGAATAAATTTAATATCTGTTAATAATCTGAAAAATTATGTACTTGGAGATAGATTATGTGGAACCAATAATTTGTTTACTTTTTTGTAGAAAGTCGATATGAGACGGAATCGTTCAGTTTTTTACTCATTTTCAATTAGATGCCATCATTTGATCACTTTTCAAAACAATTTGAGAAACAGTGCCTTATGGTGACTTTTTCATTCACATTTTAGCAATTTATTGTGCAGTAATAATGACGTAACATTACGACACCTCGTGTAAATATAATTTTTAAGTTATTATTCTAGTAACATGGTAAACACACTACTACACATTGTTACTCGATTGTACGCATGTTACAAACTGAACACAAAGTGTTTAAAAATAAGTCTACACAAATGATTACGTTACGTGTGTACACAAAGACTACTTATAGTTACTGAAATATTTTCCAGTCAAATTGGGTGCGAACTATTACCACACACAAAGACCAAACCCCACACAGTCACCATATTTCGTAGCAGTTACGAAACTGTGACAACTTGTTACTGCTTTTAAGATTCTGTGACCGAAAAATGCTGTATGGGTTACCGTCGCAAATCTTATTTTTTGACTTTCACGGGTTACCATAGAAGTTCCGAGAAATGAGCCAGTAGCACCTCATCCCTATAGTAACACAATACAATGTTTTTGTTCGAATAAAATTAGCCGACAAATGTGTGTGAACTGTGCACACGCCTTAAATCTTTTGTTTTTAAAAGAAAACACGTGTTTTCGTGTGAACATTTGTACAAACTGGTGTTTTTGTTTAAGTAAATAATGCTTGAGTGACAGCCCTGAAATGTATTTTACACTTTCTTTCGACGTTGATATTGCTACAGCTAATTAGTGTTTGTTATGCCACGGTGGTGTGTAGTTAAATGCTGTGCCCAATTTAGCTGTAAACTCGTACCTATTTAACGAAACATCTTATTGTTTCATACAAAATATCATGTTATCTGTGTAGTAACCCCCTCGAGTGGGTTCCCGCATTGTCGTTGCGGGGGGGGCTCAGTAACCGTGGTCTGCCACCCACGGTGAAGCCAAGAGGAACCCAAAGGTGGGGCCGCTCGTCAGGGCTTTTACCTTCAAGCCATTGACGTGGCGGCAAAAAGTATGTTGCGGTGAGGTGCACCGCAACTGAGGTGGGCCGCGATGTCGAATGGGAGGCATCGCGGCTGAGGGTTACAGGCTGCGGCAGAGGAGGAGTGCCGGTGCTTCTGAGCAGCGCTCTTCCCTTCCGTGACCTGGACGGGGCCGCCACCGTTTGATGGCGGACGCGGTGGGGCCGCAGGGGAAGAGGAGTGTCGGTATAGCGTTGGCCGCTCTCCCTATCCCCTGCGGCCGAAAAGTGGTAGGCGAGACGACGCGTTGTGTTCCACGCGCGCCATCAGAGATGTCAGCAACCACTGATGGGGTCCGCAAGGGCCGATGCCTGCCAGGGGAGCGGGTTGTTCGAAAGAGTTACCGCCGCCCCTGGCACACGGGCAACTGAGGGAACATGGGTGGGTTTTAGTCAGTAAAACTCTGACACGCCCTCCTGCTCTACTCAGCGTGAGAAGTCATTTGATGACTTCCCACAAAAAAAAAAAAACTGTAGTAAAACCCGAGGTATTCCACCTTGAGCACCGACTTAAAATGATCTTGAGCGAATCGCACCTAAGCTATTCCATGTATGGCACCGAAAGAAAGTTATTAGATGCCGTTCGGTGGAAATAAACTATTTCTACCATCTAGATTTAACTAGATTACAATTTGTAATCCTAACAGTAGTCCCTAAATTAATATTTCGCAGTCTACTAGCATTACAAATAATATACAAAGTTATCATTATCCCGTCGGCACCGGTTAGCTGCGTCCGACCCACGTGTCTGTCAGTCCGCGTAATGCGAAGCGTGAAGATATTGGTAGTGACTTGTTTCAATGTTGGTATTAATCTTGATACCAACATTATAACGAAGCAAGTTAGGGACGTTTTACTAAAGTACATATCTGTACGACGCAATCAACTGCTGCGGTCAATCCATTGATGGATCCCCATTCTGCACAAATCGAGGAGGTCCTTACCTTGGGAAGCATGTGAAACCATCCGTTATGGCTGTCAAATTTGAATGCGGAGTTTGTTACGCCACTTCCAGCTAAAGCACTAAGAAGTGGTGAAGGGCGGGCGTTTTGGGGGACTGTCTTATGTAATTTTGACATTCGAAAAGTGCTGATTCTCAGACTAATTTTGCATTAATGTTTTTTTTTAATATCTGTGACGGTCGTAAGATGAAGCTTAAAGACACCCAAAGGGCAATGGAGAGGGCTATGCTTGGAGTTTCCCTACGTGATCGTATCAGGAAGGAAGAGATAGCAGGAGGACCAAGGTAACCGACATAGCCCGAAGAATTGCCAAACTTAAGTGGCAGTGAGCAGGGCACATTGCTCGCAGAACAGATGGCCGATGAGGCCGAAAGGTTCTGGAGTGGCGACCGCGTATCGGAAGACGTAAAGTTGGAAGACCTCCCACAAGGTGGACCTTTTGAGGGCTGCAGGAGTCCGCTGGATGCGGGAAGCACAGAACCGGTTGAAGTGGCGGAGCTTGACGGAGGCCTATGTCCAGCAGTGGATGTATTTCGGCTGAAGTGATGGCACAGTTAAAATTGTATGGAGGAGGAGTAATAATTTGATAATTCTTAATTAAAATTCAAATTATTATGGTCGAAGTTCGACAACTGAGCAAACACTAGTAATGTTAATTACGATATATTCGACACAAAACAAGTTAGTCATTAGTTATCACTAATTGTGCAGTCCCGTGTCCAACAACTCCGCGAAGATATTAAAGTAGTAAAACACGTTACTGCCTTATCTCGAACACAGTCGGTTATACGCTGACAGCTGTCATTATTCATATTACGAGTTGCGCTTGCGCCGCATAAAAGGTATGCAATCTACAACGCCATGTTCGGTTAGCAAGCCTTGATGATGGCCGGGAGCGATGGCAAAAACATTTTTAGCAAAGAATATATTATTTTTCCTTTATTCATTTTAGTTCTTATTAAACACATTTTAAATATTTTTATAAAACGAAAATTTAAAAAACCTTAAAAAATATATCAAATAGGGATCCGCCGATATTGGGAGCAGGGTCCAAGCTACCGGTGGTTAGGGCTCCAGAGACAGGAACCTCCTCACGATGCGAGCCTTATCGAGGAGTACTGCCTTCTGAATCAGGCCTTTGATCCAGCCGCCTAACGAGAGCCTCGAGAGATGTTGTTCGAGGCTTTCGGCCATCAGTCCATTGGCTGATACGACAATCGGCACAATGACAGCCGAGTCCACATTCATTTTGATTATTAAGAGACAGTGATCTGTGAGTTTGTTTCGTTCCTCTCAGAGTTGTCAGATAGGATCCACCGAACTCGTTTAGCATTTTTTTGTTTTGATGCGTAGAAACGTTTGTACGAACCCACTTACAGAAATGTTTTTTTTTTCAATAAGAATGGCGTTTTAAAGGTTTTTAGAAAAAGTGCGTAAGGAATGGCGTTATTGGAAAAGGCAGATGAGGCCTGTCTGCATCCAGGGGTGCGGGTTGTTCGAAAAAGATACCGCCGCCCCTGGCACATAGGCTACTGAAGAAATACGGGTGGGTTTTAATCAGTAAAAGTCTGACACGCCCTCCTGCTTCACCCAGAGTGGGAGAAGTTATTTGATGTTTTCCCATCCAAAAAAAGGCCTGTCTGCAAGTTTCTGGCTGCTAAATATAGCAGCCAAAAACCTCGGAATTGATAATGTTCTTATCTGACTTTCGAATCCATCGGAAAAATATCAATATAATACAGGAGATGAAAACTTGCGCCAACTTGAAATACGGGAGGGCTCAGTAACTGTTACATAATCATTATAAATTGTCATATCGCAAATCATTGTTTTTTTATCGTGTAACTATCGTCTTAGATCGTGAAAACGAAGTTTTTGTCTACAAGTAGACAAGAATTATCGGCGGCATACCAGAAAAATATATCTGAGTAGATATATCTTAATCTGACAAATTAGAAAGTTATGGTCATGCACCCAATAGCCAGTCCATTAATCGCAGAGTTCACAACATGAACAAGTTGGCGACCCGTTATGCTAGCTTAACCATTATGACCAACCACCGTTCCCACGAAAAAGGGCCATGACGTTTCCTAGTGGTTTGCCTATGCGCACGTCTATGCATATGCGGCATTACAGTCGCCAGCAGGTCAAGCTATCCCAAACTGTCACCTTTTCCCAATTGAACATAAACCTTATTCCTTTGTAATCAAGTTGAAAAACTATCAAGGAAATTTGACAGATTGGGGTAGCTTGATGTGCTGGCCTCTGTACATCTTTTATCTAACGAAGACAAAAAAAGGTTTTTATTGACACAACTTTTGAGGGTACTGAAAACATTAATATTGAGGTTAAAGTTTTATATATGGGCCTGTGTTTCCTGAAATAAATGACATTATTAAAGCCTGTACTGACCGTACTTCAGAAACATTTATTACCTTTGTTTGTATCTTTGCATTCCGCTTATCAAACATTGGTTATTGCATCTTCATTTGGCACAGCAATACAAAACCTACCTTACTGTTAATAAGACACAGTCGTATTTTAATTGCGATTGTTTTATTTCTACATTCGCCTGTTAGTAAAACGATTTAGTGGCCCCGCCCCTTAGGTTTTAATCGCAGCAATCATAAATGTTGTGTTTTGCCACAGTACAGTTTAGACCAGTTGACTAAAATTTACTTAATCGGCTCAAATACACTGTTTATACTAAAATGCGAGTTTTTAATGGTTATTAGTCTATTTGCATGAATTCGGTCGCCCGAATCGGGCGAATCGTCACCTTTATACAATGTAATATTTTCTATAGGAAAGTCGCACGAAGTTAATTTATTTGTAGGTGTATCGTCATTTCTAGAATTTCGTTTTAGGCAATTTATTTATTTATATACGCTTTATTGTACACCAGAAAAAGCATGACTATAAAACATTAAACACTAAAAAAAAATACAATGGGCGGCCTTATCGCTTTCTGCGATCTCTTCCAGGCAACCGTTTGCAGGCAATTTGCACGTTTTTGTATTTCATGCAATAAAGTTAGTGTACCTTTTCCTTAACTTTTTGTTGTTTTCTTTACGTTTTATTTAAAACGTGCCAGCTGCATAATACGATTTTCTGGAATTGCCGATTCACCTACAAATATATAACATTGTGCGAGTCGCCTATAAAAATGTGCGAGTGAGAAAAATTTCGCTCGATTTGGGCGATGTCGGTCGTGACGCGCGCGGAGGGTGATCGGGCGGACGACATTGTTACTATCATTGTCATCAAAACCTTGAAAAGGCTGACAGGAGCGTGAGGGTTGGCACAAGAAAAGACAGAACTATGCCCAGCAGTGGGGGAAGTCGGGCTGTAAATAATGATGATGATGAGGAGTATTATGAAGATAAACATTTTTTATATGGTTGTTTGTTATACTTTCACGCCAAAACAGCTGACCGGATTTGGATGGAATTTGGCATAGACCTGTACCCTAATTGCGTAACTCACCATTAATCATAATATGTTTCAATTTGACAGTTCAACAATATTCATTGCGTTATTTACGTTGTTGAACAGACACATTTTCCGAACATATGAAGCAATGGTTTAACAATCTGTTTGAAAACGAAACAGATTATGATTAATCGTGAGTTACGCAATTAGGGTACAGGATTAGGATATAGAATACTTTTTATCACGATATTTCCCCATAATCGAGACTTATGAGGGTGCTATCGCCAGGCTTAGCTATTTTTTTATAAATCCCAAGTAATTTCTCAGACACGCATATGACATGTGGTTTTACCATTTCCTCGATGGCACTGATATATCGGTTCATTCCAAAAACATTATTTGGGCCATTATTAATACAGCAGAAACAGGTGCAAATGAAAGATTTGGAATGAGAAATGTATTGCAAAAATAATGTTACAGCAATAAACACAGACGAAAGAAATTAATGTCAATATTATTGGAATATCTCTCCAATGCTCAGTGTTTATGTTCCTTTGTTCTAACGGGGTGAGTAGAACAGTGAGTGGGTATCAATGCGCTTACACAAGCAACTAAAATTGCTCCAACCTGGTCAATCCTCGTCACAGAAGAAAAAAAAATTACAAAAAAAAATCCAAACCCATTGGATATTCGGCAACTCATACATATTATTGGCGAGATTGAGAAATGTGAAATATATGGAGCAATCAGAAGCAATATTACAAAACAAAAGAAAGGACATTTAAGTAGGCCACATTGGCCTACTTAAATGTCCTTTCTTTGGTATTGTTCGTCGAATCGTTGAGCTCCTCAAGTTCTGAGTTGAGCTGCATGATTATACTGATATATGCGTGAACTGACTGGACAGGTCTAATCAATCTAACCAATGTTATGTCTGAACGTAAAAAGAGACTTCTGTGAGTGACCTAGCTTTGAGTTTGTTTTGGCTTTTCTTCTCAGAGTAGTGAGATAGGAAACGCCGACCTCATCTAGTTTTTAAAATACGATTGGCGTATAAAATTGTTTGTACAAACTTACAGAAATAAAATCATGTTTCATTTAATCTATGATCTACGTTTCAGTTTAAATTTAAAACTCTAGTTTTACATACCTAATCTGTCTTTGTTGTCGCGCAGTCCAAGTAATAAAGTGAAACACTGTTCTAATTTGAAATACTGTTTATTCTCAACTGTGGACACTTCGAGAATTGATCGCTGCGTCTTTATTATTCCAATAAATACAGATATTATGCTAGTCATGTCTTAATATTAAAACTACTAAACTATCTACTTATATAGGTACTTACATATGTATGTATATTATAACAGCATACATCAAAAGGCATATTCAAACCTATAATGTTCCCACTTCTGGGACACAGGCCTCCTGTTGGTTAGAGGGAGTGGACCCACTACGCGGACGCAGGCCTCGAACTTATCCTGCTAAAAGGAAGTCACACCCATCTTTAAGAGTTGGTTTCTGCCCCTCGTACGTTTTCCAAAGGTCCGGGACCCCAGGGTCCCGAGAAATTTAAAGAATCTTAAAAGTAATAATAAAAATAGAAGTTCAGTTCTGAAACTATTGAAATAATTTATTTCGGATCTCGGATTATCATTTTGTCGTTTATTATATTTATTTTTATTTAAATTTCAAATTTTTATTTTCACTTTTTCGCTGTAGTACCTACTCCACACGAATTCTTATACCCCTGGTACTAACTCACTGTAATCAACAGTGGCAGTAAGTTTTATAACTTAATCAACATACACAAAGTAGATTAAATATGTATTACTGAAACTAACTCAAAAACTAGCAAAGCAACATATGGTGGTACCACCGCACGAGTTTCCACTACTAAATAAAATAATAATCTAATCAAAATGGTCCATAATAAATGAAAATATAGATGAACACACAAAAACAAACATGTAGTGTTCATGCAGCATTTCATGAAGTAGAAGTATGAGGAACGTGGTGTAAAATTCCCTCATAGTCTATTGAAAAAGGAGGATCCTACGACCTGCAGCCCCTGCAGGCTTACAAGCGTTTTTCTTCGGAAGCGTAGACAAAAATGACGTTTCCATATAGACAGTTGACAGTTTTTCACCGAGAAATGTAGACAAGCGATTTCTATTCTACAGTAGAGTAGAAACAGAAAGCGTCGTGCTAAGCCTACAGACGGGTGTTGTGTCTGGTGGGCAAATGCTGGACGGTTGATATTGGAATTTTGTATACAGGTATACCAGTCGCGCGAAAAACTCTGATTGCGCGAAAATGCAGGATTTGTGTGACGTCAGGTCTAAGATTTATTCAAATTCAAATATTTTATTTCGGAATAAACATCCATATAATGTTAGTAGTAGTGTAACTTAGCCTAATGTTAGTATTAAATAATAATAGACAACCAATGAAACCGACACAAGATTATTTGGATACGTGTGTGTGGACATTTACCCATCTTCGTAAGAGGGGAGAGTCCCACCGGTCTGAAAACACATTCAGGATGCCATTGGTGGAGGAGCGCAGGCGCGCCAACATTGAAGCACATCGCTTCCGCATAATCGCGGCGAAACCGTCGACGCACGCTTCCGCGAACATCCCTGACGCACTATAACGCCACGGCAGCCCCAGAAGCACCCTGAATGCGCGATTATAGTTCGCATGAGGCGTTGTAGATTCCGCCACAAGTCGGTTAAAAGTCGAACATCCACTTGAGTGGAGCGTTTGATATCGGCTTTATAGCCCGTCAAAGCTACCGATTGTGTTGAAGCGTTTGTATATTTAGCCGATTTTAGCCACCTTATTCCGCCATCTGATCGATCGGTCCCTCCCTTGGGTCTGTATTTTGCCCCCTTGGGTCTGTATTTTCCCCCCTTGGGTCTGTATTTTCCCCCCTTGGGTCTGTATTTTCCTGCCTTTGGATTGGCTTTCCCTCCCTTAATCGATCTTCTTCACTTTCCTCCGTCTCGATCGTCGAGGACTCCTCCGTCGATGACTCGTCTTCTGTGGTGTTGTAAGCCCAAGCCTCGACTTGAAACCGGTACGTGTAATAGAACCGTAACATGGGTATGCGGATCTGTAAGCATAAGTTAACTTTTTTGTTAATTTCGTCATTTGAACAGGGTTGGGGTTTTTTTTTTTGAGTGGGAGATCATCCAATAACTTCTACCGCTCTTGATGGAGCAGGAGGTCGTGTCAGACTTTTACTGACTAAAACCAACCCGTGTTCCCTCAGTAGCCTGTGTGCCAGGGGCCACGGTATCTCTTTCGAACAACCCGCACCCCTGGCAGGGGGTTAGTTTTTGAATTTCGGTCTAAAGATGAAAATCTTCCATGAAGTCGAATTCCTATGTAATAATGCAACGGATATCAGTAAAATTTGTGCCGTATTTCTGAATGGAGAGAAGACGTTATTTAATCCGGATACCACTAATACGTCAAGTAGTCGAAATTCAACCATTACAAAAAATACTTAGTTTCTGCACTACTTCTCCATAAACTTTATCAGTGCCAAACTTCATACTCGTCCTTCTCCGTAATTGTCTTAAAAAGGGTTACAAAGTTTTTGATAAACCGATTAGGCCTATTTATTTTACTACTAGCTTTTGCCAGCGGCTTCGCCCGCGCGGAAGTTTCACCCTCTATTTAACTCCCTTATGGGTTGAATTTCGAAAAATCCTTTCTTATTCCTTGTCTACGTTATAAAGGGAATCTCTGTGCAAAATTTCAGCTTTCTAGGTCCAAGGGTTTGGGCTGGGCGTTGATGAGTCAGTCAGTCAGGACTTGTCTTTTTATTTATATAGATTTCTATGATTCACTTCATTCCCAGAAACATAACGTCACATCTACGACATGGTGATGGTATACATTTGTGAACGTAGCGGTGTAGTACGTAACGAATAACGATACCTTTACTATAGGGGTGTCGAGCTCCCACACTCGTGGCTGCCCCAATCGGTACGGCAGGCCCACCTTCACGCAGATGACCAGTGTATCGTGAGCAGCGTCAATCTGTACAACCAATTACAAATCCAACAAACTAATCAGTAATCTGGTGAGAGCCGCAGGAATTTATCACTACCGCTCAATAATTGAGAAGAGTGGGGGTCCAGTGGTCATGGCTCTACTTTGTGTAAATTATTTCATCACCACTGCTCTCAAAACGGTGAAGGAAACATCGTGAGGAAACCGGCATGTCCACCAAAAAGTTGAAAATATGTGACATCCACCAACCCGCACGCCCAGTGCGGGTTGTCGGATGTCACATATTTTCAAATTTTGCCGTATGCGGTCTAGCATTATCGTTTTGTAAGAGCATTCGTTTTCGGTTGACTAAGCCTGGATATTTCTGCGATAAAACCCAGCATTAATATTTTGACCCGCGTGGTCGATTACGGCCTACTCTCTCTCACTGAGAGGAGGCATGTATGAGACCAGCTGTGTCCCAGCAGTGGGAACATTGTAGGCTGTTTATATACATTATTATTGAAAAAAAGTACATTATATCAAAACTCGTGTAAAGAGAACATACCTCAAGATAATAGGTAAGAAAGGTCTCGCTAACTGGTTTCATCTGGAATATCTCGTGGTAGAACTTGAACATGTCATCCGCTGCTTCCCCTCTGTCGTAGCAACGTAGGCCTCCCATCCACCAGTGGCCAATCCAACCGTGCGCAACCATGTCGTATATGGAGGCTCGAGGCATGATGAAACCTGTGTTGAAGGAGTTCATAAACACCAGGATAAGGCCTAGGTTCAGTAGGACCTTGGACTGTTAAATTTGAACAATTTAATGTTCAATGCTGATGTCACTTTGAAAGCCGCCACGCTAAAATATAACTGGGTGCATCTGCCGTATGCCAGACGACCAATGGGCAAACGTACTACCCAATGGGTCCCTCTTAGTGGCAAGTAACATCGCGGTAGGCCCAGACGGAGATGACGGGATGAGCTGGTCCCCTTCGACAAGAACTGGTCCTTAGCAGCTTTAAACAGAGAGAAGTGGGAGCAGAGAGTAGGGTGTCCTTTGCCCTGCTGTGGAACATCACAGGTGTTTAAGAATATTTAGTTTATTAGGCGAAATCGCGCTTAACTTAATAATTGTAACGTTTTCCCTCATAGAAGTGAATAATTTCTAAGTGCAATAGAATTTTAAACCGAATATTGTGAGCCTTAACACAGTCAAGGTTATTGTCTGAGCACTTACCGAAAGGATCGTCTTTGGCGAAGGCTCCTACCGCCTTCCCGGTAATGGCAGCGGTAATCCAAGGCACGTAGGGGTGGATCATGATGTGCTGCGGCGGGGCAGGGGGGCGGCGCGAGCGCAGCGGGTCTGGGCATTGATGACCACCTGCACATAATGATAGCTGTCTATGCTTTAAAGTACTATACCAACCAGTTCTTGCCAGGTCTTCTCCAAAGGAAACCACCTATTGAAACCGTGTACCTAGCTTCTGACGTTTCATAAGTGGCCATGGTAGGTTTATGTGAAATAAAATATTTTGATATTGAACTAACCTGCCTAGCCTTTTCGCTTTTCCCAAATATGTTGGGGTCAGCTTCCACTTTCCAGTCTAACTAGATGCACCTGTATATTAGTACTTTACATGGAGCGACTGCCTATCTTACCTACACAACCCAGTGACTAGGTAATACGATACCCCTTGGTAAGATTCGTAGTCTGACTTTCGTGCTTCTGACGACCCGAAACGACTATCAAAGATCCACGAATGACAGCCGAGAGCAATAGCTTAGCGTGCTTTGCGGGGCACGGAGGGGTCTTCGTATGTATAGATGGTCACCCATCCATGAACCAATTGCGGCAAACGTAGCTTAACCTGATCGATTGACTGAGCGGCTGTTATACTTAGCCACAAGCCCAACACTCCTACACCTGGCAATCGATGTGAGACCTCTCTGTGAGAGGGAGTGGCTATAATCCACCACGCGGGCCCACTGCGGATTGGTGGATGTCACATCTGTTCCAATTTTTGGTTCCAGCAGGCTTGGCATGACGCTTCCTATTTCTACGAAGAATAGACAGTGCTTTTCTATACAAAGTCACATACCGTTTCTCCATTTTTGACATCGCACCATAGATATCCTCCTACAATCTGTAATTTTGTCTTTCGTTTCTAACGATCTTTGTCTAGGTCCTTTTATTAACCGACGAAAAAACGGAGGAGGTTACTCAATTCGATGCGTATTTTTTTTTTATGTATGACCACGCATATCTTTTGACAGAGTAGTTCGATTTTGATAATTATTTTTTATGTAGACTATTTCAGAAGAATATTTCTCCCCAAACTGTCAAAATCACACTGACGACAAACTTTCTACTCGACGGCCACAAAGTATATAGGATTATCTACAAAATCATGATTCGTTTAGATCGCATAACTGTGATAATTAATAGAAGAACATAGCTATCTACTCCTATTGAACGTCATTTAGTTAATAGTATGTCTATTCTTCCGTCGACAAATCGGTGCTCGTGCTAAGCCTGCAGGATATGTAGGTTTCTTCCCGAGGTTTTTCTTCACCTTTGTGAGAGCAGTGAGATTTCTATTAAATCGGCTGTTATGTAATTAGTTCTCTGTGCATATGCCAGTACTTAACTTGTGATAGAGCTACTATAGACCAGTGCCCCGTATGCTCGTGAATAAGGGACGGTGCGCCTGATCGGAAGCCACAGCCGGTGGTGCACGCCATCCTGTTCTGCGTCATCTTAGTCGCGTTCTGTGTGAGAAGGGAAGAAGAGTTCTGTTTGAACTATGCTTAATGGATATCATCATGATCAGTCTATGTTACGCTGGTACGGAGCCGTCTGGAAACGAGTGCTATAATTTGGAGCCCCCATGAGACTAAATACAGAGTCATGGTGGAAAGAATCCAGAACAAATTCACTCGGTTTCTGTATTTCAAGCAGTACGGCGTCTATCCTTTCTTTCCGCTGTTGTACCCGAGTCTCTTCGTAATAGGGATGGTAGGGTATAGTAGGCTGGCTGTGCGGAGGGACGTCGCTCTTTGTAGCTTTGTGTTTCGGGTGCTGCGCGGTTGGCTGCACCACCCTGAACTACTGGCAGAGCTAGGGCTGCGCGCGCCAGCCGGATGCGGCGGCTCGCGTCGCCCGACGCCAACACTACTGGAGCCATCCTCTAGAACAAACCTGAACAGGTTTGCCCCCTTGTCACGAGCCATAAGATTGGTGAATATTATTTCTATGGAGGTGGATATATTTCAGTGCAGCTTGAAGAAGTTCACAGAAGTAGCACTAAAGTGCATTGAAAATATTTAGAGGTATAGATTAATTTCTTGTTATTTTTATTTTATTTTTTATTAATGTAAGTAAGAGGATTTTTGGAACTGTTTTGTTTGTAGTCAGTAGTAACATCGCATTGGCGCATTAGCTGTTAAGATGTTATGTACGCAATTTTAAATAAATAAATAAATAAAAATAAAAAATGTTTCCCACTACTGGGACGCAGGCCTCCTCTCGGTAAGAGGGAATGGACCACGAGGGCCCAGGGCGGGTCAGTAGATGTCACACGTTTCCTCACAATGTTTTCCTTCACTGTTTTATGAACAACGTAATCAATATGGCTGACCTGAAAGTGTGTTTGTTTGTAATAATGTCCCAAGGATTCTAATGTCACCCTCTTTCATTGGTCGTATTATATTTTCGTCTGATTAATAACTAAAATTTCACCAAAACTTAATACCCGTTCCACGCGACAACGAAAAAAAAATACCTGTTCCAAAAACTCTTAAAGCTTCTCCATATTATTTCCATAGATTTTACAGAATCTTCGTTTATCTCATTTTACTATGCCTTCCTCGAAATTGCTTTTTTTTTTCCAAACTTTTGTTCCTTATGTAACTCTTTTAGAGAATGATAAAAAAAAAAACTTATATAGATACTTGGTGCTAATTTTCGCTATTAATAAGGATCTCTTGTGCATTTCATGCTACTAGACCTGGTTTAGGCTAGGTTTTGTCTGTCAGCGGATTTTTATAAAGTAGTACCTATATTATCGTTACCTCGAAGGCCTCGTCGCCGTCATACAAGAAACAAAGTTCTCTCGGCAGTATAGAAACTCTTTCCACAGCCTTATCTTCTTCTATGAAATCTCGCGGTACATCTGAAAACAAATGAAGTAAAGCCTGATGATACTCGGTTCCTATTAACAAAAAAATAATCGTTTAAAAAACTAAAAAACACGCTTTTAGCACGCACTAAAAATTACAAAATAATTCGGACATTTAGTTTGATGACTCAAGAGTTTTCCCTTTGCCAAATCTTCATTAGATCGCAGGTAAACATAAACAATTTCAGTTCATGATGAACGATAAATAATTACCTATGCGAAATGGTTATAAGTAGGTAATCATCTTCATTAAATATTTACTATGATTTATTCTGAAAGAAAGCATGGAGCGTTTATGCTAGTCATGTATTGTCATCAGAACTCAGAGCGTGTGCAAAATTTCATCCTAATCGAAGACCGGGAAGTGGGTCAAATTAAGATTCCAAGATTTTCTTACATACATAGTTACAAGTGAAGCTAATAAAAGCGTGTTAATAATTAAAAACGAGTTGTTTTGCTTACTAATGGTAGCCTTTTTTATTGCCAAACTTGGCATGTAAATAGATTCGTAAGCTAATTTTACCTGTGATAGTCACTTCCATGGAAGATTGTCTACTGTGCAAATCTATGAGGCATTTACCATATTATTGGTAAAGATACAAGAGTCTTAACTTTAACCAATAACGGGGTAGACAGGGGTTAAAAAAAGGAACCGGCTATTAATTCTAGACAAAATCAAACTGGTTGCTAATTAAATTTTATATTTAATGATATTTATGGCATTGATTTACACTCGGTGGTTTTTTTTTTTTTTTGGGAAATCATCAAATGACTTCTCCTCATGCGTAGAGTATGATCGCTAGCCGTGTAGACTGTGGTTACATCAATCATTGCTTCGGCATTCGTCAAGGAATGGCGCAGTAGTGATTGTTGAGTTTACTCTTATATGTTTTGTTCTAGGTACTTTTAAGTATTAGGTACTAACACCAGTCTATAAGAACATTGTTACTAACAAAATGGACACCATGGTCTGAAATAAAGTATTATTTTATTTATTTATTTATTCCACAATCCCCATAATTATTTATACTACGTACTTACCACTTGTAAAATCAACATGGTATAACTTCGACCTAGTCAGCTTTCCATTTTCGTCAAGCAGATAATTTTTGAACGGTAAACAAGCAGGCAACATGTATTCTGTAAATGAATGAACATTTTTAATTTTTTACATCGGTACTGGCTGTACAGACGCCAGCATATCAAACTACCCCAATCTGTCAAATTTCTTTGATCGATTTTAAATTTTATCACAAAAGTATAAGGTTCATGTTCAATTGGGAAAAATTGACAGTTTGGGATAGCTTGATGTGCTGGCGTCCGTACACCCCTGCCTAACCTTTAAAGGAATAGAGACGTGATGTGTTATTTATTTCATTTACTTGAAGGGAACTCCTTGAAAGGTAATAGACTCATCTTAGATACTTATACAAAATAACTGGTTAAACCAAGGTCAACTGTTTACTTCTTCGCTTATAAATAAGTATAGTCGAAATGTAATAAAAATTATCCAAGTTTTTCAGAATTTCACTTCGAAATTAAAGAGTCGTAGAGTTCATCGAGCAGTGGTGGCTAAGTGGTAACGGCCGCGACTTACGAGTTGTAGGTCGTAGGTTCGAACCCAGACAGGCGCTTTACTTTGTGTAAATTATTTCATTACCACTGCTCTCAAAACGGTGAAGGAAAACATCGTGAGGAAACCGGCATGTCCTAGAACAAAAAAAATCAAAGACATGTGGCATCTACCAACCCGCACTGGACCCGCGTGGTGGATTACGGCCCAATCCCTCTCACAGAGAGGAGGCCTGTGTGCCAGCAGTGGGAACATGCGAACACGCGTTTTACTTTCCGTATTCATTTATTTCACCTCTGATTTTGTATAAACTCTCAAGTGTCAAGTAATTAACACAATTACTTTTCTGTTGTTATCAGACTCAATCCGTCTTATTACAAAACGCGATCTAACTTTAGTTCAAACCTAAAATTCTAAGTCAGTTTTTGCATTACCAACTTTTCTTCTATTTGGGTAAAGTTCTCAATACAAAAAAGACAAATTAGCACTGGACTAAGTTGTCAATTTTGTACAAGGAGTTGTATTTCGATTTCAGTTAGGTTCTTATTTCAAAAACAGGCTCCATGGTTAAAAGAAAATCCTTGTTTTGTAATAAGGGGGAATTACTCTACCTAACAGACGAGTGGTTTACAGTGACCTTTATTCTTCTTACAATAAGGTTTATGTCAGAGGCAAAATAGACTTGACAGGAGAGTAAAGGTGTTTGTCCACGTCAGCCGTCACCGAGAAACGAGATTATTCGAACCGATCCTGACGCCTCGGTGACGGCGATAGTTCGTCCACCGCGACCGACCTCTGCAGTTCAGTATGTTATGATAGACAAAAAAGCCTGGAGAACGGCGCTGCCAGCATGTAGTTTTTTTTTGGGAATGAGATCACGCAGGTCACCCTGAGGTTGTCGACTACTTAACCGAACATGCCTGTGGCTACCTTGTAAAATCAGGCCTCAAGCCAGGGCTTTAAAACTTTAAACGAAGCAACTACACGCTAAGGACACCCCCTGTGGGGTATAGACCTTGGTTTAGAGCGTCCTGGAAGAGGGCAGCAAGGGACGGACTAGACAGGAATGAAGCAGTGTGAAGATAAGATCAAACGCGTTTTGTTGTATGTACATCGCCCCGTCACTCTACTCGAAACTTCAGCGGCTGGGTTTAAGACGGTCGACGTTCAGATAATTGACGTGCCGTGGACATGCGGGCCATAGTTAATGTTTGTATCGCTACCTCGGCACCGTCATATCGTTTTCGGTGACGGCTACAGTGGACAGACGCACTTATATTTCTTTTGAAACTGCCACAGATGTCACCATATACATACTAGACTTGACAGGCGTGATCAGCTTCATGAGGGCGATGCTGTACTTGGCCCCAAAGTGCTTATACTCCGGATGGAGCAGCACATCAGCTATGGGCATCAGCAGGACGGCTGGCTCGCACTCGGTGCCAGCCGCGATGTCTTCTAGCGTCACGCGACACTCGCCCTCGTCTCGTTCGTAGTCACCGAAGATCACGTTGCCTCTAAAATTGGTTTCATTATGACGATTTGAAACGTGTTTGTGTTTATTGGTACTTATAGAACACCAGAAAATATATTACAAAAATAAATACATACATTAAACATACAATAGGTGGCCTTTTCGCATTCCGCGATCTCTTCCAAACAACCTTGGAATAAACAGTGATTGCGTGGACTTAAAATGGGTTTGTCATTAGTGGAAAACATTGATGCAAAGATTGTTTTCAGCTGGAATACCATGTTTGTTAGTAAAATTATAAACTTTAATAAATGTGAATCTCATTAAACATTACGTGTCACGAAAGTTACAAAATAGCAAACAAATTGTGAATTTAGAACTTGAAATAAAACATTAAATAATAAAATACCCAACAAAAAATGATATTGCTATTTGTTGTAATGTGAATCACACACTAGCCATTTAAAAAAAAAAACACTAGCCATTTTACTGAAAAAAAATCTGCTGAAACCATAAGGACAATTTGTTCAGTTCAATTTATAAGTATTGTACCTGTTTCTTACACCATATATGTATAAGAATTGGCCTCAGACAGCATTAGATGGAGATAAGTGAAAGAAGCCCGAAAGTATGACAACCAGTTTTATCAATGGGTATCGCGTTACCCAGTAACTGGGTTGTGGGGGTTATAAAGGCAGTCGCTCCATGTTAAATACTGGTACTCAGCTGCATCCCGTTAGGATTGAACCCGACCCAACATCGCAAGGACAAGGCTAGACAAATGATGATGGTAATCATGATGAAGTGGAAGAACACAAATAGCTAAAAATAATTACTACTAACAGTGCGTATCCCACAGGTATCTGCGCAGCATCTATTGCGGTGGACAAGACGAACTGACGGTTGATGAGGATCACGCGCGGTACTCTGAAGTAGTGGGGGGTTCCGTTCTTCACTGCAACAAAAACATACAATAGGCAGTAAACAGACCATCATTTATCTTTGACAGTGATCAAACGCACGAAAGAAAGACAATCAGTCTTACATGTTATAGTTTCCGTGTTACCCAGAACCTGGGTCGTGGAAGACAGATACTAGAAGAGGCAACCCCTCCATAAAAAGTACTGGTATTCACCTGCATTCGGTTAGACTGGAAGCCGTCCTCAACATAGATGTAAAAGAGCCAGGTAGATGATGAAGGGTGTTCAGCAGTTCAAAACATTGTTGATAGACTGTGCTAAACTAAAAAAAAGCAATAATTGGTCGAGGCACCTACACATTTCCCCTTCTTCTCTTGTCAATTAAAACTTCATCCCATCATGGATGATTGCACTGCTGATGATTGCAAAAAAAATTGCGGGAGCAACAAAAAGTCTGATTTTGTGAGCTATAAATGCTGTAAAAGTATATTTGATTGCATCACAGCAACAAATGATTTAAAGTGAATCTAGTCTAAATTTTCCCATACAAGCTTCGAGAGTGTATTACTCCACTGTTCAACAATGTACATAAAAAATAAACATGTTGTGGTTTTGTTTCATTATTAATATTATCTGTGTCTGTAAAAGTTTTGGACCAACAAAGATTCGTTTTTCTTGCTAATTTAACCTTACTTTAGGCGTGTTTAAGTAATAAAGGAAGTGTAAAATTTCCAAAACCAAGTCGATCGAACAAAGCTCAAATTATCTAAAATTGCAATCAACTTTACTGTTCATTGATTTATGCAGTGGTTTTTTCATAAAACTCGATCTTTCCGAAGGACTTTTCAAAGTCAAAGTCAAAGTCAAAGTTTTTTATTTGTAAAACATAGGTAAAAAAGGTGTTGTGTATAAAATATGTACAAGTACACTATGTTTTGCCGTTGACGGCGTACAAATATCATTTATATACTAATGGTTAGTTAAATCTACATTTTATAATGCGTTTAGGCTACGTACTTAAAATAAAATAACTGCTACTACTTACAAATAACGAAAAAGATATGATTATTATTGCACATATTTATCCTTATACATAGCTAACATTATAATCTTCTAGGTATTCATTAACTGAATAGTATGCCATCTGCGCTAAGAAGCTGCTTAAATCTTTTTTAAAATCACACAAATCGCATTTGTCTCGAATAGGCTTCGGTATTTTCTTAATCTTTTACACGCCTGTTTTATTGTCCCGAATAAAACAATTTGATTTGATTGATTTATTACAGATGATCCTGCATCTCACTCAATCAAAAATCATTTTTATTTCAGGCATTGTACACACATACATTTCACCCATCGTGACTACATGTCATAAATAAACAAAAATTATAATATTAAGCAGGTATTATAAGTATTACAATTTAAAGATTGAATTATGTATTACTTTCATGCAATATTATCAATCAAAAATTATAAATTAAATTATTAAATTAAATTAGATAGGTTAGACACATACATTTCACCCATAGTGACTACATGTCATAAATAAACAAAAATTATAATATTAAGCAGGTATTTTGGGTATTACAAATTAAAGATTGAATTAAGTATTACTTTCATGCAATATTATAAATCAAAAATTATAAATTAAATTATTAAATTAAATTAGATAGGTTAGATAAATTAATTCGTCAAATCAATAATGTTGTTGTTGTTGTTGTAATCGTTAATTCAATAATGTTGTGCGTGTAGACTAGCGTCCAACTGCTCATCACTGAAACTACCGCTGTCGGACACGATGCCTGGTGAGACGGCGTGCTTTTTAGCCAGACTCACCAGTGAGTTCGAACCCGCGACTATATTTGCCTTAAGACCTCATCCTCAAGTGTGCCTCAGTCTCCATCATCAACAACAGTCCCGACGTGTTGTGTATTGGTAATATTTTTAGTTTGTATGTTTGATGATGAACTGCATCAATGTTTGCATGCCAAAATGATAAAATGTACAAGGATTCTTTAATATTAACCACCTTATTGTAAATACCTACATTCTGAACAAATAAAATTCTATTCTATTCACCCACTGCTGGTAAAAGTCCTGTTTTTTCTAGTACCAATCCCACAGCTCCATTGCCAGCCTCATCAAGACTTTTTTAATATTTTTTATTGCCGTGTAGGCCTGCTCCTGACCTCGATCACACCTGATGGAATGAGATTAGTGACGTCTATGATTGCCTTACCATGTATGTACTGCAGGGCCCCCAGCCATGTGAACTGTAGGTCTTCGAGCGGCCCCTCATCAGGACTGAACCCTGGGTCGTCGTGACAGTCGAAGAACTGGCCCTTAATGAACACCACACCTAATGAAACGAGATCGGGTGTGAAACAATTTGATGAAATAGTGAACATGTAGACTTCTTTCTTGCTATAAAACATGTACAGAGGGGTAATGGCTTTAAGCATTTTGACAATTCAACGACATTCATTGCGTTTTTTACGTTAATGAACAGACATTTTTTTTCGAACATGAGTAGATATATGAAGCAAAGGAAAAGTTTGTGATTGATACTACTAACGGTTTTAGAATTCCATAAAAAGTCTGGTTTCTTATTGAAAACCACACTTTGGCAACTGTTTAGATGTTCGATAACTTTTTATGAATAAGACCGTAAGTGTGTAATGCAATTAGGGTGCTGATGATGGAGGATAACATCTTGAGGAAACTGGCGTGTCGTATAACCAATAAAAAAAAAATTGAAGACATGTTACTTCTACCAAACTGCACTGGGCCCGCGAGGTGGATTACAGCCCACTCTCTCTCACTGAGAAGAAGCTGGTCAAAAGTCATCAAATTAGGCTGAGAATCCGCACTTTTTGGATGTCAAAATACATAAGACAGTCCCCCAAAACGCCCTAAGGGTGTGTGTATGTTTGTGAAAGAGTGTGTGTGACTGTGAGTGAGTATGCGAGCGTATGCGAGAGTATAACAATTTTCACAGTATTTACAATTTTTCCTTTGTATAAAATCCTCAACTATTTATTTATACTTCCAATCTATGGAAGATGACAGACTGGCTAACTACCGAGCGCTTGGCGGCTGTCTGACAGCAAGCATTTGGTCTGATAATGCACTATGAGGGATGCGCTAAGGCACCCGCGAAATTTAGTCTGGAGCGACTGCCTATCTGACCTCCACAACCCAGTTACTGGGTAACACGATACCCTTTGGTAAGACCGATAGTCAGGTTTTCAGGCTGCTGACGACTCGTAACGACTGTCAAAGATCCACGAATGACGGCCGGGACCAACGGCTGAACGTGCTTTCCGAGGCACGGAGGAGCCTCAGTATGTAAAGATGGTCACCCATCCACAGACCAACCCGGCAAGCGTAGCTTAACCTAATGGATCGACCCGTGCGGCTGTCATTACTTAGCCACGAGTCCCTCAATTTCAATGTTGGGTTGTTTTTATCAAAATGTGATTTGCAACCGTAACAAAAAAAAAATAGGTGAAAAGCTAAAGCTTTGCAGCCGTGAATAAAAGTACTTACAAGTAACACATACTAAAAATATGAAGACTTTACTCCTCCACATCTCACTAGGTTTAAACCTACACCGCACACGTCATTTTAAAGTCACCAGTCTCGCCACTAATACACCAAACAATGAAATAAACGATGTAGTTTACATTCATGATCAAAGAATGCGTGTTTATTACCGAGTTTGGTGAAAAGTTACAGAAATGCTATTGTCAACTTTGTGTTACAATATCTTTGGTATTTTTAGGGGTACGTAGTGAGTGGAGTGTATATGTGGTGAACTGGTGATGTCCAACAAACAATTGGGGCACACTTTCTTGTCCAGCGTGTCGTCTGCACGCTACAAGATCTGATGGACGCTGTTGAAAGTGCCAAGCCAAAGGTTGCTATCGACACAATAAAATGAAGGGGTATTTAGTTCCAGTTGAAGGTGCGTTGAATGAAGGTGTAACTCCCGGGACCCGGACTAATTTATTTATTTATTAGGGACAAAAAACAGTTACATGCTACAAAATACAGATACATTCTTAAAACTAAGATTGAGAACAAAAATGTAACCCACACCATTGTCCACGATTTAACGAAAGGTTAAAAGAATTGCTGAAGACAAGTGATTAAAAAAAAACAATAGTCGCTGCTACAATATTGCTGTGTTACTTAGCTTAATATTACTTCAATTACTCGCTAAATGCTAATGATCGGCGCACGTGAGGGAGAGGCAGTCTTTGCGCCCTCGTGACCCTAGCCGCCGCAGGATACGGAGACGCCCTGGGCGTCGGGAATCCCAGGCCGATTTTCGACCACCGTAGGCATGAGCTTGCGGACGGCGAGTAATGGGTAGCTCGCTGTCCGGTAAGGACCAAGCCCAAGTCGACGGCGCTTTGTGTTCCACGCGCGCCTCAAAGAGATGTCAGCACAAACGTGATGGGGCCTGCAAGGGCCGATGCCTGCCATGGGTGCGGGTTTGTTCGAAAGAGATACCACAGCCCCTGGCATACGGGCTACTGAAGGAACACGGGTGGAGTTTAGTCAGTAAAAGTCTGACACGCTCTCCTGCTCCACCCAGAGCGGGAGAAGTTATTTGATGATTTCCCACCCAAAAAAAAAAATAAAAAAAAGAAATGATGGTAAAAAGAAAACGTGGGGCTTAGTCGTACGAGTCCTACATAACCCTCCGTTTTCCCCAGACAGAGAGTATACATGAAGATTTCCCCACGGAAAAAGGGCTGGATCGGAAGCTACTATTACGTTATTACTATGTAGCTCATTTTGTAGCCGATAAATCTATTCTAATATTATAAAGAGGAAAGATTTGATTGTTTGTTTGTTTGCATTGAATAGGCTCTGAAACTACTGAACCGATTTGAAAATTATTTCACTGTTGGGTAGCTACACTATCCCCGGGTGACATAGGTTATATTTTATCCCCGTAATCCAACGGGAACGGGAACTACGCGGGAGAAACCGCGGCGCGCTGCTAGTTTACTATAACGAATTACACAAAGTAAAGTGCCTGTCTGAATTCGAACCTACGCCCTGCAGCTCGTAAGTCGCGGCCGCTACCACATGGTCACAAACGAAACTTAAATAATGCAAAATTGTATTTACCGTCTGGTAGGTATATCGACATGTGGTTTTAGTCCAACGGTGTATCGAGACTTGAGACCACAACAGTAAATCTAAATCTAGATTTATTTTCCAAGTTCAACGTCAGTTCATCCTACATTTACCTATTCCTATGGTTTTAACTTATGACATGGAAATTTCTCAATGGATTGTGTATACAAGTAGGCCGCACAATTTATCTAAGTGAGGGATTAGGTACAGACCCATCCAATACCCTTTGCGAGTGCGGTGCTTCTGATCACACCATGCCCCACTTGCTGCAGTGCCATAATTGCCCTTCACCTGCACATCGGATGACCTAAAGAATACCACTGATGCCGCAATTAACGTGGCTGCCTACTGAGCTCAAACTATTTACAAACTATACGAGTACCATGGACACGAAAAAAAGAAGAAGAACTTAAAACTTAACGTCAGTCAATCTGATATCATCATCATCATGATGTCAGCCGGAAGACGTCCACTGCTGGATATAGACCTCCCCCAATATAGGGGGGCTTGCCATAATCGCCACGCTTTGCTGGTGGGTTGACGATCGCAGTATGATGATAAAATGCATAGAAAACGCTGCTGCCCATTCTCTAGTAAGTCCCTTAGTCGCCCCTTACGACACCCACGGGAAGAGATGGGATGGTGCTATTCTTCACGTCCGGCACCACACGGTACAATCTGTTATGCTTAAGATTATTAGATTATATTATTAGGATTGTATTACAACGCAAGAGTATTGTCAAACTATCCTAACACAAAAATCCTACAACCTAAGTGACAATTGTGCTCAAAATCAAAATTAACTCAATGTTAGTACTACATTAAAATTGAGGTACTTAATTCACAAGTAGGCACTGAACCATTGCACGCTGGAAAGAATCACACTTGTGCAAAAAACAACAAGTTTTATCAAAATAGTAAACATTTGTTGAAAGTAATTAACGCCAGTAAATTGTTGAGTTCTACCGAATTTAAAAACATAGTTTTCGATCATTTTCGGCATTTTGGTGTAAAAAAGTGCCGGCAAATAACCTATCCCAGCTATTTTTGGGGTTGGCTTCCTGTCTAACCGGATGCAACCGAATATCAGTATTTTACGTGAAGCGACTGCCTATCTGTCTGACCTCCACAATGTAGACGCTGGATAACAACACTATACCGATTGGTAAGACTGGTTTTCAGACTTTCAGTATTTGAGAGACTTGTCGCGGTTGGTCCGTTGATGGGTCCGTGAATGGGTCTACACACCAAGACTCCTCCGTGCCCCGGAAAGAGTACGTGAAGCCGTTCATCCCGGCTGTCGTTAATGGATCTTTGACAGTCGTAACGCATCGTCAGAAGCCCGAAAGTCTCACAACAATTTAAGACTGCCTGACCCAGTAACTGGGTCTGCCAGGGGTGCGAGTTGTTCGAAATAGATGCCGCCGCCCCTGGCACACGGGCTACTTGTTTGATGATGGTGATGATTCGTACTAATTATGCCATCTTAATAAAATTCACAACATGACATTATGAAATCACAAAATACACCCATAAGCCTTAAACATTTGACATAACATCACGCCCGGACGGACCATCGATGCCCGCCTCACAAAACAGGTTCTTCGTCTAACTAAACCACAGCTGCGTACAGTTACAGCAGCTGTAACTGGCCATGGGTCATTTAACAAACATATCTTTGTCATAGGAGTAACAGACAGTCAACGCAGGGCCTGCATGGAGGACGACGAGACAGCAGCGCACGTGCTGTTAAACTGCCCGGTAGTCGCAAATTACAGGGCGAAATACTTCGGTAACCCAGGTACCCTAAGTGAGATTGTCAGCAACACTAGGACCTTGCTGGCCTGGGGTGGATCGAATGACCGGTTCTCGCACCCGAATGCAAAATACGCGTATTTGACGTGGAGTTGCGGAAAACAGCCCATATTACCTATTACCTATCACGCCGGACTCCCTGAAGGGTCAGGCAGAAGTGGCTATAATATACCCACATTTCGCAACTTACGTTATACCATAAAGCTCTCTCAAAAAGCCTACAGCACACTGACCCGGGATAATCGCGTCATTGTGACAATGCGACATAATTTGCGTAGCTTTATGTCGCATCATTTCGCTCGTGCGTTCATGTCGGCATGTGTAATAGCGTAATGACATGCATTCATATGCAGCGCGGTCCAATCGGCGCCGGCGCAGCCATCTGTTGCCACAGAGAGGTTAAAAGGAACATTGTTATGGATGAGGCTTTTGGTGAATCGAAATCGAAACAAATTATGCTGAAGATCAATCAAGACGTAATTTAGTTTGACAGTTCCAAAGCGTCACTTGTCTCTTTTTTCGCGGTCTGTCAGTAAGCGATAGCAATACCCTTATTTTAGTTTAGGTGGTGAACAAAAGAGTCAGCACTTATGTCTCATCATCTGCCTAGCTCTTTCCCAACTATGTTGGGGTCGGTCTAACCGGTTGCAGCTGAATACCAGCATTTTACATGGAGCGACTGCCTGTCTGACCTCCACAACCCAATTACTGGGTAATACGATACCCCTTGATGAGACTGATTGGTCTGGTTATCAGACTTTCGGGCTCCTGACGACCCGTAACGACTGTCAAAGATCCACAAATGACAGCCGGGACCAATGGCTTAACGTGCTTTCCGAGGCATGGAGGAGTCTTGGTATGTAAAGATGTTCACCCATCCACGGATCAAACGCGGTAAGCGCAGCTTAACCTGAACAGCCCCTCGCCATCAAAGTTTAACAAAACTAAACAAAGCAATCCAGCGGGGTAATTGCATAACACACTAACGGTAGGAATGCGTTTCATTTTGACAGTTCAACAACATTCAAATCAAATCAATCAAATCAAAATATTTTTATTTCATATAAACCTGCATGGGCACTTATGAAACGTCAGAAGCTAGGTGCACGGTTCCAAATTGTTGTTTCCTATGGAGAAGAGCCGGCAAGAAACTCCACGGTTACTCTTTTAAAAATAATTGGCTTTAACAATATTTTCAAATTACAGAGATTAAATGTATGGGAGGACAGCGCAGGCCTGTCAATAAGTACCAGGTACTTAGACGAATACAGAATAGAAAATCGTCTACAAATCTACAGTCAGTAAGGCCTACAACGTTCTCTCATTCACAATATGTAAAATAATCTACATAAATAAAATGAACCTAAATAAAATTGATGTATAATGTCAATTAATGACGAGATTATGTCAGCATTGTAAAAATAAAAATAATAAAAAAGAACATTGTATTTGAGAGCAGTTAATAGACTTTCACATAGTTATGCTGTTAATGAGGTACCAGGGAAGCCACATGTGCAGAAGGAATTAATGCCAAACTTCCCTGTCTTCAACGTAGTCTTTTATCTTATAATATGCTTTTTTGATAAGGACACGTTTGATGTGCGTTTTAAACTTTCCATCGCTAAGTTCTGTAACCGACTTTGGCAACTTGTTATAGAAGCGCATACTGTTTATTAGAAATGACTTGCTAGTTTTAGTCAGTCTAAATTTTGGAATCACAATTTCATCTTTACTACGTGTATTCAAAATAAGGAAATCGCATCGTTTTTTGAAAAGGCCTAAGTTTTTGCGAACATATAAGATATTTTCTAGGATATAAAGAGAAGGCAGAGTTAATATATCAATTTCGCTGAATTTGTTTCTAAGAGACTCGCGAGGCCCCATTTTATAGATTGCGCGGATTGCCCTCTTTTGTAAAATGAAAATTGAATCTACGTCAGCTGCCGATCCCCACAGCAGAACGTCATAAGACATAATACTGTGAAAATAAGCAAAGTAAACTAACCTAGCTGTGGCTACATCAGTCAACTGCCTTATTTTTCTTACTGCGTAAGCAGCTGAGCTTAATCTACTTGAAAGAGCTCTAATGTGAGCACCCTATTGCAATTTTGAATCTAAAGTAATTCCCAAAAATACAGTTTCCGAAATAGCATCCAGTTTCTTGCCATCAAGTTTTAAGTTTAGACCTACTTGGGGTACATTTGGTAACGAGAACTTAGACATTTAGTTTTGTTCGCATTGAGTAAAAGATTATTAGCAGCAAACCATTTCGAAAGAACAGCTAGACTATAATTGACATGTAAGACATCCGTATCTTTTCTTCATTTCATTTCATTCATTGCGTTATCTACGTTTAGGAGTAGACAGAAAAGCGGAAGATTACGGATTGTTAATGAATGTCAAAATATTTAAAAAAAACTTTGAATCGACCGTAAAGCAGATCCTTAAGCAATGTCTTCGTTGTACCTACAGTCGTCATATAACATCAATTCTAAAGCCTTCTTCAGTCAATCCCACCACCAGGGCTCAGCTAACAGTTGTTTCTATCTGTCGCTTTTGAATTGTGGTATTTCCATTGATGTCCTCATTTTTAACGGTCGGGCTGTCCGAGCAACAGAAACCTTATCATCATTATCAAGCCTTCAGCGGTCAACTGCTCGCAATAGGCTCCTCCAATTGCACGCCCTTTAGCTTGATTCCCTGCAACTTTCATCCAGCTGCTTCCAGCCACCCTGTGAAGATCGTTGCTCAACCTAGCCTGGGGGCATCCTTCCATAAGTTTGCCGATTTGCGGTCGAGTGAGCTACGGAACGAGCTATGTTTGGAGTCTCTCTGAAGGATAGAATCCGGTGAAACGATCCGGCAGAGAACCAACGGTGTCAATAGCTCATCAAATAAGCAAGCTAAAGTGGCAATGGGCCTGCCATAACATCCGCAGAACCGATGACCGTTGTGTTAGACGTGTTATTGACTGAAGACACTACATGATCTCATAAAAAACCTACATTATTTAACCTTAATTTTCTGTATAGAGGAATAAACAAGATGTCTTACAAATTGAAAATTATATTATTCTTAAATCGCGTCGTATCATTGACTATGCGCTGCACACCGCTGATTAGCCCTGTAAGTGCAGACAATGTGTTAGCACCACTCACAAATTGTGCACATCCTGTACATGGCGAGGCGCGAATTTTAATAGGCAGTTTATTACTTTGTCATATTTTGTATGATCGATGCATCTGGGTACCAATCTTACCAAGGGGTGTCATGTTACCCAGAAACTTGATTGTGGAGGTCAGACGAGCAGTTCCATAACCATGCATAATCAGCCTACAATATTCCCACTGCTGGGACACCGGCCTCTCCTCGTCGAGAGGGAGTGGACCTACGCTACGCACACGCGTCTTAATTATATCTTCAAATTGACAGACCGGTTATTTATCCTTCACCGTTTTAAGAGCTGTGGTGATGAAATCGTTCACAAAAGTCTGCCTGCTTGGGTTCGAACCCACGAATTACAACTCGGAAGTCGGGGCCGATACCACTAAGCCACCACTGTTCTCATATGGGCAGTTTCTCCATGTAAAATTGTAGCATTCTATTCTTCTAAAACCGGAAGCCTACACCAACATATTTGGGAAAGATGATGATAATGATCGATGCATTAGGTCGATTGAATTATCTTCGATTTAGACTAGCTTGCAACCGGTTATAGTCTCACGATTTTTGGAAAATAATAGTCGCCAGTATCACGCCAGTTTACCCCGTAGGTTTGGGCACAGATGTTAGTATAATAGATTAGTCGAAATGTGAGTGTGTGATGTAAGTTTTTTTTTTTTTGTTTTTTGAGGGTGGGATTCATCAAATAACTTCTCTCGCTCTGGGTGGAGCGGGAGGGCGTGTCAGACTTTTACTGACTAAACCCATCCATGTTCCGTCAGTTGCCTGTGTGCCAGGGGCCACGGTATCTCTTTCGAACAACCCGCACCCCTGGCGGGCATCGGCCCCTGCAAACCCCACCACTTGGTGCTGACATCTGTATGAGGCACGCGTGGAACACAACGCGCGTTTTGTAGGTATGTTGTGACGAAATGTGACTACTTACATCTCCCGGGCGACGCGTCGACCCGACAAATGAACCATTTCGTTTTTAAGTTCCATGTACCTAATAGGGGGCCAGCCTTTTGCCTGTGCTTTTGCCATCAAACCACGTTCCTTGTAACATTCGCATAAGTAATAATTAATTATATTATTGAAGACCAAATTACCTTGCCTCTTCTCATATTTATAGAAAGAGAAAGAATATCCATCCGATACCTTCATGGACATGTGAAATTACTTTCGTTTTTTCCTTCAAATCCTTCGTCGCGGAAAATTGTAGGAAGAACACTTAAGGACATGGTAGTGATAGGTAGACATTATATCGTATTTGTTATATTATCCCTACTTAATCCCTATCCCTACTTTAATATTATAATTGCGAAAGTTACTCAGTCTGTCTGTCTGTTACGCTTTCACGCCTAAACCGCTGCACCGATCGTCATAAAATTTGACGGAGATATAGACAGAGATATGGAGAAGGGCATAGGCTACTTTTTTACGCGATAACCGACACCCACGCCGGCGGAGCCGCGGGCAAAACATAGTCGGATATAAGAATACGAAACGAAACGATACAAACGGAACGAATTGAATAAAAAAAAATGTAAGGCTATTTTACCCAAGAAATAAAGCCAAAAACCCTCGGGCAGAGCCGCGGTCCTGCCAGCTAGCTCGTTATACATTTGACACGAGTCCTGGGTTTCTTACAACTCCCATTCCCCATTAGTCATGCAACACACACTGTCTATTAGTTACATAAGCGCTCATACTTCATACGGTGTGACAAAATTGACCATATCCTGTGCAAGGCGAGCTGCGAATGTTAATATCAAAGCTTACTTATATCAATATTGTTTATTACTTTGTTTTGAACGGAACTAGGTCGTGCCATTCATGTTGGCATTCGGATATCTATGGCAGCTTTAATCCAAATTAAGTTTTATATGAGAACCCCAATTGCATAACACACGCGTGAAGATTATTCATAATTCATTGCTCATTATTTTCGTAAGAATTCGTCTACGCAATTACTGTGCTGGAATCTTTTCTTCTCACTCATCTATCACATCATCATCTACCTTGCCTTTTCCCAGCTAAATACCAGTATTTTACATGGAGCGACTCCCTAATCTGACCTCCACAACCCAGTTACTGGGTAATATGATAACCCTTGGTAAGGACCCATAACGACTGTTAAAGATCTACGAATGACAGCCGGGGCCAACGGCTTAACGTGCTTTCCGAGGCACGGAGGGGTCTTGGTATGTAAAGACGGTCACCCATCCACGGACCAACCGCGGCAAGCGTAGCTTAACCTGATCGATAAACCCGTGTGGCTGTTATTACCTAGCCACAAGCCCCACTAAGCTGCTAAGTCATAAGTACGAACTTAATATAAGACCAATCAATGCGCCACCTAGTAGGTATCCTGTCCAGTGTAATGGACGCTGCTGAAAGTGCCAAGATCGTAACCAAATTCTGGGCTGACTGTATTTAGATTGCTATCGACACGCTAAGAAGAAGAACAATATAGGACCACTATTAGTGCTATAAACGTTTTGAGTTTGAATTTAAAAAAATAAGTGAAATCATGACTTTCTAGGCTAAAAGTCACCCAAAGAGCGATAACACAGAGGAATGCTTGGAGATTTAACTTCCTAATCAGGAATGAAGGAGGTGGGAGGAGGAGGAAGGGCAGGTGATCCAAGGTAGCCGATAAATCCCGAAGAATTTCCAAACTAAAGTGGCAGTGGGCATGGCACATTGGTCGTAGAACAGATGGCTGATAGGAGCGAAAGGTTCTGAAGTGGCCTCCCACGAGGAGGACCTTGTGAAGGAATCCAGCAAGCACAGAACAGGTCGAACTGGCTTGGAGAGGCCTATGCCCAGTGGTTGTCTTTCGGCTGCAATGATGATGTTCATGTCTTTCTTGCCCTTAACCCAATTGATTTGGGGTCGACGCAACATTCATTTTTCTTCAATTTTCCTGTATCGAAAGAAACTTTAAAAACTTAAAAACTGTTACCGCACCAACATTTTTGAAGATTATGGATTTCAGCATGATTTCCAGGCTTCTAATATCTTTCTAATGAGAATAATATGTCCTGCACCTTGAAAGAATGACGGCATTACGTTATCTTTGTATCAACAACGTAACACAGAACGGCCATAGGGGTATCAACATAAGAATTTAGTGCAAAAACGATTGCGTCAGAAACAATTGTCTATGTGCTATATATAGGAGTGTATCCTAGCTTTTTCCACAGTTTTGTAACATTGTGTATTAAGATGGCAGTGTGCAGTGCAATTATTGCGGCTTTAATCGGGATTAGCTTGTCAGCGGGTAAGACGATTCTTTACATCTCTTAATCAAAATCAAAAGTCATCAAAGCCGGCAACAACTTTTGAACGTCAAAAATCAAGACTGTCCCCCAAAATGCCCGGTCTTCACCACTTCCTAGTGCTTTAGTTGGGAAGAAGAGTGATGCAACAAACTCCCCAGCAGCACAGCTTAGTCTGTTAAGTTAGAAGAACTTGATTCTTTACAATAGTTAGAAAGTAATAACGTCCTTATTGAGAATATGTATGGTCTTTCTTAGGATTCACAGTTCAGACTATCACAACACTCAAAATCAGAATCTTTTATTCAAATTAGTCAGTACTTTTTGAACGTCAAAATTACATAAGACAGTCCCACAAAACGCGCGCCCTTCACCACATCGTAGTGCTTTAGCTGGGAAGAAGAAGTGGCGGAACAAACTTCCCAGCAGCACAGCTGTCAATAGTTATGTACTTACGAAATCTTTACAAGAACAACTCAAAAATAGAAAGAAAGGAGCATAGTATTAAATGGGATTAAAAGAACTCAGGGGCTTGTAATTTTGTAACTACGTAAACCGGGGTTACTATAGTCAATATTGAACTTTGAAGGTGCTTATCTCGTGGTTAAAAAAATGAGGCCAGCACATCAAGCTACCCCAATCTGTCAAATTTCTTTGATAGGTTTTCAACGTTATTCCAAAGGAATAAGGTTTATGTTCAATTGGAAAAATTTGACAGTTTGGGATAGCTTGACCTGCTGGCGACTGTACCTACATGACCAGTCGACAGCGATCCGAATGAATTTTACGACGCTATATTTTAATTTGTAAATAGTTTTAGTTAAGTTAGGATTTGATTTTGTTTTATTTTTATTCATTAGGAGCGCTTTTACAAATGGAAGTGCTCAATTTTAGGAAAGTTTTATGGCGCGTGGTCACATGAGTAGACAAAGCGTGGTAGCCGATCGCGTGTGTGTCTAGTGAAGTACGCTACGCACACATGCTAACCGCTATGCGTCGAACGCCTAAAGTGACGAGAAAATAGGAATTTCGCGGGCTACCCCTATCTTCTTTTTCTTTTAGCGTGTCGATGGCAATCTAAATAAAGTTAGCCCATAATTTGGCTACGAGTTTGGCACGTTCATCAGCGTCCATCAGACCCCGGTTAAGGGGAATCTAGTCGCTGGCTCGAACTCACTGGTGGCCCTGGCTAAAAAGCACGGTGTCTCACCAGGCTTCATGTCCGGCAGAGGTAGTAACAGTGACGAGCAGTTAGAGGCTAGTCTACACGCAAAACATTATGGAGTGAGATGCAGGATCATTTATGTATAGTAAGACAGGCGCGTAAAAAATTAAGAAAACTCCTTCGGAAGATCGGGTTTTATGAAAAAACCACTGCATAAATCAATGACCCATAAAGTTTATTGAACTTTTCAATAATTAAGCTTTGGTTTTGAAGATTTAACACTTCTTTTATTACTTAAAGACGCCCAAAGTTAGGTTAAATTAGCTAAGCTCTAACTTTTTAACGGTTTTTTAACTGAGTATTCTGTTAGTCATAGTCATAGTCATTTATTCATAAAACAAGTAACTTGTATCTGAACTTATACAGAAATTACATATTGACAAACAACAAAAAATCAATAACAACAAAAAAAAATACAAATTAACATAAATTGATAAAATTAAATTAAATAAATTAAGTAAAAAAAAAATGGCTAGATCAATAAATTAGAATTAACAGAATGAAACAAAATGTTTCCGTACAGACAATATATAAAATGAAACAAAACCATACCGTGTTTAATTTTTGATGTACATTGTCAAACAGTGGAGTAGGTAATACACTCCCAAAGTTTGTGGAAAAAGTGACGACAAAATTCACCTTAAGTAAATAATGAAACCAATTAATATCTTATTAATCCTCATTCCATGTTTCCATTCGTAGATGGCACTAGAATCGTAAAGAGTAATCCACAAAACCCTGAATCAGTTCCCCAAAATTATAAAAACAACAAAACTATTGAAGAAATGAAATTAAAACTAAAATAATTGATAATATCACCGGAAAATCCCGCAGTGGAGATATTAGTCAATGGTCTGACTGGATATCAAATACCTGTCCAAGTTAAAAAGGAACCTAGGAATGCTGAAAGTAAGCATACAAATGAATATTTTGGATTGATTGGGGATTTGAGCCCGGTTGATGGCAATAGGCTCGTCCCCTACTACTTAAACATAAATGGCGAAATGTGGATCTCTATTAGGTACACCTCTGCGCAACCTAACGGGGAAACAAGGCGTGTGGTTATAAATAGTAGATATGTTATTAAAATAACGGGAGAATTATTATGGTCCAAGTGTGAATTTAACCAATAGATAAGTACCTACACATTTTTTAGCGAATCTTTCAGAAATCCAAAACACCAAAATATTTTCTTTTTTCACCTACTGAACCTAAGTAACTAAACACAAATATGGCAGATATAAAAAAAAGTAACGGAATTCTAATTCTATCTCATACAAACGCACATAATTATGTAGATAAACTTGAGTGCAGCCATTAATTGGTAGCTCTATTAAATTATTGAGGCGGAATCAATAACAACTAAGTTCCTACGACCTATCCATACACAAATCTCAATACAAACATCTGCAATGCACAAAACTTAACAAGATAAATCCCTGCATAGTAACTGTAAACCAATTCAGTGACCTTCAATTGTACTGACCTCAATTCCGAGTCGCCTACGTCATCGTCATACAAAATTTAATAGATAACTTTTATTACCATTGACTAAAGTTCAAAATCGTTCGAAACAGCGTTATTGATTGCATGCAGTAAACGCAAAGTGAATTATCAACTACCTGTGACGTCAGAATCTATTTTTATCTTTTCAAAGAGATTCGTTGGTAATGATTCATAATTTCGCGACAGTCATATATGTCAGGATGGCCGAGCGTTCTAAGGCGCTGCGTTCAGGTCGCAGTCCACTTCTGTGGGCGTGGGTTCGAATCCCACTTCTGACAAAAACGCTTTTTGCTTTTCCATTGTTTAGTTAGTCAGTTTAGAGAAAACAAAATGACCGAATTACTTTATTTTATCATCTTTTAAAACTTTTATCTAATTGCATTTTGTTTCCATTTAATAATTTTCAAACTTACATCTACTGCCAATGAATTGCGTCAAATTTTTCTATCGATTAACTCGGAAACAGGGGGGCTTGTGGCTAAATAACAATAGCTGCACGGGTCGATCGGCCAGGTTAAGCTACGCTTGCCGCGGTTGGTCCGTGGATGGGTGACCATCTTTACATACCAAGACCCCTCTGTGCCTCGGAAAGCACGTTAAGCCGTTGGTCCCGGCTGTCATTTGTGGATCTTTGACAGTCGTTACGGGTCGTCAGAAGCCCGAAAGTCTGACAACCAGTCTTACCAAGGGGTATCGTATTACCCAGTAACTGGGTTGTGGAGGTCAGATAGGCAGTCGCTCCATGTAAAATACTGGTATTCAGCTGCATCCGGTTAGACTGGAAGCCGACCCCAACATAGTTGGGAAAAGGCTAGGCAGATGATGATGATTAACTCGGAAACACAATTTTTATTCCACTTTCTATTTTAAAATCTTTATACTTCTTCTTCCAGTATCATCAGAATTCTTCGCCTCCTCAACTCCTGAAGCTCGCGAGGATTGGGAGCGCATCGTGGGAGGGTTCAAAGCCCCCAATGGCTCCATTCCCTACCAGGTCTCTCTTCGCGTATGGGGAACATGGCACTTCTGCGGGGCTTCTCTTGTGACGCCTAGAATTATACTCACTGCAGCTCACTGTGTTGACAGGTGAGTTAAAAAAAAAATCGCCTGTGAAGATCTATATTGTTTGCAGAGTAGTTTAACTTAGTACACACATAACATAACTCAAACTCAATTGTCAAAGGATCGAAAAGATGAAGCTAGGTGCCCATTCCAAAGCGTAGGTACCTATGGAGAAGAACGGGCAAGAAACTCCATGGACACTCTTTTAAAATCATGATATTGTTACTAAAAGTTGGTTACATCATTTATGTTGAAATTATCAATGTGAGAACTATGTAAAACGACGTGCATATTAAAAGCGTCCCTAATTAACACCAAAACTAAAATAACAACACAATTAACATACTCGTAACGTCTGTATTCCCCGAAAGTCTGCAAAATTGTAAATAATCTAAAGTCAATGCAGATTTGTACCTGTAGTTAAATACAAAGTATGCTTATACCGTCTTCCGTTTGTCTGCTGTGATATAATTTGCAGGCGCTGTTTAATGTGAAGATCTCAATTAAAACTATCCGCTTTGATAGTCCTGTAAGTTTCTGAACTGCAGGCCTAGCTACGCCAAAATGTATGGGAATGGACACGACGTAACCTTTCCGCAGGTAATGTCATTCCCATACATTTTGGCGTAGCGCTTGGCGTGAACGTTAACAGAAATGTGTTTTATCTCTAGGCACTGAACTTCTACTAAACCAAGTTATTAAATTACTCTGTAAAATATCGTCAGCATTGGATTACCATTCAATGGCTCAGTATCGTATTTTATCCTACAGTATTTTGTCCTATCCTATTATCCTACTAATTTTATAAATGTGATAGTTTGGATGATTGGATGTTTGTTACTCAATCACGTTAAAGCGGCTGAACGGATTTGGATGAAATTTGGCAAATGCACGAAAAGTTTTTATCTAGTGCGCATATTGTAACCATGACTTCAGCATATCATTCTAGATCTCCAAGCGCAGACATTTTTCGCCGGTTATTCAAAAAAAAATCAGCTGTTCCATACATTTTGACCGCGTAGGTATTGCACTTTTCTATGAAACAGCAGATTTTTTTTTATAACTGGCGAAAAATTTCTGCGGTAGGGTCTAGAATGATATGCTGAATTCATGGTTACAGTTTGCGCACTGGATAAAAACTTACCCTGTAGATCGTTTGGATACTTTTTATACCGATAGTACGGTCCCGCGGGTGAAACCGCCGGCAGAAGCTAGTTATATTATAAATGTGAATGTTTATAAGATAAAGATGTATTTACTCGTATTTGTTTAAACATGTGTAAAAAGATACATAAATATGCATACATGGATGGAAAGTTTAAAACTGTAGGTTCAACATGTTTTGCCATATTCGGCGTACAAAATAGCTTATAATATTTAGCCACAACCATAAATAAGATTTTTTATTATTATACACAATATTAAAACAATTCAAAAAGATACATAATCAGTCAATGCAAAAAATATAGTCAAATTATAAAACTTAAATTATAATTGAAACAGTAAAATTACTAATTTAAAATATTTATTAAGTTAACTAAATTCAAAATGTCTCATTCAAAAATTCCGTAACACAATAGTATCCCGTACTATGTTTAGCTGTTTGGATCTTTCTTACTCAATCACGCAGAAACAGTCTGAACGAATTTTGATGAAATTTGGCACACAGATAGTTCATATCTAATCAGCACCCTAATTGCGTAACTCACGATTAATCATAATCGGTTTCAAATTTGACAGTACAACAGCATTCAATGCGTTATTTACGTTGTTGAGCAGACACATTTTTCAAACATATAAAGCAATGGTTTAACAATCTGTTTTAAAACGAAACAGATTATGATGAATCGTGAGATACGCAATTAGGGTGCTGGATCAACACAAATTGATAGCAGTGGTGGCCAAATGGTAACGGCCGCGACTTACCGAGGTGTGGGTCGTGAGTTCGAACCGAGCCAGGCGCATTACTTTGTGTAAATGATTTCATCACCACTGCTCTCAAAACGGTGAAGGAAAACATCGTGAGGAAACCTGTCTGAGGAAAATGTCCTAGAACCAAAAAATTCGAAGACATATGTGACATCTACCAACCCGCACTGGGCCCGCGTGTTGGATTACGGCCCAATCTCTCTCACCGAGAGGAGGCCTGTGTCCCAGCAGTGGGAACATTATAAGCTGATGATGATGATCAACACAAATCTATATAATTATATAAAAGGAGAAACTGACTGACTGATCAATCAACGCACAGCCGAAACTGCTAGGACTAGGAACGTGAAATTTTACAAACGGCTTCCTTTTATAATGTAGGGGAGCACTAAGAAGGGGTTTTTGGAAATTCGACCTTTAAGGGGGTGAAAAGGGGGGATTTTGTCTGTATGAAAAATCTTATTCCTTGAGTTAATAAACTTGAAACTTCGCACAAATAATTATCTAAGTAAATTATAAAGTTGTTTATTTATTGTTTTTATAAACTACCTCCTAAAGGGGGATTGGGGGGTGTCAAAGTTTGTATGGAAGAATTTTAACGCGCGGTCTGATTAACTCGAAACTCAGTATTTATATCTAAAACCAAAAATAAATAATAACGTGTATCAGAATTTTTCGAAAATCTACCCCTAAAGGGGTAAAAAAGGTTAGTCCGTAATATTATAAGTGTGAAAGTTTGTGAAGATGATTGGATCTTTGTTACTCAATAATAGAAAAACGGCTAATCGGATTTGGATTAAATTTGGCACATAGATAGATTATAACCTAGATTAACACACAGGATACTTTTTATCTCGGTAGTACGTTCCCGCGGGATATTTTCTGACTTCCACGCGGGCGAAGCCGCGGGCGGAAGCTAGTTATTTATATAATGTTACATCGTGAGGACACGTACGACATGTACTAAAACCAAAAACATCTCACAGAGATGAGGCCTGTGTTCCTGCAGTGCGAACAATATAGGCTGATTATGTTTGGGAAAACTCACCTCACTAAACCTAATCTAAAAGCCATCACATCTTCCACATGTTTCCAGACTAAAACCACAATACTTCAAAGCAGTAGTTGGCACAAACCAACTCCGTGCTGGCGGCACAGCATACGACATTCGAAAGGTAGTCATCCATGAGGATTACGACGACTATGTCATTAAGAACGACATCGCCATTCTGTTCACTGAAAAGGAGATAGACTTCGGAAGCGAAGTGGACGCTGTGGAGCTGAATGATGAGCCAGTGATGAAGGGAGAAGAGCTGGTGCTGACTGGCTGGGGAACTACGTCGGTGAGTTTTGGTTTTCTTGTCAAGAAAGTTTTTCTTTTTTTTAAGATACAATATTTTCTTTTACGTCTTTGTGCAGTGTTTTGTTTCAATTATGAGTTTTCGTAGTTTTATTCGTTCGATAATTAAATTGAATAATTAAACCTTTGTTTGACAACAATGTAACCGAAACTAAGTCAAATATATCGCAAACAATTACTTACTTTCGACTGCTTGCTTGGACTACCTACTTCTTGTGTCAGGCAAGATGCAAGAAATATTAGTTTCCATTAAGTATCGTACTTTAGATACCTACAACACTATTTATTTATATTTACCTCAGAAAACAAAGATATACGAAAAGTACTTAAAAGTATTCAGACATCAATTTAAAAATTATTGGTGCCTGTAAAATATTTAATAGCAAGCAGTCCATATCACGCACATCGGTCAAAACTAACTAAGGCACCTGTATCACGCTGGCGATTAACGAGAAGCGAGTAGATCTAGCAACTAAAGACGAGTTGGCGAGCAAGTAGCAGCGAGTGCGAGAAGGCGAAAACCAATTAAGTACTCGCTGGTACAACCCGATTATTATAACTATGCACTTGGGGCTGTCAAAGCCAAAATAGTGGCAAGCTTTAATCCACCCGCCCGCCTGCCTTCCTACCTCACCGCTGACGCCTACCAGTACGGTCAGCATTCTCGTGTCGTCTGCACAGTTAATTTCGTTTAAAATACTGCTGCCGACGCTACCAATGCAGCCATCATGATAATAGGTATTTTGACGTTGACAGTTAAGGAAATCAGGTGTTAAACGCGATGTACAGAGGCCAGCGCATCAAGCTACCCCAATCTGTCAAATTTCTTTGATAGCTTTTCAACTTTATTACAGAGGAATATGGTTTATGTTCAGTTGGGAAAATTTGACAGTTTGGGATAGCTTGACCTGCTGGCGACTGTACGTTATGGTCTTATGGTCCATTCTCCTTGCAAATATTAGGTCTTTACCTATGAAATTGCCGTTCTGCAGTACTGGCCATTTCAAATCAAAATAATTTTTGTTTGGCTAAGAATTCTAATTTCAAATTAATTTTATTTTAAAAACATGGATTTTTTTTTCTAAAAGTAGTCATTTCTTTATTGATTAGTGTTACATTTTCATCGCATTTCAATCTTTTTCGTCATCATGGATACGTTAAAAATTCGAGTAATTATGGAATATGAATACCGTCGTGGCAGCAACGCGGCACAAGCGGCACGCAACATCAACGACGTTTACGGAGCTAACACTACAAACCAACGCACCACCTGTTATTGGTTTGCTCGCTTCCGTTCTGGAAATTTCGACCTGAAAAATGAACCTCGCGGTCGTCCGAAGACTTTGGTCGACAATGACGAATTAAAGGCGATTGTGGAAGCTGATGATACACAATCTACGGCTGAATTAGCAGCAGCTTTCGACGTTAGCGTCAAAACAATATTGGTCCATTTGCGTCAAATTGGCAAGGTAAAAAAGCTTGACAAATGGGTGCCCCACGAACTCAATGATCGCCAGCGCGAAGTACGCGTCGAGACGTGCCTTGCACTGCTCAACAGACACACAAATGAAGGAATTTTGAACCGCATTGTTACCTGCGATGAAAAATGGATTCTGTTTGATAACCGTAAGCGCTCAGCAAGTTGGTTGGATCCTGGTTCAGCACCTAAACAATGCCCTAAACGAAAACTTACCCCTAGAAAAGTGATGGTCACTGTTTGGTGGTCTAGCGCCGGTGTGATTCATCACAGCTTCTTACCAAACGGGGTGAGCATTACTGCAGATGTGTACTGTGAAGAACTGAACACAATGATGGAGAAGCTGGCGCATCTCCAACCAGCATTGGTCAATCGCTCGTCTCCGCTGCTCCTGCACGACAACGCGCGACCTCATACTGCACAGCAGACGGTCTCCAAGTTGCAAGAACTGGGGTTGGAAGCTCTCCGTCATCCGCCCTACTCACCAGACCTTGCGCCTACAGACTACTACTTTTTCCAGAATTTGGATAACTTCTTGGCGGGAAAAAAATTTAATACCCGAGAGGCAGTACAAAATGCCTTTGAAGAATTTGTTGCCTCCCGTCCAGCTGATTTTTTTAAGAAGGGCATCAATAAACTGCCACTGCGATGGCAAAGATGCATTGATTGCATGGGTGATTACTTCGATTAATACAAATAAAAAATTCATGAAAAAAATTCGTTTAAATTTTTTCATACAAAACGGCAATTTCATAGGTAAAGACCTATTATAAACACCAAGTCTACTTGTCCACAGTACCCAGGCCGCCTGCCCAACGACCTGATGCAGCTGGAACTGAGATCCATCACGTATGAAGAGTGCAAAGAGGCACACAAGAGCGTTAATGCTGTATTCGAGACCCAGATCTGCGCGATGACGAAGGCTGGAGAAGGGGCTTGTCATGTAAGTTACTCTTATTTTTGATATCACACACTGAATACGTTTTTCTTTAGGCCCCTCGCCCATGGCTACTTTTTGTAGCGATGCGCTACAAAAAGTCCATGCTTCTGGATCTCTACTATCGCGCGTCAGTCACGATTGCATCTTGCAACGTGCGACAGGAACGATGCAAACGCGCGGCCGTATCGAAACATCGATACAGCGGCAAAAAGAAAGATATGCCTAATAAGATCGCGACTGAAGCGCAACAGCATCGCGGTAGTAGCGATAATCTGAGCGAAGGTGCACAGCCAGCGAGAGCATCGCGGCTGTATCAATACACATGCGCGACAGCATCGCTACAAAAAGTCGCCGAGGGTGGGGCCTCTTAGAGCAGTAGTAACCCAGTGGAATCGGCCGCGACTTACGAGTTGTGGGTCGTATGTTAGAACCCTGTCAGGCGCTTTACTTGTGTAAACTATTTCATCGGTGAAGGAAAACATCGTGAGGAAACCGGCATGTCTCAATATTATTTTCACATTCAATCAAAGGCTGGAGAGAAGTGAAAGTTATATTCATCCCAAAGCCAGGTAAAGGTGACTACACTAACGCCAAATCCCACCGACCAATCAGCCTGACCTCTTTTCTACTGAAAACACTGGAAAGGTTATGTGATAGGGAGCTGAGAGACGGCGCCCTCAAAACCATACCGCTACACGGTAACCAACACGCGTATAGCTCAGGTAAGTCGACCGAATCTGCTCTTCATCAAGTGGTCAGTCAGATAGAAGAAGCAATACACCAAAAAGGCACCTGCCTGGGCACCTTCATAGACATCGAAGGAGCCTTCGACAAAACCAATTTCTCAAGCATCGGAAGCGCCCTCTCCAGACATGGGGTAGATCAGGTACTAACGGACTGGATTACAAACATGCTTAGCAAACGAGTGGTTCGCTTGGAGGACGAGCAGCAGCTGGCCATGATAGCCAGAGGCTGCCCCCAAGCACTACGTATCGTAGAGAGATGGTGTAGGGAATTTGAGCTATCAGTTAACCCCACCAAAACTGAACTAGTAATGTTCACCCATAAACGAGCATTAGGCCCTTTCTGCCTACCGAAACTATTCAACACGGAACTTCAGTTGGCCAATGAAGTTAAGTATCTCGGGGTTACTTTGGACAGTAAGCTAAACTGGAGCAGTCATTTGGACACCAAGCTAAACAGGGCCTGCATCACATTCTGGCAGTGCAGGAAAATGATTGGTGAGAAGTGGGGTCTATCCCCCAAAATTATACTATGGCTGTACACTGCAGTAATCCGCCCCATGATCACCTACGGGGCCGTGGTCTGGTGGCCCCGCACCAAGCTAGTTACAGCTACCAACAAACTACAGCGCATGCAAAGACTAGCCTGCATGGCGACCACGGGCTGCATGAGGACTACTCCGACTGCAGCGATCGAGGCCATGCTGGGGCTGCCGCCGCTCCACCTGTTCATTCAGCAGGAAGCAACGATGGCGGCGGTGCGTCTAAAGGCTACAAATCTATGGAGTAAGACAGACACACAACACACCGGGCTGCTTAAGGAACTCAACAGTGAGTTCCCCATTACGAAGGCAATAAATGACCGAGTGCCCAAACAATTTATCTTTGATAAAAAATACAGAATCCAACTGCATGAGGATCGACGATGCGAAGGCTTGCGCCCCGCAGAGCTGCGTATCTTCACGGACGGATCAAAAACAGGTAGTGGCACAGGGGCTGGAGTCTTCTCGGAGGACCTCAACATCCACATAGCCACACCACTGGGGGTCCATAACACAGTGTTCCAGGCCGAATGCATGGGCATCTCCCTTGCCGCGTCTGCTATCATAGCCAGGGAAGTTAAGGATCACTCGATTCGTATACTCTCAGACAGCATGGCTGTTCTGCAAGCGCTGAACAGTCACACGGTTGACTCTGGGCTGATACACGAGTGCCACCAGCGCCTCAACGAGGTAGGTAGCCTCAACAATATTACCATTCAGTGGATCAAGGGACACAGCGGTTCGCTAGGCAACGATGCAGCCGATGAACTTGCCAGGAGGGGGTCGAGCATGACACCAGTGGGACCAGAACCCATTGCGCCACTTCCCTTCGGGTATCTACGCACTCTGGTAAGGAAACGAACCAGGGATCATCATCACAAAATATGGATGGACCTAAGTGAGTGCAGGCAGGCTAAGGAAGCACTTCCTGCGTTCGATGTCCGCCTCACGAAACAGGTTCTCCGTTTAACAAAACCACAGCTGCGTACAGTTACAGCAGCCGTAACTGGCCATGGGTCATTTAATAAACATCTCTTTGTCATAGGAGTAACAGACAGTCCGCTGTGCAGGGCCTGCATGGAGGACGACGAGACAGCGGCTCATGTGCTGTTAAACTGCCCGGCGGTTGCTAATTACAGGGCAAAATACTTCGGTAACCCAGGTACCCTAAGTGAGATTGTCAGCAACACCAAGGCGTTGCTGGCCTTTTTCGAGGAGCTGGGGTGGATCGAATGACCGATTCTCCCACCCGTACGCAAAATACGCGCTTTGACGTGGAGTTGCGGACAACAGCCCGTTTTACCTATTACCCTATTTCACATTCAATCTCAATCTCAATATTCCAGGGCGACTCCGGTGGTCCATTGGTGAGGGAAGGTCGTCAGATCGGCATCGTGTCGTGGGGCATACCCTGTGCTCGCGGCAAACCTGATGTCTACACAAAGGTACCACCATCCTAGACGTAAATAGGTAGTAGTTTGGATGAGATAGTTTGTTGCATAGTGTGAAAGAAAGAAAAGATAGAAAAAAAATGCGTTTATTAAGCATAAGGGCGTGTCAGATTTTTACTGACTAAAACCCACCGGTGTTCCTTCAGTTGCCTGTGTGCCAGGGGCCACGGTAAAATTGTGTTAACCCTAGCAACACTTTATTCATTTCAAATTGAGTCTTATTGCGTTGCAATAAGATTGAGTTATCTGCGGTAGATATACCACGATACACATTTTTTGAAAAAAATACCTATTTCAAAATTTACTGAAATCGACTATGTATTTAATTATGAACAAACTACTTTCAGGACTCACGTTTATTCTGTTACTCCGTGTATACTTACACCGTCTTTCGCCTCCCTAGGTTGAAGCCTTCATGCGTTGGATAGAGAAGACCCTGTATGATGATGACGAGGACCACGTGAAGTACATCCACCAACACAAGCACCACCGAAGGACCAATAGACACTGAGCTAAAGTACCTGACTAATGTTATATGTATTGTGTTTGTACAGAATGTATGTGAATGAAATAAAAATAATAATAATTAGTGATTTATTCTTCTGTAAATTGGTTCAAAAAACACTTTTATACGTCAAAAGTAAAAAAAAACCTGCACGGGCACTTATGAAAACGAAAAACCTACAAATTGGAGCCGTACACCTAGCTTCTGGCTAGGCGTACGGCTCCAATTTGTAGGAAAGAAGTGCCGGCAAGAAACTCCGCGGTTACTCTTTTAAAAATAATTGGCTTTTACAATGTTTTCAAATAACAGTATGTATGGGAGGACAGTGCAGGCCTGTCAATAAGTAGGTACCAGGTATTGAGAAGCTTAAAAATAATGAATAGAAAATCGTCTACAAATCTACAGTCTGTAAGGCTTAAAGGTACCTCAGACCAGACCCACAGACTCAAGAATGACCAGACCAACTTAACTCAGATCTCAAGTGCGTATGCGGCACCTCCCCACAGACAATAGCTCACCTACCATCCTGCGCCGCATGCTGTGCGTTTGACGATCTTATGACTGCGTCAGCGAGCGGAGTTCATGCAGCAGAATTTTGGGCCAGAGATGTTTGAATTTTTTGCCATCGATAAGTTAAGAAGAGTAACGTATATTTTGAAACTAGGTAAGTTCGGTGTTTCATAACAGACTACTCAGAATGCCCCTTTGGTCTCGTGGTCGCATGTGCGATGAGCGTAAAGTCTTAGATTCGATTCCGAGGTCGGACACACCAATTCTTATACCACTACTTGTTATGCAAACAACAGTGAGTAAAAGTACGGTAGCCAAAAGAGATAAGTGATCAGGGCCGTCAGATATAGATAAAGTTTAATAAGAATTCGATGGATTTTTTCAAAAATAGAAACTTTTTCCAAAAAATAAAACAACCTACTTCCAAAAACACTACAAAATTTAAAAATAACTTTAATTTGGGAAGGTGGTGACTTTGGATAGGTATGTATTTTAAGTTTTTCACTTTTTAGCTACAGTACGTACCCCATTCGAAATGTCATCATCCTTGGGGTCAAAACAATGCATATTTATGCGATAGCAGCAACCGCGGTTGATTTGCTGTCATTTTTGAAGAGTTCCGTTGTCTGTAGAAGCTATAGCAAAAACTACCCAAAAAAATATATACAAATGTGGTACCATCCCTGAAGTCCCTATCCATTAAAAAATAACTTCCGATTTTTTTTTATTTTTTTTTATTAATGTTCAAAAAGTAGATCGCAGAGTTTAAAATAATACACTAAGAACCACAGAAGCCTTTGATGGCTTAAACATGGCTAGTGAGTTCGAAACAAAAATATATTTAATATAGGTACTTACTACAAAAAACTTTGGCGGAATCGATCCACAAAGGCCAGAGATTCCACTGTAGGTACATACATACAAAAAAAACCAGACGAATTGAGAACCTCCTCCTTTTTGAAGTCGGTTAATAAGAAAATAAAACACAAACAGTTTCGATATAAAATATGCTATATTTAAAGCATGCATAAATCTAATATCACAGCAGTCTATCGCGACTGTCCTTTCAATAAAACATATTATTAATAATTATTATCAATTACACAATACATTAAAATCTTTATCAAAATGTACCATTTCTCTCCTTAATTACGAATTCACCATAATAAGCTACAATAAAAAATATACATAAATTAAGCCATGCCAGTCTTGCCAAGCGGTTATCGTGTTGCCCAGTAACTGGGTTGTGGAGGTCAGATAGGCTGCAGCTCCAAGTAAAATACTGGTATTCAGCTGCGTCTGGTAAGACTGGAAGCTGACCCCAACATAGTTGGGAAAAGGTGAACATAATTGAAAAATAATGGTGAAATAGCAACAGACTTTTCTCTCACTACTGTCGACGAAAAATAATTTTAAAATACTAACAGTAACTATACACAAATTGTTAGTTCATAAAACTAATTCTTGAAAGGAGAATACTCATTCCGTACCCATCAGAAATTATTTAAAAAAAATATTACGTCCATTAAGTAGAAAATTACTTCTAAAATGTTCATTATCCTTTTTGTATTAAAATATATTTTTCCTTGTTCCTACACAAAATCACCCTTTTTCTATATACCTCAGAATAAGTCACTTTACCTACTTTAAACATGCACTGTTTCTAGTACAACTTGGTATAATGGTAGTCTTATTCTGTAACACAATTTTACTCAGAATGTCATACCCATGACAATTTGATATGACATTGATGACATTCACTTTCGGAATGTCATCTAAAGTAATTTTTAGTTCGAAGTGTTTTTAATGCTACTTATGTTTCTACTTCGTTTCCGGTTTGAAATTATGTTACACTAATACCCCACTGATAGTGAAATTATTTCATGGTTTTCAGCCATGACTTTTTTGGAACAATTTTGATTTTATTTGCCAGCAGTACAATCAAAAATAGTTCTGAGTTAAAACTGACAGAACGCAGACTATTTTTCCAGTCTTATCACTCGTGAAAAGCAATTTATCACCACTTTTAAAAACAAACCCACATATTATTTCAATAAAAGGAGCGAACTTTAATCATTCCTTAAAAATTACCTTTGTCCAAAAAGGTACCTAAAAAATCATTAAATCAAACCCCTTATACTTATTTTATGTACATACATCAGGCTTGAGACGAGTTTTAAAAATTCTCAAAAATTTCGAACACAATTTTCAGACTTAAGAATTTTTTACATCATTTCTAAAATGTAAATAGACACAACTACGATTAATATTCTTACACGAATCCATACATAGTCGAAGAATTCTTGAACATCTTCATTGAAAATATAATCATAGATTTCATTTTCTGCGCTCTCCGTGCTATTTTTTTCAACAAATTTATAATTATTTTCTAAATTGGTAGCATCTTTACCAAAAATACCAAAGTTCACAACATTTTGGCTATCAACAACTTCTAATGTCACCTGATTAGGAATTCCGTTGACATTTGTTTCGAATTTGAAATTTTCTGTTGGTACCACTGCCGGTGACTGGATGATTGGATATTGGGAGTTTTGTTTCGTGAAGTTGGCAGTGATGGAAATTCTTTCGAAGAGAATGTTTGATTTTTCAGATCTGCAACAAGTATAATGATTTATTAATTTATTGTATTTCAAAATCAAATGATATAAGTATGCAAATATTGCAGCTAATTTATTTGCGTTTTCAAAGTCCATATAATTGCCCTCTTTTGTTAGTTTATCCAGATTTCGCCAAGCGGTTGGTCGACTCTTCACGTGACCAGATGGCTGGCCTATTTTTTGACCAAAGAATCAGCATTGCCATACAACGTGGCAATGCTGCTAGCCTTTTGGGCACTTTTCCTGTTGACAACGATGCGGACGAATTTTGCGATGCCCTTTGCCTCTGTTCTTTTTTGTTTATACTTATACATATTACTACTTTTAAGACGGTTAGCTTTTAAATTATGTAAATATTTTAAGATAATTAAATTAACAGCACATATTGAAATGCTGAACAAGTTCTGAAAATTAAATCCAACCTATTCGATAAATGCTTGTACATGACTTACCCTGATACAACGCAGGTCTGGGTAACAATGTTGTGGTTGGCACTGAAGGGACGGTTTCCGTTGAATACTGCTAAACTGTAGGTCGCTTCGGGTTTAGCAACTGAAAAGAAGAAGGGGAAATATTAATTTAATTTACATAACATTACGCCTGTAATCCCAGAAGGGCTAGGCAGAAGATGGCGTGATAGATATAGTGTTCCTTATGTTGTATTGAATACAATGTAACTTGGGGAATACTGTACCCATTTATTTTTGTTCTTGTTTTGTTTGTGTATGTGTAATAAGTAATTTAACGTAATGATACTAAAATAGTTTTAGTAATTCTAACAAAATTATGGGTAATGTGCCTTAAATAAATGAAAATATTAATATTTAAAAAGTGTGTCATTCACTAATATACAGATGGAATTTGCAGTCTCCTAGTCAAGTGACATGACATGGCAATCACCTTCAATAATCTTGTTTCAATAACAATTAATTATTATCAATTGACACATTTGCAGCGTTTGCCGCCCACTGCTTCTTGGAGACTGCTAACGTTCATTGCCCCCAAAGTAATATAATAATCATCATGATTGACAAACAGAACCTTGGTCGCAATTTGGTCAACATATTTACCAAGGCGATTATTGCGTAAAACACAACAGCAGTGCCATTTTGACAGTTCAACAATATTCAATGCGTTATTTACGTTGTTGAGCAGAGGAATCTTTCGAACTTATGAATCAATGAATTCGGTATTTCGTTCACTCGTTCGTTACACTATTAGGGTGCCGAGGGATCACATTTTGACAGTTTAAGGTAAAACAAGTCCACATTTTTTCCATACATACTTCGGGAGGGTTTTACTCCACTGTTTGACTATGTACATCAAAACTTAATCATGGTGTGGTTTTGTCTCATTATTAATATTGTCGGTACGGAAACAGAATACTAAAATAAAAAGCCATTAAAAAGTTATGAGCCAATAAAGATTCGTTTTTCTTGATAATTTAACGTAACTTTGGACATGTTTAAGTAATAAAAGAAGTGTAAAATCTCCAAAACTAAGTCGGTACCGACAAAGCTCAATTATCGAAAAGTTCAATAAACTTAATTAGTCATTGATTTATGCAGTGGTTTTTTCAGAAAACCCGATCTTCCGAAGGACTTCGGAAGAATTCCGGAGAATTTTTACGCGCCTGTCTTACTATAACTGATCCTGCAGATCACTCAATAATGTTGTGCGTGTAGACTATCATCTAACTGCTTATCACTGATACTACCTCTGTCGGACTCGAAGCCTGGCGATACAGCGTGCTTTTTAGCCAGGCCCACCAGTGTGTTCGAGCCCGCGACTAGTGTAACCTTAATAATATTCATTGGGTTATATAGGTTGTTGCATTAGGATGCAGAAGTCTTTACGAACGTTTTCCTTCTCATACGTCATTATATCTAATTAAAATTGACGAAAACGTGGATAGGACTTTACCTGTAGATCCAGTCTTGACATAGAAATCACAGCAGAAGCTCCTATGGCAGATAGTCTCTTTATAACCCTTGGAGCTGGCTTCAAGATCCAGCTGCTTAATGACGTATTGACTCAAGTTTTCACTAAGGAAGCCGAAGGTCGAAGGTACCACAGGAGCATCTGAAATTAAAGAATATTGATATAGCGGCTAAGCCAAAAATATTGACCAGGATTAGGGTCCGGCAGAGAGCAGTGCTGGCCCAAAAGTAACGGCCCCAATTTACGAGTTGTAGGTCCTGGGTTTGAACCCAGGTAAGCCCTTTACTTAGTGTACCTATTTCGTTTCATCACCACAGCTCTCAAACGGTGATGAAAAACGTCGTGAGGAAACCGGAATGTCTTAGAGAAAAAACATTCAAAGACATGTGACATCGACCAACCCGCACCGGACCCGCGTGATAGATTATGGCGCACTCCCGTTTCTTAGAGGGGAAGCCTTTGTCCCAGCAGTGGGAACATTATTGGCTGATTATGAAAATGACATGGTTTTTTTTGTTGAGCTTCGGAAATCATCAAATAATTTCTCCCGCTCTGGGTGGAGCAGGAGAGCATGTCAGACTTTTACTGACTAAAACCCACCCGTGTTCCCTCAGCTGCCTGTGTGCCAGGGGCCACGATATCTCTTTCGAACAACCCGCACAAAATGAGGTGGTTGGACGACATTGTTGCCATCGCAGGTAAAACCTAGATGAGGCTGACACAGGAGCGTGGGAAATGGCACAAGCAAAGAGAGGCCAATGCCCTGAAGGCTTCGCACGTCGCTTTCTATTGTATACATTTCTCGGTTCAAAACTGTCAACAGTCTACTAGGAAACGTCATTTTCGTCTACTCTTCCGTCGTCAAAACGCTTCTCTACAGTTCTCGTGGTAAACCTGCAGCAGTGGGTGAAATCAACCTGATGATGATGATGAAGGTACCCTATGTTCTAAAGTCGGTTAATGTAGCAAAACGTGCATAGATATAGCTTCTTTCAACGTAGTTAGTTAGTTCATCATCTTCATTTCAGCCGAAAGACGTCCACTGCTGGACACAGGCCTCCTCCAAAAGGGGATGTTTGCCATAATCGGCACGCTTGGCAAGCGGGTTGACGATGGCAGAATAGTGATAAAATGCATAGAAAACGCTGCTGCCCATTCTCTAGTAAGTTTCTTAGTCACCTTCTACGACACCCACGGGAATAAATGGGATGGTGCTATTCTTTTACATCCGGCATCACACGGAACGTTAACTAGTTACAATAGCAACATTTTGTCACAACCTTCAACTGTTGAAATCACAACAAGCAAAACTACACAAATGTTAAATTGCTAAATTGACTGCAATTTTTCAGAAAAATAAGTAAAAATAAACGCGGTCAAGTGCGAGTCGGACTCGAACACGAATGGTTCCGTAGCACCGTACAACATCTAAAAAATATTTTTTAAATGCTTTATTGAAAAAAAAAAACACGTTTCTTGTATGGAGGACCCCAATCAATTTGTAACTTTCTTATTATAGCGGCCACACACACCCATACATGCACTGACACACACATACCATTCAGACACACTTGTACACACTCTGTGACCGAAAATTAACATCAAGGGTCGATCTAAATTATGTTTCAAAAGATGCAGCCCAGTGACAAGCGGATGGACGGATAGCTTTAGTAGTAGGGTCCCATTAGGGTTCTTTGGATACGAAACCCTAAATACTCGTAAATAACTTAAAATTACAAAGCATCTATTCGTATACCTATTAACGACCGACGTCATAAATATTTCCTATGATCATTATCTAACATCATACGATGCTCACGCGACGTGTGCACACGATGAACTTAGGAAAACATGTTTGTAATCAATGTATGAAAACACGCCTTGACGTCCTTAGATTAGGATTAGTAGTCATTTCAGTGATTTGAAAATATGTTTTGGAGCTTGTTTACGTACGTCATAGGTAATGATGATTAGATTGATAAATAAATAGAATAGTACAGGGTGGCAGGGCATTAACGCAATCAACAATCAATCAACTCAGCCTATCGCAGTCCACTGCTGGACATAGGCCTCTCCCAGGCTGCGCCACAACACTCTATCCTCCGCGTTCCGCATCCAGTCTGTCCCAGCCACCTTTTTAAGGTCGTCGGTCCATCTAGCTGGGGGGCGTCCCACACTACGTTTGCCAAGACGCGGTCTCCACTCCAGGACTCGTCTGCTCCACCGTCCATCGGTCCTTCGTAGAACATGGCCAGCCCACTGCCATTTTAGCGTGCTCACTCTACAAGCTATGTCGGTAACTCCGGTTCTTGGGCATTAACACGCAAACCATAAATTAAGCACGTGAATCTGGACGCCCTAGTGTAGAAATTTTTATAGCGGTCAAAATGTATGGGAACAGCCATTTTTTTTTAATAACCAACGAATAATTTCAATTGAGGGGGAATCTATGGTAGGTTGAGCGTCGATGACTCCCTGTATTTTCCAGGTCTTTTTATCAGAAGTCGGACTTAAAAAAACATTTTTAGAAGGTACAGAAGGTAAGAGAAACATAGACCCGACAAACATTTCCCAGGACCCTTCTGGGTCGCATTCGCATAAATTGTTATTACAAATAATTCGATAATAATAAAGAATCTTCAAACCAGAGTAGACGATGTTATTGGCACATATCAAGGAAGCATTCTATAGGTATCAACACATTCATTTAGACCCGATCCATCAATAATGGTTATGATCGGTCAATTGAAAAATGAACAAAACAGAAACGACCATTCTGAAAGTACCTACATTTATTACAAGCACAAATTGCGTGTATGAAAAGAGGGCATAATCCTATTAATTTTATAAATGTGAAAGTTTGTGAAGATGTTTGGATGTTTATTACTCAATCACGCAAAAACGGCTAAACGGATGTAGATGAAATTTGGCACACAGATCGTTTATAACCTGAAATAACACATAGGATACTTTTTATCCAGGTACTACGTTTCCACGGGAAAAGAGCGAAGCCGTTAGCAAAAGCTAGTCGGCCTATAATATTCCCGCTGTTAGCACATGGGCCTCTTCTCAGTGAGAGGGAATCCGCCGGGTACGGATTGGTAGACATCACATGTCTACGAATTTAAGGTTCTAGGACATGCCGGTTTCCTCACGACGTGATGTAAATAATTAGAAAACAAAAAAAAAAAACTGGAAATAAAGCCAAAATCTTACCATTTCCGCCATTCTTGTGTAGCTCAGCAACTGCCAATTTGTCAGTACCAATCTTCAAGCCAGCTTTTCCAGAATAAATTCCAGAAGCAGACACCAAGTTGGCGTTGGTGACGTAGGACCAAGATGGAGCGAACTGGGCAGCTGTAACAATAAGGTATTTGTTTATATAATCACTGCAAGTCTTCATTGAGCTTGAGGCAGTAGCAGCTTTAAATCAAGTAGACAAAAACTACTGGATTCTTGCCATGTTTGGCAAAGTTGACAGAATTGTGTCGCTATCACCTGCCTAGGCTTTTCGCTACTATGTTAGAGATGGGTTTCATTCTAACCGGGTGCAGCTGAAAACCAGTATGTAACAGAACTGCGTCTTCTAAAGCAGGAAATCGTGAATTTACCTACTGATTTTGTTTCTAGAATGTTAAAACTTTGGAAACCTTAACACAAGACCTTAATCTGCACAACTTAAAATAGAAAATATAACAGTTTTTTTTTTTAAAGAAGATCTCTTTGGTCTAACAGTCGCAAGCGCATGAGGTCCTGGGTCTGATTTCAAGATCAGGTAAAGTGTTATTAGGTTCTTCCACCTGGATTTTCTTATTAGCAGCCTGGTTGATGGCATAGGCTAGCCGCCTATTACAAGGGGCTTAAAAATAACTGGCGAAATGTGTACACATCTGCCTAATCCTTCTGGGTATACAAGCGTGATGTTATTGTGTTTTAAATAAGACATTGACCCATCTTACAAAACTCACCATTCAAGAAAGAAACCTCAGACTGCCAGTCTCCCGTCATGACGAAGTTCTTCACTCCCTTCAAATGCTTTTCATCATACAGAACTATATCTTCCTCCATCAGGACACCGAATGTCACTCCGAAGTCTGTGGTAAACGTCACCAGGTCTGAGTCTGATGTCGTGCAGTTGGCTACTCCGTTTTGTGGCTTTCTGGAACTAAATGTTTGAAGGTTGGTTATATAGGATTTTTTTTTTACCAGTGCGCAAATTTTTACCATGAATTTAGCATATAATTTTAGACTAGCGTGTAATACCGTGTTTCATAGAAAGGTGTAATACCTACTCGGTCAAACAGCTGATTTTATTTTTGTATAACCGACGAAAAATGTCTACTACTGTAGATAGATAGTGAATTAGCGATCAAAGAAACGATGGATGGACTGTGTGACAGATATATGGCTAGAAAGGGTGTGACCACGGAGATGACGACTAATAGAAGTGTGGAAGAAAAATACATGTTGCGCCGACCACAAATAAATAAGGTTAAGGGCAAGAGAATTATGATCATTAGACAGATAGAGAAATAGAATATGTATGCTATATAATGTACAGACGCCAGCACATCAGGCTACCCCAATCTGTCAAATTTCTTTGATAGATTTTCATCTTTATCACATAACTTCAAGGTTCTTGTTCAATTGGGAAAGTTTTATAGTTTAGTGTAGCTTGATGTGCTGGCGTCTGTACTTAAACTATTTTTTTACAAAAATCATAATCAGCCTGTAATGTTCCCACTGCTGGGACACAGGCCTCCTCTCTATGAGAAGAAGTGGGCTGTAATCCAACACGCGGGCCCAGTGCGGGTAGGTAGATGTTACAGGTCTGCGAATTTTTGGTTCTCATCGTTTCGAGAGCAATGGTGATGGAACATAATTACGCTAACTAAAGCGCCTTTTAGCTGTATGAAACCTTGAATTTATATTGTTTGAAATTATCATATTAAAAAACTATGTCAAAGAAGATAAATAACTAATCAGACATGGAAAAGTTTAAAAGATAATATACATATACATATAATTGAGGTTGTTCAAGTGCCATGAGACATCATTATCTGCATTGCAACAGTAATTAGGAGCAAAATGGTAATCGTGTTTTTTGTTATTGAAAAATTAAATTTAAAATTTAAAAAACCCCCGACCCTAACAAAAACTCTAGGAAGTAAAAATAATTATATTTATTTATAGGCCTTTTAAGATGAAGGTAATATTATGATCAAGGCATTGTAAAGGCGGGGGACGGTCAATGAAAACGCCAAACAGAGGCCTAGCATTTGCATTAGCCGTCCCCCGACTTGACAATGCCTTGATCAAAATATTACCTTCATCTTAAAAGGCCTATAAATATTATTATTTTTACTTTCTAGAGTTTTTGTTAGGGTTGGGGGTTTTTTAAATTTTTAATTTAATTTTTATTTCCTGCTTTTTAAACTTAATGTCTCTCGCTTAAATCTGCGCATCGTTGCGTATTTTTCCCACAGTGAAGTTTGTTACTAATTTATCCTCATTCCTCGTCCTGATCACTATTTATCTATAATCTATGCATTGAGTTAATACTTAATACTTTTGCTGTTTGTTGGTGAGTAACTTGGGCATCCTGGAAATTTCAGGTGTTACTCCAGCATCATTTCAATGTTACCTTGTTCGTCTAATATCATTGAAGTAATAGAATACAAAATTTCGAGTTGATCAGCCCCGTGGAAAATGCTCAAATCACTTCATCAACCAGAAAAGAGCTGGTAATGTGTGTGTATCTTATAACACCCCGTCGTTTTTGCGTCGGGGGTTAAAAATTGACATTACTAAGGGATGTTTTCCAATGCCAGATTTTGATCCGAGGAATAATTTTGAATTGTTGGCGGTTTGTCCATACAAAAACTGACAAAAGTTAATTTTATTCTAAGAATAAAATATATCTGACGCTGAAAAATCAGCTCTAAGTGTTATAAAACTTGTCCTTTTAAATTATATAAATTGAATGTGGTAGACTTTCAATTAATATATTTTAAAAAGACAACCTGATGTACCTATGTGTATAACTTAAGTTAGTTGTGCTTCACCAAGTGTGTTCGGGTCGGCATTATTCGGCACACACGAGCAGCCATATCGAATATGATCCAGGAAAATCCACTCGGCTTAGCCCGCATTTTGACGAGCCGACTCGAACAGGTTTTTTTTTTATTTCTACTTATTGCTGCATGGGCCATTGCTCTGAACCTCGATCACGCCTGATGCAAAGCGATGGATAAGGTCTATGACGAAACGAGCGTGCCCAGGAGACGCCTGTTCACTCTTGATTCAGAGCGGGTGGATTGCCATATGCACAGTAATTGCTTCACGTCCACTTTATTGAGCAACAAAAAAATGCCGAACCGAACGTACCGACCCGAACATCTACACCACCCATAAATTATGTGTGTAAAAGCTAGAAAATACTTACACAGCCACAATAGCTCCTTTCCTATCGAACACCAGATTGCTCCTCACCACCTCATGTCCTAGCTGGCACCTTGCCTTCTCATACAAATGCGCCACCACGTACAAGCCCGCTTGTCTTGACGCCTCCGATATGACGCTTATCGCCTGAAACAAAAGAATTACGATGTTTAAAAAACCATTTATTATGTCATAAAGGAATATTGTTTCTTTTTTTAAATAGCATAATATCGTGCCTGTTGTTTTCGAAGGTAGAGGTGACCTTAGTGGGCAAGTAAACCCACATTAATTTCGCCAGTTGTGCTTACGTAAGTACAGTCGCCAGCAGGTCAAGCTCTCCCAAACTGTCAAATTTTCCCAATTGAACATAAACCTTATTCCTTTGTTATAAAGTTGAAAAACTATCAAATAAATTTGACAGATTGGGGTAGCTTGATGTGCTGGCCTCTGTACAATGTCATAAGGTCACAATATATTGCAATTAACTTGACAAATCCATACTCCAGGCTGTTAGGTACTGAAAAATTCCTAATGAAAAACCCAATAACACCTCGCCCCATCTGGGTATCGAACCCAGGACCGCATGCTCAGCATTACCGCTAGTAGCGCTTGCGCCCTTGCTTGGCCCACTACCAATCAAGCAGTTTTTAATATGTTTATGAATAGAGAAATTAATCAGATGTAACATATGGCAGATGGTAACAAAGTATACAACCACTTTAGTAGATGCGGGAAAATAATATTTTTCCCCCGTCAGTATGAGCTAAAGCGCTACAAGGTTCTTTTAAAATCGGAACTAAAGCTGCCATCTTGTTTTTCCAACACATTGCACAAAACAGTTGCAGAAATGTTTACCAACAGCGCCCCCATCTGTCAACGTCATTTGCTTGCCAATAGATCCTTGTAGCATGATTTACGAGCATAGCTCTTGCCGTGGTCAACAGATTAACTAATAAACCAGATGGACCTAACTACTCAGAGCCCGATAGGCAGTAACAAATGTACCAATGCTTTTCTTTTTGTCAGTTCAACAACATACATTGCGTTATTAACGTAGTTGAGCAGACAAATTTTTGGAACATATGAAGCAATGGAGTACCAATATCCTTCAAAATGATTCAGATTCTGATGATGGTGTGTTGCGCAATAAGGTGCTGGGATACACCTGCCAATAGATTTCATAATAGCTTGCAAGTAGGTGCATGTCCAAGACCATTGTCTTTGGAATTACTCATAAAGTTGTTATGGGAAAATGGAACCTACTTACATGCCATTATGTAAGTTATTTACTGGCACGTGTCATGGGCATGTGATGCTGATGAGGATGGAGGAAACGAATGGGACCAAAAGAGTAGTTAGTATAATGGATTGAGAGCGAGAGAAAGACCAAAATAAATATGGATGGATTGTATCAGGAATGATATGAAAGAGAAGGGAGTGAATGATAGCGTGACGGTTGACAGTGGAGAACAGAGGAAAAAACGTCTTGCGTCGACCCCAAGTAACATGGTACAGACGCATCTACCCCAAACTGTCCAATTTAGCCAATTGAACATGAACCTTATGCTTATGTTATAAAGATAAAAATCTATTAAAAAAAAATGACAGATTGGGGTAGATTGATCTGCTGGCGTACAGACGCCATACAGACAACGGCAGGAAGATGATTAATGATTGCGTGGCTGTAAGACTTTTGTGAGGAGCATTCTACCCGTCAAGCTGAACAACTTTTCCTATCAAACCGGTTTTCGAATTTCAATTCACATCAAAGAAAAATTCACTTCCTACACAAATGAGAAATGGTTTTATTTCTCTAACGGCTGATTTTTCAACAGTCAGAAGATCACAAAACAGTCAAATCTGACAGTTTGGCATATCTTCTATACAAATGCTGTCAAACCGACATAGTTATTCCTCGGATAAAAGTTATCGGAGAAAAACTTTGACTTTGACTTTGAAAAACAGCCCTAAGCATATTTTTAAAACTAGATGAGGTCATCGTTTCCTATCTGACTACTCTGAGAAAAAAGGCCGAACCAAACTCAGAGGCATTGACATATTTATCAGTAATTAAAAGTGCAGAAACATTCATTTATTCATGTTTAGCAATATCAACATGATCTATATCTAGCAATTTACCTGATTCTGTCTCTAGTGTCCACGTGATGTAGCTCGCGCATGCGTCAAAAGTTGGGTGAGCTTCGTCAGAGCAAGAAAGAGCAACAACAATGCATATTTCGACTTGCGTTAGAAAGAGATGGATTGTAGCACGTGGGAATTGCATGGTCGTGAAGCTTTGTGAACGTGATTTTATTGTTGATAAGGCGGGCTCAACCTCATAATGATCGTTGCTATGCCAACGATTTTTACGCCATTGTATACCTACCGAACTTTATTGCTGCTATTAAAATGGATAGATTTTTCGAACAAACTTCGCTGTAAAAATTAATTTAAAAAAATAACTTACCTCATCATAGTTTTCAACAGATCCTGTTGGCTCCAGCGGAGACAGAACCAGAATATCAATGCCCTGAAAATAAAAACATTGTTAAGAATTTTACTGTAAAGATCCTATGTTTTTTTATGAAGATTTTTCTCAATTTCTTTGATGATAATGCAAAATATTATGTTAAGTAATGACATGCAGGTAAATAAAGTATTCAAAATGGTAAAACATCCTACATTATTAACAAAGGACTTTCAAAGTATTCAAGAATTAAAAATTTCAGCAAAAAAAAGAAGCGCGGAAATCTCAACCACGGATCTCAACTACTTTTTGATCACGCGTCAGCCATGTCATCGACCTAACAGCTGATCAACGCGTGGTGTTTATTTACAAAGATGTTCCGAATTTGAATTACCACGAGTGCACCGCGTGGTTTTCAGTTTTCATGTTTCCAAGGAAACGTTTTTAATTTGAATTTCGGTCGCGTTGTTTTGTTTGTCAAAAATGTTTTTAGTTTGCAGTTCGAAATGCTTCAGACAGTAAATCGTGTAGGCAATTCCTTTGAAATTAAAATAATTAATGATGGAAGGTTATCTCTGTTTTTCCTCTTGCGTTTATAAATGTGTGTTGCGCGAGTGTTTGGAAAACATTGTTATCGTAACATAACATGCTTGTGATCCCTGATACTCCTATTAAGGTGACTGTAGCTCTGCACTGGGACGTATGGCGTAAGTACTTTCGAATATTAAGGCTATTCAGTTACCTCGAGGTACCTAAATTGCACGAAACACTCGTAATCACCATCGCTTTGGTGAGACAGAGGGTCGTCTTGCGATGTCAAAATGATGGCGATTGCAATTAGGAGTGTGTTACGAGTGTTTTGAAGGTTATTATTTTAAGGTGTTTTTGTTACAGACAGAGATCAACAACACATTCCTTATAGTATTAGGTACGTATAAAATGTCAAACAATGTCTTCCTATTTTAATACATCAATGCTTCCCAAGATAGATTTGTCTTTGCTTTTCGACCGTTACTGGTGCCCATAGCAAGTAACCATGCAGGCACCCTAAGTTAAAGTAGCACAGACGTAATAATATCGCGGCGAGATTTTTTCGCGCACTCGGATCGATCTTCAACGCATTGCTTGTAACTGTGTTTTTTCCAAGCGCTGGGATGCACGTTGTTGAATTTTCAATGCTCGGTTCAAACCGACGGTTGAAAATCCAGTGCACAAAAAAATCTATACTCGCAACTCAGATTATGAAACAAAGGCAGATAGACCTCGCGGAACACCAAGAGTGAAGCCAAATAAACAAATACTAAAGCGTCGCATTGTATATAATGCGAGGCTTTAGTATTAGTTTTTTTGACTCTTGGGTGCTCCGCGCGATCTATCTGCCTTTGTTTTATAATCTAAACCAAAAAAAAACAAATACTAAAGCGTCGCATTGTATGTTACATAAAATGCGACGCTTTAGTATTTGGTTTTTTGGCCTCACTCTTGGTGTTCCGCGCGGTCTATCTGCCTTTAGACTCTAGACCTTAGACTTTAGAACTCTAGACTCGCAATAGCAAACGCTTTGCTTGCGAATGCATTACGTTATGCGGAAGGAATGGTCGTAGAGATTCCGCACGGTAGTAAAAAGTTATTAGGAGGACTTCTCCGACCAAGGTAACGCATTTTTTACATACTTTGTGTTTTGGGCCTAACTTTGCATGAAACGTGACTGTTCTCCTTTCGTTGCATTTTTTTTTGTGTCATGCATATGAGCTTATGACAACTAAGTTGCCTGTTGGTAGGAACATGCAACTACTTGCAAGTTACAAAAATTGCTGTCATACATTTCTAACAGAAATGTTCGTGCACGTGGAAACGTAGACTTTATTACGAAAATAGACAGTCTATTTTTAGTCGTACGATAGCAGACAGTGCAAAGACATTTCTACGCTCTTTATGATATTCTTATTAATATGACTCACCGTTTTGCCAGCATTGTGGATGAAAGGTGTAAACTCGCTTATTTCTTTGTTTTGTAGGTGTAACACACCTGCTTTGTAGGTCTGAAACAAAGATTATTATGTTAGCTACTGATTCAATTTGTTTATAAACCATGACCAGAATTTGTCCTATGATTTTGTCCTAAAAAGCTCAAAAATTGAAGGACCACGAGTAATTTGGTAAGATGTTAATTAAACATATAAAGATTAAGTTGGTAAATTCATAGTAGTTAATAAATTATTAACAACTTGGACGTTAGAAGATTTTTAAGAACTTTTTTAACTTAATAATTAAGAAAAAAAAAAAAACTTATTGATTCAAAGGCCCGTATAGGCCCAATTACATAGCTGTACAACACAATGCACCTAGAAACTACAAATAGGTAAGTTTTTATTTCACCGATTTACATTATGATGAACCTCCTTCCGAATGAAAGGGCCTACGTGACGAGTTGACGACGCGCGACGGTCCACGCATTCCCCTGCTTCGATATTTCAAAATTAGGGCGCAGGGAGATTCCTTCTCCAGAGAGAAAACGAACAACAACATTGAACGATAACGTGTGCATTAGAAAGAGACGGAGCAACAACACGCGGGGAACGCGTGAACGCATATGAAGTGGTAGTTGCATGGTGACATTTAAAGCTTTGTTTTAGTTGATTCAATTTTTATGATTAATGTCATTTTAAATGTCTTTGTTTTTTTTTTGTTATAAAATTGTGCTGTGAAATGCAGTTTATCGAAGCAATTACAATAATAGTGGATGGTAAAGAAAAGTTACTGGATATACCTACTAATTACCTTTATATTTGTTTATGTGAAATGAAATGCGTAAAAGTTTAATAAAAAATATCCTTAAGTTTTCGCATAATTTTTTCTCAAAAAATTATAGAAACAATTGAATAAATAGATGTCATTAAGATGATATATTATAAGTTATAAAATAACTGACGGAATACCAAATAGGTATTAAGTCATTAAATTGCTTTATGCCTTTCAAGGTTTTTTCTTTCATGAGAATGCAACACAAAAACTGTTTGAATAATTTTACATTTTGTTTATTCCTACCCACATTAATAATTAAGTATACTTAATTAAGAATAAGTAAAATGACTTGCATTGGAACAAGTAATTAACTGAAGGTTTTATTTATTTTAAAAACTTACTAAGTGTATATATTAAATTAAAAAGTAAATTAAAAACAAAAATTTCTCACCTCACTGGCTATCAAGGAACTCACACACATAAAACAAACCACTATGCTTAAAACCTTCATTGTTGTTTTTTATCACTGGCACAAAATAAAAATAAAAAATATAAATAGAATTCTATTAAATTTTCAAAAAGGTGCAGAAGTTCGTCCTTCCCAGTTGGCGCGCGGCGCGGTAATGCTGTGTTTTGCTTCTGAAACTCAGCCAGGGTGAATAATATTGCATCTGATTGTGGCCGGTACCACAATAATACCATTTAAAATATTGAAACGACATTAATAAGCCGGGTGCTTTCGGTTGCGTGGTATGGAGGAAAAGGGCAGTAAACAGCAGTTAAGATTTGTTATCGCTAGGTGTTAAATGATGTAATCTATTGCTTATCTTGCGGTAAATCGTGTGTAGGTTAATGTCACTAAGCTTGCAGAAAGAATACAAGCTGTTGGTGAATGGGACACTTCTTCACAATGGGTCTTAGCATTTTGCAGGTTTTATGTTTTGACAAAGTTCTCTTTACATTCTTTGTTTTTGGTAACGTTTTCTGCGCTACCAGCGGGCTTAGCATGATGCTTTGTATTTCTACGAAGAATAGACAGTGCTTTTTCAATACAAAGTGACATTTCGTTCCTAAATCTTTCGTTCCTGCTACAATCTGTCATTTAGTCTTTCGTTTCTAACGATATTTGTCTAGGTCCTTATAAATGTAGACTATTTCAGAAGAATATTTCTTCCCAAACTGTCAAAATCACACTGACAACAAACTTTCTACTCGACAGCCACAAAGTATATACGATTATCTACAAAATTACGATTCGTTTAGAACGCATAACTATGATAATGAATAGAAAAACATAGCTATCATATCCTATTGTACGAGTACATAATTTATTTAATAGTCATGTCTATTCTTCCGTCGACAAATCGGTGCTCGTGCTAAGCCTGCTGGCCAATCAAAACTAAGTAATAAAGCTCCGGTTGTCTACACTAAAATAGCCACCAATTTCTTACGAATTTTCTGCAGTCTTGCTATGGCATTCCTAAATCTCTTCTGAAAGATATTAGGTACTAAAACAATGAATTTAAAAGAGTAATCGTGAAGTTTGTTGCCAGCTCTTATCCACAGGAAGCGACCAATTGGAACCCTGCACCTAGCTTTTGACGTTTCGTAAGTGCCCATGTAGGTTTATGTAAAATAAAATAATTTGAAAATGAAATGTCTGAAAGACCAGCTGCGGACAATACTGCACCATCATTTGAATAGCCTTTCATGCTCCTCTCTTAGGCAAAAGCCTCCTCCCATGACTTCTATTTCTCTCGATTGTGCCGCCTCTCGTCAATTCTTGAGATCCATCAAAAGCAAACAGCCATCTTCTTCTTTGTATTCCGTGACCCTAGCTTTGGCAGGGCTCGAATCAAGTTTTATAGCTAGACGGCCAAAATGGTAAGCCACAGTTCTAACGCAATCCTGTAGACATGGGCTGGACATGGTCAAGGCCGTAAAGCCACAACAGCTTTTTGAAGTGTGTCCTCCCACTCACTGGCGAACGGCTTATCCTGTGGCGAGATGATGCTTCCCTACTAAACCCATTCGTTCTACATGCAGAAAATCTTGCACCTGGACATGAGTTGCCCTGGTTTTCCTGGAAGTCTTTAAATAGACTTCGGACTCAGCCAGGCCGCAGCAAAGAAAACCTGCACACGTGGAGATTCACAGATGACTCTGAACTGGAGTGTAAATGTGGTGCTGCTTAATCTAGCGTGTCAGGCCTAGACAAAAATCAATTATATTGTCTACACGCTACAGTTGATGGACGCTGATGAAGGTGCCACTCTCGTAGCAATATTCTGGGCTGACTGTATTTAGATTTCTATCGACACGCTAAGAAGACGACATTATCTGACAAAAACAGCAATTATGATTACTAAAACTACAGTCATGCATGACACAGGAAGCAAAGATTGCACTAAACATTATGCTAACAGATCATATCGCACATTTTGAGTTCAAATGTCAAACGATATAAATAGACATTCGTTGCGTCATTCTCATTGTAACTGAAATTACTTTGGGAAATAGATTAGGGGGCCGTGAGACGAAGGTGAACGATTAATGAAAATTACTCCATCGTAATTTTGAATCTTTCATTGAACATTACCGGATCTTACCAGCACCCTAATTGCGTAACTCACGATTCATCATAATCTGTATCGTTTTGAAACAGATTGTTAAACCATTGCTACATATGTTCGAAAAATGTGTCTGTTCGACAGCATAAATAACGCAATGAATATTGTTTAACTGTGAAGACGAAACCAATTATGATCAATCGTAAGTTACGCAATTAGGGTGCTGTTTTGTGAAACTTAAAGACCGTATTATTAAGGGAAATCTAGTCGCGATCTCGAACTCACTGGTGGGCCTGGCTTTAGCACGCTGTCTCACCAGGCATCGTGTCCGACAGAGATAGTATCAGTGATAAGCAGTTAGACGTTAGTCTACACGCACAACATTATTGAGTGAGATGCAGGATCATTTATAGTAAAACAGACGCGTAAAAAATTAAGAAAAGTCCTTCGCAACATCGGGTTTTATGAACAAATCATTGCATAAATCAATAAGCAATAAAGTTCATTGAACTTTTCGATATTTGAGCTTTCGCAGTACCAACTTGGTTTTGGAGATTTTACACTTCTTTTAATACTTAAACAAGCCCAAATTTAGGTTAAATTAGCAAGAATAACGAACCTTGTTTGGCTCCTTTTTAATGGCTTTTCTTTTAGTATTCTGTTTCCGTACAGACAATATCAAAAATAAGACAAAACCATATTGTACATTGTCGAACAGTGGAGTAATACACTGTCGAAGTTTATATGCAAAAAATATCGACTAGATTCACCTTAAGGTAAGTGACGAGTATTTACTAAAGTTTATTTTTCATACAAAAAGTTTTTTTTCCCTTCCATTCGAAAAGTGTCGTTTTTCCTCCATGAGCTCAGCAAAGTAGTTCTTTTCTACACTAGACTTTTTAGCGGGCAGTAATGAGATTTGAATTTGGAACATGGATCGTTAAATTCGAACGCAAATTGTATACATTACTGGCTGTAAGTGTTGGCTGCACGGTGCGGGGAGGCGCAGAAAAAAGCGCGAAACATATTATTTTGCTACCTTGTCATACAATCTACTATCGTGCAGCTGTGCTGCTGGAGAAGTCCTTGCGCCACTTCTTCTTCCTAGCTAAAGCACTAGGAAGTGTTGACGGGCGGGCGATAGGGGACTGTCTCATGTAAATTATACGTTCAAAAAGTGGTAATTCTCAGCCTTGTTTGAGTACCTAAATTGTATTGATTTTGATTGTTATTGATCTTATTTAGCTTTGAGTTATCAGTTCGATAGAGTATCATTTTTTTTTTTTTGATTTTGATATAGATTGACACTACTTGGACTTACCAGATGATCGGCGACTAGACCGAGGAATGAGGACTTGCTATGCCAAGCCAAGGCATATTAAAATTGTCGAACAGAGGAATTTTGAAAAATAATGTAGCAATTGGTTATTCCATCAAATACCTTCAGATTGTGATAGAAAGTGTGTTAATTTATTGGAGTGCTGAGACAAGGAAAGTAGTTCGAATACACCAGTCACCACTTCCTAGTGCTTCAGCTGGGAAGAAGAACTGGAGCAACAAATACCCTAGCAGCAACTCAGTTACTGGGTAACACGATATCCCTTGGTGTATTATGTAACCGTGCATAATGTTTCATGATATTGAATAGAAATTATACTTGTTGATCTTCATCAGCCTATACTCGTGACACTCACGTGTTTTCTACATTGTTGTGAATGAATGATTCAACCGTGATAAAATTGAAATCTGAAAGATTTCATCGGTAACTGATTGGGCTTACGATTATTCACAATCATAACTTAGGCTTTACATGACATGGCGCACAAGTTCCCATGATCCGTGTTCTAAGGAAAGGGAACACCGCGGTGGTTTTTGTTAGTAAGAGCACAAAATAAAGAGAGTACAGAAGGCAATCACATGTATGTACTTCGATTTTCATACCTACGCTCGGCGGTCGCGCTAGGGTTGTCAACTTTGGCTTATGCACAAAAAACTATCGTGGTAGTGGCACTCGTATTTAGGTCATTGCCATGATCACAATTAATCTCAACTGTAATGGTTATGATCGGCGGCGGGTGGCCCGGCCGGCTCGCCGAGCAGTTCTATCTTAACTATTTATAATGAGGAAGATGAGCGTATTTTTACCTTATAAGTACCTACTACAATAAATACCTAATATAAATTGTAAAAATACTACAAGGCCACAAAGTCATTTTCGCTTACCCACGACTAGTGATGTGCCGTTCCCGGGAATGTTCCCAAAGTGGGAATGTTCCCAAAGGAATCTTTCCAGTGCCCGGGAATATTCCCAATTGCTGGGAACGTGTCAGTGAAACCACATAGAATTATAATAAAAGTAAAAATATAGTAACATACAAAGTTACTGGTAAGATTTAGTAAGTAAGTAGATTTAACATGTAATGAGTACTCATTTAGTAACTTGTCGTTCATTGTATTAATTTTAGAAAGAGGTAAATACAAATTTCGAATGTAGGAGACTAGGAGGTTTAGAGATTCATCATCATCATCATCATCGTCATTTCAGCCGAAAGACGTACACTGCTGGACATAGGCCTCCCACAAGCTCCGCCACTTCGACCGGTTCTGTGCTTCTCGCATCCAGCGGACTCCTGCGGCCCTCACAAGGTCGTTAGTCCACCTTGTGGGAGGCCTTCCAACTTTACGTCTTCCGGTACGCGGTCACCACTCCAGAACTTTTCAGCCCCATCAGCCATCTGTTCTGCGAGCAATGTGCCCTGCCCACTGCCACTTAAGTTTGGCAATTCTTCGGACTATGTCGGTTACCTTAGTTCTCCTGCGGATCTCTTCATTCCTGATTCGATCACGCAGGGAAACTCCAAGCATAGCCCTCTCCATCGCCCTTTGGGTGACTTTAAGCCTTTTATGAGGCCCATTGTGAGCGACCACGTTTCGGTTTCATATGTCATCACTGGCAACACGCACTGGTCAAAGACTTTCGTGTTGAGACATTGCGGTATGTGGGACGAGAAGATATTGCGAAGCTTCCCGAACGCTGCCCAGCCGAGTCGGATTCGACGATTGACCTCTTTCTCGAAGTTGGACCTACCTAACTGGACAGTTTGTTCTAGGTAAATGTACTCGTCCACAACTTTCAGTGCAGCTCCTCCGACCGTTACGAGAGTGGGTGTTACATGGGCATTGGAAATGACCTTTGTGTTGTCCATGTTCATCCTCCATGGTGTCAGCCATGACAACTATATCATCGGCAAACCGAAGGTGAGTGATGTACTCGCCATTGATGTTGATGCCAGCCCCTTTTCAGTCCAGAACCTTGAAGACATCCTCCAGTGCAGCGGTGAAGAGTTTCGGAGAGATAACGTCTCCCTGTCTTACACCTCGCTGCAGAAGGATAGGTTTCGAGGTCCGGTCCTGGAGTCGGACTGACATGGTGGCGTTTTCGTACAGACACTTCAACACCGCCATGTACCGATAATCGATCTGGTACCGTTGGATGACTGCAGTACAGCCCACGTCCCGATCGAATCAAAGGCTTTTTAGTAGTCCACAAACTCTAAACAGAGGGGCAGATTACACTCTTCGCTCTTCTGTATAACCTGCCGCAGCGTATGTGTGTGGTCTACTGTGCTAAAGCCTTTACGGAACCCGGCTTGTTCGGGAGGCTGGAAGTCGTCAAACTTGCGCCCTGGACGGTTTGTGATGACTTCGGAGAACAGCTTGTAGACATGTCATAGAAGTGAGATGGGCCTATAATTCTTTTGAAGGGCATTGTCACCCTTCTTAGAGAAAAGTACCACCACACCTCTGTTCCATGCCTGTGGCGTTTTGCCCTCGAGTATGACGGAATCAAACAGCTTCTGGAGGGCCTTAAGAACGGGTTTCCCGCCGGCCTTTAGGAGTTCAGCTGTGATTCTGTCATCACCCGGCGCCTTGTTGTTTTTAAAGCTGCTTCAGAGCCATCCTAATCTCGTACAAGCTAACGTCCGATGTCTTCAGTATACTGTCGGGTCAATCTAGCTCTTGGGTCGTTTGCCAGATTCGTAACGGGCTTTCTTGTTGACTTGTATAACTGTCCATAGAATCTCTCAATCTCTCTCAACAGCTCAGGCTTGGTGGATACGATCCTGCCTTCATCGGTCTTCAGTTTCGGAAGCTGACTCTGCCCAATAGACAAATCCCTAGCAAAGACCTTGGAGCCTTTATTCCGTTTTATTGCGTCTTTAATACATTCTGTATTAAAGCGGCGGAGGACGCTTTTCAAGGACATAAAGATCTGTCTGTTAAACTGCCGGTACTCAAGCGCATCGTCTGAAGACTGCAGGACCTTCTCGCGCCTCTCCTTCATGAGCTGCAAAGTAGGATCACAGAGCCTCTTATTTTTATTGATACGATGGGCCTTGAAAAACTTAGACCCGACCGTATGGACAGTTTCCACGAACCCATCGTTACCCGCAACCCGTCGTTCAGAGATTATGTACAGACGCCAGCAGGTCAACCTACCCCAAACTGTCAAATTTTCCCAATTGAACATGAACCTTATTCCTTTGTGTTAAAGTTGAAAAACTATCAAAGAAATTTGACAGATTGGGGTAGCTTGATGTGCTGGCCTCTGTACAATATTTTGAAACGTTATTTAAATAGACTGGTAGAATACATTATTCTTTTTTTTTTGTGTTTTATCTTGCAATGAGTTTTTAAAAACTATGAGCAGATGAGTTGTAGGAAGGTCTGGCAGGGAAGAGTTATTCCTCATCAGGAGCAACTTTCATATGAATAACGAAGCTCTCTCCAAGTTATCCAATTGTAGGATGTTGCGTCTTTTAAGTCTGCTGACACAAGCTGGTATTGTGAGTTGAGCGGCCAATTTGTTGGGATGTCTCTACAGTCTGGATTGTTTGTTACGCCGACCCGGTTAGTTGGAGCCATAAATCATACAGAAAGGATAAGTAAATAACATTTCTCAAAATTAGCATCATACCTGCACAGTTAAAAGGATAGTTTTTTTGTTATCAGTTTAACTCTCCAACTACATCAATTAACTGCCGAAAATTCTCAGTAACACATTGTGGGTGTAAAAGATATGCATTTAATTTCTATCTTTTATTATTTTAAACATGCGATAAGAAACCTAATCTAAAAAGTTAAAAAAAGAAAAAATCTTTAACTTTTGTGTTAGTGTTCCCACTAACTGGGAATGTTCCCGGGCACATGGGAACATTCCCGGGCACATTCCCGTTGGGAAGTTACTGGGAACGGGAATGTTCCCACGGCACATCACTGCCCACGACTAACTAGGTACCTATTCTGTGTTACGTTAAAACGAACCATCGAAACACGAGCAAATACCTAGGTACTCACCTCTCTGGTCAACTCTACAACTGGTAGCTTAAAAAAAGACAATTCACAGTATTTAAACAACCGTCCACTGAACAGTTATAGTAACTTTTTTTGTTGCTCCGTTTTTGCATTTCACAGACGCGTGTCTCAGGGGCTGGCACTCGCGCTCGCACTGGTCCCAACCGGCCCGAGATATCGTGTCCGTGAGCGGTGTCTATGTGTGCGTTACTCGAGCGCACTTTGTATGTAGATTGCCTTCTGTACTCTCTGTATTTTGTGGTAAGAGTCTGACAGATCCCTCTGCTTACCCCAGGGCGGACGACATCCATAAGGATTTTCAACCCCGGAACAAACAAAAAAAGGCTTTACATTAAGATCGTAGAAACTACAGGAAGTCGCCAGCTACGCTCCTTACATACTCCTTTTACTTCATATACATACGTTCATCTATCTGTAGGATATTGCTAATCCATATAATAATAATAAATCATTTATTTGCATAAAACATGGTATAAAATGTTCTTAAATACAGGGAAAGTTTTTAACCAGTGCGCAAACTGTATCCATGAATTCCATGAATACAAAAAAAAATCAGCTGTTTTATAGAAAATTGCAATACCTACGCGGTGATAATGTGGAACAGCAGATTTTATTTTTTTTGTATATCCGGCGAAAAATTTCTGCGCGCTGGGGCCTAGCATGATATGCTGAATTCATGGTTACAATTTGCGCATTGGTTCAATGCTTTTCCTGTATAATGGTTATGGCACAAACATGTAGGTACAGCTAGGATGAAACTTGGCATGCAAAAACTCAGGTTTTTTCAACATGTTATAACTTACAGGGCGTCAACATTTTGTATCCTTAAATTATTTTAAACTATAGAAACTACACTCATTCAACCAGTTGTAAAATAATTATCTTAAATATTTTTTGATGTAATGTTTTGAAATGGCTTGGTGTGTTGTTATAGATACGCACGCACATTGCTAGGCAGTTTTTGCTAACTCTCGGCAAATCATTAATTCATAGGTTCGAAAAATGTGTCTCATCAACAATGTAAATAACGCAATGAATGTCGTTGAACTGTCAAAATGAGATTATTCCTTTTGTTAGAGTGTTCCGCAATTAGCCCGCTGCAGCTTAACACGAGAACCGTAGACAAGCGTTTTGTCGATGGAAGAGAAGACAAAAATAACGTTTCCGACAGTTGACAATTTTGTACCTACCTAGAAATGTAGACAAGCAATTTATATTCTACTGAACAGTAGAAATATAAAGCGTCATTCTAAACCTGCTAGTCCTTTCTGAAGAATATCACCGATAAGGTCACTATATGAACATATAGTGACCTTGTTGGTTCTCCTAGGGCGTCCACTCACATCTGCCTTCCAACCTTTTGCTAGCCGAGCTTCATTCATTCTCTCTAGATGACCATACCACCTAAGCATACTCAAATCAAATCTCTCTCTCTCCCTTTTCAAATTTTACAATCTATCCCGCCACACATAAAATATCCCAATCATCATCATCATCATCAGCCTATAATGTTCCCACTGCTGGGATACAGGCCTCCTCTCGGTGAGAGGGATTGGGCCATAATCCACCACGCGGGCCCAGTGCGGGTTGGTAGATGTCACATGTCTTCGATTTTTTTGGTTCTAGGACATGCCGGCTTCCTCACGATGTTTTCCTTCACCGTTTTGAGAGCAGTGGTGATGAAATAATTTACACAAAGTAAAGCGCCTGGCTGGGTTTGAACTCACGACCTACAACTCGTAAGTCGCGGTCCAATACTACGAAGTATTGGGATATTTGATCCCGTGGGCTTAGTGCGGGTTGGTCGATGTCACAAGATTTTTAGGACCAGTTTCTTCACGATATTATCCTTCACAGTTTTATCTTGAGTTTTTTTTAAATTAAATTAGTCATCCAATTGTTTTTCCATATTTTATTTTTGTTCTTATTACTCAGAAAAGATACTTACCTATATGATAATATCTAACTTTGATAAGCGATAATCTATTATTATGTTATTCATAAAGTTTTGCTGATAAAAATCTACTAATTTTAACTTAGTGACACATAAGGAAAATGCTTCCGAAATAAACTGAAATTCGGCCCTGACCAAAAGAGAACACATAAAATCGCTTTCCAACAAAAAAACAACCGACTTCCGGAAGCCGGTTGTTTTTTTTATATATTTTTTTTCACTTTTTTGTTTTAGTAAGTACATACACGCTCACAATGGGCCTCATAAGAAGGTTTAAAGTCACCCAAAGGGCGATGGAGAGGGCTATGCTTGGAGTTTCCCTGCGTGATCGAATCAGGAATGAAGAGATCCGCAGGAGAACCAAGGTAACTGACATAGCCCGAAGAATTGCTAAACTTAAGTGGCAGTGAGCAGGGCACTTTGCTCGCAAAACAGATTGCCGATGGGGCCGAAAAGTTCTGGAGTGGCGACGTAAAGTTGTAAGGCCTCCCACAAGGTGGACCGATGATCTTGTGAGGGCCACAGGAGTCCGCTGGATGCGAGAAGCACAGAACCGATCGAAGTGGCAAAGCTTGGGGGAGGCCTATGTCCAGCAGTGGACGTCTTTCAGCTTTAATGATGATGATGATGATGACGAAGTACCTACACCGCCTCACCAATTCGAAATTTCATCATCAGTGGGATTAAAACAATGCATATTTATGCGATAGCAGCAATCGCAGTTGATTTGCTGTCATTTTTTGAAGAGTTCCGTTGTCTGTCTCCGAAACTCATCATCAGATCTATGTGAAATTTAAATGAGCCAATTCGGAATAAATTCCTTTCGAATAAAAATAATAATTTTACAAATCCGTCTATCTATGACGGAGTTAATGCCCGAAAATACATTAATCTATCTATACAGGGTAAGTTTTTATCCAGTGCGCAAATTGTAACCATGAATTCAGCATATCATTCTAGAACCCCTAGCGCAGACATTTTTCGCCGGTTGTACATAAATAAATCAGCTGTTTCATAGAAAAGTGCAATACCTACGCGGTCAAAATGTATGGAACACTCGATTTTTTTTTGTGTATCCGGCGAAAAATTTCTGCTCTAGGGGGTCTAGAATGATATGCTGAATTCATGGTTACAATTTGCGCACTGGATAAAAACTTTTCCTGTATAAATAAAAAGAAAAGTCCTGACTGACTGATTGACTGACTCATCAACGCCCAGCCTAGACCCTTGGACCTAGAAAGCTGAAATTCCCTTCATAATTTAGACAAGGAATAAGGAAGGATTTTTCGAAATTCAACCCCTAAGGGAGTTAAATAGGGGATGAACGGTCCGCGCGGGCGAAGCCGCTGGCAATAGCTAATATATATATATATATAAATGTGTCGAATTGATAACCTCCACCTTTTTGAATTCGGTTAAAAAATAACATAGAATTTCCGCTCCAAAAATTAAAAGTAAACAATCAGCACTTTAATTGCGTAACTAACTACCTACAAATCAGAATCTGAATAATTTTGATGGTTATTGCTAATCCACTGCTTCATATGTTCGAAAAAATTGTCTGCTCAGCAACGTAAACAACGCAATGAATGTTGTGGGACTGTCATAATGAAAGCGATTCCTACTGATAGTGTATTACGCAAATACCCCTCTGTATAGCATTTCTTCTGATATTTTCTCTTGCAGTCTTATAGAATTTTATTTTATGTTAATAGGTTTCTGTTTTAAATAAATTTTAATTAAAAAAAGGGCAGAAGAATAATGATTAACTAATAGCCTAGATTGTAATATAAATAAAGTATCACCACGTAATCCTTACTTAATAATATTATAAACACGAAAGTTTGTATGTACGGATGTATAGATGTTTGTTACTCTTTCACGCAAAAACTTCTGAATGGATTTGGATGAAATTTGGCACACAGATAGATTATAACCTAGATTAACACACAAGATACTTTTTATGCCGGTAGTACATTCCCGCGGGATAATTTCCGACTTCCACGCGGGCGAAGCCGCGGGCGGAAGCTAGTGCTTTAAAAAAGTGGAAAAAGAAATAGTGTAACTACTTAAATAAGAAGTAGTAATAGAATTGTTTACTTCTCATTCCGATACATAAATGTTCTGGACTTTGTGCACGAGTCAATTAAAGGTAAATACCAACTCTTCTCATTGAACTAGTGAGATGCATAGCCACCTAGTACCTATTGCGTACGTGATCAGAACCGCATAGGTATCAACATAGGTACTGCTTTAATAAATTAGTCACCATTGGCATTCGTCAGACCGTAATAAGAAAATGAAAATACTACAAAAATATTAGCATCATCATCATCATCATCATTTCAGCCGAAAGACGTCCACTACTGGACATAGGCCTCCCCCAGTCATGGGGGGTTTTGCCATAATCGCCACGCTTGGCAGGCTGGTTGGCGATCGCAGTATGGTGGTAAAATGCATAGAGAACGCTGCTGCCCATTCTCTAGTAAGTCCCTTAGTCGCCTTCTACGACACCCGCGGGAAGAAATGGGATGGTGCTATTCTTTTACGCCCGGCGACACATACGGGACAAAAATATTAGCATATACAAGATCATTTAAGAGGTTGTAGTTTCCATTATTCCTGACTGATTTCACTAAAAAACATCCTACCCCAAACTTAACCTTTTTCAAGAAATAAGACAATAGGCGCAACAAGGCACAACATCTCAACGAATTATTGTTATTAATACCACTACCTGAGAGCCTTTCTCCGGACCTTTCTTTGGACCGATGACCTTGTGAGGGCCGCAGAAGTCCGCTGGATGCGGAAAGCACAAAACCGGTCGAAGTGGCGAAGCTTAGGGGAGCGTATGTCCAGCAGTGTACGTCTTTCGGCTGAAATGATGATGATGATGCAGACCCTCTAGCGTTTTTTTTTTTTTTTTTTTTTTTTTGGTTGGGAAATCATCAAATAACTTCTCCCGCTCTGGGTGGAGCAGGAGGGCGTGTCAGACTTTTACTGACTAAAACCCACCCGTGTTCCTTCATTAGCCCGTATGTCAGGGGCTGTGGTATGTCTTTCAAACGAACCCGCACCCCTGACAGGCATCGGCCCTTGCGGGCCCCATCATTTTTGTGCTGACATCTCTTTGAGGCGCGCGTGGAACACAACGCGCCGTCGACTTGGGCTTGGTCCTTACCGGACAGCGAGCTACCCATTACTCGCCGTCCGCAAGCCCATGCCTACGGTGGCCGGAGACCCTCTAGCGTAGAGAACAAAAAACAATTTTCTAGGATGAACTATTAAAATTAGTTTTCAGTTCTGCGAAAACCTCAAATATTACTATTTTACAAACTTGAGTAGCATGACAACGCATCGCCTTCGTCTGTCAGAGACCGCACGCTCAGATTCAATAGAATCTATGACAGTTCCACTAAAAATGTTATGAATTAAAATTTTAAGTTGACAAAAATCACATCGTTTAGTCATCAATGGCAATAGATTATAGATAACAGCTATGTTATAATTAATTTAATCTTAATTAATCACCAACAACGATAACTGAAAGTACGCATCGTGAATTCGTGAATGAGTAACATCGTTCAAAGGATATGAGTCAATGGCTAATAAAGATTTAAGAACGACAATACTTTCGATGTGGGTAATAAAGATTTAGACTAAAAGATAAGAAAAAAGGTAGTTTACAACTTAAATAAAGGAACTCGTTGCGCGGCATAGCAGATGCTCAAACGCAGCGTAATAGATCTGTAGACGCAGCGTAGCAGCAGCGTTACGCGGCGCAGCTGTGTAGACTCGGCGTAGCAGATGCCTTAACCAGCGTAGCGGCGTAGCAGCAGCGTTACGTGGCGTAGCTGCGTAGGTTCGACGTAGCTGCGTAGGTTTGGCGTAGCAGGAGCGTACGTTCGGCGTAGCAACTACGTGGTGTAGCTGCGTAAGTTCGGCGTAGCAGATGCCTTATGGTGCATCCACACATGCGTCCGGCTTTCAGGCTGCCTTGCCGCTGAATTTGCCACCGGCTTTACCGGCGGCCTGCAGATGCGGTTTCGAAACCGAAAGCTAACTGCCGCCGGCAACTAAAAGCCGCGCGTGCCGCAGGTAAAAGATGCGCGTGCTGGCGGCCAGGCCGCCGGTTTAGCCGCCGGTTGGCCGCCGTCCGTTCCGCTCGGCATATGTGTAGATGCGTCATTACCCAGAGTAGCGGCGTAGTAGCAGCGTTACGCGGCGTAGGTGCGTAGGTTCGACGTAGCAAGAGCGTAGATTCGGCGCATAGGTGCTGTGGAGCAGTGCAAACTAAAGAATTATTTATTACTAGCTTTTGCCAGTGGCTTCGCCCGCGTGCAGGTCGGAAATCATCTCGCGGGAACATACTACCGAGATAAAAAAGTACCCTTTGTGTTAATTCAGGTTATAATCTATCTGTGTGCTAAATTTCATCCAAATCCGTTCAGCCGTTGTTGAGTCATTGAGTAACAAATATCCAAACAACTAAATATACAAACAATATAATTTTATAGTAGGATTTTTCCATTGTACCTACCTTTAAAGTTAGTCCAAAATTTTTATGAAATTAATTAAACAAACCACGCCCTTGATAAATTAACATGATTGTAGTTTTCTGATAAAGCATAATTTACCTAAATTATTATTAATATGCTAATTACCTATTTCTTGTTACTTTGCGGTCTACCGTGTATATACTACAGGCCTGTTGATTCGTCCTCTAAAGAATAGAATATCTTGCATAGTTACTATTTCCTCAGAATATTACTCTAAAGCAAACGTATAAAATAAAATAAAGCCTTATATTATACCATTTTTCACTTCACATAATACGAGATGTATTTGTTACACATTATACACTTAATTATCATTAAAATTGGTGTTTGTTAAATCAGTTTTTAGGGCTAAGTTTACAAAAGTCAGATTACCTTTATCTGACGAATAAATCTGACAGTTTGGCATATGCGTCAGATAAAAGTTATCATATTTTTTTATCAGCCCTTATTTGTATTATTCTTATAAATGTTTGTTTGCTATATTTGGATTCAAATATGGAAGGATTCAAATATTATTATTAGTTTTAGCATGCACGTGAAATTATTTATTTACGGAAGTCGCCTCTGCGGCGTAGGCCTCTCCCAACTTTCTCCATTTTTCCCCATCTCTGGCTTGTCTCCTCTAGTCTCTAGTCCATATATTTCCTTAAATATTTCTTCCCAGCGCTTCCGCGGCCTTATTTGTTTTCTTTATCCATCTTTCGTTTTCTAAAGCAAACGTAGACTACCTACATTCAATCACTTTGTAATGTTGAACTAGTAAATAAAGGGAAACGCAAGAACTTTCAAGGCTGATGATGAAATCAGTGGGAATTCCGCCACTTAGGGGACGTACTAGAACTCCTACAAATATGCAGACAAGTCACTGTATTGGTGACGTTCTTTGAATTGGTCTATAGACCATCCAAAACGATTATTTTAGAAATGAAAACAACCAATTTACAAAAAAAGACTACAAAGTGTAGGTAAACTGACTTTTATTTAGAAGTTTGCGAGTGTCTATTGTTTTATATTTTGTTTTTGTTTTTTGCCAGCGACTTCCCGTGGATAGATAAGTAGAAAAAACACGTGTTGATTGTTTTTTTCTATTATACTACATTTTTCAACATAAGTATACCTTTTCAATCAAAAGAAGAACTTTTCAAATCGATTTATTAATAACGGTGTTCTGAGGTAACTAACATTTAAAAACAAAATCGAATTGAGAACCTCCCTCTTGTTTTAAAAGTCCGTTATAAATAAGTTTCGTTGACTCTAAGCAAAAGCAGTAAGTATTTCACGGGAACTAAAGAACTTATTGATACTAGACTTGCCTTTCTCAATGGGACGCGATTTATAATACCTTTAGGGATGTTTTGTATTTAACTAGTTTCTATGTAGTTGCAATCTACGAGAAACTACTGTGAGATGAGTCACTTCGTAAAAATTGCTTGTAAATCATGATTGATAGTAAGTACCTACACGTGAACACCCACTGTAATAAAGATTCATTCTTTTCAATTATGACTACGGAAGTTGGTCGTTAAGACAAGTAAGAGAACATTATATTCTCTTCTATAGAATCTGAAGTCTATATTAATCTTGATCAGGCCACGTGTTCCGTAGCCGACTTGGGAATCTCTAATGGCCAATTCCTATTATTTGCCGGCAGTTGTAGGTTAAAACTAAGACTTCCAATAATGAAGCAAAGACCTCTAATACCTTCGCATAGTAGAACCCCCACCCCATTTAGACGTAGCTATCACAGGTAAAATTCGCTCACGAAACAATTTATATGCCCAGTTTGGAAATAAAAAATGCTACCATTGGTAAGCAAAACGATCCGTTTTTGTTTATAAGAACAGAGATAGTCATTTTGGGCTTATGACTGTCCGTTACGACTGTCAAAGATCCAAGAGTGACAGCGGTGACCAACGTGCTCTGCGCGCTTTGCGAGCTCTGCAAGGGCCGAATGCCTGCCAGGGGTGCGGGTTGTTCGAAAGAAATACCGTAGCCTCTGGAAGACAGGCTACTGAGGGAACACGGATGGGTTTTATTCAGTAAATTTCTGACACGCCGTTCGGTTCCACCCAGAGCGGGAGAAGTTATTTGATGATCACCCATCCTCAAAAAAAAAAAACCGAGCATAAATAGACTTATCGAACCCAAGCCGGCCGTAGCAAATACAATGGTCGCTGTGATTAACACAAGACAATGTTTATGTTCTTTCTCCAGAATTAGCGTACCTAGTGACAGGTTATATGGGTTCATATATTTATTTAGTTAAATACTTTTTTTTTTTTAATTTTATTGACCAAGTGTTTTTTTATTATCTATCTATTATGTCATTAGTTATTGACATATAGAGCCCTTTATACCAGGAAACTTTTATTTTTGGTAATATGCGTTATTGTTTATTACTTTGCCTATGTATGTATAGAATCAAGTCCATCCGACTAAACAGACAGCTGTGCTGCTGGGGAGTTTGTTGCGCCACTTCTTCTTCCCAGCTAAAGCACTAGGAAGTGTCGAAAGGTGGGCGTTTTTGGGGGACTGTCTTATGTATTTTGACGTTCGAAAAGTGCTGATTCTCAGCCTAATTTGAATAAATGACTTTTGATTTTGATTTTGAATCTCGACAGACGGGGGTTTACGATCGGCTCAGAGGTTCAACTCTCTAATTCCATTATCAATGATTCGGGCCCGTCCGAAAGTAGTTCGAAATTTCGGAGTGAATTCTACAACCGATCAATTCACCTTTTTGGACGGGCAAAAACACATCGGGACTTCGGGAGAAAGGTCAACTGTCAAATCATGTTGTCATTCGTTCTTTGGTCGAGCCCCGAACTAATCTTATGTGTATATGTGTAAGTGATACGGTGTTGGAAACCCCCGTAACTTCGGCCGGAACTTTGGAATTCTGAGAGGATTGGACTGAGTCGAGCTGCATAATTACTGATAAATGCGTGCACTGACTGGACAGGTCCACTCAATCTGTGTGGTCCTTTCCTCAAAAGACCATTTCAGACACCAATCCACATTGTCTTCACATGATCTGACCAAGATTATGTCTGGACTTTAAAAGAGACTGTGACCTCTGAGTTAGTTTCGGCCTTTCTTCTCAGCGTAGTCAGATAGGAAACGCCGACCTCATCTAGTTAAAAAAATATATGATTGACGTGTAAAAGTGTTTGTACAAACCTACTTACAGGCACAAAATCATTAATCATTCGTGCTTAGGGAATAGGCCTCCAGATCTCCAATGCGTATGCGGCACCTCCCCACAGACGATGGCCCACCTACCATCCTGATCTTATAACTGCGTCAGTGAGTGGAGTTCGCATAGCTGAGTTTCGGCCCAAAGATGTTTGAACTTTGTGTCATCGATACGCTAAGAAGATCTTGATCAAGGCCTAGAGACAAAACACATTTCCGTTAGCGTTCACGCCAAACGTTACGTTAAAAGGTTACGTCGTGTCCTTTCCGCAGGCAATGTCATTCCCATACATTTTGGCGTAGCGTTTGGCGTGAACGCTAACAGACATCTGTTTTGTCTAGGCCTGCTGGTCATTATTATAAATGTCCTTTACATCGGATTGTGATTAGACATAGTGCCAGATATATCTACAGTAGGCGGAGAAATGGGATAAGGATAAATTAGATTGTTAATTTCATATTCATATTCATTTATTGCATTCCATATTGTTTTATAGATGTTACAAAGGGCTTAAAGCTAGATACAGAAATATGGACCCTGTAAGGGCACAGCAAAACAATAAAATTAAGATTACCTATTTAGAATAAAATTAAAGCTATTAAAGGTATTTAAATTAATATAAAATGATTACATAAATTGCAAACTTTTACTTTAAGACATATACCTACAGAGACATGGTCATTATGGCACATTGTCGGGCACAGCAATGTTAACTACATAATTAGTTTGTATAGCATAGTTTATTTGTATATAAAATTAATTAAATTCTATAAATGTAATTTAATGAAATAATTAAAAATTAATAAAGTACCTACCTACTAGATGAAAATAATAAGAAACATAAAGTTTAAAATTGGTCATTTAGAAATTCATTGATACTATAATAGCATTTACATAAAAGAAATTGTTTCAATTGATTTACAAATGGATTAAATTTTCCTTCGTTTTTAATGATTTCTGGCAATTTATTAAATACTTTCATTGACATCACTAGGGTACTTGTTGACTGCATTTTTAACTTAGAGCTTGGTAGATTTAGTCTGTTTTTATGGCGTAATGTGTATCTTGTCTGTATATTTTCTCTTGTAGTGTAAAAGTGTTGATACTTTCGAACAAATTTGCATAACTCTAGAATGTATAGGCAGGGCAGGGTTAATATTTTATGCTCTTGAAAGTGACACAGTTACAGCTGTCGGTGTCTTCTATATTTACTAAGATTCTTATTAATCTTTTTTGCATTGTGAAGAGTGTGGGTGCATCTGTGCTGTTTCCCCAGAGTATCACGCCGTAACTGAGCCACGCAAATGCGTAGGCATTATAGGTGACAAGTGCAGTTTTAAGATTAGTAGTCTTTTTGACTTCACGAAGGGCGTATGCAAATTTGGATCTAATCTTTTTAATGTGAGATTTCCAGTTGATGTTAGTGTCTATGGACAGGGCAAGTAAATTAAATTCTTTTACGACTTCTATTGTAATGCCATTGTAGGTGAAGTTTTTTATCCAATGGAGTTTTTTGACGGGGGTGGAAAGACATTAAAATAGTTTTGGCAAAATTTATTTCTAGGTTATGGTTATTCATCCAAGTTATTGTTTTATTTAGTGTAGTGGTTAGGTCCTCGCTCAAGCCAACATTGTTACGGCATGAAGTGAGAATCGAAATATCGTCAGCAAACAAGACGCATGGCCCTTGTATAGTTTTTGGGAGGTCGTTTATGAGATAAGAAATAGGAGGCACCCAATTACACTCCCTTGGGGAATAGATGCGTTAATTGTTATACTGTCTGATCGAATATTTTGTATTTCTTTGTTATTATAAAATTCTATTTCAACCTGGTGTTCTCTATTTGATAAATATGATTTAAACCATTCGTGAGTTTTCCGCGGATCCCTATGTCATGTAGTTTATTTACTAGAATGTCGTATTGCACTTTATCGTAAGCTTTGGTCATATCTAACAGTATACCTACCGCGTATTTTTTGTCATTTATTATATTTAAAGCTTCCTGTATGTATTTATAAATTGCCAGAATAGTGGATCGGTTCCTGCGAAAGCCGTTTTGGCATTCATCTAATATTTTGTATTTTTCGCAGAACGAATAAACACGATTGCACATAGCTTTCTCAAAAATTTTGGAGGCGGTTGGTAAAAGAGCTATTGGGCGGTAATTGCTTGGATCCGTTTTCGAGTGTTTTTTGTAAATTTGTTTTATTAGTGCTTTCTTTAGGTAATCCGGGAAAGCAGCGTCTTCGAAAGATTGATTTATTAGCACGTAAAATGGTAACGTAAGTTCGTTTGCACATTGTCGTATTAAAATTGGTGGTAGCTCGTCTATTCCGTGACAATTCATCATCTGCCTAGCCTTTTCCCAACTACGTTGGAGTTGGCTCCCAGTCTTACCGGATGCAGCTGAATACCAGTATTCTACATGAATCGACAACCTATCTCCTCCACAACCCAGTTTCTGGGTAATACAATACCCCTGGATAAGACTGGTTGTCCGATTTTTGATCTTCTAACGACCCATCAAAGATCCACTCCGAGATTATACATACACCTCGGCCTTAGTATGTAAAGATGGTCACCCATCCACGAAACAACCACGGAAAGCGTAGCTTAATCTGACACATATGCCTGGAACGCTACCGTTCCACCAACTGACCCTAAAAAAGGAAGAAACTACCCATAAGTACCCCTCACAAAACCGCCTTCGCTCAACACCAATACTACACATTAAGTACATACGTCTACAAACAAATTCGCAAAAATCTAAACATTGGTGCCGATTCTGTTGTACACACGGCTACACATCAAGCTATACATTTCCAGTTTACGCTGATCTCGCTTTGTACGGAAATCTTATACAATGCGAGATCAGCTTATATTGGAATTGTATAGCTTGATGTGTAGCCGTGCGTACACCGAACTAAACTAACTAAACTATAACTAAAATTCCTTACTTTTTACTATGAGAATCTAAACGCTATTCTGCAAAAAAATATCTCTAAATTTAAAAACTATTTTGACACAACTAAAATCGAATTTGATAATCGCGACTCGCACGTGGTATGTTTTGGCTTCGCGACGTGGTACTTGTTTGCCATACCCCGTGTTTTTTTTAGAGCCAGCAGCGCGCCGGGTTCGGCAGCCTCGACGTGATTTATATGGAATTTTCATGGAAAATATGAAAAATTATTATCCACATGTTGAGTTTTAGAGGTGTTTGGGGTGACATAAAGGGGGTCGAAATTTCTTATTTTTGCGATAGGACACACCGTTTTCGAGATATAAGCAAAAGAAAAGAAAAAAAATACAGTACTATTTTTGCACCAGAAGTCGAGGTGTCGGTGTGAATTTTAGTTCTTGACAACTAATTTTATTCCACACCTATTTAATCGCGATTAAAAATAGTCAGATTTAGTTAGACAACCAAAATTTTAGGTTGAATACAATAATGAAATTGACAACAACAGAATAGCAAAATTACCATTTTCACTAAACTAATAATTCAGTGCAATCTTAGTGCTGTCAAACTAAAATATAGTTAAGTTGTGTCACTTTAGTCAATTTCAGAATAGGAAATCGTCGTTTGACAGGAATAAACTAAAGGAGACTGAAACGATTACATACAATCTTGGGCCTAGATGTAAGAAGATGAAAGTGGTGGGAATTAATAGCATAAATATTATCAACCTTTCACTGAAAATTCTGTGGATTTTGTCAATCTGAGAACAGTGATTTAAGAGATTTACGCCCGGTTTCTCGACGGCTGTTCAAATCTATAATCAACTAACAAACCTGTTAAATTAACAGAACAGTCAAATCAAATTGGGTTGCTGAATTGGCGATTACGATAAAATTAACTAATCAACGATCAATGTCAACTGATTAACGAAAATAGATTATGTGCATGGCAACATCGTATTCTTCATTCATTTTGTTAAATAGTTCGTTCAATTTAACAAGGGCGCATTCCGTATTAGACAAATAGTGATAATATCGCGAAGCCAACCAAAATAAAAATCAGTACCGGGTAAAACGGGGTGAATAGAGACTGCAGGGGTGAATCGAAACGTAACTGTAAAAGTGGATTTTGACAGTAAACACATTAGAGTCCTTTTTGGCTACAAACGATCATAATTTCAACGGTAAAATCAACTTTAAAGTTTCGTCTCGATTCACCCCTGCAGTCTCTATTCACCCCGTTTTACGGTACTAATGATCTGAAAGCTCTTAAATTTTTTGACTATTCATTTTGGTCGGGTTCGCGATATTATCACTTTTGTTGCATATCGGAACACGGCACATGTTGAAACTGTTGACATTTCTAAAGGCGGAATAATTTTGAGTTTGAATGTTCGAGGTATTTATATATGTAGGTAGATTAAAAACTTTTTAGTGCTTTTCATTTAATTATGGCATCGGCATCGACATCAAGAGGGAGAAACTATACAGAACGCGAAAAATGTTCTCTTTTGAGTATCTCATCATTGTAATGTTCCATTGGACACATTCTTTGGCGATAAACTCTAGACCTAATACTTGTTTGCTCATCTTCACTGCTACTAGACAAAGACAAAGACGACAGGGAGGATGCCATTATCTATAACAAAAATATGTACCGTAGTTAAAGTACCTATAGAAATATATTTTTTTTGGTTTAGATTTTTATACAAGTAAATGATAAGAAGATGACTGTTAACCATTGCTACTTACATGTGTATTTCTGATTTGTATACAATCCTTCGTAAGCATCTCACGGTTTCGTTTGTTTGTAAGAAATATTTGTCCGGTTATCAAATCTCCAGTAGAAAATTGATCAATCTCGAGTCCGCTATGAATAGCCAAAGTTGTTTTAATAATTATAACTAGAAAATATCCAAAGAAAACAGAAAATCACAGGGAACGCAAAGATAATCGCCCGAGCTCGACAGATTAGTTAACATATCATTTCACAGCTGCTTAACATGACATTCAAGCTTAATCGTTCGTTTAGAAACCCAAAATTTGAATTGACAAGGGATTTTTGTACTAATTTGATTGCTGTGTTAAGTGATCAACGATATAAATCAAAGTACTTGATTAACGTTCGTGCAACTCGTTTTCGACTTAACAAGAGATTTGACACATGGTTAGTTAATTTTAGATTTGAATAGCCATCGAGAAACCGGGCGTAAGTAAAACTGAGGTTATGTTACAATATATATCTATAACTGACAGAATTGTTTCATCGTGTAAGGGTCGTCAGCTCAGTGTATTGCAGTGACGGAGAGACCAATTATTATCTCACAATTCACACAGCGATCCATAGTTTGAACAATATCCAATCCACAAGCTGGCGGCAAAATCCAAAATAACAATTCTTAGTCAAACGTGTGAGTGATCTCCGGTGTCCAGTGTGAAAGCAAGGGTCGAACAAGGTAGGTCGGAATCCGTAAAATCTAAAGCAGTGGTCGTGAAAAATGAAGGATAATTGGGAAAGCTCTCAAAACGCATCGGAAAACACAAAACAAGTGAGTAAACATGAGCAACTGGCAACTGTCTAGTGTCAATGTCAGTCAGTTATCTTGCCAGTGACAGACTATAAATAGAAGACTGATTTCAATCGATTTGAAATCGATAATCATTAATATTGGTTTTTCAGTAATTAATTGATTTTTTATTTATTTATATGACTGTAATTGTATGCACTATATTGCATAAAAGTATATATAGTGCATTTTATTACTTTGAGTTAATTATTTAGTGCAAAGATTTTATTTTCGTAACTGTGTAATCGATTACTCAATCGATCATCTCACGAAAACGATCTTTCTCATATTTCTCCGCTTCCAGATTGAGAATTGAGGTGATTTTTCATATTCTAAGATAAAAAAATATGACTAATTTTTTAGATCAAATCTCAACTTATTACATTTGGGCCCACCGTTTTCCATCTCCTTTTGGTGATTTTTAGTCTAGTTTAGAGAATTTTGTGACAACAGAATCGACACCATTGTCGATCTTAATAAATATGAAATAAAATCAAAATTAACGGAATGGCTACTGGAACAGGACTATCAACAAACAGAATCTTTACTCAAGTACGTCGCCTAACTACCTAACTACCTTCATACCTCCAACTTCACACACAACACACACGTACACACACACACAAACACACACACACAAAGTGACACCTTAAATTAGCTTTTTCTTTATATTCAATCGCTCAGGTAGATCGACACAGTCTACTATATCTTATAACATCACATTCTAAGCTGAATCACTGTCTCTCATGATACAGGTTACCTAGTTTGAGAGGCAGGGTTTTCCATATTGTGTAGCCAGATTTCAACTCCTAGATTTGTATTGCATTTTGTTACTACCCAAGCTCATTTTAATTGTCTTTATAAAAACAAGTCTAATCTGTACAAATGGCTGTTATTACTTTGGCACAAGCCTTTACAGACGAGCCCTTGAGCAAAAAGCTGTATTTTGGTATGGTTGACCTCAATATTCCCATCCTAACTGCATCACTTTTAAAGCAAGCGTCAATTTGACGTAGTTACCAGTTCCATTCCATCCAACGTTCGCATTTACAGGTGTTTGTTCTACATACAATACTGTCCTACAAAAGCGCATGGCATGTACGTGATAAAACACAGTTATCACTAGATAATCTACTATCAAAAAATACATAGTCTGAAGATTATCGCTTTCCTTCACCTGATGAGCCGTGACGTCACTACAAGTGTGCAAACGAAGCATAGCTCACAGCGTGGTGAACGCGTGATAGTGATAATGTAGTCAATAATTACTTAATCTAGTATTAAGATGTCTGTCGGCTATTATTATTTGTTGGTTTATTTATTTATTTAAACCATCATCGACGCAACGAACTGTGTGTTTTCCTGGTAAGTTTGCTGAATGGTAACGGTTTTATTCATAAAAGTTATCGAACATCTAAACAGTTGTTTAAAGTCTGGTTTTCAATATGAGACTTTAGCAACTATTTGGCGATTTCCACACGGCAGGCACCGCGCACCGCCGCGCACCGCGGTGGCATACAATTCGACCGCGCGGTCGGGCGGTGTACGTGTGTTAGGCATCAACGGATTTGTTAGAGACCAATGCGACATGAGATCCGCTTCAACGCCTACCGCGGCGGTTTGCGGTGCCGTGTGTTAATCGCCTTTAGATGTTCGATAACTTTTTCTGAATAAGACCGTAAGCCTATAATATTGTCACTGCTGGGTCATAGGACTCCACTATGTGAGACTGGGAGTCTGGGACTGGGATGTTGGGGTCGGCTTCGAGTCTAATCGGGTTGCAGGTGAATACCAGTATTTTACATGGAGCGACTGTCTATCTGACTTCCAGAACCCAGTTACTGGGTAGTAAGAAACCATTTGGTAAGACTGATTGGTCAGACTTCCAGGCTTCCCGAAACGACTGTCAAAGATCCACAATTGACAGCCGGGACGAAAGGCTTAACGTGCTTTCCGAAGCACAGCTTGTCTTGGTATGTAACAATGGTTACCTATCCACAGGCCAACCGTGGCAAATGTAGCTTAACCTAATCGATCATCCCGTGCAGCTGCTATTACTTAGCCACAAGCCCTTCTCAGAATTGTCTAGGAGACGATCAGTCCGAAATACGAAGCTATTTCGGTTGGCCATTTCCTGCCAGGAGTGCGGGTTGTTCGAAAGAGATACCGCCGCTGCCGCCCCTGGCACACAGGCAACTGTGAGAACACGGGTGGGTTTTAGTCAGTAAAAGTCTGACACGCCCTCCTGCTCCACCCAGAGCGGGAAGAGCGGGAAAAGTCGTTTGATGATTGCCAACAGACAAAAAAAAAGCTGGCCATTCCAAAGCGTACAAGAACGGGCACGAAACTCTACGGACACACATTATCCTTATTTCAATAGCTTTTGTCAGAAACACAAAAGTTATGAGAAAATGATTTCAGTAACAATTTGTAAGTAACTGTTCGAGCAATATTCTGTTTCCAATTTCCTGTGAGTATCCGTTCTCGACACCCGAACTTCCGAACACGTAATGTAGGTACGGAGTTTAAATTATTGTACCTTTGTACTGTATGTATGGCCCTAACATCACATACGAAAGTGCTTATTGACTTCCTCATTGTTCTTGTGGTGGCAGGTAGCCAAGTGCTACTGCTGAGTGGTCTTGGATTCGATTCCCGGGTTAGGCAAAGTGTTATTGGGTATTTCCATCTGAAATGGCACTATTTTATTTCTTCTGAGTGTCGTAAAAAGCAACTAAGGAACTTACTATACAACGTGTTACGGAAAGGATATATAGACATATATACCAAGGGCATGGCTTCTTTGGATGATTTCAAACGATATTGGAAGTTTTTTAATCCCATCTCTACATATTCGGAAGTTATGGGAATTTTTAATACATTGATACTTTTCAAATTGAAAAATTACCTTCTACTTACTCGCAGGATGTGGATCGTGGGATTGTTTCCCGTATAGAACAAATATTTTGTCTAAGTATTACATTCACAATTGCTTATAGCATGTGAGTTTCGCGTTTGAATACAGACCACGGCATAGAATTTCGTAACGTGGGTTTTTATTGAGTTATCACACCACCATTGACGACCGTTTTAAAGGGGATGCCGTAAGGTAGCCCCACAAATTCAAATTTTGCTAACGTTAAAAAGTATCATTAAAATTATCGATAGTCTCAGTTTAATTACCACTAGCTTTTGCCCGCGGGTCCGTCCGTGTGGATGTCGGTTATCGCGTAAAAAACCTAGCCTCTGTCCTTCTTCATACCCAAGGCTACATCTCTGCCAAATTTCATGACAATCGTTTCAGCGGTTTAGGCGTGAAAGCGTAACAGACAGACAGAGTTACTTTCGCATTTATAATACTGAGTAGGGAATTAGGGATTTTTTTTTTGAGGGTGGGTAATCATCACTTTTTCCAGCTCTGGGTGGAGCGGGAGGGCGTGTCAGACTTTTACTGACAAACCCACCCGTGTTCCTTCAGTTGTCTGTATGCCAGGGGCCACGGCATCTCTTTCTAACAACCCGCACCCCTGGCCGGCATCAGCCCTTGCGGACCCCACCAGTTGGTGCTGACATCTCTTTGAGGCGCGCGTGGAACACAACGCGCTGTCGGTGTTAACCCGGTGTTTACCGGACAGCGACCTAAAATGGGTTACATTTGATTATAACTGGGACTAACCACGTGAGAGCCGAGTAAGCGCTGTATCCTAATTGGTCGCAGTGACCACCACCATTGAATGACTATTTCATGAAAGCTGTCGTTGAATAAACAACCTGACACAGAGCGGTGGTGGCCCAGTTGTATCGGCCTTGACTTACGAGTTGTAGGTCGTTGGTTCGAACCCAGACGGGCACTTTAGTATCTTACTAATATTGTGAATTAGTATGTTTGGATATATAGACAATTTTTTTTTTTTTGGTTAGGCAATCATCAAATAACTTCTCCCGCTCCGGATGGAGCAGAAAGGCGTGTCAGACTTTTATTAAAAAAAACCCAACCGTGTTCCTTCAGTAGCCTGTATGCCAGGGGCTGCGGTATCTCTTTCGAATGAACCCGCACCCCTGGCAGGCATCGGCCCCTTCGGTTTGTGCTGACATCTCATTTGAGGCGCGCGTGGAACACAACGCGCCGTCGACTTGGGCTTGGTCCTTACCGGACAGCGAGCTACCCATTACTCGCCGTCCGCAAGCTCATGCCTACGGTGGCCGGAAATCGGCCAGGGATTCCCGACGCCCATGGCGTCTCCGTATCCTGCAGCGGCTAGGGTCGCGAGGCGTCGCCTCCACGAGGACACGACGGTGCTCCGCTCAAGCTGGGCAGACCGCCACCGTGTGCTCCACCGTGTCCTCAGGGCGATCTTCGCAGTGATATTTAGATGTTTAGATGTTTGTAACTCAATCACGCAAACACGGCTGAACGGATCTGGATAAAATTTGGCATAGCAGATAGTTTATAACCTGGATTAACATATCGGATACATTTCATCCCGGTAATACATTCCCGTGGGAAAATTTCCGACCACCAACCGTATGAAGCCGCTGGCAAAGGCTAGTATGTAAATAATATCATCACCACTGCTCTCAAACCGGTGAAGAAAAACATCGTGAGGAAACCGGCATGTCCTTGAATCAAAAATTCGAAGACATGTGAAATCTACCAACTCACACTGGGCCCGCGTAAATTACAACAGCCCACTCCCTCTCGAAGGAGGAGGCTTGTATTTCAGCAGTGAGAACACAAACGGACCTACAAATTGTAAAAAAACAAAAAAAAATAGATTACGTTGGCTACCTTGTCGCTAAGGTAAATAAATTCAACGATTACAATAATTAAGGAAGCGATTCACGTCAGGTAAGTTAATTACAATTTCTTTGTTTTCACTGTAGTGACCATAGATATAAGAAAGAAGGAAGTGATGCAGGCGCCCTTTTATCCTGGCGCCCTTGAGGTTGAGAGAGCATTCACCTGATTGGCAGGCCTGAGTATCTGACATCACCGACGTACACAAAAACTTTCTTATGTCTCGTTTTTTATGTGTGTACCTTTCTAAATAACATCAACGATAAGGTCATTATAGGGTCCTCCAAGGGTGTCTCTCACGGCCTTTCCACAACGCCTTTCATTCGTCTTCTTAATATGATCAAACCATCTACAAAACCTTTATTAAAATTTGTCACAATATGAGATTTTTCAATAGTCAGATAAAAAAAAATCTGATGATTGTTAATGTCGGTTTGACGGCTTTTGTATAGAAAATATGCCAAAGTGTCAGATATATTCTTCAGATAAAAGTTATTTCACTATTAAATATTCCTATTTAAATTTCTTAGGACAATATAAACAATGTTATTATTTACATCTTCAAGGTCAATCAGATAACCATTTGGTAACCTTGTCAGTTAAAATGTCGCGGCAATGATAACTTTACACGTTACAAGATAACCTTTTGTTTTAATTAGTTATTTCACGTGTTTAGTTACCTACTTGAAGCTATCTGCGATGAGCTTAGAATGGAATAGAGATAATAATTAATTATGTTTCATATAAGTACAGTCGCCAGCAGGTCAAGCTATCCCAAACTGTCAAATTTTCCCATTTGAACATAAACCTTATTCCTTTGTTATAAAGTTGAAAAACGATCAAAGAAATTTGACAGATTGGGGTAGCTTGATGCGCTGGCCTCTGTACAATAGGTTAGGCTTAAAATATGTATTTTTAATTTTATGTTTTTATAAAATTAGAGGCTTGTGGCTAAGTAATAACAACCGCAAGGGTCGTTTGATCAGGTGAAGCTACGCTTGCCGCGGTTGGTCCGAGGATGGGTGACCATCTTCACATATCAAGACCCCTCCGTGCCTCGGAAAGTTCGCCTTTGGTCCTGTTTGTCATTCCTAGATCTTTGACAGTCGTTACAGGTTGTCAGAAGCCATAAAGTTTAAAAGCCAGTCTTGAGGTATCGTGTTACCCAGTAACTGGGTTTTGGATGTCAGACAGGCAGTTCATCATTATCATCATCATCATTTCAGCCGGAAGACGTCCACTGCTGGACATAGGCCTCCCCCAATTTGGGGGGGGGGGGCTTGCCATAATCGCCACGCTTGGCAGGTGGATTGGCGATCGCAGTATGGTGGTCAATGCATAAAGAACGCTGCTGCCCATTCTCTAGTAAGTCCCTTAGTCGCCTTCTACGACACCCACGGGAAGAAATGGAAGTCAGGAAATGCTCTTTTAAAATACTGGTACTTAGCTGCATGCAACATAGCTTGGAAATGCAGGCAAATGATGATTTTTATATCGTAATATAGGATAGGTAGCATAGCTTGTAGACTTCTGAAGTGGCAGTTGACTGGCCATGTTTGTTGAAGAACCGGTGGCTGGTGGAGCAGACGAGTCCTGGAGTGGAGACGGCGCGCGGCGTATCAACTAGCGTAGGTGGGACGCGCCCCTGCTAGATGGACCGATGACGATTCAGACTAGATGCGGAAGGCGAAAATTGTAAACAAATTACAATCCCGGAGCAAGTACAAACGTCGTGGCGTAATCTGTGATAGTCTGAATTGATACATCGCATAGTTTTCTCACGCAATATCACGAGGTCACGCTTGTTTCCCAGAAGGGGTGAAGTGAAGAAGGGTGCCGACTGAGCCGAGGTTCAAAGTAAACCCAATGAAATCGTACGTTGTTTTCGGGTGACCACTGAAAATCAGCGCTGTGCCGTGGGTCCCATAGCACAGCATCATGCTGAGTGGAAGCCTTCTTGTCACAGTCACGGCGTGCAGCTGCCGACTATTTATGTACTGTATGATAATATTTGTGTTGTTATAACGTTTTTTAGGGTTCCGTACCTCTAAAGGAAAAAACGGAACCCTTATAAGATCACTTTGTTGTCCGTCCGTCCGTCCGTCCGTCTTCAAGACCGTTTTTCTCAGGAACGCGTGGAGGTATCAAACTGAAATTTCTATATGATACTTAGTTCTACTGTCCCTGGAAGCTGTAGAAAAATCAACCTTCTAAGTCAACGCAATCAAAAGATACAGCCATTTAGGCCGCAAAATTCCGCAAATTTTCGAAACTCGCACGGGAATCAAAACCTACAGGGTACTTCCCGTGAACTTAGAATCTTGAAATTTTGTACGAAGTCACGTCTTATAGTACAGATATAGGAAAAATTACGAAAACCGAAAATTTTTAGTTTCGTCATATAAAAAAAAATATTTTTGACAATTTTGAACTTTTACTTATATACCCACAGGATTGTACGGAACCCTCGGTGCGCGAGTCCAACTCGCACTTGACCGGTTTTTTATTTATTTTTTTATTAATATGTTATTTCATCTTTTTTTAAGCACGTGTTTCTGTGACAAATAAATAATTTTTTCTTTCTTTCAAATGCCATGTGGTAGGGCCACAAATCCAAACTGTGGGTTAAAACTGAAACATTCCTGATAGGATAACCTATGAACGCCCGCTCCAACTTAGCATCCTAATGGCGTTACACGAAGGGTATATTAATCTAGTATAGTAGTAGTAGGAGTATTTTAATCTATTATGGGTGTACTCTAAACACTAATAGAGTACGCCAAAATACTCTTTTTTTATTTACTTTTTTCAGGCAAGTGAACTCATTTTTCATATTTTCCACTGTGAGACTTGACTATATGTCGGTCATAAATGTGAAGTAGCGAAAAAAGAGGAACAGGGCTTTATAAAAATATCGATTAAAATGAGTTCCTGATCTTACTTCAACGTAGAATTAGGATGTTTTGAGTACCACATTTTTTATTAAATCAATGAAAAATGTAATGTACTACATAAAGTGCTAAAACATACATAAAGGGAAATGAATAAACGGTACTCTAATTTATTGATCTGTACTGTTTATTTACATTCTCTGAAATAATAAATACTCTACTTCTTCTAGAAAAAGTTGGCAACCCTAGTTACACGTGCTACACGAAGACTGGTGCATGCATGCCGATAGGTCAGCTCACAGCTGTAGTGGCCCTTTCTCAAAAAGGCCCTACCAAAACACAAAAAACAGGACAAAAAAGCTTGGGATTAACCTGCTCCAATTTTGCATATTTTGCTCTTTGACATTTGATTATTATTATATACACTTTGACATTTGATTATTATTACATACACTTTGAAATTTGATTATTATTATATACACTTTGACATTTGATTATTATTTTATGACATTCACTTTGACATTTGATTATTATTTTATGACATTCACTTTGACATGAATGTTTACTTTGAGCTGTATAATATTATTTTTGTTTAAATTATTGTAAATGTGAGGACTACGTATATGTGGTATTTTTGTTTTTGTGTTTCATCTCTTTCTCATTTCGTTTTTAATGTTAATCTGGCAGTTTGGGTACTTTTCCGCGTTGGGTACTTTATGCGGTCTACCCAAATGTCCTTTCTTTGGTATTATTCGTCAAATCGTTGAGCTCCTCAAGTTCTGAGTTGAGCCGTATGATTACTGATACATACGTGCACTGAATGGACAGGTCCACTCAATCTGTGTGGTTCTTTCCTCAAAAGACCATTTCAGACACCAATCCACATGGTCTTCACATAATCTGACCAAGATTATGTCTGAACTTTAAAAGAGACTGTGACCTCTGAGTTTGTTTCGGCCTTTCTTCTCAGAGTAGTCAGATAGGAAACGCCGACCTCATCTAGTTTAAAAATATATGATTGATGTGTAAAAGTGTTTGTACAAACCTACCTATAGAAATAAAATCATTTATCATTTAAAAGGGCTTTTGAGACCCAGATAAATTTATAATATGTAATATGATGTTTGAAAAGAGACCATGACCTCTGAGTTTGTTTCGGCTTTACTTTTCAGGGATTGTCAGCTAGAAAATGCCTGTACATGTATCATCTAGTTTTAAAATATTGACTTGTAAAAGTATCTAAAAGATCTAAGTACTCACATAAATACAACATTTAATTTCTTTACATTTACCTATCACAATGAAAGGAACTATCATCCATTGCCATTGTACCTATGTGATTTACACAATTACCCTTCTGGACTCCAGGCTCAGTATAGTCGAGTTACCAGTCGTAGGTTCGAACCCAGGCGCTTTACTTGTAAATTACTTCATCACCACTGCTCTCAAAACGGTGAACGAAAACATCGTGAGAAAATCGGCATGTCCTAGAACCAAAAATTCAAACACATATGACATCTACCAGCCCGCACTGGGCCAGCCTGGACCCACTCCCTGTCACCGACAGGAGGCCTGTGTCCCAGCAGTGGGAATATTATAGGCTGATGCTATGCTTATGACCAAAAAGGCAGTCATTACATTTTACATACATAAATACGTTTCTCAGCTTTATTACAATTACCAACAAATGTGCAACAATTTAATTGCAATAACTATACTTAATCATTTAAATTTTATTTTCCATAACAGTGAGGGCAATGCATGAATAAATGATAAAACCCTTCCCTATATTGTCAAACAAATTAAGACTCTGTGTCCCACAAAAAAAGAATCAAATTCCTGTTAGACTAAGGTAATACCCCCAATTATCGACACTTTAACGAACGCATTCGAGCATTTTTTTTATATCTCATTTCTTTATGATATTACATGAAACTTTAATGCACTGGTTAAAATTTTAGGGTTCATTCTTTATAATTTTAATGTAAAACATGTGTGAAACCAATAAGTACAAAAATAAATCAAAGTAGATTTAGGCTCTTTTTAGCCTAATTATCGACTGCAAAATTCCACATATCGACATACAGTAATCGACATGTTCCAATAATCGTGATCTAGTAATCGACATGTTCTATTTATCGTCATCCAAATATCGACCTAATCCCAATGCTATCACAGCGGACAGAGCTTCGGCGGGATCTCATGGTGACATGGAGAGAGCGATTGTCGCAACCCAGTGCTGGGCACGCCACGATTGCGGCGGTAAGTCCCCTCTTTGAGGAGTGGTTTGAGAGGCGGCATGGCATCCTCACCTTCCGCCTGACGCAGGTCCTCACCGGACACGGTTGTTTCGGGAGGTTCCTGTTTCGGATAGGGCGGGAGGAAACACCCGGGTGTTTCCACTGCGAAGATCGCCCTGAGGACACGGTGGAGCACACGGTGGCGGTCTGCCCTGCTTGGGTGGAGCATCGCCGTGTCCTCGTGGAGGCGATCGGCGGCGGCGATCTCTCGCGTCCGGCCCTGGTCCAGGCCATGGTACGGAGCGAGAGGGCATGGGGAGCCGTCACCTCCTTCAGCGAAGCAGTGATGCTCGCGAAGAGGGAGGCGGCGCACGTGAGGGAGAGGCAGCACATGCGCCCTCGCGACCCTAGCCGCCGCAGGATACGGAGACGCCCTGGGCGTCGGGAATCCCAGGCCGATTTCCGGCCACCGTAGGCATGGGCTTGCAGACGGCGAGTAATGGGTAGCTCGCTGTCCGGTAAGGACCAAGCCCAAGTCGACGGCGCGTTGTGTTCCACGCGCGCCTCAAAGAGATATCAGCACAAAAAGTGATGGGACCCGCAAGGGTCGATGCCTGCCAGGGGTGCGGGTTTGTTCGAAAGAAACACCACAGCCCCTGGCATACGGGCTACTGAAGGAACACGGGTGGATTTTAGTCAGTAAAACTCTGACACGCCCTCCTGCTCCACCCAGAGCGGGAGAAGTTATTTGATGATTTCCAACCCAAAAAAAAACCCAATGCTATTCCAAAATAAAAAGTCTTATTCTTTTAATCGTTTTAATTAGCATAAAATATACAAACAGGGTCACATGTAATGTGTAGGCAAGGTAATTAATAACTTTTTAATGCTATGGTGTTACAATACTTATACTTTTTTTTACAAATCGAATCAAATCAACAAAAAAAAAAAAACCCATATTTCTCTTTTTTAAACAATCTTATTTTTTTACAAGAACCCGTTGCATCAGTACCTACTTACCATTAGTATCATCTCCTGAATTATTTATATACTTTCATAAAAACTTAATAAGTTTTGGAAATGCTATTATTCGGTTACGGTTTATCACAATAGTTTTATATTACTTATATAATATGGTAATTTTTTATCACAGTTGCTATTTTAGAGAAGTGGGTACTCGAAATGGCAGAAAAATATGTTTTTCTGCCATTTCGAGTACCCACTTCTCTAAAATAGCCTCCTCCTTCGTTGACAAATAAGTTTTGGGGCCCATAGAACATTCTTCTGGAGTCCTACCAGTTATCTTATCATGCAAAGTTACCCGGGGCACGCCAAACTTTTTTGCAGCAGTTGAAATTTTTTCACCTCGTTTGACTGCTTCTATCGCCTGTGTCATTTGAAGAGGTGTATAATTTTTTCTAGGCGCTATTCCTGCAAAACAAATATAATGTCGATAACTGGAACATATGGAATATCCAATCATCGACACGCCTGTCGATCATTAGAAGCAGTTTGACGATTTAAATGAAAGAACTATATTTTTAGAGTGCTGACAAAACTTAGCTAAATAATAAAATAAGATGCACAACATAACAACAAAAAACGTTTCGACATTTGTCGAAGATAAGAACAAGCGAAGAAAAAATTCCAATTATCGACAGGCGTGTTTTGACATTTTAATATAACTTCACCCTTGTAAAAGTTTATTAGAAAGTAGACTATTTGTGTCCTAATTTTAAAAAATAAGTAACATTTTCGATAAAGCAAAACAATTATAAGTTATTGGCAGTAAATCGTACTCACCTCCTTAGTGATTTCACTAATAAAACTGGATTTTCGTTTGAGATCTGTCGCGGTCGAAACGTTCGATTACGCCATTTGTTTCAAAATGGCCAAATGTATGAAACGTCCTCCGCAATGACAGCTAGACAATAATCGTATTTTGTTTATGCATAAAATGCGTTCAGAAATAAGATATTACTCTTATTTTTTTTTGGAAACTTTTTTAATGTCGAACAATGGTGCTTTGTCGAAGATTGGGTGTTTTACCTTAGTTATGCTTACAAGAAGGAACACCATCACTTTACATTGAAAAACCAACTTAGTCTTTTGTTGTATAAATTCTTAATTGGAATGTAGTGATAACTGCAGCAGCTGAGTACATACATTTGATAGTATACCATGTTCACGCACTACAAGAGTGATCACATTTTACATTGAAAAACCAACTTAATCTACTAAAGATTAAGTTGGTTTTTCAATGTAAAACAAAATCGAATGTAGTGATAACTGCAACAGCTGATTACATGCATTTTATAGTACGCCATGTACATGCACTGTACGAGTGATCACTGAATGTCATCAATCACAATCTCTTATCAATTGGAATAGGTTGGATTATGACGCTCATAATCTGAGGTTTGACAGTCGTTACGGGTCGTCAGAAGCCCGAAAGTGTGACAACCAGTCTAGCCAAAGGATATCGTGTTACCCTGTAACTGCGTTGTGGAGGACAGACAGGCAGTCGGTCCATGTAAAAAACTGGCATTTAGCTTCAGTCTCCTAACTTATAAGGGAAGGAATGTCTGTGTAAATCGAACCTCGTAAAGTGGAGCTAGCTTGATAGAACGGCAACAGGGTGTGGATGGTGGAGTTGTGTCACAAACTTAGATTATCATTTCAGCCGAAAGACGTCCACTGCTGGACATAGGCCTCCCCCAGGCTCCGCTTCGACCGGTCTTGTGCTTCCCACATCCAGCGGATTCTCGCGGCCTTCACAAGGTTATCGGTCCACCTTGTGGGAGGCCTTCCCACTCTACGTCTTCCGGTACGCGGTCGCCACTCCAGAACCTTTCGGCCCCATCGGCCATCTATTCTGCGAGCAATGTGCCCTGCCCACTGCCACTTAAGTTTGACAATTCTTCGGGGTATGTCGGTTGCTTTGGTTCTCCTGCGGATCTCTGAAAAATTTGAACAACTGAAGCTAGCGACACGAAGAAGAATAGATATAAGTGCTTACGTGCAATGTTAGTAACTACTTCCCCTGCCTGTCTTTCACTTAGATTTCTAGTTGGTACCAAATACCGAAACGTTGACTAGAAAAACCTTAAAAAAACCATTCCTTACTTTCGATAAAACTATTTGGGAAAAGTCCCAAACGTTGCTAATAACGTGAAAGAATCTAATCAAATTAAATTACAAACATATCGTAATCATCAGTAATTATTATGACGTAAACTAAGATCATGCAAAACATGTTTTGTTGTACATTAGTCAGCTAGATTTGATGACGTAATCTGTAGCCCCCACTGAATTTGTTATCTATCACTAATTATTATCCTAATAATAACAAGATTATTTATGATGAAGTAGCGCAAAAATATTAGCTATCGGTTAGCGACCTCAATGACCTCTGGATTGGGGGTAAACTAAAAAACCGGCCAAGTGCGAGTCGGACTCGCATTCGAAGGGTTCCGTACCACAAGGCAAAAAAACGCCGAAGAAACACGTTTCTTTAATTTTTACCCGACTTCCCAAAAAAAGGACTGTTATTGACTTTTGTTTTTATTTTTATTACCTGTTGTTATAGCGGTAACAGAAATAACTAATTCTGCGATTTCAACTGATTAACTATAACGGATAATGAGACATCTCAGCCCGCTGACAGACAGATGGACGGGCGGTCGGAGAGCGGAGGTTTACTAATAGGGTCCCGTTAGATACCCTTCGAGTACAGAACCCTAAAGAGTCATTCTCCTGCCCTTACTCCAATTTATTTGTGCAACATGTATTTTTCTTTCATACCCTTTCGCAACTAGCTTTTGCCCGCGGCTCTGCCCGCGTGGAAGTCGGTTATCGTGTAAAAAAAGTAGCCTATGTCCTTCTCCCTATCCCAAACTATATCACTGCCAAATTTCATGACGATCAGTTCAGCGGTTTAGGCGTGAAAGCGTAACAGACAGACAGATAGACAGACAGACAGACAGAGTTGCTTTCGCTTTTATAATATTACTAGCTTTTGCCAGCGGCTCCGCCCGCGTGGATGTCGGTTATCGCGTTAAAAAGTAGCCTATGTCCTTCTCCATATCCCAGGCTATATCTCTACGAAATTTCATGACGATCGGTTCAGCGGTTTAGCCGTGAAAGCGTAACAGACAGACAGATAGACAGACAGACAGAGTTAATTCGCATTTATAATATTACTAGCTTTTGCCCGCGGCTCCGCCCGCGTGGATGTCGGTTATCGCGTAAAAAAGTAGCCTATGTCCTTACCCATATCCCAGGCTATATCTCGGCCAAATTTCATGACGATCGGTTCAGCGGTTAAGGCGTGAAAGCGTAACAGACAGACAGACAGACAGAGTTACTTTCGCATTTATAATATTAGTAGGGATAGTAGGGATCGACATTCATACTCAAAACTTTGAATTTAGGTCAATCGAACACGAGCTCGCGGGGTAATAGCGTAACAGTTTTCAGTACGAATAGCTTTAATTTTGACAGATCAACAACATTCATTGCACTATTTACGTTGTTCAGTAGACAAATTTTTCGAACGTAAAAAGAAACGGATAAGCAATATCCTTCCTAAACGGTTCGGATTGATTGAAACAGCCAGTTGCAGAAACGAAAGCCGTCCGATATACTAATCTTCCATTATCTTGTTGCAGAAAACAACATTAGACTCGATTTTAACTGTTTTTTTTTTTTCATTTTAAATAATGAACTGTCAAAAGCCGTTGAAAAGCGGCAATCTTTCACAATTTTTTTTTTCGCCAAGCATGCACCAAGCACCACCACCGCACCGCCTAGGTGGAGCCGACGATATTCGCCAGGTGGCTGGTAGCAACAGGATGAGAGTTGCCCAGAATCGGGTGAAAGGCGTGCAAATGGAGAGGCCTATGACCAGCAGTGGATTGCTGTAGGCTACTGATGATGAAGCACCATTAGCGCCTTAAAGTTGTTTTTTGCAACATCATTAAATTAATGAAATCATTAGCGTTAATGGGACATTAATGTTTGTCTTAGTGTAACTAGGTGATAACGTGTTACGCTGATCAGTGGTCTTGAGATGTCAGAAGTACCTATGGCGTTATGCACATCCACAATTTAATGTGATACGACTTAATAAATTACGTTTTGAATGTCCTAGTGGTAGATAGGTAATTAAAACTGGCAATCTAACATATTAATGACGATAATGATTTCACGTAGTACAGTTTAGAAGGGATTTTGATTGAAGTAGGTACCTACTAGTAAAGCTGCTTATAAATTGTTGCTATGAACGTTGTGATAACCATCATAACCTTGATCCTACAAACAGGCGCGCCGCGCGACGCGACTCACGTAGAACAATTTCTATAAAAACTTCATGAAAATTGTTCTTTCATTTAATTTAATTTATTAATAATACAATTTACATTGTTTTGAACATACATAGATACACATGCAATTTACATGCAAATACAGAGAACTATGAAATATTAATTAACTTCTAAGCAAAGTTCAAGTAGGTACTGCAGTGCTATACAGTTTTAAATATAATGTCAAACAGGTTTAAAATATAATGTCAATAAGGTTTAAAATATTATGTCAACCAGTTTTTAAGAGGTACAATGTCAAGCAGTTTAAATAATAATGTCAAAGATTCTAAATTGTTGGTGCCGAATCTATCAGTCACAAAATTCTCTAAACTAGACAAAAAATCACCAAAATTGTGTTTATTTCTGTCAAACGTCGATTTCCTATTCTGAAATTGACTAAAGTGACACAACTTAACTATATTTTAGTTTGACAGCACTAAGATTGGACTGAATTATTAATTTAGAGAAAATAGCAATTTTGCTATTCTGTTGTTGTCAATTTTATTATTCTATTCAACCTAAAATTTTGATTTTCTAAATATAGGAATAAAATTAGTTGTCAAGAACTAAAATTCACACCTACACCTCGACTTCTAGTGCAAAAATAGTAGGTACTGTATCTTTTTTTTTTCTTTTGATTAGGTATATCTCGAAAATGGAGTGTCCTATGGCAAAAATAATTACAATTTCGACCCCCTTTATAAAACTAAAAGACCTCTAAAACTCAACATGTGTGTATTCATTTTTCATATTTTCTAAACAAAAAGTGAAAATTCCATATAAATCCATTATACGGACATTCATATACTTACAGGCGTTCTCTATGCATTTTACCACCATACTGCGATCGCCAACCCGCCTGAAAAGCGTGGCGATTATGGCAAGCCCCCCCAAATTGGGGGAGGCCTGGATACTGATAAGTATGTAATTAAGTACCAACCGCTTTTCGAGAACAAAATCGAAGTAATCCAGTGATAACCTTTCAAAGTCGTTGCTATCGGATCAAGTGAAGAATGTGCTCTTTATCATTACTTTTTTTACCAACATGCAGTTTACTTATCGTGATAATACTCGTACGTAATGCAGGAATTGCATAAGACGTGAAATTGTTGTGTTAAGGGGACACTTTTCGCGGGCTCGAACTCACCGGTGGGCCTGGCTAAAAATCACGCTGTCTCGCCAGGCTTCGTATCCGACAGAGATAGTATCAGTGATGAGCAGTTAGAAACTAATCTACATGCACAACGTTATTGAGTGAGATGCAGGAGCATTTATAGCAAAACATTCGCGAAAAAATTAAGAAAAATCTTTCGGAAGATCGGGTTTTATGAAAAAACTACTGCATAAATTAATGACCAATAAAGTTTATTGAACTTATCGATAATTGAACTTTGTCCGTACCGACTTGGTTTTGGAGATTTTTCACTTCTTTTAGTACTTAAACACGCCCAAAGTTAGGTTAAATTAGCATGAATAACGAATCTTTGTTGGCTCATAACTTTTTAATGGCTTTTATTTTAGTATTCTGTTTCCGTACAGACAATATTAATAATGAGACAAAGCCATACCTTGTTTAATTTTTGATGTACTCATAGTCAAACAGTGGAGTAAAACCCTCCCGAAGTTTGTATGGAAAAAATATGGACTTGTTATGTGCTAATAAGCGCCTAAGGATGCTTTGCCACGACAGATGTGCTACGCTACGTTACTATGGATGCGTTTGATATCCACTAATCATGTTCATTGGTTCACATAGCATAGCACTGATGGAAACGGGTTCAGCTAAGCTTTATTTTTTTTAACCAACTTCCAAAGAAGGAGGAGGTTATATGTTCCACTGTAAGTATTTTTTTTTAATGTATGTTCATCGATTTCTCCCCCATTTGTGGACCGATTCTCAAAATTCTTTTTTTATCTGAAAGAGTATACTTCTGAGGTGGTCCCATTGGCACCAAGTCAGGATTTGGAGATGGAATTCCAGGGAAATCGAGGGCAACCCTCAAATTTTGTAGGTATCAACAATGTTTTTCATATATTTTCTAAAGCTATTGAGACATTTGCTTATGGTCATCATCGTCTCATGACGCTGAGCTGATGATGGAAGGTTCAACTCTTTAACGGTTAGGAGTTAGGTGGAGGGTCGACCACTCCGTCATAAGACCGATTTGCAAAATTATTTTTTTGTTCGAAAGAAAAAATTTCAAAATAGTCCTATTTAAATTTCATACAGATCGGATGATGCGTCTCGGAGACAGACAACGGAACTCTTCGAAATATGACAGCAAATTAACCGAGATTGCTGCTATAGCATGTTTTGACCCCAAGGATGATGAAATTTCGAATTGGTGTGGGGTAGGTACTATATCTAAAAAGTGAAAAATAAAAACTTTTCCAAAAAAATCAACCGACTTCCAAAAAACACTGGAAAGTGAAAAATAATTTAATTTCGGAAAGCGGTTTACAGAAAAAAACTGCTGTTCCATACATTTTGACCGCGTAGGTATTGCAATGTTCCATGAAACAGCTGATATTTTTTTCGTATGACCGACGAAAATTTTCTACGCTAGGGGGTCTAGAATGATATGCTGAATTCATGGTTACAGTTTGCGAACTGGTTAAATGTTTACCCTGTATTATCTACTAAATTTCTGGCCTTTTCACACAGTTGCGCAGTAATTAAGCTAGAAAACCCAGACCGCCCCGGGTATCCTTAACCGGGGTTACGTTTGGTAGGAGCTGTGACCAACTTCGCACAAGCCGAATGGTCGCAGTAACTGAGTTAGGGTACCCCGCCCATATGGGTTAGGTTATTTTAGAACTGTGACCAACCTACAAGGTGCAAGTAAGCGACGGAACACGGGTGGTTTTAATCAGAAGACGCCGACAGATCCCTCTGCCCTCCCGGAGGGCAGAGAATATCCAAGAGAATATCCAGCCCGATACTAAAAATAATATTTGATATAACTGTGACTAACCGTGTGGATGCCAGGGGTGCGGGTTTGTTCGAAAGAGATACCGCAGCCCCTGGCATACAGGCTACTGAGGGAACACGGGTGGGTCACGCCCTCCTGCTCCACGCAGAGCGGGAGAAGTTATTTGATGATTTCACAGCCAAAAAAAAAAATCATCATCCATCATCATCCATCGTCATCCATCATCATCTATCATCATCCATCATCACTCATCATCACCCATCATCATTCAGCATCATCCATCATCATCATTCAGCATCATCCATCATCATCATTCATCATCATCCATCGTCATCCATCATCATCATCCATCATCATCCAGCATCATCCATCATCATCCATCATCACCCAGCATCATCCATCATCATCATCATCGTTTTTAAGAACAAAGCAACTCAAACAAAAAACAACCTATAACTCACTAAGAACAAAGCAACTCTATAAACCAATTCTATAACTCACTAGTGAATAATAGTAATGAAAAAGTCACAGTTTGATAATAGGTGTCCAATAGGTGCCTAACTGTAGTGAAATTAGAGCCATTTTATGAGCAAGTGTGTTGAAAAAATGTTTAATGCATAAAAATAATTTACGTTATTTCTGTAATACGAAAATATTGCAAATATTAGGTCTTTACCTATGAAATTGCCGTTCTGCAGTACTGGCCATTTCAAATCAAAATAATTTTTGTTTGGCTAAGAATTCTAATTTCAAATTAATTTTATTTTAAAAACATGGATTTTTTTTTCTAAAAGTAGTCATTTCTTTATTGATTAGTGTTACATTTTCATCGCATTTCAATCTTTTTCGTCATCATGGATACGTTAAAAATTCGAGTAATTATGGAATATGAGTACCGTCGTGGCAGCAACGCGGCACAAGCGGCACGCAACATCAACGACGTTTACGGAGCTAACACTACAAACCAACGCACCACCTGTTATTGGTTTGCTCGCTTCCGTTCTGGAAATTTCGACCTGAAAAATGAACCTCGCGGTCGTCCGAAGACTTTGGTCGACAATGACGAATTAAAGGCGATTGTGGAAGCTGATGATACACAATCTACGGCTGAATTAGCAGCAGCTTTCGACGTTAGCGTCAAAACAATATTGGTCCATTTGCGTCAAATTGGCAAGGTAAAAAAGCTTGACAAATGGGTGCCCCACGAACTCAATGATCGCCAGCGCGAAGTACGCGTCGAGACGTGCCTTGCACTGCTCAACAGACACACAAATGAAGGAATTTTGAACCGCATTGTTACCTGCGATGAAAAATGGATTCTGTTTGATAACCGTAAGCGCTCAGCAAGTTGGTTGGAACCTGGTTCAGCACCTAAACAATGCCCTAAACGAAAACTTACCCCTAGAAAAGTGATGGTCACTGTTTGGTGGTCTAGCGCCGGTGTGATTCATCACAGCTTCTTACCAAACGGGGTGAGCATTACTGCAGATGTGTACTGTGAAGAACTGAACACAATGATGGAGAAGCTGGCGCATCTCCAACCAGCATTGGTCAATCGCTCGTCTCCGCTGCTCCTGCACGACAACGCGCGACCTCATACTGCACAGCAGACGGTCTCCAAGTTGCAAGAACTGGGGTTGGAAGCTCTCCGTCATCCGCCCTACTCACCAGACCTTGCGCCTACAGACTACTACTTTTTCCAGAATTTGGATAACTTCTTGGCGGGAAAAAAATTTAATACCCGAGAGGCAGTACAAAATGCCTTTGAAGAATTTGTTGCCTCCCGTCCAGCTGATTTCTTTAAGAAGGGCATCAATAAACTGCCACTGCGATGGCAAAGATGCATTGATTGCATGGGTGATTACTTCGATTAATACAAATAAAAAAATCATGAAAAAAATTCGTTTAAATTTTTTCATACAAAACGGCAATTTCATAGGTAAAGACCTATTATTAGTCAAAAATGCAAAAAGCCAACGTCACGTGGTGTTCCCAGGCGGTCACCCATCCAAGTACTGACCACGCCCGATGTTGCTTAACTTCGGTGATCGGACGAGAACCGGTGTGTTCAACGTAGTATGGACGTTCGCATACGCTGAATCGAATTTTTCGCTTAGTATCTACTTACTGCCTCGATACAGAGATGATGTTTTTTTCCATATTGACATCGACTATGATCGTTATAGCACAAACCGCGTAGGCGGCATTCTCGAGGTCACCCCAGGGGCCGTTTGCTATTTGCGACCTTCTTTGTACAACTTAGCACTTTATGACATTGAAATTAAAGTTTTAAACTCTGTTATGTGCTGCTCGCAGTGTCATTTTATCAATTTTTTATCGAGTTCAAAAAGTATGAAGTTCTCAATTCGACGGATTATAACGCGGTACCTAGTTCGAAAATTCTTTTTTGAATGCATTAGGGTATGGGGTATGCCTCGGGAGTGGTCCTCATAAAAAGTAGGTGGAACATTTAGGGGATGACTCAATTTTATCGATTTTTTCAAAAACCACTGATTCGATTTGGATGGGGTTTCCGTTATTTTTATAAAGCGCATATTTTTCAGGAAAGGTTTGTTAGTTGTGGCAATTAAAAAGTGAAAAATAAAAACTTTTTACTAAAAAACAACCGACATCCAAAAACACTATGAAGTGAACAATAAACTTTAACTTCAGAAGTCGGTGGCAAAAATCGAAAATACGAAACCTAAGACAGCTACTTCAGATCCGATATTAAAGTTATATAAATGCTAATACAATTTACTATTATTTCTGTAGATGTCAAAGTATTGTAAAAATCAGTGCAAAAAGCAAAAAGCCAACGTCACGTGGTGTTCCCAGGCGGTCACCCATCCAAGTACTGACCACGCCCGATGTTGCTTAACTTCGGTGATCGGACGAGAACCGGTGTATTCAACGTAGTATGGACGTTGGCGTACGCCACGCCGAATTTTTCGGTAAGTAGGTATCTATTTCATAGCTGTGGCATCAACCTTGAACTTTATTAGCAGTGTGCTAAATACAAACCGCGTGGGCATTATCGAGGTTTTTTTACTATTTTGCATAAACTCCATCCAAATCGAATCAGTAGCTGTTTACAATCTATAAAATTAAGTCATCCCTAGAGATGGGCCGAATGTGGTTTGAACCGAATCCGAACTTCGGCCCATCTCTAGGGATGACTTAATTTTATAGATTGTATCAACAGCTACTGATTCGATTTGGATGGAGTTTTCGTTATTTGTATAAAATTAAAAATTAAAACCATTTTACAAAAAAAAAAAAACCAGTTATCAAAATCACGACTACCGATATCAACGACATTTATACAATTTACGATATTTCAGCAAATACATAAGTATTGTAGAAAATAAGTTAAAAAGCAAAAGCCAACGTCACGTGGTGTTCCCAGGCGGTCACCCATCCAAGTACTGACCACGCCCGATGTTGCTTAACTTCGGTGATCGGACGAGAACCGGTGTATTCAACGTAGTATGGACGTTGGCATACGTAATGCTGAATTTATCAGTAAGTATATCTACTTCGTAGTTCAACGCAGGGCAAAGGATGTTTCAATAGCGGCGATTTTGAACTTTATTATCAGACATTATCAGTGCGTTTAGGTATAAACCGAGTAGCCATTCTCAAGATCGCCCGAAAAGCCGGCCGCTCAGTGTACATTTTATCAATTTTTAACCGACTCCAAAAAGGAGGACGTTCCAATTCGACAGTATTTTTATTTTTGTCTATTGTAACTCGATTTCTCCGGCAATTGTGGATCGATTCCGAAAATTCTTCTTTTAATGGATAGGTAGGCATGATAGGGTATGTCTCAGGGTAGTCCCTAAATTTTTTATTGAAAATGAGGTGGAAAATTAGGAGATGACTTAATTTTTTAGATTGTCTTAAAAACTACTGATTCAATTTGGATGGGGTTTTCGTTATTTAAATGCAAGTTTTCAGAAAAAAATATACATTTTTGGTTGTGATAACACTGGTAATGGTAACAACTAAAAAGTGAAAAATAACAAGATATAAAAAAAAAATTGAAATCAGTACGCAAAAAGCCAACGTCACGTGGTGTTCCCAGGCGGTCACCCATCCAAGTACTGACCACGCCCGATGTTGCTTAACTTCGGTGATCGGACGAGAACCGGTGTATTCAACGTAGTATGGACGTTGGCATACGCAGAGCTGAATTTATCAGTAAGTATCTACTTCGTGGCTCAACGCAACGCAAAGGATATCTTAATAGCGTCGATTTTGAACTTTATTTTCAGTGCCATAAGTACATACCGCGTGGCCATTCTCGAGGTTGCGCGAGAAGCGGTTTCATGTCTTTATACAACTTAGCACTTCATGAGCGCTGCTCCTAAAAATGCACTCTTCAAGTACCTATGTCATGTCGATAAAAATATATAATAAGTTACCAGAAAAAATAAGAAATATAAATCAATCCAACATATTTATAAATCAATTAAAATTATTTCTTTTGACCAAGAGTTATTATAATATAAATGAATATTTAAATGATAAAACATAATTGCAATAAATACATTCATAATATAGACATAGAATAAGTGTTTGTGTTTTCTGTTTTAAGTTATATATTTTTAGTTGTATAATTTTATTTCAAGAAGATTATTTAGTTTGCCTGACATTTACAATAATTTATTTATAAAATGTAAAGTGTGTCAAATTGTAATTAAGTAATGAAGATTTCTTTAGTAATATTTAATTTGTACCTAATCTTAAAAAAAAAAATGATCTCTTATTGAATAAGTGTTTGTATTGATTTATTATTTATTAAAATTCAACTATTCTAAATGTTACTAACTATAATATTAATATTAAGCACTCAGTTTATACATTTTTTTTTTTCTTTTTAAATTTTTAGTTACTAAGTTTTAAATTTTTCAATAATAGATCATTTAAATACCTTTTGCTGTGCCCTAACAGGGTCTACAATGGCTCTTAGCTCTAAGCCTTATGTTAACATCTTTTTTTACCATGTAGAACGCAATGAAATGAATAAATGAATAAATGAATAAATGAATATAATGTACTCTGTGCGCTGCTCGCAGTGTCTATTTTATAAAATCTTAGATGAGATACGTAAAAACAATTTAAGAATTTTTAACGTTATTTTTCAGGTATGAGAACATTGTAAAAATCGTACAAAATGTAAAAAACCCATGGTGATCGGACGAGACGGTTCTCGATTTTAACGTACTATGGACGTTTGCGAAAGCTAGTTTTTAATACTAGATCATTATGATTTGAATAATGTCGACTTTTATAAATAATATTATTTATTTATTATTACTCCAGTTTAAAAGCAAACAATTTTTTTACGCGGTCTACTAGCACCAAGCAAAACTAAAGAAAGTCGCACCATTGAAATAGATGGCGCTGTTTATTAGGATACTATTTTCATTAAACATAGATGGCGCTATAAAACTTTTTACAGGCGTAATGAGTTGTATAAAAATCCATAGATGGCGCTAACGTACAAGATGTTGATGATGCTTGTTTTCGTTGGAACATGGTTAAAATGGTTGTAAGTTGGTTTATTTAAAACAATGAAACACTTTTGCAATAATAATTATAATAAATTTACAATGATCACTATTATTCTACATTGTCTAATACCAGTACGAGTTGGCGGGAACTCTGTCCTCTTTGATACCCATCTCTTCCATTATATCCATTTCAAATGTCCTCAGTTTTGGAGCGAACGTTACCTGTAAAAAAACCGAAACAATTAGCAAAATAAAAGGAAAGGAATAAATTATGTAATCACTGCATTTAGAAGACTGGTCAGTACATCATTTTAGTAGAGATGGCTATTATCTAAATAGCCATCTCTACTAAAATGATGTACTGACCAGTTACAGTTAACTGCATGCCATTCGTCTATGTTAAGTTTTTCAAGTAACTTTTTTTTGTAATGGGTAAAAATGTTAAAATCGCGTCAGGACACGTGACCTGATCGAAAATTCGTAAGACTGATGGAGAGTAGACAGCCAGCGCGGCGTAGGAGAGCAAGTATCCCCCTCTCTTTCTACGGCGCGGCGAAAATGTATGCCTGCGCCTGCTGTTTCGTTTAGGCGGCGCAGGGCGCTTGCGCGAATGTTTGTGTGCGTTTATGTTACAGCGTGCCACGCGCATCCATGGATGGTGACAGCTGATGGCTTGATTTTTCTGAGAGATAAACTTTTTTAATGTAATATAAATTGTCATGTTTGTGTACAATAGCGCAATAAATAAATATTGTATTCTACCACTTATATGATAGTACTTTAATACTGATAATTAAAGCAATTCGTGCAAAATTATTCCTAACCTTTCCAAAATATCAAAAATGCACAACGTTAATATTCAAGTTTTCACTTCTGCCGGCACTCCCGATGTGCAACCCGTCGTTTTTTTACAAATCTTTATTTTATCTTCGATATACTTAAAGTTCTTTGGCTGTGAAATCCGCACTGCGCGAATAATGCACCTTTATAGCACGGGTTTTCTATGGACATGTAGGTACGATGTTGTTGCTACGCAGTGCCATACCACGCGGCCCCTTCTCCGCCGCCCGCGCACCTCGCGGACAGGCCGAGTAAGGCCCGGTATCCACCAAAGCGGAGAGGAGAGGAGACGAGAGGAAATGTGTTTAGAATAACCAATCAGATTTCGTTATTTCCACATCTCCTCTCCGCTTAGATTCGGTGACAATGGATCTAGAGAGGATATCATTTTTCTATAGAATTGTCTGCCGCGAGCGAGCAAGCGGCGCGGCAGAGCGGAGATGTGTGTACTGTGTAGTGTGTACTGTGTAGTGTGTACTGTGTACTGTGTAGTGTGTAGTCGGCCGGCCGGGCGGCCCGGGCCCCATTCCCCGCTGCCTTCTCCCCGCGCCTCGCACGCCCGAAAGTTTAAATATTGAAGAATTAATTGTGTTTCTTCAACCTCTAATTCCTCTTCCTCAAGCAAATTTGAAACGACATGGCTTCTTCCTTTCGTAGACAGCACTTGACAGATTTCGAGCTCTCACAGCTCACATCTCCGCTGCGCACAGCTCACATCTCTCCGCTACGCCTCTTCTCTCCGCTTTGGTGGAAATAACCTGCCAGCTTTGCAGCACATCTCCTCTCCTCTCCGCTTTAGTGGATACCGGGCCTAAAGAGAGATAGACCCCGATCGCGACGATAACAGACGTAACACAGCGATCCTCCGCGACTGTCACTCGCGATGCCTTTTTATTGTAAATTGTAATCCAAATGTTTGTGTTTCTTTTGTTTAGCCATCCATTTATTTGTAGACCAATCAATTATTAAAGTTAAAGAAGTGTCTTTAAACCTTTTATTTGCCCTTTAAGACACAAGCAGGTTAGAATTACTTTCTTTATTGGAAACCAAACAAAACTAAGAGTTTCAGTATTGTATACCTTAACGGCGCTATCGCCGTTCGTGTCCTTATCTACATTCTCAACGTATAGCTCTTTACTCTTGAAGTCCATGGTCTCCTCCGCTGTCTTTGGTATGGGGATGATTCTGCTACTTGCCATAGACACGCGCACCTAGAACACAAAGTTTATTAGAAATTAGAAGAAGGGCTGCGAATCAGCACTCTTTGAACGTCAAAATTACCAAAGAAACTCCCCAGCAGCACAACTGTCTATTCAGTTAGAAGAACTTGATTCTATACCATTTAGTAGATATTTTCTCATACAGATAACCCAATATCTTGACCCGGTGTTCGAACCCTGCAGGCATAGACAAAACACATTTCTGTTTACGTTCACGCCAAACGCTACGCCAAAATATATGGGAATGACATTACCTGCGGAAAGGTTACGTCGTGTCCTTTCCGCAGGTAATGTCATTCCCATACATTTCGGCGCAGCGTTTGGCGTGAACGCTAACAGAAATGTATTTTGTCTCTAGGCCCAAGGCCACTAGACCAAACAGTCAGTAATTACTCTCTTATCTTAGATACATTTTACAAGAAAAGAAGGAATAGTACACTTTTCGGCCCAAAAACTGTTACTGCAGGCACGCCAAATATTTGAATTGGATACAAACACAGGTTGGTGACGTTATTAATTAAATTACCATTTGGCAGGTGCAGTTAGTCTGTTTTGCCAAAATATTGAATGCCAAAACACTGATTTATTACAGCTGTTGGCATTGCAGTTGAAACAAAATAAACAACATTTCTATTGGTCAGGCCAAATAGATCGATATTACAGGACTTGGATTATTAATTGTATTTCTCATGTATGTCTCAACTTTGTAGAGCGATAAAATATTTTGAAGACATGGTTCCAACATCGTAACAAATCGTAACAAGTGGTCTACTAAACTCTAAACATAACCTTCTTTTCTGCTTTAACCAGTTTCATTTACCTACTTACAGAAAAAAACGAAATACCAGTGGGCAAACTGTAACCATGAATTATTTTGTAGACCCTAGCATAGACATTTTTGTTGGTTTTCAAAATTAAAATTCCTACGCGATCAAAATGTATCGAATAGCATTTTTTACAGATTAAAGATTTATATGCTAGATATGGTCTATAATAGCTAGAATAATATGCTGAAGTTACATTTGCGCACTGGTTAATTATTATTTTTCTCTGGACATACTGACGCGAATCTCGCGTTGGATACGGGAAGAAATTCGCTCGCGCCGAATGTTTCAAATAACTTGATGGATGGCACTGGCACAAATAGCGGCGCAACATCCTACTCATTACTGTTCATATTCTGTGAATGCTGACGCACAACACTTCACATTTCCAATTTGTCACCCTAACTGGTAAGGTACATCTGTGAACGATCGTCAATTTAGACATAGTTTAACGAATTCTCTTGAGGCAATTGACCCCACAATTGAAACAATAGACGCGTGCAGTCCCTTTCAGCGCGTGATTCACCAGAAAACCAATTCCCATAATTAAAAACATTCTGAGATTTTTATTAGACTTTATTGAGATTTTACGAGTATTTTGGGATGGACTGTCTTATGTAATTTTGACGTTCAAAAAGTGCTGACTCTCAGCCTACTTTGAATAAATAACTTTTGATTGTGCCATTTCGCACCACTGGAATAGTTTCAATGAAGAGACTTACCTTGTCCCCTTCCTCGGTGTATCTCCACTCAAACTCGGTCGGCTTCAGAGTCTCCGGGTCCACCAGCTTCACGTCTGTCGTGACGAGGAGAGGTGCCTCCGACTGGATCGTGATGCCAGGGAACTTCTTGTCTTTACCAACCTGGAATGTAACATTTAAATATTTGTAATGAGTTTACTGTTTTTTAACAACTAGCAGCCCGTCCCAGCTTCGCACGGGTGGACATTTTCTACGAATAAATATAGCCAATGTTGCTCAGGGGTAATGTAACATTCTAATGGTGAAAGTAGTTTTTGAGTTTATTTGTTACAAACATACAAATCTTTCCTCTTTATAATAGTAGTGTAGATACTAACATTGTTAAAGCTAGTAGCCTGATGTAGGTTTAGAAAAAACCTGTGTTATACTCGAAAAGATCACTGAATGTTGTATGCGTCGTATATAACAATGTTTTTAGGATGCTGTTGCGACTGCTTCTTTTTTGCAGTGCCGCAGAAATCTTTGCCTGACCGTTACCGATCGATTTCATGACTACTTCCAGCAAAAAAAAGGAGAACTTCGAGCCGGATCATATGTTGAGTATCAAGCTCCAGGTGTGCTATTGCTCAAGGTGTCGGCTAGTCAGAGGCCGGGGGGGGGGGGGGGGACTGCAGGGGTGGAAGCCCGCGATCGCGGTGTGGTATATGACCCGATGTGACATGATGAAACGAAGCACTGTCAGTGTTTATGATTTATCGAAATACAATCATTGCCTTGCAGACTACAAAATATTTCGACCACATCTTGTGATAATACAAAAAAATAAAAGTAACATCAGCTCATCATTTGGGAGCCGACTACTGGCCTTTCCCAAACTAACGGGTAACTTCTGGGCGAAGCAGAAAGGCCAGCAACACCCAGACTTGCATCTCCCATGTCCACGGTCACTGTTCTAAGGTCCTTTTAAAATCATTGGAATATTATTTGATTGTACTCACAACTCTAAGATGTGTGTTAAGCCCATCAACAATGACCCAGTTCCGTTCCTGGATCACCTGTGACACGAGCCCCTGCTTGCCTTTGTCCTTGCCCACCATTACCTCCACACGGTCACCTCTGAAACAATATTAATCCTCAATACTTATTATGAACTGGCTTTTCCTTATTATTTCTCATATTTGATTATTTTCCAAGTTCAATACAGAGTATGAGTGAGTAGTAGCTGATAAATGATTTTGTTTCTGTCAGGGTTTGTACATACACGTCAATCATATTTTAAAAACTAGATGAGGTTGACGTTACCTCTCAGACTACTCTGAGAAGAAGGGCCAAAAAAAAAAACTCAAACGTCACAGTCTCTTTTAAAGTCCAGACATAATCTTGGTCAGATCATTTGAGGACCATGTAGATTGGTGTCTAATATGGTCTTTTCCGCAGGTAATGTAATTCCCATACATTTTGGTGTAGCGTTTGGTGTGAACGCTAACGGAAATGTGTTTTGTCATTAATCATGCAGCTCAACTTAGAACATAAGTGGCACAACAATTCAACAAACAATACCAAAGAAAGGGTGGTGCGCCGCATAAAGTACTCAAACTGCGAAATTACTGCATCCAGTGTGAATGTGGAGCGGTATGACTGTCCATTCTTCAAACATTGTTTGCATTTATTTATGAAATAACATAGTTTAATGGGGGAAGTGCTAGGGTAGCTTGCTAAATTTAAATTTTCTTGTTTTTTTTGGAATTTGTGGGTCAGTGTCAGGCTTGAAATATTGGCTGCGACCTTAACTAATATCCGCAGGGTAACTTATCTTCTTTAATCACTACTTTAGCTAACAAAATGGAAGATAAAATAATTAAATTAACATTCTTAACTTATTCCTATTTAAAATTACTACCACATACTGCAGCTCACACAGCACCTAACATTTTCTATTTATGTAAACCATGGTTGAAATTATTATACAATAGAGTATTTAAAATTGGTTGCTACTTGCTAATTAAGACAATGATTATTTAAAGTGTCTACATGTGATGTCAATGTACTGATAAGTGATAACACTAACTATAGCACACTTTGAAGTGTAAACAAAGGTCATATACAAAGTAGTATCGTAAGTACTAGAATGAAGGTTTTGTTAAATAAAAACTATCTGACCCTGATACTGTCCGGTCCAAATATCTATTCATTAGATAACATTGATAGATAGAAAAGCACTGATTTTCCGGAATTTTAACATTTTCTTGAAAACTACAAATTTTTCTTGCCATAAAACCCTAATTATTGCTATTACATAGGTACATTTTTAAACCAAAAATAGACGAATCTGTCCAGCATTTCTCAAGTGATGTGCTTCACAAGGAACAGCATTTCATTTCAATATTTATAGCACTATTCTATTATATTCTTACTTGAAGAAGCTCCATTCGCCAACAGGTTCAATAAACACTTTCTTCCTATGCAAATTGCGGTCATTTTGCATACGAAACTGACTAGTCCAGGGCCTGTTGGTCGTGAAACGATAGTGCTTACGGGCTATCTGAGCTTTCGGGTACTGCGGATAGTTCGAAGGATTCTTCCAATACACCTAAAACGCAAAACAAATACAATAAAACAATTTTGAGGTTATGGTTTTCAATCGAAGAATACTTTATGTTTGAATGGCATTATGTACCTGTTCATAGCTTCTTTTAACGTAAGATTCGGGAAAATTTGAATATTTAATAGTCAAATCGCCAACTTTCTTCGCTAAAAATCCGTATATTCGCATCTTCTTTGTTTTGTTTCGTAACCTTTTTGTGAAATTGTTTGACAGTTGACACACCCGCGACCCGGGATCCCGAGATGACACACGGATGACAGCTGTGATCAGTCAGATGTCAAAAATGACACGACAAAATAAGCGCTCGTAGCGCGCTCTGCCTGCGCTGCGCTGCCTGTTCGGGTTTTAGTCGAGAACTCGCTCCAATCATTACATCAGTGTTTATAATCCTTTCCTAATAATCCCTACTTTAAATATATATGCATTTCAGTTAAAATTAAAAATGTGAAATTAACTACTGTGTGTTAGAAAGAAAGAAAAAACGAACGAACCCACACCCCTGGCAGACATCGGCCCTTGCGGGTCCCATCATTTTGTGCTGACATCTCTGAGGCGCGCGTGGAACACAACGAGCCGTTGACCGATTACAGGACAGCGAGCTACCCATTACTCGCCGTCCGCAAGCCCACGCCTACGGTGGCCGGAAATCAGCCTGGGATTCCCGACGCCCAGGGCGTCTTCTGCGGTGGTTAGGGCCGTGAGGGCGCATATGCTGCCTCTCCCTCACGTGCGCCGCCTCCCTCTTCGCGAGCATTACTGCTTCGCTGAAGGAGGTGACGGCTACCCATGCACTCTCGCTGCGTACCATGGCCTGGACCAGGGCCGGACGCGAGAGATCGCCGCCGCCGATCGCCTCCACGACCACACGCCGGTGCTCCGCACAAGCCGGGCAGACCTCCACCGTGTCCTCAGGGCGATCTTCGCAGTGGAAACACCCAGGCGTTTCCTCCCGCCTTATCCGAAACAGGAACCTCCCGAAACAACCGTGTCCGGTGAGGACCTGCGTCAGGCGGAAGGTGAGGAGTGTACGTACCCGTGGAATAATTTCCGAACTCCACGCGGGTGATGCAGCGGGCGGAATTCTAGTAATTTGTAAATGTATGCCCGATTCGCATTATTCCAGTCCAGAAATCCAGCGAGTCAAACCAGTCCAGTGCTAGACTGAATTATATCGTCTACATTATTCCAGTCATTCAGTCAGTAAGACAAAACACGACAGTGCGTTTTCACAGTTTAAGGCGGATTAAATGTCTACAGCATGTCTATACGAATATTATTAGCGCGAAAGTTTCGGAGGGTGAAGGGATGCATTTTTGTTTCTCTTTCACGCAAAAATAACTTACCGGGATTATGACGAAATTTGTATGAAGGTAGCTTGTTCATTGAATTAATAACATAATGATAATTTTAACGCGGGAAAGTCACATGTCACGCGACCGAAGCCGCTGGAAAATTCTAGTATATTATTTTTAACTATGTGATGACAATGAAGAAAGCAAGAAGGATAAAATTTGGAAACTCATGGTCTCCGTGCCTTTTTTTTTCCAGGAAATAGGTGTGACTATGTATGTTTAGTTATTGTGAATACCTACCATGGGCAATTGCTGATTGTTTTTCATCATGAACTAAGTACTCAAACTTAAGAATTAATATTTTACATATAAAAGCCAGACTATGAATAAAATTGTTTATTTATAATTAATTATAAATTTATCAAATCGCCTAAAAAAAAAATTGTTGTAAAAGCTGTTGTACAGACGCCAGCAGGTCAACCTATCCCAAACTGTCAAATTTTCCCAATTGAACATGAACCTTATTCCTTTGTTATAAAGTTGGAAAACTATCAAAGAAATTTGACAGATTGGGGTAGCTTGAAGTGCTGGCCCCTCTGTACACTTCTCGTCTCTTTTGAAGTTCTGCCCCAAGTCTGTCTATAATTACTAGATACACCATTACTCTGTTTCCCAACCAGATAATGAAGAAATAATATCTTCGCCAGATTCATCTGCAGTGAGCTTTCTCTTCATCATCCTCTTTGTGTCTTTTTCGTAATCTTCAACTAATGAGAGATCCAAGGCTTGCTGTCCTGTTTTTTTTTCTCCGTCTACAGAAATAATGTGAATTAGACTGTCATACATTTGAATAACTGTATGTACAAACGTCAATATCAACGGACTGTAACTTTTTGTTGGTTTTGTTCTTATGAACTATTATGAAACCCCAAAACACGAACAGAACAATTTTGCAGGCATCTGTTCTAGCTGACCAGCGCGTATCTGATGGACTTTTGACTGTTTCAAAAATTCCACGCGCGCCCTTTTCTAAACTTGCGCCCCGTGTCAAGCCGGCTACTCACACACCTACCGCAGGGGCAATACCGGTCGCACGGCGCACAGTGGGTCGAAACTATGATTTTAGTGACTTAGGGATCAATTTTGTTTTTTTACTTTTTTCTTTATGCGGATGGATAGAGCTCATAACCCTCAATAATAATGGTCCCGATGTTTTTTTTCTTAAACTTTATACTTTGGGTAGAAAAATCAGTTTTGTTATTTTTTTGTATGGAGCGGATCAAATTAAGTCAAATTCCTGCTAAGTAGCGTGTGATCCCGCTTTAAAACTTTATTTTTCTTATACCTTGTCTAGTCTTATATAATTTGATGCTATGAACATCTGCATAAAGCTGCCACTCTGCCAAATAAAGGGACCGAAAAAAAATGAAAAATACATTGAATAAAAAGCTTCTTTTAAGTTAAATTTGATATGGAATAGTATGTAAAAGCACGTAATAATACACATAATTATTTAACAACTAACAACAATACATTTAAAAGGTCCCTAATTAGCTTAAATTTACTAATTTATTACATTAAGTATTTAAAAATGTTGATCTATGAATTTCTATTTGTGTGTTTAATGACTAATTAGCTTATCCTTTTACTTTATAAAAAACAATGTTTTTCACTTTTAGCCATTACGGTAAAGTTAATGAGGATAATTATTTAATGAGGGTAGTAGAAAAAATTGTAAAGGTTTGTTTGTCACTGGAACTATAAAATGACCATATTTAATAAATATTACCTAGTGTTCGTTTATTCGTACTACTACTAACATGTCGTGATTGTGATCGTCCCTTTTTCGTTATAATGGAGAGTTTAGTTAACAATTTAGATTTATTTATGATTTTAAGAGAGCAGCTGAAGTCGCTGTCGGATAGTAAAAACTTTTTCAATTTCTACAAGATAAAATAAACGTGACCGAAGAGAACAGTGTTGAGCTCCAAAAATTCTGTACGCGCTTTTGTTCAAATATAAGTGCAAGATGGGAACGAAGTAATCGCACGTTAGCACAGTTTATAAGAAAAAATGGTGATTGGTTAGAACATGCAATAAATTGGCCCGAAGGAATGATACGTGAAGCTGTGAACACTGAACAGGAAAGGCTCGAGATTTGTAATACTGAAGATGTTGAAAATCTACCACCATCTACTTCAGAAGCTTCGACATCTACATTTACACCTCGAAAACCTTTCGAAGAATTGGGCTCCAGGCAAAAACGAAGACGCATTGAACAAATTAACCAATCGCTTTCGTTATCCCCAGATGAACTGAAAGCTACTACAATTGCTAGTTTAAAAAACACTGGAAATGAGGACGTAGGAAAAATCATGAACCATTTGCTAAATCACCCCGAAGATCTAGAAAAAGTTAAGGAGTGTTTAAGTACAAGTAAAGCGAAAAGTAGTACCTATTCACCCGATAAGGCACTGTCTTTATTAGTTTCACTTAAATTAAGTAAGTGGCAGTATATAAGCCTAAGAGAAGTAGCAAGTGAAAATGGGTCTGATTTATACCCTTCTTATTATAAAATTAAAGAAGCAAAGTTAAAATGTTATCCAGGGAAAGAAGACATAATTATTACTGAAGAAGGAGGTGCTATTAAACTGCAAGCTTTACTCAACTTGACGGTATCTAGGCTTTTAGATGTGATTGCTTTTGATTTGGACTCGGCAACAGAGTTACTGCTTATAAGCAAATGGGGCTTTGATGGAGCCTCAGGTCAAAGTAATTACAAACAAAAGACTGAAACAGAGTTTGATGATTCATCTATTTTCATGGCCAGTCTAGTTCCTATAAGGCTTCAACAATGTGATGGAACAATTGTTTGGGAAAACGACCGACCTTCATCAACTTTCTATTGCCGTCCGATAATGTTCAAATTTACCAAAGAAACGCAGTCAACAGTGGCAACTATAAAAGCTAGCATAACACAAGAAAGAGATAGACTTCAGCCGTCAAGAATCAATCAAGTTGAAGTTAAGCATCAATTGCACTTGACGATGATAGACGGCAAAATAACGTCATATTTGTCAGACACATCTTCAGCTGTCTGTGATATTTGCAAAGCAAAACCGTCAGAGATGAACAATTTAGAGTCACTTGCTCAAAGAGAAAGCAATGAAGAAATGTTCCAGTATGGAATGTCATCTTTACATGCCTGGATAAGATGCATGGAGTGCTTACTTCATATCGGTAAATATAATCTTAAAACTTTATAATTTTTTTCATGGTAGTTTCCTGTGAAATTATTTTTAAGTGACATTTCTTTTTGTTTGCAGCTTATCGTTTGGATTTCAAAAAATGGAGTTGCAGGGGCGATGATAAAGAAAAAATGTCACTCAGAAAGAGCGCTATACAGCAAGCGTTCAAGAAGGAATGCGGTTTACTTATCGATATAGTCAAGCAAGGAGTAGGCACAACCAATGATGGCAATACTGCCAGAAGATTTTTCAGGGATGCAGAAACAACAGCTCGCATAACAGGAATAAGTAAAGATTTAATAGAAAGGTTTTACGTGATTCTTCAGACTATTGCATCTGGAGAGCGCGTGGACTTTTCTAAGTTTTCCGAATTTTCTAGAGATACTGCAGAATTGTATGTAAACTTATATCCTTGGTATTATATGCCTTCCAGTATACATAAATTGTTGGTACATGGGAGTGATATAATTAAGCACTTTGGTGCCATACCTATAGGTAAACTGTCGGAAGAGGCAGCGGAAGCTCGCAATAAAGATTTCCGGAAATATAGAGAGAGTCATTCTAGAAAGGTAAGTAGAACGGCGACAAATGAGGATATTTTACACAATCTTCTTTTGTCTTCTGATCCAAAGATCACAAGTTTAAGACCTCGAATGGTGAAACAAAATGTAATGGTTCTCTCTCCAAAAGTTAAAGAGCTTCTGCTGAGTTTTCCCACAGAATCCGATATAGATTTTATTGATGTAGATAATTTGCAAGATAGACATAGCGATAGTGAATAAGATTTTTGGTAGATTGTAAGTTTCTTGTTTCTCTTTTACTAGTTTGTATGTCATATTTGAAAGGAAATAGTAAAGTATGGTGTTGTATATAGTTAGTTTTTTAGTTTACTTGTGTTAGTAGTAAGTTATTTTATCTTTACTAATTCGTATCTGTTTGTATGTTTCTTTACTTACTATCCAGTATTTAATTGAACTTTATAAACTAATTAAAGTCATTAAACAAACAAATAGAAATTCATAGATCAACATTTTTAAATTCTTAATGTAATAAATTAGTAAATTTAAGCTAATTAGGGACCTTTTAAATGTATTGTTGTTAGTTGTTAAGTAATTATGTGTATTATTACGTGCTTTTCATACTATTCCATATCAAATTTAACTTAAAAGAAGCTTTTTATTCAATGTATTTTTCATATTTTTTCGGTCCATTTATTTGGCAGAGTGGCAGCTTTATGCAGATGTTCATAGCATCAACTTATATAAGACTAGACAAGGTATAAGAAAAATAAAGTTTTAAAGCGGGATCACACGCTACTTAGAAGGAATTTGACTTAATTTGATCCGCTCCATACAAAAAAATAACAAAACTGATTTTTCTACCCAAAGTATAAAGTTTAGGAAAAAAAACATCAGGACAATTATTATTGAGGGTTATGAGCTCTATCCATCCGCATAAAGAAAAAAGTAAAAAAACAAAATTGATCCCTAAGTCACTAAAGTCATAGTTTCGACCCACTGTGCGGCGGTCGGGGCAATTTCGGTTGCTCTCTACACACAAGCCTGCCGTTCAGTGTGTAAGTGATAGTCCCGCTGAACGCACGTCCATAAGAATGGCTCCAGTATTGTCGAAACACCAAAAGATTGGCATAGTCTTGGCACTTTATGTGATGCTACCGAAAATATTTTACTTAAATATAGGTAAAAAGTACATACTGACCTTTTTTAATTCCGTGCGTAAGACGTACGCATGTTTTCAAACTTTTTTTTTTTAATTTGTTGTTGATATAGTTTGCGTGTTCGCGATATGTTTCGAACATTAATTGGAATGTTTGATTTCGCATGTCTCTGTTAAAATATTGTTGTTTTTTTTTATCCCACATGTGGGTCCGGTCTTTGTACACGTCCATTACCCAAACTTCACGCTCTTTATTGTCCATTGTGACACGTGCACTCCGGTCGGTTGTCGCCAATGAACTGACTGGAATTGCCCCAATCGAACTACACATGCGGCAACCTAGCAGGGCGGTAGATACAACCTAGGGAGCTAGGAAGGTCTTGCGCCCCTGCCGCCCTGCCGCAGGCCCAATCTAAAAATTGCCCCTGCTTGCCTATACACATCACAATTAAGGGGGTCCAATTCCAATATTGCCCCTGCGGCAGGTGTGTGAGTAGCCGGCTTTAGTTTCGTTTGAATGGATGGTCGTAATAATTTATACAATTGGTTGAAATATGAGCAAAGAGAATTTTTATCTTTGATTTCAATTAAATAGATATATTAGAAAAAATCAAGCGATAACCTATATGTTTTAAGGTTTAAAATGCATGGTGTGTATATTCTTAACATATTAAATAAATAAAACCACATTGCGTTACTAACTTTTTATTTATTTACAAGAATCCCAAATATCAAAGAAAAAAAAATTGACGGACGACAGTTTTACCGAGACTAAATATTTTTAATTTGCATGAATGACTGCTTTAAGAAGTGTGATAGTTCCTAAAGCAGTCATTAATGCACAGACTTCACCCACAAGTGTCACACGCCCAAACAGTACGAACGTCCTCCTTTTTTTTCGCCCAATTTGCAACGCGTCCTGCCTGTCGTCTTCACAGGGAAATCGCCAGTTTTAAGCACCTGAGCCCTGACACAGCAGGGAGTAGTGCCTGCGGCTTGTATTTTTTTTAATTGCATCCGCCAATAGAACCCTGAACTGCCACCGAGGCATTATTTTGTGGTGCGTGTATTACATATGCGTTGTGTATAGAGAGAGATTCGTGACGTTCAATAGCCTCCGAAACAGTTTTTTGTACAGTCGCTAGCAGGTCAAGCTGTCCCAAACTGTCAAATTTTCCCAATTGAACATAAACCTTATTCCTTTGTAATGAAGTTGAAAAACTATCAAAGAAATTTGCCAGATTGGGTTAGCTTGATGTGCTGGCCTCTGTACCATACACTATTCCTAATTCTTTCCACGGGGAATGCCTGTAAGAGTTGGTCTTTCTTATCGATTACCTACAATCTTTCCATGGGGGGTCCCATGGAAAGATTGTAGTCCAAGACTACTTTTGGCTTGTATTTATAAACTCCATATTTCTCAGCCCCAACGACTTCTACTTTATGAAAAGTGGAAATCAGTGGGACCAAGTTGGAGTCCCTCCAAACAAAAATAGAGAGGTCCTGGGTCCGACTAAAAGCAAGTTCGCCCTGACGCATATTGCTCTTGGGATTGTTTGTTAAAGTATCGGGAACAAATTCCCGATTTAGTCTGAGGGTCCCTATGCCTTATGGTGTCGAATTGTAAAAGTTATCCATACTTAATGTTCGGCCTTTATTCAAAAGAGGGCGAACAAGCCCAAGACCTATTTGTGATGTGGCCCCCTCAGGTTCGTTGAGCCTTTCGACATCATGTCCCTCAGAAAATTGTTATCCCTTTATATTATTTATATACCTCCATCTTCCACAAATAGCCTGTTCTGGACTCACAAAGTTCATAACTTTTATACGTACCCGAGCAGCTTTGGTGGCGATGAGCTGTGAAAAATTCAGCCTACCTTTCCAGAGCAGCAACGACTCATCTCCTAAACTGGTAAATTTGGAATTTAGATGGTCCAGAACAGGCATTACTTTTACTAGTTTGTTGGCGTCCCTTGAACTAGAGACTGGGATGGAGGTATTGTCCACAAAGTGGAGACATCCTTTAATAAGACTAAATTTGCTGTGGGGCATGAAGTCATGAAAATGCCGATCCGCATTTACGACAACTGAGGGTACCAATACTCCTTTTCGACAGAATTTGGGACGAAACTTTGTAGCATCACAACGCCGAAAAACGTCCATAAATCCGCTTTGATGATGTCAGTCCAGCGCTTCAGTCTGGATTTTGGCGGTAAGGAAGCCGAAGTTTGTTGGCTGGCATACCTGTTTGTTTCCGTGACGATGAGATGTACAATAGCTTCATCCCAAATCCTCTCGAAAACGTCGAGTGGGGTTATACCCTCAGTGGCAAATGTTGGCCCAGATGGACCAGAAAATTGCTCCCGCTCGCCTACAAAAAAAATTGGATCACTGCTCCAAGGGAAGTGTAGCGTCTCCACGCTTACCAACTCCCTCAGAGCAGTGTCGTCGCGTGCGTCAATCACGTTGAGTTGATGCAGCTGCTCCGGAGACAAGTCGTCAAGCTCTGCTGGATACTCCTGAACATTACGTACCAGGGAGTGTACGCCGATGTCCACGCCATAAGTATCCAGCAGGTCTTCTTCGATGTTGCAACCAGGATTTACTGCGACATTTCGCTCCCTCGCAGCTATTTGCTCCTCAACGTCATCGAAAACTGAAATAAAACCATATATACTAAAGAGATTACGCATGCTAATATATTAGCAAAAAGTGAAAAATAACACTTACTATTCGCGACTGAGGAGGTGGATCCAGCCGGCGAGAGCGAATGCACCGATGGGCTGGTGCTAGATGCTACAAATTAAGGAGTTATTGGTTAAATTTAGAATAAAAACGTAATCATTTCAAGCTTTCATTTGTACTTTGACTGATTAAATTAACTCACTGGGTGTAAATCCTAGTAGCTGGATTTCTGCATCCACTACAACGTCCGCCGGTAATTCACTCACCTGAGGATTTACCGACGGCGAAAATAATAAGTTACGCTTCCTGTAAAAATAACATTGTCATAAATATCAACATCATAATTTAGCTAAGTCTTATTACCTTATAATTAAGAACTTATTCGTATATAACCTTTTCGTGGGAGGCGTTGTAGCCTCCATCATATGAGCTCGCACGCACGTATCGGTCCTTCGAAGTAGCCAGTCGAACCTAAAAAGAGCACAAGATGTATTATTATGAGTAAGTCAATAATAATGTGGAAGCCACAATTAAAAATAAAAACCGGTCAAGTGCGAGTTGGACTCGCGCACCGAGGGTTCCGTACAAACCTGTGGGTATATAAGTAAAAGTTCAAAATTGTCAAAAATATTTTTTTTATATGACGAAACTAAAAATTTTCGGTTTTCGTAATTTTTCCTATATCTGTACTATAAGACGTGACTTCGTACACAATTTCAAGATTCTAAGTTCACGGGAAGTACCCTGTAGGTTTTGATTCCCGTGCGAGTTTCGAAAATTTGCGGAATTTTGCGGCCTAAATGGCTGTATCTTTTGATTGCGTTGACTTAGAAGGTTGATTTTTCTACAGCTTCCAGGGACAGTAGAACTAAGTATCATATAGAAATTTCAGTTTGATACCTCCACGCGTTCCTGAGAAAAACGGTCTTGACAGACGGACGGACGGACGGACGGACGGACGGACGGACAACAAAGTGATCTTATAAGGGTTCCGTTTTTTCCTTTAGAGGTACGGAACCCTAAAAACAACAAACCTGTGCTAGTCGACGGCACGGCTTCGCCTGCGTCATCGACCCAAGTAGTGCTCGTCGACGGCCTCGTTTCGTCTCCTAAAAAGAGCACAAGATGTATTATGAGTAAGTCAATAATAATGTGGAAACCACAATAGCGTATTTTCCAATTTATTGAAAACTATTCTAAATTGAAGATTGGGACGAAATACGTAACAGCAAAACAAAAGTAAATTGATATATATCCATTTTCTCAAAAACAATTTAAATCAAATTCTTTTCGTTGTTTTGAATTTACCGCCAAAACGCTCGTTACGATGACTTTTTGTCACTTTGTCACGTGACGTCAACTTTGTGTAAACTAAAGTAGTTAGTAAGTAAACAAGTGAATGTCGAGTTTATAATTAACATGATTTTATATGGATAGAAAGTGATATTACTGGTGTGCGGTCATGCGGTGCCCTGTGCACAAATACTTCTAAAACTGCGCCAAACTAAATTTGTGCACTGGTTGGCTAAAAAAGTAAGAAAAGTTTTGAATATTCCTTGACGGCCGACATCAATAACATATTTAGGTGTAATTAATGGCAAAATGCAATATACCGTTCCACACCAAGCAACCCAGTTGCTTCGGCACGACCACCACCCAAGGCGCCACGAGACTCCGAACCACCACCTCCGGTGCCACGAGCAGAACCTCGGGTACCACGAGCACGCCCTCGGGTACCACGAGCCTGCTCGTGACCGGCAGAAGGAAAGTTTTCAGCATCCATTCTGCATCATAATTAACATGCAACGTAAAACACAAACTATTTGTTTAAATACATATTATTATGTAAAACTTAAAAAAAAACTAAGGGATAGGAAACACCAAAACGTTATACTAATAACAAAAACAAAATTACAAAATTCGGATCTAAAAATTCGGAGGAATAAATTCACCACATAGTGTAACCCCAGCCTTAGTGCATCCGATCATTCCGATAACAAAATTTGCAAGATGGTGGACCACTTGAGTGAAGTTGAGTGGGATGAATGTAATTTTTTACATTTTGAAGTGAGATTGTAATATTTTCGTATTCAATGGACAGAATAATCATTTAAATAATAATTGTTCGATGATTTCATGGAATCATATCAGAAATCAACGTAATTAGACCAAAAAAGCAACAAAGAATTTTCAACCGCTATTCTTCAAACCAAACCGGTAGCGGAATATTACAGAAATTACGTATTATTTTACTTACTCGACTTGATTCCTTAGCTTGATTATGGTATTAAGTAATAACTTATTACGTGCACACACAATTACACACACGCAATAAATCGGTAAAATTATGCAGTTTTCGAACCACAAACTCGACCAACAGACCCACAAACTACATAGAGATACTGAACAGACCCAACAGTAACCGCCGGCGCCAACCGAAAACTGACAGTTGACACAAACAAAGAAATTAATAATTTTTTAGTCTATGAGCGAATGGTTGTAGTGTTGTCGTATCTTAAAATGTAGCTTACTTCATAGTGAACAACCATTTTCAACCAAGGAGAAATAACTCTAAGATGTAGGAAAAATAAGACTTAATTTACAAGCACTTCAAATCTTTCCCGCTTGGGTACCACTCGCACATATGGTTTTGGGTGCTACTAGTACCCATGATCGCTCGAGCGTTGCCTATAGCGGGCTTAACACCTTCCGTTTTAACTGGACAGTTGAATTGTTCAGTTAAAACGTATATGTGTAGGCAAAACTGAGAGCTGTACAGTTGAACTGATAATCTAATCAAAATATGCGGGCTACAGACCTTCAGTTTTAACTGATCAGTTTTAACTGAACAATCTAACTTTGCAGTTTTTTTATCTAATGATATTTTGATTAGATGATCAGTTCAACTGTACAGCTCTCAGTTTTGCCAACACACATACGTTTGAACAATTCAACTGTTCAGTTAACACCAGTTAACACTGAAGGTGATTAGCCTGCTTTAGATAAAAAAAACTGCGAAGTTAGATTGTTCAGTTAAAACTGATCAGTTAAAAAACTTTTTACAAAAACAAGTCGGTTCTTTTTTTTTTCACTTTTTAGTTATAGTACAGAGGCCAGCACATCAAGCCACCCCAATCTGTCAAATTTCTTTGATAGTTGTTCAACTTTATAACAAAGGAATAAGGTTTATGTTCAAATGGGAAAATTTGACAGTTTGGGATAGCTTGACCTGCTGGCGACTGTACCTACCTACCCCACACCAATTCGAAATGTTCATCATACTTGGGGTCAAAACAATGCATAAATATACTATAGCAGCAATCTCGGTTAATTTGCTGTCATTTTTTTGAAGAGTTCCGTTGTCTGTCTCCGAAATGCATCATCCGATCTATACGAAATTTAAATGGGACCATTTCGAAATAAACCCCTTTCTAAAAAATATAATCTTGCAAATCGGTCTTATGACAGAGTTAGCTTACCTCCACCTAACTCCTGACCGTTAATTAGTTGTACCTTCTTTCATCACTTCAGCGTCATGAGATGATGATGACCATACACAAATGTCTCAATTGCTTTAGAAAATAAATGAAAAACATTGTTAATTCCTACAAAATTTGAGGGTTGCCCTCGATTTCCATCATTAGATCCTGACTTGGTGCCAATGGGACCTCAGGAGTATAGTCTTTCAAATAAAATAAGAATTTAGAGAATCGGTCCTCAAATGGGGGAGAAATCGAGTAAATTACATTTTAAAAAAAACATACAGTGGAACATATACCTCCTCCTTTTTTGGAATTCGGTTAAAAACTGAAGGTCTTTAGCCCGCTTTATGGATAATCTGTCACTGCAGCACTGGATTGTTTGTCTACACCATTCCATTGGTGCTGAAATGGGTGAGATGGAAAAGTAAACCTGACAGTATGTAGGTATACTCTTTCTAATTACTGGACTGAAATGGGCACATACATAGGGCAACGTAATATCAAGAAATGCATTTACAGTTTTAGCTGACCTCGCATTGTATAGACTTTACATATAATTAGAAGTTAACATCTCCCCAACCCCCAACCTTTTCTTATTTTTGTATATCTGTTTCTTTTTGCGTCACGTTTACCGCAAATGAACATATTTTCTTTCTTCTTTCTTTCATAAACACTGGACGTCTGGAAGTGTATAGTTAGATTTGTCTGCTGGCTTGGAATGCTGCACTGGAATTAAACTGGAATAATGTGAACCAGGCATTAGAGTTTGTAAAATAATATGCTTCTAAATTAGATAGAAACAAATGAATTTTTAAATAGTGAATAAAATGTATTTTGGAAATGGAGAGACTCTTATATTTTATGCTAGATGCACGCACAGTCGTTTTCGTATTTCCGAATCTCACGTGCACACAGAGTTAATGAAATCGCTAGCCGTCTCCACTGTTTTACTGGAAAGTACTGAATTAGCAGTAATCGCCGTGTCGGTGCACGACAGTAAACATTTAATTGGCCCATAACTTGGCAAGCCAGACAGACAGAACAAGCCCTAGATGCAATCAACTAACGAGATACTATCTTACACTTAGTCGAGGAGCTTTTATTTATCTATAGTATACATTGTATTGTAAGGAGGACGCTTAGGCTCGCGAAAGACGGAAGGAGTGGAGGGACGATTTTACCCTGGAGTGGGACAGCGCATATTTTGGCTAAGGAGCAGCCGACCAGCTGAATCAACCAGTCATATATAGGATAAGTTTTTAACCAGCGCCCAACCTGTAACCATGAATTCAGCAAATCATTCTAGAACCCCCAGTGCAGAAAATCGTCGGTTATACTTAAAAAAAAAAAAAAAAACTGCTGTTCATACATTTTGACCACGTTGGTTTTTTAAAGAAACAGCTGCATTTTTTTTGCATAACTGAACATTTTTTTTACAAATGACGTCTAGTAATTATACTTACTCTAAAAAATCTTAGCCGTACATTTTCACTGAGGTGGGGCAAAATGTACAGCTTGGCCGTTTCGCGGCTGTTGCACTTAGGTTCATATGGGCTTTTGGTAAGAAATTAAGTATTTGGTCTTTAATATCATGCAACAGTTCATCGTGCCATGGCCCTTGCAATCTCCTTTGTGGGCTCCCGCAACCGGTCTCTCTGCCTCTGGCATTTTGGGGTCCGGACCCCCCCCCCCCCCCATTTAAAATTATTAATCAGTTAACAATAAAACGTAAAAGACTAAATTTACTACTTTATAGCTTCAACTTTCTTAAATCAAATCAAATCAAATCATTTATTTGCATATTACAGGTTCAGAGGATGTTGTAAATGTTCATAGGGTACACTGTATTATAACCATAATATGAGGTGTGCAAATATAGGTAGGTATTAGGAAACATTATCACATTTATTTTATATAAGACAAATATTATTCATAATCAGTTTTCTTATTAAATTGCATTGTCACTGAAAACATACATAAATAGTCAATTAAGTTAAATCTGAACAAATAAATTATAACAGTAATGTCAAGCAATTAATAATGTCACAGTAATTGTAATTACCTTACTTTTGAATAAATATATATCGCAATACATACATTACATATAAGTTTTTAAGCACCTACTTAGAGTAATATTATAGATTACCTACCCGCGACTATACTTGCGTGTTATAGTCGCAGGCTATATTTATTTTTGTAAATGATAGATTTAATTGGCGTTAGAGCTCTGTTTTTTTTTACTTTGGGGACCCCCCCCCCCCCCCTTGTCAAAGCTATAGATACGTCCGTGGGCAGTAGGTCCGTTGTGCTCTGTTTGGGCTGGGCCCACAGATTGTCCAGCATGTGGCACATGACCTGTCAGTCTTCTAAGTTAGGCATTTGTTCTATCCTACGGTTCTATCCCACATTTTCTGGATAGTATAAACTTTTCTTTGTAACGGAACGTTTAAACATAGACAAAAAAGTGTTTTTTTCCTTTTAATCTGACACATTCAGAATTAGCTGTCGTTTTCTTTAAAAAATCTTAAAATAGTAATTTTGACTATTTAATTCATAGAAAATTACAAATGCGATAACATTGTTACACCCAGGATGATTTGAAGCACATTATGAATTATTTAGGGAGTATAAATGTATTCGTTTTATCGCACATAGACAATTGACGTAAATCAGCTGTCCAATATCAGTCGTTGTAGGTGGCAGCACCGCGTCACGTGAATTTTCATGGCGTTGAAGGGCTAGTCCCGAATTGTCTTGTGATTTCGCCAAATTATTTGCTGTTTCGAATATTTAGTGATAAACAGCATTAATTTATAAGTTCCAGGTGAGTGTTGTGTTGTAACCGAGTGGATATATGTGGAGATGTTGCCGTTAAATGCTTTTGCGCGGGACTGAAAGATGTCAAAGTCGGCAGTGACGGAGTGTAAGGGGTGGTTTGGGGTGAATTTCTTGGGTTAGCTTGCGCCGGGCGCCAGGATGTCTGACCGCCGAGCGGGCGCCGTTGGACCGGGGTCGGTATCGATTGGGTGCACGAGCCCGTTGCGTCAGCGTCTGGCTGAAAACACCAGACAGTCGGCCGCTTCCGCGGGATCTAGACTGCATATTCGCAACACAAAATCGATTTTTCGGACAATGAAAATGTTTTCGTCTGTACCAAACATATAACGTCGGTTGCTACGTGCGTTTTGATTGTGAGTCTTAATAATAAGTTGGTCATATTAGTTTATAGTACACCATCTTGTGTGATTGCAGTGGTGAAGATGACGTCCGAATACTGGGTGATCAGCGCCCCCGGCGACAAGACCTGCCAGCAGACCTGGGACAAACTCAACAATGCCACCAAGTCAGGCAATCTCAGCGCCAACTACAAATTTCCAATCCCTGACCTGAAGGTAATGTTGTATTTATTTATCTGCAAATTTATCGAACTTCCAAAAACTATTGTCTCTAAGAACATTTCTGAGATGAATTATGTCATCCCATTATTCCCTATTGAACAATGACAGAAAATGTCCTTGAATCAATTATTATGTTTTCTTCAATCTTGATTAAATAATGAGCATGGATCAAAGCCAATATAAGATTCCAGTTTGTTACTACACTAACAATAATAAAATATACCAGAATCAATATTCTGACTGAAAAAAAGTATCATAACTACAACATCCTGTATGGAAAGGATTTTAAATGACCTATATAAAATCAGATCAATATTATTCCCATCTTAGATAGAAGGTGAAAACTTATAAAACACAACAGAACATCACGCCTTGTTTCCTTAAAGGGCTAGGCAGAGGTATACCTATAGTACACACACATTTCGCCAGTTATGTTTAATTCCGATGTAGTAGGGGGCGAGCCTATAAGGAAATCTTATAATGAACAGAAATCCTAAGAAGAATCCTATTTGCTTTTGGAAATAATTTTATAATTACCATTTATTTATCATGAGTGATGAGTGATAACTGATAAGCTAAATTGATTGACCAAATATTTCATATAACTTTTAAAACTATAAATAGGTCATAAGGCCATTTACTTAACAAATGACATAAATGTTTGTCTTAAAAACAAATCATGTGCACAATAGTGTTATATAAATCTAATTACCAACATTAACTATGCTTTGCATTCCACTATATTTTTCTAAGTTATCAAAACATTGAGTTCACAGTATTGTTATGCGTCTGATCAATCAATCAATTCTTGAATTGTTTACTCTTAATAAAGGTTTCATGGGTTCTGGAAAGAGGCAGAAAAAATATGTCACAAATATAAATTATCTAGTATAACTACCATATTTTTAGCCTCAAAAATGTTTGTTACAATAAATTGTAAATGGTACCATGTAGGTTTCCGCAGCAATCATCCTTGAAAAGCATCCACAGTTTAATCAATAAGTTTTTATTGATAAATTACTTAAATCTGGAAGTAGGTTTGTACACCGAAAGAGAAACAGTTGTTAAAGCCCAAAAAAGATGTTTACGGGCGATGTTTAATCTTCAATCCACTGATAGTTGCATGCCATACTTTAAACATCACAAAATATTAACACTGCCTAGTCTGTACATAATGGTGGTAGCTGTGCTTGTGAAGTCGAACCCAAATCGTTTTAAACGCCTGGCTGACGTAGTCCCACGTAATAGACGCGACAATAACCAAGTGTGTACCCATCAATCCAAAACGGCACTAATGCGCAAGAGTGTCTACTGCATGGCTCTGGTCATATATATAATAAATTACCTAAGCAATGGAGAGAATTGCCACTGTCATTGTTCAAAAACAAGCTCCGAAGCTTTTTAACGCATAAAGCTTATTATAATGTCAGCAAATTCCTTACTGAGAAAGAATTTTGTATATAAGTATTGTGTAGTGTTTTTATTTTTAAAAATTGTATAGATAAATTGTGTGGTAGTGATCTATTTATGTTGTGATTTAAAACTCTTCAATGTATACTATCTTGTAATTGCCTTAATACTGTTTAACGTCAAACTACCTCTAATTATTGCATGCCTATTGGTAAAATATGAACCTATCTGTTAACCTGTCTATTTAATACCATGTACTGTACCCATATTTGCAAATAAACGACTTACTTACTTACACTTTTATAAATAAAACTTAACTGTGTTTTAAATTACATTGGACTACTCTGAGAGGAAAGACAGAGTCACAGTCTCTATTCAAATCCAGACGTAATCTTGGTCAGATCATGTGACGACCATGTCTGAAAAGGTCTATTGAGGAAAAAACCACACAGATTTCAGTGAATCTTTCCAGTGACTATGTGTAGTATTCAATTTGATATGGTGTACAATAAAGAGATGTAGCTAAAAAGTAACAATAACTGCAAAAATAAAATTATTTTAGTCTTTCAGTTCACACACAGTTAATTCTTGTTACAAAAAAAAAAAAAAAAACTATTATTTGTAACTACTTACCAAACAAAAATACTCATCAACAACTTCACAGACAGAGCAGGTTTTGCATTTTGTATAGGCTTTTTCAAGTTTACGATTTTTATTTTTTGAACAGGAAATAAAATATTTGGAAAATCAATTAATTAAGTAAATTGGTTATTTACAGGAAAATTAACATAGTGTGTCAATTTAATAAACAATTAATTTGGCTCACTGAACACTTGTCTTTCTTTTATATGTAAAAAAAGTTTAGGTCTAATTGTTTATTTCTATTTGTTTCCAGGTGGGGACACTGGATCAGTTGGTGGGACTGTCCGATGACTTGGGTAAGCTCGACACGTTCATTGAGACCATCACAAGGAAGGTTGCTCAGTACCTCGGTGAGGTGAGTAAAGAGTTTTGTTTTACATACATAAAGAAATTCACATCTTCTTCCCACGGAGGTAGGCACATATTACAGAACGCCACCTGCCAGAATTTTTTATATACGCCTTTTTGCGTTTACCTTCATAAATCTGGGCGTACACGCATGCACGCCGGTTGTGAGTACTATATACCTGACCTTGAGTTTTTTATTTAAACTAAATAAATGAAAGAGTGCCTGTAATCCTAAGTGTTTGAAGTTTTGGACAGTCAACCAGACATTCATGGTGTTAATTCCTGATAGTTCTTCTTCTTAGCGTATCAATGGCAAAAAAAAAAACATCTTTGGCGCAAAATTCGGCTGCGCGAACTCCGCTCACTGACGCAGTTATAGTATCGTCAAATGCACAAGTAACAGGGCATGCGGCGCAGGATGATAGGTGAACCATTATAATCCTGATAGTTGTTTTCAGCTCCTTATTTTTGAAGCAGTAAGGGTGTTTAAATAATAGTTAGTTCAATAGTTCAAATGTTACATGGTGAACAGTTTATTCAATTCTCTAAAAAATATATGTTTGTTGATAAAAATAAAAACAAATATTCTTTCAATTTTTTATTCTTCTGCAGGTACTAGAAGATCAACGCGATAAGCTCCATGAGAACCTTATGGCAAACAACAGTAAGTTCTTTTTCTGTTTTTCTTATGGCACTAAACATTTATTTTTATTTTTGAAATTCTTAAATATTTCTTTGATTGTTTGGTGCCATTTATTCATAGATATTTTTGGAAGTTGAAAAAAAGGTTTGACTTTAAAGAAATTAAACATAGAGTTTAACAACAAAATAGGATTATTATGCATGATTTAAATAAAACATAGAGAAAAGAGTTATTTATGGCATGTTTGGGAAACTATAGACGAATTAAAGCTAAGGAATTGGGCCTATGATGTTACCAGCATGAGAACTAATTTTTAAAATAAAAAAAGAATGAACTGGTGTAGCGAAATAAATAAATTAAAAGCACAGAGTAGTGCGAAAAATTATTAGCATGTGTCGCTGAATTTCAATGGTTAAAATTATCTTTTATATTTTTCTTACATTTATTTTTTAATTTATTTATTGATATTTACCTATTTTTTTGCATGCCATTTTTTCTGACCACACTGCCTGCGTTTACAAGTCAGCCAGTGTGTTTTTAATTTTATTATATTTATATTAATTTGCAATTATTCAGTTGCGTAATACCCGAGAATGTTTATTATTTTATACATTTTCTCTCACATAACACATCTCATCTCAACCCCAATAATACACTCCTAAGTACCTATATTCGAGCACTAATGTGTACATACTTTATGTATAATTATTATTGACGAAACTTGGCCTCGGCTCTATTGCAAAGCGGGCACAACTCACATTTAAAAAAAATAAAAAATGACGTGGTGTTTTTATTAAAAAATATATTTAGACTTCCCTTACCCTGTAGTAAATAAAAAACAAGTTTCGTCAGTAAAATACTCAACATATCACTTTTAAAATCAAAGGCTAAGAATGTTGAGTGGACAGTGTTTGTACATTTATTGTTAGTTAGAGGTTCGCCAACGTCCGACCATGTCGAACCTCTTTGCACCACTGCACCTGTGTGTGATATGTAAATAGATTTAATGGAATGTATAGAAAACAATTTATGTTGCATATTCACCGTATTGGAATCACGGCTAGCAATATCTGTTTCAATATATTACGAGTTGCGGCAAGAAATAACTAGACAAACTCCAAGATTTATTAGACAAAATTAGGATGGACCGCATCCGAATAAAGGTAATATTTGTATGGTATTTTACGAAGATTATTTCTTAAATTGTTTTTTTTTAATATATATATTTAGGTAGGCGATTGGCTTTCAGATCAAAGAGAAGAATCGATTATATTGCGCAAATATTGACTTTTATTCAAAATTCTAATTGTATCTATTTTCTAAAATATTTAATTGGATGCGATACATAAATAATATTTTTATATATGTACATAATGCTTATTATATCACAATATAGTGTCGCTTTTTATTATTATTTTTCATATTTAATGAGTTTGTTTGACACAATCGTGTTTAGAATTAATTTAAAATATATTTTAGATTGAGAATGTTAGTTTTTGGGATTGCATTTCAGTGTCTGAGAAATGGAAAAAAGTTTGCGGCAGTGAGTAATATTTTTTTCGTAGTTTATGTAAATTGAGCTTGTTAGTTATATTGTGCGAGCTTCAAATATAATATCTACGCTTCAAATATCTGTATATTATTAAGATATTTTGAAATTACAAGCAATTACTTTCGCTAAGTTTATTTTTGTTACAGAATATGGTATATATATGTAAGATATTATTTGTTAATATATAAATATGAAGCTTTTTGGTGATTTTTAGGCGTTATAAATATATATTAAAGTTTTGAACAGCCACCTTATGGAAAATAAGTTTTTAACTCTATTTTATTTTTACTTTGGTGACGGTATGAATAGGTATATATATTTTTAAGTTGGAGTTTTGACTAAGTATTATATTTCGTTTCACTGGTTTCGTTAAGTGAATAAAATGTTACTGTAATGTAATGTAAAGCGTCATGTCTAGGATGTTAACAGTGTGTTAAGTATTCGTGTGTCATGCCATGTAATTGATTCGACACTTTATGGCATTTTTTTTGCAAATCATCGGTCTTTTAATATCTCTATTTAGGTGCACAGCTTATACTAACAAGACATAAAATAAATAATTTCGAAGAACGGTCTACAATAGTCTATCAAAAATAAAAAAGTAGGTGATGATCTTTAGATTCAAACACTAGGTTTTTGCGTGGTGGTATATTACATAATAATGACCTCGCATTCTTCAAGATATTATCTCTACAATTCAACCGAATTCAGTATTATATTGATTTGCTGTACCATATTATTTTCAATATTGGTTCTCGCCATTGAGTGTCGGATTTAGTTGAAACATAATTATGTATTACATCACATTTTCAGTGTCGGAATCGTGCAGAACTGAGATAAAGTCCTGTTATCATAGGCTCGTAGCGACAGTGAAAGTGTGAATTCAGATCAGATGAGATAACTAAAGATAGTATACATATTACTAAACATGTTCTGTAAAAGCGATATGTAATGGATATAGTATAAAAATATTTTACTGATAAAACTAAGACTTTTCTCATCGTTTTTACAATCGAACAAGACACTTATTGCATTAGGGTCACGGAATTTAACTTGCAGCAATTCATCACTTCTTGTAAATGCAATGATATTCTACACTTTTAGAGGGTTATCACAATTAGCTATAGTTTAATAGACGGCACTAAGCAACTATTTCACGTCATCACTGAAGGAATACTTAAAGGATATGAGGTATTGGACCAGTCTAAAGTACCTATATAATTGAGACGCCACGAGCCGCTCGGAGTTATGAGATACTAACTTTCTCTCTATTTTGGTATTGTCTAGTCACACTTTTTCAGATGTTATACATGTTCGATTTTTACAAACATAAGGAAATCCATATCCATTACATATCTCTCTCCACGAGCTCTTAAATTTAACCACATATTGCTTTAATATAATTAAACTCCTAGACGTTGTAAGTTGTCGCACATTATGTTGTAATACGTAAAGTTACTAAATATAATGTCTCCATACCATAGATAATAGCAATCACTGCCTCACAAGACATTCATAGCTTAGCTATATCAAGCTTTAAAAATTGTCTATGCTTTGCGCTTCTTATTTTTAAAAATTATTATTTAGTTTATTTATTATTTTTATGAAAATATATTATTTATTTTGCTCCTGTCCTATTCTAAATCCTCTTTATTTTCATCCTAAATTCACCGAAGCGATAAAAGCGATATTACGATAATCCATTTCGAGATTGATATGAGATTTATTCAGAAACAAGGACATAAAACATTGAAATAGCTTTACAACCGCTATAAAACGATGGATAAACAATGAATAAAAGCGAATTATAGTAGCAGTTGTTAGTGAATGGTCGTGGAAGTGTGAAGTAATAAAATCGGAGCTTAGTAGAGGTTTATGAGATGGGTTATGGACTGTGGCGACTCTAGGCGTGGACTCGTACGCGGACCCCGGTGGGGGCGAGCCGCCGCCCACGCCGACGTCGCCGGTGTGTGACTCTGCGTTCTCGGAGCACCACGGCTGCTGGCCGTGCGAGCACCGCGACCACGAGGAGTACGAGGCCTCGCAGCCCTCGCAACACTCCAGCGGCCGCAGCTCGCCGCGGTGGGACGAGGACGACGACGAGGAACGCCACCACCATATACTCTCACAAGGTTTAGGAGACCTAACCCACGCCTAACCTAACTCCTTGATTTTGGACGGAACTTGAAACAATTGCAAGTTAACTTTTATCCATTAAAGTTTGGACGTTTTCGGAGAATATGTGAGTCAAGTTCTATTCAAACTAATTCCCGGTAGGCCCTGTAGGCCCTGTTCTTCCTACTAGTTAGGTGAACGAAGCTTTACACTATCTAAGGTTTCGTTTTTGTTACGTTCAGCGCTATTTGCAGACGCGAAGTAGGTTATGTGAAGGCAGTGATTGCTATATTTCTAAATATCTTCCACATTTTTTTATATTTTTACTGTTTTTGTCTTTAAACAGCAGATGGCGCTGGCCGTATTTTATATTTCGCGAGCGCCATCCTGAATTTTGTCAGTATATTTGTTGGTTAAAGTAAAAAAGTTTAGGGTGACGCTACGAAGATGTGGCTAGGCAAGAGAACTTCACAAAATGTACGTCCTGCACCACATCACTGTGTGAATGCGTCGAATTGACTTGTCTATAATGTGTAGTTAACAATAACCAGGCAATCCGCGAAACTATGTAAATAATTGAAACTAGAGATTTCGCGGATTGTCCAGTAGAAGCTTTATACACATTTAAACGTGTTCTTTTATTATAGCTTTTTAAGTTATTTTTAGTTTGCTTAGATGTTTAATTTATTAATACGGTCGATGTTGTATGTTTTTATTGTATTTTTTTATTATTTTACTTATTTAAAACATTTTTTTTTGTAAGTTAAATATACCCTTTTGCTTTTGTGCGTGAACGATGTATGGAGTAGCGATACTATTAAATGTTGTAGAAATGTTTAATTAAGTACTGAAAAATCTACTAACCACCATGATTGACGGCTAATATTTCCAATTATTGTTATGTTTTTTAAGTCAAATTGAAAAAAGAAAGAAAACAGCACCGCCCTCGTGATACAATTGAAACTTATTAATAAATATAAAGACTAGAGAATTAGTGTTAGATCTTCTCTTTCATGTAACGAAATGTACCTAACTCTCAATTATCGACTAATAAATTATGGAATCGCCGCCTAAAAGTTTCACTGCTATAGGTAATCTGTTTAATTCTCGATCACATTTCCAATTTACCGGTTCGCTAATTCATGTTTCAGTCGCCTACGTAATTGGCTAGCCAATATTTCACGTTGTTATAGTAAATCTAAAAATAACCTTAACAAAGCACGATCATAACCTTGATCCGTCATGTAAATTATTTCGAACGAAATGAATCGTGTTTGCGCCGTGTTTCACTTTCACTGTTTATTATGAATAAAAAAAGGTTCCGTATGACCGTACAATATTTAACACTACATGTTTTTTTAAACACTTTAGTAAAAAAGCGGCGAAAATCGCACGTTTTTGTTTTGTATTGGGGACCCTTTTTAATTTTTCTACTTTATTTATTGTTATAGTGGACATCGTACTGCACACTCTGTAAACATTTCAAGCGTCCACCTATTACGGTTCAAAAGATACAGCCCTGTGACACAATCGGTCAGCGTAGTCTTAGTATAGGTACGGGTTACGGAACCCTAAAAACGATTTGTTTGACGCGAAAAGAACAAGAAAGCGTGGGTGAATCGTTTATTGTGTAATGCCTTGCCATTCGTTGCGAGGTGAAAGATTTTTCACTTGCACCCAGGGGCGTAGCTACCGCTGTATCAGCCGTATCAATGATACGGGGCCCCCAAGCTACAGGGCCCCCTCGAGCCTCGACGCATTATTATAAGCGTTTTTTTTATAAAATTCAACACCTCAAATACTTGTTAACGCCACAATGGCAGCTAGGTTTTATCTCCCTAGTCATGGTAGGTACAGTTTTCTTTCATTTGTTAAAAAAAAAGTATTTTTGAGCTTGGCCGTAGTCGGGTAAAAAGGGCCAATAACATATCGTGATACAGGGCCCCTTTAGGACCAGCTACGCCACTGCTTGCACCCAAAACACATCTTTTTTTTAAACAACCATTAATTCTTGGACACTGTTTAGTGTTGGATTTTAATGGACTGAGGGGAATTGATTACCGGGCAAATAAGCTCTGTGTTGCAATATTGGCCTGATAAAAAGCGACTAACGTACCATTAGAGAATGGGCTGTTGAGTTCGAGAATTTGCCTAAACAACGGTATTTCCGTCTGGTTGCTCAAATATGACGCAGTAGTTAAGTACTGATGTTCTGTGGCTTTCTTGGTAGCCTATCCCTACTCTACAAAATTGTAGTTGAGAAAAATACGTAACTTTTTTTTTCGAACCCTTTCAGATTCTCTATTTAAACCCATTTATCGACAATTTTTGCTTTTTTTTTTTGTTTAATTTGACATTATTGTTGTAATGTCTGTGTGAGAAAATAGAATAAGTCACAAATGTGATTAAAATTTTGTTTTTGTGATAAGTAAATTATTTATCTCTTCGCTTATCGACCGAGACAATTATAATTCAAGGTTACACAAACTCAATGAACTCACCACATAATACGATATAAATATTTACTTAGATACTTACATATAATTTATAGACTGGATACTTGGCGGAAGTTCCCAATAGGCATCAATATTTTTTTATCTACTGATTTCAATTACTCTAATAGTTTTATAGGAAAATGGACTCAGAAATTTGAAGCAACAGATCTGTAATTTTAGGTTCGTGATATAATAAAATATTATATGAATGTGGTATATGTGCTTAGATAAATAGTATTATAGATTGTTGTAATTTTCTAAATGAACTACATTATGTTAAAAAGACCATGAGATAATTTCATAATTAGTAGAAATACAAAATATTATAAGTAGCATGACATTAATTTATTTAGACTTAATATTAATATGTAATGTAGTTCTAATAATACCCGTATTTAAACGTTAAATACAACAAAAAAAAGTTGATGTCAAAAGATCTTCAACTATTTTTAAATACTAGTTCACACCACACAATTAAATATTGCTTTTCGTTTGCTTGATCATATCAAAAAGTTAATTTTGAATACGGGTTGTCCAGCATGGAATTTAGCATGATATGAATATTTATTAATTTATTATTAAATAGTGCATGTCTCTATATCCTATGGACCCATGCTATAAATGTATTAAAGCCCTTGTACACAGAGGTTAATATTGTCGATTTTTTTAAATTGAGAATTGGCGGTGATTTAAACGGCTGATGCTTACTCATTGTAACATCTTTTTACAATAAGGAATGCAATAAAGGACTATGCATTTGTGGCTTTTTTTTTGTTGATCATGTCTTGTATAAGCATGATGCTCATAAAAGGTATAATCAAAATTACTGACAACCTTATAAGCCATTGTACTCATCGTTACGAATAACGTTAACTTTGGAGAAAATCCTTAAAAATCTTGAAAAAAAAATCTGCCGTGTCACGTTGTGACACACGTGTGACATTTTTGTTGTTATATCTCGATAAAATATAAAGAATAGCTGATTTTTTGGGATTTACTAAAATGTTTTCAGTTCTTGTATAAAATACTAGTCTTTTATTTAGGGGTTAAAATATACCTACATATTTTTGTTAATTAATAATATTTTTTATTTTTATAGTGCACCAGTCGCTTGTCAAACCACAAAATTATAATGTGCTGTGCACCAACGGTTGTTAAGTAGAGTTTTGTATTCAGCCAATGTGTACAGGAGTTTTTCTTATTTAGTCTATGTCTAAATGCACGTTAAGCTAGACTGTATTTTTTTTCAGTTTTTGGACCAAGGCTTACATTCGTTTGTTTTGTTATTTTTTTGTTAAGCACTTTTTTTAAACAAAAGGACTTAGTGTACTTATACATTTTTGTTGTATGTTGATTATTTAATAATGATTAAGGATGTTCTTAGTTGATTTTAGTTTTTATAATAATAAAACAATAAAAATATTATTAATATAATATTTCCACTGGAATATGATACTTTTTTTTGGGATGAGTCAGTTCAAGTTAAAAAAAAATTGCACACAATAAAAAGATAAATAATTGGAATTGTTTTAAATATTTCTGTTATCTAACAAATACTTTACATTACAGGCGACCTGCCGTCGTATCTAACCCGTTTCCAATGGGACATGGCGAAATACCCGATCAAGCAGAGTCTGCGCAACATCGCTGATATTATCAGTAAACAGGTGGGTGTTGATTTGATAGTTACATTTGTGTTTATTTAAATACGAGAAAGTTACCTATTTCATTCATTCAGTCCGAGCAAGTCGGTCCAGTTAGCGATTACCCCTACTATCCTATAGTAATAGGTATTATAAATGTGAAAGTTTGGATTTGTTACTCAATCACGCAGAAACGGCTGAGCGGATTTGGATGAAGTTTTGGAACACAAACAGGGTAAGTTTTTATCCAGTGCGCAAATTGTAACCATGAATTCAGCATATCATTCTAGACCCCCTAGCGCAGAAATTTATCGCCGGATACACAAAAAAAAAAAAATTGCTGTCCATACATTTTGACCGCGTAGGTATTGCACTTTTCTATGAAACAGCTGATTTTTTTTGTACAACCGGCGAAAAATTTCTTCGCAAGGGGTTCTACTACTACTACAATTTGCTCACTGGATAAAAACTTTTCCTGTATAGTTTATGACCTGGATTAATATATAGGATAATTTTATCCCAGTAGTACGTTTTTGTGGGAAAAATTATTTCGTCCACCACGCGGGCTAAGCCGCTGGTAAAAGCTAGTAGATTAATTTTTTTCAAATAAGCATTTAAAATCAATTTTGTGGTAATTTTTAAACGAAAGCGCACTCACGCGTCAAAATATTTAATTGATTTAGATGAATTAAGAAGAAACAGACAAACATGAACTTATGTATAGTATATAAGTATTTCGATTTCGCTCATCATAACATAGATCCACAAACTGTCCGTATAATCAAATTACAAGTATTATTCTGTTAAAACGCAACGAACTATTTACACAAACTAAACTAATGGTTGATGAATGTGTTCCGTTCAGGTGGGACAGATCGACGCGGATTTGAAACAGAAATCGTCCGCCTACAACTCACTCAAGGGCAATCTACAGAACTTGGAGAAGAAACAGACGTAAGTACTTATTTTAAAGGCGGAGACCCGAGAGCAGTATTGTGGTTGGTTTTACATATTCTAGGCTAATTATTGTAATTAAAAACCTTAAAAAACCAGTCGCAGTATCACCTCGGCGATAATCAAATGTCAAAAATGAAGGGAAACTCGACGTATTTTTGACAGATTGAGACTGACAGAAAGAAAATACATATATTTAGCATAGACTAAAGTCATACAATATACAGCAGGAAAGAGAAATATAAAATAAAAAGTTTAAGGTGATATCGGAAACTAGCATTATCGTGTGCCTCACGGCTGCGCCAAAAAGCCCGGTTCAGCAAAAATGCTAGATGAGTGCCTGCTGTGAACTTTCTTGAAATTACAAGAGTATAAAAAACCATAATCCGTTAATATTTTAATGTGCAAATAATTCTTTCGCCTAACGCCTAAAAGAAATTCGATGAAATTTGGAACACATGTAGCCCAAATCCAACGTAGCCGATTATAAATATCATAATTGAAAATATCCATTTGTTTTCTTTGATAGCAAAAATTCTTCACCTTGATAGATTTAGACACAAATCCCAATTTATGACTTAAAACTTTCAACGTATGAAAGCTAATAAAACTGAGCGTCAGTCAGTTTAAAAAGATTTCGATCCCAAAACCATAATAAAAATATATTTAGCATTGCATTTTGGCCTACAGGCCGCCTCTCTGTGAGAGAGAGTGGGTCGGGTGCTTCTAAGATGTTTTCCTTCACCCTTTCAAGATGAAATCATTTTTACAAAGTAAAATACCTGCCTGGCCCTATGATTCGTAAGTCACAGCCGTTTCTACTGGGCCGCTACTGCTCTATGCAAGCGTATAAAAAAAAATGCCACGAATTAAAAATGGTTTATAAAAAATTTAATATGACTTAGGACACTTTGCAAGGCCTTTAGTATTTTTTAGGTAACAAATTACTGCGGCTTATAAATTAGCACGTAAAACATACTGCTGCCATAAATACTTGCCAAGCGCAGTGAAACTATTAATTAAGCTTGAAATGTGGTTAATTTACTGTATTGTATACACAAAACGATTGATTTACATCACGTACCAAATTCAGCATGCATAATTTTATAATAGTGATGATTCTGTTGTGAACCATCTAAACTTAATCTAGGCTATTGCTATCTTTTTCTTTGTTATGAAACAAGAAAGAGACAGAAATCGGTCTGTCAGTAAGAGATAGCAATACTCGTATTTTAGTTTAGGTGCACAAATAAAGAAACTGCACACATACATAGGGTGACTGTTAATTAGTGGCCAATATTTAAATACATGATTGTACTCATCATAACAAACAACTTTCCCAAAGAAACGATGTTTTTTCGCTCGCCATTGAGTATCTTGACCCCGGGGTCAGCGACTTACAGCTGTTAGAACGCGCGCGATCCGTTGTTAAATTAATGAAAAAAAGAATAATGCATGGTAAAAGTGGTTTCATTTTTGTTTGTAGGTAACTAAATTAAATGATAGCTGTAGGCTTAGCACGAGCACCGATTTGTCGACGGAAGAATTGACATGACTATTAAATAAATTATGTACAATGGGATAAGATAGCTATGTTTTTCTATTCATTATCACAGTTATGCGTTCTAAACTATTTTTTTTTTTGTAGGTAATCGTATATACTTTGTGGGCGTCGAGTAGAAAGTTTTGTTGTCGGTGTGATTTTGACAGTTTGGGAAGAAATATTCTTCTGAAATAGTCTACATTTATAAGGACCTAGACAAAGATCGTTAGAAATAGAGGACAAAATGACAGATTGTAGAAGAATATCTACGGTGCGATGTCAACAATGGTGAAACGAAATGTCACTTTGTATTGAAAAAGCACTGTCTATTCTTCGTAGAAATACAAAGCGTCATGCTTGTCGTGTCGCCCTATACAGTTTCTGTACTAACAATCGTCCATTCTCGTTCCAGCGGCAGTCTGCTCACGCGCAACCTGTCGGACCTGGTGAAGAAGGAGCACTTCATCCTGGACAGCGAGTACCTCACTACGCTGCTCGTCATCGTGGCCAAGTATGTAACACTTTTAAATAGTCGGGTTTTGTACACTTTAGGCGATTAACACACGGCACCGCAAACCGCCGCGGTAGGCGGTGAAGCGGATCTCATGGCGCATTGGTCTCTAAGAAATCTGTTGATGCCTTACGGCCTGGCCACGGGACACCCGCCATAGCGAAAATTCGCGCGGTGCGACCGCCGAGGCGTCTAGCGACTGAAACAAACGCATAGAAATGTACTAATCAAGCCACGCGGGGCGGCGACCGGCGGGGCGACCGGCGGAATGTACCAAGCGAATGGCACGGGCGACCGGCGGCGCGCCCGGCGAGTGAAACAAATACATGAATCAGTACGGCGCGAGCCACGGCGTCAAGCGGCAGTCGCGGCGACTAGGGCAGCGATCAAACGAGTTTAGTTGTTTTCGCCGCGAATAATGAACACCGAGACTTTTATAGCTGAAATACTAGCAAAGCCACCTATTTGGAAGTCTAGCCACCCACAGCATAAATATAAACATATAGTGAAGTGATTGTGGGAAGAAATTAAAATGAAATTTCCAGATTTTCTCGTACTTCTTGTGGAATTCTCCATCTATACCTCAATTCCTATTCAACTTTATACTCCACAATCTCTTCAAAATATTATATCTTGAACCAAATAACTATTACTTTCTAAGCAATATCGAAACAACTTTGATAAAAACATTTCGCTCTCGGACTTCCTTACTGGTCGCGGCGGCGACCGTGACTCCCCGTGGCCTGCAAACGATGCCGCGCGAATTGTCGCCCCGCCTGCCGCACCGCCGTACGCACCGCCGATCCCCGTGGCCAGGCCGTAACACACGTACACCGCCCGACCGCGCGGTCGAATTGTATGCCGCCGCGGCGGTGCGCGGTGCCGTGTGTGAATCGCCTTACAGACACACAGATGTATGAGACATCATCATTAGCCTAGCCCAGGGGTCGGCAACCTTTTGAGTCGGAAGAGTAAAAAATTACAAGTTTAAAAAAATTTAAAATATCATACAGATTACTAAACAAGTCACAGTTATTATTGGTTTCATAGTAAAATTGCGAGAAATCTGGGTTTAAACGCAAGATGACCGAAAAGGGGCGTGGCTTAAGCTACGCAATTTGCAAACTCGCCATTTTTTTTTTTTTTTTGATAGCTTGCCAGATGAAGGGAAAATAAATAATATTTACGTATGGAACTAAAGAGCCTCAGCGTCACATCCAAAGAGCCGCAGGTTGCCGACCCCATTTTTTTTTTTTTTTTTTTGATGACGGTGGAAAATCCTCATGGATGTCCTCCGCCCCGGGGAGGGCGGAGGGATCTGTCAGACTCTTACTGACTAAAACCACCCCGGTGTTCCGTCTCTCACGTACACCGGGGATCACGGGAACTATTGAGTCTTCCGCGATCCCCGACTAGTGCCGGCCCGCCTATTGCGGGCCACCTCGCGACCTCGGGGGAGTGAGGTGTTAAACTCCCCCCCACATCAAAGAGAGGCGCGCGTGGAACACTACGCGCCGCCATCTCGGGTCCTAAGAAGTAGGGGGCGACGGATTCAGGTTGCCGACCCCTGGCCTAGCCTATTCCCAATCTTAACTATGGTGGGGTCGTCTAACCGTATGCAGCTGAATACGAGTATTTTTACATGGAGTGACTGCCTTTTTCAAATCAAATAAAAACATTTTATTTCATATAAACCTTCATGGGCACTTATGAAACGTAAGAAGCTAGGTGCACGGTTCCAATGAGGGTTTTCTTGAATATTGAAACCACCAGTTGGCGCCACTTTGACAAGAGGTCTTCCAGTTCGACAATGAACTTAAAATTCAAATATTTGATGTCATTCGTTTCATTCATTCGTTCACCATTCCGTCCGTAGGTGCTTTGCCACTTGACAGGTGGCCGGACCTGACGTCTCAGTGCTGCCAGAAAACCCTCTTTGTTTGTTTCCCATGGAGAAGAGCCGGCAAACTCCACTCATCATCGTCTTGCCAGCCTATTCTCAATTATGTTGGGCTCGGATTCCAGTCTAACCGTATACAGCTGAATACCAGTAGTTAACTTGGTGCAACTTCACAACCCAGTTACTGGGTAACATGCTACCCGTTGGTATTACTGGTTGTCCGAGTTTCGGGCTTCTGACATCTTGTAACGACTGTCAAAGATATATGAATGATAGCCAGGGACCAACCGCTTTTAAAATGTCCAATCTAATTCTTAGGTCGAGCTTCAACGACTGGAACGCCAACTACGAGAAGATCACGGACATGATCGTGCCTCGCTCCAGCGCGCTGATCTACCAAGACAACGACTACGGACTGTTCACCGTAACACTCTTCAAGAAGGTAACTACACCAACACGATAATGGCTCTAATTTTGACAGTTCTACAACATTCATTCATACCATTTCAGACACCAATCTACTTGGTCTTCACATGATCTGACCAAGATTATGTCAGGACTTTAAAAGAGACTGTGACCTCTGAGTTTGTTTCGGCCTTTCTTCTCAGAGTAGTCAGATAGGAAACGCCGATCTCATCTAGTTTAAAAATATGATTGACGTGAAAAGTGTTTTTACAAACCTACTTACAGAAATAAAAACATTTTTCGTTAATTGCGTTATTTACTTTGTTTAGTAATTTGAGTTTATGTAATCCTTACTCTTTTTGGACCAAACGCTCCACGCTTTCTTTCATAATAAATCATAGTAAATATTTAATAAGATGATTACCTACTTATAACCATTTCGCAAAGGTAATTATTTATCGTTCATCACGAACTGAATTGTTTACCTGCGATCTAATGAAGATTTGGCAAAGGGAAAACTCTTGAGTCATCAAACTAAATGTCCGAATTGTTTTGTAATTTTTAGTGCGTGCTAAAAGCGTGTTTTTTAGTTTTTTAAACTTTTTTTTTATTGAGGTTTTCTTTTACGACCAAGTGTTTACGCCTGTTTAATTTTAATTTCACAGGTTGTAGAAGAGTTCAAGCATCACGCTCGCGAGCGTAAGTTCGTGGTGCGCGAGTTCTCGTACAACGAGGCCGACCTCGCCGCCGGCAAGAACGAGATCACCAAGCTGGTCACCGACAAGAAGAAGCAGTTTGTGAGTACATCATATTTATAATCTGTTTGGTGGTTCGGAATTAACTTGCCCAGAATTCGGCTACGTGTTCAGCGCCATGACTAGAATCCATCAGTTCCTGTAATGTGTAGAGGACACGATATTAAGTGTTTCATCGTTTGTGGACCAGCAGCGCATTTGCACTCAATGGCGAAGTAAAGAAAGAAAGAAAAATGAATGAATCTTCTATATACGCCGCGAGGATTCTCGCTGTGTCAGGGCTCCATGTAGTAGTTATATAGGCCCATAGTTCCACTTCAGCTTAGCGGCTTGTCGAGCGCAGTGTGGTGTTGCGAATATTGTCTGTCAATAGGGTATTTTCCAATTGATTAAAAACTATTCTAATTTGAAGATTGAGACGAAATATGTAACAGAAAAATAAAAGTACATTGATTTATATCCATTTTCTCAATTAAAAACGATTTAATCCAAATTTATTTTTCGTTGTTTTGAATTTAGCACCAAAACGGTCCTTACGATCACTTTTTATCACGTGACGTCAACATTGTGTAAACGAAAGTAGTTAGTAAGTAAACAAGTGAGTGTCGTGTTTATAATTAACAAGATTTTTTATGGATAGAAAGTGAAATCACTGGTGTGTGGTGCCTCTGTGCACAAATACTTCTAAAACTGCGCCAAACAAAGTATTTGTACTGGTGCTGTTTACACAAAGCTGACGTCACGATGTCACGTGATAAAGTCATCGTAAGGAGCGTTTTGGCGGTAAATTCAAAACAACGAAAAATAAATTTGATTTTAATCGTTTTTAATGTCCAAAATGGATATAAATAAATTCATTTTTATTTTTCTGTTAAATATATCGTCCCAATCTTCAAATTAAAATAGTTTTTATCAAATTGGAAAATACCCTATTTGACGCCTAGTATACTGCGCCCCAATGTACCTACGTTGGCAAACCTTGAGGTCTTTTGAATGTTTGTCGAAGACCAAGTCTGGGATCCATTGTACAAAATGGTAAGAGAATGCACATGTATATAATTTTTCGTTCTTTATTATTTATTAAATGTTAATTAAGTAATCAGAATTAAAGAAAGAAACAAAGATGAATATTTTATTTGAAGGGAAATACAAACTAACAGAACGTCAAAATAACACAATGAAGAAGAACATAATGGTGAAAAACAATGAAATAACAAAATTGTGAAAACAATTTTCAAAAGTAAAAGAGGAAGACTCGTGCGAGGCCAAAAAGGCTCCTATCTCAGCATATTACGGGCGTTTTATCAATAAAAACTTGATCTGGTGGATAATATTTCACGAATCTTCGTTGGCGTGGGCCTGTAGCCCGGGGGCCTGTAACCCTGGCTCTTAACCTGGTACTAATAGAGCTCATAATAACACAGCCTTGTCGCCCCAGGGTCCGCTGGTGCGATGGTTGAAGGTGAACTTCTCGGAGTGCTTCTGCGCCTGGATACACGTCAAGGCGCTGCGTGTCTTCGTCGAGTCCGTGTTGAGGTGAGCTTTCTACTTACCAATATGCTGTACCTACAATGCAGAATTTCACTTAGGTATTTTTTAACTAGGAGGTAGGTAGATTAGTTACTTCTTCTTATTTTATTTGTGTTAAGCATATTGTTTAACTCAAACTTTGTTTTTTTTATTCATATTGTATAAGGGGAATCTAGTCGCGGGCTCGAACTCACTGGTGCGCCTGCCTAAAAAGCACGTTGTCTCACCAGGCTTCGTGTCTGACAGAGATAATATCAGTGATGAGCAGTTAGACGCTAGTCTACACGCACAACGTTATTGAGTGAGATGCATGATCATTTAAAGTAAATCAGGCGCATAAATAAGAAAAGTCCATCAGAAGATCGGGTTTTATGAAAAAAACCACTGCATAAATCAATGACCAATAAACACGTCCAAAGTTAGGTTCAATTAGCAAGAAAAACGAATCTTTGTTGGCTCATAACTTTTTAATGGCTTTTTATCCGACTGCGTCAGAAGGAGGGTTGTGTTTTTCGAGTGTATATATGTATATTTCTTTGGCACGCTCTGTAGCCTCTTAACGGCTTTATAGATTTCAGCTTGAGGGGTGCCGTTAAATTCGTCTTAATTGTGAGAGTGACACTGGATATGGTTAAAAAAAAAACGATTTTTGGCGCCATATTGTCTTCAAAAATTATGTAATTATTTTAGTATTCTGTTTCCCCACAGAAAATAGTAATAATGAGACAAAATCATACTATGTTTAATTTTTGATGTACAGACGTTAGCACATCAAGCTACCCAATCTGTCTAATTTCTTTTATAGATTTTCCTCTTTATAATATAAGCATAAGGTTCATGCTTAATTGGGAAAATTTGACAGTTTGGGGTAGCTTTAAGTGCTGGTGTCTGTACATTGTCGAGCAGTGGCAGCATACACTCTCGAAGTTTGTATGGAAAAAAAAATCTACTAGATTCACCTTAATTGGCAGTGGGCAGGGCACATTGTGTACAGAACTCATAGCTGATAGGTTTTGGAGTGGCGATCGTATTGAAAGCTGTAGAGTTGGAAGGTCTACCACGAGGCAGCAGGATCCTCTGGTTGCAAGTAGCAAAAAACCGGCAGTCAAAGTGGCTGGCAGTGTTTGGGCGAGGCCTATGTCCAGCAGTGGATGTCTATCGGCTAACATGCTGATTTTGACTTATATTGCGTTGGTAGCATGATAAATGGCACCTTCAGTAAACAGTTGGTATTGTGACCACTTTTTGCTTTTAATGCCATCCTAATGCCAACGGAATAGAAGTCAAAATCGGTTGAACGGACTGTAAAAAAGGTTTATTTGAATGTTGGAGTTTAGTTATAAGCTTACTTACTGCGTCACGTGACACTAAGAACCGAAGCTAAAGTAGTACCACCCGCCCCACAGATACGGCCTGCCCGTGAACTTCCAGGCCGTGGTGATGGTGCCGGCGCGCAAGAACAGCAAGCGCCTGCGCGAGGTCCTGCAGGCGCTCTACGCGCATCTGGACCACTCCGCGCACCAGAACACCAGCTCCGCGGCGGACGTGAGTGGCCTGTGTTACTTGTTTTAGTACATAGAGAACTTACTGCCAAAAAAACAGACAAAAAGGAAACTATAGTCACCAGAAAGTAAATTACAAATCCTCCTGTATAGACGTACCATAAAAATAAGTAAAAGTGTTTGTAAAAACCAACTTACAGAAATAAAATCATTTATCAATAATGTATGATGTGAGCACAAAAACAAAGAATCAAATCACATCGCATTAATAAATATAGAAGTAATTTATATAAATACTAAGTTTGCAATTATATGACTAAAACAATGGATAAAATAATAATATAACCTACCACTACCACTACTTGACAAACACATAACACTCACTCACACCCCCCCACACACACCCCCACACACACACACACGTATACATAACATATCCTGCACACCTGTCCAACCTCCATTTACCAGTTGGATGGGACTGGTGTAAGACCCTGCCACGATAACTGTCCAAATATAATACATAATTATGCAAGCTTTGGAGAACTCTCGTGTCTACGTCATACGGACATCTCCACACCTAAATGCAGAGCCAGTCAATTCGATACCGTTGCAGAGCAGCCAGAACTGGGCATACTTCGATGGAGTCGAAGCATGTTAATAATTCACATAATAGGGTATTTTCCAAATTTCTTTTTTACTATTCTAATTTGAAGATTGGTACGAAATACGTAACAGAAAAATAAACGTAAATTGATTTATATCCATTTTACACCTAAAACGATTACAACATCAAATTCAGTGATACAATTGCAAATCATTATTTATATTCTAGGTCACTAGTTAGCGATATTTCATATTACCATACAGTAATATTAACAAATAAATAAAAACAGGTAAATATTTGACAGCTATTTGCGACGTTGCCAACTTTCGGAATAAACGCTCTTATGATTACATTTTTACGACACGTACGAAATTTTGGCTGTGCTTTGTTTTTCTCTTCCATTAGTTTACGATATCGATCGATACACAATTCGTGCGTAAAGTATTGCCAGCTAATTTAATTTGACCACGTATATTAGATGTCATCATGCCATTCGTATTTACGGATAAAGACGATGTTTCTCAAAGCCCATAATTTTGTAGGAATATCTGTACTTATCGAGGTACGAGGTGTCTTGGTAAGAAATGGATAAAGTTATATTCTCAACCTAATGTAATTGATGTTATGTTTCAGAACGCTGAGCTGGCGGGTCTCGGATTCGGCTCGTCAGACTACTACCCGTACGTGTTCTACAAGATCAACGTGGACATGATCGAAAAGGCCTAGTGCGCGGCGCCGCTAAACAATCCGTTATATTAGGTAAGCTATAGAGGTATGAGGAACAGAGTGTAAAGTTCGCTCATCCTCCATAGAAACGGGAGGATCCCCCGACCAGACGGGTGTTGTCCGACGGTTTAGGTCAGGATGTTGTATATACAGGATACAATTTTAATCAGTGCGCAAACTGTAACCATGAATTCAGCATCAAAAAATCAGCTGTTCCATACATTTTGACCGCGTAGGTATTTTCAATGAAACAACAGAATTTATACAAACGTACTTACATAAATAACATTGTTTATCATCATTACCCAAAGCAAAATGCAGGGTTAAAATTCTTGACTGATAATATGTGTATGTTCATCTGCTCCCTCATAACTTCTAAACTCCTTATTATATTTTGACAAATGAGGCATCGAAGGTGACATATCTATCACATTAAATAATATGGATAGAATGTGGCGTCCTCTGGAGGACATAAAGTCAAGAAATAAAACACAAAAATAAAAATATGATGACGTTGGGTATCAATTAGTGGTCGTATACGACGTACCCTAACAAAACAATACAAAGGCTGACAACAAGGCGAAGTGGCATACGACACCACGGCTTTCAGATGAGAATATTTTCTTGTTTCAAACTTTTTTGACAGTGATTTTTCAGTAATCTGGTTTTAGTTTTCAAACTTACTTTTCTTTTACTACTCTTCACGTGACCAGAGGACTGACATATTTTTTGCCCAAAGAATCAGCATTGCCATACAACGTGGCCACGCTGTCAGCCTTTTGGGCACTTTTCCCATTGACAATGGTGCAGGCAAACTTTTTGATGCCTTATGATTATTTTCTTTTTGTACATATTATGCATGCATATGGACTGGTTCTGAAATAAACTAATTTATTTATCTATACATTTATATAAAAATGAATCGCCGAAATGTATGTACGCGCATAACTTCCGAACGACTGCACCAAATTGGATGATTCTGTTTTTATGTGTTCCTTATTGTCAGGATATGGTTTGTAAAGAAAATAAAAATAAAATAAATTAGATTCGATCAGAATTATTGTGAAATTATTGATAATCCAACTGATTTGATTTTACCGGAAGGATTATATTTCCTCAGTCGCGACTGGAGAATAAAAATATGGCGGTACGAAGCTCGCTGGGTCAGCTAGTTATTAATATTATTTTAAGACCGCTAGTTTTTAAAATTATGTAAATATGTATACAAATAAATAAAGATTATTAAATACTTACTTTTTATTTATCATATAAGCTCATGTGATATTGTTTGTTGCAGGTAATGTTACCAGGTTCTTTGTCCTGTGTGTTCGATCAACCGTATTGGTCACGCAATAGCATGAAGTTTCATCGTACAATTTATTTTACTTTATAAAACATATCTTATAAATATCTATCCCCAAATTACTACTGGCCCTTGAAAAAATAAAGCATATTTTTCTAAATGTACAGATTTTTTGAAATCTTTTTTTGTGACATTTTTATTTCAAATCATATTTTTTCGTTTTACAATGCAGGTTGTTGATATAGATGTTTGTGTAATTTATATTATAATATGTTATTTATAAATAAGATGCCATTTTGAATTGAGAAAAACAAATTATAAAATTGTTGCAATAATCCTGATGAGCTTATGGCTTGTGTTTTGTTGAATGTTAAAATAAAAATCTGTTTAAACGAATTCATTCAGTATTATACTTGAGTTGCGTAGTGTAGCGTAACGCATACAATGTATATTAAACGTGAATAACATCAGATGCAAAGCTATGTAAATAAGAACATTCCTCATACATGTGTGTAGTACATAATAAAATATTATTCAAGTTACTGTTTTTTGTCGTTTTATTTTAACAGTTTTATAGAGTATTTCTAAACTCACAAACTTTCCTGTTTTTCTTCCAAAGCCAAGATGCATTTTGCATGATACAATACATCCTTTACTTTTGCGAAACTGTCACAAGTCCCGAATGACGTCACGGGTACGGTACTGCTTTCTGAACATGAAAAAATGAATGAATAAGTTGAAATTTTTTGGTGGTGTCACCTAACGCATTTAGTCAGTCACTTGAAACATCAGTTTAAAAAATCTCGGATATTTTTTCGTAAACTTTACCGATGTGACGGTTATACTTATCATCTATAAAATAAGACGAAATTAAATAGCTTTGGTGAATTAAAGCGGTCGTTCAACCCCCAAAAAAAACATCAACCCTTTTTTGTTTTTATTTTGTCATGTGGAGATATCCATAGCATCGTGTCTGCGGAGTTTCGCTAGCTAATTTAATTTGCCTCTGAATATGTTCTCAAATTGTGATTAAAGTTACGAACAAAGGTTTTGAAATTTAACGTAACTAAAAACACAAATTTCAGTAAGTACCTATCTAAGATGTATGCATATACGTATATATGTTAGTACTAGCTGTTGCCCGTGGCTTTGCTCGCATGGAGGTTGAAAATTATCCCACAGGAACGTACTACCGGGATGAAACTATGCTATGTGAAACTTACTTTCAAAATAATACCTATAAGTAAGAAGTAGGAGATATGTGCTTAGGTACTCCATTTACTTAATTCTACCTACTCTATGTTAAATGCGCATAAGCAATATGATTGTAGTCGTGTGATTCATCTTTTGTTAATTGATGTCTGATCTTCGTCCTAGTCAAAGCTGCTCGCGCGAATAGATACGCGATCGTTTGATGCATACGCGAAGTCTAATTCGACAAATGAATAACTACGACAAATTAAAAAAAAAAAAACATTTAACGACCCTGTCGTTAAATGGAATAAAAACGAACATGAAATAGGTTCTCAATTTCTCAGTCGATACGACTGAGGCGGCACGGGCCACATCAATCCGACTAGAGGGTCGTCAATAGGGTATCCCATTCACATACGTAAACTCACGCCTTCTTTCCATGGGGGTGGACAGAAACCACACTTTTTGCATAATCCCATTCAATTTGATGAATAAAGAAATTAGTTGCATGCTTGCATGTGATCCAGTTGTGACAAATGTTTATGTGACTCACAAAATATCTATAAAGGAATAACTAGCACAACTCACTACAGTTTATTCTAATTGGGAGGAAAAATGTGCTCTTTATTCATTCTATTGAAACCCTCAGATTATAAAACAAAGGCAGATAGACCGCGCGGAACACAAAGAATGAGGCCAAAAAACCAAATACTAAAGCGTCGAATTTTGTGTAACATACAATGCGACGCTTTAGTAGGTATTTGTACATTTTTTTGGTTTAGATTATAAAACAAAGGCAGATAGATCGCGCGGAACACCCAAGAGTCAAAAAAACAAATACTAAAGCCTCGCACTATATACAATGCGACGCTTTAGTATTTGATGGTTTTTTGGCTTCACTCTTGGTGTTCCGCGCGGTCTATCTGCCTTTGTTTTATAATCTGTGTTGAAACCTATTAAGAATTAATTTGCTCTAGACTCTAGAGGCTCTAGACTCGAGATTTATCATCCTTTCCTCTCTCTCTCTTAAGTAAATGTTTATCATTGAACATTTCAATGTAAATATTTAACTAGGCAATGTTTGGCATGGACAAAAGAAAGACTGTATGGACTGTGTCAAAGATGCTGTGGCTAGAAAAGGGAGTGACTACCAAGATAACAACTAAGAGTGAAGTGTGGGGAAAAGATAGATGTTGTGCCAACCCCAAGTTAGGATATAGGGAAAGACCCTAAACAATATACAGAAGGGTTGGCAGAGATGAAATTATAGTATTCATTTATTTAAAATGCACAGCCACATTACATACCATCAATACCGTGAAGCGGGATGAAACTTTAAAACAGATTTGAACATTGAAATAATATACAGTTTTTTGCCACAAAGGACTGTTTAGTTATTATACTTGATTTAGTACCCTTGTTGGCAACAAACTATATTATTTCAATGCTGAAATTCATTTTAAAGTCGTCCCGATTCAACCCATTCATTATATGCTAGAAACAGTACAAATACCTACAATCCATGCTTGGTGAGCCTACTGACTTTCATTGATCATAAACTGGTGTGCTACTGTGAAATTAAGCAATAACTCTGACCTAGCAGGAGGTTGTACCCAGGACAGGACTACACACTTAACATACCCTCTTGAACAACAAGGCAGTTTCCTAAAACTAATTAGTACTTGATCACCAGGTTGTATAATAACAAAGTTTATAATTAAATATTAACAGATGGGCTGTTCAACTAATTTAAAAAAACCCTTTCGGACCAGCAACCATCATCGGAGTAGTGGCATAATAAAAAGACCTATGCAATTATAATTGCTACAAGCTAGAAGACAGGTAAACAAAATAAAAAGAGTATGTCAAATCATGAAAAAAACACTTTATTCTTATAAGGAATGCTTATAAACAATCTTACGAACTAATAATACGAAGCGCATTAGTCTTCCCACTCGTGATCTTCTGTTTTATTGTCGTCTTCCAGGTTGTTAGGCACTGAGTCACCTCCCTCATCCATCCTTTTGAACAAAGAAGTTAATAACTTCTTATTTAAATGGTCTGTTAGACTTATCTCCCTTGTTGGTTGTTCAGGAATGTTCTCGGGGTTCACAGGCGCAGTTTTATCGGGTTCCGGCATTTTGGAAGTGTTAAATTATTGAGAAAATCAGTAACTAAAACAAAGACAACTTCAACAAAAAATTGTAAGCAGGGTAATGCATTTAAATTAAAAGTCTCTTTATGTGAGGCATTTCTGTGAAGAAGTGAGTTCATTTAATTTAGTCGGATTAGAGTTTGACACTCTTTCGATAAAATGGCAGAAGTCAATGTCATTGCGTTTTGTTTTAACGAGTCGATGGAAACAAAAAAAAAGAAGAATAAATAAATAAATCAATATATTAATTATACAATCTGTAATTAATTATTAGAAAATGAAACAAGTGGACCACTACTATGTCCGATGACACAATAAAATTATATTTTAATGCTCTTATTTGTTTAGTCTTAGCTCTAAATTGTCGACTACTCACTTAACTTAAAAAAAAAACGCTAAAAAGCCTTGTTTATATGAATAAACTACTCTAATAAAATTATAATAATAATAATTGAAATCAATAAAAATATTTCTTACTAAATTAGATCGTACCGCGTTTGTTTCGTAATTTCGTCGCGTTCATAATTTTTTTTTGCTGTCATCCCGTACTAAACGTTTCAGCCAGCGACATTTTTCGTCGGCTGGTGTAGAATTTGGCCAAAGAACCGCCCTGAAAAGTTAGTATTCACCTCTAAATTAGTGATAAATGCTAAAAATCTTAATTGATCGGTCATTTCCAGTTCAAGTGTAGCAAATCAATGAAAATTTGTGCCTCAATGTCGGCTAGTGTAATGCTCTTACATAACTTGGAATCTAAGGACATAACCTGCATTTCGATCATCTGATTTTGTGTTTTATATTTCAGAACCATAAAAATGTTGGGACGTGCAGCACCGGGTGTCTGCCAAGTGGTGGCCATGGCCAACCAGCAGCAAAACAGGAACATGGCTACACTGAAATCCATTTCTATGCGTCTGAAGTCTGTAAAGAATATTCAGAAGATTACCCAATCCATGAAGATGGTGTCAGCTGCTAAGTGAGTGCCTAGCCTTATTTAGCAAGTATGGAGTTAACATTTTGAAAATAGAATTCCATTACAAAATGGACTGATTTCAAATCTGTCTGTCGTCTCATTGTGTGTCACAGTGTCGGCCAGTAATAATCAAAATAATCAAGATTTTTATTATAGTCATTCTCATCACAACAGATAAATTGCTATTCAAAATTGTAGTAAAGATAATTTTATGATTGTCTTGACCTGATGATCAATTTTTACATTAGTTCCCACTCTTTTAGCTATCCACATCACACTCATTCATCAGAATCACAAGCCTATACCATGATAACTTAGGGGCAATTCTACTAATTTTAAGAACGTTCACAGTCTGATCTCAGTGTCAAACTGTCAAAAATTCCTATACATTTTTGTCAAATTTTTGAAATTCGATTGTCGCCGAGATGACACTGCGAACGTTTTTAATTAGTAGAATTGGCCTTCTGATTTCCGCACAACTTTTCAGTCACTGGTGGCACTTTCAGATTTCCTCATTTCTTATCCTCTGGAGCCACGTAACCCCAGACTTGCCTTTTAAAATTCTAATTTCAGCTGTACTGTTAGCAGAAAATGCTCTCCTTGGATGTTACACCACCATGTTGCAAATGAAGACTATAATTATCCATTCTAACAGTGCCTCATTAACCAGTGCTGAAGTTGATAAGGCTTGTTCCCAGTATTACTACCTACCATGAATTCTGACCAGTAGAAATACTGTGAATTTTCTTCTCATAATTCCTACTAGTAGTAATTATGTATGTGAAATCGATATATCAAAATTCCTCAAATATTACAAGTGATTGATTGTACTCATCATAAGCGTGTGAGTAATGGTAGGGATGCATGAGTAGGAGCGTGAGGACTTTTGGTGCACTCACAGATACACAACACTCTCCAAAGACACATAATTTTATATAATTATTATAATTATAGCACTATGTCCTTTTGCTTTGTATTCGATTCTCATCCTATCAGTATTTGAAGCTTCTAAAATGTTGTAGTGTGCAATTAAATTTTTTAATTTTAAGTGGGTGACCCTGGAGATCTGTAATACAGGTCCCAAATCCAGTATAGACTCCAGCTCTCACAAAGGTTGCCTGTAACCTAGATACCATGTACCTACCAAACTTTTTGAGAGAAATAAAATATATTATTATTTTGGATTTCACATAATTACTACTAGGAATAAGGAGAAATGAACTTTTACCTGTGAATACGTCTAATTCAGGCCCATATTTACAAAGGACAAAGATGTGGAGTTGCAGATACAAGCCCATATTATCTTTATTACACGCACATACATAAACTCACCTCTACTTCCCATGAGGGGGGAGTGAGAAAACAACAGAACGTTGCGTTTCGATCCTTACATTCTTTTTTGCTTTGTTTACATTAATTCATACATCTGGTGAGGTCAGGTGTGAGTACTACGCACCTGACCTCGCTGAAAAATATCACCAAGAAGGTCACTATAATAAACTAAAATTTTGTCCTAGGGCATTCCCTCCTGGCTTATGCAGCATTCTTGTAAATTATGTCGGTACAATATGCTAATATCCTTGTTTGCAGGTACACCCGTGCTGAGCGTGATCTCAGGGCCGCTCGCCCTTACGGCGAGGGAGCTGTCCAGTTCTACGAGAGGGCTGAGGTAATGTAACTGTTTATTCGTCGCTGACGTCGGTATTGGATTTTTATGTGTACTTATGCCCGGGTGTCCGGCTCTCTCAAGACATCAGGAGGCTTGAGTAGTTTTCGCCAAAATCACTTCTTCCTGTGAGGAGTTGCCATTGGCTGGACTTTATGCACCCAAGAAAATGTTTGACCCTCTGTGGCACTGCATTAAAGTTGTGCATTGGGTGGCGTGGATCACCTGTATCTTCGCCCTCTCCTGCGAATAACTAGATTTGCGATGCCAGTCAGTTACGGGTGCGAATCAAATTTATATTTTCATCGAACATGATCAACCTGGCACTGATCTGCAAATTGTAAAAACGTAAGAAAATTTTCGCGGGCTATTCTGGACATTCCACCCTACGTATCTCTCTTCATTTGTTGTACCTCACATCAAGCTATACATTTCCAGTATAAGCTGCTCTCGCGTTTTATAGGATTTCCGTACAGTGCGAGATCAGCGTAAACTGGAAATGTATAGCTTTAATGTGTAGCCAAAATGTACTGTATGTTCATCGTGCTGAAGTTGAATTAGCGAAATAATGCGAATATTTTACAGATATCGTTTTGATTGCCGTGAGAGGTACGATTTATTAAACGAATTATTATTATTGGTGGCAGGTTGCTGCCCCCGAGGATGACCCTAAGCAGCTGTACATCGCCATGACCTCCGACAGGGGTATTATTCCATTTACCTAATTTTTGCATTCATACTGATTTCATAATGTCGTCTGAAAACCTTAGAATCAAAAACAAAATATTTTATTTCACATAACCCTATATGGGTACTATGAAACGCAATGCACGGTTCTAATTTGTCGTTTCCCATGGAGAATAGCCGGCAAAAAACTCCATGGGTACTCTCAATATTTTCAACTATGTGTTAATAGTATACGGCAGTGTATGCCTGTCAACAAGTAGGTACCAGGTTCTTAGCAAAATAAAAAAAATATCAACAAATCTATATAAATAAAAAGAAAAGTCCTGACGGACTGACTCATCAACGCCCAGCCCAAACCCTTGGACCTAGAAAGCTGAAATTTTGCACAAGTTTCCTTTATAATGTAGACAATGAATGAGGAAGGATTTTTCGAAACTCAACCCTTAAGGGAGTTAAATAGGGGATGAAAGTTCCGCGGGTAATGCATAACCGACTAACAGTAAGAAAGGCTTTCATTTTGACATTTCAACAACATACATTTCCTTATTTACATTGTTGACCAGACAATAAATAAAGTCCAGTTAATATCAGGTCAGGACATGTGACATTTCTTTAACAAATCGTCCCGTTCCCTGTCAGGTCTCTGCGGCGCCGTGCACACGGGTGTGTCTAAGGTGATCCGCACGCGGCTGGCCGAGCCTGGCGCGGAGAACATCAAGGTGATCTGCGTGGGAGACAAGTCTCGCGCTATTCTGCAGCGTCTATACAGCAAGCACATCATCAGTGTTTGTAACGAGGTCAGTACTACAACATTGGCTAAAAAGTAAAAACATACTGTTATAATGGAGGGCAGCAACATTCTTATTAATTCTTACATAAAGGAGATATTGTTGTGACAAAAAATATTAGTTTTCGGGCCTGCCTATGACTTTCTGATATAAATTCACTCCTCATATAAATTATTTTTATTTAAGGTACAGCAAATAGATACATTAAAAGAAATTACAAATAATAATAGACAATTCTTTTTTTAAATAAAACCCCAATGTTTTGGAAAAAAAGAAAAGGTTTAGTCGCTAAAAATTTGTAGTAGCAGTACATGCAGTAATTAGCTATATTACAAGCAGTTATAAAAGATTACATAGTATAAAATAAAACCTTTGTAAGTCAGAAAGAGCTATAAAAGATTTCCACAGTCCCTCCCGTCTTTGGATGTCTTTGGAAATTTTTTATTTTCTCAAAATCAAAGTCAGTCCGACTTTGATTTTGAGAAAATAAAAAATTTCATAGGGCGCCAGTGCAGTGGTGGGCGTGGTGGCGCAGAAAATGTGTGTGACGTGTGTGTGCGCGTTTCAACAAGATTATGCGAAAAAAAAAATGTGTTCAATAATCCTTGCACTGAAGAAAAGAAAGGGGTTGGTGGCTATTGAGATGACGACCTATAGAAAAGAATGGAAGGAAAAGACATGTTGCGTCGACCACTAATAAATTGGCATATGGGCAGGAGAATAATGATGAATCCTAGGATTAGAAACATTAATTATTTACACAACTTGTTTCCTCACTAGATCGGACTCCTGTTATTTACACAACTTTTTCCCTCATTAGATCGGACGCATGTAATTTACACAACTTGTTTCCTCACTAGATCGGACGCCTGTTATTTACAGAACTTGTTTCCTCACCAGATCGGACGCCTGTTATTTACACAACTTGTTTCCTCACTAGATCGGACGCATATTGATTTACACAACTTGTTTCCTTATTAGATCGGACGTCTGCCGCCCACTTTCAACGACGCGTGCAAGATCGCCGGCGCCATCTTGAACTCGGACTACGACTTCGCTTCGGGCAAGATCATATTCAACAAGTTCCGCTCCGTCGTGTCCTACCAGCAGTCTGACCTGCCGCTGTTCAGCCAGAAGGCTGTTGAGGTGAGTACTGCTGGATATAGGCTGCGCTTTATGTCGAAGTGTGGTGAAGTTGGTGGCATTCTCTGCAGACTTTAAAAATAACACCTTTTGGAGGTACATCTCTGCTTATCCTTAACCCTTCCATATAGGCGTGATGTTCTTAATTTTATTGTTAAAAAAAATCTCATCAACAGTCCCACTTCATCTTATCGGTCTGGATCTAAATCTCAACAATTTTTTTATATATATATTTAACGGCTGAACGGATTAATACAATTTGGCACACGGGTAGATCATGACCTGGATTAGGTCATAGGATACCTTTTAACTCGATATTATCACGTGACCGAAAATTATGCGGATGAAACCGCGGGGCGCAGCTAGTTCTACTAAAAAAAAAACTTTTATCCCACGGGAACGTCCCACTGATATAGAAAGTATCCTATGTGTTAATACAGGCTATAGACTATCTGTGTTGCAAATTACATTAATGTAAGTTTGGCCGTTATTGCGTGATTGAGTAACAAACTTACAAACATCTAAACATACAAATTTCACATTTATAATAAGTAGGACTTGTTTTAAGCCCGGCAGTGATGCTGTCTATACCTACCGCACCTATGTATTCTTACCAACCGAATTTATACATAACGAGCCACTCTTAAATCCCAGAATGCCCCCAAACTGGCGACCTACGACTCTCTCGACGCGGACGTAATCCAGAACTACATGGAGTTCTCCCTGGCGTCTATGCTGTTCTACGCGCTGAAGGAAGGCGCGTGCTCCGAACAGTCTTCACGTATGACATCTATGGACAACGCTTCCAAGAATGCCGGCGAGATGATTGAGAAACTGACGCTGACCTTCAACAGAACTCGCCAGGCCGTCATCACCAGGGAACTGATTGAGATCATCTCTGGTGCCGCCGCCCTTGATTAAATGCAGTCTTGAATCGTTTTGCTGAGATTTTCGGTTGTTATTTGCTAGTATTTTTTTGTTATTTTTAGCAGTGCAATTCGTTTATAATTATTTTTAAGAGATATTTGGTCGTCATTTTGACAAAATGAGAAGTTTGGATATAATCAAACATACGCGGGAGACATGTTAAAATTGAAGGCATACTAAACGAATTCCACTGCACTAAACTTTTAGATAATTCAGTTCTTTTTTCAAGAAAAGTTTTGGGGCATTTATCCGATCGCGACTTATTGACAGCTATTTTTTAGCGGGAATATTGAAAATTGATCTCAACAAAACGATGTAGAACGAATCCGATCAATATTTAACACAATATTTATTATAACCGTTTCAAGTATAATATTTGCAATAGTATGTAAGTACGATGCCGACATTCCCGACGGAGTGTTCTGTGTTTCCGTGGAAACTCACGCAAATAAAAAATATCGCTCAACTGGCTTCAACATCTTTCACTGAAGTATGGGACACTTTGCTCAATTCATTCTGTGTGTTTGCGAAACGCTGTTATGTAAGGATACAGTGGTGGTTAGCAATAAAATACCATTATAGAATGATTTAGTTTTATTTTATACGCATATTGACACCCGTACGCCCTTGATCACTCTCCAATAAAGTCTGACTGACGGATTCCGCACTAGTATATGAACTGGTCGGCTACCTAAATTAAAATTGACGTCGCCCTTTACACTACAGGTAGTGACGGGGGTTTACCAAGGCTTTGTTTTGCGGACAAATTGACAATCGGTTATTGCTCAGCGCCTAACAGAAAACACTACGGTAGTTTTTTAGGCCTGGTTTATCACTTTAGCAATGGCACTTATTAAAAGGCTTAAAATCACCCAAAGGGCAATAGAGAGGGCTTTGCTTGGAGTTTCCCTACGTGATCGAATCGGGATTGAAGTGATCCGTAGGAGAACCAAGGTAGCCGACATAGCCCGAAGAATTGCCAAAATTAAGTGGCTGTGGGCGGGGTACATTGCTCGCAAAACAGATGGCCAATGGGGCCGAAAGGTTCTTGAGTGGCGACTGCGTACTGGAAGACATAACGTTGAAGGCCTCCCACAAAGTGGACCGATGAAGCGGATTCCGCGAAATCTGCAGGAATCCGCTGGATGCGCGAACTACAGAACCCGTCGAAGTGGCAGACCTTGATCGGGAGGCCTATGTTCAGTAGCGGACGTCTTTTGTCTTAAATTATGATGATGATCCCTTTTATTTCCATCATTATCATTTCAGCCGAAAGACGTCCACAGCTGGACAAAGGCCTCCCCCAAGCTCCGCCACTTCGACTGGTTCTGTGCTTCCCGCATCCAGCAAGCAGACTCTTTTATAATATTTCTGCCAGGGGTGCGGCGGGCTGTTCGAAAGAGATACCGTGGCCCCTGGCACACAGGCAACTGAAGGAACACGGGTAGGTTTTAGTCAGTAAAAGTCTGACACGCCCTCCTGCTCCACCCGGAGCGGGAGAAGTTATTTGATGATTTCCCAATCTAAAAAAAAAGGGTTATATTTGAACAGCAGAAACTATCTGAGAAAGAAAAACGGGTGTACCAAAATAAAATTCTCAAATACTCGCTGTAAATTTTTATTCTAACTTACATTCAAAAATCCATAGCAGTCTTAACGTAAAAATTATTTAAAAGTCGTGAGCTCGTCACAGGAATAACATGATTTACTACATTTTGGTATCAACTAAGCGAAAATATTTACAAAATGATTGTACGAATTAGAATTACGATACGTTTAGTGAACAGTATCACTTGACATCATGTCCGTAACACACCCTGGCAATGCCATTTTGGCAGTTCAACAAGATTCATTGCGTTATTTACGCTGTCGAGCAGACATATTTTTGGAATAGATGAAGCAATGGATTAGGAATCTTCTACAAAATCCTTCGGATTGTGATTGATAGTGTGATAAATAATTGGAGTGCTGCACATTGGAAGGAATTTCCGAATGCAAACCTCGTAGCTATAAGTTCTGTGCTTACAGACAAAACACATCACAGAAATGTGTTTTGTCTAGGCCTGCTGGGCTGACAGAATTTAAACCGCCATCGACACACTAGAAAGAACATAAGGTATTCGATTTACTTTGCGATCAAATAAAGAACAGGATGGCGACACGACAATATACTAAAATAACAGCCACATTTTATAAATCTCCCTCGAATCCCCCGGTTCGGGGTTTGAACTTATGTCCGTAGGTGATACGGAATAAAAACCGCCAATAACTTCGGCTGGAACAACTGATTTCGTGCGTAGGGAGTAAAAGATAAATTAAGTTAAACAAAAAAATTGCAACTTTCGTTAACGATAATCCTGTTCTCATGGTCTTGTGGCTGGTGGCATTATTATATTCTGTGAATATGCTACAAGAATATTTAGGCGCCTGAATGAGGTTCAGTTGAGACAGAACTGCAAAATGCCAGGGCAATTTATTGGCTCCACTGAAAATAGGCCCGTATTACTATAGCAGAATTGAATGAATATCGCCACACTAGACTCGCGCATGCTCGCGATTCGGTTGCTCTCGTTTTAAATTGTGGCCAGAGAAGGCGCGAGCCTGCGCGAGTATGTTTCCGTTCTGCAGGCCTCTGCATTTACATACATTTTAGCGTAGCGTTTGGCGTGAACGCTAATAGAAATGTGTTTTGTCTCTAGGCCCTGTCTGAACTAACCCTGACAATGGCAGAGGAGCGTTGTTGGAAAGCATTTGTGAATTTGTTTCACAGATATTGTATTGACAAAACAAGATGGCGGCTTTCGACCGATTTTGGCCACGCCACAAAAAACCTTGTGGCGTTGTTTCGTCGCGAACACTGGCGGTCGACCATTTTTCAACCTTATTGCTTAAGACATAAGGGTGAAAAGTGATCCACTGCTATTATCCGCGTTTGTACATTTGTTAGGATAATTTCTCAGTTCCGAATGTAATATTGCCCACGTGGCGCTATTACTTTCCATACAAAAAACAATATCTTTTTTGGATGTTCGTGGAGGAAACAGTTAAAAATCAATATAGGTAAGTTTTTACCACATATCCAAGTGGAACATTTCAACACAATGACGTCTACAAATGGCCAAAAAGCTAAATACTAAGAAAAATATTCAAGAAGTCCTAACATAAAACATTGCATAACAATAACTATTATAAACTTCGTATATTATATTTATTGATTATATTTACGTCACTATAGAGTAAGTATTAACACGCTTTGATATCTTTAGAGGGTAAGCACAGCTATAATGAATGAAGTAACAGTAGTTAACAGTACGGTTGCTAATCATAGCTTCCTGGGTTTTCATCTGGCAGTGTTAATGAGTTTTTCCTTTAGGAAATTCTTAGAAGCAGTAGTTAATCCAATTTTCTTCTTCGTAAAAATCTTGTCTGTTAGGTTGTGGTCCTCATTAAGTGTCTTGGCTAGGGGCTGATGTGATTCGCCTCACGATTTCTCGCCATCTACTCCCGATTGCTGATTGATGTGCTGTCATACATACAAGAGATCGCCCACTGCGGATTTAGTTTGGTCAGTCCATCTCATGGGTGAGCATCCGCGTGGTCTAGTGCCGCCAAGGCGATTTACTGTCACCCTTACGCCTCGAGACGTGAAGTATTTGAAAAACCCGATTGCGATTGTTTATAATAAAATAAACGAAACGACAATAAACATACTCGTGTAAACTACGCGAAGACGGCTTCTAGTAGGTGATCGTTTGACGGGGTATTCTAATTTCGTGCCCGATTGCTGGCATCTCTTCGTGCAACACAGACATTGGTAAGGTTACTGGGACCCCATATACCAGTTTTTCAGAGTTTTGAGCTAATTTCTTGCCAATTCCGACCATCATAGCCTCATAGGCGACATGGAATAAGCCCAAATCATCACAAATAATACTTTTCAGCTTCCCTCTTCAAGAACAACGTGAGAATACAAACAAATTCATTTGCATAGCGTGTCATATAGCACAGTATTGAACGCGTACAGGCAGTTACGTTGTAAACTGTAATTATTTGTATTAAACTATGTAATAAATATAATGTACAGACCGCGGCGCCGCCCGCGACGGAGATAGTATTCACACATTTTGTTACCTGAAAGAGAAATAAAAACAGTCAAAGTAAAGTTCAATAATCGAAATACCATTTTCCTTCGAAACGAAATCTTCGGCTCCTCTTCTAGTTTCAGCCGAAACCGAATCTTGTGAAGTTAAGTTAAAGTGAGTTAAATTGACATAGTTTTCTGAGGTTGATAACAAATATTATGATTTAGTGTTGATTTTGCAATATCAGTTTTAGACTGTAGGATAAAATTGATTTGGCAGATTCTGTGTTAACATCTGTAAATTTTTAAATGGCGGTGTAACTTCAGGCATAACTGAAAAGACCTTGGCAGACTTGCTACTATTATTAGCATGTGTGATTGGTAATTAAGTCATTGTTGAAAAGAACGATACAGCGGTAAAGTGAAAAATGAAAAGTGTAATATTTAGTCGGGATTACGACGCATCTGCTGTGATCGCTAATCGCTGATACTAAAAGCAACATATCTGCGAAGAACCTAAATGACTTCAAATTGTTGGCCTGTACTCACCCGTGACGTCACTCAGCCAGCGCGGGCAGCCTGCCGGGCGGGGTGCGCCACACGGCGGAGTGTTGGCCTGTACTCACCCGTGACGTCACTCAGCCAGCGCGGGCAGCCTGCCGGGCGGGGTGCGCCACACGGCGGAGTGTTGGCCTGTACTCACCCGTGACGTCACTCAGCCAGCGCGGGCAGCCTGCCGGGCGGGGTGCGCCACACGGCGGAGTGTTGGCCTGTACTCACCCGTGACGTCACTCAGCCAGCGCGGGCAGCCTGCCGGGCGGGGTGCGCCACACGGCGGAGTGTTGGCCTGTACTCACCCGTGACGTCACTCAGCCAGCGCGGGCAGCCTGCCGGGCGGGGTGCGCCACACGGCGGAGTGTTGGCCTGTACTCACCCGTGACGTCACTCAGCCAGCGCGGGCAGCCTGCCGGGCGGGGTGCGCCACACGGCGGAGTGTTGGCCTGTACTCACCCGTGACGTCACTCAGCCAGCGCGGGCAGCCTGCCGGGCGGGGTGCGCCACACGGCGGAGTGTTGGCCTGTACTCACCCGTGACGTCACTCAGCCAGCGCGGGCAGCCTGCCGGGCGGGGTGCGCCACACGGCGGAGTGTTGGCCTGTACTCACCCGTGACGTCACTCAGCCAGCGCGGGCAGCCTGCCGGGCGGGGTGCGCCACACGGCGGAGTGTTGGCCTGTACTCACCCGTGACGTCACTCAGCCAGCGCGGGCAGCCTGCCGGGCGGGGTGCGCCACACGGCGGAGTGTTGGCCTGTACTCACCCGTGACGTCACTCAGCCAGCGCGGGCAGCCTGCCGGGCGGGGTGCGCCACACGGCGGAGTGTTGGCCTGTACTCACCCGTGACGTCACTCAGCCAGCGCGGGCAGCCTGCCGGGCGGGGTGCGCCACACGGCGGAGTGTTGGCCTGTACTCACCCGTGACGTCACTCAGCCAGCGCGGGCAGCCTGCCGGGCGGGGTGCGCCACACGGCGGAGTGTTGGCCTGTACTCACCCGTGACGTCACTCAGCCAGCGCGGGCAGCCTGCCGGGCGGGGTGCGCCACACGGCGGAGTGTTGGCCTGTACTCACCCGTGACGTCACTCAGCCAGCGCGGGCAGCCTGCCGGGCGGGGTGCGCCACACGGCGGAGTGTTGGCCTGTACTCACCCGTGACGTCACTCAGCCAGCGCGGGCAGCCTGCCGGGCGGGGTGCGCCACACGGCGGAGTGTTGGCCTGTACTCACCCGTGACGTCACTCAGCCAGCGCGGGCAGCCTGCCGGGCGGGGTGCGCCACACGGCGGAGTGTTGGCCTGTACTCACCCGTGACGTCACTCAGCCAGCGCGGGCAGCCTGCCGGGCGGGGTGCGCCACACGGCGGAGTGTTGGCCTGTACTCACCCGTGACGTCACTCAGCCAGCGCGGGCAGCCTGCCGGGCGGGGTGCGCCACACGGCGGAGGAGGTGCGCTTGAGGCGCGCGCGCTCGATGTTGGGGAAGATTTCTCGCAGGTCCGGCGAGTGCACGCGTACTGAGAACAGACGGTCCACGTGCGATGGGGCCGTCTGGCTTTGGATGTACAGCTGTGCTTTGCGGGCCTGTGGAGGTACGATTTTGGTTATAGAATGATAGTTACTAGCAAGATTTATATCTTTTGGTCCATTAAAACATTTATTTTAGCTGAAACGCAGCAGTATCATTGACTATCATTTAACCGTATAGTTCGGAAGCGCCCCCGAAGGGACCCGAACACACGAACCTCCGTCGGCTCGGTAGCGGGTCCCAAAGGACCCAGGAATCACGACGTACGACAGCCTAAATTGATCATGTGAATATATTTAATACTACCCATCAAATCTTATAAATCTGCGTTAAATAAGGGAGTTGGATAAAAAACTCATAAGTTTTACCCTCCTAAATCTTTCATATTTAGTGCGCAAGTTTATTAATTCACCTTTTTAAAATGTAAGTCTGTAAATGCGTTAATCGCCATTTTGGGGACGGTGGTGTTCGAGGCTAAAAACATAAAAACTGGAGATTTCAAACATCCAAACTCCATCGCGGGGCAGTGGCAGCATACATAATTTAACTACTTGACAAATTTATCCATTGTTCAAGTTACATGAGTGGTGGTAATGAAGTTTTTTGATTTCCAAAGTCGAAGTTTCGCGCCAATCGTGCGTGTTTACATTTTACTTTTCACAAATAAAGCACACACAGATGTAGTTGCGTATTTAAATGTGACAAATAATATTTGAAATATTATGAAAAATATGAAAATGTCCAGATCTTAACGTAATATTCAAACACAAGCCCAAAATCACGTAACCGGCGAAATGTCATTTGCCGGTCCACGGCGGAAAAAAAATCGCAGTTGTTTGCTATGTGCCGTGGCACGGCACGTAATCTGTGGGAGCCGGTGGGAGCGGTTTTTTACGTTTCTCTATGAAACTAAGCAACCTATCTCTTTCGTTCTTGTATAAAAATGATCAGGATAGACAAGGCTAGATATGTTTCTTGGACTCATGCCAACTTCAAATTTTCGCGGTATTCATCGCAGAACATAGTACTTTGACAGTACTATGGCGCGGATCCGTGCTACTCGTTTTATCGATTGTGCTGAGTGTTTTTGAAGTGAAAGTGCATATTTCAAGCATGAATACGTATGTAAAGTTAATCAACTTTCTATTTATGTATTAGTTAAAAGCAGTTTAATATATTTACGCATATATTTTACGGAAAAAATTCCACGGGGTGAAAAAATGGCCGCCATATAAAATCATAAAATATTTGCGCTGACTTTTCGTGTGCGTATTTTGTATGAAATGGCTAAAATACTGCTAAAGTAGTAAGAAAATTTCATAAACTATCCATAAATATACGATGTTGTGTATGAAAATTCAGATAAAGTAGTCAAAATTGCAATTTTAACATGTCATTCCTCCGTTGCTATGCAACAGTCCGACCTGTTGCTAAGGGCCGAATTACGTCGTCGCCCGATTCTCGAAAAAAATACATAATTATTAAAAATAATTAAAACTTTGCCATAACACTTAAATAGGAGGTAATTTAATGTAGTTTCTGGAATAGTTTTCACATTTGCAATCGATTAAGCAATTCATAAGAAAAAACCCGAACACGTGACGCATACAGCGTCACGTGTTCTTAAGTTTTTGTAAACAATAGACTTTTTTTATGGATTAATTTACGAACTCCTTTCATTGTGAACACTTGCAAGTATTTATTTATAGTTAGCAACAGTCTTGAACTGATTAAGTACATAAACATTTGTCAAACTGCGTCATGTTCACGACTGCAAAAAAAAAATGAATGAGTGTCGAGTTACGTAACAGTTATAAGTGGCCACTTGTGTCGCGTGAAGATAAGATAAGATTAACGTCCTTTTTTATATGTTTTGGCTGCCTGGTGGTAATATGTTTATTATGTAATCGTTTTTGTAGTGTAATAGTGATTACTATTAAATGGTTTATTATTAAAATATGTATTTTGCTTCTATTTCTGGGGCCTTGAATGATAAAGTGGGAGACAAATAACAGCACTCGTTTTTAACTTGAAACCTACTCATTTTATTGTAAACCCAATTTCACATAGGTCATACACTGAATAAAAAATGATGTACTAATTCCGAAAAAGTTACAGTTTCATATGAGTTTCATAGTAAAATAGCGAGAAATCGGGGTTTTAACCCAAGGGACCTAAGGGGACGTGACCTAATCGACGCCATCTTGGAGTCAGCTAGCACCAGGTCATTTTTTTTTTTTTTTGACATTACACTTTAAGGGGTAATATTCATTACCATTACTCAATTTGTGTACAAAATCGCCGACCATTTTTGTTTTTTTAATTGTAAAGATGTCCGAAAGCGATTGTGCCAAACGATTTTTTTTTATTTCGATCGACTCGATTCATTCTTATGTCGAATGTCAGAAATCGATACTTACTTGGAAATTGCAATAAAATTGGTTTTAAACATTAAATGCAATAAACATTGTTTATAATAATGTTTTATACGTTTCTAATATAATTTTGATATTTTTCGAATATTATATTAAAACCAAGTCAACAGTCAGGAGTGTCAGGACCTATGACCATAGGTACCTACCTCAATTCGCGCTGAATTGTTTCTCGATATGAATTCAAATTCGGAATCCGCTCGCTGTTCAAAATTATTTTTATTTAATTGTTGTGAATTTCGTTTTTGATACTTTTTGAAAGTTTGCTACAGAATGCCCAGTATACATTTTAGGTAGGTCTAGCAATATTTTGTTTGCGAATGATAATAAATTCATTTTCAAACTGAAAAACAAAGTTCATTCTACGCTTGTGGTCGGTTACAACTGACAGCCGTAGCATGAACTTTGTTTTTCGTAGTCATAGAATTAATTATTAAATTCCCATATCTCAATAACAATTGGCTTAACAATCAAAGTCACTTAGAAAAACGTTAATCACCTAAAACCCCACACGCTTATGTGCATAGACTTTTTTTCTTCCCGGTTATATGTATGGGGATGCCACACCTAATTCGTTTATCATAATTTCACTACACGATTGTTCTGCGGTGCAAAGAATAGGTACAACTTCTTTAAAATCATCGATATAATGTACAGACGCCAGCACATCGAGCTACCCCAAATGTCTAATTTCCTCAATTGAACATAAACCTTAAGCTTATGTTTTACAGTTGAAAATCTATAATAGAAATTTGACAGATTGGGGTAGCTTGATGTGCTGGCGTCTGTACTTAAATAGTTTCCGAGAGAAATGGCTGTATGGCACATGGACACGGGCGGGTCATGACAAAATTAAGGGTTCCGTGTTTTAGAGATTTTGGGTATAGAGTTAACAATCGACATGAACTTCCTACGAGTATCGAGGTGGCCTTGCACAAGTCCGAGGCCATGTGGTTTCATGGTCCTCGGAACGCGCCACCGACGGGTTCCCAGATAACGGTGGGAGGGGTTCACATCGGCGTCGAGTCGACGATGAAGTACTTGGGACTCGTCCTCGATAGCCGGTGGAACTTCGCGGAGCATTTCCGCCGTTTGGCTCCCAGACTGGAGTGGGCCGGGGCTGCGTTGAAGTGGCTCTTGCCCAATCTAGGGGGGCCCAAACGCCTACTGCCGGAGGCTCTACGCGGGGATCGTGCGGTCCATGGCCCTATACGGGGCGCCGGTGTGGGCGCCTACATTGAGGCGCCAAGCAGCTCGCCGGTTGAGGGCGTCCCATAGGGTCATGGCGATCAGGATGATCCGGGGATATCGCACGATCTCCGGCGAGGCGGCGGGCCTCCTTGCCGGATTACCGCCATGGGATCTGGAGGCAAAGGTCCTCGCGCAAATATGGGAGTGGCGCGAGGAGGCCAAACGCCGGGGCGTAAGTCCGCTGCCGCAGGAAATCGCGGCACAGCGGACAGAGCTCCGGCGGGATCTCATGGTGACATGGAGAGAGCGATTGTCGCAACCCAGTGCTGGGCACGCCACGATTGCGGCGGTAAGTCCCCTCTTTGAGGAGTGGTTTGAGAGGCGGCATGGCGTCCTCACCTTCCGCCTGACGCAGGTCCTCACCGGACACGGCTGTTTCGGGAGGTTCCTGTTTCGGATAGGGCGGGAGGAAACGCCAGGGTGTTTCCACTGCGAAGATCGCCCTGAGGACACGGTGGAGCACACGGTGGCGGTCTGCCCTGCTTGGGCGGAGCACCGCCGTGTCCTCGTGGAGGCGATCGGCGGCGGCGATCTCTCGCGTCCGGCCCTGGTCCAGGCCATGGTACGGAGCGAGAGGGCATGGGGAGCCGTCACCTCATTCAGCGAAGCAGTGATGCTCGCGAAGAGGGAGGCGGCGCACGTGAGGTAGAGGCAGCATATGCGCCCTCGCGAGCCTAGCCGCCGCAGGATACGGAGACGCCCTGGGCGTCGGGAATCCCAGGCCGATTTCCGGCCACCGTAGGCATGGGCTTGCGGACGCCGAGTAATGGGTAGCTCGCTGTCCGGTAAGGACCAAGCCCAAGTCGACGGCGCGTTGTGTTCCACGCGCGCCTCAAAGAGATGTCAGCACAAAAAGTGATGGGACCCGCAAGGATCGATGCCTGCCAGGGGTGCGGGTTTGTTCGAAAGAGACATCACAGCCCCTGGCATACGGGCTACTGAAGGAACACGCGGGTGGGTTTTAGTCAGTAAAAGTCTGACACGCCCTCCTGCTCCACCCAGAGCGGGAGAAGTTATTTGATGATTTCCCAACCAAAAAAAAAAAAAAAAAAACTTCCTACGAGTATTGATTTAAGATATTATAATTTGGAATAGCTGCCATCTTAAAATCCAGATTGTCCATCTTTTGATGGCAGCACTATCCCCCGAAAACCATGCCAAAAAATGGTCCAATTGTAATAGCCTCCATCTTGGATTTTGATTTTCGGTCTCAGCACCTACCCCAGAAAACATAAATACCGTTAATAAAAGTTAACCTTAAAGTTTTTTAACCGAAATACTTTAAAAAAATTATGAAAATAGACCATTAGGCACAGTAGTTTCGGAGATAAGGGCGGGGTGCTTATATCCGATTAGATGTTATTTAAAATTATCAAATACACACATACACGGTGAAATTTAAATGGTTGTTTTCCCGCAGCGAAATGGTTTTGTCTTGGTAATACAATAGTTTTATAAACAAATAAAATATTAGAAACAAAAAATGGCAGATTAACCATTGTGAAAAACAAAACTCGAAAGCGACCACGAACCAACAGTTCCGATACCTACGCTCTGCGCAAGCCGGGCGCCGCCGCCGAGCGGCCGCGCGGCCGTTGACCCGCGTGCGTTTCAATCAGCTGATCGTATTCTTGATAATAAGCTGTACCCAACAAGCTATTCAAATTTTCCCTTCATACTTTTACGAGCTTAGGACCGTCATAAATACTTTTTAGCTGCAATTTACTGAACAAGAAATTAACATAAAAATTAATTAATAAAAACAAGTTTATCATAATTTTCGGACTTAGATACCTAAAAAAGTTTGAGGCGTCGTTCAAAATTTGAATCAACTGATTTACAATCATTTTAATTAATTTGACTACCTACTTTTAAATGTTCACAATTTACAAAAGTACGAGTAGGTACTTACACTTCACGGTAACGGAGTAATTGTTCGTAGTGCAAGCAGTGCAACTGCAAGCCACTACGTTGAATACACAATGGAGCACGTTTTCATTGATTGCCTTTCAATTTTAATAAGGTGTCTCTGTCACTTCTTACGATATTGAAATGAGGTGGGCATTAATTATGCCGGCCCACACATTATCACTAAAACGCTCTTGATGCGCACACTCGCGAATAACATGTGGGTTATTTAACGCCCAAAAATGTTCGAGTCTAACTCGCGTAAAAGTTCCTTCACCTGTCCACAAAATGTTCGCATTTTGACTGTCGATTAACCACTGACAAAAAGTAATTCTGTTCTGCGCGTCGTTTTCATGGAGGGCATGAACTCTGCGATAATCATAAGGATGAAGTCCTTCAGAGTTGAGTAGTTTCCAGACGTAGTATTGGCTTACGCCAAACCTAGCCGCAGCCTTACGTGTACTTCGCCGAAGATCCCGTTCGAAGTACTCGATGATCTATTCGTCGAGCTCTGGCGAAATAACGGCCGATCGACCACTGCCCTGTGCAACTGCTGATGTCCGGAACTGCTCATGATCGTCGAGTAGCCGCTGTGTCGCTGCTACGATCGTCCGGGCCGATGGCGAAGACGAAGCGACTCCAAGTGTGGCAGCTCTGCGTAAAGTCGACGGGCATCAAGGTCATGTCATAATCAGCCCTAGCGTACAGATGCACCATAGCGACGTACTCCAAATTGCAATAATTGTAATGGCGATCCATTGCACTGATAACGCGTGTTTCACGTACGACATTCGCGGGAAAACTAAGTGCGCCGCCGCCGGCGCCGAGCGCCGTCCCGCTCAATGGGAAGCCGGCGCGCTGCTTGGTTTGTAATTGTTGTTAGTTTGTAGTTTATGCCGTATCATTACACGCGAGAGCTTATTTTGCTTTGAACATTTATAAATCGGTATTTTCTTTGTCGGCGCCGCGGCTGTGTTTTGTGTTGTTGCGTGAAAACTAATTTATGACTTAGTACCACATGCGAGAGTTTATTTTGCTTTGAACATTTATGCATCATTGTTCCTTTGTCGGCGCGGCGGTGCGGCGGCGCGTGCGTTTCGAGTAATACCTACAAGTTACCTCCAGTGTTACTATTGATTCTCACGCTTTCGAGTTGATGAATATTTTTTTAATTATTTCAAAACAAAAAACATTTTTTTTTTTTTACTTTTACTCTATGGTTCGAAGGGACTCCTTATGGCAAGTTGTTCTGCCGCGGGTAAACAACCATTAAAATTTCAGCGTGTATTAATTTGAGAAACTAACAAAGTGATCAAACATGTATTAAAGATATGTATGTCACACTGTACCTACATCTTGCAAAACTTTTTTTAATTTTTCTCTTTTTTCCCCAAAAGTAAACCCCTCATTCAAAATTCATTTATATACGTTACACGTCTGTGTTTGGGTCACAGAATTTTATATGTGTCCTACCTTTCAACTTAATCGGTCCAGCAGATTAGAAACAAATTGGCCGTACTGTAACACACGGACATACCGTTTTTCATTCGGACGTACCGAACCTTAAAAAATACACTATTCTCACTGCACGTGTCTATAAAATAATTAATAAAAAAAACAATGAATTAAATTCATCCCAGTTTTTATTCATTTTCAACATTTTTTTTCAAACCGATTTAAGTGCGAGTATCGATTAGACTGAATACAACTTTTGAATCGAAATAAAAAAATTGGTGGCCGGTCAGCACTAAGAAGTGCCTTGTTGCAACACAATTTTTAGTATTTTTTGACAATATTTGATCGTGTTTTTATGTAGTTTAGGTATGAATAATGGTGAAAGTAAGAATGCAGAGCGAATTATTGTATATTTATTTTGTCCTTTTGCATATTTTCAGCAAGAGAGGAGGCTGTTAATGTACATATTGTCAGCGAATTTATGATGCCTACGGTTTGGAGAGGTGTAGTAATACCTATTTTATACAACTTTTGCAGTAGACTGACGCAGATTGACCGGCCTCAATATATAATTAAAGATATTTGTCACAAACTTATTGTATATAATAGGCGTGGTAACATATTTTTCTTAATAAAACCGAATGCTGAAAATTGATGTTAAATCCTGAAATTCATGGCGTAATTTGCAACATCCCGCCGAGTCAGCTGATGTGTCATATGTCAAAATCTTGTCGAGCAGAGAGGTTAACCTGTTACTTGGTCCTTCGAGCCGAATGAATTACCAGATGTTTAAAAAATTATAACCGGACCTACAACTAATTTTGAAGTGGCGTCAATATCGTTCTACTTATCAGATGTGGAAAAGTTGTACAGATACTGGTAAGTGAAGAAGATAAGATCAGCAATATCACCAAAGCCCATACCACCAAAATATTATCTCGCTCGCTCTTTGTAACGCTCTGTAGCCGAAACGGCTTGATCGATTTCAGCTTGAGAGGTGCCGTTAGATTCGCCTTAATTGTGAGAGTGACATGTGTTATTTTGTGGAAATCGGATGTAAAAGGGCATGTGATACGGAGGAATGGGGGAAATATCGTGAAGAAAATTTTGAGTATAAATTTCGATGGCTATAAAAGTAGGGGGATACCAAAGAAACGATGGATGGACTGCGCAAATGATGATATTGTTAGGAAGGCGATGACTACCGAGATGATGACTACTAGAGAATTATGGTAGAAAGACATGTTGCGCCGACCCCAAATAAATTGGGCAGGAGAATTATGTATGTTATCAACTTGAACACCCACGAAAACCATGAAAACGACACCCATGACGATTTCTTTTTTAATTTTCGCAGCAACTATCTTGGATTTTAATTCAGACTTCATCGTGTTGTAATTTGAGTAGTTGTATCAAAATGTATGTACTAGCGACATCTAGGCTATAGTATGTTAACTATAAAGTTTGTAATGAACGACATGTCAAACAGAAATAAAGTTAGTCTGCACCGAATACCCACTGTGTTTGTTCTAATACATCGCACTCAAAACCATGAAAACGACACCCATGATGAAAACTTTGAAAATATTGGCAGCCGCCATCTTAGATTTCCATTTGGACCCCACTATCTAGCACCTTCTAAAACAACGGAAACTACACTCATGAAGATCAATCCGATTTATAGCACCACGTAACAAAGACAGCCAACCTATACCCAGTCTAATAATACCAAATCCACCATTTCAACCAACCCAGAATTTAGTGCTAAACCACTCAGACACTACTATCTACATGGGGTTTCGAGCCGGATGTTCGTTTTGGAGCTCCATTCATGTTTGCATAATGATCACTCATATTTGTGCCAAGCTGATAAAAAAATTGTCATTTATGCACTGATTAAAAGTTCATTCAAACTGGATAAAAAGGTAAAACATTGCGTTGTAATTCAATTGCCTTGCTTAGTCAGCTGGCTCAAATTAAATGATCCGTTTAGCTACATGCTTTCTTGCTGCTATAGATCAAGATCAAGTTTAGGTTAGTTTTTTTAAACATGACTGGTGGTCAGAATTGTTCACCTTGGTTCGAAATCTACACAAATACATTTAATTGAAGTTTCGGTTTGTAATGTCAAAATAACAGGTTTGTACTAAATGCTTAAGAAAGTACACTCGACGTCACAAAAATCGCACCTTTGGGACGAGCTAAAACTGCGAGTGCGCACAAGATCCTGCTTCTACCATTCTTCAAGATAATGCTGTCTGTTATTGAGGAATGGGGGCAACATTCCTCAAGAAAGCGTCGTAACATTAATTAGATCCATGGATCCTCATGGATCTAATTAATGTTACGACCAGTGATGTGCCGTGGGAACATTCCCGTTCCCAGTAACTTCCCAACGGGAATGTTCCCGGGAATGTTCCTATGTGCCCGGGAACATTCCCAGTTAGTGGGAACACTAACACAAAAGTTAAAGATTTTTCTTTTTTTAACTTTTTAGATTAGGTTTCTTATCGCATGTTTAAAATAATAAAAGATAGAAATTAAATGCATATCTTTTACACCCATAATGTGTTACTGAGAATTTTCGGCAGTTAATTGATGTAGTTGGAGAGTTAAACTGATAACAAAAAAACTATCCTTTTAACTGTGCAGGTGTGATGCTAATTTTGAGAAATGTTATTTACTTATCCTTTGTGCATGATTTATGGCTCCAACTAACCGGGTCGGCGTAACAAACAATCCAGACTGTAGAGACATCCCAACAAATTGGCCGCTCAACTCACAATACCAGCTTGTGTCAGCAGACTTAAAAGACGCAACATCCTACAATTGGATTACTTGGAGAGAGCTTCGTTATTCATATGAAAGTTGCTCCTGATGAGGAATAACTCTTCCCTGCCAGACCTTCCTACAACTCATTTGCTCATAGTTTTTAAAAACTGATTGCAAGATGAAACACAAAAAAAAGAAAAGAATAATGTATTCTACCAGTCTATTTAAATAACGTTTCAAAATATTGTACATAATCTCTGAACGACGGGTTGCGGGTAGCGATGGGTTCGTGGAAACTGTCCATACGGTCGGGTCTAAGTTTTTCAAGACCCATCGTATCAATAAAAATAAGAGGCTCTCTGATCCTACTTTGCAGCTCATGAAGGAGAGGCGCGAGATGGTCCTACAGTCTTCAGACGATGCGCTTGAGTACCGGCAGTTTAACATCTTTAAGTCCTTGAAAAGCGACCTCCGCCGCTTTAATATTTAATATTAAAGACGCAATAGAACGGAATAAAGGCTCCAAGGTCTTTGCTAGGGATCTGTCTATTGGGCAGAGTCAGCTTACGAAACTGAAGACCGATGAAGGCAGGATCGTATCCACCAAGGCTCAGGCTTGGTGGATACGATCCTGCCTTCATCTGTCGGTGTTGAGAGAGATTGAGAGATTCTATGGACAGTTATACAAGTCAACAAGAAACCCGAACGTTACGAATCTGGCAAACGACCCAAGAGCTAGATTGACCCGACAGTATACTGAAGACATCCCGGACGTCAGCTTGTACGAGATTAAGATGGCTCTGAAGCAGCTTTAAAAACAACAAGGCGCCGGGTGATGACAGAATCACAGCTGAACTCCTAAAGGCCGGCGGGAAACTCGTTCTTAAGGCCCTCCAGAAGCTGTTTGATTCCGTCATACTCGAGGGCAAAACGCCACAGGCATGGAACAGAGGTGTTCTGGTACTTTTCTTTAAGAAGGGTGACAATGCCTTTCATAAGAATTATAGGCCCATCTCACTTCTATGCCATGTCTACAAGCTGTTCTCCGAAGTCATCACAAACCGTCTAGCGCGCAGGTTTGACGACTTCCAGCCTCCCGAACAAGCTGGGATCCGTAAAGGCTTTAGCATAGTAGACCACACACATACGCTGCGGCAGGTTATACAGAAGACCGAAGAGTATAATCTGCCTCTCTGTTTAGAGTTTGTGGACTACTAAAAAGCCTTTGATTCGATCGCGACGTGGGCTGTACTGCAGTCCTTCCAACGGTACCAGATCGACTATCGGTAAATGGCGGTGTTGAAGTGTCTACGAAAACGCCACCATGTCAGTCCGACTCCAGGACCGGACCTCGAAACCTATCCTTCTGCAGCGAGGTGTAAGACAGGGAGACGTTATCTCTCCGAAACTCTACACCGCTGCACTGGAGGATGTCTTCAAGGTTCTGGACTGAAATGGGGCTGGCATCAACATCAATGGCGAGTACATCACTCACCTTCGGTTTGCCGATGATATAGTTGTCATGGCTGAGACCATGGAGGATGAACATGGACAAGACAAAGGTCATATCCAATACCCATGTAACACCCACTCTCGTAACGGTCGGAGGAGCTGCACTGAAAGTTGTGGATGAGTACGTTTACCTAGGACAAACTGTCCAGTTAGGTAGGTCCAACTTCGAGAAAGAGATCAATCGTCGAATCCGACTCGGCTGGGCAGCGCTCGGGAAGCTTCGCAATATCTTCTCGTCCCACATACCGCAATGTCTCAACACGAAAGTCTTTGACCAGTGCGTGTTGCCAGTGATGACATATGAAACCGAAACGTGGTCGCTCACAATGGGCATCATAAAAGGCTTAAAGTCACCCAAAGGGCGATGGAGAGGGCTATGCTTGGAGTTTCCCTGCGTGATCGAATCAGGAATGAAGAGATCCGCAGGAGAACCAAGGTAACCGACATAGTCCGAAGAATTGCCAAACTTAAGTGGCAGTGGGCAGGGCACATTGCTCGCAGAACAGATGGCCGATGGGGCTGAAAAGTTCTGGAGTGGCGACCGCGTACCGGAAGACGTAAAGTTGGAAGGCCTCCCCACAAGGTGGACCTATGACCTTGTGAGGGCCGCAGGAGTCCGCTGGATGCGGGAAGCACAGAACCGGTCGAAGTGGCGGAGCTTGCGGGAGGCCTATGTCCAGCAGTGTACGTCTTTCGGCTGAAATGACGATGATGATGATGATGAATCTCTAAACCTCCTAGTCTCCTACATTTGAAATTTTTATTTACCTCTTTCTAAAATTAATACAATGAATGACAAGTTACTAAATGAGTACTCATTACATGTGAAATCTACTAACTTACTAAATCTTACCAATAACTTTGTATGTTATTATATTTTTACTTTTATTATAATTCTATGTGGTTTCACTAACACGTTCCCAGCAATTGGGAATATTCCCGGGCACTGGAAAGATTCTTTTGGAAACATTCCCACTTTGGGAACATTCCCGGGAACGGCACATCGCTAGTTACGACGCTTTGGAACTACTTTGGAGCTACTCATGGAAGCGGCCAAACTCTCTTTTAAAGTCCAAACATGATATTATTTGTTTTGTATGTATGTGAGTCTAACAATGCAGGGCCATATTATCTGGAAGGTACTTTTGAAGAAAAGAGCCATTGCAGCTTTGACTTGACGTGTCCCAACATATAGCATGTATGTATCAGTCATCATGTAGCCAACCCTTCCCACGTCGTCGAGCTGATGTTACGTATAGATGTAAATGTACAGAGTGCTAAGTTACCTTGGCCGTGCTCCAGTCGGGCACGGGCCGATGGGGCGGCTCGTCGTCCTCGTCGGAGTTGAGGTACTGGAACCCGTCGGCCATGTAGGCCGGCGACAGCACACCGCGCCACGCGCCCGGCGTGCCCGGGGCCTTCAGCGGGGTGTGTGCTGGGGGTCATCATTTAGTTTTTACACAAAGAGCCCAAAGCTTTCCAGTCTTCCGTGTCTGTTGCCTTCTCCGGCCAACCTCCTGTGGCGACATCTACATCGCCACATGCAAACCACGCATCACACTGACAAAATCCTGCATCGCGCAAGCAGAATTTGCCGAGCAACGTCCGACATTAATCGTCGGAAGCCGAGAGAATCTTTCCTTATCTATGGAGGACGAGTGAACTGTAAATCTTGTTCCTCATGCCTCCATACTGCTATGAGTTATGATTCATCGCGCCAGCACTGTCTAACCAGATCCGTCGTTGACGATGGCTGTTTTCTAGCACCCACTCCGTAACAACTGTGGCCCTTCTATCCCAATGCATCCTACATACATCACCCACCCAATCCCACTTCAGCCTAGCAGACTTAATACGGCGATTCCTGTTTTGGAGCGTATCGTAATATTACGTGTTCAGTTCCTAAGCTTCATCCTCAACACGCTATGCTCCCTTTTTAGTCTGTGCTAAATAAATGCATTTTCTTTCTTTCATCGCCTTTTGGCTAATTTTGAGTTTGTGCTTTTGAGACGATTATGGACCAGCTTAAAGCACCGTAGATTAGTATGGGCAGAATACACATGTCAATAAGTTTACACATAAGGGCTGAAGGCATCAAAAACCGACGGTTATAAAAAAATAGCGTTGATGGCATAAAGAACCGACGGTTATAAAAAAAATATAGCTGTATGTGTTCGAAATTTCTACAGGGGTTCTAGAAACATGTGCTGAATTCATGGTAACATTTTGCGAGTCGATGCTGCCACCCTGTATATCCTCTCCCACGATGAAGTGTAGAGGCCGCACTCCAAGCATTGCCTGTAGAGCTACAGTGGGAGTAGAAAGTCCTCTTGTGACAAAGGCAACTTGTAGAAAACAATAAAAATACTTACATTTATCTTCCATTTTGTGTTTCATCTTCTGTTTCTCTATGTACTCCTTTTGCCTCTTCTCGATTTCCTTCGCCATTATCGCCGCCTCTTTCTTCATACTGTAAAAATGTTGAATATTAATTAAATATTTTCAATTTCAGGTCGCTAAGCGCGCTATGGAGCGGGACTCGGGAGTCTTTTTGGAGGGTAAAATCAGAACAGAGATTATGCGGAACACAACCGAAGTTACCGATATTGCGAGTAAGCCCGTATACTTACTCGATATGTCGTAACTCGGGTTGTTTATGGGCCGGTGGAGCAGATGGCAAGCGTAGTTAGCCTAGCTAGATGGACCGATGAACTTAAAAACTGGCTCTCCTCCCTAGGAAACGACCTTATTGCACATGTAGATTTATCTACCCTAATATTATAAAGAGGAACAATTTGATTGTTTGTAATGGATAAACTCAAAAAGTACTTAACCGGTTGAAACAATTGTTTCATCTATAAAAGCTACATTATTCCGAAGTAACATGAGCTATACATTTCTCGCGGACGAAGTGCTAGTGTAAAATAATAACTTAAATGTGATACTAACGCGGCAGCTTCCTCCAGCTGTTTCCGTCGCGCGTCGTCAGCTCTCCTCTGTTCCTCAGCCAGCCGTTGTTGTCTCGCTTGTTCCTCGGCTCGTCGCCTCTCTTCCGTTTCTGCTACTTTGCGGGCTAACTCTTGCTTTTTCTGGAAAGAAACGGAGGAAATTAGGATTGGGGTTCTCGGCTTTAGAAAATAGAAAGAGAGAAAGAAAGACAATGTATTTATTAGACTCGCACAGGAATATCATAAACTTAACTACACACCATACTTGTATACTATACTACACTAGTACTTCTATACTAGTTGAATCTATAATCATCCATAAACGCAGAAATTGCTGTTTGATAAGACAAGTTAGATAAGACTACAAAAGATGTAAAAAAAATGTGTATGTTCTAGAAGGTTTGTCGAGAAATTAGAAATATGTCCAGGCGATAAAGTAAGCAGGTTAACGGGTTAACACCAACTTGAGAAGATGACGCACATAATAATCAGCAAAATAATAAAAATAAATATGATGTTTAACAGGGCATTGCTTCGAATATTATTGTTGACAGTACTTCATTTTGGTCACTAAGCATGGTATACATTTTACAATATTCTTGTAGTCAGACAGATGTATGTTGCCTTAAGCAGGATGTTGCAATTTGCAGATCATTGTCAGATGAAATTTTATGTTTCGATAGCAATTATGTCTTTACAGAATTAAAATCAACAAATATAACCCTCTAAGTTCACAATATAATCCCATTGAATTTACGATATCTTCGTTTTAATGATTATGATTCTGTAAATAAATACGGGTTACGGTCGCGAGACATATTTTGATCAACTCATAGCCTGACTCTGCAAATTGTAACCCACCAAATTCAAATTTTCTTGAGTAGGGCTGGGGCTTCCTCATTAATACTACTGCCCGATCTTATGAGAATGAGATGTCCCGTGTACAGTGCCACCTACATACCCTCTCGGCCTCCTTCACCCGCTCCAGCTTGCCCAGGTCGGCATGGGCCTGCTTCTCCTGCCTGTCCCGCGCGGCCGCCTCCATGGCCACGCGCCTGTCCCGTGTACAGTGCCACCTACATACCCTCTCGGCCTCCTTCACCCGCTCCAGCTTGCCCAGGTCGGCATGGGCCTGCTTCTCCTGCCTGTCCCGCGCGGCCGCCTCCATGGCCACGCGCCTGTCCCGTGTACAGTGCCACCTACATACCCTCTCGGCCTCCTTCACCCGCTCCAGCTTGCCCAGGTCGGCATGGGCCTGCTTCTCCTGCCTGTCCCGCGCGGCCGCCTCCATGGCCACGCGCCTGTCCCGTGTACAGTGCCACCTACATACCCTCTCGGCCTCTTTCACCCGCTCCAGCTTGCCCAGGTCGGCATGGGCCTGCTTCTCCTGCCTGTCCCGCGCGGCCGCCTCCATGGCCACGCGCCTGTCCCGTGTACAGTGCCACCTACATACCCTCTCGGCCTCCTTCACCCGCTCCAGCTTGCCCAGGTCGGCATGGGCCTGCTTCTCCTGCCTGTCCCGCGCGGCCGCCTCCATGGCCACGCGCCTGTCCCGTGTACAGTGCCACCTACATACCCTCTCGGCCTCCTTCACCCGCTCCAGCTTGCCCAGGTCGGCATGGGCCTGCTTCTCCTGCCTGTCCCGCGCGGCCGCCTCCATGGCCACGCGCCTGTCCCGTGTACAGTGCCACCTACATACCCTCTCGGCCTCCTTCACCCGCTCCAGCTTGCCCAGGTCGGCATGGGCCTGCTTCTCCTGCCTGTCCCGCGCGGCCGCCTCCATGGCCACGCGCCTGTCCCGTGTACAGTGCCACCTACATACCCTCTCGGCCTCCTTCACCCGCTCCAGCTTGCCCAGGTCGGCATGGGCCTGCTTCTCCTGCCTGTCCCGCGCGGCCGCCTCCATGGCCACGCGCCTGTCCCGTGTACAGTGCCACCTACATACCCTCTCGGCCTCCTTCACCCGCTCCAGCTTGCCCAGGTCGGCATGGGCCTGCTTCTCCTGCCTGTCCCGCGCGGCCGCCTCCATGGCCACGCGCCTGTCCCGTGTACAGTGCCACCTACATACCCTCTCGGCCTCCTTCACCCGCTCCAGCTTGCCCAGGTCGGCATGGGCCTGCTTCTCCTGCCTGTCCCGCGCGGCCGCCTCCATGGCCACGCGCCTGTCCCGTGTACAGTGCCACCTACATACCCTCTCGGCCTCCTTCACCCGCTCCAGCTTGCCCAGGTCGGCATGGGCCTGCTTCTCCTGCCTGTCCCGCGCGGCCGCGTCCATGGCCACGCGCCGCTCGCGCTCGGCCGCCTCGCGCGCTGCCGCTGCTGCAGCCATCTTCTCTTCGCGCTTTCTGAAGTAAGGATATCACTCATTAGTAATAATGTTACACCTAGCCCTGGAACAAAATTCGCTGGAACACATGGTCTGTGCCCAGCAGTGAGGCAACTATGCCCCACCTCCTGTCTTGCTCTATGTGAATTAACACCTGCATTATGGAAGACCTTTGCGAGGCCAACGATAACGCTATCTATGTGGCAGAGTTCTGGTCGAAGCTAATTTTAAGTCGACAATTGGAATCATCGACACGATGAAGAAGAAGCAATGGTGAAAGGGATGGTGCAGATTGACAATAACATTGTTGAGTAGACAAATTTTTCGAACATATAAAGCAATGAAATAGCAATATCCCTCAAAATTATTTCGATAATTAAAATAGGATGGCAGATAATTGGCGGCAGGTCACGCGAACAATCTGTGACTTCCATATTCCCCTTAAACTTAAGAGGAAGATAAATAAAACCATAGTTAAACCTGCCATCTTGTATGGGTCAGAATGTTGGGCCAAAAAGGGATGAATGAGTGAAAGGAAATTTGCATGCAGCTAAGATGAGAATGTTAAGAGGGATGTGTAGTGTTACACGAATGGATAGAATAAGAAATTAGTACATAAGGGGAAGCCTAAAAGTGGCATCAATAACTGAAAAGTTGTGTGAATATCGGCTGTCATGGGTATGGGAATGTGATATGGAGGAAAGAGGAAAATGTCGTGAGAAAAGTTTATAGAATGTAGATGGCTATAAGAGTAGGAGGAGACTAAAGAAACGATGAATGTACAGAAGCCAGCACGTCAAGCTACTCCAAATCTGTCAATTTTATTTGATAGTTTTTTTAACCCTATTCCAAAAGAATAAGATTCATGTTAAATTGGGGAAATTAAACAGTTTGGGATAGCTTGATGTGCTGGCGTCTGTACTGTGTGAGTGATGATATGGTTAGAAAGGGGGTGATAACCGAGATGACAACAAATAGAGAAGTATTTAAAAAAAAGATATGTTGCGCTGACCACAAATAAAATGAGATCAGGGCAGGAATTTGATGATGATAAATGTTACACATTAGCCTTAGACCTAAATCACTAAATAAAAAAATAAAATAAAGTTAAAATTAAAGGGCATTTATTTTATTTTTATATTTACAAGGAATGTACCGTACGCAAACCGTTTTTTTATATGTAGAGATAAATATTTTACGGCGTTACTTTCGTGGGCGAGTCCGCCTTGCAATGAGCCGATTTTTATATACTTGTACAAATGATTAATACTGTTTTCGAATAGGATATTTTCCAATTTGATAAAAACTGTTTTAATTTGAAGATTGGGACGATATATTTAACAGAAAAATTAAAATAACTTTATTTATTTACATTTTCTCCATTAAAAACGATTAAAATCAAATTTATTTTTTCCTTGTTTTGAATTTACCGCCAAAACGCTTCTTAAGATGATTTTTTATCACGTGACATCGTGACGTCAGCTCCGTGCACCAGTACAAATACTTAGTTTGGCGCAGTTTTAGAAGTATTTGTGCACAGAGGCACAGCACACCAGTGATTTCACTTTCTGTCCATAAAAAAATGTTGTTAATTATAAACACAACACTCATTTGTTTACTTACAACTACTTTAGTTTACACAACGTTGACGTCACTTGATAAAAAGTCATCGTAAGGAGCGTTTTGGCGGTAAATTCAAAACAACGAAAAATAAATTTGGTTTAAATCGTTTTTAATTGAGAAAATGGATATAAATAAATTTACTTTTATTTTTCTGTAACATATTTCGTCCCAATCTTTAAATTATAATAGTTTTTAATTAACTGGAAAATACCCTATTGTTGGCTTTTTAAATTATGTAAATAAGTATTAAAATTTACGTCTTAAATCAACACCCTAATTGCGTAACTCACGATTAATCATAATACGTTTCAATTTGACGGTTCAACAATATTCATTGCGTTATTTATGTTGTTGAGCAGACACATTTTTCGAATATATGAAGCAATGGTTTAACAATCTGTTTCAAAACGAAACACGTTATGATTAATCGTGAGTTACGCAATTTGGGTGCTGAACTACACTACTCTTGAAGTTGCTTCGAGGAATTGCTGGCATAAAATAAAAAATATAGAATCTTCTTAAGGCAAATCTTTCAATAGTCAGATAACTTTCATCTGCAGAATAATTATGTCAATTTTGTCAAATTGACATTTTTTTTACCAAAGTTTAAAAACCCGGCATTATGATAAATGATTTTATTTCTGTAAGTAGGTTTATACAAACACTTTTACACGTCAAACATATTTTTTAAACTAGGTGAGGTCGGCGTTTCCTAACTGACTACTCTGAGAAGAAAGGCCGAAACAAACTCAGAGGTCACAGTCTCTTTTAAAGTCCAGACATAATCTTGGTCAGATCATGTGAAGACCATGTGGATTGGTGTCTGAAATGATCTTTTGAGGAAAGAAACCACACAGATTGAGTGGACCTGTCCATTCAGTGCACGCATGTATCAGTAATCATACGGCTCAACTCAGAACTTGAGGAGCTCAACGATTTGACGAACAATAAATACCAAAGAAAGGACGTTAGGGTAGGCCACATAAAGTACTCAAACTGCCAGACTAACTTTAAAAATGAACTGAGAAAGAAATGAAACACAAAAACAAAAATACCACATAGTCCTCACATTCACAATAATTAAAGCAAAATAATATTATACTTCTCAAAGTAAATATTCATGTCAAAGTGTATATTATAATCAAATGTCAAAGTGCATATAACAATAATCGAATGTCAACAAAAATATAAAAAAAACAAAAAACTGTATACAAAATTGGAGCAGGTCAATCCCAAGCTTTTTTGTCCTCAATATAATCTTTAACGGTATAAAAGGCTTTCAGGCACAACTTACGTTTAATGAATGATTTAAATTTATTGAGACTTAGATCTTGAACATGGCTTGGAAGTTTATTATAGAAGCGTATACATTGACATCTGAATGACCCACCTATTTTCTTGAGCCTTGTTGATGGTACAACAAATTTGTGTTTGTTCCTAGTATTTATACTATGGATATCACTGTATTTTTTAAACAATTTAATATTTTTATGGGCATATAAAAGATTTTCATAAATATACTGTGAAGGCACAGTCATTACATTAATCTCCTTAAATTTATCTCTGAGAGAGTGTCTCGGACTTAATTTATAAATTCTACATTCTACCGGTTAACAAACAAAACGAATTCTGGTCAAGTGACAAATAGCGAAAAGTGACGACCCATTCAAAATCAAGACATTTATTCAAATTAGGCTGAGGATCGGCACTTTTCGAACGTCAAAATTATATACGACAGGCCCCAAACGCCCGCCCTTCATCACTTCTTCAATGATTTCTGACATAAAGTTGTCTTACGTTACATTACCGTTCAAACATGAAATCTATCTTGGAGGAATAAATACGTAAACACGGTGGTACTTTTTTCCCGGTCAAGCTATTTCACAGTGGTCTGAATCAAGGTGGACTTATCAAAACTCCCAATAATTCGGTTATCTAAGAGTTATCCGGTACAGCAATATACAGAGCAGATAACATCCCGTCATTTATCACACATAACTATCGAAATTGCCCCAAGTACGTAACTATACACTCACGCTAAGAACTATCCATGGACTCGGGCGCAAAAACCGACAAAGATCCGAAGTCGCCCGAATCGAACCAATGTTGCACGAAGCGAACTTATGTTGCACGAAGCGAACCGAAGTTGCACGAAGGGAACCGAAGTTGCACGAAGGGAACCGAAGTGCCCTTCTACATACTCAGCCTATAACGTTACCACTGCTGGGACACAGGCCTCCTCTCCATGAGAGGGACTGGGCCGTAATCCACCACGCGGGCCCAGTGCGGATTGGTAGATGTCACATGTATTCGAATTTTTGGTTCTAGGACATGCCGGTTTCCTCACGATGTTTTCCTTCACCGTTTTGAGAGCAGTGGTGATGAAATAATTTACACAACTCGTACATACTCGTATTCGCTTAAATTCGATCAACTTTTCGAGTAATGTAGTGCAGGTTTTAGACTTTTAACCCATCAGTCATCTTTTACCATACCAATCGGGAATACAGACAATAACCTAAGTTTTGAGGATGAATCCATAACACAAAACCTCCTACCTCTTCTGCTGCTCCCTCTTAGCCTCCAGCATGGCTTCCTTCTTCTTGCGCGCGTCTTCCCTCTCCCTCTTCAGTTCCTCTGCCTCCCTCGCACGGTTGATGCCGCTCAGTTTAGATGTGGAGGAGGGAATCATGGTTTTGGATGACGTCACTACGTTGGCGCGTGGCTTTGTGGCTGAATTAGATATCTGAATGAAGGATAATAGTGAAATGAGTATGGTATTTCTGCTGCTGTCAATCTCATCATCAACCTTGCCTTTTACCAACTACGTTGGGTCAGCTTCCAGACAAACTGGATAAAGCATGGAGCAACTGCCTATCTGAATTCCTCAACCCAGTTACTGGGTAATACGATACCCCTTCGCAAGACTGGTTGTCCGACTTTCGGGCTTCTGATAATCGACGATTGTAGACTGTCAAAGATCCACGAATGACAACCGGGACCAACGGCTTAACGAGCTTTCCGAGGCACCCCCTCCGTGCCTCGGAAAGTTGTTGGTATGTGAAGATGGTCACCCATCCACGGACCAACCGCGGCAAGCATAGCTTAATCCATTCGATCGACCGTGTTATCATTTAGCCACGAGCCCCACCATATACTACACTACATTTGGTCAGTTTTTAAATTATATTATTTTTTTTTGTTTTTATCATACAAAAAAGTGAAAAATAAAAACTTTTTTCAAAAAAATAACAACCGACTTCCAAAAAACACTACAAAGCGCAAAATAACTTTAATTCCGGAAGTCGGTGACTTTGGATGTGTATTTTGATTCTTTGTCACCGCCTTCCAAAATTAAAGTTATTTTGCGCATTGTAGTGTTTTTTTGGAAGTCGGTTGTTATTTTTTTGAAAAAAGTTTTTATTTTTCACTTTTTAGTTTTCCACACCAATTCGAAAATTCATCATCCTTGGGGTCAAAACAATGCATATTTATGCGATAGCAGCATTCGCGATTGATTTGCTGTAATTTTTTGAAGAGTTCCGTTGTCTGTCTCCGAAACGCATCATTAGATCTATATGAAATTTTAATGGGACCATTTCGGAATAAACCCCTTTCGAACAAAAAAATTTTGAAATCGAATTTTGTAAATCCGTCTATATACGACGGAGTTATGCCCGAATATACATAAAAAAAAAAAAATATATAAACATGTCGAATTGATAACCTCCTTCTTTTTGAAGTCGGTTGAAAAAACTTTTTAATAAAAAAATTAAACCGCCGAAAAACCGAAAAGTTAAAAATAATAAACTTGCTTTGTCCAACCCCAATAACTAAGTTCGGAAGGCGGTGACATATAATTAAATACATATCCAAAGTCACCGACTTCCGAACTTAGTTATTGGGGTTGGACAAAGCAAGTTTATTATTTTTAACTTTTCGGTTTTTCGGCGGTTTAATTTTTTTATTAAAAAGTTTTTAATTTATAATTTTTTATGGCTTTAATCTACTAATTACTACATGCTTAATTTTTGATTACTTTTTGTAATACACAACTCAGTATTAAAATCTGTGAGTTAACAATCAATCATCCCCTGTTTTCTTACCCTTAGGGTTGGAATTTTTCTTCGAAATTTATATGGGACCAACTTCGGGGTATACCCTTTCTAATAAAAAAAGAATTATCAAAATCGGACTACTCTGGAAAAAGCTATGCGTGGTCATACATAAAAAAAAAAAAAAATATACGCGTCGAATTGAGTAACCTCCTCCGTTTTTTCGTCGGTTCAAAAAAAAAGAATTCCCCTTTCTGTGAGTAAGTGTTCACCATACCTGAGGCGCCTTCCCATTGAAGATCATATTGTTCATCTTTGTGAGCGTCTCTGCTGACAGTACAGGTTTCACTATCTTGTCGGGCGGCGTGTGGTTTTCCTCAGGCTGCTCTTCCTGCTGATCAAGTTATTTTTCACATTATGGAAACCACATTTATGCAACAATTGAAACCACATAAGTACTTGCCATCGCCACTGTTGACGATGAACAAAATCGGTTCAGAAATTTGGTCAAAAAGTAGTTTTTATTTTGAGGATATTTTAACACTGTAGAATTGAATGACTAGTCGCTTTTCAATGTTTAAAGATTGCATTTATAAATTGCAACTCAAAATTATAATTTATGTCGAATTTCGACTACTGGGCGACCACTAATATTAATAAAGAAGAGAGAATCCTTTCTATTTTATGGTTTTCCCGAAACTTACCTTCTTAGCCATGGCTCTTGTTTTGGTCCGAGTTACTCTGGAAGCCAACTCTTCGAATTGTTGTACTTTCTCCTTCACGGCAGATCTGGGATAGAAAAAATAAATCATAATAATCTTTTTGTGGCGACATCTTCATCGCAACATGGGAACTACTGATGTCACGCAAAATCCCGCATCGCGCAAACAGAGTGTACAACGTCCTGAAATTAATCATCGGGCAGTTGTCCATCAGATACAAAACTCATCTGGTCGGAGTAACCACCCTTTTCTATGGAGAATGAGTGAACTTTACACCCAGTTCCTCATAGCTCTATAATTTTATTGATAAAATAATTCTTTTAAGACACGTAACACATTAAACTATCTCCTGTACGCGGCTTCGCCTGCATGGATATCGGTAATTATCCCACGGGAATGTGCTACCGGTACAAAAATCGCTATGTCCTTCCCCAGGACGCTTTGCCAAATTTGATAGAAATTTGTTCAGTTGTTTAGGCGTGAAAGGTAACCAACCTACAGACCAGATCATCATTCTCTTGAGCTTATCCCCATTTATTTGGGGTTGGCGCAACAGGTCTTTGTCGTCCATAGTCTACTAATATTATAAAGAGGAACGCACAACGGACCGAATGGGAGTCTACGTGCGGAAAAGGGAGTCCCATCATTATAAAGAGGAAAGATTTGATTGTTTGTTTGCATTGAATAGGCTCGGAAACTACTGAACCGATTAGAAAAATTCTTTCACTGTTGGGAAGCTACACTATCCCCGGGTGACAGGTTATATTTTGTCCCCGTATTCCCACGGGAACAGGAACTTCGCAGGTGTAACCGCGGAGCTTTGCTAGTTCTTAATAAATCGACAGCTCGGTAGTCACCCTCTTTCTGGCCATTTCATTTTTCACACAGCCAGTTCATCGTTTATTTGGTTTTCCACTACTCTTATAGCAATTCCCGTAATGCCGTCAAATAAACACCAAACAGAGGAAGCCTAGGATTTTCATTAGCCGCCCCCGACGTGACAATGCCTTGATTAAAATTACCTACAAAAAAGGCCAATTTTTACTTTTTAGTAATTACTTACGTAATAACATAGTATTTACTTACGAGGGCTGTACTTGTGGAGGTAGTTTCTTAGGCGGCGTGTGCATCTCCTGCGCGTCACTGTCGTCCGTCAAGAGAGAGTTGTCGTCTGTTAAGTTCACTTGTTTGGGATCTGAAATAGTCAACAAGATCAGTTCGTGTTCAGGAGTGTGAACCTTAAGTTAAAAAACAGAAAGTTTATTTTCAGTTTCAAATTAACTTTCTGAATGTAGATGATGGTACAGTACGCGTCATGTAAAACGAACGCTGGAAGAAATGGAAGGGGTGTGTTTGAGCATGGGTACACTCGCGCACGAAAGTACTAGGCCTATTATTTTACTTTTGGAGCTAGCCTTTCGCTCACCGCTTTGTTTATTGGTAGGTGCATTGAGAAACCCACCTTATACCACCAAATAGACCGATAAATCGTCAAGTGCGCAGCTTGTTCGCCAGAGATTTTTTTACATGACGCGATCTATAACGGCTAAGACGATGATGTTTTTTTTTTACAAAACTGACGACATATTCCGTTGGTAAGTCGTCATTTTTGTAATAGAAACTTTACCCAAATCGGAATGAAATCTTTTCCTCGGCCAAGACACATTGGGGAGAAAACAACATAGTGATATAATTTAAAAATAAAACCTTACCTTTATCGATCACGACTGTGGCATCCATTATATTAGTTGTTGGTTTCTCTATCACCATAGTTTCTCTGTTCGCCGGTTCTATCACCACAGTTTCGTTCATATTGCGCTGGAATTTAAAATAAACATAACATTAAGCCTGTATGGAAACGGTAAGGAATCAAAATGTCATATTCTGTATGTTCCAAGACAATTTGTCGACATTTATTAGCAGATGTCGTGTGTGATCTAAGGAATTGACGTGGTTTCGAAGTAAGGAATCGTTATGTGGTCATAGTCAATTAGGGCCCCGGGTAAGGAATCCCAGAACCAACAGAGTCATGTTCATCATCAATACAACTTTATAAGTTCATTATTATAACCAAAAAGGGGTTATAATAATGAACTTATAAAGTTGTATTGATGATTTTAATGCTGTAAATAAATACTTGTTATTGTACCGAATCATACATTGTAATCAAAATAGGACCTGACAATGATCTGCTAATTGCATAAAACATAAGCAACTTGTATGTCGCGGGTTACCCGTTGGGCAGGGATGGTGAACCTTTTACCTTCTAGGAGCCATAATTTCCAAAAAATAATAATATGTCATTGACATGCCAACAAACAATCTTTACTTATTGACTAGTGGAAAAAAAAAACTAAATACTTCCACAATCATTGGTAGTCTTTATATGCAAACAGAAATAGATTTGAACTATATAGTAATCAACATCACACCACCTTATTTAAATGGAAGAATAAATTAGTGCAACTTCTGGTATCTGGTATTAAGGGGAACCTAGTTGCAGGCTCGAATTCACTGATGGGCCTGGCTGAATGCACGCTGTTTCGCTTCTTGTCCGACAGAGGTAGTACCCGTGATGAGCAGTTAGACGCTAGTCTACACGCACAACATTATTGAGTGAGATGCAGGATCAGTTATAGTAAAAAAGGCGCGTAAAAAATTTAGAAAAGTCCTTCAGAAGATCGGGTTTTATGAAAAAAGCACTGCATAAATCAATGTCCATTTATTGAACTTTTCCATAATTGAACTTTGTCGGTACCGACTTAGTTTTGGAGATTTTACACTTCTTTTATTACTTAAACACGCCCAAAGTTAGGTTAAATTGGAAAGAAAAACGAATCTTTGTTGGCTCCTAACTTTTTAATGGTTTTTAATTTTAGTATCCTGTTTCCGTACAGACAATATTAATAATGAGACAAAACCATACCATATTTAATTCTTGATGTTACATTGTTGAACAGTGGAATAATACACTCCCGAAGTTTGTATGGGAAAAATGTGGACTAGATTCACCTTAAGGTCATATTATATAGAATAGAATCATGTGAAGGTAAGGTTTCTGAAAGTAACGAAACAGGCTTAAGAACATGAACTTACCACTCTCCTGTCATACTAAACCTACCATATTGTGACTTAGGCTGTCGTGCCCAAATTATTTTGTTACGTGCCACCAAAGGCACGCGTGCCATTGGTTCGGCATCCCTGCCGTGGGGCATCTCACATAACCCTAACATGTCTCAAAATGTAAGAAATGTTATTAAAATTATACTTACAACATTCTTAGGCGTAACAGGCGCATGGCTATACACCCCATTCGGTATAACCACAGTTTTATCCATATCACTGGCTTTGCCCAATACTCTAGTCTTATCCATGGCGTCCACCTCGTCCAAATTCATCCTTGTGATCTCAACAATAGGGTTCTTTTTGGCTTTTTCTGCCTTTTTAGGTAGGTCCTTTTGTAGAATGGGTGAAGATACTTCTGATAGCGAAACGCGTTCTTCTTTGGGAGATATTTTCGTTTTTTGTGGTAAAGGTGGCGGGGTGATATCTTGAGGTTTCTCTTCTGGCTTTTCTTTTTCACTGAAAAGTTGAGGGGCATCTTACTATAAGGTTTAGGAGACTGCCTATTAGACTTCTAGAACCAAGTTACTAGATAATGTCATAGCCCTCGGGTAAGACTGGTTGGCAGACTTTCTGGCTTATGACGACCCATAATGACTGTCAAAGATCTACGAATGGCAGACAGGACCAACGGCTTAATGTGCTTTCCGAGGTACGGAATGTAAGGATCTAAGGATGCATTACACCTATTTTAATACAGTCCACTAATTCTTTCATTATAAAGTCCCATTACATCTATGTTTTAAAATTAAACTTACGCGGCTTTTTGTCCTCTTCTTGTCCTCTTTGGCCGCGGTTTCTCAGCAGGTGAAGCTAGAATAATAGAAACATTGGTTATGATCATAGTGTTTAGTACGAAAATATTAGTACATTATTTAGATGGATATTTAGAGGAAGTCTGAAAGTGGCACCAGTAACTGAAAAGTTGCGTGGGAATCGGTGGTCATTTTCCTCAAAATGTCGTGAGGAAAGTTTTGAGTATGAATGTCGATGGCTATGGGTGTAGGGGGAGACCAAAGAAACGATGGGCGTGAAGAGCGGGCGTTTTGGGGGATTGTCTTATGTAATTTTGACGTTCAAAAAGAGCTGACTCGCAGCCTAGTTTGAATGAATGACTTTTGATTTTGATTTTGTTCTTTTTTTTTATTGATGTACTGGGTGAATGATGATATGGTTAGAAAGAGTGTGACTACGGAGATGACGACTAATAGAGACGTGTGGAAGAAAAAGACATCATGTTGCGCCGATCCCAAATAAATTCGGATAAGAGCCGGGGAATGATAAGTAGAAGAATGTCGTCATATTGAAATTAATAGTGAATACATACCCAGACTATTTTCTTGTGGTGCTGCAACTTTTTCTGGTTCAGGGGCAGCCTCTGATACTTTCTGCAATACATGTTAACATTAAAACGAGGCCTGGGCTTGGCAATTGAAGGAACTCTTTTATACTTTTTTAACCGATTAAAAAAAAGGAGGAAATACAAGAAAAAGAACGAGGAACTAAGATTTTTTTTCTTTTTTTGGTTGAAAGCGTATACTTATAGTCTAGTCCCATACACATTTGATAAAGTTTCTTGTTTGTTTGGTCATGAGTGGTTTTGAGTTAGCGACTGAAGCCTTTTTCAATAGTCAGACAACTTTTATCTGAGGAATAATAGGGTATTTTCCAATTTATTAAAAACCATTCTAATCGGAAGATTGGGACGAAATATGTAACAGAATAAAAACTTTTTAATAAAAAAATTAAACCGCCGAAAAACCGAAAAGTAAAAAATAATAAACTAGCTTTGTCCAACCCCAATAACTAAGTTCGGTAGGCGGTGACTTATAATTAAATACATATCCAAAGTCACCGACTTCCGAACTTAGTCTGTGAGTAAACAATCAATCATCCCCTGTTTTCTTACCCTTAGGGTTGGAATTTTTCTTCGAAATTTATATGGGACCAACTTCGAGGTATACCCTTTCCAATAATAAAATAATTATCAAAATCGGACTACTCTGGAAAAAGTTATGCGTGGTCATACATAAAAAAAAAAAAAAAAAATACGCGTCGAATTGAGTAACCTCCTCCGTTTTGTCGTCGGTTCAAAAATAAAAGTAAATTGATTTATATCCATTTTATCAATTAAAAACGATTTAAACCAAATTTATTTTTCGTTGTTTTGAATTTATCGCCAAAACGCTCCTTCCGATAACTTTTTATCACGTGACGTCAACTTTGTGTAAACTAAAGTAGTTAGTAAGTAAATAAGTGAATGTCGAGTTTATAATTAACAAGATTTTTTATGGATAGAAGTTATATTACTGGTGTGCGGTGCCTCTGTGCACAAATTCTTCTAAAACTGCGCCAAAGTAAGTATTTGCACCGGTGCTGTTTACACAAAACTGACGTCACGATGTCACGTGATAAAAGTCATCGTAATGAGCGTTTTGGCGGTAAAAAATGTGATTAGAGGACCTAGAATCACGGGCTGAATTTATTTGTTTTTTTGTTTGCACATTGATGTCCCAGCTACCTGTAGATAATGAGGGAGAATGAACAATTAAAACAGTTGTCTACCTTCTTAGCCCTGGTGCGTTTAGGTCTGGGTTCAACCGGTGGAGGCGCGATCTCCTCTGCATCAGTCTTTCGCGTGGAGCGGGAACTTGCGCGGGTGGAGCGTGCTGACGGTACTGTATTGGCAACAGAATAAATAAAATAAAAAGGTTAATTGCAGAAACTGGTACAACTTTTACGGTAAATCTTACATACAGGGTAAGTTTTTATCCAGTGCGCAAATTGTAACCATGAATTCAGCATATCATTCTAGAACCCCTAGCGTATAAATTATTCGCCGGTTATACAAAAAAAAATCTGCCTGAATGGACCTCCTTTCAAGTTAAATATATACTTGTGCTGGGAGATCCTAATGCAATCATAATTATAATACAATTTATTTATTTGTTCACTTGTCGTTTTACTAGAAACTGGTTCCTGTCATGGAGAGGAGGCCTGTGTCCCAGCAGTAGGAACGTTTTAGGCTGAGTATGTATGTATGTATGGTTCCTGTAGCCAAACGTCTACATTTAAAGGATACAGATAACGGCACGTAAGTTGAACCAATATGGCGGATTTTGGGGGACTTTCGTGGGTAGTGGTGAAGGCATAATACGTGCTTTTGTTTGTGTTAAGAATTTTTTCGATTTAAGTGAATTTTACAAGTGTGAGCTTCAATCGTAACTATTCTTTGTATTTGTGTTTTAGCCTAAGGTTTGTTTTAATCCTAATTTTAGTTTTAATCCTGTTTTAATTGCTTTTAACTTTTTTCCCGGTATCCATCCATAATGGATACCAAAAAACCCCCTGATCCCCCCGATCTATTTGATTATACCCCGGTTTTAACTGTCTCTCTCCCCGACGAAAATGTATTAAACAATGCAATGGACTCCGAATCGGCTAGTAGAAAAAGATTAGCCACTTCTCCAACTACTATAGTTAACCCTCCAAAGTTAATGAAAAAAGAAATTGGAAGACAATCATATACCTTAAATGACAACCCACCCTACGTTGTTCATGTTTCTTTGAAGGATGGCCAGACCCCAGGTACTGTTCTGCACCCAGTTAAGTTTGGAATGTTTTTAACAAAATATAACTACAGTAACATTCTACTAGGTAGTGTAAAACGTCTCGGAAGAAACCGGGTGTCAGTGGAGTTTAAGTCTCACCAGGATGCAAACAGCTTCTTGGTTAGTAAAACCTTAATCCAAAATAACTTTGTTGCAACAATCCCACAATTTAATATAACTCGTTTGGGTCTAGTTAGAGATGTACCAACTGAATGGACAGAAGATGAGGTCATTGACAATATCAAGGTTCCTCCTGGATGTGGCCCTGTTATAAAGGCGAGGAGAATGAGCCGAAAGGTGACATCACTGGGTATTACAGAGTGGAAACCCACTCAAACAGTAGTTTTGACATTTGATGGGCAAGTGCTTCCTAAGCGGGTTTATTGTTTTTATTCAGCCCTCCCAGTCGAGAGATATATGTACCCAACTATTCAATGTTTCAATTGCTGTCGTTTTGGTCATACTCGTACAGTATGTCGCTCGCAGCCCCGCTGTTTTAAATGTGGTCAAGATCACCCAGGTGATGGATGCCAAGTTTCCACTGAGTGCGCCGTTTGTGTATCTTGTTCCGGAAATCATTACGCCAATGATAAGGCTTGCCCTGAATTAGGTCGGCAGAAGGGCATTAAAGCCCTTATGGCTGAGAAATCAGTTTCATACGCGGAAGCAAGTCAGGTCTTCCCTCCAGTCTCACGATCATATGCAGAAGTGTCAAGAGTTTCAAATATTCCCAAACCAACAACCAGTTCGCCTCAATACCGCAGTACAGCCCCTCAACAATCATACCGTAAAACGGTCTACCTTAAACCAAAATCTCATGCCCCTCTTTCACCTAGCTATGATAGGCAGGCTCATCAAGCCCTTACCCAGGACTATTCCTTCTCCCCATCCCAAAACGGTTGTGCCTTCCCAAGGGAAGAGTCTAGTTCTCCTGATAAGCCTGAACATATATTAAATACTATAGCCAATATGCTAATAACGGTATTATCGAACCCTGCACTATCTCTACCTGACCACGTTGCCAATAAACTGACCACAATCGTCCATCATATTAATAATTTTCCATCCCCTAACATTCCTGCAATGGAACGTGAGGAGCATTTCTCCCAGGAAACCTGACCTACTCTTTTTAATCAATAAATATAAACCATCGGTCTGCGGCATTGCTGAGACATGGCTTCGTTCTGAAAGCAATTTCAGGATCCCGTGTTTCAGTGGTGTTCGCCATGATAGACCAGATGGATATGGAGGATGTGCTTTGTTCATCAATAACAAAGTACCATTCTCCCAGATCCCTCTACCCTTCCTTGGCGACAACATAAATGTTGTTGCTGTTAAGGTTGAGGGCATAAATGTTTTTTCCTTTTATATTGCACACCCACGTCTCGATAATCTTGTTTTAATTAAAAATCTACTAAGTAATATAAACGGCCCATTACTTATTATGGGAGATTTTAATTGTCATCACTACCGGTGGGGATCGGATTCTTGTGATAGTATTGGTGTAGGTATGGTGGATATTTTGGACGATCTTGACCTATGTATTATTAATGATGGCAGTGCCACACGTAGGTCTGGATTAAGGCAAAGTAATAGTTGCGTCGATCTGACATTTTGCTCATCGGGCATAGCCAGCCTTTTTATTTGGAATCGTTTGAATATGACCTATGGTAGCGATCACTATCCCATCACAGTTGAAGTTCCCTCTAAATCCCTGCACGAAAAAACCTCCCCTCCCTTACTAAAGTACCAGCTTAACTCTGTAGACTGGGATCTTTATTCAAAAATTTTAGACCTACGTATCTCCTCCCTCCCAACCATCAATGCTGTGAATGCTCAAGAATGTTTTGAAACTTTTTCTGACACCATATCTGCTACAGCTGATGACTGTTTCCCTGCCAAAAAATCACCTACAGGCAAAATCCCATCTCCGCCTTGGTGGGATAGAGAATGCACTACCATGATCAGGGCCAGGAATGAGGCAGAAGAGACTTTTAACCATGAAATGAACCTGGAAAATCTTCTCGCTTTCAGTAAAATATTGGCTAAGTCCAGGAAATTAAACAGAAAAAAGAAAAGAGCAGGATGGGTATCATTTTGTGGTTCCTTGAGTCCATCCACCCCAGCGTCGGTGGTGTGGCAGAGAGTGAAAAGTTTTAGAAACAGTTTAATACCAACCACCACGAAAGTCATTTCGAAAGATTTGGGGTGTCAGTTTTTTACTAAAGTCGCCCCAGTCTATGTTCCTGATATAGACGAAATAAATTGTGTGGGCTCGGTAACTTCAAATGATCCTCTTGATAAGCCATTTTCCCTTAACGAACTTAAAACGGTTCTTGCCTCTGTTAAGGACTCTGCACCTGGTGCTGATGGATTCCCTTACTCTTTCATTGCAAAAGCAGGTGTAAAATGCCACCAATATTACTTGGACTTGGTTAATTTTTGCTTTATCTCTGGTTTTATTCCTCCAGCTTGGAAGGTTCAAGTGGTTATCCCTCTATTGAAACCGGGCAAAGATCCTAGTGATCATTGCTCTTATCGACCAATTGCTCTATCGTCTATCCTTATTAAACTTCTTGAACATCTGATTAAAAACCGGCTAGAATGGTTAGTTGAGAATAGAAGGCTGCTCCCAACGACTCAATTCGGCTTTAGGAAAGGTCTGGGTACAACTGATAGTGTGGGTATCCTCACATCAGAGATCCGGCTGGCCCTTAGTAGGGATGAGTCTGTGGTAGCCGTTTTTCTAGACATTTCAGCTGCCTATGATTCTGTCCTCCTCCCAGTTCTCAGGCAAAAGCTGCATGAGCTGAGAATACCGGCTAGGATTATTCAGATCATTAGTACTATTCTTTCAAGCCGCACTCTTCAGCTGCGGATTCCAGGGGAAAATCCTGAGCAGAGGGTGACTTGGCGAGGCTTACCTCAAGGATCCGTAATTAGTCCCATACTGTATAATATTTACACTTCAGACCTCCCTTCATGCTTAAATTATAATTGTAAAATCCTTCAATATGCTGACGATATTGCACTATTGGTCTCTGGCAGTTCCATAGAGGATGCCGCTCTATCTTTGAATGTCTCTTTATCTTCATTAAACCAGTGGCTAGTAGATCACGGGTTGTCTTTGAGCGCTCCAAAGAGCATAGCCGTTATTTTTACTCGCAGACGTCTTATCCCCCAGGTAGATATAAACATAGATGGTCAAGCTATCCCGATCAAGGAAAAGGCCAGGTTTCTGGGAGTTACCCTGGACTCCAAGTGGATCACATTAACAATGTAGTGAAAAGATGTGAGCGCTCAGTATCAGTCCTAAAGGCCCTATCTGGAGTCTGGTGGGGAGCTCACCCATTCACTCTAAAATTAGTATACAATGCTCTGGTCAGAAGTGTGATGGACTATTGCTGTTTCTTACTTGAGCCCTGTAATAAGGAGGCACTACGTAAGCTAGACGCCATTCAAGCAAAATGCCTTAGGATTGTCGTAGGAGCAATGAAATCCTCCCCTACAAATGCCCTCCAGGTAGAATGTGTAGAGCCTCCCCTTAGTCTTCGAAGACAATACTTAGCAGATCGCTTCCTGTCAAAAGTTTTCGCCCTCTCGTCCCATCCCTTAATTCCCATCTTGGAACAAATCCACCTATCTTTAGAAGTATCCCCTTATTGGAAACATAAGCAAGTTCCCCCGCTGATGAATAGGTACAGAGAGCTTAAAAACCTCTCGTCACCTGTTTGTCAATATCCCACCCTACCTGTATTTTCTTCCGCATACGAGGTGATCCACTTTAAACCAAAAGTCGTTTTGGAGCTTGGTATCGCAAAGAGTTCCGAAGACGTAAAAGGTGACTTTGATCGGGTCATTGAGAGGTACTGGAAAGGTTGGAATTTATTCTACACAGATGCGTCTAAATTAACTCCAACAGGATGCACAGGAATTGCAACATACTTCCAGAATTCCAGAATAGCCCTTCTCTTTCAGTGCCCTCCAGAAGTTTCGGTATTTACAGGGGAATGTATTGGCATTTTAGAAGCAATTCATTTTATTAAAAACCACAATATTCAAAACTCGGTAATTTTTTCAGATTCTCGCAGTAGCATTCAGGCTCTAAGTCAAAATCAATTAAAATCAAAAATTCACAGTAAAATCATTTTAGACATTCTAAATCTACTCTTCACTTGCTATAACAACGATTTAAACATTGAAATAGCTTGGGTTCCCAGTCATTCGGGTATAAGTGGCAACGAATGTGCCGACCGGTTGGCTAAATTTGCTACATCCAACGTCGTTGACCACAAACATTTTGTCGTCCATAGCTACGACCTACGGGCTGATACAAAATTGAAAATGTTTAACTCGTGGTCCACAGTGTGGCAGGTAAGCTCAAAGCTCAAAGGGGCGTACTACGCCAGTATCCAACCCGACATCCAGCGGAAACCTTGGTTTTTTAAATGCACCAAATTATCGAAAAGAACTGTTTCATCCTTGTGTAGACTGAGACTCGGTCACTGCTGCAGTCCAGTATTCTTGAACAAGATCCGTGTTCGTGACAGTTCCTTGTGCGAATGCGGTCTGGATGATGGTACTCTGGACCATATCTTTTTTTCATGTCCTTCAAACTCCCAATCTTTTGATCTGTACCTTATGCTTCCCAAAATTAAAATAACGCTTCCTACTAATTTCCATTCCCTTTTGACTAACTTTTCCCCTAAACTTATACAAGTCCTATCAAAATTTTTAAATGATAATGACATAAAAATGTAGTTTGGTGTGTAATACTAATTATAAGTTTGTAGATATCTGTATATAGTAGTGTAACAATTATTAATATATTATAACCAACTAACAAAACTTGTCTTGTCCTTTCAGCTAAACTGTACAAATAACAACTACCACAAAGTGCCAAGTTCGACGGCTCATCTTGTTGTGTTGCCGTCCCTACATGACGCTGGCAGAATAGTCGACATCGGCTCAATTGCCAAAAAGGAAAAAAAAAAAAAAAAAAAAAAAATGGCGGATTTTGTTTCAACTCACGTGCCGCGATCTGTAATTTATTTCTCAGTACACTATACATCAATGACTATATGCTAGAAGGTGACCTCATAATTTTTCCGTGCGGGGCTATTAGTGCACGCGCTCCTACCTCCGGTTGTATGTTCTGATTTTAGTTCAACTTACGTGCCGCGATTTATGCATGATAAAGAAGCGTGATAAGACAAAAATGAGATACGTTAAAGTTATGACATGCATTAAAAGGTAAGAAATATACAAAAGACCAAACAAAAAAACAATTAATTATAATAAAAGTTTATTTTTAATTAAATTACTTCATTTACTTACCAGGAACTGGCGCCACAAGGTCAGCAGTCTGTTTCTTGGTCCTGGTATTTCTCTTTCTGCCTGTCGTCTCTTCCTCGCTGCTCTCTTCTGACTTCTCTTTGGCAACTCCTTTACGAGGCTCTAAAAAAAGTATAGTAAGATTTAGGCAATAACTAGGGTAACTGTTTGGAATCTAACCCAACATAAGACCTTGCATGCGGTCTGCACATGGTTCGGCCCGACGACACTTTGCTTCAACGGACGTTACTTACTCCTAATTTATTTGTCTCGTAAAGTTTATATTTGTTAGTAAGAACGGCAATAAACCATTGCCTCTAAAATACAGTCCACTCCTATTGCTCCCGCGCTAACAGCAACTATTACTATATAATCTTTGCTTGGTGCAATTGACATGCATCATGTAATCAATAAGTCTCGAGTCTAGTCCGAAATTTGCATGCAATTTAATCATAGATAGTCAAAAACTTAGTACTAGTAGTTGCGATTGAATACAAATCATCAATTAAAAGCATACAGCATAATCAGTCTATAATGTTCCCACTGCTAGGACACAGGCCTCCTCTCGGCGAGAGGGAGTGGGCCGTTATCCACCACGCCCAGTGCGGGTTGGTAGATGTCAGATGTCATCGAATTTTTGGTTCTAAGACACGCCGGTTTCCTCACGGTGTTTTCATTCACCGTTTTGAGAGCAGTGGTGATGAAATAATTTACACAAAGTAAAGCGCCTGTCTGGGTTCGAACCCACTGACACACAGTGGCCACCACTGTTCTAAACTAAATATAATAATTATCATCTACACTTACTCGGTACAGGAATGGCAGGCGGCGGCATTGCAATTTCGTCCATAGTTGGCTCCTGTTTAACGTCAATATCGAGTGGCAACGATTCTGTGTCCATTGGTTCCAGGGACAGTGACAGCTTCTCTTCTTTGACTGTAGAAGATACATATTATATTTTAGAAGTACTCTCATAAGCTCAAATATGTTTACACTAAACAAAATTCAAAAGGGAATTAATTACTTGTTCAATAATGGTTGCAACTTTGACACAAGTTAACTCCATCTTGAGTTTTGTGTTTCATAATGTTAATTACTTTCCATACTAATGTTGGAATCAAAGAGGCTAAATAATAGGTTAAGCTACGCTTACCACGGTTGGTCCGTGGATGGGACCATCTTTAAATACCAAGACCCCTCCGTGCCTCGGAAAGCACGTTAAGCCATTGGTCCCGGCTGTCATTCTGTCATCTTTGACAGTCGTTACAGGTCATCAGAAGTCCTAAAGTCTGACAACCAGTCTTACCAAGGGGTGTCGTGTTACCCAGTAACTGGGTTGCGGGGGCATGATAGGCAGCTCCATGTAAAATACTAGTATTCAGCTGCATCCAGTTAGACTGGAAGCCGATCCCAACATAGTTGGGAAAAGGCTAGGCATATTGATTGACTAATGTATGGAATCAAGTTCTTATAACTGAACAGAAAGCTGTGCTGCTGGGAAGTTTGTTATGCCACTTCATCTTCCCAGCTAAAACGGTGGAGAAAGGAGGGCATTTTTGGGGACTGTCTTATGTAATTTTGACATTCAAAAAACTTTTTTCAAAAAAAAAAAAAAACGACTTCCAAAAAACACTACAAAGTGCAAAATAACTTTAATTTCGGAAGTCGGTGACTTTGGATGTGTATTTTAATTATTTGTCACCGCCTTCCGAAATTAAAGTTATTTTGCACTTTGTAGTGTTTTTTGGAAGTCGGTTTTTTTTAAGTTTTTATTTTTCACTTATTACCTACCAATTTCATTATCCTTGGGGTCAAAACAATACATATTTATGCGATAACATTCGCGGTTGATTTGCTGTAATTTTTTGAAGAGTTCCGTTGTCTGTCTCCGAAACGCATCATCAGATCTATATGAAATTTGAATGGGACTATTTTGGAGTAAAACCCCTTTCGAACAAAAAAAAAAAAATATTTTGCAAATCCGTCTATATACGACGGAGTTATGCCCGAACATACAAAAAAAAAAAATTAATATATACATTAACATGTCGAATTGATAACCTCCTTCTTTTTGAAGTCGGTTAAAAAGTGCTGATTCTCAGTCTAATAAAAAATGTGGGTGCAGCACATACTTTTTATATTAGGTACTGGTTCGTTTTCTTTGTCTTCCTCGTCGTCGTCTTTGCGGCGTCGGCCACGCGATGTCTTCTCCGTGTCCTCGCGACGAAGCTTCTGGGTTAGGTTTACGTTCACCTGCAATTCACATGGAATTAACATTACGCTGCCCTGTCAGCTGTGCATTTTATGATATTATGACTGCGTCAGTTAGCAGAGTTTGCGCAGCTGCATTTTGGGCAAAATATGTTTGAACTATTTGCCCCCGATATACTCAGAAGAAAATAAATATGCTCCTAAAATTAAGATTATGTAGGACAGCCGCTATGTTGATGTGTTCTACGACTTGAGTTGTTGCAAGCAAATATGGTCCTTGTGACCAGATGTAGTGAAATATTGATAGCCTAAAAACAATGCTCAAATAGTGCCAAAAACACCCCAAAGTAAAAGTAGATAAAAAGAAAATGCAATACTTTGTTTAATTAAATTTGACGGCACGGTTGACGCAGGGGTTTTTTTTCTTTTTTGGGTGGGAAATCATCAAATGACTTCTCCTGCTGAGTAGAGCAGGAGGGCGTGTCAGACTTTTACTGACTAAAACCCACCCGTGTTCCCTCAGTAGCCCGTATGCCAGGGGCCGTGGTATCTCTTTCGAACAAACCCGCACCCCTGGCAGGCATCGGCCCTTGCGGACCCCACCTGTGGTTGCTGACATCTTTGACGGCGCGCGTGAGGAACACAACGCGCCGTCCCGTCTACCACTTTTCGGCCGCAGAGGATAGGGAGAGCGGCTGACGCTATACCGACACTCCTCTTCCCCTGCGGCCCCACCGCGTCCGCCATCAAACGGTGGCGGCTAGTGCTTCCAAAATTACGGATTTACTAATTACGTAACTAGTTACGGATTTACTAATTACGTAACTAGTTACGCATTTTGATGCTTCAATTACGTAACTACGTAATTACGTACTTAACTGTTTTGATTTTTTAAAGCACGATAAATTCTGGGCTTATTACGTATTTTAGAAGTAAAAAATCAAACAACTTCAAATGAAAAAAATTATAATATTAAGGAATTAAAAGTAAATTACAGATTAAAATGATAATTTTAAAATTAAACTCAAAATCAAAATCGTCAATCAAATCAAAATGTAATATTTTGATTTGATTGACGATTTTGATTTTGACTAAACTCAATCAACAATTCAAAAACATGTACCACGCACAAATGGTTTAAAAGTAAGAAACAATATAAAATATGGTTATTTTTCCAATCTTTGTTCTTGATAATATGATCTCATAAATGATAACGAATGCAATGTTCTGTCACCAAGGGAACTTCTTAGTTTAGAACAAAGATAGCCGGCAGAAGAAAATGCCCGTTCTGCTTCAACACTAGTAGGCATTATACATAGTAAATAATTATAAGCTGCTATTAGGAAAACTTCACGACCGCCGCCAGTGCTATCGTAGATACACATTTCAACTCTGATGATGGATTCAAGATCTGTGTTTACTCCAGATTTGTTTACTGTAGACATAGTTTTCTGTATTTCTTTTTCTAGTTGCTGTGCAACAGTCAACTCGTCGCCACAACCATCATTAGCATCATTGTCATCTGCTTCGGAATCTAAACTCATTTGTGTACTTGTAGGCGGTGTAAATTTGAGCCTTTCTAATAAGTTTGCAACATAATGTTCTAATATAATCCGACGTCGGTTTTGTAAAAGTTTCTGTTTCTTCGGTTTTATAATATTCTTCATTATTATGCAAATACTGCAAGACACCAGACACATTTGTTCGCCTTTCTTTTATTCTTTTTCTAAGGGATACAGCAAGCTTGTCACTGAGCCCATTGGACTGAGCATCAAGCTTATTTAACATAAACTGAAGCGCAGCATCTGCTGCTAACAAATTCGAGTCACGGCGACACAATGCCATCACTGTAGTTTTTATTATATCTAAACTATGATGAATGTTATGTAGGTCTTGTATTTCTGTGTCTGTGAAACTTATATTTGATTTTAAGTCTAATAAAGCCTTAAATAAACTTGATTTCAATTTCAGAAATCGTCCAACCATATCTGATAAGCTGTTCCATCGCGTTTTGCAGTCTAGTATAAGATCGAGGCTTTTACCATGCTCTTGTAAAGAATATTTTTGCAACAAATCGGTCTTCAGTGGTGATTTTTTGAATGATTTAACAAGTTTTCTTACTTTTACTATAATATCTTTGTACAGAAACTCTGGTTCTAGAACTCTAGGTACTTCTATGAAAAGTCCGCCATCGTTTTCTTCAATTTCTTCAGTGTCAGTATCTGAAGCTTCATCTTCTAGTTCTGGTTCAGTAGTTGTACTTTTCCGTGTCTTATATAATACGTCCAGCACTGCAAGTTGTATTCCGTGAGCAAAACACAACTGATGGTGACCATCAAAATTTTTGCCCATTTTAACCATAACACTGGCTCCGTCCGTTGTGAATGCAATTATATCTTCAAGTTTCAAATAAAAGTCATTTAGATGATTTTCTAACAGTACAGTTCCAACGTGAGCTGGCATTGAACCCTTTATCCTTACTAGTCCTAAATTTTTATATTTAGCTGGTTCTAGGTCTTTATTATGAATATTTATATTCATATACCTCCGGTTCCGGGTAGAGGTCCATTCATCAAACGTTATAGTAAACCGTTTTTTTTGGGACTTCATATCTTTAAACTGATTTATTAATTGTTTTTTTATGGCACAACTCTGTTCCAGGACAATTTTGGTAATAGTTGAAGGAGATTTCGGTAGATCATAGCCAGATTTTTTGAAAACATACCTTAGATCTTCAGAAGTACAAAATTTGCTTAATGGGATGCCATCCAATGCTGCCATTCTAGTCACTATAACGTCCAAGGAATACTCAGTGGAAAAGTAATCCGTTAGTTTAGTTTTCTTCGATGGAGGTTCTAAACTTTTTCTTGCTTGAAAGCACGATGAAGTACTTGCCCTTTGCGCATCTTGCTCTTGTGACATCTCGCCAATATGTTTAGCACGCATATGTGTATGTAGTGCTCCAGTAGCACCACCAGGAGTCTTCAAATTTTTTTGACAATGTTTACATTGGACACTTTGCCCATTTTCAGCCCTCAAAAAGTGTTCCCATATAGCTGATTGTGTGCGTTTGTTCAAAAACTCCTTATAAATAGTCTTCTTTACTGCAGACCTAAAACAATATATAAATATTTCATAATTTAATAGTTAGGTAATACATATAAATAGCATCTATAGTTAGGCACTACACTTAAAACGGGATACATTTACATACGTACCGTGAACTCATAATCAATGTCTATTTGCACAGACATCTAACAAGCAACAATAAAATAAAATCGCACATATTTTTTTTTTTTTTAAACGTCGCACCACACTAGGAATTACTGCTGTATCGTGGGTGCACTCACAATCATGTAAACTAACATACACAAGACACCCAGACCCGGAACACCTATCTGTAGGTCATACAAATATTTGTTCCGTACGGGAATCGAACCCGTGACCCGCAGCGCAGCAGCCAATCACTCAACTACTGCGCCAACCGTGCCGTCAACAATATAAAATCAACTACTAAATTATATGTATAAACTCTCACACAATACCCTAGAAACAAAGTAAGTAGACAAGTAAAGTAATGTTAAAATAGGTACTTACATTTTCGTTGAAGTATCTCTACTCGTGTATGGTGATATCTACTTAGAAACTTGTAATGAAAAGCTTCTGAAAACCAAGCGTCAAACTTTGCGGCACATACACAAAATCACAAAAGTCAATAAAATAAGCTTAGACCAGGCAGGACAGTATCTCGCAGGTGTACGTAAGACGACTGAGTACCGAGTATTGAGATTGTTTCTAAATTCACGAAAGTAAAGAAAAATGTAGGGAGTTCCCTTAGCTTGCTCAATCCACAATATTAAACTTTATTATCTACGAGGTAGATCAAATACTTGCGAAACACTTATAAACTTTGATTGTGTTACGTACCGAACTATCCACAACCAACGGGGATTCCCTTCGTTTCCCGATTGGTCAACAATGAACTCTATTCTGTACGACTAAGAAATTAAATCTTGCGGACTCAAATTGGAAGTTATAAAATAAACCCCGGGAATTCGGGGGATACCCACAGAAAGGGTTTTGGTGTTGTCATAATGTAAGTCGTAGGTTAACTAAATTAAGGTAAATTGTAAATACACAGATAAACCCATGCCTTTTTCCCATGGAGTAGGCAGAAACTATAGAACTAAATAAATGGGTACCTAAATTAATTAATATTATCCTATAGTTACGTTATTACGGACTGCAGCTCTTCAGTTACGTATTTGTGAGATTTCTAAAATCTGTCCGTAATTACGTAATTGCGTAATTACGTAATTACGTAATGGAAGCCCTAGTGGCGGCCCCGTCCAGGCCACGGAAGGGAAGAGCGCTGCTCAGAAGCACCGGCACTCCTCCTCTACCGCAGCCTGTAACCCTCAGCCGCGATGCCTCCCATTCGACATCGCGGCCCACCTCAGTTGCGGTACACCTCACCGCAACCTACTTTTTGGCCGCTACGTCAATGGCTTGAAGGCAAAAGCCCTGACGAGCGCCCCACCGTTGGGTTCCTCTTGGCTTCACCGTGGATGGGAGACCACGGTTACTAAGCCCCCCCGCAACGACAATGCGGGAACCCAATCGGGGGGGGGGGGGGGGGGGGTTGACGCAGGGGTTAAGCGATTGACTGCTGCGCTGCGTGTCCGAATCCCGCACGGAACAAATATTTGTATGAACTACAAGTAGTTTTTCTGGGTCTGGTTGTTTGTGTATGTGAGTTTAATGAAATGTTTGTAAACGCACCCACAATACAGGATAAATTCCTAGTGTGGTGCAACGTTAATTTTTTTTAAGAAATGCTATAGTTTTCTGTAAGTTGATCACATTTTTAACTGTATCAATAATCTATACTAATGGATAAAATTTTCTGAAGTGCACAGTTTATGTATGTATATTTATCTCTAGAACCAAAGCACCTACTTCAAAAATATGTTAAAACTCTATACATATATGTATATCCCTACTAATATTATAAATACGAAAGTAACTGTCAGTCTCTTACGCTGTCACGCCTAAATTGCTAAACCGATCGTCATGAAATTTTACAATATAGCCACTATTTTACGCGATAACCGACATACACGCGGGCAGAGCCGCGGGCAAAAGCTAGTATTAAGTTTGTGTGTGTGTTTAGATGTTTGTTACTGGATGACGCAAAAACGGCTGAACGGATTTCGATGAAATTTGGCCAACAGATAGTTTATAACCTGGATTATATTTAGGATACTTTTTGTGGCGGTAATACGTTCCCGTGGTATAATTTTCGACTCCCACGCTGCCACTATTTTACGCGATAACCGACATACACGCGGGCAGAGCCACGGGCAAAAGCTAGTATTAAGTTTGTGTGTGTGTTTAGATGTTTGTTACTGGATGACGCAAAAACGGCTGAACGGATTTCGATGAAATTTGGCCAACAGATAGTTTATAACCTGGATTATATTTAGGATACTTTTTGTGCCGGTAATACGTTCCCGTGGTATAATTTTCGACTCCCACGCGGGTACAGCCGCTGGCAACATCTTGGAGGGGTCAAGAATATTTCATACGCGCAATTATATTCTTGTTAAGGTGTTATTTTTACTTACTGTACTTCCCTATCATCTTATTGCCATGGATTGTCTTTACATAATTATAGCAACTATAAAAAAAAAAAAAAAAACATAGCCAGTCTCTTCAATTTCGCAATATAGAGTTTACATTGTTTTATGCAAATGTATTAAAAAAGAAGCTTACATGTACTTGATAATAATATAATGAGTTCATGCAAGCCTAGTACAGAGGCCAGCAAATCCAGCTAACCCAATTTGTCAAATACCTTTGATTGTTTTTCAACTTAATTACAAAAGTATAAGGTTCATGTTCAATTGGGAAAACTTGACAGTTTGGGATACCTCGATGTGCTGGCGTCTGTGCGTTTGTTACATTACTGTTCTGAACTTGTGCACAAGGGACATGAACAGAATACCATGATTGCTATCTAGCATTTTTTTTTATTGTTTATATTGCAATCAATTTTTTAAACTATAAGCAGATGAGTTGTAGCAAGGTCTGGCAGGGAAGAGTTATTCCTCATGAGGAGCAACCTCATATTAACAAGGCACCTTTCTACAAATTATCCAATTGTGGGATGTTGCTTCTTTTAAGTCTGCTGACTTAAGCCGGTATAGTAACTTCAGTAGCCAATTTGTTAGGATGTTTTTCCAGTCTGGCATTTTGTTTTAGCGAGCATGAACTTATCTCGTCCTTGACTGTTGAGCTAGTAAGCAATAAATAATTAACAAAGTTTAAAAGACAGAAACAGAAAAGAGCCTGGGGGAGCCCTACGTCCAGCAGTGAACGTCTTTTGACAAAAATGATGGATGCAGTTTAAAAGTACCTGTTTACTAATAATACTCTGTGCTTTAATAGAGGCATTTCGTTTCTGTCTCTTATCCTGTTCTGGGCTCGACATGTCGTCCACTTCATGTTTGCTGCGTTTCTTTGAAGCCCGTCGTGATGATTTTGTGGAACCTCGTTCTGGGGAACTGCATGTCGATGTGAGGTTGGTTGTAGATTTAATGCTAGGTCTGTTCTTCGTACTGTTTTTTTCTGTTGGTTTTGTTGGTTCATCTGAAATATTTAGGGTTATTTTTATAAATACTCCTACATAGATAATTATGTTCTACTTAGTATACATTTTAAATTTACTGGCAGATAATGTTGTAAACCACTGGGTCCAGAAGAATTTTGGCCAATGAGTCCCTTATCAAGGGGAAGTGCAAGGGTACCCTGTGAAATTTAAATCTTATGTTTTTTTGCAATTTGCAGATAAGTGGCAGGCTGTATCTAATCCCTTGAAACTTGCAATTCTTGTATATATATAATCTGAATCTCTGAAACAGCTCCAAAAATTTTCATGAAATTTAGTATGCGCGGGGTAACGAGGGTGACAAATCAATATAGCAAGGTTTCATTTTTAGGAAACATCAAACAAAAACTGAACAAAGCTCCATCATCCAGATATTGTTGATTAAAATATGATTAGTGACCGTAACAAATATAGTTTTACACAATTATAATAATTAAAGTCATCAATAAATGGTTTCAGGGACAAATACAAGGAAAAACTTTTGTATTCACATTTAAATTGATGTTTTTTGACAAAATACATGTGTGAATGTTCTAGGTTATAATAAATTACAAAGATTCTAACTTTTCATCTAAGATTAATCAAAATCTTTGTTTTAATATATCTTCAAAAGTGTATCCAAAGAAAGTTATTCCTATTTGTAAAGTTCAAAGACCACAAAGTATTTAAATAATGCCATTTGAATGTGTCATAAAAAGTACATTGAACTTTCAAAAGTTTTAGGGACATACAATGGGCCAAAAATATTACTATTTTGAAGTTGTTTTTTTTTTTAAGTTTAAATCCAGGGGGAAGCTCTGACAATCAAGTATGATAATGTTAAATACCTTTCATAAACTTCCCATTCAGTATTTCATTTAAGTATAGAATTTAAAATAAAAATGAGATACTCCTTTGGTCTATATTGCAGTTCTATTGGCATAATCAGTCACAATCTAAATAGCACTTGGTGTTACATGGAAAATAAACCAATCTACGTGCCTTTAAAATTGTTTATATTGACATGGCTGGAATCTAATAATTAAGACACCAATGAGACTGAAGTCAGTGGCGCTGTTTACATGATACTGACAGCGTATAAAGTAACAATAAAACCATGTAATTATTGAAATAGCCAAAATGTATTGAAGACTGGAGATTAAATAATATCATATGATTGCAATGACCAATGGCTTTATTGAATGTTTTTAATGGTAATAAATAATGCGTTATTCTCTTACCTTCATCCTCGTGGATACTTTGAAGGGTCGTCATAAGGCTTTTGTCTTTAGCAGCCTTCTCCCGCGCCTTTCCTCGACCATTTAGAAACTCCTCTTCGAATTTATCAAGAAAATCAAACGCGGCCTGTAAATCACTAGATTTGTAACTTCCACACACTTTTAAAGGCACCAATAAACAATACCATCACATTTTTATCTAATTAAAACAATAAAAACACAAAATAATTGGTTTCAGACTAGGAAACATTCGTCGCATCACTGACACCACTTTTTTTACAAAAACGCCTTTTACCTGGAGGTCTTCATTGAAGTTTCTTGTAAAAGCGTTTGATATATCATGAATTTTCGGCAACAATTCGTTAAAAATAGACATAACTGTGATATAAAATCCACTTTTCCAAAAGTTTAGTTAGTTTGACAAACGCCATAAAACACTACACGATCGAAAACGGTTTGAAATTGAAAAGACGGTTGGCCAACATTCCGAAATTCATTCTGTAGCCGTTGCGATGCGTTCCATATTACATTTCGTTCGGATACAACCACAAAGTTTATTTCATTAAAGCAATAATTTCACACCAAGAGTATTACTGTAAGGAGCGTGCACGATGAAGGTTCTGCCATCTGGTGAAATCAAGGCGACTGCCCCAGCTGGAACCCTAGGCAAAGACTCTAGAGTTAAGCATATTAGGGACAATGCGATCAAACGACAACCAATGATGGCGTCACCCTGCGATAAAACCCCGAAATTGCACTGCTTTCAAAAGCACTACAACGTGGCACTCACAGAAGAACAGAATGATCACTCAGACCTGGAAGAGTTAAGATAAACATATCCAGCCCGCTGGGAATGTTCAACACCGTCTACCAGGCGGAAGGTGTGGGCATTGTACAAGCGGCATACGCGATAGAAGCCAGGGGAGTCACAGACACCCACATACGTATACTCTCCGACAGTACTTCAGTTTACCAATCCCTAGAAAAAAATAAACATAACATCGAGTTTAAACTAGAATGTCATCATTCATGTAGCTAGTTCTCAAAATAAGCTCATGAAAATTACTCGATCTAATCATAAATACTTTTAAGTCCACCATTTTCTGAAAAACCTACCTAAAATTAGATGATGGTGACTTTAAAAGCAATTCGCAGAGATAAAAAAAATATATAATCTGAGTTCGAAGATGACCTAAAATGGTTTCAAATTCTGATACTTTTTATGTCAAATATTTATGTGATTTAAAAGTATTGAAATTACTGAAAATAACAAAATAGTGAAATAAAACCAAATTCAAGAATAAATACGAAATGGTGTGACGTGACTGGATGAAATGTCAAAATTGGCTTTAGAAATCGAGCGTCACGCCATCTATAATTACCTTTACGCACCTGCGACTCAAATTCCACTCGTTTTTTTTTTTTGGGTGGGAAATCGTCAAATAACTTCTCCCGCTCTGGGTGGAGCAGGAGGGCGTGTCAGACTTTTACTGACTAAAACCCACCCGTGTTCCTTCAGTAGCCCGTATGCCAGGGGCTGTGGTGTCTCTTTCGAACAAACCCGCACCCTTTCCACGAGTTATTCAAATTACGAGTTCGTCAAATTCAAGTAGTTCCAGTGCTTTGGTTTCCGCTACTCTGTAATAGATGGCGCTTACCTTAATTCAGTGAAGGTGCATTTGGTTTGAGAAAAATGGTTACAGGTAATTTTTGTTCAGAGTATTAAGCTACGAATAAAATGTAATACTGAAATTTGGTAGAAAACTACCCCGAGAGAAGGCGCCTTCCGGTTTTCCGTATAAAACGTGATTTAGGAAAGCGATGATCGTTAACGTTCGCGTCGCCTCGGTGCGTATTAAAAAAAAAATTAAGACAAAGTGATTCATGGGTTGTTTGAAATATGTCGATAATTTTTTTGTTGCAAAGGTCGGAAAAAGTAAAGCCGCCCGGGAGCGTACATCGGAAGCGCTGCCTAATTCCACAATCTAAGATATAATACAATTAGCTAAAAAAGTGGGCTATACGTCTTTTAAAAGTCTACAGAAAATATCGCGATGTCATATTTCTACTTGCCCTTCTCATCGCCTTTAAAATAAATTTGCAAAAACAATGGCTTCATGTTTGACATAGGAAGTATCCCGACCCAATTCTATGATAAACCTGCCCTTGTACGGCAAAAGTCGGTTAAAATCCCGGCATAGCAACCATCCTATCCGCACCGAAAGATCTCATGTGGAAGCTGCGGTTATATTTTCTGATATTATTTAAAAAAAATGCCGCGATTCATCCGTGCCACAAGAGAAAAGTTCTTTTAAGGTCAAACAAGTCCTCATTTTTTCCATACAAACGGGTTTTACTCCACTGTTTGACAATGTACAGTCGCCAGCAGGTCAAGCTATCCCAAACTGTCAAATTTTCACAATGGAACATAAACCTTATTCTTCTGTTATAAAGTTGAAAATCTATCAAAGAAATTTGACAGATTGGGGTAGCTTGATGTGCTGGCCTCTATACATCATGGTATGGTTTTGTCTCATTATTAATATTGTCGGTACGGAAACAGAATATTAAAATAAAAAAGCCATTAAAAAGTTATGAGCCAATAAAGATTCGTTTTTCTTGATAATTTAACGTAACTTTGGACATGTTTAAGTAATAAAAGAAGTGTAAAATCTCCAAAACTAAGTCAGTACCGACAAAGCTCAATTATCGAAAAGTTCAATAAACTTAATTAGTCATTGATTTACACAGTGTTTTTTTCAGAAAACCCGATCTTCCGAAGGACTTTTCTTAATTTTTACGCGCCTGTTTTACTATAACTGATCCTGCAGATCACTCAATAATGTTGTGCGTGTAGACTATCGTCTAACTGCTTATCACTGATACTACCTCTGTCGGACTCGAAGCCTGGTGATACAGCGTGCTTTTTAGCCAGGCCCACCAGTGTGTTCCAGCCCGCGACTAGTGTACCCTTAACATATAGGATGCTTTTTTTCTTTTTTTTCAAAAAATATTTTGCACTTTTAGTTACGTGAAAAATAAAACTTTTTCCAAAAAAAAAAAAACAACCGTCTTCCAAAAAACACTAGAAAGTGAAAAATAACTTTAATTTCGGAAGGCGGTGACAAAAAATTAATAAATTAAATATCCAAAGTCACCGACTTCCGAAATTAAAGTTATTTTTCACTTTCTAGTGTTTTTTGGAAGTCGCTTGTTTTTTTTATTGGAAAAGTTTTTTTTTTTAATAACACTGTACAATAGTTGGAAGTTTGCCGAATAAAATAAATTTAAAATAAATAAAATAAACGAACTTACCTGAAGTGAATTAATATCCAATTTATAGGAAGACTCTTTCTAGCGCCGTCCTGACAACCTGCCTACAGCCAGGGTAGGCCGAGGTGGTGGCGCTCTGTGGGAACAAGACAAAAGAGATTGATCATTTGGTTCAAACAGGATATAATCTAAGATATTAACAGACTTTCGAACAACGAGAACCACGGTAGCGTGGGCTAGGTTGGATTAATAGGGTATTTTCCAATTTATTAAAAACTATTCTAATTTGAAGATTGGGACGAAATATGTAACAGAAAAAAAAAGAAAATTGATTTTCTCAATTAAAAACGATTTAAACCAAATAAATTTTTCGTTGTTTTGAATATTCCGCCAAAACGCTCCTTACGATGACTTTTTATCACGTGACGTCAACTTTGTGTAAACTAAAGTAGTTAGTAAGTAAACAAGTGAGTGTCGTGTTTATAATTAACAAGATTTTCTATGGATAGAAAGTGAAATCGCTGGTGTGCGGTGCCTCTGTCCACAAATACTTCTAAAACTACGCCAAACTAAGCATTTGTACTGGTGCTGTTTACACAAAGCTGACGTCACGACGTCACGTGATAAAAAGTCATCTTAAGGAGCGTTCTAGCGGCAAATTCAAAACAACGAAAATAAATTTGATTTTAATCGTTTTAATGGAGAAAATGGATATAAATAAATTTATTTTTATTTTTCTGTCAAATAAATCGTCCCAATCTTCAAATTAAAATAGTTTTTTATCAATTTGGAAAATACCCTATTGTAAATAAATAGAATTAGGGCTTAATTAAGTAATCTAATATTTAAAATAAAAATTACGAGACCTAATTTAAAAACAGCTTCAGCGTTGCCACAGAAAAACTCTCACCACCAACAAAATATAAAAGTTGGGAAACGATAGCTCGCGGAAAAAGTTACATCCGGAATCCGGTACCAAATTCAGAACATTTTGACCGTTGGGAGCTCTGTGGTTTGGAAATTTGCCCAATCGGATTCATACTTATAGAGGTTTAACATTATTTTAATTTTGTGTTATTCTTATCGTTGACTAAAAAGCTATAAAACAGTAATAAAAACATTCAATGCGACAAAATTCTCTTTAATAGAACTAATGGATATTATGAGAATTCTGGCAATCGGGGAAAGCACAGATAGAAAGAAAGCGCGCCTAAAAAAAAAAAATGCATTTACGGCTTCTTCAAAATGACGTGACGCGACACTTGTAGAACAATTTTAACTTAGTATACACGGCAACACATCAAGCTATGCATTTCTAGTTAATGTATCAGTGTTGCCAGAAGGTTACATTTTTTATATTTTTCGTAACTTTTGAGAACAACGTTTTTGCCCTTTATTAACAGCACTCTTAAGAACATATTTTGGTAAAAAGTACGTTAAGAGGGTTCTATACACATCGAATATTAATAGTTAGTTCAGTGTAAAACTAACAGATGCACGACCTCTCGTGGTTTTGGTTCAAATTATTAGAATAAGTTAGGTGGTAGACTAGATAGTAACGACTGTGAAGATGGCGCTGCGAACAAATGAAACTAGAGTCTGTTTAACATAAGATTAAATACACCATTCATTCACACATCTTAAATTCCTTTTTATTCCGCCATTTTGCTGACATCAATTTTTCTCCGAAAACGCGAAATAATAAAATAAAAAAAACTTTTGCAGCAAAAATGTAACATTACAGGAAATTAAACGTAACTTTGGACATAAGGGCCCTGGCAACACTGCATTGATTATATAGTATTTCCCACAGAACATTTAAACGGTATTTCCGTACAGTGCGAGATCAGCGTAAACTGGAAATGTAATGCTTGATGTGTAGCCATGTGTACATATTAGATTACTATTTACTATGTTGTCTAAGGGTTTGGGCTGGGCGTTGATGAGTCAGTCAGTCAGTCAGGAGGTCAGGACTTTTCTTTTTATTTATTTATGTAGATGATTTTATCAACAACAATAACACAGGACTTCACAATAGATTGAAATTTACTCGCTCCACTTAGAGACACAACCAATTTATCCGTTCTTATCTCGATTTAATAAATCAATCCTGCTTCTTTGTTCTTGGTCACGCTTTATATCAATAAGTAAATCGACGTCAATACATTTTCAGCTGAGGAAAAATTCTTCCAATCACTTAAGTTGGATGTTCGGTGCCTGACCAATTTCGGTTAGCAGAAAGTGGCGTTTCGTACGCATTTTGCTTGCTTTACGTTCTATGAAAATATTATAAGGTTTCTGGAAGTGCTACTGTCAGTCGTGTAATTTTTATAAAGTAAATAATCTTCATTTAATTCGGTGAGACTGTTGTCAAGTGATATCACTTGACTAGTTTGTTTGATTAATATCATCATCATCATCATTTCAGCCGCTAAACGTCCACTGCTGGAAATAGGCCTCCCCCAATTTGGGGGGGGCTTGCCATAATCACCACGCTTGGCAGGCGGGTTGGCGATCGCAGTATGGTGGTAAAATGCATAGAGAACGCTGCTGCCCATTCTCTAGTAGCAAGTCCCTTAGTCGTCTCCTACGACACCCACGGGAAGAGATGGGATGATGCTATTCTTTACGTCCGGCACCACAGGTACGGTTGATTACCTAATCAGTGTTGCCAGACCTGGTTTTCACTTTACCCCAGGCTTAGTCGCAGTTTACCCCAGATTCACTATTAATTTGAAAAAAATACCCATTTTTTTTTTAACATTCCCTCAGTTGTTTCTTACTTTACAAATAAAACAACGAGATATTGTTGTAGATTGTTTTTGACAGTGTGAAGTTAACGCAAGATTACTGTTTAATGACTGCAAATTATACTGCAGAAAAAGGCTCTCTACGGCTGCACATTATTTATAGGTGCTGATAAAAAGATAATGCTACCTTAGAAATATTATGGAATCGTTTATTACCACCAGCATCTAAGCTCCACTGAGCCCGGCCCAAAACTAAACGCAACGCGACGTATTTCTACTTAGTAGTTTAATATTATAGTAGTCTCGTAATCGAAACAGACCTTACCCTAAAAAATACCCTAACAAAATGAATACCCTAAAAATTACCCTGCCGTGTAAGTTTCACCCTAAATCTAGGGTAAATTACCCTTAGTTGGCATCACTGTACCTAATATAACAGCACTTAATGACAGTTCAACAATATTCATTGCGTTATTTACGTTGTTGAGCAGACAATTTTTTCGAAAATGTGAAGCAACAGGGACCCATCAAAATAATCCTGATTAGGATTGATAATGTGTTAAGCAATTAGGTTGCAGCACCCTTATTGCGTAATTTATACAAATATTATAAAAACTTTGTGGGTTTGTGAGGTTGTAGGGTAATCTCTGGATCTATTGAACTGATTTTGAAAATTCTTTTAGCAATAGAAAGCCACATCATTTGTGAGTATCATAGGCTACTGGATACGTTTTTATTCAGTGCGCAAACTTTAAGGGTACACTAGTCGCGGGCTCGAACTCACTGGTGGGCCTGGCTAAAAAGCACACTGTCTCACCAGGCTTCGTGTCCGTCAGAGGTAGTATTAGTGAAGAGCAGTTAGACGCTAGTCTACACGCACAACATTATTGAGTGAGCTGCAGGATCAGTTATAGTAAAACAGGCGCGTAAAAAATTAAGAAAAGTCCTTCGGAAGATCGGGTTTTCTGAAAAAACCACGGCATAAATCAATTACCAATTAAGTTTTTTGAAATTTTCGATATTTGAACTTTGTCGGTACCCACTTGGTTTTCGAGATTTTACATTGCTTTTAATTATTACTTAAACACGCCCAAAGTTAGGTTAAATTAGCAAGAAAAACGAATCTTTGTTGGCTCATAACTTTTTAATGGCTTTTATTTTAGTATTCTGTTTCCGTACAGACAACATTGATAACGAGACAAAACCATACCATGTCTAATTTTGGATGTACAGTCACGAGCAATAACATGTAAACACATCGCCAAATTCAAAAGCGATTTTCTTTTAAATAGCGATTGCAGCCTTGAGATAACTTAGATATTTCGTTACAGTGTGGGTTCCAAAATATTATTTTCATAATAAAATAAGATTACAATTAGTAAAAGTGGAGAAAATTACTTTTAAAAGTTGGTAAGTGTATACATGTTATTGCTCGTGACTGTACATAGTCAAACAGTGGAGTAAAACCCTCCCAATGTTTGTTTGGAAAAAATGTGAACAAGTGTCACCTTAACCATGAATTAAGCATATCATACTAGACCGCAGCGCAGAAATTTATCGTCGGTTTTACAACAAACTGGACCTTATGTTACGAGGATCACTGCGTAGCCTTTTCCCGACTATGTTGGGGTCGGCTCCCAGTCTAACCGGATACAGCTGAATACCAGTATTTTACATGGAGCGACTGCCTCTACCTGACCTCCACAACCCAGTTACTGGGTAACACGATACTCCTTGTTGAGACTGGTTGTATGACTTTCGGGCTTCTGACGACCCGTAACGACTGTCAAAGATCCACGTACTTTCCGAGGCACGGAGGGGTCTTGGTATGTAAAGATGGTTACCCATCCACGGACCAACTGCGGCAGGCGCGGCGTAGCTTAACCTAATCCATCGACCCGTGAGCGTATGCGTCTTAAGGTGACACTTGTCCACATTTTTTCCATACAAACTTCGGGAGGGTTTTACTCCACTGTTTGACTATTTACATCAAAAATTAAACATGGTATGGTTTTGTCTCATTATTAATATTGTCTGTACGGAAACAGAATACTAAAATAAAAGCCATTAAAAAGTTATGAGCCAACAAAGATTAGTTTTTTTGCTAATTTAACCTAACTTTGGGCGTGTTTAAGTAATAAAAGGAGTGTAAAATCTCGAAAAGTCGGTACCAACAAAGCTCAATTATCGAAAAAATTTATAAACTTAATTCGTCATTGATTTATGCAGTGGATTTTTCAGAAAACCCGATCTTCCGAAGGACTTTTCTTAATTTTTTACGCGCCTGTTTTACTACTTATAACTGATCCTGCAGCTCACTCAATAATGTTGTGCGTGTAGACTAGCGTCTAACTGCTCATCACTGATACTGCCTCTGTCGGACACGAAGCCTGGTGAGACAACGTTCTTTTTAGCCAGGCCCAACAGTGAGTTCGAGCCCGCGACTAGTGTACCCTTAAGCATGTAAATTCAGAAAATAAAAAAGTATCTATCCTATTTCAGGCACATCCATCCTGACTACATCTTGGTCTCACATCGCATAAGTTTGGCGATGTTCCGGGGGGTGGGCATCGACGCGCCATTGCGTCGCCACTCGCTGTTTGATAAATAAAACTTTTAATGATCGGTAAAATGGGACCACTGCTTCTGAGCTTCAGTTACCTATTCGTTTTATTTCAATACCTTCTGCAAAGTTTGTTGACTGTTCATTTAAACGAGGACGGTTTTTGTAGATTTTTTTTGTTTAATTAGATGCAGTTTGTAGAGGAAACATACTTACGATAATTAGCGATTAATACGGTTAAACAGAATCTTCGATATAGGTACCTACTTCTGAGTGGAGGGACAGTTCCTATTATGCCGCCTTCCTATGGCCCGCGTTCTCACAAGTCGCGCCGCGCCAGGCCAAACCGACTGGCTGTGGGAACCGTCGCATCTAATATGATCTGTGGTGGCCTGTCGCCGGCCATCGGATCCGTCGGAGAGCACGGCGGGCACCTACTATATTGGAATGATCGGCACGAGCTGCGACAGGCCTCGACCGGTGTAGGCGAGAACAGCTAGGGCGGCTCATCAATTAACGGGCCATGGGCACGCGGCATAAGAAATTTGGAATTTTAGTTTCAGTCTCAATCTATCAAAAATACCTCTATTGGACCTGTATTTGATACAAGTCTCTGCTGAGATTTAATAAAGCGACTAGATTTGGAACGTTTGTAAGGTACTACAGCAGGTACAGCTTGTATGTAGAAGTCTGATTAGTGCTTCTCAATTCGGCACAGACATTCCGACTTGTTTTCATAATAATTGCAGTAAGGTTTAATAGCTACATTTTTCTAGAAGAGCAGTGGCCGCCTCATAGCGTCCCTAATTTAACCGACGAATGACGTCACTGAAACATTATTTATTTAAGTAAATTAGTGTTGTCTTCCTAGAGAGCGTTTTTTGACACCGTAAAGTCAAACCTCATCATCTGCCTAGCCTTTTCCCAACTATGTTGGGGTCGGCTTCCAGTCTTACCGGATGCAGCTGAATCATATTTTTTTTTAACTGAATTCCGAATTATACTTGGAGCGTCTTCCTATCTGACCTTCAAAACCCAGCACCAGGTAATACGACACCACTAGGTAAGACTGGTTGTCAGATTTTTGGTCTCCCGATAACCCGTAACGACTGTCAAAGATCTACGAATGACAGCCGTCGCATTCAAAAGGCTTGGTAAGACCTAGGTCTTGATATGTATGGTCACCCATCCTCGGACCAACCCCGGCAAGCTTTGCTTAACCTAATCGACCATCGACCCATGAGGCTGTTATTACTTAGCCATAAGTCCCTCGAAAATCAAACCTCTCTGCCATTATTTTCTAGACAGTGTTCACTGTGGCCGCGCATTTCGCTTTTCTAGGAAATTGACGCTTTAGGGCTGAAACCGTTTACGCGGGCGCCTATTTGCGTGGACACGTGAGGTGGGATCGTAACGATGCCAGTCGCGGGGATATTTTATTTACGACTAGCTGCTGCCCGCGGCTTCGCGGGATCCGCGTGGATGTCGGAAATTATCCCACGGGAACGTTCTACCGCGACTTAAAGTAGCCTACCCCGCGACGGACGCCCGCGACGGACACCCGCGACAGGGCACATTTGTATGAAACCGTGCGGGCGTCCGCTTAACGCAGTGTTAGGCCTTAGACTCTTGAAAGTGTGATGTGTATTCGAACTTTAAATCATGTTGTGATGAAGCTTGTCAAACGCACTCTGACGTCACAGAGGGTGAGATCGCCCCATAAGTTAATGGAGCGTGGTGGCATACATACATTATTCAACAATATTGTTTAGAATAGGGATGAACCTGTCACTATGTGGTTCACTTCTGTTTTATTCACTTTGATTATATCTTTACACAACATCCCTCTTTATTTTTCTCGAAGAGTTAGGCAGAGGGGAAACTAATAACTTCTGTGATTGAGGTCAAGAACAGGCGCATTGAGCAGTAAAAAAAAATGAAAGAAAGTAAAATGCTTTTATTGGCATTACAGCTTTTATAGGGTGACTGGTAATTAGTGACCAATAGTTAAATACATGATTGTACTCATCATTATGAACAACTTTTACTATGGGACCAAACCTGAAATCGTGAAAAAAAATCAGCTGTTCCCTACATTTATGTTCGCATAGTTAACTCGTCAAAATGTAGGGAACACCTGAATTTATTTTCGCGATTTCAGGTTTGGTCCCATAGTAAAAGTTGTTCATAATGATGAGTACAATCATGTGTTTAAATGTCGGTCACTAAATACCAGTCACCCTATATAATTATATAGGTAACCTTAAAACTATGAATGAAACATAAAACAATGATAATAATACCAAAAGGGCGTCAGATTAGCATAATGTCAGATGACAACACAAAGTGTACGTACCATCTGACGCTGATTTTCAGCTACAACCCACGAGTACCAATTAAAATTTCGTGGGCTATACTGAAGCAATCATCTTAATTTCTGACGGGTGCTGGTAGTTTCTCATATCGGACAGGAGAGAACTCCCACTGCTGGGACACAAGTCTCCTTTCTGTGATAAAAAGTTGGCCGTAATCCACCACACAGGCCCAGTGCGGGTTGGTAGATTTCAATGTGAGTTTTTGCTTCTAAAACATGCCGGTTTCCTCACGATGTTTTACTTCACCGTTTTGTTTGACAGCAGTGGTGACGAAAGAATTTACAGAAAGTAAAGTGGGCCACAGGGCCATCACTACTCTCCAACTTTACACACTTATATTAATTTACAACTTTCGATATCTTACCCCAATGCAACAATGTAGTCACAATTACCACACTCAGAGACGTCACCCCAATTACACACCAACAATGAAACGTTTAAATGTTTTTAATTGGCTGTCAAATTTTGACTGACAGGGGTCAAATTTATAGGCACAGTCATTTAACGTGAATGATTAATTAACAAGTATCGACTCTGAGTATAGGCTCAAGACATACTGAGGACAATTATGTTAAGGAGGATGCGCTAAAGAGGATTACGGCGACTGGGACCGCAATTAACTCGAACCACGGTCCCAGTCGCCGGATCCAATAAGTTAGCCCAACTTAAAATATTCTTATATTTTTTGCAATTTGCATATCAGTCATGTTGTTTATGGATTAAAAACCCATTGAATGACTTTTTCATGTAATAGTCTTGAGTGGAGGGGTGAGATGGGTTTATCGCTAAGTAAAAACAACCGCACGGGTCGATTAATCAGGTTAAGCTACGCTTGCCGAGGTTACTCCGTGGATTTGTCTATTAAACACAATTTATTTAATTAAGCTACCATTCTTAGTTTCCGAGACTTTCAGCGGGCTTAGCATGACGCTTTGTATTTCTACGAAGAATAGACAGTACTTTTTCAATACATAGTGACATTTCGTTCCTACATTTTTGTTATCGCACCGTAGATAACTTTCTACAATCTGTCATTTTGTCTTTCGTTTCTAACGATATTTGTCTAGGTCCTTATAAATGTAGACTATTTCAGTAGAATATTTCTTCACAAACTGTCAAAATCACACTGACAACAAAACTTTCTACTCGACGGCCACAAAGTATATACGATTATCTACAAAATCATGATTCGTTTAGAACGCATAATGAATAGAAAAACATAGCTATCTTATCCTATTGTACAACATCATTTATTTAATATATCTATTCTTCCGTCGACAAATCGGTGCTCGTGCTAAGCCTGCTGGTATCTATATGTAACCCTAATTCATTGCTCTCGAGTGTAATATAAAATATGAGATAAGATGAAATAAGCACGTAAAACCATTATAAATGCGACGTTGCCAGCCCGCGCGGGATGAAGCGGTTTCCTTCCACCTTCTACCTGATTATATGCCGCTAATTCTTTCGACACCCACGCAGCTTGAAAGGGTCATCTATTCTTAGAGCCGACCACTGATCGTTAGCGAAAAGGACACGTGCATAGACTACTATGGACACGTGTACTGCAGGTAGAACGCTAGATAGCTCCCACTATTTTAGGAAGCTTGTGGCTAAATAATTGCTGCCGCACGGGTCGGTTCAAGGTTAAACTTCACTTGCCGTCGGGAAACCGATGGACCAGTGCGGCTATAATTACTTCATTAATTAATTAATAGATACGAGGTATGTTCCGTGTGGTGCCGGACGGAAAAGAATAGAACCATCCCATCTCTTCCCGTGGGTGTCGTAGAACTACGGGACTTACTAGAGAATGGGCAGCAGCTTTCTCTATGCATTTTACCACCATACTTTTTTTTTTTGGGTGAGAAATCATCAAATAACTTCTCCCGCTCTGGGTGGAGCAGGAGGGCGTGTCAGACTTTTACTGACTAAAACCCACCCGTGTTCCTTCAGTAGCCCGTATGCCAGGGGCTGTGGTGTCTCTTTCGAACAAACCCGCACCCCTGGCAGGCATCGACCCTTGCGGGTCCCATCACTTTTTGTGCTGACATCTCTTTGAGGCGCGCGTGGAACACAACGCGCCGTCGACTTGGGCTTGGTCCTTACCGGACAGCGAGCTACCCATTACTCGCCGTCCGCAAGCCCATGCCTACGGTGGCCGGAAATCGGCCTGGGATTCCCGACGCTTAGGGCGTCTCCGTATCCTGAGGCGGCTAGGGTCGCGAGGGCGCATATGCTACCTCTCCCTCACGTGCGCCGCCTCCCTCTTCGCGAGCATCACTGCTTCGCTGAAGGAGGTGACGGCTCCCCATGCCCTCTCGCTCCGTACCATGGCCTGGACCAGGGCCGGACGCGAGAGATCGCCGCCGCCGATCGCCTCCACCAATTATGATGAGGTATGTAACTACATGCAAACAAGTAAAACATTTGCTTACCTACTTTTTCGCTTTTACAATGTATGTAGGTTGTAGTTTGTTTTAACTGAACGTATCTATCCGGGTAATTTAAATTGTTTCGAGAGCGTCGCAACATCCGACAAGCTTTTAATTGAGATATTTTACCAACATGTTTTTACAGGCAAATTGGGACCGAATGAGAAACCTATTTAAAATTATCTGTTTACAAATTATGTAAGTATTTGAATATTGATAGTTTTTTTTTCCAACGATGCGACACGCGCTTTCCATGTGGTAACCAATTGTACAAACACGCTGTTTATGTGTGCTTGAAGACGAGTAGCGTCAGCATATAACACACACTTTCTATTTCGATCTTATCTCGAAAGGTACCGAGAGCTCCTGCGCTCACGCACACATTCACAGCGCGTTCGTACATTTGGTTACCACAAGTAAAGCGTGCGTTACCTCGTGAGACAAAGTTCTGTATTTAAAAGTATCAGACTGTATGTATTAGGTAGTGAATTGGACTTCAGGGATATAATGTTTAGCAGAAACTATATACCCCTAGTTATTCATAGATTAATCTAATCTGTGAATGGCAAATTATTACTGAACTAGCAGCGCTCCATGGTTTCACCCGCATAGTTCCCGTTCCCGTTGGAATATGGGGATAAAATATAACCTATGTCACCCGGCGCGGCGGTAGTGTAGCTTCCCAACAGTAAAATAATTTTTCAAATCGGTTCAGTAGTTTCGGAGCCTATTCAATGCAAACAACAATCAAATCTTTCCTCTTTATTAATAGTATAGATTATTTTATTATTATTTCCTTTATTCCGTTAAATATACATATAAATTACATTTTTAAATATTATTATAAAAATATAAAACATTTAAAAATATAAAAAATAGTAGCCCATCGGTATCGGGAACAAGGTCCAAGCTACCGGCGGTCAGGGCTCCAGAGAGAGGAACCTCCTAACGATGCGAGTCGTGTCTAGGAGTACCGCTTTCTGGATCAAGCCCTTGACCCAGCTGCCCAACGAGAGCCTCCTCAGATGTTGGTCGAGGCTCTTGGCTATCAAGCCATTGGCTGAAACGACTATCGGTACAATGATCGCTGAGTCCACATCCCACATGTCGACAACCTCGTGAGCCAAGTCAAGATACTTGATTTGTTTATCTTTCTCGGCTTTCACGAGGTTCCCGTCATGCGGGACCGTTATATCAACGATCATTGCACGCCGCTCTAGTCGATCCACCACCACTATATCAGGCTTATTGGCAACAATAGTCCTGTCAGTGATGATGGATCGATCCCAGTACAGTGTGGCATGTCCATTTTCGAGAACTGGGTCGGGCACATACCTGTAGTACGGCACTTCTGATTCCACAAGGTTGTATTTCAGAGCAAGTTGCTGGTGGATAATCCTGGCTACAAGGTTGTGTCTATGCAAGTACTCCTCGTTAGCTAGACGAGAACAACCGGAGATTATGTGTCTGATTGATTCTCCCGGACGGTGGCATGCCCGACAGATGTCAACCGTACCATCTTTCACAATAAATCTCCGGTAGTTGTTCGTCATGATAACTTCGTCCATAATTGCACAGACAAAACCTTCGGTTTCCCCAAAGAGGTCACCGAAACGCAGCCAGGCTACGGACGCTAGTAAGTCTACATCGGGTCCATGTAGGGCCCGAAAAAAGCGTCCGTGGAGCTCCTTACTCTGCCATACCTCCATGCGATCCTTAGTGTCAAGCACTACAGGCTTGCGCCAGTTCTGTTTAGCCAAGGAGAGCGGGGTGAGGCCCTTATCCGCCCCAACTACATCTCGATGCATCCCCACGTCGGTTTCTAGGAAATAATCCCTGAGACTGCATATCTCGCGATTGTGGAGAGTCTTAGCATTTAAGAACCCTCGACCTCCATATTTTCGCGGGATATACAGTCTCATTACCGATGACCGTGGGTGGTGCATTCGATATGCAGTCAGCAGCGTACGGACCCTCCTATCCAGGGCGTCGAGTTCGGTCTGAGTCCATTTGAGTATGCCGAAAGAGTACATGAAAACCGGCATGACCCAACCGTTGAAGGCGCGCACCTTGTTTCCGCCTGATAAAAGACTATTAAATACTTTCTTCAGGCGGCCAAAGAAGCGCTCCTTCACCGATTGCTTCATGTCAGTGACATTGATGCCCAATGCTTCCGACATACCCAAATACTTATAGGTTTCGGCTGCGGAGAGGGCTCGAAGGTTTATGGAATCCGAGAGTTGGGTTCCCACGGATTCCATAATCTCCCCTCGCTTTTTTTTTTTTTTTTTTTTTCTGCTTTACATGCATGACCGCACATTTGTCCACACCAAATTCCATCCTGATGGCGCTACTGAAGGTTTCAGTTACTTTCAGTAGCTCCATCAGTTGCAAATTGTTGGGGGCAAAGAGTTTTAGGTCATCCATGTAGAGGAGGTGGGATATAACCTGACCACCTCTCCTCAGCCGATAGCCTATACCTGAATTCTCCAGCAATGTGCTTAGAGGATTCAGGGCTAGGCAGAACCAAAGCGGACTCAAACTGTCGCCCTGAAATATACCTCGCTCGATCCTTATCGGCTCGCTATTCCTCTGGATGTTTCGACATCCTGGATATCGAAGGACCGTCCTCCATTGCCCCATACATGACATCAGGAAGGTGCGCAGAGTTGTATCTACTTTATACAATTCTAGCACCCTCATGAGCCATGTATGTGGCACTAAGTCATAGGCCTTCTTGTAATCTATCCAACATGTCGAAAGATCCTTTCGGGAACGGCGAACCTGTTGGCTAATGGCCATATCAATGAGGAGCAGCTCCTTAGTACCGCGGGACCCGTTCCGACATCCATTTTGAGAGACAGACATAATGGAATTGGTGTCTATATGATTGTAAATTTTAGCTCTCAAAATGGATGTAAGAACTTTATAGACCGTCGGTAAACACGTGATCGGCCTATAATTTTTGGGTTCCGCGGTACTACCTGATTTATGGAGCTGGTGGGTAACTCCTGTCGTCAGGAACTGGGGTAGCGAACCAGACTCCAAAGCAGCCTGATACTGAGCCGCCAAGCGAGCATGCGATCCCATGAACCATTTGATCCAGAAGTTGTGCAGCCCGTCCGGCCCTGGAGACTTCCAGTTGGGCAGCGGACGGACTGCACGAGCTACATCTTGGGGGCAGATGGTAATAGCCCCCATTTCTGGTATAGGATCGCAGGCTCGCTCGACTTCTCGAGCCCAATCACCTTCGATGTGACTGACAGGCACCGACCAGATATTGCACCAAAAAGAGCACATGGCGTCATCATCCGGTAGGCGCGTATCAGCCACACCTTGGTCCGGTCGCTCCCAAGCCCTATAAACCCACCTTTCATCACTCTGGAAGGTGCGGTTCAGAGTGTATCGGTCTACTCGCCGCTTATACCTACGAATACGGTTTGCCCATGCATACACTTTCTGCTTCAGGAAGTCTATGCGCTCTGTGACACGGGACATATAATCTTGAGGGCTGGTATCAGTCCCTGAGAATGCCCGCCTCACAAAGCGCATCACTCTAGGGCGAGTGTTGCCCTCCCTGAAGCAGATTAGTTTGCCGATGAGGGCCCTGGCCCCACCAATACGACGTTCAATCCTGCACTGCCAAGCTGGAACGGCTGGTTTCGTCTATTATTATTATTAGTAGAGACGTAGGCAGAAGCCTACGTCCAGGATATAATTATAAACCATCTGTATGCCAAATTCGTTCGCCCGATTTTGCGTGATTGAGTAAAATAAATCCAAATATGCAAACATCTAAACATTCAAACATACAAACTTTCACATTTATTATAAAAATCAGTATTTCGTCATCCGCATCAAAGAACAACAATCGTAACTTCCAAGCAGGCGTCTCTGTTAAGCGTCACTAAATACGGTTCACCGGTAAATCCGGCTGTGATCGATGTCAAATTCAATTGACTACCGGATGTACGCACGTTCTGGCTTCCATCAGCGATGCACGTTATTTTGGGAGTGGACTCACTCTTCAGTTTACACCATTTAGGTTATCGAATTCTCACCTCAGTTTTTGATGCAATATGTATTTATAGTTTTAGGTAAATATGCAGATAAACATTGGCCTGTCGTCATTATCCTATCTTATCCTACAAATTTTATAAATGTGAAACTTTGGATGGAAAGTTACTCCTTCACGCAAAAATGGCTGAACGGGTGTGGACGAAAATTGGTACAGATATAGTTTATAATTACCTAAACATAGCCTCAAATGTTTTTATCATTCACCTAACTTTATGTTTCAATCGATTCTAGTAAATTTTCGATAAAGTGTTTGATGAAGAAGCAGATACCTAACGAAGTAGATGATAAGCCGAATCTTTTCTATGTATTTATCAACAATTACAGAGATACTTCTTGTCTTCTCTTATACCTTATTTAAATTTATTATATTATTTATTTATATATACTTTATTGTACACCACAAAAAATACATTACAAAAAAAAAACAAGGTATACTACAAAATATACAATGGGCGGCCTTATCGCTTTCCGCGATCTCTTCCAGGCAACCTTGGCGTGGACAGCGATTGGTCTGGATATAAAATGGGGATGTTGTTGGCACAAATAATAAATATACAATATACTAAAATAGATCAAACACCACATCCGGTGGTGTACTTTAAGGTGACACTTGTCCACATTTTTTCCATAAAAACTTCGGGAGGGTTTTACTCCACTGTTTGACTATAAACATCAAAAATTAAACGTGTTATGGTTTTGTCTCATTATTAATATTGTCGGTACGGAAACAGAATACTAAAATAAAAAGACATTAAAAAGTTATGAGCCAACAAAGATTCGTTTTTCTTGCTAATTTAACCTAACTTTGGGCGTGTTTAAGTAATAAAAGAAGTGTAAAATCTCCAAAACCAAGTCGGTACCGACAAAGTTCAACTATCGATAAGTTCAATAAACTTTATTGGTCATTGATTTATGCAGTGGTTTTTTCATAAAACCCGATCTTCTCAAGGACTTTTCTTAATATACCTCGACTATTTCTTAAAAAGGTTTTTGTACCTTTTTATAAAACTAACTTACGCTGTCCCAGTCTTGGGCAAAGGCTACCCACTGGACAAACTGTGGGCCCAAACAGCACAGAACTGATGCCTTGAGACAGTGAGGCGGAGTCGCGGCAGAATACGTAGGAGATGGCGGGACAACTTAAACTTGGAAATTCCGTCAAAACTGGAAGGAGGCTGCGCGGGCTCGCAAAATGTGGAAGGAGTGGAGAGAGGCCTTTGTCCAGGAGTGGGATTATTATTTATTTGACCTATAAAGTACAAAGGCGTACATATTGCCTGAGACATTTTCTCCCACCCATCATCTGTTTTTAGTCACAGTCACCACTATTTGATCTACGTATGGTATTCCGAAATACCGCTCACCGAAAGGACGGTTTTCCGATAACACTGTACTCCGACGGTTTGTTGAACGAAAAAATGATTGGCCGATGAAACGTTTCGCCGAAAATATTATTCATCGACGGTTGGTAGTCCGAATGAATCCTTCACCGATGTAACGGTTCACCGAAAACACTCTTCAACGACGATTGACAAATAAAAAATCAGTAAAAAAAAATGCAGAAAAATCACTAGGTATCAATGACAGATAAAATCTAAGATTGCCATAATTAAAATCAGAAGGGTACGGTCCGAGAAGGATATATTTTTGGCGTAAATTAATTCAATGGAACCCTTTAAGATATTATTGGGTATCATTCGGGTATCTCGGGTATCTCGGGAAGGGATATTTTTTGTAAAAGCGTCGTAACGGATACCTACGGGCGAACACTTAGCGCTCTATTGTCTTATTGGGCTTACGAATAGTGTGGGGACATGTCGATTTTTCCATTTTTGGACAAAATATTTAGTTAAGTAGGTATATTATATTAATGTGTGTGAGAGAAAGCTACTTAATTATACTGACCATCAACTTTTATCGATGCTTTAATGGTCAGTTACAGAGATCTGTTTGGGAATGGGCTACTAGATTCAATTTTCTGACTAATTGACCTAGGTACTCTTTGACAATTCAAAAGTACATGTCAATGGCTAAATTGAAATAATTGCATTGATTTTGTGTTAGAATTGCAAATTATAAGAAAAATAAATTGCCACCAATTTCGAAACAGTAGGTACATAATTATATCAAAGTAACCTATAGAATTTGATCTACTTTAACTTAATGGCTGTTTAAAAATAATTACCAATTACCTACTTTTTTGTGGTTGCAAAACGGTACGTCTAACTTAAGGATAACTTAAACTAAGCACAACTTTGAACATTAAAATCAGAACTAAGCGGTGTCAGATGTTATCTGCAAAACTTTCGGAACTTATGTTTCGAGAATAATATTTAAACACCATCTTTTGAATGTAAAACTCGTTTTTAATAGCATTTTTCTTTTATTTGTCATTTAACGTTTTATGGTCTTGTAAGAATGAAGATATTATAAAAATTCAAGAAGGATTTTTATAATTTTCCGACAGTCGTTGCGCCGACACGGTGACTGCTGGATCAAGCACCTGAAACAGAGAGCATCCGACCACGGTACGAAGTTAAGTTACTTCTCCCCTCTGTAGCCCCATAGTATGCGCGCATGACATTTTCGTTGACAGTTTGTGTCCACTTCATGCGCTGCACACTTCACTACTGGACTCACGTCTGGAGCAGGTTTCGGCAACTGCGAGGCGGAGCTGAGCGACGAACCCGAAGATGTTGGGTGTGTGTTATGCAGTAGGTAATCATGCACGAATTCGCGGCACCATTGCACTATTCTCCGTGTCATATAATCTTATTGGTATCTTCTTTCATTCTGTTATTATAAGGTTGTAATGTTTTGATTGAATATTATGGATGAACTGTAGGCTCTTTTGTGGCTTGTGGAACCATTTAATAAAACATTTTGCATAATTTAATGATTAAAATATTGAAAAGAAACATACACGGATTTTTTTTTTTTAATGTCTACTTGACATCCGGGCCATAGATGGTCACTTCCCGTGACCCAAAGGCTGGTTTTAACCTTGGCCAGAGGTCGAGTATTGCCATACAACGTGGCAATTACGTCAGTGTCTTAGGTACATTACCAGTCGACAGCAATGCGGATGAGTTTTTCGACGCTTTGTTTTAGTTTATTCTTTTTAGTTAAGTTACGATATAGGAAACTTGTATTTTTTTTAATTTATGTAATCTTCTCATCAATACATAATAATATTATAAAAACTTGAGGTTTGTTACTCGCCAGTTTATAGAAGGATTTAATACTTTTAAGTAGATAGTCGCATGTCTTTTTGAGCAGTATTGCTTTATAGTATAGGTTTATAATTATTATTGAACAGTCTCATTTCCGTATACGAAACTTATTTTTTTATAAATGATGTAGCTGCGGAACAACTTGTGTGTATACAGAATCAAATTTAATTAGCTGGCAATACTTTACCCAGGTGTTGGGTATCGTTTTTGAAAACGAATGAAAGAAATATCTGTTTCACAAAAAATTACAAAAACAGCTGATCAATTACGGGCATTGACCTTCGTCCATCGTATTATGTTTTTTTTTTGTTTTTTTTTGTTCCATTTGTTTAATATCGATACTCAAAACGTGGGTAAAGTAATGCCAGCTAGTTTAATTTGACCCCGTATAACAGGAGACCCAAATTTAGAGAGTTCGCTGTCATTAGCTATTACATCGTTCACGTTTTCGTTTTATCGACACATTACAAACACTGCTAGTCGTAATTTCGAAAAAAAAACCCCTTCCAAACTCTACAATTCCCCGATGCACCAAATGTCGATAAACACGCCATCACCACCCTATCCTTACCGGATTCGTGCTCATAAATAAAATATAGGTCGCGCCAGGTGATGGGTCCCACGTAAGCGGGGTCCACCTGAGAACGACGCCGACACCGATCGATGCATGCGCAACCCAATTTAAACATTTTTATTTTTATCTAGTGGACCACGTGGCTTGTGTTCTAAATTTCAAAATTAGTGTCATTCAGCCGTCGATTTTAGGCTGAATGTTTTATGTCTTGTCGAGGAACTGCATTCAATGAAATAAATTGTGAAAATTTATCCCGCGCAAAATTGACAGCTTGTCTGGTTCGCCGCAAATATTTCTCTGAACTTTTAGTGAAGTGGTCTGTGACACTTATATTATATCGTATTTCACACGTAGTAGTACTGCAAATTAGTTTTTGGGGAATCACAGACTTTAAAGGCCACCATTACTAGCCTATATCGGCGTATTTTAACTGAAGGGCCTTGTAGCTTAGCAATAAAAGCTGCACGGTTGGACTTGCTGCGTTTGTCCGTGGATGACCATCTTTTCATAGCAAAACACCTGTGTGCCTCTGGCTGTCGTTCGTAGATCTTTGATAGTCGTTACGGGTAGCCCGAAAGTCTGACAATCAGTCTTAAACTCAAACTCAAAACATTTATTTCAATTAAACCAATTACAGGCACTTTTGAATTGTCAGGGTCGGTGGGTTAGAAAGATGAAACTAGTTGCCCTACCTATGGAGAAGAACGGGCAAGAAACTCCATGGACACTCTTTTAAAATCATGATATTGTTACAAAAAGTTCGATACATCATTATGTTGAAATTATAAATGTGAGAACGATGTAAAAGACGTGCACACATTGACATACTATTTCAATCAATGGGTGCACATTAAAAGCGTCCGTAACTTCCCAACGGATATCGTATTGGGTACCCAGTACCTGGGTTGCGGTGGTCAGATAGGCAGTCGCTCTAAGTAATAATGAAATTCAGCTGCATTCGTTTATACTGAAAGCCGACCCCAACGTGGTTGGGAAAAGGCTGAGCTGATAATGATTTAGAACTGAGATTTAGAAGCAATACCACAACGATAATGCATTTTGGATAGTCTATAGTTTCTTAATTTTAGGGCATAAACAGCAATACGGTTTACATTAATGATTAATGACAGTAATAAAATAATAAATCATACCAACAAGCTCTGAACTAACATTTTACTCAGATTAATGAGAATTATGTAATTCTAATTTAATATAAAATACAATATTAACTTTATTATGGTAGATTTGCATATTTGATTGACTAAATTAATATTTGGTTACAAAACATTAATTACAGTAGACCTAAATGTTTTTTAATTTGTTATTTTAAACACATAAAAGTTAAGTAATTAAAAATGTGAATTATATTGAGTTTCACAGATGAGTTGTTTTTGTAAGGGTCCCGTTTGTCCACTCTTTTAATATTACTGTAGATTAGTGTTCTCGTAGTTCGGAATATACATAATTGTGCTGTTCCCATACTACGTCCATCATGGTCAGAGGTCTCGATTGACATTCGAATCGATCGACCTTTTGAAGGAGGGGGTCAAGTAGTTGGTCTCTGCTGCCGTTCGTGGATCTTTGACAGTCGTTACGGGTCATCAGAAGCCCGAAAGTCTGAGAACCAGTCTTATCAAGTTATTGTTATTATTTGGTTAGACATACTAGCAGCTAATTAGCTGATGCGTATGTATCAAAAAGCTTGGAGATATTTAATCTGTCTAATCTATTCTAGAAACAGTTAAGTTGTATCGTATTACACAATAACTGGGTTTTAGTGGTCAGGTAGGAATTCCCTCATCATGTAAAAAATACCTACCCCACACCAATTTGGGCACGCCACGATTGCGGCGGTAAGTCCCCTCTTTGAGGAGTGGTTCGAGAGAGACACGGTTGTTTCGGGAGGTTCCTGTTTCGGATAGGGCGGGAGGAAACGCCCGGGTGTTTCCACTGCGAAGATCGCCCTGAGGACACGGTGGAGCACACGGTGGCGGTCTGCCCTGCTTGGGCGGAGCACCGCCGTGTCCTCATGGAGGCGATCGGCGGCGGCGATCTCTCGCGTCCGGCCCTGGTCCAGGCCATGGTACGGAGCGAGAGGGCATGGGGAGCCGTCACCTCCTTCAGCGAAGCAGTGATGCTCGCGAAGAGGGAGGCGGCGCACGTGAGGGAGAGGCAGCATATGCGCCCTCGCGACCCCAGCCGCCGCAGGATACGGAGACGCCCTGGGCGTCGGGAATCCCAAGCCGATTTCCGGCCACCGTAGGCATGGGCTTGCGGACGGCGAGTAATGGGTAGCTCGCTGTCCGGTAAGGACCAAGCCCAAGTCGACGGCACGTTGTGTTCCACGCGCGCCTCAAAGAGATGTCAGCACAAAAATGATGGGGCCTGCAAGGGCCGATGCCTGTCAGGGGTGCGGGTTCGTTTGAAAGAGATACCACAGCCCCTGGCATACGGGCTACTGAAGGAACACGGGTGGGTTTTAGTCAGTAAAAGTCTGACACGCCCTCCTGCTCCACCCAGAGCGGGAGAAGTTATTTGATGATTTCCCAGCCAAAAAAAAAAAAAAAAGCTGCATCTGTTAGAATGAGGGCCGATTCCAATTAGGATAATTATGGTGATCGCTTTCGGTAGTGATAAGCCTGAATATCAGAAAACGGGCATATATCGGCACCCTGTGTCCTTAGGCTGATATTTAGCCGCATAATTTGAGACAGGCAGCAAAACCAAGTATCGGAAAAGTCACAGTTGATATTGGTGAAAAGATATCTTAGAAAAAAAACCTATGCTCTACGCGATAGGTAGGTATTATAGTTTAAACCCAGTTCTTCACCGATTTATATGCATTTGATAGTAATTTTAATTAAAATTAATTATCTATGCTTGTTTACAACTCATTGATAGACGGCAAATTTCCAATGTAGCCAACCTAAGCAAATTGGCCCAAATCTGTGAACCTGACATAATCTGTGGTTAGAACTACAAATTGGCTTAGATTGAACATGGTTATTGGAGTCTATCTAACTAGATATTAATTGGGGTTTTGTGGTTAATGGAGACTGACAAGCCATCCCCTTAATGAGCTATTAGTTTTACTTAATCCACGTGTGAAACCTGAGACCTAATGGGGTTAGCGCACATCGGTTTGTTTGGCAGTGACAACCGCGCCGCGCTGCGCCTTCCCAGGGTGCTTACTCTCGAATACAATTCCGATAGATCGACATTGGAATTGTCAGTCAAACGTCAGGGATTGGCTAGACTCAGTCCCTCTTATTACAAAACAAGATTTTTCTTTAGGTATGGTTTAAACCATCGAGCCTGTTTTGAAATAAGAACTTAAAACTGAAATAGATTTACAGCTCCTTTTACAAAACTGACAATTTAGCACTGGACTAACTTGTCAGTTTTGTAAAAGGAGCTAGCTGTATTTCGATTTCAGTTAGGTTCTTATTTAAAAAACAGGCTCGACGGTTTAAACCATACCTAAAGAAAAACCTTGTTTTGTAATAAGGGCAAATGAGTCCAGTCAATCCCTGACGTTTAACTCAACCAACTGACGTTTGACCAATGTCGATCTATCGGAATTATATTCCAGAGTAAGCACCCAGCACCCTAATTGCGTAACTCACGATTAATCATACTTGGTTTCGTTTTCACAGTTCAACAATATTCATTGCGTTATTTACGTTGTTAAGCAGACACTTTTTCGAACATATGAAGCAATGGTTTAACAATCCGTTTCAAAACGATACAGATTATGATGAATCGGGAGTTACGCAATTAGGGTGCAGGTCCGCGCCGGTTATGTGAATGAATTAAAACTAACTGAAGGATTTAGAGACATTTTTAATTTGCTCCTTACAAAAATACTGTGATCGTCAATTTTTTCGCCAAGCATGATGATTATAGCAAATTGGCTCTTAAATCGTCATTTGGATTCCCTTGGTCCTTGATTAAAAAGCGTTTAAAAATTGATATAAAAAACCCCGAACTGCCGAATTTAGCTGATGATAATATCTGTATGTTTCTTATGAAACAACGTTTAGATTACCACTCTTTGCAGACAAATAAATGTTCTTGTTAACCCCTTTTTTATTTTTATTAATAATGTAGGGGAAGGGGGGCAACATTTAAAGTCCAGTATAAAGCCTCGTATTCATGGTTAACATTTTGTTTAGCAACATGGTTTCACAAACATTTTGCCGAGTTGCTGTCAACATATTGCGGTCAACACTTGTGTTGCGGAGTTGATCACGCCATGTTGTAGAGATGACACCCGGCGAGCGAAAACATCAGTTTATCAACAAATGTTGACGTGTGTGGAATTTTTCTTCGAAATTTATATGGGACCAACTTCGAGGTATACCCTTTCCAATAAAAAAAGAATTATCAAAATCGGACTACTCTGGAAAAAGTTATGCGTGGTCATACATAAAAAAAAAAAAATATATACGCGTCGAATTGAGTAATCTCCTCCGTTTTTTCGTCGGTTCGAAAAGGTAGTTTCGAGAAAACCGCTAAACCTTTTTGACACAGGATTTTTTTATAATATGGTGGACTATTTAGTGCCACGAGGGCTAAGTGATAACATAGATTGAGTTTTGAAACAAAAACATATTATTTAGTTTAATGAATTCAAAATAAAAGAATTTCTTTAAACTCATAGCTGTTACTGCACGCAAAACGGTACACATATGCAGATTAAAATGCGCTAAAAATACAATAAAAATGCAAGAAACGAGATCTTTCATTTTAATGACATCAAAAAGTTCGTCTGCATCGTTGACAACGGGAAAAGGGCCCAAAAGGCTGGCAACATTGCTGATTCTTTGGCCGATATATTAGCGTTCTCTGGTCACGCTTGACAATTATTGGGCACGCCACAATTGCAGCGGTTGTCCTCTCTTTGAGGAGTGGATTTAGAGGCGCCACGGCGTCCTCACCTTCCGCCTGACGCAGGTCTTAATTGGATACCGTTGTTTCGGGAGGTTCCTGTTTCGGGTAAGGCGGGAGGAAACGCCCGTGTGTTTCCACTGCGTAGATCACCCGGAGGACACGGTGGAGCATACGGTGGAGGTCTGCCCGGCTTTGGCGGTGTACCGCCCTGTCCTCGTGGAGGCGATCGACGGCGGCGATCTCTCGCGTCTGGTTCTGGGGGCCTACTCCCTGAGCACGAAGTCCGCCGTTTCGGTCAAAGTAACTGGCGTTTTCGTATCACTTACGGACAGAAGATTAGTTTGGAGCTCGAACTAAGAATGAATGAAAACACGATTTGACGGCTGTCCCTACTCCCGATATGTTTTTGCCCCTCCAAAAAAGTTAGTTGAGTGGCTGTAGGATTCACTAAGAAGTTTCGAACTACTTTCGGACGGGCCTGTATCTTCGTTGATGGAAATAGAGAGTAGGACCTCTGGTCTAGGCCCTGGTGTTATGTCCACTTCAATGTTATCAAACTAACTATAACAACCAGGCTTTGGGGTTGATATTGCAGATATCATGAAAGAAGAAGAGGAGCTATCGACACCTAAGAGTGTATTCCTATTACCTAACAGACAGACGTACTCGTAGTACGTAACTTCAAGTCTAGAAACTCGCTCTTTTTTTTCAAACTCAGTAGGTGTTAGACTTATTAGACTCTTGTAGTAGAAGAAGCTGTAGGTAAATCCGGTGTATTAACCAGGTATTTCAATGCGGGCAAGATGCGGTACTCCATACCCCATCTTGCCCACTTATGTCCAGTTTAATTAAAAACTGAACCTCTAAAAACACCCCCCCGAGTGGGTTCTCGCATTGTCGTTGCGGGGGGGCTCAGTAACCGTGGTCTCCCACCCACGGTGAAGCCAAGAGGAACCCAACGGTGGGGCCGCTCGTCAGGGCTTTTACCTTCAAGCCAACGACGTAGCGGCCAAAAAGTAGGTTGTGGTGAGGTGCACCGCAACTGAGGTGGGCCGCGATGTCGAATGGGAGGCATCGCGGCTGAGGGTTACAGGCTGCGGCAGAAGAGGAGTGCCGGTGCTTCTGAGCAGCGCTCTTCCCTTCCGTGGCCTGGACGGGGCCGCCACCGTTTGATGGCGGACGCGGTGGGGCCGCAGGGGAAGAGGAGTGTCGGTATAGCGTCAGCCGCTCTCCCTATCCCCTGCGGCCGAAAAGTGGTAGACGGGACGGCGCGTTGTGTTCCACACGCGCGCCGTCAAAGATGTCAGCAACTACTGGTGGGGTCCGCAAGGGCCGATGCCTGCCAGGGGTGCGGGTTTGTTCGAAAGAGATACCACAGCCCCTGGCATACGGGCTACCGAGGGAACACGGGTGGGTTTTAGTCAGTAAAAGTCTGACACGCCCTCCTGCTCTACTCAGCAGGAGAAGTCATTTGATGATTTCCCACCCAAAAAAAAAAAACAGTGTCTCACACACAGATAAACAAACGCTTACCTGCAAGCGTAATCGTTGGCGAATATGAATAACTTTATTTGTAATCTGAAATGATGCTATTTACAGAGCAAACACGTTCGGAATAAAAAAACGCTAAAGAAATTGCCAAAAACAATATTTTTCAATTTTACAACTAAAAGCGTAGTATTGTGTTCCAGCGACTTCACCGTGGTGGCCTGTCATGGTGGCGCGGAGTCCAGGGCAAGAACGATCGTGGTTGGTCAATTAGTTAACCCCGTCGTGCCTCGGAAATCACGTTAAGCTGTTGGTTCCGGTTGTCATTTGTGGATCTTTGACAGTCGTTACGGGTCGTCAGAAGCCTGAAAGTCGACAACCAAGTCTTACCAAGGGGTATCGTATTATCCAGTAACGGGTTGTGGAGGTCAGATAGGCAGTCACTCCATGTAAAATACTGTTATACAGCAGCATCCGGTTAGACTGGAAGCTGACCCCAACATAACTGGGAAAAGGCTAGGCAGATGATGAGTGTCTCTGGTTTTGTGTTTTCTTTTTTGTTACATACTTCCGAAATTAACGTTATTTTCCACTTTGTCGTGTTTTTTTAAGTCGATTTCTTTTTAGTTAAAAAGCTTTTTTAATCTATTAACAAATAATTCACACTCTAAAGCAACTTCACTAAAGAAGTCCTCAATAAATCCCAAAGCATCTTTATCTGCAAAAACTTGGTATCAGCTGCGGAGGTCGGATCTCGTAAATTCGTCACACGGCTTTAGCAGACAGTCCAACAATACAGACAGAACATACACTTGACAAAATATTTTAAACACAGGATTTAAGGGTGTTGGGTACAGCTTTTGTAAATATGCAGTTAAGGATAGGAAATTGAAAACAGCAATGCATTAATCTGTCAAATCCCGGTTAATGAGACATAATTAATTTTCTATTGTAATGGCCCCTCCAAAACACAATTATTAACAATAAAAATTAAAAAAATCGTATAGTTACATATAGACGTAGCTTATGTACTTTTATCTTAATGATTGGCCCCAAATAGTGAGAAGTGGAAGGAGAGTAGGGAGGCGTTAGCCCTGCAGTGGGAAAATACAGTATCAAAAAAAAAAAAAAAACGTGTGGCACTCGGAGACTGCCACCGTAAAGCTATTGCATAGCATTTTTTATCAACTTATGCAATTATAATTATTTAACCTCCTTGATAAAAACCGAGAGTGCGTTTAAGAATCTTATAATAATAATTTAGAATTCCGTTATTTAGTAGACAACGTAATTAGGTAGAAAAGACCAAATTTGGGCTATCCAAAACGATATAAAATTATTTTTAGTAAATACAATCATAATGCAACCTTCCTTGCCTTGAATAGACTGCATAGACAATTAAAAGAATAAATAGATATCAGTTTGACACGTTTGACTTAAATGTCATAACAATAATATTATTATGATTTCTTAGAAGCCGACGTGGGGATGCACCGAGATGTGGTCTCAGTGGACAAGGGACTCACCCCGCTCTCCTTGGCTAACGAGAACTGGCGCAAACCTAAAGTATTAGATACTAATGACCGCAGGGAGGTATGGCAGGGCAAAGAGCTTCACGGGTGCTTTTATCGGGTCCTACATGGACCTGATGTAGACTTCTTAGCGTCCGTATCCTGGTTACGATTCAGTGATGTCTTTGCAATTCAAACTTCGTCCATGAAGTTATGATGACGAACAACTACCGGAAATATATTGTGAAGGATGGCACGGTTGACATCTGTCGGGCATGCCACCGTCCGGGGGCATCAATCCGACACATTATTTCTGGCTGTTCTCGTCTGGCTAACGGAGACTACTTGCATAGGCACAACCTTGTAGCCAGGATTATCCACCAGCAACTTGCTCTGAAATACAGTCTTGTGGATTCGGAAGTACCGTACTATAGGTATGTGCCCGACCCAGTTCTCGAAAATGGCACTATCACATTGTATTGGGATCGATCTATCATCACTGACCGGACTATTGTTGCCAATAAGCCGGACATAGTGGTGATAGATCGACTAGAGCGTCGCACAATGATTATTGATATAGCAGTCCCACATGACGAGAACCTCGTGAAAGCTGAGCAAGATAGAAAAATCAAGTATCTTGACCTGGCACGCGAGGTTGTCGACATGTGGGATGTGGATACAGCAGTCATTGTGCCGATAGTCGTGACGGCCAATGGTATAGCCAAGAGCCTCGACCAACACCTCAGGAGGCTCTCGTTAGGCAGCTGGTTCAAGGGCTTGATCCAGAAAGCAGTTATACTGGACACGGCGCGTATAGTGAGGAGGTTCCTCTCTCAGCAGCCCTGACCACCGGTAGCTTGGACCCTGTTCCCGATACCGGTGGGCTACTATTTTTTATATTTTTAAATGTTTTTTTTAATCATTTTTATAAAAATATTTAAAAATATACTGAATATGTATAAAAGAAAATAAACGAATAATATTATTATGTAAAAAGATGGAAAATTCTATGTAAAATAAGGTAATTTTAAATAGACGAATCGTTTAAGACCGATTCGCAGAGTACTAATACAGAAAACAAAGTGTAAAATTTAAATAATGTAAAAGGATAAGTCGTAAAAGGATACTAAAACATAAAGATGATGTGGATGAATGAAAAAGAAGCGTAAGTACAGTATCAGGTAATAAACAGATACTATACCCCCAGTATGAAATGGCTAAAATACTGCTAAAACGGTAAGAAAATTTCATAAAATATCCATAAATATACGATGTTGTGTATGAAAATTCAGATAAAGCAGTCAAAATTGCAATTTTAACATGTCATTCCTCCGTTGCTATGCAACAGTCCGACCTGTTGCTAGGGTGTTAGGTTATTTTCGTTACGGAATTTCTGGGTTCGGTCTCCACGCTCAAGGCCCGCGATAGAAGCTATGCAATAGCTTAAAAACTTATCATAATCTGACAGCCCATACACTGTCAAGTGTCAAGTAATTACAACAATTACTTTTCTATCGTAATCAGACTCAATCCCCCTTATTACAGAACAAGGTTTTTCTTTAGGTAAGGTTTAAACCTTCGAGCCTGTTTTTTAAATTAGAACCTAACTGAAATCGAAATACAGCTCCTTTTACAAAATTGACAAGTTAGTCCAGTGCTAAATTGTCAGTTTTGGAAAAGGAGCTGTAATTCTATTTCAGTTTTAAGTTCTTATTTCAAAAACAGGCTCGATGGTTTAAACCATACCCAAAGAAAAACCTTGTTCTGTAATAAGGGGGAATGAGTCTGCCTAACAGACGAGTTGTGTAAAGCACATGTAACAGTTGTACAGTTGTTGATCCGTTTCATAATTCTCTTGTCCTGATCCGAATCAAAATCAAAATCAAAAGTCATTTATTCAAACTAGGCTGGTGTCAGCACTTTTTGAATATCAAAAATTACAAAAGACAGTTCCCCAAAAACGCCCACCCTTCGACACTTCCTAGTGCTTTTGCTGGGAAGAAGAAGTGGCGCAACAAACTCCCCAGCAGCACAGCTGTCTGTTATGTTAGAAGAACTTGATTTTATACAATGGTAGGATACGAAATATAAAAATGTAAAATTGTTCTAGATATAATAGACCATTTTTGTGATCGGCGAGACATGTCTTTTTCTTCAATACTTCTCTAGTAGTCATCAACTCGTTAGCCATCCCCTTTCTAACCATATCATCATTCATACAGTCCATCCATCGTTTCTTTGGTCTCCCCCTACTCTTATAGCCATCGACATTCATGCTCAAAACTTTCCTCACGAAATTTTCCTCATTCCTCCGTATCACATGCCCATAAAATGACGACCGTTATGTTGATCGGTTTACGTCAAAACATTAATTTGAAACGCTAGCGCCGCCCCCCGGTGATAGTGCGAACTTTATAAAGTTCGGTTTAGACCGCGCCAGTTGTCACCACACTCGTGACAGCTCAGACATGAATAACTGCCTTAGCTTGTCTGGTCCTAGTTGAGCGGAAGATAAGTTATGGTAGCTGTTTTTTTTTGTTTTGTTGTGTAGGAATTTAGGGAAACTTTTTGATTTTGTCTATGGTTTAATGTATTCAGAAACGGTCGGGAATCATCGTTGTTAAATAATTTGCAACCGTATTATGCTTTTTTTACTTGTCCACGCAGTCCCTCGACTGGGAAAAGGCCTCTCTCAACTCTTTCCATCTGATGCGAGATCGCGCGTCCTGATTCAGTTTTGACGGAACTTATACAGTTCGTCCCGCCATCTCTCATTATGCTTCAGGGCTTAATAGTAGAGAATGAGCAACAGCTCTCTCAAATTACTCTTGTTTTGACAACTGACAGATTGTGGGGCCCAAATACACTTACCCAAGGTTAAGATTATGTACAACTAAGATGTGTTGTCGAGGAAATTGAAACAGGCTACTTTAAAATATCATCTAATATGAAAACCGTTGTCTTCGCCACTTTGCCCTAATGCTTACCTATGATCGCTTAGTACTGTTAGAATGTATTGTTTAGGTAGCATATGAGCACTGATTAGATGAATTATTTTCTTGTCTCATACTTTCAGAGCGTCGTATTTCAGTAGTCGGTTTTTATTTTATATTATACTAGTTTTTGCCAGCGGCTTCGCCCGCGCGAAACTTTCATCCCCTATTTAAGGGCTTAGGGGTTGAATTTCTAAAAATCCTTCCTTATTCCTTGTCTGCATTATAAAGAGCACCTCTGTGCAAAATTTCAGCTTTCTAGGTCCAAGGGTTTAGGCTGGGCGTTGATGAGTCAGTCAATCAGTCAGTCAGTCAGGACTTCTCTTTTTATTTATATAGATTATTTCATTTTATTTCAGTAGTTTTTAGAACTTCCTTTTTACTAAAATTATTTAAGGGCTAAGTCACAATGTATGGGTATAGTTTGAAATGTGCTTACATTTGAAACCCAACACGGAAGCATAGAAAAACAGTTATGTTATTCTTCAGTTTATGTCCTCTAGATGGCGCCATATTCAATTTAATGTGACGTCATATACCAGCGGACGATCAACACGCTTCCAATTCCAACGATACCTCGTCAAATTATGATAAGTAGATTAGAAGTTCTGAGGGAACAGATGAACATACATAGGTCCCCACCTGCATTACATACAAACATACACCTCTCCATAATCCTCCTGTTTGCTTCGCCGTAGTCAGGTAAAAAATAATTATTAATCCGTCAATAAAATTCAATCAACGACAAAGATCCCAGTCACTTGACTGACATACGTGAAAAAAAAAATAGAACGAAAAATAGAGTTGGCACTTTGACATTTAGTTTAAATCGTCAATCACGCTGGGATGAGATTAAAAACTTTTTCAATTACGAACTAATCGCGTGTAGGTGTTCCACACATTATAAAATTTAAAAAAAAAGAAGAAAATAACATGGCGTCGGACTAAATAATGGAGGGAAAGATCGCGGTGTAATATTTTTTGTCGGTTTAATCCAGGGCTGCCTCGTTCCAAACAATTAAAGCTATCCGCTTAAATCCCAGACAACTTGATGTATGGTCTGCACGGAAAACTTGACGGGCAAGAAAATAGCTTATTATTTTGTTTAAAATGCTAACGTTTGAACCATTGCAAACTCTGATGGAGGCAGAGACAAAGATGTCTCTAGATTATGATGATGTTACGGAACCTTCAACGGAACGAATGATTTTGTCATCATCATTACCTGCTTCTGTAATGGGGGATCAATGCTTAAGTTTATTGGAAAGGCTTTCTGACAATGACAGCAAAATAGTTTAGCAGAGTGTTTTTAATTCGGCACCAAAGTAACTCATTTGAATCTAAAACTGAACGCATAAAACGATGCCTAAGTACTTAGGGCGAATTTCACCAACGAAGCTGAATACGATCAGAACATAAAGCCGCGTGCTAGAGCTGTCCAGTGTGGACAACAGTCATAATAATAATGACAGTGACAGCTCTTGAACGCGGCTTAGATGTCCGAGATGATCATCGATCACAATAATCAAATGTTTATGTTGTTTAGTGCGAATTTCACCAATGTCTGACTCCAGATCAGAAGGTTGCGTGTTCATATCACGTCGGGGTCACCAGTATAGAGGTATGAGGAACAGGGTGTAAAGTTCGCTCAGCCTCTATTGAAAAGGAGGATCCTCCGACCAGACGGGTATTGTGTCTGGTCATCATAGATGTCATTTTAAGCGAAGCTGTTATAACAACCAATGTAGTACCATTATCTTAGATCACTATAATACTCCCTACGCACCTCACAAGCACGTTGAAGTCTCGTTTATCGTCCACAAACTATTACGAGTGTTGTTGAAACTAGCGCCGTTCAGAGTTACCCTGCAGGAACTGTAGAGGGCCCAGCATAATGGTCTGTACTCCACAGCTTAACTTTAGCAAGTTAATGAATAATAAAGGGATAATATCTTGACTTAACTGTGCTTAGGGATCACCGCGAACGAAAGGTCTACTTTTTTTTTTAATCTTGATTTTTTTCATTCACTGTCACGACGCACATGTGTCTAGAAGCTAAAAAATTTGCGCAAGTGTGCCATATATAATGAAGTATAGTACAAACGAAGGATTTTGAAAAAAACATCCCCTATAGAGGTTAAATCGGACACACGGCTTATACACGTTAGAAAATTTTAAGGGAAAATGGCCCAAAAATATGTCGGTAACGACATTGAATCTTCTACTCACAACAGAGACAACCTACTGCGATTACCAATCATTTAAAGCATAGACAAATCAGCATACAATGCTTCAGCTGTTGGGACACAGACTTCATCCTCCGAAAAGGCTATAATCTACCACACGAGCCTATTCCAGGTTGATGGATGTCACATGTCTTTGAACTTTTTACTCTAGGACTGGCCGGTTTCCTCACGATGTTTTCCTTCACCGTTTTGAGAGCAGTGATGACGAAATTATTTACTCAAAGTAAAGCGCCTGTCATGGTTCGAACCCACGACCTTGCACTAAAGTCTCGGCCACTATGCCACCACTGCTCTCAGTGTATATGCCTACGATAAAAGCTGTAATCAGAACAAGTTTTATCTTCCAGTTTAATTTTAACATACCACGTCTAATGGCTGAATCCTATCATTTACAGACCGTTATTGGTTCAAATTAAGACTCTTGTATCTTCACCAATGATGAAGCAAGACCTCATAGGTTTGCATAATAGACCCTCCCTTATGTAAGTAGCTATTAAAATTAGGTTACGAATCTCGTTATATGCCCAGTTTGGCAATAAACAAAACGATCCGAAGTTTTTGGCGGGATCGCGTTGGAACATGTCGCACGAATTTTCATTTTCATGAAATTTCGTGAAATTGCGAATTAAATTGTATAATTTTGGTAGTGAATTATGCAATTTAGTTACGTGTGAGTGCACAAGTGTGGTGAAGGTGAAAATAAATGACTAACGTGGACTTTTCGTGTTCCCCCAAAAACTCCTAATAGGTTATTGTAAAGTTACTCCCGCTTTACAATAACTTTGACTTGATAGACTATGACATTTTTGTTTTATAACGGGCCATTTACTTGATCGTAAATTTAAAAATTATTTGACACTGGCCAAATGCACAAATCATGCGAAGCCAAAAAAAAAAAAACAGATGTCCTGATCGTGTTGAATTTCATTAGTGAAATTCGCCTTTAAACGCCAAACTTGTAAACTGAAAACATCGGTAATACCGCAAAATAACAGACAATACAATTAAGTTTCCACGTAAAACTGCACCAATCACAATTTCAACATGACTATCATTATAATACCGATTTCGCAACAGTTATAAAATACTAGTTCCATTTTTGGGAACTGTGATTGCTGTCCCTACAATTCGTAGGAATTAATTTCGTATGTTAAAAGTAAAACGAGCGAGGATTACTTTGGTGGTATTAAGTAGGCGTTAAAAATCCCGGTGGTATGAGTGTATGACTATATCTGTAGCTACGTTCATATTGGATCAGGTATGGAGTTACGGAGATGGGTAATGGATATCAATTTTCGCGTTCTTTTAGTGTGCCTTGTATTACCGTGTTCGGTTTTATGTAGACTTGCCGATACGAAAACGATTTTGTGGTCTTCGTAAACATGATCAATGTGAAAGTGGTGAACCATGTGTGTGTGAAACAGTTGGACCTTGTTGACAGCTCTGAATTGTCCTCTCATACCTATTATCAGTATAATCTGAAAAAAAAAAGCCATTTTTTTTAAGAGTAACCATGGAGTTTCTCGCCGGCTCTTCTCCATAGGAAGCGAAAAATTAGAACCATGCACCTAGCTTCTGACGTGTCATAAGTGCCCCTGTTGGTTTATGTGAAAAAATATATTTTGATTTTGGTTTTGATGATGAATTAGGTACTTAGATTTCCTATTTGATATTACGTAGATACACATACAGAATCAGCTTGTAATGTTCCCACTGCTGGGATACAGGCCTCCTCGATATTAAATACTTAGTATACATCTATAATTTTGATTGTTTGCTTGTTTGCATTGAATAGGCTGCAAAACTACTGAACCGATTTGAAAAATTATTTCACTGTTGGGAAGCTACACTATCCCCGGGTGACAAGGGCTATATTTTATCCCCGTATTCCCACGGAAGCGGGAACTAAGCGGGTGAAACCGCGGGACGCTGCTAGTATCAGAATAAAAATATCCCGACCAACATCTCCATTATGTCCACTTCATTAAAACCAATAAAACAACAAAAAAAAATGTTGCGTCTCTTTCAAAATACCTACGTTGTTAATAGAATTATTTATAAGCGGATTAACTTGATATTGATAGATTCCTGTGTAAACATGGGCCGACCTTAATCTTTAATACTGTCCGCGGTCGGGATAGAATACTGATCCAGTTCCCAGGGAATTGATAAATCTACTAAACTAGTCTTTTGTCATCGATTGAATGTGCGTAAACAGGTAACAAGATAGAGCGAAATGAGACCTGTGGTATTTAAAGAGACTGATGCTCGTTTCCCATAAAAAATCGAGGAACATACATTAAAAAAAAAACATATAGTGGAACATATAACCTTCTCCTTTTTTGGAAGTCGGTTAACAAAACGGGTTGATTTTTTTTTGTGTTTTGGCTTCGCACGGTTTGTGCATTTAGCCAGTGTCAAGTAATTAATCTTCAATAAAATTCTTTTCGATCAAGTAAATGGCCCGTTATCAGGCACTAAGTTACAAAAAGTCATAGTCGTCCAAAGTCAGTCAAGTCAAAGTTATTGTGAAGCGGTAGTAACTTTACAACAACCTGTTAGGAGTTTTTGGGGGGAACACGAAAAGTCCACGTTAGTCACTTATTTTCACCTTCACTACACTTGTGCAGTCACACGTAACTAAATTGGATAATTCACTACGAAAATTATACAATTTAATTCTCTATTTCACAAAATTTCATGAAAACGAACATTCGTGCGACATGTTCCAACGCGATCCCGCCAAAAACTTCGGATCGTTTTGTTTATTGCCAAACTGGGCATATAACGAGATTCGTAACCTAATTTTAATAGCTACTTACATAAGGGAGGGTCTATTATGCAAACCTATGAGGTCTTGCTTCATCATTGGTGAAGATACAAGAGTCTTAATTTGAACCAATAACGGTCTGTAAATGATAGGATTCAGCCATTAGACGTGGTATGTTAAAATTAAACTGGAAGATAAAACTTGTTCTGATTACAGCTTTTATCGTAGGCATATACACTGAGAGCAGTGGTGGCATAGTGGCCGAGACTTTAGTGCAAGGTCGTGGGTTCGAACCATGACAGGCGCTTTACTTTGAGTAAATAATTTCGTCATCACTGCTCTCAAAACGGTGAAGGAAAACATCGTGAGGAAACCGGCCAGTCCTAGAGTAAAAAGTTCAAAGACATGTGACATCCATCAACCTGGAATAGGCTCGTGTGGTAGATTATAGCCTTTTCGGAGGATGAAGTCTGTGTCCCAACAGCTGAAGCATTGTATGCTGATTTGTCTATGCTTTAAATGATTGGTAATCGCAGTAGGTTGTCTCTGTTGTGAGTAGAAGATTCAATGTCGTTACCGACATATTTTTGGGCCATTTTCCCTTAAAATTTTCTAACGTGTATAAGCCGTGTGTCCGATTTAACCTCTATAGGGGATGTTTTTTTCAAAATCCTTCGTTTGTACTATACTTCATTATATATGGCACACTTGCGCAAATTTTTTAGCTTCTAGACACATGTGCGTCGTGACAGTGAATGAAAAAAATCAAGATTAAAAAAAAAAGTAGACCTTTCGTTCGCGGTGATCCCTAAGCACAGTTAAGTCAAGATATTATCCCTTTATTATTCATTAACTTGCTAAAGTTAAGCTGTGGAGTACAGACCATTATGCTGGGCCCTCTACAGTTCCTGCAGGGTAACTCTGAACGGCGCTAGTTTCAACAACACTCGTAATAGTTTGTGGACGATAAACGAGACTTCAACGTGCTTGTGAGGTGCGTAGGGAGTATTATAGTGATCTAAGATAATGGTACTACATTGGTTGTTATAACAGCTTCGCTTAAAATGACAATCTGACAGAGTTACTCATGTCTCATTTACAACATGTCATCTGCGTAGACATTTCCAACTATTTTTTAGCGGCTTCCGGGCTAACCTGCTGAATACCAGTACTTTACGTCGAGCGACTGCCTATCTGACTTCCTCAACCTTGTTACTGGCGACGAGACCCTATCTGGGTACGTAGGTGCAACTAGCGCCGAGCGCGCCGTGTAATAAAATTCGTGAGTCAAAGAAATCCTTTTAAATTTAGAGTAAAAGTTAAGAGATTTCGCTCAATCTTAATTAATGTGTTTCTTATTAGTTAATTTAACTTGATCTCAGTACTAATGTTAATATAAATAAGAATCTGATCAGATTGTTTTAAGTAGAATTATAAGAAATATTTGTCAATAATGTAAGGAAATGCGTAAGTTCAAAATTAGGTGTCTCATTTCTGAATTGATTTTAATTTATTTTTGTTGTTAACAATATAATAAGTGTGTGCATAAAACCATTTTTCCAGTTTGAATTTTGTGAATCAGACCACGGGGTAATTTTTCGGTGGGTAATCATCAAATAAAAAAAAATACAGTAGTAGGTATGGAATAGCATGGATGTAGGGTTTTTCTTTGAGGATGGAAAATCATCAAATAACTTCTCCCGCTCTGGGTGGAGCGAAAGGGCGTGTCAGACTTCTATTGACTAAAACCCACCCGTGTTCCTTCAGTTGTCTGTGTACCAGGGGCCGCGATATCTCTTTCAAACAACCCGCACCCCTGGCAGAAATCGGCCCTTGCGTATCCCACCAGTTGGCATCTCTTTGAAGCGTGCGTGGAACATAACGCGCCGTCGCGTCGACTCGGGCTTAGTCCTTACCGGACAGCGACCTACCGATTACTCGCCATCCACAAGCCCGCGCCTACGGTGGCCAGGAATGGGATTCCTGGGATTCCCGACGCCCAGGGCGTCTCCTGCGGTGACTAGGGCCGTGAGGGCGCATAAACTGCCTCTCCCTCAGGCGCACCGCCTCCCTCTTCGCAAGCATTACTGCTTTGCAGAAGGAGGTGACGGCTAGTCATGCACTCTCGCTCCGTAACATGTCCTGGACCAGGGCCGGACGCGAGAGATCGCCGCCGCCGATCGCCTCCACAAGGACACGGCGGTACCCCGCCCAAGCCGAGCAGACCTCCACCGTATGCTCCACCGTATGCTCCACCGTATCCTCAGGGCGATATCCGCAGTGGAAACACCCGGGTGTTTCCTCCCTCCTTATGCGAACAGGAACCTCGGAATGTGAGGACGCCGTGGTGACTCTCAATCGTTCCCTCAAAGAGGGGGACTTACCACCGCAATTGTGGCATGCCCAATCGGACCACGGGTTCCAAAGTTATCGAAATTTTGTGTAACAAAATTTACCTACTAAAACAATGATTTTATAAGTAAGTTTTACACTTATAATATCATTGTACTAAAATACTTGTTTTGATAGTTATTTTTGTACTTTCTATGTTAAATATTAATAAAGACGAAAGATTTGATTGTTTGCATTGAATAGGCTCCGAAACTACAGAACCGATTTGAAAAATTCTTTCACTGTTCGGAAGCTACACTGTCCCCGGGTGACATAGGCTTATTTTATCCCCGTATTTCCACCGGAACTACGCGGGTGAAACCGCAGGGCGCTTGCTAGTAAATAATAAATAAATAAGGGCTCTATGGGAGTAGTGGTGGCCAAGTGGTAAAGGCCGCGACTTACGAGTTGTAGGTCGTGAGTTCGAACCCAGACAGGCGCTTTACTTTGTGTAAATTATTTCATCACCACTACTCTCAAAACGGTGAAGGAAAACATCGTGAGGAAACCGGCATATCCTAGAACCAAAAATTCGAAGACATGTGACATCTACTAACCCACACTGGGCCCGCGTGGTGGATTATGGCCCAGTCCCTCTCACCAAGAGGAGGCCTGTGTCCCAGCAGTGGGAACATTATAGGCTGATGATGAAATAAGGGCTCTATAGATTTCGGCTGAAAAAAATATGACACGTAAAATCGGTCCAAAAACCGCGAGCCTCCGTGAGCCACATAAAAGGCGTCCTGTTACGCCCACAAGCCAGGCGTCATTCCGACCTCGCCGCCGAGGTCCTTGCGCCCCGCGAAGACTCCGAATTAACCATGGCCCCCACCGACCTTTGCTCGTTGAAGTGCCAGCCCACGCCGCAGCTGAGCCTGCAAAGTTAAACTCACCGAGAAATAATAATAATGACGATTTGATCCAGCCTGTCCCAACTTGCTGTCCCTCTATCAGTGATGCCATGAGCCGAGGCCCGTACCCCACGGGGGTTGCCCTCAGCGAGCAGTCGCTTAGAAATCTAAGTCGTTTTACGCCCCTGGTTGGTTTCCTTAAGGCAACCACAGGAAAGTCCGGTTAATTAGTTACAGCCTCTCAAGGTCAACTATGAGCTGCCATTCAAAAAAAAGGCACAGGCCAGTCGCAGCTCAGCCACCGAAGAGGAAACAACAAGGAATGAACAAACCGAAATCTGTGGACACGACTGGAAGATATTCAAGAAGTTTTTTTTTTAATTTCTGCCTCCTCTGAAAAGTCTCCGTTTCCCCGAGGTCCTTCTGGGTCGTAGTACGTACAACGCGTTCAGGGGAGCGTGGTGACGGGCCGCCAGCAGAGCCGCTAGGTTCAGTGAGTAGGGAGCGCACGTCATTACGACCACAATAGTGGTATAAGGGCAAGAACGGGTGCTGACCGCGCCCATCGTCCGCTACAATGGTTCACTTTAGTAAGAGTGGTTGTCAGATATCGGGCTTCTGAAGACCCGTAATGATGGTCAAAGATAACCGAATAACACCTGAAACATAGACATTTTTCGTCGGTTATCAAAATAAAAATCAGCCGTTTCATAGAAAAGTGCAATACGCGATGAATATGTATGGACAAGATTTTTTTTTTCAAATAATCGTCGAAACATTTCAACGTAAGTGTTTCAGAATCAAAATTAAACTGTTTTACTTCACAAAAGCCTACATGGGCACTTATGAAACGTCAGAAGCTAGGTGCACGGTTCCAATTTGTCGTTTCACAGGGAGAAGATCCATGGTAACAGTTTGCACGTCGATGTCCTCCCCCACTGTAGATGCACCTATACTCAACCCTTCAGACAATACAGGCATGAAGATACGTAATGATAGAGAACAGTAAGTCAGTCATTTGATCTGAATTATGACAGTGACATGCGTACACATTCGTTCGTTCTCATTCATTTTCAAACAATACCCGTATGTACAAATAGTACGCTATGGTAGATTGGCCCCACAAATAAAACATCACGCTGCTACTGCAGTCGCTTTCTAGATTAAAAATATGTAAAAACTGTGGCCATATTTTTTGGCAATTGTTACTGGCCTATTCTGTCAATATAAAAAAAAATCGGGGAGGACTTTGTTCAGCATTCGAATGTTGAAATATTCCTCGTCGATTTTTTTGCCGTACCCCGTTGACTTATTATAAAGCATGTGGATAAAGTCTGGCCTAGCACATGCAAAAAGTTATTAATACATATTTGAAAATATTGATAATATTTGAATCCCACCATAGTTTTCGTTACTTTGCAAAACTAAGCAAATATTTAAATTCAAAAGATTTTATTTTGATTAAGTCATTCCTTTTTTCCAACTATGTTGGGGTCGGCTTCCAGTCTTACCGGATGCGGCTGAATACCAGTATTTTACATGGAGCGACTGCCTAACTGACCTCCACATCCCAGTAACTGGGTAATATGTAAGACTGGTTGTCAGATTTTCTGGCTTCTGACGACCCGTAACGACTGTCAAAGAGCCATTAATGACAGCTGGAACAACGGGTCAATGTGCTTTCCGAGGCACGGAGGAATTTTTGTATTTAAAGATGGTCACCCACCCACTGTCCAACCGCGGAAAGCATGGCTTAACCTGATCTATCAATACGTGCGGCTGTTATTACTTAGCCACAAGCCCCTCCGCTAAGTGCTGTATATTCTTACCAAAGAGGCTCTTCGGCGACATCTCTGTAACTAGACTGCTATTTACGTTAACATCACTACTGGAGGGACCAATCAAAAAGATGGGCAACTATAAGTTGGCAACACTGTCTTGTGCAAATTAACTCAAAGTTTTAACTGCACAAGTGCCAACCGCATCTAATTGGGCGGGACGTATTAAGAAGGTGAATTCAGAAGGTCCATATTTTAATTCAGGCCTAATATCTACTCCATTGAATTATGGTGTTTGTGTTGATGGTTGACGTGTTCGTAAAAAAGCTATGCTATGTTAAAAATGTTATTAGAGTGTCTCAAATTCTTCAACAGATACATTTTGACATCAAGTATTAAATATAAAATTCAATATAATCTGAATCAAATTGTTATAAAAGTCTAATTTGACTTCGTGACATAATTATACAATTATCTTCGGTCGGGGTAATTATTTTGAGATAGATCTTTTGAATTATTTTAAATTTAATGTTGACATTTTAAACGTTTTGTTTGTTAAATTCAAATTAAATTAATTATATTGCCTTGAAATTGGTTAAAAAAAATAACGTTTATTCATATTTGCACCCCATGGTAAGTGGCAAACATGGGCGAATCTGAATTTTTTTCTTTATGTTATCCTGCATGTAGTTTTTTATTGTTGTATACATGTTTGAGGGAATTAATCTCATCTTATTCAGAAGTAATATTTCTGAACTTCGCTGCCTGATGACACAAGTCGCTAACTAGACTTTTTGACCGTTCCACTTGTTGGTTAATTAAACTATTCAATTAGCGGGTTCCGCAACGGCTTGGGTTCTCTACGTAAATAATAAGTTAAAGAATTATGAGTGGTTGCTGTAAATGTGCTGGATTCTGAACTGAAAATGTTGAACTGCTTTCAACTTTTTTTGTAGTTTTTAAATTGTTTGTTTAATTATTGATTGGTAAAACTTTATGGACACTATATTTAGGAGCATTATAGACTGTCAATGGCATAGGTAAGTAAGAGAAGATCGTGGTTAAGTAATAATAGACGCACGGGTGGATCGATTTAAGCTTCGCTTGCCGCCATTGGTCCGTGGATGGGTAACCATCTTTACATATGAAGAACGTCGTTGGTCCGCTATCATTCATGGATCATTGACAGTAGAGTTATTAAGATATTTTTACGTCCGGACGTGGACTTAGTGTTCAACAATATAATTTTAGGAAAAATATTGTTTATTTTTTGAGGTGTTTTTTTTTTTGAGGGTGTTATTTACCATTACAGCGAGAGTATACAAACCCTTCCGCTGCTATCTAAGTGTGAAAATAAAAAATAAAAAAATGATTATTTTTAAAATACCGGGTATTGAGACACAATTGATTTTCTATTGTATCGTACCCTATCTGGTTCGGGCGGGGTTTGACCGGTATATTAAAAATAAAATGTCCATTTATTTATACCATGGACAAATAACTGTTTGCGTCTTTAAACGAATATAGTTTATTTTTAGCTATGATTTCTCTGGTATTTTCAAACTGTTCGTAGATTAATTGTATTTTTTAAATGTTCTAAATGCCATTTTCCATTTGAAAACAGTTTGTTTTTATCTGTCTGAAACTTTAATTTTTGGGTACCTACGAAATTAATGATGTCCTATCTAAAAGCCTTACCAAGTCTCCAATCAATAAATCTACATACTAAGTATCAAATATCATGACAAAAATAACTACAACCAACCATAGGTACAAGATGACATTTTTGATTTGACAAATAAATTGAAAAGCCTTTGACAAACTGAGGGTCAATGTACGGGGTCACCATTTTACCACAATATTACCGTTATCCTGTTCAAATAAACCTTTATATTTGACAAATAACACCATTTTCCAACCATTTTGTGGTTGAATGGCGGCGGGATGTACCGTCTCGTAACGTCAACTATATACATGTAAATATTTATGTTAAGAATTCGGTTAAATTTTAACCAAAATGTCGGCTCCTCTTAGTTTGGGTCGTGGAGCGAGTTAGAAGAGGAGGCGATTTATCGTCCATCGGTAGTGTGTCAAATAATCTCGTTTTTCTGAAGACTTGCTTTTTTTCGTTAAAGACCGATTTCGTGTTTGTTTTTCAATAGTAAGAGTTGGTTTCTTTTTACTATAAAGAAGTCACTAACTCGGACATAAACGAAAAAATTGCAAGTGAAATCAATGATTCCCATCGTACCTACCTAAACTACATTGTTACGTAGAAATAAAACGGCCAATATAGTTTCAGCAGTATTCAGTTATAGGATTATTAAAATAATCAAGACATTGCATGGAATACTTTTTTTTGTAAAATGAAACGCAAAATACCAACTGGTACGCACGGCTACACATCAAGCTATATATTTCCAGTTTACGCTGATCACCACTCTGTACGGAAATCCTGCACAATGCGAGATCAGCTATTACTGGAAAAGTATAGCCTGATGTGAAGCCGCGTGTACATGAAAAACATTTTGACTAAGGCCATTTAAAAATCAATATTTTTTGTTCTTATAAATGTAGAGATATGGCCATTATTTAATTAGGGTGCCTTTGTGGAAGAGAAATAAACGTTTTATTTTTTATATTATTATTCTACATTTTTTTTTAGTTGCCTGCATTTTTATGTTTTTGCAAAAGTATTGATAACATTATTTTTTGGGAATATTATTTTACATTTAGGTTTCAAATATTTCTTTGGACTAAGCGGTTATTGATTAGCATAACACGTAGGAATATTCTGGGACATAATAATAGTAATAAACAATAAAAAAACGATTATAATTTTGTATTACGAACTTTTCGCAAACGAAACGCCTAATACTGGTACATTATCCAGGAAACTTTTGAAAAAATGTTGAGTCTTAAAATGTCTGTTTTAAATTTTCGGTCGGATACGGATGACCATTTCAAATTTTTTTTGACAAAATAAAACGTAGTATCTCTATGTAGTCTGTGATTGAGCAAAAAGTTTTGGTATATATATTTTTTCCAACGAATTTGTGCTCATTGAAATTTGAGTGCGCAGCTACAACTGCTTTCACCAACATTATTCAACTCCAACAACAATATAAAACACAATAACAACATAACCTCTTTTCTCTTGGACCCTCACCGAGGACGCGGTCCACATCGGAACAAAATAAAAAATAAGGCTGACCGATCCAATTTCATTACGAGGCTATTTTACGGCGAGTCCTGCCGCGTACAGGTGGATGTTTTTATTGCAACCACTCTCATTATGGGGATGGGTCGTATTAGAAACATTTAAATGGTGGAGTAATAGGTTTGTATTGGATCTGTTTCGGACTGCATTGTTACAAATAACTAGTTTTTATCAGCGGCTTCGCCCGCGAGGTCGGAAATTATCGAGATAAAAAGTATCTTAATTGTGGAATGAAATTGGTTGAAAACATACATAAACTTACTCCCTTTTCATGGCGTAGGCAGAAAATACAGAACGGCATCTGATCTGATCCTTACTAATTAGTAGTATTATCTTTTATATTCTCCGCCTCAGAAAACAAAATATCGGTGTACCAAACTCGGTTGGGTATTCCCTGAGTACCCCAGTCCCGGAGGACCCCGATTTATTCTTATCTTGATAAACTTAATTAAAAGTCAATTTAGCCTAAAAGTACCGTCAGCAGATGATGTGTTAAATAAAATTTTATAAGTTATTAAAATTATAATACTTAGCTTTATAGATCAGGAAAAAATTATAAAGTTTTGCTTGGTTAAGGTAAATATTATAATTCAGAGAACACAATATAGAGTCTCCAAGAGCAATCCCAGGTTTTAAATGACCACTTCCTCACTTATTTGGCTGACACGTACTTCACTTCACAAATGTGGTACATGAATTGAATATGCACCACTACATTTTCTTTTTTTTTATTTACTGCAGGTCCAAACACACGAATTTTTATATTGTAAATGTACATGCCCAGCATGGAATAGCCACTTTCCCTCAATCTATTTTTGGTAAATTGGTAATTGCGCTCGCGCCCTTTAGAAGGACCTGATTCCGACATGTTTGTTAAGTATGATTTCATAATATTGTAAAATTTATTTTATATTTTTGATACATTTTATGCAAACTGTAATTACCTCGATTAAAACTATGTTTCGACATTGTACAAAATTTCAAATAAACTACTTATGTCGACCGTACAAGTTGAAAACATTAGAAAAAGAAATGTGCTCATATTTATTGTATTCGGGGTCCTCCAGGACGGGGATCGGGTTACTCAGGGAAGTAAATAACCCACTCGGTTTTGGTTTCCAACTAGAGAATCCAAGCTTGCAAATAATTATTGAAGTTGTCTTACTTCAAATGTGTTGCGCCGATCCAAAGTGAGATAGGACAAGGGTAGGGATAACAATAATATTTTCACCACACTGCAAATTAACACACCCTATACCACAAAACGGGTCACATAATACGTCCAGTTATAAAGTTTACAACCGCGACAGGACTGTGTCAATCCTGGCCACTTGTGGGACATCATGGGCCACTCGCAGCCATTGTCGGCCATCTCGGGCCCGTGGGACATGTCCTTGTGTCCCACAATCATCCGCTTCATTACCGCAGGAAGGTTTTATTACTAACAGCTTATTGCCTTTTGAGATTGCTTTATAACGGTTAAGAGAAGATAATAATGTAATCTTCATGGTTGGTTGACGAATTGGTGATCTCAGTTTGTTGTTGTTATTTGAATGGGAGAACGCTGCCTACCCTTTTTTGATCGTGCTGTGAATTTCTTTGTATTGAAATAACTAGCATTTGCCAGCGGCTTCGCCCGCGCGGAAATTTCACCCCCTATTTTACTCCGGGTTGAATTTCGAAAATTCGTTCCTGTGCGAAAATTCAGCTTTCTTGGTCCAAGGGTCTGGGCTGGGCGTTGATGAGTCAGTCAGTCAGGGCTTTTCTTTTTATTTATAGGTATAGATGTTTTTTTTCTGCGGCCATTCTGCAGTGGTGGCTCAGTTAAAAAGGCCGCGACCTACGATTTGAGGTTGAGGACGTGGGTTCGAACCCAGACAGGCGCTTTAGTTTGTGTTAATGATTGTCACATCACTGCTCTCAAAACGGTGAAAGGAAACATTCTGAGGGAATAGGTATATCCTAGAACCATAAATTCAAAAACAGTTGACATCTACCAATTTGTACTAGACCCGCGTGGTGGATTACGGCCCACTCCCTCTCTCAGAGAGGAGGCCTGTGTACCAGCAGTGGGAACGTTATAGGCTGATCATGCTATGTTATGCATGTGGCAGTAGTGATAACCACCGTCCTATGCAGCGTGTTTCAGAAATGTGTGGTCATAATGAAATAAATACATCTCGGCGGAATATTATCGCGCATCGGATATTTAACCCCCGACGCAAAAACGACGTGGTGTTATAAGTTTGACGTGTCTATGTGTGTGTCTGTCTGTGGCATCGTAGCTCCCGAACAGATGAACCGATTTGGATTTTGTTTGACATGTTTTATCAAAATCGGTTCAGCCGTTTGAAGAGTACCTATCAGCTCTTTTCTGGTTGATGAAGGGATTTGAGCATCTTCCACGGGTCTGATCAAGTCGAAATTTGGTATTCTGTTACTTCAATGATATTAGACGAACAAAGTAACAAAATTCTCAATGAATAGGTTATAGATAAATGGTGATCAGGACGAGGATTGAGGATAAATTAGTAACAAACTTCCCTGTGGGAAACATACGTAACGCTGCGCAGATTTAAGCAAGACATTAAGTTTAAAAATACAGGAAATAAAAGTTAAATAAAAAAAAAAAAAAACCGCTGTAGGTAATATTTTGATCAAGGCATTGTCAAGTCGGGGGACGGCTTATAAAAATGGTGGCCTCCTTAGAGTTTTTGTTTGGGTCGGGGGTTTTATAAATTTTAATAAAATGACGGTGTTGAGCCGAGCATAGAGAAATCAACAGAGTGCATCCCAGCCCGTCCCCTGCTGTCCTCTTCAAGCGACGCCTCAAGCCGAGGTCCGTCCCTACAGGGGGTGCCCTAAGTGCGTAATAGCTTAGTCTTAAGTTTTTGAGTACTGACTGGAGGTATAATAATATCTTGATACAGCCACAGGTAAGTCCGGTTAAACAGCCGAGAACCTTCTAGTTTGGCCTGCAAGACGTTATTCCCAAAAAAAAGAAGAATATAGTGGCAGAAAAAGGCTGCGGTGGTTTCACGGACGTGACCACTCTACTGCAATTAAAACCACACTAAGCCTAGTAAAACCCAGACCAAAAGCACCATTTCTGAATCACTTATTTCAATACACCCAAGTATATGTTGACGAGGCTCTCGTTTCGCTATTTCCATTCAACTCCATATTAATGTATAAACTAATACTAAGGACGGTCGATAGCTTAGCATTAGCCCGATTAAATATATTTATAGCTACAATCATTGCTATTATTCCGGGCCTCGTTGTGGCCTGTAAATTTTATGTCTTTCCCTATCACAGAGCAGGGAGTGAAATGGAAGCTTCAGACGCGTATTTTTTCAAAAGATTAAGACAATTAGTGATCGTTTCGGTTCATTCAAATTATGTTATTTTACACAAACCTACAAGGACACTTCTAAAACGATTGAAGCTAGGTGGTTTCAAGCCGTTACCGTTTCCTATAGAGTGACCGTTTCTTATAGAGAAGAGTCGGCAATAAATACTACTCTATGCAATGTACGCCATTTTAAGCCGTATGAATGGCTTCAACGACATGTAATTTCTGTGGAGAAGAGCCCCGTCTTCTCCAGAGATATTACATATTGGAATGCGTAATCAAGTATCTTTATTGCTTAAAAATACTGGATTAATTGACACAAAATTGTTCGGTGGCTTATATAGTTTCTACATGTCTATATATGTATGTATGTAGGTATGGAAGTAAATGTTCCGGTTGACTTTAACCATTGTATTACATGTCTCATGTGCCCTACATCTTGCAACGTCGGTTATAAGGCCCAGAAGTAAACACACTAACAAAAGACATTTAATAGAAAACACTTTATTATAGCGGTGTAAGAACTCTTCCGCTTGTCAAGACAGATTGAGCAACCTTAACTAATCCAGTTTTGGTTTGCCAGTCGTTTCGCTAAAGTAGTTGCATACTCGCTTAAAAATTCTGCGTTACCCAGTTTCTGGCTTGCGAACCCAATCGCTCCATTTCCATATTACTCCGTGCATCCTATTATCCGTAACGTTTATGGGCCTTTAAGACGAGGCCTTAAGTATTGGTGTTGTTACAAAAATTGGCCTCGGTAATGTTGTATTGGGAATAACATTAAATTATTCGCACTTATTTTAACGATAATGTTTATTGGTTTTCTTTTTGGCAAGTTCTATAGAACTTGTCTTGGTATATGATGCCCAAATATATTAAAAACTATGGTTTTGCATAATTTTGAAGCACTTTTCAATTTTGTAAATGTGATAACCATGGAGCCGTTTAATATGAGAGCAGTGGTTTTGTAAGAGTTGTAGGCTGTGAGTTCGAACCCAGTCAGGCGCTTTACATTGTGTGATTTATTTCTTCACCACTGCTCCCAAAACGGTCAAGGAAAACATCGTGAGGAAACCGCCATGTCCTAGAACCAATTATTCGAAGACATGTGACATCCGTTCTAGGCGCGCGTGGTGGATTACAGCCAACACGCTCTCGCACTCCCTCCGCCTGTGTCCCAACAGTGGGAACATTATAGGCCGATTCCAGTGATATTATGAAGCATGTTTGACTTGAAAGAGCATGGCAGTTGAGACTAAATCATGCTCACTCAAATAACTCGTGATAGTTCAGAAGTGCCTGTAAATGGTTTCATTACTGTTGCTTTGAGTTTGAGAGTTCAATAGAATACTATTGAACTCTCCATTAGCTTTTTGTTTTAATTTGATTAGATATTGTTGATTTTGGTGCAGATTATTTTGTATAATTATGTTTTATTTAATTATTTAAGACTTTCTGCAACCGACTTCTGGTGTGTTTAAAAAAACACCGGCCAGGAGCGAGTCGGAGTCATGAACGAATGGTTATTTTCGTTTCTTATATGACTCCTTTAAGTTTTAACTTTGATTATATTATTATAATTTTTTGTTATAGCGGCAACAGAAATACACACTCTCTTGGACATCTCAAGTCTACCTATTACAGATCAGGAGATACAGCCCGCTAATAGACAAACTGACGGATAGATAGCGGAGTAATAATAGGGTCCCGTTGTGGTTACCCTGCGGATATGGAACCCGAAATGATGGCAGCGGAGTTTGACATTACGGTATCAAAAAACGCTCTCTACTGCTACATTTCTATGATTTTCTGTTCCGAAGGATCTCATAAAAGAGAAGACAACATAAAAAAATAGTGCCTATGTTATCGAATCTAAACTGCAGACGCCAACATCAAAATATTCCCATAAAACTCAATAAATATCATTATCGTTTGACATCAGTGCATGCTACAAACCCAGCTTAACGGGCGGCCATATTGGAATAGACACAATTAAACTTTGGATTAACATCGAGTGTTACCCGATGCTATAAAGTTGTTTATGGTCTTCTGAGTGTTGCCATGGTTACCTATGTTTTATGACCCATGGGGTGTATTAGTGTGATTAGTTGGATGTTTCATGAATGTTGTCGATAGAAGAGAAGTCAAATCGTTATCATCGTGTTTGGACAATTAGTTCAATGATAATTGATGTTTATATCTGCAAATCAGCTTCAGGTTAAGCTTCGCTTGCCGCGGTTGGTCCGTGGATGGGTGACATCTTTACATACCGCGAGGCAGTTTCGATGCAGTAGGAATACCGCCCATCTGTCTTGGGCTCTAATAATTATAATCACGAAATACTACACTAAATATAGTATGTTTTCACCATATTTTTAGCACATGCTTAGAGGCCTTTCAATTTTACCTTATAACACCTGTCCCACTGCTAAAATGGCTTGTGGCTAAGGATTAACAGGTACACGGATCAATCGTTTAGGTTAAACTTCGCTTACAACGGTTGGTTCGTGGATGGGTGACAATCTGTACATACCAAGACGCCTCCTTGCCTCGGGAAAGCACGATAAGCCTTTGGTGCCGGCTGACTTGCGTGGATCTTTGGCAGTCGTATTGGGTCGTTATAAGCCCAAAAGTCTGGCAACCAGTCTTACCAAATGGTATCGCGTTACCCAGTAACTGGGTTGTGGAAGTCAGATAGGCAGTCGCTCCATGTAAAATACTGGTATTCAGCTGTATTCGGTTAGACTGGGAGCCGACCCCTATATAGTTGGGAAAAGGCTAAGGATCTGCTGATGATGATCTAAGATCATGATGATGAGCACTATTGTTGTCAGACTTTCGGTTCTTCTGACTATTTGTATGCGAATCGTCTGACGATTTTACATGTCACAGAATAACCACTTTTATAGTTTTACAAAGCCCTTTTTAAGCTGCATATTTAAATACAAACAGTAAGCAAGCCAAAAGAAAATAATAAATAAAAATCTTTAAACAAGCAAATAGGTGAATGGAACCTTGACGTCACAGATTGGAAAAGTTGGTAGGTTGGTAGCACTGGTTGGTATATTTTTTAATAAAATCTGAATTAAGAACACTTCATTCGTCTTAGTAACGAAATGAGTTTCCCTCAACAAGTTTGGTTGACGTTTTTTTCTGCTGTCGAAATTGTTTTAATATTCCGGTGAGTGTCGAGGAATGGGTGCTGGGGCCAGGAAATTAGCGAGTTATTTAATTGGCGGTACGATTGAAATAGAGGAGAATTAAAATCATCGTCATGCACATCTGGGTCTGTCATGCTAGCTGGCACTCGAGAGATGCATCTGAAAATGCTCTGATGGGCATTATGACCATTCTTTTCTGGTCTTTGAATGCCAATAAAGTCATTTTTATTTTTTTCTTTCTTCGTTGGTCTAGTGATCGCAAGCCGTACTGCTGAGCACGGGATCCTGGGTTTAATTCCCAAGTCGAGAATAGTCTTATTGGTTTTTTCTATCTGGAATTTCTCAATAGCAGGCCGGAGTCTGGATTCGTGCCCGATTGATGGCAATAGGCTCGCCCTTATTATATTCTTCCTTTAAATACCACCATTTTGCAGCAAAAAGCTCCAAGATTTTCAAACCGATATTCCTTACGTCCCTAAGGAGTTGAAGGTGACTCTTGAAATAAAGTATTGTTATGCCAAACTGTAGCCTGAAAAAAACTGCAAACATCATCATCATCATCATTTCCGCCGAAAGACGTCCACTGCTGGACATAGGCCTCCCCTAAAAGGAGGGTTTTGCTGTAATCGCCACGCTTGGCAGGCGGGTTGGCGATCGCAGTGTGATGGTGAAATGCATGGAGAACGCTGCTGCCCATTTTCTAGTAAGTCCCTTAGTCGCCTTCGACGACACCCACGGGAAGAAATGGGGTACTACTATTCTTTACGTACGGCAACACACGGAACAAACATAGTAGAGGTAAATACTACGTGATATAGATAAATTCTCGTACAACCAAGGGGAATTCTGAGCCGGTAACCTCACTTGCAAAGCAATTATCTGTAGGTGCGTCTAAGTTTGTATAATAGCTTTTAGATTGTGCAATGTGAGCTCTAGCTCATTATAAAGCTTGTATTCATCATACTTACTATTAACTTTGCCGTTGTTGATTCAGGTAAGTAAGACTGGCAGTAATATTTCCATAGGACCGACTGTAGTAGCTTTTTACTAAAGAGTTCTGAAATAGGGTATTACACCTATTTTTGAAAAGTGTCTTAGTTAGATTCTAAAATGTTATTAAACCACAAAGAGAAACTCATTTTTTTATTTAACCGATTAGTGCAATAAAAATGCATTTAAATTTTCACATTTCGCGCGTAATTTGACGAAAACGCTGGACATAGTAGACGCCATTTTGGCATATTGGTCTGTGGGTGTGACGTCAGTTTGCTAAGTAAATAAATGCGCTGATATTTTGTATGATAATTCTTTGTAATTTAAAAAATTACTGATTATTCCACTTATTGTTGTTTTTGCGTGCGTTCGACGCACGGAGGGGTCTCGGTATGTAAAGACACATCCACGGTTCAACCGCAGCAAGTGTAGCTTAACCTAATCGACTGACTTGTGCGGCTGTTATTAATTAGCTACAAGACCCATACAGTAAAATTATGGTGATAGGTATGTATAAAAAAAAAAACCATAAAGATAAAAATAATATCGCCAACTTCGTAGCCCACAGTGTAACGTTACAGGGACGCAAATCAAATTTAATCTCTCACTAAATTGGACGAAGTGACTTTGAATTGAGGCTCTACAATATATTTCCAATATCGATATTGTTATTTTCGATGTCGAAACCCTTGTGTAAGGTTCCTGCTTCATTTTATTTTATTGTTTGGGAATTCTTTGGCTGTCAATTTTCAGTTTTTTAATGGTTATTGTAGTATGTATGGAGGAGCAGTGGCAACGACTGCGACTTACGAGTTGTGGGTCATGGGTTCGAACCCAGACAAGTATGTACTTTACTTCGTGTTATTTCCAGACCACTGCTCCCAAAACGATGAAGAAAAACATCGCGAGGAAACAGGCATGTCCTAGAACCAAAAAAATCGAAGACATGTGACATCTACCAACCCGCACTGGGCCCGCGTAGTGGATTACGGCCCACTCTCTCTCACAGAGAGGAGGCCTGTGTCCCAGCATTGGGAATATTATAGGCTGATTATATATTCGAGAATTGTCGTTGTGTTGAATTACGTGCCGTCCCAAAGGACAAGTGAGAGAAAAGAGAGTGCACCTGTGTCTACGCGCATACTTGAACACTATAATAATCTCCCACGCTGAAGGCTCCATTGAGATTTGTCGCGAAGGCCGTTATGTTATATGGTTTGGAAGACTGTTCTTTTATTATCCACGAGCATTGAAAAATCTTGAAAATTACCTGCAAAATAAGTTGTAGACATTTTTGTGGTAAGGTCTAGAATTTTGCCTGTTTCGTTGGTCTAGCGGTCGCGAAGAACTGCCTATTGAGTACTTTTATATTTTGTTTCTCATTGTATGCTGCATCGGTTGCCATCATCATATCAGCGTCGGCTGTCGCTGAAAACCAGCGCTGTTGCTGTCTCGTACTCAGCATTATGCTGAGCGATGGCCATTTCGAGTGGATGTGGTGTTACGCATATTTTCCCTTAACTTATTTTTTTAATATTTGTGGTTTTAATTGTGTCATATTTACTGCAAACACACATCTTTCCAAATAGTAACTTTTCTGATATTTCTAGAGCTTCTGCAAACCCCTGCAAACGATAGCGTGAGTATAAACAATCATCCACTCTTCAGATTGTAGCGAGAGCACATATTTCATCTTTTGTAGCAACGTTACTCCTTTCATTGGCCAGTTCTAAGTGGAAATAATTAATGTGCCTTCCATGAGACGGGTTTTATTACCGGCGACACGGCCACGACACGATTTTGGCTTCGAAAGTGGAATTATCACATATGTTCCCACTACTGGGACACAGGCCTCCTCTCTGTGAGAGGGAGTGGCCCTTAATCCACCATGCAGGCCCAGTACAAGTTGGTGGATGTCATGTCTTCGAATTTGGACATGCCGGTTTCCTCACAATTATTTCCTACGCCGTTTGCAGTACTAGTAGTGATGAATTTAAATACACAAAGTAAAGTGCCTGTCTGGGTTCCGACGTGTTCATATTAAAAAAAAAAAAATGTATGTTCGGGTATAACTCCGTCATATATAGACGGATTTTGTAAAATTATTTTTTTGTTCGAAAGGGGTTTATTCCGAAATGGTCCCATATAAATTTCATATAGATCTGATGAGTCGTTTCGGAGACAGACAACGGAACTCTTCAAAACATTACAGCAAATCAACCGCGAATGCTGCTATCGCATAAATATGCATTGTTTTGACCCTAAGGATGATGAAATTTCGAATTGGTATGGGGTAGATAACTAAAAAGTGAAAAATAAAAACTTTTTTCAAAAAAAAAAAACAACTGACTTCCAAAACAACACTACAAAGTGCAAAATAACTAATTTCGGAAGGCGGTGACAAAGAATTAAAATACCTACACCTCCAAAGTCACCGACTTCCGAAATTAAAGTTATTTTGCACTTTGTAGTGTTTTTTTGGAAGTCGGTTGTTTTTTTTTTTTTTAAAGTTTTAGCTCCGTTGGTTTAGTGTTTGCTTGCGCTACTGCTGAGCATGAGGTCCTCGCTTAGAATCCCGGGTCGAGCAAAGCGTTATTTGGTTTTTCCATCAATAATTTCCCACTAGCAGCCCGAAGTCTGGATTTGTACCCGGTTGATAGGAAAAGACTAATTTTTTGTTTTATAATTTTTATATCTATACCCTGATGGGTAGTTCTGCGGAGTTTTGCTAGCTAATTTAATTTGATCTTGTACTCTGTCGTCGTTATGAAACGGTACCAATTCATCTGGATCCATATCTCTCTCCAGGCACCAATTCACCTGACAAGTTTGTAACAGTAATCTAGTAAAGACACAGGAAAGCCTCCAACATCCTCTCTTGAAAAATATTCTCGTATCGCATAAATCTTTCCCTTAAGGCGTTCCCTCGCCGGGAGCATTCACCTGTAATGTAACAATTCAAGATTGTACTGAAACCGCTAGGGCCTTGGAACTAGACTGGGCAGGGTGGTGTAGCGAGATAATTAAAACCAGTAGGATATTTTAAAAAAAATAAGGCAATATCTCGCAGGTAAACCTAGAAGGCTGCTTAACCGGGCTTGCCAGGGTGACTTAATAAATTGAGGACTCCAGCCAGGACTCAAAACTAAGCGACTACACGCTAAGGGCTTTTGTCTTGTTTGAAGAGTCCTTCATTTGAATTTGGATGTTTTTGTGGGTCGCGTCCAGTCAACATTGAGAACCACTAGGCAATCTAGGCTAATACATATAATTTCATAGGTAGAAGCATCCCGAGTGGGTAACGGGTAAAGGTTACATTACGGGCGAATGCTCCGGGAGAGGGAGCGCCTTAAGTGAAACATCGTGAGGTGTAAACGAGCCTCCTTGATAAATGTACTTCTTTCGCAGCCGCGGTTGGAATCACTTATTGTATTTAGATACTAAATTGCCTAGTAGTCAGCATATTTTGAGTGGAAGATATTAATCTTTGCTAGTGCTTGTCATTCTTTGTTGTGGAAGCCTTGGTATTACACGGTAACTTAATATACCTACAACTTGATTTTCTCCGGTCATCAAATTTTGTTGATTTCGCTTATTAACTTGATTTTAAAGATGTACTTTACTCGAAAACAATGCAAACAGTTAGAAAGAATTGGCAGTAAATATTCTTTCAAAACAACCTAAATCTCTCAATATAATTATCGACAAAATCAAAATCAATAGTAATTTATTCAAACAAGGCTGAGAGTCAGCTCTTTTGAACGTCAAAATTACATAAGACAGTCCCCCAAAAACGCTCGCCCTTCACTACTTTCTGGTGCTTTAAATGGGAAGAAGAAGGAGCGCAACAAACTCCGCAAAAAAGAAAAAAATCGCGCATTAATTAAATAATTTTTAAAATAATCTTTCATGCGGTGCATTAAAATTTATAGATATACAGTATTTTAACCATAAAACCGCGTATATGAAATCACGTAAATCAGCGAAACCAGAACAACTCGTTAATAGCCTCTTAAGTCCAATATTATCCGGGGTGAGCTTGTTGCCATCAACCGGGCACGAATCCAGACACCACAAAAGGCCAACATCACTTTGCTTGACCTTTTAAAAAGCTTCTTCGGCCTCCGGCCCACTGGTGCACTGTGTCGCATCACCAGCCGGCGCTAACACTTATTTTCAATAGCATTCTTTCAGATTATTCTTTTACTCGTATCCCAAGGGTTATAGCCCCATGTGAAATACCCTATATAACCTTCCACACAAATTAGGCTATGAAATCCAAAAATATTTTTGCAAATCTGACGGGTACTCCTAGAGATTACCGCTTTCAAACAAACAAACAAAATCTTTAGCTTTATTAAACCAGCACAGATTTAAGAAGTCCTCCCAGTATAGAAGTAAAGATTTCAGGATTCCTCTCAATAGCAAGAACCTCAGGATACCTACCGTGGTCCGTGGTGGTGGAGGCGATCGGCGGCGGCGATCTCTCGCGTCCGGCCCTGGTCCAGGCCATGGTACGGAGCGAGATGGGGAGCCGTCACCTCCTTCAGCGAAGCAGTGATGCTCGCGAAGAGGGAGGCGGCGCACGTGAGGGAGAGGCAGCATATGCGCCCTCGCGACCCTAGCCGCCGCAGGATACGGAGACGCCCTGGGCGTCGGCAATCCCAGGCCGATTTCCGACCACACCGTAGGCATGGGCTTGCGGACGGCGAGTAATGGGTAGCTCGCTGTCCGGTAAGGACCAAGCCCAAGTCGACGGCGCGTTGTGTTCCACGCGCGCCTCAAAGAGATGTCAGCACAAAAAGTGATGGGACCCGCAAGGGTCGATGCCTGCCAGGGGTGCGGGTTTGTTCGAAAGAGACACCACAGCCCCTGGCATACGGGCTACTGAAGGAACACTGGTGGGTTTTAGTCAGTAAAAGTCTGACACGCCCTCCTGCTCCACCCAGAGCGGGAGAAGTTATTTGATGATTTCCCACCCAGAAAAAAAAAAAAAAGAATACCTACCCTGTTTGCGAAGCTCTCGTAGAAAATCACAAGGGAAGATATCCCTCATCACAATAGAAGCCGTGAAGGATCGGGGGCATTATTGCCGAATACAAATTGCCTTATATATAAGAATTGCGATGATATTGCTGGACATTTCGCCTCTCTGCCCAAGGATGAGTATTTTTGCAATTTATTTTGCGAATTGTATTTTTGAAGACAGCTTTAAGTGCGTAGTTTGTCTTGTGGTATTTTTGTGAACAGATGAGTCGTTGATGGAAACTGGTTACCAACATCTACGAGAATGTGTTTTTCTCAAGTTAGTTAGTTTTTTTTTAGATCATGATTAACTGACAGAGGTACATCTAAAGTACACCCACATTTCGGCAGTTATGTTAGTCCCATGTAAGGAAGCCCCTGCTTGTGACTAAGTAATAACAATTACATGGGTCGATCTATCAGGTTAAGCTTTACTGCGAGTGGTCCATGTATGACCATCTTGACATACCAAGACCGTGCCTCGGAAAGCATGTCGTCTTTGGTGCCAGTTGACGTGCGTGGATATTTGGCAGTCGCTACGGATTGTCACCACAGCCGGGACCAACAGCTTAACGTGCTTTCCGAGGCACCAAAAGGTCTTGGTTTGTCAAAATGGTGACTCATCTACGGACGAACCTAATCAGTACGAGCTTAACCTGATCGGTCGACCCGTGTGGCTGTTAGTACTTAGCCCCAAGCCCCTCAGCCAGTCTGTCGCACAATTGACGACTCGTTAAAGCCGTCTAAGGGATTACTGTTCGTGTGTGGGTCGTCATATCGATTACATTTACTGCAACAGCTAATTCGTCTGTCAATCACTCTGTAATTGGTACAAGGGTAATTGTTTCTTTAATAATCCATCTCTTACTAATACATATTATAAATGTGAAAGTTTGTATGTTAAGTTTTCTAATCTAGTTTTACATATTGTGAATGAGAGAACTTTGTAGGCTTTACAGACATTAATTTTCATTCTTTATTTAATGAAAACGTATACAAAAACAGTACATTTAGCCAACAGAAGTAAATTACTATACAATAATAGTGCCTAAAAATAAACTATTTCTGAAATATATCTTTTACAAGTGCAAGTGATAATGTTCCGGAATTAGAAAGTTAGGTTGCGACTCAGACAGACTGTAGATTTGTAGACGATTTTTTATTCTTTATTTTCATTCCTCTAAGTACCTGGTACTTATTGACAGGCCTGCCTGCACTGTCCTCCCATACCTATTAACACTGTAATTTGAAAACATTGTTAAAGTCAATTATTTTTAAAAGAGTAACCGAGGAGTTTCTTTGCAGCTCTTTTCCATAGGAAGCGACAAATTGGAACCATGCAACTAGCTTCTGACGTTGCATGAAGTCCCCATGCAGGTTTATGTGAAATAAAATATTTTGATTTGATTTGATTTAAGTTATTTGTTACTCAATCACGTAAAAACGGCTGAACGGATTTGGAGGAAATTTGGTAAACAGATAGTTTGTAATCTAGATTAACATAGAATACTTTTTATCTCAATAGTACTGTCCCGAGGGATAATTTTTGACCTCGATGCGGGCGAAGCCGCTGGCAAAAGCAAGTCTTTAAAATATGTTCGTTTTAATTGCTTGTCTAAACATGGCAAGGTTTTTTGAAGATAATGGTGCCGATTCTGTTGTACACCGAACTAAACTAACTAAACTATAACTAAAATTCCTTACTTTTTACTATGAGAATCTAAACGCTATTCTGCAAAAAAATATCTCTAAATTTAAAAACTATTTTGACACAACTAAAATCGAATTTGACAATAGCTACTCGCACGTGGTATGTTTTGGCTTCGCAACGTGGTACTTGTTTGCCCTACCCCGTGTTTTTTTTTAGAGCCAGCAGCGCGCCGCGCCGGGGTCGGCCGCCTCGACGTGATTTATATGGAATTTTCATGGAAAATATGAAAAATTATTATCCACGTGTTGAGTTTTAGAGGTGTTTGGTGCTTTATAAAGGGGGTCGAAATTTTCATTATTTTTGCGATAGGACACACCGTTTCCGAGATATAAGCAAAAGAAAAGAAAAAAATACAGTACTATTTTTGCACCAGAAGTCGAGGTGTCGGTGTGAATTTTAGTTCTTGACAACTAATTTTATTCCACACCTATTTAATCGCGATTAAAAATAGTCACATTTAGTTAGACAACCAAAATTTTTGGTTGAATACAATAATGAAATTGACAACAACAGAATAGCAAAATTACCATTTTCACTAAACTAATAATTCAGTACAATCTTAGTGCTGTCAAACTAAAATATAGTTAAGTTGTGTCACTTAAGTCAATTTCAGAATAGGAAATCGTCGTTTGACAGGAATAAACTAAATTTTGGTGATTTTTAGTCTAGTTTAGAGAATTTTGTGACAACAGAATCGGCACCAATGTCATCACTATTTTAATTTTATTGCTAGATTAGTGATATCCAGTTTTTCTTTAAAATCTATTGCCTGATTCAAAGGTTTCGTAAAGAAAATACTAGGATAACACCACGCCTGTTTGTACTGAAGGGCACCTATATCTATTATACCTACATTACGCAAGTCCCACGTAATAGGGGGCGAGCCTATTGTCATCAACCGGGCATAAATTCGGACTGGCACGGAGAAATTCCTAATAGAAAAACCTAATAACACTTCACCCGACCTGGGCACCGAACCTAGGAGATCATGGTCAGAAGTAACGCTTGGGAACACTAGACCAACGGGGCAGTTCTTTAAATCTAACTAACCAAATTCGATTTTCGAGAGTATTCTGTTGCTAGCAGCTTTTGATAGGTTGAAATGAAATAAATTATCTTTGAAAAAGAAACAATTTCCTGTGGCCCCGCTAAGCATTAGTTTGTTGAGGTATTTTAAATCAACCAGGTTGCGCGACCAGAGGCGGTATTTTTACGAAAAATTAAACGGATTTCCTTTGCGCCAACCGGCTTTAAAAATACATTTTAGAGACTACCAATGTTTTTAGTTTACTTGAATTACCATACGAGTGAAAAATCAGCACTATATAGCTTAGCATTCGAAGGTGTATTAAGAAAGTCACCACGACTGACAATCTGCCAGGGGTGCGGGTTTGTTCGAAAGAGATGCCGCCGCCCCTGGCATACAGGCTACTGAGGGAACACGGGTGGGTTTTAGTCAGTAAAAGTCTGACAAGCCCTCCTGCTCCACCCAGAGCGGGAGAAGTTATTTGATGATTTCCCAACCAAAAAAAAACCATGACTGACAATATTTAAGTAGACACGTTCGGCACTCGTTCAAAGACGGCTTTCATTATGACAGTTAAACAAAATTAATTGCGTTATTTACGTTGTTGAGCAGACTATTTTTTTGAGCTTATGAAGCAATGGATCAGCAATATCCTTCTAACTGGCCACATTCCAACTGATGACCCCGACGTATTCTTGAGTGGAGACCGCGAATCGGCAAACGTAAGGTAGGACGCCCTCAGGCTAGGTGGCGTGAAGATCTTGGTAGGGTGACTGGTAGCAACTGGTTGAGAGTTGCCAAAAATCGAGCTGAATGGCGTGCACTTGGAGAGGCCCATGTTCAGCAGTGGACTGTTGTAGGCTGATGATGACCATTCTAAAATTGTTCAGATTCTAAACGATATTGTGTTACGAAATTCATGCTAGTTACCTATATAATTAGATCTGTACTGCATTGTAAACGTTCAGTATTGTCAGAGAAGGCGTGATCATCATTATCATTTTAATAGCAAAAAGTCAACTGCCATTGGCCTATCTGCACAATCACTAATAGAGAAGCGAAAAAAAAAAAAAAACCCTTAACTTACTTTCGTCACTACAAGCAAGTCTTCTCTCTAAGAAGACTAAGTCACTCCACCTTCATCATCTTTCGCATGTTGTGGTCGGCTTTCAGTTTAACCGGACTGCTCATCAGACCTTCACAACCCAGTTACTGGGTAATACGCTACCTTTTGATAAGACTGGAAGTCAGATATTCAGGCTTCTGACGACTCGTAATGACTGGAAAAGATCTATAAATGACAGCCGGGTCCAACGGCTTAAATGCTTTCTGAGACACGGAGGGGGTCTTGGTATTCAACAGGGACCGGCCGGATACTCGTTGAAAGGGTTTTTGAAGGGATTTTTTTAAGCGCTTAAAAAATAAACCCTTTGATACATGTTACACCCTCGAATGGGTGCAATGTAACCCCTTCCGAACAAGTTAACCTTTCAATACCCTGTAACACTGTAACAGGGTAAGCTATTCCATTCCAACACATTGTAATATCCACTCTTTGTATTCGATATTAGTTTGAAAATTGTATATCCACGACCGCACGTGACATCTTTCTGCCCGGCGGCGCCATGGTTGCATGTACCGAGCGACTTGTAAACATGGAATTCTAATTATTGCCGATATGATTTTACAGTTCAATTTTGTTTGTCGCACATGCTAAACATTGTAATAGGTACTTATTTCTTTTTCGTGTCTATACTTGTTTACAGTTTACATTCTCATCATTCGTCATTTAATTCGAAACTCGGACGGAACTACTTAGCTCTGTTTTTGTTTATGTGTGTGGTATTACGACATGAGTAATTACTGCCTATTATATTTCTTATTGTACCTAATATTTAGTTTCTTTTTCTGTGGAAATGCCACAGCCGAGTCGAGATGCTGGACACCGTATATAACCCAGTGAAATTAGCCCGAAAAATTGGTGTACTCTTGCATAAATTCCCAAGAAGCATAATTTTTGCCTGAACGTTAGGGATACCATTATATTGAAACTGTGAAAGTCGTCCCCACCGTTACTCTGTGTGCTTTTTTTTTATACAAGGTCATAGTTCGCAAAGATGTTTTATTTTTTGCGAAACTGTTAGTTTTATGGTAAAATTAGCTCACTCACAAAAAATGTAGATCATGCAATTATCTAAGTACAGAGGCGCTGCAGCACATCAAGCTACCCCAATCTGTCAAATTTCTTTGATAGTTTTTCAACTTTATTACAACGGAATAAGGTTTATGTTCAATTGGGAAAATTTGACAGTTTGGGATAGCTTGACCTGCTGGCGACTGTACATACATAAATTATCCTTACACTTTATACCCTAAGATTCAACATTTCTGAGAAACAGCGATTCTAAAATATACTCTCTGTCCGTCAGAGCACCCCCTACAGAAACCAAACCGGTTCCGATCAGATTAAATCTGGCCTCTCTCTTGCCATGTGCTGAATGAGAAGGTTTGCAATAATTCTCTCGAAGACTTTTTCCACCTCATCCAGCAACACAATGGGTCGGTAAGCGGATGGAGAGCCCGCAGGATGCCCTTCTTTTTTTAGCAGGACCAGCTTTCCAGTCTTTCACTAGCGTGGACACTGGCCCCAGAGAGCCTTGATGGCCAGAACCCATGCACGGCCAAGTATGCCGTCTGGTCCTGGAGTGTTTTTGGCCTTAAGCCATTGTATTGCCGCTCTCAGTTCTACCTGGGTCACTTCAAGCGCGTCGTCATCCTCGTTTTCCGTGTTGGGCACTATAGTAGGCGGAACCATATTAGGTGGTGTGTGCTCCCCTTGAGAGGGGAATAAAGCACTCACCACTCTCTCTAGCAACGCTGGACTATTGGACAGTGGAGGGCACCCACGAGCGAAGTTTGCCCCTAACCAAACGGTATGGTCACCCCCACGTATCCCTTTCTAGAATTGCCAGCAATGTATCATGAGCTTCGGCCCTTGCTCGCTTAATTTCCAGCTGAAGAGCCTTCTTACGATAAGATCATTTTTTATTTGTCCAAAACATGAGTATACACTCATAGCATGCAAGATGTTACGTCAAATTATGATTAAAACAGCATCAATTGATTCTAAATTCGTCCATTAGACACAGCAAATAATATTTCAATTAGCAATCCAATTTACCACCCACCACCACCACTCCGCCACCGCCACTTTGTACACTTCACACCGTTCCGCCTCTCTTACTACCGCTTTTGGTGTTCGTCGGCGCATTCGTCAGTGCCTAGTGTACGGGGGCCACGCCGCTACGCATGCGATGTGCAACTGCGCAATATCTTGTGACATCCAATACACCTGGTGCCTGGCAGATGGAGACTGAACGCGGAGCAACACAGCATCACAGATTTGGGTTATGGTACAGAGTGGGGTCTAACCAGGCATGCACCATTGAGGCCACCAGATGAGCTTCCTGGTTCAGTCGCTTGACCATCCATCGTCAACAGTCATCTTCAACCCTGGCCGGGGCCGCTTGGACCGGGCCACTCGAAGTCTGGGCGGAAACATCAAACTGGATGTATCTGTGGTCCAACAACGTCTCCACCTACAATACACGCCAGTCCTGAACAGAGCATGCCACAGCAGGACTAGCAAACGATAAGTCCACTATAGACCTACCCCACTGCTGCACACATGTCTGATCGGATCCCCGGTTTAGGAGCAGTAGGCCTGACTACATCGCCCACTCTTCTAATAACACACCCCGTGCATCCGTTGCTGGGGAACTCCAAGTTGTGAACTCGGCGTTGAAGTACCCCATGACAAGGACGGGGTGAGGACGGCTTCGACTGACGACTGGGTTCGATTCCGAAATAAAGTCTCAAAGTCAGCGAGAGGTCGGTTGGGTGAGAAATAAATCTCCACGACCATATTTTCGACTAAGGCTGCTACAAAGCCCCGTCCCGACTGAAGGTCTCAAGGGACAGAGTGTCAGCGGCCAGGCTCGAGATAAGTGTCACCAAGCCATCAATGTCACCCATCCTGTCATCCTTGGGAGGAACAAAGTATGTTTCAGCGGCGATGGCAACGTTGATCAACCACTTCGCCTTGCCTGGAGCAAAAGTTCCTGAGCCCTGATGCAACGATTGATATTGGCTTCGAGAAGACGAAGGTCTGGCAATTACTCAGTAACTACCGCCTCCCCGTCAGCCCTTTCCTGGGCGTTATTGCCGGCGGGCGGTGAGCGAGCTGACTTCAAGGGCCCCATGTTACAATTTGAATCAGCTTCTTTATATTATGACCACCAGACGGGCAGCAAGACATGTACAAGGGTGTACATGTCTTGCTGCCCGTCTGGTGGTCAGTCGGCCTGATCAATGGCGCTTAAAAAAAAACGCGTCAAGTACACAACCTCGTAGGTGGCGTGGAAATGTGTGCATATTATGAGGAATACAACTTAAGTAAATTTTAGAATCGATTTTTCTCAGAAATGGTGAATCTTAGGGGATAAAGTGTTCCGGCTAGTCCCGGGATACCGTCCGAACTCCGGTGAGGCAGCGAGCCACTTTGCCGGATTGCCACTATGAGATCTGGAGACTTCGCATGTGTGAGAGCGGCGCAAGGAGGCAAAACGGGGCGTAACTCCGCCGCCGCATGAAATTTCGGCACAACGGACAGCTCCGGTGGGATCTCATGGAGTCATGGAAAGTGCGATTGTCGCAACCCTGTGCTGGGCACGGAGGGAAAGAAGGGTCTCGGCGTCCTCATCTTCCGCCTTACGCAGGTTCTCACCGGACACGGCTGCTTCGGGGGGTTCTTGTTCTGGATAAGGCCGAAGGAAACACCCGGGTGTTACCATTGTGTGGATCGCCTGGAGGGAACGATGGAGGTCTGCCCTGCTCGGGCGAAGCAATGCTGCGTGTCCTCGCGGAAGCGATCGGTGTAGGCTATCGGCGGCGACGATTTCTCGCGTCCGGCTCTGGTCCAGGCCATGGTACGGAGGATACTGCATGGGAAGCCGTCACCTCCTTCAGCGAAGCAGCTCACGAAGAAGGAGGCGGAGAGCGTGAGGGAGGGGAAATCCTTATGCTGTCGCGCCCTTAGCCGCCACAGGAGACGGAACGGGCGTTGGGACTCCGTAGCGGACTTCCGGCCACCGTAGATGCGGGCTTGTGCAGTGCGAGCAATGGATAGTTCGCCGTCTGGTACGGACCAGGCCCGGGTCGACGGTGCGTTGTGTTCCACGCGCACCTCAAAGAGATGTCAACATGATGAAAGGGGTCCGCTAGGGCCAATGCCTGCCAGGGTCGCGGATTTGTTCGAAAGAGGTACCGTGGCCCTGGCACAGGCAACTGAAGGAACACGGGTGGATTTTAGTCAGTAAAAGTCTGACACGCCTTCCCGCTCCGTGCACAGCGGGAGAATTATTTGACGATTTCCCATCCAAGGTAAATTTTTATAGATACATAATTGCATGATCTACAATTTTTATCTGACCTATTTTTATCATAAAACTAACCGTTTCCCAAAAAAAAATCCAAACAACCCATTTTAGCGAACTTTGACCTTGAATGGAAACAAATTGCACATATGGGATCGATGGAGAATTATCATTATAATGGTATCCCTAACATTTTTGTAAAAATTCAGCGTCTTAGGAATTTATGCAAGGGTGAATGCTTAGGGTGAATGTCTATTTTGACCGGACTATCGCTTATCTATCGTCACTTGTTGTCAAATTCGTAATAACTAAATAAAAATAGTAAGTAAGACAATGCGACGCCACACCGCCGCGCTGGCACCGCGCCGCCACCGCTTGGGTACAAGTATAAACATGCAGCTCAAGTGGCCGCGCCGCCACCGCTTGGGTACAAGTATAAACATGCAGCTCAAGTGGATTAGGTAATTCAGGGTAACACGAATAAAAGCTTTTCGTGACGGTAACCCCTTCAAAGGCTTAAGACATTGAAGGGGTTAACCCCTTCACGTGGTTACCATAATAAAGGTGTTAACCATTTCGCTGGGTTTCGCGCATGAAACTCGAACAAAAGGTAACACTGCGATATGAATTACCCCATGTACGGGTTACCCTGTCAAAAGGCTTAACTCTTAAGCGGGGTTGTCCGGTCCCTGGTATTCAAAGATGGTCACCCATCCACGGACCAATAGGGTATTTTCCTATTTGATAAAAACTATTTTAATTTGAAGATTGGAACGAGATATTTAACAGAAAAATAAAAATACATTGATTTCTATCCATTTTCTCAATTAAAAACGATTTAAACCAAATTTATTTTTCGTTGTTTTGAACTTACCGCCAAAACGCTTCTAACGATGACTTTTTATCACGTGACGTCAACTTTGTGTAAACTAAAGTAGTTTGTAAGTAAATAAGTGAATGTCGAGTTTATAATTAACAAGAATTTTAATGGATATAAAGAGATAATACTGGTGTGCCGTGACTCTGTGCACAAATACTTCTAAAACGGCGCCAAACTAAGTATTTGTACCGGTGCCGTTTATACAAAGTTGACGTCACATGTCACGTTATAAAAAGTCATGGTAAGGAGCGTTTTGGCGGTAAATTCAAAACAACGAAAAAAAAAATTAGATTTTAATAGTTTTTAATTGAGAAAATGTGTATTAATAAATTTACTTTTATTTTTCTGTTAAATATATCGTCCCAATCTTCAAATTAAAATAGTTTATATGAAATCGGAAAATACCCTATTGTTGCACTCCACCAAGTAATATAAAAGGAAAAATGTCTTGAATAGTAACACTATCATAAGTGTTCGATATAGGAGTGGACTGTATGAAATGGCTCTGATTGATGATGGGGTCGGGTAGTTCTGTAGGAACTGAGTTCTACTCGTTCGCTCAATCAAGGATACAAATTCAACAGAGAAAATCTAAGTACGACTCACCTTTTTCCGGTGCTTGTTTTAGTAATTTTCACTCACGGACCTCAAATTCAGATTGTATTCTAGCGAGCAATGGCGGCCGACGACTTGTCTGTTGCACGCACACAGTTTGTTGTCTATGGCACGCTAGCCGCGAAGCCGCGGAATAATGCGTTTTGGCGGGAATGGGAACCAACCAATCGCGTGCCGCCTTGGCGAGCCGTCCATAGATAATCTGTATTGGATTTGTCCAATCATGGGCTATATACAGAACAATAAGAAAAAAAGTTTAAATTATGAAACTCTTCTTCAAACTCGACTCCAACGTCAACCAATAGTAAGGCCTCTCGATTTACCGCACAATAACTTTGTGAACGTAAAAACTCCGCATTGTTAGCTCACCGATTCATATTTAACGTTGTGTTTCAACAACAATGTGCACTTGCCTTTAAATTCATTATAACTTTTAATAGGTTCAGCGAGGTAGCTTAAAAAATAGAAAATGTGATTTCACTGTTTGTTTTGAAACTAAAGAAGAAACTCTCATCTAAATTCATGTTAATATTATAAATTCGATTGGTACTTTGTTTGTCTGACTGTTACCTTTTACGTCTTAATGGCTGAACAGATTTGGATGAAAGGAATTTCAATAAACCATGACCTGGGTTAAGACATGGGGTACTCTTTATCTTGGCGGTAGGTGAGCCGCGGGTACAGCTAAATATCTACATACCTACAATCACATACACAAGAAATAAATAAAGCACACACACACATACATAAATAAAAGAATACTAGCCCACGCGAACGTGCTACAGGGACAAACAGTTTTGGCTATATTAGCTGGAACAAACATACAGACAAAAAAAGTGACGTACTTTCTTACGCATTTAGTAAAAAGCTGTTCATTTAAAATTACAAACATACTCAGCCTATAAACGTTCCCACTACTGGGACATAGGCCTCCTCTCCGTGAGAGGGAGTGGGCCGTAATCTACCCAGTGCGGGTTGGTAGATGTTACATGTCTTTGAATTTTTGGTTCTAGGACATGCCGGTTTCCTCACGATGTTTTCCTTCACCGTTTTGAGAGCAACGGCGATGAAATAAATTACACAAAATAACGCGCTTTATTGGATTCGAACCTACAAACTTGTAAACCGAGAACGTCATTATACTCGGCCACCTTGGCGCTTCCCTCTCTTCAGCATCATTAGTCCACTGCTGGGCATAGGCCTCTCCAATTGCACGCCATTCAGCTCGATTGTCGGCAACTCTTATCAGCTGCTACCGGCCACCCTGCAAAGATCGTCTTCCACTTAGTCTGAGGGCGTCCAACATTACGTTTGCCGATTCGCGGTCACCACTCAAGGACACGTATACCCGGCGCTTCCCCCTAAAGGCAAATCAATATTTTCTATTCCGTAAAACCTGAAGACATCAAAGTATACAATGACTGCAACGGTTCCTACCGTTTCGTCAAGTCTTCCACAAAACCAGCCCCTGTACGGCAGACTGACGGACTGACGGCCAATTCATTACGTCACTGTACTCCTACTCGATGCCTTTTTTTGCTACACTTGCGGACAAAGTTAACGGCACACACGTTTTATTACTATAGGAAATGGATTGGTTGTCCATTACTCATAACTTCCGATATTTTGGATACACAGAAATCTTGTGCTTGATATCTAGGTAGTAAAAAACGGTTTTTTAAACACAAAATTAGTTTTTTTTTTGCACAAATTTTATCTGATGTCACGGGTGGGAAAATTGGTTATCCGATCCGCCCCAGAGAGGGGAAAACTATCATCAATTCTTTTAGATACTTAAAACGAAGGAATATCTATTATAAGTAGACTTATATCATGATTTCGGTCAGAGATCATTTTTAGAATTAATGGAATACGTAACTTATCTAAATCACGTTTACCATAAAATTATGTTAATCATATTTAAAAGAATAACAAAAACGCAAACAGAACTTTACACCTAAATAAAAGCCTCCAGGCACAAAGGGCGTTCCCGCTTATACATCATTATATGCAACCTGATGTACAGGTCTCCAGGTCACCAAATTATCCAGACAAGTCACAGTAATACAAACATCTAATAGTCGATGATAACGCTGAGACGAAAGAAAAAACAAAACAAATTAAGACAATAACATTTTTAACTGCAAAGTAAGGTTGTGTGGGTGCGAGGGTGTGTAAGCGGGGTGTGGGTGTGTGATAATTAAAAGTGGTCTTTTAATACGATAATATTATTACGTAGGACATTTCGAACTGATTTTAACCAACGAAAATAAAGGCATGGGTATTTAATTTTTTGTAATGTGTGACCACGCATAATTTTGTACAGTGTAGTCCGATTTTGATAATTATTTTTTAAGTGTAGAAAACTGCGCGTACATTGATTTAATAGTGAAATAAATCAGGAATCAAGAAAACCTTCAGAATTATCGAGAACATTGTATATACGGTTACTGAAAACGAGCTCACTTACGTTACATGACGTCAAAGATTTCCTGCTTTCAAGGAACAAGAAACATTTTGTTTCTTTTGAGCAACGAAATCTTTTGTATCAAACGGAAAAAGGAAAGTGCGAACAAATAACTGATTTTGTGTTTCTCTGTCGATTCTAATGAAAAATACTCATGTACAGTCATCGAAAGAGATAAGTAACTAGGGTCGACGGATATACATAGTTGAAGCTTATTAAGAAACATATGGACTTTTTCAAATGAAATTTAATTTGATCAAAGAACTGTTAGTTTCGTACAGATAAATATGTTTTTTTTATAAAAAAGTCTTTTCTTGTACTGTGATGGAACGAGTATTGATCATTAGGTTTGCTTACGTCTATTGACAATTTCATATTTTTAACCGAATTCAAAAAGAAGGAGGTTATCAATTCGACATGTTTATATTTTTTTTAAAGTCAAAGTTTTAGATTCGCAACCCTATTGAAAAGGCTCTTTATTATGTACATATTATTGTAAAACGTTTAAAAGTATCTATCGTTAGCTTCCGATATTTGCCATAATCACTTTATCTAGTCAATACATTGTAATAGCCTTTTTACCAAACTAGCCGCCTTCTTCTCATGGAGAAACTATAGAATGCCACCAGCTCCGATCCTTACTTACTCCTTTCTTTCAAACGACGTCATCTTATAAAGTACTGTGGGAGCTCTGCTGAGCTCCCAAGGTACCGGTAGTTATAGTGTGTTAAAAATAAAAGAGTTGGTGGTCTTTTAACGGTGGGACTCCACCTTTAATCAAGAATTAACTCATGCGGGCGTCGCGCCTGACAATCGAATGAAGCTTCCGCAAAAAAAACCTAAGTAAAATAATTTGACATTCTAAAGATAAAAACTTCTCGATTATTCGAACATAGACACAGCCTAAATATTGGCTGTCAGGTCGCTCTTGAGGCGAACAACCTCTACAGTACCTTGGTTTTGTGTTTCGCTGTGTCGATTATAATGAAAAATACTCAAGTACAGACACCAAAAGAGATAGTAAAGTCGTCGGATATGGTTGAAGTTTAGTAGGAACCCAATAGATGTTTTCGAACGAAATTTAATTTTGTACAGTACCTTGGTTTTGTGTTTCGGTACGAGAATGTGTTTTTCTCAAGTTAGTTAGTTTTTTTTTAGATCATGATTAACTTACAGAGGTACATCTAAAGTACACCCATATTTCGCCAGTTATGTTAGTCCCATGTAAGGAAGCCCCTGCTTGTGACTAAGTAATAACAACTACATGAGTCGATCTATCAGGTTATGCTACGTTTACCGCGAGTGGTCCGTGTATGACCATCTTTACATACCAAAACCCCACCGTGCCTCGGAAAGCACGTTAAGTCTTTGGTGCCAGTTGACATGCGTGGATCTTTGGCAGTCGCTACGGATTGTTAGAAGCCCGTAACTGTCAAAGATCCACAAATAACAGCCGGGACCAACAGCTTAACGTGCTTTCCGAGGCACCAAAAGGTCTTGGTTTGTCAAAATGGTGACCCATCTACGGACGAACCTAATCAATACGAGCTTAACCTGGTCGGTCGACCCGTGTGGCTGTTAGTACTTAGCCTCTAGCCCCTCAGCCAGTCTGTCGCACAATTGACGACTCGTTAAAGCCGTCTAAGGGATTACTGTTCCTGTGTGGGTCGTCATATCGATTACATATACTGCAACAGCTAATTCGTCTGTCAATCACTCTGTAATTGGTACAAGGGTAATTGTTTCTTTAAAAATCCATCTCTTATTAATACATATTATGAATGTGAAATTTTGTATGTTAAGTTTTCTAATCTAGTTTTACATATTGTGAATGAGAGAACCTTGTAGGCTTTACAGACATTAATTTTCATTCTTTATTTAATGAAAACGTACACAAAAACAGTACATTTAGCCAACAGAAGTAAATTACCATACAATAATAGTACCTAAAAATAAACTATTTCTGAAATATATCTTTTACAAGTGCAAGTGATAATGTTCCGGAATTAGAAAGTTAGGTTGCGACTCAGACAGACTGTAGATTTGTAGACGATTTTCTATTCTGTATTTTCATTCGTCTAAGTACCTGGTACTTATTGACAGGCCTGCCTGCACTGTCCTCCCATACCTATTTTCAATGTAATTTGAAAACGTTGTAAAAATAAATTATTTTTAAAAGAGTAACCGTGGAGTTTCTTTGCAGCTCTTTTCCATAGGAAGCGACAAATTGGAACCATGCAACTAGCTTCTGACGTTGCATGAAGTCCCCATGCAGGTTTATGTGAAATAAAATATTTTGATTTGATTTGATTTATGTTTTTATATTACTCAATCACGTAAAAACGGCTGAACGGATTTGGAGGAAATTTTGGTAAACAGATAGTTTGTAATCTAGATTAACACATAGAATACTTTTTATCTCAATAGTACGGTCCCGATGGATAATTTTTGACCTCAATGCGGGCGAAGCCGCTGGCAAAAGCAAGTCTTTAAAATATGTTCGTTTTAATTGCTTGGCTAAACATGGCAAGGTTTTTTGAAGATAATGGTGCCGATTCTGTTGTACACCGAACTAAACTAACTAAACTATAACTAAAATTCCTTACTTTTTACTATGAGAATCTAAACGCTATTCTGCAAAAAAATATCTCTAAATTTAAAAACTATTTTGACACAACTAAAATCGAATTTGACAATCGCGACTCGCACGTGGTATGTGTTGGCTTCGCAACGTGGTACTTGTTTGCCCTACCCCGTGTTTTTTTTTAGAGCCAGCAGCGCGCCGGGGTCGGCAGCCTCGACGTGATTTATATGGAATTTTCACTTTTTTCATGGAAAATATGAAAAATTATTATCCACATGTTGAGTTTTAGAGGTGTTTGGGGTTATATAAATGGGGTCGAAATTTTCATTATTTTTGCGATAGGACACACCGTTTTCGAGATATAAGCAAAAGAAAAGAAAAAAAATCAGTCCTATTTTTGCACCAGAAGTCGAGGTGTCGATGTCGGTGTGAATTTTAGTTCTTGACAACTAATTTTATTCCACACCTATTTAATCGCGATTAAAAATAGTCAGATTTAGTTAGACAACCAAAATTTTAGGTTGAATAGAATAATGAAATTGACAACAACAGAATCGCAAAATTACCATTTTCACTAAACTAATAATTCAGTGCAATCTTAGTGCTGTCAAACTAAAATATAGTTAAGTTGTGTCATTTTAGTCAATTTCAGAATAGGAAATCGTCGTTTGACAGGAATAAACTAAATTTTGGTGATTTTTAGTCTAGTTTAGGGAAACAGAATCGGCACCATTGTCATCACTTATTTTAATTTTATTGCTAGATTAGTGATTTCCAGTTTTTCTTTAAAATCTATTGCCTGATTCAAAGGTTTCTTAAAGAAAATACTAGGATAACACCACGCCTGTTTGTACTGAAGGGCACCTATATCTATTGTATACATCGCGTCAAACTTTATGGCGGCTCTGAAGTTAGCTATACGCTGCGCAGTACCCCACCCCTCAACCCCGCTGACCCATGAATTTGTTACTGCGCAGCGACTCGCCTCGTGTTCCGAGCCGCCATAAAGTTTGAATCGAGCTGTACCTACATTACGCAAGTCCCATGTAAAAGGGGGCGAGCCTATTGTCATCAACCGGGCATAAATTTGGACTGGCACGGAGAAATTCCTAATAGAAAATCCCAATAACACTATACCCGACCTTGCCACCGAACCTAGGACATCACGCTCAGAAGTAACGCTTGGGAACACTAGACCAACGGGGCAGTTCTTTAAATCTAACTAACCAAATTACATTTTCGAGAGTATTCTGTTGCTAGCAGCTTTTGATAGGTTGAAATAAAAATAAATTATCTTTGAAAAAGAAACAATTTCCTGTGGCCCCGCTGAGCATTAGTTTGTTGAGGTATTTTAAATCAACCAGGCTGCGCGACCAGAGGCGGTATTTTTACGAAAAATTAAACGGATTTCCTTTGCGTCATCCGGCTTTAAAAATACGTTTTAGACACTACCAATGTTGTCAGTTTACTAGAATTACCATACGAGTGAAAAATCAGCACTATATAGCTTAGCATTCGAAGGTGTATTAAGAAAGTCACCATGACTGACAATCTGCCAGGGGTGCGGATTTGTTCGAAAGAGATACCGTCGCCCCTGGCATACAGGCTACTGAGGGAACACGGGTGGGTTTTAGTCAGTAAAAGTCTGACAAGCCCTCCTGCTCCACCCAGAGCGGGACAAGTTATTTGATGATTTCCCAACAAAAAAAAAAACCAAGACTGACAATATTTAAGTAGACACGTTCGGCACTCGTTCAAAGACGGCTTTCATTATGACAGTTAAACAAAATTCATTGCGTTATTTACGTTGTTGAGCAGACAAATTTTTATATGAAGCAATGGATCAGCAATATCCTTCTAACTGGCCACATTAGCCGTAGAACTGATGACCGGGGAGACGTATTCTTGAGTGGAGACCGCGAATCGGCAAACGTAAGGTAGGACGCCCTCAGGCTAGGTGGAGTGAAGATCTTGGTAGGGTGACTGGTAGCAACTGGTTGAGAGTTGCCAAAAATCGAGCTGAATGGCGTGCAATTGGAGAGGCCCATGTTCAGCAGTGGACTGTTGTAGGGTGATGATGACCATTCTAAAATTGTTCAGATTCTAAACGATATTGTGTTACGAAATTCATGCTAGTTACCTATATAATTAGATCTGTACTGCATTGTAAACGTTCAGTATTGTCAGAGAAGGCGTGATCATCATTATCATTTTAATAGCAAAAAGTCAACTGCCATTGGCCTATCTGCACAATCACTAATAGAGAAGCGAAAAAAAAACCCTTAACTTACTTTCGTCACTACAAGCAAGTCTTCTCTCTAAGAAGACTAAGTCACTCCACCTTCATCATCTTTCGCATGTTGTGGTCGGCTTTCAGTTTAACCGGACTGCTCATCAGACCTTCACAACCCAGTTACTGGGTAATACGCTACCTTTTGATAAGACTGGAAGTCAGATATTCAGGCTTCTGACGACTCGTAATGACTGGAAAAGATCTATAAATGACAGCCGGGTCCAACGGCTTAAATGCTTTCTGAGACACGGAGGGGGTCTTGGTATTCAAAGATGGTCACCCATCCACGGACCAATTGTTGCACTCCACCAAGTAATATAAAACGAAAAATGTCTTGAATAGTAACACTATCATAAGTGTTCGATATAGGAGTGGACTGTATGAAATGGCTCTGATTGATGATGGGGTCGGGTAGTTCTGTTAGAACTGAGTTCTGCTCGTTCGCTCAATCAAGGATACAAATTCAACAGAGAAAATCTAAGTACGACTCAGCTTTTTCCGGTGCTTGTTTTAGTAATTTTCACTCACGGACCTCAAATTCAGATTGTATTCTAGCGAGCAATGGCGGCCGACGACTTGTCTGTTGCACGCACACAGTTTGTTGTCTATGGCACGCTATCCGTGAAGCCGCGGAGTAATGCGTTTTGGCGGGAATGGGAACCAACCAATCGCGTGCCGCCTTGGCGAGCCGTCCATAGATAATCTATATTGGATTTGTCCAATCATGGGCTATATACAGAACAATAAGAAAAAAAGTTTAAATTATGAAACTCGTCTTCAAACTCGACTCCAACGTCAACCAATAGTAAGGCCTCTCGATTTACCGCACAATAACTTTGTGAACGCAAAAACTCCGCATTGTTAGCTCACCGATTCATATTTAACGTTGTGTTTCAACAACAATGTGCACTTGCCTTTAAATTAATTATAACTTTTAATAGTTTCAGCGAGGTAGCTTAAAAAAAGGAAAATGTGATTCCACTGTTTGTTTTGAAACTAAAGAAGAAACTCGCATCTAAATTCATGTTAATATTATAAATTCGATTGGTATTTTGTTTGTCTGATTGTTACCTTTCACGCCTTAATGGCAGAACGAATTTGGATGAAAGGAATTTCAATAAACCATGACCTGGGTTAAGACATGGGGTACTCTTTATCTTGGCGGTAGGTGAGCCGCGGGTACAGCTAAATATCTACATACCTACAATCACACACACAAGAAATAAATAAAGCACACACACACACATACATAAATTAAAGAATACTAGCCCACGCGAACGTGCTACAGGGACAAACAGTTTTGGCTATATTAGCTGTAACAAACATACAGACAAAAAAAGTGACGTACTTTCTTACGCATTTAGTAAACAGCTGTTCATTTAAAATTACAAACATACTCAGCCTATAAACGTTCCCACTACTGGGACATAGGCCTCCTCTCCGTGAGAGGGAGTGGGCCGTAATCTACCCAGTGCGGGTTGGTAGATGTTACATGTCTTTGAATTTTTGGTTCTAGGACATACCGGTTTCCTCACGATGTTTTCCTTCACCGTCTGAGAGCAGTGGTGATGAAATTATTTACACAAAGTAAAACGCCTGGCTAGGTTCGAACGCACGACCTACAACTCGTAAGTCGCGGCCGTTACCACTGGGCCACCACTGCTCTTTGCTCTGCAAATTACAAACAGACACTTCTATTTAATTTATTTGTATAATTGTAACTAAAAACGGGAACTTTATACATATTCGCTGAAAACATTAAAAGTTGCTTAGCTTGCTAACTAGCTTTAAAGCGTAATGTGAACCAGAGAATAATTTCCAGAAACTAGTACACACAAGGAGATCGTTGGGTTCATTATTAAATACCTGGAAATGGCTGAGGCTTGCTGACGTTCTGGGAGCTTTACGGAGAATTGAGGAGGAACTTACATAGCGCAGTGACTGTAAACAGTGAGGTATTCAATGAGGCAAATATTTTTCAATAATTACATAGACATACAGCGAACAGCTGACGCGAACGACTGCGTTATAACGTTCTTCAGTAAAAAAAAAAAATCGTCCATACTTTTTCCATACAAGAGCTTGTGGTTAAGTAACAACAGCCGCATGGATAGACTGGTCAGGTTAAGCTATGCTTGCCGCGGTTGATCCGTGGATGGGTGACCATCGTTACAACCGAAACCCTTCGTGCCTCGGAAAGCTTTTGGTTACGGCTGTCATTCGTAGATTTCACAGTAAAATGTCTGGTTACAACTCTTACCAAGGGGTATCGTATTGGTTTGTTGAGGTCAGATAGACATTCGCTTCGCTCCATGTAAGATACTGGTATTCCGCTACATTTGGTGAGACTGGAAGCTGACTCCAACTTAGTTGGGAAAAGGCTCAGCAGATTGGTTGACACTTTGACAGCGTATGTATTGCATTTTTCTATGAAAGAACCGCTTTTTTGAAACCCGACGAAACATATCTACGCTAGGGGGCTCAAGAATCATGAGCTGGTTACAGTTTGCAAATCAGTGACCCTGTCTGAAGGGTAGGCGTTTTGTTAGACTGTCGTTATGTATTTTGACGTTCGAAAAGTGCTGATACTCAGCCTAATTTGAATAAATTACGAATGATTTGATTTTTTTATTGACCCCGTATAGTTTATGTGATATATCGGAACATAGCTGACTGGATGACGTACGTGTCGCAGAATTTGATACCTTAACGCTTTGGTTAACTTACCGTCCTTTTTTTTACTACTGCGTTTGTGGTATATTGATAAGACTACCTGTCTCAGTCCCAGAGGTGCCGGGTACGATTCCCAGCAGGGGCAAAACTTTCTGCTCGGCTTTGTTGGTGGTAGGGCTTGTTCTAAGTCTGCCAGGCTAGCTACCACCATCATATCTAAGTCTGTCGCCATAACAACAATGTTAACAGCATTGTTGTGTTTCGGCAGTTAGAGGTAAGATAGCAATTTCCTCTGTGGTCAAGGTTTTTGGGTGAAGGTTCCACCTTCGGCCTGATCATCACTGACCACCAGGTGAGTTGAAGGTCAAAAGCTTCCCCTTAAATAAACTTGTAGAGGAAAAGCCTTATTCATAAAAAAATTGAAGTTACATCGTTCTCGAGGGTACTTAGGTATTTATGAGTGTCTTATCACTACCTTTAAATGTTGTAACTTAACGTGGTTATTATCGTTTAAGGTGAAACAAGTCCACATTTTTTCCATACAAACTTCGGGAGGGTTTTACTCCACTGTTTGACAATGTACATCGAAACTTAAACATGGTATGGTTTTGTCTTATTATCAATATTGTCTGTACGAAAACAGAACACAAAAGTTAAAAAGCTTTAAAAAGTTAGGAGCCTACAAAGATTTGTTTTTCTTGATAATTTAACGTAACTTTGGACATGTTTAAGTAATAAAAGAAGTGTAAAATCTCCAAAACTAAGTCGGTACCGACAAAGCTCAGTTATCGAAAAGTTCAATAAACTTAATTGGTCATAGATTTATGAAGTGGTATTTTCAGAAAACCCGATCTTCCGAAAGACTTTTCTTAAAAAAAATTCACTATAACTGATCCTGCAGCTCACTCAATAATGTTGTGCGTGTAGACTAGCGTCTAACTGCTCATCACTGATACTATCTCTGTCGGACACGAAGCCTGGTGAGACAGCGTACTTTTAGCCAGGCCCACCAGTGAGTTCGAGCCCGCGACTAGTGTACCCTTAAGTCATCGTCATTAGATACACATAATCAGCCTATATTGTTCCTACTTCTGGATCACAGTCCTCCTGTCTTTTGAGAGGGAATGGGCCATATTTTATCATACATGTCTTTGAATGTTTAGTTCTACGACATGGCGGTTTCTCACGATGTTTTCCTTCACCGTTTTGAGAGCAGCGGCGATTCAATAAATTACACAAAATAACGCGCCTTACTGGATTCGAACCTACGACGTACAAACTTGTATGCCGGGGCCGTCATTACTCGGCCACCTTGGCGCTTCCCTCTCATCAGCATCATTAGTCCACTGCTGGGCATAGGCCTCTCCAATTGCACGCCATTCAGCTTGATTCTCGGCAACTCTTATCAGCTGCTACCGGCCACCCTGCAAAGATCGTCTTCCACCTAGTCTGAGGGCGTCCAACATTACGTTTGCCGATTCGCGGTCTCCAATCAAGGACACGTATACCCCGGCGCTTCCCCCTAAATGCAAATCAATATATATTCTATTCCGTAAAACCTGTAGACACACAAACATGTAGCAACAGTTCCTAGCGTTTCGTCAAGTCTTCCACAAAACCAGCCCCTGTACGGCAGACTGACGGACTGACGGCCAATTCATTACGTCACTGTACTCCTACTCGATACCTTTTTTTTATCTGCTACACTTGCGGACAAAGTTAACGGCACACACGTTTTATTATTATAGGAAATGGATTGGTTGTCCATTACTCATAACTTCAGATATTTTGGATACACAGACATCTTGTGCTTGATATCTAGGTAATAAAAACGATTTTTTAAACACAAAATCAGTTTTTTTTTTGCACAAATTTTATCTGATGTCACGGGTGGGAAAATTGGTTATCCGATCCGCCCCAGAGAGGGGAAACTAACATCAATTCTTATAGATACTTAAAACGAAGGAATATTATAAGTATACTTACATCATGATTTCGCTCAGAGATCATTTTTAGAATTAATGGAATACGTAACTTATCTAAATCACGTTAGATTATCTCCATAAAATTATGTTAATCATATTTAAAAGAATAACAAAAACGCAAACAGAACTTTACACCTGAATAAAAGCCTCCAGGCACAAAGGGCGTTCCCGCTTATACATAATTATATGCAACCTGATTTACAGGTCTCCAGGTCACCAAATTATCCAGACAAGTCACAGTAATACAAACATCTAATAGTCGATGATAACGCTGAGACGAAAGAAAAAACAAAACAAATTAAGACAATAACATTTTTAACTGCAAAGTAAGGTTGTGTGGGTGCGAGGGTGTATAAGCGGGGTGTGGGTGTGTGATGATTAAAAGTGGTCTTTTAATACGATAATATTATTACGTAGGACATTTCGAACTGATTTTAACCAACGAAAATAAAGGCATGGGTATTTAATTTTTTGTAATGTGTGACCACGCATAATTTTGTACAGTGTAGTCCGATTTTGATAATTATTTTTTAAGTGTAGAAAACTGCGCGTACATTGATATAATAATGAAATTAATCAAGAATCAACAAAGCCTTCAGAACTATCGAGAACATTGTATATACGGTTACTGAAAACGAGCTCACTTACGTAACATGACGTCAAAGATTTCCTGCTTTCAAGGAACAAGAAACATTTTGTTTCTTTTGAGCAACGAAATCTTTTGTATCAAACGGAAAAAGGAAAGTGCGAACAAATAACTGATTTTGTGTTTCTCTGTCGATTCTAATGAAAAATACTCATGTACAGTCATCGAAAGAGATAAGAAACTAGGGTCGACGGATATACATAGTTGAAGCTTATTAAGAAACAGATGGACTTTTTCAAATGAAATTCAATTTGATCAAAGAACTGTTAGTTTCGTACAACTAAATTTTTTTAAAGTCTTTTCTTGTACTGTGGTGGAACGAGTATTGATCATTAGGTTTACTTACGTGTATTGACAATTTCATCCGACTTCAAAAAGAAGGAGGTTTTCAATTCGACATGTTAATAATTTTCTTAAAGTCAAAGTTTTAGATTCGCAACCCAATTGAAAAGGCTCTTTATTAAGTACATATTATTGTAAAAAGTTTCAAAATATCTATCGTTAGCTTCCGATATTATGCCATAAACGCTTTATCTAGTCAATACTTTGTAATAACCACATAAAATATAACAACACTAAACACTAACATACAAACAAATGAATAAGTTTTATACAAACCGTTACAATATTAATGATACATAAAATGTTAAATGATTTCAACGCTGTGAACTAAACAATAAACGTTATTATTTATAACATCACACTGGCGACTTTGAATGACTTTACTGATGATAAAATGAAATTTTACTACAGAGCAAAGTTTGAAAGCGACATAGATTTTTTATTTGAACTACTTTTTTAAACCTGTCAACTTGGGTAGACATTTATTTCCACGCCACGACCTTTTTGCCTTTTTACCAAACTAGCCGCCTTCTTCTCATGGAGAAACTAGAATGCCACCAGCTCCAATCCTTACTTACTCCTTTCTTTCAAACGACGTCATTTTATAAAGTACTGTGGGAGCTCTGCAGAGCTCCCAAGGTACCGGTAGTTATAGTGTGTTAAAAATAAAAGAGTTGGTGGTCTTTTAACGGTGGGACTCCACCTTTAATCAAGAATTAACTCATGCGGACGTCGCCCCTGACAATCGAATGAAGCTTCCGCAAAAAAAACCTAAGTAAAATAATTTGACATTCTAAAGATAAAAACTTCTCGATTATTCGAACATAGACACAGCCTAAATATTGGCTGTCAGGTCGCTCTTGAGGCGAACAACCTCTACAGTACCTTGGTTTTGTGTTTCGCTGTGTCGATTATAATGAAAAATACTCAAGTACAGACACCAAAAGAGATAGTAAAGTCGTCGGATATGGTTGAAGTTTAGTAGGAACCCAATAGGTGTTTTCGAACGAAATTTAGTTTGTTCAATTAACTCTTTGTGATGTTTAAATTAAATTGTATTCGAAAACATCAAGCAAGTGGCAGTTTGTATCCCTATTAACGGCTGATATTTATCTGGGTCAATACGTCTGTCCCGCAGTGTATGATGTCTGTCTGAGTGACGTTGACAGACGAACGTGTTTCGTGTTCGCTCTTAAGGTAAACTGTTCCAAATATTGGTCAGAAATGAAGAAAAACATCAAAAAACAGCCGTCGGTTTTCATTAAATATGAGCACCGTGTAAACCTATTGATCTTTAAATTATCTAGTGCGTAGTATGTCGTGTTTTGAATGTTCAATAGTGGGTATATATATCTAAATAACTAAAAAGCAAAGTCCTGACTGACTGACTGACTCATCAACGCCCAGCCCAAACCCTTGGACCTAGAAAGCTGAAATTTTGCACAGAGGTTCCCTTTATAATGTAGACAAGGATTAAGGATTTTTCGAAATTTAACCCATAAGGGAGTTAAAAAGGGGATGAGAGTACCGCGCGGGCGAAGCCGCTGGCAAAAGCTAGTCATGTATGAAATTTGAAGAGATACTTTGACATCTTTTGAAGCGCTCTGTTTGGCGCAATGATACGTACATCTCTGCCCTACCCTTTAGGGAAACAAGGCGTGATGGTATGTATACTATATGGGATTACATTTTTAACAAAATCTGAATAAAATGTAGCTGTTACACCGTTTAACTAGCAATTTTCGCTTAAAAAGCGATAATTCACAACTTAATGTGGCCATAACGAGATAGAGAATATAGAGAGCATAAAGAGGAGGCCAAACGCCGGGGCGTAACTCCGCTGCCGCGGGAAATCGCGGCACAGCGGACAGAGCTCCGGCGGGATCTCATGGTGACATGGAGAGAGCGATTGTCGCAACCCAGTGCTGGGCACGCCACGATTGCGGCGGTAAGTCCCCTCTTTGAGGAGTGGTTTGAGAGGCGGCATGGCGTCCTCACCTTCCGCCTGACGCAGGTCCTCACCGGACACGGTTGTTTCGGGAGGTTCCTGTTTCGGATAGGGCGGGAGGAAACGCCCGGGTGTTTCCACTGCGAAGATCGCCCTGAGGACACGGTGGAGCACACGGTGGCGGTCTGCCCTGCTTGGGCGGAGCACCGCCGTGTCCTCGTGGAGGCGATCGGCGGCGGCGATCTCTCGCGTCCGGCCCTGGTCCAAGCCATGGTACGGAGCGAGAGGGCATGGGGAGCCGTCACCTCCTTCAGCGAAGCAGTAATGCTCGCGAAGAGGGAGGCGGCGCACGTGAGGGAGAGGCAGCATATGCGCCCTCGCGACCCCAGCCGCCGCAGGATACGGAGACGCCCTGGGCGTCGGGAATCCCAGGCCGATTTCCGGCCACCGTAGGCATGGGCTTGCGGACGGCGAGTAATGGGTAGCTCGCTGTCCGGTAAGGACCAAGCCCAAGTCGACGGCGCGTTGTGTTCCACGCGCGCCTCAAAGAGATGTCAGCACAAAAAGTGATGGGACCCGCAAGGGTCGATGCCTGCCAGGGGTGCGGGTTTGTTCGAAAGAGACACCACAGCCCCTGGCTTAAGGGCTACTGAAGGAACACGGGTGGGTTTTAGTCAGTAAAAGTCTGACACGCCCTCCTGCTCCACCCAGAGCGGGAGAAGTTATTTGATGATTTCCCACCCAAAAAAAAAAAAAAAAAAAAAATGTGGCCATAACCGCCAGTAAGAGAGGATAAATTATAATTTATATTTATTGTTCTATTTGAGAAATATCTTAGTGTTATCTATTAGGTTTTAAGTCCATTGCACTCTCTGATTCATTTTATATCTGGATTAGAACAGCACAGAATCTCCCACGACGTAGGTATTTATCTAATTAAGGTCATTATAACTACAGCGTAACGTCGTTACGGATCGCCAGAAGTCCGTATTAGCCAATAACTGGGTTGTGGAGTTTAGATGGCAGTTGCTCCACGTAAAATACTGGTCAGACTGGAAGTTGACCCCAACATAGGTGAAAAATAACAGGCAGGTGTTTTGGAAGAAACAAAAAGAATTTGTTAGGTTTCGTTAGCCGGATGCATCTGAATACCAGCATTTTAAATGGGGCAACTGCTTATCTGGCCTTCACCACCCGGTTACTGGGTATTACTGCTACTTACTCCTTGGTAAGACTGATTGTCAGACTTCTAAGCGTCTGACGACCCGTAACGACTATCAAATATCCACGCTTGGAACGACGACCTTGAAACTACAGCAGGACAACTATGGACTCGATTAGCAGTCGATAGGAAAAGTGGAAGCAAATGTAGTAGGTCTTTGCCAATGGGTAAATAGACCAAGACAGCCGGTGGTTTAATCTATTTAAATAAAAAGAAAATTCCTTACTGACTCATCAACGCCCAGCTCAAACCCTTGGACCTAGAAAGCCGAGATTTTTACACAGAGGTTCCCTTTTTAATGTAGATAAGGAATAAGGAACGATTTTTCGAAATCAAACCCCTAAGGGAGTTAAATAGGGGATGAAAGTTTCGCACTGGCGAAGTCGCTGGCAAAAGCTAGTATAATTATAGTAGCCTTTGACCGCAGCTCCGCCCACGTGGATGTTGGTTATCGTGTAAAAAAGTAGCAGTTGTCTTTTTCCATATCCCAAGCTATATCTCTGCCAGATTTCATGACGATCGGTTCAGCGGTTTGGGCGTGTAAGTATAACAAACAGACAGAATTAATTTCGGATTTATAATTTAATAGCAGCGCTCCGCGTTTTCACCCGCGTAGTTCCCGTTCCCGTGGGAATACGGGGATAAAATATAGCCTATGTCACCCGGGGATAGTGTAGCTTCCCAACAGTGAAATAATTTTCCAAATCGGTTCAGTAATTTCGGAGCCTATTCAATGCAAACAAACAAAAAACAAACAATCAAATCGTCTTAAGATTTATTTACAACTTTCTAAGGATCTTGCTGTGGTAGCTAAGTTAAGTAAGTTTCAAATAATCATCATTTGGAAAATAAGAAATCATGTGGATATGACGAAATTCCAATAGCAGTTATTAAAGATAATTTAGATATATTAGCTGAACCTTTAACTATTTTTTACAATAAATGCATTTCAGAAGGTATCTTTCCGGAACAGTTCAAAATAGCAAAAGTTATCCCACTCCACAAAAAAGGCTCTAAAACGGATCCAAGAAACTATAGACCTATTTCTTTGCTGCCCATTCTTTCCAAAATTTTCGAAAAAATAATTAAGAGTAGGCTTGTAGTTCATCTAAATTTAAACAAGGTTTTGCACTTGAGACAATTTGGATACCAAAAAAATGTCGGAACAGGGGACGCCATATATACATTGGTAGATGATATAATTAGTAATTTGAATAGGAAAAAGAGGGTAGCCGGCATTTTTCTTGATTTAAGCTCAGCCTTTGATACAATTGACCACAAATTACTCATTGCAAAATTGGAGCATTATGGGGTGAGAGGCAAAACTTTACAACTTTTATCTTCATATTTGAGTAACAGGAAAATGTATGTGGATATTAGCAAAATGCAAGCTAATGGTAATGGCACTTGCAATAAATCTTCTATGCAGGATATAGTAGCGGGCGTACCCCAAGGATCGATTGTAGGGCCTATTTTGTTTATATTATTTACAAACGATTTAATTAATTACATTAATTCAATATTTTCTGACACACGGCTGACAGTATTTGCAGATGACACCAACGCAATAGTGGAAGCTAACGACATACATGAGCTTTCCGCTAAGGTTAATGCAGTGTTAACAATTTTTATTTCTTGGTTTGAAAGTAACAAGCTAATTATTAACACCGAAAAAACCAAAATTATGTTATTTAGTACAACAGCTCGTAATAAAGACAACATGACGATCGCACTTAATTAAGTCAAGATTGATATAGTTAATGAGGTAAAGTTTCTAGGGGTATACATTGATAAATATTTAAATTGGAAAAGGGAATTGCAAGCAATTGATTCATATATTTCTTCAGCATGTTATGCCTTACGCAGTGTTAGGGATGAAATTGATATAAAACACCTTAAAATGGTATACTATGCTCTAATAGAATCAAGGTTAAGATATAGTGTCCAGTTTTGGGGAAATAGTTTTAAATATAACTGCCAGAGAGCCTTTGTACTCCAAAAGAGAGCCATACGAACCATGGTCCGGATATCACAAATAGAGAGCTGTCGGCCACATTTTATAAATTTAAAAATTCTTACTGTACCAAGCCTCTATGTTTTAGTATTGTTGGTGAATTAAAAAAAAAAAACTTACATAATTATGAAACAGATGAAGAGAGACAGTTGAGGGAAAGTACGCGCAGGAAAGATTTTAAAAACAAAATAAAACCCCAACTTAATATTGTTGAACATAGTCCTCAATATCAAGCAGTTCGGATTTTTAACAGGTTACCATTGGACTTGAAAACCTTAATTTACAAGAGCTCGTTTAAGTCAAGACTAAAAGCGTTCCTATTGGAGAAATGTCTGTATTCGATAGACGATGACATATCTACGTTTTGAAAATTTGATATTAGTTAATGTGAGACTGGGGAATATTAGTATGTAATAGTTGTAATGATTTTGAATTTTTATTAGTATTGTTTTTTTCATATTATTTATAATGTTATTGAATTTATTGTATCATGCATGAATGTGTTAGTTTATAATTTTAATGAGTTTGTTTTTGTTTGTTTTTATTTATTTGTTATGTATGTTTTCAAACACAATATGAATTGTTCCTGAAATAAATTGAATTGAATTGAAATCATCATCATTTCAGCCGAAAGACGTCCACTGCTGGACATAGGCCTCCCCAGGCTCCTCCACTTCGACCGGTCTTGTGCTTCGCACATCCAGTGGATACCCGTTTCAAATGGTCTGAATTAATGGCTTTATTATATTGTTAAGTATTTACTGCTGTTGGTGTGCCAAATATTATTTAGGTCATAATTCCTACAAAATTATGAACAAAACATTTCACACAAACAGATTCTTCCGTACACCCCTTTGTTCCAATATGATTATTAATAGTCACCTATTTGAATATTTTAAATAGCCTTTCAACCCTTCGCTGCCCTTGGAAGAAAGGTACAGAGATTCCGGGATTTGTATCAGAAAGCAATAAGCCGGGGCTTTGTCGGGCTATATTATAGCCCGTAATTATTTATGTGCTTCAAAGTGTCGCTCTTTGCCCAACCCCCGAGATGAAAGGGATTGTACTGTTTATAAAACCTTTTTTAGCAGACTGTTAATGTAAAAGTGTGTGTTTTTGTGTACCTGTATGTTTGTTTTAAACATTTTTGGTGCGTGATTTTCAATTCTTGTTATGTTGCTTGTACAGTACTGAAGAGGACAAGAGATGGACAAGTTCATTAGCATAGCATAATCCCACTGTTGGGACACAGGCCTCCTCTCTGTGAGAGGGAGTACGCAATAATCCTCTACGCAGATCCAGCCAGTGTGGGTTGGTAGATGTCACATGTATTCGAACTTTTGTTTCTAGGGCATGCCAGTTTCGTCACGATGTTTTCCTTCACCGTTTTGAGGGCAGTAGTGATTAAATAATTTTTACAAAGTAAAGTGCTTGCGATCGAACCCACGACCTACAACTCGTAAGTCGTGGCCGTTATAATTGGGAGACTAGGCTGTCCTGTCACGTTCAGTTAAATCTGACCAGATGTACGAACGTAAACGAAGCAAAACGATTATTTTAAGATCCTTCATGGGGCCGTACCCATGGCGTGAGTTTATGTATGTGTGTATTTTTAACCGAATTAAAAAACGGGAGTTTCCTTATTTCATTGTTAATACCCGACTGCGCCAGAAGTCGGAGGCAATAAAGGTCTTTATTGTTAAATTTAAGAAGATACCTCCGACTGCATGAGATTGCTCATAGTATTCAGTCTAATAGTCATCCTTTTAAAAACGGTTTCTTGTTTCCATCTTTTTTGATTAAAGTTCACTTTTAGGCAGTCGGGTTTTTTGATTTTGTAAAAAACTAGCTTTTGCCAGCGGCTTCGCCCGCGAGGAACTTTCATCCCGTATTTAAGTTCCTTTGGGGCTGAATTTCGAAAAAACCTTTCTTAATCCTTATCTACATTTTAATGGGAACCTCAGTGCAAAATTTCAGCTTTCTAGGTCCAAGGGTTTGGGCTGGGCGTTGATGAGCCAGTCAGTCAGTCAGGACTTTTCTTTTTATTTATAAATTATATAGATAAAAGATTATTTAATGAGTTCTTTCAATTGTACCTTATTTCAACGTACATAGTAATCCACCGTCTTACAATCCCGTGTCGAAGCAAATGGAAGTTTCCAAAGAAAACGCAATCGCTTGGGAAGTTGCCAACGCACGCAAATCACAACGCGAGGCAATAAACTGTCTAGACGGATTGGAGACTCACTACAACTGTGTGTCTACTAGCGTAGTGTAGTATGTGCTATTGTATATAATGAACTCATGGATGTTTCCGTCAGTTATTCTTGGCAAAAAAAAGTTGGCAAAAACCCGTCTGCCTAAAAAGTGAACTTTAATTAAAAAAGATGGAAACAATAAACTTATTTTAAAAGGATGACTGTTAGACTGAATACTAAAATGCAATCGCATGCAGTCGGAGGTATCTTCTTAAATTTAACAATAAAGACCTTTTTTTTTTTTCACAGTTTTTAGTTAATATTATTATTTTTGACGTTAATGAGACCTATTTATTTTGATAACCCACGGAAAATGTAAAAAAATAAGACAAAATGGCGCCAATAATCGGCCATATTTTTTCAATTTTGATATACCCAATGTCACTTTCACAATTAAGGCGAATCGAATGGCAGCTCTCAAGCTGAAATCGATCAAGCCGTTTAGGTTACAGAGCGTGCCAAAGAAATATTCATACATACACTCGAAAAAAAATCCTCCTTCTGGCGCAGTCGGGTAAAAAGGAAAGATTTTGAATTTAACTGGCTGTCGTGTTAAAGTGAAGCAACGACCTCCGAAGTTCAAATTTTCGTATTTTTTTTGCAATTGCACAGTCAGTGTCAGGTAATATGTTGACAATAATATGATTAGCGATCGTAACTTGAATGTATTTACATAATTATAATCACTAAAATCTTCAATTCACACCCAAGCATTTTGCTTTAAAAAAGGTTTTATTTAGCTTGCCCTTTTTATTTTTTGGGTCAAATTTAGTACTTGAAATCTTACCCTCATCCTGTTGGCAGATTGATCTGATATTTGGTACATACCTTTAGTTTTGATAACAATACAATTTAATTTAATTTGTATAATTGGAAATCCTAGTCAAAAAAAATAAAATCGTGGGGCGTAGCGTAACCTGAGTAAAGTAAATAGCATATGAGCGGTTGACTCATCATCATCGTCATCATTTCGGCCGAAGACGTCCACTGCTGGACATAGGGGAGGGGATTGCACTAATCGCCACGCTTGTCAGGCGGGTTGGCGATCGCAGTATGGTGGTAAAAAACATAGAGAACGCTGCTGCCCATTCTCTGTAAAGCCCCTTAGTCGCCTTCTACGACACCCACGGGCAGAAATGGGATGATGCTATTCTTTTACGTCCGGCACGCGGTTGACTGTTGATAGAAATTTCACGCGCCCCACTATTTTTATTTTTTTGTCTGATCAATGCCCCCGATTGATGAAGAAAGTGGTGTTATGACTGGTACCTAGGACATACCGAATTATTTGTTAGTTATTAGTACATTATCTACATCGTAAAAAAATGTTTTACTTATTTTATTTCTGTCTGGAATTTCTCAGTAGAAGCCGGGAGTGGATGTGGGTGTACCTTAGATACACCTCTGCTCAACCCTTCGGAGAAACAACCTTACTGTTATGTTATGTCAATATTAAACTAACATAATAAATAAATTTCGGTCTCAAGCCAATTAGTAAAAACCGTACGAAGCTAGTACCTGTATATTTTCAACCGGTTTTTCTACCAATACAATATTATTTGGGAACGCAATAGCCCGCAGCGGACGCAACGTAGCGCAAAATGCGTACGTACTTGGCAAACGAGTGCCGCTCGTAGCACGTCGACGCATTTTATGTACAACACAATACAGATCGCCCCTATGCAATGTAGCGAACACTGCGCGTAGCACCCGCGCTACGGCGTAGAGTTTCGCTACGATATTCCGTAGCAACTTTACTGCATAGATTGCTATTGTTAACTACAAACTAATTTAATTTGGCAATTGTTTTGTTTACTTTGTTTCGTTGGTATGTTGTTTAATGTTCTTTTTATTCTTTTTATTTTTACAATGCTGACATATTCTCGTCATTATTTGACATTATACATCAATTTTAATATCAACTATTTTTTAGTGATTGTCATGTTAATCATGTCAATATGTTTAATTAGGTTCATTTTATTTATGTAGATTATTTTACATATTGTGAATGGGAGAACGTTGTAGGCCTTACAGACTGTAGATTTGTAGACGATTTTCTATTCTGGATTCGTCTAAGTACCTGGTACTTATTTACAGGCCTGCACTGTCTTCCCATACATTTTATATCTGAAAACATTGTTAAAGCCAATCATTTTTAAAAGAGTAACCGTGGAGTTTCTTGCCGGCTCTTCTCCATAGGAAACAACATTTTGGAACCGTGCACCTAGCTTCTGACGTTTCATAAGTGCCCATGTAGGTTTATATGAAATAAAAATATTTTGATTTGATTTGATTTGAATGGTAATTTTGTTGTTCACGGAAAATAATATATAACCCTTCATTTACTCGTGGATATCGTAAAAGGCGAGTAAGAAAATAACGTCTTTCTGGTGGCTAATAAAAAGAATTGCGAGCATCAATTTGCTTGCTTATGATTTATTGATAGATTCGTTTTTGTAGCTTTAAGAAGCCCATGTTCATTCGCGGACCAATAATCGTTACGTACTTAAAATAATATCTGATCTACTATGTATGTTTCCGTATGATAGCGATGGGCAAGAGTAGTACTTCGACGCCTAAGTGTCCTTTTGTTTTTGTTTGTAAGTATATTTATGTATTTTACACTAACTTTTGCCAACGACTTCGCACGCGTGGATGTCGAAAATTACCCACGAAAACGTACTTCGTGGATAAAAGATGTCCTATGCTTTAATTCAGAATTCAATTCCGTTTAGCCATTTGCTGCTGGATCCCAGTATTTCACATGGAACGACTGCCTGTCGGACCTCCACAACCCAGTTACTGGGTAACACCATACCCCTTGGTAAGACTGGTTGTCAGAATTTCGGGCTTCTGACGACCCGTAACTGCTGTCAAAGATCCACGAATGACAGCTGGGACCAACGGCTTAACATACTTTCCGAGACATAGAAAAGTCTTGGTATGTTAAGATAGTCACCTATTTACGGACCAATCGTGGCAAGCGTAGCATAACGGTAGAACTGTGTGGCTGTAATTACTTAGCCACAATCCCCTCAGTGTCTACTATGCAATATAGTGAGGTTAAGTAGGTGTTAGCTTCAAAGGCCATTACGTATCAATTTCAGTACAGGGTGCAATTTCACAACGGGTTAAATTGACATTATTTGCGTGACAGGGGTTTCGTTATGTTTCTAATTGTAACTGAACGTATATTGTAGGAGTATAAGGCAAGTATAATGAATAGGACTAACTATTTTGTATATCTGACCAAGATTATATCTTTAAAGAGGCCGTGACCTTCGAGTTTATTTCGGTGTGTCTTCTCAGAGTAAACGGATAGAAACCACCGAACTCATCTATGATAAATTATTTTATTTCTGTAAGTAAGTTTGTACAAAAAAAACAGCTCAGAGGTCACAGTCTCTTTTAAAGTCCAGACATAATCTTGGTCAGATCATGTGAAGACCATGTGGATTGGTGTCTGAAATGGTCTTTTGAAGAAAGAACCACACAGATTGAGTGGACCTGTCCATTCAGTGCACGTATGTATCAGTAATCATACGGCTCAACTCAGACTTGAGGAGCTCAACGATTTGACGAACAATACCAAAGAAAGGACATTTGGGTAGGCCGCATAAAGTACTCAAACTGTCAGATTAACATTAAAACGTTCTATTTTTGAAACCTTATTTATTTTGACGCTTAATAGAATAGAATAGAATAGTTCTTTATTTGCACAGAAAGTAGGTACATGTCTCAGATGTTGAGTTTAAAGTGATCCTTATACTAACTACCTTAACTAGGGCATGCAAACAGTTTAAGTTATATTAATAAACACTCATACTCGTTGTATAAGTGTGTTTTTTAACCAACTTACAGAAATAAATTATGATTTTTCATCTAACATCATCATTTTTAAAACGAATATTATAAACATATTTGATTTATTTTATTATGTTTGTGTGTTGCGCACGCTAAAACGGCCGAATGAATTTGGATAATATTTGCCACATGGTTAGACCATGACCTGAATTAGGACAAAGGTTACTTTTTCTCCCGATATTCTCACGGAATTTGATTATGGATTGAAACCGCAGGATGCTTGTCAATTATAAATCCCACAAAGCAAATAAAAAATATGTGTAAAAATACCATAATATTTCAAGTTTAGGAAAACTTTAAAGTACCCACAGTTTGTTTGTCAAACATGTACCTACCGTGTTTTTTCTAATCAAGTTTTTAAGTGACTAAAAATTTGTGCAAACTAGCTTCTCCGCAGCTTCGCCCGCGTGGATGTCTGAAATTATCCCACGGCAACATACTACCGGGATTAAAAGTACCCTATGTGTTAATCCTGGTAAACAATGTACTCATTCTGTACTAGGTACATTGTTTTCATATTACTCTATTGGTTTAGGCGACGCACGCCAGTACGTAAAGCTCCCAGTCGGCATGTTTCTTTCATTGGTGAAAACCGTTTTTGAGGGTGGGAAATCATCAGATAACTTCTCCCGTTCTGGGTGGAGCAGGTGTCAGACTTTTACTGACTAAAACCTACCCGTGTTCCTTCAATTTCATATGTGCCAGGGGCCACGGTATCTCTTTCGAACTACCCGCACCCCTGGCAGGCATTAGCCGTTGCGGACCACATCATCTCTTTGAGGCGCGCGTGGAACACAACGCGCTGTCGACCTGGGCTTGGTTCTAACCGGACTGCGAGCTACCCATTACTCGCCGTCCGCAAGCCTACGCCTGCGCTGACCGGGAATCAGCCTGGGATTCCCGACGCCCAGGACGTCTCCTGCGGAGGCTAGTGCCGTGAGGGCGCATATACTGCCTCTTCCTCACGTGCGCCGCCTCCCTCTTCGCGAGCATCACTGCTTTGCAGACGGACGGCTACCCATGCACTCTCGCTCCGTACCATGGCCTGGATCAGAGCCGGACGCTAGAGATTGCCGCCGTCGATCGCCTCCACAATGACACGATGGTGTTCCGCCCAAGCCGGGTAGACCTCCACCGTATGCTCCAACGTGTCCTAAGGGCGATCTACGCAGTCGAAACTCCGGGGCGTTTCCTCCCGCTTTATCCGAGACAGGAACCTCCCGAAACACCCGTGTCCGGTGAGGACCTGCGTCAGACGGAAGGTGAGGACGCCGTGGCGCCTCTCAATCCACTCCTCAAAGAGGGGACTTACCGCCACAATGTACAATACGTGCCCAGAATTTATAGCGTTCCGACAGACATACAGACAGATGTGGTAGAAAGTTGTTTTATATATATATATTTTTTAATAATACCGTAACCGTATTATACGAGCAGGGTTATAATAAAATAATAATAAAACCAGTTTATTATGCACCCACTGCAAGGCGTAGTCCTCTTCTCGTACAGAGAAGGCACAAGCATTGATCATCACGCTTGGTCAAGGTTGTGATTTTAGACTTATATTATCTATAGAACTTCGCCCGTGCCGTCATCCACGTAAAATTTCGGGCCCCGACCGGCCGCGTCGCATCCCATCGGCCGGCCGCGCTAGTACCTATTTCGTTTTCTCTCAGAGTTCTTTTTGTTTTTTTTTTCTGTTTACATGGTTACTGATGGCTATAGCGTAATGTTAATAACCTTTGTCAAGAAATGGGCTATCAAATACTAAAATATTTTTACAAATGCTAGTGGTAGTTCCAAAGATTACCCCTTACATATAAACTTACAAACAAACAGATTTTACCTCTTTATAATATTGGTATCTATAGATAGGTCCAGGTTTCCTCTAGATATTTTTCTTCACCGATGTCAGTAACGTTCAAGACAAACATAGAAATTACCTAAATACATTTTAATAATGATACAAAAATACATTACGGACGACACTCAGGAAATAGAAAAGAAAATTACGGTGGCGCAAACAGTTCCACCCTTGTTTGTGAAACAAATGAACAGCAAACGTCAAATTTGACAATCACGTTCCCTCGCTTACCCGGTACTTAACCCCCGTCAGCCATGTATTTAATTTAGCTCATTAAATCTGCTTAGCCTTTTCCAAACTTTGTTGTAGTCGGCTTCCAGTCTAACCGGATGCAGTTCAGTACCACTATTTTTGATGGAGCAACTGTTTATCTAACCACATCAATCCAATGACTGGGTGACACGATAAAAAGAAAAAATACACAGAAAAAGTGGCCAAAAGCCTCGTATTTAACTAATTAAAGTTCGATAATTTTGTCCATCGCTTGATATCAGGTGTAGGGACTATTGCGTAAATGTTACGACACTGGCAAATTACAACAAACAAACAATTAAAACGAAAACAAAATGCCGCTTTGTGGAAAGATAACTTCTTCTAAGCGTGTCGATAGCAATCAAAATACAGTCAGCCCAGAATTTGATTACCAGCTTGGCACTTTCAGCAGCGTCCATCAGCTCCTGTAGCCTGCAGACAACAGGACACGCTGGACAAGATATTAAATGCCCTATTGTTTATGGGACAGCACCACATTTACACTCCAGGGCGGAGTCATCTGTGAATCTCCACCTGAGCATGTTCTCTTTACTTCGGCCTACCTGAGTACGGAGTCTAGTTAAAACTTCCAGTGAAGCCAAGGCAACTCATGTCCAGGTGTGAGATTTTCAGCAGGTAGAACGAATGGGTTTGGTAGGGAAGATAACTACTTTGACCCCTTTGATAGGACTAGTTGTCAGTCATTTTCAGGCTTCTGACGACCCGTGACGACTATCAAAGATCAATGAATGACAGACGGGCGCAACGGCTTAACGTGTTTTCCGAGGCACGGAGAGGTCTCGATATGTTATGAATGGTCCCACCCATCAACGAACAGATTGTGGCATGAGTAGCTTAACATACAATCGCCCTTTATGGCTTTCATTATTTAGCCACGACCACACTAAGTTGGACTGGGCTGGAAATGTTTTCCGCAAGTGAGATGACAAATGGCCTAAAATAACCACCGATTGGGTCCATCGCGGCAGGCCGAGACGAAGATGGAAAGACGAGCTTGACTCCTACAGAAAGGACTGGACAGCACTGGAAATAATACAATACAGGCTAATCAGATTAAACCACACTACATTTAGCGTATTCCTAGACCCAATACCAAACACAATCTATTTTCACGAAGGAAATCCTGCCGTTTCAAACTAAGCTCCTTGAATCGTTTTCATTATCTCATTTTATCTCACTGTGACATCGGGAAGATGAAATAGAAAAAAAAAAGTTTCTTTTTTTCTCTTCAAAGGAGGCAAAGCCTTCCAATTTCGAAGTCGCTAGGGTTGTATATTGATGAATCACAATCAACGAATGAATGTTTTAATAGATTTGGAACCTTTTTAAATTGCAGCTCTTTTGCAAATCTCATTTATAATTTAGAATGATGATTATAAAACCGTTTTCCACTTATTTATTTTACATAAATTAAAACGCTTATGTAAAATATTTAAAACACTTAGGTACTATTTACTAAATTAAATGACTTGGTAACTATACAAAAAAAAAACACATAAAAATGGACCTTTAGGCATAATTATATGAGTGTAGTTTTAATTGTGTCAAAAATACGTTAAAGAACAGGTTAAAATGGATTTTATTTTTGGACATTGAAATCTTTAATTATCATCATTTTAAATTAAGTAATAATTTACGGTTTACACAAAGATAAACTCCCGGCTCAAAGGCTAAAGCCGTAAAGTATTTGAGTAAGGAAGCGCAGTAAATTAAAATTAAACTCAACGATTGAAAGTTAAAAGATCACTCTAAAGTTACTCGGTTCTTCTGAAATACATAATTTTGGAATGGACTCAGTAGACTGACCTAATTACGTAGCTTGAACCAGAAGCCGTTACATTAAGTTGAGAGGTTAAACGAAAAACGCAAAGATGTGAAAATGTTAACATACAGGGCTTTTAAACAATGTATTTTAAAATGAACATGAGTTTTTTACCTCTTCTAAAATCTCTTTTTTTTCTTTCGCCTATATAGCCTTAAATCAAGTCATATTTTTCGTAAATGCAGGTTTTATTACAATAGGATGTTATAATGGTCAGGTTGCTACAATTAACTTAAGAGCATACAAATAATAAGAAAGTTAGTTGTGTCGAAACCACAGACACACTTTTAAAACGAAATAACTCAATAACTAATACAAATATCCTTACGTAGGTAATTCTGTGTGAACTTAATAAGAATCGAAATGTAAGAACAAGAACATAAGACAAATTATAACATACTTAAATCTACATTTGTTGCCCCCTTAAACATGAAACTTCATAACTGTTGAAATGTGAGTGTACTATTCTCCACAGCCTACCCCATCGGGAAATACTAGCGCCATGTTATGTATAAAATGTTCCCATCCAATTTAACATTTGACTCAACACTGCAAGCGACGTCTATTAAATTTTCCAGTTTAAAGTGATTTTTCTTAAGAAAAAATTGTATAGGACTCTTTCTACCGACGGCAAAGCGTATAAGGCCGGTTTCAAATGTAGTATAACGCAATGCGACGTACGACGTTTCGTAGTACAACGGTACACCCATGCGCAAAGAGCATTCGGTTGTACGCTCCCGCGGTGAACGGTTGCGTCACTCTGCTCCGAACGCGATCGAAAAACACAGACGCGAGACGACTTCGAAACGTTACGTGTGACAATAAAATCGAAGTGTATTCGATAACAAAATAAATACAATTGCAGTGAAAGTGAAAAATAATTGGTGATTATATTTTGAGTTTTTGATAATTTTTTGTTCGAAAAAGTGAAGTGATATTTTTTGGGACGAAGTGTTGTGAATTTTTCCGAGTTTTTTTTTTGGAACACGATCCTGATTTTACTGTGAGTATTTAGTATAGTTTTCTAATATTATAGTTTAAGCAGGATTTATTATGTCTAAAAACCTTTTCTGCATTTTCAGATTTTTGACAATTGTTTTTTTTTTTTTACAATTTAGGTGCTTAATCTAAAATAATTAATTATTCTTAAAACAAATATCATATTAATACATTAATTAGCCGTAGTCTAGGTGTTAGTACACGTGCATAAGTTAGCCTACAAACGTAGGCTAGCTCGGTGAGACAGGTATTTCTTGTAATTAAGCGATGTTTATGTTAACTCGTGCTTTTACGGGTTAAAATATATTTGTGAATGTTTACGCTTTTGTTGCTGTAAAGTAATTATTTTGTGTTGGGACAGAATTCAGTAGATAAACATTAATACAACTGGAATTGTACTAATTTAGAAAAGTACTTAAATAGAAATGGATTTGAGGTTTATAATAATGAATATAATTGCGTTGACGCTAAAATATGAACTACGCGTTAGAGTTCACATTTATATAACAATCAGTGGTCGTCGAGTCCTCGAAATTCGACCCTAATTAATTTAAAACTATTATGCATTATTATATAAAAAATATTAGCTATTTGCACTTCTTCTCCATACAAACTTTAACTTTCACACTCCTCCGGCCGTGTAATTTTCGTAAAAAGGCGTAAAAATGTTTGCTTCACGTAAGTATTTACTGTTCATGGTTTTGCAGTAGGTACACGAGGGACTTACAAAGTATGTATTATTTATTATATGGTTTCAGTACAGCTAATTGTTGGGTCATTCGCTGCTCTCATAGCTACGTCTCTGAGTGAATTGTATTTAGGAGAGATGATATTAATAACCTATGCATTTAACAAATTATGAAGATTCGAGTCTGAAACTCAATTCAAAAAATGTCAAAGATTTTATTTCCTTTTTTTTTTAAATAATTTGAAAGTTAAGTCTTAAAAAAATATGTTCAAATTAATAAGAGAGAAGAGAAAATAATCATAGGGCATCAAAATTCGTCCAAATCGCTGTTTAACAGGAAAAGTGACAAAAAGACTGACAGCATTGCCACGTTGTAACGTAATCGTGAAGAAAATATATTTCTTAAAAATGAACTTCAATTTTACAATGATTCCCTCAAAAAACGTAAATTTAAAAAGTTTACAATTAAAACGTCACCGTTTCATACACTTTAGAACAAACGCTCTTGTTTGTATAAATAATTCAAAGCTTTCCTCGGAAGCCCGGAGTTCTCAAACAATCAAGACACGTCGCGTGCCATTCACTCAGTCAATTAGTAATCAATCAGACCGAATGAACGAACAAAATCATTGAATTAATGATTAACTTTTGTTCAATTGAAGTAAAATTGTTAAAACAATAATTAATGAGCTGCGTTCAATTCTAAGCTTTTAAATTATATTTAGATTTTTTAAATGCTAATCATCTTTATCATTATCTTGCTACTATCCCATTTTATTTGGGGTCGACACAACATATCTTTTTCTTCCATACTTCTATTAGTCATCATCTTGGAAGTCACCCCTTTTCCAGCCAATTATTTACACATTCATCGGACCACCTTGTGGGGCCTTCCAACTTTACGTCTTCCGGTGCGCGATCACCACTCCAGAACTTTCGGCCCCATCGGCCATCTGTTCTGCGAGCCATGTGCCCTGCCCACTGCCACTTAAGTTTGGCAATTCTTCAGGCTATGTCGGTTTCCTTGGTTCTCCTGCGGATCTCTTCATTCCTGATTCGATCACACAAGGAAACTCCAAACTTGTGAGGGCCGCAGGAGTCCGCTGGATGCGGGAAGCACATAACCGGTCGAAGTGGCGGAACTTTTGGAGGCCTATGTCCAGCAGTGGACTTCTTTCAGCTGAAATGATGATGATCAAGATTTACATAGTCCACATCCATCGTTAACGCTGTTGAAAATAAACCAACCAGGATCGTAGAGAAACTGACTGCCCAGGTTTTGCTGGACGTTAAAACAATGACCTTTGATTTTGATTAAAACTATATGCTGTGATTACCTTTGTCTTTATTTGTCCTAGATTTATCTGAGAGTAAATGTACGAATGTACGCAAAGTCTAATTAGCATAAGCACAAGTACTATCAGGCTATAATGGTCCCACTCCTGGTACACAGGCCTCCTGTCTGTGAAAGGAAATGGGCCGTAATCTCCCACGCGTGTCCAGTGCGGGTTGGTAGATGTCACATGTCTTCGAAAGCGCCTGCCGCGCCTGCCGCGCTGCCTGCGCCCGGGGTTCGAACTTACGACCTACAAACTCGTAAGTCGGGGCCGTTACCACTGGGCTACCACTGCTCTCTAATTCTAAAGAAAGTCTAAAGCCACTCTAAAGTCTAATGGTGACACTGTAACAAATCAAACTTAAACCTAAGAGAAACAAAGATTATAAGTAGATTTTTACATTTTTTTAATTTAAATTAATAAAAAAGTACAAATAGTTTTATAAAAAAATTACCGATCTCACTAGAGTCCCTAAGTATCAGGTCACAAACTGGGAGGATATATCGTGAGGAGGGTTCTTAGGTCACACACACTGGGAGGAGGATATGTCGTGAGGAGGATCCGGTATGAGCGCCTTGTTGTCCTCTGGAGCTCGGTTCTAGAATATTTCAGTAAGATGAGCAGTAGAAATAGGAGGGACTCGATAAAACTCCGAAGCCCAATAGTAGAGTCGCAGTAGCAGTATTAGTAAAGGCTTTTCAGAAAAATAAATAGTTCTTCCATATATCAAATAACGTCGTTGTCCCTCTTCGTAGTCCCCACTCGTAGTAGTCCCGCTTTCTGCGCTTCGTCCTCTATTTATACTAGAGTTTCAGCCGTTCCAGAACATTTTTAAATTTTAATATTATATCCTCCAGTGGCCAGACACAGGTAACCAGCCAGCACATATTATACAACCATGTGTGTGTAAAGAATTTAAAGATATAATTTAAAATTAAGAAGTAAACAATCATAGTTAATAAAATACAATATTTCAGCTAATAATATTGATAAAAATAATTTATAATAATTAAACCAAAAAGTAATTCTTCATAGACTAGTGAGAAACTCTATGGGAAAAAAGAAAAGTAACTGACAGTTTGACAAATCTTGACATACATGTCACAACATAGAAAATTACAAAGATCAAATTTATTTTATTACAGATATTAAAGAAATAGTTATTGTAACACGCAAATACTATATTTCCTTCCAGAAAATGAGTATGAAGGTACATAGAGAATGCTTAAATTTCAAGGTTAATGTTAACAAAATGTAAGTATAAAGAATAATCATTACAACACTCAAATTACGAATTATTCCGATCTGTCACCCCGCTTTGTCCCCTTAGGGTGACAGATAGGAAAAAAAAGTTTGATCTGTCCCCCTGTTAGCAATGAGGGGACAGTTCGAACTTTATTCACTGCTTAACGGTTTTATCTGTCCCCCTATCACTGACAGGGGGACAGATGAAACTTTTTATTCCTGTTTGTCCCCCACAGAATTTAATATATTAATTCTTAAAACTAATGCCACACATACTGCAACATTACATTAAATTAAAGACTAGTGGTTTAGGTTTATAATCATCTGTATTTAAATAACTTACAAATATTTCTTTTGTTTTTCTATTAATCAGCCACAGTCCCATATATCACGTCGTAGGTATTCCAGGTATAATAAGTATAATAACAATCAGTCCTCTGATTTGACTTCATATTACAAATTACTCCATTTTTTAAACTCTTCTTTTTATAATATTGATGACCGGCGTGTAAAAGCACCTGGCCACCACCTTTTTTTATAAAAGACCATTGGTTGTCTACTGTAGCAGAAGTACCAGGTATGTTTTTGAATTCCGACATGTTATTGTAATCTGAAAAATAAATATTGGTGCTCAATAACTTTTGTTCTAGGTATGTTTTCTAAAAAATTGCATTAAAACTTGCTAACAATTTCCAAAAGTCATATTGTGTGTAGTGTACATTCTATATGAACTTACCTCTGTCTGTAATTTCCTCTCAGTTTAATGATACTGTGCAATAGTTCGCTTGAAAACTACATACTTAGTAATATAAACACTTCACTCAAATTAATTATTACGAACATTTTAACACTGACGTCTCACCTTCAAAAATTGGAAATTTGCACTAGTTCTCTTAGTAATGCGCATCATTGCGGCTGGCCGTATGGCCCCTTGAGTAAGAAAGAGAGAACCGATCTATTGTTTATTTGCACCGAGTAAATTCCCGGAAGAGCCGGCTTTTTTGGAAACAATAATGTAGTGCAAGTAATTCTCAACCATATTGTATAAATCTTTAAGTTGTCATTCGCAATATAAGTTTTAATATTAACTATAGTACTGACATACAGAGCACAGACAGAAATTTCATTTTGTTTGATAACTCCTATAGGAATGAAAACGTCGAAACTTGAATTTATTTACTTCATTCCTGAATAATACAGAATTAATTACCTTAATAGAAGCTGCAAATTTATCTAAACAAGTAAAATTTTCTTATTAGGAACATTTCCTCATCTAAAAGTTAACATATTGTTAGTAAAAATTAACATTTGTAATATGAAGTCAAATCAGAGGACTGATTGTTATTATACTTATTATACCTGGAATACCTACGACGTGATATATGGGACTGTGGCTGATTAATAGAAAAACAAAAGAAATATTTGTAAGTTATTTAAATACAGATGATTATAAACCTAAACCACTAGTCTTTAATTTAATGTAATGTTGCAGTATGTGTGGCATTAGTTTTAAGAATTAATATATTAAATTCTGTGGGGGACAAACAGGAATAAAAAGTTTCATCTGTCCCCCTGTCAGTGATAGGGGGACAGATGAAACCGTTAAGGAGTGAATAAAGTTCGAACTGTCCCCTCATTGCTAACAGGGGGACAGATCAAACTCTTTTTTCCTATCTGTCACCCTAAGGGGACAAAGCGGGGTGACAGATCGGAATAATTCTTCGTTTGAATTATTCCGATCTGTCACCCCGCTTTGTCCCCTTAGGGTGACAGATAGGAAAAAAAAGTTTGATCTGTCCCCCTGTTAGCAATGAGGGGACAGTTCGAACTTTATTCACTGCTTAACGGTTTTATCTGTCCCCCTATCACTGACAGGGGGACAGATGAAACTTTTTATTCCTGTTTGTCCCCCACAGAATTTAATATATTAATTCTTAAAACTAATGCCACACATACTGCAACATTACATTAAATTAAAGACTAGTGGTTTAGGTTTATAATCATCTGTATTTAAATAACTTACAAATATTTCTTTTGTTTTTCTATTAATCAGCCACAGTCCCATATATCACGTCGTAGGTATTCCAGGTATAATAAGTATAATAACAATCAGTCCTCTGATTTGACTTCATATTACAAATTACTCCATTTTTTAAACTCTTCTTTTTATAATATTGATGACCGGCGTGTAAAAGCACCTGGCCACCACCTTTTTTTATAAAAGACCATTGGTTGTCTACTGTAGCAGAAGTACCAGGTATGTTTTTGAATTCCGACATGTTATTGTAATCTGAAAAATAAATATTGGTGCTCAATAACTTTTGTTCTAGGTATGTTTTCTAAAAAATTGCATTAAAACTTGCTAACAATTTCCAAAAGTCATATTGTGTGTAGTGTACATTCTATATGAACTTACCTCTGTCTGTAATTTCCTCTCAGTTTAATGATACTGTGCAATAGTTCGCTTGAAAACTACATACTTAGTAATATAAACACTTCACTCAAATTAATTATTACGAACATTTTAACACTGACGTCTCACCTTCAAAAATTGGAAATTTGCACTAGTTCTCTTAGTAATGCGCATCATTGCGGCTGGCCGTATGGCCCCTTGAGTAAGAAAGAGAGAACCGATCTATTGTTTATTTGCACCGAGTAAATTCCCGGAAGAGCCGGCTTTTTTGGAAACAATAATGTAGTGCAAGTAATTCTCAACCATATTGTATAAATCTTTAAGTTGTCATTCGCAATATAAGTTTTAATATTAACTATAGTACTGACATACAGAGCACAGACAGAAATTTCATTTTGTTTGATAACTCCTATAGGAATGAAAACGTCGAAACTTGAATTTATTTACTTCATTCCTGAATAATACAGAATTAATTACCTTAATAGAAGCTGCAAATTTATCTAAACAAGTAAAATTTTCTTATTAGGAACATTTCCTCATCTAAAAGTTAACATATTGTTAGTAAAAATTAACATTTGTAATATGAAGTCAAATCAGAGGACTGATTGTTATTATACTTATTATACCTGGAATACCTACGACGTGATATATGGGACTGTGGCTGATTAATAGAAAAACAAAAGAAATATTTGTAAGTTATTTAAATACAGATGATTATAAACCTAAACCACTAGTCTTTAATTTAATGTAATGTTGCAGTATGTGTGGCATTAGTTTTAAGAATTAATATATTAAATTCTGTGGGGGACAAACAGGAATAAAAAGTTTCATCTGTCCCCCTGTCAGTGATAGGGGGACAGATGAAACCGTTAAGGAGTGAATAAAGTTCGAACTGTCCCCTCATTGCTAACAGGGGGACAGATCAAACTCTTTTTTCCTATCTGTCACCCTAAGGGGACAAAGCGGGGTGACAGATCGGAATAATTCTTCGTTTCTCCGCTTACTTCTTCTAAACCGCGAAACGAATTTTGATACTTTTCACGATATAGCTTATAATATTCCCACTGCTGGGACACAGATGACACTCGAGAGGGAGTGGGCTGTAATCTACCACGCTGGCCCAGTGCGGGTTGGTAGATGTCACATGTCTTCGGATTTTTGGTTCTAGGACATGCTGGTTTCCTCACGATGTTTTCGTTCACCGTTTTGAGGGCAGTGGTGATGAATCCTCATTTATACCCAAATTCATTTTTATCGATTGTTGCGTGTGGTGTCGGACGTAAAGAATAGCAGGATCCCATTTCTTCCCGTGGGTGTCATTGAATATCCCAGGCCCAACACTGCTTAGTCATTTAGAAAATTTCTTGCGAAAGGTTTAAATGCATATTATAGTAGAGAAAAGCCGATAATTTTAAGCCGTTCACCCCGCGGGTAGACATTCTATATTTATACGACCTCTGTCACATACACCGTACAGTCACGAGCAATAATATGTATACGCTTACCAACTTTTAAAAGTGTTTTTTTCCACTTTTACTAATTGTAATCTCATTTTATTATGAAAATAATATTTTGGAACCCACACTGTAATTAAATACCTAAGTTATCTCAAGGTTGCAATCGCTATTTAAAAGAAAATCACTTTTGAATTTGGCGATGTGTATACATATTAATGCTCGTGACTGTACACCCGTGCGAAGCCGGGGTGTTAGACCTAGGGTTAGTGATAATTTGAATACAAAAAATACGTGTGGCACTCGAGGACTGCAGCGGTAAAGCTATTGCATAGCATTTTTTTCTCAACTTATGCAACTATTATTATTTTTATTTATTTATTTTTGATTTATGCAGTTTTTTTTTTCTTTGATATTAATTCAAGTTACATTTTTTGAGCGTGGTGACCGATAAGAAAACAAATTTTATTATATCGTGCAGTCATACCATATACATACACGTTAAGCGAACGGCCGAGCTACATGGTAGGCGGAGTGGGGGGTTTTAGGTTTTATTTTCGTTACGGAATTTCTTGATTCGGTCTCCGCGCTCAAAGCCCGCGATAAATGCAACGCAATAGCTTAAAAGTACGAGTGATGTCTTGAAATATTGCGATGAACTAGATTAGTAATTTCTAGTTAAAGTAATTGAAAAGCTTTTTTGTCCATCATGGCGAAAACTATACTGGTCCAACAGATCTATTTTCTATCATTCTTTAAAAAAAAAGTACGCTATACTCTAGCAAAATAACAGCAGTAATATAGCAAAGAACATCGTCGTAATCTGAAAGACATGATTGTGGAGACGAGCTGTCTCCACAATCTTCTTCTCGGTCTTGCTGACCATGATTTTCTTTTTGCTAATCGACAATATTTTCTTTGCCAGGGTGTCTAGAATCATGTGTCGTCACTGCCACTATTATCCAACCAGGGTCACCAATAACGTCTATTTCTTTCACCTAACCACAACAAACCTCCCCCCCGAGTGGGTTCCCGCCATGTTTTTGCGGGGGGGCTCAGTAACCGTGGATTCCGGCCACGGTGAAGCCAAGAGGAACCCAAAGGCGGGGCCGCTCGTCAGGGCTTTTGCCTCAAAGCCGACGACGTAGCGGCCAAAAAGTAGGTTGCGGTGAGGTGCACCGCAACTGAGGTGGGCCGCGATGTCGAATGGGTGGCATCGCGGCTGAGGGTTACGGGCTGCGGTAGAGGAGGAGTGCCGGTGCTTCTGAGCAGCGCTCTTCCCTTCCGTGGCCTGGACGGGGCCGCCACCGTTTGATGGCGGACGCGGTGGGGCCGCAGGGGAAGAGGAGTGTCGGTATAGCGTCAGCCGCTCTCCCTATCCCCTGCGGCCGAAAAGTGGTAGACGGGACGGTGCGTTGTGTTCCGCACGCGCGCCGTCAGGGATGTCCGCAAGGGCCGATGCCTGCCAGGGGTGCGGGTTTGTTTGAAAGAGATACCACAGCCCCTGGCATACGGGCTACTGAGGGAACACGGGTGGGTTTTAGTCAGTAAAAGTCTGACACGCCCTCCTGCTCTACTCAGCAGGAGAAGTCATTTGATGATTTCCCACCCAAAAAAAAAAAAAAAAAAACAACAAACCTCTTCCTTCTTTATAGGAATAATAAAATTCAGAGAATCCCATTAAATGTCAGTGCTTTGTGTTTTATTAATATTGCACTGTTTTGTTTTAATTGCTACAATGTCTTCGGTTTTGTGTTCATTTCATTCCGGAGTTTCGGCGAGTATCAATTTTCCTTTCGCTTCGTTACAAAGTTTTGTTGTAATAAGTTTTATATTTACATGTTCTGTAAATTACAGTTGTGTAATTATCACGATCAGATTTCCGTGGAAGACTTATTTCTTTGATTTTTACATCATTGGAAATATTTGAATCTTCAACAGTTTTTGAATGATATTTATAATTTTATAGAGTTCCGTTAAATAAGGAGATACTACAATTCATTGTTAGTGCCTTACTAAAAGAATAAACACTTTCTGAGACTCGTAATCTACAAGATTACATATTTTATTTCCGCAAAATATTCAAAATATCTGCTGGAAAATCCTATATCATAATAATATCCTATCCATAATCAACCCATAATGTTCCCACTGCTGGGACACAGACCTCCTCTCTACGGGAGGAGCTGGGTCGTTATCCACCACGCTGGCCCAGTGTAGGTTGGAAGGTGTCACATGTCTTCGAATTCTTCCTTCTAGAACTTGGCGGTTTCTTCCAGATGTTTTCCTTTACCGTTTTACAGGCAGCGGTGTGTTGAAAAAAAAATACAGAAAGTCAAGTGCCTGTCAGGGTTCGAACTCGTAAGTCACGATCGTTATCACTGAGCCACCAATGCACCAATTTACACAAACTCGATCTGATCGACATATCGAAACCAAAGAAACAACCTACTCCATTGTCTTCAAAGTAATATGTAACAAGAACGATTACGCCGTCACCCCACGAGGTCCCATTCAATTGTAGTGAACTTTGGGCGGCTGTCAGTCATGCGGGCGAACTTTAATAACGTGTGCGAACTTGGCGGGCCGCACTGCCATGCAGACTGTTGGCAACACCGCGTCATGACAAATTGACAAAGTTCTTGACGTCGAATGAGGAGAATGGATTAATAATATTTACTTAGTTGTGTTTAAGATTTGGAGGGGTTGAGTTTTGGTTTTAACTGGGATTTGTTCTGTAAAAATATTTGCATAAGCGATGCGCCGAATGTGATAAAGAATTCATTCAAGCTAAAAAGCCGAAATTGCTAAATTATAGTTTTTTTAGCTTATTCGTCGTTTCGCAAGAATGTACTCATCCGAATCGGGCGAATCACTACACAATTAATTTACTTACTTACTCCACTTTTATTACTATCTATAGACGACTCGCACATACTTTAATTATTTGTGCCCGAATCGACAACTCCTAAAATACGCATTGGCACATTTTGAATGTAATGCAATAAAGTTATGAAAACAGGGGAATTTGTGCCCGATTGATGAAAATAGGCTCGCTCCCTATTCCATCAGACTTCAACATAACTGGCGAAAAGTGATTGTACTATTGGTACACCTCTACCCAGCCCTTTGGGGAAACAAGGCGTGATGTTGGTTTGTTATGTTATGTGTAAAAGTGAATGCGATATCCTGTTTACAGAATAAACAATTTCATTTCTTTTCATTTCAAAGAAGATCTAACGGAGCGCGTTTCAGCCGAAAGACGTCCACTGCTGGACATAGGCCTGCGCCAAGCTCCTCCACTTCGACCGGTTCTGCGCTTCTCGCATCCAGCGGATTCCTGCGGCCTTCACAAGGTTATCGGTCCATCTTATGGGAGGCCTTCCAACGCTACGTCTTCCGGTACGCGGTCGCCACTCCAGAACTTTTCGGCCCCATCGGCCATGTTCTGCGAGTAATGTGCCCTGCCCACTGCCACTTAAGTTTGTCATTTTTTTCTTTAAAGATGTGATAGAAAATGAATTGGTCGTAATTTTTTATAGATTAATTCAGTTTCATTTAAATAATTACACGTCAAATACTGAGTATATATTTTGTTTGGACAACCCCCCAAAGTCGTATAAAGCCTCTTCGTTAAAGACAGGCGGCTGACAAAAAGCTTACACAAGACTTCTCAATTCTAGAACTCTCAAAATGTTCGATTCATAACAATTCGGTGTCCATAAATCACACAAAGGCATATTGTTGTGAACTAGCCTCGTTATAATGAAATTTGTCCGACTATCTATCTTCCCCGGTATCTCGCAATTTCACTTAGAACTTTGTTAGTAACGTCGAATTGGTAATGGTGTTCTAATTATTGTAGGAAATTGTTATTAATTATTGCCAATAGCTTTTGCCTGCTGCTCCACCCGCGTGGATGTTGGTTATCGCGTAAAAATGTAGCATATGTCCTTCTCCATATCATAGGCTATATCTCTGCCAAGTTTCACGAAGATCGGTTCTGCGGTTTAGGCGTAAATGCGTAACAAACAGACAGAGTTACTTTCGAATTAATAAAATTAGTAGGGATTGCTTAGCTATGATTATGTTTACCCAGGACAAACTATGCAGTTAGGTGGGACCAACTTCGAGAAATAGGGCAATTGTCGAATCCGACTCGGCTGGACAGCGTCTGGAAAACTACGCAATATCTTCTCCCACATACCGCTATGTCTCAAGACGAAAGTCTTTCACCAGTGCGTGTTGCCAGTGATGACCTATGGAACTGAAACGTTGTCGGTCACAATGGGCCTCATTGGAAGACTAAAAAATTACTGGCTGAAACTCCAAACATAACCCTCTAGACGGCCAGCCGCTCTCCCTATCCCCTGCGGCCGAAAAGTGGTAGACGAGACGACGCGTTGTGTTCCACACGCGCGCCGTCAAAGATGTCAGCAACCACTGGTGGGGTCCGCATGGGCCGATGCCTGCCAGGGGTGCGGGTTTGTTCGAAAGAGATACCACAGCCCCTGGCATACGGGCTACTGAGGGAACACGGGTGGGTTTTAGTCAGTAAAAGTCTGACAGGCCCTCCTGCTCTACTCAGCAGGAGAAGTCATTTGATGATTTCCCACCCAAAAAAGTTTTTCAACCCTAACAAACAAAATTACATATTTTGCTTCTTTATAATATCAGTATAGATCAGGAAGACATAAGACCTACCCGCTGCACTATGGAACTGAGAAATATAGCTCTTTATAATCCATTTTTTGATCTTTAACAGTCGTTACGCTAGTCAGAAGCACAAAAGTTTGACAACCACTCTTACCAAAGGGTACCAGTAATTTGGTTATGTAGGTCAGATAGACAGTCGCTCTAATTAAAATACTGGTATTCAGATGTATCCGGTTAGACTGGAAGCCGATCCAAACATAGTTGGGAAGAGGCTAGGCAGGCAAGAATACCAAAGCGAAGAGTTATAATCTCATTCCAATGATACTTCAGAACTCCTATAGAACATTTAACTCTGCTAAAGAAATATCCTGGTCGTGGCAGGATCTAAATATAACCACACAGAACCTGTGAGACAAAGCATGGGAACACAATCACTTTCCTTAGCTCTGATGCGGTAAACTTTGGGGTGAGGGCTCACAAACGGCGAAGATTTCCTGCCATATTTAGCAGGAATTACCAAATAGCACATAGTTTATTTAGCATAGTTATCTGGAAAAGAACCGGCAAGAACCTTACAGCGTAACCAAGCTTGAAGAAGTGGCAGAGGGTTGGCCATGTTTGTCGAAGGGCCAATGGCCAGTGGAGTAGACGAGTCCTGGAGTGGAGACTGCGTATCGTCAAGCGTAGTGAGGGGCGCCCCCCAGCACGATGGACCGATTACCTCAAAAAGGTGGCTTGGATAGACTGAATGCGTTGATGGACAGGGTGTTTTCGCGCAGCCTGGGAGAGGCCTATGTCCAGCCGTGAACTGCGATAGACTGAGTTACGTTTTAGGATGAATAAAATTGGTACCCAGAAGATTACTAACATACACTGAGTGGTGAGAGCAGTGGCGGCTCAGTGGAAACAAGTACGACTAACAAGTTGTAGGTCGTAGGTTTGAACCCAAGGAGGTGGGCTACTTTGCGTAAATTATTTTAGTAGATTAAGTGAGTGAGTGATAGCGTGACGGTTGACAGAGGGTAACATGAGACAAGGGCATGAAGACTCAGTCATCACTGAGTGGTGATAATACATTAAATATAATTAATTATTTCGTGGTTACTACAACTACATTTCTTTAACTGATTTTTTTTCCAAAAGATTTTGAATAATTTGACTGACTACCTTTTTCAAGTTTTGCTAATTAGTTCCGGAAAATATAATAAAGCGAAAAAAGTAGATTCTTTAAACACATTTGACACAATCATGACAGTCTAAAAGATGACGAATAATACGACACCCCTTGGTAAGACTGGTTGTCAGACTTTCGGGCTTCTGACGACCTGTAACAACTTTCTACCAGCCAGCCAGCAGGGAGCCAGGAACCAGGAGTATCGTCAAAAGTAGCAACACAAATCATTCCCATTTCATCATAAAGCTTATCGCCTCCACTCGCACCTCACCAAAAATCCATACCGAGTTTTCAAGTTTCCTCATACAAAAGGGCTTTCTTCAGAAATTTTCATATTACTTTAGTAGTAATAAGTGCCGGCTCTCGGGATATGAAAAGCAATCTCGAAGGAGATTTTATTACATGGAAGGTAAACATTGTAGACTACGCAAGGCTTACGTGGAAACGATGTTGCTGTACTGTTGTTGCGCAGAGTTTGGCTCAAAATGAGCGGGAAATTACGTTTGAAATTGGAAGTGTTGTTGAGTTGACGGCGTGTTTGACGCGCGACAATCGAAAACCGACTTTTGGTCTATGTTTTGAATCACCAAAAATAGTCCTGGGTGTTTGTGGCATAGACATTATCTTCCTTATAAACAAGGTTTTTTCTTTAGGTAGGTATGGTTTAAAACATCGAGCCTGTTTTTGAAATAAGAACCTAGCTGTACGCGAAATACAGGTTCTTTTACAAAACTGACGACTTAGTCCAGTGCTAAATTGTCTTTTTTGTGTTAGGAACTTTACCTAAATAGAAGAAAAGTTGGTAATACAAAAACTGACTAGAGAAAAAGAGACTAGGCTAGAACTAAAGTTAAATCGCGTTTTGTAATAAGACGGTATCCGTCTTATTACAAAAACGCAAACCGCGAGAGATGAGGAATACGACTGTGGGGCACTCTGTTTACATGACGCGTGGATCAGCAAAATTCAGCTCAATTTTTAACCGAAGAAAAAAAAGGAGGGAATTCGACCGCATTTTTATAATTATATTTTTATAGGGAACCGAATGACCCAAGACACGCGCTACCATCAGTGAGTTGGGCATGCCATGATTGCGGCGGTAAGTCCCCTCTTTGAGTAGTGGCTTGAGAGGCAGCATGGCGTCCTCACCTTCCTCCTGACGCAGGTCCTCACCGAACACGGTTGTTTCTGGAGGTTCCTGTTTCGTATAGGGCGGGAGGAAAGGCCCGGGTGTTGCCACTGCGAAGATCGTCCTGAGGACACGGTGGAGCACACGGTGGCGGTCTGCCCGGCTTGGGCGGAGCACTGCCGTGTCCTCGTGGAGGCGATCGGCGGTGGCGATCTCTCGCGTCCAGACCTGGTCCAGGCCATGGTACGGAGCGAGAGTGCATGGGTAGCCGTCACCTCCTTCAGCGAAGTAATGCTCACGAAGAGGGAGGCGGTGCACGTGAGGGAGAGACAGTATATGCGCCCTCACGGCCCTAACCCCTGCAGGAGACGCCCTGGGCGTCGGAAATCCCAGGCTGATTTCCGGCCACCGTAGGCGTGGGCTTGCGGACGGCGAGTAATGGGTAGCTCACTGTCCGGTAAGGACCAAGCCCAGGTCGACGACGCGTTGTGTTCCACGTGCGCCTCAAAGAGATGTCAGCACAAAATGACGGGGCCCGCAAGGGCCGATGCCTGCCAGGGGTGCGGGTACGTTCGAAAGAGTTACCGCCGCCCCTGGCATACAGGCTACTGAGGGAACACCGGTGGATTTTAGTCAGTAAAAGTCTGACAATCCCTCCCGCTCCACCCAGAGCGGGAGAAGTTATTTGATGATTTCACACCCAAAATAAAAACAATCAGTGAGTCATTTAAGTGAGCAAGAACAAACAAACATTCCATTTATCAAATTAAATTTCATCGGTTTCTTAATATATAGTAAACTTCAACTTATCTAACGAACTGGTGACTTATCTCTTGCTGACTGTACACTTACATTTCGCCAGTCATGTTTAGGTGCCATTTAATAGGTCCCCGTATGTTGTTTTTTAAAATCTTTTCATGCCTTCCTGTAAAATAGCCAAGTCCTTTACAATGTTATTAGGTGAAGTAGCAATTTTCATATTAGAATTAAGCCCCAAGACTGGCTTCCCGCCAAAAATCAATCAATCTGCCAAGTCTTACCGGATTCAGCTGAGTTTATAGGGAGTGACCGCCTAACTGGGACTATCTAATCTGACTTTCAGGCTTCTGACAACACGTAACGATTATCAAATATCTATGAATGCCCTTTTCACCCCAGGTAGGGGATATTCGCGAACTGTAGACACAAAAGTAGGCTATTTCCTTTACCTTAAGACAAAACAAACAACAATAAAAAAAACTTTTAACCCCAAGTGTATATTATCAAGACTTCAAATATACATATTTAAACTTGAAACTTGAAGCTATACTCAAAACTTAGCGCACCTTAATCAACATCCTTCCCAAACAAACAAAACCTAAAACCTAGAACAAAGTAAAACATATACAAACTTGAAATTATTCCTTAACACTTTGGAACTCCACGTAATATAATATTCAACCTCGCATGACGAAACTTATATAAAATCATTTTAAAGTCACTATGTAGGTGGGGAACAGAAGGAGTACTTAATACCGTGCTTGAAAATTCCTGCCTGTATATTGTCCCACTTCAAGATAATACAGAAAAGTATCAAGCATTGATCAGCTCTCTTGCTCACTTGTATGTTGGCGCTTTCAAACTATTTAGCCTTAAACAGCTTTCCTTAGGATGTATTACCGTTCAACATAATATTTTGAAAATCATTGATACTGCCAGCGCAGTGACATTTGATCGCAATGTGTTGCATATTGATAGTTCAGCCACGACAATGTTTTCAAATCTAAGAAACAATTGATTATTAAAATCCCTGATATTGTGATGGAAAGCGTAAACTAGAATCAACTCTATTTTAATGTAAATGTTGACATTCAAAAGTGCCTTGTATGTGCCAATTTGAAAAAAAAATGCTTTGTCTTTGTTACGCAATAAGGGTACAATTTATCTCTACGACTAATCAAAAATTATCTTTTGCCATCATCACGATAAGACATATTATTCTTTTCCAAAAAGTTTCGCTGTTCAATTTATGTGTAGTCTTTTACTTTACAAGTTACAGTCGGAGTTGACCTACTGTCCATAGTTTTACATACGTTCACCACGCGAGTTATAACGTATGTAAAAGGGGTATGTATTTACCCTAACGCCTGATATGTACTTACAATGTATTGTTTGTATTCTCAACTCTATATTAAGAGGCTCAGATTTTAATATAAAACTATTTAAAGTTTCACATGATTGTATATACATATTCATAAATCCACGCCTTCTAATAAAGGTAGGCAGAAACTATAGAACGCCGCCTGCTACGATTCTTGCAGATTTCTTTCTTTCTTCAATCATAGGGGTAGTTGCATATCACACTAAGAATAGGAATAGGTTTCATTTTGACAATTCAATAACATTAATTGCGTTATTTACGGTAGGTGCCCCAATTTAAAAGTGCACAATAAAATAAAAACTTCAAAGCGAACAATAGTTTTAATTTCGGAATTCGGTGTCTCTGGTTTTTAATTTTCGTTGTATTGCTATCGACTTCCGGATTTAAAGTCATTTTTCACTTTTTAGTGTATTTTTTTTTTTCAAGACAACATAACTAAAAGTGCCTCCGATGATATAAAAGCGGTATACCAAAACGTGTCAGATCAAAGTAATCTAAGTAACTTACAATTACTAAAGAGGAGTGGGTCCTCTCGAAATGCTAACCACATCGACTCCTTTGGCCCTTGAGAACTTAGTTCTTAGTATAAACTGTCCAATTTCTAAGATTTTGAAACAGTTTCGGGGAGTTAGTTATTCTGGGTTCATTTGAAGTGCGGAGCGAACTAAATTTACCAGTAAGGCATATCTAATGAATTTCTCACTGAAGTATCATAACGTTACGACTATAATCATAGAAGGAATTTTTGAAGGTTTATGACGATGGAAGGTTATATAGACTGATAATAGTTTCTGCTAGAATACAGGACTCCTCTCTTCGAGAGGGAGTGAGCTATGATTTACTGAGCGTGCCCATTGCGGGTTGGTATACTTCACGTGTTTTTGTATTATTGGTTCTAAGACATTCCGATTACGTCACGATGTTTGCCTTCACCATTTTGAGAGCAGTGGTGATGAAATTAAATAACAAGTCATCATCATCATCATCTGCCTAGCCTTTTCCCAACTATGTTGGGGTCGGCTTCCAGTCAAATCGGGAGCAGCTGAATGCCAGTATTTCACATGGAGCTACTAACCTCTACAACCCAGTTACCGGTCAACACAATACCCCTTGATTGATTTAAAACTGGGTATCAGACTTTTCGACTGTCAAAATTCCATGAATGACAGCCGGGTCCTGCTGCTCCGCATACTACCGAAAGTACGGAGGTGTCTTGGTATGGTATGGATTGAAAATCCACCCAAATAGCTGCGTGCCAGGGGTGCGGATTGTTCGAAAGAGATACCGTGGCCCCTGGTACACAGGCAACTGAGGGAACACGAGTGGGTTTTGGTCAGTAAAAGTCTGACATCTCTGCTCCACCAGGAGCGGGAAAAGTTATCTGATGATTTCCCACCGTCAAAAAAAAAACGCTGTCATTATTTAGCCTTGAATCATGATCTAAAACCTTAATTAGTCACAAAAGGTTACCTATAAAAACCTAGCCTATTTTCTAATATCATTAGCTCGTCTTTCTCATTAATTACTAATTAGCTGTATAGAACTTAAGGCTTAATACTGTTGTTACGTAAAACTCCAATCAATAGTAACTGTCTGACAATAATTAGTCGACCATAAAAGAGGCTATTTGTGTCGAATTACATCAGATTTGAGGCGAACGATAGCTTCGAACACTTCGAACTAAATCTTGGGTGAAATTAATTTTTGTGTGGGTTTTTTCATTGAATGAAGAATTAGTTCAAGATCTATTATTTATCATTCGGTTTTTAGACATGTTATTGAATGGGCGCCGTCAGTAGAGACTGGTCATCTCTTACCAGTAGGCGCAGACGTACTGCAGAGTACCGTCCGCATTTGGTTGATACCCCGACCATTCGTACTCAGCGCTTCTCCTCCACACTCATAATACTCACAGCCAAAGTGTGGGACAGTGTTCTCCTCTAAAATTAACCCGACTGCCTTCAAAGCAAGAGTGTGGCATCATAAGGGCACGCTCGTTGCAACATAGACATCATCACTCGCTTCCATCAGTCGTGATCGACCTAAGAGCAGGCCCATTCAGACGAATTGAGAACCTAGTCCATTTTGAAGTCGATTAAAAAGAAATGGAAACCCTTTTATTCCCTTTAGTGGTTCATACAGTAACGAAGCTCATCAAAGTTCTCGGTTCAAACGTGGTTCAAACCGTTCAAAGTTAATACGCAACTAGGGATGAATTTAGAGCGCTCGTAATGTGGGGCGCCCCTTTGGAACAGAGGCCGTGAAACAGATTGAAAGTCTTGCATTATTACTAAACACTTCTCGTCTCGTATCGGCACGAATTTTAAGAGAACTGGCTTTAGGCCGCGACTTTGCTCGCGTGGAAGTCGGGAATTATCCCGGAACGTACTCATCATCTGCCTAGCAGGTTGATACCAGTATTTTACATGAAGCGACTGCCTATTTGACCTCCACAACCCAGCTACTGGGTAAGACTGGTTGCCAGAATTTCGGGTTTCTGCAGACCCGTAACGACTGTCAAATATCCACAAATGACAGCCGAGACAAACGGCTTAACGTGCCTTCCGGGGCACGGAAGGGACCTTGATATGTAAAAATGGTCACCCATCCCCGGACCAACCGCGTCAAGTGTAGCTTAACCTGATCGATCGACCCGTGTGGCTGATTATTACTTAGAAACAAGCCCCTGCCTATATCTTGGAACGTACTACTGGTATAAAAAGTACCCCTT